>CM066733.1:125261920-130061920 GCA_033961575.1 Aselliscus stoliczkanus
TGAGATCCGAACCAGGGCTGCTGGTTTCCCAAGCCAGCTCTTAACCAATGCGCCACTCGGCCGGCCCTCTTCGCATCATTTCTTGTTTATTACTAGTCCTGATTTTTAATTTTCTCCCCATTTTGAAATTCTCCCCATTTCTTTGTACCCTTAATTCATTATTGTCTCCCACATGGTTTTAGAAATCTTTCTTGCTACTAGTGGCAGAACAAGCTTGAGCAAAAAAACAAGCTTGCTACTAGTGGCAGAACAAGCTTGAGCAAAAAAATGTTTGCTACATGGAATACACTGTATGGATGTGAAGGTTATATCACATACGCAGAGGGCAAGAATGTGGCTAAGCCTCAGGAACAATGTCCCAATCATCTGTGGCCAGGCTGGACGCTTGCTATACTAACATGGTGGTTACCGCGCACTACTGATGAAGTCTAGGCTGAGGGAGTGGGAGGAGGGGCCTGAAACGAGTTCCCAGAGCAAGGTATGTTCTTTGGCAGACTCCCCCCCGCCACAAAAAAAAAAAAAAAAGTTTACTAAAGTTAATCATAATTTTGAAATTAATTATAATGTATGCACCACTTACTTGCAAAATGATTCAATGCAGTTAAAAAATTAAAAAATAATATTTCAGAAGACTATGCATTAGATGATCTTATTCTGAATAACAACTACTAGATGTAGTCAAGTGGCAGGTGTGTCTGCTCCTATTTTATAGATGAGGAAACTGATGAATGGAGAGGTTACACAGTTTTCTCCAGGACACACAGCTGGTAAGTTATAGAGATGGAACTCAAGACTTTTCACCATGCCCTCCTCCTAGAGACTTCGGTTTTTTAAATAAATAAACTTTGTTTTTCAGGTCTTTTTCATTTATTTGAAGGAAACAACATTCTGGATTAATTTTAAGTAAAATTACCCTGAAGGCACACTTAATCTTCAGATGTGGGCATCTGATCATCTGATGGAGCTGTAGTGTTTCCATTCCTCTTTTGGTTGGAGAAAAGCTATTCTCCATTTCCTCTTTTCTTTTGATTTCCTATTGGCATCTCTGTTTTCTTCCATACTTTTCAGTATTCAAGCCAGATGCCAATTGTCTGTGTTAAGACACACTACTACTCAAATATCCCAAGATGCCAGATATAATATCTGACCATATGTGAATAATCCAATGAACTCCTGGGGACTTATGTTCCAGTGTCAGCACTGAGCAACAGGAAGACTGTATATTCCATCAACTAACCAGAAGACTCATGTATGCCTCATATTTATAAATATCCAATAGATATATTGCATTCTAAATTTGACTTTTTAGTATGAGAGAGGTGTCACATGTTCTCTCCATGGAGACAGTGGAGACAGAATTTGCAAAAATACAAATGAATAGGACCTCCTCAGGCTATTGCTATCATTATTGATCATAGCAATTGTGTATTGTAGAGAAACTTGCAAGCAAGAAACATTTCTCAAGATGGGTCCTGAAAGAGAATGTGTAAGTGGTAGGTTATGACAGATACATTAAAAAAAATAAAAAATAAAAAAAGTTGAACTACCTATACTAACTGGGCCGGAAGAATTCCCCTGAGGCTGGACAGGGTGGATTAAATATTAGAACCTCAAGTAAAACCTTCTAAAGGACACAGGATAGAGGCTTGAATTTTGAGAAATGTCTCCACACCGCTTCTCCTGAGATGCTGGCCTAACCATCATTAAAAAACAAAGATAAAACAAAACCACTTCAGGAGGATTGACTACATGCAAAGCTTTGTTTTAGACCTGATGAGATAGAAGGAGAAATAAACCTTTGTCCTCAAGTCACTCACAGTGTAGTACATGGAATCAAAATCTTCCAAGTGCCTAACAATGCAAGCCAGGAAGCAGGTGTGGAAGGCATCAGTTCTTTGGAGTGGCCCAGTATTTGGAGAGAGGCTGACAGTGTACTAGCTTGCCTCTGTGCAAGCTAAAGGATCTGGTGAAATGAAAGCTCTCTATTGAACTGTATTCTCTTCTTCCAGCAAGTATTGACAGTCCTGTTGGTAATAATAAGAGCAAACACTTATCAGGTGCTTACATATGCTAAGCTCTTTAATTCTTTTTCTCAGTTGACTTTCAGAACAACCTAATAAGGAAGATATCATTCTTATTCCTGTCTTACAGTGTGGGGAGAACTGAGGTTTAGATGATAAAATAACTTGCCAAGATCATATAATTGTAGGGTTATAAAATAGTTATTGATCCATAGAAAATTGTGTGTTTATTCTACAGAGATCAGGTGTGTTAACCATTTCTAACGAAGGTGTACTTGGGGCACACATGTGTTAACTCCTCATCTCTGCCAAAGCAGCCCTATCTATCTTTCAAGAACAGTGTTGGCTGTATTTCCATCATAAACTCTTCCTGGGACCCAACACCTTCTTCCCACAGTGCCCCTAGAGCACTTGTGCCTGCCTCTTTTATTTGGCAACTTATCGTGAACTGCCGTAGCGCTCACTTATCTTACAATACTGTTTAACTTTGTTGACTCTTTCCATCCAGATTATAAAATCCTTCATGTTGGTATCTTTGTCATAGGAATTAAAAATGTCTTCTATAGCATCCATGGCAGTCCACATTGTAACAGATTTTTTTTTCTATTTATTTGAATTAAAGTTGTATTTGTTATCTATTACTGCTTTAAAAAGCACACATGTATTACACTTTCTGTGGTCAGAAGTTGGATATGTCTTAACTGGGTCTTCTGCAAAGTTCCAATTGAGGTGTCAGCGGGGGCTCAGTTCTCATCTGAAGGCTTGAGTGCTGAGGGATCTGCCTCCAAGCTCACTCAGGTTGTTGGCATAAGTCATTTCCATGTGGTTGTAAGACTAAAGGCTCCATCTTCTTGTTGGCTATCAGATGGAAGCTGCATTCAGCTCCTAGAGGCTGCCCACATTCCATGCTATGTGGTTCTCTCCATAGGTTCTTTTCCAAAATTTCATTTTCCTTCAAAGCCTGCAACTGAGGGTTTCCAGAGTGAGTCTTTTAGTAATATGGAGTCATATATAATATACCATAATCATGACAGTGACATCTCATCATCTTTGCCATAGTCTATTGGTTAGAAGCAATAGACTATGTATCTGTATACTCTCAATGGGATATAATTATACAAGAACTTCAACAAGGACAGTCAAGATCACGAGGGGACAACTTTAGAGCCTATCCAACACAAAAGTGAAAGAAGCAGGAAATATACCAATAATTGAGGGTTTATCAAATTCATTTAGGAAATCAATAATAGTACTTGAAATAGAATTCTGAAAGCTGGTTCTCATCTTCTTGTGCTAACTACTAAATCATCACCATCAATAGTGAGATGGCCTCGGTTACACAGCAAATTCTGGCTGGTGGAGATGGAGCCCAGGAATGTATCAACTAGGGGTGTGTGTTAAGGAAGATAACTTGATATGAATAGTCACTGTCCAAAGTAATGTGGTTAACTCAAACTTGACTTGCTGAAGCTGAAATACAAAGCCACCTGGCCAGGAGTGGGTGGCAAAGGCCTGGGTATATAAGGTTTGGATATATAAGTTCATTTAGTCCCTCAGACAGAGAATTTAGAAAGGTCCAGGTAGTTTACCAAGACCTCAGCCTAGAAGGACGGGGATATAGCCTAGCTAGAGAGTCAACACTAGCAGACAGAAAACTGATGTGGAACCACAGCTGTGAAAAATGGACCAACATGCAGATAGGGTTGAGGTCAGACTGTAACTCAGTGGGCCCATCCCTTGCTCACAGGACTAGAGCTTGACTGACTCTGTGGGTAGAGGGAAGGCTTCTAATGTACTTCCTATGGAAGACCTCACTGAAGAAAAAGATGGAGACTTATCTCAAGAAACCTATACTCTGATTCTGTATTGATCAAATTTGTGGGAAGCAATACATATTTACATTTTGCTTTTCCCTGAATGTAAGGTACATTTCCTTAATTATTTTTTAACACGATTCCTCTTTTTCTATCCTTTTTTTTCTTTCCCCCCTATTCTTTAAACACCTTTCCTTCCATGAGAATTCTTAGATTTCTATCCAGTTATTCTTTTTTCATTGAAAATTAATGACAAAGATATAATGCTATCAATTGAACAAATTGAATCAGATATGCTTTTCTGCAATAATATTGCTTATTGTACAACTTCCTATGCTTTTAAAATAACACATGTTTTATGGGGTATTTCTCCCATGACTCATTTTTGGAGCTGATCCGAGAAGGAGTTATTCTCCAGACATGGCACCATTGACCCTCATTCTGAATTACATTTTTTATTTATTTTTAAAAAGATATTTCATTCACAGAATCCCCACTGAGCTTTTTATTGTGGAAAATTAGGGCCCATAAATCATCCCCCTTAGAAAACTATAAATTTTATACAATTGAAACATTCCATGGACTGAGCTTGGCACTTTGATGAAATCACTCCTTTGCTTTTCTTAATTTATGAGCTTCCCTCATTCTCCTCCCTTCTGCTCCATCATCACCTTGCCCTCCCAGCTAGAGTAAGGGGTGGTATCATGCCTTTAAATTGCTCACTGGGGTTTATTGAGTATAATTTGTGAGCGGATTTATATGAACCCACTATATTGCAACTTATCCAAAATTATGAACAATAAAAGATTTCATTTTCTTCTGGCAGGCAGAGGGGACATAGTTTGATCACACAGGGGGCAGCTCAGCATAACGTGCTGGGGAAGAATAAAGTCCCTGGAGGCAGATGACATGGGCTAGAACTGTCATCTGCCAGTGGTTTCCCCTGAAACCCTGGCCTCAGTTTCCTCACCTGTAGGTTCTGTGGATGAAAAAGGGACCACATACTAAACCTGACAAGCTCAGGAGAGGCCTGCGTGGTGGACCCTACAAACTCTGAGACAGAAATTAACCACATAGGGTGGTCTGAACATACAAATTCCTAACTAAAAGCACGTGAAGGCTGGTAGTCACATCCTTGGCCTGTAGCTTCCTTGACAAAGGTCAATCTTTACCTTAAGTGAGCCTGTCTATTGCCTTTTTTGGATCTAAGATCACATACCCTTGGAAAGTCAGAGCAATCCCTGTTTCTGGACCCCCCCAGGGCACAACCCACTACACCAGAACAGGAAACTACAGAATCCCCGATTGTTCTTGCCCCATGACTACCATCTCTATTGCTGTAAAATGCTAATTATTAACTGTCCTGTACCAACCAATATAAAAGAAGTATCTGTCTCACCAACTTACTTTTATCCAATCCCAGCAATACCCCCACCCCATTTTGCTTTCTCCCACCCCCTTAATCTACCACCAATGGATTTCATGTAACCCTCCTCCTTTGACCCTAATGTATAAAATAAGTTAAAAAACTGCCATTTTCCAGAGTATTTCCTCAGTCCATTGAGATGTTGCTTCCTGGCAGTTGTCATCAGTTTGGCTCAAATAAACTCTTAAAAGCTTTCTCTTAGGCTGGATGTTTTTTGGTGACCAGTTCCGATGACTAATCTTTAAGTTTCCTTTTAGCTTCCACACATTCTAATTCTATGGATTGAAGATGGTTCTTGGCATGTTGCTTCTATTAAAGGGTAATTAGGAAAACCAACTGGATCTATGTCAAAGTTTTGATGTGCTATTTTGGATGTGGGTGGTCAACTTTTGTTTTTTAGGGGAAAGGAGAGAAAGCACAAAAGCAGTAAAGACCACTGCACCCCTGATTCCTCTCTGCCAGGTTGGCAACTGGATTGTGAGGTCCTGGAAACCAGAAGCTGTTGTATTTAACTTTGAAACCCTGGCTCCTAGTGTAGAACCTGATACCTGGGTTTCTGATAAAAGCATTGAATGAACACAGAGAATGCAAAGGTGTGTTATCCCCATAAATGCAAGTACCTGGTACTGTGCCAGACACACAGTAGGTGCTAGTGCATATTGGTTGAAGTTCCAACAAATGGGCTACTTGCCCTTTTAGGGATGTTGGAATTTCCCTGTGTCCATTCCTAGTCCAGTTAACCTCTTTATTTTTATATCCTAGTGTTTTTCCTCAGAATTCCAGATGGGTCTTCTAAGAAATTGCTAGCTTTATGGCACCACTAGTACTCAGTCTTGGAAAGAGTTTTGTTGCTGGAGAAATAGGCCAGAATTGGAAGACAGAAGGGGTGTGGAATCATGGCTGTGTGTGAACTCTGTAGTGATAACTGGGGTCTACATCTTAAAAGCACTGTGACCTTGAACACAGTGATGCCCCCTCCCCCTACTAAGCTCCACTCTGTGTGTACAATGTGTGTGTGGGGTTATAATTGTACTTATCTCTTAGGGTAGAGCAAGGGTTCAAAGAGATCACCCATATCAAGTGATTATCCCAGTGCTGGCATGTAGTAAATATTCAATAAATTTTCGCTATGACTTATTTTTAATCATTAGTACTATTGGTGTATATATCAGCACTTGCTACAGTTTTTACTTCTGTGTTAAAATTCAGATTCTGTTGTAGCAATGTAACTATTGTCTTATGTAAAATTTATTGTAGTTTTAACATAGCCATTTCTTTAGCTTTTTTGGGATCCTTGCATGAAAAGAAAAGAGTATCACTGAAATTAAAATAGCCGCAACCTTTGGGATGGAGAGTGTTGCTAGGATCTCTTGTTTCTCTGAAATATAGTTTTGTGATTCCAGGCTTTGGGGGATGAATGAGAATATGGTATGTATAAGAAGTGTCTGGTATCCCTTTTTTCCCCCATAAAATGCAAAACTTCCTTCTTGGAAATTGTCCATTATGACTTTGCCTATGTGCAATTATAATACAACCCACTACTATTTAACCAAGGCTATCCCTAGGGTCAGAATGTAAAACAGTCTGAAGTATTTGAAAATCAAGGTGAAGTCAGATACCCTTTTTTTTTTTTTTTTTACCTTGTTTGCAGGATACCCTGACAAGGTATGAACTGAAATATGTGTCTTGGAACTATTTACCCCCTAAATATTAAAAAATGTAAATAAGCAATGGGGTTTGGCATGACAGAAGATCTAAAGTGATGGCCACCCAGCCCTTGCCAGTAAAATATGGCTCACTTAATGACATTTCAGTTCTAAATCACTTCACTGCAGGCGAGTTTGCAGTGAGGGGGTTACACAAAAACATTCCTTCAGGACCATTTAAAAAGACTGAATAAGCAAAGTATCCTGTGCGACAACACTCAATATCAAAGGGGTGGTTCAGGTACACATATTATTGCTTGTGGCTCCAGGCCCAATAACCTTTTCCTTGTAGATAGATTCCCTGGACAGAAAACAAATCTCTTTCCAAGTTAGAGAACCTTATCAGATTTATCTTTCATTGTCAGGTCAGCATGCAGAAAACAAATGAAGTCTGCAACATGACTCAGACTGGAAGGAGAGCAATTTACAGTGCTCACTGGCTTCTCATAAACCTTATTAATGTTTGACATTGGGTGCCAAGGAGCCATAAAGAATTGTCCTGCTGAACATTTATATCTGCTTAGTCTCTTATAATATGTCCTCAACGCAGCTTAAATAAGGGCAGTCAGAGCATCTCGTGAGCAGGAAATGAGAAAGTTACACATGTTTTTGTCTCATAATCAAATATTCTTCCCTATCTTTTTAAAGTCTCCCACTGGGAGGCAAAGTACTTTTTTTTTTTTGGTTTGGTTTCATTTTTCCTTAAGCTGTTGCCTATAATTTCTACTTTGTTTTAGATTTGTCACAGCTCTAAAATGGAATTAAGTTGCTTATTTATGCTCATGTCTTCTATTATTTTGGATTTGGGATAATTCGCAATTCGGTCATGGCTATATAGTTGCTTGAATTCACATTCCCTTTTGAATTCTAGTCCATGGTGTCCCAATGCTGTGAAAACATTATGCTTGGTACCGACTTTTTTATTTTTAAGAGTTTAAGTTTTCTTATTTATTTTTTTAAGGTTCTCCATATATTTGACCTAAAAGACTAATAGGTGACATTTGTTGAATCTTTTCTATGGGCAGGCATCTTACATTTTTATTTTATTTAATCACCACAACAGCCTCATGAGACAAGTGCTATTCTCACTTCATTTCAGAGATGAAAAGAAAAAAAAAAAAAAGTTACCCTGGGACACACTGCTACTAAACAGAAAAGCCAGAAGTTGTATCCTGACAACCTGTTCTCAACCAAGGCACTGCAGTCACTCATTGACATTACAATTCATCAAACATGATACCTTAAAAAGCATGAGTGTAACAGAGGAGATAGGAAGAGGATGGGAAGAAAGAAGGTTAAATGTAGAAAGAAGAGTAATATGGAATTTTACCAACTGTGGAACTGAGGGCATCTTAGTCACACGATTGCCTCTTGTTGAATTGAATTGAATTGGCTTCTCAGGTGCCTTGTTAATGGCAAGCGATGTGGGCCATCGAGGCATGCTGAGAGCTAGAAAATGACAGTCTTCCACTGTAGAGGGTTATATATTTTGGGGGGTAATTTTTTACTTTGAAATAAGTTTGGACTCTTAAAAAAGTTACAAAACAAGTACAAAGAACTCCAATGTCCTTTCACTAAGACTCCCCAATTGTTAACATTTTGCCACATTAACAAAAAATCATTTTCTCTCTCTGTAAATACTAATATTATTATTTTATGAACCATTTGGGAATACATTGCAGACACAATAGCCCTTTCCCTTAAATACATTCATTGGTGTACATTTTCTAAGAATAAGTAAATTTTCTTACATAATAACCACATTATAATTACATTCAGGAAATGAACACTGATCTGTGCTAATATCTGATATACACATTTTATTTATATTTCATCAATTGTCTCAATAAAAATATTTTGGGAGGGAGCGTTCAGGGACCACATGTTGCATTTAGTTGTCATGTCTTTTTAGTCTCTTTCAGGCTGGAGCAGTCAGCTGTTTTGAAACTGCCTTTCTATTTGAGTTTGTCTCATGTTCCCTTGTGATTAGATTGAAGTTATGCACTTTGGGCAGAAATAACACCGAAGCAGTGTTGTACACTCAGTACATCATGTCAGGAGGCCAGTGATGCTCAATTATCTCATTACTGCTAATATTCACAGGTTTCTTTACTGTAAAGTTATAGTGTTTCAATAGATTAAAGTTAAAATTGGAGTTTGATGCCAGTTTTCTGAGAATTTGGCTCAAAGCAGGTCCATCACCCAGGCAGCTTCGATTATTCTGAAAAGGCTGGGTTCCTCATCTGAAAGTCTCAGGACTACTCTGCGGAAAGTGGTGATTCAGCTTGGGTATTCCCTTAGGGAGAATTAATCTAGGTGCCATCTCTATTACCAGAACCTCCAAGTTGTTATTCTGTTTGTACTTAGGAAAGTGTCTTGATATTTGGTGAACCTTTAATGAGATAAATGGACTATCAAAATATTTTTATATCAAAGCAAAATATAATTTTTATCATAGATTCAGATTGTGAGTGAGCAGGGCCATTTCTAGAGTAATTGCTCTTGGGGTGGGAATGGAGGGTGATGTCATGTTAGCTCTGTGATATTAGGATTAGGAGGCAGATCACCTCATATCTAGTCTGGAAGCCCAATTCCCAGCTTCTGGATTGGGTTATATTGGAAGGACTGGCATTTGAAACAGCATTCTTCCCCTAGAGTAGAGGAAGCTCAGGTTAGCAGAACACTCCTACAATAAGGGATAGTGTTGTTTGTGAACATTTGGTGATTAGATTAAATGATGGAGGAAGCATGTGTTCAGACAGCAGGCAGTTGGATACAACAGTGTGTGTGTGTGAACAAGGGCTTGTGTGTGTCATGAGGAAATGAGGGTGCACAGTTGGGGTGGTGCAAATAGAGAAGAAAATTAGAGGAGGAAAGACAGGTGAGGACCCAGTCATAAAGGCTGTGGGCGTTAAGCAGGTGCATAGACTGGTACTCCAGCCCAGGGGAACAAACGATGACAGAAGATGACAAAATCAGAGTACAAGACCAGGTCTGGGCTGGTACAAAGTGTGATGTGAAAGAGGCTCCTGTGAGTGAGGCTAGTGAAACTTTCAGCTTGAAGTCTGGATTGGTTTTAGAGACTGAGGAAGAGGATCAATGAATTACAGCTGAAGAGGTAGGTTGGCAAATCACAGGGTCCTTGGACCAAGTGTGACCGGTTTATGCTATTGAAGACCTGAGGCTCATAATCAACAATTAAGCAATAAGCGTGAACTGTTATACTCACCTCATCCAAGCTACACTCACCTAGGGTTGTGTGATAATTTTGGGGGGCATTTTATGAAAAATTCTCTTTCAGGATTGTGCTTCAATCATATATCATTTCTGCAATGCTTTTGGGGCTAAGAAATGCATAGCATGATTTGGTCTGGGCTCCACACCCTTCCGAGAAATACCTTAAGAATGAGAAATATCATTTCCTTTCCATACCTCTGAGTTGGGTGAAAGTGGAAGGAGAATCAGAATGCTCAATGAAGTATTATTAAAGAACTGTCAAATAAAATTATCTTAGAAAATAATTGCTTATAAAAATCATCACCCACTCTTACCCTCTGTAATTCGGCTTCCTTTATTTTAATCCCTTCCCCCATGAGATTTCCTATTCTTTTAATTTAAGCAGTGCACCTAGACATTATAGCGATGAGGTGTTGTATAAACATACAGTGAGGCAGAAAAGAAACCCTTCCTGTGGTTGCAGAGACCATAGAACACATATGTATGCATTTGTGCATACGTGTGTGTATGAAGCTGTTTTGGGGTCAAAGCTTGGCAGAGCTCATCCAATAGGGAAAATGAAGTGTTTTACTTTATCACATTTCCATTTGAGTCTATTGCTTTTGTCATCATGATTTAACATTTATAGCATGTCTGTAGTCCCCTGGACAGACCATGGAATTAGATGTCAATTCTGCTTAGTGGATTTATGCTTCAAATTAGATAGCAAAGCCACAAAATGGAAAAAGATGATACCTCCAAAACAGAAATATTGACTAATGCATTCCCAGAAAAGGTAGGTAAGGAGAAAATAAGCTTGACGCAGGCAGTTAGGAATGAAGGAGTGTGAGAAGACTTAGATGTCTAGCTTAGGGATGGTTTATAGCCATTTCCAAGAACCCTGGGAGGGACCTTGGAGGGTGCATGATCTAACACTTTAATCTTCCGCAGCTTGGACCCCCTGGGAAGGAATCTTGGTGAGGAGACTCCCTGTCTTGGATAATAATAACAAGCTGCTCTCTCTGTAGGCAAATTTTCAGGTGGAAGTCTTACTCTCCACCTGCATTACCAATTCAACAAATAATAAAGTCCTCAAGCTTCAAGGGGAAACTTGAGGAGATTATTTTTTTAAGGGATGTAAAGGTCATTCAAAAATAAAGATAGAATTTCTTAGAATAAGTTTTTTTTCCGCTTAACATGTGTCTTAGACCATCTCTTTATTTTTCAGTGTCAGACACCCCCCTATACTTTTTAATATTCAATGTCTCTTAATAACAAAAGTAAACTGGATGTTATTTATGGAAACTGCACAATATTAACTTTGCTAATTACATGGTTGCTCACAATTCCCAGAACCAGATCACCAACCCCCCATTTTGTTTCCAAGTGCTATGGCCGCCATGTGTTTAAGAGTAAGACAAAAATAATAAACTGCAGGTTTCCCCAAGTAATCACATGTTTCTGTAGCTCACACAGGGACTTTGCCATCTGAGTTTGCAGGATACATCATCCCAAAGCAGGGTAGAGTGAGGAGGGCTTTCCCCATCACCTGCCTATGTGACCATTAAGGAAATTTCAAATGGACTTCTGAGGCCAAAACGACCCAAGTTCAACAACTTCCTGAGTATGTGAAATCTTCAGCAAGTAACTTCTCTGCCTCTTGGTTCTTTCTATAAATTGGGGACAATGAGTTCTAATTTCTGGTGTGTCTCTGAATCTTAAATAAGATGATAGAAGGTGGTGTTTAGCATAGGGTATGCTGTTAATGAATGATGGTTCTTAATTTCTTTCCACGTCATTTCATGCTCTCCTAAACTTCTGAATACTAAGCTAAGAAGGCGTATAAGATGGCATACATACTGGCTTTGCTAGAATTCCAGAATAAACTCTAACTGGGCTATAATCTGCAAGGGGATTTGCTGTGTTATAGAACTACTGTTTGCCCGGTGTTAACAATTCCTCCTATCTCTCCTTGGTTGTGAACTGGTGCCACTGCCCACTTACTGGAGAACTGGGTTGTTTGTTCAGCAAGCCACATCTCTGGATCCCAGGACTGAGCTTGGATAAACTGTCAAGTTAGTCAGCAACCCTGTATTGAGGTACACTAGGAATGGCAGGAGTGTTTAAGGCCCTCTGGATCTGTGACATAATTGCTGTGATTACATCAACTTCTTGGGTCTTTAGATCTATAATTTTTTTTTCTATCTCTTCCTTTTTTCCAGGGTTTTCTACTTGAATGCTGTTTCACTTCAAACAGCCAGTTCCACTCTGACAATAGTAGAGATACGGAACTCCCCTCAACTGACACAAACTGGCTAGATGCCAGCCAAAGTACCTCCACGGATAAGTTATAGATAGCTTGGTTTGCTATCTGTGATGACTATTTGTTTTAGTAATAATAACAACCGCTAGATGTGTAATTGGTTGTCTGAAAACGTGAACTTTATTAGTTATTCTGCATTTCTGCTTGGCTGCTGATAACTTTGCTTAGACTCTATTTCTTGGCATTCTATCACCTGTCATTTTTACCACAAATCCTCTACTGATCTTTAGCTGCCTACTTTCCTCCTTTTCATTGCCTTTCCTTCAGCTACTGGTTTTTACTGTGATTTTTCACTAAACCAGAGAGCTACTGTTCTCAATTGTAAGGAAAATAAACTAAGTCGCCCTGAATCAGTATCTCTTCGTGTCTTCTGTTTTGCTACGTTGACTATAGCCCAGATAACCTATTACTGAGGTAGGTTGTATGTTTCTAGACTATCGAATCAATTCAACAGACCCATATTAAACCCTTATTGAACCTGGGACCTGAACTCATCAGGCTGTAGTCTGATAGCTTGAGTCACAGAGGTGGGACCCCCTCTCTGCCCTTTCATAGCCCACATTCCACTTGAGAAACTAGGTATTTAAACAACCATAATGCAATGTGCTAAATTCTATAACTAGTGTATAAATACAGTGACATTTTGTGGTGTGATGCTGTTTCCATTTGGACCTGTGGCAAGCTGTAGTATTTTGAATTCCTGTAGAGTAACTATATGTCTCTGTTTGCCCAGCAGTTATGATTTATTAATAGGGCTCTCTTTCACTGTTTGTGTCTCTTATTTCAATGATAAAGTGCACAGCTTTCCTGTTTATAAATCAAGGACCAATATATGAGGGGAGTTTAATTGTGGGACAACTGCACTCTTATTTATTAAGAATTTTGAATTGCCTGGCTTTATATGAGTGGTTAAGACAGTGGTGTAAGTTCCTGATCTGGTTCTGGTTTACCTATTTCACCAGCAATAATATTATACTTGTACCTTTTTCAGATTACATCAAATCTCGGGTGAGAATCCTTTGCCCCAGCTTCTGTGTGTGTGTGTGTGTGTGTGTGTGTGTGTGTGTGTGTGTGTGTGTGTTGTAAATAGATTTAACAGTAGTATGAGTTTCAAAACGCATTTTTTTCTTACCCACTTGAATTTTCAAATAACTTCCCAAGGAGATGACTAAATGCAGTATCTAATAAAAGGATCCAAATCCACATTTTATTATGCTAAATTCCTTGTGCTAAGGCATAGTGGATGTTAGGGAGAATTGCTTGCAATTATTCCTCATAGTTTGTCTTCAGTGTGAAGGAGAAAGCAAATGCTTCTCATGGAGAAATCTAGATCTGAATTCTGTGTGATTTCAAAAATATAAGTTCAAGTTAGCATAGCACAAGAGGTTCCATTGATTCTATAGCAAAACTAGAATTCATTTATTCATTCATCTACCCATTCACCGAATGAATAGGTCCCACACCTATTCGGAGTGCTGACTATGTCCCAGCTCATCTGCTAGGCAGATAGGATACAGTGATGATTTATACAGGCATATCTCCTCCTCCACGGAATATATAGACTAGAACCTCTAAAAGTAATTTTACTTCTCTCCACATGCTCTGTGCCTTTCCTTTAGCTCCTGGCTACCCAAAGTATGGTTCCCATTCCAGCAGTATCAACATCACCTGGGAACTTATTAGAAATGAAGACCCTCAGGCCCTCCCCAGACCTATTGAATCAGCACCTGTATTTTCAAAAGATCCTCAGATGATTTGAGCAGATTCTGATTCAGTAGGACCAGAGGTTCCCCACTTCTTACAAGCTCCCAGGAGATGCCTATGCTGCAGGTCCATGGATCACACTTTGAGTATTAAGGTATTAGTGCAATGATTTTCAAACTGTGGGGTGCAACTCACTAATGGGTTATGAACTCAGTATAGTGGGTCATGACTAGCACATTGAAAATTATTTTTAAATTGAAGAGAAGAGAAAAAAATCAGCATGTATTTCATGTAATAACTGTCATTTCATGAAACCTGTTGCATCAGTTTTTCTCACACACACACACACACACACACACACACACACACGCATATATGTACTGAGTCCCTGTGAAAATGTATTTCTTAATATGGGTCTTAGCTAATAGCAGCTTGAAAGTCACTGCTCTGGACAAGCTTTCCTAGGCATAGAAAAGAGTACTCAGAGCTGATACCAGCTAAATGAATAAAGAGCTCACACCACATTGATTCTGTTAACATCTGAACCATCAAGAATCCTGGTGAAGATTCCCGGGAACAAGTAGAATATTGGTGTTAAGGACATCCTCTTTTAGCGGTGACAATTTGTGCCATGATTAGATTGTGAGATACCGTGTTTAGTTGTATGTGCCAGTTGACATTAGCTGTTCAGGTGACCCAATATTTTAAAACTGTGAGCAACTTGGGGGTAGTATCTGTGTGTTACTCATAGAATTTAAAACAGTGCCTGTCCCATAATTAAAGTATTTTCTGCCTCATCCACTAAGAACTGCATCTTACTGATCTTTGTTTTCTTTTAGTGCCTAATTAAACCTAAAAGAAGGTATTTAGTAAATTCATTCATTCATTCAATAAATATTTTCTCTATTATTCTGCAGAGGGTTTTCTATCAGCTGTGCTATAATAATTATAGAAGATACACAAGCTTGATACATAGCAAATCTGTGAAAAACAAACTCTACCTTGGCCTAAATGGTATCACACTGCATAACTATAAGGTAGAAACAACTCATAAGTCATACTTGGCACCAATTTTTTATGCTGTATATTATTTTACTTTACATTTCCCCTACTTAAAGCTTTGATTGTTCTAAAATTTCCTGACCCCACCTTCAAGCATTTTTTGCTCCATGTGTGTTTCTTCCATAGACTGTGCTCTCTAATTCACTAAGGAGCTCTAATACCATGTCTAAATATCTGCCTTCCAGTCACCCTACATGAGAGCATCGGTTTATCTAATGAAAGCCTTCATGGCTGAGCACTTCCTCTCCCTGCCACCCCACCACCAAACCTCTTGCCCTTCAGTGACTGCTAGTGTGTTTCTAAGCTTGTCAGGTGGTTCCAATGTGCAGTGAC
Source organism: Aselliscus stoliczkanus (assembly GCA_033961575.1). Lineage (NCBI taxonomy): Eukaryota > Metazoa > Chordata > Mammalia > Chiroptera > Hipposideridae > Aselliscus > Aselliscus stoliczkanus. Next base: position 125,277,526 of record CM066733.1, read on the forward strand.
AATGAAGAGCCACTGCTTAGGCAGAAAATACAGCCTCTTGATATTTGAAGTTTAATTCTGCAGCCTTCAAATTAATATTCATATGTCTTCTAGTCCGTATTAACCCTGCCCAAACCTGACATTATTTACACTACTGTTTGAGGTAAAGCAGTTAAGATGTATACGTAACCCAAGAGGGAAAATGCATGAAATCATTACTTGATTTATCACCTGAACTGGTTATTAAGTTATTGTCTCAGCTTCAAAGACACTTTTCTGTATTCCACATTGTGATGCTGAGGCTGAGACACTGCAAATGACAATTCTTAGCCATCTGGCTCCTTGAGGAAGACGCTGCAGGAGCGGGGAGGAATTTGCTTCTTCTAGTCTGTTCCCTGTTCCCATCAGCGTCTGCCCTGGCACTGAGCTTTCACCCTGGAATGACAGGAGGTATGTTTACCGCTTCTTCGGCCATTCCCTGAATCAGTCTCCTTGCACTCCATAAGAAGTACTGGCAGCAATAGGTGTGGGTCCCGGCTTGTGGGGCTTATCTTGTAAGATTTAGGTTACTGTAATCCCCTGTGGTTATTTTACTTGTGGTACTTCAGGGTTTTTTTGTTTGTTTGTTTTGTTTTTTAATCTTCTGACACTTGTTTAACATTTTCCTATAAAGTGCTATGTGAAAATACCTGTTCTTTTCTTCTCTGACTGGATCTGAGTTTTACAATGCCTTGCTTCAAATTAGTCTTCAGATGATCTAGTTTAACTAGCCAGGCTCTGCAATGAGGCTGGCTTCCTAGGAAGACAGAGAACAAGAAATCACAGGTAGCTTGTCTTCATCTGGGGCAATGGGAGTGTGCTGGAAATCTTCCTAGGGGCCAAGGGTACAGGGGAGGATGCTAGAATTAAGAATAGGTGGACAGACATGGGGGATGAGAGTACACTATATACAAACCTTTATAATTTTACTTGGTCTGTCTTAGCTTAGAAACTCTGGGAATATGAATCAGAGATAAATGGATAAATGGTAAGCAAGAGAGAACCCCTAGTGACATTTGTAAATAATACAAACCTTCTAGGCTCATTCCCCTTTCTTTCCTATAAGCCTAGGGTTTGTTTATTTGTGGTCTCATCCTTAAGCTTCCTCATTGTATTATAACAATCAGGGAACAATCATTCTTTTTCTTCCACGTGAATGGGTAGGACAAGCCATGATATAATATAGTTTAGTTTATTCTTATGTTGATTGTATTAGTTAGTTTGAGTGCATTTGTGTGATCTAGACCTTCAATTGAGCCTTTCATTCTGGCCCTTTCATTCATGAGTATTTTGTACGACCTCAGATTCATTTACTAACTTAAAAAGAAAATGAATGGCTAACTGTAACCTTGCCATCTGATTGGAAAAAACAAAACAAACAACAATGACAATAAGGCCCTTCAAAATGTATGTCACCAGAAAGCAGTGACTAGGAGAAAGGTCACTAAAAATGGGTCAGGAAATGTAGATTCTAGTCAGAGCGCTATCACTTATTCACTGTGCGACAGTGTATATATCACTTAACCTCTCTGAACCTTAGTTTCCTATTCTGTAATGCAAAATGTAAGTTATAATGTGCATTTTGTCCACCTCACAGATGATAAGCTCTTAAGGGCCTGGAAATTCCTCCAACTCTTCTGTTCAGGTTGACTTTCTGGAAAAAGTCCTTTATTCTTAGGGGATTTGATGATTGAGTTATCTTTATATTGTGCTGCTGTCAGTAGATTTACTGTAAATGTTTCCTGAGAGCCTCTCTCTTGAAGAGAGTCAGACCCCAGTTAAGTTCATCCCAATTAAAAATAGAACCCTGAGATGCAGCAGCTGTAGCACCTCTTAAACCTCTTCAAGTAACATTGAACGACTAAGTGCCTGCTACTGTGGAGACAGGGCCCACAAAACCAGCAGCAGGCCCTCTCCGAAAATGATAGCACTCTAAGTGGCTGTCAGTCTTCAGTAGCTTCTAGTAGTTCAGAGGATCCTACCTTATCTTCTAAGAGTTCAAGAAGTCCTGGGATGGGGTGGGGTTGGGGTGAGGGGAATCACATATTCCTTATTTTATAAAAATATCTCCCTCCCCACAACAACAAAATCCTCCCAAACCATCCTTGAACAAACAGGCTTGCACAGTCATAAGGAAGTTCTTTAATCTGATGGAGAGATAGTAGGAGTAATGTCAGCATCTGGCAGGTTGAGGATAAAGGGCTGATGACGATTTTGTTCAGACAATGAACATTGATTCCTAGGGAGATGCAAGAATTTACTTCCTTTCTTCCTATTTCTTAAAGAAATGCCTAAATATTATATATGACTCCAGAATTGAATTCATCGCTAATGGATTGTTTTCTGACTTTGTTTCTTACTTTTTTTCAATTCCCTAAGGAGAATTTGAACACACAATTTCCTGATCCTCTCTTTAATAGAAATTTCAGCTATAGAAATTACCAAATGAAAAATTATAGAATGTACTTTGTTTATAAGGCAAAGCTCAAAAGAAGATCTTTTTATCATATTTCAATAGAGACTTTTTTTTTTTTTAGCTGAGCCATTGGGCTGGGCATCGAACTGCTGTTGTTCAGAGCTCAGCTCGCACCCTTGAGCAAGCTCTTGACCAACTAAGCCACTCAGCCGGCCCTTCTTTTCCCTTTTCTTAAAGCTAAATTACATGCATCACTATTCATTAATAAGTGGAATGACCACTATTTACACTGACAAATCTCTTTTATAAACATTTCTTTAGGTAACTAGGGTTTTTATACACTTTCCCAAAGGGCCAAATTGACAGCCATGGACCTTGTTCTATTTCCACAGATCTCTGGATCCAAATCCTGGGTCAAGGGCCGGCCGAGTGGCGCGGTGGTTAAGCGCTGGCTTGGGAAGCCAGCGGCCCCTGTTCAGTCCCACATGGGAGGGCCAGTGACACTGCCCTCAAAAAAAAAAAAAATACAATTCCAAATCCTGGGTCAAAATATATGCCATTCACTTCCTACATTTTGTTGTGTGACCCCTCTGAAGGCTGGCCCAAGAGCTGTCTTTCTGATGAGACTTTCAGCACAGCCAGTTGTCACTAGATAAACATATGAATGTGGGCCATTTGCAAAGGGAAGGCTCCCCAAATATAGGCTTGTCCTTCACAATAAGAACACGTTCAATTTTCCTTAAAAGCTCATGGTTGCCTATGTGGTGTGATTTGAGAAATTTTGAACTTTTATCCCAAATATTTTTCCTGTTGAGCCTTATATTTTCACTAATAGTGCATCACTACTATCTGGTTAAATCTGGCTTTTCAAGACCATTCTCTTTAAAATATGGCAGTTGCTCTACCTTGGTGTGCTTGATTTTATAAGATTCTTTCTCCTTTGACAAAAGAAATAGAGAAGGATGAAAGAAGTGGATGGCTGGCAGGGAAAAGGTGTTGAAAGAAGAAAAATTGTGCATAGAATGATGATAGGTGCCACTGTGCCAATGGGAGTCAGTTTGGTTCTCTGTTAGATGTCCTGAGTTTATGACTGAGCGTGTGCACTTTGGAATGTTCCCATGAGCATCCAGCTGAGTGTAAACAGAGAATATCTTTCTGGAAAAACAAGTTGGAAATATTTATCCAGAGATGTGTGTGTGTGTGTGTGTGTGTGTGTGTGTGTGTGTGTATATATATATATATATATATATATATATATATATATATATTTGTTGGAAAAGTCACGATGCATTTGTGCAACCAAAAAAAAATAGAAAAAATGCGTCATGAGTTTTCCAACAACTACATATATATATATATATATATAATCTCCAATAATTTCAATTGTAGGACTCTATTCTAAAAAAAAAATAATCATCAGTGAGCAAATTTGGACACAAAGATATTCATTGGGACATTATTTATAATTGCAAAAATAATGGAACAAGTTAAATGTTTGTTAATAGGATAATGACTACTATGAGAATGAATTTATGCTATAAAAGTGACTAAAGCATCAACAAAATATACTAATAGGGGCTGGCCGAGTGGCTCAGTTGGTTAAGAGTTGGCTTAGAGCATGAGCTCTGAGCAACAGGGCTGCCGATTTGATTCCCATATGGGCCAGTGAATGCTGCGCTTGATCTCAGCTGTTGTTGAGCTGCCAACAGGTGGCAGGATGGCTCAGTTGGTGTAACAACAAGAGTGCCTGTTCAGTGCTGGGCTACGCCCACCCGCAACTAAGACTGAACTTGGCACCTTGAGCTGAGCTGCTGCCCGGATGGCTCAGTGGATAGAGCTTGTGCTCTTAACAACAAAGCTGCTGATTTGACTCCCGCATGGACTGGTGGCTACCCCCACCCGCAACTAAGATTGTAACGCAGCACCTTGAGCTTAGAGGCCACGAGCTGCTGACGGGAAGCCAGATGGTGACTGGCGCCCTCGACAACTATGACTGAAGAACAAAAACTTGGCTGGTCCCATCCCCCAATTCCCCAACACTGTTCCCCTCCCCCAATTCCCCAATAAACTCTTTAAAAAATACGTATGTGTGTATATATATATATATATATATATATATATATATATATATAACATGATTAAGTATATAAAATACATATGCATAGATAAAAGAATAGAATTTTAATTAATGGTTGTTATTTTTCTATTCCTTTTTGTATTTTCCAAATTTTTCACAATGGTTACTTATACGTTTAGATAGAGAAAAATATTATTAAAAATCCATCCAAGAGCAAATGTTTGGGTCAAAGTTATAAACCTAAAATATGGGTGTCCTCTGAGGAGGTTGACTATGGTTGTACAGCAATGCCTGATAGTTAATTAAAGATCTGTGAGACTTTCCCTTATGGATGGGTTCTTTATGTTCAAGGGCTGTAGTGCTGCATAAAGATGTCCACATAAGATGAAATTTGGCACTTGATACTTGACTTTGGATAGTATTGTAGCTTGCTGTGGCCAAATTTGAGATAAAAACAAGTTGGGTGGGGTTTAACAGAGAGATGCTATCTAAGCCGTTTTCTTAGAACTGAACAATGGCAGAAACATGTAAGAAGCAGAGGAAGGCTTGAATTAAGCCCTTTACAGCCCTAACAGACACATAATTGTTTCATCTATTCACTGGCCATGGGCCTAGGTCATGAAACTCTTTTTCCTGTGTTTAGTTTGCTTTCCATGTTTCATACCTATTTGCCGTATCTAAAGAAAGGGCCTGGACTCATCGTCTTGGTACCATTTTGATGGCCTGTCCTCCACCTGGAAAACCTAAGAAGTCAGATCCTCTCATGTTCTTTCTGCCCATGTTACATGAAAACTCTTCCTTGAACCCTCTAGTGCTGTCCCTCATGGGTGTGATTGCCTGCACATGGCACATCGATGCTGTTTTACATTGACTTTCTATTAGATTGTCAATTTCTGAAGCACAAGGGCTGTTAGGTCTTTTATCCCCCATGCCTTGCCCATCTTGGCAGAATTAAATGTGTTTACTTAATGAATCAGGTGTTAATTAGGCTGTCCCAGAGACTGCATCCTTCTTTTTGTGCAATTTAGTTATAATGCACATCAATTAGCTCAAAAAAATTACTATAAATAAGGGTAACAATGAATTTTTCAAAGTTTCTCCATGAAGTATGTTTCTGATGGTAAACTATTTATAGACAAAACATGGAGCACAGAGCTACAAGCTATTCATGATTTAAGTTACCCGGGCTCTCCACCATGGTTTGACTTTAGAAGTATGGAAGAATGATGTGGGCTTTAATGTTAGAAAGAACTGTGTTTGACCCTAACCCGGACACTTTGGTAAATGATTTAGCTTCTCCATGCCTCAGTTTCCTCATTTATAACGTGGAATTACTTAATGTCTGTCTCCCAGCACTGTGAGGATTATATGAAATGATGCATGAAAGCACTTAGCATAGTGTCTGGCACACAGATTAAGTCTCTATGCTCATAAGGACAGAGGATCTATCATGTCCTGGACAATTTATGTGCCCCCTTAGAAAGCCAGGGCTAAGCCCTCTAGACTTTTCCAGGCAGTATTTACTTAATTTCTAAGTCTGTTGCTCTGAAATCACTAATCTATTTGCATAACACAGGCTCCCAAACAGTGGCTCTGTTGAAAATTTTGAGGGAATACTGAGCTGGAATATTGAATAAATTTCAGCAGTAAAAGCCTATTTGGCTATCAGTACATAATCTATGAATGTTTTATATCCTCAAAACAAGAGAATTTAGTTAGAGTTTAAAATCTTGCTGCTGTACTTAATCTCTGTTTCCGAGAGAGGTTCTTATCTGGAACATGGACTAATAATAATAATAATACCACCTACCATATAGAGCTGCTCTGGTGATAAAATGAGCTATGTCTGACAAGAACTTAGAACAGTAGGTAGTCAACTAAAGCTAGCAGCTCTCAGTAAATTGGTGTAAAAGGTGGAGCTCTTCAAGGGCCATTGTGAACCAAGTATTCCAATAGTGAAATGAAGCTTTTGTTGAAGTCCTAGTGCCACCTTTGTAGGGAGGAATACTCTGGAAATTGTGCCTCACAGTGGTTTGGATTTGTTAACAGTATAGTCATGGAACATGGTGCACTGAAAAAGTTGCCAGACGCCAGATGAGATAAGGAGCGTCCTGTGAGCAGGGACAGACTTAAACACTCCCAGTAAATAGACAAGGGAGGTGATGGCTCTGCTTAAGGGTCTTGTCCTTCAACCTTGACACCGCTGATTTTTTTTTTTTTCTGATGCCACTGACCATTTAAATAAACACAGGAACTTCTTGAAAATGAAATGTCTCTTTTTTTTTTTTTTCTGATGTAATTCTTACCTCTATTCACAGCTCAGGTATTTCATACAATAGAAATGAACTGGCATGCCTGGGTGGATAACCTATATTATCTGATACTAAGAAATAAAGGAAATGTGTAATTTGCTCTGGTTACCTGATCTATATATTGTGGCTAAGTCATTTTGATGTTTCAGGGACTGTCTTCTTGCCTCTAGCCCTTTACTTTCAGATATTGAATCTCCTTAAATGATTTATTGGATTTTTTTTCTCCTTTCTCTTCTTTGTTCCATTTCTTGCCTTTTGCCTTCCTTTTTGAGTTTTCAAAAACTTAATCATTTTAATTTGTAATTTACAGATGATTTAATAAGTTTAAATTTTTTTCTCTGCTCCCTGCACCACTATCTCTTTTTCTTCTCTGCTTTTCTTGTTTGTTTTGTTTTGTTTTTGCCTTTTGGGTTAGGAGATTTCCTCAAATGTCTGCTGAACCTGGGTTATCCATTGAAATTATAAGTGAGGCACTAAAAAGGTATTGGCAGTGTGCTTCACAGAAGATTAACAAGTGAGTAAGTGAGATTTCTCCTGGGAGGGGTTCTCCAAAATATCTGAATCTTAGTCCTCTCTTGGGTCCACCAGTTTCTCTGGAGAGGAATTTTTATACTGTCTGGGCGGTATAAGGTTAGATGCCAGTGCTCACAGAGCTGAATGTGGGCAAGGAGTGTGGGAGTCTCACTGCTCAGTAGGCAGACTCTCACTTAATTGCCCTCCATTTTAGTGCAGGTGTGACAGACACCAATACCAGCGCCAATTCACCACACCTCCCAGTATTCGAGTCTTTTGCTGCGTGACTAGAGTTCCTCTCACTGCAGAGATGGAGTGAAATCCAGGCTGGCTTCTTACTTACTTTGGGCAATAGAATATAGCAGAGTTAGTTGACAGTGTGTCACTTCCAAGCCTAAGACTCCAAAAGCCTTGTGCATTTTGTCCTGTTCTCTTGTGCCTGTCATCAGCAGGAGGACATTTTGATCTCTCCTGTTGGAAGAAGAGAGGCTTGAGGATCGGAATAGAGTTATGCTGGTCACCCTAGCCAAAGCTAGCCTAGATCTGCAAACCAATCTCCTAACATGTGAGTGTCTCCAGCTAATACCATATTCATAAGCAACAAGTTGTTATGGTTGAATGCCACTGTGGTTTTGTGGTTGTTTGTTACAAAGCATTACTGCCAAACAGATAACCTACACTACAGGGTTTCTCCCTCCTCTTTAGAACTGCAGACCTCTTCAGAAATTAACCGCTCATCTTCTACCTGGGTTGAGGAGAAGTCACCAAGTCCCTGTGGAGAGGGATGGGGTTGACATACAGATGCACACATACACACATGCTGATTTCCAGCTCCTTTTGAAAACTCAAAAGATACTACAACTTTGGACCACCTTCCTGCATGGCAAAATGAAGCAGAGCTCAGTAGGGGCTGACCTCTTCAGATGGGGCATGATCTACCCTGTCGCCAAGGTCTCCACCACTTCCCATTGTCGTAAACCTGGCTGTTTACACATTGATGTTATTTGTTTGACCTCTGTGGGCATTTGAGTTTTCTACCTCCTCTAGAGATTTGAAAGTCGGAGACTTATTTTAAAAAATATTCCTAAGGAATATTTAGTTAACTTTCAAAGATATGAGACACACTATTACTTTTCCCAGATCATATTCTTTTTCTACTGTTACCAGATATCCCTAAATATAAATGTATTTGTTTGTATACATTCCTAAGTGCATTCAATATTTTTAAAAGTATTTCAACATTTAATTGTTTTATCAGTATTGGTTAAGGACTGGGTTGCAGATTCTAAACAGGTTTTTGGCTTTCTTGGGTATTGTATTCTGTGAAATTCCTCATCTACCTGACTTCCAACTCTTTGTGCCAGATCACTGTACCCCAATTGCTATGGCCTGTAGACTTCTCCTGTTTCCACATAGTTCTGAGCTCATGACCCCATTTACCCAACCTCACGCTCTCCTTTCAGAACCAATCTTCAGATCTGCTCTTTATGTCATTTGGGCTATGGGCATCCCTTATAGACCTGGCTCATTTTTCCAGTCCCTAGTCCCTCCTATTTACTTCAGTGGTTCAACAGAACTCTTTACCCTGCCCTTGCATCTCTGCCGGCCTTTGGCTGGTCTAGCACTGTCAAGGCCCACCCCTCCCAAAATCAAAACAGGGCATTCAGACATCCTGTAACCCTCAGGTCCTATGATAGTTATCATCATATTGAGTGGAACACTCTTAAGATATTAAGATTGACTTGAATACTTGAAATGAGCTTTATAATGGCTTTCCACCTATGGAAACCCATGAACAAAGATTGATTTTCTTCACATCCTTAGGGGGGAAAACAAAAAAATCTTTGTTCTTATGTACTACATAGTATTATTTTGCTGGATTCTGTCAAAGGACAAGAGGGTAACAAAAGTAAATATGATCTTAGGGCATAGTCATAGGAGGACAATATTAGAAGAAGCAAGTGGACTGCTGGCCTCATTCTTCTCTGCAGTGTTCTATCGACTTCTGAGCATTGTGTTTCAACCTGGGCACTACCAAATGAGGGAAATGTTGTTAAACCAGAGGGTGTCCAGAGGAGAACCTCTGGATAGCTTGTGGGAACTGAAAGCCGTGTTATGTGAGGAGAGCTTGAGAAGTCTGGGAAGGGTAAGCTTGGAGAAGGGAAGACGTGGGGGTGGTTTGAGAGAGGACAAGGAATCATCAGAGTCATCAAACTGTCATGTGGAAGACAGACCAGATGACTTCAAGGGGCTGAAGTTGGTTCAATGGTTAAGAGCTCTAGGGAGACGTATTTGGGCTGTTTTGGGTTTTTTTGTTTTCTTTTGTTTTGTTTTAAAGAACACTAGTTCAAAGCTGAAATTTTCTGCCCAGAGAGAATATTCTAGACCTCTACACATCCAAGTATAAAGTGGATGACCACTTGGTGGGGATGTTGTAGAAGGGATTTCATTGATAGGATGATTGGACCAGAGGATCTTAAGGCTCCCTTTCATCCTGAGATTTTAGAGCATTTAAAATTGTCATGACAGGAGATTCCTGCACATTTTAAAACTTAAAACCACAGTATTGTGCATGTTTTTAGATAACCTAGGAGTTGATTTATTTCTGCCTATTACAGTGGTAATGATGAAATATTAATGTGTAGATATGTTCTTCTTAGGCATATAGCAAATTAGATCTCTTTTTTGGTCAACAAGTCTATTATACATTGTTGAAGTAAATTTGGCTGCTTTTTTCATAAATTAATCACTTGGCATCAATTGAGATAAGAACATAAATGTCAGCTTTGGCCTGAATTTCTGGGTTAAAAGTAATATTTATTCCTTTCCATTTTCCTTCCAAATTAGTAGAGAAAGGATATAAATACCCTTTTTATATTTTTCACTAAGAGTTCAGAATATGTTAAATCTTGAAAATCCAGTGAGGGGGACCTATAATTGAATAATTCAGTCTCATTTCTTTCACATGAACCAGCTTTATTGATTTTCCTCCCTGTAGCCTTACCTATCCTTCTCAGCCTGAATTCTTTCTTTTTTCTTCCACATTCCTGGATTACTTCCTGTGTTTTGACTAGACAGCTGTCATTTATGAACATGTTTGTTTTCCCCTGTGGAAGGTAAACAAAAATCTCTCCTTTTTTGTATCCCCACAACACCTATCACCCTCTCCTGCAGGCAGTGATTCTCAATAAATATTTGTGGTTTTAAATGATTTCTATCATTAAGTTAGTTCTTTTTATCTACCACAAGTTTGGTCCAGCAGTTTATATGTTAGCACTCATTAAATATGCCCTGTGAGATAGTGATGAACTTGCTTTGGAAGTTTTGGGCCACTACCATTATGTGAGAAGATGACAAACCTTATGGCTCTGAACATGTAGGAGCATGGCAGAAAAGAAAATACATCTGACAGGTTTTTTTTGTCTTTTTTAACATGGTTTTTAGTGGGGAGAGCCTTTTCCTGTGGTCTGTAGCCACTGTTTCCAGTGCTTCTGCAGAGTTGTAGAAAAGCAGAGGACACTTAGATCTAGTGCCAGCTGTACCACCAATTAGCAATGTTGTGTCCGGGCAAGCACTGAGTCTTTCTGGTTTTCGTTTCCTCATCTCTAAAATGGGAGCACTGAAATTCACTGGATTTCTAAACCCTACAGGCTTTAATATTCCTTGACAGTGAGTTGAGAAATTCCTCCTATCTCTGCCATTGTCCCCTTTCTCTCCACTCCTTACAATGTCTGCAACTTCTGACAGGTTATTGGATTAATTAAGTAGATGCATGTGAAATATTGGAAGGGTGTCTGATGCAGAATAAGCACCAATTTAATGCTAGCTCTTTTTAGTTTGCTACTTTGTTGAAATGTTAGTCTTTCTCCAATTGTTAAAATTACAAACCTGACGTGGTGACTGGCTCAGGGAGTGCACCAGATGTGAGTTTTCAAATTATTTTTTATCATTCTATTTTCAAGCAGCATTATGTAAAGTTGCATTGCCCTCTGTTCTTAGAATATCTTGATCACTCATTCTGGTCCACCGTTTACTCTTATTACTTCCTGCTCTGTGTTGCTTAGTATTATTATTATTTTTTACGCAATTAATTTTAGGTTTCTATTTCATTATCCTGTGTTCTGGGACCAGGTAGAGACTTTGTCTTTGTGATTTCCATGTTAATAGAACTCATCAGTAGTGTGGATAGAGACAACTGGCACACAGAGGTGGTGTCTCTGGGATTATCTGAGTCTATATTTAATGGACGTCTCGGCATAAGAATGGCTCATTATCCAGAACCTTTATTTTGGTTTTGGGCATGATGTTACACTGACATAACTGGAAGATCAGTCATTTCAGTTCAATATATCAGAGGTTTAATGAAATCTATTGAGCATTTTGATGTCTAATAAGCCCTGTTCTAGTTTTCTATATGTGAGGAAATGCATCCCACTGAAGTAGGGACAGAGAATGATCTGAAGAAAACATCAGTGGGGTGTCTGGTTTATGGAGTTTGCACTCTTACCTGATGTGGTCTAGGTATTCTGAGGCTGGTATACCTTAGAAGATGATTGCTGACATGAAGAAACTCATTGCACACAAGATAAATTTTTTATCCTTTAATCCTTTATCACTATTATTGGATTTTTTTTTTAATTTAAGTGCCAACTGAGTTTCAGAGAGGTTAAATAACATGCCAGCAGATAGCCAAGCCGGAATGTGAACTTGAATCTCCTGACTCCAGGGTGTGTGCTCCAAGGTGTTCAGAGAGGAGAATGTAATGTCATTTCTGCTCAAGAAACTTTGGGTAAAACCCAGAGCTCCTTGCACATTTTGCTGGTTTTATCATTAGTCTGCAGTACACCTCTGATTCTCCAAAGTGGTTTACGATTTTCCAGCTATGAATTTTGACAGTCATGATTTAAAGCTTCAAGCATATGATTATGAGATGGTGGTTCTCAACATTTACCACAACTCCCAGCTAACCGCACAGCAGCCAATTCTCAAGATTTCCTCTAAGAGAGGAGAAGGATTTTTTTCCCCACATGCAGTTCATTTCCATGGGAAAACATTAGCAGTGACAAATGACTGAATAAACACTCGAATCTGAGGTACATTTGAACCTTTGCTACTCCATAGAGGAAGCCACGATCAGAGTTATTTTCCATGAATACATTTGAAAGACGTCCTGTAAACAATTTCAGGCATTATCTGCCTATCTATTAGCCTTCAGGCGAACTGCTGTAATTACCTTGCATGCAGTGGGGAATGCTATTTCTTGAAGCCAAGGCTATTTACATTGATATTTATAGATATTTATATTTATTTCCTTCGGCAGACGTGAACACATTTTTGAAAAGTACTTCCAAGTCTGTGGAAAAACAAAGCAGAATATACTTTTAAAAATCGACCACAGAAAGGATAATAATAGCTTCCATGTCTGAAGACAACAGACAGGCATAAAATATAAGGGAATTATTTTATCCTGGACAAGAGAATTGCTGTTGCAGCAAATTTTGACCCTGTCACAGTCTGGATAACTCTTAGGTTTAAAAATTCCACCCCCACAGACCCCAGTCCACAGAAGAGATAACTGATCTGGGGTTTAGCAGTATTGGCAAGGTGGCGCATTATGGGATTTAGCTATAGAGTGTTTGCTCCCCAGGGAGAGAACTGCAGGAATTTTAAGAACTTGCATCAATTCCCTTGGGTAGAAGCAGTATGTCTAAGTATATTTCAAGTAAATCCTCAACTCAACACATAAAGCTGCAGTTACACCACGCCTAAAAAGAAATTAGAGCACGGGAATGAGGCCAGACTGACCCTCCCGAAGACAAATCCACCGTTTATCTCTTCAATTGCCCTGTCAGTTGGTTTTAGTCCTATGTTAGAGAGGCTATCGTTTTCTTTGAGAGCACAGTCACCTCCCCTCCCCACCCTACTACCACACCCCACCTCAGGCTCTTTATTTTTCCTTTTATAGCAATTTGGATAGTTTCTTTAGACATTGTTTTGTTTCCCTAGCAAATTCATTCAGCTTACAACTTTTTGTAACACATTTTAAAATACTGATTATCATTTGTTTTTTAAAAAAGAAAGTCCTCAGTAATGGTCTTAGGGAGGTAGATTTGATATGGTGAGTATAAAACATCAGTCTCTAACAAAAGATAACAAATACTGGCAAAGATGTGGAGAAAGGGAACTCTTGAGCATTGTTGGTGGGATTGCAAACTGGTATAGCCACTATGGAAAACAGTATGGAGGATTCTGAAATACATAAAAATAGAGGTACCATATGGTCCACTTCTGAGAATATATCTGAAGGAAATGAAAACATGATGTTGAAGAGATATCTGCACCCCCATGTTCATAGCAGCATTATTTACAACAGCCGAAACATGGAAACAACCTAACTGTCCATTAATGGATGAATGGGTAAAGAAATGATAGAATATATAATAAATATGTATGTATATAGATAGACATAGATATGTAGATATATATACACACACATTATATATGTTTTCGGCCATAAAAAGGAGAACACCTTGCTATTTGTGACAACATGGATAGACCTTGAGGGCATTATGCTAAGGGAAATAAGTGAAATAGAACAAGACAAATACAGGTGACACTTGAACAACAGATTTGAACTTTGCAGATCATTTTAAACAAATACATACAGTATTGTAAATGTATCTTTTCTTCCTTATAATTTTCTTAATAACATTTTCTTTTCTCTAGCACACTTTATTGTAAGAATACAGTATATAATATATGTAGAATATAAAATATGTGTTAATAGACTATTTATGTTATTGGTAAGGCTTCCAATCAGCAGTAGGCTATTAATAGTTAAGTTTTGGGGGAATCAAAAGTTATATGCAGATTTTTGACTGTGTGGGTATCGGTACTTCTCAGCCCTACATTGATTGTTCAAGGGTGAACTATATTGTATGATTTCACTTACATGTGAGATCTAAAAACAAAAAACAAAACTCATACAAAAGGAAATCAGGTCTGTGGTTACTAGAGGCTCGGTGTTGCGGGGAGGGGGATTGGATGAAGATGGTCAAAAGATACAAGCTTCCAGTTATAAGGTAAATATTAGGAATGTGATATCTAACATGATGACTATAGTTCACACTACTGAATGGTATATATGAAAGTTGTGAAGAAAGTAAATTCTAAGAGTTCTTATCACAAGGAAAATATATTTTCCTTTTTTTATATCTATTTGAGATGATGGATGTTAACTAAACTTATTGTGGTAATCATTTCACAGTATGTGTAAAATCAAATGATTATGCTGTACACCTTAAATTTATATAGTGCCTTATGTCAATTATATGTAATAAACTTGATAAAACTGACAAAAAAAACCAGAAAAAAAATCCAGTTTTTTAATAAATATAATACACCTTAGTGGCATAATAAATAATTGCTTTGATGAGGGTACATGCTATTTAAGGTGACTTAGTGTCATAATGACTAGGGTCATTTATTTATGTTACTGGTTGCTTTTCAAATGTAATGTGGAGCAGAGTAACAGTAAATAATCATTCTATCTGCTTCATTAGAGATGGTGAGATTTATGTGGAAAACTGGGATAGCAACACGGACGATTTCACATATTCATGAAGCTAATGGTTTATTTGATACCTGCAATTTTTAGAGTTTTTAGCCCATTACATGTTAGATCTCATTGCCTGTAGAGTTGAATGATAAGATTATCATTTGTGTGTGTGTGTGTGTGTGTGTGTGTGTGTGTTTGTGTGTGTGTGTGTCTGTGTGTATGGCGGGGGGAGTTGGAAACCCTGAAGACAAACATAAGCACGGCTGCACAGGTCCTAGGACCTGTCACTTTGTGGACTGACCTCTGGGTTGACCGGTTGCTTTTGTTCCTAGTCACCTGCATTGAATAAATGCATTTTGACCCTTTCCATGCAAGCACAAATCACCTGTCATTATTCAAACTGTGCTTTGGTGTTTCTCCCATTGACTTTCTGTCTGTTACTTGACTTTGGTTAAGTAAAGAATCACAACCTGGATGTACTGCCATTTCATATTCTGGCCAGGACTTATATCTGTCTGTCTTAGATCTGTCTCAATGTGCATCTATGTTGTAGTCTTACTGTTTCATGGGGGCTAATGAGAAATATGTATCATAAGTTTCAAACAAAAACTATTTTTACTTTTGTGGAGTGGTGACCAATAAGCCATTCATTGTATTTGACTGAAACTGATCACAGTAGTAGGTTAATGTCTCTTCAACACAGTAATGACACCATGACTATTTTTAATGACTTCCAATATAGTAAGAGAAACTAAGAAGTCAGAACTCAGGGTGGGTGTGGTTGGGGAATTATAGTATAAAATCCATATGTGTTAGAGTTGGTTGTACTATATAGGAGGTTGGAAGAGCTCAGGTATGTTTTGGGTTAGTCCAGTCCCTCAAACTATTTCTTTCAAATGTTTTCTTTCAACCAAATCTGAAACACATTTTACCAAAACCTTTTTTTCCTTAATTTTTAAAGCCATGTGTATTTAAAGGGACATTTAATCCATATGTTTTGGCTCATTTACACTTAACTCATCAAGATATTGTTTTTAAGAGCTATTTGAGCTCCACGAAACCCATTTTATAAGTATTTTCTTCCGCAGTACTAGGAAGTTGTATTTTGCTGGAAACAGAAATTGAACCCACAAAATAATTAAGTTTGGATGAAAATTGAGAATGTACAAGATTTTTAAGAGCCACCAAACTTCACTTAGAAAAGTATGCTCTTCTCATGCAGTTTTTCAGCTACTTCTAAGTACCAATATGCTTTAGCCAAGATGCTAAAATTGATCATCTATTAAATTTTATTTCATAGTTAAGTGTCTGAATGCTTAATGCCCCAAATATCTTCTTTATTATAAAGGATAAAAACATGTTTAAAAAGTAAGGAGAATATACAAAATAGTGAGTGAGCTCTAAACTCCTTTAGAGGTTGACGCACAGCTATAAACTTGAAATTTCAATGCTCCTTCCCTCTCCCACCAGCATTTTCATAGAGGTCCAACCACTCTTTCTCTCAAAGTTCCTTCTGCTGTGTTCAGGGAGATCAGGATCTACTGCTGCACAGAAGCCCACTGTGTCTCTATCCTCTGCACCTTCAGAATCCTCAGATTTTTCCTACTGGGTAGAGGGATGACTCTATGGCACTTATTAAACATACAGTAGGATTGCCCATCTGTTTAGTATTGCACCAGACTGAAGACATTCCAGGAGAGAATTTAAGAAGGTCAGTATATGCCTTACATAGAGTATAATAGACAACATCTGAAGAACTGAGAGGGTGATAAAGCTGTTCAGATCAGTAATGACCTGAAGTTATAGTCTCACCACCTCAGGAAAGAGTTGAGCACCTTTGAAACTTTTGTCCATTGAACCTCACTATCCAATGACAAAGAATGACCCTTTCGCCACAACAGCAAAATGTTCTGCAACTCAAATTCATCTACATGCCTCCCAATTCCTTGAGCAAGATTTCTGAAGTGAGTTGAGTTGTTGACACTCCCTTTTTCTTCTCCAAGATAAAAATTTCCAAGATATTAACAGTCTGAAAAACTAGAGAGTAAATTGTGTTTCTTAAAAGACTGGTTTTTACTATAAGAAATCAAGTTTGTTGTGCAATGTTAATGGGGTGTAATGAGTTTGATAGGGAAGTTTCATGTACCTTTTATGTCTTTCCTTTTATAATGAATGTGTGCTCTTTCAACACTGCATCTCGAGAATATTTATCACTTGGAGCACACACTGAACTGTCCCTGAGAGTTAGGTGTTGTAGTGCCTACAATGAGCCATCAATCTACTTGGAATTTTAAAACTTTACTATTATTTTTAAGGCAAATATTTGATTTGGGAACAGATATCCATTATTCTGAACTTTTCAAAGCCTCTGACAAGTACACAAAGGAACCTGGTTACCAGATGTTTAATATCTCTGAGAGATAAAGAAAAATTCAATGATATAGTGGTCTTTTCTGAAAAATAGCACTTAAAAATTTAGTTATTTATTTATTTTTTAATTGGGGAATTGGGGAAGGTGAATAGCATTGGGGAACTGGGGAAGGGGAACAGAAAAGTTGCTGTCCTTTTGTTCTTCAGTGTAGTTGTGGAGGACATTGCTTCACTGGCCCATGTTGATATGATCATTGCGCTCTTCTCGGGTGAGGCAGATGGGTCGCCGGCCTCTGGAGAGCGTCTCATAGGGGCTCTTGGCAGCTCACACTGGTTGTCAGCTGCTCACGCTGGGTGCATAGGCTACAGTGAGTGGCTGCTAGCCACTCACTGTAGCCTATGCACCCCACTGCAGCAGGGGCTGCAGCTATGCCATCCTGGGGACTCACAGCAGCCCAGCTCCACGTAGAGCTGTTGTTCACCATCTTAGCTGTAGAGGGCAGTGTCACTGGCCCTTGTGTGGGATCCGAACTGGGGCCGCTGGTGTCCCAAACCAACTCTGAACCAATGCGCCACTCGGCTGGCCCAAAAATTTAGTTTTAATAATCAGGAATAATAACTTTTAATGTATTTTCACAATTAACCTATTTCATTGACCTGAATATATGGCCGGATTATTATTTTTATATTGTAATGCTAGTGAAGTTGTGGGGAAAATTATACATTTAGACATGTATATGTATGTAGACATATATAAACCTTTTCAATTTTGGCCTTAATATTCTTAAATTGTATTTAATAAAATTTAAAAACATAAATCAATCAATTCTCATAGATATTAACTGAAAACAATAAAGCATACTTAGCAGCAATGTTAACTTTTACTAGCTTATATTTGGTGTGCTCCTTTATTTTCCTGATGCCATCCTAGAGTGAAGTAACAATTCAAACTTTAAAGAATAGTATGAATTTATTTAGATAAGTATAGAAATGTTTTAAGCCATTTTTTGTATATTTTCAATTTCATTTATCAGTGTTCAATAGTACAACTAATAAATACAAGCTATAAAAACAAAAATATTATAGATAAGGCTACAAATATCATTTGATTATCACCATTAATCCTGATTCTTTTTTAAGAAACAGCAACAAGATTTATTTTTATGTGATTTTTCCAGACCATTTTATGTTTATTCATTTTATATATATTTATGACCATAGGCTTTTCATAGTACTTAAAAAAAAATGTGTGGCTTAAATTGTAAATTGTATTTTAATGCATGTACAATTCTGCAACTTCTATTTGGCCACCTTGACAAACTGTCTAATGAACTCCAACAATTTATAGGTTGATTTTCTTAGATTTTTGGATAGATGATCATTTATATGCAAATAATGATAATTTATTTATTCGTTCTAATCTTTATATCTCACCTTTTTTTCTTATGTCAGATAGATCAGGATAGTAAATAAGCACAGATAATATCTTGTATTATTTCTTAAACACACTACCAAGTATATACTATATTTAGTATACTGCTTCTAATATTTCATTTATTAAATATAGGACTTATATATTTCCACTTGTGACATTTTATGAAGTTAAAATTTTTTTCTCATAGTTCCAGTTTGCTAAAAAAAAAAAAATCAGGTGTTAAATTCTATTCAATGTCTTTACATTATTTAGCATTTTGACTTTGTCTTTTAATACAGAGAATTGATGAATTTTATTTTTAGTATTGAACTATCCATGCATTCCTGGAATAAACCCAATTTGGTCCTGATATTTAATATATAAAAAAAACAACTCCAAATTTTATTTGGTAATATTTTACTTGAGGTGTATATACCTTCATTTATTTGGGCCATAATTTCTTCTTGCTCGTCATCTTGTTTTGGTATCAGTGCTATATTTGTTCAGTAAAATGGGTCACATAATATCTCATCTATTTTTTTTTGCTCTGAAAAGTTTATATAATATGAGAATTATCTATTTCTTCAAATTCCTAAGTGAAAAACTTGGGTTGGGTGTTATTTAAAGTATAATATTTTGACTTTTAGTTTAATTTCTTTAGTTGTTATTGATTTCTGTAACTTTTATTTTAAAATTTTCCTTGAGCAAATTTTGGTGATCCATATATCTTTTCTAGAAAATTGTTCACTTCAGCTAAAGTGTTCATCTAAGTGTGCTATATTTGTCACCTGAAAATGGAAAACCCATTATTTCTTTCCCATGTCCCAGGATAGGAGTAGAGAAATTGCTTTTCTTGCCAGGTTAAGTTTAACTTTTGTAGCAACAAAACAAGCTATATTTCACTCCAGGTTTTGTGATATTCCCAATGAAGTTAGTTATTTTACAAACAAATAACTATAGGATTTTTAAAAAACTAAGTGTCAATGTATTTAAATAATGCCACCCCCCATTCTGAATTCAAGAGCCAGAGAATTCCAAAATGCTTCTAATTTTCTTAAACTCTGTGTGTTTCCTCACCAATAAAATTGAAAACAATACCTTGTTATCTCATGAGGGGCAGCTATTTTAAAAGATATAATGACTCTGCTCATTTCCATCCAAAGTTTGTGTAGGTGGTTATAGGGATAAGTTTTTACTAATATGTATCCTTTGCTTTAGAGAAAATGTACTTAAGTGTAAGCTGCATATTTCCATAAGAGAGTTTTCCTCTATGTAAAAGTAATTGGAATTGAATCTGAGGCTTTGAACTGTTTTCTAATCATCCTAATTAATTAGCAGGTAAAAACATAAGTTGACTACATTGTCTAACTTGAATTATCAAACTTAATTAAAAGCAAAACAAACAAATAAACAAACATAAAGTGATTGTACTTAGCTAATTGTAGTTCTAATTAATCTAATCAGTCCAGAAAGTTAATTAGTCAAAAGTATTAGTGTTTTCACACACACCTTAAATCAGTGAGGGTGAGTTTGCCAACTTACTAGCTGATTGTATGAAAATAGCAGGTCTGAAGATACTGTTCAGACATAAATCCACGGGTTTTTCTGCTATTGAAAAGTTAAAATGTATTTGTCACAAAGAGAAATTTCTTCATTGCTTGCCGTGCCTGGCAGGACAGTGAAGGTTATGTGAGAAGGAAAAGTCAAGATATGAGGTCAAGAATCTAAGCTAGATGTTCGGTTAAGTTTGGGACACATAGCTAACTAACTTAAGTCATTGTTTTGAATAAAGGAAGTTCTGTATGGTGTGTATTCAGTATCAGCTCAACAGCCTCTCTTTAGCAACACTTGTTCAACTCTGCCCTTTATCTCTGACCTTTTTAACAAGATAAATGTCTTTTATTCTAAGCATAAGTGAAATCTAGTCTACTTAAATAACTTTTTCTTTCTCATAGCGTTGCCTTAGACTTCATTATTCCAAAACTTTCTGTCTCAATTTTCCTGTCAAGTGTGAATATTCCCTTCTCTGTTACACCCTGTGAGGGAGAGTTTCCGATTTTTCCTTACTGCCCTAAAATTTCAGATCAAAGATACAAGATTGAGTGATTACAAGTTTGTGTCCTTTTCATATGTCCTCACATTGTTCTCCTCAAGAAAGTTAAACTGTTTCTCCTCGTAATAAATCTACATTTTATTGGTGGTGGTCCCTGACCTTTTTGTGATGAGTTGATTTCTATATCTCACCTACCTCTTCACTGGAAATAATAGATATGTGATGTATAGTGAGAAGGAATAGTACAATGGGGAAAGGAGAAGAGGGATGATTGTTAAGAAAGTCATGCTTGCATTGCTTTATGGAGAAAAGAGCAATATTTCTTTAGTCCAACCATCCCATGTTCTTGAGAGACATCTGTATAAGAGAGGGCACAAACACTGGATGTATTGTGATTGTTCTGTTGGCATTTGGCTTTGATGGTATTTGTATCAAATTATGACTTTTAAATATAAATACCATTTATTTTATTTTTAAATGAGTAGAGTTTTTGACTAAATTTGAATTCTGTGCAACAAAGGCTGAAATTTCCAATTTATAGGTAGAAGTAACATAAAAAAAATAATGGAAAGGACATGGCTTGTGTAGTCAGGAACTCACACTGGAATTCTAGTTCTGCCATATATTTAAGCTGGGTAAATTCAGTGAAGGCATTCACAATTTCTAAATTTTGGTATAAACATTAGTAGGGATAATAATACTCGCTTCATAGGATTATTGTAAAGCTAAAATGAAATGTGTTTTGCAAAACACTAGTAAGTTGGCTGCTGCATGAAAGACTCAACATCTATGAATTCCTCTTTTCCTCAGTAGCTATATTAACAGGACACGGTCCTGTTCCAGGCTCTATTACTCACAAACTATACGAACTTGGAAGTTCCCATAAATATTCTGAGCCCCAGTCTTCTTAACTCTAGAGTGGGAAAAAGTATGTTTCTAAATGAAAGATCTGTCTTAGAGAAATTTTTGTGGCTATCAAATGAGAAAATAATATGCAATAAACTTTAAAAATTATAGACTACTAGGAAATATAAGCCATTCTTTTTAAAAATAGATATTAAGTCAGGTACTGATATTGTATACATATATATTGTATTTTACCACAAAAACTCAATAAATAAACAATCAGGAAAGTGGAGTTCTTGATATCCAAGATCCTATTTCACCACATTTATCATTGGTCCTTTTCTAAGTACATCTGAAAATAAGATTCTAAAAAATGATTTTTTATGACTACTGACATTTGTTCTTTTAAAAATATAATTGTGGGTCACTGAAAGCCTTTTAGCTTCCTAAGAAAAAAAGAGAGTGCATTGCATCTTCTCCTAGGAAATATATACATATAATTGCAAGAAGAAGATCAGGAGTTTTATTTTGAAACAAAATAGTGGAAAGCTTTACATTGAAAATGAAATTTTTTACCAATATCAAATGAAAATAAATATTTTTAGAATTTTTTTTAAAGATACTACGTCTTGATAATGCCACTTGACAGAATAAATTTGCTTGAGTGATAGAAGATTTTCTTTTCATTTTGTTTTGTTTTTTTGATAATTGCATCAGATTTGGAAAATAAATAAGAATTGTCTCTGTTGTCACATAGCCTCATTCTGAATGATAGAACTGATTTACCAACATGCCAAATCACTGACCACAGCCCTAGAAAATAAGGATTTGACTTTTTTTTCAAAATTAATGTATATCTAAAAGTTTGAGAAGTTTCAGCATGTGCCTTATAATTCTTTTTTGTTTTGTTTTTTAAATTGGAATAACTCTTGACATCACTTTATGTAATTAGGTTTCTCTCAGTTGCTTTCACAAGCTTTGTGCTGTTAAGTGGCGAGTCTGTGATAATGCTTAGAAATATTCATAGTTAGTGTCTGGGCTCTAGGATGGGGCCACTTGACCCACTGTGATCTGAGTTGGAACAGACTGTTTTATTCCATGGTCATCTAGGCCGAGGGAGAGGAAGAAAAATTTACCAGCTAAAAGCAACAAAGAGATTGAGGTAGACAGAAAGTAATTAGTTTTTAATGATCTTTTGGAAGTCCCATGAATAGATTGATTTCTGTTTTGATCTTGCTTGAATTAATAGCTTCTTTTGGGTCTTCAATGCCACTCCAGTATGCATTGTTTCTCCATTTCATGGTCTGGCGCTCTCGTAGTGTAGGTTTTACTGGGGCCATTGTTCCATTTTGTAAGGCTCAGCCTAGTGTTTTTGTGTTCTTCGGCTTTAAACATTGTTGTGCTGTTTTCCTTTTATTTCTATAGCTGTTTCCTCTTGGGAATTTGATGGGGTTATCACTTGCATGGGCTAACATCCAAATTGGAGGTTCTTAGTCAATTCATTTCTCTCTCAGACAAGCTCTGTGCTCCTTGCAAAGAGCAAATTCAGCCCATCCTGGTTATAGCCCCAACTTTTCCTTCCCTTTTTTTGGATTATGTGAGTTATTTAGAGCCAACCAATGAGGCTGTGAATAAGCAGTTTGTATGGCTGGAGAGGCTGTTATGAATAAAAAGTTTTTTTCAATAATAAATAGTAATTTGCTTCTCTCCAAAGGTTTCTAGACAATGACAACATCCCCAGTTTTTACTGGGGTGTTGTCATCAACTCTCCATTTCACTGTCAGACAGATGTCTACATTTCTCCACTGCTTTCTGCTAGCCCATCTAATTCTCAGATACTTTTCCTTGTCAGGAAGGTAGTAAAGGCTTACAGGTTTTTTTCATTCTTTTTGTTTGCTTGTTTTGGGTCAATCAAGTTATGCATGTAAATTTTTTAAAAATTATTTTTCAAGAAAATTTAGAAAATAAGTATAGAAAATAATCAGCCAAATTCCCACCAACTAAAGACTGCCAACATTTTAAAACAGACTTTTTTTTTCTATATACTTATATTCTTTGATCTATGACTATTTTTATGTGGTTATGTTTTAAAATATTTTTTTTCACTTAATTTTAAGTGATCATCCTTCCATGTCAAAAAGATATATAGATCTCTATGATAATTTTTAAAGACTGCCAGAAAATGTATTGTATCTTTATGATTCTGGGTTTTAGGATGGCTACAGAAGTTTTTGTGTTTTTTTTTTTGAGGGCAGTGTCATTGGCCCTCATATGTGGGACCCGAACTGGGGCCACTCGTTTACCAAACCAGCGCTTAACCACTGCACCACTCAGCCGGCCCCAGGGTGGCTACAGAAGTGATGTGACAATAGTCAGACAAAATCAAATAAATACCACTATTCCTAAAGTCCTTTTAGAAAGAAGAGATAAGGAGAAACAGGCTTAAAAAGGTTGAAAAAAATTACCTTCTAGTGTGAATCAACATGTTTTAGAACACTACCCAACAGGATACTTACTCTCATTGTGAATTAGCATTTTGGAAATTGAATCAATGAGTGCTAGAATTCGGAATCTCCTCAGCCTGTCACTCAGCTCCCCTTAATCCACAGGACAGAAAAGACAAATGGAAAAAGAAGAAAGTGCGGGGAAAACGTAGACGATAAGATGCAGGAGCCACATGGGAAAAGAGGGAAGGAGAATGTTGGACTAGCAGGCTGGGGAGAAACCCTAAGAGAAGAAAAGAAGGTGGGGGCTTCAGGACACTTACAGCCAACATTCCACTGAACACCAGGCACCCAGTGGAGAAGACTGCAATCTATCCTTGTCATAGCCTGGCTGCACTGGTTCTCCTGCTGCCTGGCACTTTGTTCTGAGAAGAAGGGGCTACCCAGGAATGTGAGGGGAAGGTGTAAGAGGGGAGCTCAATAAAGCCTTTCATGATCAGCTCCCTTAGTCCATTTTAGGTTAGATTACAGCCTTGTCAATTTGCCTTCTGCTTCTATTTATTACTCTCTTTTGGTTTCCGTTTTGTGTTTTGTACAGTTAGGTATCTCTAGCTCTTGATTTCCTCCTATTAGCTAAGTATGATCCTTTAAAAAAAATTTTTTAAGATCCTCTTCTAACTATGCTTTATAACATACTATCATTTTTCCCTTTTAATCCTTTACCTTCTAGAGGTAAAAATCTTTTGATCTTTTAAAATGAATCTCCAGTATGACTGAAAGTTATATTGGTGGTTTTAGTATTTCATTGGCAGATATCCCTCATTATTATTTTATTCCATACATTTTATTTCATAAAGATATATGAATGTGATTCACTGAACCCTGGAGAACCTAACCTTCACCAAAAGGACAAATAGTTGCTTTCTTATGTGCCATCAACTAAGTTTGCATACCCACGATGGTAAGTAGGCATCTGTTCAGTGACCTTTGGGATCATTTGGACCTTTGGCATTTTTCCAAAATAAGAAAGGAATATGACACTTGCCTATTTGTCTTATGAATTCCTCATCCACAATCCAGCATTTGGGAGATTTTCCACCTTTCCCAGCAGAAGTTGTTGAGCTTTAGTAAAGACACTGAAATATCCTCACCACAAGGTATGTTTTGTGTAACACACAAGCCTATTTGCTCCAGAGGGAAAAGAAATGACTGCATTAGGTAGTGGATTCAAGCTCTGTCTTCTAGCAAACTCAATCTCTTCCTATAATTTGATTTCCTTATGTGTTTAATGAAGACATTATTTGACCTCACAGGGTTGGGGTGATAACTAAATGACATTTTATATGTGTCTGGTACATAAGTTCTCCATCAAAAGTAACTGCTGGTATTTTTACTATTGTTTATATTAGTATTAATTATTAGGTATTATTTCAAGATGCTTTATATTCTGTTTAGGGGTTAAAATGATCAGACATTAATCACTTAGGGAATATTTAAGTGCTAGGTTATATGGTAATACCATATTCAACTGCAAGCACTCAGGTGAAAGAAAGATTTATGTGGGCCATCATATGGAGAAAACAAGACCTCCCTGAGGTGAGGCCTGAATTGGGCCTCGAAGAATGGATAGAATTTAAAATATGCAAAAGGGAATTTAAGGTTCAAAAGAAAGGAGGTCAAGAGAGAAAAGTATGGGTAAGTAACAAAAAAAAATGATAGGATTTCAGAGCTATTTTTGTGGGTTATTTGGCAGCATTTATTCTCTCTCTCTCTCTCTTTACTTTAATTAGTGCCCTTTTATTAAATTAATTTTTTAGTTCTTACCTGTGCCAAAATAATATGTATATATAGTTATAATATCACATCACATCGTATCATTTTAAAACCTTAAAAAAGCTAGAGAAGTTTACTATTCAGCTTGCTTTGAATGCTATTTTGTAATTAATTCTGGAGAATTATATTTGCAAGATTGCATACTTTAGGCAAATTGAAAGAGTTTATATTCCCAGGGACAACATTGAATTTCTAAGGAAAGATATTGCATTTCAATGGCCAGTAAATACCCGCTACTGTCTGTGGTGGCTGCTCCTCCCTCCATTCATGAAAGAAATCATGCTGAGTGCTTTACTGTGGTAAGACAGAGTGGCACTGGAATGTCCCATTCCCACAGTCTCAACTGTGAAGGAAACTTCAGAGGTAGGGACTATTATGGTGAGTGGAGCCACCCAGGGAGTCAGAGGGGTGCTGAGGACTCTATGAATGAAGCAGGTTAAAAACATAACCCAGAACCTTTCTCCTTGTTACTGTAAATGGAGGTGTTCTTTTTTTTAAGTTTATTTTTTATTTTTCAATCTTGATGTTGTATGACGTTCTGTATAATCCAATTTAAAGAGAGGTGGAATTAAAATGTACCTAGCGATTTGCTCACTTAGTTCTTACTCCCTAGAGATATCATTGTTTACTACCACTCCTGCTATTGCCCTGCTGGCCTCTCAACCAGCCGGGTCCATGGCCGGAGCCTGGCAGCTAGGCCCGGGGTCCTGCCCGCCTCACTGGGCAGGCAAACATGGCCT
This sequence comes from Aselliscus stoliczkanus, assembly GCA_033961575.1. Classification (NCBI taxonomy): domain Eukaryota; kingdom Metazoa; phylum Chordata; class Mammalia; order Chiroptera; family Hipposideridae; genus Aselliscus; species Aselliscus stoliczkanus. The sequence continues at coordinate 125,304,120 of CM066733.1, forward strand.
CCACAATGCCCAACCTATCAACCCAAGCATAGCAGTGATTGAAAAATATCACAAATGTGTTTTTACCTCTAGCTCCTTAATTAAATGTAGGGGCAGTTTATGTGACCTATTTAATTACATACATTCTTCCCGAAAGCATTTTATTTTCCGTGTAAGCCCCTGCACTGACAGACCCTGCTGGCCGCTGCACCTGAGCATCTCTTAAAAGCGTGTTAGGAGAGGCAATATAGCCTAGCGTGTTGGAAACTAACCAGATGTGGGTTGAAGTTCTGTCTCCACCGCTTATTAGCTGTATGATTTGAGGTAAGTTATTGAAGCTTGTTTTCTCCGTGTTAAAATAGGGATAATAATAGTGTTTATTGCAACATTTTTTTTTAAAAAAAGAAAGATTAACAGAGAAAGTGTGTGTAAGTCACGAAGTAGAGTGATTAATACATAGTGAATCACCATTACTTGAGATTAATAATAGGTAATAATGACTATTAATAAATGTAATAGTTACTATATTTGCATTATTAATACATTATTTAATAAATATAATAAAGAACATTACAAATACCTAATGTTAACTACTACTATAATTATTACAATGTTTGATTCAGTTAACTTATCTGTTTTTCATCTGTAACATGAGGATAATATTACCTATAGACGGATGCTGCAAACAACACTCAGGTGTGCTGTGAGAATTAAATGAGTGGCTGTGCATTACAAACCGTAAAATAATTATTCTGGCAAAGCTGAAAATAAGTAGTTGGTATCTGGTAGCACTTCTGACCTTAATATATATGACCAAAATCTGCCAGACAGAGTTTGGGTGAGTGCTAATCTTTTAAGAGTTCAGGCCAGAGTCTCTGTTAAACCAAATGGCTGGTCTGTAATGGAGCAGAGTGCTGTATCCAGAAAGGCAGGCAGAGCAGCTTCCGATTATGTTTCCTTTGCCTGGCTCAGCAACTTTGGCATTAACATTGTTGTAGCTACTACGGGATTCCAAAATCAGTTGCCTTCTGAGGGTATTAGTTTGCTAAGAAACAGTCTTTCTTCTTTTGTAACTCTATTGGGATAAGCTCAGTGAGCATCCACACGGGGCTAGACACTGTGACGCTCTTTTTTTAGTGTCCTTATAATCGTTCTCTGAAGTGTGCATTCTCACCTGTCTACAGACAAGGAAACTGAGGCCCCCTAACTTGCCCACTAGCAAGTGGTAAAGCTGGGATGAGAACATTTATCACACTGAAGTTGCGTCTGTGTCCCTTTCACTATATCAGTTCACTGGCACTCATATTGTTTGAGTGCAGACAAAGGGCAGGAAAGGGCAGTGGCTCTTGGTGGAGCAGTGCTGCCTCCCAGAGTGTTTGAACGAGGCCAGGAGAACTTTTGATTGTCACAGTGGCTAGGGTGAAGGGGTGCTGCTGGATTTGGGTGGCAGGGACCATGGATACTAAATATTCTGCAATGCTCTGGATGCTACAATGAAGAATTGTCCCATCCAAAATGCCAGTAGTGCCCTGATCGAGAGACAGGAGACTAGGTGATGCAGAAATGTTTCTCCCAACTTCTGCTGAAGTGTTAATGGAAGCTGTGGTTGTGTCAATGGTTTTATTTTGTACTGTTCACTTGCATACTTCTTACAATACAGGAAAACTCAACCCTCACTTCCCAAGCAAGACTGAATTGTTTCTGTGTAGGTGTTTTGCTTATATGCCCTTTATAACCCTTATCACAATTTATTAATTGCTGTACCCACACCCCAAAACCATGAGCGTGGACCATTTTATTCATTGCTGGGTTTGTGATGGTGCCCGGTATAGAGTCTGGTTGATAGTAGGTGCTCAAGTAACCCTTGTTAATATGAGGGCACTGCAATTTTGTTCTCATCTGTAAAGCCCCCCAATCAAGCTTGAAACCATGTCTCAAATAAGCAGAGCCTGATACCCTAGCTTGGCTTTAAAACATTTGTGTTTCTGGGGTCATCAAGAATACCACACGTTGTCATTCCCAAATTTTTGCTCCTTTCCTAATGAATTCTCTGATAGCTTAGGGTTCTCATTTGGTCACCAGCAGCCTTCTAGAAAGGGAAATTCTACTTTTTTAATCTGGCTGAGTGCCTGGTGCTTTACAAAGGTTAGTTTTCACTTTGCTCAGTTAAGTTGTAGCTCCATGTTTCCCTTTGGGTACTTGGGAGTGATACAGCTGTTACCAGGGCCAGGCTCTGTTTCCTAAAAGATTGGCCAGAGTAAAAGCACCACCTCTGATTTTTCAAGCAGCACTTTAACTCATCAGAAACATTAGTTTCTTATTGTCTACCTGTTAAACTTTGAAAGACTCATTTATTTTCCCTTGTGGCATTTGTATATATATCAGGGTTACTTTCCACTTTCTTATCAAATTGGCTTTTATATATTGTTAATGTGTGGAGCACTTTAGGCTGGCACTAGCACTTTTCAATTACTAATTTAAACACCACAAAGCCCTTTGAAAAAGAACTAATGAATTTTCTGTTTTATTTATGAGACCTCAGTGGTCATGTGAGTTGCCTAAGATCCCTTAAAAAGTAAGTTGAGGGGTTATAATGAGAACTAAATGTCCTTGATCCCTAGTTATTTGGCTCTGACACTCTTTTGCCTCCTTCCCTCCCTCCCTCCCTCCCTCTTTCCCTTCCTCCCTCCTTCCCGCTCTCCTTCCTTTCCTTCCTCCCTCCCTCCCTCTCTCCTTTCTTTTTTCTTGTCTTTCTCACATGGAACTTCATTATTTACTTTCTTCAATATCTTATATGAAATTACTAATTTTCTTACTATAATTATTACCTTAGACGTAGAGGTCAGAGTAGACCCCAGTAAAGATTATTACCTAGGTTAGACAGTCAGCATTGTGAAACCTGCTTACCCCCCTTCCACCTTGTCATTATGTCTCCCATATTCTTAATACCCTCTTTAACCAGTTTCTTGAGGAAAAAATGACCACCTTTGTTTCCTATCTCCTACCTTATCCTACCCTGTTATTCATTCTTGTAACCCTTTCTCACTAAAGCTTCTTTCTTTCTCTCTCCCTTCCTTCCTCCCTTTCTCCCTTTCTCTCTTCCTCTCTTTCTTTGTTTCTTTTCTGTTGGAGGTACCATATATTCTGGCTTTGTTCTTTTTTTTCTCTCTTTTCTTTTTGGGAGATGAGGTTATAGTAGTGATGGGATATATATCTCCACAGAGGGAAGTTTGAAATTACTAGCTGAATGAAACTTTTTGACTTTCTAAAATGTGAATTAGGTCATGGCATGCTGATTCATTTTAGATTAATGCAGTCTCATCAAATGACTGGGGAAAAAAATCAATTAGCATACTTACCGCTTTTTAAAGCCACTTACAGAAAATGTGTAATGAAGAAAAAGACAGTGGACATAAATATATTTGCCTCTAAATGGGCAAAAAGAACTTTCTTTAACTTGATAATATGTTTAAGAAAATGACAAGGGAGTAGCTTGGGAAGTCACTGCCCTCCGCCCTGGGTGGAATTCAAGGATTACTGGCATTAGAGGAGAGATTGCAGATTACGGTTACTAAATGAAAGGATTACTGAGACACACATGCCTCAGGCTAGAAGAAGACAATGGGAATTAAGAGATTATAGTGAATACAGAGTGGTATTAACTGTCTTTCTAAGGTTGACTACTTTACCAAGGAAATATTACCAACTATTTCTCAGGCTAAAGTGTGGCGTGGTGCTGGAACTGAGTTTGCTTTTCAAATATTCTTTCCAGTTTTGGTACCCATATCTTTAGGTTCAGTATATTAGTCTAGGGGAAAATAGGGCAGCTGTGCTGATTGAGATATTGTTTCAAAACTCAGCCTTGATTTGTTGTCTTCATGCATGCACTTTTTGCTCTTCCTCAGTTAATGCTGTTACAATTCAAATAACGAAGGCGATATAGGGACTATCTCTGAGGCAGTTAGGGAAGAGTGTTAGGTCCCTGGTTTGGTTTTTAAAGACCTGGAGTCTAAATCCAGCTCTGGTCCAAAGAATGAGATTGAATTTCTCAGACCCTCAGGTACTTTGTGTGAAAATGGAGGGAATGATGTTAGATGATTTTTTTCAATTCCAGATGTTGCTAGAAATAAGGTACCTCTCAGAGATCTACAAATATATTAATTGGAAGCACTGGGAATCTATTCAGTGTTCAATGATACTATATCTTGGAAATATCAGATGAAAGTTCATGAATGTTTTCCCTTTAAGAAGGCTATAACATTTATAGGATTTATACAGACTCTATTGGGATGGCTAATTTCATTTTCAAAGTGTTTATAACTTTTATTTAAGAATAATAAAATGAATTTACATATAAAATATAAAACACTTAAACATTTCCCTAAAGTGTGTTTTAGTCCAAACATTGTTAGTTCCTAGAAACTAATAGGCAAAACTCTTGACACTGAAGTAAACTCAAATGATATTGTCTGACCTAGTTTTAGACTGAGGTATTTCATTCAGTTCTAAAATTCCCATAAAGACAAATCCAGATTTTGATCACATACTTACACTTGATATAATATTGTATTATAATATAAATTATATAAATGTATTATAATATAAATTATAATATAAAATATAACTATTATATAACTAGGGAGCTACTGTTACTTTAAGCCTTTTTTTGAAAAATACTAGGAAACATTTTTAGTGGCTGGGCTTTCCTTATTTAGCTAGGTTAATCTCTTAGTTGCTAAGGGCAGATTGATTTGTTTATAAACTTGTTAAACCAAATCTGCACACAACCACATCACAGATAATAAAGTGGGAAAAGACCACTCAAATTGTCAGTCTGCATCCACTCACCACCTCAGTCTTATTAATGTCTAATTTAACTTTTTCGGGAATGTATTCCACATTGCATGTTTTGCACATTGTATTTTTAAATGCCGTGCTGACGACAATGATTGTTAACCATGTGTGTGGGTGTGGCTGAAAAGACCTGATGTGCGACCAGAATTCCTCTACCAATGACATACCCAGTCTGGGCTACTGTCAGTGAGTCATGCTTGCTGTGTTGACACTGGGGCCCCCATGTGTGGTCTGATGTGCTGGAAACGGCTTGGCAGATGCCACGCTTGTTTATTCCATATTGGTGCCATAAGCACTAGGCAGGAGTGTATGCCATGCTTAGTTAGGTTACTGGCAATTAAAACTTTCCCTTGATATAGGCCTCTTTTCAAGAGGCCCCTAATTTTGGAATAAATAAAACCAGATCATAATACTACCATCTACCTAATGAGCTTTCCAACCTTTGTAGTACAGTGTTACCTAACACATAAAATTATAAATCTTGTGAGATTTAATATTTATTTGTGTCATATTTAGTTTTCTTAGCAATTTTTGTGATGGTATTGTCCTGATAGTGTCAGATATCAGTGCTAAAAGGTAGCAACGCTTGTGTGTGTGTGTGTGTGTGTGTGTGTGTGTGTGTGTAGACATGTAGTAGAAGTTTAGAGAACAGAATGTGACTTTTTGACAGGCTATAGCATTAATCCAAGTATGGAAAAGTTTTATCTATTGTAGCAGATTGGAATTTATAGCCTACAACTAAGGAAGGCAGAAATGTGATGTTCTTTTCTACAATCTGTCTTGAGGCTCCATTCTACCTAGAGGAGATAATTTCTCCCAATCTATTGTAGTAGCCTCAGTTTGATCCAATGAATTTTCATCCGAGATTAAATATTGTAGTCACTGTTCATTTCAAAGGTTGGTTGCTTTTCAGTAAAAGGCATCTGGAAGGATTTTTTTGCTTGTTCCTCAGTGACATTTGGAAGCAATGGGAGAGGTTACTTACAATTATGGCAGCAGCACTGGGGCTCTTGACACTGATCTATGTGCCGTCCTCCTGGCCCTCACTAGTCTTGCCCTGCAGCTCCAGTGTTCCATGGTCCCAGCACATTACTTGTCTTCTGAGCATCTTGCTAATTTCTGTTACTGATGCTTGTTTACCTGTGATTTTGAGATTTCTAATCAATGTTGCAGGATATTTTGGGGGTCCAGCTTCTGAACACCTCCATATTCCCTACTAGAGCCCATGGGGACTTCTGGTTTCTTTCTCCACCAGTCCCTAGAGTGTGTGAACCCCTTTGGGCTGGTCCTTCAACTCACACACAGGTACCTTTCTCAGATATGGAGACTGTATTTCACCTCCACTTGCCTCCTGCCACCATTTTGGTTGCTGTGCCATTCTCAATGCAGAGATTCTCAGACAGGTTTGCAATGGGCACAGTCTCTGCTCAGGAAAGTAAAGGATCAGCAATGGTTCCGTAGATGCCCCCAAACCTATATGGGTGCTTCTCTTGACGACTGACTACCCTCTGTCTCTGAGGTTTGATCACAGGGTAAAGACGAGAGAAGTAAATGCCTCACATCTGATATTGTGTCCCTCTCTTCCTCTTTGTTTTTGCTCTTTCTTCTAGTGTAGAAATGGTGTTTTCATTTTAATTCTTGTGTTCTCAGAATTGACTCTGGATCATATACTCTTTTCTACTCTAAGACATTTAATTATTGGTCAGAGTCCTTCAGGCTTGGCTTTTATATCCAAAATGTTCAGCTTTGGAAAAATTTAAAACAGCCTTTTCTTTCTCAAGAAAGCCTGGCTCCTGTAAATCAAAAGCCTTTGCATTCAGGCAATAGTCTTGCTATGGATGTAAAATTTTGTATTGTAAAACTGTAAGCTGATTGATGACTGCTATTCTTGGCTGTGTGTTGCCGTTTTCCTGAAGCAATGAACTCTAACAAATTAAGAGGCTGTGGGGAAGAAGGGGAAAACTACAGGAAAATGGGGATTTAAGATTTACCAGTGATAAAACTACATTGGTTTAATATTGCAAAATAGTATACCTATTACATCAACATCATCTCTAAGTCACCAATTTAGTGTGGAGATTCTTCAGATGAGTGTGATGAAAAGAAATTTAGTTCACAATTGGATTTCTATTAATGAACAATATATTTTGTTATAAAGAAGAGTCATTCTAGTATTCTTTACCTTGCTGTTATTTAGTCATTTTTCTTTCTTTTATAATTTAGTCTTTACAACTTTAAATTGTAAAATAAAATGTGGATACAGACCCTTTCCAAATGGATGTATGTATACCTTAATGGATTGTCTAAAAATTCTAAGGTGAACACCTTTGTAACCATCACTATGTCAAGAAATATAACTTTGCCAGCCACCAATAGAACCCTTTAAATGCTCTGTCCCAATCTAATTTCCTCCCTCTGCCATATGGAACTATTACGCTGAATTTTATAGTAATCACTTCTTTATATGTGTGTTTGCTTAGTTTTAATATTCAAATGTGCATCCCTAAACACTATAGTTTAGTCTTGCTCATTATTTAAAATTTGATAAGTTTGAAGACTCTTTTAATTTATGTTTCCGTTCTGTATCCCTTTCTTTTCATAATAATGTCTTCCATTGAAGACCTGGACTGTTGGACCTGGAAAGTGCCCTATGGTGTGAATTTTGCTGATTGCACATTCATGGTGCAGTTCAGTATGTTCCTTTGTCTTCCTGTATTTTCTGAAAATTGGCAGCTGGATCCAGAGCTGATATCAGACATAAGTTCAATCTCTTTGACAAGACTATATGTGGTATTTGGGAAGATATCAGAGGCACATAATATGTTGTAGTTTCTCTTTTTATGATGTTAACAATTGATACTCAGTGCCATAATCTATTATATAATATGCTCTATTATATAATATATTCTTTAGTGTCACCTTCATACCATGGTCATACCATGACCCTAAAATAGATTATATATATATATATATATATATATATATATATATATATATTGCATATATATATTGCATATATATATTGCATATATATATATATATATATATATATATATATATATATACAATTCAGAAAACTGCAGGTAAGTGGGGCAATTATTTCCCAAATGGTACTGTAATATTTTTTTAATTTCAAAATGTGTTTTACTAACTTTTATATTTGGTATAAGCCAGGTTGCCAAGGCCAGATCAAACTTAGAGCAAATGCAAAGCTACAATTACAGGGAAAGAGCAATTTCTCTGGCTCTATCCCCCACCTGCTATTGTGGAGCTTCTTCTTACAAACATTCCTTCCTTTCACCAGTTAGTACTGATAGTCCCCAGGTAGTGTCTCCTGTGTGCTCTGGAACACAGCCTTCTCAGCCACCATGTGGCATCTCTCTGTGTGTTTCCTTGTTGCCCATCTCATCTCTGACTCCCTTTGATGATGTCTTCTTTAAAGCTTCTGGGCTCCATGAAACTTAATGCAGGTGACCCCTCATGTCTGCTGCCAGAGCACTGACATGGGTGACATCTCCTATTGATGACCGGGGCAGAGTCATCGTCTAATTGTTGCCCAAATATCCATTTTTTCTTCCTCATGGATATACTACTATATTACATTTCTCAGTTGTTCTTGCAATTGGATGTGGCCATGTAACTAATTTCTAGACAACGCTAGATATTTGGAAGTGATATGTGCCATTTCTGGGAAAGCTGCCTGGTCCCCTTCATGCTCTCTTTCCCTTTGTGCTGGCTAGATGAAAATGGCGATGATATTCTGGGGCACATGTTTATAAATTATTTCTGTAAAGAGCAAGAGTGTGAATACTTTAGGCTTTGAAGGTCACATTGTCTCTGTTGAAACTGCAGATACTCCTCGACTTACAATGGGATTATGTTCCAAAAAACCCACTGTAAGTTGAAAATATTGGAAGTTGAAAATGCATTTATACAGCTAACCTACCAAACATCATAGCTTAGCCTTGCCTAACCTTACACATGCTCAGAATACTTACATTAGCCTGCAGTTAGGCAAAATCATCTGATATAAAGCCCATTTTATAATGAAGTGTTGAATATCTTATGTAATTTATTATGCATATTGCTTTCACACCATTGTAAAGTCAAAAAATTGTAAGTTGAACCATAGTAAGTCAGGACTGTCTGTACTCATTTCAGTTGTTATTGTGTAAAAGAGGCCATAGGGGTAAATGAGTAAGTGTGGCTGTGTTCTCTTGAAACCGTATTTACAGTAAGAGGCAAGGAGTGTAGTTTGCTGGTACCTGCCCAGTGGATGGCAGAGCCACAAATGAGCTTGAATACTGAATATGGAGGAAGGCTGGCCGCCATCCGGAAACACCCACTATCAACTTTCATGTGAGGGAGAAAGAAACTTTTATTGTATTTGACTCATGTATTACTTAACTAGGGCTGCCATAACAAAGTATTACTTAAAATGCTTTGGGTGGTTTAAAATAATGGAAATTTATTGTCTCACAATTTGGGAGGCTAGAAGTCCAAAATCAAGGTGTTGACAGGGCTATGCTTCCTCTGAAACCTATAGGGAGGAATCCTTCTCTGCTTCCTCCTCATTGTACGTGGTGGCCATCAGCCCTTGGCGTTCCTTGGCTTGTTGCTGCATCACTCCATTCACTGCCCCTGTTGTCATGTGGCCTTCTCCCTCCATGTCTATCTCTGTGTCTCTTCTCTTTACAAGGATGATAGTCAGATTGAATTAAGGGATTGTCTTACTCCAGTATGACCTTATCTTAATTTTCATTGTAATTATTATACATCTGGAAAAAACTTGTTCCCAAATAAGGTCACATTCAAAGACACCAAGGGTTAGGGCTTCAACATATATTTTTGGGGGACACAGTTCAATTTACAAAAAGCTATTATACATTTTGGGGAGGATTTATTTATTAGTGAGGCCCACTGGATGATGACCGTATCAGGGGCATGTTGTACTTTACTTTGGGGGAAAAGTTATTTTTCTTACTTTTGGACCTCACCCAATGTGTCTCAAAAGTGTGTAAGTATATGTGTATGTGTGTGTGTGTGTGTATGTGTGTGTGTGTGTGTAACAACGTATTCACCTAAAAGAGGAGCCACCATCTTTCTAGATCTCATGTCTCAGGCCATGGTGGGCTGGAATGTAGCCAGAGGTGGTGTGGGAGAAGTAAGAAGTGACAGCTGTCTCAGCAATAGACAGGCTTTGTGCCTGAGCATTGTTCTGCCTCCTGCTCATGGGGAGTGCTTTGCTATGCTTCTGCTCAGTTCCCTTAGTGTAAACTCTTTCCAGGAGGCTCATTAGTCAAGTGCACTCTTGGCAGAACCACTTCCTTTCTCCTGACCCTTTAGCTACCACCCCCATAGACATGACCAGACATGTTTAATCTTAACCTGAACACAGCAGACACCCCCGCTTCAGGTACTTCAACGGAGCTCTAATAGGTGTTTAAGATAAATGATTAGAACTTCACCTCCATCTCCAACCAATAGCCTTCTTTTTGGTGAAGCTTAACAGAAGGAACTGGTTGACAGGAGCATGGCAGGAAACTGATTTAGACAATTTCTTTCCAGCAAAATTTTGAAACAAAGGTACAAACCAAGGTGAACCAAAAGGCAAACGCTCCATCTATGGTACACACTGACAGCTACTACGTGGTAAACTTATTTTAGTTTTTAAAACATTAATTTACTATTCTGTGGACCACCTAAATTACAATAAAAAAAAAAAAAAGAAAAGAAATGGGGGAATTAGTGAATTTTGAGAAGGCAACGTTTTTGTGTGCGTCTTTGTGTCTGTGTTTAATGATTAACATTTCTCAAATTTATGCAAGTGATTAGCACAGACGTGTGTGTCTTAGTCTTCATACACTTAACAGGCCAGCCCTCTTTCTCCTACCTCAGCCATATGTTTCCAGGTAGGTTTGCTGATCTCTAATCAGTCAGCTGAGATATTCACTGTAACTTCTCCAGCCCTGTCTGGAAGAACTCCAGCCTGGGAGAATCTAAACATATCATTCAAAGGCCTGTGATGTTGGAAAGAAAGGAGGTTTTGGATGATTTTTGTTTTTGTTTGGATTTGGGTCAGTGCCTCCCATTTACAGCTGGAATGTGTACTGGATGGCTTTAGATGTGTTTTGGAAGACTGATGTGGGCCTCATGCAAGTCAGCTACAATGGGGCCTCAGGAGACTCGAGGAGTAGGTTATCATGTTAAGAAACACATGTCTCTTTTATCAGTAAATATTGATGCTGAACAATGAGGCCATGGAAATTCTCCTCCGCTGGTAACCTCGGCGCTTCCAGTGTTCATAATCAAAACCAGTGCTAGGGGGAGCTCCTCTCCATGACTTCTCCATCAGGCTTTGTCTCCTAATAAAAAAGGTTCATCCATTTCAAGTCAAAATCAAAGAACCATACTCATTCCCAGAAATGACATGAACCACATATCATTGGTGAAGGGAAAGAAAGTGCTTCTAATGTATAAAGATATACAAACAAATGCTAACAGAGAAGTTAAGTTTTGTCAGCAGTGTTCTACTGATCATATAGGCCATCCAGTGAACACTGCCATCTTACCCTTTTCCTATGATGAACAGATACAAAAGAACGAATCATTCTTGCTTTATTTATGGTGGGGGGTTTACTTGTGGTGAATCCACAGATCCCATACCACCATGTCAACATTTGTACCTTTTGATCCCCTAGTATAACTTTCCACTATCTTGAAATAAAATGCAGGGTCTAAAACAGCATTGCAAACAGTTATTCCAGAATTAAAAAAACAAAACAAAAACAAAACCCTAGTTATTAACATTTAGAAATCAGGAGATTGCACATAAGAATCTGCATTTCTCGCATCTCTTATAAAACAAATGCTTATGGCTCACATTTCTGCATGGCAGCAGCACACTGATTTTGACAGTGGTAGATGTCTAAATCTACCTGGGTAGATGGAGCCATGTTTATATGGCTCTTATTAACACAGGCCAGCTTTACCCATCAACTTGACCTTCCCTGTCCATGTAAGCATTTCAGTTTGCAATGGCTGATCTATAGGGAGCAAGCTTCAGCAATTTTTATTCTTTTTCCTTAAGATTCTTTTTTTTTTAATTGGAAATGAGCCACAGCCATGAAATGGAAATTTCCCATGAAAATAGGTGGATAAATGGACTTCCCCAGAGCCAGAACATGAGTACATTTGACAATAACTGGGTTCAGTGTTACCCATGTCTGAAAGACGAACAGAATGGCCAGAACTAGGTAGGCAGTATGTATTTAGTTTCTGTAGATATATTTCAAGGGGGATGTTTCCCAGAGAAGGCCAGCACAGTTGGTATTGACTGCCTGGAGCAGTTTGTGAAGCTGGAGCTATGGCTTCAAAGGAGACTGCACCCCATGCTCTGGTAAAACATGTGTTCACCTGGCTAGAGAAGAAAGTTTCTGGGTCTTGTAATATTACACAGGACAAGAAAAAAAAAAAAAGGAATGCTTTTGGATTTACTTAAACCTTGTTCTCTCTTCAACTCCTTCTGCCTAAAGGATATGGTAGCCTCAGAGGAGTTCTTGCTTTCTCCCCCAAGACCATACCCACATCTTTAGGTTCCAGTTGGTTATACAGAAATTAGAATTTTTGTTATTTGGAATATTTAATCAGAAAAAATATAAAAACTGTAACAAATTAAGTGTAACGTTTTTTTTAATACTAAAGAAGACAAATATTTTTCTGCACGTGAACATGTTTCTGTCTTTAATGCCCCATCTTCCCATGACTGCTATTCTCTTGCGATTCATTTTATATGGTGTTTTTCCAGGAATCCTTCCATCTCATTAGGTTTTCCTTTCTTTCTTTTTCCCTGCCTTTTATCCTACAATCTGTGTTTAATTTTCCAGCTCTCTACTTTTATTCTTATTTCCCTTTTGTCAGCCTGGTCTCTTTTATTTTTTGCCTATTGTTGTTTCATTTGCTCCCTCTTGTTACCCTCCTTTATGTGCTATTGTACATGGTCTGTTTCTCTTTTCAGTTTGCTTTATTCTCTTACCATATTTTTATGCCTCCTGCTTAAAACTCACACACACATGCGCGTGCGCAAGCGCGCGCGCACACACACACACACACACACACAATGGATTTTGTATTAATTGTAGCCATCTTCCTAGTTTCTTTATACTAACTCCACACTGTAATCAGTTTTTTTATACCCAAAATTGCGAAAATCCCATTATAACAAAGTTTCCATCCAATTTTCTATAGAAAATTAGAATTCATTCATTCATTCATTTATTTATGAATAAACATAAATGAATGAATGTTCTTTCCATGTGGTAACTGCTGTGTAACATCCCTGTACCAGGAGTCACTAAATAGGTTCTGAACAGATTTTGTCCCTTTGACAGCTGTGTTACCTTGAAGAAACCATCGTGCATCCAGATCTCAGTTTTCTCATCTGTTAAAGCGAAGGGAGAAGAACTTCCTTGCAACTCTAAGTCTGGTCCTCAGACAGGCTACAGCCTGTCAGCTAAGAGCTTCTTAGGAATAAACTAATAGCTCAGACCTCACCCCACACTTCCTGACTTGGAATCTGCAGTTTTATAAGATCCCCAGGTGACCTGTGTTCTCGTAGAAGTTTGAGAAGCACAAACTAGATGATCTCCAAAGTTATTTTTCCAGCTTAAAATAAGTGAAAACTTATTTTGCTGAAAATAAGTGAAAACTTATTTTAATATGTGACAGTGAAAAAAAATAAAGAGAAAACTGCCTTGCTCACAGGGCATAGTAAAATCACCCAAGAACCTTGGGATCCTCCCTCATATCAACTAATGCAGGGACTCTGGGATTGGTAGTTCTTCCATGTCCCACGTGATTTTAATGAGCAGACTCAGGCATACTACTTCAAATTTACCTCTTCTGATGCTATCAGAACTGCCTTCCTTTTGGATATGAGGTGAGTAATGACTACGGAACAGAGGAACTCCAAGCGATTTGGTTTTACCCACTTAAAACCACAAAAACTAGTCTGGGGAAGGTAAAGTGGTAAGGAGATAATTATTGAAACTGACTATATGTATTTTTATAGCATTGTGGGAGCAAAACTCAAGGTTCACTAATTTTTTCTGAAGCTTCACTCAGACTACTGACAGTGGGAGTGTTTGTGGTAAGAAGGAAGTAACCTCTGGGGAGTGGGTATTTCAGTGGAATGGTTTCATTTCATCATAACTTGGTGCTGGTGTTGACTGGATGGGCACAATTAGCCACATCCTATGATTGAGTTACCAAACATTAAGTTCCAATTTACTTTTATTTCAGGTTGTTAAATTGTAGCTTATTTAAGACAAATTGAAACCAACAAAAATGTGTTTCTAAAACTTCCTATATAGTATCTTTAGTGTGAGAACTGGGAAAGATACAGTCATAAAGTATTTTGTCACAAGAATGGAAGGTGTGACAGTACCATTATGGGGAGTTTCTTTCCTGTTACAGTTTTTCAAATAAGACCTTGAGAAATTGTGTCTTTAAAGAGTAACTTTACTTTTTTTTTAAGGTTATTTCTTTTTCTCCAGTGCTCAACAAGAAACACCAGCAAATGATTATATTTTAGAGTAACAATCTCATTACTTGAGTGAAATAAAGTGTTTTTTCCTTAAATTTCTTTTTTTTTTTGTTGTTGCTTTATACAGTTCCTTCTTTCCTCAGTTTTCATGTCCTGAATTATTTCTACATCAAGTTTTGCTGAGGGGCCAAAATTCTGTCATTGTGGGGAATTTCTGAGGTGTCACATTGAAGAAGAGCGATATCGAGCATAAGATGTCATTTTGGTCTGTTTCTTGACTGTAAATTGTTAATCCAAGAAATTATGCTAGCAGAGGAACTCTAATCTGGTTGGTCATCTGTCTTTCCCATGTGTAGCCAAACCCCAGGCAGGATCTTTAGTTCTACTCATAACTGCTACCTACTAGGGAATCTTTGTAACAACCTCTTTAAACCATTTTATTACTATTCTTTTGTTTTTCTGGATAAAGAAATCAGTAAACTGACATTTTTCTTATTAACAAGATATCTCTCTTTTATATTGTTTGATACATCTTCTCACCTTTATTAATTCTTTTGTAAAGGGGAGGAAGTTGAAATGCTGTCCATCAAACACTTGACTGAGGCATTCTAGTATGGATATTTTATTTGATTTTGGAAAAAAAAATCCAAAATATTTCCTGAATCTCACCCCTCATTTTTAAAGAAAACAAGTCTACATTTCAAAGCTAAATAAATGTCAAGTTTTCCAATTTCCGTCAAACTTTCTAACTAAAAAATATTTTCACCAGGGTTCCATTTAGATAGGATGAGGGGATGGTTGTATTGGGGATATCACAGTGGTGGGTGGTGCTGAAATATGGCTGAAGTGTGGAAAAGAAGCAAATTAGAAAACACCTTTTCTTTATTTTAGGCCTTAGGGTATTTTGTATCTTTCTACATCTTTGCAAGCATGATGTCAGGTGAAGGTATGTTTTGTGATGTTGAAATTTCGCTATATAAAAAAATAATAAGGGCCGGCCGAGTGGCTCAGTTGGCTAAGAGCTTGCTCAAGAGTGTGAACTTTGAGCAACAGGGTTGCTGGTTGGATTCCCGGCCTGAGCTGAGCAGCCACTGAACTGCCAACAGGTGGCAGGATGGCTCAGCTTAAAAAAAAAAAAAAGAGTAGATAATTCCATTATATATATTTAAAATAATACTGACCTTGCAAACATTACCTTTATGGGCCTGGAGTCTTTTTTATTCTAAATTATTGGCACTTTCTAAACTGATACTTATGGTTTTTTAATCAATCAATATGCCAGTAGAAAATATAGTTAGCTTGAACTAGTGATCTGGACCTACAAACTCCAGTGGCATTTAATATAAGTTACTTCTAGTGCTTTTTTTTTCCTGAGGCTGCTGCTAAATTGTGGTGTAACCACTTCAGTTAGAACATACCCTGGCCTTATGAAAATTCTCATACCCTCGTTAACACTGTGGAAAATTTAAAGAAAAACAAAAGAACCCTTGGTATGGATTAGAATATGATTTCTCCTGAGAGTATTTGGAATTTGCTGAGGGTTAATGTAAACTTCACTCACTACTCCAGTCCAGAAGTTTTCCTACTGGCTGGTGGGATTTTTTCCACTATTTCCAGTTTGCAGTGGGAAATGTAAAGTAATGGACCCAAAGCTTGAAAGTGGAAGGCTTATTTTTTTTGTCTAGTCAGATCCAAATATTTGAGTTGCCTGACATGTTAACACAAGAGCTGGGGGAGAGGATGGCCACTGTGGTGACACACAGAGGGTTCTACTCAAATCAGAAGCCCAACAGGTGTGTCAGGGGGAGCCTTCCTGTGTTCAGGAGGCTCTTTTACTTGGACTGGTAACGATAACCTACCTAGCACCACCTAGTGCTACTAGAAGGTATGAAAACATTAGCCATGGAGCTCTCCTGTACATTTATTCCACAGGGCCTAAGTGTCCCATCTTTAAAGCCCCTTCTTCTATTTAGCGCTATTGGTTATATGCCAATAGATATCTGAGAAGACCAAACACTTTTTTGTTCATGGACTGATAGATTGGATTATTTTTGCTCTTAGAAAGAGCTCTGAAGGGAAGGGACACAGAAGACGTATATTTTACTTGTGGAGTGAGAGGGACAGTCCAAAACATGGGTTGCTCTAAGAATTTGTTGGGTCTTGGTAAGTGGTGCAGGGATGTGGCCCAGGCAGCCCACGGGTATCCTGAGGAACCAATTTTTAGAGTGGGTGGTTCTCAATCATTTTTCTGCTATAATATACCACAGAGGTATCACATTCCCTTATCTATAATAGGGACTTCCTTATAACACTCCCCATAGAAGTGGTTCTGTGCTGAGCACGATGGGGTGTCTAAAGTATAATTTGGAAAAAGTATTAGAGTTCTGTTTTATTAAAATCAATAATTCATGTAATTTTGGGCATCACTCACATAAAGCAGTTATTTTTCCAAAACGGTCAAAGTGTGATTTTTTTATTTTATCAACATTAGCAATGGATAGACTCTGAATTGGTGAGGCTTTTTTTTTTTTTTTTTTTTTTTTTTTTTTACTTAAGTCAGGTTTCAAATCCAGTTTTTCCAGCTATAGGTGAAGCATCCTTCAATGGCTATAGGTAGTGTCCTTAGAAAGGATAGTGGTGCCGTGACTTATACCCTTCCGAAACTTGTGCTGCAAAATTGGTCTTTGACATATACAGGATCAGGGAAAATGTAGAACAAAGAAGGAATACAGAGAAGTTGAGGACACTAGGGAAGGAATACATCTGTGCAGAAGAGAAGGAAATTTGTAAAATGTGGGCAGAGTCAGAGAAGGCTGGCAGAAGGTGAACTGGGTCTGATAAGTATGTGTTTAGTATGTAGGTATTTAAGATATGCCATGAGTTCTCACAATTCCCTCACTGCTCTTATGGTTAGCCAGCTACCAACAGGTATTTACTAAGCATCTACTATGTACCAGGTAATTTTCTGGGTGCTAGAGGTGCAGCAGTCACTGAGCTGACAAAATTCCTGCCTTCAAAGAGCTAACATTCTAGTAAAAGAGTTCTCTTTCTTTTGTTAAGTTTGAAATACCTATTTATGGCAAAGACGTTTAAATGGAAGTTGCTTCATGTAAAATATATGATTTGTTTTGGCAAAACATCCTTGAGGAGAGATTAGGACAGTGGGGGCAAGGGGAGCGGGGAGAGAAAACCCACACACGCACACACACATTGAGTAACATTCTCTCCGTTTCCACCTTTCTGTCAGGTCATAGATATAAATTACAGTTCTGGCCTTCGTTCACCCTTGCTTAGCTCTCTGGCATCTTTTCCCATTCTCTGAACATGAGAGGAATGAGGAGGTTATTTGGAAGGTCATTGGTCTGAGGAGTTGTCCTGCTATGGTTACAAGAGAATCTTGAATTTCATCGGGAGAGACTGCAAGGCAGCAGGGGCAAGTACACTATGAAGAGTCAATTGGTGAGCAGACCCGGAGATGAGAAGCATATGGAAAGCCAATTTCAAGATTTGCTTCTTTGAAAAGCATAGGCTGTGGATGGATTTTAAATCCTACTCTAAATAGAAGGCTAGTGTCAGCAGCTGTTTGCAGGAAAACCAAAAGGACTCAGCATCCCCCAGTGTGTTAAAGAGACCATGTGGCCTCAAGCAGTGAAATGAGGAATTCATTTTGTCTCCTTTCTCAGACACCCACCCTGCTGTGCCTCTGGTCCTTGGTGTGCTGTAGTCACGATTAGTGTGTCACTGTGGACTGCCTCTGACTCAGGAGAATGTCTGAAGTAAATAGGAGCAAGGGCCTACATGGGATTGGGTGGATGGGGGAACTATTCCTTTTCAATAGACAATGTGAGAAGTGCTGGTCCAGGGTCCTCACTACTCAACCGGTGGTCCTGGGGGCTTGTTAGACATACAGAATCTCAGATCCCACCCCAGAATCTGGAGGTTAAATTTGCAGCACTGGCCTAGTCGATGCATTCTCTGGTCTCCTCTTTCTGCACCTCTCCCCATTGACCCCTATTCCCCATAGATTCCCCCAGGGGTGGCGTTGGTACAATCCTGAGTGAGGGAATAGGCTGCAAACATTCAGTTCTTCCTTATTCAACTAGGACTCCAAGCCCAGAAGAGTTTAAGTCACAGAAAACAAAGGGACAATCTCATTTCAGACACATCCAGTCTTTGCTGGTTAAACCTCAGGAAACACACAAAAAGCCCCCAGACATTTTAGGGTGTGAATTTTGAATCTGTACTTCTTGACATCTGTTTGGCTGCCATGACCTTCAATTTACCAAAATATGGAAACTTCATTATGGTATTCTATCCATATAATGAGGAAAAGGCTGATGTTTGTCTCAACCCCAGGCCCCTAAAGCAATACTATCCCCAACCACACTCTCCTATATAGCACTTTACACACACACACACACAAAATAAACCAAAATATTGGTTTCTTGGAAGTTAATATAAATGAAATTTCCCTTGTGGTAAGATAGAAATAATGTTGAGTTTGTTTGATTATCACAGATCTCCTGAGTGGATGTCAGAACTCTTCAATTCAAGTTTTATCTAGCTAAAGGGATTTCCTCCACAGTCTATATCCCCACCTTGAATAGTTCTGCCCTTTCAGTTTCTTTGTGGGTGAAAGGTAAAGCTTTCCAACTTCATGCTGTAATTGTGTGTGTGGTTTCTGGGGTGGGGGTGTTAGGGAAAAGAAACAGTGAGACAGCAAGAGCAAATTGAGAAGCAAGAGAATTAGAGACATAGAGAGTGAAAGAGAGTAATGAAGCACCCTCATGAACCCCAAACACAGCCTTTCCGGGTGGCAGCAACAGAAGAACAGATAAGTGACTTCCTACAGAGCACTCTGTCAAAAGGAGTCTATTATATGTACAAGGTTGGGGCAGCTTTCCCAGGTTGTTTTCAAATTATCCAGGCATAATATTAACATATTACCTTTACCCAGTAGGATGCATACATTGAAACGTTTTATATTATTGACTACTTTTCTGGTGTCTATCAACCCTATTGTCTCAGACTCAGCATTGTGACAGTAATGAACCCAGGTCTTCTGTGAAGAATAATTAAAGCAGTTTTTTTTTTTTTTTTTTTTTTTTTTTTTTTTTGAGGGCAGTGTCAGCGGCCCTGACATATGGGACCCAAACCGCGGCTGCTGGCCTCCCAAGCCAGCGCTTAACCACCGCGCCACTCCGCCGGCCCTTAAAGCAGTTTTTAAAAGTAAATCGAGGTGGAGAAGTGTGCGACCATGTTATAACTAGGTCTGTTTTGAGATTAGAGGTCTAGGATTCAGGATTTTCTCTACTCCTACACATTTGGCTTTCTTTTCTTTTTGTTCTTTTTTTTGGTTTGTTTGTTTGACATAGGTTTAGTAAGTTTTGTATGCACGTGTGGACATTTTTACATTCCTAGATTTTTGGCTTCATTGAGAAGTCAGTAGAGGAGCCAAAATACCAGAGAGGCTGACCATTTTTATAGTAGGAGTTAGTTTATCTTGTGGTTGTAGCTGAAAGAGAAAAAACTTAGAACCCCCCCCCCCGCCCACCCATCTGATTTAGCTGATTGCTAGGTTATCTAAATCAACTTGAAAACTTTGAATAGAATTATTTAGACAGTAAAGGCAATAAAACTCTCCTCAACTGTGTCTGCTCTTATATCTGGCTCCCAGGCCGACTGCTCTCATGGTTTCTTTCAATCTTTTCTGAGGAGCCTGAGGAATGAACATAATAGAAAAGGAATTTCACTTAGTTACCATCCAAAAATATGAACAACGATGTTCATGTTTTTGGATGGTAACTAGGTGGTAACATCAACTCATGTATTTTTATTCAACATAATACCCCGTAGACTCCTTGTTGTCATATTTTATTCTGGGGAAGTGTTAGAACTGCAATTAGCCTAATGACTTAGCAGGGACTCTCATAAGTGTCTCCTGAAATGAAGTCTTGGTACTAAATGCCCTGAAAATGATTTGACTATTAATATTAATGAGAATTTTACTCACCGCTGTTCCTCAGGAAGACAGCCTCAGCCTCCTTTCTCTTTCCCCTCTTGCCTTCTCCCTCTCAGAGATTAACTGAGGAAACCTTTTTAAAAGTATTCAGTTTGGGTTAGGAAATAACATTACTAAACAAGCTTTGGTGGGTGGTATGTAATCACACTAAGGCCAATTTGTTCAGGAAGCAGGAATTAACACCTCTACTCTAGTGAAAAATAAAATTGGTGCAAGACCTTAAGTAACTAGAAATGATGGAGTTTGGATTGAGTACGTAAGCAGAAAAGGAGAGGGCCAGAAGGAAAGCAATGCTGATTTGCCCTGTAAACAACTGCTCGCCTCTAGTTAAATATCTTTTTCTCTTGACATGGAGAAGTTAAAATACTATCACAATTCAATGTAACCTGCCTCTTTCATTCCAAAGGCCAAAGAATTTATTAAAGAAAAAGAATTCATTTGGCCCAGCCATCACACATGACTCTAGGGTTCTTGGAAATAAACCACAAGTCATCTCTGGAAATAGAAAACTAATCCAATTGACCACTTGAGGGAGGTGGTGGGTTATCTTATTTGAAAAAAGGAACCCAGTTCTTTCTTAATAATGTGCAATTTTAAGAACTTTGAAAATCTCCTGTGACCTGTGGATAAAAAGAGGTCACAGGAACCCAGACAATGGCCTTTTCTCCACTTGGATCCCTTCTCTAATTTTCCTATTAAAATAAAGGGAATAAAATAGATTTACTGAGCACTTGTGATGGATCACTTTAAAAAGAGAGAAAGAAGCAAAGTATGGAAGTTTATTTTCACAAATCAGTTTTTGTTTTTTTCTATGAAATAAATGAACAAGAAGCCCATTAAAATGGTTGTTAAAATTCTTCTTTTTAATTGTTTACACTATTAAGGTGACAATACTTGACAGTTTGATATATGACCAATGTTCACTTGCCTGACATAAACATAAATTATAACATGAGAATGAGATGATTCTTCAACCCTTCAGTTACTCATCCAGGTTAAAAGTCAAATTTGGAGAGTAATCAAAATTCAAATTATATTCACCTAGACTCTCACAGCTGTTTCTTCTTGTTTAATGGCAGCTGAAGAAAAGTTAGCTGAGATGAAGGGTAAAATGGGTCAAATCCAGCAAAGCCATTGTGTTTCCTGAGAACCTAGATGGGAAATCAAATCATTAAAGTGAGCCCGAGTACAAACACCATCGGTTCAGTCATTTCTTTTTTTCCCAAGTATCATAAAAAGTACTTCAATATGGGTTCATTCCTCTTAGATTGAATTGCAGCATTGTAAATCAAAATTTTCAAAGAGATTGGATGTAAAATGTTACAGAAACAGGAATTTTTAATTAACTTTTTATTAATTTAATGCAGGTAAATAGTGTATAGAGTCAAATAATAGTAAAAAAATTATAATGAAAAACAGCAGTACCTTGCTCAATCACTTGTTATCCTCAACTTTTAATGCACAAACGAAATGACTTCCAATTTGTTTAGCTATTTCTTCTGGCATATAACTCCAAATGTCTAAAAGACATGTTTATACTGTACTTTCTTGTATATGTGTGATTAAGCTTTAGATATTTTTCTATTGCTTCCACTTATAGGAGAAAATAATCCAGCCCTATCAACTTTCCCCATATCACTTGATGTATGTTTCCTATGTCCTCATCACCCATGTAGTTTAATCATAATTTTTAGATTAACCTATGTTTGATGTTAACTTTATTTTGACGTATAAATACTGTGCATGGAGAAGTAAACAGGATACTCTGAACTTTCAATTTTTTGTTTTCCTAAATGAAAAATTGCATCATTTTTTTTATTAACTTATTTTTGTGTACTTAGTACTAATTTGTTTCTCAAATCTCAGTGAGAAGTATACAACCCCTTGCAGTCCAGAGAAACAGAGGTGATCCATCAGTTTCATTTTCTGAGTATTCGTCCTTTTCCCCCCAAGCGCTCTGGCTGCCTTCTTATCTCACAAGTTCTCCATATTTACTGCTAAGGTCCTATCCTGGGTCTTCCCTTTACTATCAAATTGGTGATTATCTTTATCCTTCTCTGTCTTTGCTCCTGTTTCATGAATCACATACATTTCCTGCTTTACTCTTTCATTCTTTTTCTGGAATTCACTCTCCAGTTGCTTTCTAAGAAGAGCTGAATGGGAGGAAAATTTCTTTTTTCTACCTTCACATGTTATTAAAGCTTGGCAGGCTGTGGTATTTTGTATGCAAATTATTTTCCCTCAGATTTTTAAAGATGTTGTTTTATTGCTTTCTATCCTCTACTTTGTTGTTATGAAGTTCAATGTTATTTTAATTTCTAATCCTGCACACGGGATTTACTTTTTCTCTCTGGAATCTTTTAGAATCTTTGCTGTATTTCTGGAGTTTGGAAATTTCACACACACACACACACACACACACACACACACACACACATCCTTTCTCTTCTTATTTGTTGTACTGGATACTTAATGGGACTTATCAATCTGGAAACATATGCCCTTTATGATTTTTGGTTATTTTTTATTTATTTGACAATTTTTCCCCTTCACATCCTCTTTTCTTTCTTTCTAGAACTCCCATTATTCAGATATTAGACCTGAATAATTTCTTTAATTATTTAAATTCCTTTTATTCAAGCTATTTCCCAAATATTTCTCTCTTTTTTTTCTGTAATATTCTGTATGTAAACTTCTACCCTTTCTGTGGAATGTTTTTTTGTTTGTTTGTTTGTCTGTTTGTTTTTAATCTGTTATTATACTTTTCAATTCCAAGAGTTATTTTATGTTGTCAGAATATTCCACGTTAAACAAAAAACTACATAGCATTCCTTTTGTGTTTCACAACATGTAATAATACCTTCTTTTAGCAATCTACAAATTTTCTGACAGTTTTATGATGGACACTGAAGGCCCCATCCAGGATCCCCTTCAAGAAAATACTTATTGCCTCCCCTGCCGGGGCAGAGAAGCTTCAACTGCGAGGTTCAAGGCTCATCTCAGCTGCAGAGAGCCACCTAGCCCATGATCACCCTCTGTTCAGGGATGGCCCACATGCAATGAGTGTTTCAGTGGGGTATGAATGAATGCTTGACCATCTTGGTCCAACTTGAGGCAACTGTGACGGGCCATTCTAGTCCCTGAGACTGAAGCTTAGGGTGTCATGGGGCCGCCCTTGCAGCTTGCCGTCTCCCCTTGCTGACTCCTATTTTTGTTCCCTCCAAGGACTCTCCTTAGTAAATGTTCTACAGACTTAACTCCATCTTAGAGTCAGCTTTCCAAGGAAACAAAGCTGTAACTGTTTTCTTCCCCCTCAGTATATCTGTTTCTCCTAAGTTACCTTTATTTTGCCTATTCATTTTAGATTTTCACTTCCATACTAGAGGTTTTCTATCTGGTCTTATTTGAAAGCAAAATTGACCGGAAACTTAAGTATGTGCAGCACACGTGTACTTGGAGTCACCAGGTAGATAAAAGTGGGGAAACCAGCTGTTTCTTTAGTGTCTGTAGGTCTATTCTCTTGGCCCCAGCCAGTCTCCTCCTTTCTCCTGCTTGGAGAACATAAACTTGGCTAGTCTCTACTAGTCAAGACCATATGAGACCTAGTGAGAGAAAGAATTGGGAGCTCACTCCTTCTTTTCATTTTCTTTTCTTATTTTTTATTTAATAGTCTAGAATTTTAGTCTGGAATCTCAGCCCCAATTTTAGCTCTGCCTGGTAAACCTCCTAAACTTCTTTCTAGAGAAGTTTCAAACTCGCTAAAGAATTCTCTTTACACTTTTTTTCTACCAGAGTATGGGATGGGTAATCTCAAAGTATGTGGGATTGGGAAGTAACTTGGAGCATCTAACTTTTCCTTATACAAATTTTCACCCAGTCCTTTGTTATCAGCATTCCACCCTTCAGACATGCACTTCCAATACTTGATCCTTTCTAGGAATCTGTAGTAGGAACCGTGTTGCTTTTTGTGGACCTCTTTCCCCCTGAGAAGGATAGGAGCTCTCTTCTCTGAGCTAAGTCAGTTACTGCTCATCCATCAACTTCTCATCTTCCAACATTGTGTTGATACTGTTCACCTGCTGTGGTCCATTTTCTTTGTTTATGTGGGTTCAGATCTCCTTTTATTTCTTTACTGTTACTTAAGAGAGCTTGAAAGAGAAAGGGGTATATACACAGAGGCTTTGCATGAACTGCTTTGAATTAATCAGAGTAGTCTTACTATACCAACTCAATGGCATGTGACAATATTGATCCTGCCCTCTGTTTTAGAAACACATTCTTGGCTTCCAGGACAACACATTTGTTTGGTTTCTCCCTACTTTGCTGACTGTTTATCCTCACAATATGCATTTTTAATCTCTCACTTCTCCACAGTAAAAAATTACTATAAAAATAATCAAAATAGAACGGTTCTCCTAAATAAGGTTAACCAGGATAGGTATCTTTAGAGGACACAACTGAAAGACTAAATGCCAGATTTCATGATAGCACAGTATAACTGTAAGGCAATTCACAAGTCAAAATGAAGCACATACTTCTCTTTTCAAAGACATTCATTTAGTACTGGAATGAAATGGATCTCTTTTCTGAAATATTGTTATGAAATTCAAACACTTTAAATATGAATGCATTTTAATTTTCTGAGCCATAATAATTAAGAAAGAAAACTAAAAAAACAAACAAATTGAGATTTATGTTTTTATTGGGTTTGTTATTGGCTGTAGACTACTTCTATAGGCTATAGAACTTTATCAAAAACCATTTTCTATACCAAAAGGGCAACAGCATTTTTATAAACTCTGTGATGAATAAGAAGCAATATGCTTGAATCACTACTAAAAATTCAAACCTACTTTGTTCAAATACAATATTATGTAATAAAGTAATTAAAGGTAGTCTGGAATGAAATAGGAAAAATATGTAACTTTATAGAAAAAAACATCAGTGATTATATTTCTTGATCATTGGCTCATGAAATCATATTTTCAGAAATATTTTATATGGTCATTTTAGGTAATCTGTACCTATTGTGAATATGTATTAAATATTTAAAGAAAATATATGATTATATTTTATGCCTTTCAAATTGAAATTTGCACCAGAGAGCTAGATATTATGTACAATTACTAAATATGTTTTCTTAGAATCCAAACCATAGTATAATAATTGTGGCTATTAGCCAGGTAAACCTGATATTACCTTCACTCATTGGATAGTTTATCATGTTTATAGCCAGGGAGCATTTGGCAAGGACAAATACATGTTAGACTTAGAAACAAAATATATCTTAAAATGTTAGTCCTTAAATTGATTAATTTAGAGGATGTAAAAGTTCAGGTCAGAGCTATAGCATATAGAAGCAAGAATGATACATATGC
The DNA here is from genome assembly GCA_033961575.1 of Aselliscus stoliczkanus. NCBI lineage: Eukaryota > Metazoa > Chordata > Mammalia > Chiroptera > Hipposideridae > Aselliscus > Aselliscus stoliczkanus. The sequence continues at coordinate 125,329,897 of CM066733.1, forward strand.
TTTTAATACAGTTATAAAATTCGTGAGTAGTTGTCTATTTTTCTTCAACAATTGCATAGGCATGTGGTGATATAAGCCTGAGACAGGTGCTGGTGCTTCAGTCATTTGGCCACACAGTTCTAGTTATGAATCATGGGAATTGCTTGTTTTAATCTAACCACTAAAGTTCTGTTCTATTGTCTTTTCATGTAATAGAAACATGGCTCCAATGACAAAGCCCAACTAATTACAAAACCTAATTTAATACTTTAACACGCAAAGGGCATTTCCTAAGCAGTAAAATCTTTTGTTTGGACAATTTTAAACAAATCAAATTTTACTTTATGTTTCATTATTTACGTAATAAGTATTTATTTACAAGAACACAATTTTCTCAAGCTTTAAGCTTTTCATTGTTCCATAAATAGGACACACATTGGAAAGTTTTTTTTTTAAGGAATATTTTAGTGATTATCTCTAGCTCAAAACATAAAAGTCTTCTAGCGCTTGATGTTACCAGAATTTTGCCCTGGATTATTTTTTGAATCTTCAGGATAATAATAGAAGTTTTCATCCCCAATTACTTCGTTGAATTATAACTTTGAATATAGGTTTGGTGTCTGGGTTAAATTTCCTTTTGGCTTAGTGACTGAACTGGTAGAAATGTCTCACTGAATCCCCTATCTTCTTTCAGTTAGAAAGTTTCATAATGCAAAGCCCTAATAATTGAAGTGCATATGATGTCCTATAGTCCCATCCCTGTCACTATTTTGTAATTTTCCTGACAATTGTCTTGCTAAGTATTATCACTCAACTTCTGTTGGTTCATTCCAGTGACGGAGAATTTTCTCCAACTTTGGCATCTTGGGTCATACTTGGGTCATTATCAGCTATTTTCACCTTAATACAGATTCCGACCTATCAAAGTGCTTTGTGGATTGGACCATGGACCAGAAGGCTCAGGAATGTAAATTGACCAAAGTGAACTCTGACCTAAAAGAGAAGGGCACAATTGTTCTCTTCTGGGTTGGGATAGTGGTAGTTAATAGAAAAGACTGTCAGCCATGTTGGCTCTGGGAGTGGAGAAGGGAGTGATTCCCAAGACTGGGATTGATGTCAGTATCCTGTGAGGTAAGAATGTTCTGTGATCTGGCCTGTTCTCAGGAGAACAGAGGCAACTGAGACAGTTTACTGAGCCAAAGTTCTCGCTACCCTTATTTTCTTTCCTCTACTGATTCCTTTATTTTAATGACTTTTTGTCAACACTTAGAGGGAAGGAATTCAATATGCTAAAAACATAGCAAGTCATCCTGTCAGACAACAGATACTTTAAGAGCAAACTCCCTGCAGTAAGGAGAGAAACTTAGAAGAAACTGTGGACAATTCCTACTATCAATGAATTTGCAAACTGATGAAAGTAAGAAAGGAGACAACTAACACAAAGCATATAAAACATAAAAGCTTATGAAACTTTATGGAATTAAGTATTACATAGTGACACAGACTCTAGAATGCATAGATTCTTCAAAGCAGAATGGGGCTGAGAAAGTTTCTACAAAAAAGAGGGAAAGGATATGATTTTTTAGGATTGTGAGAAAACTTTAGGGGAAGGAAGAGGTTTTCTTTAGAGGGATAGGGATATCCTGAGATAATGTGCAAATCCCCACTGAGCAGAAGGGTTAAACAAGTTTATCTATGCCCAGGGCTTGCCTTGCTTCCTTTCCTTTTTCTCCACTTCCTGGTGGTCTTTTCCTCCAGAGAATTAAGACTCTCCTTACCACCTAGGTATGTGGCACAGGATTGCTTTGCCCTGCACCTGGGCTAATAGGGTTTGATTGTGGAAGGCCTCCAGCAACCCTTTGTTGGTGTACCCTTTTTGTCATTTCCCTCTACCGAATCTGTGCTTGAGAATGGGTTGGTTGCTGGAATCCCTCTGTAATATGGCTCCCTTGCTGAGTATTTAAGCTCCTTACCTTGAACATCTGCAATATGTAATGCCTTTCCTCCAGACATGAGAGTGAGATTGAGATCACTCCTGGTGCAGGCAGGCAGACAACTTTAAAAATTCACTCTTATAGGAATCGTGGTTGGTACGCTTAGGGTTTGGGGGATGTCCTGAGCTGAGAGTGACTTTATCCAGTAAATGAATTGAATCATTGTGTGTGCCTTTCTACCCTCAGATCACCTTTGTTATTTTGTAGTCTCTGCCCAGTTATTAGGTATCAGCCTGGCTGCACCCACTGAGTGTGCCTTTGTATATTCTGTAATTAAAAAGCCCAATTTCAAGCCCGTTTCAACTGGGGCTGTAGTACATCATGTAAGTGTGACTACACCTGCCCCCTACAGGGAAGGGAGGTTTATGACATTGGGAAGCCATAACAGCAAGGGAATTCATACCCGCCTCTCTTCCCCCCAACACCACTCACCCAAACACTGCATGCTTCCTGGACTGATTAATGACATTTCCTAATATAGCTGGGGGTAGATGACTTATTTTGAAAATAGAATTAAAACTTTCCCTTTTTAGGAGCAAGCACCACTTTGGCAACACCATAAGGCGCAAGCACATTTGTTCTTTTGGTCAAAACATTAACAGGGTGCTTTGTTAACAAAATGTTCAGGTCATGATAAGGCCAACAAAGGAACTGTAAGACTTTATGAGCTGAGTCTTTTCAAATTCTGCTCCAAGTCAAAAGTACGGAGAGTAAAACTTTCTGCTGTAAACAGGGCTCCAACGAGTCAGGGCGAGGGTTTTCACGAGTGAGCAGAGGTGTCAGGGTGTCACATGGACCCAAACAAGCCACCTCATGAAAAGTGGGAAACGATTGATAGGTCCACAAAGTGCGCAGCTCTCTGAAACTTTCCAGTAAAGGACCTGAGATGGGCTCACTAATTAGCCTTCTTGGGCAGCGTAAGAGAGTGGGGAGCCCTTTAAAGAGGTCCCAGGGAGTGCTAAGTGCTGGGGCAGCTTATTAATGTGCTCATAAACAATGGCACTGGACAGGGAATTGAAATAAGATCCTGTGAGCTCCAGGGCACCTCCTCTGGGAACGCATCTTTATGAATCCTTCCCTGACCCTAAACTCTGATTACTTTCCTAGTCTATCACCTCAGCATTTTAAACGAGAGTTATAGATGATTTTCCATGATTACACAGTGCTTTGTGTTTGTAATGAAAGAGGAGGGAAAGAGAGAGGAGAGAGGAGGTAGATTGGGGGTGGCTGATTGATGGGAGAGAGGCATCCTTAGGTCTCAGTGGAAGTCCCAGTTCTAACTTTGTTGTTAGATAATCATGAAACCTCTCTGGGATTCTGTTTTGTCATCCGTAAAATGAGGGAATTGGAGGAGATAACCACTTTAATTTTGAAAATCACTAATATCTTACATTTATTTACTAGTTCCCTCATGCCTATTTGGCTTTATAATAATCCTTGAGGTAGGTGTAATAGGAAACATTCTCTCTGCCTTAAAGAGAAGTATTACAAGACTCAGAGTAGTCAAATGATTAGCTTATGAACAACAGCAAGTATGTAGTGCAAACTGGGGTAAGAACCCAGGCCTTTTGATTTCTAGTTCCTTCTATACCTCTCAAAAATTGTAATGTAAATAGTCTAAAGTTCTTTGAACTAAGTACTCGAAGGCAAGGAGAGCATGCTGTGTATCTATCAATTCTGTATCTACTATATAACTACTATGTATCTGGCTTTAATTCTCCACACCTTAAATATTTCTCATTGAAGATTTTAGGAGCTGAGGTGACAATGTTCTTACTTTGAAAGTAAGAGTACTATAATGATAATAGCTACACTTTTTTGAACTACTACACTGTGCCAAGATCATTATATATATTATCTTACTTGTTATTCATTTTAAAGATAAATAACCTAAAGCTCAATGGCAAATCGCACGGCCAATATAGTAGAGACTGAGGTTGTCTATTTCCCAGGATTGTCAGTCATTCGTCGAGCTTTCTCCCTCTCCCTCTGTATATTTTTTTCTCTGTGCTTCCTCCGGGTCAGAATTCAGCAACTTTCTGGCTCTGTGAACTGAAGGAAAGCAGCTAAGAAAGATTATAGGCAGAAAGGTTCTATAGGATGTATGGGCTCTAAGAGGAGGGGGAACCCTGGGCCTGACTTTCCAGTAGTGTTGCCATAGAGAAGTGTTTCCCCCAAGAAAAGAGATGGCATAGTAGGCCGAGGAATCAGGGTCAGAGGAAGCCTCAGGAAGGATTCCATTGCCCCAAAGCATGACACAGGGACAGCAGCCTCTCAGGAATCAAGCAGAAAGGAGTGACCGACATCCCAGCGGCAATCTGTGAGGACCAATGTTCAAGATCTGGGTCCCTCTCCCACCTCCCCAATGCACTGGCACAAGGAAACACCCTGTCACACTTTCCCACAAGGAGGTGATCTCCTGGAAGGCTAGGGTTTCATTTATGCTGTCAGCCAGTGGAACCAGGGCTTAGAGTCAGAAAATAATTTGAGATATAGAAATTAAAAATTTAATTTCTAGCATATTTGAGTTATAGAATGAGGTACATTTTTTTTTTAATTTTTTTTTTATTTTAGCTGAGCCATCCTGCTACCTGTTGGCAGCTCAGCGGCTGCTCAGCTCGGGCTGGGCATTGAACTGGTATTGCTCAGAGCTCAGCTCACACTCTCAAGCGAGCTCTTAACCAACTGAGCCACTTGGCCAGCCCTGAGGTACATATTTTTTACAGAAGATTCACAGTACTTCATGTTGAGAAAAATGATGGAGAAATTGAGCCACCATTCAGTGCCTTATATATTGGGCATCTGAACTCAGAAGAACCCATTACCATGGGATTCAGCATTATATTGATGTTTTGGCTAGCAATTACTGGCCATCCCTTAAATTAATGTTGTAAATTTGATTTTCATTGGTTTATTATTCTATTTAACTTAATGTAAGTTTTAAAGTTATTTGTCTCTATAGTTTAATAAGAGTTATAAATGAAAATACTTATACCTGTTTTATATTTGCACATATTCAAATGTTAAGTATATTTAATATTAAAATTTGGGTTCTTGAGTTTATTTCTTCATGGCTGTAGTTTGAGGAACAATGTTTTTATTCAAATAATTCTTTTATTCAAAGTAATTGTTGAAGGTCCAAAAGGAGGAAAAAACATGATAGCTCAGAAGAGGAGGTATTTGGGGGCAGCTCCTGGAAATACGTCATCCTTCTTTCTTTATTCAAAATATTCTTGAGATAACTTAGATTTACTTTGAAATATTTATTGGATAATGAAGATTTACTTCTAAGTCTGTAGGGCTGGCTTAGATAAGCTGTAATGGTCAGCAAAGTTTTATTTTTACTTTTTCAATCTTCTTAGGGATGCCGTCCCAAAATCTCCTCTTGACTCTCCTTTTTGGGGACTCTTCACCGTCTGAAATGGTGAGCCATGATCTGTTCAGGAGCCAGGTATCCTCTGCATGTCCCAGACCTAGGCTATGCACAACATTCACTTAAAAATAAATATTCTATGTCTGCTAAGTCTGTGTCTTCTAAGGAGAGATCACTTGATTACTCTTACTGATATGCTTTTCTAATTTAAAAAATTCTCCTATTCGTCGGTACTTAATTTTCCTATCTAATGTTCTTCTATGCTCTTGCTTACTGTTTCCTAGGGTAGAAAGTTACTGACAAAATAAGTAAGACCATATTTTAAGGTGATGGCTTCAGAGCTTATTTAGCCCTCCATTATGGCATATGCATGTTAAAAGGGCCTTCCTAAGGAAATGTTTTACTCCCAAAGATAAGTTTCAACTGTGTGATTTTGGACCCTGTGATTTTCCTGTCATTTCACAAGGCTTTTCATGGCTTACCAAACAACTCGGTGTAGGCAGCTCATTGGTTTATAAAATGGAGGGTAGAGCATTTCTGTTTATTTTGGTTAGATTATTAAAGTCATATATACTCTGGGCACAGAATAACCCTACCATTACTTCATTCCATATGACTTAAGCATAAAACAGAGTTTTCTTCATTAAATTGTAAAAACATATTGCTTTGCGATCTACAAGAATATCTAAACTAAACATCAAAAAAATTAATCAACTAGTTTAATTGAATTCCAAAGAATGTATAATGATGCAAGAAGTAGGATATTGAATTAAAAACTACACAAAATAATGGTTTTGGAAAAGAAAGCAATGTAATATTTTGTTGCATCTTTTTAGGTATCTACAAAATATAGACTTGGTCACTGACAAATTACAATTAAATATCACCTAGGAAAATGGCTATTTTAATAATATTGACTCAGAAATTACACCCTAGTATGTTGCAAAATTATCTTTTACTTTTACTATCTAAGAGTCTTTCAATTATGTTGTAAGAATTTTGTTAAACATTTCTCTAGTTCTTCCTAATGTCTAATCACCTTTTCCCTTGATGTTATATTTGCTGGTACAGTATTAAATTCGGCATTTGGCTTTTTGAATGTGTCCCTCATTATCATTAGTTTTCTGATCATAAGAGCTCAGGACCTGCTGGATAAAATTAATAAAGAATAACCCTGAATTTTGAATTTTAAGGATTTAGAAAAAGAAATGTTCACCTAGTATAAAAGTCAACACTTTCTCATGGTAAAAAAATTATTCTCTGCAAATTAGGACTAAAATAAAACATCATTAACCTGATAAAGTCATGTATAAAAAGCCTGAAGTTATATTTTATCTAATGGTGTAATACTAAATATTTTGCCTAAGATTGAGATACAGGCAAGGATGAACATTCTTATCACTTTTATTCAACATTGTTCTGGATTCTTAACTGGTATAATAAGGAAACAAAAAGAAAAAAAAACATACAGATTTGAGAAGAAGTGAAACTTTTTATTTGCAGATGACATGATGATGTATAAATGAAATTCTATAGACTCTACAGACTACAAGAACTAATGAGTTAATTTAACCAAATTGTAGGCTACAAGATTGATACAAAATAATCAATTGAATTGTTATATACTAGCATTAACAATTGGAAAGCAAAATTTTAAAACCAGTACCATTTGCAGTAACATAAAACCCCTAAACAAAACCAAATACCTGAAAATAAGTCTACTGAAAAATATGCAAGATTCTACGCTGAAAGTTATAAAATGTTACTGAGAGAAATGAAAGAAAACCTAATTTAATAGAGATATAGCATGTTTGTGGATTGTTAGTATTGAGACGCTCATCTTCCCCAAACTGATGTGCAGATTCAAGTCAATCTCAGTCACAGTCCAAATAACTTTTAAAAGAAATGATAAGTTTTAGAACTTTTAAAGACATTGACAAGTTCAAAAATTTTTGGAAATGCAAAGAATCTAGCAAAGACAAAACAATCTTGAAAATCAAAATATGAAGACTTATACTGATGTCAAGATGCATTATAAAGCTAGAATAATGATGACACCGAGGCACTGATGTATGAATAAATAGATGAATGAAACAGAATGGAGCCCAGAAATAGACTCACGCATACACAGTCATTGTCCCATTGAGGCATCCAGTCAGTGGGAAATTCACTGGGCAATGGAAAGTCTTTTCAACAAATGTTGATAGAACAATTGGATATTCATAGGGAAAATGTGAATCACAGTCTCTCCCTCACATTATAAATAAAAATGAATTTGAGTTAGACATGTGAAAGCTAAAACCATAAAATAGAAGAAAACACCAGAGGATATATCTGTGACCTTGAGATAAGCAGAGATTTCTTAGAGAGTATTATACAAAAAGCGCCAACAATGAAATAAAAAAATTAGTGAAATAAACTTCATCAAAATTAACAATCATTTAGCAAAAGACACCGAAAAACAAGGAATAAGTGAAACACGGAACGGTAGAAAATATTCACAATTCATACATCTGACAAAGGACTCACATCCAGGATAAAGATTTTCTACAAACTGACAATGAAAAATCAACTCATTAACAATGGACAAAAGGCTTAACAAGCACTTCATAAAAAAAAGGTAAAAGAATTACCAATAAGCATAAAAAAAGGGATTCAACATTGTTAGTGATCAGAAAATACAATTTGAAACAGTAATGAGATATCATTTCATATCTACTAGAATGGCTACAGTAAAAAAAAGTTTGACAATTCCCAATTGTAAGTTGGTAAGAATGTGGAGCAGCTGGAGCTATTGTGAAATTAATTTAAATTTCTGTTCATGTTAAATTCTGTTCAAAATGATTTGATTTATGTGATAACATTTTTTTCTAAAACATGTTTATTCATTCAAGAAGTTATTCAACAATTACATGTTTAGAGTTCATTAAGGGTAAAACAAAATTCTTCAAGGAGCACGCAGACAATTTGCAAACTGAAGCCTTATTAAATTAATCACCACATAGCCAGTGTTATTTACCATATTTTTTTGATTCCCGAACACATGTATTATCTTACAACTAATTTCAAAATACATATGACAAAATTGATTGTTCTTCTCACCAAGAAATTTTTCTTGAATCAATGATAATTTTAGAGTTGAGGAAATACACTAAATAAATCTGTCTCCTTCTGATTAAAGAAAAATTAAGTCATAGGCGTTCTAGACCTTTACATTTTATTTATATTTTGGGATTGGTTCTTTTCTGGTTTCTCTCACACACACAGGCTGAAAGCAGAGCCTCTGAGTGCAAAAAGGTTGAAAATGTGATTTGGTGAAGAGGTTAAAAGATGGGCTGTGTGGTCAGACAGCCCTGAGTTTAGGATCTTTATTTCCCAGTTAGTTGAACGCAGGCTTGTTGCTTATCGTCTGTGGGCCTCAGTTATCTTCTGTGTAATGAACGACATGGGACTCACTGGGTTTAAGGGAGGTTAAATGAGGTTTCATTTAGAAGCTCAGTACAGTGCTTCACATATTCTAGGTGTTCACTAAATTGTAAATCTTATTAACTAAAATCTTCTTTCTGATTAGTATCAGAGTCTTAGCTAAGTGAAACCTAGCATAAGACATTATGGCTGAGGTAGTTTGTTGACTGCTTATTAGTAGCTTGTCAAGAGGTATCTGCACTACTGAAACAAGGATGCTCAGGAATAGCAAGTCAGTCACCTGAGGGTGATTGATTTGGAGTGCCTAGTGGGTTATAAAACTGACCAGCAGGCAAAGCCTGTGGACACTCAGCTCAATGTGCAGCTCTGAAAACCAAGAGTATTTTTCAGAGTGTGTGTGTGTGTGTGTGTGTGTGTGTGTGCGCGCGCGTAACTTTGTAACTAGAGAAAATGGAGAAATAAACGTGGAAAATGTCTATCTGCCAACATTTCCCATTCAAAGATCTTTGGGATGCACATCAAATAGGCAATGAAGTGTTTTTTTTTTTTTTGAAAGATGTCCCTAATTTTGAATTAATTTGCAAGTCATTGGAACAATGAAAAAGGTCAGTACTTGCTGCTGAGATTTACCAGGGAAAGAAGGGATTAGAAATCACTGGTCTTGAATTTAAGAAGGCTGAGTGGAGCTTAAGTAGAACGTGCTTGCATGGAACGTTGGTGATCGAGCTGCTTCATTGTGTTTGAGTTCATATTCATAAATGCTCTCAAAGACATATTTGTGTTTTCTTTTCAATTTTCTTTTATCATTATGATTAAGAGAGCCTCAAATCCTGAAGAAGATGGTAGTGGTACCACTTAATAATCTTTGTTGACTTGATAGGCAAAAATACCTTGTAGTTTTTTTGAAAAAATAAATCCATGAACATTCTATTGCTTTATTTATTCAAATTTCTTTTATGTTACCCTATAAAATTTTATAGAAACTTGTTGCTTCATTATTTCCCTGAGGGCTAAAGAAAAGGAAGTGCCATGTACCTGCATCAGATGCTGAGGTTTCTATTCCTTATATGGCCAATAAATGTAAAAACAGGTTTCTCTTTGCTTGTGGTTCCCATTGTTGATTCTATGGGTTTTATTTTGTGGTTGGACAGGGTAGTTTTGGTCATGTAATAGGAGTATATTGGATAGGTTTGCAAGATAAGTTCAAGTATAGTACTTTAACATATAATAATCCCAAATTCCTAGTTATCTCTCAAAACATTGTTTATCTATTTATTTTTAATCTCTGGTGTTCATGTACAACTTTTACTATTGTTATTGAGATATAGAAAATCATATTATGTTTTTACAGATTGCAAAGCCCTTTATGTTTTGTTACGGGACCTCAGTGTCTGGAAGAGCTTGTATGATAACCAGCATCTTATTTAATTCCATATGTATTTCTAGAGTGCTTGTCAACGCAGGGCTATGTGTTTCAAGTGCTTCTTGCAGAGTAGCTCATTGGTGTCTTCTCTGGGCCAGGTTCTTAGGTTGATGGACATAGCTCTAAACCTCATAAGGTCTTTTTTAAAGTAGTTTTTATTGTCTTATTGTATTGAGGAGGAGAGCTAGATTCTTGGAGAGATTAAGAGGATAGATAGCTCAAGATTATAAGTGACACAACCAGGATTCTCACCCTTGTCCACCTCGTTATTACATCATTTTTTTTTCTCAGTATATCATACTGTCTCCATATATTTATACTCTAGCATATACTATAGTTGAGGTAGTATATTGTAGTATTTAAAAGTCATGAACACTGCCTGGGTTCAAATCTCAGTTCTGATATACACCTGCTGCTTGACCTTTGGTGAGCCATTAGGGTTTTAGGGATGTCAAATGAATTGATGTGTTCACTGATTCACAGATAGATTAAGAAATCTGATTGTAAGGGCTTTAGAACCTAGAACAGAGAATGAAACTTTGGAATCTGTTCTAGATAACTTCAAAAAACTCAGTTATTTCTTATTTCTCTGGACTTGTGTAGTCCCAAATATAGATAGGGAATGGACTAGGTGACTTTTCACCATCCTTTCCAGCTTTGTAATTCAACATTAAGAAGCTAAAATGCTTTTTCCTTTAAAGAGGTAGACGTATACTTTACCAGGTCTGTAAAACCTTTATTATTAGAAAGTATTTGAGCACAGGCACAGAGAAGTGACCTAATTTACCTTTCACCTGTGTTAGCCTTGCCTTCACCCAAATACTGTCTGTGATGATCTCATATATCAAGCATTCTGGCAAAAAATTTATCATGTTTCTCTTATTACAAATTTTAGAAAAAAAAACATTTAAAGAGAAATAAGAAAAAGGAAGAAAGTAAAAACCACTCACTAATGTAAACATTCTGGTGTTTTTCCTTGTAGGTTTTAAAAATTTCTGGAGACACTGTTGATTGTTTATCTAGTGTAAACCCCTAACTCCCTTTATCCTTCTTTCAGAATCTCAGGTCTGTTCAGGTACTTTCCCTCTTCCCCACGGCCATGTGCTTTGGAGGAAAGGACTGAACTATGGTCAGCCCTAGGAGTCAATCTCAAATCATCTAAGCCAATCATGGTGGTTTCCTTTGCTAGTAATTGGCTTAGGTGGTTGATGCTATTCTGACCAGTGAGACATGAAAGCAAATTGGCTTGGCATCTCATGAGAAGAGTTCTCTTTTCTGAGATAAATACAGGGTGAGTTGGCTTCTTTCTTTGTACATTTTCATATCTGCATGTGGCCAGCACATAAAGTTCTCATCTTGTACCCAAGGAAGAAGCTAGCTTAAAAGGAAAGTGTTTACAGTAAGGATGGCAGAGCAGAAAGCTAGAGATAACGTGAGTCCTTGATGACATCACTGGATTGCTAAATTAACCAACCCTGGAGTGGCTTATCTTTGCTTATTGTTCAGTGAGGTAAATTACCTTATTTAAGCCAGTGATTTTCAAATGAAGTGCCAGTACCCTGCAGAGTCTTAGAATTTCTGAGAGTTAAATCAACATGAATAGCTTTAAAGAAATTAATTTTCAGGTCCTTAATGCCTCTAAAAAATTTCCTAAAATTGATTGGCCTTTGGTGCACACATGAAATGAAGATGATGTGGTGGTTCTCCTTTTCTACCTTATCTTTCAAAATCACCTCTTCCACTTTGCAAAGGAGATTTATCACTTACTCACCCATTCCAAATCTTACTGAGGCTCATTGCCCAAGGCTTAATATAACTTTAGGGGGCCTCCTATAGTTGTGGTGCCAAAACCAGTCCCCCATTTATCTAATTAAAAATTGCCTTTCCATTACAACTTTACTTTTTATGCTTAATAATTATAAAAATTTATAATAATTTAAAACTTTATGGTATTTTGACCAATTACATAGTAATAATATTTGACATAATAACTCAACTAGAATATATTTGATTACTTAGAGTTTTGTGGTACCAGGAAATTAATTTTTATATTTAAAATGTTTAATATATTTTTGTTGCAGAGAAGTCTGATAGAATATCAGTAAAAAATTTTGAAGCATAAAAGTACATACTTCATTATATTAGCTATCAGGAAGGTTTAATAAGATACAAACAAGGGAGAAAAATAATGATTATCAAAGAAGACCTTGTTAATGTGGTTTAAAATGGATGACAATGGCCATAAAATTGGATTGGTATTAAAATTCCTGGAATGGTATTAAAATTTCATTGTATACATTCAAAATTTGGATTTAAATTTTTTTTTTTTAAAGATTTTATTGGGGAACCGGGGAAGGGGAACAGACAAGTTGCTGTCCTTTTGTTCTTCGGTCTAGTTGTGGCAGACGTGGCCTCACTGGCCCATTTTGGTGTTATCATTATGCTCTTCCTGGGTTAGGCAGATCAGTTGCTGGTCTCTGGAGGGCTGCTCATGGCAGCTTTTGCCAGCTCAGCCAGCTGCCGGGTGCTCACTGTAACTTATGGCAGCCCACTGCAGCAGGGGCTGCAGCCTACGCGTCACTGGTGACTCAAGGCAGCCCAGCTCCAGGTGGAGCTGTAAAGGGCAGTGTTACTGGCCCTCATATGTGGGATCCGAACCAATGCCCTGCTACTCAGAGCTGGTGTCACAAGCCAGTCTTAACCAACGTGCCACTCGGCAGGCCCTAAAATTTTTTTAATATACAAATATTTATAGTATGCTAGATATTATATACTTTGCAAATAAACTTATAAAAATTTTAACTGCCATCTTAAAAATGTGAAAGGATACATAATTTTCCAAATTATTTTATGAAATACACTAGCCCCAAATTTGAAGTTCACCATATAAACTATTTTCAGTTGAGTTTTCATAATGCCTAAAGCATCTATCAGTCTATCTATCATCTATCTGTCTATCTATCTATCTATCTATCTATCTATCTATCTATCTATCTATCAGCATTACATGTATTTAATGTAATGTACCTTAAAACTGGATAATCCTGGCCACCTCTGCAGTCATTTGAGTTTCCACCTTCTCTATTCTACCGGCCAGTTACTTGCTCCTTGATCCACTTTCCAGTTTCTAACATTAGTTGACATTTCTAATAGGTTGTTATTTCCTTTTCCTTTTCCTTTGCCTTTTTGGATTTATCCCTTAGAAAAAAGTTTTACTGTAATTTGAATAGGATTTTAGGTTGGAACAAATATAAGTGAATTGTTCATTCTTCCATGTTTTATCCAGAGGTTGACAAACTGTTTTCTCAATTGTGTTTTTATTTTAAGCATATAATGAGAACATTTTTTCATATTGTTAAATGCAAATGTCCTTGTTCATCACACATTTTAAAGGTTACATAGTATTTCACATTATGAGAGATTAGTGCAATTTCTAATGGCTGGTCCAATTCATAAAGATTTCTGTAGGTTCCTCAGATTATTTTACCCATTAGTTTCACTGCATTAAACAAAGCAGACCTGATCCTTTTCCTTCCACATAAGTCAGCTTTATTATGTCACTGACAAGATCATTCATGGGACAGGAATGCAATAAGGACACATATGTAGGTTTTCTTATTTTGGCTTCTTTACTGTGAGCGCCATATCCTATGACTTTTTTTTGTGGTTAAAAGTATCATCATCTTGCTCTCCAGCTCCCTCAGCTCTCCCAAGGTGAAAGCTCAAAGTCCAGGAAGCAATGAAGGACCGAAGGAAAACATGAACACAAAGGACATATACCAGTCTAACAAAAGGGCCTCTTATAACAACTAGACCCTTTCTTATTAAGGTGAGAAGAAATAATAAAAGCTGCTTATCAGTCAACTTGATCTGGAGTGGAGAAGAATGAATGCAGTCTTTGAAACAGCTTAATAAGGCAGAATAGATGTGGTGAGAACATTTTAGACATAGCTTACATTCTACTCTTAACCTTTCAGGACACAGTCCCTGCCCTTTGTCAATTACTGCCATCTCTTTGCTGACAAGCCTGATGGGTTATAAGTACAAGAATCTTCCAGATGCATGGCAGAGAAAAAAAAAAGAAGACCTCTAACACTGGGTTGGTGCTTCTGGTGGCAGGAACTTAGGGTCACGAAGAGAGGAAGTTATTGTAGGGAAAGAACAAGGCGGTGAATTACTTCAAAAAAATTCATCAGTGTGTCTATTCTTATAGTAAGCATACGTAAGAATGTTGCTCTTTCCTTTTTGAGATAATTTTAAATGGGTCTTGGTGAAAGCCAAGAAGTTTGATTTTCTTTTTTCTACCTTCCTCTATGTCTGTATCTTGTTTTCAGATAACTCTTCCAATGAATTACCACCTGAACCTGATGCTCATTCCAGAAACACAAAGCCTGGATTCTTTGTGTTCACTGCAGTTACCCTCTCTTTCCATGAGCTCAGGCTGTAAATCCCGCAGTGAAGCATGCATAAACACAAACGAGGCAAGATTAGACCACACTATTTAGTTAATCTCAGTTTACAAAACCCCTTCTTTCTTTGTCTGACAGGCTGCCACAGAAATTTAGCAAATGCAATTTGCAAACCAGACATGAGAAATTTTCTGCATTATGGGTCGAGAGAGAATACAAAATAACCACTCACTTTCATCAACCCTCTCTCTTTCAGAAACCCTAGGGATATTTTCCAGGGTGAAGGATCTCTACAGTTAATGCTTCAAGTCATCATCATGAAGGGGAAGAGCACAAGTGTTCTTTCCAAAATTTAAGCTGCACAACCTCTTGACATGTCAGCTGAGATTACCAAGAAAGGAGCCTCTCCCTGACTTCCACCCTCCAGCTCACCCTTCTCTCCCTATGTTTAAAAGGTTTGTGTTTTTTGGATCCAATGACAATAATACTGGGAGGACTTAAACCAAAATAGTTTGAATTCTAGGAGGAGAAACAAAAGATGGTTTTCTATAGCATGTTTGAATAACTGGACATCCATTAAATAATTGGTGGGCATCTGGGAATAAAAATAGTTTGACAGAGAAAATTCCTATATTAGATGTGTGCACAAAGCCAGCAAAAGACTTAAAGGCTGAACATTTGTAACATGGTGTCACAATCACTTGATGTCCTGGGCACCTGCTTTACAGGAAAGTCACTATGGTAGAACATTCATGTGTATATGTGGGGTGACAAATGTTCCATTTCAGTTCTGTATTTAGATAAAAGATGCCCTGGAAGGTTTTTTTTTGTTGTTTTTTTTTTATCCTGCAGTCCTCAGGCTTGTGGCTCTGTAGACTGCTGTGTGAATGTTGCAAAAGATTCCATTTGCTTTCATCAAAGATCAGATATACACTCCAATGTTCCCATTTTCTGCTCTCCCATGCTGGAGCAATTTGAAGTTGCATTCAGAGCCCAATTGTGTTAGACTCATCCAGAGCTCTTGAAGTGTGTTCTAAATTACAGAATTTAGTTTGTCACAGAACAAAACTTTATTTCCATGAAAACATTGACTATCAATGATATATTTTATGGGAAGCTAATCTGCTGTGAACCAAAGAGAAACTAAGACTAGCAAAGGGTGGTGATGGTGGTGGTGGCCGTGGTGGTATGTGTGTGGCTGGTATAAGTAGGAAAGATAACCACATTGTGTGGTAGGCTGTAATTATCATAATAGACTCTGGCCTTAGGGTTTACCTTCTTCTTATCCAGAAAACAGTAGTGTTAAGTTATTTTAAAGTACAAACTCAAAAATTAGAAAAATCCATCACCATATTTTAATCTCTGCAGTTTATACTAGTTATGAGTTCACAGCTAAGCAACATAATGATAAAACATTACTTTTTAGTATTTAAATCTCTGTCCTGGTTAACATACATTTGTAAAGAAACACTGGCTCATCATTGGCTTGTTTGATTTTTCTGACTAGCAGTAGTTCTCTCTATTGAGGCAGTGGTTTTTAGATAATGGTGTGAACACATGTTCTTGAAGCATCTGAGTAGGGAGTATTTAGATATAAATTGTGGAGATCTGTTGCTAACATGGTTTTAAATTGAAACCCAAGTAACAATCCAAACGAGCTGTCTGCCAATATCATATTTCATATGAAATCTTGGCATCTTTTAACAAATGATATATTTATTGATTCAGTCTCCTTGGTAACTACTTGGTCCACGGACAAGTACTTCACTATATCTGGGACAGCTATGATGGTGCTCATCATAAAACGATTGAATATTTGATTTGATATTAAATAATGAAGGTTATGTTTCAAATTTGCTTCTGTTAATAAAAAGAAAATCCTCATAGGAAAAATGTGATATAGATTTTATTCTAAATCTCTCTTTGGACCAATTAGTTTCCTTAGAGAAAACAAAGGCATAAAATTTGGCAGTTACAAGGAATGCAATCTTTAGATTGTGTATCCTGCATGCTACCTGTTCTATGTGCCATCATCCTATCTACTCCAATGTGGGACCATTGCCTTCCATGAACTGGAGAGCATATCTATAGATGCCCTTCCCGGATTGGTCCTAATTCAATCAATTATGCAGACCCAGGACATTATAGAATAAGCTTACTGTCCTGTTTTTGTTCTAATGCTATTTTACAATCTTTTTCCATTTCCCTTGAGGAGGTTTACCCTATTACCTCTGGTTCTCCATGGTAGTTTATCTCAGACTTTTTCTCCTTATTTTTTTTCTCCTTTGCCCTTCTCCTAGAATGTTTTCCCTTTTGCTCTCTTTTCTTTTTTCCCTAAATTATTTTTTTAATTTATTTTTAAATTTTTATTTATTTTATTTATTTATTTTGTTATTATTAATAGTTACAGATGTACAAAACTATGCAATAGTTATCTTTTTCACCTCTTACAAAGTGACTACCTCCTCCCTCCCCTGTCTCCCCCACCCCGATATCATACATATCTATTACAATTCCATTGACTTCATCCCCACGCTATATTCCATATCCCATGACTATATATGTGTTAAATTATAGTCAACATCTAATATTAATTAGCGGCAGCTTCAGATGTACAGTACAATGTTCAGGCCACTACACCGTCGATGAAGTGGTCTCCCTGACAAGAAATGAGTCCATCTGGTCCCCTAAAAAAATATTTATAACCTTATTGATTATATTCCCTAACCTGTCTCTGCAGTAGTATTGTATTTATCAGTTTATGTTGCCTCGTCCCTTCCCCTTCTCCCTCATGCCCATCCCCATCCCATCTAGCCCTCATCAGTTTTTCCTTTGTGTCTCTAAGACTATTTCTGTTTATTTCTGTTTATTCAGTTCTTTAGATTCCACATATAAGTGAGATCATATGGTATTCGTCATTCTCTGACTGACTTATTTCACTTAACATAATGTTCTCTAGGTCCATCCATATCGTTGCAAATGGTATGATTTCTTTCTTCTTTATAGCTGCGTAATACTCCATTGTGTAAAGGTACCACAGTTTCTTAATCCAGTTATTTACCGATGAACATTTCGATTGTTTCCAAGTCTTGGCTATTGTAAATAGCGCTGCAATGAACAGAGGGGTGCATATATTTTTTCGAATTAGTGTGTTGGGTTTTTCAGGATAAATACATAGGCGTGGAATTGCTGGGTCAAAAGGTAGTTCCATTTCCAGTTTTTTGAGATACCTCCATACTGATTTCCATAGTGGCTGCACCAATCTGCAATCCTACCAACAGTGCAGCAGGGTTCCCTTTTCCCCACAGCCCTGCCAGCACTTGTTTGTTGTTTTATTGATGATAGCCATTCTGACTGGAATGAGGTGGTATCTCATTGTGGTTTTTATTTGCATTTCCCTAATGACCAGTGAGGTTGAACATTTTTTCATATGCTTGTTGGCCATCTTCATGTCCTCTTTAGAGAAATGCCTCTTCATTTCCTCTGCCCATTTTTTCAATTGGGTTGTTTTTTTTCTTTTTGGTGTTTCATGAGTGTTTTATAAATTTTGGATATTAATTCCTTATCAGGTATATCATTGACAAATATATTCTCCCATTCAGTAGGCTTCCTTTTTGTTTTATTGATGGTTTCCTTTGTGGTGAAAAAAATTTTAAGTTTGATACAATCCCATATGTTCATTTTTTCTTTTACTTCCCTTGCCCGCAGGGATGTATGAGTAAAAATATTGTTCAGGGTAGTAATGTCTGCAAATTTACTCCCTATATTTTCTTTTAGGAGTTTTATGGTTTCAGGTCTTACATTTAAGTCTTTAATCCATTTTGAATTTGTTTTTGTATATGGTGTAAGGAAGTGGTCCAGTTTCATTTTTTTGCATGTGTCAGTCCAATTTTCCCAGCACCGTGTATTAAATAGACTATCTTTACTCCAATGTGAATTCTTGCTTCCATTGTCATAGATTAACTGTCCATATATGCCTGGATTTATTTCTGTGCTCTCTGTTCTGTTCCACTGATCTACGTGCCTGTTTTTATGCCAATACCATGCTGTTTTGATTACTGCAGCCTTGTATGTTTTGATGTCTGGTAATGTGATACCCCCAACTTTGTTCTTATTTCTCAGGATTGCTGAGACTATTCGGGGTTTTTTATGGTTCCATATGAATTTTAGGATTATATTTTCTATTTCTGCGAAAATGCCCTTGGTAGTTTGATAGGAATTGCATTGAATCTATATATTGCTTTAGGCAGTATGGACATTTTAACTATATTAATTCTTCCTATACATGAGCATGGTAGGTGTTTCCATTTATTTATACCTTCTATGATTTCTTTCTTCAGTGTCTTATAATTTTCTGAGTACAGATCTTTTACTTCTTTGGTTAAGTTTATTCCTAGTTATTTTATAGTTCTTGAAGCAATTGTAAATGGGACGGTTTTCTTAATTTCTCCTTCTGTTAGTTTATTATTGGTATATGCAAATGCCACTGATTTCTGAACCTTGGTTTTGTATCCTGCTGCCTTACTGAATTCGTCTATCAGCTCCAATAGTTTTTTGATGGAGTCTTTGGGGTTCTCTATATATAATATCATATCATCTGCATATAATGACAATTTTACTTCTTTCTTGCCAATTTGGATGCCTTTTGTTTCTTTTTCTTGTCTGACTGCTGTAGCTAGAACTTTCAGAACTATGTTGAATAAAAGAGGAGAAAGTGGACAGCCTTGTCTTGTTCCTGATCTTAAGGGGAATGGTTTTAGCTTTTCCCCATTGAGTATGATGTTAGCTGTATGTTTATCATATATGGCCTTTATTATGTTGAGATATGATCCCTGTATGCCACTTTGCTAAGGGTTTTTAACATAAATGGCTGTTGGATTTTGTCAAATGCTTTTTCTGCATCTATTGATATGACCATGTGATTTTTATTCTTCATTTTGTTGATGTGGTGTATCACATTAATTGATTTACAGATGTTGAATCTTGTGTACTAGCGATGAAACCCACTTAATCATGATGTACGATCTTCTTAATATATTGCTGAATTCTGTTTGCTAATATTTTATTGAGAATTTTTGCATCTATATTCATCAGGGATATTGGCCTGTAATTTTCCTTGTTTTGCACTGTCTTTATCTGGTTTTGAAATCAGGGTGATAGTGGCTTCATAAAAAGAATTTGGGAGCCTTCCCTCCTTCTGGATTTTTTGGAATAGTTTGAGAAGAATAGGTGATAGGTGATAGTTCTTTTTTGAATGTTTGATAAAATTCACTTGTGAAGCTGTCTGGTCCAGGGCTTTTGTTTGTTGGGAACTTGTGTATTACTGATTCAATTACCTTGGTAGTAATCAGGCTATTTAGAATTTCCATTTCTTCTTGAGCTAGCTTTGGAAGGTTGTATGCTTCTAGAAAATTATCCATTTCTTCCAGATTGCCAAATTTGTTGGCATATAGTTACTCATAGTAATTTCTTAAAATTTTTTGTATTTCTGTGATGTCTGTAGTCATTTCCCCTCTTTTATTCCTGATTTTATTAATTTGAGTCCTCTCTCTCTCTCTTTTTTTTTTTTTTTTTTTTTTTTTATGAGCCTGGCTAGAGGTTTGTCAGTTTTATTTATCTTCTCAAATACCAGCTCTTGGTTTCATTGATCTTTTGTATTGTTTTTCTGTTCTCTATATTGTTTATTTCCGCTCTGGTCTTTATTATCTCCTTTCTTGTACTCCCCTTGGGCTTCTTTTGCTGTTCTTTTTCCAGTTCCCTGAGGTGTAAGGATAACCTGTTGATTTGAGATTTTTCTTCCTTCTTTAGGTAGGCCTGCATTGCTATGAACTTCCCCCTTAGGACTGCTTTTGCTGCATCCCAGAGATTTTGGGTCATGGTGTTTTCATTTTCGTTTGTCTCGAGGTATCTTTTGATTTTCTCTTTGATCTCCTTTGTGACCCACTCGCTGTTTAATAGCATGTTATTTAGCCTCCATTTATTTGACAGCTTTCCGGGTTTCTTCTTGTAATTGATTTCTAGTTGCATAGCATTGTGGTCAGAGAAGACACTTGAAATGATTTCAATCTTCTTAAATTTATTGAGACTTGTTTTGTGGCCTAACATGTGGTCTATCTTAGAAAATGTTCCATGTGCACTTGAGAAGAATGTATATTCTGTAGCTTTGGGGTGAAATGCTCTGAAAATGTCTGTTAAATCCAGCTGGTCTAATGTATCATTTAAGGTTACTGTTTCTGCATTGATTTTCTGTCTGGGGGATCTGTCCATTGGTGACAGTGGGGTATTGAAGTCCCCTACTATGATAGTGTTACTGTTGATCTCCGTCTTTATGTCTGACAATATCTGTTTTGTATATTTAGGAGCTCCTATGTTAGGTGCATAGATGTTTACTAGGGTTATGTCCTCTTGTTGGATTGATGCCTTTATTATTATGAAGTGTCCTTCTTTGTCCTTTGTTATATTCTTCAATTTAAAGTCCATTTTATTTGATATAAGTATCGTTACTCCAGCTTTTTTCTCAGTTCCATTTGTATGAAATACTTTACTCCATCCCTTCACTTTCAGCATGTATGTGTCTTTTGATCTGAGGTGTGTCTCTTATATACAGCATATGCAGGGGTCTTGCTTTCTTATCCATTCAGCCACACTATGTCTTTTGATTGGAGCATTTAATCCATTTACATTTAATGTGATTAGTGATAGGTGCATAGTTATTGCCATTTTGTTGTTTGTGTTCCTAGTCTTCCTTAGTTAGGTTGTTTTTCTCTTGTGCTTAAAGAAGCCCTTTTAACATTTCCTGCAAAGCTGGCTTGGTGGGGATGAATTCCCTTAACTTATTCTTTTCTGGGAAGCTCTTTATCTCTCCTTCAATTTTAAATGATAACCTTGCTGGATACAGCAATCTGGATTGTAGCCCTTTATTTTTCATCATTTTGAAAACCTCCTGCCACTGCCTTCTGGCCTGCAAAGTTGCTGTAGAAAAGTCGTCTGATAATCTTATGGGGGTGCCCTTGTAAGTAACTTGCTGCCTTTTCCTTGCTGCTTTATGGATTCTGTCTTTGTCCTTAACCCTTGCCATTTTCACTATAATGTGTCTTGGTGTGGGCCTGTTTGGGATCATCCTGGTTGGAACTCTCTGCACTTCCTGGGCTTGTATTTCAATGTCCTTTGCCAGGTTAGGGAAGTTTTCAGATTTATTACTTCAAATATGTTCTCAATCCCTTGATCCCTATCTTCTCCTTCTGGTATTCCAATGATTTGCCGTTGTTTTGTATGATGTTGTCTCCCAGCTCTCTTAAACTATTTTCAATGTTTTTCATTCTTTTTTCTTTTTGTTGTTCTGCTTGGGCAATTTCTGCTATCTTGGCTTCTAAGTCACTGATTCGATTTTCTGCTTTGTCCCATCTGCTAGTAATTCCATCGAATTTGTTATTTAATTCAGTAGTTACATTCTTAAGTTCTAGCTGATTGTATTTCATGATTTCTCTATCCTTCTTTATATTTTCATTAATTTCCTAGAACATTATAATAATCAGTGTTCTGAACTCTGTCTCAGATAGTTTGTTTACCTCTATTTCCTCTAGTTCCACTGATTCAGGAGGTTTCTTCTGATCTTTTATTTGGGTTTATTTCTTTGTCTCCCCATTCTGGTTTACTCTTTGTGCTTGCTTCAATATACAGATAGATCCCCTGGGTCTCTCAGTCTTTTCTGTGTAAACTTATATGGTGTGTGTCCTTTATATTTGAATTACTCAATCTCCCTATTCTCTTGTGCGTGTATTTCTGAGGTGTTCCTTGTGTTGTGTGTCCTCGCCTGTTGAAGTTTATCTTTGATTACTTTTGGCTTGTCTGTAGGTGGGATTGACTCCCAGAATGATTAGCTGTGAGGATCAGCAGTGTCTGCAGTTTATGAGCTGCTGTGAGAGGATTGACCCCTTTGATGAGGCTTGGACCCTTTAGCACCTGTAGTGACTTCCTTTTGGGTGTGACTCTTGTATGTCAAACCCAGAAATGCTCTGGTTTTATATAAAGTTGGCCTCCGGGTATGATGATTCTTGTGTCTCGTTATGTGGGCCCAGTTGCAGAGTGATTTTAGAGCAAAACAGATCAACAAGAGCAACCACCGCTGCCAGCAAAGGAAACCAAATGCTCTTACATGTAAAAAAAAACAACAACGAACAACCTACAGTCAACTTGTACAGAAATATCAAACATACAAAAGACGAAAACAAACAAAAACAAAACAACAATCACACACAAAAAAGAACAGAAGTTGAAACAAAATACAATATAATATCATAAAATAAAAAATAGAATAAACATGAGAACCCAAATAGCTATAGCAAAGAAAGAAATATAAAAATAAAATAACATAAAATTTGCAGAAAAAAGGAAAGGAGGAATAGTATAGTGGTGAGATGAATGAACAAAAGAAGGGAGAAAGTGAGGGTGGCAAAGAAAGAAAAAGAACGACAAAATATATACATGTATATTTGTCTACACACCCATATATGGGACATATATTCACCTATATGCACCAATATATATGCCTATATTAAAAACTAGAAAATGATAATGAAATAGAAATAAAAACCAAAAACAACCAAAACAAGCAGCCAATAAAGGGGAAAAGCAAAAACAAAAAAACAAAAAGAAAAAAAAAACCAGTGCCTGTCTTTGCTAAAGTCCACCAAGCTCCCTTCAGGTTGTCCTCTGCTGTACAAAAATTCCTCTGCGTCTTGTGGGAACAAAGACGGCCACCTGACTCCTAGCGTGATCCTGGCACTGCAGGTTTGTTGTACATGAATGTGGTCGTGACATGTGATTGGTAGTTTTTACAAAGTCACTGCTGTTTTTGCTTTCGCCTGTCCCAAGGCAGGCTGTGCACCCCAAAGGCTCAATGAGTATCTTTGGGCACCCTTTCCGTTGACAGCCGTGGAGAATGAGAGTTCCTCATTGCCAAAAGCCAGCTGCCAGGAATATGTTAGTGTCTCAGCAGCTGAACCTGCCCTGCCTCCCAGGCCTTGCAGGAAAGGTGGGGGCGGGGTAGGTAGTCTCACTCTGCAGCCTCTTCTGGGATGGAAATTCTCGACCCCCTGTAGGTAGGAATACCTCTGTAGTCTGCCCCTACTGCTCCATTCTGGAGTCAGTTTAAGACTGGCTTGGCGGGGGGCTAAAGTTTCTGAGGGAGGGTGGGGGTGGATTTTTATTTCTGTAGTTGTTTTTTTTTTTTTTTTTTTTTGCTTTCTGTCCAAGAGAGGAGGAAAAATAAACAAGCAAAAAAACACAAACAAAACAAAACAACAACAACAAAAAACCACAGTCCCAATACTGTTTTGCGCTAAGGCTTTTGCCTCATATGCTCCAGAGGAGTTCCTGCTGCTTTCTCAAAGAGACTGCCCAGGTTTAGGGGGCTGTGTGCACCCTGCGGCGGCTCAGATCCCCGCTCTGTCTCTTGGGGACCTGTGTCTCCGCCCTGTACTCTGTACCCCCCCCCCCCCCGTGAGTATTCTTTCTTCCCCTGCTTGCTAGGTTTCAGGCTTCTGCCTCAGAGCCTGCCCGCCAAGGTGCTATTGCTGCGCTCCGGCGGACCGGGTGGATGCAGAGACTGACCCCTGAACCGGGAGGGTGCAGGGATTGATCTTGCCCTGTCACTGCTGGGCTCTGCACCCTGCTTCCTGGGGATCCGGGGAGCCCTCTCTCGCCCGGCCTGAGGCTTCTTCCTCAGGCTGCAGATTGTTGCACTCTTGCTGTACTCTAGGCGGGCTGCAGGGAGCAAGCAGTGGGAGCATTCAGCAATCAGCTCTCTGAAGCTCGGTGCCTCTATAGCGGCGGGTGTGGGCTGCACCTCACGCGTCTCGCCGCCTTCTTCCCCCTACTCGCCCGGCCTGCCCACCTTCCAGCAATCATTGTGTGAGACTCTTAGTTGCTCTGTGTGATGAGTAGATGTCTCTTTGAAGACTTACAGAAGTTCAAATTGTGGATATTTCCAGGGGAGAACTCAGGGAGCCCTCCTCACAGCCGCCATCTTGCACCCCTCTTTACCCCTAAATTATTCATCTACCCCGTCATTCTCTCATTTTCTTTTATGTTACTCACATGACTCTGTTGTTTCATTTTTTGTCTCCTATGATTAAAACACATTTTAGAATACTTTTGTATTTTGCATTAAATTATATGGAATGTACTTGTGGAAACTTACAGCCTGTTCAGTGGAGCCTTATCCTATTACATTAAATTGTAACTATTATGAGCATTCTACATCTCCTCCACCCTTCCATTTTATACCCTATAGGAACAGTCTTACTTGTTTTTATATTCATCTTTGTATTCTCCTGAGTTTATATTCATCTTTGTATTCTCCTATAACTATTAGTTGAATGCTGAACAAATTAACATTCTTTAACCTTTTTGCCAGACACAGAAATAAACTGAATTCTTCTGTAACACTGGCACATAACATGGTGTCTAGTATATAGTAGGCACCCAAAATAGGTCTGTTTAATGAATAAATAATCAAAGGCCAAGATTATCCCTAAAGCCTGTTTTAATATATTGTTACTAATGTAAACATATTTTCTGTCTATCTTAAGTTAATGCACCCAGATTCATAAACTAGTTTACTCACAGAGTACTCAGGACTCGGTGGGCCTGTCAGAATTTCATTCACTTCCCAAGGCTTCATGTGCCTCACCCACATTTAAAATCAGCATTTCTTCTTATTACCTCTCTGCATTTCCCCCCCCCCCCCTGGAACTAAGACTTAAAAAACACACACACACACAAAAAAACAACAACACTTGGCTTGCAGCAAATATACATTTCCATGGAAACCAAGCCAAAAGCAATAGAAAAAGGGGCATTGCATATAAAATGTCTCTTGGCTGATGAATTTCAGACCATTGCCTGAGTGCCTTTGGTTTTGTGTTGATTTCTTTAATTCAATGTGAACACACAGACGAGGACTTTTTAAATTAAAAACTTTTTGTTTTTTAAAGTATGCTGTGTTTGTTGATTTTAAACATGTACTTACAAACATACACACACTTTCAGGGTGCAGAAAACAGCATTAGTGAATAAGGTTTGTGTTTCAGTGTTATTTTTATGGAAGCTTCATCTTTACTGGGTTAAGTGTGTTTGCTGTAAAGTTAAACTGTTCACTGACAAATGAGGACATTATTTGTTTATAGAATTAGAGTGGCGGTTTGCTCTATACGATGTGTAAGGAAAGTGTGGTGGGATATAATTAATGGGAAGTGACAAATGGTTACATCAGCAGTTGTATAAAGAGTTCAAGAATGTGAACTTCTGAGATATAAAACAATAGATCTGACAACTGGTGATATATGACCAAATGATCAGGTAGGTAAGTCCTGGGTGAGCATACAACCGGGGCCACTTACTGCACTTGAGACATGTGCAGTTGCATTGGCCCTGTGCTCTGAGGACCCATGCTTGTTGTTCTCTTGGTGGTCTCAAGAATTTTTGAGCAAAGGGTTCCTCATTTTCAGTTTGTAGGGAGCTGCAAATTATACAGCACTGCATGAGACACCCTTCAGACTATCTTCAAAGTTAAGGGAGACAACTTGGATTTTTCCCTAATCATTTTAAGAGCATAGGATTCAAAACGAGTGAGTAGGTATGTCAGTGAAGGGTAGTCCTTCATCTGAGACCCTCCAAATGCACTGTGAATCTGTTTTATTACTTCAGCCCATCTTGGTCACCACTGGTTGATAGCAATCCATTTCTGGGGCAGTGAAAAGCAATGTATATAGTGATGAGGAAAGGCTTACCTCAAAACCTACGTTAAAAAAATGTGCATCCCTTTTAACTCAGTCATTTCACCCCTCCTACAGAGTACAAAGTTATATGTATAAACAAGTTCATTACAATGTCATTTATGATAGTAAATAATTTGAAATGAACTAACTGTTCATCATCGGTGATTACTTAGATAAATAATAGTCTGCTGGAAGGCATATTAGGCAGCCATTAAAATATTATAGATGTATACTACTAAATATTAAAAATTGTATTATAATATACTATGTATAGTATGATTCACTTAAAAAAACCTATGCATAGATAAAAAGTTTACAAAGTTGTCTAACACAATGGATTGGATATATGTTTTTTTTTAGTGTATTGGTATTGAATTTTTCTAGAATGAGTTTGCAAAGCAAAACTATTAGCTAAGAAAAACCAAAAGAGCAAGCAAAAAACAATCAACCATTGCTAAGCTTGGTCTCCATGTTCAAGAAGACTGCTATGACTTTTCATTATTTTCTTTTATAAACTATAGGCATTGAAGAAACAACCATGTGTGTAAAAGCAAGTCAGTGGGATATTATTTTCTTCCCACTAAAGATATACTAATCTTCATTTTCTTCTGGCTAGTCAGCTATAATTTAACGTTCCTTCGCCTTCCTCTGAAACTTCCCCAGAAGCTGTGGCAGATGCAGAATGCATCAGCTCAGCTGTTACTGTGTAAAGGTGTGAAAGAAGTGGCAACACCCCCATCTGTGAACTGCATTGCTTGCCAGTTAGATACTAAACGGATGCTGGAGCAGATCCTTATTCTCTGTTGTTAGACTATGGCTCTTTCACAACCATGGAGGAAGAGAAGTTATTTACATACCAGAAGGCTTATGATCTTTTCATTTCTCCTGCCACCACAGGTTATTTTGACGGATACAGTCCACTTAGCTCTGAGCTTCACTTTAAAGGGCAGCTGCAGGGTTGCGATCTTATAAAATCATCCTGTCTGTGCTTATATGTATGTGTTCCTTCCTATTAGATCTGTATTCCACAGGTCAATTACAGCTTAATATGACAGACTGGCAAGAGCCCAAACTTGTTTCACGGGGGCCAAATTTCATTTCCTTGGGTGTTGATGGAGGTGCATTATGGTTCTTTGTTTCTACCTGAAATTTCTGCCTACTTTATGGAGTACTACGTACTGACTAATATGCAATATCATATGTTATGGCTTTGCCTACAGCAATAGCAGCACCTGTTCAGGCCAGGAATTAGCAGGTTGGGCAGGGCTAGTTGCCTAAACCTGTTGGCTTTTTGATAGACTCTTTATGATAACTGAATTCGTTAATGTGTGTTGTAAAATATTTGTAACTGGGGACTGTTTCTCTTTTCATTCAGTCTATATAGCCTTTTCTTTTAATTATATATGTCCAGGAAAGTTTGGCAAATATGCATTATTTAAAAAAATAAATGATGAAAATTCTTTTTAAATATTGCAATTATCAATGTATTTTAATGCTAGTGTATTCGGATCCCAGTTTAGATTTGAACAGATGTGCAAGTTTGAAATAAGTGCTTTATAGAGAGAGAGGATGAAATAGGAATTGGTCTTCAAAGGTGAATAAACAAAAAAAAAAAAAAGAATTTTTTAAGGTGTTTTAAGATAAGAGAGCATAATATTTTAAAGATGACTGTTCACTAGTCATGACCTTAAGGGAAATTTACTTCATTTATTATAACTTTAGTTTGAATGGTAGTCAGGTAAAATGTGTTTCCATTTAGAAAACACCTATACTTGTTACCTGAGTGTAACAAAGTAAAAATTGAAACAGTGTTATGTAGCCAGGTATCTTTGGCGTTATTTCTTCCTGGCAGAAGTTGAAGGGAAACTTGTGCCCTGAGATGTCAGTGATGGAGGGCATGTAGGAGATGGGGATGGCATAGGCAATTGGAACATGGCAGACACCTCACAGATACAGTGACAAGCCCAAGCATGCACGCATGTGAGAATGTGTCTACACACACATACAGCAATTGAGCTTCCTACTCAAAGGCACTGTTACTGAGATTCCCATTTCAGTTTGTAGGTGTGTCCCAATATTAATGTTGTCTTAGTAATAATGACCAATTATTTTTTTTTCAGAGGGGGTGGATTTGTTTCTGCTTTTTAGTACCTGCAATCTAGCTTATAAAATACCATTCTTCTGATTGTTTTTTGTCAGGCTGGCCAAAGGTGTTTCCCAGTATTTTACAGTTTGTCTAAATTGCTTGACATAGTAACCTAGGCTGCCTTTGAGTTGATACGATTTCATAGGTTTACTCTAGGTCAGTGCTTCTCAAATTTTTAATGTCTTCAGGAATCTTGTCTCCAGGGATTGATATTCTGCCTTTCTAACATGCTCCCAGATAATGTCAAGGCTGCCAGTCTGTGGATGACACTTTGGGTAGCCAGGATTAGGTTGCCCCACTTTAATTCACAGAATAAGAGCTGTTTAGTTATCTTAGTAATGTTATTCTCAACATCTTGTAGGGTTGGGATGTGGAAAGGATAAGCCTGGCCACACCTAGTCATCTAAGACTAAAACATTTCGTATTTTTGTTCACAACATTGGTGGAGAAGCTAACTTTAATCTGCGGTGGGATATTTGCTGAAAGCTACTGTTTCAAAATTCGTAATACTAGTAGAACTCTCAGCCTCCCTTGGATCTGGCCTTTATGCCAAAGCCCACGCTTCTTTCAAAGCACACTGGTGCTTGTACATAGGCTCCTGGTTACCTTGTCAATGAGACTATATTTGACTACTAGTCAGTTTCTTTTAGGGAAATTCACTATAATTTAATATAACTTTGAATTTGATTTGGAAAATACCTACACTCTTTTCTTGACTGTAACAAAGTGGAAATTGTTTCCTTGAGAAAATAAAATGTAAATTAAAACTATTTTTTAGCTAAGTATCCTTCTCTCTTGTTCTTCCTGGCAGAGAAGTTGAAGACCTCATGTCATATAAATGAATGATTAACTTCTACATCTATGATTACTAGCTGTTGTGGGCATGATAATGTTTGTCTAGTGTTGCTCCTCCTTCCTTTGAGAATTTATTCTTTCCACTTCCAATCAAGTGATTCTGCAGGCCTTCCTTTCATGGTACACTGCCTTGCATCCACAAGGGTGAACTCATAACCAATTGTACTGCTGCAGTCTCCAGTCTAAGATGGTTTGGTCCAAAGAAGGGCAAGTGACTCACCCTGAGCCAATCAGAGTCCTCCTGGGAATTGTTCTGTCTGGAACTGCCTATGAAGGTGCATTGTATCTGGGTCATGGAGCTTGTAGGAAGTGAATTAAAGGGTGAGATGATCCTGATTCTGGTGGGTAAGAGTAAACCCGCTCAAAGACAAGAAGAGATGAGGTAGGTGGGTAGAGAAGGGAGAAGGGCAAGAGGCATGAGTTATTAGTTCTAGTCATTGAAGATCTCAGAGCTGTCATCATTCCCTTTTGCTCTTTCAAGTCTCTGAGTTTCTCAGATCTCATGAACTGCTAAATTCAGTTTTTGTAAAGCCAGTTTGAGTGACTATTCAAATTGTTATGACCGAAAGAAGCCTGTTAATTAGCTAACACACATTTCTTTAGAACAGTAAAGTGAAGGGGTATCATACCAAGGCTGCTGTATCTCATGGCTATGCTATAGTCAGCATGAGCAAACTCAATTTGCACAGAAGAATCAGAATTAATGAAGAACAACTGAAACATGTCTTTGCCAGCAAGTGCATTACATAAAAAAGTGATACCAAAGGGCTGAAAAATAAAATGTAATAATTACAGTCATTGTCACAAGTTTGACTGAAGATGAACATTTTGAATACAAAGGACACAAAATAAACATGAAGCTTAAACTAAAGACATTGATTAAAGAAAGAGAAAAATAAATCTGCATGGCTCAAAAAGCAAATAAGGTCAGGCCATTGTAAGATTGAATATAGAAAAAGAATAAAGCTTAGACCAAGTTTAATAGAAACAAAGGGTAGTTTGTGAGTGATGATTGGCCACAAAGAAGAAAAAGTACTCTAGATTGTATTTTCCTCTCAATAATACATGCACTGGACCATTTACTAATAGTATTTAGGGAATGCAGTGAGGAAGAGGGAAAGGGGGAACAGCAGCTCATAGTTGGGGGTAGATCTCTGAATCACTTGGAGGGTTTTTCAAACTACATGTGGTGCTTTTCTGTTTTGGATCTTCTCATCTGCTTTTGTAGGGAGTGATTTTTTTGTTTTGGTTTTTCTACACCAAGTCCCACCCTCAGGTGAGAATCTCAATAGGTACTGATGGGATTATATACTATTTCTCAGGTGTATAAAATTGTAATAAAGGCTGATAACTATTAATTTAGACTAAATAAGAGATCTGGCTCTTATATAATGAAAAATAGGATGGTTTATATGAAAACCAAAGGATATATAATGCAAACAAAGATAGAATGGCTCCATAACTTACAAAAAAGCTACAAGTATGACGAAAGGGAATAGTTGCCCATGAAAGAACCAAGAAGCAATGAAAGAAAAGTGGCCAGTGCATTGAGAATCTATGATGCACTCTGCAAGGTACATTACATCTGTTACCTCATTAGGTTATCATAAAAATATTATGAGTTAGGTATAGCAAATCCTCAATGTTGCTTCATTTAATGTTTCATTATAACGTTGATGAGATGCCATAGGAACTTAACTCTTGCTTATATCAATTAGCCTATGGTAAAACTGGTCATTTTGCTTAAAGCCACATAGCCTGTCTTCACATAATGGCATTAAGTGAGGACTTACTGTATTTTTGTAGGTATTTAACAGGTAAAATGATGATCCAGAGAAGCACCTTTCTCAAAAATCACAGAACTGTTGTGGAATAGAGGTTGGTTTCAATCTATTATTGTCTGTTCCCAAGCCAGTGAACCAAATAGTTCAAGTATTTGACCAGGAATGGATACAATATGCTTGTAATAGGAACTTATAACATAGTTCATGTGTTTTCAGCAGAAATGAAGGCAATATGCAATGAAGCAAATAATGTAATATCAACTCATGTTTATGGCCATCTAGATGGGTTATATATAAAGGAAATTATTGAGAAAAACTTCTTGAAACAGTAAGAAAAAGATCAAAGCATCAATTTAGAGTATGTAGCAATTCTACAAGATGGTTTAATAACACAACCTCATGCATGCTGTTTGAAAGTGTAATTGGTAAGATGAGTGAGGGGTTATGGGGATTGTCTTTCTTTTCCAGCTTTATTGAGATAGAATTGACATATAACATTGTGTAAGTTTAAGTTGTGCAATGTGATGTTTTGATGTATGTGTATATTGCAAAATGATCACCACAATAAGGTTAGTTAATACATCCATCACCTCACATAGTTCCCTTTTTGTGTGTGTGGTAAGAACTTTTAAGATCTATTCTCTTAGCAACATTCAAGTATACACTACAGTATTGTTAACTAGAGTCACCATGCTGTACTTTAGCTTCCCAGAGCTTATTAATCCTGTGACTGGAAGTTTATACACTTTGACCACCTGCCTTCACCCGTTTCCCCCACAGGTAGAGGACTGTCTTTTGAAGACATAGATCATCCTCAGGCTTCCTCACTACATCCTTAAGTATGATAAAATGAGGAATAGAATTGGGTTTTTTAACTTTAATTTTATTGAGTATAATTTTCTTCATAAACTATCATGACCAATCTTAATCTCATGGAACAGACTAATAGTTAAGGAAAACAAAACAAAACAAAAACAAACCAATACTGATTTCAGAGTCAGGAGATCTGTGGTTCAGCTATTCACTGGCTAAATGACTTTGGCAAAATCACTATTATCCATATCATCATTGGTTTTACTAGGTCATTTATAAGTTTTACTCTATTTAGAAACTCTACTGTATTATGAGTCTAAAATATTAGTAATCCTTTCAGATCACATCAAACTTCCTTATTAAGTTGTAAAGTCTGAAATAGTCAATTATTTCAAATACTTGGTGTATTATGGTTAAGTATATTGGAATTTCAATTATGATAACAGTACAACTAATAGAGTTTCTATTTCTCTATCCCGATCTCAGATACTTCTATTATATCATTAAATATTGGAAAACTTTATGGTTATTTTCCTAAAAGCTATTCTCTTCTTACTCTATACCTCCTCCCTGGGATATCTATCTCACCTTTGGACATGTGTGGTAAGCAGAAGTCCAAGATGGTTTCCAAGATTCCTACCTCCTGGTATATACATGCTCTGTATTCCTTACCCTTTAGTACAGGTGGGACTTGTGAACACGATGGAAGTATTTCACCCCTATGATTAAATTATGTTAAATGGCAAAGATGAAAGGATTTTGCATATATGATTTAGGGCCCCAGTAAGTTGACTTTTGTTAATCAAAAGGGAGGTTACCCTGGTCAAGCCTGACCAAATCAAGTGAACCCTTTAGAAGAGGGTCTAGAGATTCAAAGTGAGAGATTTTTAGAACTCTCTTGTCGACCTAAAGAAGCCATGTTCTGGAGAGTGTCACATTGCAGGCAATGATGGGTGGCCTTTAGGTGCTAAGAGATTTAGTCTTATGATTGCTATTGCAAAGAACTGAATTCTGCCAACAACCAGTGAGTTTAGAAGAGAACCCTGAACTTCAGATTACATTGCAGCCCTGGACAACAATTTGCAGCCTTAGGAAACCCTGAGCAGGGGACCCAGTTTATCCCTGGCTGGACTCCTGACTCATGGAAACTGACACAATAGATGGGTTGTTTTAAGCTGTTAAATTGAGGTAATTAGTGATGCAGCAATGGAAAACTAATACAACATGACTTTAATTATCACCAGATGACTCATAAATGTATCTCCAGCAAGACTTTCTCTTGCATATCCAACTGTCCATTTGACATCTCTTGGCTGCTCAAAGGTGCTTCAATTTCAGTGTGTCCAGTACCAGACTCATGTTCAGTAATCTCAAGTCAAATTCAGTGGGCATTATCTACCATCCATCAAGCTGGGAAGCAAAAAATCTAGGAGTTGTTTTTGATACCACTTTCACCTTTATCTTTTATATACAATCCATCAAAAATTCCAATTTATTTCATTTCTTTGTGACAAGTAGTTCAGTCTGGTTCACTCAGCATCTGATTCATCCTCATTAACTATGCCTTCCCTGTACTTTCAAGGGTGAAAAGCTAAAGGTAAAATTTACTTTTCTTTGTAACCAAGGTTTCTTGTGAGACTGAGGCTCTTTGAGACAGATGCATTCATGTGAATTTTGTAAGATAGATGAGAGCAATGAGAAGTGGCAGCCACATATGAGCAGCTCAAATCATCGAGCAAGCCCATTTGTGGCTATAATTGTTCTTCTGGGGCAGCTGTGGCAGTAGTTGTACGGTCTGGTCCTCAGCAGTACAACTTGAGGACCATGCGGCCTCCACTAGAACAGTCAGTCTTGTGAGGTGGTTTCTCTTTGTTGCATTGTTTCTGGCTGTGGAACATTCCAGCTTGGTGCTTTGACCGTTCCAAAAATGCTAAAGATACTTACAATTTAGAGACACATCTCTTTTTTATTAACACTAGATTAGGTATAGATCTATTTTTAAAAAGCCAACTGATCTATTTTTCTCCATTCTCCACTACCACCATTACTACCATCCTCTTAGAAGCTGTCATTATCTGTTTCATTGACTCTAACAATAGGGTTTTAGCTAGTTAACCTTTGTATCCACTATGCCCCGTCATAACGCTTTCTAATCCACTCTCTACTTTTGAGCCTGGATGCTCTTTTCAAAATATAACCCTCTCCCACTTAAAATATTCAGATATTCAATAGCTCCTCATCCCTTTTTTTTTTTTTTTTGGATGAGGACTAAAATCTTTGCCAGCCCACAAACTTTGGCCCTTACTTATATACTCTGTCCTAATCTTGTACTTCTTTTTCCCTTAGTCATGACTCCAGCTGGAGACCTTTAGGGTCTTATAGGTACCATACACCTTATCACCATGGGTCTTCACACACGTTCCTTTCTTCTCAATTTTCCCTCCTTAACATCACTCTGTCCTCCAAATATAAAGTAACTCAACACTTCCTCAAAAAAGCTTTAGCTGACCTCCCTGCCTTGGTCAATTATCTTATATGCTTTCCTGTGCCATCTTAGAGATTCCAGTTTACAGAGTTGTAATTTTATATTTGTGTCATCATTTGAATAAACAACTCTCTTTCCCACTATATAGTAAATATCTGTGAACAGGTACTTTTTGTTTTTACATTATATTCTTTCCACCTAGCATAGGGTTTGGTACATAGCAGGCACTTAATAAATATTTTTTGAATAATAAATAAATGAAGCATTTATAATGTTCCAGGTATTCTTCTAAGTGATTTATACTCACTTTATCCTTACAAAAATACTATGAGGCAGGTGGGATTACGCTAGTCTATCAGTTAGGATAAGCTAGGCAATACTGTGGTAATAGATAACCCCTAAATCCAGTGGTGAAAGATGACCTCAGCCAAAGTTTGTTTCTTGTTTTTGCTTCATGTACAATTATAATTACCAGGTGGAAGGCTTTATCATAGTTACTAGGCAACCAGGTCAGACACCAGGTCAGAGCCCATCTTGACTCATACTTTCACAGTTATTGCATCAGACAAGATAGATAATGGAGAATCATGTACCAACTTTTAAATGCGTCTGTCCAGAAGTGACACACATGGGCAAAGCATGTCCTCTGGTCAGTCTAACTATAAAGGGCAGAGGTGTATAGTCATACCAGGTACCTGGCAGGGAGAGAATCAGAAATATTGGTGATCAGATAAAATATTGGCCTATCACATTTATTATTTCCATTTTATAAATGAGTAAACTGGCATAGAAAAAAACAATTTGCTCAAAAGTGGAGGAGCCAGGGTTTGAATCTTGGAAGTTTGACCTCTCTGCCCCTACCTAGTGCTCTGTTATTCTTCTTTGTCCACACTGGGATCTAAACATTCGTGAGGATTCTAGGAACAAATGATTAATTAACCATGTTTCTGTCATTGTTTTGGCTTCCAAAAGAGAGGTGTGAAGCCATCGCTCTGCTAGACATAGTTTCACTCATTAAGTAGTGAGATGCTGATGTACCAGCAGTCCCTTTCGCTCTCTGTTCTTTGGAAAGAGCCCATTTCTCTTGACCCTAACATTATTGGATACTGTAGAAAAATAATGATTTTTATCAAGTATAGTAGCCAAATGTTATACTCAAACATAAACTTTAAAGAAATCTGATTTTGTTAAAGGTTTTTCTGATTGTTCTTGCCATTGATTTGTGAGAGTCTATTCTATATATATATATATATATATATATATATATATATATATATATATTCAGAAAAAGACATTTCACTGAGTATTGTCACTTTGAACCAAATTCAAAATCAGTATTTACATAATAGAGTAAAGCCATAAAGTTAGTGTTTTTTTGTTTGTTTTTTTCTGCCATGACACAACAGAAAGAAGACTGGAAACTTGGGTATGTTTTTAGTAATCATGTACTGGCTTTTGAGTAATATATAAAACAAATTTATAATTTTGACTCATGATTTATTTTAGTATCTATTTTTGTCAATTAGCAGCTAACACTTTTTTCAAAATGTAGAATTTTAAGCAAAGAACTATATAAATCTTGTTAACCCCAATCAGTTATTTACAGATAAGGTTTGTTATTTATTTATTTTTTAAAATCTTTTATTGTGAAATAAACATTTTTTAAAAATTAGTTTCAGGTATACAATGCAGTGCAACAGTTATACTTTTTACCCCTCAATGTGACAACTCCCTTCCCCCAATTCACCACCCCACTCTCCCCCATATCATACATATCTATTACAATTCCCTTGACCCCACCCCGCACTATACTCCACATCCCATGACCACATACACATTCAACCACAGTTGGCATACAATGTTATACAACATCAACCTCAGGGGTAGAGTGTAGTGATCAAGCCTCCCCTCCATCCATGAAGTGGTCTCCCCAACAAGACATGTAACCATCTGACACCCCACAAAATACTTACAACATTATTAATTATATTCCCTGAACTGTCTTTCATATCCCTGTGGCAATATTGTAATTACCTATTTATGCTGTCTAATCCCTTCCTCTATTCCCTCATCCCCATCCCCCTCCCAACTAGTAACCATCAGTATTTCCTCTATATCTATGAGACTGTTTCTGTTTACTTTGCTCATTCATTCAGCTTTTCAGATTCCACATATAAGTGAGATCATATGGTATTTGTCTTTCTCCGACTGACTTATTTCACTTAACATAATAGTCTCTAGGTCCATCTATATCGTTGCAAATGGTACGATTTCATTTTTCTTTATAGCAGAGTAATGCTCCGTTGTATAAATGTACCACAGTTTCTTAATCCAGTCATCTACTGATGGGCGTTTTGGTTGTTTCCAAGTCTTGGCTATTGTAAATAGCGCTGCAATAAACATAGGGGTGCATATATTTTTCTCAAATTAGCATCTTGGATTTCTCTGGGTAGATACCCAAGAGTGGAATTGCTGGGTCATACAGTAGTTCCATTTCCAGATTTTTGAGATACCTCCATACTGATTTCCATAATGGCTTCACCAATCTGCAGTCCCACCAACAGTGATCCAGGGTTTCCTTTTCTCCACACCCTCACCAGCACTTGTTGTATGTTGATTTATTGATGATAGCCATTCTGACCGGAGTGAGGTGGTAAGATTTATTACTTTTTCAATGAACATTTTGTGAGCATTAATATTTCACCAAAATAGTCATATTACCTGAGAGCAATATCTTCTATGCTCACATTAGAATAACTTTTCTTACTCTTCTTCCCTTGATAACAAATATACATGAATTATAATCATTCCTATATGGAAATGTTTATCACATGAAGTTTGTTGCCTATAGGAATATTTATAGGGATGCATATATAACAGTAATTGAATATACCTGAAAAATATTTTCACTGGAGATAGAAAAAGCATAAATAAAGCTCAATAAAACATATTAATACTGCAGAAATTGTTTGTATATATGAATTTGCTACCAGCCTTTTTTTCTTTTAGTTCTGAATTACTCATTTAAAATTGTACATTTGGAATGGACCAAATTTTAAGACAGTCATTTATTTATTTTTAAATATTAATTCCTAGGTAAATTTTATAATAACTAGAAAAACCCCACAAAAGACCAAATACCTTTGCAATAAAGGCTTATCCAGGCATCAGTGTTTGCTTCGTGGAAAAAAAACAGTTAAATATTAGTTTCCTTGGAGGGTCGTGGGGAGAAGAATGCATCATAGAGAGCAGGTTGCTTTTTCTGAGTGGCATTGTCAGTACCTTGGTATTCCAGAATTCTAGGTATCAGAGGCCAATTTAAATCTCCGTTAAACATAGGAGACTCCCACTGAAATCAGCCAGAGAAATATATGAGCACCTTATCCCAGCAGGGTAATTTTTCCTCTCTACTGTGGAGCCTGAATTTGAACATATTTATGTATCTCCACAGAACATTTGTATATTTAACCATCTGAGGAAATGGCATTAAAAACCCCATGGTGTTTTATAGATATTCAAGTGAAGCTTAATCTCATCTTCTCTAATATTAATAAAATTCCCTTCTACCTTCTGAAATTAATACCCCAGAAGGGGTTTACAATATACTTCTATTTAGTTATACTGCTAGCTCCCCCTCTCTTTAACTAAGGTCTTCACACTTGTACATTATTACAGACCAGCACATCTATATCTCATCTCTGTCTGTGTCTCTCTGTCTCTCTATTACATCTCCTTCCACATGACACTAGGCTCTGCAAAGCCCCCTTAGAAATGAGACCCCTTCCTGTTACGTGATCCTGGGGTATGTGGAATGTAAAGCCAACTGAGAACAAGGTAGCGTGTCCTGTTGATACATAAAAGCCATAAAAGATACCCAAAAGCCATAAAGCACCAGAGTAGGGAGGGGGCATGAGTGGGAGGAGAGGGTGGTGAGTTTTGCCATGTGCTGTTTCTCTCCAGCTCTGTTGTTTAAAAGTCACTTCTGGCCCATTGGCCAATCTGCACTTAATTACCTGTTCCTGCTCTATTCCCCAGACAGCCAGCCGTGTGGCCATTCTCCTTCCCATTCCCTTTGTGAGGCCCAGCTCTGGGGCTGAGCTGATGCCTTACAAATGCCTTGTGGACCAAAACAATGTATGCGTCTGATGGGGTTTTCCCTCAGTGGTCAGGATGCCAACCACAGCTCTGGTCGTTTTAAATGGCTTGTGATCTAAGGGAGACGCTCATTAAAGGCCGTAGGAGCCCAATATCAGGACCAGATTGAACCAACTCGCTCTGCCAACACAAGCATGAATAGAAGAGACCGTGTCAATAAAAGTTCCCAAGATGAAGCCATAGAATGAGGCACTTATGGACAATTATAAACATTTTGCCCCTCTATCAAACCTACTCCAAGCCTGATAAACGCTGCCTCTTTAGGGGTCATTAATTTCCCTGAAAATTTAAACAGCTGTCACTTGTGATCCTCCTCAGGTGCTCATGTGGGAGAGATTAGCCTGTGTTTATAAGCCAGTCTGTTCATTAAGCGCCTGCCCATGTGGAACCCCCTCCACAGGCCTGCAGATCACCCACAGATAATTGGGGGCAGCAGCGAATTTACACAGAGGCGCTTGGAGCAGCAAGAATGGTGTGGCCTTATTAATATCAGCTGGGGAGAGTGCACCATTTTTTAATGATTTCCAATAAACTGAAGCAAACCCTCAGACCTTCACAAGCATTTAGGCACTGACAGTTAAAGAGACTGTTCAAGTTTGGGTTTCCTGTAGTTATTGTCAACTGCTTCCTCATTAACATTTGGGAATCTTGGTTTAACCCTTTGCAATACAATGGTTTCATTAAAAATACTTCTGGTACTTTTAATCCTGCTAAATTTTCTGATAGATTTAATGGTTGTTATAAGTGAAAAAGACATTTCAGAAAGATATGTAGCTATAAATGGAGGAAGTACAGCTTGACTTTTAAAATCTAGGTACTCATGTTTTAAGTAGCATCTTCCAATTTTATAATCGTTTAATGAATTTGGTATATTTCTTTTGGCTAACAATTTAAGTTCTTGCAAACTGACAAAAAAGTGCTATATTTTAACATTTTTAACAAGTTCAAAACTGACTGAAAATTCTTTGTTTGGAAGATTATTAAATAGGTTGGACAGTTTGTTTTCCAACCTAATAAACATATAGACAAAGGAAAGATGTAGGAAAGTTTTTAAAATAGATGCCACATTTATCTATTTTAGTAACAAAATACTATCAGAGCAGAAGCATTTCCAAAGAGCTTTTTCAAAATGCTGTCTCCATTGCAGGAGTTACTTTTGAAAAGCAGTCACTCATACTCATTGTTGAAATGTCCATCTTTAAATCCAGCAGACAGGTAATATGTGTTTATATATTTTTAAAAACCTTCTTGGGGCTTGCCGAATGGCACATTGGTTAAGAGTTGGCTTGGGACACCAGCTCTGAGCACGAGAGCCCTAGTTCAGATCCCACATTAGGGCCAGTGATGCTGCGCCCTCTACAGCTAAGATGGTGAACAACAGCTCAACCCGAAGCTGGGCTCCCATCAGTCGCCAGCGATGGTGTAGGCTGCAGCCCCTGCTGCAATGGGCTGCCATGAGCTACCATGAGTGGCTGGCAGCCAGTGTGAACTGCCAAGAGCTGCCGTGAGCGGCTGTCCAGTGGTTGGTGAGCAACTGCTTCAGCCGGGAAGAGTGCAATGATCACAATACCAACAGGGGCCAGTGAAGCGACGTCCTCCACAACTAGACTGAAGAACAAAAGGACAGCAACTCGTCTGTTCCTCTTCCCTGATTCCCCAATGCTGTTACCATCCCCCAACTCCCCAATAAAAATCTTAAAACAAAAAACCTTCTTGAGAGGATACTAGATGCAGTCATTGTAGTCATACTAAAAACATTGACAAATTTTACACATTTAAGAGTAATGTAGTCTACCTTTAAGTTCAACACTTCTTTTAAGAGCTTTCCCATAAGCTAACCAAAAAGCTTTGAGAAGCGAACGAGTTCCCTGTTTTTTTCCTAACTCATTCAGGATATTCTAAAAATTGTACTATTTTTAAGGTCTTATTTCTATAAAACTTATCATACTATTAACATCCTATAGGTTGACGGGCCACCTCTAGCTTTAACTTCTTTGCTGCCACATTTGGCCTATGAACAATGCAGGAGGCAGTTTCCTCTACAGTGTTATCTCTGTAAGCTTAACCTTGAATCCTTTCATTATATTCTAGTCAAAGCAGTGGCTCTAGCAATGATTATATTATACAGTTGTGTAAAGCATTGTTTTATTGAAGAGTTTTTATGCGATTGAGAATCTACCTTCTCTGTTTTATCTTTCCTTTGATGGCTGATAAAAAAAAGTAGTTTCTTGTGTATTTCATTTAAACAAAAATCTGCCAGCTAACATAAGCTGAGATATGAGGGACTATTACTATGTTCATACAACTTATAGCAAATCTCCCATCCTTCATAATTTGGTTTGATGCTTATTTAGCCAAATCTTCAGCAATGTTTTCTGTGACCTTCCCAGACTGTTGATAAAGGAATCTTTGTAGCTTGTAAGTATATTGATTTCTATAAATTATACCAGACGTTTTTACTAGGAAGAGAAAGTGTTTCCCTAGTGGTGTGTGGCTTTCACTAGTAACTAAGGAACCACAGAAGTGGCTCCTAAATATTTATCATTAAATTTAATAAAATGCTATAAATTGCTGACTTGCGAATAGCATGGCTTTGTATATTACTGAAAAAAATGATTATGTTATATTTTACATGCTTATATTAAAACTATCATGCTTCTTATAATCATGAGTTAATATCTTCAAGTACAATATGCCATTAACATAAGGTTTATTGATAAAAATTATGGCTCTTCATTGCTAAA
This sequence comes from Aselliscus stoliczkanus, assembly GCA_033961575.1. Lineage (NCBI taxonomy): Eukaryota > Metazoa > Chordata > Mammalia > Chiroptera > Hipposideridae > Aselliscus > Aselliscus stoliczkanus. The sequence goes on from CM066733.1 coordinate 125,371,263, forward strand.
AATAGTAAAAGTAAACCCATATTTCAAATAGTGTTGTTGATAATTTTGAAGTTTTCAGACTGAGTTCTTTTTATACATGAATAGTTGATTTTTACAAAGCATATAATGTGGCTGATAAAAATTTTGTACTAGGAGCTAAAACATTAATTTTTACCATTTCTTTACTGGTTTGCTTATGTTTAAATTACTAGCAATTTTCAATCCATGCGTTATTTACAGACACTTCTTAATTGACTTGACATTTTGTGAGGGTGTATTCACTTAAAACATGGTAACTGGCTAGTCTATTTAACTGTATCCAGAAAAACTACACTATACTAAAACACACTGGAAACAAGTACACCAGACTGTATGTTGCTGTCACTCCTGGCATGTCTTGAAGCAGTTCCTCCTTTCTTGTTTCCGGATCCCTTGCTCACTGCATGTGGCTGAGGGCTCTGACATGCAGACTGAATGAGGGAATAGTGTTGATCCATATAATAAAGCTTAGTTACTCTCTCGTTGCTAAGATAAAAACTAAAGTTCTAATATTTTCCCCCACACCATAACAAATTGTTTTTCATTAATGCCATCTTGGGGCTGCTCCTGGAGAGAGGAGAAGAGTATCTTTGCCTTACATTCCTTTATCTAGCTCTGGCTCTGGCTACCGGAGACTCTTAGTGACAGGATGGGCAATGATGTAACTTTAGTTTGTGGTTTTCTGTCTTTGTGGATTACCTTTGACCTTATGAGATAAAAATATATAATCACAAGATAAGTCTTCTGGTGATACTCTTATTGTTAGATCCAAAATTTTAAAAAGAAGTCGAAGGTTTTAAAACATTTATTATTGGGGGATATAATAAATACAAATGAATACTTCGTGTTCTATGAACATATCTGTGAAGGAGAAGCTTGATTTTTTTTTTTCTAAAGGCTTCTAAGTTGACCTGGACTCTCCTAATATAGTAAGAGGTCCCCAGGGAGCAAGTGACATCTGTGTGCTTTCATTTGCTTAATGAACAACAAATAGAAGAAAACTCATTGAAAGATTCCCTTTTAAATAAAATATGGTTCTTATAGAATAGCATCAAACTTGGGTTTTTTTTTGCTGGCTATTTAAAAGAAAAGATCTGAGATTCAGATCTGTATATGAAATATCTTCATCTTTAAAAAGTGAAATTCAGTTAGTAATTAGAGTGTTTAGTGTATTCAAAGAACAGAAATAGCTGTTTGGGCAGGGCCCTTGTTCACCCTGAGGGACAGATTGGTGAGACAGGGAAGTGCTCAGGAGAGATGGTCTTGTATTTTGAGGGACAGAAGGAAATGATAGGATCCATATTTGGAAATACTTCTCACTAAGATGCTTTTTCCAGATATGTTTTGTGTATTCTCACCTCAGCGCGATGCTTTGTGTCAGTGGAAATCAGAAATTATCAGAGCCCAAAAATTAAAGTTACGGTTAAAGCTAGCAAATAAGCAAAATGTAATCTATGTGAACTATTCTTTTCTTGGAAAGTTTCTAATGCTTCCTATACGTAGTCATACTTAAAAACATCAAGGCATGTGGTGCTGGCAAAAATCCACATTGAATCTGTTTTACTTTTTCCTTTCCATTTGCTTTTTGTTTGGATTCTCTTTTGATGACACTCATTGCTTCATAAAGTTTATGCTCTTCTTTCTCTCATAATTGCTTTGTTCATCAGGCTTTTTGTTTCTGTGAAGGGAGAAGCCAGTGTGGGAATGCAGTAAATAGGGCACAGGTTTTGGATAGATAGGTCAGGGTTTGCCACATTTAGTTTGTACTAAATCACATTGTGAAAACCACATCTGTGCCTCAATCTCCTCACTGTAAAAGGGGATAGTGTTACTATGTATATAGGTTTGGCTGCATATAATTAAGATGCAAAATAGCAGAGTCTTAAACTAAATAGAAATTTATTTCTCATTCATATAAAATCTGGGCAGGTATTGTGACCCTGCTCTGGGAAGTCATCAAGGCTTCCTGAGATGTCAGAGACAGGCTCTTACTACCTTGCTGTTCCAGCATCCCTAGAGTCTTATCCCTGTTTACATGGTCTGAGTGACTCATCCCTTCTATTGCTAATTCCAACAGCAGGAAAAAAGAATACAAACTGGAAATAGTGTCCATTGCTTCTGCTCACTTTTCATTGACTAAATTTGATATCTGGCCAGACCTGGCTGCAAGGGAGGCTATACTCTTTATTTTGGATGTCTATGGCTAAAAATTGGGGGTTTCATTATTCTAGAAGAAGGAGGTGAATAGCTATTGGGGTTGAACTATCATTATCTGCCATAGACAGGACTGACTTTATACATCTGCCAGTAGGCACAGTACCTAGTGCCCACAACACTTTTAAAATAAAAAACTTTAATTTCAATTTCTGTTAAAATCAGAAAAAAATGAATATGATAATAATGGATATATAATAATGAAATTCAGCCTGGATTATATTTGCCATTATTCCAATGCAGTGATAAAATATAATTTTTAATATATTTTTTTTGTTTTTGTTTGACTGCTTTGCTTTTAAGTTCATAAAGGTGTTGGTTTTAGTATAAAAGTTGTAAGCACAAAACATTTATATATAGTTTCATATTTATACACCTTTAAGTAACACTATAATAAAAATAATTTAAATCAACACTGGGTATTGGGAATGATCTTTTAAAAATTTTATTAAATTTATTGAGGTGACATTGGTTAATAAAATTATATAGGTTTCAAGTATACAATTCTATAATTCATCCTCTGTATATTGCATTGTGTTCATGACCCAAAGTCAAATCTCCTTCTGTCACCATATATATTTGACCCCTTTTACCTTTTACCCTCACCCCCTCTCCCCTCTGATAACCACAATACTGTTTTCTGTATCTATGAGTTTTTGTTTGTCTTGTTCATTTTTTAGTTTTCAGTTTTATATCCTACAGATGAGTGAAATCATATGGTTCTTGACTTTTCCTGTCTGACTAATTTTACTTTGCTTGATAAATAAGCAAAATCATGTTAATATTTTCTTATAGAGGAAAAGGACTATAAAAGAAAACATTTCTATGGTCCACAGAAGTCATGATGTAGGCTGAGCCATAAAGATGATAAAAAACTTCCATACAGTATTATACAAGTGAAGGTAGAGCTATTGTAGGACAAATAGATATTGTAATTACTTTTGCTTCATTGTCATTTTGTTTATAATCCTTATATTATCACCATTGTATTAGTTTACTTTAAAGATACTAACTTTTTTTAGTTTAGCACCATTATCTTATGTTCCAGTGAACCTCTTCTTCCATAGATAGTCATATCTACATCTTTAATGGGGCGATAGCTCAACATATTTGAGAACAACCAAAAGGCATGTTTCTCTCCTAATCTCTTATACTACTGACTTTCCCTGTCAGAGACACTCTTTTGCTTAAGACAGTGAGTGATTCTGGCATGCCCTAGTTAAAATGTTCAACATGCAATTTGAAAAAAACTCAAAAAATTATGTGAAATATTAGATCTTTATCTACTTAGAAAGATAAACACCAAAATATTTACAAAATTTCTGCTGCAAGATGAAATTTTATTTATTGTTTTCTTATTTATTTAATTTAATAATTTAAATGAATGACTCTTATAGCCAGAAACATACAATAAGTATGATTTTAAAATTTAAATATATTAATCAATTGGCAGTTATAACTCATTAGAATTTGTTTTCTAGAATAAGATGGTTGTTTCTTGACTGAGAATAAGCCTTATATAAGGAGCAAGCCTTATAGAAGGGATCATGGGATAAACGCAGGTATTTCTGGAAGGGAATCAAGAAGATACCAAATTTGCAAGGATGGTTTGTATGATCTTTCTTTCATATTTTTTCAATAATTTGAACAGTTGTGTTTAATATTTTAAACTTTAAAATATGAATATATATTTTTCAATCATATCAGTAGCATTTATGACAACCTATTTTTATTTATGATTGCTTCAAAGATTGTAATTAAAGCTCTAATAATTTCAAATGTCCCAAAGCCTTGTTTTCCAAGCTAATATGTATTCTGCATATATCAAATGAAGACTTGAAATCACAGGATCAACACAGTATATCTTTTTTGATGCATAAATTTTATTCCATTTTATATTTACATTTAGACAAATAAAAATATTGTGGTGTAGAATGAAATGTCGACATGAATTTTCAAAACAAATTTTCAAAAAGGGTTCAAGGAAATTCCAAACATGTGAATAAAAACTCTTGGGTCTGCTTATAGAGTTCTTATTTTCCTTAGCCCTTAAAATTACTTCAGTAAGAAAGTTTGAGAAGTACCACTTTAAGTATTTGAGGTTCCTCCAGATCCAGCTTCTAAACATGGATGGATAATCCATGTGGTATTAATACCTGGGTAAACTCTTTGAAACAGAGACATGACAAAATTAGGAACTAGCCAGATGCCCATTACCCTGGGAGAGTCATGGCTTACTGAGGAGGAGACTCTATCTCATGACTGTATTTAGAGATGAGCCCACTCAAGCCAGGGCCTCAACAAAGCCATTTATTTTGCAGTAGAGTGCATTATTAGGATTTCACAACCTTAAGAACCTGGGTTACCTGTAACATGTTCCCGTGTCCTTTGGAAAAGGGCATGTCTCAAATGCCTGAAAACTACCTTATTATTATTAGTTTTTAAAAGATTCTTTGGTGATAGGACATTTTTACCAAAATTGAGTCCTTATTTTCAGAGCTTAACACAATTACCTTTTTTTTTTTCTGGTCTTTTTCTGGCAACCAAGGAGTACTTAGCAGTTTTACAGGCTCTAACCAATCCCTTTCAACTAGGCAAGGATGGCTATTTTCTTTGACCTGACTGAATCATCTGCATGAATTTGGTTGGTTGAAAATATGTTTGACAGGTGAGTTCCTCTTCTCTCTGCCTTGGCTCAGTAGACAGAGCTTGTTAAATTTTTCTGTGTGAGTATGTTGGTACCTGGAGCATGTGTATTTGCACATGTCACAGAAATCTTATTCTATAATTTATTACTTTGATACCTTAAGTAGACACTTGTGACATGAGTTAGGATTCTTCCAAATGGACTTAACCAGTTATACTCAGGAACTAAACTTTCTCTCATATGAAAGGTTAGGTTTGGAAAATGTTTTCATTAGCCTTTAAGTATTTGACATGGTATAGGATATAGCACATAGAACAGAGAGCCATGATTAAGCAAACTTCTGTGCCGGTTTCTCATTGAAACATATCATTGCCTTGTTGAGTCTAATGTTAATGTCCTTGAGTAATAGGGACTCCACTTCTTCATCATGAACATAATTTCACACTCTGTAATCTAATGTTACCTTCTTAGATTACTTGATTAATATTCAAATTTAATTTTACTTCTTTGTATAACTTGTATTCAGATGCTATGAGGTGAGAAATTATCTTGCATTAGATTACTATTAACGCCCACCTTCCCAATCATTTCTAAGAGTAAATATGGGTGTAGTGGGGATGAAACTCTGTCTACAAAGTTGAGTGTAAAGAATATGACTTTCAAATTTTTACAAAATTCAGCTTACTCTCTATTTTGAATCCTCTGTTTCAGTACAGTAGAACAGTTTCATTAATTTGCAATGTCCCCTCCTTCACAGTTCTCTAAGGTTTACACCTATGAATATATCTAATATTTTGGAGAGGATGGGCAGTGGCAAGATACTTGGGGAGGCAATCCATGTGGTCTCTGTGTCATATTTCCATAGAGATAGCCAATGAGATATCCACCCTCCTAATTAGTCTTAGGTTATCACTCCATATGTTTTGCTGCTGAGATGGTTCTTGGTTCCCTAGGCATACCATCTTTGGCTGTGAGGGTTCTCTTTCCTGCTTTTGTGTCTTTCTTAGAAGCAGAGGCTCTTTCTGCTTCTCTCTGCCATGCTGAGACATTGACATCTCTGTGAAGCTGTCCATGGTCTCTAATACTGGAAGTGTCAGAGTATTTCCCTTTCAGGGCACCTGTCAATCTAGAGAAGAGAGAGAGAGAGAGAGAGAGAGAGAGAGAGAGAGAGAGAGAGAGAGAGAGAGAGAGAGAGAACTTTTATTGATATGTGTGTGTATAAAGAACTCTGAGAACAAGTATAGATGGTTTCTGGTTCTTGAAGGTTTCTCCTAGGAACCAGGTACTTTTGTTGTGTGTGTACCCATAAAATATCTCAACTCTTCCTCTCCCTGGGGCTTTCCTCTGGGAAGCAGAGCACAAGATCCTCTCTCTGGGACCCAGGGAGATTTTTGCCCTGATTAGATCTTCCTTCCCTCCTGGAGCACCTTTTTCTAGTCTGGATAGAAGTTCAGATTGCCTTTATTTTTTAAAAAAAATCTCTTTAACAAACACTAGGAAAACTTGCCTTAAATCAACTCTAAGTCAAAGGACACAGGGATAACAATGTGCTCAAAGGAGGGTAAAGAAAAGCAAGAAATACCAGGAGACAAAAGGAATATGGATGAATATCACAGAAATATGATCCCACAACATTTAGGTCTTAATTATCTAGATAAGTTAACATTATCTAAAAGAAAATGAAGGTCTTCTCAATTTTTTTTTCTGAAATTTCCTTGGAATTGAACAAAATTGACTCAATCATCCAAGTGATGGTTTTCTAAGCATTTTTTTTTGTCTCTTCTTTTTCTTTCTCATACTACTTACTTTAAAAAAAAGAAGTAAGGTGGGGAAAAAGTTAAGTAGAATGAAAATTCAAGTCACTCGTAGTTTTTTGTTATCAGCTTCACATAGAGACAAATTGCTGGCAGAGTTTGACACTTTCTGTGAATTTCTCCCACCTAAGCTATCTATGGTTTTTCTGACAGTTGTGTATAGATACACAGGTCAATAATCAGTCACTCTCGTTCTCTTAGGAGGCCGAATACCTAGAACATGATCCGTAACTTTAATGCAGTCACGCTTGACATTATTGCTCAGTTTTGGTATTCTGTCACACAGAGTCTGGTGACGGAGTTTTTCAACAGCCTGCTCCATGTAGTCACTCTCAATCAATCAATCAAAGTTGACACACAAGATGAAATCTGTTTGATATCCTTCCCTAGTGGTTATAAATGTGTGCTCTGATATCAGACTTCCTGGGATAAGTCCCAGCTCTACCATTTATGAGCTGGGGAAATGATTTGAGTAAGACAATTAACTTTTCTAAGCCTCAGTTCTTTATGGGATAATGAAAAGACCTACCATAAATGTTATTGTAAAAATTAAATGAAATATTTTATGTAGTGAGTTTAAAGTAATGTCTGGCACTCAACACACATTAGCCTTTATTTTTATTATTATTACTATTTTATGCAAAAGAAGTGTTCTCTATTTGGAATATCCAGAGAAAGGTTGACCTATGATTCCAAATCTGTGAAAATCCCATTTGTCTACAGTTTCTCAAATCTGAGAAGAGTTTTATGGTTTTATTGGAAAAATATATGAATAGTCATTCTTGGAACCCTTGAATATAGGGGCAGATTGGCTGGACCCACTAATAATTACTGCTGGAAAAAAAGCTGTCACTGTCCACAGTACAATGCTTTAATAGGAGTCAGATACTTGTACTGTGCGGACAAAGAAACTTAGTTTTTGTTTGTTTGTTTGCTTGTTCATTGGTTTGTTTTTGATTATTGGCTTTGGGTTGTTTTGCATCTAAAGAACCCATAGTGGTGGGGAACTTTAGGTAATTTGAAATTTTTCCTCATTCTGGTGGAATTGGATAGAATCTATGTCCAGTATCAAAAGTTATTATAGCTGAAATGCTCAGACTAGAACAATGCCTATTATTAGCTTTTCTCCCATGGGAAATAGGCTTAAAAGGTAATTTAAAGCCAAAACAAAAAGCAAACTGGCAGAGATACACATATCCACTTAGGGACAGATGGATTGAATCTACACTTGCATTGGTATCCAATTAGGTAAGTGAAAACTTTTGCTTTGAGTATTTTAGCTTCAAAAACTCAATTTAACAGAAGATTGATTATAGTAACTGAAATTAGAAATAGAACTATAGGACTGTATTATATCTTGGAAACTGGTGTGGTTCTTTGTTCCCCTCAAGTTTTTAGTCTCCAGTTTTCAGGGCAAAGGAGAGATATTTGAAGTTTGAATACATTACTAGAAAATGCATTATATAAAAATGTTGGTAAACATGGGGCCCAGGATTGAGCTCACACCCAGGTGAGCAAATAATGTATTAATTTTTCATTAGTATTCAATAATTATTCCCAATTATTTGTGAAATATAATTGGCAAATACTATGGTGTGGATCTTAAAACCAGTTCTAGATCTTTTAAGCATTCACTAGTTAATTCATTAATTAATAAAGATTATCTACCATTTATAGAATGAATGACAGTAGTGAGTAGAGAATATAAAACTGGAGCCCAGGAGAAAGGTGAAAACTGGTCGTGTATAATGGGGTTCTCTGACTTAGAATGAGAGTTACATCTTTGGGAATGAGTAAAGACCATCCACAGAGAATAGATAGGAGAAAAAGAGGAGATGGACAAGGATGGAACATCAGCATTCAGTGAAAGGTAAAAAAGAAATAATCCAGCACTAATGGGACAAATAAATATCAGAGAAGTGGCAGACAGCAGGTTGTGGGAAAAGTCTTCAGGACTGAGAAAGTGAGGCTTCGGGTTCAAGGTGACAGGTTGAACATTCATATATCTCTTCTCCTTCCACAAATCCCATTGAAATAAAATTTAAAAGTACCAAGGGTAATAAATTTATAGCAGTTCTCAAATCAGGCAAAGACATACGCAAACCATTAACCTTGATGAATTTCTGGGAGATGGAAACTATGTGATATATTAAGAAATACAGAAGCAGGAGCACAGCCCAGATGTGCAGGCCCAGAGGCTGCTGTGGAGATATAAGCCATGATCCCCTATGCTGAGGACTCTAAAATGCTCCCAACATGGAGATAAAAAGTACAGGCTCAGGAGCAAGCAGTGGTTAGAGATCAGGGTTGATGTTTGTTCTCTGAACAGCTGTGTAAGTCAGCACCTCTTCTAGTACTGCTTGCAAAGACATTGGTTTGAATTTCCCAGAAAAAAACCCAGTTAGTGTGGGCCTGGCTTGTGCTGTGTTCTCTACTCATTTTAAAGGAAAGTTGTCTGTGGGCTCAGATACCACAATCTATATCTCTCACTGAAAAGTGGCCTGGTGGGGAGTAGGACTGACTGCATGCTGGGAGAGGGAGCCCAAGCTGACGAAGTGGAACAAGGAAACTAGCTTTCATTTCATGATTTTAAACAGATGAATATCATATAAGAGGAAAAGTAAACACACACACACACACACACACACACACACACACACACACACACATACACGAACCAGTGAATCAACACAGGAAGAAACAGATAATTCTGTACATGGAGTGTAATTTTATATACAGTTGACCCTTGAATAACATGGGTTGGAACTGTGTGGGTTCACTTATATAAGGATTTTTTTTCAGTAAATACATGTATTGTTTCAATCCACAGTTAGAAGTCTGTGGATGCAAAGGGTCAACTGTATGCATTGTTCTATGCCATTTTATATACAGGACTTGAACATCTGTGGATTTGATATCCATGGCCAGGGGGAGAGGTCCTGGAACCAATCCCCTGTGGATACCAAGGGTAGTTAAGTTTTCAGGGAGTCAAAAGTTATATGTGGATTTTTGACTGCATAGGGGGGTCAGTTCCCCTAACCCCCTCCCCCCTCCACATTGCTTAGAGGTCAACTAGCTGTATATATTCACAGACAGTAAAGAACAATAATGACTTGTTGGAAATTTTAAAATACAATGTCTAAAACTGACAAATTGAAAAGAAGTGCTGGAATGAAAACCTGAGGAAATCTAGAAAATCAAATTTAAAAAAAAAAGGAACATATAAGAAAAAATGCTTTAAAATGCTTTTAAAGTGTTAGAGGATCCATCCAGGAGAGCTATGATCCTTCAAAAAGGGTTTCAGAAAGAGAAGAGAATATCCTAAAAAAATTACCAGAGAAATAATGGAAGAAAATTTATTTTTTACACATTAACACTTCTCAGCTTGAAAGGGCACAGAGAGTGAAGAGCACATGAATAAAGAAAAAGCCCTGGGGCCAGCAGAGTGGCTCAGTTGGTTAAGAGTTGGCTTGGGAGTGCAAGCTCTGAGTAGCAGGGCCGCCAGTTAGGTTCCCACATGGGTCAGTGATGCTGCGCCCTCTACAATTAAGATGGTGAACAATAGCTCAATCTGGAGCTGGGCCGCATTGAGTGGCCGGCAATGGCATAGGCTGCAGTGGGCTGCTGTGAGCTACTGTGAGCGGCCTGAAGCTCACAGGCTGTTGACCGATCTGCCTCAGCTGGGAAGGGCGCAAAGATCATAATACCAACATGGGCCAGTGAAGTGGTGTCCTCCATAATTAGACTGAATATCAAAAGGACAGCAACTTGTCTGTTCCCCTTCCCTGATTCTCCAAATTCCCCAATAATCATCTTAAAAAAAAAAAAGAAAAGAAAAAGAAAACCCCCATCTAAACAGAGATTTGAGAAAGATAAAGAGAAGACCCTGAAAGCCTCCTCTACTGCCTCTAATAAATGGGAATCCAGTTTTTCATTAGAGATGTTATATGCTTGAAGAACAAGATCTAAGAAAAATATTATTTGGAATCAGAAATTAAATGCCAGCCATACTATCAATCAAGATTTCAGGTAAACTAAGGACATTTAAAAATATGTAAGTCCTAGAAAAATTTACCACTTATAGACCATCCTCTTTGAAAGTTTTGTTGTATTTGTATTTGTACAACAAAACAACAAAGAAACTCAAGAAATTAAAAAAGTGAGATCCACAAAACAGAATATATACTTAATCTATTGTGTGTTGTGTTTATATATTAGAATCTCCCTGTTTTGTAGGAAATAAACACTACAATATTCAGAAATGATGGATCAAATCAACAACTTACTCTCAAGTGGTTCTGAAAAAAATATGCTTTTATTGTACCTCCAACTTTTTTGTAACTTTCTGATTATTTTGAAATGAAAACAATTAAAAAATTAAAATGAAGGGAAGAAACTGTTAAAGCTAAAAACCAGTCACCTTTCCAACACTCCACACCAACACCTAAGGTATGTCCTATCTAAAATTTCATCCTCATCCTCCATTGCCCAGCACTCTCTATTCCATCTTCCTAGTATCAATGAACCATGGATTTACTATTCTATATTTAATTGTTTGTATCTTATCTTTTTTCTCTGCTGCACCAGCTAAAATAAACTCTTTATGAGGAGCTTTCTTCACTGCTATATTCCCCAAGTACGGGACATTGTTAAGAACATACTGAGTACTTGATAAATATTTGTTGAATGAACTAGTAATCTCGTTATTACACACACTGGTAATAAGTAAAATGTCATTATTTATAAAATAGTAATGCTTTCCAAATACTAAAATTGCAATTACCCAATAATGTTATTATTTGAGATTACCAATTTTCACTGCAATTTCAACATGAAAAGAAATCTACTCAAACACCAGTTGGAAGATTATTGTTCTCTGAGATGTCTTCTACAGGTCAATCCTAAGGGAAAGAAGTTTTAAATGCTAGTTTTCAATCTCAGTAGTACTGAGAAGATGGTTTGCTGCATTCTTTTTTTGTTCAAAATAAGGTTTAAATAAAATATTAAGATAGGTAGCAGAGGATTTTGGAAAAGGAAAAATAATTCCAGCCTGACAGTTACACAGTAGATGTGGAGTACAAATTAGAACAGGGAATAAGATGACTCCAAGAAGAACCTTCCCTAAAAGAAAAATAATTTCTTGTAACAAAACACATAATTAAGAAGATAGGTGACCTTAGTGATAAGCAGAAAGGGTAGCATCAGAAAAATAAACAAATCAAAGCCATGTGTTGTCTCTCCCTCACAGTTTGTTAGTTCTTTGCTCTTTGCAGAGGCACAAAGTTAATGACAAAGGTTTGTCTCCATTCAGTGTCCAGACACACTACATTTAAATAGTTATGTTATTGTAAATGCTGGGTTTTGTGGGAAGGTGGGGAGATAATGATTAACCTGTACACAAAACAAAGATGAGTTACTTTCAGTTATAAGAAAAGAAGTGATACAAAATCAGATGTTATAAAGTATGAGAGAATGCCTTAAATGGATGTCAAGAAACAGAAGGTTGTGTTTATTTAAAGATGTAGATTAGCAAGTGAAAAAAACTTAAATAAAAATATGCCTTCTAAAGTTTGAAATGTGTGGGTATAGGGAGATGAGAAAGAAGTATGTCAACAAAATTCTTCATTCTTCATGATAGGGGTATTGGTTATATATAGCTTAAATTGATAAATATATAAATGAATGAATATAAACATTATGGATATAACCACCAAAGAAATCCCATATATTTTTTTAAGTAATTATCAAAATGAGGAGTAGGATTGAGAGTGAAGGATATTTTATTTTTCATCTCGAATCCTCTTTAAGTTTGAGTTTGAAATTTTGATTATATACTAGATGTGCATACAAAAAATGTCTGATATGATGAACCTCAGCAGTAAGCTCTGGTTCCCCAACAAATGGCAGAAAGGCATAGTCAAGTGAGAACTTTGTTTTATTCCTTAGCATAGTTTTTCATTATTTGTTTGCAATGCACATAAATTATTTTTTCATTGAATAAAAACTATGTACAAAAAGATATGTATATGCTGTTATGTAATAAGATCAATAGGCAACAGAGTTAAATGCCAAGTAAGATAAGAATTAAAAATTTATTGGATTTGGCAATTGGGAGGAGACTCAAAGATTGCAATTTCTGTAGAGTGTAGAGACAGAAGTAAAACTGCAAAGGGACTTCCTTCTCAATAAGTAATGAAAGTGAGTAGGACAGAAGATACAGCATCAACTATTTTCAAGAAGTTTTGATAAGCAAGGTAAGGGAGATAGTGTGTGAAAGCTAAAGAGCTAACATTTAAAGAACATGGGTATTAATTAACTAATTAGCTGCAAGCATTTTCTTTTTTTAAATTAAATTTATTGGGGTGACACTGGTTACTAAAATTATATAGGTTTCAAGTGTACAATTCTATAATACATTGTCTGCATTCTGTTCACTTCCCCAAGTAAAATCTCCTTACATCACCACATATTTCACCCACTTTAATGAGTGCTTAGATTGTAAAATAGAGTAGTTGTATCTATGCTTTTTCCAATAGCATTTTCCTTATTACTTTTTTGCCCTCACCACTAACCTTGTAGAAGATTATTAGACTTCTGTTCAAGACCCCTTTAGATATTCATAAACATTCTCAAAGTCTTTCCAGGTTTTACTCATTATGCATTTCCTAAGCTACTCTTGCATTTTTTGGTTATGGCAGCACCCTACTTCCTCATACCAAATGTATATTAATCATCTGTTGCTGTTTGACAAATTACCCAAGAACTTACTGAGTTAAAACAAAATAATCTGTTATTTTTTTTATCACAGATTCTGTGGGTTAGAAATTCAAACAGGAGGCAGAGGGAATGGTTTTTCTCTGCTCCATGGTGTCTGGGGTCTCAGCTAGAAGACCCATGGGTTGGAAGCTAAAAGCATCTGAAGACTTGAGCATTTGCATGTTTAATGGCTGGTGCTAATGTTGGCTGGAGATCTAGCTGAGTTGTTAGTTGTAACAGCCACGTGATATCTCCATGTGGCCTGGACTTCTTCAAAACATGGTGGCTGAGCTCCAAAAAGCAAGCATCTGGAGAGCCGGATGGCATTTGTAGCCTTTTAATGACCTAGTCTTGGAAATCACATAGCATCACTTCTGATATATTACATTGGTCTGGTCAGTTACAAGCTCCCATGCTCATGAGATTTAAGGGAAGGAAACATAGATACCACATTTTGGTGGGAGGATTGTCAGCCTCATTGTAAATAGAGCATGTGGCTGGGATAACATATAGATGTTTGTATAGGTGTTTCCATATTTGGAAATTACAGTCTACCACAGCCACCAGAGCTTTAAGTCATGGCAAGAACAAAAACACTCAGGTACATCAAACTAAGCAATATATAATATGCTTCCAATTTAATCACAATATTATGTATATATACATATACATGTATATATATATTATATATATATATATATATATATAAAACTTCTTTAATTTAAAGGTGGCATGTCAAAATTACTAATTTTACTGAAAAAAGTCAAACAAATAATGAATATAGTATGGACAAATAAGTGAAGATCAATTAAAAAAATATAAATATTTTACTGTTATAGTCTTGCTAAATCTTTAATTTAATAGAATTACAAAATGTAAGAGCAAATGTTAATGACATCCCTTAAAAGCACTGAATCTTTGAGAATTTCACTAAATGTTCAGAATAATACAAATTCTTTTATCTTTAATTTAGAATACTATGCGCACTTTTGCTAAGTTAAATTTTTGTTTTTTTAATTATATTTCTACAGTATGTAGTTAATCAAAAGAGAGGGCAGAATGGAATACAACTCCATGTTGATGGACATTTGGATGAAAAGGGAAATCTCAGCTATTTGTGTATTGTTTTTATGGCTCCCCTTTGATTTCATGATTTCAAATATTTAGATATATGTGGGAAGCCGACAGCCCCCCAGTGTCTGACAAGGCCACATTGCCCTGCTCAGCACTGGATATTAGGGGTGCTGCCTTATGGTTGGTCGTGTAATATCTCCTGCCTCTAAGAACCCATGTGCCTTTCCTCCTATAGGAGACAATATACTCACTGCATTTATGGCAAGTTCCTGTATACCCCAATGAGCTAACTACGCAGCCAAAGACGGGTAAGATCTCCTAAACGAGGGGAGACAACCTAAGCCAGGCGGTAGTTCCGTGGGGAACCCCTGAACTGAGATATTGGGGACTCAAGCCCCTTTGGAAACTGAGGCATAGGCCTTTGGCCACATAGACCTAAAAAAGCCAGTCTGTGAGAAACAGACAGCCTCTGTGAGAAACTGGTGCTATCGTTCGTCCTTGCCTGTGCAGCTGTGAAAGGTTTCCTTGGAGACCAGGAGACCAAGGTCTCTCGGCCATGAAAGTTCTGATAAGAGGCAACTTACTGACCATAAGTTATTTTAATTAACAGCCTTGTTTTAACTCTTTATTCTGTACATTGCTAGCAACAGATACTGAAGCTTTGACTGAGAAACAGATGTTACCCTCTATTACAAAAACATGCAGCTCTTTGTAAGATAGGAAAAGTTTGAAACTCCCTTTTGCTATAATCACATAGAAATAGTTTCTTGCCTAAACTCTTGACAATAGTTCAAGTATATGCCCTGTAAGGTAGCCATGGTAACCACTTTTTAGATGATAAGTAAAATCCTTGAACAGGCCACAGTGTACCCTGGAAAGATACAATTACAAAAAAGTAAAAGTTCTGAGTAAGGAAAAACATCATGGTCATGTGAAACATAACTTGTAATTAAGATAATAGTCAAAAGCCCCTATAAAAGGAGCTAGGCTTTAACAATAAGTGTGACACTTCTGAGAACCTCTTTCCGGTGTCTCCACCTTTTTTCTGCCTTTACTGTAATAAAGATTTTCTGTCTTTCGTATCGCCGACTCCGTGTCCACCTTCTTGGGACCCTGGTCAGCGGGGGCTGGCCCCCCGCAAGTGGCGCCCGAACAGGGACCTGAAGGTAAGTTTTTTTATTTTAGTTTGTTGTTTTAAGAGAAAAGGTTATGTACATTTTCAACACGGATAGGCTTCCACTGAGGGTACTGCAGACCCCCTGGTTGGTAACGCCAGGTGTGATAGTGGATAATCTTTGCACTCAATATAAGAAGTGCCGGAATAGTAATAAGTATTTTCACTCAATATAAGAAGTGCCGGAATAGTAATAAGTATTTGCACTCAATATAAGAAGTGCCGGAATAGTAATAAGTATTTTCACTCAATATAAGAAGTGCCGGAATAGTAATAAGTATTTTCACTCAATATAAGAAGTGCCGGAGTAGTAATAAATATTTGCACTCAATATAAGAAGTGCCGGAGTAGTAATAAGTATTTGCACTCAATATAAGAAGTGCCGGAATAGTAATAAGTATTTTCACTCAATATAAGAAGTGCCGGAGTAGTAATAAGTATTTTCACTCAATATAAGAAGTGCCGGAATAGTAATAAGTATTTTCACTCAATATAAGAAGTGCCGGAGTAGTAATAAATATTTGCACTCAATATAAGAAGTGCCGGAGTAGTAATAAGTATTTGCACTCAATATAAGAAGTGCCGGAGTAGTCATAAGTATTTGCACTCAATATAAGAAGTGCCGGAGTAGTCATATGTATTTGCACTCAATATAAGAAGTGCTGGAGTAGTCATAGAATTTTAAGAGCACAAATAAGGTGCTGTTTTAGTTTAGAATATAAAAACCAGATCCTTAGAACACATATATCTTACTAACCATTTCGTGTGTAAGGGTGTGATTGTGTGAGTGAATGCATATAGTTCCACGGCTCTTCGCTACGGAACTTGAGTGGGCTCTAATCTGCGGTTCCGTTCTCTGTCGTAAGGCTAAACGGCGACTGACTCGTTCACCTGTGCGGGGGCTTATACCGCAGAGCTTTTGCCAAGACAGACTAAGTCCCGCGAGGGGCGCGGCCAGACGAGCATCAGAGTGGATATCGAGTGATTGTTTCTTTCTATCCCTTATACTTACTAACATTAAATATGGGTCAAACTGAATCTAAGAAACTTAAACTCTTTATTAACTTAATTCGCTGCTCTCTTGCAGCCAGAGATTTAAAGGTTGGAACTTTTCAGATAGCTAAATTTCTACTTTTTGTTGCCTTCTGGAACTTAATTAAAGATACACTGCTCCAGAGACTATTTCTGTGCCAACAGCACTATCTGAAAAACATACGTCGTTATTGTCCATTGCTCGCTCTAAAACTAATCTGGCCTTTTCAGTTAAAAAATATACAGATTTGAACAATAATTCAGACAGTGAGGGCGAAAACCTCCCTCCCCCAGATGCTGCCAAATTGGAAACAGAGGCAGCCAGGTATAATGAACAAGATCTATGGGACTTTCCCATTACTAAAAAGGAGGATAAGGGGCCAGGTCCCCCAAAATATTCAGCTAAAAATGAAGAATATGTAAAACCCCAACCTCCTTTAAAACATCCTGTAATACCTATGCCTCCACGTAATTCTAAATCCACATCTAGGTTTCATAGAGCCATTGAGGAGGCAGAGGCAAACGGAAAATTTGATTTTACTCTTAGTTGTCCAGTGATCTTTGATATGGATCGGGAAGGAGATGAATGGCCTTCCTGGGAGTCCCTGCCCTATAAAATCTTAAAAGAGCTGAAATTTACATGTACAGAGTATGAACCTGTAACATCTTATACTCTTTCTTTAATTGATACATTGGCAGAAAAATGGATGACTCCCTATGATTGGACTCAAGTTAGTAAAGCCTGCTTAACAGGTGGAGATTATCTCCTTTGGAGGACTGAATATGATGATAGGACAGAAAAATTTGCCAGTAAACGTGATTCAATTACTACAGATATGCTTATGGGAAGAGGTAAATATTCTCATACACAAGACCTCATGTATTTATCTAAAAAGATCCTAAAAAAAAGTCACTGTGCTGTAAATGCCTGGAGAACTCCCTGCTTCATCAGAAAAGCCAACTACATTAACTACCGTAATACAAAGAAGTGAGGAGCCTTTCAAAAACTTTTGTCTCGCCTCATTCAAGCGGTTTGTAAAGTAATTACCAACGATAAAGCCGCAGATATTTTAATTAAACAGTTGGTATTTAAAAACACAAGTTCTACATGTCAAAATCTACTTCAGCATATCTGTAAATCTGACACTATTAATGATTAAGTAAAACACTGTGCTGATGTCTCTCCAGCTTTTATTCAAGGAGTAAGCAATAACTCCCACCCTTAAAGGGGATGTTAAGACAGTAACTCAGTCAATGCAGGACACTCCCAATAGTAATAACAGAAACAGTGGCTACAATTGCTATAATTGTGGGGAACCGGGACACTTTAACAGACACTGTCCTAAGACTAGACGAGCTCCCCAATCACAAAATATACAGCCACAAAATGTTCCTAATGTCTCACAACAAACTTTACCCTTGATGCCACAGACTATATGTCCACGATACAACAAGGGATTTCATTGGCTGATAGATTGCCATTCTAAATATCGTAAAAATGGACAATTATTGCCATCTAAAAATCTTAACTCTAAAGTCCTTTTTCATCCAACCTGGGAAATGCCCCAGGGCCCCAGCCTTGGGCCCAGACAACAATAAAAACATTGATTTGCAACCCATTTAGCAGCAACAACTTATTTAACAATTTAAATCTGTCCCTGAGCTCTTCACAGCAACCCCCTGGAGTGCAGGGTTGGGCCTCAGCTCCACTGCCCTTGCAATGTTAACCCCTGACTCTCCGGTCGTATTTTAAAAATAGGTACATCAAAACACTCATCTATGTATAAACATTGAAACTCTGACCTGTGTCAGCCTAGGGCTTTAGTAAAATGGAAGGACCTGTTAACTGGTACCTAAAAGGGACCGGACATACTGTTAACCCAGGGAAAGAGGGTATGCTTAAGTATTTCCTTAGGACACAGACAACTCCAGTTTGGATTCCAGATCGTTTGATCTGCCCGTGCCGCAGCTGCCGCCTCCTGGTGCTCACACTGCCACCGCAGCCACCGTAGCAGCCCCCTGCCGTGCCCAGGCCGCTGCAGCCCGTACAGTCCACCAGCCATCCCTTCTCCACTGCTCCGGAGCAGGCCTTCTGCTCGGCCACCCAGTTCTCATCCACCATCCGTCCGTCTGGGAGAGCCCAAAAATCCCGGTCTATGAACACCAAAGCTGTCCCCTGGAGAATGTGCCATAGCAACATGCCAGTGAGATACAATATTCCTGGAGTAAATCGGTATATTCTGGACTGGTCTCAAAGTAACAAAACAAGTTGGACAAGGGGACTGGCCTCTGGAATATGGAAGTCAGACACACAATATCAACAAAACTCTCTTTGGAAACTTGCAGGAGCAATGGGTGAAATTTTTCAAATTGTAACTGTCTGTAGACCAGATACTCCCTGTACTTCAACTAGTCGCTCTGTTAATGTATCCGCCTGTGTTCCCTCTCCTTATGTACTCTTGGTTGGAAATTTGTCTATTACTTTTAATGGTTTAAGATTTTATGTATCTTGCTATAATTGTACTTTAACAAACTGTGTCTCTTGGGTACCACTTGGGACCCGCGTTATGATATTTCATCAACCATCTTTTGTTATGCTTCCTGTTAATGTTTCTGGACCTTGGTATGATGAGAGAAGTCTACAGATTTTTAAAGAAATTGAATATGCTTTAAGTAGACCAAAAAGATTTATAGGGCTTTTGATTGCTGGAATTATGGCTTTGGTTACTTTAATTGCAACTGCTGCTACTGCTGCTGTGTCTCTTTCACAGTCTGTTCAAAATGCTCATTATGTTAATACACTTTCTAAAAATGTCACTTTAGCCTTAGGAACCCAAGAGGATATAGATAAAAAGTTAGAACAAAAGGTAAATGCATTATATGATATGGTTCAATATTTAGATGATGAAATTCAAAGTTTAAAAGTATGGTCTCGTTTACGATGTCATTCAGAATATCATTGGATTTGTGTAACCCCAAAAATATATAATAGTAGTCAACATGATTGGAATAGAGTTCGCCTACATCTTCAAGGAATTTGGCACAATGCTAATTTATCTTTGGATATGGTTCAAGCTTCATGATGATATACAAAACATGAGAGAAGCTGAACCCTTAAAATTTGATGCAGCTCAAGCTGCCTCTCAGTTTGTTGATATGATGAAAAAGCTCTGCCGTCTATGCCTAATATTGCCCATTCTGTTGTAACGTTTACATTGGGCATTTGTGTCTGTTTGGTTCTGTGTCTACTCCCCGCCCTCATTAGATGCTTTCTCAAACAGATGATGGAAGTCCAAGCCAATATCCATGAGATCAAACTTAAGGCAAAGTCTCAAGCTCAATCACCTGCTTATTAGCCCCACTACCCCTAATCTTCAGCGAGGACAGGCTAGCCAGAGACGGGTAAGGACCTCCTTGAACGTAACCAACCTAAGACAGGGCTTGATCGCTAGAGGATCAAGTGCCTATGACGGGTAAGGTTATTATTTCATTGGGGGGACACCTAAGACAGGCACTATCACTCGTTAGCCGCCTGGGGTCACAGGCGTGCCTTTTAAATAATAAAGAAGGGGGATATGTGGGAAGCCGACAGCCCCCCAGTGTCTGACAAGGCCACATTGCCCTGCTCAGCACTGGATATTAGGGGTGCTGCCTTATGGTTGGTCGTGTAATATCTCCTGCCTCTAAGAACCCATGTGCCTTTCCTCCTATAGGAGACAATATACTCACTGCATTTATGGCAAGTTCCTGTATACCCCAATGAGCTAACTACGCAGCCAAAGACGGGTAAGATCTCCTAAACGAGGGGAGACAACCTAAGCCAGGCGGTAGTTCCGTGGGGAACCCCTGAACTGAGATATTGGGGACTCAAGCCCCTTTGGAAACTGAGGCATAGGCCTTTGGCCACATAGCCCTAAACCAGCCAGTCTGTGAGAAACAGACAGCCTCTGTGAGAAACTGGTGCTATCGTTCGTCCTTGCCTGTGCAGCTGTGAAAGGTTTCCTTGGAGACCAGGAGACCAAGGTCTCTCGGCCATGAAAGTTCTGATAAGAGGCAACTTACTGACCATAAGTTATTTTAATTAACAGCCTTGTTTTAACTCTTTATTCTGTACATTGCTAGCAACAGATACTGAAGCTTTGACTGAGAAACAGATGTTACCCTCTATTACAAAAACATGCAGCTCTTTGTAAGATAGGAAAAGTTTGAAACTCCCTTTTGCTATAATCACATAGAAATAGTTTCTTGCCTAAACTCTTGACAATAGTTCAAGTATATGCCCTGTAAGGTAGCCATGGTAACCACTTTTTAGATGATAAGTAAAATCCTTGAACAGGCCACAGTGTACCCTGGAAAGATACAATTACAAAAAAGTAAAAGTTCTGAGTAAGGAAAAACATCATGGTCATGTGAAACATAACTTGTAATTAAGATAATAGTCAAAAGCCCCTATAAAAGGAGCTAGGCTTTAACAATAAGTGTGACACTTCTGAGAACCTCTTTCCGGTGTCTCCACCTTTTTTCTGCCTTTACTGTAATAAAGATTTTCTGTCTTTCGTATCGCCGACTCCGTGTCCACCTTCTTGGGACCCTGGTCAGCGGGGGCTGGCCCCCCGCAGATATACAGAGTATCTACAAGTCTATGCATGGAAATTGTGTATAATCCATACACAGTTTCAGAATACATGATTTTTACGTTTTGACTTGCACTGGTTATTTGGCATAACATAGACTCTTACTATAAACTGTGGTCCATGGACCAGCAGCAATAGCATTCTTAAAGTTTGTTAGGAAAAAAAGACCACAAGGTCCCACTGGACCCAGTGACCTATAATTTGCATTTCACAAGATCCCTTATGGTTCAAAAGTACATTGAGATGTGTTGACAGACAATATTCTTTAACACGCATATGTTCAAATTCTAAGATGAGTGTGCAAATTAATTTATAGATTGATCTTTACTATAAATCGATGAGGTCATTTTCCTGTGTGTTTTAAGTACTACTGACTTTTGATTTGCCACTTAGCCACATGAAGCAGTTTTCAAACTCTATAGTATACTTTTTTTTTTTTTTTTTTTGAGGACAGTGTCACTGGCCCTCACATGTGGGACCCTAACCGGGCCCGCTGGCTTCCCAAGCCAGCGCTCAACCACCGCGCCACTCGGCCAGCCCTCTATAGTATACTTTGACCAAATCATTTTTTCACTTTTTTTTTTGCCTGTCTACAATATTATGTAGACAAGACAATGACCAGGTTGGCAAACAAATAATTAACACTAGGAGATACTGCCTCTATTTTTCATAATGAACCATCCACTCTAAACATTCTTTTTACTCTAAATACTCAAAGGTTGTTTGTGTAATAATGCATTTTATTTTATTTATTCAACTTTTTAATACAAAAGTTTCAAAGATACAGAAAAGTTTAAAAAGTAGTAAAATAACATATTGCATGTTTTATGCACTCACCTCATTATTAACTCTTGCTCTTGCCAATCACTAGTTCTACTGACTAGTTGTACTGACTACCAAGATTCAACAGTAAAAATTTTTGCTATGTTTCCTTTAACTTTCTTTATGTGTGTAAGACATTTTTTAAATGAATTATTTAAAAGTAATTTGGGGAGGGCCGGCCAAGTGGTGCAGTAGTTGGGCACTGGCTTGGGAGGTCGGCGGCCCCGGTTTGGGTCCCACATGTGGGGGCCAGTGATTCTGCCCTCAAAAAAAAAAAGAGAGAAAGCAACAACAACAAAAAAAAGTAATTTGGCGATATGATAAAATTTCACCCATTTTATGTCCTCATATTCCTAAGAATAAAGACATTTTCTTTCCTAGTCTTAATAACATTATTACATCTGATAAAATTAGCAGTAATTGCCTAATATCATCTAATAGCCAGTCCATAGTCAGATCACCCCAAATGTCTTTTATAATTTTGTTTTTTTTTTAATCCAGGAGAAAAGGTTATTTTTGTTTGTTTTATTTTGTTAGGAAAAGGGGAGCCATAAAAACAAGAGTTTATTTTATTTAACTTTTCTTTGAAAAATAGTTAATTTTAACCTTTGGCCTCCCAGTGTGACTGGATAGAAGTTATATAAAGAAGAAATTTAGAGTTGAAAGTTTTGGAAATGATTCAGGTAGGGAGGACAAATGTGGATCAAATATTTACGGATTAAGAAAATGGAGCATAACATGACACTTGAATTTGAACAAACATTTTTAACAAGATTCCATCAGCGTTTCTTAAAAATAAATATTTATATAGTATCCTTGCATATAGGAGCTCTGTTGGCTCTTCAAATATGAAAAGGATAAAAAGAGGTGGGTCCCTTTCACTATCTGTTCTTTATTACTTTGTATGTTCTTTATGCAGACAAGAACCATAGGAATGCTACCCTAAATGAGAATCTTCACTATATACATAATTTCTCGAAGGTTAGAAGTGCTAGCTGAAGTAGACAGGGCCTCATATTAAAGGGGGCAGTGTATTACACAGAGCAACAGTTTTGAAGAGCAAATACTTCAAGTTCATCAAAGGCCACTGCAACGGGCTTGCCTCTTAAAATGACTTTAAATCCTGCTTCCTCTAGCTTTGCAGCTTGGGAACTCATGAGGGAAGGAAGACGGTGGTGAGGATTTTGGAGCAAAGGTAAGGATTTTATGGGATAGTTATGGCTGAGAAGGAGGGAAAATAGCTGGGCCAACATTAATTCTGACCACTCTCAGAGAGTTACTGGTTAACTAATCAGACTGAAACCTTTGAAAATTTGACCAAAAAAAAGCCCTAGTAACTAAAATGCAGTTTGATAAAATATTCACTGTGTTGATATGGTTTTATCTTTAAGACATTGACAGTTAAATACAGTGTACCAGATTATTCCTCTTTTTCACTGAATACTTTGGTATCATGTGGATACAAACTATGTAGAAATGTTTGATAGAAATTGCAGATTTTCTGCTAAAAGGAGACAAGGGGTATCATAGTGGAAACAACTTAGACTGGATTTAAACAGAATTTAGATCTTGGCTCTGTTTTTAGTTATGAATCTGGGTAAGTTATTTAACTTCCCTAAGCCTCACTTCTTCAATGGATGTAATAATACTTACCTTCCAAGGTGATTGTTAGAAATACATGGAAAAATACAGAGTACAGTTTCTCCCAGAGACAGGTACTTAGGAGTGTGTATCAGCCTCCCTTTTTATTATACTTACTGATTTTGACAATTTAATGTATCTGGTCTTGGGGCCATCAAACCAGACACAGAGTGATAATCTAAAACATTAGATCTTCAAAATCTGGTAATTCCTTTCACTGTGAGAAAACTGGTAATTTGGTCTGTTGTGCAATATGCCAGTTAGATGGTGGGGGAGAGTTTCTTCAGCCTTTAATACTCCTCTGTTAAACCCTATTCTGCAAGATGCTCTGTGACAGAAAACTGTGGACAGATGATGTTGGAACATATTCTAGACTTAATTTCCTTTCTGCAGTATCTCAATTTGACATATTACACAAAGTAGTATATTTCCTAATAAATACCTGTTTGAAACTCCAATCTGTCCCCTTTCTCTCTCTGCTCTACCAACAGCCTCGTCTATCACAATCTTTCATGTGATCACTGAGAGTAGCTCGTCCTACAGACTGAGTCATTTTTTTTTTTTTAAGATTTTATTGGGGAATTGGAGGAGGGGAAAAGCGTTGGGGAACCAGGGAAGGGGAACAGACAAGTTGCTGTCTTTTTGTTCTTCAGTCTAGTTGTAGAGGACGTTGCTTCACTGGCCCATGTTGGTATCATCATTGCACTCTTCCCAGGTGAGGCAGTCTCTCGCCGGTCATTGGAGGCCACTCACGGTGGCTCACGACAGTTCACAAAAGTGCATGCCAGGTGCAGGCCAGCACCACTGCAGCCTATGCCATCACCAGCGACTCACAGCAGCCCAGATCCAGGTTGAGCTGTTGTTCACCATCTTAGCTATAGAGGGCTCAGTGTCACTGGCCCTCATGTGGGATCCGAACTGGGGCCCTGCTGCTCAGAGCTGGCATCCCAAGCCAACTCTTAACCAATGTTCCACTCGGCTGGCCCCCAGACTGGGTCATTTCTATCAACTTTTAATAACATCCTACTTCTCTCTTGTTAAAAATCCAGCAATTCTTTCCATCTCTCTTAGAATAAATTTGAAATGCCTTTCCTGGATTACAAAATTTTTCATGATTTCTCCTCAACCACACTGCTACAAGCATCCAGACTTCCGACTCATCCGCTATTCTTCAGGGAACACTCCAGCCCCTTTCCTTCAAAGTGCCGCATTTTCTCCCACCGCAGGAAGTTTGCACTAAACTTTTTTTATTTTTCTTATTTTATTTTTTTAAATTTTTTATTTTATTTTTAATTAGTTTCAGGGGTACAACACAGTGCACTAGTTATACATTTTACCCCTCAAAGTGACAACCCCCCACCCCCAATTCACCACCCCATTCCCCCCCCATATCATATATATCTATTACTCTTCCTCTGACTCTCTTCCACAGTATAATCCACATCCCGTGACTATCTATATATATTCAATTACAGTAGGTATACCACCTCCGCTTTAATAATACAGTGCAGTGATCAAACCTCTACTCCATCCATGAAATGGTCTCCCTAACAAGACCTATGATCATCTGACATTCCACAGAATATTTACAACATTATTAATTATATTCCCCAAACTGTTTTTCCTATCCCAGTGGCAATATTGTAGTTGCCTATTTTTGCTGTCTAATCCCTTCCCCTTGTCCCTCATCCCCATTCCCCTCCCAATTAGCAACACTGATTTTTCCTCTATATCTATGAGACAGTTTCTGTTTACTTTGCTCATTCATACAGTTTTTCAGATTCCACATATGAGTGAGATCATATGGTATTTGTCCTTCTCTGACTGACTTATTTCACTCAACATAATAGTCTCTAGGTCCATCCATATCATTGCAAATGGCACGATTTCATTCTTCCTTATAGCGGAGTAATACTCCATTGTATAAATATACCACAGTTTCTTAATCCAGTCATCTACTGATGGGCATTTTGGTTGTTTCCAAGTCTTAGCTATTGTAAATTGTGCTGCTATGAACATAGGGGTGCATAACTTTTTTTGAATAAGTGTCTTGGTTTTTCCAGGATAAATACCTAGGAGTGGAATTGCTGGGTCAAACGGTAGCTCTATTTCCAGTTCTTTGAGATACTTCCATACTGACTTCCATAGTGGCTGCACCAATCTGCAGTCCCACCAACAGTGCAGCAGGGTCCCCTTTTCCCCACAGCCCCGCCAGCACTTGTTGTTTGTTGATTTGTTGATGATAGCCATTCTGACTGGAGTGAGGTGGTATCTCATGGTGGTTTTTATTTGCATTTCCCTAATGACCAGTGAGGTTGAACTTTTTTTCATATGCCTGTTGGCCATCTGTATGTCCTCTTTAGAGAAATGTCTCTTCATATCTTCTGCACATTTTTTAATTGGGTTGTTTGTTTTTTTTTGGTGTGGAGTTTCATGAGTGTTTTATAAATTTTGGATATTAACCCCTTATCAGATATATCGTTGGCAAATATATTCTCCCATTCAGTAGGCTTCCTTTTTGTTTTATTAATGGTTTCCTTTGTTGTGAAAAAACTTTTAAGTCTTATATAATCCCATATGTTCATTTTTTCTTTTACTTCCCTTGCCCGTAGGGATGTATCAGTAAAAATATTGCTCCGGGTAATGTCTGCAAATGTACTCCCTATATTTTCTTTTAGGATTTTTATGGTTTCAGGTCTTACATTTAAGTCTTTAATCCATTAAACTTTTTTTAATACCAAACTTGATTTCACTCCAATTTTTACATGGCTGCCTCCTTCTTACGCTTCAGATTTGGCCCTTCTTCAAAGAGGTTTTCCCTGATTACTGTGTTTGAAATTGTCACCTGCTTACTCTGTTTCAGTTCTTTGCATAGTATTTCCCTCTAAATTATTCTCATTTATACCTAGATACCTCCCTACCATAGCTTTCCCTCTTCGTTTATTATATCTCCCACTAACGTGTGGTACATTAGAGCGGAGACCTTGCCGTGTTCCATGCTTTCTCTTCACCTGGATGAGTGTTTGACATAATTAGCAGCTTAATAGATACAGTTGAATGAATCAAATGGCATGACCCCACCGCCTTCCACCTCCCCTCTTCTTTATCTTTATTCTTGGATAGGGGAGAAATAGTGTGATACAAAGAGGGGGGCGGCTAGGAGTAGTGGGATGGAGAAGAAAGACAAAGATGCCATGGTTATGCTTTATCTAAGAACATTTCTATTGGTTAGACTTTAACTTGAGGACGGTTTTACGCTACAATTGTTTTTGAAAGTAAGTTTTATTTTAGTAAACAAGCAAGTGTCTTACTCCAGCATCACTATCTTACAACTGTTAATCTGATGAAGCTTGATTTTCTAAGTGATCGCAGATGTGCTGTGTTGTTTGACTTTAATTTGGTAATTGATCATGTGCTGAGGTTTACAAAACGTAGTCTTTTTTCTTTTCTTCTTTTTTATTTTTTTTCCGCCACACATTTTCACACAGTACATGATAAATTTTACTTGTAGATTGTAAATACCTAAGAATCAAACATGATTCTAATGACAGTGTTCTATATCTGTGTTATACTTTGTGCACTGCAAAATGACCTCACGTTTATTACCCTATTTGATCTTCTAAAATATTTTACTAATAAAATGATGTTTATTTCATATATTAGCTATGTTTATTTATTGGCAATTTTTTTCTTATTATCAAAGAAGTAAAAAGATTTCGATCAATATTCTGTAGGCATTTCTTTAAAACTCAATTGTTAATTTCTTTCCCCTATTCAATGGATTAACTCTTGGGTTTTCTAATGGGATTTACCCTTTTGATCTGGCTTTTGCTAGGGTTTTTTTGACATGTCTATAGGAATTTTTTTATGTCTTTTACAGAAATCTTTAAGTCTTGATCAGTGCTCTTTGCTTCATTGAATTCTCCCTCTTTTTATTTGATAAAATACTAAGAAAACCTTTTGTATTTTTCAACTTTTCTTTGTCTGATATTTGGAACTTCTACCTTTAAAGCCTCTTTCAGTGGCAGAGATCAGACATGGTCTCTGACCTATTTTAAAATATTTCTTGCAAAATTTAAAGTATTTTTATGTTTCTCATCTTTTAATTCCATCAATTTTTACCTTATAAATAGTGATCTTTTTTTTACATATCTTATATAATGCAATCCTAGCTTTCAGATTTTGCTTTCTTTTATTTAGTTTGTCTTTTCTTCAACAGATCTCTAGATATTGCTATTTCTTGGAATGAAATATTTTGTCTTACTGGTACACTCTCCTCATCTGATTTTTAACAGAGCAGGAAGAATTTGGTTTCTGACATTTCTCTCCCTGTCTCTGCCTCTTCCCCTCTCCACCCTATTGTTGTCTTCCTTCCTTGAAAAATTTATTTTCCAGAATATTACCCTGTGTCTTAGTTAGACTGGGCTGCCATAACAAAGTATTATAGAATGAGTGGCTTATAAATAACAGAAATGTATTTCTCTATCTGCATCTATAGCATCTCACACTAACCTATTATAACCCTGATCACATATCACCTGCTTTTTTGCTTTTTTACCATTTGTTGGTAGGGACCAGGAATGTAGGGAACATTCCCAGCCTTAACAAAATATTTACACTTACTTGATACTTAATAAATATTATTAGACTTAAGTTCTTTGGTTACTTATGCCTCTATAGAATTTTTTTTGTTTCTGTCCTAATCTCTCATTTAGGCTTGCTAGACTTTTGAGCAAGATTCCTGAAAGTCTTATAATCATGTTTGATAACTTTTAGTTTCTAATATCTTCTTTCTCTTTATTTATTTAAAAAATGTTCTCGTTCATCTTTCCTAGGACAATTGATTGTTAGAGCTGTAGAGTGCTTCAGGGAAACTTCACCTACCAATCCCCCTTTCCAATTTTATTTTATTTTTTTATATTTTTTTTCTTTGAGGGCAGTGTCACTGGCCCTCATATGTGGGACCAAACCGGGGCCGCTGGCTTCCCAAGCCAGCGCTTAACCACCACGCCACTCGTCCGGCCCCCACTTTCCAATTTTAAAGATGAGGACACTCAGGCCCAGGGATGTCTGTGTGAGTATTAAGTAGTTAATTGACTTCTTCAGAACGAGAACTTAGCTCCCATGTCTCTCAGTGCCTCATATTGCTGTAGTTCATTCAAAACAAGGGCCAGTGGTTTGCTCAGGAAATCCTTGTAAGTCACAAAACCTATTAGAGTGACATTATTATAAGCAGGACTATTTCTCTTTAACAATCTGATAATGCTACTCATCTCTTGAGCTGTGATATGTTCCTTTGGATGATCTACTTTTTGTGATTCCTGCCTTGACCTTGGTCTACTGAATTCCCTTTTCTTCCTCCTACAAGAGAGGCAGAGGTTTCCCTCGTGAGTGGAGAATCATACCTAGATGTTGAATAAGACCAATACTTGGATGATGGACGCCCACAGGGATTTTCCAATGATCCAAAGAAAGATCATTGATCACGTAAACGAGAGTTGTCGCAGATCACAGCACTAACATTGCCCATATATTTGGCCTCCCCTCTCTCACCACTGACTCAGCACCTGCTGATCCTGTTGCATTTGGGTGGAAGGTCAGTTGTCCTTTTACTGTAACCCCCTCCTGTATATTCTGGGCTGCCCCTTTCTAGCAAGGTTTTAACTGCATCCACACCCTTCTGTCTTATAACTGATCTGTATAAATTTGTTGCAGTTCCCTAACTGCTATTATCCTCTTCCTATTCTCACTGTCAAAGGATTATCCTTTACTGATATTTTATTGGGATCTCTACTGGGAGGGGAGAGATGTGTCCAGCTCAGTTGCCATCATGATCTATTACTTCTTTTGTTTTTCATTTTAAATAGAAATTAATGAGCTGCTCTTGATTTTCCATCTAAATTCTGAAACATTTACCTATTATTCATGCTAATTATATTGGGGAGGAAATAGCATATCATAGTTCTGTAAAGTTGGCCTTCCCTATCGGTGAGTTTTGTATCTGTGGATTCAACTAACCATGGATTGAAAATCTTCAAAAATAAGTTACACTGTTGCTGATGTGTACAATGTAGTTTGGCCTGTTTTGGTTGCACCTGTTGAGTATGTAAAGGCTTTTTTTTCTCTTGTCATCATTCCCTAAACAATAGAGTATAACAACTACTTACATATTTTCACATTCTAATAGATATTGTAAGTAATCTAGAAATGATTTAAAGTATACAGGAGGATGTGAGTAGGTTATATGCTAACTCTACACTAGCTATTTTATGTAAGGGACTTGGGCATCCATGGGTTTTTATATCTGTGGGGGACCTGGAACCAATCCCCTAGGGATAGTAAGGGATGACTGAATCATATGCCCCTGTCTGCCATAGAATTAGGTGATCCCCATTTCTAAGTCTAAACTTTGTGCATCTTTAAGTATAAAATAATATTTACAGTTGGTGAAAATATAAATGAATCAGTAAATACCGTTTGTCTATTTCCCCTTTGACTGTAGTTTAATTTATGAAAATATTACAAAACAAAAGTCTCCACAACAACATGCAAAATGTCAAATGTGTAATATCTCAACCTTGTGTGAGCTCTAGGCCTAAGACTCAGAGAGTTAATTAGAGGTAATATTTATCTCCAGTTATAGCAGCTAATATTGGGCAAAACTTGGAAGGTTCAGTTTAGCTAAGTATCCAAGTACTTGGCTGCTGATCCTAAACCTTATCTGAACTATCTGAACCTCTCAAGCCTTGAAAACTGGGCTAGACATCTTATGAGAACAGCCTCATCTGGGGTATTTGGGTCTGTTTGATTCCAGCTGGAACCCAAAACTGCAGAGAAAGGCAAAAATAAAGAATAATTGGGGGGAAACGCTGAACTTCCCCAAACCTCAGAAAGAGGCTTTGGTTAAATGTAGAGCAAAGGTTAGGGATTTTAAGCAACTTTTATTTTATCTGGCTGCTTTTATCCATCCTTAAAAAAATTCCTTTTTGTTTTTAAAAATGTAATCTTTCAAATGAAAGGTCATTAATATTTCTTTGTTTTTGATTGGGCCATATAGTGAGACATTTTTTAAAACAGTGAAACTGCTGCTTTTATATGTCCCAAGTAAGAATTTGACAACAGATGATTGTTCCAGAATGGCAAAGTGCGCATTACTGGTCATTAACACGCACCTAGGTTTGGTTTGGGGCATCACACTAAATGGAACCTTAAATAAAGCTATAGGAACACCATAAAATATAGTCCACTGTAAGCACAGAGAGCAAACATAAACAAAATGTTCTCTACTGTGTTGTTCTTTATCAACTCTGTCAGGAGTACACACATGCAAAACACATTTTTTGTTTGCTTTTTCATCTTTACAGTTATATTTCACTTTGAGTATACCAGTCACAACTGAGGGATTTTTAACATATAAATATGTAGATGTAGAACAGTAATATTTGTTAATTGCATACTATGTGCTATCCACATTTACATAATCTCACAAAAGCTCTAAGAGATACATCTTATTAATCTAATTTTACAGAGACCAGGGTTCAGAAAAGGCTGTTTATTTGCTTAAGCTTGCACGGCTAATGTGATGGTTAATGTTATATGTCAACTCAGTGGGGCCACAGCACCCAGGTACTTGGTCAAGCATTGTTCTTCATGTTTCTGGGAAGGTGTTTTTGGATAACAGTTACATTTAAATTGGCAGATTTGAGTAAAACAGATTGTCTTCCATAATGCGGGTGCCTCATTCAATCAATGGAAGGCCTGCACAAAATACTGACCCTCCCCAAGCAAGAGGGAATCCTGCTAGTAGCCTGCCTTTGGGCTTTAACTGCAACATTGGCTCTTGGTTCAACAGCAGTTTGCCTCTGGACTCTAACTATAACTCTTTCCTGAATCTCTAGCCTGCTGGCCTCCCCCATCAGATTCTGGACCCACTGAGCAGCCATAATTGTGTGAGCTAATACAACTAGCTAGTAAGTTAGGAAGCCAAGGTTCAGACCTATTTCTGTTAACTTTCAGAGCATTACACCAAATTGAAATTTTTATATAAATACTTCTTTTTTTGCTTACTGAGTTTGTAATTCAATGTGTTACTATATGTTCATATTTACATTCATATACACAGGTACACCTGTATATGAGTACATGTCAATATATTGTTAATGAGTGTCTGCTTTGTGGTCTTGGTTATACTATATGTATAAGTTACAAAGTTTTGACTTTTGCTATGGAACCCCTTAATCAAAGAGAATAATGAATCTTGTCCTCAACATGTAATTAATTTTGTGAAGGTTGACTCATTTCATCATACTTACTGTTGCACAATAACAATATTTTGCCCCTTTCATATTATTATTGACTAAATT
Source organism: Aselliscus stoliczkanus (assembly GCA_033961575.1). NCBI lineage: Eukaryota > Metazoa > Chordata > Mammalia > Chiroptera > Hipposideridae > Aselliscus > Aselliscus stoliczkanus. The sequence goes on from CM066733.1 coordinate 125,403,452, forward strand.
TATCTCTAAAATCCATGGTTTATTCTTAAATCCTAGTAATTGAAAACATTTTCCAAAATTTCCTCCAAATTTTGGCTTCATGGAAGGTGTTTTTAAAATTGATAACAATAATTATAACTTTATCTGATTATTCAGTTCTTACTCTTATGGCCATGAAGATGAAACACCTAAAACAAAAATATATATAGAAAAAATTAAGACATGAAACAATACCAAAATTCTATGGAAAATTCTGGAATACTATTTTCAAAGACCCTCTAAAAATTGCCTAAAGGAGAATGTCTAGTAATATTGCCTGTAGCTATGAATTTATCTTGTTAGCTAATTTTGTAGCTGTTTATTTGCCAATCTCTGTCTGTCATTGATGTAGTATCATGGTCCAACTTGTTATATCAGTTCCAGATTGATGTATACTGGCCATACAATTTAGGTGAGGCGTAGTGGTGAGAACTAAGGTATATGAACGTAGCTAAAGAGTATAGGTGTGTGTGTATGTGTGTAAGTGTAAGGGAGTGGTGGTATACATTTAGTATTTGTTCTTCATCTTTTATATGCCAGTGTGTGTCTTATGTACCTTATGTTTATCATCTTAATTACCAAATGACAGTATTGTGAGATAGAAATTACCATCCCCATTTTATAGAGGAGAAACTTGAAGTTCAGAGAGGTTCAATATGAAACATCAAACATCTAGCACATGGTGTAGGAGAATACAAACCTGTGTCTAATTCTAAAATTCAGTTTTCCTATTATACCATGGTATTGATATCGATGAAAAGGAAGAATATGTAACAAAATACCTTTCTTGCTCATGTCCTTCAAAAGGACCTTTGAAATAAACTGAATCTACACCATCAAAGATGTCCTTTCCATTTTGGTTGTAAGTACGAGTTGTAATCTTCAGCCCAGTTTCTTTCTTTCACAACTAGACACTGAAGAATCTTTGAGTGAAAATGCTGTTCTACCTCAAAAAATCCTTCCATTTGTCGTCCCTTTAATGAATCTTCTCTCTCTCTCTCTCTCTCTCTCTCTCTCTCTCTCTCTTTCTCTCTCTTCTCCTCCACCCCCACCCCCACTGGTTGCTAGATCCTTCCTTTCCACAGCTATTGCATATGCTTATATATTCTCATCTATTTAAAAGTAATTCTCCTTTGACACCATTTTCCCCTCCAACTTCTACTTCCAATTCCTCTGTTCCTTTAGTTATCAAATTTCTGGAAAAAGTTGCCTTATCCATTTCTTCACATTCTCCATTGAAATGTTCCCTGCTAAGGTCTTCAATAACCTTGTCAACAAATCCAATAGAACTGTTTTTATTCCTTATCTTTCTTGAACTTCCAGAAGCACTTTACATTGTCCATGCAATCTCATTCCTGAAAACTTTCCCATGTATAGGAAGCTAAGTTCCTGATTTTTCTTCTACCTTCTGCAAACACCTTCTCAACCACTCATTTCTTCTTTTGTTCAACTTCTGGGGTTCCTCATGGACCTCTCTAGACCCCTTTCTGATTTTCTACTCTCTTGTAATGTTATTTCATCTCGACTATTGACTTCAATTAACCTTTATACACTTATAACGGGAGTAATTGTCTTGAACTTTGATCATGTAATATTCACAAAAAGTGGCCATATATTATTCAAACTCAGAAAATTGTTCTGATAAATCAATAAAGCTAGCAATTAAAACAAAAATCCCAATTTACTATCACTTAAAAGCAAATTATATTATCTCTTTTAGGGAATATCTGTTAGAACTATTCCACAAATCATGTTATTAGATTGTCTTTCTCTTTACTTAGTTTTTGTCTACTTGATCCAATATGGACTAAAAGAGGTGAATTAAAGTTTACTTTTACTAATGTGTTTTTATATATTTATCTTTATATTTACTGTCATTTTTTCACTATGAATGTTGAGCCAGATTATTTTGTGGTTATTTGTTCATATTCATACTTGTTTTATATACTCATGAATTACATCATCTCTTTCTTTTTTTTTTGGCATCATTTCCATAATAAGATGCCTTTTTTGAGTCTTGTTTAATCTCTTATGGTGTCAATTCAATCTTAAATTGATATTAAAATAGGTTCTTCTGTGTGTTGGTTTTCCATTGCTGCATAACAATTATCATAAGCTTAGTGGTTTAAAACACCAGGATTTATTAGCTCCCAGTCCTCTGTGTCAGGAATCTGGAACAGTGTTGCTGGGTTCTCAGGGCTGAAATCAAGGTGTAGGGCTGAGTTCTTGTCTGGAGGCTCTGGAGGCAAGTATGGGTCCAAGTTTATTCTTGTTGGCATGATTCAGGTCCTTGTATTTGCAAGACTGAGGTCCTTATTTCTTTTTGAGCTGTCACCTGGGGGCTACTCACAGATCTTGGAGGCTGTCAAGTAGCCCCCTCATTTTTGATCCAGAAAAGCTGCATTAAATCCTTTCAGTGCTTCAGATCTCTGACTTTCTCTTCTTTCACGAGCTAGAGAAAACTCTCTGCTTCTAAAGGGCCATGTGATTATATTAGGCCCACCTACAGAATTTTTCCTATTTAAGTCCAACTGTGTCATATAACATAATGTAATCATGGGGGTAAAATCCATCATATTCACAGTCTAGGGCAGGGGTCGGCAACCTTTTGAGACGGAAGAGCCACCTGGGGTCGGCAAACTGTGTGTGGCTCGTGAGCCACATGCGGCTGTTTGGGTACGTACATGTGACTCTGAAGTAAAATTGAAAATGAAATAAAACTATCATAGTTTCATTTATAATAATACTTTAAATTTGAATAATTTTTAAATTGTAGTGAGGGACTGGATTGGCTCTTCCAGGGGTCAGCAAACTTTTGAGACGGAACGTACCCAAAGAGCCACATCTGACTTGTGAGCCACAGTTTGCTGACCCCTGGTCTAGGGGATTGTGTGGGGCATGCAACAAGGGAGTAGGAAATCTTGGGAGCTATCTTAGAATTCTGGTTACCATGCTCTGCTTTCTTTTTGCATGCATACTTTTTTTTTTTTTTTTTAGCTGAGCCATCTTGCCGCCTGTTGGCAGCTCAACAGCAACTCAGCTCGGGCTGGCATCGAACCGCCTTTGCTCAGAGCTCAGCTCGCACTCTTGAGCAAGCTCTTAACCAACTGAACCACTCGGCCGGCCCTTTGCATGCATATTTTTAATGTTATATCTATGACTGTCCTTATTAACCTTCTGCATCAACTTTGAAAATGTCTATTGTAAACAACAATTAATAGGGTTTTACTTTATGATCTAAAAGAAAGATTTAAAAAAAAATACATGAGTTTAGCTCATATTGATTTATAGACATGTGTTCCTAATTCTTTCAGCATAATTTAGGTTCTACTTTCTATTTTTATGGTTCCCATAGAAACATCTTCTCTATTTTATCTGTAGGTATACTTTTTCATATTGATTGGTGTGTATTTCTTCTAATAATGTATAAGCTTTATATTTAAATTCTTCATGGAACCTTAATTACCAGGTCAATTTATGGTTTTATAATTTATAACTTTTACCTATTATGTGTAGCTTTGCCTAGAACTTTTAATCTTTTATTTCTTTTTAACGACAGCTACTTACTCATTTGTGTGTGTATATATATATATATATATATATATATATATATATATATATATACCAGATTTCCAATGGTTAGTTAACACAAGCGCAATGATTCTTGTTCAAAGTCAGGAAACTTGATCTTAGTATCAATAACATACACCTTTGTATGCTAGTTGTGAAAAAAGAATTATGTTCTAAAGACATAATATGTCATTTGAAAACCATACCAGCAGGATATAACTTTGTAAATATTAAGGTCAAAAGGAACATGTGTGTATAATTTGTTAGAGTTGTCTCTAAGTGTGATCTCTCCTCTGTGTTCCCTTAGTCTGATTTCCTTTCAGGGAACAGAGTCTAAAGAAATCACGATGATGAACCATCTTTTTAAACAAAAATTCTTTATTGACAAAATAGAGCTCACAATCAGAATTTTACCCTTGAAAACAATCTTTGATCATATCTAATCTAATTAATAATAATAATTATTATTTACTATTAATAATAATTATAATTAATATTTATTTATATTTTATAGATGATGAAACTGTGACCCAGGTAGGTTAAGTGACCTACCTTGGTGACTCAGCTGGACTAAAACATAGTTATTTCTTCAAGATAGTACATTGCCTTCCTTATGAAAAGAGCCCTAAAAAATTCCAGATTCAGAAATATCACTTAGACCACTTAGAATGTGAATAATAAACTTTTAATCTGCAATCTGCTCATTTTTTATCATGTTCCCGTTCAGCATTAGAGCTTTCTAAAGTACCTGCTTGGGTATGCTCACCATTAGGCTTTTGTGTGTAACAGCTAATTGGATAGCTAGTAGCAGTTTTTCTTCTGTGGTTTTAAGAATTTTAGGGCCTTATATACTTGGACATCCCAGAAATTCTCTATTTCTGTGCTTGATACAAATTCCTTATATTCGGTTCTTATTTTAGGTTTCAGTTCTTTAATATAGGATGGCTCTCTGTGCGGGGTTTCCTTTTTAGAAAAGCTATTTATCTTTTTTCTTTTTATCTTCTAAGTGACAGCACAAATGAGATGCCAGGGGCCTCTTCCTCTTATGTTCTATTATTGTTTAAAACTGCATGTCAATATCAACTCAAACAGAATCAAATATTATTTTCATTGCCATGATTATCAACTGTTTTTAGAGATTTCAACCATTTTTTCATGGTTTCATCTTATTTCTAAAAGGGAATTATTCTTTTGCGGTGACTTCCTTTTAATGCCTAATTGTAGTTTCTTTTCTTTTTTTTTTTTTTAATTGGGGAAGTATGGGAGGGGAACAGCATTGGGGAATCAGGGAAGGGGAACAGACAAGTTGCTGTCTTCTTGTTCTTCAGTCTAGTTGCGGAGGATGTTGCTTCACTGGCCCATGTTGGTATCGTCATTGCGCTCTTCCCGGATGAGGCGAATCGGTCGCCGGCCTTTGGATGGTCACTCACCGTGGCTATTGGCAGCTCACACTGGCTGCCGGCCACTCACTGTAGCCTATGGCAGTTCACTGCAGCAGGGGCTGCAGCCTACACCATCTCCGGGGCTCGCAGCCCAGCTCCAGGTGGAGCTGTTGTTAGCTGTAGAGGGCAGTGTCACTCACTGGCCCTCATATGTGGGATCTGAACTGGGGCTGCTGGCATCCCCAAACCAGCTCTTAACCAATGTGACACTCGGCCGGCCCTAATTTTAGTTTCTTAGTGGTCTGAGTTAGAGTCATGACAGCACAGATAAAGGTTATATAGGTTTTCTCCTTTTGTAACCTCCCTCCTTTACTTGTACAGATAAAACAATTTCATGAGTATGTTGGTGAAAATGTTTGGGAAGCAAGAGTGATGTGTAAATAGATCATTATTATTAAGTGTTATAATGGTAAAATGTTATTGCATATTTTGGTATATCATGTTTTAGGCCGTTTCCACATGGGCCTGCCCATTGTAAGTTTGGACAAGTCTCTCAACCAATGAAGGTTACAATGCCTTCAATTATAAAAATGTTAATAAGCATTTGTTTCACAGTTGTATTAAAGGATTAATGTATATGTGATATAATGATATAATAAAAAGGTTTAGAAGAAAGCCTAGCATATTGCAGAGCTCAGTGTTAATTCCATTTTCTTCTTAATCTCTACTGCTGCCTTTAATTTCAGGATTTAAGATTCCTGGTCCAGTCTGGCCCAGCCACCTGAAAGCTTTCCAGTCAATCTCTCGTAGTCATTTCTTTACTTGCAGGTGGAAGATATTACAGCCAAATTATATGCTTGGAAATGAGTGTGTGTCCATATTTCCCCCAATTACTTTCTTCTTCCATTAAGGTATTATGGTGTTTAGGATTAATGTCATCAGTTTGTTAAATCTACCATGGTAAAAAAATTCAGTGATAGTAGGAAAGCTATCTAGTGAGGTTAGAAGATGGGTAGACAGTTTTGTTTGTGTAAAAAAAATGAGCAAGAAAATTTTGCATAATGCCTTTTGGAGCAGTCTTGCTCCTCATAATTGCCTGAGATATTTCAAGGTGCTTTGCTATAAATCTGAAGACTTAAAAACATTGTTTTACAGTTTGGCCCACTAAGAGTAATGACCTTTCCCGTTCCTTGTTTTTCTGGGTGATTAAGGGTTTCCTGACTGGCCCCAGGCCATCTGCCCTAACTTTCCCCCTCCAAAGGATTTAGTACTAAATTGTCAAAAATAATCTCATACTCTGAGAAATTTTTCCAGCCCCAGAAGATAGCAAGTGTTTGCTGCGTGTGCTCAAGCCTTGCATGAAAAATCTCGCAAGCGATGCTTCTTACGGATGGTATAAAGCAGTCCCATCATTTATGCTTCTTTAACTAAATTAGGTGTAAATTATTTCAAGAAGGCCAAAGTTCTTCTCGATGTCCCTGTGAGGATAATTTCACAAATGCACAGCAGGTCCCTCCAACCACAAATTTTGGGCAGGTAGAAGAAAACAAGAAGAGAGCTATGGCCTGGGGCCAGTGCACACCTCTCCACAGGGGGTTTCCAGCATGTGAGTGATTTTTAACCAAGCTGACATAAATCAGACTGTGCAGAACAACAAAATTCAGATCGCTGTGCTGGGAGACGCCTGGATAGTGTTACGCTCCCCTCATTAGGAGGAACTGGAGTTGAGCTGAGGAGTTGAACTTTTAGCTGTATCAAAATAACAGTATGGGAGCAAAGTAGAGGCTGGGACCAGGGCGGGTAGCCGTCATGACCCAACCTCTACAGTCAAGTCATATGAAGTGTCCTGAATCCTCATCTTCAAGATCATTGATTTGCAAACAGCTCAATACAATCTAAAAGAACTAGGTCCATGATTGCCATGTTTTAAAGCTTACAGGCAAGACTTGAGCCTCATTCTTTCTCAGCTGGAACATTCTGCCACAGAGGCCTACACTCCCACACCCTGTTAAAACTAAGTGCAGAATGTGTTGCTTAGCAAAGAAAACCATTAACAAAATGAAAAGGCAACCTACTGAATGGGAGAAAGTATTTGCAAATCATATACCTGATAAGGGATTAATGTGTGATCAAAGTGTTTGTTAGTGTTCAGAAACATTTTATTTAAACCAAATTATTTATTATTTGTAGCCATTAACATTTTATGAAAATTAGATATAAAAATTGAGTGTGAAGACCTAAAATTGGGTATATAGGACAAGAATACAAACTACAAACCTTCCTAAGCTAAACTAAAACTTTAAATATAGCAAAAAATCACATCACAAGGAAAAAGAAAAAGTGGTAAATGCAACATAGTGAACAAAGTAATTATAACATAAAATAATATAATACAGTTTGTATAAAACATATTCGTCATATTTAAAAATGTGAATGGTTCTAAATCACCTATTAAAAGAAAAGAGATGTTCAATTGGCTGATAAATCAAAATATAATTCTATGCTATATAGAGGAGACATAACAAATATACACAGAAATTCAAAAAGGCTAGAAACAAAAGTATGGGAAAAGATATACCAGACACATAAAAACAATAAAAAAATCAGAACATTAGATCTTAATATCAGATAAAGTAGAATTGAACAAAACTATAAGTGCTCTTACAACAGTCTCACTTCTAGGAATTTGCTCTGAAGATACACTTCCAACTATATGAAATTATAAATTCACAGTTTTTCATTAAAGCATTGCTTGTAATTGTAAATAATTATCAATGCCTAAATATAAGATATTGGTTTAAAATGCTTGGTGCATACTCACAATGGAGTCCTATGAAGCTATAAAAAAAGAATGAGGAAGAGCTCTATAAACTGATAGGAAGTAATTTCTAGGATATAATAGTATGAAACAAGCAAAGTATAAAAAAGATTTATATAGTAAGCTACCCATTTTGTAAAAAATATGAGGGTTTCCTCTATATATCTGCTTGCTTTTGCCAAAAGAAACACAAAAAAGATCAATCAGGAAACAATAAAAGTGGTTAGCTATAAAGAGAAATTGGGTGGAAGGGACCTGGAAGGAAGGACAGTTCTCTGAGTATATCTTTCTATATACTTTTGGCATTTGGAAGCATGTTAACATTCTACACATTTAAAAATAAAATTAGGAATATAGTGTGGTGATGTAGTCAATGGAATTGAAATAGATATGTATGATATCGTGGGTGGGGGGACAGGGGAGGGGAAAGGGGGTAGTCACTTCGAAAGGGGTGAAAGATAATTATTGCATAGTTTTGTACATCTGTAACTATTAATAATAGTAAAAAAATAAATTAAAAAAATAAGAAAACAGAATGCAAGAGGGTAAGAAAATTACACAAGACCATAAATCTAATAAGTACTGGGCCTTGAATTCAAATCTTGATCTGTGTGGTTGCAAAGCCCACCCTATAAAACACTGCAAAAAAAAAAAAAAAGAAAAGAAACAGAAAAAAAGTCATTTGATCAAGATTACTAAGAAAAAATCTCAAGGCATTAGCAGGTAAATAAAAATAAGTAGGTAGGTACTTCATAAAAAGAGGATAAACAATTCTATTAGAGGAATCCAGGTCTCATGACGTCAGAGAAGGTAAATGAAGACCAAAACCCAGACTGACCATCCTTCATGGCCGTCTAGGATCCTACCTCTCTGAAGCATTCCTGCCATACCTGCTTTTATTGAGCTTCATCAATTCTAAACTCTCTCAGAACATATCACCTGTAATATATAATTTATCCCTATACTAAATAGATAGTCCTGTGTTGTTTGCTTTCAAAATAAATAAATAAATAAATAAATAAATAAATAAATAAAAATAAAAATAAAAATAAAATTAGGGCCGGCCAAGTAGCGTGTTGGTTAGGAGCTGGCTTGGGAGCACCAGCTCGGAGCAGCAGAGCCTGGTTTGGATCCCACATGAGTGCCAGTGACGCTGCCCTCTACAGCTAAGATGGTGAACAACAGCTCCATCTGGAGCTGGGCTGTTGTGAGTCTCCGGTGAATACGTAGGTTAAAGTGGAGCTGCAGTGGGCTGCCATGAGCTACGTGAGTGGCTCCAATGGCCAGCAACCGATCTGCCTCAGCCGGAAAGAGCGCAATGATCATAATACCAACATAGGCCAGTGAAGCAACATCCTCCACAACTAGACTGAAGAACAAAATGACAGCAACTTGTCTGTTCTCCTCCCCCAATTCCCCAATAAAATCTTTAAATAAATAAATAAAAATTAAAATGAAATTAAATCAATAGGATAAGAAGAAAAAGCTGATTACAAACAGTATTTCAAATAAATGACATAACAATGCTCAAAAGGGAAAAAGAACTAATACAAATAATATGAACACACTACATTGACTCCATATGTTAAACTTTTTTAGTAGGTTTCTTTTTTCTAGTAGTAGTATGAATGTAGGAATTCTGAAACTGTTTGTTGTTAATATACGATTAGGCAAATGAGCAAGTGTGTTGAGGGGGAAGCCAGGGTTCAAACTGAGCAGGAAGGAAGGCACGGATATGGAACAGGGATGGCAAGGAAGAGTCTTGTGAGGTTGGACTGGAATTGGTGGTATTAGAATAACCTCATGGTTCCTCATATATATCTTTTTATAAAATATCGATGTCGTGAATGACAAAGAAAGGTTGAGATACCTTTCCAGATTAAATGACACTAAAGGAACATGACACCTAAATGCAATACATGATTTTAGAATGGTTCATGGACTGAAGGGAAATAATACATAATATTATTGGATATAACTACCATATGACCCAGCAATTCCACTTCTGGAGAAATCTAAAACACCAATTTGAAAAGATATATGTACTCCTATGTTCTTTGTGTCATTATTTACAGTAGCCAAGATTTGAAGCAACCTAAGTATCCATCAATAGGTGAATGGATAAAAAAGATGTGATGTGTATATACAATAGAATATTACTCAGCCATAAAAAATAATGAAATCTTGCCATTTGCAACAACATGGATGGACCTAGAGAGTATTATGCTAAGTGAAATAAGTCAGACAGAGAGAGACAAATACTATATGATTTCACTTATATGTGGAATCTAAAAAAACAAAATAAATGAACAAACAAAACAAACGAACTCATAGATACAGAAAACATTTTGATGCTTGCTGGATGGGAGGGGGTAATGGGTGAAAAAGGGAAAGGGATTAAAATGTGCAAATTGCCAGTTATAGAAACAGTCATGGGGATATAAAATACATCATAGGGAATAGAGTCAATAATATTGTAATAACTATGTACGGTGTTAGATATTCGACTTATCATGAGATCACTTCATAAGTTATATAAATGTCTAGTCACTATGTTGCACACCCACAACTAATATAATATTGTATATCAACTATAATTGAAAAACAAAAGAAAACTTGAAAAAGAATGTTATTGGAACAATTGGCATATGGACGATAGATTAAATGAAACTAGATAGATATATTGTGTTAATGTTGCACTTACTAAATTTGATAACTGTGCTGTGGTTATGTAAACAAATAGCCTTGTTCTAAGGAAATGCATGCTGAAGAGGCAAAATGTTCAGAGAAAATAATAAAACAAATCTTGTGAAAGGTCAAAAAATTGGTAAAGGATATATTCTTTAATTCTTTAAACAGTTTTATAGATTTGAAGTGATTGCAAAATAATAAGCCAAAGACAATATCATGGATAACATTAAATTCATTCCCTGATACCTTCTTTGCCAAGGAAAAAAAATTAATGTATCATTATGTCACTATGTTATTCTCCTATGTTTTTCACCCTTTCTCCTTTCCATGATTCTGTGAATACCTGAAAAGCACATCATGTGTTCTTACTTTTCAGAGCTTGTCTTCTTCTGATTCTTTTGGTTGTATTTTTCAAATATTTGTTGATTTAATTTTGTGTACACACAAAACAAGTGTAGTCTCTCATTTGGTTCCAAACATGTTCTCATTGTACATATTTTCAAGAGATAGAGTGAGGTCTTCTTTTACAGAAAGATAATAACATGGCTTTGGTTTGGGACACTGATTTCAGCCATTTTAGTGAAATTTGAGCGCAAAACTAACCTATGTGTAATTTTAATTATTTTCATTTCCCATACATTTTTTCTTATTTCTCAAATGTTTTACATCATATAGATAACCCATGTTTGCAACTTCTTATAAAATGTTAAAAGCCATTAACAATATATATCAAGAGGAATCACATGCAAAAATATATATTTTGATAAATATGATAAAATTTGTGTCATATTAAAACCTTCTCAAAAAGAAAATGTATAGGCTATTTAGCAAGATATTGGCTTTAACATCTTACATATGTCATCCATACAACATTGGGCATTTAGGGACTGATGCTGTTGTCAAAAGCTGTAAATGGGTTCCACATGAAGTGTCAAGGAATTCAGTAAAAGGAGGATCCATTTTCAATTACGACTCTGGGAAGTTTATAATTTTATTTTACTTAGCAGGAGGGTGTTTAAACCCCTCCAACCAAAGTTATACAACTTAAAGAAAAATCCCAATGAGATCACAAGAAGCAGAGCTGTAGAATGCTGACCCCTCAGAGAGAATGCAAACTCAGAGCAATTGTCTGAGAGGCACAGAAAAACAGGACCAGGTTAATGAATCTATGTGTGGACACTGCTAAGAGCTCAGAACAAAAAGACAAGTAGCAGGAAAGGCCAGACTGTTGGACAGGAACAACACAGGGCATGAAACCATGACCTGGAGGGGACAAGACTATTTCCACAATGGAGATAGATTATCACCAGTTCCTTAATGAGGAGAAACTGGAGACAAATGTCAGAATGCTGAATATTATATAGTTTATATACAAGTACAAAATATAAACATAGTTATTACAGAATATGGGTTTAATCACGAATGAGTGCATTAGTCATTCTCATAAAGTACCTGCTGAAAAGCACATGTAAATATTATATAGAGGTGTTTGGACTGAGCAGTGTATGCTTTACAGACAAAATTCTGGTGCCTAAAGCCACCTAAACCAAGTAAGTGACCCCTTTTTAGAATTCAATATTCAAATGGATTTTTTCATTTTAAAATTTTCTTTATATTAGGTTGTTCTCTGAGTATAATTACTATAATACTTGACTTACTGTAAAATAAGAGTTTTTACTTTATTTTTTTGTATTGTCTTCAAATGAACTATTAACAAGGGACTGGTGAAGTCTTCTCAATGTTAAATGCTTTATGAGAAAGGAATAAATGAAATAACACAAATGATAATACAAATGTTGAAAAGCACGTGTGCGTGTTACCAGAAAATTAGTGTGACTGGTTTTGTGCCATATAATTTAAAACAGAGTAAAGGCATTCTAATAATTAGAATCATTTGTATTACATGGGCATTTCTTTTCCTATTAACCTAGAAGTTGCCCATATTATATAAATAAAAACCCACATGGAACCAGTGGTTTCTTGGGTAAACTGTGTTTTGATTGTGTGGTGAAGTATATTGTTTGCTTTGTCTTGCAAGTTGTTATTGGATGTCAAGAAATGTAGTGACTGAAAGCTTAGAGCGTAAAAAAGGAAAAATAGTAATTTGAGCAGAACAGCAACACATTCATTTTGCCTCCTGTATTGCCTTCCATATTCCTCTTTTGGTCTCCCCATTTTTTAATTCTAATTTTCAGGACTTTCATGCCTCCCTTTGCACCTCCTTTTTGTCATCACCTAACTCTTGCCAGAACACTTGAACTGGTGTTTGGCAAAAATATGAGGTTCCCAGGAATGAGGAGGAGTGGGGAAGGAAATGAATGTTTACTGGGTGCAGGAGAATTTACATGGATCATTTCATTTACTCCACCACAGGAACTCTATGAGGTTGGAATTCTTATCTCTATTTTATAGATGAGAAAACCAAGGATCAAAAATGTTCAGTGATTTACCTAAGGCTAATGGTACCAAGGGAGGGAGCCAGGATTCTATCCAGACACGATCTGAATACAGAAACCATACTAAAGCCTGATATTTTTCCAGTACCCTTAGAGTTGAATCAATCTCACCATTTTTACTTTTAGTCCTTGACTTCTGCACAATCTCCAAGGGGTCAATGTCTAAATCTGACATTGGGGGACCAAAGCAGACCATGTAAACTATGTGTGTGGTTGGGACAGGTTGGAACACTATGTTGAAGGCAATATTAAATGTTGATTCCACAAAAAGGGCTATTGATTGAATCGCTGCCTATAGTCACACCTTGGATTTTCTTTGGTGGTCTTCCTTCTAAGTAATGACAAAGCAAGACCTAGTTTCTTTTATGAGAACTGAGAAAGTCACAGCACAGGGTGGTCTTAAGTTTCAGAAAAGTTTAGCTTTTGTTAACATAGATTTTTCCAATCCTGAAAGTCACACTTCTATGCATAAACAAAAGTTTTAAGAGTCATATGTTTTCAATGGGCGAGAAGTCAGTAAGCACTCATAGACGTTTGCCTTTCAGTCATGGTAACTGAAGAGGTTAGACCTGTGATGAAACTCATCGTGTTTGAAAATCAGTTGCTCTCTGCCAACTTTTCTTTAGATTTAACTTCTATGGATTTTTAAAGTTACCAATAGCTCTATTACCGAGTTCCACACACTTGCTGCTTAAGTGATTAATTTTTTACTTCAAACATGAGAACTGACTTTCTACATTCCAATATGTATTTCCCTAGGCATAACTGGCTGAAGGGAATTAAACTCAACTTATATATTTTTTCTTTCTTTCTGGCTTGAAGCAGTCCCCAGGCTTTGCAAAATAGAGGTCCATATATTATTTATGGTTAAAATAAAAAGACATTTAAACATAAAGTTGCAAGTCAGATGATGATTGCAACGTACATCTATTAAATTTAATATATTTGGGTTTATTTGGATAAACTTAAATAATTATTAATCTAAATGTCTTATAATATTTAGTCATGATCAGTGTGCTCAGTGCTTTCCATATTTACTTCCCATTAAATATTAAAATACATAAGAAATAAAATAATAGACAAAATGACTTCCTTTTTACCAGATAAAAATTCTACAGATTTCAACTTGAATTGATTTGTAACTATTGCAGTTAATATTTCTTTTCAAGTAAGTTATAATTATAAATAGAATAGAAAACAAGTATTTGTAAAGAATATTTTTGTGTGTCTTGCCTAGTAATTTGTTTATTATTTAACAAAATACATCTAGTTAATCACTTCTCACAAGATTACATTCAATAAAATTTCTCATTTGGAATAAGTAGTTCTGTCAGAACACAAATAGGGAAGAGAAACCACAGGCTCATTTGAATAGAGAAACTTTAATGTAACTTAGTATTAACTATACCAGGGATTGATGTAGTGTGGGATTGGCTTGCAAGAAGTGAAGAAAACTAAAGAATACATGAATAGAAGATAGAAGAAGCAGTCAGTTACTCCTAAGGCTGAGATAGACACCCAATAAGAAGTCTTCATTCTCCCAAGCCTGAGATCCAGGTCTTGTTGGAGAAGAGACAGACGTTGCAGAGAAGTTACTGTAATGCCACGCTGGTGGGATATGCTAGGAATCTATTCTCTAACGTGCTGGGGAAAGCTTTTCACAGGGAGGTATCCTATCAGGAATACTTTGAAGACCATTTGAGGAGTGTGCCAGGGAAAGCTGCTGCTGCTGGGAGCTGGGAGCTGCTGGACACCCTGCACTGTAGGAGTCCTCGTACTGGCAGACATGCCTGTGCTGTAGGAGTGTGCCCAGTGAGGATATGGAAATTAGGAAACAAAACTCTTTTCCTCCTGCCCTGAGAGAGCTTTAGTGCCAGCTGGCAAAGAAAAAATATTTACAGGGTCCAGATCAATTTCCACAGAGCAGGCAAAAAGGGTGAATTTGGAACAGAGAGGTAATAAATCAATAACTGGCATATTAGACTTAAAAAAAAAAAAAGACTGGATACATTATATTTTAATATCAATTGTAGCCATGTCATGTTTTTGCTTTGTTTTAACCAGTAATACAATAATTAAAAATTATTCCTCAAAAGAAAATGTCCCACAATCCCATTAATCAGAGATAACTTTCTTTAATGTTTTGGTGTACATCAATATATTTTTTCTGAATTAGTATCCTTGTTTTCTACAAAAATGGAATTTTGCTATCCAAATAATTTAATCCCTTTTTTATCTAACATTACTGCAGATATTTTTCCATTTCATACCATACATTTCTATGTCACAGGACTCCATTGCATGAATGTACCATGCTTTAGGTAACCAATGCTCATGATAATTTTGCTGCTTTTTTTGCTGTTAAACAATGTGATGACCTTCCTTGCATATGCATTTTTACATGAGTGTCCAGTGAATTCCAAGGATAAGTCCTTAGAAGTTGAATCCTGGAGGACATACATGCTGTAGGTGCTTTGGATAACCCGTGCCAAATTGCCCTATGGAAATGTTGGGCCTGTTTATACATTTTCTCAGCAGTGTCTGGTTAGTACTGTACATGTTTCAAAATGTCAAATATTGTTTCTGACATGAGTTTTATAACATATTACCATAGATCCATTTACATGTGCAGATTTTACTTCAAACAATTCCCAGAAATCAACATTCAGTAAAGAGTATTGTTCAGTAGCCAGTCGAACTGCTTTAGTCCCTGGCTCCGTTTCTTACCGGCTGTGACTTTGGAGAAGGTATTTCACCTCTATGTGCTCATTTCCTCTTTTGTGAAATAGGATCAAAATGTTATCTGCTTCAGTTGGGCTTGCAAGACTGTTAAGAGGAGATAATGTATATAAAGCACTCACATCTGTGGCTGGCACAGGGGAAGATCTCAACAAATTGTTTGTTTTTTAATTCAGGTTTTATATTTATCAAATAGGGAGTTTAAATTTGTGTATGATTTTATATCAACATAATTCATTTTCCCGGTGAAATCCTTTGGGAGTGTGAAGTATTTGGAAACTCACGAGGCCATGCTCTGTTCGTCAGTTCATGCATGCGTTTCTGATTGACAGCCATCATGGATGTAAGTGGGGGCAAACTGTGGCTCCAAATGAATTACATTTTTTGGTTTCTTAATTTCAGTGTTGTTTAATCATAATTCAGAGTAAATATAATACACATAAATGCAACTTTTAGTTAAAGATGGGATGTGTTCATATTATTACACATTGTTAAAATACTTAATATCATTATCGTCTAAAAAATTTTCAAAAGTATAATTTATAGAAAACCCTCCTCTTTTAAAATAGAATAACTTATAATATTTTTATGTTTTAGTATTTTTGCACCAAAAATGATAATATTGGACTTGAGTTTTCAGAATATATTAATTCAAATTGCCAATATAAGAAATGCTAAAATTGAATGAAAGTATTTGGCCACATTCTCAAAACTGGAAGAAAAATGATTTGCCTTAAGGCCAGTTTTAGCACAGTGTCTAAAACAAATACAATATCACTACATAAAACTTGAAAAATATTTCAGGTATTTATTGCAGCACCCCTGAAGAGAAGGCAAAGAAGAACTTACATTGTGTCACTTGTGTCACACTCAGAAAAACTACCTAAAAATTCTCTTACCACTTTACCCTAATCACTGTCTCATTTCCTATAGGAGCTGATCACTTTCTCTTCATATGTTTTAGTTTGATAGCTAAAATGCCACCTAGTGCCTACCTCCATTCTAAATATCTGGTCTTACCACCTCTTTATGAGGAAAGGACAACCTGGAAAGGGGTCAGAGGGCCCGACTCTGTGCCTGTCATACAGATCTGTCGGGGAGAGGAGGATGCATTCAAAAGGACCACATTGAAGGGAGCTCCACATTTTATCCCCCTTAAAATTCTATGCAATGCAACTATGACCAATGTCAGGTCTGGGAATTTGATCAGGTATACCAATCCAGCCCCTCCTTGAGACACAAGTGGAAATAAAAGATGGGTGGATTTGGAGATAGAGAGAAATCTTAATTTACCCCTAAAGTCTAACAGTTATGAAAACAGAGTCAAATAAAATGAAACAATCAGGCTGTAGAAATAATTCTGTCCTCTACTTAAGCATTGTAATTTAAGACTTTTGTGGCTATTGATATAAATAAGAACTTTACATTCTGAGGAGTATGACTTCCATTTACAAATGAAAAATATGATTACAAAACTTCAGTGAGGGAGAGCATACGTAGATCCTATTTTCATTCTGATAGGAAAGCAGTAAAGGACAATTGTTATTCTTTCTAGTGTGTGTACCCTTGAGCTATGTCCTTGGAAATTTGTGAATCCCCAACTTTTTAAATAACTTTATGACACGTGCTTTATTTACTCTCTTCCCCCAGTGCAGTAACATATAACTGAAAAATATGACTCTTTCAGACCATTCATGATTCAATTAATACATGACTAAAGCCATTTATAAAGCTGTTATATAAATTCTGCCATAGGCATTATTATTTTTGTAATATTAACTTTAACTTATTTGAGAATGGTGATTTTAAATGAGGGTTCCTCTTTTACAGTGCATGTATAGAGTAGGTGGGATCAATGGTGAAATATATTGTACAGCAGGTAAACGAGGGTCACCATTGCTTAACAGTGGCCTACTTTCTGCTGAGGCAGCCATGTTGATCTTCATGGAAGAAAGAAACAGGTAGTTGAAAATAGGAGAGATAAAATGGGAAGCACTTTATAAAAGGACACCAGAAGAGAGGTGGCTTGTGATTGCATTTGCATACTGGAAGGCCTCGGTATATTTTCAAAGATCCAAAATAGCTTGCTCTAGTTCTTCAGAATTCTAATTGTTGCCACTTTGAAATCAATTCCCTGGTTTTCTGCACATTTAACCAGCTCTTCTTTATGACCTACCATGGTGTCCACAAAATCTTCACCACTTCACTTTCCAAGAAACTCTCATAATGGGCATCACACTATCATCTGTGGATGAAACCCTGCCTCCAACCACATGGATTTCTAAAAAATTTACTTTTATATTTCACCTCACCCACTAATGACTTACTGTTCATCAGTCTTTAGCAATGTGGTAATAGAGGAATGTTTTCATTCTTTCAAACACTGGCATCGATGCTTAGAGTTTTTCCATAGTGTTTCCATAGTCATCATGCCTTGGTTTGGAAGGCTAGGAGACAACCATGATATTAGGGGAAGGGAACACCATATTAACTTACATTAAGCCATGAAAATGGGAGAACTTGTGCATATTTGGTGTATATAATAGCAGAACCTTAAATGCATAGTTATGGGAAGTAATATATTTTTATGCTTTTGGCCAAAACATTTATTAAACCAGTCTCAAAAAAGATTGACCGTGCTCCCCACTTTCATATATGTCTGCCAAGGAAATCTGGCTTCTTGGTGCCCTTCATTTTGTAGAATAGTGAATAAGCCCGGCTTAACTACCCTGTCAACTGCACTGGCCTAAAGTCAAGGTCAGTCTGGCTTTGGCCACCTGAAACCTTGTGTTCTCTCTCTCAGAGGCAGTTTCTTCCAACCAGTTTCATTTCGAGCTGGAATGTTATTTTAACCTTCTGTATGTCTTTCTTTGTCTTGAGAAAGATATAGAATATATATATATATATATATATATATATATATATATATATATTTATTTATTTATATATATTCTAAATATGCTGTCTTCCAGTTTACTTCACAATATATAAAATTATATGCTTCTTCAATTTAAAAAAGTCTTTCTGTATGACAAAAATTATTCCTATACCTGAACTAGTAAGATGACACCTGTAGCTTTAGAGATATATTTCTATAGGCTCCTGACTTTTTCCCACTTCAAATTTATGTTGAGAGCCACACATTTTCTGGGTATGTTCTTACACTCTAACATCTTTACAATATTTACTATTTTTTACACTTACAGTTTTGCACAGGTTAAAGCACAGATTGAAGTAATTTCCCAAATTACTATTTCGTGTTTCCAATAAAAAATATGGTGGAATCACTCACACCATAGAGCCAGCAGCAAACATTGTGATGAGCAAGACTCCCCTAGACACTTCCCTTGTTAAGACTAAATTAAACAAAATCAATGGCAGTGGTCTCTGTTATGAAGTGAATGTTTCTGTCCCCTCAAAGTGCATGTGTTGATTTCTAATCCCCAGTGTAATGATATTTGGAGATGGGGCCTTAAGGTAGAGCCCATGGATGGGATTAGGACCTTTTTATAAGCAGAGGCCTGAGATGCTCACTCTCTTTCTACCATGTAAGGACACAAGGAGAGGTAGGCAGTCTGCAATGCTGAGGAGGGGCGTCACCAGAACCCAACCATGCTAGCACCTTGATGTTGCACTTCTAGCTTCCAGAACTGTGAGAAATAAATTTCTATCACTTATAATAAATCCAGTCATATATTCGTTACAGCAGCTCAAGCTAAGACAGCTTCTCAATATAAATTTTATATCCTTTGTGCTATGGAGAACTAATGCAGAATTTTGGGAAATTTTACATTGTCAATGCATTGTAGATTTTAAAACTAAAATTGGTTGAATTTCTGTTTTATGTCTTTTGATAAAATATAATTTCAGATAGACTTAAAGCAGGGAGAAAAAAATACTTGTACTCCTGTCAAAAGTGTATCAATAGTGATGATGTGAACCCAGGTAATTAACATTTTTTATACCTTAATTTACCTATTAATGATAGTTAAATAATAAAAAGTATCAGGACTATTCTTTAGTAAAAGTTGTTCATTTAAACATTTGCTGAGTTTCTTTTATGGGCCAGGCATTGAGCTAGGTGGTACAGGTACAAAGATGAGTAAGTAAGTCATATGTCCTTGTTTCCAAAAAATTCAGTCTAGTAGAAGGGAAAATAGTTCTACAGATGAGAAATGTTCAAAGTGTTGTGGGTGAAAAAAAAAGAAAGAAAGAAACTTCTTAGGAGAGCCAGGGAATTCTTCAGCAAAGACGTGAGATCTGGCTTGAATATTGAAGGGCAGGGAGAAGGAACAAAATCCCAGACAAAAGGAACAGTGTACAAAGGTATGGGAAAAAGTGAGTGCTTTTGAGCAGCGATGAGAAACTTAGTATAACCTGAGGAAAGGAAAATGAGAAGAGGGAAAATGATGGAAAAAGTACATGGTGAAAGATTTTTTTTCTCAGGTCAGAAAGTCTGAACTTGATCCCACTGATAATGGGAACCATTAAAGGAATTAAAGCTCTAATGATGATTTTTAAAAAACTCAATGTATTTAAAAGGGGATGTATATAATCTCTTTTATAACCTTGCTTAGTTTTGTTTAAATGACCTGCTATAGGAGCCCTCAGAGTATCATTATTTTTTATACTCTTCAGTGCCTCATTGACCCTCTCTTTGCCTCTGAATTACTTCCATTATAAACTGCCTTGAAGTTCATGCCAATTGTGCCAAAGTGAAAAGATACAGTAAATAGAACCCCTAAGGAGAACTCAATCCTGCAATATAATATATCTTCCTGAATTATTTGGTTTGACAGTCTGTGCATTTCAATTAACTGTATAATTACCACTTGGGCTTCTGCCACTTCAGCTGGTTCTACACAGCTGAAGACAGCTGATATAACACATAAAACACGAGGATACCTAGAAGGGATAAAGACTTAAAATTGATAGATGTGGACAGGCCCATCTGTGTTGGCCAAACCAAGCATCTGTGGCATAATTACTTTTGGAAATTAACTGTAAAACTGACAAGAAATAGTCACAGAACACTATTTTTTTTTTTTTGGATAAAAGTCTCTGGGTAAGGCATCAAGTATCATTTCACTGAGTGTCCAAGACTTTGAAATAATCCTAACATTCTTTTGTCTTGTAAAGCACTTGGATTAATTGATCATTTGAAATGAACCTCTTCTGGGACTTGCAGGTTTGCTTGGTGTTCTAGTTTGAGATAAAATATTTCATTTTCTTCTTACTCCATTGTTCTTTTTATGAATTTCTTAAGAATATGTTTAATTATAGTTATTTGTTTATTAAAATATCTAAATCTAATTAGAATTAAAACATTTATATTTTTAAAATGAACTGATGGTAACATATCTCCACAGTTTATTCAAAATTGAAGCTGAGAATAGAAATAGAAGAAGATAATTAACACATATGGATATACATGTATAATACACACTATGCAGATTTAATATAAAACATACAGTGTTATATGATTCAGAATTTCTCAAGCAATGAAACAGTAATCTTTTGAGGTGTTAAAAGTGGCTTCATGAAAAGTATCCATAATCAAACAAGTTTGGTAATGCTGAATTATTATTTTATTCCCCCTTTCTTAGAAAACCTTAACTTTTTAGCATTTTAAAGTCTTTTAGAAGTTCTGCCATAAAGAAAAGCATTTAACTTTGTTTAACTTAATGCTTTCAAAACTTATTTGTGTTTAGAAACTCTCCTCTCTTCAAAACATTTAATGTCTCATAGTACTCTAGTATTAAGTAAATATAATTTATTATACACACAGAGGTGCACATAATAAACACAACACATTTCCCCTGATTAAGTAGAATAGGCTGTCTTGATATAAGCTGTATAGTAGAAAGCATTACAATTGAAGAGAGTGCCTGGAACATAGTAGGCACTCAATAAATATCTACTGAATTGAACTGATTTTGTTTTGTAGACATTTCACTCTGCCGACCCCACCTCCAATGGTGAGTTTCCTACAGCACACACTGAAGCCACTTTTGCCTGCAATCAGACAAGCTAAGTTATTATGATCTCTTGTAATTAAAACCCTTTGTTCAGCATATTTTAACTTGCTGTATTATAGCAAAAAGGCTTCTTTTAGTGGTTGTAAAACACCCTTTAGCCCTGAAATTCTAGCATGCTGAAATAGATCAGGTAGCCATGAACCATCAGAGGACTGTTTTCTCAATGTCACATTACCTCTGCCCATGTTGAAGAAGGCATTAGTCGTCAGGGCTCACTGCTTTTCCTGGGCCTCATGCTTTTTCAGCATTCTCTGCCTTCATGACATTTCTTCTCTTAAGGTTTGATCACTACAGGTTTGTGGTTGTGCTTCCCATCTCCATAGGTACTCAGGTACTGAAATCCATTCTACAACTTGTGAAATTTAAAATCACCTAATGTCCTTTTCATATTGACCTATCTCCCAAGCTTTTTCTGTGAACCCCTTGAGCAAACATTTTAGTGTATACTGATTTTTGAAATCACAGAGGTGAAATATAGAGTATTCAAAATGGTCTCATGGTCTAATAACAAAGCATGAACATGACCAATGATCATGGCTTTGGGTGATAACAAATATGATCACAGTATGCACAGAAGGCAATGTTATATCAGAGGAGAATCATCTCAGTAGAGTCACAAAATACTCTCAGTTATACTTTACATTTCTCCCTCCACCACACACCCACAAAAATATTCACCTTTCTTGTCTCTTCAGGACCTAAACCTGAAAAGTCACACAATAGGATAATGGATTCATTTAAAATTTGTGATTTTATACTCCAAATAAGCTCTCAACAATGCTCAGTAGTTTTATGTCTTACTTCAGGCTCTATTTGGAATTCTTTAAAATAAGTCTTACTAGTTTCTCTTCTTAACCCTCCATCTTCTCCTACCTTTTAATTTTGCACCTCAGTTGATAATCTTACCTCATTTTTTAAAAATAGAAGACCCTATAATAACACCCTCATCTTCCCATTACCAAATTTCCAGGCTACCTGACTACACTATCTTTGTCCTTCTTCTCTCTGTAATCCTGGAAAAAGTATCCCTCCTTCATTCAAAGGTCAGTGCCTTTACTTTTGCCTTATATAGAAATCAATCTCTACTATCGATTCTCTTTTCTACTTAATCAATCTCTCCTCTACTAGAGCATTCCACCAGCTTAAAGATCTTGCAGTGTCTCCCATGTTGAAGAATCAAAAGATAGATGGGGAGATGGAAGAGGAAGAGAAAAAAGAAAAAAGAAACTTGTCTTTTAAGCACTTTATCAGCCTATTTCTCTGCCCCATATTGTATCTAAATGTATTTTAAAAAACTGTTCATATACTCTGCCTCAACCTCTTTACCTCCCTCCTTCGCTTTTCAATCTCTTCCAATCTGGATCAATTTACATACCTTCATTGATGCTGATCTTCATGCCATGGAAGCCAATAAACTTCTTCTATCTTCATCTTTTTTAGAACTCTCATCAACATACAACTTGACATCCAAGTTCTTCTCAGAACCACCTTGGACCTTGGGTTCTGTATCTGTTCCCCTGGCTATTTTTCTATCACGTTGGCCACTCCTTTTCTCATTTTTCTTTGATGCTGTCTCTACCAATCATTATTCTTCAGGACTTGGCTCTCCCCTTTTCTTTGGCTGAGCTCTCTTGTTATGTGTTCTCACCTATTTCCATGGCTTTGTATTTTTCTGTTGTTTCATGATTCCCCTGAGCTTCAGATTCATATCCAATTACCTACCTGAATAAATTTCATCATTGTCTCAATTTAGAAAGCATTATAAGGTGCCCTCATATGGCATTCCATTGCTCTTACTACAGGTGTGGGAAGTCTTCCTTTCTAGACCATCATGTCCCTGCTAAGTATCTAGGGCTTTCCCAAGTATTGTGAGTCACTGATACATTACAAAATGATTTGTCTATTTTTCCATATGGGGTCAGTGAGAGGAGGGTCAAATAAAATCTGAAGCACCAACAGGTGTCACTCCTGCTGAGCAATGGCTGGGAGAAGAGCCACACTGAATTGAAGAGATGCCTTTATTAGACATTGATGAAAAGAACAGCTTGCATGACCCCTGGGCACAAGGGAAAGGCAGTGAGTACATTAAAAAAAAATAGTAGGCTAGGGCACTCATCAGATGGTGACTTTCACACGGTACCTTAGCAATGCTTTTTACTGTAACCCTTGCTGAGTTAGTCCCCATTCCTGCTCATGTGGCCCATTTAGGCTAGTCCTTTGAACCCATACCACCAACCTCTCATCACGTCTATCTTATTGTTCCTTTTCATCTCAGGGAATCTCTTCTTTTCTGGCTACTGGGAAAGGGATTGTAGGAGTGGGTAAGGGCCTGATGGAGCAAAGGTCTTATCTGCCTAATTATGTCTCTCCTGAACATTTTATCCATGCTAGGAATCTTCCCTATGTTCTAAGGTATCCAAAGCCAGGAAATCTCCCCTTGCCTTAAATCAATTAAGTACAGAATATCATGGCTATTTGAATAGGGGTTGGGGAGCGGAGAAATGTAAACATTAGGTAATATATCAAGTTATTATCCTACCAAGACATCTGTATTAGTCAGCAGGGCTGCCATAACAAAATACCATACACTGGGTAGCTTAAACAACAGAAATTTATTTTCTCACCGTTCTGGAAGCTGAAAAGTCCAAGATCAAAGTCATGCCAGGTTCAGCTCCTGATGAGAGCTCTCTTCCTAGCTTGCTCATGGCCAGTCTCTTGCTGTGTCCTCACATAGTGAAGAGAGGGAGCAAAGGAGGGAGACAGGGCAAAAGGGGAAGATGGGAGAGGGAAAGACAGGTATATCTGATGCCTCTTCTTTTATAAGGACACCAGTTCTATAAATAAGGGCTCTACCTTCATGATCTCATTTAACCTTAATCATCTCCTTAAAGGCCTTATTTCCAATACAGTCACATTGAGTGTTAAGTCGTCAACATATGGGGGAGAGGGTGGGGGGTTGTCATAGTTCAGTCCATAGCAATGTATGATAGAAATTTCAAGTTCTAACATGTTTAAACTAGTTCGCCTGGTTCTCCCCACTCCCCAAACCCTCATCTACGAAAATTTCCTATCATAGTCTTTTTCTCAAATTCAACACAATTTTCTGACCATTTGCTTAAGCAAAAATCTTGGAGCCATTTATTCTTGAGCCTTCTCATTTTCTTACTCTGAACATCAAACGTGAGAGAAAGACCCTTTGCATCAATCTTCATAAAATTCTTTGAATTTGTTCACCTCTCCACCTCCACAGTCCATACATTACAGCACGTCACTATCACCAGAACTGCTAGCCTCCTTAAACGATGTCCCTACCTTTAATCTTTCCACTTTGAAATCCACTCCCCACAGTGACATTAATTTTATCAAAATGTCAATCTGATTGTTACATGACAATCTGATTGTTACATGCATCTGAATAAAACTTTTCAGTGACTCCCACTGCACTTAAAAGTACAATCTCAGGCCGGCCGAGTGTTGCATTGGTTAAGAGCTGGTTTTGGGATTCCAGCAGTCCCAGTTCAGATCCCACATATGAGGGCCAGTGACACTGCCCTCTACAGCTAACAACAGCTCCACCTGGAGCTGGGCTGTGAGCCCCGGTGATGGTGTAGGCTGCAGCCCCTGCTGCAGTGGGCTGCCGTGGGCTACAGTGAGTGGCCGGCAGCCAGTGTGAGCTGCCAATAGCCGCGGTGAGCGACTATCCAGAGGACAGCGACTGATCTGCCTCATCCGGGAAGAGTGCAATGACGACACCAATATGGGCCAGTGAAGCAACATCCTCCGCAACTGGGCTGAAGAACAAAAGGACAGCACTTGTCTGTTCCCCTTCCCGATTCCCCAATGCTGTTCCCCTCCCCCAATTCCCCAATAAAATCTTTAAAAAAAAAAAAAGTACAATCTCACTGCCTTGGCCTACAAAAGTCTGGTAAAACATCTTGGGATGTTAAAGGAAAGATGTTTGTATATTAATAGGATTTCAAATAGGGGAAGAAACGCTTAGATCTGCTTTGTAAGAAATGGCAATGTTGAAGCAGTAGAGATGATAGATAGTAGAAAGAGTAAGCTGGTGACAGGAATATATATATATATATTCTGAAAATTAATTTTGTGTACTTGTTGCAACAATGTTGCTAAACTTTTTTGATATCAGAGTGTTTATTCATTATGAATTTGTACCAACTGGACAAACATTTAACCAAGTTTACTATTTGGAAGTGCTGAAAAGACTGCGTGAAAAAGTTAGATGTCCTGAACCTTTCGCCAACAATTCATCATGAAAATGCACCAGGTCACACAGCACTGTCTGTGAGGGAGGTTTTAGTCAGTAAACAAATAACTGTATTGGAACATCCTCCCTACTCACCTGATCTGGCCCCCAATGACTTCCTTCTTTATCCAAAGATAAAAGAAATATTGAAAGGAAGACATTTTGATGACATGAAGGATAATACAACAACAGCTCTGATGGCCATTCCAGAAAAAGAGTTCCAAAATTGCATTGAAGGGTGGACTAGGTGCTGGCATCAGTGCATAGATTCCCAAGGGGAGTACTTCAAAGGTGACCTTACTGATACTCAGTAGTGAGGTATGGAGCACTTTTTCTAGGATGAGTTCACAAACTAAATTGTGTGACTTCATATATATTGAGAAAGAGAGAGAAAGAGCAGGAGAGAGTGAGAGCAAGAGAAAGAGAGTCTACTGATATAATTCAGAGCAGAAGTTATAAAAAACTAAACTAAGGTAGTGAGTATTAAGAAGAGGGAATATACTAAGGGATATTTATGAGACATAGGAAAAAAAGAAGCAATGCTGACCTGGCATGAGAGTGGAAGATGTGAGGGAGCAGGTTCCTCCCAGTCTTCTGACTCTGGGTCCCTCGGTGGATTGCAGTATCATTCACTTAGACAGAAATTAGGAAGAGGAGACACTTATGAAGGAGTTGATAAGCTCCTTTTGATGCATGCTTATTTTGAGAGTCTATGGAAAATCAAAATGGCTCACATTCATTGAGTTGTTGAATATAGATTTCTGGAAACTGTAAAGCTTCTGGTGTAAAGCTTTGGAAATCAGACAGGTTCAAAGGGCAAAAGATAAAGTCCTTGATTGCACACTGTGTCAGCGTAGAGTAGAGGATGAGGAGCCAATGAAGAGGTAGAGGAGAAGTGGCTAGAAATGCAAGTGGAAAACCAATCTATTAGAAAGTTAGGGACACAGTAGGAGATGGTGGCAAATGTGGCAAGAAAAACATCAAACAGGTCGGAACTAAAAACTGTATTTGGATTTGCAGCCAGAAATCAGTGGTATTTGCAGAACAATTGGGATGAAGTTATAGGGACAAAGGTGGGTTACGTTTTTTTGATGACAGAATGAGAGCGACCTTTATATTCAAGGAGCTTTGTAAAAAGGAAACAAGAGCATTAGATTGTTAACTAGCAGTGGGGGCCATACAATCAAGGGAAGGTTTTGTTGGTTTGTTTTTGAAATTAGGAGGAAAAGAGGCAGTAATTATGGAGATACCTATCAATTAATGAATTGAACGACAACCAATAAAATAGGAGAAGAGGATAATAGATGGCAGGGTGAGTCCCAGAACACAGATGTAGGAGTCTTAGTCAAGTAAAGCAACATATCTCTTCAAACTTGTCCTTGTCTCCCTCTCCCTACCAAACTAAAGCATGGGATATAAGGCATGTATTTTGATTGTTGAATAGAGCTTTACGTTTTCTATGAAATTAAAAAAAAATAAATAATATGTTTGTTTGTGTTTTAGCTCCAAA
This sequence comes from Aselliscus stoliczkanus, assembly GCA_033961575.1. Lineage (NCBI taxonomy): Eukaryota > Metazoa > Chordata > Mammalia > Chiroptera > Hipposideridae > Aselliscus > Aselliscus stoliczkanus. The sequence continues at coordinate 125,430,941 of CM066733.1, forward strand.
ATGCCCAAGTTAATTTTGTTTTTGACTTTTGTATGGCTTATGACTGATTTTTCTCCTTGTTGATGGGTGAAAAATTGACTACAGCCTTCAGTAGCATTATATTCTCCCTGACCTTCTTCCTATACAAACCGAAGACTATGTGACTATTGTGAGTTAAACTATAAACATTTCAAGATACAGTACCACTTCTGTGCTATCAATCACTCCAGTCCTAATCACTCCAGCTACAGTATATTTTATTTTTTTAATTAGATCTTTGACATCCATGTCCATGATTCATTTTCTTTTTACTTGGTAACTTAGCTTATTATAGGAGCAATTGAAAAACTTACCTGATTAAAATTGAAAGATCATAAAGTTTAATTCAGTAGTAAGGCTAATTTTCCTCTAAGCTATTTAATGTCAGTGATTAGTTTTTCAGTGGGAGTATAGACAAAGCCAAAAATAAATTTTCATCTCTTTTATTGTTAACATAAATTATCCACAACCAAAATAAGAAGTTGAAAGTCCTAGAAAAACTCCTCAACATGGATCAAAAGTGCACTATAGTACATGACAAAGATTCTGTTCTCCATAAGTATGGGATGATTGAAAACAAAAGTGTTGTATGTAATCTCCTAAGAAATAAGTGGATGAGGCCCAATCATCTTAGAAATATGAATAGGTCACTGCTTGAATGACTATTCACAACTCATGAATAGGTGTTATGAGCTGAAATTATTCTGGTCTTCTGAAGCATTAAAAGCACTTGGCCTTGGAAAAAGGGAATGGGTTAAAGGAGAGAATTGAGAATAAACACCTGAGAATTGTGTATCTTTGCCCTTCCTGCTTTGTGAATGTCATCCAACCATGCTGGGATATTTGCTCATGGATACAGATTATATATCTATTCTTCTAACTGTTCCAAAAGAAAACTTAGATATATTAAAATGGGTAATTTTAAAAAAAATTGGAGGTACAGAATCTTTTTGCTATGGCTAGAATTAATATGCAAATTACCTCCATTCCACTGTCCTTAGTAGGCACAGCCTACCGCCATGTTATGGGAAACTGTGGGAATTTTCAAGTTCCCCTAATCCCTTTTCTGTGCATTCGTTGAAATTGTACAGCATGTAAATTTATTCTGGATTGTTTCTATATTTGTATAATTAAATTTGTTCATTTGCAAAATGGCAATAATAATGCCACATACTTTATAGGGCATTTTTGAAAATAAAATGAGACTGACCCATTTAGAGAAATTAGAATGTATCCATCACAGATTAAACACTCAGTAAGTATTAGTCATTATTATTAATTATTCACTTATGCAGTATATATTTATTAGCCATAGGTAATGTTTAGGGTGCTGTGCTGACACTAGCACTTTTCCTATTTATTCATTCAACTAACATTTACTGAGCACATGTGATGAATTGGGTATTGTTCTAGATTTTGGGGACACAACAGTGAATAAAACAAAGTTCAGGCACTTATAGATCTTATACGGAGAAGGACAGGCAATAAAAAATAAATATAGAATATAATATCAGGAAATAAAGCTCTGAACAATAAGTTGTGTAAGATACAATGGTAAGCAAAATAGATATATATCCTACATGCACTAGTTAAACTCTGGACAAAATAAAGACAAACATGGGAGTTGAAAATTAAGGGATGAAGTAGTTCTCCGTGGAGACAAGGCCCAGGGAGTGCCTATGGGTACGGGTAGTTCAAATGATGTAGGGGAAGGTTCACTGAGGTTGCAGAGGCCAAGAGTCTGTGAACATGGGAGCTGAATGGCCCATCTGTATTTATCTCCTAATTTGTCATTAACCCACAACCTGGGAAAGTCCTAGACTACACTTCCTTAGGTTAGACAGAACATAGATGTTGTTATAAAATACAAATGAGACTTTGGTCCAGATTAGAAATGGAAAGATGTTTGGTTTATAATTAAAGCATTTCCATCCTGGAATTTTAAGAGTTTTTGTTTTTCGTTATCTTTGTGTTTTAAGTAAAATGATTTGGTTTTTAATAGGCATTCTTGAAGACTAAATTGTGTAACAAGACCATAAGAACTTTGCATATAGGGGAAATTAATGGATTGATTTTCTGCAGAAAATGAATTTGATTCAAGTTTATATGATAATGAACCCCCAATTCTGCATCCACCTCCAGAGCATTCTTGGCTAGGCAGGTTTTCTGAAAGGGTTGTATAAGAACATTTAAGCCATTTATGCTAGCTTGTCAAGAGAGTTCTCAAGTAACGCCTTAGAGACATATAAGAAGGGTCTTTTCTCTGAGTTCTACATATGTGTTCTACATATCCCCAATTAACAAAAATAAATTACTTAACAAATGAGGACTGTCTTCTGCTCTTGGTGGTGTGATTTGTGGCCATGTGTGGCACCAAGGTTCCAGCTTCCCATTTGCAGCATCTTAGAGGGGTTGGATCAGAATGATGAACTTCGGCTTTTAAAAGGGAGATTAGAAAGCTTGCTTTTTCAATCCACAGCTGCTTCATCTATGTCTAAAGATACCAAGAAAAAGAAAAATGACATATCGTATAGTTTAATTCATGGAAGGGAGGAATCTAATAAAAAATGCTGTGAAATGTAAATAAAAAATACAAATATAACGAAAGCTGTTCTTTCCTAGGCTTTATAGACATCAATAATTTACTTTCGTGTGTCTTGTTCCATGGAACATTTTAAGTAGTATTATGGTTCTAGTCACAGTACAGTGACATTTTATGACTAGTTATTCCATGTTTTCTTAAGTAAATTTTTAAAAGTAGACATGATAAACTCTTTTTTTTAAATTTCTGTCATTATTGGGAATTTGATATTTTCCCTCCAATTACATTTTTTTTTTTTTAAAGATTTTATTGGGGAATTAGTGGAGGGGAACAGCGTTGGGGAATCGGGGAAGTGGAACAGACAAGTTGCTGTCTTTTTGTTCTTCAGTTTAGTTGCGGAGGATGTTGCTTCACTGTTGGTATCCTCATTGCGCTCTTCCCGGATGAGGCAGATCGGTCTCTGGTCTCTGGATGTCGCTCACCGCGGCTATTGGCAGCTCACGCTTGGCTGCCAGCCGCTCACGCTGGCTGCGGGCCACTCACTGTAGCCTATGGCAGCCCACTGCAGCAGGGACTGCAGCCCACACCATAACTGGGGCTCGCACAGCCCAGCTCCAGGTGGAGCTGTTGTTAGCTGTAGAGAGCAGTGTCACTGGCCCTCATGTGGGATCCGAACCGGGGCCGCTGGCATCCCAAAGCCAGCGCTTAACCAATGCGCCACTCGGCCGGCCCACATTTTTTTTTTTTTTTTTGAGGTCAGTGTCACTGGCCCTCATATGTAGGACCCAAACCGGGGCCGTTGGCTTCCGAAGCCAGCACTTAACCACCACGCCACTCTGCCGGCCCTGACATGATAAACTCTTTAAAAGATAAAAATTGTTGTTACAATTTTTCAAGCTAGAAACTAAAAAGCTATTACTGAAGCCTCTTGCAAGGTCAATTATTATATTACATTGCCTGGGAAAGCACACACTATGAGGTCTGAAATTAAGTTTGCAAACTCATCCTAGAAAAAGTGCTACCTACCTCATTGCTGAATATCACTATGGTCACCTTCAAAGTACTCCCCTTTGGGAAGCTATGCACCGACATTAGTGCCTAGTCCACACTTCGAAGCAATTTTGGAACTTTTTCTGGTATGGCCAGCAAAGCTGTCGTTGTATTACCCTTGATGTCCTGAATGTCATCAAAATGTCTTCCTTTCAATATTTCCTTTATCTTCAGGTAAAGAAAGAAGTTATTGGGGGCTAGAACAGGTGAGTAGGGTGGGTGTTCCAATACAGTTATTTATTTACTGGCTAAAACCTCCCTCACAGACAGTGCCATGTGAGCTGGTGCATTGTTTGGATGCAAGAGCCATGAATTGTTGGTGAAAAGTTCAGGTCGTCTAACTGTTTCATGTAGCCTTTTCAGCACTTCCAAATAGTAAACTTGGTTAACTGTTTGTCTACTTGGTACAAATTCATAATGAATGATACCTCTGATATCAAAAAAGTTAGCAACATTGTTGCAACAAGTTGACGAACTTAATTGTCAGACCTCATATATGCCTGTACAAATGACATTGCTGAATATCTCTGCAGAATGAAAAAACTGGTAAAGCTATCATGGCACTGCTACTTTCCAATGCTACAGTAAATTACCAAATTAAAAATTAGCTGCAAATATGAAAATCAACTCAATATTATCTCTGTAGAATTGTACATTTTCCTTAAAGATGGAAATATCTACAGATATGGCTGGGCTTGCCATTTTGTTTATAATCCAGTATCAGCTGTCAAATATCAATACAAACCAGTGATCAAGGATCTTCTTTTTTGCTAATGCTTGGCAAGAAACAAATGGTGCTGAAATATTCACAGGATTGAATATCTTCTTTTGAATCATATTGTTTCTTCTGGAAAAAAAATTGTGCTGACATTTGTTCTCATGGTGTAAAAGGAACTGGTGAGTAAAACTGTTAGCACAATCAAAGCCATGGCCCAAATCATATTAGTAGTCATCAATTTCTTCACCACTACACACTAGCAGAGGAAAAAAAGAGCTAATTTTACTGAAGAATGACCTAGATAAAACAGTGAAACATATTTCTATTAGGCCTTAACTTCTGATTGGAGCATTTAGCCCATTCACATTTAAAGTAATTACTGATAGGTGCATATTTATTGCCATTTTGTTATTTGTTAGGCCTTAACTTCTGATCATACCTTTTTAACATTCTGTGTGATAAAATGGGAAATATGCATAAAGCACTTTTACTGCAAACTGAAGTATGTTTGTCAAAAGTAATAGCACTTGTGCAATTGTTTCAGTTGTAAACTGAAATGGCCACTTTTTTCATGGGACACCAGTTTTTTCTTGAAAGAATGACTTACAAACAAAATTATGGTTATTAAGACATGTTTGGTAGCTATTTTATCAAAATAAACCAAATTATTTTTAAAACCAAATATGTTTTTTAAAGATTATAAAATAAAAAAATTTAAAGGTTATATAATATGATTTTTTAAAGATTATGTAGAAGATCTGTACAACTCAGTGAACCACTATTCTCTAAATAATCAAGGATTTTATCAATCAATAAGGATGGCATATGGATAATTGATCCACATAAAATACAGGCGGGACCAAGGGATTTTATTGTCACAGAGTACAAAAAGCTTGTTGACATGCATTTACTACTTTTTGAGTTTTGGTGTACTGTTAAAGAATTTCCAACATTGACTGAAAAGATTGTTAAATAATCTTTTTTTTTTTCATTACATACATGCGTGGGCTGGATTTTCTTTATACGCTTCACAAACAACATATGGCAGCAGATTGACTACAGCAACAAATATGACAATCTACCTGTCTTCTGTTAAGCCAGGCCTAAATGAGATTTGCAAAAATATAAAACTCCAGGGCTATCTGAGTGGCGTGTTGGTTAGGAGCTGGCTTGGGATGCCATCTCTGAGAAGTAGGGCCCCGGTTTGGGATCCCACATATGAGGGCCAGTGACACTGCCCTCTACAGCTAAGATGGTAAACAACAGCTCCATCCGGAGTTGGGCTGCTTGGAGTTGCCAGCGACGGTGTGGGCTGCAGCCTCTGCTGCAGTGGACTGCCATAGGCTACAGTGAGTGGCCGGCAGCCAGCGTGAGCGGCTGGCAGCCAGCGTGAGCTGCTAAGGGCCGCTGTGAGCAGCCGTCCAGAGGCCGGCAAAGCAACCGCCTCACTCAGGAAGAGCGCAATGACGATACCAACTTGGGCCAGTGAAGCAATGTCCTCCACAACTAAATTGAAGAGCAAAAGGACAGCAACTTGTCTGTTCCCCTTCCCCGATTCCCCAACGCTGTTCTTCTCCCTCAATACCCCAATAAAATCTTTTTAAAAAGTATATATATATATTATATATATATATTATATATATATATATAATATATATATCCATTTTTATCATTAACCTATCCTGTTTATAAGAAAACATAGTTATGTTTCATAAAAATGCTATTTATGCTAACATGTAATGCATTAATTTTCATTTTAAAATGAGTTAATAAATAAATGTTATTTTAAAAGGAACAAATGGGTGTTTTCCTACTTGGTAATTCAACATTCAGCATTAGCACATCCACCCTCGTGATTAAAACTGTTCAGGCCACAAGGAAATGCTTCTTCATATTTTTTGACTTACCTTTTAAGGTAACTCCTGTGAATATCTTGAAAATTTGTGGGTTATGCAGCTGCCAATATTGGTAGTCACAGCTTTGGCATAGAGGGAGGATTTGAACAGCAAGAATGCTTAGGCATAAGAGAAAAGTCAAATTAATTAGCTTGTCATATCTTTCATCTTAGTACTATATACAATAGAGTCTTGCATGATGAAGTATGGTATCCTCTAATACTCAGTGTCCATTTTCTCCCTCTCTTCGTATTCAGTCCCGTGATAGTACTTCCTCTGCCTTCTATTGGTTAGCCAATGAAGGGGACATAAACTCCTCCTCTCTCCATAGTTGAGGGACAGGCACAAGCAGGGAAAGAAAGAATTTATGACAGCCATATTTGGAGACCAGAAACTACAGAGTACTATTATTCTCAAGAATCCTTTGTTTTTAAAAGTCATGACTTCAAAACATGTCCAGGCTTCATTATATTAGAGAGATTATGTAGACTCTGTCTGATTTAGGACAGACAATTCCATAATAACCAGAATGGACAAATTCAGGAAAACACAATGCCTTAGAATGTGGTTTTTTTTAACTTGTTTTTGTAAGCTGGTTAGTTTTAGTAGACTTGGGTCTTGTACACTTTCTCACCAAACTCTAGTAATATTAGTGACTAACTTCTAGTAAGTCAAAATGTTCATTTTTGAATCTTGCAACTTGAGTCTTCCTATTTGTATCTTCCAAATTCTACTGGGTGATTGGTAAACACAGTTTTTAAAAAAGAGGAAATAGTTTAAGACTGTGGTAGATATATGTTAAATATATTTATTAATTCTATTAAAGGTAAACAGAAATAATAGCACATTTCAATAAAATTCACTTTTCATAAAACATGTACATTATTATTTGTATAGCACCTATTTAATAAAGGGAATAAAACACCACTGAACATTTTGCTGAGTCTGTAGCATTTCATTTACTTTAAAAAAACACCTGTTTTCTTGACTGAAAGTTACACTTCATATGTCTAATACTTGACAAACAATCATGTAGGAATATATGTTGACCAAACTCTCAAGGCTGACCAGAATTAAAACCCAGGTGGAAACAAATGGCCTAAAGTTACTTTATGTAGTTCCTTTTATAAACCAGGCTTATCATACAGGTGAAATCAGATATAGTGTATCAGTTTCTTTGCAGGCATTAGCCCTTCTTTGTTTTCCTCATCTTTGGATTCTACTTGTATTTATTAGGGTTCACTAGAAACAGAACCAATAGGGTCTGTGTGTGTGTGTTTGTGTGTGTGTGTGTGTGTGTGTGTGTGTGTGTATAGTTAGTGTTAGTTAGTTAGTTAGTTAGTTAGTTAGTTAGTTAGTTAGTTAGTTAGTATGAGTAACTGACTCATTGATTATAGAGGCTGAGAAGTCCCACAATCTTCTGTCTGTAAGCTGAAGCCCCAGGAAAGTTGCTAGTGTAATTCAGTCTGAATCCAAAGATCTGAAACCAGGGCAGCCAATGGTTTGAATCCCAGCTCCAGGGCCAGAGATGAAATTTTTTATTATTATTAAATTTATTGGGGTGATGTTGGTTAGTAAAATTAAATAGGTTTCAAGTGTACTACTCTATAATACATCGTCTATATATTGCATTGTGTGTTCACCACCCAGAGGCACTTCTCCTTCCATCACAATATATTTGATCCCTTTTACCCTCTTCTACTACCACCCTCCCCCATTACCCTCTGGTAACTACTAAAGTTGTCTATATCTATGAGTATTTCTTTGTTTGACTTGTTCATTTGTTGTTTTCAGTTTTATATCCCACATATGAATGAATTCATATGGTTCTCAATTTTTTCTGTATTACTTATTTCACTTAGCATGATAATCTCTAGATCCATCCATGTTGTTGCAAATGGCAGTATTTCATCTTTATGGCCAAGTAATATTCCATTGTCTATAGGTACCACATCTTTATTCAATCATGTATCAAAGGACACTTTGGTTGTTTCCATGTTGTGGCCACTGTGAATAACACTGCAGTGAATATAGGGATACATATATCTTTAAGAATAAATGTTTTCAGATTTTTTTTCTGTAGATACTCAGAAGAAGGATTGCTGAAAAATGAGATTTTCCAACTCTAGCAGGCATGTAGGAAGCACACAAAAATGGGTCAAATCCTTCCTCTGTTTTTTGTTCTATGCAGGTCCTCAAGGAAGTGGATGATTTATGCCCACTCACATTGGGGAGGGTTATATACTTTACTGAGTTCACAGATTCAGATGCTAATCTCATCTGGAAACACCTTCACAGACATACCCAGGATTAATGTTTAATTGGGTGTAGCCAGTAAATTAACACATAAAAGTAACCATCACACTACATACTGCTATTTGAGTTCAACTTCTCTGATTTTCTTTCCTTGACTTGGACACTTGCTTGTGATGTGTTCTAAACATAATTTTCCTACATGGACATTGTACCCTCATACATAACATTTGATCATTGCCCTCTGGCTAATAGGCACTCAGTCTTTCCTCCATTTCCTTCTTTCTCCCTTTCTTTCTTCCCTCCTTTTCCCCTTCCTTCCATTTCTCTTTTTTTTCTTCCTCTTTTCTTGCTTCCTTTATCCTCCCTTCTTTATTCTATTTCCCTCCTTTTTTTATCTACTTTTCTTTCCTTCCAAATAATTATTAATGCACTTAAGTGTTTAGATCTCTAATTGGTACTTAGGACACAATGATTAATAAGACATACAAGAATTCAGTCTTTAAGAAACTTACACTCAAACACTAAATAAATAATTTCAAAATTAATGATTTGGTTCTTATTGTGAGTGCTATAAAGAAGCAAAGGATGTGATGAAAGAACATGATAGGACTCTTGAGACAATCTTTATGGGTAGGGGTCTTTTTGGTGTGAGTGTATTCGAGTTGAAATCTGAAGAATGCAAAGAAGTTAGCCAGGTGAACTCAGATGGGAAATGGTTTTTCAGTCAAAGGTAGTAACATGTGCTGAAGTCCTAGGCAGAAAGATCCTGGGAGCTTTTGAGGAGCTAAATGAAATTTTATTGTGGCTGGTGTTTATTAGAAAAAGAAGGGAGAGTGGTGAGAGATGAGGCTCCAAGGCATGGTTGGAGCTAAATAATGCAGTGCTTTGTGGGTGATGATAAAGCTCCTGAAGGAAACTAAATGGAGAAGGATTAAGGCTGCATGGAACTAAATGACCAGGCCTGACCATTAGTGAAGGGAGGAAGAGAAATGAAAGGACAAAACTCACAACTTAAATGAGGCTTTGAGATAATTTATGATTTGTACTTATTTTATATCCATTAGTGAACATTAGTTTTAAATCTTTCAAATTGAATACAACTGTGGTTTTGTTTATTTTTACTCTTACCTAGAGTATGCTCTGCCTCTATTCTTGACATATGAATCCTTGTCTGTTTTCTGAATTGAATTCAGAAGCCTCCTTTAACTGATACATTTTTGGACTTCACATAAAAGTAAAGGAGGATCAAGAGAATGCACAGTACTGTTTGTAGTTCTCTGTTTATAAGAATGTATAGCAATCAATGTTTGCACCCCGTGGAAATATGGTTTCAATTTTGTCCTTGAAATGTGAGAAGAGATGTGTTGCCAGCACCTATTTATTCCTGCCAAGCCTCTTCTTATTTCTAGAGTGCACAGACATCTTATGAGGTTTTGCTTTCATTTTTTTTTTCAAGTTTAGTTTCATTTTAATGTGATGAACACCTGATAAATGACAGCACTTGTTACAATGAAGAAAATATTAGCTGGAATGATGTGCCAAAGGAGATGGTGGATAGACAGCAATTGCCACCAGACTACTAAGAATATCAACTGCTGTCTTATTTATTGGGACTTATATTTGAACATACTGGCTAAGGTTCAAATCTAAACTTTGTATTGATTAGAATAAAAATAAGGGGCCAGGATTTGGAGGCTGGGTATTTAGAATCTGTTGCGTTTTGAACTGTGCAGCTTATCACCATATTGAATTACTAGGAGAAAAAAAAAAATCATGGTCTTATAGGTTCATTATAAACATGGTGGCACATGTTCATTTATTTACCAAATATTTGAAGTCTCGAAGTTTACCTATGACCAACAATATGGACTGTGACTGTCAAAAGTAGGACACATGTTAAATAGATTTTTTTCAAATCAATAGTCCTTGTTGGACGTCGTGTTTATACTTTTTTTTTTTTTTGAATTTAGCATTTGAGAAAGAGTAGACAATCCAGCATTACCACAAAGAAGAAAATATGAAATGTGTTATTTTGGTGAATTTACTCTGGAACAAAGAAGTTCTATCATGATAAATGGGTAAAGGTCATCAGAGTAGGCCTTGAATATTTTGGGGTTTCTTCTTACCACTATTGTAGTCAATCATTTTTGGATTGAATTGTATTGTATTCAATACTTTTTCTCTCACATCAACACATTTCATTATTGTTTCAATTTATTCACTACCTTACCCATATATTTGGAAGTCCAAGAACAAAATTCCTTTACGGCATGTTCTCAAGTTCTCAATATCAAATTCTCTGCATGGAAGAGATTTGGAGAAGCTTAGAATCTGAGTGGTTATGAAGACTTTGTTAAGCTTATCCCAGATGATATTTCGAACTATTTTTCTAAGTGTTATGAAATTTTCTGCACAATTGGAGACTGATATTTAGTTAAGGTTAAAATAAGTCTCAAATTTAGACTCTATACCCATTATTCCACTGAAGTTGCTTGCATCAAGTTAATAAATAGTAGCCTACTTATAAAATCCATTGAACTTTATGATTTTTTTAGTCGCGCTTTTCATTGTTGACCACTTTTTTACCTGCCACTTACCTTTTTTCTGCCTTTATTTCCTCATGTATAAAATGGAGCTGTTAGATTGAAATAAGGTAACATATGTAGACATGTTAAAGTAGTGTCTAGCATAGTCAACAAAAAGTGCTCTTTAGCTATTATCACTGTTTTATTGTTACTTGTCTTCCTTTGGTGTCCTAGCCTGCATTCCCTGCAGAGTGTGGAATCAAAGCTGTTATGAAGGTAGTTTATTGTGAAATGATCCCAGGGGAGAATTGAGGGATAGGAAGAGTAGAACAAGGAAGGAGGAAAAGCCAACACAAGGGTGCATTATCGGGTTGGCCATCTCTGTGGGAATTTACGTGATAATGTATTTGAAACTGACTGTATCTGTATATTGGCTCTCATACCCTATTGGTCAGGGTGGCCCCATGGGCATTAATTCCCCTCCACTTTCAGGTTGAGAAACTTAAGTGTGTCCCAGTAGAGCAGGTTTTCTTCTGTTTTCTGCTAGAGGTATATAATTTTAGCTCTTATATTAGGTCTGTGATGCATTGCAGGTTGATTTTGTATGTCAGGAGGTAAGACCAAGATTCTCTTTTCCTTCCTTTTTTATAAATATTTCACTGTCCCAGACCACTTATTGAAAAGATTATCCTTTCTGGATTGAATACTGTTAGCACCTTTGTTAAAAATTAATTAACTATATATACATATGTGGGTTTGTTTCTAGATTCTTTATTCTGTTTAATTGACCTATATGTCTAATCTCCTAACTTTATTCATATTGGTTCACTATTTTCAAAAGTTTTGGCTATACTAGTTCCTTTATATTATCATAATAATTTTAGAATCAGTTTGCCAATTTTTGCAAAAATTTGTTGATATTTTGATTGAGATTATGCTGATTCTATAGGACAATTTTGGCAGAACTGTCATCTTAATAATAGTGAGTCTTCTTATAAGTAAATATATTATATCAATCCATTTATTTCATGCTTCTTTAATTGCTCTCAGCAGCGTTTGGCAATTTTCAAGTGCAGGTCTTTTTCATATTTTGCTAACCTTATCACTAGGTATTTTATGAGTTATACTACTATTGTAAATGGTATTTTATAATTTGGAATTTCTAGTTGTTTTTGATAGCATATACATATACAATTGATTTTATATATACTTATGGTTTTCATATGATTTGTATCCTGCAGCTTTACTAAATTCACTTATTGTCACAGTTTTCTTTGTTGATTCCTTATAAATTTCTATGTGTTCAATTATGTCATATGTGAATAAATACCTCTCCATTTTATATCTCTATGCCCTTTTTAAAAAAAAAGATTTTATTGGGGAATTGGGGGAGGGGAACAAGGTTGGGGAACCAGGGAAAGGGAACAGAAAAGTTGCTGTCCTTTTGTTCTTCAGTTTAGTTGTGGAGGACTTTGCTTCAGTGGTCCATGTTGGTATCATCATTGCGTTTTTCTTGGGCGAGGCAGATTGGTTGCCAGCCTCTGGATGGCCACTCACTGTGGCTCTTGGCAGCTCACACTAGCTGCCAGCCACTCACGCTGGCTGCCAGCCACTCATTGTAGCCAATAGCAGCCCACTGCAGCAGGGGCTGCAGCTATGCCATCCCCGGGTACTCACAGCAGCCCAGCTCCAGGTGGAGTTGTTGATCACCATCTTAGCTGTAGAGGGCAGTGTCACTGGCCCTCATATGTGGGATCCGAACCGGGGCCGCTGGCACCCCAAGCCAGCTCTTAACCAACCCGCCACTCAGCCGGCCTCTGTATGCCTTTTATCTCTTATTCTTCTTTTCTTATTTCCCTTATTAGGACCTTCAGTACAATGTTTAATAGAAGGAGTGATAGTGGACATCCTTGATTTGTTCCTCATCTTGGGGTAAAGCATTCTTTTTTCACCATTAAGTATTATGTGTTTAACAGCTATCAGATGTTTTTAGGTGCTCTTTATCTGGTGAAAAATTTTCCTTTGCTCAACACATTCATATTATTAAAAATATTAAGTACTCCTTTTCTGCATCTTCTCAATTCCTACCCTTTCTCCATAAACACTTTTATTAGTTTCTAGTATAAGCTTTCTAAATTTCTAAAATGAAGTAATAGAAAATATCAATATATATTCTAATTTTGCTTCCCTTTTTAAACACACAACATAATGTACAGTGGCATTGGACATTGCTTTTTTTAACTTAATGGATCTTGGAAAGCTTGCCTTATCAATGCTGCTATGGACAGAATGCTGTGTCCCCTTAAAATTCATATTTGAGTTGAAACCCTAACTGTCAATGTGATAATATTTAGAGGTGGGGCCTTTGAGGTATAATTAGGTTTAGATAAGGTCAAGAGGGTGGAGCCCCATAATATCCTTATAAAAATAGGAAAAGACCAGATATCTCTCTCTCTACCATGTGAAGATACAATGAGAAGGTAACCACCTGCAGGCCAGGAAGAGGGTCCTCACCTAGAACCAAATCTACTAGCACCTTGATTTTGAACTTCCCAGCCTCTAGAACTGTGAGAAAGAAATGTCTGTTGTTTAAGCCACTCTGTGTATGGCATTTTGTTATAGCAGCCCAAGGTAACTAAGAGCATAGAGAGATTCCTTATTATTTTTTATTTCTACATAGAATTCTATTGCATGGATGTATAATCATTTATAAAAGTAATACGATGGAAATCTAGGTTCTTTCTAATCTTTTGTTGTTACAGGAATGCTGCAGTGGATAACCATGTATATATGTCAGTTCCTATATAATTAGTAACCCAGTTCAAAGGCTACATGCATTTGTGATTTTGATAGTGCACATTTGTATTAACTTATAATTTCTTATAACCAAGAAATGATGAAACTCTTGTTCAAATTTGTTATGGGAAAGCTCTGTCCTACTGTTGTCTAGATCCTATTCTTCATTTATTGCCCTGGCTCCAAGTTGTGTGTTCTTTGTCTTTTAGTTTTGACAATGTGTTTCAGGCTAGACAAGGTGAGAATGATTACATTGCTTTATCATGATTTTATAGTGACTACTGACAATTCATAATGCCTTGCTTTGCTGTTGCTTAGAGTTCAAAATCAAAATACATTCAATTGTATTTTTGTGACTAAAGTTACTATTGTTCCTAGATTACTATAGAAAATATACATGCAAAATTACAACAGAAAAAGGTTTTTATTTTCCAATATTTCAGCTAGAAAATATCTGCTATAAAATTCAGTATCCCTGGAAGCCTTCTTTCTTTCTTTGCACTATTTTTCTCTGTCCTTGAGAAAAAGGTTATATAGATTTATGTTGGGGAGGAGAAGGAAGAAAAAGACAAATTTAATATGATGTAATTAATTTCCCACATTTTGAAAAAGGGATTGACTCTATCTTACTTCTGTCAAAAACAATCTCTTTGGCTAAATAGCATCAAAGGATGTTTTATTGAACTGTTTTATGTACCCCAGGTGGAGGCCATACCTACTTTTGTTGTCTAATAAAAAGGAATGATGGAAACTTTCACAAATCCAGTAGATTGGGCCTCAAATATTACTTGCCTATGTGCAGGGATGACTCTGGACTTATTATATTAACATAAATTCTAGCTTCATCTACCTTGTGCTTCCTCTTGAAAAAAAAAACTAGAAATTGTTATGCTATAAATAACACTTCTGATAACCAGTAAATCCTAAGAACATAACAGACTTTTGTAATACATTATCCTGCTCTCTCTGAAGTGTATGATAATAGGCCTTTTTCGTTCCATTTCTATCTTTTCTATCTTTGGATGCACCTCTGAAGAGTTCAAAAGGCAGAAAGGGAAATGTATGCCAGTAGAATAGAACTCATTGTACAGAAATTAAATATGTGACACATTTCTTGAAGGAACAGTATGCAAAGCATTCTTAAGTAATTTTAACTTGAGCAAATGACAGTGCTATGGAAAATTAAATAATCAACAATATTTAGGCCGGCCGAGTAGCTCTGTTGGTTCAGAGTTGGCTTAGAGTGCGTGCTCTGAGCAACGGCTGCCGGTTCAATTCCCACATAGTCCAGTGAACACTGTGCCCTAGCTGAGCTGTTGCTGAGTTGCCAACAGGTGGCAGGATGGCTCAGCTGGTGTAACAATAAGATTGCCTGTTCAACTAAAGATTGAACTCGACACCTTGAGCTGAGCTGCTGCCCGGATGACTCAGTGGATAGGGCGTGTGCTCTTAACAGCAAGGCTGCTGGTTTGACTCTTGCATGGGATGGTGGCTACGATCACCCGCAACTACGATTCAACACAGCACCTTAAGCTTAGAGGCCACGAGCTGCCGACAGGAAGCTAGATGGCGACTGGCACCTTCCACAATACAGATTGAAGAACAACAGCTTGGCTGGTCCCCCTCTCCAATTCCCCAATACTGTTCCCCTCCCCCAATTCTCCAATAAAATCTTTAAAAAAAAAAAGGTAATAGGGACCGGCTGAGTGGCTCAGTTGGTTAAGAGCTCGCTCAAGAGTGCGAGCTGAGCTCTGAAGAACGGCGGTTCGATGCCAGCCCAAGCTGAGCTGCTGTTGAGCTGCCAACAGGTGGCAGGATGGCTCAGCTAAAAAAAAAAAAATAGAGTTTAAAAAGCCAAACAAACAATATTTAAAGAACTACTACAGAAATATACAGTGACAAAATATCTCAGACACTATGATAGGTTTATATTCCTCTTAAATATTGTGATGTTGGTGTGAGGAAGCAGGAAGACACTTAGAGCTGGAGGCTCAGTGAAACAGCAAATTCCTTTCTGCTGCTTTTAGTTACGATGAATATGTATTATTCTTCTACTATAATCTCTTTAATTAAGCATGTTTAATTGGAATCCATCTTATATCCCTTTTGTGCTAATATATTGAGTTAGTTTTTGGTTAGCTAACTTGAAAGAAATACTCATTAAGAATAATGGCCTAGGAACTAGAGCTTTAATTTTAATTTTCTCTTTCCCACTTAATTAATTGGTTGTTTCACATAAGCGCCAATTTTTCACAGGCACAATTTCCTCATTGGTGAAGCAGGCATAAGAATAGCTACTTTGAAAGATCATTGTAAGGATTAAATGAGATAATTAATATATGTTAAATATTCAACATAGTTTTCTGGTAAGGAATAAATTTTTAATAAATTGTTGTGAAAATGAAAAGAACAAAAATTATTTTCCATTCCAGAATAGGTATTGAATATGAGGAAATAGGCTTAAAGATGATTCCTTTAATTAAACCAATGTACTATATGGCAAAACTTTTTGTATACATAAAACTTTATATATAAACTTTATATATATATGTATAATTTTATATACTGACAATTAAGTTCGTGAACTTGCCACAGTAGGCTTACATTGGTAACACCATACAAACAGCTCGGTAAGGTTTCATAACTTTGGTATATCGTGTCTCACAGCTGTGTTCGTGTCAACATGTGGCGGTGTCTTGCTGAGTAGTGTTCATTATCATTGTTGCGTGTTTTTGTGTGCCGTCGCAAAAATGTCTGAGCTTGAATGAGAGCAACAAACAAACATTATATTTCCTGTTAAACTTGGCAAGAGTGGAAGTGAAATCAGGGACATGTTAGTCCAAGTTTGTGGGGATACTGCCATGATAAAAAAGGCAATGTACAAATGGATTAAACGTTTTTCTGAGGAGAGAGAATGCGTCACTGATGAAGAGAGGTCAGGGTGGCCAGTAATGAGCAGAACTGATGGAAACATTGCAAAAATTCATTGACTTGTGCGTCAAAGTCCTGGGCTGACTGTGAGAAGTGTAGTCGACCAAGTGAATGTCAATAGAGGAACAGTTAGGAAAATCTGAACTGAAAATCTTGGCGTGAGAAAGGTGTATACAAAAATGGTCCCGAAGGAGCTCACCGATGAACCAAAGCAAAGGAGAGTTGAAGTTTGCCAAGACCTTCTGGAGAGGCAAGGTGATGTTTTGGGCCATGTTACCACTGGTGATGAACATGGGTGTACCAATATGACCCTGACACAAAGTGTCAAAGTGCACAATGGAAGTTAGCCAATTCCCCAAAACCAAAAAATTCTGTCAGTCCAAATCAAGAGTCAAAACGATGTTGCTAACCTTTTTTGATATCAGAGGGATTATTCATTATGAATTTGTATCAACTGGACAAACAGTTAACCAAGTTTACTATTTGGAAGTGCTGAAAAGGCTGAGTGAAAAAGTTAGACGAAAATGACCCTGAACTTTTTGCATCAACAATTCATGGCTCTTGTATCATGACAATGCACCAGCTCACACAGCACTGTCTGTGAAGGAGTTTTTAGCCAGTAAACAAATAACTGTATTGGAACACCCTCCCTACTCACCTGATTTAGCCCCCAAAGACTTCTTTCTTTAATAAAGGAAATATTGAAAGGAAGACATTTTGATGACATTCAAGACATCAAGGGTAATATGACAACACCTCTGATTCCAGAAAAAGAATTCCAAAATTGCTTTGAAGGGTGCACTAGACACTGGCATTGGTGCATAGCTTCCCAAGCGGAGTACTTCAAAGGTGACCTAGTGATATTCAGCAATGAGGTATGTAGCACTTTTTCTAGGATGAGTTTGGAAACTGAATTGTCAAACACCATATATATATATATATATATATATATATATATATATATATATATACAAACACATGTATTTTTACATATAAAATAATGGAGAAAAAATGCTCTTTGGTATGAAAAAAATGAATGTGATTGATCCATTTATGTATGTTTTACAATTACTCATTCTAAGATTCGTATCTGTCTCTGCATTAGCACATTCCAGAAAGATAAGCAATACTCATAGTACTGCATTTTCAGAAAAACACATCTGCATGTACTTTAAGAATTCATTGGGGTGCTGGGCTCCCTGTAGTATAATGCTGTGAGTATAACTTAGGCTGGAAATCTTTCAGGGATAGCATCATAACACGTCCCATGATTTCATGCATTACCCGGCTGGCACTGTTCCCAGTGGGGCAGGATAAGACATACAATAACATGGCTATTGAAACAGGTTAAGATGAATCATCTGAAAATATTTTCAGACTAGGATCAGTGAGGACAGCCTATTCAACTAATTTTCATTTACGTGTTTTGTAACATCACTTGATATTAGACTGTGTGTTCAGGAATGTACCACCTGCAAATTCTCTTTCTTTATTAAATCGAAAAAGTTTAACTTTGGAATAGATGACAGAGAACTAAAAGGAAATGGGGAAACCTAGAAACTTGTAAAGAATGCGTGCTAAATGAGGCAACTGAAATTATCCAGAGAATAATTTTTATCATCAGTAAATATACTTTTCACCCTTTCCTCTTGATTCACATAAATTTAATAAAGAGAGTAAAAAAACGTGTGCTGGCCTGCATTTTATTATGTAATAACGTTCGCATGGTACCGCTTTTCTGTTTCTCACTTCATCAGAACTGTTTTTCATTTGGTTGGACCTCCTCAGCTGTGACGGTGTCGGAAAAAAAGCATCTGTAGTTGTGCAATCATCTACTGAAAGCTGTTCTGTTTCCATGTAACTATACGTCTCTTTGAGACCAAATGGGAGATGCTTAATGCTAATAAATAAGCAGTTTCTGCATAAATAAAGACCAGGTCCTGAAATCTACAGACTTGATTAATTATTTTTTTGTGTGTGCCAAGCCAAATGCACTCATAAAACAAGTGATAAAGCTGTGAATTGTACACTTAGTTACAAATGTATTCAGAATAAATATGGTTTCTATTTGTAAATACAAATATTATAGTGCTATGGGACTCAACCTTAATCCATTACAATAGAGAAAATACAAATATATGACCCTTGTGCATAAAACACATTTGTACCAAAGTACTGCAACAATGAATATATTTGTCTTTGTTTTAGATGCCAAAAATGTGGTTCAAAGCCCTGGAAGATGTGACCAACTCACCTCCTTTCTGGCCTCTTACTGTCCCCACAAACTTTAAAATATAACCTGATCAAATGGGGACATTGCATGGTGATTTTCATACAAGTTGCATATATTCGCATGCACTTAAGAATATGATCTTAAAAAAATGATGGTGCTTATGTTTTTTTTATAAAAAGGGTGCTTTATACTTCTATTCATGTAGAAACTGAGGGCTAAAATAAAGAAGGACCTATGTTAGCTCTTACTTATTTTGCTATGATAATAATTTTTACTACTGTTTTAATAATTTGTACAAGTATTCTCTTTTGCTTCAATTTTTCTTTATCCTTACAGTGAGACCATAAAGTCATAATTGACCACATAACGAATGCTTTCCCTAGATTGTATTTTTTTTTTTTTGAGGGCAGTGTCACTGGCCCTCATATGTGGGACCGAACCGGGGCCGCTGGCTTCCGAGGCCAGCGCTTAACGTGCCACTCGGCCGGCCCTCCTAGATTGTATTTTGATGTCACAAATTCACCATTTTACTTTAAGATTAAATAGATGGAGAACTCAAGCTAGGAGGAAGCAAAACTCTGTTTAAATACAGATAGCTTTGACAACTGCCTGGGATAGTTAAAAGAATTATGAGAAACATATGAAAGGTAATAGATACATGTTTGTTCAACAATAGAGTTCAAAGTTTCTTCTGTTCTGAATGTTTTAATTTAAAAAGAGAAACTATAAATTAAAAAGATAGATTATTATATTTTATTTGAGGCCTTTTTTCCATTTAACAATGAAAGCTACTTTATAATGATAAGATTCTGGCACACTATTGCCTTAAAAAAATAATAAACTACTGTTAAGTGAATGTCTAATAAAGAATACTTTAAAATTTTAGCGGTATATTTGGAAAAATTAGCAATTCAAGAATATTTATAATGAACATAAAATATAATTTTTTAAATTAAATGGTGCATTAAGAAATAGGAGGTCCCCCATTAAGAAACTCCATGTTTTTAGGAAGTTCTGGTAGACTTCTGATAGCAACAACCTTGAATAAAGTCTTGTAAATATTTAATACTTATTGCATTCAACTATCCACCCCCCGAACTGAATCCAGCATCTATATCCAACTAACTGTATAAATATAGGCATCAGTATACATTTTTCATGTCTAAACTGAAGATTGAATTCCATTCTCAAATTAAATGTTACCTCTTTGGTGAAACCTTCTTCAATTTTATAATCCCATCTCAATCCAGGTAAATCTAGGTCTTGATCCTTCTGTAATTTTATTATATTTTACATAGTCAGTCTCTCTTTCTTTCTCTCTCTCTCTCTCTCTCTCTCTCTCTCTCTCTCTCTCTGCCCCCTTCTCTCTCTCCTCCCGCCCCCACCCACTAGAGCAATGCTCACGTTTTTCCTCTATGTGATCATAAGATTCCTGTAAGATATTGAAAATATCTTCTTATTGTACACTTGAAAAATAAAAAAGTCTAATTAATGTCATGAGTAAGTGAGAAAATTAATTAATTAAAAGTATTGGGTTGTCAGAAAAATCATGATGTATTTTTCTGTTTTTCGTTGCAAAAGTGCATCATGACTTTTCCGACAACCCAATAGTTAAGAGAAAATTTATTTTGAAACCCTAAATCAAAAATAAGTTACTCATTCTATGGAGTCTCTCTCCACTCTACATGAAACTGTTTCTAGGATCATAATCTAAAATATATTCAACAGCAAAATGAGGACTATAATTCAATTCAGTTCAGCTTGCTATTTATATATGAAACTATATTACTTATGTGATAAGTTTCTGAATTCTGAGGGAATTAAATTTTGAGTTTCATCTTTATGCTTTCTATGAAAGGTATCTGAAGCCAGAAGCAAATAATAATGGATAAATTATTCAAAGGAGAGATTTCATGAGCATAGTATATATTAAGTATTTTGGAAACTCTTTAGATGGAGTATTCAAATTGTTGGAAGTTTGTCATCCAAGCACTCCCTTACTACTTCAAGTCTTTTTTGAATGAGGAGAGAAATAAATAGGTGAAAACAAATACATATATTTTGAAATGTTTGGATTTAGGTAATCAATTTTCTATATGTTTTCTTATGGGTTTTTTATTGAGAAGAGAAATTTATGTATTTATCTTCCTATTCTATATATTTTGTAATTGAAACATTGTTCTCATTAACTATTAATCAGTCTATTTGAATGGCTACTTGACCTTTAGCCCTCCCAAAGGACCTAAAAGAAACAGAAGCACCAGTCACTCAGGTGTCACAAAGTCACAAAATTGAAAATATATGTTTTCTATCGCTACTGTCAGTTCATTCCCTTGAATGTTAAATACTGGAATATCTTCTTTTATTCTTTGCCAATGCCTTTAGAATGACTGCAGCTGCTTCTAGTATCGATGGTAATATAGTTGTCCTTAAAATTGAGCTTAATTCTGTTTATTTGGCTTTAAAATATTTTAACATCCCAGATACTAAATAAACTTTAAGAAATAAACAATCAAGAGCATATCCTGTTTGACTGGAAGCGATAGAAAGAGCTCTTAAACTGGCTTAAGTGAAAATGGAGATTTATAGGACAGACGCTGGGATGGACTATATAATGAAGATATGTGGAGCTAGGATAGCCTTAGGGAAGTCAGAAAATTTCTGCCTCTAATCTACGCTTCTTTCTGCGTATTAGGGACAAGGCTGCTGGAAAATTTGCAGTCTTAAAATTTGAGCTTTATGATCTGAAAGGAAAGAGATTCTTATCTCTAGCAGAAAAATCCTAAGGAAGAACTCTGATTGGCTCACCTAAGGCATATAGCCAGCCCTGGACCAATTCATGCAGCCAAAAGTAAAGCAACTTATGAGTAACCCAGTCTGTGTCACATGATGACCCTATGGTCAATGATATAGGACTATTTTTCAAAGAAGGGTGGTGGGAATGCCAGGTTAACGATGGCAATAGCCACTACAAAGAGAAACCAATTATTTTTATTTCACTCACTTTTTATGTATTCTGTAACATTATAGAAATTATAGAAAAAGATTTATATCAGGTGTCAAATATTTGTAATGGTACTATTAATTTAAAGATGGAAATATTTTGTCTGTACAGTATTTAAATATTAGCTCTGGCTAGGGATTATTATGGGGGGGGGGGAACACTATTAAGGCCAGATGTTAAAGTGAAAATATAATGGAAATATTAGAATGTAATGGGTTATAAAATTGTAAAGTGAGATGCCAGTCCAAGATGAAAAGTTTCAAAGCAAATGTTTGTTATGAGCTTCCTAATTCTAACCTACCTGTGTTAATCTCACTGGGAATGTAAATAATAAAGAGAGCAGAGAGGGAGGGGAGATTCATGAGGAGTACTTTTTGAACCAAGTTATTATTCCCTCTCCATCACAAGTCAAGTGACAAGGTTTTTAACAGGGTTACTCAGAGAGGCTGAGCTATGTCCTTGCAGTTAGGGAGTCTCAGGGAAACTTAGGGGGCAATGCACGCCTAGCTGCAACAGAAGGGGAAGGAAGCTCCTCTGGTTTTAGTTTTGTTGTACTAGATGTCAAGGATGCCAGGGTGTTTCGTACACATCACATGTGGTTGAGAGGGAGACTTGGCGTAGATGCTCTATTAGATACCATACAAACAAGTTCTTGAGAGGGCAAACAAGCCTCAAAAGAACTTTGAAGTGAATCACCAGACTCATTATGGCAGAGAAGAAGTAAGCAACCATGGAAATAGAGTGTGCATTAGTCCTAGTAAAGGGAACTGCAGATCAGAGACCATCTCGAATAGGAGAAAGGTAGGGAAGGGCATTCCAAACAAGTATTAGAGTTCCTAAGAAGAGAAAGTGTTAACTAAACATCTGCCAGCCCTTGAGAGACAGAAAGCAACTTAAGACAATGGCTAAGGAAGAATTTCCCTATCCCAGCTCATCCTTTGTCCTTCCTCTCATATTACCTCTGGAGGGAAGCATGAAAAACCAGTTAGCAAGATGGAGGTAAAGGAGTGAAGGTCCAAAGGAGAGAGTTAAAAGAGAAGAACAAAATGAGTACCTGTTTCTCCTTTTAATGGTTTCTTTCTTGTAACAGGTCTACACACTCCACCTGGGGCAGAGCTCTAATTTTGAATGAAGTTGGATTCCTTGACTATTACATGAGACTGGATGTTCTAAGTACCAACTCCAGGCTTTGAAACCTACAGTGATCATAGCACTTTGTATTATTTGAAATTCAGAAGAGAAGTCATGAGTCTACTTGTACTTTATTACAGAGTCAAAGTGAAGAGCTCATATCACTGAATAAATTTTTAAGCAGATATTAGTCCTTTAATTGAATTATCAGTTACTTAGGCTATACCTAACCAATCAGTTCTTGTGACATTTTGTTCTATTTTATTGGGTTTGATGCATAGAAATTCTGTGTACTATAGTATTTGTGACTATGTGTATCAATCCATGTGTATTTTATATTCTTTATTCTTTAATTCATCTGGTGTCCCAATACAATATAAATTATAGGAACAGTTTTGTTGAACTTAAAAATTATTTGAGTGTTAGATTCATATAATAAAAACAATAGAGAAAAATCAACCACTAATTAGAACTTGCAAAATATATTTTTACAGATGAAAATGAAAAACAAAATGCCATTTAACTGTTTTAATTGGTTTCAGTTTTACAACTGCAAACCAGATGGTTCCTTTTCAAGTAGTTTACAATGTCTTTGCTGAATAACTGAATTACCAAACCAGCTGTGATTATTAACATTTACCTAAACAGAAAAACATGTCTGCTATTTGTTTGCTAAGACAGTACCTGCTTTGCAAAAGTTTGGCAAACAAATCATGGCTCTACTCTGGATAGTACAGAGTTTTAATAAAATAGAAAGCAAAGATAAATAGAGATGCACGTATTAACTTATATGCTAAAATGAATGCTGACTTAAAATTTTAACTTATTTACCAGGTGTCAGAACCAAGCAATAACTTATGCATTCTTCCAATTTTATGATTTTACAATTGTAAAATTTATTTACATTTTTAATGTTAAGAAATTGCTTTTAGACTTATTTAAAACCCTGTTAATAATTCTCTTTAACAGCTTGTTAAAATATTATATCAGGAAAGCAACTTGTCCTTCCAGAAACTTGTTTGTGATACAAGCTGAGGTTTTCTAACTCTAAACTCTTAGTAAATGTACATTTTTAGATGCTAATTGTAACTAAAGTCCAATACAAATTCAATTCCTTTAGAGCCAATTTAGGAAGGAAATGTTTATGGATAAGAATGCTGTTTCAGTTCTTTTACCAAAAAGATAAATTATTAGGAAAAATTCTGATTAGAAAATGACATTATAAACATTCCATGACAGTCATTGTCCAATCAGAATTTTCCTTGATAATTTACTGTTTTGGTAAAAGGATTGAAACTACTCATTTTTGTCTCACAAGCTAGGCATTCTTATTGATCTGGTTTAGCTTAACTGATCTCAGTGGGACTGTCTCAGACATCTGTCTCTTGTCAGTTGGAGGCTCCGAGTCAGGTTGGTTGTCTTAGGATGGTCAGCATAGTGGTGGCTCAGCACCCCTCCAGGTGTTTCTCACATTTCTTCAGCAAGCTGGCCCTGGCACGTTCTCATGGTTCCGGTGAAGGAGCAGGAGCAGAAAGAGAGCAAGTCCCAGTGCACAAGAACTGTTCTTGCCTCTGGCTGTGTCATGTTTCATAACATTCCATTGGCTCATGCACGTTTTGTAGACAAGCCCAGAGTCAAAGAATGGGGCAGAATGCTCTGCCTTTGATGGGAGGGGTAGAGAATTGTAGCCATCAATACAATTAATAGAACACATGTTCATATAGGTGTACACTACTTTTTAATAGCATTTCTGGGTTAGATGTACTATAATTTACTTATTTATTTCTTTATTTATGGATATTCATTTGATTCTAGTTCATTTTTGCAATTACAATCAATGCTGCAATAAAAATCTATGTACATATAGCTTTACCACATGTATGCATATTTTTAAAAATGCAATTATGAAATTTTAAACATAGAAAAATACATTCTCACCACTGAGACAATATAGCTCTTCATATTTTGTATCTTTTTGGTTGGTTTTAAGAAAAGAAACAGCTGAAATGCCATCACTTATTCTTTCCTCCATTTCTAGAGACAACCACTACCCTGAAGGTGGTATGTGTCACTCCTTTGCTAAATATGCCTCTTATAAATGTAAAACGATACCATTTTACATTTGAACATTTTTATATCAGTGTTACCATACTACAGGTAAGTTTCTGCAGCTTCTATTGTTATCCATTTTGTTTCTGAGATTTAGCCATATTAATGCGTGTAGATTTATTTCAATAATTTTAACAGCTAGGTAGCATTATTCCACTGTGTGAGGTAGCCAGTTATTGGGAGGTAACTTTGTTTTTCCAAAGTTTTTTTGTTGCAAGAGTGCTCAATGACCATTCTTGAAGATATTTTTCTGTGTATGTATGTGAAAGTTTGTCAAGGGTAGAAGCCCCAAACAATTTCTGTTGAGTAGAGTATGTGCATCTTATTTTTACTTTTTGTAATCTCTCCAGGAATGCATAAATAACTTGCCTTTCCTCACTTCTCACAAAAACTTGATATTATCTTACCTAATAGTTTATGCTAATCTGTTGATTCTGAAATTGTCTCTCATTGGTAGTTAGATTTATGGTTCCATGGTTTTAAGCATATATTCATATGTTTATTTACTATTCCACTTTCTTTTCCTATCCCTTTACTTTCCCATATAAATGTTTGGATCTGCTTGTTAGGTCCCACAAAAATCCTGTGGATTGAAACTGCATTATTTTATGAATTAACTTTTGGGAAAATTATCATATTTTTATTACCTATGATTGGTATTCAAAAACCTGTTACAGCATTCATTTATTTGACTTTTATGTGCTTTTGAATAATGTTTTACTATATTCTCCATAAAAATGATTGTACCTCATTTATTAAATTTATTCTCAGGAAATGTATAGTTTTTGTTACTATTGTATATGATAGTTTTTAAAGTACATTTTTTTGTTTGTTGTGTAAGTATATTGACCACTATTGATTTTATATACTGAGTTCACATCAAACTTGCTAACCTCTTTTACTCAATGAAATTATCTACAGATTCTCACAATATTTTCTACAAATAGTGACAGCTTTCTTTCTTAATTTTCAAATTTTTCTTTCTTCTATTTCCTATTTTTTATAATTCTCTTTTACTTTTTTCCCCCTGGAAGGATCTTCCACTGTAATGTTGACAAAAAGCAATGATTGTCTTTATCTCCATCTTGCTTCTCAATTACAAGGGATTACTTATAACGTTTAAAACTGAATGTGTTATCTGCTGTGAGTTTTGATAGATAGTCTTCATCAGGGAGGGAAGTTTCCTTCTATTACTGGTTTGCTAGTAATTTTATTAAGTTATAAATGTGTGATGAATTTTATCAAAATTGTTTTACTTCTATTGAAATGTTCATTTGATTTTTTTTTCCTTTAATGTTTTTTTGCAGTGAATTTATTTTAGTAGCTATTCCAAAGTAAACAATCCTTACATTCCTGGATTAAACATAATTTTTAACATTGCTGATATTTGTTTTTGTTTTTTGCTAAGATTTTTATTTAGGATTTTGTATCTAGTTCATAAGTAAGACCCTCCCATATTTTTTCTTTCTTTTATTATCCTTATCTAGTTTTTATGTTAAAATTATATTCTCTTCATAAAAAAATAAATAAATTGAGGAACTTTCTCTTTCATCTTGCTCCTCTTAAATTTCCCCTATTGTGTAGATTTTTCTTCAGTTTGGTGCATTTGTTGTACATTAATTTCTTTTTTCCTGCTTGTACTTTAAGAATATGAGATTTTTGTATATTTTGTCAACTCTGGAAAATTCTAAGCCATTTTAAAAAGTATTGCCTTATTCTCTCTATTCTTTCAATGTGGAATTCATTTTAACATGTTGGACATTCTCATCCCATCCTCAACATTTCTTAACTTCTCCTTAGCAGTTTCCATAATTTTATATCTGTTTCCACATTCTAGATAATTTCCTTAAATCTATTTTCCAGTTCAATAATTCTCTCTTTAACTTTTATATATTTAATCATTTTCAGAATGCTGATATTTCAATTCACCTTCAAGATTTTGTTTTATTATCTCATATACTTTTGGACATAATGCTGCTGTTTATACTTCTGACTGGCTAATTGTGCTTACTTTCAGATTTTTATTTTTTTTGTAGAAGTTATATCTTCTATTCATTTTCATTTAAAAAAATCCTTTAAAATTTTAATATACATACTTGATAAAACATGAAGTTTTAGAACATTTCTACTTTCTGTCCCCAAAAAAGAACATCAGACTATTTTCTTTTCAGTCTGATTATCATTCCCTTTATTTCCCATGTCATTGTTCCACCAAATTCTCCCAAATTGAATATTATTATTATTTTCTAGAAGCAATGTTTGTTTAGGTTTACCAACTTGTGTATTATTGTTCACATCCAATTTCTTTTTTGTTTTAGTTTTTTTATTCCTAAAGGACATCTTTTAGACATTATTTCTGTGAAAGTTATTGATGAGAATGCTAATTTTTTATTTGCCTGAAAATGTCTTTTATATTGCCATCCTTTCTGAATGATTAGTTATAAAATTGTACATTGAGTGTTATTAGCTTTCAGTGGTTTTAATTATGTGCTCAGCTTATTTTTCTTTTCTTCTTTTGTGGTTAACCTCTGATGCATTTACCATATTTCCTTTGTTATGGTATTCAGCAATTTTTCTAACATGTTTCTAGGTCTGCATTTTGTTTTGCTTATCCTGCCTGAGATGCACAACTTCCCTTGAAAAAGAAAATTCAGTTCTGGAAAATTCTAGCCATTATCTTTCAGATATTTCTTCTTTTCCTCTCAGTCTATTATCTCCTCCTGGGACTTTTATTTTCTCTTCATATTTAAAAAATTCTCTTTCATATTTTCCATCACTTTGTAATTTCCTCAATTTTCAAGTCACTACTTTTCTATTTTGCTGGTTCTAATGTCTAGTTTCATTAATTAATTACTTAATTTCAATAGTCTTAAAATTTATTGACATTTTATTTTTGAAAAATATAGCTGCTTCATTTTTTCTTGTAATGATTTGTTAATTTCTAATTAAAAATTAAATATTTATTTTATGTTCTATAGTTTATCATGTCTTTGTCTGATGTTCTTGAAGATTTCCTTAAGGTGTTTGATCCTTGTCTTGTAATTGCTGCTGATTGTTGGTTTCTTTACGTGTTCTCTAACTTTTTTATTATAAATTTATGTACAGAGATAGATGGATAGAATAGGAGCTTGGATTTTGGAGGATATTTCAAGGATAGCATTTTAATCATCTGCTATGCAGTCAAATGCAAGATTTTTTTTCCTTTAAAACACAACTTTATATTAGATACATGACTATGAAAACTGAACTAATCATAGAATATAATGGTTACTTTTGGGTTAAAAAATATCTTAGATAAAATAATAACAAATCATAATAGGAGCACTTGATATGAATAGAAAAATTGTCTGTCATGTTGTATGGGACAGGTTTATAAGACCCATACAATAATCATTTCTTGTCAAAATAGGAAGGAGGACAAAATATGGAAAATATACTCTATAGTGATACTATTAGATATTTCCCCCTTTACAGATGATGCAATTCATGTTTAGAGAGACGAAGCCACTTGCCCAAGGTCTCGAAGCTAATAACTTAGAGACGTGTACACAGATTTCAGTTTATTTGACTTCAAAATCCATTTTAATTTCTACTTAAACTGACTCCCAGTAAAACTTCCTATATCAGAAGCTAACAGTTATTACACATCCTTCTGATTTTTTAGCTGAGCACACAATAGCCCAAATACAAATAATATTTTATGCCACAATTTACATCTTGGTGTGGTGATGTCCTTCAGACTTCTGTTTGAAGGAATAGAAATGACACGGTCTGTGCAACTTTTCAGATGATGACCTAAATAAAGGTGGCTTGTGCTTCACGTCCACATCCTCCTTTGTTCTTGCTGGAACATAGATGTGCTCACAGAAGATCAAGTTTTAAAATGTGCCCATGTTAAAATAGTTTTCAATGATGCCTAAAGCAATTTTGTTATTGCTGTGGCTAGTCTCATAATACTGAAAACCTAGTTTAAATCCAATTTTATAACATCAACCCTTGTACTAGGTTGGATCAAAAATTTCCTAAGTGGACTCCTCTCTCCATTTTATTATAAATTTGTATTTGCAATAGAGAAGTTATTTTATCACATTAAATAACCAGGAAATGACAGAGAAAAAAAATCACCCATAAAATTAACACTCTTTCATTCACATTTTGTGATTTTTCTTCTAGCCATTTTTGTAAGCTTTAATTTTAACAAAAGACGTATACGTAAGACTATCAATAATAGAACATCTTGATTTTTTTCATTTATTATATTGAACTATATGTTTATGTATTTCTGCCTGGTGGTTAACATTGTTATTTTAAGTGAGTGCATGGCACTCCATGACAAGACTGTATTTATTTAATTAAACATGTTATGTTGTTCCCAGTTTTTGCTGTGCTAAATCTTATATCCTCCATATACCAAATGTATCAATTTTAGAAAGTTACCCCTGGGTCTCTCTTCCCTTCTCTGTAAATAAATGAGGGTAATATAATACTTACCTCTAAAGTTCTAGAGAAGAATAAACACACGCACATGTATTTGGTGGTTAGAGCAGGTCCCGGCACATGGGAAACACAAAGTATAAAAATATTTTTTATCATTTTTTTATAATGGTATGAGTTTATTGAACAAGTCAGATTTGATAAAGTTTAATCAGAAACTAACTTTATTCTTTCTCCCATTTTCCCTCTGAACCTGTTTTTCTTTCTTTCTTTCTTTCTTTCTTTCTTTCTGTCTTTCTTTCTTTCTTTCTTTCTTTCTTTCTTTCTTTCTTTCTTTCTTTCTTTCTTTCTTTTTTTCTTTCTCTCTTTCTTTCTTTCTTGATGGAAATCTTGGGATTTTACTGTCTGTCTTAGGTAATAAAACTAAAGCCCCTCTGTTTTGATGATAAAAAGTCTAGTCGATTTGCATAATTATACCATCATTGCAATTCAGTCCAGAGTAATAATAAAAGCTTTAAATTCTTAGCCAATTTAAAGCTTCTCTCTCCCAGTCCTTATGCCTGATTTTGACTGGGAAACTTGGAGTGGGACAAAAGAGTTGTATTATTTCCTTCACTATATCCTAGCTCTCCCTCCCCTCTCACTTTCTAATAAAACTTGCTAAATAATAAATTATATTGGAATATTCCCCATTTGTTTAAAAATTCTTGGTTTGTTTTTTTTCCAGGAAAATATTGTGACTGTTTTAGGGATAGAAGAGAAAAAGTTTTACCTGGCAAGAAATACTTTGCCTTCTTTTTTTGACAATTAGCCAATTGATGTCATTTGATTTTCTTACAGAATTCTTAACAATTTATCCATAGAAAACAGTGCCAGTTTGAAAACTTCTTTGAGTCACTAAACTAAAAAAACAAAACAAAACAAAAAAAAACTTGATAATTTGATGTGGGCCCATTACCAGCTAAGTAAAAATTGTAAGTTGCAATATTTCTTTTCTTTCGCTCTATTCTGTTCCAAGTAATGTTCTAGTAGCAATTGTTCTTCATAGTGTACAAACTGATAATAAAATGTTACAGAAAAATCATTGTTAGCAATGTAGCTTTTAATCCAAGTTATGATTTTTATTTTCACTTAATATTTTCTTGTAATATCCATTTCTTTTGGATTACTATGTCCTATTTTGATCATGGAAAACACATCAAAAAGCCTAAGGTTTCTGGCATTTGTAAGAAAAATTTGTTTCAAATTTGATATCTTTCATCAACACTGGAAAATAGATTTGTGTCTCTGTAACTATTCCATATTCAATCTGAAAAATGGCATAATCAGTAAAGGGAAGAGGATAAGAAGAGTTGTGCTTAGCTTAGCTAAACCTTTGAAATATGAATATTAATTAAGAGACCACACAAGTAAGGTGAAATTTTCCAAAGCTTCTGGAGAAATTTGTTTAACAAACCATTGGACTGAGAAAAAACTGAAATAGTACAGGTTCCAAAATTTTGTGAAATTCTGTATCTCATAACTGATGAATGAAGCCATAACAGAAGTATTTTAAAGTTACAAAAAGTTTTGGCAATTGTGCTATGTGTAGCAGATTAAAAATTTAATTTTAACCATTATTATAATCAACATAAAAATTTAATCATCTAACAAAACAATATGTCAAAACCTTTGCAAACTGTGAGATTCTACCTAAATAATGTTAATTATTGTTAACACTTTTTGTAACGTCTTGCTAATGATGTCTTGCTAAAAACACAAGTATAAATCACTCATTTCATTTATAATGGTTTTAAAATGTTAATTCAGGCCAGGGATGTGCTCTCACAGCATATGAGGACACAATAAAAAAGACACCCATCTACAAGCCAAGGAGAGGGGCCTCAAGAGAAACATGCTTTGCCGATACCTTGAGTTTGGACTTCCAGCCTCCAGAACCATGAGGAAATAAATTTCTTTACTTTTTTAAAAAAAAAGTTAATTCAGGACCGGCCGAGTGGCGTGGTGGTTAAGCGCTGGCTTGGGAAGCCAGTGTACCCGGTTCAGTCCCACATGTGAGGGCCAGTGACACTGCCCTCAAAAAAAAAAAAAAAAAAAAAAAAGTTAATTCACAGGAATGCATTACCTGGTAACATATTCCATATGTGTGCATTAGTATAATTTATGAAAAGCAAAATCAAATGACTTCCTAAGATTGTGTCAAACATCAGATTAATTTTTAAAGTTTAAAATTAATTTTTAAAGTCTTTATAATGTAAATAATTTTCCTAGAGAAATATTTTAATGACATTTATTTAGTAAACCTTTAAAACTATATTCAACATCAATTAGCTAAA
This sequence comes from Aselliscus stoliczkanus, assembly GCA_033961575.1. Taxonomy (NCBI): domain Eukaryota; kingdom Metazoa; phylum Chordata; class Mammalia; order Chiroptera; family Hipposideridae; genus Aselliscus; species Aselliscus stoliczkanus. The sequence continues at coordinate 125,462,919 of CM066733.1, forward strand.
ATATGAAATATTTCATGATTTCTAAGTATGTTTATTACAGGAAATTAGATATTTAAAATATTAAAACAATTGGGGGCGACCAGGTGGCTCAGTTGGTAAGAGCAAGAGCTCTGAACAACAAGGTTGCCAGTTTGATCCCTACATGGGCCAGTGAGCTGTGCCCTCTGCAACTAGATTGACGACAATGACTTGACTTGGAGCTGATGGGTCCTGGAAAAAACACACTATTACCCAACAACAACAACAACAACAAAAAACTTAAAAAAATATATTAAAACAATTGTTCATATTCCCCATTATCTAAAAACTATGTTCATATTTCGACTGTTTCTTCTCCTTGTTATATATATGTACATGTTTTTCAATATTCTTTAGATCATATTACATTTACTTTGGTATACAGGTACTTTTCTCACACTTGGCATTAACATGGACTTTCTTCTAGGCAATAAAAATTTTTCAGAAATGTCATTTTTAATATGGTCATAATAGTTAACTGAATGTATATACCCAAATTTACATTAGATATTTTTAAAAAATATTTTACAATCTCTGTGCATAAAATGTATTTTATATTTCGGATAGGTTCTGAAAAACGAATGTATCATTATTGAGAAAGAAATCTTAGCCAACATCAACAGATGTCAACAAAAAAGGCAAAAATTCTTAATAGACTTATATAAATATAATTGTTTCTCATGTACACCAACCCCTTAGAATAACATCTTTTATGCTATTCAAGGAGAAAATCCCTTCAATAATTTTCCTTGAACACATTTTATTTTTACCTTTCCAAAGGAAACAGTAGTGTCAAAGGGACCTTGCCCTTTTCAAATCTGGGCCAAATTTAAATCAGAAGAAAGGGTTGGGATAAAGAAAGAGATGTATTTATCCTTTGGTGGAAATGCTTCTCCTGTCTAGAGTTTGTCCTTTCTATTTAATCTCCCTTTATTTTGCTTGGATTTGGAGTGAAGGGCTATTCACACTCAAGGCACTTCCAATTTAGGGGAAAGTCTATAGCCGTTTGGACTAGGGTTCCAAAAACTGCCTTGTGGTTTTTAACCCTTTGAATCAGAGAAAATTAAATTACTGAAAAAAAAACATTTAAAAAGGGGAACATTTTGAATATTTAGGTTGTGAGAAAATTTCCAGTATTGTACTCTGTAACTCTTTAATAAATGAAGGTGAAAGTCTATAAAAAATAAAGTTTTTAAAAGAAAGCAATTAAGTATAATTTAGATGATTTTTTTTTACACTTAAAGAAAGTATAATGTATTGGAAAATTAAAACACCAGGGTTAATGCCTTTTCTCTTCAACATGAAGTCTTATGAAGTCTTACTTTAGGTCACTCAAACTCTCTGACCACATAATTTCATGTCAAATAAAAATAATAACATCCATACAAGCTCTAACAATATCATAGCTTTGTTAAGATCAAATAAGATAATGTGCAGGGACATGCTTTTTTGGGGGATAGATAAAATTATCACCCTCATACTCTACTTAACATTGTTTTCAATATGTAAAAATTTTTTAAATATAAAGGATTTTATTGTAAAATGTATGAAAAAATGCAAGTCCAGATTTTTTTTTTTTTTTTGAGGGCAGTGTCACTGGCCCTCATACGTGGGATCCGAACCGGGACCGCTGGTGTCCCAAGCCAGCTCCAAACCACCGCGCTACTCGGCCAGCCCAAAAAATGCAAGTAAATTGAAAGTCTTCTTTGAATCCTTTCCTCTTGCTTCCACACATCTACAAAACTATTGGAGAAAAATTACTTGTTAGATTTATCTATTAGTTTGCTCTAACTTCACCCTCCAATATGGTAGCCGCTAGAGAATTGTGCTATTAAATATAAATGTAAAGTCATTACAGTTAAATAAAATTAATATTGTTAGTCACACTAGCTATATTTCAAATGCTCAACAGCCACATGGTGTTACTATATTGGACAAAGCAGATGTAGAGAATGAATCCATCATTGAAGGAAGTTCTCCTGAACAGTTATTAATAGCTCTACTTTAGAATCAAGTCCAGGAAGAGAACCTGTAATAGACAGAATAATGGCCCCCCAAAAGATGTCTATGTCTTAATCTCCAGAATCTGAAAATGTTACCTTGCATGGCAAAAGATACTTTGCATATGTCATTCAGTTAAGGATCTTGAGATGGGAACATTTTCCTGGATTGTCTGTGTATGTAATAACAAGGGTTCTTAGAAGAGGAAATCAGGAGAATGAGAACCAGAAAAAGGAGATGGGCTGATCGAAACAGAAGATAGAGTGATGCACTTTCAAGATGGAGGAAGGGACCTTGAGCAAAAATTGGAAGTGGCCTATATAAGTTGGAATAGGCAAGGAAACAGATTCTTCTCTAATATCCTCCGGAAGGAAGGCAGAACTGCAGACACCTTGATATTAGGACTTCTGATCTCCAGAGCTGTAAGATGATAAATTCCTATGGTTTTAAACCATTAAGTTTGTGGTATTTTGTTAGTTTAGCATGAGGAAATTAATACATATGACAATATGTATTCCCCTCTTACTGAATATTATTTGTCTCCAATTATTTCTATTATAAATAAAGCTACAATACATTTTTCTATATGCAGATAGTGAAAAGTTCTATATAGAAAAATGAACCAGAGAGAGGGTTAGGATGTCCAGGTCAGCAGGGATATACACAGTGTTATATTGGTAAATGTTTAACAACTTGCTTTCCAGAAAAAAACCCAAACCCATATTTATAGTATTCCCCATGGTGTAAATACTTTTACCAGGACCAATTTCAAGATATCAATGTAAGGTCACTGAACACTGAGCTGGGATGATATCTCAGCCTCTGCACACTACTGGACTTGAGTATGTTTTTGGACACATGTGTGTTTCTAGGTATACAGAGAATGTATATACATTTTAAGAAAGGAAAAAACTGTATTAAAATTGTAATAACAAAAGATGAATACAAGTCATGTTTGACTTCTGCAATTACAAGAGGTGCTCAAAGTGGTTACTGTCATTGTAATTTTAATAGTTTTTTCCTTTCTTAAAATGTGTACACATTTTTTGTTGGCATCCTCTGGATGTATATACATGTGTGGAGTTTCTATTTCAAATACAATGTCTCTTTCATACTGCCAGAACCCTAAAGGAGTGATGGAGACACCTATACAGAAAAATGGGGGGAAAAAAGTATTTTTGGCAGAGGGAATAGTAAATGCAAATACATAATGGGGGACTGTTTGATGTGTTTGATAGACTTCAGTCATGTGAGAGATATCAAGGAGAATAATACAGTTGGAGGAGGGTGGATTGCTGAATTGTGGGAGATAAGATTAGAGAGTTCGTTGTACATTTATAAATGTGTTTGCACTTGGGGACCAGGGTAAGGTCTCATAAGTCACTGCAAGCACTTTTATTTTGAGGGAAATGCAAGGGTTTAGAGGAAAAGAGTGACATAATCTAACTTAAATCTGGCTTTTTGGGGGGGCATAAATAGAAACAGGCTGAGACACAGTCAGGAGGGCATTGCAATGTTCAAGTGAGAGATAATGGTGGCTTGGCCAAAAGAGATCAGATGCTGCAAGCAGAGCTGAAAGAATTTGCTAGAAGGCTGAATTGGGGTGAGAGAAAGAAGAGCTAAGGCTCATTACAAGATTTGGCTAGAGTAATTGGATATATTACATTTAAGACCATTTTAAAAATTTCGGTCCATTGGAGAATTGGATATAAATATCTGAGTAGGGAAGGGAATCAGCTAGAGATGTAATTTTGGTATTTAAGCCATAATACTGGATGAGATCACATAATGAGGGTAGATAGAGAAGAAATCTGAGGACTGAGTCCTGAAGTACTCTAGGATTTAGAGATAAAGAACACAAGGAAGAATCAGAAAATGAGACTGAAGAGCCATCAGGTAGGAGGAAAACAAAAAGGGAATAGCATCCAGTTAAAGAAAATGTTTCTTGGAAGAAAGAATCATAAAACTCAACAAATACTTCAGGCTAGTGAAATAAAATGAAACCAGAGAATTGACCATTGGATGTAAAAGCATTATATTATTGATCATGTTGACCAAAACAATCTTGGTGGATAGATTCAAAAGTCTGATTACAGTGGCTTCAAGATAGAAAAGGAGGAAAGGAATTGGAGACATCGAAGTTAGTCAACCCTTTCTAGTTTTTCTGTGAGAAGGCAGTAGCTGAAGATAGGATGGAGGTAGCATGTCTGTGTACAGATGGAAACAAATCAGCAAAGTAGGAAAAGCCATGAAGCAGGAGAAGGAATTGCCAGAGAATGTCCTTAAGAAAGGGAGGGGACTGGGATCTAGGGCATAAATAGAATGGTTGTCTTAGGCAGATGGTTCATCCATAGCAGCAGGTAGAGACTGATGGGTAGATGCAGTGATGCGCTCATGTGAAAAGTCTCTATGGGGGTGTTTCCGTTATCTTAGTAAAGCAATGTCATCAACTGAGGGTGAAGATGAGGGAGGAAATGTAGGGAGGTTTGAGAAAGAGAATGTGTGAATGAAAAAACTTAGGAAATAGCAAAAGATTGCAGGCAGTACTTAGAGCCCACTTGAGTGGTCATGAATTTAAATTGAGATCAGATGCAGATCTGTTTTGTTTCTTTTTAAGAGGGCAGTGTCAGTGGCCCCTCGTGTGGGATCCGCCGAACCGGGGCCGCTGGCATCCCAAGCCAGCTCTTAACCACTGCGCCACTCAGCCGGCCTTGTTTCTCTTAAGCCAATACAATGCACAGATGCAAGCATAGAATGGATTGAGATTTTAACTTAAGAGGGTTTGTGGTTCTGTCAGATGAGTATGAGGGGGAAAAAAAGAGAATGTCAGAACTGAGGAGAAATACAAGGGAATACTAGAATTATGCATAATGGACAGCAGGAGGGAGGATAAGGAGTAGAGTAGGGTTGGGATAAGGAGTAGAGTAGGGTTGGGATAAGGAGTAGAGTAGGGTTGGGATAAGGAGTAGAGTAGGGTTGGGGTAAAGAGTAGAGTAGGGTTGGGATAAGCAGTAGAGTAGGGTTGGGGTAAGGAGTAGAGTAGGGTTGGGATAAGGAGTAGAGTAGGGTTGGGATAAGGAGTAGAGTAGGGTTGGGATAAGGAGTAGAGTAGGGTTGGGGTAAAGAGTAGAGTAGGGTTGGGATAAGCAGTAGAGTAGGGTTGGGGTGAGGAGTAGAGTAGGGTTGGGATAAGGAGTAGAGTAGGGTTGGGGTAAGGAGTAGAGTAGGGTTGGGGTAAGGAGTAGAGTAGGGTTGGGAATGTGATAGGGACAAAAAAGAGGGAGGAGAGTGATCCCAAAAGCATCTACAAATTATTGGAATTGGGATACTGTAGGGCGTTCCAAAGATCCGAGATGAGGTCGAAGAGTGAGAGGATTGAACTAAGAATAGAGAAGGGTGTGGTATTTGGTAATGACAAGGTTTAGTGTATGACAGCAGGTGTAAGTGGCTCAGCAGATGAAAGATAAGATCATTGACAGAGAGGAGGTCTTGGAAATGGAAGGCTAAATAGAAGGATCATCTGTGGGGTTATTGGAATCACAATAATTACTACAGGGATAATATTAGAGGTACAGTGAGAATCACAGTGCTTTCAGAGTGGTTCTCAGACTAGCAATGCCAATATGGTCTGAGTACTGTTAGAAATGCAAATTCTCAAGTCCCATGCAGAGCTATTGAATTGGAATCCCCAGAAGTGGTGGTGCTCCATCTGATACATGGTGAAGTGTGGAAACTACCTATACCATAGTGTTGTAGGAGAGTGGGCTTTTCTCGGCGCAAAGTCCAGGTCCTTGGCAACTCCAGCAAAGAATTGAACGAGATACCAGAGTAAAGCAGTAGAACAAGTAGTTTATTAGAAAAGATAGTACATTTAGAAATAAAAGTAGACCTGAGTACTACAGGATGGCACAAGAGCCCATTACCAAAGAGTGTGGAGGGGGCACATGCAAAGGTGAGGCTTAAAGGGAAGAAGTGGTAAAAAGGAACAGGGAAAAAGCAGCAGCAGCAGTAGCAGCCGTGCTTCCCTCCCCGGACTTGGGGTTTTTATCCTTTTTCTCCAGGATGGGCTGTTCTTTCTGGGCGTAGGACCTACCACTTGATTGGTACCTGTGATTAACAAGAGGTACTGTGTAGGTGTAAGTGACTGGTCTGCTCTAGTTGGATATTTTGTGTCCACTTGCTCTTCCTGCAGGGGTAGGTAATTACAATACAACGGGAGTTTTGGGTGGAGAGGGGAAGTGCCTCAGGCAGTTGCACTCTGTGGACTTGTAGGAATGGAGACCCAATGCCTTCCTCTAACTTCCTGCCTAGTTTCTCCTTGAGAGACGTGATCCCCATAAAATCTCTACGGGAAGCTGAGGGACAGGAGGTCTCTTCTTCTGTATCTGCTTCTGGCTGGGCAGGGGCGTAGAGCTGTCCCTGCCTATTGGGGTTCACGGAACTCTCACCCTAGCTGGTCTCAGATGAGAGCAAGGGGTCTCAAGCTCCACCTGGAAGACCGTGTTGGCTTCTTTGTTTGTTGGGGTATCCCCTGCATCCTCAAGGCTCCTGAATGAGGACAAAAATATAAATCTGTTAGGTTATGGAACTTGTGGCTATTCAGTCCATCACTCAGGTGGAGTCAGTTGTCTGGGCACAGAATGGGTTTGACATTTAGCTTCCTGGCCTGGGGGATATTAGGAAGTCTCAGGCTTTCAAATAGTTATCTGAAGCAGGGGTAGGAGACTTATATTGTTTCAGATTCAGGAACTAATTTACAAAGCAATTAAGCAAGGGGGATCTTCCGTCCAAGATTTACAAACTGGTCAGAAAAGCAATCAAAGCCCAAGAGCTAAGAAACTAAAGAACTAGGGAGGAGACTTAACATTTTTATACTTAACATTTCTATAGAAAAGAAAATATTAAAAGTTTTTCAGTGATGGGGGTTGGTGCTGCTCAGTTGGCCGGTAACAATAGCACAGAAGATAAAAAAGTTAATTGTTTGAAGAAGTAGCAGAGTTCCCCATGAGGTAGTATTTAAACTACACCTGAACTGCAAGGTTAAGTGCAGGCACCTTAAAATTAAAGGGAGCAGCATTTGTGAAGAAAAGCTAGAATCATGAAAAGACCTCAGGTAAGATCAAATGATATTCTGTAAAAATTTGAAGTGTTAGCTGTTAATATCAGACAATCATGTCTTGCTAGGAAGGCATTCATTCTTTAGGAGTTCTGGTATCAGATCACAAAGTCCTATTTACTTTTTAGTCCATTGCTGTTGGGGTCAGTGTAGCGAGCGTGACAGAGGGCTTGGAAAGTAAATGTAGCTGCCTTGGCATGCCAACATTTCCCACAATTTCTCCATATCTCTATGGATCATAGGAGAAATCATTCCACAAACCAGGTATAGTACAGATGATTTAAAAAGGCCTTGGCCCTTTAACGATGTCCTGGGGCACCCAACGCGGGTGTTTTCTACCAACCTCGGGGCCTCCGGGGGGCGGAGCCTGCCCAGGGCTGACGTCACTATCAAGCGCCGAGCGCGCCCTGTGGCGGCGGATTCAAATGATCAGGCCTGGGTCTCAGGCCTGAAGGAGCGACGGAGCGGCGGAGTTGTTTTCGTTTCCTCGGCGGATGAGAGCGTCCGTGCGGTGAAGGGAGTACGTCGGGCGCTGAAGTGGCCGGGGCCTGAGGGAGAGCATGGCGCTGTCGACTACCGTCTCCCAGAAGAAGCAGATAAGGCGGAAGGCTCCTCGCGGCTTCCTGAGGCGCGTCTTCAAGCGGCAGAAGCCTCACCTTCGTCTGGAGACAAGTGGCGACTTACTGGTGAGATTCTGTCCCTTCTTGGGCTTGAAGTGGAGCCCGGCGAGGTAGGGAAAATAAAAAAAAAACCCGGTCTTTATTTCCCCGACCATCCAGTTCTTTCAGGCCTGTATTTAAGACAATTTCTGCAGTGACGAGGCAGGTTTGCCCCAGTTTGGCATTGTCAGTGTATACTCCTGACGCTTTATCTTACCGGGGCCTATTTTACGGGAGGCTATTAGCCACATCCTCTTACGGAGAGAACTGACGCTAAGTTCCTGCTTGTAGCGTTTAAATCTTGCTGTTCAGGAGCACAGCCTGGCATTGCGCCTAGTGGGCTTTCGAAAGGTATGAAAGATACAGTCTTTTAAAAGTAGATTTCGGATGCCGCGCTATTTACACTAGCCAAGACGTGGAAACAACCGAAATGCCCATCGGTAGATGACTGGATTAAGAAACTGTGGTACATTTATACAATGGAGTATTACTCCGCTATAAGGAAGAATGAAATCGTACCATTTGCAACGATATGGATGGACCTAGAGACTATTATGTTAAGTGAAATAAGTCAGTCAGAGAAAGACAAATACCATGTGATCTCACTTCTATGTGGAATCTGAAAAACTGAATGAATGAGCAAAAGAAACAGAAACAGTCTCATAGATATAGAGGAAAAACAGGGTTGCTAGTTGGGAGGGCAGTGGGGATGAGGGAGAAGGGGAAGGGATTAGACAGCATAAATAGGTAACTACAGTATTGTCACAGGGATATGAAAGACAGTTCGGGTAATATAATAATGTTGTAAAAATTTTGGGGCGTGTCAGATAGTCACATGTCTTGTTAGGGAGACCACTTCATGGATGGAGTAGAGGCTTGATCACTGCCCTGTACACCTGAAGCTGATGTTGTATAGTATTGTATGCCAACTATAACTGAATATATAGATAGTCACGGGATGTGGATTACACTGTGGAAGGGAGTCAGAGAAAATGTAATAGATATATATGATGGGGGGAGGAGAAAGGGGCAAATTGGAGGAGTGGGGTTGTCATTTTGAGGGGTAAAAAGTATAACTATTACACTGTGTTGTACACCTGAAGCTAATTTTAAAAAATATGTATATAAATACATTTAAAATGAAAAAAAAAAGTAGATTTTGCAATTCATGCTGGGGGTCATTTTTATGTAACTGTTGTACAAGACATGACTGACATACCTTTTTTTTAACGTTGTTTTCCAAATAAATTGCCCTGTTTCCCCTACTAGCTACAAAACCCTGATTGAAAAGTTTATTTCTAAGTAGCATGCGCTCAGCAGTGAATTCGTTTTCCTAGACAGAGAGAACACCGGTTAGGTCACTTCCCAAGCCAAACCACTAACACTTGTTTGTCTGACTCATAACACCTGCAGCATCACGCTTCTCTAGTAAATAGCCACATCCAAACCACTGTATAATATTTCTGGCTTGAAATAAATTCAAAGTTTTTATGTTGAATGCCTGGAACATGTATCCCACTAGCGGAATGAACAGTTTCCCTGGGTTTAAACAGTGGCAGGCGCCTCCTCTGTTTTGTCACAAGAGCTCTGAGTAGAAGATCCATTCATTACAAGTGGGCACCTAATTTTCAGGATGTTAAGGTAAAGATTGTAGCTAACAAGGACGGATGGCGTGGAGAATATCTTCAGAATGCATCATTTCATCTGCTCTTGAGCTACATTGATTTTTTTCCCCCCACCTCTTTTCTCTATTGCCTCCTCTGTTGCCTACTTGCAGGGTTTCTCTTTTTTGCTAGACTACTATAGAATTGTCTTCATTTTTTCCTTTATTTTGCCTCTGATTCCAAAATAAAACGTTTTGTTTGTTTGTTTTTTTTGGCTTGGAAAAGTAACTTTTCTAATATCTCTTGCTCTCCTTCTTTGTTTCTTTCTTAGACCTCATAAGATGATGTATACTATTTTGTACCCATACCCATGGTGATGATAAAGGTGGCACAAGTGAATTGGATTAAAGTGAAATTGATTTACAAGACATTTTTAGGTAATTTATTCTGGAGTTTTCACTGGTGCTGGGATCCCACGTGGAGGGGGAGGACATGTGCCTGCTCGAGAATTTCCAGGAGACTACCATATTGATAGGCAGAAATTTCTCAAGTAGTCAGATTTCTTCCTCATCCATACTTGTCTGCCCCAAAGTAAACTGTGGGCAGGTGGGCTGTATTGTAGCCTGAGTCCAAGTGGGCTGGAAAGAAGGGAGGTGAAATTCCAAGCAGTTGCAGTGGGAGGGGGAAGGAATTTCTTTAGGCCACCATCTATTCCTAGGCCTCACCCTTTCCTTTGGCTTTCGTTAGTTCTCCTTCGCTGTCTGGTATATGCCATGCATCACCCTGGTTTTTTTGCTTATGGTTTTCTGCTTACCATTGATGCTTCATAACCTTACCCCAGCAGGGTCCCACATTATCCATAAACTTTTCTACAATTAAGGCAGTCTGTTTTGGTCTCTTTTTTTCTGAACTTTGATAGCAATAAAAGCATACGTACAATTTAGCTGTTGGGATTTTGACTGTTCCCTAAGAGTTTCATATGCCAGTGTCTCCTAGTGTGGTATGCAGCTTCTTGAGGGGAAGGAAAAATACATGTCTTTTTGTGTGTCCCATTATCATTTACACAAAACTAACCTAATTTTATGCTATCTTTTGTATGTATTTCTTCTACTTGAAGATGTCCTCACTCCGCTCGGCAAACTCCAATTCTTTCAAAATCCAGTTCAAATGCTACTTCTTCAATGCTTCCTTCCCTAATCTATTTAGAAAGAATCAACTTTATCTTCCTCTATCACCTATTGTCACACATCTGTCTCTAACTTCTTTATAGGCTTGGTTCTCCCATTGGACTGGAAACTGAACTTTCTATATTTCTCTAATGTTTAGCCTAAAACCTTGAACATTCTGAGTGTACAATTAATGTCGGGACCGCATGGTAACTAGATGTGGATTGATTGTCATTTTAACATTTTACTTACAATTTCCTTGTGTTATTTCATAGCTCTGCATTGGCTTTTTGTTGTTGTTTTATTTGGTTGTATATCTCCAAGGCCAGTACTGTTGAGTACATCTGTTAATCTGAATAAATTTTCAGCTTTTTTTGTGGCTCAGTTAATTTTTAGATTTATCACTGAGGAATGCTGTGCAAATATCTGGATATGTTATGGTTTATATAGAACTCAATGCTGTGACAAAGGGAGGAGGAGGTTAGGCTGGCCCACTCTTTTGGTCAACTGAGGCTGTCAAAAAATGGACATTTCTTTTTAAATTATCTTTTGATTTACCTTTCAAGCAAGCTGATTTTTCCCCCCCAGTATAACTTCTTGGTGGAATTTATCTTTTGAGGTTTATCTTTTGAAGTTTGAATGACTAGCTAAATACCTTAAAATTTGTTTTTTGTTCTAACCATTTTAATTTAAACCTGGGTGCATTTGAGTGATACCACTCAACAGTTTTGTGACAGACAAATAGGTTGCTTAAAAAAATTCTGTAACACCAAAAGAAGTAATACTAATTTGCCTTGGTATCTATGGCTTATGCCTATGAAGTCTCAAAACAGTATGGCTTATTTGAGATTGACTAAAAATTTATTTTGCCTAATTTGGGCACATATGGAGGGATCTTTTGTTCATGCAGTAATAATTGACTACCTACTACATATTGGGTCAACAGCTACAGGTCCCTGGGGATATCATGTTAGGGACAATAATTATAGTTCTTAGCCTTATAGTAAGTACATTGAGGAAGACATGTGAGAACTTGCTGCATAATATATGTAGCATGTGCAGTGAAAGGAAGTTCAGGGTGCTATGGATCTACATGAACTCACATGTTAGAGGGAGTTGGGTTTCTCAGAGAAGTCTACAAACTAATAGAATGATTGTAGGCGAGGTTGTATTTGAGTACGGGAAGAAGTTCAGAGACCTAGTATGAAACTGGAAGCTGAGAAAGGTGAGAGATGAAATGGGAAAAGTCTGGTCAGGTGGAGTTTAGTGTTAAGGAATTTATCCTGAGGGCATCTGGGAGCTGTTTATATTTAAAAGTAGAAAATATAGATTAACAGAGGAAATTGTGCCATGTTATGGAATGTTTTTGCTGCAAAAGGAAATGGGATATCATTGGAAGTTTTAAAAAATTGAATATTATGATATAATAATGTAAAGAATCAATTGAGTATTTTACCTCTGTTTTCTTGTGAGAATTAAAGAAGAGTGCATCAAAAAAGTACCAAAAGAATATCTCCTTCTATAGGTTTTTTATCTTATTAAATTCCCAAACTATATTTCCCCCAAACATCACTAAAACATTCCTAAGCATTTCAAACAATTCACTAAAGATTTCTGCATAGTATAATATTTTCTAAACACCCATTACCTAGTTATTTAACATTTAGTGAGCAGTAGGGGAGAACACAAGGTAGTAAATATTAAGTATTGTGTATTAATTGTTCTAGCTGCAAAAAGCATGTTCTAGTAGGTAAATGACCAGAGAAATTATATGTTAAAAATACTGTCTAGTTGGACCTAAATTGGTAGTGCCATGAGGCACATGGCAGGAGCAAAGGATGGGAAAGATGTTACCAATAATTTAAATAAAAGAGCACTAGCTGTGATCCTCGGAGAGAATTGAGATAGCACTGAAGCTCACAGCATTCTCTCTTGCTTGGATTTTGTGATTTAGTTTAACTGTTTTCAAGGTTTGTATGCATAGATTGATTAGCACTTTGGTTTGGATAGTGAATTTTAAGTAAAATATTAGCAAAATGTTATTTTACATATTCAGATAATGAGGTTAAATAATGTACATATATGTTTTGCTTATATGTAGAGCTTCTTTCTATAAGAATATGCAAGAAACTGGCAACAATGGTTGGGGAATGATGTGGAAGAGACTTATTTTTGACTGTCTACCCTTTAATATATTCTTTTGCTTTATATTTTTATTTTGAAATAATTATAGATTCACAAGAAGTGGCAAAAATAGTTGAGAATACTCATGTACCTTTTCTCAGCTTTCCACTGTGCTAACAACTTACATAACTACAGTTCTTTGTGGACTTGAATTTTATATTGTTATATTATCTATTTTAAATAACTTCTTAAAAGGTGCCTTAAAGATTATTAATGGTAGACATGATTATTCTGATATTATTAGATGACAAGTAATGACCTTTGTATATAACATTTTTCAGTTCAGCAAATTTTTTTAGAATTTCAATTATTAACATGTTTTTAAGTGGATATTTCAAATAGCTGGTTAAAAAAACCTTTAGACCTTAGATTGTAGAATGAGAAATGATTAGCCTTATAGTTGTTGATATGTTTTGATTTTAAATTTTTGGGAAATTTTAAAACACATTATACGTTTAAATTTATTTGGAATCAGAAGCAGTAATATTTGTTCCTTAAAAGAGTCCTACATAAGTTTTGATCAAATGATGCTTTACAAAAATGTTATTGTCTATAGCCTTTGGTCAGCCTTACAGTGCATAGCCTTCTTTCATGTATTATAATAACCGAGTCTCCTTTGTGTGGAATCCAAGATGGATCTATATTAAACATAATTCTGTGTTATTTTAAATAAAAGTTAATTGGAGTTAATCACAGTACTAAAAAGTACCACATTAAATTTTGGGCTCTTTTACTTTTAAAATTCATTATTTCAAGGCATCAATGTTTGAGTTTAAAATTCCTTTAAATTTTCTCTTTTTAAGTTGCATCTGAACTGTTTACTGTTTGTTCATCGCTTAGCGGAAGAGTCCAGGATAAATGCCTGTGAGAATAAGTGTGGAGTCATTAAAAATGAGCATGTGGTGGCTGCAGCAAAGGTAAAGTCTGAATGTCTTTTCTTGAGCAAGAATTGACTTACAAAATACACCTGATTCATCGCCTCTGCCTGATTTAGATTCCTTATTCAGCTTTGTTGACTCAGTTGACACTTAGCTTTTCACATTAATGGATTTTAATTATAGAGTTTGGTTTTCTTTTATGTATATTTTTGATTTCTGATAGATTCATGGTCACTGCTTTATCATATTTAGGGGACAATGAATGTTTGACTAATCTGTATGATTTGTAATCTGTAGGCTATATATACTATTTAAGAAGATTTATCACCTCAAAATTTATCACAGCTGTTTATCTTCTTCTTGATCATTTTATTTTCCTAATTACCTAAGTATTTGTTTTTCTAACTTTGTTTTGAGATCTGCATGACTTATGAACCAAATGTTATAAAAGCAAAGATGGGTTCTTACCGGTGTTTTTATATAATGTAAGAGTATGATGACTAGGGCAGATTTGTTTCCAAATACGTTCCTGAGATCATCATTTCCACTTAATGTTGACAGATGCCCCACCACAAAAAGCTTCTGGGGTCAAGATAAATTTAGATAAGCTAACATACTTTACCTCCTTGAATAGTCACAATGTTATTATGTATATAGAACTTGTTTCTGTAAGAATATACAAGAAATTGGCAGCCATGGTAGACTGGGGGATGATATGGGATAAACATTTATGACAATCTTATGTCTTTGTATACTTTTAAAAATATTTTTCTTATTTTGAAATAATTATAGACTCATAGAAGATGCATAAATAGTATAGAGAGTTCCCATATACCTTTTTGTCCAGCTTTCCACAATGCTAACATCTTTATATAACTATAGTTATGTAAAGTTATATAATAAATCTTATGAGATATATAGGAGTAAAGAAAGTTGTCGAACACTGTTTAACTTAGTATTTTGTAAATTTGAGTACATAATATACTCAACATTTTGTAAATTCATTTGAGTACATAGTAGTTTCTTTTGCAGTACCCATACTAATATCTTCCAGAACAGAGAAGTGCTAACATAGGGGACATACCTATTTTGTGGCCTCTGTAGAAGCCTAGAAATGTGCCTGCCCTGGCATTTTTTTTTAAAGGGCTTTAAATTCTCCTACAATTATACACATTCCAACTAGTTTCTAACTACCAAAGTGTCAATATAAATATTTTTCTTCAGGTAAATCAAGGTTTAAGATCTTCCTTCTTTTTTTTTTTTGTTGTTGTTTGTTTTTAGCTGAGCCAGCCTGCCACAGCTCAGCTTGGGCTGGGCATCAAACTGCTGTTGCTCAGAGCCCAGCTCACACTCTTGACCAAGCTCTTAACCAACTGAGCTACTGGGAGGGTCCAGGGTTTAAGAGCTTGAATAGTGTATTGTGTATTTTAAATTGAGGATTTGTTTGTTTTTATTAATAAACTAGAGGTATACTTACCAAAAAGTAGATAAGTTCTTTAAAAAATGTTTGTATATATTTTTTTCTCATGCTCCATGTGTTTTACGACTAAAGATCTCAGTTTATTTATTTCTCTCGTGAATCATATGTTTTGAAAATTGTCTACCTAACAAGCTTTTTAGCATAAAATGACTAGTCTCTAAATTGACATAATTCCCGATCAAATATAAGAAATTTGGTGTTGCAATGGATTTGTTTTGCTTTATAGTTGTTAAATGCCTGATTTATAACAGGATTTTTGAGTTTTGGAACATTCTTTAATAGGATTACTAAATTGTCTACGAATCTCAAGTTAGGAGCCATTAATTTGGCCACTTTAGGCTTATAATTGAAGAAATTAATATCTAGAAGTGACTATAAAAACATATTTTGAGAATCTGGGAATGTTTCATGTTCTTTGAGAGAAGTAAATGTCAAGATCAAGACTATAAGGCAAAAGGATTCCCTAATCATCTTGCATGTTGGTTTTCTAAAATCAGTCTTGCATATTATACACATAGACTATTTAGATTTTTGTTGAGGAATTATGTTTTATTTGCCATAGGTATAATACGAATCTTCATTTTTCCCCCCTCACAGGTAATTCTAAAGAAGAGCAGAGGTTAGAAGTCAAAGAACACATTTTTGAAAATTATATGATGTATTTTTAAAGAGCTTAGGAAAGTTCTTTTTACGTACCAGTTAACAGTGTATATTATTAAAATATTGGCTGTTTGAGGGATGTGTGCATTTGTATATTTTTTTACTGGTATTAAAATATCTCAAGAACGGTAAATATCTCAGAATTATATAACTTTTTGAAGAATTATGTTTCATTCATTTTAAGTGGCCTCTAGTTCATTTTACTTCCATTTTGTTGGTATTGCAAATATTTTACATATCAAAAAGGAAATCTTAACTGTATGATGTAGCTTGAAGAAATGAATTTCTTGGAATTAAGTTTATAAGTTTACATTTAGGCACAATTATGGAATCAGTTTAATCCCTGAAAGAAGGCAACATGCAGTCAAATCTAGGTACATTTTAAATAATAATTTTAACTCTTTAATGCCTTTGCATAAGTAGTACAGTCTATTTTTACATTATACCAAGAGGGTAGTATATTATTTCTCAATTGTAAACATCACAAAGCGTTTTTCAAAATCTCTCCCTCCCCAAACCAAAAAAATTACAGGGCAAACTGATTTATTTTCTTAAAGTCACACAGATTTAATAGATGGGTGTTTTTTGTCCCCTAAGGAATCTTTTAGAAGTTTATTTTATATCATTCAATAATTGTTACTTTTAACTTCTTATTTTGAAATAATTATAGATTGCAACATGAAGTTGCAAAGACAGTGCAGAAAGGGCCCTGTGTACGGTACAACCAGTTAGCGGCCGAATGGTTACATCTTAAATAATTATATCAGAACCAGGAATTTGACATAAGTACAATATATGAGTAATTCTGGGCCATTTTATCACGTGTACAGATTTGTGTAACCACCACTACAATCAAGATACAGAAGTATTTCATTACCACAAGGTTCTTCATCCTGCTATCCTTTTATATAATATACCCAGACCCATGTGATTACTCCCAGCCCCAATCCCTAAACTCTGGCAACCTCGAATCTGTTTTCCATCTCTATATAATGACAGAATCATAATAATAAAGGTTACAACTTTGGGGTATTTGCTTTTTTCACTCAGCTTAACTTTCTTGAGACCCATCCAAGTTGTTGCATGTAGCAGTTTGTTCCTTTTTATTACTGAGTCGTATTCCATGTTATTTATGCACCACAGTTTGTACAACTAGTCACTCATTGAGGAGTGTTTTGATGATTTCCTATTTTTGGCTATTACAAATAAAGCTGCTAAAACAATTGTTTATACATTTTTATTCAGATATAAGTTTTCATTTCTCTGGGATAAATGTCCAGGAGTGTGTTTTCTGGGTCAGACAGTAAGTATATATTTAGTTTTTTAAAAAGAACACAGCCATATTATTTTCTAGTGTGGCTGTACCATTTTATATTTTCATCAACATTTTATGAAAGATATACTTTCTTTACATTCTGATGTATATTTGGTATTGTTATTCTTTTATTTCAGCTATTCTTAGATGTCTCCTCAAGGTTTATAATTTGCATTTTCCTAATGCCTAATGATGTACATATTTTCATGTGCTTATATGTCATCCATTTTTCCTCTGGTAAAATGTTTCGTCATTTCTTTTTTGCATTTTCTATTCCTTTTTTTTTTTTTTCCTGATGTTGAATTTTCAGAATTCTTTATTCTAGGTGTGGGTCCTTTGTCAGATAATATGATTTACAAATATTCTGTTCCGTAGCTTCTCTCTTAATGGCCTTTTGAATATCAAAAATGTATAATATTGATGAAGTATAATTTGTGAGATTTTCTTTTTTTTTTTCATGCATTGATGTCATGTTTAAGAACTCTTCACCAAGCCCTAGGTCCTGAAAATTTTTTCCTGTATCATTTTTGGCAATTTTTTTTTTTTTTTTTTTTGAGGGCCGTATCACTGGCCCTCACATGTGGGACCAAACCGGGGCCGCTGGCTTCCCAAGCCAGCGCTTAACCACCGCGCCACTCGGCCAGTCCTATTTTTTTGCAGGTTTTATAGTTTTACATTTAAATCTCTGATCTATTTTGAGTTAATTTTTGTGTAAGTTGTGACGTTTATATCAAGATTCATTTTTTTTTCTTTTGGTCTGTGGATGTCCAGTTATTTCAGCACCATTTTTGAAAAATTACCTTTCCTCCATTGAATTTATTCTTCACTTTTGTCATAAATTTGTTGGTCATACTTGTGTGGGGTATTCCTGGGTTTTGTATTACATTGGTTTGTTTCAACCCCTCCACCAATAACACAGTGTCTTTATTAATTCTGAGCCATCCAGAAATAGAAGCTAGTAAATTTAATTTAGCATGAAACTGATATGTAGAAAGGTACTTTAAATTAAACTCGTGTGAAAAAAGACTAATTTTCACATTGGTTTATGTTAAATTATTTACTTCAAAATTGTTATAGGCAATATTCTCATGAATAAGACAGTATTCCAAGAAAATACAAATTTAGAAATTCTACCTACTAGAGATTTCAAAAGATCTAATCATTATCTTGTTCATTATCCTAAGCAAAAAGTTGGCAAAATCATTGGTTTTGGTTTTGAAATAGTTTTCAATCTTCCTAGAGTTGGAGTTGCTTTATACAAACTCTATTTTCTCCCTTTTAAATGTATTTATTGACTCTAAAGCGTTTACTGATCAGAAACTTCTATGTCTGAATAAAAATACAAGCTGGCCACTATGTCCTGTTGTTAAGGCTACGACCTCAATGCTAGGGATTCATAGCTAATGTCACCATAGAAAAGTGAGGTAGAGGCATACTTTGTGCTCTTGGGGACAAAAAGTTGTACTCAGTAACCTCAAGAAGTAACTTGTTTCATTCGTACACTATATCTTGCTCTTCCCTGTATTTTACTCCTTTATAGTTTGTTCACTAAATACTACAAAGGCAGACATTTTTCTTTATTAATAGAGGTATAATCTTTTTAAAGGCTACATTATCAGGTACATGATACATTCTTGGAGCAATTATCTGTTTTGTGATAGCTCTTGTGCTGTCTTATACTTTAGCTGATATTTAAATTTTTAATTTTACATCCATTTTTTTTAATTTTGCTAAGTAGAGTATAAGCTCTTCTAGGGCAAGAGCCTCTAATTCTTTAATTCCTCAAAGTGCATGTATGGATTTTTATATCATTTCCAAAACAAGGATTAGATTTTCAACTATCAGGGCTTGATGAAGATGTAGCTTCAATCCTTCCAGTTACACGTGGCCAGTCGTAATGCACCTTCATGTACATCCATGACCTTACTGAACTCCACAGATAATAATCCAAAGGAAGGAACATTTTGCACGTTTTAAGAAATCTGGATGACTGTCTTGATTCTGTCACTAGCTACACTTAAGCAAAGTAGTTTCAGTTTCCCCCATTACAAATTAAGAATGTGAAGGCAGTAGTTTGTAACATCCCTTCTAACTCTTCAAAAATAAAAAAGACACTGGTTTCTGAGAAAGCAAGCATGGAGAATGTTCCACTAATTAAATATATCAGAGACCTAACCCATATTATCTGTTAAGTCCATGAACCACATGTGATTATCACACTTCTAAGCTCCCTAATATCTTTACTTTTGTTTATCTAAGACTCCAAAAGAGAAGCTGTTTTATTGATAACGTCTTAAATCTGTTGCATTTTTTCCTGTGTTCTCTCTTCACTTCTAATTTTTCCTCT
Organism: Aselliscus stoliczkanus; assembly: GCA_033961575.1. Classification (NCBI taxonomy): domain Eukaryota; kingdom Metazoa; phylum Chordata; class Mammalia; order Chiroptera; family Hipposideridae; genus Aselliscus; species Aselliscus stoliczkanus. The sequence continues at coordinate 125,482,347 of CM066733.1, forward strand.
ATGATTTTCTTTAGAAATTGTACTGAAAACATTTTTTTCAGAGTTAAGATTCATATTAGAATCACTTTTCTTGATTTACCTAAAGTCACATATAATAAGGAGAGGAAAACTTGGAAGATATTGTTTCAAAGGTATGTCTTGGTGAAGTTAGGGCAGTTTTGGCTTGTTTACCAAATTTTATTTTTAAAACATTTCTAGTTAACATAGAAATATATTTTAAAAGCAATGTGGCCTATGTCTGTTAAGTCTTGAGGATTTTTTGTGGCCTCATAGCCACCAAGATCACTTTCTTTAGTGAATAGCACCATTGCCTAAAGACGGTATACTGCCATGTGGAGAGTATCTGGTATTTGTACGATGAGTTAATAACAACTACACCAGTTGGAGAAAGGTGTCTGTATTAGCTTGGAGGGGTTTCATCAGCTGGCCATCTATAATGGGGTGGGATAACCAGACACCATAATCTAGTCCCCCAGGTATTGACCTACAGAGAAGTTTTGTTTGACCCTCATAGCTTTAAAAAAAATCAAATTAGTTGATTATATTTTATAATTGCATTTTACATACAAATTTAATTTTAGGTTTCCTTTGAAAATTGGACATCTATTGAACATGTAATGTTGACATATTGTCAGTAATACATCTACAACATTGGACTTAAATATAGCTCTCCCTTCAGATGAAGATATTCTTTGGTTCACTTTGGTTAGTCAGGCCTGCTTATTTATGCACTGCTGTATCTCTGTAGGCATTTGAGTTCATACCCTTTTGAAAACTTAAACATTGTCATTTCTCTTAACACACCTGGTGAATTTTAGTGGTATGCCTTAGCCGTGACTCAGGTATGTTCTCTTAGTGTGGTATTTCCGAAAATTTTCTCAAGTTCCTGGTAGCAATTAGCCTTACCATTCATTGTTCCTAGCTTGCTTCCAAGCTGTTGCTTGCACGAGTACAAGTCCACTAGCAGCAGTCCTTAAAAAATCTCGTCTTGGGCAGTGGTATAGAGGAAAGTGTTTGAACTCATTCAAGCACATCTCCCATCAACCTCATCTCCCATCCAAAAGGGACTCAAATTTTGTCCAGCACGACAGAGCAGTGGGAGTGGAGAAGGGACAGCAAAAGGTTAAGAGAGAGACACAAATAAGAGCGAAATGTAGTTGGTGCCAGGGGACTCAAGCCTCATGGACTGAGCCCCGAATCGGGCCTGACTGCTCCTTGTATTGTCTCACACATAGGAAAAGATCAATGTGTCTTCCGCGGTCTGTGAGTCTCATACCAGAAATTTAGTTTAGGGCCAAATCACCCATGCCTGCAGGCTGCCATTACTGAAGGTCCCATGATGTTATTGTCTTGCACTTCCTAAGAGAAACTTCTGTGCTGGAACTTACTAATAAGAATGCACGGAGGAGGACAGATATTATCACATCAATAGGTCATTACACATGCAGGCTGTCAGAACCTGAAACAAGGGGTCTATGCCTTTTTCCTCAACTCCGTAATTCCTCCTATGGCTCCCATGCGGCTGTGCCTGTCTTAGGTTGTTTCTCCCTTGAGGAATCTTACACGTCATTGACTAACCAGCCATCTTTTGGGGCCAAGTAGGGATACACAGAGTAGGCATAATATTGAAGTAATGATCTGTCTTTCTGGAAAGGTGCATGGGGGCAGACAGGCTATCGTGTGACAAGATTTCTTAAGATTTCCTGTATTTATGCAAATTAGATTAAAATTCATGTCAAATTTGCAGCTTTTCAAGGCAGCTCAGTGGCAGCTCAGCTGAGGCCCAGGTGGGAATTGAACTGGCCACCCTGTTGCTCAGAGCTTGCACTCAAACGAGCTCTTAACCAACTGAGCCACTTGGCCGGCCCCCAAGGGACTTTCTTAGATTTCCTGAATATATTGCACAGATAATAGTGCTATATGGGATTTGCTTCTCTGTATGTTCAGCACCAAAAGGAACCTTCTCAAACTACTTCTTAGTAATGTCTCTTTGCTTTATGGTGCTGAACCAGGAACCATAAAAGCTCATAGTATTTGTCTTGTACTCAGTCCATTGTATTCCTGACTCAAAGAGTTTGACAGGTATGGTGAAAATACTCTCTAGACTTAGTTCTAGGGTACCTCCTGGAGGCATCGGGTACTAAACGTAGAATTCTGGATGTAGCCCGGCAAAATTTACTATTTTACCTGCATCAGCTGAACACTCAATTATATATTTATTGAATGGATGAGTGATGGAAGCTACTTAAACCTGACCTCTTTCTACCTACTCTTTGCCTACAAGGGATTGAAACCTGTCTTCAAAAGTTTTGAAGAATAATGCAGATGGTGTAACTCTAGGCTTTCTTAAAGGCAGAGGGTTTTCTCTAGCATTTCACCCAGAAAGTTTCTAAAGTTTTTTTCAGATAGATTTCCCTTTCCCTATTTATGATATCTGCTAAAATTTCTGCTTCTTTCACTCTATCCAGGGTACTCTCACAACATTTTTTTTTCTCTGTTTAATAGCTGTTCTTCTTCCCTGCACTGAACTTTCAAGCATCCCAATCTTGTGAACACATGACTTTCCATGTCTGGTGCTGCTCCCACCCCTATCCTAAATGTAACATTCCTAGCAAGGTTGTTTTTCGCATGAAAATTAGCTGTCTTGTGAATGAGTAAATGACACTGTCTATTTTATTACATGTAAAAGAAAACTTAAATTAAGGAAATTCACTGTGTTTCTTATTTTGTTCCCTCCAAATCTTTTTCACCCACCCAACCAGAGTTGAGAGGCATGAAGGAGGGAAATTATTAAATAGTGTGGGATATAAAAAGTAAATTTAATACCCAGATGTCGTGACTGAGGAAAAGTGGCTCAGAAGACACCCTCTTTGCATGGTGGTTGAGGTATTTAGTTCTTACTAGAAGCCTGGAAGAGAGATACGTGTGTTATTTACAATTCACTTACATCACAAGTCAGAAAACTAAAATTCAGAGAGAAATAACTTGATGCTCATAATCGCACTCAAAATCACCTGTAGAGGGCAATTTTCATGTAGACAAAAAATGCTGAAGAAAAAGGTCCTGATGAGTCTTGAGGTCTGGGAGATGTGAAATGACTGGAATTTCTTAATTTTCAGATAGAACCACACGCTAATGGAATGGTAGCATTATAATGAACTCTGGTCACCTGGACCAATCCTTACTTTAAATATTGTACATTTTGGGGTCAGAGATAATTAAGATGGAATTGTGACCAGATTATACTTTTTCAGAAATTTGAATGAGTTGAGATTAAATCACAACTAGTATATCACAGTGTAAAATGTTATCTGTGTGTAAAAATATATGTGTTTATGAAGAAAAGAGGCTATTCTAAAGCTATTATGGATTTTAGTAATTAGTAAAACAAGAAAAAATTACTATTTGTCCTCTCTAGTTCTGATCCACAAAGCATTAAATGAAAATGAGTATTTTTATGTTTTATGGCTGTATGAGATTTTTTTCTTATATCTTGTGGGTGATGAAATTCCTTAATTGTGAAGTCCAGATTTCTGATTAAGCAATTTGTTTTTAGTGAACTTTTAAAATCAAATTTTATCTCTGAGAGTTAAGGCTGCCAAAATTTAAATGAGGAAAAACTCATTTTGATTCCTACTGACATTAAATTTTAAGACTTTGTAGTTGTAAAACATAAACACTGAAAAGAATCCAAATTTGGAAATAAAGTTGGGAGTGAGTATGCTATTATTATATTTACTATGCAGGGAGAAATAATGCAATCTAATATATGTGTAGAAATTAAGAGTCAGTGCAGGGTCAGGAGGTAGCCAATAGGGTTGAGTGAGATTTTAAGTAAAGAGAATGGGTTTATTTGAAGATTATTCTAGTAATTTATGAGTGGATTAAGACAGTGAAACTGCTTTAAAAGATGCTGCAGTGGGTCAAATGTGAAATAATCATACAACAGGCTCAAAGGTTTGAAATGAGGAGACGCTAGATCTTGTAGAACTCACAGAGGAAAATATTTTTTTATAGTCTTTATTGTCTCAGTCATTTCATCTTTTAGTTAGGAGTAGACATGATAAATTATTATTTTGATTTAAACCATCATATAGAGGACATTTGGAAGAAGATATCAGTTATGGGAATCCCAAATATAGTAGCTTAGACAAAAAGGGGGAAGTTGGAAGTTATAAGAAGGTCCCTTATAACCCCCCCAAATTTGTACTCTTTGATCTATATCACCTCTTCCCCCAGCAACCACTATTCTGTTTCTATGAAATGTTTTTTAGATTCTACAAGTATAAATGATACCATGCAGTATTTGTCTTTGACTTATTTCACCCAGCATGCCCTCTAGTTTCATCCATGGCAGGATTTCATTCTTATGGCTGAATAATGAATTATTCAGTGAGCATGGGTGTGCAGATACATGGGTGTATCTTTTTGAGGTACCGATTTCAATTCCTGCAGATATATGACCAGGAATGAGATTGATAGAGCACATTGTAGTTCAATTTTTAATTTTTTGAGGAACTAAAAAATTAAAGGTACTCTTTAATTAAAATTAAAATTTTAATTAAATTTAATTAAAATTAAAAAGGTACTCTTTTCTATGATGATTTACATTCCTACCAACAGTGTATAAGGGTTTCCTTTTCTCCATGTCCTTACCAGCATTTGTTATCTCTTGTCTTGGTAATAGTCATCTTAACATGTAACATGTATTAGGTGATACCTCATTGTGGTGGTGTTTTGTATTTCCCTGATGATTAGTGATGTTGAGCATCTTTTCATTCACCTGTTGGCTATTTATATGTCTTTGGGAAAATATCTGTTCAGGCCCTTTGCCCATTTTTCAATTGGATTATTTGCTTTTCTGCTATTGGGTTGCATTAGCGCTTTACATATTTTGCATATTAACCCCTTATCAGATATATGGTTTACAAATAATTTCTCCCATTCTGTACATTTCCTTTCCAATTCATTGCCAATTTCCTTTGCTGTGCAGAAGCTCTTTAGTTCAATGTAGTCCTACTTATTTGTTTTAGCTTTTGTTGCCTATGCTTTTGGTGTCCTTATCTAAGACATCATTGCCAAGACCAATGTCAAGGAACTTGTAAAAAAAATTATTTTTCAATTACAGTTGACATTCAATATTATATCAGTTTCAGGTATACACCATCATGGTTAGATGTTTATATAACTTTTGAAGTGATCCCCTGATTAGTACCCACCTGGCACTAGCTATAGTTATTACAATATTATTGACTAATTTCCTATTCTGTACTTTAAATCCCATGATTATTTAGTAACTGCCAATTTGTACTTCTTAATCCCTTCACCTTTTTCACCCAGCCCCCCAACTCCCCTTTTACCTGGCAACCATCAGTTTTTGTTTTTTTTAATGTTTTCTCCTATTAGCTTTATGGTTTCAGGTCTTACACTTAAAGTCTTTCATCATTTCGAGTTAATTTTTGTGTATGGTGTGAGACGGGTTCAGTTTGATTACTTTGCATGGGGATATCTAGTTTTCCCAGCATCATTTATTGAAGGCACTATGCTTTCAGCATTGTGTGTCCTTGGAATCCTTATCAAAAATTAGTTGGCTGTATATGCTTAGATTTACACCTGGGCTCTGTTCCAATGGTCTGTGTGCCTGTTTTTTATGTCAGCACCATACTGTTTTGACTACTGCTACAGCTTTGTAATATAGCTTGAACTCAGGAGGTGTGAATGCCTGTAGCTTTATTCTTTCTCATGATTGCCTTGGCTGTTTGGAGTCTTTTGTGGTTCCATACAAATTTGGGGATAGTTTCTTCTATTTCTATGAAAAATGCCATTGGGATTTTGATAGAGATTGCATTGAATCTGTAGATTACATTCATTGGTATGGACATTTTGACAATATTAATATTCTTCTAATCCAAGAACACAGGATATCTTTCCATTTATTTGTATCTTCTTCAGGTTTTTTTTCATGAATGTACAATAGCTTTCAATGTTCAGATCTTTTCCCTCCTTGGTTAAATTTATTTCTAAGTATTTTATTATTTTTGGCACTTTGTTTCTCTGAGCACAATCAAGCTTCTGTCATTAAAGGAAGGAGGAGCACATATTAGGTAGGTGTCTCTGGCAGAAGAGTTGTTGTATAGAACCCAGTGATCATACAAAAAATGTATTAAACCATAAAGTTAAAAACTTTAAAATATTGGGCTGTTCTTTCAGTTGTTTGAATACTGAATCAGGATGTTTATTACTTTTTTGGATCCTACTGCTTTCTCAGACTGTGTGGTCAGAGGAAACGCAGATTATACCAGTGAGAAAGTGTATAAAATATATGTAGTCTGAGGACCAATTTATAAACATGAAAAATATTGCATACATATGTGGTTTCAAATGCCTTTGAAACATAAAATTTTTAACTTCATGTTTATAGTTTTAACACTTAACATCTTAAATTATATTTTCAAATGTATGTCACTTTATTATCTTGTTTTCTAATACCACCAATGATCTCAGATGAAGGTAAGCCTTCAAATTAAATGACCAGTATATTTATAACCATTTTATAATAATAAACATAGCCAGATAGATTGTAAGGCATACCTAACACACTTTGTTCCCCAAATGATATGTGATGTATGTGTAAAATTGTACAGTTAAAGATATTTAGCCAATGAGATCATTGAATTGGCATAATATTCCTGAAGGTTTTAAGAATGAGGCTCTGAAGGTATGTGGTTATTTGAAATATATTTTGGACAAGCCTCCAGTGATGCAGAAGAAGTTAAAACGTCTAGCCAAAAGATTGAATCACTGAAGAAGTGCAGAAAGAACCAGCAATAAACTTGCTAAGTGTCCTTTCTGGAAATGCAATCATTTCATTGTTACTCACATAAGTCTTCTAAAGTGCTTTGGGATATTACCAGTAATATAGATTCTGTGCCCATGAGTAATAAAATGTTACTCATAGTCATTTGGAATTTTAAATGTTACTTTATTTCTAGATGCAGCTGAGTCAGTTTTCTTCTTGGTTTCTAAGGGAATCCTCAAAATAATATTTTCTGCTTACATTATTATAGTTGAATAACTGTAATAACGCTTATTCACATATGAAAAATAATAAAGGTACAAGATATAAAGGATACCAAAATAATGTTTTGGATTCTGAATCTTGTTAGTAATATAGTCATCAAAGATGTTTTGCTTGTAAGGAAACACTTTTACAACAAAATTAATTTGTTCTAAAACTACCGAGAGCCAAAGAAATTATATGGATATCTAAAGTATTTAGTCTGTGGACAAGGTAATAATTTTTCAGTACATACTATTTTTAGGGCACTGTGCTAGAAAGTGAGGGACATAAGAACCATTAAAACACATTCCTTGCCCTTAGGAAGTTTATAGTTTGAACAAATAACACAGAGAATAATTCATGACACAGGATAGTTTACTGATATTTAGAGCCATTCTAGCCATGAAAATCTATGCTGCTAATATGACTGCCTATTTTGGTTATTGCTGCATAACAAATTGTTCTGAAACTTAATGGCTTAAGACAAAAACAATTTTATTATTTCTCATGGTTCTGTGGATTGGCTGGGGCTTGGTGGGCAGTTCTGCTGGTTTTACTTGAAGCCTCTCATAGCATTGCAGTCACATGATAGCCGGAATGAGATGTCCGAGATGACTTCTTCATTCACATGTTTGTGATCTCAGGTCTTCTCCAAGTGGATTCTCTCTTCCCAGAATGAGTCATTGTCCAAAACATCTTCACATAGCCCCTTCTCCAATGGGGTCACCTGATATCATGGATTAGGCCACCAAGAGTCAGGAAATGGAATTTTTAGTACCCTTAAGTCCTGGGATCAGAAGTACCAGAATATCCATTTTCATCCAATTCTATTGGTTGAGATAGTCTCAAGACCAGCTTGTGCTGGTGGGATGGAGTGGAGGAATAGACTCCACCTCAGGAAGGTTATGGAGGTATTTCTGGAGGCCATCTTTGGAGATTAGCTACCACATAGCCTGATTAGTGGTCTAGGCCTTAATTGTTGTGGGGATTCTAAAAAATAGAGGATTCTTTGAATTTGGGTGACTAAGGAAGTCTCCAAGATTAACAGGTTTTTTTCCTGAGTCAAAAAGGCTGTGCAGAGAGGAGATGGCAGGGAAAGAGTGTGGGGTGGGAATTATGAGATTATCTATAGGAAGAATAGTATGTGAAGGTACTCAGGTGGGAACATAAAGCCATTAGGTTCATAAGAGTTCAAATACAAATTTTTTAAAAAATGACTTAATGTAACAGCCATTGCCTGTTTCAATCACTATAGAAAAGACTGGTGAAAATGCATAGGAAGTAAATGTTTTTAAAAGGCTGATGCTGTTCTAAATAGGGAGCATATTCTTTAACAACAGCAAAGCTGGTGACTCTTTAAAATTGAACATTATGGGCTTAGAAATGAGATATGAAATTTGACTTGGAAGAATTTTCTGTTGGTTTCCATTGGATGTGAGATTTTATTCTGGACAATGCCATTCTAATATGGCATGCTATTGAATATAGAACAAATAAAAAAAATTCAGTCATAGCCATGGGGGCTTGGGAGTTTTGTTTCCTAAATGATTGAGTTTGGTAGAGTTCAGGCTCATAGCAGCTGAGCCTATCATGTTCATCAGCACTGAGGGTGAGTGCAGATGGCTCAGATAAACAGTCCAAATCTGAAAACAAATAAGTCTTGACCTTCAGATAGTCACATATGCTGTGAAATAAGGGTCTAATGTACATTCTTAATAAAGCAAATCATTACCACTGCCCACATTTGGAATTTATTAACAAAATTAATTCCTGGTAAATAATAATTAAATAATTTCATTCATTCATTTAATACTTTTGTTGATTATTTGCTATAGGAATAGTTCAATACTGAGGAAATCCAGTGGTGTAGAAACTGTTCTAATTTTTAGACAGTTCCTTATTAGGCTGGAACCTAAGTTCCTGTTACTTCCAGGCAATTGGCACTACTTCTGTCCTTTAGATGATTATAAATGAATTGCTTCTGCCAGATATTCCTAAATCATCTGGAGAAACAACATTCCCACTGATCAAATCTTCCTTGCTCCCCACATTCTTCAATGGTTAATCTTATGCTGCAGTTTTATAATCCTTATTTATGCATTCAACAAATACTGAGTTTCAACTATGAGTGAGACACAGTCAAAATGACTTTTGAACTGTGACCTATAATCTGAGAAGGAGTCAGCCTTGAGAAGATCTGTTGGAAGAGAGATCCAGCATTCAGCACTAAGGCCATAAAGAGGAAATCAACCTAATGTAGTCAAGGAACGGAAAGAAAGTCAGCCTTGCTGTAACATGCTGAAGAAGAGCTGAGTTAGGCCAGATAATATATGGCCCCTGAAGCCATAATAAGCACTTTGAAATTTATTCTGAGTGTGAACAGAAGATGCTGGAATGTTCTGAGTAGGGAAGAGGTGTGTCTGTAAGTTACCTTTTAGAAGGACCATTTCTGGTTCTGGGTAGAGGAAAAACTAAAGTAGCAGGGTCGGGAAGGTGCCAGGAAGCTATTACCATAGTCCATGGTGATGATGGCAACCTGGATCGGGTAGAAGTGATGGAATTAGCGAGAAGCTGGATGCTGTCTGCGCTGGCCCCTTTGCCCATCCCATCTTTGCTCTCCACATATTACCCCTTTCTTCTCAATTGAGTGCAACAGTACATGAGTACCTATATTGAGCCCCACAGCTCTTCACTGTTTTTTTTTTTTTCTTCTAGCCTTCCTTCCTCTCCTACTTCCTTCTCTATTGTTTCCTGACCATTTTCCTTTCCTATTTTTATCCCATTCCTTTCTGATTTTCCCCTTTTCTCTCTTGCTCTTCATATGTAGGCCTTATAAAGGTCATCTTATTCCCATTCACTGATAGATTAATCCTTTTCTCCTTTGAAAAAGAATATAAAGGGGCCAGTTTTTAAAAATTTATCCAGCCTAGGAAATTTACAAGATTCTGATCTGGTCTTTGTGATACAGAGGTTTGTAGAACTAGTTCTCTTTGGAGCCTTGACTGGCACTGGAAAGATCTCAAATTGTAATGGCTCATCAAAGAAAACTATCAATACACACAACACGCGTGTTTTGAAGCTGGATCTGGCTGAGATACTAACCTAGTTTTGATTTGGCTGTGCCTGAGAGTCTTGCTTGGGGCTGGGAATGAATGAATGAATGATGGATGAATGAATGAATGAATGAATAGAAATTCAAACTTGTTGCACAGAGGATTTTCTGGTCGACACAAGTTGATAGCCATCTATCCCTGCATACATGGCTGAAAATTTTATACCTTAGTGGCTTTCACATCCTGGATCAATGCTTGGGACCTAGGTTAGACCAGTTTGCCAGGCAGCCCACCTTCCTCCTGAGACAGAATGGGCATCTTTCAAGATCAATGTATTCCTGACATGGGATTCTATCCAGTTTTGTATATTGCTACATTAGTAATAGTAGGTTTCTCTTGTCATTCCTATCATTAATGTTTAGAAGTACTAACTCAGGAGCCAGCTAGATCCCCTTTTAGTGGTAATAGAATTGACAAGGCAGGGACTAGGGACAGCTAAGAGGAAAACCAGAGTAGATACTGCAGCCGAGGTCCTAGAACTGGGCATTTCTTAGGAATTGCCACTGTCAGAATTTCTGTGACTAATTCTGTCATACAAATTATATTCTTAGCTGTCTTATTAAAATACCTAAATATTCCCTAAAGACAAACTGACGCGCAAGCACTGCTTTTCCTTAGACATAGGAATTAGTGAGGAAATTGCCACTGGTTAATAAAAAAAGGAGAGCACAGAGGTGGCTTCCTGGGGCACCCTGTGGTCCTGCGGGTTTGGGGTGGGACTGTGATTGATGCGTGGGTTTTCATTTTGACAAAGCCACTATGAGATTAATTCAGCCTGTGTGCAGTCAGCCTATGTGCACACATCTTAAGGTAATGGTGATATTCTAGTTTTGAAAGTGAAGGAACTCAGCAGAGTTATTTAGTTAAAAAAATTAAATAAATTATTTCATTTTATTTTTAGATTCTAGGATTTGGAAAGAGTGCTAGGATAAAATAACACAGGGTCTTTTCCCAGGCGTATGCAGAAAGGGGGATACGTGAATTGGAGAGGGCAGGAGAGCCCTTCAATCCAGACTTCTAGTCACAAAGAGTGTCACATTTACATTGCTGTCTTTCAACTAAAGTCATATAGATGGTGACAGAGAGACTCACAATTTAAGGAAAAACATGTGTCCTGTTATGCAAACATTCATCCCCAATTGACTGTTCCCTGCTTTACATACGAGGTCTGACTTACGTTCGTGAGCTTGTTACAATAATGTTGCTAACCTTTTGTTGATATCAGAGGGATTATTCATGATGAATGTGTACCAACTGGACAAACAGTTAACCAAGTTTACTATTTGGAAGTGCTGAAAAGGCTGCGTGAAAAAGTTAGACGACCAGAACTTTACACCAACAGTTCATGACTCTTGCATCACTTCAATGCATTAGTTCACCTGGCACTGTCTGTGAGGAGTTTTAGCCAGTAAACAAATAACTGTACTGGAACACCCTCCCTACTCACCTGATCTGGCCCCCAAGACATCTTTCTTTACCTTAAGATAAAATAAATATTAAAAGGAAGACATTTTGATGACATGAAGGATATCAAGGGTAATACAATGACAGCTCTGATGACTGTTCCAGAAAAAAAGTTCCAAAATTGCCTTGAAGGGCAAATAGGTGCTGGTGTTGGTGCATAGCTTCCCAAGGGGAGTACTTCAAAGGTGACCATAGTGATATTCAACAATGAGGTATGTAGCACTTTTTCTAGGATGAATTCATGAACTTAATTGTCTCAACTTGTATTCATCAGTTTATCTACTCCCCAGCTTCCTATTATAAAGAAGCAAGTCCAGAGTTAGTTGCTACCAAATTGAGCTGGGTTTGAATTGATGCTATTCAAACATTTTGTTTTAAACCTTGGTAAAATGTAGTACCAGACAAATGGTCTGAGTGTCTACTTAATGTAAGTGGAGAGAGATGGAAAGGAGGCAGAAACATAGCAACAGCTTCTGCAGCATCTTTGCTAAATTCAGGTTACACATGGTGATACCTAAGTACCTTGCCAGACTTTTTAGCCAGTGTAAATCTGTGGTGCCACAAAATTGGGACAGCTAGGAAATTTTCTCAACACTTACACTTTTAAGAAAAATACCTTAAACCCACCTTTTGACTTGCTTTGCATAAGTCAACCACATGCTAACACACTACTCACTTTAAGAGCACTATGCAAACATCACAGAGTCAGTTCCAAAGTCTAGACAATTTCCAGTCTCTCTGTCAGATAGCAAATAGCAACAAAAGACTTATTCCAGATGTGAGCCTACCAGAACACTGGAGTACCTTCACAGTAACCTGCTTTGTACAGCAACTTCCAGACATTTGTGACTAACCCATAGTGGGGAGCACATAACCCTATAACACTCAGAACATATTGCCCAAGCTACACATGATGACAAGGTAAGAGTTTGCTCAAGAACTCTTTCAAAGTGAGGAGTGGTATGAAATAACCAGGGGCTGCTCTTCCATCTTTGAAACCCCAAATTAACTACCTCTGTGGCTATACCCAGCACCCTTAGGGTCTGAGCTTTGCAAAATACCTCGTCCTTTAGTTCAAAGGAAACAGAAACTTAACTTTCCCACCGAAATACTTTTAATTGTTAACCTGCTGGAATGAAGGTAGGAGTGGGTATGTATGGATGATATGTGCTATGATAATATTTATTATTCTTCTGTACTTTTTGCCCTGTAAACATTTATCAGGTGGCTCCAAGTGACTCCACACACAGGTACAATTTATTTATTCATTTAGTTCTTTTCTGCTGAAGAGCACAGGATGATTGACTACTTGTGGAGTTCTCCAGCATGGATGCCATTCCCAGGTAAATTGCCAGAGTGCCATAAAACCATTGTACACCAACTTCATTTTAGAAGTTTTACACTTAGCTTTAACCCCACATATACAAGGGCCATTAAAGTTAAAATGTCCTTCAAGTTTCTTTCTAACATTAGTTTTTTTTTCAACCACTATAAATGGAAACAAAACAAAAATAATGTACTCGCCTTAACCACTTTATTCCTGAATAAGGTAAAGCTATGATGGTGAGATATTTTATCATGGTGCTTCAGGGTTCATTCTTTTGATGTATTACCTGGTGCATATTGGATGCATAAAATGGAATAGTAATTAATCTTATATTGAAGATATGAACTTATAGTCCAGAAGAAGAGGATCAGAGTTGTGTACAGACAGATCCATAATCTGCAGAATATCAGAAACATTTATGTGATAATTTAAAAATGTTCCAGATTCTTATAGCTGCACACCTTGGAGGGAAAGGAAATCTGTCTCATATTCTTTCTTTTTTTTTTTTTTTTACAGATTTTACTGGGGAATTGGGGAGGGGAACAGCGTTGGGGAATCAGGAAAGGGGAACAGACAAGTTGTTGTCCTTTTGTTCTTCAGTCTAGTTGTGGAAGACGTCACTTCACTGGCCCATGTTGGTATTATCATTGCACTTTTCCTGGGAGAGGCAGTCGCTCACCATCCATTGGACAGCCACTCACGGCGGCTCATGAAAGCTCATGCAAGCTCACACCTATTGCCTGCCAGCCCTACTTCAGCCTATGCCTGACGCCAGCAACTCTCAGCAGCCTGGCTCCAGGTCAAGTTGTTGTTCACCATCTTAGCTGTAGAGGGCGCAGTGTCAACGGCCCTCATGTGGGATCCAAACCAGGGCCCTGATGCTCAGAGCTGGCATCCCAAGCCAACTCATAACCAACGTGCCACTTGACCAGCCCAATCCATCTCATATTCTTTATTGAAAAAGATCCTGTAAAACTAAGTCTAGATAAAGAAGAAACAGGAACGGTTAGCTACTGGCGTTGTAAATAGAAACACATTGTGTACAGAAACTTAAAAAGTTGGGCCTTATATTAAATGTACAAGAAATGAACATTTTACTACATTATGCTGTTGCTATGTATGAGTGAACTTTTTTTTTTTGTAAATAAATAACTGGAACTTCAGTATTTGGCCTTTTTATCCCCATTGTCAATCATGCTCAACTCTTATTTGAGATTGGAAAAAGAAAAGTTAATGCTGAAAACTGAATCAGTTCTAGAAACTAATCTACTCAGTAAGCGTAGGCAGCGCACCAGCTTTGTACCAACTCCTCTCTGTGTGCAACAGGGGTTATCCAGGTAAGAAACAGTCTCTGTCTACAAGGAACCTCCAATATGTGAAACTCACAGCCCAGGTTCCCATAATCCCAGAAAACAATTCTTTTGTTGAAAAATTTTAAAACTAAGTCTGAAAATATGAGGTGGAGACTTTACCTTTTTCTCCTTATGTGGAGTTTTCCAGTTGTTCTTTCCTGGAAAAGGGTTAAAGTTATTGGAAGAAGACAGAGGAGATTTTGCTAATGCTTGAGCCTGAGGTCTACATTACTCCTGCCTTGGGAATAAAGGAAAGATACTGGCCTCCAACACTGTCAGGTTGGCCTTTTAGGTGAATTTAATGCTCTTGATTTTACGATGCTCTGCTTCCCCTGAAACCTGCCCTGGTTTATTCCAACCAATGTGGTCTGAATGTCATCCAACATTTTACTAATATTTATCAGCATTAAACTCAGTATTGCTTGATAAGTCAAATTTGTTGCAAATCACTTCCAGTTGTACAAATACATTATTTACTCATAACTGGTAAAAACACGCTGTCATTAAATGAGTCGACATACTCATGTAATTACCTGGCCTGGGAATCTGGGTAAGTGTGATTATTCTGGAGAAAGAAAAATCAAAAGAATTAAAGTCTAATTCCATGAAACTATAATCTTTGACAGTTATAAACATAGGCATTTTCCAAAAATGTGTTTCATTTTATTGTAACAATTTTTATTTTTCTGTTTCTTTTTATAAAGTCCCTATAAATTGCCTGAAGTTTGGATGGATGTATTTAAATGTTTCAGTCAAAGCTTGGCAGCTGATGAACTGAGCCTAGTTTCATTACCACTTCCAAATGACCCGCCCTCCAGATTGAGTTCATGGGTTGTGCCACCAACCTGTAAAGTCATGGGTGAAGTGACTCACTGCCAGGGGAAATGCTTATGGCACAGCTCCAGTTTGGAACAGAGACTGGCAGTTGATTTAAGTTTGGGAGCAGAGAGGAGCCAGAGTCCTAGCTGAAGCTGGAATAAGGTTGTCAGAGGACTGAGACATATCCTCCACGATTTACTGGGCTGCCTTCAGATTGTGTAATGAGACCTCAGATTGGGTACCAATTTAGTCTGGAAGTCCACCTGCAGTTTAGTGATCAGCAATGGCCCCGCGGTTTCTTTGATGCTGGTCATGGCAGAAGGGGCTCTCTCTGCTTTAGGCTGAGCTATCATGGAAGTCATGGAAAGGACAGATGAAGAAATTGATAAATTCTACTCTGATAGATCATGCCTCAGGTGTCTACTGGAGGACATAGGCAGGGGACACTGTCTTAACTCTAGATTGTCACATAATGCATACTAGGCTTAAAATGTTTATTCATTAATTTATTTCATAAGTATTTATTAAGGTCCTATTATGCACCAAGTACGGTGCCCTTAGTATATAGAGTATATAGTAGTGACCTCCACAGACATGATGCCAGCATCATAAACTTGCAGTCTAGGGTTTGCTGAATTTATTAAACTTTGTTTTATTTAATTTTGTTTATTTAGTTTGTTCTGACATAATGATAATAACATACAAAATTTTGAGTGCCACTGTTATAGTAATGTGATTTCTTTCTCCATATGTTGTCTTAGGACCTTTACTCGCATCTTTCTGGCAGTACAGCCCTTAGAACGAGGCAAGAGGGGCCTCAGCCCTGGGCTGTATACTTTAGTGATCTAGTTGGTGACTAGATATCCCCCACACTCACACAATTTATTAAAGTACTTCTGTGCACACCTGTTACTCATGATCCAGTGACCAGCCCTGATAGAGCAACCAGGATACTCTGAACATCCACTCTTAAAACTACCATCTTTCAGGCACCAGGGAAATGCTTTTTTTTCTTGAGTAGGCTTCCCAGGCTGTATTCTGTATGGTTTTGATCTTTTTTCTCCAATTTGCCCTTTATATTGATGATGTCTTTGGGCAGTTGGCCAAGTTTTAA
The DNA here is from genome assembly GCA_033961575.1 of Aselliscus stoliczkanus. Taxonomy (NCBI): domain Eukaryota; kingdom Metazoa; phylum Chordata; class Mammalia; order Chiroptera; family Hipposideridae; genus Aselliscus; species Aselliscus stoliczkanus. Next base: position 125,498,596 of record CM066733.1, read on the forward strand.
TTTGGTATCACCTCATATTTCTGCGTTTGGTGCCATTTACTACATACTCCTCCACTCACACCTCCCTGCCCCTTCCTCCCTAGGCCGCCTAAGGCCATTCCATCCGCTCTGCATGTTGGTAAGAAGGAAAAGAGATAGTTATATAAATAAGCTAAACTTTCATATAACCACAATTCAGTTGATAATGCCTGAAATTCATAAATGCATTATTTTGAAATATGAGATTTTTATTAAAGGTAAAAGTGATTATACTTGGGAGATGAGATTCAGGATTAGAAGGAGTAAGTTATCATTTTAAACCATTCTATACAATTTGATTATTTTTTACCACCTACATGATCTACATTAAGTTCCATTAATTTTGGTTTGGACTTCTACCCCCTACTAATAAGTGCTTAAGTTCAGTCTATGTGGTCAAATAGGAAACAAAGTCTTTCTTTCCTACTTGTGACATCTGCTTCCATCAGACTGTATCACTGTCTCCTAGTTATAAAACAATCTCCCAGTGGAAGGAGAAAATCCCTGTGAGTCGAACGTTTCCATCTATTACAATGCCCCATCATCATCTCAAACTAGCAGTGGCTGTCTGACTATAAGCAACGAAGTGTTTTATTATGTGTACGCTGACTATGTGATTGTCTTAGCATCTGTGCTCAGAACATAATGGTCATCAGTTCCATTAGTCAAGTTTCTGCTGTTGTTTGGGTCCATTTCTGTACACTGTACATCGTCAATCAGTGTGTGCATATTCCCATAAATTATGTTTTCTGCCATTTTAATGGGCCTCAGTATCACAAGTAGGTAATATCTTTAAACAAATTAGTGCTTATGTCTTAAAATAGATGAAATAGTTGGACACTGTCCTCTAGAGAAATAGTCTCCAATAGGCTTTTCCTTTTGTTTTCAAATTATTTATTCTTTTATTCAATACCTTTCTAAATATTTCCAGTCAGCTTCCTCCAGGTAGATACTAGGGGCACACAAATGAGTAAGACATGGCCTTGATACTAGAAGAACTCATGGTCTGGTAATAGTAATTATAGTTCCTGATGAGTACTATGGTTGGTAGATAAAGTGTGTGGGAGCACAAAGGTAGGAAACAAGATTAAAAATGATATTCTCCACTTGAATGAAGCAGACTTTTTGGAATTTAGTCCATGTGGTAACACCATTAAACATGATCACTGATTTAAAAACAATTACTTTTAATTACTACAGATAAATTACATACTTTTAGGTGATTAAGTGATTTGTTTAGAAATGAACTTAGTTTGTTTAGAACAAATTTTGTTGAAATTTGTCTCAAGATGACACTGAGTGTGTAGTGAAAAAGTTCAACTATGAATCCTTAATTTTAATTATTAATTAAATATTAATAACTAAGAAAATTACTTCTAATTTTTCCTCCTTACAAATACATTCTGAGACTTTCTGTTTCCACCAAGAATCTATCCTAAGTAATTCTAATTTTTTTCGTTTTGAGACTTCCTAATGAAAGTTCCTACTGAACTCTATCATACTCTTTTTTTAGACATGAAATCTATTCCAAAACCAGGCCACACCCTGGCTACTCTCCCAAATAAGTTACAGTTAAGAAATTATGAAATTATGAACAAGTTGGAGAAATTAAATAGATCTACATTTGGTGTTTTATATCCAGTGTACTTTGATTATGGAAATTATATGCAAGTTCTACAGAGGAGAGTTACTATTTTTTTAGTTTGGTTTTCTAACTAAAAAAAAGAAAAAAAGAAAAACTTATTGTAATAACTTTGCTGTCTTCACTATATAAAATAGTATAGTAAGCACTTTCAAAGGCAAATACTTATCCTTTTCTGAATCAGCATATAAAGTAAGAAAGCAAACATACCCTACCTTAGAATTTTAAGGCTAACAGCACTATTATATGGACAGAGGCAAAGAAGACATACGTTAGTCAATATTATTGCAGTAATTTGTTCCAGAAAGGGATTAAGTGTCTTCCTAAACCAATACCTAAGAGGTTTCCAAACTACTCTGTGGTTTACACAAACTTTAATGGGGCTAGCAATTATTTACAGGTATACTTGCTGAAATGCCTAGATGAGTTTCCAAATCAAGCAGTAGACTTGATCTGGATTGTTAGTTCAGACTTAATTCTGAAGGGCCAGCAAAACTGCCCATGTCTACTTTCCCAGTTGTTATCCACATGTGTTTCCCCCCTTCTACTTCAATGTAAGCCTGAATTCTAGACATCATGAAACATATTAGCCAGATCCCTACTGACTTTTTAGTAAACAGCATTGAGTGTAAATAATATTTATGACCTTATAGACCACTTGGCTGAATCCACTTTAAAAGGCAGCTTCATTCTGCTTATACAGCAATGTTTCACCATCTACAGTAGCACACACGCACATATACAAAAGTATATGTGGATCAAGCCAAAAGGAGAGACGAAAGAGTAATTCACCAAGGAAAGAAATATATATAAAGGAAGGTGACTAAAATGAGACTTCATACAACTGTTTATTTGTCATAAAACTATCCATGAGCTAAGATATAAGCATAGGCATTAAGTGAATGACAGTTGTTTTATTGTGTTTTCAACATTTTAGTTGTATCTTAAAAAATGCCAGATGCTGTCCACATGATGCCAAACATATGGCTTTTGGCTGTGCTCTTGTGATCTGTAGTAGATTGCTATAATGTACAGGGCAGGAAAAATAGCAATTTACAGATAGCCCTGGCCTGAGTGGCTTGCAGCTGGATCTAATTTCACTGAACTGATGGCCTCTTCCCTCCAGCACCTTCTATTTTATCAAATGCCACATATTGTTTTTTGAAGTGGTTCTTGTTGTCATAGTGAATACCACAGATGGATAGCACACAGGACAGTTGGTTGTCTGTTTTCTGACTAAGTTCAGGACCTACTGTTGTTCATGTTTGGGTGGAGGACGTATTTCATGGGACTGCCCAAGAAAACTAATGAGTTTCAGCTGTCTAGGAGATAATGTATAAGACATTGCTCACTTGGTTGATGTACTTAGAGGCCATTATATTCATTTGAGTTCTTAAGCACTTATAGTGCCTCCCAAGTGTGTCTTTGTATCAATTCCTAAGCTGAAATATCACCTGGAAAGAAGATGAAAATGGTAAGGAGAAAAATAAATGATAATATTTACTCAATTTAATTGTGATTGCCAATATACTTTTTGGCCTCTCCTACTAGATTTTAAACTTGAGGGTACGAAATATGTCTTACTTAACACTGAATAGCCTGCATGTAGCCCCAAGGTTGGTTGATAATAGTCACTTAAATGTCTATTGTATTAATAGATGGAAAGACGAGTAGTCTAAGAGTTTCTATAGATTTGATAATAAAGGAAGGGGGGGATGAGTAGTTTGCAAATATGTCTATTTCCTTTCCCAGGCCAAGAAAGTTTTCAGTCATTATTTCTTCAAATAGGTTCTTAATGCTTTCTCTCTTCTCCTTCTGGTGCCCCTATAATGTGAATGTTCTTACTCTTGATGTTGTCTCAGAAGTCTCTTAAACTGTTCTTATTCCTTTTTTATTCTTTTTTTCTTTTTGCTGTTCCAATTGGGTGTTTTATGTTACTTTGTCTTCCGAATCACTGATTCAATCATCTGCTTCATCCAGTGATTCCTTCTAGTGCATTCCTTCTAGTGCATTCTTCATTTCAGTTATGTCTTCATTTCTTTACTTCTGACTAGTTTTTTTTTTAGTGGTTTCTATGTCTTTTTTATGTTTACTATCTCTTTGTTGAAGTTATCACTAAGTTCCTTTAACATCCTTATAACCAGTTTTGAACACTGTCTCTGGTAGGTTGCTTGGCTCGATTTTTTGTAGTTATTTTTCTGGAGTTTTCTCCTTCTTTCATTTGGGACAGATTTTTTTTTTTTTGCTTCCTCATTTCAGCTGCCTCTTTGTTTGTTTCTATCTATTAGGTTGATTTGCTATGTCCCCCAGGCTTGGCTATATGGTCTTATGTAGTAGGTGCCCTGTGAGGCCCTGGCATAATATCCCTAGTCACCTGCCCTGGTTGCTTCAGGAGTGTCCCTTGTGTGGATTGTGTGTGCCCTTTTTTGGTTGCTATTTGCATATCAGTGGGTGGCATGTGGGGGTTTAGCCACATCCACAGCCTATGGGCAGCTGTGTGGGGGCTTACCCCACAGTGAGATTTACCCCAGTAAGCTCTGGTGTTTGTTCTGACCGCCCTTTGTATGTGCCACTTAGGGGCTATTTGGGTGGTGCTCTGCTATGGTCTGAAGCTAACCTCCAAGTATTTAGATTCTGGGACCTCTCAGGAAGAGCACTAGTGCAGGCCCAGGTCACCCACTGCCTGATCTGGCTGGGGACTACCTGGGAGGAGCTACAACATGATTTGTGGTTGTTCACTGCCTGTGCTAAACCTGGAGATGTGGGGGAGAGGCCGCACTGCACACTGAGGATGTCTGCCACCAGTACTGGGCCTGGGATAGCTCCACAAAAAGACAGGACACCCGAGGCCTGCTGCCACCTTTCGGCTCCCTTAAGGTTCAGCCACTGATAAAGCCTCATGTGGTATGCAAGGTGGGTGAGGCAGGGTCTCAGGGAATCTCTAGAGTAAGAAGAGCTATGACCACCAGATTAATGTAGACTCTGGTTTGGTGCCAGTGCTGATCAGTGAGTATCTTAGCAAAAGTTTCAGAGCACACCCAGGCCAGCCTCTGCCCACCTGAGGCCCATGGACTCTGATAGTTTTCCAAGCAAGAGAGCAAAGCAGGCAGGTGAGGCTGGCTACTGGTGGAGAAATTGCCTCTGGGGTTGGGGGATGGGTGGGGCAGGATCCCAGTGAGTTAGCAAGTTGGAGCCACAGAGCTCACCAGACCAATCAGATTCAGATTCATCTGTAAGCGTAGTAGGCGAGCTCAACATAGGAAAGATGGTTCCCACCTGAAGGCTATGCAGGAGAAGGGCTCCACACTGGAAAAATGCCAACTGTCCACCAGCCCTTGCTTGAAGCAGCACACCTCAGTCTGTCCCCTGTCTTCTGCTTCAGCCCAGGGTGAGTGTCTGTGAGCGAGTCTGTACCATTTAAATGGGCCGTTTAAGAGGATATCTGGATTTCCCGCAGCCTTCCTTCCTACCTGGATGGTCGGAATCCACACTGTATTGTACAGCCAGATGTTGTGGGGACTCCCTTTCCCAGCTGGGGAGGCTGGTATGGGGCTGGGGTTCCTTGCTCCTCTTTGGGGGGGGGGCTCTGAAACTGAGAAATCCCTCCCAGTTCTCAACTGCCACACAGCGGTTTGGGGCCTGCCCATTTTGCATCTCCTACAAGTCATGGTGTGAGCTTTTCTTTATACTTTTAGATATAGGACTTCTGTTTGGCTAGACTTCGGATGGTTCTCGAGGTTGGTGTTATATAACTTAGTTGTAATTTGAATGTATTCACAAAAGGACACAGGCACAGCGTTTATGTACTCCGCCATCTTGGATCTCTCTTCAGTTTGTTTTTAATGTGGTAAAATACACATAACACTAAATTTACTTTCTTAACAATTAAGGATATAGTTCTGAAGTATTAAATACATTCATAATGTTGTTCAACCATCACCACCATTCACCTTTATAACTATTTTCACCTGGTAAAAACCTATACTCTGTTTTTCCCCTCAGCTCTGGCATCCACCCTTCTACTTTCTGTCCCTATCATTTTGACTATTCTAAACACCCTATATAAGTGGAGTCATACAGTATTTGTCTTTCCCTGTCTGACTTATTTCACTTTGCATAATGTTCTCAAGTTTCATAAATGTCAGAATTTCCCTTTCTAAGGCTGATTAATATTCCATTGCATCCATTTTGCTTATCTGTTCACTTGCTGATAGACACTTGGGTTACTTCCATGTTTTAGCTGAGTAATGCTGCTGTGAACATGGCTGTGCAAATATATCTTTGATACCCTGCTTTAAATTCTTTGGGGTGTATACCCAAAAGTGAAGCTGCTTGATCATTTGGTAATTCTATTTTTTAAGTTTTTGAGGAATGCCATGTTTTTTTTCCTTACAGCAGCTTCATCAGTTTACAGTCCCTCCAACAGTACATAAGGGTTCCAATTTCTCCACATCCTCATGAACACTTGTTATTTTCTGATTTTTGATAGCCATCTAAATGGGTGTCAGGTAGTATCTCATAGTAGATTTTATTTGTATTTCCTTATGGTTAGTGATGTTGGGTATCTTTTCATGTGCTTATTGACCATTTGTGTATCTTCTTTAGAGAAATGTTTATTCCAATATTTTGTTCATTTACTTTTTTAAATAGTATTGTTGAGTTTTAGTTCTCTATATCTTCTAAATATTGATCCCATGTTAGATATGTGACTTGCAAAAATTTTCTCCCCTTCTGTGGATTGCCCTTTTACTCTGTTGATAATGTCTTTGATGCACAAATTTTTAAATTTTTTGTAAAGTCCAATTTGTCTATTTTTTTTTCTCTTGTTACTGGTGGCTTATCCAAGAAATCATGGAAAAGTCCAATGTTGTGAAGTTTTTCCCTACGTTTTCTTCTAGGACTTACATTTAAGTCTTTGATCCATTTTTAGATATTTTTGTATATGGTGTTAGGTAAGGGTTCAACTTCATTCTTTTGCATGTGGATATCCAGTTTTCCCAGCACCATTTGTTGCTAAGACTCTTCTTTCCCCATTAAATTGTCTTATACCATTGTCAAGAATTATTTGGGGTAGTTTATTTCTGAGCTTTCTGTTCTATTTCACTGGTCTATATGTATGCCTTTATATGAGTACCACACTATTTTGATTACTGTAGCTTTATATTAATATTTCAAATCAGGAAATGTCTGTCTTCCAGCTTTGTTCTTTCACAAGACTATTTTGGCTATTTGGGTCCCCTCAGATTTGTATATGAATTTTAGGATGGGTTTTTCTATTCTTGAAAAAAAAAAGAAAAGAAAAATCACTGGGTTTTTTTTTTTTAAATAGGGATTGCATTAAATCTGTAAATTGCTTTGGGTAGCATTGGCGTTTCAATAATATTAATTCTTTCAGTTCATGAACATGGATATGTTTCCATTGATTTAAGGTTTTTTGTTTGTTTTGTTTTTAATTTTTTTTATTAGTTTCAGGTGTACAACACAATGCAATAGTTTGGGGAAAGGGGCATAAATTTTATTCAAGTATCACAGATGATAACTGTTTTTGCTAAGATTTAATAGAGATTCTTGAATAATTTTTTTCTTTCATTTGCTGTGTGCCATTAGGACAGTTTCCAGGAACTTTAAATGTGTATTTTAAAATAATTTTCATGAGTTACAGTTGTTTTCTGGGGAAAGGCCTGCAGAGATCTTCATGTCTCCATTCTAGAAGTAATATCATCTAGATGCCACTTGATAGGAATAATAATAATAGTAATAATAATATTGCTGATATTTGTTAGCTACTGATTATGTTCCATGAACTGGCCTGATTGTTTTACATAATTATATCTTTGGCTCTTCATTTACCTCATATATACTTTTTATTTTATTGGTTATTTCTTGTATACACTGACTAGAATAAAACCTGAAGGCTGGGATTTCAGCTGCTTTATTTGTCCTTAAGAGCCTGAAAATATTACATTGCTTGATACATAGTAAGTACTGCATATATACACAGCATACATACATACTGGTTCAATACATTAATGAAAGAATAAATACATTGCCAATTGAAATAGAGTCTATTATTAGTTTGATTTTCAGAGGAAAAATTAAAACTTATGGAAGTATAGTGACATACCCAAATTCACAGATTTCATAAGTGATGTGCCTAGGATCACAAAAGAGGTTTATCTAACTCCAAACTTTGTATTTTAACCACCATTTTATATGGTTAACCCCCAAATAAGAGACAGTCTGTATGCTTAATACCTTATGCTTTTGCTACATAAAATAAGCATTTTTTTTTTTACTATTACTTTGTAGACAGCACTTTGTTGATCTACATTTGGCACAAATAGAAAAACATAGAGATCATAATGATAGAATCAGATAGAAGGAGGAGTGTATAGTAAGTGGATAAATAGCCTGCAGATATAAATACTGCCATTCATTTTACTTCTTAACCTATAAAATACTGGATCATGTCATTTTAGGTTAATTTATGGCAGTGTCTTATAGCATGATGAATTGGAGATAATTATATAACTGTAGAGGAAAGGAAATGTTTGTTGTATGATAGACTAGAAATTTTGTTTTGGGAGAAGAGGATTAGTGGAGGCATTACTACATACCTTTCAGAGTGTCCTTTTTGGAAATTTCTTAGGAGACATTGCACTACAAGTTTGCACTTCTATTATCTATCATTCACTAGGTCCTGAGTATGTTCCAATGTCATTGGAAAAGAAATGACTGTAAGTGAAAGGCATTATCATTTGTTTTTAGTTTTAAGGGATGATGAAAGCCAAACAGAAATGGCTCAATGATTATTGAGATGGGAGAGAGATATACCTATAGGAACATTTGGATAATTCATCTAAAAAGGAAAAAAAAATGTCATACATCAATTACCTCAATGTTTCAGGTAAATTATTTTGTGTTTTAATTTTTAATTCAATTAATGGAATTCTTCTGAACATTATGCAAATTAAGACAGATTATGGTTTTACCTAGTAACTATCATCTTAAGTACTTGTGGAAACTAAAATTGCTGATAGCACAACAAACACTCAGAGACTGTAAACTTTTGTGATTTTCCTTTGGATAATTATTCAGCCAAAATTATTATCTATTCAATGAGTATCAGATAACACCAATTGTTCGTATTTTTCTGGGTAAACCAGTAATGGTATGAAGTCATGTTCTAGAGAAATGATTTTTCTGGTGTTTAACTCCAAATGCTACGTCCAGCTCCAAATTCTATGGTTGAAAATTAGATTCTTGGCTGTCCTTTTGATTCTAAAATTTAAAGGTGCTGAATCTGCAAAACTAACACTTTTGGAGGTTTTTCCATGGCTTCTGTAACTAAACACATTAGACCTGGGAGGAATTGCTGTATTAAAAGTGTTTTGGGGATCCTAACAAATATATTATGAAAAAGCCATTCTTATGTACTTTCCAATGTGGATAAGTTTTATTAGTAAATGGATTACAGCATGTGGAAAAGAAAATGCCATGTATATAGGCTTTAATGTGTGTATTTTTCTTTTTTAATTGTAATTTTTTTTTAACCTAATAACAGCTCTGGGGACTGAATTTGGAATTGCTGTTGCACTTTAAAAATATAACCACTATGTGAAAGCTCACTTACTATAATGTAGAACTTGAGGAAATTGAGCAATAGAAAAGGTACCAGAGCAATCTTGCTTGAACCTTATTACCCCTACCTAAGTCACCATGAGGACAGATGCTATCTATTTACTATAGTACCCTAGTCCTCATTAGAAAATATTTTAAAACTTTTAAATTATTTATTTCCAATTTCTAATTGTTTTATAGTCAACATATTCTTCATATCTAAAATAACTTTTTTCCCTAAAATATATTTCCCTTGTTGCCATTTTGTCTCCCAGGTGAGAGGAAACACCCAGGTTATCATTCATTGTTTATAAATGAAGACAATTATGTAATCACCCCTGAATCTTTTATTTTTCAGGGCTAAAAAATTTACTAATTTTCTTTAGTATTTCCTCTTGGATGAACTTTACTATCTAAACTTTAAATTCTTTAACTTGTTTCATACTCCTCTCTTCTATACTGTACTTGATTCTTTTTAGTTCTCTTTTCTCTTTCTCTTATTAAAGAAAAGATGGAATGACTCTTTAAATCAAGTTGAGGCTAATGTTAAGTAAGTGGAAAGGTATTTGGGTTTGGAAATCTCACCTGTTGTTACTTTATCCCAGCAAATTCTAAATTTTTTAATGAAAGTTTGCCAATGCTCAAATTATTTCAGTTTAGCTTTAAATATAAGCCTCAGATATTTTACTGTTATATTTCTGTGTGGTCATTTATTTCCCATTTTGTACTGGATAAAGCAGGGAATACTTGGGAAGTTGCGTAAAAGTACTATGTCAAACTCTTAATTATCCAGGGGAATATGAACTGTCCTAGTGACTAATTAGATAAAAGAAGAGATCATACATTTTTGAGGAAAAAAATATATCAAATTATCATAAACATTTCGTTATTGGAAAGCATTATTATTTGAGACTACAGACATCAAGATACATAACGAAGTATTCATCCATTTATGGAAGCACTGTTTCCCAGTGCCAAGGCCAATAATGGACTTATCCAACATAGGGAAGTGGAGAGGTAGGTTGAAGTGAGATTACATAGCATTCAGTAAACTAGGGTGAGCAAACAGAGAAGTACCTTTGCATCTGGTACCTTAGCAAGCCATATTTCAAGAGAGGAATGGTAGGCACTAAAAGATGAACTTTACATAACTTGTCAGGGTTAAAAAATGTGTTAGGTAGCCTGATGCAGCAGAGTTGCTTGAAATAAAAGCTGCCGGTGGTATAGATTTGAGACAAGTAAGCTTAATTTGTCTTTACATGGATGTGGTATGTCTATCCAGTCTTTGTAGTGGTAGAATCTAGACCAAATCATCTGCAAAGATTCACTGGAGTGTCAGTTATGAAAGAGGAGATTGACTTAGAAATGGACACTCTGGCAATCTATGTCCTCCTCAAAAAGCAGCTTTAAAGGAAAGTTCCATTTTGAGGCCTAACTAGAAAGTATGGTTATCTCCACAGAAAGAAAGAGCTCCTAGTAAAATGGGTCCCTCAAAAAGCAAGATGTTTAATAAGTGAAAATTACATTAAAATAGGGACACACTACCATGGCTGAAGCCAAGTTTCATTTGTCAAAGTCTCAACCTTTCTAAAATGGCAACCTGCTCTCTTTCTTAGGGAAATGGGAAAAAAAAAAAAATTAGGAGCCTGTGATTAGCTCCTTCTTGGAATTCAGAATGCTTCTGAATGGGGGACTCAATGCAGTTAGAATTGAAAGCAATTGTCCTTTACTTGTTTAGTAAACATTTAATGAGTATTTGCTTAAAAGAGAATTAGGGAGGGCTGGCCGAGTGGCGTGGTGTTTAAGTGCTGGCTTAGGAAGCCAGCGGCCCTGGTTCAGGTCCCATATAGGAGGGCCAGTGACACTGCCCTCAAAAAAAAAAAAAAAAAAAAAAGGGAATTGGGGAGATAAGTGGAAGCCTCTTCCAAATACCAAGAGATTGGGAAGAAAATATCTAACTTAGCTCCTTGTGGTTCTCTTATCCTATAAAAATTTATCCTCTTGAAATTCATGTGACTAGCCATATTACTCTCTACTTTTCCACATTGTTATATGTTGATAACATTTATAGATTTTATTAAAGCTCTCAGTGTATGTAGTTTCATATTCTGCCATATTTCCTGCCTGTCATCACACTCTATGTGGAGAACAACAGCTTTGATCTGAACTCTAGAGTTCTTAACTTTCTTCTACTTGAGCCACTGTTACCTCTGGCTATATCATGAAAGTTGTTGCTATCTGAAACTGTTCCATTATGAAATCCTTAACTACAATATATCACCCTGATCACCACTTTTGTTTTTCTGGTGATTTCATTCACTTACGCTTTCCATATCCATTCTCCAACTTGTTAAGACCTCCTTTTTCCTTCTAATTTTTCCAATAAAATAGTACCTTCATTATACACCTTATCTTGTATTTTTATATACCATGTAATCTAAATTGGACTTCCATTAGTCTCTGGTTCATTGCTTCAACTTATTTATCTTTTTCTGCAACAACTGCCTGGCAACTTCAGTCTTGGATACATCCAACTATCTACAAAATTGGCAAGTGTCTCCATCAAGGATCACAGCTGAATGTGTGCAAGAGATACTCAAGTACTATGGTTTAACCAAATAAGATGTTTGTTGTTTTAGTAAAAATGATAAATCCAGAGGTTGACAGTAGAGGGCTGGTACAGTAGCTGTTATGTCAATATTCTGATCTCCTATTTTTCTGTTCCACCATCCTTATCATTTGGCTGTAATCCTCATGATTATCTCCTGATTATTTCAAGGCCAAAAGCAGTTTTCCATATTCAGCCTCACATCAAAGAACAGGGAAGAAAGAGAAAGGACATAACAAAGAGAAAAGTGGCAGTGCCTATATTAGGAAAGCAAAACTGTTTCAGAAATATCTCAGTAGATTTCTGTGTTATTGGCCAGAACCACCAATTCTAGCTACAAGAGAGGCTGTGAATATATGTATAAGCTGGACACACTACTTCTCTGTACTAAGTTACATTTTGTCAGTAAGGATGAGAAGGAGAATAAGTATTGGGAAGTTATTATTAATCTCTGCCACAGCATGATTACAAATTAAGTTTTCTAAGTTAATTCTACAAATAATCTCCCTATATTTGCCTAGCTATATACCTCTTTGTATGTGTGTGCTAGGGCTGCCATAACAAAGTACCACAGAACGGATGGCTTTAAACAACAGAAATTTATATTCTTACAGTTCTGGAGGCTGGAAATCCAAGATAAAGGTGTTGGCAGATTTGGTTTCTCTGAAGGCCTCTCTCCTTGATTTATTATTGACCATTTTCTTACTGTGTCCTCACATGGCCTTTCCTCTGTGCACACATGTCCCTGGTGTCTCCTTCCCTTCTTATAAGGACACTATTCCTGCTGGAACAGGGCTTCACCCTCATGACCTCATTTCTCCATATTTACCTCTTAAAAGTCCCTATCTTCAAATAAGTCATATTGGGAGTTAGAGCTTCAATGTGCATATTGAGGGGAAACAGTTCAGTCCACCACTCTTTTATTACCTGCAAAAGATATGTCATACCTTCACCCCTCTTCATCCATCACTAAACACCACTTCTTCCCTCACTCAAAAAATTCATACTCGCTTCACTCTAACTCACAGAGAAAATAGAGACTATCAGAGAAGAACTTCTTCGTGTTTTTCCTCTTCCCTCTTCACCTGAAAATTTACCTTCAACAGCTTTCACACCTCCACTGTTTCCCCCCATTTAAAATGAGATAGTAACAGCTGAAAATTTCAGAATTAAATCAGAGGTGTATGAGTAGAATGAGCAGCATCTCCTGAGGTAGTAAAACTGGCATGATGTTAGATAACCGTAATTAATTGTTTTCTCAAGATTTGGGGGATTCTTTTCAGTGGAGAGTAGGAAAGTTAGACTTTCTGGGATGAAGGAAGTGTTTTGTTACTATTTTCAAGATAATGACAACATTACATGTTTTCCTCCCTTTATAAAACTTGTATAATTTTTAAAAAATTTTATCAGTTATATGGTTATCCATCACTATTTGAATGACCTCACAATTAGATTTAGTGGCTGTAGAAATTTCTTTCATCTCTAAGAAGCACATCTTCAAATATAGGAAGATTTTTCTAAGCTGGAAATAAGAAAGGAGAATGAGTCATAATATAGTCATTATCTTTCCAATCTTTTATGTGTTTGAACCTGACTCTATCCCCCAACATGCACACATCCATTCCATTTTAAACAGAAATAGAAAGCATGCAGAAAAAAATTGACACCTGGAAAAGTACCATACCAGTGTCCAGTGTGACACTTCATGGAATCTCTATTGAGTGTGCACAAATGAGCCAGTTGATACAAAAGTGTTGATGAATATCCTATAGAATTACTTTGAGGAAAGAAATTAATATCCTCATCCATATGACCTAGATAATTTTAATAAGAGAACCACATCACAGTCATCTTTTATGTCTTCGCCTTACATAAAAAATAAACAAGAATACATCTGCAATGGTGGAGGATGGGGTGGGTTGTGGATGCTATTGGTGTGTAACTTGAGATAATATCTTTTAGAAATATAGCATTTTCCTAATAAAAAAACATGGGAAGCATTCATAGACCATTGCTGTCAGTACAATGAAAAATGTGTTTTTTTATCACCCTAAAGAAACATGTTTTTTACATTGTTAATTTTAAATAAGTAATACATTTAGATTATATAAAATAAATTACATTAAAGCTTTTGTTTAACTTTTGGAAGAAATTACACACTAATAATAATTCATTTGCATTTTTATGTCCTTTTACTTTTACAGCATAGTGAATAATAATATGTAGAACAGATTCTTAGCCTACCAACATATATTCAGTCTCAAAAACTTTGTCCAAAAGGCTATGAAAAATATTCTCCCTACTTTGATGTTTTTTTTTAAAAAAATACATACTATCTTTTGTGAGGTTCATCTTAAAGACCCCCCACAGATAAAATGAGTTGCATTTAGTTTATAATTTTAAAAGGGCCAGGGGCTGAGTCAGTCATATCTTTGAACATGTGATTATAAGAAGTCAAGATGTGGTTTTAGACCACCAAGACATTTTAATCATCCAGTATAATATACTAGATTACTGCTCATGTTTTCCACTTGAATTTAGGGACTTAGAACTCCGTAGAACAAATACTTGGGTCCTTTCCCACAATTCCAAAACATGTTCGAAAGATTGACTAGGGCATGTGAGTGTATGTACCTCTGTGAACATAAATCGTGTGGGAGGGAATTTGGACCACGCGGATATGGTAGACTTAATTCTTAGTTCTGCACTTTGTGGTGATTCTTTAGTTTAACCTGGAATACAGACTGTTGCCATCTGGAGACATGATCAACCCAGATCTGCACCACTGTTTTAGGTCATGCTTATGTGTTGAATTGTTGGAGGTGGTTTCCCTGCTCTTTTTTGGATGATCATTTGTTGGATCATTTGACTGAATGGTGGCTGTTCAACATTTGGAACTCAGAAGGTCATTCATTTGAGTTCTGCTACGAAAGCAAATATTAAGTAGGATCACAATCAGAGTTTGTGATCCTTCTAAGCCACGATTTTGGAACCCTAATTATATCAAGAGAATAGATCTGATTGCTAACCCTTAGTGCCAGCAGCACATGGTATAGGGGTATGGCCAAATTATCTAATTTTATATTTTCTTTGTTTATTTCCTGGGTCGGTTTAATAATGTTAACAATCCCAGAGAGTTTTGTAGGGATATGACAATATGTATTAATCCTTGAGAGGTCAGTATTATATCTAATGTGGCTGTTTTTTGAACTTCTTAATTTCATCATCACCAAGGGATTTTATGGCTATAGATATTGTACCATTATCCTTGCATTCTCGTAGCATCTAGGATTCTCCTCATCCTTGGAGTCTTCCATAGAGAATAAAAAAGAGAGGCTTGGGGAAGAGGAGAGAAGCTCAGTTTTCACTTCTTCAGGGGTGAAAATTTTTGGACCCCAACAAAGGCATAAGTTTTCCTTCCATAGTTAAATTATCTAAGGTTTTCTCTCTCTTTTCTCTTGTCTCCTCCTCCTCTTCCTCTTTCCCCTCCCCCTCCTTCTCCTCTTCTTCCTCATCCCTCCTTCTCTCCCTCTCAGTTGAGAAGAGCCAAGAGCCAAACTGATCTTTATCCTGAAGGCAGGCATCGGTTTACTGAAAACAAATTCCTATCTGATTTGAGAGTGGTAGCAAATAGACTTCTGAACTGGGTATTATATCACTAGTAATTAGGACCGTGATTTCATTTTAGCCAAAATACCCTTGTGAAGTTTTCAGATAGTAGTGTGGTAATGTTTTGATACCATGCAATGAGTGGTACTGGCCCAGAAAAATGTCTTTCTTATTATAGGGATTGTCAAGTAGATGTAAAGCAAAACAGCTTGATACTGAAGCTAAGTAGTGCCCTTCATAAGACACGTTGTTACTTCATCACTTGTTTCTTAGTTTTTTCTCCGTCTTATTTATTTGAAAGCTACCAAAGTAGCTTCTCCCAAATTCTCAAGTTTTTTTGGAGACAAAGTCCATCTCTATGAAGGTATAACATGAAAGAGGGTTTCAGATTTGTTTGCTTGTTTGTTTGTTTGTTTATCTGTTGTGGAGTTTCCCTCTAAAATGTCACAGTGCAAATAATCAGGCCATTGTCTCTTGTATTACAAGGAATTAGAATGAAAGGAGTGACACCCAGCTTCTTTTAATACAAGTTTCTTATATAATTAAAAGTGCATTCTTAGACACTCCTTGGTATAAGTCCAATACCTGGCTACATTTTGCCAGTGATTTATGTAAAATAAGCAGTTAAACAAAGGAGTGCTTAAGGATTCCAAAATCAATATTAAATACAGGGTCTTTAGGGGCTGGCTGAGTAGCTCAATTGTTTAAGAGTTAGCTCAATGCCATTGAATAATATTGTATGTCAACTATAATTTATATATTTATATGGTAACGGGATATGGAGTACAGTGTGGGGAGTGGAGTCAATGGAATTGTAATATGTATGATATCGGAGGTAGGGGGCAATGGATTAGGGGAGAGGGGTTGTCACTTTGAGAGGGGTGAAAAGTATAATATTGCATTGTTTTGTACACCTAAAACTAACAAAAAAGAGTTAGCTTAAGAGCGTGAACTCTGAGCAACAGGGCCACTTGTTTGATTCCTATATGAGCCAGTGATGCTGCCCCAGAGCTGAGCTGCCACTGAGCTGCCAACAGGTGGCAGGATGGCTCAGTTGGTGAGAGCACATGTTCCTAACAACAAGACTGCCTGTTCGATGGTGGGCTACAACCGCCCAACTAAGAATGAGCTCTGCACCTTGAGCTGAGCTGCCACTGGATGGCTCAGTGGATAAAGCGTGTGTCCTTAACAACAAGGCTGCTGGTTCAATTCCTACATGAGATGGTGGCTACGCCCACCGCAACTAAGATTGAATACAGCACCTTGAGCTTAGAGGCCATGAGCTGCCGAAGGGCAGCCAGATGGCGACTGGCGCCCTCCGCAACTAAGATTGAAGAACAACAACTTGGCTGGTCCCCTTCCCCGATTCCCCAACACTGTCCCCCTCCCCCAATTCCCCAATTTAAAAAAAAAAAATAAAGATGATAGGGTCTTTATAACTTTCATAGTTACACGTTAATCTATTGTAAATAGTGTAGTTAGATGTTAGCTCCATTAATAACTCAGAGCCATAAACAATTATAGCAAAGTTGAAATGTAAAACAATAAATCAGGAAAATGGAGAGGAAAAAAGAGAAAGCAAATTGAAGTGGCATAATGTATGGTTGTGGTGACTTGACTTAACCTGTGTGTCTTAGTGGTTGTTTTTTCCTATAGTCATCCACTTGGTCCCAGGCTGTTGATAGGTACAACCTCCTGAAAATTGTTTGTTTCTAGAGGATTCCTAACAATCCTCACTTTTATATCTCTCAATGGGAGAGCATCCAGGTGTCAGAGGGTAAAATATGTTGTCTTTTTGTTGTTGTTGTTGTTTAGTTTCAGGTGTACAAAACAATGTAATAGTTAGACATTTACACCCCTCACAAAATGATACCCCCCATCTACTACCCCTCTGACATTGTATATAGCTGTTACAATTCCATCTACTCTATTCCCTATGCTGTACTCCACATCTTGTATATATGTGTGTGTGTGTGTGTGTGTGTGTGTGTGTGTGTGTGTGTATGACATTCAATATTATTCTACTTCAGCTTCAGGTGTATAGCACAGTGGTCATGCATCTACACAGTCTATGAAGTGGTCTCCCTAATAAGTCCAGTGCCAAACTGGCATCCTATATAACCTTTACATTATTGATTATATTCCCCAAACTGTATTTCATATTCCTGTGACTATATTGTGAATACTAATTTATACTTTCTAACCCTTTACCTTCTCCCCCCTTGACACCCCACTCCCATATAGCAACCATCAGGTGTTTTTCCTGTATCTCTGAGTCTATTTCTGTTTTCTTTGTTCATTTATTCTGTTCTTTAGATTCCACGTATAAGTGAGATCATATGTTATTTGTCTTTCTCTGTCTGACTTATTACACTTAGCATAATATTCTCTAGGTTCATCCATGTCATTGCAAATGGTAAGATTTCATTCTTCTTTATGGCTAAGTAATACTCCATTGTATAAATGTACCACAGTTTCTTTACCCAATTGTCTACTGATGGGCATTTCTGTTGTTTCCATGTCTTGGCTATTGTGAATAGCGCTGCAATAAACATAGAGGTGCATATATTTTTTTTGAATTAGTGTTTTGGATTACTTTGGATAGATACCCAGGAGTAGAATTGCTGGGTCATAAGGTAGTTCCATTTTCAATTTTTTGAGGTACCTCCATACTGTTTTCCATATTGGCTGCACCAATCTGCAATCCCACCAACAGAGTACTAGGGTTCCCTTTTCTCCACATCCTCACTAACACTTGTTGTTTGTTGATTTATTGATGATAGCCATTCTGACTGGTGAGGTGGTATCTCATTGTGGATTTTATTTGCATTTCTCTGTAATGTTGAACATTTGTTTTATATGTCTGTTTGCCATCTGTACATCCTCTTTAGAGAAATGTCTTTTCATGTCCTCTGCCCATTTTTAAATTGTGTGTGTGTGTGTGTAAGTGTGTGTGTGTGTGTTGAGTTGTATGGATTTTGTATATGTTTCAGATACTAACCCCTTATCAGATATATCATTGGCAAATATCTTATTCCATTCTGTTGGTTTTCTTTTTGTTTTATTGATGATATCCTTTGCTGTGAAAAACTTTTTTCTTTGATGTAATCCCACATGTTTATTTTTTCTTTTGCTTCCCTTGCCCAAAGGGATATATCAGTAAAAATATTACTAAGGGTAATGTTTGCAAATTTATTTCCTATATTTTCTTCTAAGAGTTTTATGGTTTTGGGTATTACATTTAAGTCTTTAATCCATTTTGAATTTATTATTGTATATGGCATAAGAAGGTAGTTCAGATTCATTTTTTTTGCATGTGTCTGTCTGGTTTTCCCAGCACCATTTATTAAAAAGACTGTGTTTACCCCAATGTAAATTCTTGCTTCAATCATCATAGACTTAATGACCATATAGGCCTGGATTTATTTCTGGGCTGTCTGTTCTGTTCCATTGATCTATGTGCCTGTTTTTATGCCAATACCATGCAGATTTGATTACTATAGACTTGTAGTATGATTTTATGTCAGATAGCGTGATACTTCCCATTGTTCTTATTTCTCAAGAGTGCCATGGTGATTCATCATCTTTTATGGTTCCATATAAACTTTAGGATTATATGTTCTAGTTCTTTGAAAAAATGTCATTGGTAATTTGATAGGGATTGCAGTATGGACATTTTAACTATGTTAATTATTCCTATCCATGAGCATAGTATATGTTTCCATTTATTTGTGTCTTCTTTAATTTCCCTCTTCTATGGCTTATAATTTTCCGAGTACAGGTCTTTTTCCTCCTTGGTTAAATTTATTCCTAAATATTTTATTGTTTTCAAAGCAATTGTAACTGGGATTGTTTTCTTAATTTCTCCTTCTGATAGTATGTTACTGGTATACACAAATTCAACTGATTTCTGAATATTAATTTTGTATTCTATTTTACTAAATTCATTTGTCAGTTCTAATAGTTTTTTGGTGGTCTTTGGGATTCTCTCTATATAGTATCATGTCATCTGTATATGATGACAATTTACTCCCTCCTTTCCAATTTGGATGCCTTTTATTTCTTTTTCGTGCCTGGATGCTGTGACTAGAATTTCTAGAACTATGTTGAATAAAAGTGATGAAAGTGGGTGAGTTTGTCTTCTCCCTGATCTTAAGGAGAATGCTTTTTGCTTTTCCCCATTGAGTATGATGTTAGCTGTGGGTTTATCATATATGGTCTTTATTATGTTGAGATATGATCCCTCTAATCCTGCTTTTCTTAGAGTTTTCATCATAAATAGATGCTGGATTTTGTAAAATGCTTTTTCTGCATCTATTGATATGACCATATGAATTTTACTTTTCATTTTGTTAATGTGAAATTAATTGATTTGCAGATATTGAACCAACCTTGTATACCAGGAATGAATCCTGCTTGATTGTAGTGTATGATCTTTTTAATGTATTGCTGAATTCAGTTTGCTAATATTTTGTTGAGGATTTTTGCATTTATGTTCATTAAGGATATTGACTTATAGTTTTCTTTTTTTGTAATGTCTTTGTCTGGTTTGGGGATCAGAGTGAAAGTAGCATTATAAAATGAGCTCAGGAGCCTTCCCTCTTTCTGGATTTTTTGGAATAGTTTGAGGAGAATAGGTGATAATTCTTTTCTGAATATTTGGTAAAATTCACTGGTGAAGCCATCTGGTGCAGGGCTTTTGTTTTTTGGGAGCTTGTTGATTACCAGTTAAATTTCATTGGTACTATTAGGTCTGTTCAGATTTTCTGTTTCTTCTTTTTTTTTTTATATATTTTATTTTATTTTTAATTAGTTTCAGGTGTACAACACAGTGCATTAGTTATACATTTTACCCCTCAAAGTGACAACCCCCCACCTCCAATACACCACCCCACTCCCCCCCATATCATATATATCTATTACTCTTCCTCTGACTCTCTTCCACAGTATAATCCACATCCCGTGACTATCTATATATATATTCAATTACAGTAGGTATAGCACCTCCGCTTTAGTCATACAGTGCAGTGATCAAACCTCTACTCCATCCATGAAATGGTCTCCCTAACAAGACCTATGATCATCTGACATTCCACAGAATATTTACAACATTATTAATTATATTCCCCAAACTGTTTTTCCTATCCCAGTAGCAATATTGTAGTTGCCTATTTTTGCTGTCTAATCCCTTCCCCTTCTCCCTCATCCCCCTCCCCCTCCCAATTAGCAACCCTGATTCTGTTTCTTCTTGATTCAGCCTTGGAAGATCGTGTGATTCTAGAAATTTATCCATTTCTTTCAGATTGTGTAATTTGTTGGTCTATAGTTGCTCATAGTATTTTCTTAAATTTTTATTGTGTTTCCATGGTGTCTGTTGTTACTTTTCCTCTTTCATTTCTGATTTTATTAATTTGGGTCTTCTCAAATATGCTGTCTTTTTAGCAGGGAGGTATGAATCAGTAATCTGTACACCAGAGCTTGCAAGATGCCAAAAGCATTGACAGGATCTTTTCAAACATGACTTTAAAGCATTTTTTCTTTTCCAGAAACATAGTCACCAGGTTTTAGGTCATTTAGAGGTTTCTTAGGAGAAGTAAAGCCAGCTTAAACCTGTGGGAAATCAGACTGCATGTATTATGTGAGTTCTCTGTAGCATTTTTATGTGTAGAACAGTTAGTATATAAAATGAGGGGAGGGGAGAGACACTCAATCTCATGAGGTGAGCAGTAACTGCTTTATATGAACAGAATCAATAATTCCTGTATTTCTGGCAACACTGGCGGGTGTGAGCATCAAGATCCTGAGGCTCAGAACTTGAACCCTTGGCCAAAGAGACCCAAGAGTATCATCTGTTTTGACCAGTTTGATATTTTTTAAAAACCATCTTTAATGAGGTATAATTTACATGCAATTAATAGAATACATTTTATTTATTTATTTATTTATTTATTTATTTATTTATTTATTTATTTATGATTTTATTGGGGAATTGGGGACGGGGAACATTGTGTTTTTCCAGGACCCATCAACTCTAAGTCAAGTGTTGTCCTTCAATCTTAGTTGTGGAGGGTCCAAACTCAGCTCCAAGTCCAGTTGCTGCTTTCAATCTAGATGTGTGTGTGTGTGTGTGTGTGTGTGTGGGGTAGCCCACCATCCCATGTGGGAGTTGAACCGGCAACCTTGTTGTTAAGAGCACATGCTCTCACCCGCTGAGTCATCCGGCTGCTGGCGCAGCTCACTGGCCCATGTGGGAATCCAACCGGCAACACTGTTGCTCAGAGCTCACACTCTTAACCAACTGTGCCACCCGGCTGGCCCAGCATACATTTTGAGTGTACAGTTTGATGAGTTTTAACAAAGATACAATCATCTAACCTCCACCAAATCAAGATATGAAACATTTCTATCACCCAAAAATGTTCCCTCATGCCCTCTTTTTAGCCGTTTCTCACTTCCTCCCTGAGCCCCGGCTAAACACTGATCTGCTTTATTCCTATAGATGAGATTGTGTTTCCTAGAATTTCATATAAATGGATTAATATAGTATGAAGTCTTTTGTGTCTAACTTATTTCACTCAGAATCATGTTTCTGGGATTTATCTGTATCTTTGCATATATCATACTCTATTCATTTTAATTGCTGAGCAGGCTTCCATGGCTATGGTATGAATATACCATGATTTGTTTATCCCTTCACATGTTGATGGGCATTTGGGTTGTTTCCAACTTTGACTATTATGAGTAAAGCTTCTATGAACATTCATGTACAATTTACCTAATTTTCAAGCAGATTTATTTTAATATTTTTTTGACTATAGAGCCAATCATCCACATTCTGTACTGTTATCTATTCACATTTCCAGTGATTTGGCCTGTTGAATATCATGAAATGAAAATTTTAGTGAGGGCTTCTGTCTGGCATAATCATCAACTGCGGCATTATGCTTACTTTTCAAGTATTTATGTGGCATCAGTCAGACTGTCTCATTGCCTTCATGTCATTAATAAAAACTGCATATCACATGCTCACCTTGAGCTTTCAGTGCATTTTAATTTTTGTCACCTCTATAATATAGGAAAGCAAAAATAGGGGGTTGGAATTACATGGTAGTGGAATCAGCCTACTCTGTCACACAATCTTCCTAGCCATAAACAAATCTCTTTGTTTTGAGACTGTGAACTTTCTCTGAAACAATTGATATATCAGGGAACAATTTGAATACAATGTATTTTTCACATTTAGTTTTTTTTTTTTTTTTTTTTTTGAGGGCAGTGTCACTGGCCCTCATATGTGGGAACCGAACCGGGGCCGCTGGCTTCCCAAGCCAGCGCTTAACCACAGTGCCACTCGGCCAGCCCTCACATTTACTAATGTATGATTTTTTTTTTGTCTGCCAAAAACACAATGAGGATACAGAAAACCGCACGCAGCTAAACAAAGCCACATGGGAATACACGAAATGTAAACATGTAGACACTTTGAACATTATGAACTACCTCAGTTTACTGTGTGTGTTGAGTTGCATTCATCTGCATCTAGTGTTATAACTTCCAGTCCAATTTCAGATACCTTCATTCCAAGGCCTCACAATAACTCACAAGCTACTACCTGTCAGATGTCCACTTTACAAGATCTTTTTTCACAGTAAAGTGTCATATTTATTTTAATATTATATATTTTTAAACCATTTAACAAATGCTACCAGTTTTATTTAATATCTATGTTTTTTTAAGGACTTTATTTT
Source organism: Aselliscus stoliczkanus (assembly GCA_033961575.1). NCBI lineage: Eukaryota > Metazoa > Chordata > Mammalia > Chiroptera > Hipposideridae > Aselliscus > Aselliscus stoliczkanus. The sequence continues at coordinate 125,521,838 of CM066733.1, forward strand.
TTACAGCAATTTTATTTACAATAAAATTGAGAAAATGGTACAGAGATTTCCCATATACCCCCTGCTCCCATGCCATCCACCCCCATTATAGCATCACTCACTATAGGGGGACATTTTTTTTTTACCAAGGATGAACCTACATTGACATATACTAATCACCCAAAGTCCACAGTTTACCTAACAGTTCATTCTTGGTGGTATATATTCAATAGCTTTGGACCCATGTATAATGATGTATATTCATTATTATATTTTACTATTTTCATTGCTCTAAAAATCTTCTGTGCTCTGCCTATTCATCTCTTCCCTCCCCCAAACACTTATCTTTTTGTTGTCTTTATGTTTTTGTCTTTTCCAGATGTGATAGGGTTGAAATTACACAGTATTTAGCCTTCTCAGATTGGCTTTTTTCACTTAGTAATATGCACTTAAATTTACTACATGTCTTTTCATGTCATGATAGCTCATTTCTCTTTAGTGCTAAGTACTATTCCATTATCTGGATGTACCAATATTTATTTATCCTCTCACCTTCTAAAGGACATCTTGGTAGCTTTCAAGTTTTGCAATTATGAATAAAACTGCTCTAAACATCCACGTGCAAGATTTTGTGTGGACACAAATTTTCAGCTCCTTTGGGGAAATACCAAGGAACCTGACTGTTAAATAGTATGGCAAGAGTATGTTTAATTTTGTGAGATACTGCTATACTATCTTTCCAAATGTTTGTACCATTTTGCATCCCCACCAGCAATGAATGAGAGTTCCTGTTGCTCACATCTTCAATAGCATTTGGTGTGTCAGTTTTCTGGATTTTGGCCATTCTCAGAGGTTTCTAATGATAAATTATTGTTTTAATTTGCATTTCCTTGATGAGATATGATATGAAATATTTTTTCATATTCTTCTTTGTTATTTGTGTATCTTCTTTGGTGCGCTATCAAAGTCTTTTAACCATTTCTTAATCGAGTTGTTTGTTTTATTATTATTGAGTTTTAAGTATTCTTTGTATATTTTGAATGACAGTCCTATATCTGATGTGTCTTTTGTAAGTATTTTCTTCCATCCTGTGGCTTGTCTTTTAATTCTCTTGATGTTGTCTGTCACAGAGCAGAAGTTTTTAATTTTAATGAAGTCCAGCTTATTAATTTTCTCTGTCATGGATTGTGTCTTTGTTTTTGTATCTTAACAGGTATCAGCATACCCAAAGTCTTCTAGGTTTTCTCCTACATTATCTTCTAAGAATGCTATAATTTTGAATTTTATGTTTAACACTTTGTAAGCGGGCATAAAAAGCTATATGACGAGTTTACTCGTTTCCCACATACAATGTGTTAAGTCAATGATCCATTTTGAGATAACTTTTGTGAAGGGGCTAAAGTCTGTGTGTAGATTAATTTCTTTTGTTTTGTTTTGCATGTGGGTGTCCAGTGGTTCTGGTACCATTTGTTGAAGAGGCTATCTTTGTTTCATTGTATTGCCTTTGCTCCTTTGTCAAAAATCAATCTGCTATATTTTATATGCATAAGGTTCTATTTCTGGGCTCTATTTTCTTCCATTGATATGTTTGTCTATTCTTTACCAATATCGCACTGTCTTGATTACTCTAACTTTATACTATGTTTGAAAGTTGGGTAGCATTAGTCTTCCAACTTTGTTCTTCTTCAATATTATATTGGGTCCTCTGAGTCTTTTTGCCACTCCATGTAAACTTTAGAATCAGTTTCTTATACCCACAAAAATCTTGCTGGGATTTTGATTGGGATTGCATGGGCTCTACGTAAGTGGTTTCTATACTTTAAAAATATGTAACTAAGAAAGTTTTTTTTTCTGGGATGTAAACCTTGTTTTAATTAAGGAATAGTTAGCATACAATATTATTAGTTTCAAGTGTAAAACATAGTGATTTGACATTTATATACCTTACAAACTGATTACCATGAGGAGCCTAGTAATCATCTGTCATGTAACTAACAAAGTTTTTGAGTATTTCACCATAAGCCCCATTTTCTTCATAAGTCCTGTGTTTTTGTTGTACAATTTTGCATAGTGAGGATTTTTAGGAATTCATATACGTGCTATAGCAGAAATGACTGTACACATGATGAATGGACTTTGTCGAAATATATGTTTGTTTTCCATGAAGCTATCTTTGTTTTCTCACTATTGAAAGTCAAAAATAAAACCATGGTTTTTATTTATATTCCCCTATCATTTTAAAGGGAGGAAGAACATAAATCTTTTAAAACCAAACCATACTGGCATTTTCTCACTTTGTCTTAGCAAGGTTACCAAATGCTCTGAAGTAGCAAAATGAATGTCTCATCTTAAGAGAAAAGTTTACTGTTTGGAAACTTAAGATTTTTCAGGAAAATCATGTTTTCCAAAAACTATAAAACCGGGTATTATTTCTATATTACTTGTCACAAGCCTCTGATTATCTGAACTAAACTCACTTTCCCACATACTTACATAATGACACCTACGTGTCTTGACCTTTATTTCTTAGTCAGGTGCTAAACCCACTTGATGACAACATACCTCCTCTGTAATCAATAAACTATAGGGTGTGTTAAATGCTGAAGAAAAATGCAGTTTGAATATATTTAAAAGTAAGGTCATCAAACTGAATATTTTCCTCTAATTTGGTTTAACATCTGTATTTTGCCATGATATAAGTATTTACATACCATAGGAACTTCAAAGTGTTAATATCTTCCCTTAGATCCCTAACAAAATGGCCCATGGAGGGCAATATTGGAGAGAAGAGAACTCTCTGGAAGCTGTCTATTCAATTCTGGTGTGGGCCACACAGTCCATTGGGAGGGCTTGGCCTTACTGCATGGAGCGACTGGAAAAATGAGGGAGGGCAATAACTTCACACTGTAATAAGTGATTATTATTCAGGAAAAGAGATCTAAAGGCCTCTTCACCTTCCAAATGTTTCCTTTCACTGGCAGAAGGAAAATGGAGCTCACTACCATAAAATACTTTGCTCTTGGGTCAATATAGGAGATAATAACTGTGACTCTGCTTTTTGGAAATTTGGATAATATTTCTGGATATAAAATCATTGTATATTCATTTCAGAAGTTTCAGAAAATGCAGATGAGCAGAAAAAGAAAACAAAAATCACCAACACATCTACTACTGATATCACTTAATGCACTGTTTTTTATATGTATTCTCATGGTTCTGTCTCTATATACATAAACATAATTTTTTCAGTTAATACAAATGGTGCACATAAATCCTTATTCACTATTCTTCTTCAATATCTTTAATAACTGTGTATTTTTCATTGTATGATAATTTGTTTACCTGTTTTGTATTGTTGGACATTTACTTTTTTCCCAAGTTTCTTTTTCTTTTACTACTAAATAATGTCTCTATAAATCTCTCTTTGTTTTTATATCTTCTTGCAGGTTAATGATTATTTCCTTAGAATATCCCAAGAAATATGCAAAATATTCATTTTCTGCATATTCATGCCAAATCAAAGTATTCTTATTTTCACTTTTCTAATTTGATAAGTAAAAATCAATTTTTTGTTTTAATTTGTGTTTATTTAACATTCAGTTAGGTTGAATTTAAAAAATTCATTTATTAGTCTTTTATATTTCATACTTTGTAGGCTTATTGTGTGTCGGACAATTTCTAAAGGGATCTAAGAATTCCCCAGAGTACATGGAAAGCAAACAGTCCTAAAAATGTCGCTCTACTCATCCCCCAAACTTGTTTCCTCTCTTGCTAAGGGGAATAAGATATATTTTAATTATGATACATTTTCTTTGTTCCCCCTATGCCGTTGTCTAGTCCTCTATGCCTCTAGTCCTTCTGCCTGTAATATCCTTCCTCACTTGGGGAACACCTGTCCTCAAACTCCAAGGTCAGCTGGAGTATTTGTTCTCCCCCAGTATTTTGTGGCTTCTGTTATCTCACTTATTATGGAATGCCTGACTTTAAGGTTGGTGACCTCATGTCTCTTCTGGAATAGATTTTGATCCGTGCCATGCAGGGCCCACATCTTATTCCTCTCTGTGCCCCCTCCCATCTTTGATTTATTAGTGCAGTGTCTTGAACATATCAGGTGTACATATTCAATTTATATTTACAAATAAGTGATGAAGGGAAGTATAAATAAAACTCAATTTGGCATTTTATAACTCTCCTAAATTAGATGAGCCAGTGCACAAAATAGACAAGGAAGATTTGCCTAGAATATATTTAAACTTTAGTTCAGCAATGTTAGACTGCTTACATATGACCCATTCAAATAAAATATAAAAGACACAGTGTAATTTGCATATTTACACTGTTCATTGCCCATGTCTTTGCTAGACATTGAGCACATGAAGCAGGCTGAGTTTTATTTTGCATGTTGTTCTAAGATTTCCTCACTGTGGGTCCTGGTGAATCGATGATGCTCACTGCTTCAGGAAGAGTTTGAACTCTCTTCAGAGCAGTGGGCCTTGGGAGAGGCCAGATGTTGACATCTGTATAGTTGATGTACTCAAATAGTCTAGTGAATGTTTTACCAAAAAGGAAAGACCATAATTTCCCTTTATCTTTTGTACCACTATCCTGTACACATGTACACAGACATGGTCCAGCCAGCTGAAATCATTGCCTCAGGGACAGGAGACTTTTTCTTTTTATTTTATCCTAAGTATCCTTAGAGCAGCCAAGGAGGTTGTTAAATAGTATAATATTGGATTTTATGAGATAAACACCTGTTGATTTAAAAGTGCATAATCTTCCAACCCACTGGATGATTAGAAGGAGGACCGTCCTCTGGGGCCTGAATCTGGCATATTGAACACTGACTTTCTCTTTGACCTCCCAAGTGTTCTGACCCCAGTGTTTTTTTTCTGAATCTGCTAATGTTAGATACCATTTTAAAAAGATGTACAATTGAACCAGTGAAACAAAACAGAGCGATGGCTGAGATTCCGTCATCCTTCACGGATCTTTTCCTGGATAAACAAAATGTATGACATTTAAGGACTGTTTCTCCAAACACATACTAGGTCTGATTATATTGGTGAAAAGACTGTACAAATGCCTCTCCTTTGATAAGAGTATTAACACTTTCAAGTAAACTGTCTTTTGAGTAGCCTGGTTATCCCAAAACTATTGTAGATGTTATGCTATAAACATACTTTTTCTTTCTTTTCTTACCTGAACTTTATTCTATACTATTACTTCTATTTATCAGAATCCCGATCCTCACCTTTCCCCTGAGATTTGAAAAGTTTTAATGGTTTGTTTCTTAACTATGTCAACCAGGAGAATCATCAGCATATAACTTGTAAATGAAACTTTATTTAGGATGAGATCTCCAGTAAAAATGTACAGAGAAAGATCTGAGGACAAAAGATGGAGCTTTGGAGCACATGACTAGTTAAAGCGTGAACAGAAGAAGAAGAAACTGAGAAGTCTTTGTTGGAATGGGCAGGAAGTTAGGACAAAAATCAGTCTTATATAAACCAAGGGAAGACTGTTAAGAAGACTGTTAATGATAAGAGCATTTGATATTTTAGTCAATATTTCTCCTTCACATTTATTTATTTATTTTGAAGGCAGTGTCACTGGCCCTCATATGTGGGACCGAACCGGGGCCGCTGGCGTCCCAAGCCAGAGCTTAACCACCGCGCCACTCAGCCGGCACTAGTCAATATTTCTGATTAACTCCCCAGCTGCAAAATGAAGCTAGTGAGTTTGTCAAACGTATTTTTCTTAGATTCTAACAAACTGCTCTGCTTGGAAATGCTAAAGAATCAGATTTTTCCTGTGTTCTTGTAATCTGAACTACTTCTAATCCTAGCTGATATACATGATACATATGCAACCCAAGTTCCAGATCAGAGCAACCTGGAGGAGGATGTATGGAGATGGATTATTAGAAATGAGCAAAGTTTCCTTGGTTCTCACTTACGTCAGTTACTTTGAATAGAAAGACTCTATTCAAAGTCTTTTTTTTTTTTTCCTTTAGGGCAGTGTTACTGGTCCTCATATGTGGGACCCAAACCGGGGCCGCTGGCTTCCCAAGCCGGCGCTTAACCACCGCGCCGCGCCAGTTGGCCGGCCCCAAAGTATTTTTTACTTTATTGGAAGTATACTGGGTAACACACATTTACTCTCTAACAATTTCTCAACCTGCACAGGTAGCCATGGCTTTTACCTTCTGCATCCCCAATTCCATTGCCCTTGGGAAACACTGCCACCTAAGTCATTGCTAGCTGTGCATTGCATCTCACTCCCATGGAGCTGGGGTACAGGTGATATCTTGTACCCCATAAGCTCTAAGGTCATTGGGGAATATGTCTTTCTGTTGTCTTAGTATTATTTTTCCCCCAATGGATATATCCTCAAGAGTTGGCTTGAACCTCAACATTTTACAAAACCTTTTTTTTGGAACAACTTTTTAGTTTGGTTTTCTAATTTACAGTCTCTATCTCCTTAAGACTCATGCATCCGGTTGAGTCAGAAGACAAATCTGATTAATGGTAGGCTCCTTATTTGTTTGTACTCACTATCACACTATCACACTCTTGGAACAACTCATCCTATCCATTAGGATGAACTCTGTCCAAGGAGGAACTTTGCCCCTCACTCAAATAAACACCTGTCTGACTTGCCTGAAGTCTGTCAGACCTGAACATATCTGTCTGAATCGCAACTGTGCATGCTACCTGGGCTCTCCCTAGAACCTTCTACATCTTGACAGTCCCTTTCTTCATTACATAGCCATTGCCATAAACACAGTTCAAACCTCATATCTAAAATAATAGTTTGCCCTGCTACTTCAGATCAGGAAGCATTTTATCAGATGGTCATCCTTTGAATAAAACACATTAAAAAAAAAAATTTGGGTGTAGGAATGGTTAGTGAAAACAGTGACTGTGCCAACCATCCTGGATTCATGTAAATTTGCCCCATTTGCTCAGCAGAGGCCGTCAGTCCTGTTTCTTTGCTTTGAGGCTCCTCTCTATCAATACAAATCCTTTATACCAATCTATTGTCTTTAAAAAGTATTTTTTAAAGTCAGTCCTCGACACAAGGGTTTGTAAAAAACAAAAACAAAAAGAGAAAAAAAAGTATTTTTTTAGATTATGCATGACAAATTTTCTTTAGGAAAATATATGATTCTATTGTAAAATAATTTTTATTCTGAGGACAGTTATCATTTCTATTATATTTAGTAGTTCCTCAGATTTGGGAAAAGGTATTGCATATTTAACTCCCCCTATTCTCCCTTCTTTGTACTATTTATTAGGCACTGTGCTAGAATCTATTCATTGTGACAATTTGAAAAATCCAGGGTTACCTAAAATGCTGTATAAATTCAGATTGGAAAATACTCTGTATCCATCAGAAATCCAGTGATTATTATTTCTCAACTTAACCTGATTTCTCAAGCTATTGGTATGACACAGGAGAAAGTGGCTGAATTGTCTTCTCAACTCTGTCATTTCTTTCCAGGCACCTGAAATCTGAAGAGTGGAGAACATGATCAGGTAGGAAACATGAGAATTCCTTTAGAAATAAGGGGTAGAATGTGATGAGAAGTGAATAAGTAAAATAATCTTTGAAATCTATGGAAATCAATGGTTTGGATAATTTAAGAAAACACAATGTCAAACAGCCATGAGCAAAAGCTAAAATAGCATATTCGGGTCTTAAGTCTCAATTTTGTCCTGATTATGGGTGGCAAAGAGGCAGAATTTAAGGGAATTTGAATACAGAATAATGATAATGTTGATTGTGATTCTGTAAATGTCACTCTCGACTTTTTGCTATTTTGGAAGGATGTCCTCACCTATCCATCACAAACATTTTATATTCACCCAGCTTTCTGTGGAAGTGGGGATGTAAAAATTTGAAGCTGACTAACGAAGTGGCTGTTTGAGTTGCAGCATTTTCTCTCTGAACCCATTGGAAAAGATTGTAATAGATTTTCTTCCAAGGTAGGCAAGCACTTGTAGAGGCAAAACAAAGTGCTGGGATGTAGTTTCAGAAATCTGTTGACTACATGTTCCCATGTGTGTTCCAGGAAATTCACATTTGGACTTCAGTACAACTCAGAGTTATGGTAGTGCTATCCAACACTTTTTTGGAAGGGAGTTTTCTTGATACCAACATAAGTCTTGCCAAAACTCAGCAGGCCAAATCCTAGTTCTGGAATATGTGGGAACTAAGAGATCAGCCGTTGAATGATGAGGGCTGTATCACTTTCAGTTCTCCAAGGAAACAAATTCTACCTACTGGTCTAGAAGGTCATTTTGAATATAACCGATAATCTTTTAAAAATGAAATGTCTCTTTTGTGGCATTTTATAGGGCATGTAAGATTTAATAATGAAAATGTACTATTATATTTCTTTTCCTGAATATTGGCTAACATATTTCAACTTTTCAGACTTAATTATATCTGGCCAGACATGTACGATTATGCTTACCTTTAGAAATGAAAACCAAGTAGTATTCATTGTGTGTATTAAACTAAGTTTGAAATTCAATCATTTTATAGCTAACCTGTGTCAGAACTGTCCTGATTACAGTGATTATTAGATTGACATTACATTTATTATTGAATACAGAGCTTCTCATCTTCCTCTAAAATATTGCCGTTAACTTGGCAAAAATTGGTGTGTCAGCATTACAATAAATGTAATAAACTAAGAAGTTGTAAACCACAGTCTATCTAAGAATGTTCATTTTCCTGAGGAAAAAACACGATAAACTCTAAGTGCTGGAAGTGATCTTAAAGGTCAATGGTCAAGTGCCCAGGCATTGGCAAAGGTAGGGCGAAGTCATTCGAGATGAGTTGTTATCTTTTTCTATTCTTAAAGATCCTGAGTGCATGCCCTGTCGTCACAGTCTGTTTCAGTGCCTATCCACATAATGAAACATTGTGCAATAATCCTGATTATGTCCTATTCTGCTGAGTTTTACTAGTATTTCTGCTAATGTTTTCAACCCTTTCATCTTGTCATGGTGTGGAATGATTGGTTAACCTTCTCTTCATAATGGCCTTTCACATTAAGAGAGTAGGCAAAGCATCCTCCTCTTCATCTTAAGCCATTTCAAGTTCTGTAACTATGTTTAGTAAGAATTACTTTCGGTGCTTTTAGTAGTTTTCTCCTGGACTTTGGAAACTGTGTTTTTGATGCCACTTTCAGAAGGAGGAAAACAAATTTGATAAAGCTTTTCAATGAAAGTGTAAAAAATGACAAGTACCTTATTTTTCTTATTTTCTTTATGTAAATAGGTATATTTATTTTTCATATTAAGCTTGCTTTTTGTACTAATAGAGTGTTGAACCTCTCAGCCATCAAGATTATAGTATGTTTATGTTTTTTTCTGCCTTTCTAGTACTCTACTATACTTCACCAATCTTTTATCTGTTTATTTGAAGGGAAAAATTCTAGATACTTTAGTAAAACTTTGGGGCTTTTCACTACATTATACCTGTTGTGGAAATTAGGTAGTTAATTTAAGGTCCAATCTTGCTATTAAATAAAGAGTTGGCTCTAACATTTTTATGAATCCTGTAATCCATGTTACTTATATAATTAATTTTCTCAGATAGCCAATATTATTCCAATTTTACTGTTTAAAAATAGTAAGTGAGAGGTCAAGTCACTTACTTAAAGTGTTATTGCTTATTAGTTAGAGTTATCTGGAAACCTTTGGACCACTATTCTTCCCTCAACGCCACATTGCTAATATTTTACTTTATTGGTATAGCTAAACCTTTGTAATCTAAGTGCTTAATTTTCTGTTCTTGAAAAAAATATACTAACAAATGCAGTAGAAATTTTGGGAAAATAAATACTACATTTTTTTCTGATGTAAAAATAATGTTTCAATGTTATTGTGCTACTACCATTAAAGGCTTGATCTGTAAATGACTGTGTACAATCAATTGAAATGATTCATCTAAGGACCAACCTTATTGTCCAGAGTGTAGTGTTCTGGGATTAGTGTGGTTAAGAAGGCTTGTAATGACATATACAAAGTATTTCCTGACAATGAAATTTCTGGGACTAGACATGATTATAAATATTTGATAGATTCTCTGTATTTTCCCCCCATCAACTACATTTACTAGATAATCGAGGTATAATATTGCCTAGAATCAAGCAGGTATTCTAATCACAGTCTAAGACTTTGCAGTCTATAGTTTTAACAAGCTGAGTAATCAAGGAAATGATAATTTTAACAAGATGCTTTTCAATCCACCAAAGTTAACTTTTGTTTTCAGACAGTTAATGATATGTAAAGATAACAAACAATCATGATTCTGTTAGCTAAAACATAATTAATATGAAATCTATATTATAGTATCTTTTAGGGGGCCCATCTTTTTAGTGAGGACTGTAAATACAAGCTTTACTTACTAGCATCACCCAGATATGCTATTTCCTTTAAAATTTTTGATATAGATAGTAAAGAAATCTAATAATCCAATTGCTTCCATGATGTTAGAATGCAGATTGGGGTCAAGATCCTGAATGTGAAACACAATATCAAAGAATGATCACTTTGGAAAACAGTTTAAAAGATCTGTGACCTCATAAAAATTTCCCTTTCCTTTAAGATATTTAAAACCCCTCTCATGTTTAGTAATAGCTAATCATAGCTTCCCTTTTCTCCATATGCCATTAGTCTAAATGAAAAAAAAATACAATTTATATACTCTCATTCGTTTTTATTTCTGTTAAATATATTAGTTTACTAATAGGAAACAAGAGAAATAGAACTTGTAGATATACCATCTGATTTCTTTTAGGTACATGGCCTACTTTCTTTCCAGTCCCAGATTAATGGATTAATTCACCTGATAGTTATTCATTAAGATGTAAAAGTGATAGTTTACTGTTGGAAATTAGTGTTCTAATGTTATAAGATGCAAAGACCTATAATGGATATTAAAGACTTTTTTCAGAGAGTTTGGCTTGTTCCTTAGTGAACTATATTCAGTTAACCTGAATATGCGTCATTGAAAGATTTTCATTGATTAGGCACACCACAGGTAAATCTGCAAATAGTGACTTTTAATTGTAATGCCAAAAGTTTTCTCTGAGTGAGCAAATGGCTCATTGCCTTTAAGCAAACTTTTGTGAGTGAACATGTCAAACATTGCCTGGCATCGTAAAAATCAACCTAAATTGATTAGAAAATTCAAAAATAATGTAAAGCCAGTTTACATTTAGAAATCTTTCAAATAAATCTTTTCATAGCATAAATTCTCACACAGAACAATCCGATGTATCAGCATCATGCTCCAAATCTGAATCTGACCCAGCTGAAATTGATTTCTGACCAACTCTGATGAGGGCTAACACCAAGGCCCCCATCACCTGAGCCAAATCAGACAATGAGTAGCCTCGTTGGCTCCTTGATTAGTGGGAAGACTGTAATGTTATAACCTCAGTTTGAACAAAAATACAGTTTGAAATTCTAGTATCTCCTGGATTTCTTCACCCACTTTTGTCTACAAATGGAAATGAATATATATTTACTAACTGAGACATACTCTAATAAAAAGTATTCTTCAATATCTCCAAGTATTTTTCAATATCTTCAAGAAAAAAAATTGCATGGCAGTTTCCATAACAAATTTAAGCTTATTGATTTTTCTTTTCAAATGATCAATTTCGGCTTTCTTGTAATCTCATTTTATCCCTGTGTGAGAGGTATAGAGGTAATGAAGTATTTTCAAAGCCGAGTGTCCAGTTTATAGTGTTAACATTTTTAGACGCTTCACGACAATGTAAAGCCAACTGAAACAGGAGATTAGCTTCAGAAAACATTGTAATTGTCACTGTTTAAACACCTATATCACTCTGGAGTATAGACTGAATAAATACATTTCAAATTAAAATATGAAAACCTTGATGTAGAGGACATTTTTTTATCCATTGGCCAACTCTGAGAGAGTGAATGTGTTCTATTTTTTCTTTTTTTCTTTGAGCAAAGAGACTTTCAAAATCCACCAGATTAACTAAGGGTTTTGTGATGTGCTTCTGTTATTAAAAACCAGTTTGGAAGAAAACATATGATGTGATCACCTAGCAAAATGTAGCCTTTATTTTATTATTTTTCTATCCAGGCATTCTTTTGGTGCTTACTTTCAACATTTTACTGTACACAGTGCTAGTAAAATGTCTTTTTAAAGGGTTCTCTTTTTATGGAAACATAAATTAGATTGTGCTTAAGAAAATAAGAGATGTAAATAAAGTTATTTCATTTGGATATAAACTTTGCATAAGTATGTAGGTAAATGATATATAACTGATTAAAAACTAAATAAAGTAAGGGCTCCAAACAACGAAGGTAAAGGAAAGATCCTTATCTGATTTCAACATGACACAGAAAGAAATCTATTTGCTGATAGATAAAATGATCACACGTTAACATCTGGGCTTCATGTGGATGTTTGCTCAATAATTAGCAGCAGCCCCTGTTCAGCTACATTCCTACATCTGGGAGCAAAACATCATAGGAACTAAAAATAAAGACAGAGAAAAGCAAAAAGTTGCCTCTGTAAAATAGAGTGGTTGCTCTACATTGTAAATTAAAGGGATCTTGTCACCATCTTTGGGTGCCCAAAACACTTTCTCCAAAAGATTTACCCAAGTGTTACCTAAGACAACCTTGTGAACTGACATGTTATATCCAGAGAAAAAGATTAGGGTTTTACATCATGCTTAGGTGATTTAGGGCTTAAAGGATGATTGAAAATTTTGTTAAAGGCATTTGCATACTGATATACTTTTAAATAAACTGAATATATCCACATCAATAGATGAAATCATGATCTTATATATTTTTTCAGGGCATAATAGACAAAAATTGTTTAAAATCTATTATGTGCCATGAAGATGGTAGCTTACATTGATACAAAAGAGTGTACATTGGTTACTATACTCTGCCTAGCAAAAGACTATTTTTGCTAGTCTTAAAAGGAGAAAGGTTGCAAAATACTAACTATATTGAATGCTCTGCAGTTTTTCTTCTGTTAAGAAAGGCAGAATAAATATAACTACTTGTGCCTAAGAACAATCTGATACTGGCAGGTTTTGTGTGACTGTAATGAAGATTTTTATTCTCTGTGAAATTGTAGATTCTATGGAAGATACATTGTCTAGTTTCTCTAAAGCATTGTGGAATATGTGCCATATGTTTCTGAGGCTGCTTATCTTCTAATTATTTGACTGAAGAATAAACCCATATGGTCAACACAAGCAGGGCCTGTACTTCATTGTAAGGATGGAAACATTCTCCAGAGATGTGAAGTTTGCTTGCCAGACCCTTTTGGGCCAACTTGAAAGAGACTGGTCACTGTCTCTGACATTGGCCCAATAATCTTGGAGCAAGAAGGAAGACTGAAACTGCCAGCCTTTCTCTGGACTATCAAACTTGGATGCCATCCTTGAGGGTGACTCTGTGCATCCTCAGGGGCAAAGACTACACTTTATAGTTTTGTAGTTTTCTTCTCTCCCTTGGTTTTAATTATTACTTCTGTATTATGTTGGTTATAAGTTTCAATTCATCATCCAGTTGCCACTGTTCTAAACAACTGACCACTAATACTTGTCTATGAATATTTGTACTGAATTGATTGATTATTTTGGCCACTTGAAAATAGCCTGCAGTTTAGCAAAACTGGGAAACTTTGAAATATACCTGTTTTAGGCCAATGAACCAAAGATTTCTAACCACTCTTTCCACCTTCTTACATTCCAGGCCATTTCAGAATTTTATAGCTAGAATCATGGCGTTCCCCCGACATCATTAAACCATTTGCTCTTCATTACCTTCTGTATCATATTCAAACCACTCATCCTTGCCTTCGAGCAGTTTCCTCACCCCAACCTTCATCTCCTTCCACAGTTTTCTATTTTTCAATTCATGGTCTTCAACAAATTATATGTTACTATTCATTTTCTTTCCTATTTTTATTACAGACAGAATTATGAAATGTCTAAGTCATATCACATCTGGTAGGCAAACTTAGACGAGCTGATGCATTTACTGACCTGCCTCCCCTAGGAGACAAAGGTCCTTCACCCTTCATTGAGTTTACTAATATCTAAATGATTTTATATGCATGTGTGGCTGTTGGGGGGAAAGAAGGCCTTTAATAAAGGGGTTCTATTCAGAGGTGAGAACATGAATCAACATAGTTTGTATAATTCCTTGAACTCCCAAAGTAGCCATAAACAATGAACCTTGAGCTGAGAAGAAAGAGATGGTGGATATTAATTTTAAAGATGCTGAATTTTGGAAATTGGTCAAAATTACACTTTTGGGGTTATTTTTGAAAAAATAATTTGGTAATACATATGCTGGACTTTATACTTTTAAAAAGTAACATCTAAGATATCCTAAATACTTTTTCAAAGATAATTATCTTTCTTAATGACCTTATGAAAATCTAAAGCCAAGCTATAGGTCTAATTTTAAAAAATATATGCTAATTATATAAGCATTTTACACACACACACACACACACACACACACACATATGTACACAGTGTGTGTATATATTGAATGCGTCATGACTTTTCTGACAACCCAATAGAACCCTTGATGCAAAGAATTCTCAAAAATACAGCCTCCTGGTCTCTATAGTACAAAAGTCATGCTAGAAGGGAGTCACCTTCTTAGTAGGTAAAGTCAAATAAGTGTCTTCCACCATGTTCTAAAATACTTAAATGTTATTTACATTTTCCTTCTTTAATTCAAGCCTTGCTGACTCCTCTAACCCTCCTCAAAGGGACCATTCCTTCTGAAAGCTTCATCTTTACTGGGCTTCTCATCTTCCCAAATCCTATACTGAAATGTTATTAAGCTTGTCCCTATATTCTAATGTAAATGCTTATGACTTAGGTCCTGCCACCCAGATATACCCAATTGAGACTTGGAAGTGGAAGTGAGCAGTAGTGATTATGTGGAGGAAATCAGGTCAGATGGCAATCCTGGTAGTGGAGACACTTGGTTCTTTAAGTAAAACTGGAATTTAAGTTTCTAAAGATTCTGGAAACCAGTCCATGGTGTCTTAGGTATCAAGTAGCAAGGTAATGATAGATACCTGGCTAGCTGTTACAAATACATTAGAATCATGGAGGTTTGGACATTTTTCTTTGATGCTTTATTCCTGGCTTTGTAGTATTCAAATTCAATTTTTGATTCTCCCAGAGATGCTGTAAACTGCCTCACTTTATCTTTCAATAATCCCCTTCTTCTAAAACTAGCTATAGCAGATTACTTTTTCTGTGGATAAGGGTCCTGCATGACACAGCTATTAATGAATTCTTTTTGCGTGATAATAATAACTAGTGAATGTTTTTCGTATGCCAGCATTTTAAATGCTATCTCACTTACTCATTACATCTACTCCCTGAGGCTTTTTCTCAAAACCACCGAAGGATCACTGACAAAGAAGAGTGAAATCCACATCTGTCTCAAAATGGCCATTTCTAAAAATGCTTAATAAAGGAACTGGGTTCAAATGTAAGCCAAAGAGAGCTCATTTCAGACACAAAAATTAAATGTTATGGAAGATATAACTATGGACTAGATTAATTAGTGAACTCATTTTTCATCACTGAACCTCCTTAAAATGACAGGTTTTGTGTCCAGCAATCATTTTTAGACTAAATCTCATCTTCTAGCATTTCAGCTCATTAATTTTATGCATAAGACTTCTAAATTTCTATATAATAAATGTAATGTGATGTTAGTGGCTACATTGTGCTATCTATAATTTTATGCTAGCATATTGGTTAGTTAATGTGAATATAAAATAAAGATGAGAACTTTATAGGTAGTTGTTTATTCTTTTCTAAGAAACAGAACTACAACATATTTAAAGTCCCCTTATTACTTTCTTAATATCATCCTATAATCCAAAAAGCGTACAAATTTCCTCAGTCATTTCATAATTATTTTTTAAGGTTGGCTGTTCAAATCAGGATTCAAACAAAGTTTGTATTGGGATGTCAGAAAAGCCATGACACATTTTTACAATGAAAAACATAGAAAAACTTTTCTGACCACCCAATATATTGTTTGACATGTATCTTAAGTCTCTTTTAATCTATAAGCTCATTTCATCCCTTTCCCGTTAGCAATTTATTTGTGAAAGAAACCAAATAACTTGTCCTGGAGAATTTGCCACAGCCTGGGTTTTCCTCAAAACCCTGTGGGGTTATTTAACATGTTCTTTCCTCCATATTTTCTGTAAACTAGTGAGATTTAGAGACTTTCAAATTCAGGTTTGATTTTTTTCCTTTTTTATTTTTTAGATAACAAAAATACTTCATAGATGATCATGTATATTTTTATCAGAAGGCACATATTATCTAGTTGTTTCTTTTTTTATGATATTAACTGCCATTAATAATTATTGTCTAGGTGCATTATTTCACTTAAGGGTTAGTAATATTCTAAACTCTATGTCTTCACTTGTTATCTAGCAACTTCTTAAGGCAATTAGTAAGTTTATTCTGTTTTCTATATTCTCTCTTCTTGCTCTCTGCACTTATTAATAATTATGTGTGTATGTCATCAGAGCATATAACCATTATATGCTATAATGTTTTCCTTCTATCCATTATTTAATCTTAGTTTTACAGGCAAAAATGTATTAAATGGACTCTCTAGTCATTTTGGTTGTCCAAAGTTTGTTCTCTAGCAGATTACTCAGGAAGTCCTCCATGGGACAATATTTCCTGAATTCTTGTATGTTTATAAAAAGTTCGGCGTTTTTCTTTGAAGGTCACTTTGCATATAAAAGCCTTGGTTCACATTTTCTTGAGTATTTCAAATATGTTTAGATAGTTCATTGTCTCCGTCATAAAAGTGTTTCCGTTAAAATACATGATGACA
The DNA here is from genome assembly GCA_033961575.1 of Aselliscus stoliczkanus. Lineage (NCBI taxonomy): Eukaryota > Metazoa > Chordata > Mammalia > Chiroptera > Hipposideridae > Aselliscus > Aselliscus stoliczkanus. The sequence continues at coordinate 125,538,742 of CM066733.1, forward strand.
AGTTTTCTTCCCTTTCTAAATGACTTTATTTTTTTGTCTAGATTTTTTCTTTTTCTTAAAAGTTGGTATTACTATAATAATATATGATTTCTTTTGGTTAAAATTTTCTAGGTATGTGGTTTGCCTTTTCAATATGTAAATCTCTTAGAGTGTTTTTTGAATTTCAGAAAAGTTTTCCTGAATTATACATTTTAGCACTGAATCTATTCTATTGTTTAGGTTTCTTCTTTGGAAAATTCTACATAGGTGGTAGATTTGTTTGGCTTTTTCTATCACTTTCTTTTAAACAGTTTCATTTCTTTTTTTTTTAATTGTATATTTTCTTTTAATTTCCTCGTTCCCATATTCTATTTTTTGTAAGGCATTAACCATGTCTCCACAGGCATTATCCCTTATGCAAGTCCATTTATTTGTTTCTGTGTTTCCTCTAGTTTAGTCATCCTTCTGAAATGATTTTTACTTTTATTTCCAGTCTTTCTTGAATTCTGTCCTCTTTCTTTCAAAATATATTTTTTTCCCTATCAGCTCATTTCTGAGTGTTTCTAATTCTTCTGGTATTCTTTCATGTTTGATTATTTTCTTAAATTCTTTTAGCTTATTTTGAAATATTAGGGAATTTTTAAATCTATTTAATGGGATGTTTTCTGGCACGCCTCTATTATCTACCTGAATATGATTTTGCCCATTACTTTTTTTTTTTCTTACAAAAACTGCATAGTGTCTATCCACAATGCATTCATTCCTTTTGCTGATTTCAAATTAGAAGGGTTTTCTGGTATTCAAAGAAAGGGAGGGTCAAGTGAGCTTCCCTAGCTTTATGGCCCTGGCCTTGTGCCCCATACTTTTATTTTGGGACTTCTCTTTCCTTTGCTTAGTGTTTCCCGCCTTCTCTGTTTAGCTTCTTATCCTAGCCCTGCTCCTTAGGTTGGGCATTTGTTTTGAAAGGGGACTTAGGTTGGTCAATTTGGTGTCCAGACTCTCTTGCATAATCTGCCTGTTCTGTGGTCCCTTAAACTCGCTCATGAATTATAGCCTCTGAGGGTAACTCCTGGGCATAACTGCTGTTTTCAAATTGACTCGCTGAGCATTTCATACTAGTGGAGGCATCTCATTTTGGGGGCAAATACCTGTTAGGAATTTGTTGTCTGTTTCTCATACTCATTAGAAGTACTTTTCTCCCATACCATCCATACCATTGGTTAATACTATATGGGCCTGGTGGCAGGTCCAAGTATGGGGGGCTGGAGGAGGGATGCAGGAATAATACCCTTTCTTTGAATTTTGCTATAGTTGTTGGTCATGAAATTTTGTTTTGTTATTCTAGCTTTTCTGCTTTTATTGGAGGTTTGGAAAGATTAAAAAACTAGGCCAGTGTAGTTAGCCTATACTGTCTTGCTAGAAACCAGTAATCAGTTTATTGTTAATCTTATCTCCAGTCTGCAAGAGGATTTGAACTCTTATTCCTTGAAGACTTTTAAAAGTAGGTTAATTAACAATCATTTTATATATTTGGGGCACTGACCTTCCAGGAATCTATGAATTCAATGATATTCTCTTTTGAGACCTTTTACTATTTTTATGTCATACACAATACAGTTTAGTCACTTTAGAAAAGCAGTAGCTGAATAAATTATTAACTAATAGAAATTTTATAAATGTATTTATAGTTTTATATACTCGTAACTATAAATGTGTATGTGTTTATGTATATATACATAAATTTACTATATGTAATTCGTATTTATGCAGTATATAGAATAAAAAGCATATTGAAAATTAATTTCTTTTCCAATTATTTTTAAAAAGATTATTTCAGTTTGAAAAAGAATATGTGGATGTATTTTTGCTTATAAAAGACTAAAGCAATGCATTCCCACTTTAATCATTTTTGTTTTTACCCTAAATGTTTTCTTCTCACCTAATAAAGAAAGGAAGGAATGTTTTGCCAAGCTCCAGACCGATTTGGATCTGTGGTTTCTAAATGTCAAGCCCAAATCGAACACTCTGAAGTTTAACCTTATTTGCTTTTGGCTAAAGTGACTTCCTGTTTCTAAGAAAGGACGAAAGAAAAGGTTTCTAAAAGTCTATTAAAAAGATCACAAGGCTTCTCTAAGACCCAGTGGCTTACTCAACAAAACACTTTGATGAGTTAAGTACAAATGAATCTGAAAATATAAATAAAATTTACCTGTAAAATACAGTTGGCTTTATTAATTCAAAAAAAGAGTAGGAGACTGAGACAAAATGTCCTTGGGAAAAAAGCTGCTAGGGTTTGGCCAAACCCAAGTGTTTGAAAAACACTGTTACTGGAGATGGATAAGGAACCCAAAACTTTTTGCAGTTTTTGTTTTTCCTTTTTATAATTTTGTTGTACTTATTCCCATAGCCAACTTTAAATGACCCTCCACCCCACCCCCCCAACACCAGAAAAAAAAACAGGGCAGCTGAAAAGTTTGCTTAAACTTCTTAATACTTTTAATCCTTACTTGTTATAATTTGATTACTGAGACAGATTTTCTCTGTGGGCCTCCTATTAAATCACTTTCAAGTTGAAACAAACCAGAAATCCTTTTAAATAACAGAGCTAGTATTCACTTTAAGCTGCTCAGAATTTATACAGAAACTGTAGAATATCTTCTCTGAAATGCTGTACATGTGCCTGGAGGCTACTGGGATAGGCTTATCCTTCCAACCTAACCCAAAACAAATAAATAAATAATTGAATGAACATGATGTTCTGGGTTATAAAGGGGTAGACAATGTTACTCAGCCTTATATCTGATTTTATTTATGTTCCATGTTCTTAGATATCAGTGCTGGTAGGGTTACCTCAAATTACCATTGGAGGTCATTTTTCACTTTATAGTACACTTCTGTTGGTTTGTTAGTTTGATATTATAAGGATCTGGTCTAAAACAATCTTTGTATATTTTAACATGAAAAAAAAGTGTTAGTTGTCTTTAAGTTTTTAAAATGTTCCCCCTTACCACTTTTGAGTAGTTTCAGGATATCCAGAAATGATATAAATTTTGTGCTTTCAACAAGCTCTTTTGAATCATTCATCTCCAAATAACCTAAGCTACTTAACTTATAATAGCTCAGGCCTACCTAGATCGGAAAAAGAGTGGAAAGAGCAATAATTACAGTAATTCCCAACCTTTTGCATACATAAAAATTTCTAGGGAAACCCTTTAAACATGCATGTTTCAAGAGAGCTCAGCCCTAGAGAAATAGTGGGTGATGCCCAGGAATCTGCCTTTTAAACAAGTAATGCTGCAGGTTGTTTTCAGACCTTAGCTTGAGCTGTAACTTCATTAAAATTTTACACGCCAGGTTAGGAAAAAAAAACAAAAACAACAACCTAAGAACAATTTGGGAACTTTGTGTCCAGGATAGAATTGTTTTCTGGAAAAGATATTTAGCAGTTATAAGCTACATAGTGGCAGAGAAAAGGTTGAGACAAATAAGAACAAAAATTATGAAAATGACAGGTATTATAGCTTGATGGCTGATGAGAGGAAACTGATTAAATAGACAATGAAGGTATGTTTTGTAAACTGTAAGAACCTTACATTCATGTGCAGGTATCAGTGTCTAAATAAATAGATACAGTGTTTTGAGTGTTTCTGCTGATTTATCTCAGTTCTTCCGATAAGGTGTCAGGCCAGCTGGTACAACTTAAAGTTGGGCCTCTGTCCTAGCAGCTTGCTCTGAACTACTTTATACTCGTGTCCTGACCTGTTCCTGATTTGCTAGTTTGTCACCCCATGACTCATTTTTCTGCTAATAAATCCTCAAGAACTGGATTTGACCTTTGGCTTCACTTCGTTAACCACAATTCAGACTGCTCTGGCTGCCTTACTCTCCACAGCCTTGGTTGGATCCTGCTTACCCTACCCACTGCTGCTGGGCCAGGTCCTGCCTTCAAGTGCTAAGACTCTGGAACCAGAGTCAAGTTCAGTCTGGCTCCTTTATGTTCACCTCCACCTCCGCTTATTATTCCACTTCTCGTGTTGTTCTTTCTGGCATTGACTGCAGTAATACTTGGCTTCGGGGATAGGGACCCTTTCCTGTGGGTTCCAGGGTCAGTAATACTTGGCTTTGGGGATAGGGATCCTTTCTTGCCGGTTCCAGGGTCAGCCCCCTATACCCAGGTCAGTTATGGTCTTAATGGTTCTCAAATTTTTATGTTCACTGTAATTATCAGTATGTTAAAAATCAAAATGCTCAGACCCAAGTAGTTCTGCTAAGCGATCCAGATCAGTGTTGTCCCAAGTGCGGTCCCAGACAGGCAGCATCAGCACCTGGGAGCTTGTTAGGAATGTCAGCTCTTGGAGTGTACCCCAGGCCTACTGAGTCAGGCTCTCTGGTGCTGGGGTCCAAGCAGTCTGCTTTAACAAGGATGGCCCCACTCTGCCTTGCTGATTTTGGATGATGCCAGTGCTGGCCTTTCGTCTTTAAAGCACGCTCTGATCTCAGACCTGCTGAGACAGAATGTGTTTTAACAAACCACCCAGATTCTAGAAGCACTGGTCTGATAACTGTACTTTTAACAAGTCGCTGCCACGGTTTACAGGCATAACTACGTTAGAGAACATCTGCAGGAACACGTGCCCTGCGCTCAAGAGAGGGCAGCACTGTTCAGTCTCAGCTTGATGTTTCTCCAAGGATTTTCTGTTTAAATATATTTCTCCTAGTGGCCCCATGGTTCACAGCACCAACCCTGTGTAATATCCATGTTTCAGAGCTGATTTGAGGCTTAACTACTTAATGCCTATAAAACCAGTTGAGATCCTCTGGTAAATCCCAGGGTCAAGGAAGCATCTATATATTTCAGGCTTTGCTGTCACTGGTACTGTAATAGATTTTAACATGACATTCATATAACTACCTGCATATGATGGCTCCACTCCCAAACCATGTGCTGAGACAAAAAGAAATAAACCAAATAATAGAAGTAAAACAACACCAAGTCTACACACACCCTCTCCCCAAAAATAGGATAATAAGAGGCAACAGAGTATCCTTAGAAATTATTTCATTATTCATTCATGAATATTCAAACGGAGTATTCAATTAACACTCTCTTGCTGGTACCCAGAGGCTCTGCTGAGAGAGTTAGTGAAATCTTGCTCACCATTAATATAAATTCTTAAGTTTCAACTATAATTTTTGAATGAGCCGCACTGATGCAATATTACCTTTAGTGATGAAAGTTACAAATATTTACCTCCCAATATGTATAGAAACAAACCTGCTTTGATCTTTTAAAGACATCACAACTCTTTATTGAGTTTTCTTAAAAAGAGAAATGAGAGCAAACACATTCCATTTCCCCTGTGTGCTGTTTGAATAAATAGACATATTCATTTCATTAGAGATGCTACTAAAATTATAACCCTTATCACATAATCTACCTTGTAATGTAATTACTTGTACATGTGTCTGTTTTCCCACTAAATTGCTAGCCTCTAGAGAACAAAGACTGGCTCTTATTTATATTTGAAATCCCCACAGTGCCTAGTGGTGCCTTGCAAAACCTCAATAAATATTTATAGTATGAAAAAAATGGATGATCTTTTTGCTCCTTCCAAATACTGGAACTTTGTTCATCCTGTCTTTCTTAAGTGTGTTGCTAACCAAACTTCTGGCTAACAGTAAGATAACTCAGAGCTCAAATCCTTGAGAAGCTACTTGACTGACATAGCAGGGACCAATTAATCCCTGAAGATTTATCCGTTTTCTCTGCTCTGTCAGATTAGATGAAACTAGTAAATAATTTCACAAAGAAAATAACTAAAGTTGATCTTATCCCTAATACAAACATACCCTTCTCAACTCTTAAAAGTAATGACCTAAAAACCTCAGAATATTTCCTATCCATCAAGCCTTTTTATAAATAGCCTTGCTCACTAATTTAGGGAAGAGGACAATTACTGAAAGTATGTATGCCTGCTAAATTATAAGAAATGACAAACCAAAAGAAAATGACCCAAATTGAATAATAGAAAACTACTGTTTCTGTAGGTGAAAAATGATTGAATAGTAACAATTTCTTATGGTTCAACCTAATATGTTTCTTTAATTTCTAAGAATATTATATTTGATATCTCCACAATGCTCAGTGATGCCTTTTAAGTAAAAGACTTTAAACCATATGACAGGTTCTATCAACTCCAAAATTTGAGTTCAGGTGATTCATGAGTCTTGTAAACCAAGGTTCCAAGGACACTGATGGTTAGAAGCTCTGTAGATCTTTTTTTATAATTAAGCTCTGCTCTTATTTTTTTCCTAATAAAAAGGCTCAAGATAAAACCAGAAGGAAGTTGAAATATTTGAATGTATTTGTAGTTGTTAAACCACATGCATTAGACCAGTTTGGATATTTGTTAAAATGTAGTTTTGTAGGCCTGGCTTACTGAATTAGAGTCTTAGGGTGAAACCCCTGAAGTCAGCATTTGTACTAAGTTTCCAAGATGCATCTTACCATATCGAACCTGGTGAAACCTCTTTTTCTATGGATGAGATAACAGAGGTCTGAAGACACTAAGTGATGCATCCTGAGGCCATGGAATTAGTAAGCAGTAGAGCTGGTTCTCTAGCCTGAGAAGGTAGGATGCTTACTCTTGGAACTCAAACACTATACCATGAAAAGTTTGGGGATCTTGGGAGAGGCCCAGTGTGGGGAGCTCAGTTGAAGAGGAACAGAGGCTTGAGAACCACAGTGTGGGCTGAGTTCCCAGTGACCAGCCAGCAACAACTTGCCCACCATGTGAGTCATAGCAAGGGGCTCTTTTAGTCTCCTGTTGAGCCACTCCATCTGACTCAGTGTAGACTGTGCTCCTGAACCTCATCTGAGTAGCAGATTTGTGATACTCATGAACAAACCAAATGACTGTTTTTCTTTTAAGCCACTGTGATTTAGGGTGGTTTATTACATAGCAGCAGAAACAGCAGGGGACAGAATATAAATAATATGATCTTATTTTTTTTTATATCAAAATTAAAGAGAAATTCTCTGTATTCATATACATACATGAGAAGATTAGGGATAATTTGGGGTGCAAAAGACTACCATTTTATTTTAGGCTTATATGAATCAATGACAAAACATATATGAGTAGTAAAAAAGCTAGAAAAAGTTAGACAAAAACTTGATGAAGTTTGAAAGAGAAACCTAAAATGATTTTGTTAAAGGGTTCCTTTTCTTATTGTTCCTCGAAGGCATATCATATCAGACTAAAGAGAATTAATGATATATCCCTTTAAACTAGGCTTTGAGGGTACTACTCATAGAACAGGAAAGGTATGTTTTCAGCCAAAATCAGTGTTACTTTTTTCTTTTTCTTATCATGCTGCTCCTGTTTTTTTTTTTCATCTTATTCTCATTTGTCCAATGTGAATTATACACATTAACCTTAACCTCATCCATTGTTATTTCACAGAAAGTCTAGATAACTATTGAATGAATACTATGGAGTAAGCATTTTAAAAAGTGCGCCAGACTTTATGCTTCCATAAGATGACTAACGGGGGGCATGGATACCTTTCTCTCATTGTGTACATTAGCCTAAAGCAATTGGAGCTCTGATTGGTGTCTTTCCTATGTTGCTTCTACAGCTGAGTAGCTAACATCAGGACATGAATAATTTAATCCAGGAGTTCCCAAACCTGGTTGGGTTTCAGTGTTTCCTGGAGAACTTTTGAAAAAATGTATGCTTGAGGTTTTACACCTGGAGATCCTGATTCAATAGATCTGGGCTTGATGCTTAGGAAACTATATTCTGGAAACAATTTCTAGGTGATACTGATGCATAGTCAAGTTTGAGACCTACTTATTAGCCACCAATTATCAATGATGGCTGGTGGGGGAAGACAACTGATCATCAAAATCCAGGCTAGAATCTGGAGGAAAGGTGACACGATACTGCTGTATATCACAGGCAGGGATGGGTAATGTCTCATTTTCTTTAGGTTGGTGAAATATGCTTATTTCTCACTGAGTATATGAACTTTATATAAAGTTCATTTATTCATTATTCAACAAATATTAATGAGCATCCAACATTTAGCACACATCAATCTAGGCTGCTGAGGAATCAGCACTGAGAAAACCAGACAACAACCCTCCCCTCATGAAACTTACACCCTACTGGAGACAAAAATAAAGATAATAAATAGTAAAAATTTGTATATGTTAAAAACTGACAAATGAGGGCTGGCTGAGTGGCACAGTCATTAAGTGCTGGCTTGGGAAGCCAGCAGCCCCGGTTTGGGTCCCACATATGAGGGTCAGTGATACAGCCCTCAAAAAAAAAAAAAAAAGACAAAATTTCTAACATAAATAAAATGACCCCCAAATCTTAAAAAAACAAAACAAAACAAAAAAACCTGACAAATGAAATAAAAATATGGGGGTGGAATTTGTAGTAAGAAGAGTCAGAGAAGTACAATTTTAAAATTTGCTTGGGAAAGCCCACCACTGCTTCCTTAGGCAGGTCAGCTTCCCAGCATTTTTTTTTTTATGTATTTTTATTTATTTTTTTGAGGGCCATGTCACTGGCCCTCATATGTGGGACCCAAACTGGGGCCGCCGGCTTCCCAAGCCAGCGCCCAACCACCGCGCCACTCGTCCAGCCCCACAGAAGTACAATTTTAAATAGAACAGTTAGAAAAGCCTTCAGTGAGGAGATTTTTGACATTTGAAAAAAAAAAAAAAGCCTGCAGGAGATATCACCTAGCTAATGATACTGATGAGAGTTAAATCTGTCAACAGAAAAATCAACATTGAGTCCCTTGGCAGGGTGGGTTGGGGACAGTTAACCTGTTGGGAGTTTACATTGGACCTCTCTCTACCTTATGGAGGAAGTAGGTATTTTCCTCACTTACATAGAGACTTATTCTGGATATGGATTTGCCTTCCCTTCCTGTAATGTTTCTGCTAATAACACCATCTGTGCAGCCAGAGGTCTTATCACTGATCTCTCCATACCATTGTGAAATGAGCTAATCTCACAGTAAAGGAAGGGATAAGCAAGCTCATGCACATAAAATTAACTGGTCTTATCACTTCCACCATCACCTTGTAGTGGCTGGTCTAACTGAAGGGTGAAATGGCTTATTAAAGTTTCAGTTATGGCACCTGTTGGGTCACTACACAGAAAGGATAGGGATATACGTACAAGATGAATTATATGCTTTCACTTGCAGACCATTCTATTGATGTTCCTCATAGCAAGAATATGTAGGTCCCAGAATCAAGGGATGGAAATCATCACCCAATAATTTCAATTTCATGCATAGGACTCTGTTTATCACCTTCATCTTTCCAGCTCTCTCTTTCTGGAATCTTCATCTCAATACTGACTTGAGCAAACTAGGAATACCAATCCATACCATCATCTAACTTATCTTCTCTTCCCTCTACAGAGCTTATATTTTCTGGTCAATAACAGTCATTTCCAATTGGATGAAATAAGATGTGGCACATTAAAAGCATCTTGTATATTTTCAATGAATTTGCAACATTCCCTGTTAGGGGAATCAAAAATACCTTGGGATTTCTAGAGCAAGTCAGTGATTTAACTGCATTGTAAGCAAATTCAAGTCATATTACAACTGTAGTATTTTTTTTTCTTTTTGAGGGCAGTGTCACTGGGCTTCGTATGTGGGACCGGAACCAGGGCCGCTGGCTTCCCAAGCCAGCGGTTAACCACCGTGCCACTCAGCCGGCCCGCAACTGTAGTATTAAATGAGATTATTCTACAGGCGAATAAACAGTTTCTGTTTCTCCTTTATGATTCTCACTAATTCCCTAAAATATTGGAACTCTAGGATAGTTATCTCTTCAGCCTGAAGCACCAATTGTAAGTATTAGCAACTATGAGGTGTCTCACAATGAGGCACTGTCATCATCATGTCCTTTCATCCAACCATTTCTTCTCTTAATGAAAACTTTATTCCTTTGTAGCTGAATTTTAATTATTTGTTTTTGAACAAATAAATCTTGTTGTGTTTCCAATAAACAAAAATACAGGATTGCTGTTTACATTTAAATTGGAGGAAAAATATATTCAAGTGATGACAACTCTGAGTTTAATACTTAAACCAACTTTTTGGTAACTTAGTTCGTTATTTATATTTATCATGAGAGTCTATAAACTTGAAACCACATGTGTTAATGTGGAAACAATTTGGATTAGGGGTGGGGATTTGGTTTAAATTTACTTAAAAAGGGAATCCTGAATTACACTTGAGACTTTTGATTTAAGATTTTTAAGTGTTTCCAATCGAGAACCATTATAACCAATATTATTTTCTATATCTTTTTACTACTCAAATTTATGTTTCAGGGAATTTGGTCTGAAAATCATCGAAATTTGACTTTATTATCCATGTCTACATAATTGCTTTTCTGTGTAATGCAAGCACTTTAAAGATGGGGAGCCTTCTCCATCTTTCCAGTCTTAGGTGTCAACGTTCTGCCCTAACACCTTACCCCCTCATGTACTGCACTGCCCTCAAAAACACCATTCTTTCCTCTCAGCACTGCAATTAAGTTGTTATGACTTCTTTCTATGTGTATCTCCATACTATTATTTAAAAAAATCAAAAAAGCAAAGCTGGATAGTATTTAAAGCTGTAAAAAACAGATTTTATTCAGGAACCATTTTAATAAGGAAAAAGAGAACTCAGTGTAGAACTGGTCTCAAATTCCTAAATGAGCATGGACAGTTGGGGATTTATGTCAGTGGATGGGGAATGACTAAGAGGGAACGTTAATGGTAAGAGGGGATTTTGGCCAAGTCAACTTGACAGGATTTATGCTATTCTAAAAACTGGCCAGGTTGTTTAGATACCAAGAGTAGGGGATGGGGAATTTGATCAGATATGAAGGGTGATCAGATATTAAGGGTGGGGGATTCTCCCTGAACTGATTTAGCAAGATTCAACTAGATGATACAGGCCCCTCAAGGACAGAATGGATGGACACCAAGTCAAGGTTCAGAGGGCTTACAGGAAACAGACTAAAGTTTTGTCAAAGAGAAAGTCTTAGACAGGGGATATTTTTAAAGGCTTAGAGTATGTCTATTGTCTGTATTCCCAGTTCTTAACATAGTGGATGGCACATAGTGGTGTCCAATAAATATTTTTGAAGGAATAAATTAGGAATAGGGTGAGTGCTTCATATATTACAAATACTAAGTTCTTTCAAAGAAATAGCGCTGGCTTTGGGGTCAGATTGACTTGGGTTTGAATCCTGAATCTAACATTGGTTGTGTGACCATGTGCAATTTATATAGTTTCTGAAGATTGGTTCCCCTGTCTTTGAAATGGGATAATATACTTAGTTAAAAATTTTTAATGTGAGAATTAGACGTGAATATTTTTATGTGGCTGTATTGTAGCCATTTTGTTATGTTATCTCTTTTAGCGTACTTTCCTCTATGTTTGGCTTCTCCCTGCACAGATAATAATGGCTATCATATAGCTTTAACTCATATTTTAAATAATAATAGGGAATTTTAATTTCCCTATGTAGCCTTATGTATGTTTTCTCAGTTATCAAATTAGAAGACCCCACCAGATGATCCCTAAGCTTTCTAGTTGTAACCTTTGTGAGTTATACTCCTTAGGAATCCTGACCCAAAAGCAGGTTCATTTCTAACAATTTTGGAAGGTGGATAAATTGACCAGTAGACTCTTTCTTACTAAAATGTTAGGAACTTAGTACGCTATCCCCCCACAGGAGGACTTTTCATTATAAAAAAGGAGATGAGATGTTGAAAAGCTTGGTAAAGAGTGAATTGTTAATGGAAATTCTGATGTCAGCAAGGGCAATTACTTTGATCAGGAAGGACATCCTTCTAGAGTCCCTGTCATACCTTTTTATTTATGTAATGTATTATAACTGTGTAAGTTGATAAAAATAAACCCAAGGGTTTTTAGGTTCCCTCAAGAAGCAGTTTATTGATTTGTATAGAATCTTTAGAACATTTCAGAACATTATTCAGTACTTTTTTAGCTCATGTTGAAAATTGAAACAAGGAGAACTTTATCTCTTCCTTCCTTCTTCTTTCCTTCCTTTCTCCTCCTTCTCCTCCACCTCCTCCTCCTCCTTCTTCTCTCTCTCTCTCCCTCCCTCCCTCCCTCTCTCCCTCTCTCCTTCTCCCTCTCTCCCTCTCCCTCTCCCTCACCCTCACCTTCTCCCTCTCCCTCTCATTCTTGCTGTCTCTTTTCTATTCTTTTATCTAAAATAGCTACTAGGTTCCTTTGAATACTACCAGACAAAAGCCTGTGTCACAGACTGAGACTGGTATACAAAATATTCTATTCTATCAAAATTATTTTTTTAAAGGACAGCAGTAACCACCCTTCCCTTGTAATATAGAAAGATTTTGATGTCTTTGCCTGTAACTCATGTCATGAGCTCAACTATGTGGCAGACTTGAAAGGACAAGTGGTTGTAAAGTCAACTGTTGGATTAATCAGGTGACATGTGTTTAAGCAGAGGGCATACACACTGAAGATATGAAATCCAGTTTTTAAAATATGATAAATTGAATCTGTATTATTTTATGAATTGTGACATTATGTTATCTAAAATATGTCATTTTGTAGTAGGGTATTAAATTTGGTTAACACTATGACAGTTTAATGGGACAAGGTTAGGAAATAGTATTCTATAGTGGGAAATGAGGTATGAAGCCTGGAATCATGAGTTTTAGCTGTGGCTCTGTTCCCAATTTACTGTGTGACATTATTCAGACACTTTCCTCCATGTTAAATTACATGACCTTTAAGCTCCCTCCTATACTGACATTATTCTACGGGGTTGACTCACAAGACCAAAGCCCTGGAGATTAGCAGAATACTTTAGTTCTGAGAGCCTGAGCTATACCTAGAGGCAGGTGGGCTATCTATGAATTGGGACTTAAATATAAGTATCTTCTCATTGACTCACATATAACCTGACTTTAAGATTATGCTTTAGGAAATAACAAAGACAAGCATTGTCTTCTTTACAAGAGACATAAGAAATAAGAAAATGAAAAGATAATCCCAAATTAAGCAGAAGGAAGGAAAAATATCAATCAAAATAGAAAACAATGAAATAGAAAACATAAAAGCAATAGAGAAAAATCAATGAAATAAATCAAAAGCTGATTGGTTGTGGAAGTAAATAACATTGATAAACCTCTAGCCAAACCAGTTAGGAAAAAAAGAGAGAAGGTATAAACTACCAACATTAGGAGAAAGAGAAAAAGAGATAATATCACTGTGATTCTGCAGATATTAATAGAATAATAGGTGAACAAATTTAAACCAATAAATTAAACAGGTAAACGAGGTACCTTCTGTGAAAGACACAAATTACCAATGATTACTCAAGAAGAAATAGATAACTTGAATATCTACTACACAAATTGAAATTGTAGTTAAAAACTTTTCTATTAATTAACATATGGTTTTACTGATGAGTTCTGAACATTTAAGAAAGCAATAATACCAATTCTTCACAAATACTTGCAAAATTTAAGAGGAGGGAATATTTTTGAATCCTTTCAATGAGGTGAGAATTAACCACAATACTGAAATCAGACAAAGATATTACAAGAAAATAAAAAAACAGATCAATAACTCCATGAACACAGATGCAAAAATTCTGAACAAAATTTGAGCAAATAAAATCGAATAATATGCTGAAAGGGTAATATATCATGATCAAGTGGAGTGTACCCTAGGAATTCAGGGGTGGTTTAACGTTTGAAAAGCAGTCAATGCAACTAACCATATTTAAAACTATAAAAGAGAAAAACATATTGTGAGATGATAGAAAATACATATTGCTCTCTGTCCCCAGTTCCTCACATATAGCTTCAGGAACCCTTGTAATTTCCTCAGTGATGAGAACACTGGGAGTCCCTCTTATTCTCATACTTGTCTTTGACTCTATCTCTGACACATGCTCCTAAAACCCTTGTACATTTCTAACTGATAAGAGCAGCAGGAACATCTTTTGTTCTAATTAGATGATTCTGGATAGACTCCTGGGTGAGTCCTAGATGGGGACTAATCCCAAGTGACCAAACCATGATTAGATTTTCAGCCCTGCTCCCCGCACCCCTCCCCCATAAAACTCCAGAATGGGGAGAGGGGCTGCAAATGGAGTTAATAATTGATCTTGCCTATGTGAGGAAGCCCTCAATAGTACAGGGCTTAGAGAGCTTCCAGGTTTGTGAACATATTCACACTGGGAGGATGATTCACTTTGCTCCATGGGGATAGAATCTACTGTGCTCAAGGTCCTCCCATATATTTCTATGTATTTCTTCACTGGCTGTTTATATGTATCCTTCATCACATCCCTGATAAATGTAAGTAGGTGTTTTCCTGGGTTCTGTGAGCCACTTGGGCAAATTAAGTGAAACCCAGGAGGGAGCTGTGGGAACCTCTGATTTGTAGCCAAGTCAGACAGAAGGCACCGGTAACCTGAAGACCTACTACTTGCATTTGGCGTCTGAAGTGGAATGTGAGCAGTCTGGTGGGACTGAGCACTTAACCTGTGGGATCTGACACTATCTACAGGTAGATAGTGTTAGACTTGGGGTAAATTGCTGGACACCCTACTGGTATCACAAAAAATTTCTTGGTATAAGAAAAGCCTCCACACATTTGGAAATCAGTAGTGTTGGTTGTATGGAAGTAAAGGAGACATACAGGAAAGAAAGGCATAGTAGGAAAGAGCTGAGTTTTTTCCCAACACATGAGGAGAACTGTAGGTTTTCCCTTTACACATATGAATATCTCAATAGATACTAAAAAAATGTTTGGCAAATTGATATCTATTCCTGACAAAAAATCTGAGTAAAGTAAGAAAAGAAAGGAATTTGATAAAGGGCGCCTATAAAGGGCACCTATAAAAAAAAAGTATGGCTAATATTATACTTGATATAAGACTGAGCGCTTTTTTCCTAAGATTAGGAACAAAACAGATATGTCCAATCTTATCACTTTTATGCAATATTGTACCGGAGGTTCTAGCAAATGTAGTTAGGCAACAAACATAAATAAAAGCATTAAGATTAAAAAGAAAAAAAGTTAAACTATTTTATTCATAAACAATATGATCATTTATGTAGAAAATCCAATGAAATCTATAAAAATCTACAAGAGCTAATAAGTTTATCAAGTCACAAGATACAAGGTCAATATACAATATAAACTATTCCTACATACTGTTGAAATTATTTAAAAATTTAACAGAAATTTAATTTCAGTTAAAAAATGAAATTAAAAGTAATATATTTATAAGAGCATCAAAAAATATAAAATGTCTAGGTTTAAATCTTAAAAAGTTTATGAATTATATCTTTAAGACTACAAAATATTCCTGAGAGAAATTAAATATTATTTTAATAAATAGAGAAATAAATTTTTTGCAAGGGTCAGGAAACTTAATATTGTTAAAATGGCAATAATCTGCCAATTGACCTATAAATTCAGAATAATATTAATCAAAAGCAAAATAGGCTTTTTTTGTGTGTATAGAAATTGACAAGCTGATTCTAAAATTCATACAGACATTCAAAATACCTGGAAGAGCCAAAACAACTCTGAAAATTGGTGGGCTAACACAACCTGATTTCAAGCATTATTATAAAGGGGCCTGCAGAGTGGTGTGTTGGTTAAGAGCTGGCTTAGGATGGCAGCTCTGAGTATCAGGGCCCTGGTTCGGATCCCACATATGAGGGCCAGTGACACTGCCCTCTACAGCTAACAACAGCTCCACCCGGAGCTGGGCTGCTGTGAGTCACCCTCGAAGGTGTAGGCTGTAGCCCCTGCTGCAGTGGGCTGTCATAGGCTACAGTGCGTGGCCGGCAGCCAGTATAAGCAGCTGGCAGTGTGTGTGAGCTGCCAAGAGCCACTGTGAGCGACATCCAGAGGCTGGCGACTGATCTGCCTCACCCGGGAAGAGCGCAATGATGATAACAACATGGACCAGTGAAGCAGCGTTCTCCACAACTAGACTGAAGAACAAAAGGACACAATTTATGTGTTCCTCTTCCCCAGTTTCTCAATAAAATCTTAAAAAAAAAAAAAAGAATTACTATAAAATTTTGGAAATCAAAGCAGCATGTTATTGGCATAAAAATACATAAATCAGCTGATGGAAAGGAATAGAGTCCAGAAATAAATCCACACATACATGGAAAATTGATTTTGATTATATGAAGGCAATGGTGAGAAGAGTATCTCTTTCAACAAATGATGCTGGAAACACTGTATATTAATGTGTAAATTGATTCCAGGTTATAAACAAAGAAGTAAAACTTTAGCTTATAGACAGTAAGATTACCTATGTCTATATTATGTGGAAATATGGTCTCAGATTTCACACCATCTTAAAATTAATCATAAATCTAAATTGCAAAACTATAGTGACAATAAAGAGATCAGTAGTTATCAGGAATTTGGGGGAATGATGGCAGATTTTAGTTAAATATATATATATATATATATATTCACAAATTACAGCAAATACCATGCTAATGTAAGATAAAATAGGAGAAACTGGATGCAGGGTATATGAGAACTCACTACACCATCTGTGATTTTTTTGTAAATTTAAAACAACACTTGTTTTAAAAAATATAACAAAGTACCATTAAACACTCATCAGAATAACTCTAATGTAAAGACAGAATGTATAAGCTGTTGGTGAAGATAGGAAGCAACTGGCACACTCATACACTGTTGGTTGAAGTGTAAATTCACCCAAATTCTTTGGAGAACAGTTTTTGGGAAATAAACAGGCAGTTGATCTACAATAAACAGGATTTGTATACCTTATGATCTACCAATTCTATTCCCACATATACTCAAATACATATGCATATTCCCTAAAAAATGTACCATAATGTACATAATAGCACTGCTTTATTTTTTATTTTTTTTATTTTTTATTTTTTTTAGCTGAGCCATCCTGCCACCTGTTGGCAGCTCAACAGCAACTCAGCTCGGGCTGGCATCGAACCGCCGTTGCTCAGAGCTCAGCTCGCACTCTTGAGCGAGCTCTTAACCACTTGGCCAGCTCCATACTAACACTACTTTAAATGGCCAAAAATGGAAAACAACCCAAATGTTCATCAACAAAGTCCCCCCAGTTCAGGCTCCAATTTATAGTATCACCCTGGACTAGTTATGGCACCTGATTTGCATGCATTTCTTTTTTTTCCATTTTATGAGAATGTCTTATGAAGGAGAATATGGGATCTTGCTAATTCCCTTTAAACAATTGAGACCATTCAGAAAAACATTTACTCTGAAAAATGAAAAGTCAGGCAATTTTACCTCAGCGAAACAGATACACAGCACTATATTCTGAGGTGTCTGATCTGCTACAGGTAGGTTTACAAGGGGCAAGCCACCACATGCTCCTAGAAATGGAAGTCATTGATAGATGCTTTATTGCATGGTGTTTGTGCCCTACAGTGAATCCACTATACATATTCCTGAGGGAGAGAACTCAGCCCTTAGCTACCATACCTCTTGAATTTTTTTTCTGTCTATGGTTATAGTGTAAATTCATATTGTCTTCTGTAATTATATTCATTAATATTTACAAAATGTTAAATAATTGATCATAAACATCTTTGACTTATTCTTATTTCTAATGGAAATGCTTCTAGAATTACCTTTGATAAACATGTTGGCTTTTGGTTTCAAATTTTATATATATTTTGTAACTCAAGGATCCATTCTTGACATCTATTCCAGTGAATAACCTTGATTACTTTTTTATGTCATTCATTCATTCATTCATTCACTTATTCATTCATTTATTTATTTATTGTGGTAAGAACATGTACCATGAGATCTAACTATTTAACAAATTTTTAAGCGTACAATACGCTTTTGTTAACTATAGGCACACTGTTGTACATGGGATCTCTAGACATAGTCATCTTGAATAACTGAACTTTATATATCCATTAAATAGCAATTCCATATTTCCTCCCACTGGTAGACCCCCTGGCAATTCTACCATTCTACTGTTTGCTTCTATGAATTTGACTCTGAATTTTCTATGAATTTGACTCATAAAAGTGGAATCATAAAGATGTGTCCTTCTGTGACTGTCTTATTTCACTTTGCATAATGTCCTCCAGATTTATCCATGTGTCACATATTACAGGATTTCCTTCTTTTTTAAGACTGTGTAATATTCCATTGTATGTGCAGTAATACCTCTGTTTGCAAGCAATATTCGTTCTGGAAACCAACCTCATATTGCAAGACATCACTTGTTTACCAATTTAAAATGTATTATTAGGTTGGTGCAAAAGTAACTGGCAAAAACCGCTGTTACTTTTGCACCAATCTAATAGAAATGTTTGCTCGTCTTGCAGAACCCTTACAAACCAAGTTACTCTCAATCCAAGGTTTTACTGTGTATTTTATGTTTTCTTTATGTATCCAGGACCAGATGAATTCACTTGGAATTGTACTAAATATTTAATAAAGAATTAATGCCAATCTTTCTCAAATGCTTCCAAAAAAAAAATAATAATGAAGATGAAGGAACACTTCAAAACTCATTTTATGAGGCCAGCATTACTCTGATATCAAAGCCTGCCAAAGACACTATAGGAAAACTACATACCAATATATCTGATGACCATACATGCAAAAATCTTCAACAAAATACCAGCAAACTGAATTTCACAGCATATTAGAAGGCTGACATATCATGCCCAACTGGAATTTATTCCTGGGATACAAGGATGGTTCCACACATGCCAATCAATTAATGTGATACACCACAGTAACAGAATGAAGGATAAAAACCACACAATCATCTCAATAGACACAACAAAGCACTTGACAAAATTCGATACCCTTTCACAACAAACTTCCAACAAACTAGGAATAGAAAGAAATTACCTCAACATAATAAAAGCATATGTGGAAAGCCTACAACTAACTTCTTACTCAACAGTGAAAAGCTAAAAACATTTCCTCTAAGATAGGGTACAAGGCAAGGATGCCCACTCAGGCCACTTCTATTCAACATAGTATTGGGAGTCCCTGCCAGAGCCATTAGGCTGTTAAACTTTTTTACACTTCTTGTTGCTAAGGATCCAGTATAATATAATTTTCCACATGAAAATCTTGTGGGTTTCAAAGCTCAGAAATTTTGGAGAGGGCTTGAACCAATTACTGACATCTCACACCATGACCCAGCTTTCATATTGCTCACTAAGGGCATAGGAGATTTCTGTAGGCGGCCCAGAACAAAAAAGGCTTAGCATATTTTCATAACAGGTGGTTCTCAAAAGAGTTATTAAAGCCAACAGAAAGAGTTCTTTTATCTCCTATGATCATTATTACTCCAAGGTTCTACTCTCGAAGATAGTAAATTACTATCATTCTTAAATTGGCCAGAATATTTTATCACCCTCTAAAGCAAATACTTTATAATGTAAATCACATGCAAAGGGGACCATTACCTTGCAGCACAGCATGCCCCTGTTTCCTCTGATCTGCTAGGTTTGCTCTCTATTCACCTGTGATCTCTAACTAGGGTGGCATGTAAAGGTTTCCAAAAGTAAACATGGAATTCATTGAAGATTTTATTAGTCCTAGCTAGTAAAAATAAAATGGTTTTAAATAAAACAGCTATATTATCCGGTTCCATAAGTTTTATTTTCCTACATACAAAAGCAAATTGTAGGTGCATGCGATTAAGGTAAAGGCTGCATTACACCAGCCTATAGACCTTACAAGGCTCATAATCACATTATGTATGGTATGTGGAAGGTGCATACTTGGTCTCAGAAACCAGTCCTTTTGAACATCTGTTTCTGAAAAAGAAAAAAGCAATAACTAAAAGTTCTGAAATCAGGGCCGGCCGAGTGGCATGGTGGTTAAGTTCTGGCTTGGGAAGCCAGCGGCCCCGGTTCGGTCCCACAAATGAGGGCCAGTGACACTGCCCTCAAAAGAACAAAAACAAAAAAACAAAAAAAAAATCATAAAAGTTCTGAAATCAAATGTCTAAAATTCCATATTTTTATTTTTAACCTGATTTTATTTTTATAATTCAATTTGTTTTGAAAATGTGAAAATTGAGTGTCCCCACAGCGATACAAGTAATGAGTGATACCCATTTCTATACTAGTCATAATTACTAGGATGTTTTACCTCCAGAAATGAAAGGTTTTATGAATCTATGAGTTGCAGTCCAACTTTATTTTCTTAACATATAAAGGCTGAGACATAGACTCAATTTTTGGTTAGTATTTGTCAACAGTTTCCATAATATGGAAAAATATTTGCTATGTTGGGAAGAACAATGCCTCTCTCCCTAGCATGTTGAAGTTCGAAAAGCCTGTTTTTTTGTTTGTTTCTTGTTTCTTTTGCTGCTTCCCAGCAATTTCTGTTAAGTCACTTAACCTTCCTCATATTTAAGTTTCCTCATTTGTAAATGTGGATTGATAGTTCACTACACTGCAAGATAGTTTTAAAAATTTATAATAATATATGTAAAGCCTTTGAGATAGGGCCTTTTAAGGTTTTGAAAAATGATGTTATTATTTACATGTGTCTACAGTATCTGTGGTTGCTTATGCATTCATTCTTTGGTTTATACTACCCTTGATAGATGTCACATGGAATGGCAGAGCTCAAAAAAGACCTTGGAGATTTTCTAGTTGCCACTGACTCCCTAATTTTACAGCTGAGAAAACTGTCATGTCATGTTAAGAGCTATCCAAGGTCGTACAATGAATTAATAGCAGAGCTAGTATTACAAATCAAATTCCTTGTTCTACATTCAGCATTTTTCTACCTTACTGCCAGTATATTTTTCTAGTTTTCCTATAGAGTTAAATATATATATATATATATATATATATATATATATATATATATATATATATATGTAACTTTTTCCTATCAGGACCTTATACTCTTCCTACCTAATAGAATTGTAGTAGAATTGTGTTCAGGTCACCTATCAGGGGCACTTGTGTGTTCAATTGTTTGTCTTGTGCATTGTGGACAGTTGCTATTAAACAGTTGCATTTTGTGATGATTTTCCTAGTGTTATTTTTTCTTAATATATTAGTTTAGAAGAACTTAATCTGATCAACATGTCTTTAGCTTTCTACTGAAAGATTCTAAAGGTTTTTCTATTAACATTAGTGATGATCAATTTTTAAAACTCTATTTTGATTCAAAATCATGAGAAAAATCAGTGCTTTTTGGAAAATCAGTCCAAAATATTTAGTGTGGCTCATCTGGAGGCAACCTCCCCCCACCTCCCCTCACACTGGGTGTTTGATTTCGTAAAGTTAATCCCGCATTGAAAATGCAGTTTGGATATATTTTTACTGGAGGAATCACATTATATGTTACTCTGAGGACTGCAAAAAAATGGCTTTCATTAGAAGCCCATTTCTGAGTCCCAAAGACTTTGCAATTCTGATTTGGCGATTGTGTGTAAGACTTTGCATCTGTGTTTTCTAACTCATCGCAACATTTATAGTATCTCAGTTTAAGAAAAGATCAGTATATCAGAACCTCTGAAGAAGGAGACATTTCATATGTTTAGATAATCTTTTCTCATTGATAAAGGCAGATGTTTTGAGATATTGATTGTAGCTATCGTTATATGTCTATCTGTGTGATTATTGGAGTCAGAAATATGGAAGTTTCTAAAGCCAAATGGGTGGAAGAGTGTAAACTAAGCCTTACCAGTTTAAATGGGTGATTCTTCTAACTCAGTTCTCTGTGCAGTCCTACTGTGATTTGTGAGGAAATAGGAGACTCGTCTCACTCTCACCTTGTTATCTAGACATGAAAAGCAACACAGCTGGCCTTCCATGTTTCAGATTTTCTAATGAAAAAAATTTGGCTTCTGCAGCTGCCTGTCTCTTGACAGGGTGCGTATGTGAAGCAAGGCCTCTCTTCTTTAGCCAAAGCCATTGGACAAATCTTCTCATGTATCTCCCTACCAACTCCTAAGACAATTGTGCACACATCTGAGTCCTGGCCTTGCTTCACATACTTCACTTTTTCCTCCTTCTTGGCACAATGACCTTGGTTTACGTGTCATATTTACTTGGTTTTATCTCTTTGCTCTTCTGGTTCTCCTTCCCAGTCTTCACTGTAGGCTGTTCTTCCTCTACTGTCACTTTAAAGGTTTCTGTCCCAGGGCTCTTTGTCTTTAATCTGTTTCTATTCTTACTCAGCCTCTTATCCAGGAAATCCCAGTCTTCCCTATGCTATCAGATACTACCTATAAACAAGTGACTTTCAGATTTTTATCTACAACTCACATCTTTACCCTGAGCTGCAGACCCTCACATATACCTACTTGCTACACACACACACACACACACACACACACACACACACACACACACACAGAGGAAGGTCTGACAATTAATTTTGAAAACTTATTGCAACGATGTTGCTAACCCTTTTTCATATCAGAGGGATTATTCATTATGAATTTGTACCAACTGGACAAACAGTTGACCAAGTTTACTATTTGGAAGTGCTGAAAAGGCTGGGTGAAAAAGTTAGATGACCTGAACTTTTCTCCAATAACTCATGGTTCTTGAATCACAACAATGCACCAGCTCACACGACACTGTGTGTGAGGGAGTTTTTAGCCAGTAAACAAAGAACTGATCTGGCCCCCAATGACTTCTTTCTCTACCTGAAGATAAAAGAAATATTGAAAGGAAGACATTTTGATGATGTTCAGGGCATCAAGGGTGATAGGACGACAGCTCTGATGGCCATTCCAGAAAAATAGCTCCCAAAATTGCTTTGAAGGGTGGACTAGGCACCAGTGTTGGTGTGTTGCTTCCCAAGGGGAATACTTTGAAGATGACATTCAGAGATGAGGTATGCAGCACTTTTTCTAGGATGAGTTCTCAAACTTAGTTATTAGACCTTGTATGTATTATTCCATGAGTATTTTGATTCTACTTCATTAAAATGACCTCATCATCATTATCTTCTTTCCCTCCAATCTTCTCTCCCACCAGTAATCATTGCCATTCATCTGGTTACTCCCTCCCCAAAACACTGGGGACACATTCTGAATTTTCTTTTCCCTCCAGATTCATGGTCCATCAGTCCCCAAAATGTGTCCTTCTATCTCCTAAATATTCTTCAGTATATTAAGAAAGTGTGGAAGAAAGGGAAGACAGACTTCTTTCTATTACGTTTTCAAATCCCATTTTCTGAATTGGTTTTCTTTTTAACAAGCAAGGGTTTATATTTGGATCTTTAATTCCTCTCAGGTTTTTGCTATAATAATAATCTTCTACTTGTTATATGAGAACACTATAATTTTAAGAAGTGTCTTCCAGATTCCATCATTTTATTTTATTTTTACCCTTTCTTTCTGAACATCCTGGGAAAAATTTCCCAATGCTTTTTCTAACTGCTTGCACAACCACTTAATATATAGCTTTCAATGTCTTAAAAATAAGTACTCTTCTGACCAAACTGACCTCCCACCATGCACGGAAGACAGGAGTGTGAACCAGAGACCCATCCCAAGTGTATAAGGGTTACTGGTGGTTCTAGTTCTCTTCCTATCCTCTTACTTGTCCCCTTCTCCATTTTTATAGGATAAAAAGATAGGGCAAAGAAGACCGAGTTTATTATTTAACTTGGTTTCCCCTGCTCCATTTTCATAGGATGAAAAAAAGGGCAAAGATACCCAGTTTATTATTTAACTTGGTTTCATTATTTTTAAAAAGTCTTTTATGTACACAGACACACAGAGAAACAAAACAGTAATAATGTAAGACATTCCACAGTGGCAAGGAAAAGGTTAGAGGAAATAAAATATTCTTTCAGTTTATGATACTTAACTTCATCATTTTGGGTTACGAGGCATGGCCTTGTGGTCTATGAACAAGGGGCAAGGAATCGGGAAACTCTCTTAACTAATACTGGCTCTAAAAACCAACTCTGTGGGTGGCCATGAACAAATTGCTTGATACCTCCATTCCACTTACCTCATGACTTCTAGTAGACATGGAGATCATTAACTTGAATGACAATTCAACTAAATAAACAATACCTGAATGTTTAGTCAGGAATCTAAGAAATGCTGATTTCTTTAGAATCATAATATATTTAATTTGTTGTTGATAGGTCACCTCAAATACCACAAAATGAATGGGAAGATGCACACCATGCAATACTCATTAAAAACACCCCAAAATACTGGAGGAAATTCCCTAGCATGAAATGGCTTCTTTTGTGGTAGAAAACTTTTATTTCAGAGGCTAGACATCAACTTGCATTTTATTGGATGCCTTAGTTTTCTTGGGCTATTTGAAAAAGCTTGATTTTTGCAGTCCAGCATTTCTGAGGGCAACATATGATCTGCTCAATAAAATATCTTCTAAAGCCAGATGAGTGCCTTCCAGTAAGCACATTAACATTCAATGTGTTATATTTTACCAGAGGTGAAACATTTATATTCTAAAAACGTTTACCCCAGGGAACAAGAGAATGCCAAAAATCTCAACCACCATGCATAGCCTGGTAATAAGATCATTGGGTCAAATGTAGCCAGCCTCAGTTTGCATTACTGTTGTATACATGAATTACGGGTGTAATGGAGTTCTCCTTTTGTGATTATGACTAATTTATGTAATTCATCACTTCAGTATTGCATTTGTTTTTCTACCTCTCCCTATATTTTTCTTGTACTTGATGGGACATATTTCATTGAAGTCTCTTGTGTTAGGTTATCTGACCTCAAACATGGAATTTTGGACTTTTGGATATTTTGGATTGTGTAGTTGGTAAAAGTAAGCACTCATTTTTATTGGGTTAATTTGTAGAAATGGAATTGCTGGGCATACGTTTGCTGTAAAAACAACTGCCAGTTTTCCAAGTGGATTAACCAATTTTTCATTCCCACTGGTATCATTTGAGAATTCCAATTGTTCTACATCTTCACTACAATTGGTAGTCAGTTATTTTAATTTTAGCATTATGATGAATATGTAGTGATATTAAATTTTAATATTAATATGCATTCTCTAGGTGATTAATGATTGAACACATTTTCATATCCCTATTAATATTTGAATATATTACTTTGTGAAGTCCCTATTGAAGCCTTTTGCCCACTTTTCTGTTGTGTTTTCTATCTTTTCCTTACTGATTTATAGATATTCTCTCTCTCCTTTCTCTCTCTCTCAAAATACATATATGTATGTATTTATATGTATTTTTTCAGATATATGTATATTGTAAATATTTTCTCTCAGTCTGTAGCTTTGGTTTTACTATGGCATTGGTGAATTTGAATAAAAGGTGATTTTATTGATACAAGTGTAATTCTCAATATTTTTAAAATGGTGAATGTTGTTTTACATCCTTCTTAAGAAATGGTTGTCTACCCTAAGATCTTGAAAATTGTCTCCTATGTTTTCTCCTAGAAGCCTTATTGTTTAACCTTTTATGTTTACATTTTGATGGTTCTTGAAAAGATTTTTTTATATGGCATTTTACAAGGTTAATTTCTTTTCATATGGACGCAGAACCATTTATTGAAAAGATTACGCTTTGAGGGCTGACTGTGTGGCTCAGTTGGTTAAGAGCTTGCTCAAGAGTGCGAACTGAGCTCTGAGCAACAGCAGTTCAATGCCCAGCCTGAGCTGAGCTGCCGTTAAGCTGCCAACAGGTGGCAGGATGGCTCAGCTAAGAAAAGAAAAGAAAAGAAAAGATTACCCTTTATACATTGAATTTAAATCGTGTTTTATCACAGACAGGTTAGTATATTTTTTGAGTGGGTCTGTTTTTGGACTCTAATTTGTTTCATTGATTTCCTTATCTGTTATTGCTAATTCCTTACTGTCTTAATTATTTTTAGCTTCACAATAACGTTTTTCTTTTCTTTTTTGTTTCTTTTTCTTTCTTTTTTTTTTTTTATTGGGGAACATTGAGTTTTTCCAGGACCCATCAGCTCCAAGTCAAGTAGTTGTCTTCAATCTAGTTGTGGAAGGTGCAGCTCAGTGGCCCATGTGGGAATCAAACCCTCAACCTTGGTGTTATGAGCACTACACTCTAACCAACTGAGCTAACCAGCTGTCCCCACAATAACTTTTTTCTTTTACTACTTTTAGTTTTATTGTCATAACATCATTGCAAGTTTTAAGAATACAGGTTTTATTATTTCTGACATAGAATATTGATCTCTGATCATTATCAGATAGACCTCTATAAAGTAACTTGGAGAAAAGGAAGATACAAAAGGAATAAAATTAGCAGGATATTGTGTCCCCGAGATTACAAATATATAATAGTGGCAGTTCTTAATATAGTTTCTAATAATTCAATTGTGGAAAACATATCACTGATTCTCCACCATGAACATGAATCTTAGTTTCTATTGGAAGATTTTTTGCTTTTTGTTTTTTACAATTTTGTTTTAGTTTATATTTGTTTGTTTTATTGTTTAGCATTTTTTACTTTTTAAATTTTTTTCAGTTTTTTGTGAAATAACTGACATACATCACTGTATAGGTTTATAGCATGATAGATTGATTTGCATATATCACAACTTTTGATATTTGATAGGCTGTCTTCCAGTTTAGTTTATCTTCTTCAGTTTGCCTGGGCTATATTAAGTCCTTGTATTTACATTTCAAGTTTAGAATAAAATTGTCAACTGGCATAAAATAATCTGCTAAAATTTTGATAGGGATTACATTAATTTTGGAGAGAATTGGCATTTTATCAATATTGAGTCTTTCAGTCAATATACATGGTATATCCCTCCAGTTATTTTTGTCTTCTTTAGTTTCTCTCACCAATGTTTTGTAGTCCTCAAGGAAAAGGTGTTGCACTGTTTTTACATATATGCTTGCTTATTTATTTATTTATTTATTTATTTATTTATTTATTTATTTTTGAGGGCAGTGTCACTGGCCCTCATATGTGGGACCCTAACTGAGCTGCTGACATCCCAAGCCAGCTCTTAACCAAAGTGCCACTCGGCTGGCCCTTACATATATGTTTTAATATTACATTAATATTTTAGAAGTCTTTGGCTTTACTGATTTTTTTTCTGTTGTGTGATTACTTTATAGCTAATTGACTTCTCCTGTAGTTACTTCTTTTCCTCTGATTTCTTTGAGTTTAATTTGCTTTTATTTTCACTAACTTCTTGAAATGAAATATTAGATCAATAACTTTTGATATTTTTATTTATTAAAGCATTCACTACAGTTCTTTCTGGTTTTTTTTTTTTTTTTGCTTCTATCTGGAATCATTTCATTATACCTGAAAGATCTAGTATTCATTTCTTTAGCATAGGTTTGCAGTGAAGAATTTTCCCATCTTTTGTTTCTGAGAATATCTTTATTGCATCTTCATTTTTGTTTACTTAATAATGTCTACATTTTATTCAGATTTTCTTAGCTTGTATCTAATGTTCTTTTTTCTGTCCCAGGATCACATTGAGGATATCATATTATATTCAGATGTCATGTCTCCTTAGATTCCTCTAGACTGCAAAAGTTTTTCGGACTTTCCATATTTTGGATGATCTTGACGGTTTTAAGGAGTACTAGTCAGTTATTTTGTAGAATGTCCTTTAAATTGGGTTTGTCTGATGTTTTCCTCATGGTTAATCAGAGATTATAAGTTTTTGGAAAGAAGACCCAGAAGTAATGTATTATTCTCATCACATCATGTCAAAGATAGCTTGCTATTAATGTGACTTCCCACTGATGTTTTTAGCCTTGATCATCTGACTGAGGTAGTATTTGTCAGATTTCTACACTGTAAAGTTCTTATTGTCTTCACCTCTTTCCATACTGTGCTTCTTAAAAAGACATCGTTATGCACATTCCACATTTAAGTGGTGGGGTGTTAATCTCCACCTCCTTGAAGGGGGTAGTATCTATATAAATTATTTGAAATTTTTCTATATGGGAGATTTGCCTATCCTATCCTATCCTATCCTATCCTATCCTATCCTATCCTATCCTATCCTATCCTATCCTATCCTACCCTACCCTACCCTACCCTATCCTATCCTATCCTATCCTATCCTATCATACCCTATCCATTCCTATCCTATTCTACCCTATCCATTCCTACCCTATCCATTCCTACCCTATCCATTCCTACCCTATCCATTCCTATCCTATCCTATCCTATCCTATCCTATCCTATCCTATCCTATCTTATCCATTCCTATCCTATCATCATTTATGTCAATATGGACTCATGGATATTCATTTTATACTTGGAGTTATAATCTAATACCATCATTTATTTTGTTGCTCAAATTGTTACAGCTTTGACCATTGGGAGTTCTTTCACTTGGTTCCTGTGTAACTTTGACATATCTTCATTATGTGTGTGTATGTGTGTGTGTGTGTGTGCGTACATGTGTGTAGTTCCTTACTTTCTGGCACTATAAGATGCTCCAGGCTTATCTCATGCTCTAGTCCTAGAGTCAGTCATTTTTTTCAAGGAAGCTTTTTTCCTTTCTTTAGAGAATAGTATTATAAACTAAGGTAAGGACATTAGGTGTGTTCATTGATACTAGAATGTTTCTGCTTTTAGTTAGCCCTCTCAGCCGACAGGACTAGGAAAGATCTGTGTGTAAACTAACCTGTGTATACAAACGTATCTATAATTATTTCTATCTGTCTATCTATCTATCTATCTATCTATCTATCTATCTATCTATCATCATCATCATCATCTATCATCTACCTACCTATTATCTATCTAATCTATCAATTTATTTATCTATTATTATATATCCTTATCTATGTCTGGCTCTATATTAAGCTAAACATCAGTTCATACTGATGTCTTCAACTCTAATCAAGTTCCACATGGTTCATTTTATCCTTTCCCTCTTCTTTATTTGTGAACTCTCACTGCAACAGTGAGAAACCTAGCTCCCATCATCTGTTATCCATGTACTTATTTGCTCAATCCCAGTACACATGTACAAGGTATGATCAAACAATATAGTGAATATTTAAATTTAAACAATTATTACAGTAAAAGACACATTACCATTAATCCCCCTCAAAATACCTCCCCCCTCACTTATCCCACCATTCTTCTGAAGCAGTTCTGGAAGTCCTCTTTAATGAGTGTCTTTAGTTGTGCTGTCACAGTTGCCTCGATATCCTGAATCATTTTGACTTTGGGAAAGAGACAGAAATCCTGTGGTGTCAGATCCAGTGAATAAAGTGAATGAGAACAAAACATAATGTTTTTATTTGACAGAAATTGCCTTACCAGAAGTGATGTGTGACATGGAGCATTGTCATGATGGAGTATGATTTATGGCACACTTTAAAACACCTCTCAACCTTAGCTCACACCTGACTGACTGCCCCGAACAAGTTGAAACCTGTCACATTGTTACTGAGGTTCAACAGGCTGCTTCCTGTATTGAAGATCCTTGCTTTTCCATTGGATACCACTCAGCATCAGCATTCACCATATGTTTTATCACAACGGAAAGGCTCTGTGTCACATATCGTTTCTGATATGGCAATTTCTGTCAAATAAAAACATTACATGTGTCTTGATTCACCTTAGTCACTGATCTGGCACCATGTAACTTCTGGCTATTCCCCAAAGTCAAAATGACCAACAAAAGGAAAGCATTTTGAATCCATTCTGGACATCGAGGGAGCCATGACAGAACAACTAAAGACACTCACAAAAGAGGACTTCCAGAACTGCTTCAGAAAGTGCCAAAAACAATGAGATAAGTGTGTTCAAAGTGAGGGGGATTAACGGCAATGTGTCTTTTTACTGCAATATCATTTTTTTTTTAATTTAAACATTCACCATAGTATTTGATCACATCTTGTATAGCATTTTCAGAATTGTTAAACCTTACTTTCTGGGAAAGGCTTTACCAACTAGAGTATCTACAGTTCCTTTTTTCTTTGGTCTTATAGTCTCCATTTATTCCCAAAGTT
This sequence comes from Aselliscus stoliczkanus, assembly GCA_033961575.1. Classification (NCBI taxonomy): domain Eukaryota; kingdom Metazoa; phylum Chordata; class Mammalia; order Chiroptera; family Hipposideridae; genus Aselliscus; species Aselliscus stoliczkanus. The sequence continues at coordinate 125,568,756 of CM066733.1, forward strand.
ATTTAGGTCAGTCCCATTTTTCTCACCCCCTTCTTATACTTGGAATATGGTTAGACCCTTTTGTCACAGTCTGCATTCCTTTCTAGTGGCCCCCAATCCTCCATTTGATTTTTTCAATTTGCAAGCATTAATGTTCCCTCCTTGTTATCTAAAGTGCTATGAGTTTAGAAACATGCATGAGATTGTGTCAATAAGTACAGTATCATATAGAATAATTTCAACACCCAAACTTGTTCTTTGTGTTTCACCTACTTTAAGCCTTACCCTTGTCAAACCCCTGGCAATCACTGATTTGTTTTTCACTAATCAGTTTTTTAGTTTTTCCTTTTACATAATGTAATGTAAATGAATCACATAGTATGTAGTCTGTTCATTTTGGTGCTTTTCACTTAGAAATATGTATTTAATATTCATTCATGCTGTTATGCATGAAAAGTTTATTTCTTCAGATCGCTGAATAGTATTTCATGATACAGGTGTAGTACAGTTTACCCATCCACCTATTGAAGGGCATCTTGTGTGTTTCTCATTTTTAACAATTATGCTCTAAGTGTACATGTTAAGGTTTATGTATGGACATAGCTTTTCGATTCAGTTGGGTAAATACTTAGGAGCACAATTGCTGGATTGTATGGTAAGACTATGATTAGCTTTATAAGAAATTGCCAAACAATCTTTCAAAGTGACTGTACCATTTTGCATTCCTACCAGTAATGAATGACGATTCCTATTGCTGAGCATTTTGGCCAACATTTTTTATGGTCAGTGTTTTGAATTATAGCCATTCTAGTAGGTGTGTAGTGATATTGCATTATGGTTTGAATTTGCAATTCCCTACTTACAAATAATGGGCAGTTTTCCATATTCTTATTTGCTCTCTGTATGTATATGGTTTTAGGTAAGGTGTTCAAATTTTTTCCCCATTTTTAATTAGGTTGCTTGTGTTCATATTGTCGAGTTCTTTGTTCTGGACACAAGTCACTTATCTTAGATATGATTTATAAATATTTTCTCCCAATCCATGATCTGTTTTTTTGTTCTCTTAACATTGTCTGTCACAGAGAAGTTTTTAATTTTAAAATAGTCCAATTATTCAATTTTATTTTATGGAGCAATTCTAGCATTACATCTAAAAGCTCATCACCAAACCCAAAGTCACACACATTTTCTCTGTGTTTTCTTTCAGAAGTTTTATAGTTTAGATTGTATTTGCCTTTATATTTGGAGGATATTTTCAATGGGCCAGGACTTTCTTGGGTAGCTTAATTTTTTGTTTGTTTTGTTTTTTTGTTTTTTGTTTTTAGTACTCAAGAAATTTTATTCTACTTTTCTCCTCTTTCCGTTGATTTTGTTGAAAACTCAGTGGTAAGTCTTATAGTTGTTTCTTTGCAGGTAATGTGTCTCCTCTCTAATTTTAAATTTTGAATTCCATTTTCTTTTTTGTAGTTTAGCTGTGATGTGCCTATGTCTTACATTTATGTGGTATATTTGTACTGCTCTAGGTTCCCTAAGCTTCTTAAGTTAATTTCTTTTGTCAGTTTTAGAAAATGCTCAGCCATTTTCACCTTAAATATTGCTTCTGCCCATTCACTTTCTCTATCCCTTCTTATTCCAACATATCTCACATATGTTGTATAAAATTTTATGAGATTTTGATTCATTTTTTTTTCCTGTGCTTCAGTTTGGGTATTACCTATTGTCCTATATCCAGTTTATTAACCTGTTTTGTTTTTTTTTTTCTTTCCTCTGTTCAGCTTGTTTTGTAAGCTTCCAATGAGTTTTTCATTTTAGATATATTTTTAAGTTCTATGTTTGTTTGATATTTTTATAGATAACAACTTTTTGTTATAATTTTTCATTTTTCTATATTTTGCACATCGGTTCCTGTATTTTTAAAGCATATTAATGTCTTAGGTTGATTTTCCTATAAGCAGAGACTGAGATAGAGATTCTTATGCATATGATTTATTTGGGGAGTGCTTCAAAGTATAAATTGGGAAGGAGTGATAAAAGTAATACTGGAAAATAAAAGAAAGCTGGGCAAAGATTTGGGTTCTGCTGAAATCTACCTTCTTCTGGACCACAGAGAGCTATGGAGCATCTAATGACAACACAGAGTTTTCTCACTTTAATAAAATCGACCCAGCCTTTGGTATTCATGTTTCAGCCTGTCACTGGTTTTTGACCATCATTTAGCAGAGAAAATAATCACTTATAATTTCTGGCCACAGAATTCTTATCAGCCAAGGGCAATTTTCAGAATAAATAAGAAGTTGTGAGATGTTAGCAGCTAACACAGCAGCTGAAGGATGCATGATCTATTATAGAAAAAGATATATTAGATCTTTCTCTGTGTCACATATCTCTCATGCTATTTTATGAATTTTCCATTCCTATATGGAATTTTCCATTCCATTTGTTTCTCTGTGATTCAGTCTTATATTTTGAATTGACGTATCTTCAGCTTTGTGAAATCTGTGGTTAATGTCCATTTATTCTTAATTTCAATGAATATATTTTTGAATCCTACTGCAACAAACCAAACATCCCACAGCAAGAGGAAGACTACATATTTTCTGATAATCCTTTTAGATTTCAGTCCTCAGGAGAGATGCTCCATCTAATAACGTATTTTCTTGAACACAACTGTTTCAATCACAAGTATTTTAAAGACCCTGGCTGATAGCACCAAAATTTGAATCACTTTTGGTCCTATATCTGTCCTGTTCCCTGCTCCCACCATTGCAACCTCAGCCTTGTTTCTCATGTGCTGGTTCATTTTTGATTGAAGACCACACATTATTATACAAAATCAGATAAATTATGGGTGATTTTATTCTCATCCAGAGATGATTCATCTTAACTTTTAGCAGTTAGTTAGTTTAGGGTCAGATCATCTCAAATTAGGGCTTAGCCTTTGTGAGGATGGCTGTATTTCTTGTTTACTTTAATTCTGAGGTATATTCCTTCAACACTCCCAACTGAGAGTCTTTATGTTTACCCAAGCTTCTCCTCTTTGGGGGAAACAAAACTTCATTTTTATATTCCCCAACTGTGTGAATACCAAAGTATCTATTTAGCTTTTCGATAAAAGCAAGCCATTTTCATTTAGCTCATTGTGCTTCGGAATCAGCAATGTAATAAGAAAAAAAAAGCAGTGGGCAAAGTCAGTTCTCCTTCTATGCACTTCCCTTCTGGTGTAATTTTTGCTCCTTAAATTTTACTTTAGAAATGCTGAACTCCACTTTTCATCTCTTTTAGCCCTGTGACTACGAGCAGCTCTGTTCAGCTACTGCTCTCTACTCAGCTCTCCTCTTGGCTCATCAGCTCTTCCATCGCTCCAATTATTGTGGACACTTTGCCTTTCAGTGAAAGGGACTCAAAATGTTGAGTTCATCTCAGTGAGCTTTGCTTTTCTCTGATATCTTGGGCCCTCAAATACTGCCTGTTTTAATTACCTTCAAGTGGGTGTTTTTATACTTTAGTCATTTTTTTCTTTCCGTTTTTTTTGGTGGGATGTTTGGTTTGTTGCAGGCTTTGTCACAGCAAGAGGAAGTCCAGAGTTCTTTGAGCAGTGAGTTTATCCCATTTGTACAAATTGATATGATAAATAGGTTTAGATTTATTTCTGTTATTTTACATAACACTGTGCTGTCTTAACTTCTTAGCTCTTTAAAAAAATCTTTGTCTTCTTTTGATGTTAATTATGTGCCTTTCTTTGGATAATTTGGACATTATATATTTTTATTCCATTGGCTACCATATATAATCACATTGAATTCTCTATTTCTTTAGAAATAAACTCTACCTAAATAATAAAGGATAAAATTAATTTAATTCCACTTCTTTCCTCCTCTACAAACACTGTTTATTTTAGTTGATAAACTAATTGCTCTTGGTGTTAACTATACACTTTTAAAAACAAAATCATTTTGGCTATGATACATTATATTCAATTTTGTAAATCTGTATTCTGCAAAATTGCTTTCTAAAAAGTACAAGACTTCCGGGAAGAATAGGGTTAGAAGAAGATAACCCAAACTAATTTAAACAAGAAGACTAACAAAAACAGTAATTAGTTCTGGTGAAATAACCTACAACATACAAACAGCTCAATGTGACTAGAGACTGACACAGCTGATATTAAAATACACAAAACAGTGAAATACAAATGGTGTTAGAACTTAATTAGAGCTGGCCTGATGGATGCTGATATAATCTAGTTGGAGATGGAGCTCTCAGCCAGTCACCCTGCCACTTGGTATACCTGGGAAGCAGTGCAGCCTGCCACAAGATGACAACCATGTAGCTTTTCAGGGTATTGATGCCTATTTTAGTTTTCTTCAAATATGTGTAAGGGTTCATGCTACTAGCAAGGTATTTGAGGTTCCTGCTACTAGCAAGTAGAAGCATAAGGTGTTTTATCCTTCTACTGAAAATTTTAATTATACTGTTGTAATTCCACTCATCTGTACAAAATTAGTTATGATACAAGTGATTTCCACACATTGATATCATTACTTTGTCAATAATCTATGAACTGACGTAGACTACAAAGCATGCACTGTAGCAGAAAAATTGTGCTTTCATCACTACTGCTTGAATTGTCAGCTTTAATTGTGGTCTTTTGACCCCGGCTATAAAGAAAAAAAGGAAACCAGACTACCTCCTATTATCTCTCCCCTTAAAAATTTTCCCTTAACTTCTCATAACAATATTTGCATTATGTTATACAACCAAATTTTCCCTTTAGTTTTTATTTTATTCCTTTTACCTCTATTTTCCTGTGGCTTTCAGGGTTGGCTCAACTCGGTCTTTCTGTCTTCTAGTAGATCCTTTATTAGAAGCTTATGGAAACTATCTTCCTTGTATTCTTCCATGTGCAAAATAGTTCAATTTTCTGTTTGAATAATAGTTTGTGTCTAAAACTCTAGAATCATACTTTTTTTCTTGAGTATTTTATAGTCACTGATTGTTGCACTGTTTTCTACCTTTTAGATTTGTTTCTTTTTGTAGAAAAATGTGAGGCCAGATTATTCTAATTCAACTTGTCACAGGTTGAATCTAGGATGACCTGTCATAGCTTGTGTCTTGATTTTTTTTTTTTACTTCAAAGGCTAAAATATTATATCTTTCTCTTTGAAGACCAGTATTTTAGTAGGCTATATTTCATTTTCACTATGCCAGTCTTTTATGTTATTTCAATCTATAGCTGCATGACTTGTTTTCTGTAAGGTATTCTTGAGTTATTATTAAGATTTTCTTTTTCATGATTTTTAAGTCTCCTCTTTACTGATATCAATTGTTACAATGGATGTTTGCTTGTTTCCCACATCATGTTCTCATTATTCTTCTAATCTTTTAAAACTCTTTTTCCATTAACTTTCATTTTTCTTGCTTTTCTCAATTCTGTCTTTTATATTTACTACTCTATTGTTAATAGTGTTAATTCTTTATTCTACTTCTAATTTTACCTTAGTTTCTTCAATAATGTTGTTTGTTTGTTTTTTTAAAGATTTTGTTGGGGAATTGGGGAGGGGAACAGACAAGTTGCTGTCTTTTTGTTCTTCAGTCTAGTTGTGGAGGACGTTGCTTCACTGGCCCATGTTGGTATCATCATTGCGCTCTTCTCAGATGAGGCAGATTGGTGGCCGGCTTCTGGATGGTCGCTTACCACGGCTATTGGCAGCTCACGCTGGCTGCCATCCACTCACGCTGGCTGCCGGCCACTCACTGTAGCCTATGGCAGCCCACTGCAGCAGGGGCTGCAGCCTACACTGTCGCCGGGGTTCGCAGCCCAGCTCCAGGTGGAGCTGTTATTAGTTGTAGAAGGCACTGTCACTGGCCCTCATATGTGGAATCTGAACTGGGGCCACTGGCGTCCCAAGCCAGCTCTTAACCAATGTACCACTCGGCCGGCCCTTCAATAATGTTTTTTATTTGATCCATTTCTTTCTTGAGTTTAGCATCTTCTTTTTTACTTCTATCATTTTAATCCATCTCCTCTGTCTTTTATCTTTCATTTCTACTATTGTTTGATTAAGATGACTATGTTATACTTTAAAATTCCTGGTTATATATTTGCTCACAAAATTCTGCTGTGCTGTGATAACATTTTTCTGTTCTGCATTGAGGTTTTTCATTTATATTTTTTGTTTCTTTTCTTTTTTTTGAAAGAAGAGACTTTCTTGGTTCTTGTTTGATTATTCCCTGTCTTTGAGTGACATGAGTGTTTCTGAACCAATTACTCATAAATGGTTTATTTAGGAGAGGGACCAGGTTTATGTTATAGGCTAGCAGGTATTCTCTATACAACACAGGATTACATTTAAGTTCTATTTGCTTTGATTTTCCTGTGTTGGTGTAGATCATCCTGATGCTCACAATGTAATATCTGCCTTGTGCAAATATATTCATGTTTTATGCCAGTTATCAACTCAGGTATATACTCATCAGAAATTATGCATATTTTTCCAAGAGATACATACAAAAGTATTCACACCAACATTATTTATAATAATCTTTAAATGGAACAATCCATATGGCCATAATAAATAAATTATGATATGGTTATATAATGATACACTTGATAGCCATGAAAATGAATAAATTACAAGGACATATAAGCAACTAATTAATAACCTCACAAACTTAATTTGAATAAAAGAAGGACAATACCAAAATTATCTATATACTGGATATTTTATTCAGGTAACGTTCAAAAACAGGCAAAACTAAACAATTATATTAAGAGTTGAGGAAGTTGCTACCTTTAGGAAGGAGTTGGTACCTCTGGAAAGGAAGTGCTATTTACTCAGGGACACATGGGGCTTCTTGGGGACATTGGCAGTTTTTCCTCTCTTGACCTGCTTAGTAGTTATATGGCTTATTATTTTCTGATAATTAATTCAGCTATAATTTATGTCTTGTGTAGTTTTCTGTATGTGTATTATATTTTAATTATTATTTTTTTAAATTAAAAATGAATTGATGGACCAATGTATATAATAAGACAAGAAACTATAATTACTTTACAAGATCTCCTTTCCCCAATAGTTCATAATATAAATAAGAACAAAAATAATAACAAAATTACTGATAAATAAGCCCATAAGAAAAAAAATGCAGATCTAAATGTTACAAAACTGAAAAATGTCAGCCAAGTTCAGAAACAGATGGTTTGGGGGCAACACAGTTGGAGCAAGGCTGCTAATTTGTTCCCCCACTTCACACTGCTCTGGAGCTCAGAAACTTTACCTGTGGGCCAACAAAAAATTGAGAATGTGCTTTAAGTCCCTCAAAGCTGAAATGGGCACACAATAACATTCTTATCTTTTGTCTTTTCTCACTGAGAAGTAATGGATCATAGTTAACAAAGACACATCAAAAACAAAAGAAAACACACACACGCATAAACAAAACAAATCAGGTTTGAGTGCCTACTCTGTGGCAGACATAGTTCCAAGTACTTTAAATAAATTATCTCATTTATCCCTTATAATAAATTTATACTAACCCCATTATTATTCCATTTTTACAGATGAGAAAACTGAGGCAAAGAGTTTGAGTAAATTAGTAAAAAACATTCAGCTATTAGGGCTGGCCAAGTGGCTCAGTTGGTTAAGAGCTCGCTCAAGAGTGCGAGCTGAGCTCTGAACAACTGCAGTTCGATGCCAGCCCGAGCTGAGTTGCCGTTGAGCTGCCAACAGGTGACAGGATGGCTCAGCTAAAAAACAACAACAACAAAAAATTAAAAAACAAACAAACAAACATTCAGCTATTAAATGGAAGAAATTTGATTTGAACTCATCCAATTTGATACTAGAGCCCACAATTATAATCAGTACATTGTTTATTGAAATGACCAATAGGATCGACTGTTGGATGGAAGTAAAAGTTCTGGAACTATATACTATATTTGATGAAGTCCTTCCCCCACTGGGATTTAATACACTCACATTGAAGCAGCGTCTGGTACAAGCCATTTAACAGAACCTCGGAAATGAAAAAGAAGCACAACTTCCCCTGAGCTCTTCCCTTTTCTGCTGTGTCTCTAAGATATAAAATAAAAGAATTGAACATGAAATACCCAGCCCTTAAATTTTGGCTCATCATGAAAACACAATTATTCTCAGATAAATAACAGTTTGGAAGTCATCCACTTTTTCAGAGAAATAGAACATCGGAACAGTTAGTTCTGCGCAAGGTTCAGCTAGAAGAAGAAAATAGCATGCAGCTCTGCAAACTTACCATTGTTTGTACATTGTATGAAAGAGTTTAAAAACTTAGTCCAGAGCCACATTGGAAAACTCTTTGGGGACATCTACTTCGACCCATAATTCCTTTGACCCATAATTACACTCTTAGTCATATACCCAATACAAACGAAACATCATCATGAAACAGACTAAGAATGTTTATAACAGCACTATTTATTAATAAAATTTGAAACAAACAAATATCAATCATCAGTAAATGAATACATCTGTATTATAGCATATAAAGAAACTCATTATAGCAAGGAGAAATGAACAAAATGCTTCTACATGCAGTGCAAGGGAAGAATCTCACTAACAGTGAGTAAAAGAAGCCAGACCCTATTTATATGAATTTCAAAAATGGGCAAAAGCAATCTACAGTGATTGAAATTGGGAAGGTGGTTACATCAGATATGGTGGTGATTAGAAGAGCAACAAATGAGTTTTACGGATTGCTGGTAACTTTCTAATTCTTGGTCTTTGGGTGGTTATGTTTGGTGAATTTTGTAGAATCATCAAGCTGTATACTTATTACTTGTGTACTTTTCAGTACATATTTAATACTTCAATAAAAGTGAACTTTAAGCAAAAGCATTCAACAAGATGCAAAGATATTTCATTATGATAAAATGCACAATTTTTAAAACGTTTCAAAATTGTATGCACACAACTATGATAGCAAATAAATGAATTAAACAAAACTGTAATAGGAGGAAATTGGCAAAATACAATTATACAATAATAGATGCTTCATTTATGCCTGTATCAGAATTGAACTGATCTAAGAAATATTATCTTTTATGGTAAATAAATATTGATATGGTGCTTACAAATTTCTTCATATTTATTAAATGTGTCTTCCTATTCCCACAAAGTAGAACTTAATGTAATTATTTTCATTAAAACAACACATATAATATTCTAATTGTATAGAAATAATTTTATTTATTCATCCATTCATCCGCCCATCCTCTATCAATATTTGTATATATGTATAAGATAGTTATTTCTAGATGAGTTTTTTCAACCTACTTTTTATTTTTTATTATTTATTTTTATTTTTTAAAGATTTTATTGGGGATTTGGGGGAGGGGAACAGTGTTGGGGAACCGGGGAAGGAACAGACAAGTTGCTGTTCTTTTGTTCTTCAGTCTAATTGTGGAGGACATTGTTTCACTGGCCCATGTTGGTATCATCACTGCACTCTTCTCGGGGGAGGCAGATTAGTTGCCGGCCTCTGGATGGCCGCTCACAGCGGCTGTGTGCCACTCACTAGCCTATGGCAGGCCACTGCACAGTGGGCTGCAGCTATGCTATTCCGGCAGCCCAGCTCCAGGTGGAGCTGTTGTTCACCATCTTAGCTGTAGAGGGCAGTATCACTGGCCCTCATATGTGGTTTCCGAACTGGGACCGCTGGTGTCCCAAGCCAGCTCTTAAACAGTGCGCCACTCGGACGGCCCTCAACCTGCTTTTTAGTATTGCTTAAATTCTTTTAAATTTGAAATGCTATTTTTTTTTTAAAGCAAAATAATAATCATTGAAAAAAAATCTTTAAAAAACACCAACCTTGAATTATTTGGTAGTTTGATTCAACTAAGCTGGTCAATAAGTGGTTTTAAAAGTGTTAATTCACAATTAATTTTTTTAAAAAAGCTTATTTTTGTCTGGCATCAGATACTTGAAACTTATATCTTCAAGAATCAAAATTTTATTGTTATATTTATTGGAAATGTTTCTAATTTATCTTTCCCTTTACTTTCTTAAATAAGGTATGACTCCCAATATAAGAATTGATTGATAGATCACTAGCCTTCATTAAAAAATTTGATTATTAGACAAAACTATTTTTCAGGGATTATTGATGTGTGAAGCGATAATTATGCTCACACTAAGTATCCCTAATCTATTTTATGAAATATTTTTGTGCCTTTTTAAATTTTCTCTTTTGTGGAGATATTAACTATCATTTCTTGTTTTTGACCATGTGTCAAATTTGAGCAGCCCTCCTCTTTCATTTATTATTTTATTTTCTGCTTATACTAGAATGTTGTGAGCTTTGAAACTTTATGTATTAGAGAATGCATTGAACTAGGGCTCTCTCTATATAGATGAGAACCCAGAAAAAGAGAAAATATTTCTTTTGAGGAATTAATGTAGATGTTATGAAATCATGCAATAAATTCTTTCTGGTATTCTTACAGGGAAGAATTATAATCGAGAAGATTTATACTGTGATCCCCAGGGTAAATTTTTTAATTAAAATGTCAAACACTAGATTTAATTAAAAAATACTATTACAATAAATCCTATATGAAAATTTACATACTTTCTTAGACTTAATTTATTACTGACTTCCTTTCTGAAGATTGTATGATATGTGAGTAAAAAGTGCCTGTCATATATTAAGTACCAAATCAGTAATAATTTTATGAATATACAGAATTGTAAGTTATTATAAAATTTACCTCTTTGTCATTTTATTCTAACTCTGTCAGTATGTAGATATTAGTTTAAAGCATGTAGTGCCCTAATTAAGAATGCAGTTCTAAAGTGGGATCAGTTACCACCAACAGCTTTTGTCCACCAATCAATCTGAATTCTGTCTACTTTTAGATTGTGACCTTGAGTTAAACAAAACTTCCCTTCCATTTGTTTTGTTAACATATACACTGGTTAATTATATTTTGCCTTGTTGTACTGACTATATTCCCAAGCCATTTTTCTCTCCTTGATTAAAAAAATATTCAAGAGCTCTCTTACACTTATGGTAACAACTAATCCATAGTGAAATTAATTAATACTTTGTACATAATTTGATGACTCTACATATTTAGAATTTCACCATACTGGTATTTTCAGACCAAACCTGAAAGAAAATAGAAGTTCAGCTCTTGAAGATATTCTGAGAGATGAAGATTTTCCCTCCCTACCAATTTTGATAATCGAAAGAAAATCAGGTCATAAAACTATCAACTATTAGATCATAAAAGTTTTGCTTTTAAATATTAATTAATTGAAAAAAGAGTAAAAGAAAAAAGGGGAAATCAATCAGTAGGTAAAAAATTGTTTTTATCATAAAAAAAAAATATTAGAGTTGAAATTCATGGAAATCTCTGCTCTCACCCCAGCTTAGATACAATGTAACTGGAAATCTTGCCAGTGATGTGAAAATCACTGCAATTTAAAAAAGCTGATTTAATTTTATTACATGGCTAAAATTGATCTGAATTCTGCATATTGAGCCAAATTTTGCCTCATGGTAATGATCCATGATTTGGTTATATTTTCAAATGTATCTCCTCTTGAGACACACATAACTGATTTAATTGCTCATCAGTTATCTTTTAAATATTTAAAGACTCCTTTCACATGCCATCTGAGTCTCCTCCAGCTAAAAAGCAATAGTTGCTCTTTTATTTCCTCAGAGAAAACAAATTGATTTTTCTTTTTTTTAACCTCTGTGTTCCAATTATCTACATCTTTATTTAAAAAACAAAAAGGAGAAACAAAAAAAAACAACTAAAAATGGAACAGTAATATCACAAATAGTTATGACCAGAGTTGAGCAGACTGACTATACAGAGTGTATACATAACCTAGGATTGAAATTGTTTTTTGAAAGGAAGCTTTAGGTTTTTGGCCATTTGGTTCTTTTGATGAGGTAGAATCTCTGTCCTTTATACCTCAAATGCTGATGACATGTATAGCTCTGTAGGTGTAGCTTTTATTTTGCTTTATTCATTTTTAATCTAAGATGATATTTATGACTGTTTAATTTCACAAATTAACTTAATTTTTCTAACGCCTTAAAATATTTTTAGATATTTTAAATTAATTCATCATTTTATTTAGGAAAAATAAATTCCCCAAAACCCTATATTTCTTATAAGTTGAATGAATATGATTCAGTATATGAACTCTCTTCCCACCTTTATGTAATGTCTATAATTAATATGCAAGCTGTTTCTCTCTTCATGTTATTGATTAAAATATTGAATAAAATGGGGTCCAAAAACAAAATGTAGGCATTCCAAGAGATCTCCTTTCAGGGTGAAAGCCTTTTGTAAAATCACTTAGCTGAATGCAGTTCCACATATCTGTACTATTCTTAAGTCTATGTTTCTCTATCTTGCTCCAGATACCGTCAAATGAAATACCTGGCAGAAATTCATTTATGTGATGTCTCTATTCTTCCCCTTTTTAGTCTTTTTAGTACTTCTTTTAATGAAAGGAAATAAGTAGCATGGTTTTGTAGAGTGGTTTATATTGAACCTATAGTGCTTTCTAGATATAGCTTCTCTTTATTTTTGCACATAGTCCCTTGTTCAATAATCAATACGACCTTTTCTTTTTTCCTGAAATTAATTTATATGTAATGAGTCAATAGTTTTGGATATATTATTTTGCTTCGGAAATCAGAAATCTATTTTCTGGTCTTGGTCACAGGTCCTATTTTGTTCTTACACTTGTCACTTTACTAAAATTTATGTATGCTACAACTATATCTACAAATTCTCATTTGAGATGCAGTTTTCTGAAAAAACAAAACAAAACTTGAGTGATTTGATTAGTTGTTCTGACGGCTTAACTATCTTGGGTTTTAGTTTACTCCTACAAATGTTTGTTCCACTTTCTAGTCTTAAAAGTATCCTTGGCAGAAAGTACAAAAGGAAATAGTTTTACATTTTCTTTCTATTATCTTTTGTCATCACATATTTCTTGATCAAAAGGCTTACATATCTTTTTCATGTGGTTTCTAATACAGCTTCACAACATTCCTCAGACTATCTCCCCATATTTGATTTCATTTGGCGAGCTAACATATTGATATCATTGTAAGAACTCTCTTTTTTCAATTTTCATATTAACAATTATTTAACTATAAAATGATTGAATATTTTTTATATTCAAATTACTATGATCATAAATAATGCTAAAATATATCATATATATGGTTATCTACATAATATTTATCATTAAATATCTTACAACTTATTCAGGATAGAAAAGAAATAGTTATACCAATAATGTAAGGATGGTTCAACTTCAGAAAAGCATTTATTCTAAAACCCCTTATAAAAAAATAGGGGACAAAAGTACCTATGATTGTCTTAGTGAATACAGAAAAAATTTTTAAATAAAAATATACATTCATTTAGATTAGAAAAAAAGATTTTTATGCACATTACTAAACTTCATTAATCTAATTAAGATCTCTCAAAAACCATACAGAAATTATCTACTTTAGTGATGAAGCATTATAAGTATTCCAAAGATCAAAGAGTTCTAGGCAAAAACAAGAATAAAATTCCTGCTATCAGTACTTTGATTAAATATTTCACTTTAGGTCTTAGTTAAAATAATAAGAAAAGAAAAAGCAAATGATAGAGAAATTTATTGGAAAATAGGAGAAAAAACTGCTATTGGTTGATAAAGTTATCTACATAGAAGATACAAGAGAATTTGCAGACAAATGTTAAGAACTGATAAGAGAGTTCATTGAGATTGTTGTACAAACATAAGACAATTTAAAAAATATATATATCAGAATTCCTAAACACTAGTAATGATTGGAAAATATTATATATAAATATAGTATTCACATAGCAATGAAGCCTCTAAGGTACTTCATAGAAAAATTGTAAAATATTATTGAGGACATTAAAGAAGATCTGAGCAATTAGAGAGCTATATTGTGACCATGAATTGAAAGGCAACATTCTAACAATGTCAGTTCTCTTTGTATTAATTATGAATTAAATGTAATGTTATTCACATTACAAAAGGATTTTTATTTGGGGGGATGATTTGATAAGCTCATCCTAAAATTCATAAAATAAAGCTAAGAGTGAAGAATGGGTAAGGCAATTTTGAGAAAGAAACAGTAGATCAAGATAATTTGTGATCAAATATCAAGGGTTTTGTAAGGTTTTCATAATTAAGAAAGTGAGGTTTTGGTTTAGGAATAAACATAAAACCAGTGGAAAATGAAAGAGGAACAAACCAATACTACATGGAAAGTTAATTTATGATTGAGGAGAAAATATAAATAAATAGTAAGAATATGAACTATTCAATCAATGATGCTGGGAAAACTGATATTCCAAAAGAAAAAAATAAATAAAAATACATGCCTATCTTACACAATACACAAAATATCGATTCCAGATCATTTAAAAATTAAAGTGAAAATCACAATATTAAAATTTTAGACAAATATATAGATAATAGCTTTGTAATTAGCTATAGAAGGATTTCTTAAATAAATACAACACAAACTTTAAAAATATTGAGTTAAATTATTTTAAAAATTAAAACTTGATGAAAAATATAATAATCATAGTTAAGAGATAAGCCACAACCAGATGAATATATTTATGCAATGTATGTCCAAATAAGGATTATTATACAAAATATACAAAGAATTCTTATTGAAATATTCTTTTGAACATAGGCAAAAAGATATGAGCTGGTTAATTCACAAAAAGATAATCTGGGTAGTCATTAATTACATTAAAAGATGCTTAATTTCACTAGTAAACAGGTGAACACAAATTAAAATGACAGGCAAAATTAACAGGGCTATTAACTTCAAGTGTTGACAAAGAATGTGGAACAACTAGAACTTTCTTACAATTTGACAAATATTATAAAATCGAAGGTTCATATACCCTGCTAAACAACTTCAAATCTACATAAATTTGCTAGAGAAATTTTTGTAAGTGTGTACAAAAAGACACAGTGTTTGTTTTACTTTGTCTAGGAAAAATGAAGTAAATGTTAGCAACTAAGATTTCCTTTAAAAGAGAAAAAGTAATTTAATTTACTGTGGTCTGTCCTTGTGCTATACTCACACAGTGGACGCAGCACTTCATGAGGGTTTGAATTGAAGAGAAGAGACTATCACATTCTCAGAGAAAGATCTTTATTTAATGAGACAAATATTCATGGAATTAAATCCATTTTCCTACACTTTATATTCGAACAAACATTAATTAAATATACTTTTACCTTTTGGTGTTTTGAGTTGAAGTTGAGGTCAGTTTATAACTATTTTCATGCAATTAAATGCTATACATCAGTTTAAAAATATGCAAAGCATGCAGAGGATCAGGCTGATGGGCTAGGAAATGCAAAACACTGTATGACCGCTATATCCCTCCACTTATTTGAAATCACTTCTATGCCACTTAAAAGATTTTAAAAAATTTCTCCATAAAGCGTTTTGCTGGATTAATTTATAGATGGTTTATTGTTTTGTTGCATTTTATAGTGACATTTTATTTTCCAGGTAGTTACTGAGAGTGAAGAATAACATTTATGTTTGTTAGTTAATTAATATTTGTGAGTTTACTTTTACCTAGAAACCTTGTTAAGCTATCTGTTCTAAGTCTCTTTGCTGATTCCACTGGATTTCAGAAAATCAGTTTTTGCTTATATTTGTTTTTATAGAATTTATTAATCTTTAGCTGCTATGTATGTAGATATTTCCTAGTTTTTCTTCATTTTGTATTTTAATATGAACTCTTTCTTTTATTCTGTCTTTACTCCTGAAATTCATTTTTAGTAGTTTTCAGTGATCATAATTAATGGCAAACATAGTTTTTATTGAAAATATCTTAATTTCCTTCTCAATAGTAAATGATAATTATGTGGTTGTAGAATTTAAAGTTGACAGGTATTTTTATCATTACTAAGAAGCTATTTTCCATTCTCTTCTGTTCTTTACTGTTGGTGTAAGAAGTTGGTTATTAGTTTTAATGTCATTTTTTTTTTTTAGTTGAGCCATCCTGCCACCTGTTGGCAGCTTAGCAGCAACTCAGCTTGGGCTGGGCATCGAACTGCTGTTGCTCAGAGCTCAGCTTGCACTCTTGAGCAAGCCCTTAACCAACTGAGCCACTTGGCCAGCCCTAATGTCATTATTTAATACAGAATCTTTCTTTTATCTCAGGCTTGTTTTAACCCCTCTTTCTTTTTGATGTTCAGCAATTTTACTACAACATGTCTAGAGAGTAACTTAGTTTTATTTACCTTTATAGGGTTTGTCCTTTTAACTGGGCTATTATCTCATTGCATATTGTCTCTTCTATCCTTCATCTCTTTTCTCCTTGTGTAATTGCTATCAGAAGTAAGATGATCTCTCCTACTTCCACATCTCTTAAACTCTCTGTTTACTACTGTTCTTCTTTCTGATAATTTCCTCAGACCTGTTTTTCCAGTTCATTAGTCTTCTTTTCAACCATGTCTACTCTATTTATTTTTAAGTTCAATGACCATATCTTTTTTTTGTAGGTTTTTTTTTTTTTAATTATTTTCACATCTGTTTGCTCCTGTTTCTGAGCTCTGTGTATATGTGTATCTTCTTTTGTAATTTATGTATGTCTTTATTTAAAACATATGTTATAGTGTCTGATTATTTTGCTTTTTAAGTTCTTGGGTTTCTAATCCTCCTGTTTGTTTTTTCTGTTGACTCTAGCTCATAATGCATATTTTTAATGCATTTTGCAATTTTGAATGGTAAACTCATCTTCATTGTGACTTTATCAATGGGTATTGTGTGTGACCCAAATGAATGGTTCACCTCTCTGTAGTGATTTCATATAATTTATTTCTTGATTTTGGTTTTCCAGAGAATAATAAGATTATAATTTCAAACTTCAAATTGACATGGGGACAGGTATAGAAATCTCAGAGGAGTTTTTATTTATGTATTTAATTTGTTATAGATCACCCAGAATCCTGAAAGACACACTTGCCTGAACATTTCCCGGTGGTGGTTGGCAGAATTTCTCTCGTCCATTCTTATCCCAAGGGTGTGTCCCTTTGAGGGTCCTGCCTTTATTTTTGTGTTCCAACTACTTATTCAGGAAGGTACAATGGCTCTTCTCTTCTTTACATATAGACTTTAAAAGTCTTTAGGTTAGAAATATTGACTGCTTTTCCCAAACTAACTTTCTTACCCTACACTTTATCACCTGTGTTATAGAAACCACTGATTTAGCTAATAGCTATTATGTTCAGTTCCTTCTTTTCTCTTTTTCCTCACAACTTAGATTTTTGTGAACTCAGCAAAATACTTAGAATACTTTTTATATTATTGTGTTTAACATTTCTCCATGCTTTTAGCAGGAGAATGTCAGGTATACCTCTGTATTGCCATAACTAGAGGCTATGAATTTTGTGTCATACCTTTTCCCTAAAATTGTTGATTTTCAATTGCTTTCATGTTTGTCATAGTGTCATATTTCTCCATTTAAAACTTTTTAAAACTTTCATTATTCTCTCTTTTTGCTACTTCTGAACCTGTTTTTCTTTGACTTCTGCCTTAATGTATTTTTTCTTTTGTTTAAGAATGCTTTGATCCTCAAAGACAAAGATTAGACAGATGTTTTCCAAATCCTTGTATCATCTTCAAAAATACAGATTTTTTTTTTCAGTTTAACACATGGTTGTCTGTAATCTCATGTAGAAATTAAAACAGTATATATATCAGTACATAGAACTAGTACTTTGATTTCGGTACTCATGCTCCTCAACTTGCAATGGAGTATGTCCTGATAACTCCACTGAAAGTTGAAAATATTGTAAATTGAAGTGCATTTAATACACCTAACCTACTGAACATCATAGGATAAGCTAACCTACCTTAAACATGCTCAGAATGCTTGTATTAGCCTACAGTTGGGCTATTATCTTGAGTTTCATCTTTAGATTAATTTCCTCCCTGTCCTCACCACAAACAGACACAGATTGGCATTTTATAGACATGATGAGATGCAAACACACACACACACAAAATACCCCCAAAATGCTGGCAACACAGTACATTGTAGAATATCTGTTGGTTACCCCCATGATCACATGGCTGACCAGGAGCTGTGCCCTGCTGTCACTGTGCAGCATCACAAGGGTTTCTTACTGCATATCACTAGCCCGGGAAAAGATCAAAATTCAAAGCACTGTTTCTACTGAATGTGTATTGCTTTTGCACCATTCTGAAGATGAAAAATGGTAAGCTGAACCATAGTAAGTTGAAGACTGCCTGTACTTTTATGACTTTCTAAGGAATTATAGACCTTTGTGATTCTTCCTGGAAACAACTTCTGGCAATCTATGGTGGCTGAATGGTTAACTTATTTGACCTCTGACAGCTGGGCACTTAGTTTGTCAAGATTTCTAGCAATACTGGCTTTAATTTAATTGGTCTATTTCTTTCTTGGTTCTTGATAGACTCTGTGAGTACTTTTAGGTACTTCAGTATTTAAGGCATTTCCTTTAGTTTCCTATGTTAGGAATCATCTTCAAAATTAGACCATCAATATCACAAAATGTGATTTTTTTTTTTCTTAAAGATGTGAACAGGAATTTAAACAAACAATAAAACCCATAAAACTTTCTCCTATTTGCCCTTAATATCTCTCATAGCACTCACTGCTGGTCTGGTTGGGCTCTGCATAATAATTTAGTACATTAGAATGACACAACATTTAAAAACTTTAATAGTTTTTTAAAATAGCCGTACAAAAGTGCGTAACTAAGAGGCAAAGATATATGATTCTGTGCATTTATAGTTAAATGTAATATCACGTGTTTTTGAGTTTCCTATAAAAGGCAGTTCAATAATGGCTAATGAAATGATATAAAATTGAATGTGAATATCATTTTTGTAATGCAGTACTCACTTTCATTTGGCAGAAGTTAAAGCTGTTTGTGTTCATGAAATAACAGTTTTCAATTAAAAAATTTCAAAGGCAGAAAAAATAATAATTTTATCTTAAATGTCTATGCTTGACATAGAGAAATATGCAATGAAATTTTTAAAAGGCACCACAATATGTGTTCCAGAGCTTGTTTTAAAAAGTGCTGTAACTAGTCCCATATCCCCAATTAAACTCTCCTCAATGATCACTATGAAATCTGTCTAAAGTTGTTCTGAATGCAGGAAGGTGTTACTTTATGTCAGGTTTTTTATTTTTACAGACAGAATTTAGATCTTATACACTAAATGTTGACTATTAATTATATAATAGCACATTATTCCATGTTTCTGTAACACACTAAATTTGTTGTTATTGTTTTGTTTTAATGTGTATGAATCTCTGTGGTTTAAACTGTAACACAGATTGATCAGAGATGGTGAAATATAATGTTTATGATTCTGCCTCAATCCACAATGGGCCTTTGGTTAAGGATATAAAACTGGCTTATTGTTTCACTGGGAAAATTACATTCAATTTATAGAGCTTGAATTTAGAAAGACTTTACAAGGGACATGACTGATTATATATAAACATTATCTCGTTCTTACTTAAGAATTTGATTTTAAAAGATTCAGTTATTTAGATTGAGGTTTTAGAAAAATGTTGATCAAACTGGTTTAAAAAAACTTTGGCTTTAACAAAGGTAAGGCTCAGTTACATACAAAACTCACCTAGATGTGAAATACTTATTTCCCCAGGAATTCTTAGATAAATAAATACTTTGTTATGGAGAAAACAAACAAACAAACAAGTCTGTTTCTTAAAATGGGTTCCTATATGTAAGGATGAGGTAAAAACACGTCATAAAAAATTCAGCCTTCTATGGTCCCATTCCTTAGTCACTGTATTGCATTTGAGGCTGTACAGTGAGAAAATATGTCAAACAAGCAAACATGTAATTTTTCTTCACATAAGCAACCACAGCATTAAATAATTAAATCTCTGGGATGAGCACAGCATCCTGATCAAGTTTTCCTATCATCTTTTTAAGCTCCCTAGACAATTTTTTTGAGTGGGATAATCAAGGTGAGAAAAGTTTCCTCACCAGCTTGCTGTAAGCATATTGAAGCAGCAGTAATAGACTGGATTGTACCAGCCCTCTCACTGTGTAAATCCATGCTGGAGTGCAGAAAACATCAAAGGGGTCAAGGGAATGGCCGGGTTTTGTGTCCCGGCTTGTCTCTGTTCTCTCTGTGGTAGCTGATCCTATCTGTCTCCAAGAGCTGAGCATAGCTCGTTGTATTGTGAGGATTGTTCACAAGTCACCTAAGTAAAGATTCCACTTGTGGCTCTTTTCCCACATGTCCAGTCTAGTGTAAAAACTGGTATGTACTTACACAGGCAGAATCATGAATAAATGCTACTCTGTAATCCAGAATAACAAAGAAATGATGTAAGGATTTCAATATTTGAAACATTTTATTATGGTTTCTCTCCTTTTAAGTATTTTAGAGATGTAGGTAGCTGAATTGGATTAAGAATAGCTACTCTGCAGGGTGGTTCTGAGGCTAGAACTGTCATAAACCTGCAGAAAATATTTAGCACAGTGACCAATAATGGATAAGTAATAGTTGTAAATCATCATCACCTCTGACCACAGTGAGATTCATTTGCTGAAGATAGGTGCTCTCACTAAAAGAGGATGCATACTAAAATCTTTATTTATTGTCTAATTCCTTTTTATGCATAATGATGGCAGCTTCCATATACTGAGCAGCTGCCAAATATCAAGCTTCATTATAATGACTTTGCATTCCTGATGTGAAAGGTGTCTTATGATATAATATCCCACACTGAGTAGTTAGATATTTCATAAGAAAATAGTAATATTTAAAATTGAGAAGCAATTGGTCCTTAATTCTTAGGCTCAGTTTTAGGGGAAACCAGAGTTAATGCATTTTAATCAGTCTTCCCGAGGTATATGATATTCTAAGAGAGATCTAGATTATTGATTTAAAGCATAGCGGTGTTTAGTGTGAATTAAACTATGTCTGTATACATCAGTTTTCCTTCCAACTTATTTATAATTATTGAGTATAGTCCATCATGTTGGCCACAACCCAAGAACTGATTGACATGGGACATTTAAAGTATTTTTCAAATTAAACAAAACAGAATAGTTAAATTGCTTTTATGCTCTGTGAGGACTCCCACTTTGTTCCCTCAAGTAAATAGGGAACTACAAGTCTTCAATGGCTCTTTAACCTTTCACTATACTGACAATCTGTTATTGCCTAGCATCAATTCCATCCTTCTCAGAAGGTGGCTTGGCATTTTGTAGTGTTTTCAATCTAAGGAGATAAATCTGCATCTCCATCTGGATTGACCAGATGAGGCTCCCTTCAGAGCCAATTAACACTTTACGGATGGGGTCACCTCAGCATGGTACGAGGTGCTTTGCACCTCCAGGGCTACCATAAACTGTCTCCACAATGCCTCCAGATGCTCCAGGATGGAGACCAATCAATCTTTTCCATAAGTGGCTGGCATGCCTACCCCAGAGTCCTAAGAAGATTCACAGTGAGGGCCAAGCTGAAGGAGGCATATGACTCTCCAAGCTGGAGCCTTTCAAATATTCTTTTGTGAGCCTCTTCATCTGCTTACACAGACTGAGAATGATGCTCATGACCCACAGGAAGGTGAACTAGGCTTGCAAGGACAAGCCCCACTCCTGTTCGGTTTTATAGTCACAATATCATTATAACTTCTTGACTAGCTTGACTAGAGATTTCTCAGCAACCTCAGTTTGACAATTGAAAAGCCATAAATCAATCTGAAAACCTTTCCAATGCTCAGTCCAGGATAAGAGTTCCAGGCTACACTTGTTAAAATACTTAAGGCATGAGCCTGCCAGCTCTGACACCACTGGAAGCAGATTAGGCATCTCTTGGCTGTCTCCTGGCTGTACCTGGGATATCTGTGGCTCTTTCTATAGGAAATCAGACTTGGTTCACAGACGGCTGAGGCTTTTCTGCACAGGCGTCTCATTTAATGAAGCAATTCCTTTTAACTCCGCTTTAGCTGGGAAAGAATGCAAATTAAATATTCTTTAGTAGGGAGGGTGGGAGGGGTGACAAGTGAAGGGGAAAAAAGAAAAAAAAAAAAAGCATGGGGGAGTGTGGTGGAGGCACGGAGTTCCGTCAGGTGGCTGGCTAACTAGCTCGGCCTTTGTGTAGACACTGTCTGCCTGTGGGATGGAGCTAAGAGACAGAAGAATGACAGTCTGGAGGAAGAAAGAAAGACAGTAATTATGGGATGCGTGCGATTAGTGTGGTAGCCAGAGAAATTAAGCCACAAGTCCTAGGAATCTTCCCTTCTGTATGGTACCTGCAGAGGGAGAGAAAAGACCTCACTACAGAGTGCAGTTGGAATCTACTCCCTGCCAGCTCAGCTTGATTGCTTTCTGGGTTACCTACTGTGGAGGTTCAGCAGAGCGACCTTCCTTTTAGCAGAGCTATATTGTCCTGTCCTGAAAAAAAAGCAGATTAAGAATTTACAGGGATCCCTCCATCACTGGCCTCTGACAGGAACACTCAGGGAGCTGATTTTTCATGGTTCAATTTGCCTGGGGCCAAGATTCTTATCAAAATGTGTTCTGTTCATGTAAAGTGCCATTGAAGATCTAAGAAATCTAACTTCCTATTAAACTTTGTCTCCCATTTCTTCCCCCACCATCCTCTTGTTTTAATAGGTGGCATTCTTCCTGAGCTACTTTACTGATATTGTTATTCTTTGAGGAATATATACATTTTGAGTTCAGGTTTGTAGGTGAGCAGTAAATCACGTTGGTTAAATTTATAATGTTTTTGTAGGGAGGTGAATTGTATTTTAACTGTTTTGAATCTGAGATATTCCCAGCAATAATTTAGGTCATACTTCAGTTGTTTAGTTTTATTTAAATGCTTTAATTAAAAGCTATATGTTTGCAGAAAAAAATTAAAAACACATTTTGTGAATAGAAAAGCTTTTTAATTTCATCAAGCTAGGAAGAGACAAAGGCTAATCCATATTTTCTTAGTTTAAGGTATTTTGGGGGGCTGCTTCAGATGGCAGAAAGGAAAGCCTAGTCAGATTATGTGCCAGGGATCCTGTTAAGCCTCTGTATGCACATCATCTCAGGTAGTTCTGATTAGGATGGAGTATTGCTATCCTTGTTTGCCTCTTGACTATAAGTGACTTGACATCTGCCATTTTAGCATCCCTAACATTATCAACATTTATGTTGAAATTTTGGGGTTGTGCTTGTAAATGACATGGTTATGCTGTGCTTGCTGTTAGTACCTCCAAACAGAAGGGATTCTTTTTTTTTTTTTTTTTTTTTTTGAGGGCAGTGTCACTGGCCCTCATATGTGGGACCGAACCGGGGCCGCTGGCTTCCCAAGCCAGCGCTTAACCACTGCGCCACTCGGCCGGCCCGAAGGGATTCTTTAATGCTGTATGTTTTGCTGACAGGGAAAATAAGAAGCTGTAAATAACATTTCCTAAAGACAAGAAAGCTTAGCAGATGGCTGTAATGATTTTCTTGGAGGAGAAAACGAAGCATCTTTGTCTCCTATTCAGATTGGTGCTACCTGGCATGATTAGATTCGGAACAGAGTTCCCTCATGAGCTGACTCAGCAACAATGCCACTATTTATGATTTTTGGTGTAATTATATTTGATACATTGCATTTTGTGATATGTTTTGCATCTTTAAAACAGGTGGTTTGAGACTTATTCATTGAAGCAACCCATTCCTTAAAACATTCAATATAAAACATATGCATATATATGCTCTTGTTCTACATAGGTTTACCTCATTCCAGAGATATTTATATCACAGTCTGTCCTATTCCAAGATCTATAAACATAGACTTTGATCCCTATTATAATGAGACTCTGGTGATGTTGGGTCTAAAAAAAGTGCTTTAGAAATTCAGAATGATGGTTCCATTGATCTACCATCTCTCAAAGCATCTTATTTACTTTATTCTCACATTTTTCCTCACAATCTATAGAAGTATAGGAGATGGAGACTGAAGTACCATTCAGTATCCCTGAATAACATTATAACAAATAGGTCTATTTATTAATGGCTTAGGTTGATTTTAAATGAAAGGTACACATTCTTCATTTTAGTTATTTTATAATATTCATTGATAAAATATCATAAAATTCAATGAGTATTCATAGTAAGTAACTCTCATGATGTTTTTGCAACAAAGATCTATCAATAGATCAGGGTATCCTTCTCATTATACTCTAGTAGGTGAAGCTTCTAAGACATTACTATTTATGACTTAATTTTTTTCAGTTTTCCTGTTTTGATATTATTAAGAGAGAATTTTATTTTAAAGCACCAAAACAACTCTCTGTTGCATTCTTCTCATCAATGCTTAAATGGGGTGGATGGGGTAAGGGTCTAAAAAATAAGAGGACAGAAGGAAATTTGAAAGTGAAAGTCAATTAGTTGATAATATATCTCACTAAGAAGATAAAATAGGGGGTGGCTGGTTAGCTCAGGTGGTTAGAGAGCTGGCTCATGACACCAAGGTTGCCGGTTCAATTCCCACATGGGTCAAGGAGCTGCACCCTCCACAACTAGATTGAGGACAACTATTTGACTTGGAGCGGATCGGTCCTGGAAAACAAACTGTTCCCCAATAAAATTTCTTTAAAAAAAAGACAAAATAAATAAGGTGGTTTAAAAGACTGAAGTGATTTGCTCTTTATATATTGGATGCTAACAAATCATGTTGGGAAAATCATGTTGGAAAAAGTAATAAAACATGGTCATTTGGCCAGAGCAAAAGCGACAGGTTACTGAAATAATGCCAAGGTTGCAGGAAGGATGAGCATCAGCTCTAAATCAGTTAGCTGGGACAGACAGCTATGTGGAGATGAAAACCAGTGTCCTGAGCATGTTGTGGTTGTCCCAGCATACAGCAGAGTGTGCTAGCATTATTAGAACAAAACTACTGAGCGAGCTCAAGTCTGTGTTAATGTAAGAGTAAAGAAAGGAAAAAGAGCCAAGGGAGAAAAGGACAAATAAGGAAACCGGCTGTTGATAGCTCACACACACTTGCAAGCCATAAAGGCTTTTTGAAGTTCCAACAGAAACAGTCCCTGTGGAACAACGATAACAGAAGAGACAGTCACTGATGTGTAAATGACATCATCACCCGGAAGCCACTTTCACTCAACCAGAAGCCTGGATCGTAGTGGGCTTCAAAGAGACTCTAATCTTACCCTGCTCATTTTTTTTCCTCCTACATTCTTGCCAGAAATGAAGGAAACAGAGAATCTTGTTCATGTCAGCTTTTCTGACTTGACCTGGAAACAGAGTCGTGTAGCTAGACAAGGGCTGCCCAGAGTTCACAGATTTGAGGCTCAAGTTTGTGAAGACACTGGCTTAGATTTAGATAAGGACAGTAGTTGAAATTAGAGTTACATAAACTTGAACAACTCTCTCCAGAGATGTCTTATGCTGTGAGACAAACCTGAAGTTGTATCAACAGTTTATAAATACATGTGAATTTATCATAATGTTGCTAGAACTTTTGGCAAGGAAGTAAGCTACTCTCCTGCCCTAAAAAGTCCAGCGGTTCCCTTTCTGAATCCTTTGGTGCTATATGATTTGATATTTGATAGGTCTTACTAATTAACATGTTTCTACTTTTCACTAGTAGATAAGCCTGTTTAGCAACATGAAGAGGGTACCTTCATTTTCTGAGTCATGGGCTGGAATTCCTAGGGATCACCATCTTTTGAAGAACTGTATATTAATGATAGTTTTATCTAACTTTATGTATGTAGTATAAATAACCTGGTTACTCACTGGGAGTGGGGCATGAATGAAGACTCACGAAGCCCAGCACAGAATTCACACGGAAAGGACAAACCAAACAACGGTATTTGCCAAATGTTATTCCCTTTAATAAGGACCATAGATTTAAAATGTCTCTAAATTCAAATGACAAAGCCCTTTCTCAGTATAAAGTGTTTATATAGCACAAGCTAATTAGTATTAGGAATATCTGCTTTATTTCCTTTTCTCTGTAGCTTAGACATCTATCTAGGAAGGGTCTGAGTAAGTCAAGTGTTCCTTTCAATATAAGCAATGAGTGGTTCACTTCCTGTACTCTCCATGAACTTTGTAATGGTTAAATGGAGCTATATTCAACATGAACTTGCAAATGCCTCCCTTTTAATTTTCTTTGGCTAGGATTGAAATCTCAATATAAAATAGAAACTATTTGACTCTCTGTTCTAGTACCATAACAGGTCCTCTAGTGAAATGATAATATTAATCAGATGTGGCAATTCATTATCATTACAAGCTAAATGGGAACTTTGTTACTATAGAATGTTGCATTAGGTTTGTGTTATTACATATTCCTCAGCTGTTAAAATATTATATGATAGTGGTAAAAGTCTTTAGTAAAACATTTTACGGTAATTATTCAAATATTGGGCTGGCTTTAGTTTATCCAGTAAGAGTCTCTGGGGTGCTGTCTTTGGTTATATTTCGAAGAAGAGTTTGCCTTGTAAGGGAACATGTTTGTATATGTTAATTTGAAATGGGTGTATGTTTGGCCAGGATTCAAGCTGGCAATTAGACAGTAAGTCAAATGTAAGGCTCAAGGTTCACATGTAACAACTGGTGAAAAAGAGATGAAAATGGGAAGTTAGAAGTTAGTGTGCAGTTCCTGGAGGAAGCTAGCTTTGGTAAGTCACAATGGAGTAACGCCTAGAAACATATTCCCTCCCTTCTGCCAATGGAGCCTCCACCCTGTACCCTGGGCTTTCCAGCTGTTGTATAATCTTTTGTATTCTTCCTCTTAATGAACCTATCCATGGTAACTCTACTTTCTGGATGTTTCCCCATTCTCTCTTCCTACTGGCATTTCTTTCGCTCATTTTTTTCATCTAAGTTCTGCTAAATTTGACCCACCAAAGCATTTTTTGAATCTCTATACTCATCTCCATCTCTTCTTTTATTGAGTCAGTTCAGGCCTCAAGTCCCATGGCTTAGGCAAAGTTAGTTAAGCCTGGTCTCCCTGCGATTTCAGTTCGTCTACTAAACAACTGGCAGTGTTCTGTCTCATCTGTTCGTATGGCTTTTCTTCCTAAGGTGGCTCGGCATTGCCTAGAAGATAAAAATCCAACCACTGTTATGTTTCTAGACCCTCCATATTCTAGCTCTTCCCAACCATTCCAGCCTCATCTCCTACCTCAAAATTTCAGGTTTGCTAACACATTCCTTCAGGGCCTAAATTGGTAACTTAAATTAAAAAAAAAAAGGACTGGATAAAAGAAGTAGAGAGTCCTGGGGACGATGGCAACCTGAAGTATGCAAGCCCCCGTCCCCTTCACTCAAAGCATTTGAATTTATTTGTGTTAGAGCAATAAGTCTTCAGAGCAAGTTTGGCTCAGAATTATCAATTTGTGACGTGTGCTAGTAACACCAAACTACTTGTAATTGCCTGCTTCTGCCATGTTATTTTTTTTCTTTTCACAATGTCTTGGCTCATGTTGTCTCCTTTGTGGATAAGGCTCATATCATACACTGTATGGACCCCTCACTTACTTCATCCTTCTCAGGTTAACCATTTATCATTATCTAAGATTAGTTCAAGTAATCATCTCCTTCAAAAATCCACATGTGGTCCTTATTTAATATTTCCTACAGCTTTCCATATAATTTTCTACTGCACTTGCTATATTTATTTTAATTAGGTGTCTGCTTCTTCCACTATATTATGAATCCCTTGTGGGAAAGCACACATTGTATTAACTTCAGTGTTCTCAGGGTATAGTGGAGAGTCAGGTACTTAGTAAGTACTCAGCAAAGGCATGGAGATTATGATGAGTCAAACAGGGCTCAAAGGGGTTCAATGTCATGGATTACTTAGCCTTAGAGCTTATGGCTATGGAAGCCTGTGGAACTCTCAGAGTCTTTTGACACAAGTCAGAGAAAGAAAATGGCATATTCTGTTTTACTAATCTTTCTATCCCTGAAAGCTAGAATCACATCTATCACACTGTTGAAAGGAAAAGAGAAGAATGTAAGACAGAAAGAAAAGAAAGAAGGAAGGAAAATGTTTGTTTTATTAATCTAGAAATTCTGTGGAGGAGGGAGAAGAAAGGAGGGAGGAAGAGGGATAACTTGAGCTGAAGTGAAGAATAAAAACAAAGCCTGCTTTAGAAGAAAGAGGATTTTGAGAAAGCCATACAAGAAGGCTGGACTGAGAGTTGATTGAACTCAGGCAGTGCTGAGCTGCCCTGAGTTACATTTTATTCCCCTTCAGGACATAGATGGACTTTGTTTCAATTTTTTAAAACAATCTTTTCTAGAATAGAATGTGTACTCGGATATATTTTCTTTATGTAACTCGCTTTGATTGTCCCCCATCCTAACTTTGAAGAATCATGTAGGAAAGAGGAGATGGGATATTCTCAAAACACATGAACTTTAAGAAGGGATTCATAGCATTTAGGAGCAGGAGTGAGTGACAGTGAAGAGAAACCACCTAGATGTGGAATTTCACCACAGGGCCACTACTTATGTGCCTGCTATCCCCTGCCATCCACCAGGATCACGCTTCAAATGTCCCTGAGAAATATGCCCTACAGCTAACCTTGATAAATGCAAAGTTCGTAGCAACATACAAGTGTTTGAGAATGTAACTTAAACATTTGAAGGTCCTATGCCTGTTTAATGAGCATATACTCGTAGGAATATGAGCAGGAAGGAGACTTTATACTGTGATATGATATTTTGGGTTTCAGTAGAGTGATTTAACAGGACTGTCTGCAAAACACACAACAAACATGGTTTGTTCCCTATTACTGCAAATGCTATGAGAATTAACAGACAGAAAACCCCTAAATGTCCTTGGAAGAACAATAAATACAAAGGATAAGCATATTGCAATTTTCTTGTAACCTGTTTTCACAGGGCTGCCAAATGACTCTACTGTCTGCCTCACACCAGGGGTACGTCAATGATGTATTTTTACAAGTGCTTAAATACTGAGATAAAAAGTGTGGTGTGAATGTCAAAGGTGGACTCAAACATAAAGCTCCACTAACTTGCCAATTTCTCTGAAGATAAATAGCTCTGCTTTGTAATAACAAAGGATATCCACATCTCCAAGTCAGCTACCTTACAAATCAGGAAGTTGTTCTCAAGGAGGCCTCAGATTAGAGCTGACATGGCCAGTGGTGGGTGAGGGGTGTCATTCTGGCACAAAAGACAACACATTATATCCTGACATTTGACATCAGCCCTTGCAGCATGGCTACCTTTGCCAACAATCTGGACCTGGAATACCATCTTACCTGAGCTCTCTTCTGTATATAACCAACATTTTCCTTTCCAGTCCCTGCCAGGCTCCAGGCCTTAGATTTGAATAGGAAATAGAACTATGTGCTAGCCAAATTCACTCTTTTTTTTTTTTGAATTAAAGATTATTGGGGTGACCATTATTAGCAAAGTTACATAGATTTCAGGTGTACAATTCTGTAATACATCACCTATATATCACATTGTGTGTTCACCACCCAGAGTCAGTTCTCCTTGCATCACCATATATTTGATCCCCTTTACCCCTTACCTTCTGGTGACCACTAAACTATTGTTTGTGTCTATGAGCTTTTGTTTCTTCATTTGTTTTTCTTGTTCTTTTGTTGTTTTTAGTTTTATATAGCACATATCAGTGAAACTACTCACTTTGGTAACCAGAATAGAGTTCTGGTGGTTCTATAAGTCAGTATATATATATATATATATATATATATATATATATATATATATATATATATATATTTCATATATATGTGAAACTATATATGTATAATTACTTTTATGAGTTAAAATTCACAATAAAAGGTGTCCACTATTTAAGTGCTCAGAATTTCTGTGGAGTAATAAGATATAGATACATAAAGAAGTTGTCACTTGAGGTCAATAAGGGGATATAAAATATAAAGAGAAGTCTTGGAATTCAGAAGCATATAAGAACAACTAATCCATTGACTGTGAATGTTATCTAAAGGGATGAAAAAAATCAGACTTCCCTGTGGGTTGTACATGGGGTATGCATTATGTGCTGTCATTAAAGTATATTTTTTCTCTGTTAAGCAAGCATCCCCTGCTGGGACATCTCTTTCGTTTGGTGGGAGTCTGGAGTTATACTTGGAGTGTGTGTTATCAGCTAGAAGTTACTCCACATAAAAATTTAATGGTATTGTCCTAGCTATTTTTCAATTAGTGCATGTGTTTTATTCACATGATTTGGATTACTGAAGACATGAATTATAACTCTGTGGTAAAACATGATCAGAGTTTTGTGTTTGTTTTTTTTTGTTTTTTTTTTCTGCTATCATCTTACGACTAATGAGCATCTCTGAAAAACAACAATGAATATAATTAAAATAAATTAAGCCTTACTATTGGCAATAATTCTGAGATGCCGAATTGTCTAACGTTGGCTAGTTTAAGGCTTTCATTTGGATTACCTTGAAAATTCTGTGAGCTGTGTTCAATCACAACACCTTTCTTTTTGCTCCCAGGCCCCTGGGTTTAAATCCACCAGTGTCCTGGAGCAGTGGATTTTTTGTTTTTTTAAAGATTTTATTGGGGAATTGGGGGAGGGGAACAGTGTTGGGAAATCGGGGAAGAGGAACAGACAAGTTGCTGTCTTTTTGTTCTTCAGTCTAGTTGCAGAGGACGTTGCTTCACTGGCCCTTGTTGGTATCGTCATTGCGCTCTTCCCGGATGAGGCAGATCTATCGCCGGCCTCTGGATGGCTGCTCACCACGGCTATTGGCAGCTCACGCTGGTTGCTGGCTGCTCACGCTGGCTGCGGGCCACTCACTGTAGCCTATGGCAGCCCACTGCAGCAGGGGCTGCAGCTATGCCGGTCCTGGGGACTCACAGTAGCCCAGCTCCAGGTGGAGCTGTTGTTCACCATCTTAGCTGTAGAGGACAGTGTCACTGGCCCTCACATGGGGGTTCTGAACTGGGCCTGCTGGAATCCCAAGCCAGCTCCCAACCAATGCACCACTCAGCCGGCCCAGCAGTGGGATTTTTAAAAGTATTTGGAAGGGCACCAAGCCTGAATATTTTGAGAGCACTACCCAAGAAACACAGGACTGAATATATTTTCATGGAGATTGAAAAAGATTTTTTTCTTTCTGAAAACATTATTCAAGAAAACCCTTAAAGAGGATAGTGGAACTAGTCAATGTTTAGAGCTGTTTTGCTTAATTAAATCCATATCTTTTTTCAAGGTTTATGAAAATCATAATCATTGAAAGACCCGAGTGATCACCTTCCTGGTGTGAGATATTTATTTTCATTTTAGCAAAACAAATTATAATTGTTTCTTTTGTAAGATATGTGTCTTTAAAGAGAGCTAGGCATATAAATTCTGACAATGTAATTGGGCAACCTGTTGGACATTATGCTGGAATCAGACAAAAAACTTAGTTACATTTGTGCCACTCTTTCTGATCTAATTCATAATTTTGTTCAGCATTTTTATATCAGATATCACTAGATGTAATATAATTTTTATAACAGATCATTTTTTTTACATTTTTCAGAGTACTTTAAGACCATTGGATGTTCTCCAACAATCTTAATTTAATCCAAAAATAACTTTAGGAAAATTTATTTTTCTTAGTTTTCCACAAGTCAAATGAATAATGGTTGGATATATGGATTTTTTTTTTTTCTTTCAGAATTCCCTCTGTGAAGGGACTGATTAATTAAAGGGGAACCCTCCAGAGGTGTATTATTCCAATATCTCTCTCAACACCACAAATATTGATCTATTTAACATCTTCCATGTGTATAACCCAGAACAACAATTTTGAGTCTCTCTGATGGTATAGCATTAATCAATGCCACCATTAGAACCTTAAATGAATTCATACACAGATGCAGATCTGACATGGTTTTGGTGAAGCATTTTAAAATTGATCAAATCAAATCTACTATCTCTCTGAATCTATGAGTAAATATATTCTCTTCTTCTTGGATTATTTTCAGTTACCAAAAAGTGTATGTATGTATGTGTGTGTGTATGTGTATTTTATGTTAGACATATGCAGATATTGGGAGGGCAATGTATTAACTTTTTTTTCTTCCCTCTATTTCCTTTGAGAAATTACATAATTATAGAAAAGTGCAAAAACATAATATGAGACATGCCACTCCTACTGCCCGAAATTAGGAATTATGTGTTGCTTTTTTGATTCAGATGAAAAATTATAGTTTTCTAAAATATGGATTGTATAAACACTAACTAATAATAAATGGATTTTTAACTTTGTCTTCCTTCATTTTTTTAATCTCAGATATTTAAATTTACTAAGAGATCTAGATGAGTGTATAATGCAAATCCTGCTAGTGTTCTGTAAAGAAAATTCAATAAAGTTGATAACTTCAGTAGATTTGGGAGCATTCAGTAGGAAGGTACCACCAAGGGCCTTTAATTTGTGAAGTTTTTCACACTGCCATAGAGGGAAATGTAAATCAGTTTGCATGCTGCCATATTTCCTCACTGCAATTTTATTTCTCTTTCACATGTTTTGTTATCCTCTTGGAAATAAAATTTCTCTATTTTGGTTCATTTTATTTTTTCTAGAGAAAAAATAAAGAGAAGAGACCATGTCTTATCTCTTAAAATATTATAAAAAGTGCTTAAATAAAGATGCTACATTTTAATTTTTAGTACAATGATTAATTCTGAGAGTGAGTTGGTGGGAAACTAGTTAGAATTAGTCAAACAATTAGAGTTTGTGAGATGCTGGTCCAAGTCAAATTTCATTGTTCTCTATTTGGAAGAGGAGAGAAGTTATTTTGCCAACTTTCAAATACGGTTCACTCAAAAATTGTCGGCTCTAATTTTGGAGCACATCTCAGAATTAGTTTGGCTCAACTTAGCTATGTTACTCTTGGTTTGCTTTTACTTTCAATTCTCTTGGTAGTTCTGAAGGAAAGACTGAATTTCACAGAAGGAATCTTGTTTGCACACTGTAAACCACCTTTTCTATGAAAAAAAAAAAAAAGTAATTGTGTGATTTACGTCTTCCTGGAAAGAAGTGGCCTAAATTAAAGATGAGTGAGATTATTAAAGATTTATAAAAATATATTTTCTCTTTAATGTAAAAGATTTCATAAAGAAGTGCATATTTCTTTTTGTTCAATATAACAATGGTTTTATCTTATATAGAATGATAAAGATGGCTGACATTCTATTTAATCTTCCTGATTTAAGCACTTAGATGCATATTGTCATCAGTTGTTTTTACACATGACTATGCTGTGCCCACCGCTTCAGCTGACATTATTTTACATGTATGTGAGTGAACAGATAGGAGAATGTTCTTTCCAGACAAAACAGGAATGAATGTTCCCTTTGCTTCCTGCTCTTTAATTTTGTAGTCACAGGGCTTCTTTGCATGATTAGATCTCCCCCATCCTTTTTTTCAAGGCAGGTGGTTTCCTGTTTTTCAACAAAACTGAAGGAAAACCTAATCTTGTTGTCAGCTGGTAGATCATTAAAATAATTTTTGATGATAGATCACCATGTGAATTTTGGCATGAAGTGCTGACAGAGTTCAAAGAATTTTGTGACATTTCTACAAAAACAACTTTTGCATTCCCATCTTGTTATTTTGTGAACATATTTTCCTATGCTAAAAGGTGAAAAATAAGATAGAATTGATGACATGCCCTGTTTCAGCCTAGTAAAAATGATATTTACTTATTAATGAACCAGTTGATTAAACCTGCCTCATTCACCACATTGAGAGAGAGTAATTTCCTCCCAAAAGATTTGCTTTTATGTTTAATAATTATTTATCAAAACTGATAATCTAGTTATGTTGTTTTGACAAACTCTGTACTAGTAGTAGTATTCACTCAATATAGAACACTTAATTTAACCCTACAGACATTAACAAAGGAAATAGATTCTGTCTTTTTCTATTTATGTATATTTTTGTAAGAGAAGTGTTATAACAATTAAAGACTTTAAAGCATACAAATATATGAGGTAAAATTATATTGTCGAGGGGCCGGCCAAGTGGCGTGGTGGTTAAGCGCTGGATTGGGAAGCCAGCCTCCCTGGTTCGGGTCCCACATATGAGGGCCAGTGACACTGCCCTCAAAAAAAAAACCAACATAAACAAAAACAAAAAAAAAATTGTATTGTCGAGGTGGAAGCAATATAAGTTCAAGACAAAATAGTAGCAATGTAAAATTTAAAGGAGAGATGACCAGTGTTTATTTAAGTGGATGATAGCACATGTCCAACCACCACTTGGGTTCTATTAGATATATTTAAAAGGGTGATGTATTGTAAAATTATTTAAAAAGCCAACATGTATAATTATCCAGAAATTGTATCCTTTGCAACTATTTGAATTTATGATGATTAGTTTAGATGTCAATTTAAAAATACATGAGGGGGTATCTAGTTTTTAAAACCCTTTTGAAGTTTGTGAACAAAAATGTTTGAATGTGGCTATTCTATGCTAAATCCCAGCTATTTGCCTGGAATTTTGTCATGTGCTTTCATTCTTGCCTAGCCTTTTTATTTAATCACCATAGGTCATGATGCAGGCTGCAGTCATTGCAGTTGAGCAACCTTTCTTTGGTTACTTAAATTGGCACTTTCTTACCTCTCTTCTCTGGTTCACACTTACCTCTCAGCTATAAAGAAATACTCTGTTAAAAGACTAGTCTTCCTATACTGCCTAAGTAAAAGCCTGGCTCTTCTTTGGTATTATCTATAGTGACCCCAGCTGGAACACATTGCTCTTTCCGGTACCTTTTTAAGAATTATACCTTGTACTTATAACACTTATTTGACACTGCCTTTTAGGTATATTCTGAACATTTTTCTCTCTTATATAATTATGAACTCTGATATGGAGAGACCATGCTTTTTATGAGTTTATATCCCTTGCATTGCCAAATATAGAAACTAATACATAGGAGGCTCGTTTATTAAATGGCTGCATAAATGAATTAGATACGTTAAAATGGAACTATTTTCAATTATATCAAAGTTCTTTTGATGCGGCTTTCTTGTAACTTCTGTGTTTGGAAATACAGCGGATATTGAAAGCAGCTGAGTGTATACAGACCCATAAGGGAGGTAGAGTCAATGTAAAAGAAACCATACAAGGACAAATATTTTAGATAGCTAAATGTATTGAGATTGGGAAGAAATGACATCAGGGAGCTTTGAAAATAAACCCAAAAATTAGCGTTTTCAATTTGTTGTATTACAAAATCAGGTAGGAGTGATTTTGATTGGGATGGGAGGAAAAATGAAGAACTGAGTCAATAGGTAAACTAACAGGGAGGAACAACATCAAACGGACAAAAGGGATGGATGGAAGGAAGAGACTTGGTCAACATAATGTTTGTTTTTTCTTATCCAGCCTGTACCAATCCAATCTAAGAAGTATATGGCCAGAACAGCTGTACCTTTAATTGCTTTATTTTTTTCTTTTCACAGCATGAGTTCCAAAGTAATCAAATTACTTAGACAAATATAAAAGGTTTTTTCCATTCCATTTTTTCATAAGATTTTTGTTTTGTTTAGTTTTTATTGAGGGATAAAATATTTCCCAGCTTTTCTAAATTTTAAAATAATGTTGCAGAGGACAGCTATCTATAATCTAGAACCTAGAAGCTGTTTCATTCCTCAAATAGTGCTTTTAACGGCCTCATAGCACTTGAGCCAATGTGGCTCCCAGAACCAGAAGTCTAATGTTGTTTAAGCAATGTCTTCTGGGGATCTATCCATGTCAGGTTTTGTGTTTGAACACGCAGAGCCCAACCAAGTCTCTGACATGGAGAGTGTATTTTGGGCACAGGTATGCCATGTATTCTTGCATTTTTCTGATTTGCAAGAGGGCAGTGATGATCTTGAAGCTGTTTTGTCTGCCTGCTGATACTGCATTCTTGCAATGTACTGTATTTAGCAACTGATAGCAAAACCCCAAGAATTTCAACAGAAAATTTAATTACAAGAATAACTAAATTAGACAAAATCTTGTGAGGAGTTTCCAGCAATTATATGACACTTATAAGGAAGTAACAACAATTAAGTACCAAATTCTAAGAGGAAAAATTACCTTAAAATATCTATACATATATATTAATGAAAATCTGAACTTCCTGAAATACGTAGAATTTATACTGAGATTTCAAGGTTTTTTTTTTTTTTTTTTTTAGAGAATTTTATTTATTTATTTATTTGTTTTTGAGGGCATTGTTACTGGCCCTCATATGTGGGACCCGAACCGGGGCCGCTGGCTTCCCAAACCAGTACTTAACCACCATACCACTCGGTCGGCCCGAGATTTCAAGGTTTTTAAGAGAGTAGTATATGTTCTCCTCTCCCCTACCATGCCACTGCAGGAATAGGAGTCCGAGAAGAGAAAGATATTTAAATATTTATCTATCATCTACCTACCTACCACCTACAGACATAAAAATGCAAGTATATATGTACAATTCTATGTGTATTCATGACCTTTTAGTTTAGATATTGAAGCTAAAATATAAATCAAGATGCTCCATGCATTTGGTTGGGACTGAAAAGCCATTTTTGTAATGGTCACGCAAGATAGCCTTATTTTAATAATGTACATTGGCTTAGCATGTGTATGAGACAACTGCTTTGTATGAGGGTTGATTCAGGGAAAATAAAATATTTATGTGCTACATTTTTATTAATTTAAAATAAAGATAACTTTACTGAATCCTGGGAGAAAGGAGGGGTCATTCTCTTAACATTTAGACTACTTGCTTTATTAAGTAGAACAATATGAATAAAAATTGACATTCTCAAAAAACTATTATTTATTTCAACATTATTTATTGAGCTCCTACTATTTGTTGGGTACTATGCTAGTGTCTGAACAAAACAGACAAAAATCTCTGCTCTTTTGCAACTTACATTCTTGATGACAGGTGGAAATAGACAATAAATGTAAGACATGTGCAATGGGGATAAATATTATGAATAATAGAAACCAAAATAATGAGCTAGTGAATGATTGTTCTAAATGAATGTTCTTCTCGATGTGTTTGGTCAGAGGAAGCCTCCCTCTGTTTCTGAAGAGTGAATGAGGAAGCCCTGGGAATATCTGGGAGCCAGGATTTCAGAAGGAGGCAACAGTGAGGGCACATCTGAGCCTGTGTCTAGGAAAAAGGCAAGAGGCCAAATTGGAGCAGAGTGAGCAAAGGAGAGGACTAAAGGAGGTAAGGCCAGATCCCCGGTGTCTCAAAGGACATGGGTAGGGCTTTGGAATTTATCTGAAATGATCTGGGATCATTAGAGCCTAAGAAGATTAATGAGACAGTCAATCTCCTTACTGTGCAATGAAAAGACTATAGAGTGAAATGAAAACAAGATACCTGAATAGGGTCCATTGCAGTAATTTATGACAGAGATGAGAGGGCTCTGGGCCAAGATGATAGCATAAAGGTAGTAAAAACAAACAAACAACAATAACAAAAAGGTAGGATTCTGGATAGATTTGTGAAAAGATGAAGATAATATATTATTTATCCACCACTTCTGAGGAAAATGTGCCTCTTTTGAGGAATATTCATAATGAAATTTAACAAACGGTAAATAATATCACTGGGGTGATTTTGAGGACAGGGAGACTAGTTAGGAGTTCACTGAAATGAACCTGGTGAGATATAAGTACTTAAACCAGGATTTTAGTGTAAAAAGTGGTTAGAAGAATCCACTGCTAATATATTTTGAAGTGGGTACTGATAGGACTTGTGATGGAATGGCTCCGAGAGATCAGAAAAAGTGAAATCAAAATCATGCCAAGAATTTGGTTACAGAAAGGTATTAAAATCTGGACAGATTGATATATCTTTTACCATGAGTTATGTATCTCTCCATTTCTCAAAACTGGATAGTCCAAGATTATTCATCACTTCAGGTTTTTTTTTTTGAGGGCAGTGTCACTGGCCCTCATATGTGGGACCCAAACCAGGGCCACCGGCTTCCAAAGCCAGCGCTTAACCACCGCGCCACTCGGTCGGCCCCACTTCAGGTTCTTAACATACCTGAATGTTCAATGATCTTCAGCATGTAATATCACTTTCGACCCTTGACGCAACTGTGTAAAGTAGGAAGGAAAAATGTATTGTTTTAACTTGAGAGGTGAAGATGATGGGCTCTGGGGAGGTTGCCTCCTTTGCCTAAGGGTGCATTTCTACTACTGGGCAGAGAGAGGATAAGAATCCAGACCAGCCAACCCCAGTCATAAAGGACATGCTGCCTTGGAAACTAAACTGTGTATATAAAATTCATGCAATATGTATAGGTATTAAACAGCCTGCTGGGTACAAGCTGCGCGAGGGCATAGATTTTTGTCTTGTTCACTGATGAATCTCAAAACCGTGAATAGTGCCTGGTGTGCAGTAGCAGTCCACTCAATCACTATTTCTTAAGTGAAAATGAAAAGTTGACATCTTGCCTTATATGTTAATATGCCCAGCTCAAATAAAATTGGAACATTAATCTAAGCCAGAAGTGGCCTAACTTCCTTTTAAAAGGGAGATTAATTGCTTTCATAGGAAAATTAAAACTCTTTTTGTTTCAGTATCACATTAGAAAGACCCAATACATTGAACTGTGCTCTAATATCCTATTTCCTGCACCTTTATCAGGATCAGTTATTCTATAATAATAACATTAATGCTATTAATTAATTATTTGTGAGAAAGTTCTCTGATTATCAAACATTCATGCTCCTCCTTTCACAGGATAGTCTGGAAAATGGCTGCCCAGCCAGGGATTATAGTTTACATTTACTATTGCATCCAGGTACAGTTTGTTTTTACCTTTGAAATATAAGAGGAATTAGTGTGTGCCACACTCAGCCCTTGGCTCTAAGGAGGTGGTAGGGTATCTCCATAATATCTTTCCCTGCCTGCTAGCAGAACCATTTGATTGGTAAGACTGGGACATAGATTTATCATCTAATAAGAATTGGAATATTCCTGGCAAATAAACATCTTTTATAAATGAAATTGATATTTGTATAGCTGCTAGTGTTACCTAACCAAATTGGCACTGGAAGTGGGGTTGCTGCTTTCAAAGAGCAACAATATGTAACACTGACCTTAAGTTCGGGTGTTGATAAAACAAATATTAAAGATTGGGAAAATAGAGAAGCATGTTTCACTGTGGCAGAACTTGTGATTACACTGTGCCTGGGATGACTTTGAAGGTAGGCCATATGCCGTCCGAGCCTGTGGCTCTAGGCCCAGAAGTTGGAAAAGAGAATGTTATAGTTTGTGCTTATTGTCACTTGCTGCATTTTATAAGATATTACAAGAAAGAGATGAATTCAGACAAAACTTGACTGGTTTTGGGAGAATAAATAAAAGAGAATAGATAAAAATCCAAAAATCTCAGGTTTGGAAAAGCTTAAGGCTCTGGCCCAATTGGATTTGATAAAATTGATACAGTCTCATTAAGACTTCAGCTAAACAGTTGGGCTCCACTCTGTAGTGAAGATAAAAGAACTTGGGTTGTCATTATTGACACATGGAATTCACTGGAAGCAAACAGATCAGAAGTCTACTAACTTTAAAAGAATTGTTTTGGCAAGGGAATTTTGAACCAGAATCCACTCAGAGAATTTCCATCATTGCCATAGTACGGGTCTTCACAATGCTTGCCTGGCAGGCGATTTCATGATGGCTTTGGATCAGGGACACCATGTGTTTCCCATTGTTCCCTTTTCCCAGTGGGAGCTTTTATGGTGATTATTCTGTCCTTACTGCAACACTGCATATTGAATGTTAGGGTGTAGCGGGAAGGAAACTTATCTTTTAGTTCATAGGTCACCAGACTATCGTTGCTACCATAGGTCACCAGACACCACAGTTGCTACATATGGAGATGAAGAAGACTGTGTATTTCTCAGAGATCCTAGATTTTGAGCTGGATGCTATGACTGGATGAAACTTTGAATGATACAGCCTGTGGAGGGAGGGGGTGAATGTGTCCTGGTGAGGAAGAAGAGTATACGATGATATTTAATAGCCAAAGGGGTTGATTGTGGCAGAGATAGCTAACTGTCCACATAGAATTTATTTATTCCTTCTATACTGTTGAGTTACCACTAAAAGGAAGAAAGTGTACTGTAAACTACATTGTTCAAGCCAGTTTACATACAGGAGGATGGTATGATTATTTTTAACTGATGGAATATCTATGGGAGTCACACTTGCCACCATCAGACTGGGCTTTTAAAATAGTGGCTAAGGCCTTTCCACTCTGTATAGCATTTTGCTTGATTGGAGCAAAGAACTCATCAATCCTAGGGGATGATTGGGCTATAAAATGAAAACAGCCTGGGTTCCTAAGTTACCTTATTAAGAAAATTCACCCTCCAATGAAAGATAACCTGCACTGGAGAACATGAAACAAGTTTCCGTTATGTTAAACCACTGAATTCAAGCATATTTGTTATTACAATTAGTAGTATATAATTCAGTCAACATTTTATTGATAATATGAGAACTACTTTTTATTACATTCCTACTTTGTGCCAGATATAACAAGTGTCTCAGATACGCTAATTAATTCTCCACTCTTCAACTGAGGAATTATTATTTTCATTTTCAACTGAACCTGAAACTCAAGAAATATTTAGTTACTTTAGCCACTTACTAAGTAGGGGCAGAAAGGTGATTGAAACCCATGTATGGCAGATTCTACTCTTGCTTTTAACTATAGTATGTTATCATTTTTACAAAGAAATGATTGAAGCAAATTAGTATGATTGAGGAATTATTTAAGGAGAGGTTGGTTATTATATTGTCTTGGAAAATCTGAATTGAAGTATCTGCTAAATCTCATATATTTACATAGG
The DNA here is from genome assembly GCA_033961575.1 of Aselliscus stoliczkanus. Lineage (NCBI taxonomy): Eukaryota > Metazoa > Chordata > Mammalia > Chiroptera > Hipposideridae > Aselliscus > Aselliscus stoliczkanus. The sequence goes on from CM066733.1 coordinate 125,609,701, forward strand.
ATTTGTTAATACAAAATGAGGACTATGTAAGAATCTGCATGCTATTATTTTGTCTAGAATATTTAGTGACTAAGGCATTTCTCCTTACTCATTAATTCTCCTTATTGATTTCTGTCTGAATCTCTTTCTTGGAGTTCTTAAATGACCCCAGCTGAGATTTAATATCCTCAACAGTAAGTGTGCCTAAATTTTAGGAATAAATCCTTACTGAAGAATAGAAGTCCATGCTGACAGTTTTTTTTTGTTTTTGTTTTTGTTTTTTTAGCTGAGCCATCCTGCCACCTGTTGGCAACTCAACGGCAACTCGGCTCGGGCTGGCATCGAACTGCCATTGCTCAGAGCTCAGCTTGCACTCTTGAGCGAGCTCTTAATCAACTGAGTCACTCGGCTGGCCCTAGATTTTTTTTTTTTCTTGAAGTACTGTCATAATAGATGTTTGTTTCTCCTGTTACTTTTTAAGGCAGGACAAGTTTCCTAAATCCTTTTTTGTTTTTAAGTCTTCAAAAGATGACATTTTACTGAACTTATCCCATAGGTTAGACCTGGGCAACTGACCTCAAGTTTTGAGGGTAGAGGCCAATAGCTGAGCTTCTGGAGTTCCCCGAAGTGGGATTCATGCCTGAGTAAGGGTATGCCTCTCATTTTAGCACTGAAGACCTACGCAGATCATGCCAAGGGTGTTTAAGGGTTTGTACAGAAAAATCTATTTAGACTCTTTTCTCAGTCATCCCTGGCTGTATCCAGTGACTCAGTGCAGATAGGCTCACCAGCATAAACAAACTGGCTCTCAAACCTAACCCTCTTGGTTTCTGTTTCTCGTAGATCTAGGCTTACTCTGATCATTCCAACGCTTCCAAAATGTGCTGACAGGAAAGTAAAACCTCTTGCTATTGTATCTTTCTACAAGTGTTCTAGTAGATATTTAGGTTAGCATTGTTAACTGAAAGTACAGAAATAACATTCATTTTTTAAATTGTTGTATTTGCCTATTGTAAAAACTTAATGAAGAAGCTTGTTTTGTCTTCAGACTTTCCTCACTTGGAAAATTCTAGTACATTTTTGGATTGAATATAATTCTGTTGCCTGATATTATACTACTCCTATTTCTTCTTGTGTCTGTGGACTGAAGGAGCACTTTCTTGATTATTTGTCTAATATAGAGCTTCATGCCTACCATCCATGTCTGAAGCTCTAGGTGTGTGTGGAAAACCAGAATTTCCACTCTCTATAAGCATTCACTCAGTTCTTAGTAATTCATTCTGTCTGGTTGCTTTGGAAAACAAAAATGAATAAGATCATTCCTATCATTGGGGAGCTCATTTTAATTGGGGCAACAAATTAAAGGATCATATAATAAAGCTTTGAAAGGAAAAAAGGAACAGGGCACATGGGTGAGACACAGTTATCTAACGCTGGATAAATGACTGAGCTGTATGTATAGGGGAGAAAGTGATGTATTCTGTCAATTAAACTGAGAGTGTGATGGAGGTGTTATGACAATGATCAGGGAAGATCTCTTAGGGCAACTGGGGCTTGTAGAATGAGAAGGGGTTCGCCCAGTAGAGAATGACGAAAGCAGGACATCTTAAGAAGAGGGAGCTTTTCAAAGATTGACTATAGACTTGAGGATGTTAAAATTCATAAGATACTTGGATAGGAGGTAGGCTAGGGCATACGATTTGTATGTTTATTGAACAGTGACAGAAAATTAGATTAGAGAAGTAGAGTAAAGTCATGTCATAAATTGTATACAAAAAAATTAGGAGTGTGATGATAGAGAATACTAATGGAGAATGATGAAATGGGGGTTACAGGATTCTGGATAAAAGAACTTTTCTTTTCATCCTATTTCTCCACTGACCTGTTAGTCAACACTTGATGACTTGTATAATAATAACAGTAATAACCACACTACTATTTATTATATTTATTTACCATTTTTTTCTCAAAAACTCAGGTAGGGACTTTAGTGAAATAGTCCTGCCCCTCACTTGTTAATCCTTGGCTCTACAGAAATAAATATTTTCTATCCCTGCAGCAAACCAATGGGAACACTTCAGGGAAGAGCTGAATGTCATCTCACTGTCTCTTCTGTTCACAGGATGGGCTTCCCTCCTTACCTCCTTCTTCGTCTTCATTTTTAATTTTATTGGGAAACAGCCATGGTCATTTATTATACATTGCTTTCATGTTACAATGGCATAGTTAACTTTTTTTTTTTTTTTTTTTTTTTTAAGGAGGGTACAGCTCACAGTGGCCCATGTGGAGATCAAACTTGCAAACTTGGTGTTACCAGCACCTAACCAATAGAGCTAACCAACTCTAACCAACATACTCTAGCCAACTGAGCTAACTGGTCACCCCCATACCTGTTTCTTTTTGATGGTCCTTGATTTACTTTTAGCTAACTCTTTCATCAGCATATAGAGCTCTAGAAATCACTCTAGGAGCTGCTTTCTCAAGTTTCTCTGATGGACTCTTTGGAACTCACTCAGAATTTGGAATTATTTTTGAGTTTTTTGTACTATAGATATGGGTGGAAGGGGTTTGCAGACCCCTCTCCCATCATGATGGGCCTGTACCTATATGCACAAAGATCCTTCAGGGCACATATATTAATTTCCTATGGCTGCCATAACATATGTCACAAACTTGGCAGCTTAAAATAACAAAAAATGGATTGCCTCACAATTTTTTAAGCCAGAGTCTGAAATCAAGTTTTCAGAAGACGTATCTCTTTCTGAAGGCTGTACGTGAAATTCTGTTTCTTGCTCTCCTAGCTTCTGGTGGCTCCAGATATTCCTTGACTTTTGACTGCATCACTGTTTGCCCCCATCATCATATGGCTGACTCCTCCTCTTTAGTAAGCATTCTCCTCTGTCTGTTTATGTGGAATTTCCCTCTGCTTCTATCTTATAAGTACACTCGTGATGGCATGTAAGGCTCACCTCAATAAAGATAATCCAGGGTAAGCTTCTCATTTTAGGACCCTTAATTTAATTACACATAAAAAGACTTTTTTTTTTTTTCCAAATAAGGTAACATTTACATGCTCTAGAGATTAGGACTTAAGATATCATTGGGGGCCGTTGTTCAACCAGTAAGTTTGATTAATTTCATTTTATAGGTGAGTGAACTGAGATTCAGAGAGATTAAAGTAATTTGCCAGAGGTTCAAAAGCAAATAAATTATGTAACCAAGGTTCAGATGATACTGACACCAAATTTCTTTCTTCTCTAATACATTATTTTTCTTCACAAGTAACATGTATTAAGCTCCAACTGTGGACTTGGTACATCCTTTCATCTCAACCCTTACAACATTCTTTAACTATTTCAACATTCTATAACTATTTTATTTTTAAAGGCTCAGAATGATTGATTAAATTGAAAATTGGAAATATAATAATTACCCAGAATCATGGTACTGCAGAGCTGATATTTGCACACAGGCCCTTCCAATATGTTCTCTCAATATTTCTCAATGTCTTCACTTGGCTTTAAAATGAGAACCTACAGTTGGTAAAGAGCTTGCTCAAGAGTGCGAGCTGAGCTCTGAGCAACTGCAGTTGGATGCCCAGCCCGAGCTGAGCTGCTGCTATGCTGCCAGCAGGTGGCAGGAGGGCTCAGCTAAAAAAAAAAAAAAAAAAAAAAAAAGCAATTATTTATTCAAAAAAGAAATAAAATAAAATACATAACAATGAGAACCTAAAATAAGCTATCTCTGAAGTTCTGTCTAGCTTTAATTTTAAAAAAAGCTTGATTTATTCTGCATGTTTAAAACATGTTTTCCTCTTAGGTAAAATACAATATTCTTCATAAAATACATTAATAAATGTTTTCATACATAATGGATGAAGGTGATCGCTTTGATCTTTGCTTTTTTTTTTTCCTTTAGGTGAATTGCATACTTATGGCCCAGAATAATGTTTAAATAAAAACATCAAATCTTAAGGACTCTTCTGTTATGAAATATGTATTATAAAGCCCAGATATATCTTTTGGCAGTCATTTATTTTTCATTGCTTTATGACATTTTTTCCATTTTGCTACACATATTTGGTTATAGACAAATTTTTTTCCCCACTTATACCTTTTACAGTTACATTCTTAGCTCAATAACTATTGAATCTGTAGTAGATCACCAACCATGGGATACAAGACAAGACGCAGTTGTATACTTTAAGGAGCACATAGGGGTGACCACTTAGCTCAGTTGGTTAGAGTGTCATGCTGACAACACCAAGGTTGTTGGTTCCATCCTTGCATGGGCCACTGTGAGCTGCACCCTCCTTAAGAGAATCAAGTATGCTATTGTAGCATGAAAGCAATGTGCAACCAATGACCATGGCTGTTCCTCAATTAAAAAAATTTAATTAAAAAAAAAAAAGCTCTTAGTCTAGCTGAGCAGCCAGGCAAATAATTAAATTAAGTAAATCATTAGGTAATCTGGTAAGGGTCGTGATAGAGAAGTACACAACATGCTATGAAGCTCAGAGAGAGGGTTTAACTCAGCCAGAGGAAAGATCACCACAAATATTCTGTTTGTTAACTGACTGAAAGTGACTTCATAGTAACTTTCTTAAATTCCTTTGCTGTGATTTTTCTGTAAGTAGTTATAAGTTAGATCATCTTAGATTTTTTTTCATGCAAAATATTACTTAATGCCGACCCAGATAAATTCTGGTCTATATTCTGATCTATAAATTCTGATCAAGTATGAAGCAATACAGTAGTGACCCATAATAACAATTCAACTGTTTTATGATGTTTACTGCTAGGAAATTCTTTCTTTTTTAAAATTTCTATTATTAATAGTTACAGATGTACAAAAATATGCAATAGTTATCTTTTTTCACCCCTTACAAAGTGACTACGCTCTCCCCACTCCCCTGTCCCTCCACCCCTGATATCATACATATCTATTACAATTAGGAAATTCTTTCTTGTATCTAACCCAAGTCTCCCATGTCAGTTTTCAAGTCAACTTACTTTTCTTTAGGCTTTTGCAGATATAATTCACCAGCATGAAAAACTCATGTCTTCTTCCTTTGTAAGCATTCTCTGTGAGACTTCACTGTGACTCATTTTTTCAAAAAATATTCTTTTTATTTATGGAGAACAGTTTAGTAAACCACTTCATACTTGCTCCTCCACAAAATCTTGAATTCATTGTGCTTCAAATTAGGGCTGATATTTTCTGAGATTATATAATATACTTTAGCATATATAAATCAAATATTTGACATATATAAAACACATATTTGATTAGTAAAATATACCTGGTTTTATGGATGCCTTATTTTAAAAAAATAAGCCATTGATTTCTAAATAACAGACAAATGATTTATCAAAGGATTTATATCAAAAAAATCATTCTATTGGAATTAAGATGTTACTCAAAAATCTGACTTTTCAGATTATATTGCTTTCACATGACAAGTGCAAAAGATGTACTCAGCTAAAACACAACATGACATAGAATAGGGTAATTCTTGATAATACTTTGTGTATACTGTTTCTCAGTTTCTGAAATCAAAGGAACTGTCGATTAAAACTAATATTCTGCTCTCTTAAAATGCTTTGGAAATGGTTGACCCTCTAGAATCCTATTGAATTTTCCCTGAGACTTATATTTAAACTTGATGAGCTGCTCCAAAGTTAGATACACATTTTAACCTCCTCAGTCAACCCGGGAACGTGTATTGCCTTTCCTTGCTTTCTTGTTTTCATGCTCAAAATCATTTTATAAGCCCTAATGTTTGTTTGCTTATACATTTGGAGGCCCTGGGATTGACCAGTTTAGTTTCTTTAGACACAGGAGTTTGCAAACACAGATTAACAATGTTAAAAATAAGTTACACATTGACACATAGTTACTATAGACACTTGACAAGATGATGATTTGCATTGTTGGGAGAAAAAATTGATGGCCTCTGTGTAACATGTTATATTCAAAATTAAAGGATCCTTGATTTTTCTTTTAAACCTAAGAAAAAGATGCAGCTTAATATATCCCATTTAGAACAATATGTAAGGGAGACTATAGCTACCATCTATTAAATTCTGACTGCATTGTTGGCCTATAACTATGTATTTTATACATGCAATATCAGTTAATCTTTAAAACAAAGATGACTTACCAAAAAAATGGTAGCTTTTTAATCCTTTGCTTTTTTTTTTTTTTTTTTTTTTGCCAGATAGAAAGATCCTTCTAACTTTTCTAGGACGATGTGTAAACTTCTCCATTCTAGTATGGTGTTTGTGAGAAGAAAATTATTTTCATGGAAGTCTTAGCAACTGAACATGGCTCAGACTGTGTACTTTTCCTGAGAGTCTATATTTATTTTTTACCATTTAGGAATTATTTTTATTTTGTTTTGAACCATTTTAATGAAACCTTTATCAGGTGGTCACATAAGGGTATATTCCCTGCATTTCTCAACTCTTTGTAGGAAACGTCATGTTTAACATCACAGACTTAACATCACATGTGTGTTCTGCAAATGTTATCTCACTGGTTTTGAAATCTGCCAGTTCTCCTGGGAAATATATTGTCTCTGTCCTTGGAAATCTTTCTGATGCTGTTAAGTATGCTTTTCAGAAAATGAAGCTGGTTTGGCCTGAGTTTGGTTTAAGACCGTGGATACCAATAATATAACACGGGGAAGAGTTCCTTTCTTTGTCATTGCTACATACGTATTATACTGCTGGCGTTATCCTGTTTATTGCAAATTTGTATTTTGTTTGGTGCATGTTGAGAGAACAGCAGGAGAAAATGTTTCCAAAATGAATGGGTTTTGGCAAGCACATGATATGAATATCATTACTCGAGAAGGAAAAACTTACCCTGATACTATACGACTTTTTACGAGTCTTCTTCCTAGTCATCTTTTGTACAAGTTGAAGTACCCTTATCTGAGACACTGAGTGGAAACTTTGGGTCATAAAAAACAAAAAATTCCTTCCTCCACTTGTTAGATATGTTTATGAAGTAAAATTATTTGGTGGGCTGCTAGTTTTCATTACATGTAACATAACCTAGCTAAATTGAGACATGAATTTAAATAGCATTTGGGTAATTGCCCAGATGTGAGGAATCCTTTGGGATTAAGAGTAGATGATACTGAATTTACAATAAACCTTGTCAACTAAAAGGGGCCTTTAATTCCTCAGTTTGCGTTCCTAAATCTGGTGAGTAACTAGTGAGCTCTGTGAATAAACAAACTTCAACAAATTCAGAGGTTAGGCTTGAAAAACAGCTCCCCAAATTTAGCACTCTTTATCTTAAACTGATCTAATCTTTTTTAGACTTGTCTGAAGCAATAATTTGTTTCTTCCTAATTCTACAAAGTTTTACAGTTCATTAATATAGAACCTCTTGAAGCATAATTGTAGGTTTCTCATTAATCCTGCCCTTGCTCTAGAATCATGTGAATGGCAGCAGGGACAGAATTCATCTATGAAGGAAGGCTCTGCTGAGTTTCTCAACATTTATGATTCTCTAGTTTGTATCATTGTGTGTCCTCTGTGTCTTGCTTATTGTGTGCAGAAATAATCTGTTCTCTTTTTAAAGTGGCTGATTTGTTTTCATCGCAGATAATTGTGTTTTCTTGAATTCAGTAGTGCTTGGTTTGTGCAACATCTATAATGGAACCAGTCAGCTGGGACCATTGGTCCTTTGTGGTAAATTATCAGTTTAAAAAAAAAATGATGTGGTGGTAGACAGGTAGTATTGATATGAGTCTAGATGTGGAGAGGCTCAGTGCAAAGAGAGGAAATTACTCTGTCTGGTGTCAGATTTGGCAACTTTCTAGCTGATGGTATAGCAGCTGGCACAGAGGCAGCAGTGCAGAGGCTGCTGAGAAAGTCATAGAGAAACAGCACTTGAGGCCAGTATTAAAAAACATAGGACATAGTGGGGGTTGAACCTATAGTAGTAAGTTTGAGGGTAATATAGTTAATAGCTAAAAAGCTTCAGGTAATGGCTTACAGAAAGGCAATGCTTCTGCTGTAAGTCTATTATCCTTCTATTTCTTTTAAAGAAACCTGTCAATGCCTTGGATCACTGTTGAAGCCTACTGCAGGAAGCCAACCATAGAAATCATCTTAGGGAAGTCAGAGCAATGGTTTCCACTTGCCCTCAAGGAAATCCCTAGTGTGCTGAGGTAAGTCAACTTCAGAGAAACTTGAAGAATGTGTGGTCCCTAGAAAACTTTCCTTCTGTCTTTTAATGGACCAATTCTTTTCCAGACTAGTGAGACTACAGTCTGTGGTGAACGAGGGAAGCCCCGAACTGCTGTGAAAGTCAGCTCTCCTCTCTGGGAGATTTCCCTGGTGAGTCTGGCCAAGCTCTTTGCTTCTGAGTGGGTGTGTGTGACACTGCTTTTTCTTGCTCCCTCTACTTCCATTTACCCTCCAGCGTTTTGTTTTGTTTTCAAAATTTGTACATCTGGTCATTCTTTGCCTAGTGCACCACTTCTGGTTATTCACTGCTAAGACTTGTCTATGGAATCAGTATTCATTCATTCACTTAGGGAGATTGCAACATCTTTCACTTTATAAAATGAGAAAACACTTGTAGGTTTGCTTATTGTACCAATGATTATAATTAAAAATTTTAAATTGATTCTAGGAAAAAGACTCAGGGCAAAACAATTTAAAATTAGATATCTATTGAACATTTTATTTTGATCATATTACAGAATAGTTATGTAGATATCATGATTTGAATATCAAAGCACTCTGAGGGTATTATTAACTTGATCATTAAGTACACATAGAATCTCAGAAAAAGAAGCTCTTTATAAGGTTTCAAGATAGAGCATTACATTTTTGAAAAGCTAGTTTTTTTTAGGTTTCTAGCTCCTTTGAGCCTGAGCCCATTTCTTTAAAACTTCATACATTTTCATACTTTTGGAATACACAGAATCTACTCATCACCTGACTATCTTTCAGATATTTGAATTTTCGATGTTCCCCAGCATTGTTTTATAAGCTGAACAATCTTATTTACTTCCACCATTTATCTTACAATATGTTTTTCAGAAACTTTATCTGTAGTTACTTCTAGAATCCTAATCTGTTATTTTCTCTTAATAAATGTCAACAGAAGTGAGTGCCATACTTTAGTCAGTGTAATATCACATTCCTTGTTCTAGATATTCCATTTCTATTAATGCATCCTAACACTGTATTCATTTTGCTTATTTGGTTTGGTTTAGATTTTGGTTTTCAGGAGTAATATTACTATTAGCTCATGTTGAAATTATACTGAATTTTGTCCTTTAAATGGAACATTTTTTTGGTTGGATTTTCTTCATCTTGAAGAAATTCATTGTGTTTTTTATTATTTATTTATTTATTTATTTATTTATTTATTTTTAAAAAAATATGGAATGCTTCATGAATTTATGTGTCATCCTTGCGCAGGGGCCATGCTAATCTTCTCTGTATCATTCCAAGTTTAGTATGTGTGCTGCCAAAGCAAGCACTGAGTTTTTAAAAATATAGATCAGAACTAATTTTTTTTATTAGTTTCAGGTATACAAAGCAATGTACTAATTAAGAGCCATTTTTTAAAAAATAATTTGTTCACTCCTTCGTTTATTCACTTATTCATTCATTGTTTAGCACAGGATATAAAATGTTAAACCAGAAAGACATGTTTCATTTTGAAAAGTTCACTTCATCATTCTGGCCCAGTGATACTCATTTCATGGTGGTTTTGTTCCCAGGGTACATTTGGCAATGTCTGGAGATATTTTTGGTTGTTAAAAATTGAGATTCAGGGAGAAAGTAACTATTGGCATCTAGTCTATACACACTAGCAATCCTACTAAACATCTACAATGGACAGGACAAGCCCTCCACAACAAGGAATGATCAGCCTCAAACGTCAACAGTGCCAAGTAATATATTCCTATAGTGTATCCCAGGTGATGTAGTACTTCCTAATATTTTATCAGCAAATATAATTAAACTGTCCTTTATGTCTTTTATCAAGTAGCTGTTAAAAATGCTTGCCAGCGGGCTGGCCGAGTGGCGCAGTGGTTAAGCGCTGGCTTGGAAAGCCAGCGGCCCCGGTTCGGGTCCCACATATGAGGGCCAGTGACACTGCCCTCAAAAAAAAAAAAAAAATGCTTGCCAGCAAAATCCAAGCACAAAAATCAGTGACCATTCTTTCTTCTCATTGTATTTTCTCCACTAATCAATACAAATAGGGCAGAGCCTATAATCAGACCCCAATTTATTTAATGGTTCGCTCCTCATCCTGGCCACATTTCTTCTTCTTGTCAGTGATATCTTAAAAGACTTAATTAAATGCCATTCTAATATCAAGATACATGGGGCTTACTATCTGAAAGAATAGTAAGAATTACGTGTAGTAGGTGTGTTTGCACCATTCTTGCAGTGAGTATGTGGATTCCTATGGGCTATAACGTGTTTCAGAAATAGCCCAAAGGTGTTCATTCCAGAATCTCCTGTGGATTCATGTCTAATTTACTGTCCTAGAAACTTCTTTTACATCTTTGAAAATATTTGACCACTTTTCATATTTTGGCAAGTTTTCATTTCCAAAGATTCATTGCTGAATACTTACAATATTTTTCCATTGTCAATTTCTGAGCAAACCTCATATGTGACTGGCTCTGTGCTTGCTTTTAGACAGAGATGATTATTGCAGGATCCCCATTCCTCACGATCCATGGCAGAGTCTAACATTTTTATGGCCAGCAAAAGAGAATAATGATGTGCTATAATATACATATAGATCAACAATGCCAGTGCTATGATAGAGTCTAAATGCCTGAGGCATATCAAGCAAAGTTTCCTAGAGCAGAACATAGTTGAGTAGGTCAATAAAGGAGGAAGAGATTTCTTGAGGTGGAGTCTTTTGGCATTTCAGACATAACAAATACCAGAAACAAAATTAGAATGGCATGAAGTTACAACGTGTTTGGGGAAAGTATCAGATAGTCGACTGTATCTAGAACATGTGAATTATGGGAATGGTGAGGAATGCAGTCATAGTTGCAACACATCCATGAATAGTCTTGATTTCAAGCCAAGGAGTTTGGGCTTTATCCTTCAGTGTGCCTTGTCATTTATGATCAGTCAAATGGAAGGCATTTAAAATTTAATTGACATATCATTTTAATCCTCAAACCAACACTTTTAAGTAGCTAGTCTCAGTTTTCTACATAGATAGTGCTATGGACTGAAAGTTTGTGTCCCCACCTCCCCCCACCCCAAATTCATACATTAAACCCTAAGTACCAGTGTGGTAGTATGAGGAAGTGGGCTATTTGGGAGGTCATTGGATCATGGGAGTAGAGAGCTCATAAATGGGATTAGTGCCTTTATAAAGAAACAAACACCAAAGAGCTCTCTTACCCCTTCCTCTTTGTGAGTACACAATGAGAAGACTGCTGTCTAAGAACCAGCAAGAGGGCTCTCAGTGGGCATCAAATCTGCCAGAGCCTTGACCTTAGACTTTCCCACCTCCAGGACGATGAGAAATCAATGCTTGTTGTTTAAGCCACTCAGTCTACAGTATTTTTTTAAAAATTTTTTATAGCAGCCTGAATGGACTAAGACAGATAGATAAACCAATATTCACTGACATTAACTGATTTCCTAAATTCATATAAGTTTTAAAGATAGGTTTTTAAAACTAGGTTTCTCTAACTAAAAGCCTGCAATTTGGTTGATTTTCTTTGTAGGAAAATAATTTGGGTAAGGATGCTCAGATAACCTATGAAATTTTTTAGAATTGAGTAGTAATAGACCATATTCTATTTCAAACATAAAAACAGGGCCGGCCAAGTGGTGCATTGGTTAAAAGCTGGCTTGGGATGCCAGCTGCCCAGTTCGGAGCCCACATATGAGGGCCAGTGACACTGCTCTCTACAGCTAACAACAGCTCCACCTGGAGCTGGGCTGCGAGCCCCAGCGATGGTGTAGGCTGCAGCCCCTGCTGCAGTGGACTGCCATAGGCTACAGTGAGTGGCTGGCAGCCAACGTGAGTGGCTGGCAGCCAGAGTGAGTTGCCAATAGCCGCTGTGAGCAACCATCCAGAGGCCGGCAACCGATCTGCCTCATCCGGAAAGAGCGCAATGACGATACCAACATGGGACAGTGAAGCAACATCCTCTACAACTAGACTGAAGAACAAAAACATAGCAACTTGTCTGTTCCCCCTCCCCCAATTCCCCAATGCTGTTCCCCTCTCCCAATTCCCCAGTAAAATCTTTAAAAAACAAAACAAAACAAAACAAAACATAAAAACATACAACACTAAAAATAATAATTGGAAGTAGATGTTCATTACTTATATATGTGAATAGCTTTAGTTGGAGGAAATTGATGCAAAATCTACTAATTGAAAAAAGTGTGGATTTTATTTTGGAGAAAATATCAGATTAAGATTAGTATAGCAGCCAAAAAATTCATTGCTCCCCATTTTCCCCACACCAATGCAACCCTCAATTGCTTAATTCAAATATTATACTTTAAAAATAAAATACATAAAGACTCAACACCTAGAGGATTCACCAATGGAGAAAGAAATTTGACAAAGGAATATTTCTTTATTTTTAGTGTCAAATCCAATATTCAAGCATTGGCACTTCTGATAAAATAACTGTATTATTCAGTTTCTCCAGAGGAACAGAACCAATTTAGAGGGAGAGAGAGAAAGAGCACCAAAAAATGTATACACATTTTAAGAAAGGAAAACACTGTATTAATATGAGTACATACCAATAATATAAGATGAATACAAGTCATGTTTTACTTCTGCAATTAAAAGGGTGCTCAGAGTGGTTACCATCAGCATCCAGACACTTCTGATTATGGCAAACTACTGACTGAACAACGTTGACCAAAGTGTTAACATCTCTTAAAGTATGTATACAGGGCCGGCCGAGTGGCGCGGTGGTTAAGCGCTGGCTTGGGAAGCCAGTGGCCCTGGTTTGGTCCCACATGTGAGGGCCAGTGACACTGCCCTCAAAAAAAAAAAAAAGTGTGTTTACGTTTTTTTTGGCACTCCTGGTATGTGTACTAGGAATTGGCTTATATGATTATGGAGGCCTAGAAGTTCCACAGCCTGCTATCTGCAAACTGGAGAACCAGGAAATCTGTGGTGTAAACAGTCCAAAGGCTTGAGAACTGGGGCTGGGAGTACACTGGAGTCTGATGGCCCGAGAACCTGGATTTCCAATGTCTGAGGGCAGGAAAAGACAGGTGTCCCAGCTCAAACCTGAGAGAGAAGGAATTGGCCCTTTCTCCACTTTTTTTGTTCTGTTCAGGTCATGGATTGGATGATGACACCCCACCCTCAGTATTGGTAAGGGCAGATCTCTTACTCAGTCTACGGAATCAAATGTTAATGTTCTTTAAAAATACCCTTAAAACATCATCAGAAATAATGTTTCACCAGCTATTTGGTGTGCCTTACTTAGCTCAGTCAAGTTGGCACATAAAATTAGTCCTCATAGTAGCGTTCTGTCCAAAATGATACAATAACACTAGAGCTTAGAGAACCTTCTGAATAAACAGTGAAATTCAGAATCAGGGACCCTGGAGAAAGATGATCACGTATATTTTACAAAATTGGCCTAGATGCTTATATAGGTAGTTCATTGGAAGCCACAACCAGATAAATAATGCCTGTAACTGCTTGATGTAAATTTGTTTATAAATGAAATCGAATGCTAATTTGATGTGTAATATACTAACATAGGCCTGGATCATTCCTATCATTCATACTTAAGGCATCCCTTCTTCACATGTGTCCACTGGTAAGATAGCCAACCTTCCAATGGCTTCAGTGATTCTGAATGCGGCCTGATATTTTCATCCTTGTCTTACCTCTTTCCACATGAAATATGGCTGACCTGTGTTACCAAGAGGATATTGAAGAAATGAGGGATCTGCGATTTTGAAGGTTGGTTATAAAAGACACTGTGTCTTCTGCCTTGCTCCTTTTGGGGAGAGCCAACTGCCATGCCAGGAGGACGCTGAAGAAACCCTACAGAGAGGTTGATGTGGTAAGGAATTGAGGTCTCCCACCTCCAGCCACATTAACTTGAAAGGCGTGTGGAAGAGCCACTTTGGAAACCCACCTCTTAGTCTCAGTCAAACCTTTGGAGGACTGCAGCCCCTGCAGATTGCAGTCTCCTGAGAATAAGAGACCCTGAGCCAGAAACACCCAGGAAAGCTGCTCCCAGATTTCTGATACACAGAAACTGAGCTCGTAATATGTTTCTTATTTTTAAGCTGCTAAGTTTCAGGGTAATTTGTTATGCAGCAATAAATAACACAACTGGACTAACTGTTCAGGTTAGAATCTGGCACAGAAGTACTCACTTTCTATTAAAATGGTTTAGTCATATTAAATTGAAGTTGGTCACTGCCTCCAAGTTTACATTTTACGTCTCAGGTCAGCCAACAGTCTCCTAACTGCTTCAATCTGTTTCTTAATAACAATAATAATGCCATTTACTAAGGTGTTATTATTGCTTAAAATTTCATTATGTTTTATGTGATGATGGATTTAAAGTAAAAAAAAAAATCTTACTCTTATGTTTAGAGAAATGTGGTCCCTGTTTTCATGTTATTCTAACCATTATATCATGGATATTTCAATACAAGTCTTATAAACAGACACTGAATGCCTTCTTCACTCTTATGGGTCCTTCCTGACTTATAAATTATTTTACCTTTCTTTTTCTTGGGATAGACCCAGGCCATGGTATGTACTGTATATTAGAAAAATGGAGATGATTTTCTTTGTACTATATCCAATGGAACATATGTAATACTTCTGAAATGGTTCATAACTTTAAAATCGTTCTGAAAACAAAAGTACTGAAAAAAAAAACAAACACACACACGCACACAAAAAATAACACATATTTCACCACAGCATAGATTTTAGATTTAGAAATAATCAGCTCTTGGGTCCATATTATTATGTCTAAGAAGGTATATGTTAACTCCAGGAAAATGCCAAGAAACAAACTGAAACCATCAATAATAAAGAACATTGATAGCTAGTTTTAATAATCTATAATTAAGACATTGCGTGAAAGAAAAGATTTGGTGTGGCCTCTAATGAAAATTCCATTTCTCTGCAGCCTTTGCCATTTTAACTAAAGTAGGGGAAGGGAAGGATGGGTGGGACTCACCCAGATATTTCAGCCAGCTCTTATGATGACTAGTGCCAAGGCATCCACAATGTGCACTATGGGAAAGAGCTGGCTAAAACGCTGCAATCTGTTGTGTTGTTGGAAAAGTCATGATGTATTTTTTCTATGTTTTTCATTGCAAAAATGTGTCATGACTTTTCCAACAACCCATTACATTTCTTGCCCAGGGATTGGCTCCTGGATTGTTCTAACTCACAAAGTCACAGTGACTTTGTCCCTGTGTGATTGGAAGTAGATCTATGATGCAGCATCAGCACCCGTTTATAAATTACTAACAATAGAATACAAATACAAGAGAAAAAAACAATATGTGACAGGACAGCTGTCTAATGAGATAAAGGTTAAGGAGTGTTAAACTGTGCTGGACATTTCTATTTGCTGGCGTTAAATCATGCTGCCTGCTCCAACTGCTCCCCCCATGAAAGGTTAATGCATTGTGTTGTTAGGCACTTGATGAATTCTAAGGGTGGCCTGCAGACCTTCCTGGGACGCCAGCTTTTTACAGCCTTGTCAATAGCAGCCTCATAGAAGAGCCTACGATTAACAAACAGCCTATGATTAAGAGCCTCCTTCCCCATTTGCTCCCTTCCGCAGACCCCACTGCCTCTTTCCCCTCAGCAGTGACTTGTCATGTTGGTTCACATTTCCCAAAGACAACAGAGTTTTGCACATACATAGAAACAGATTTCTCCCGCAGCATTCTTCTTTACCACAGACCTGAGTGGAGGAGAGAAAAGCATGGCACATCTTTATTTTCTCCCATATCATGCTTAGGAGATGAGAGGAACTCATCATTCCCATGGTCAGCTCAGTGCCAAGTGAGGTGGAGGTTATTCTGTCACTCAATGTACGCGTATAAGTATTGAGCCTCTGTAATATGTCAGGTGCTGTGAACACAGAGTGGTAAAAGAGATGCACATGACCCTTGCTTTTCTTAAAGCTCCAAGGTGGTGAAAGAGAAGTATTACAAGTCTAAGACGTGTTATAAATGGAAAAATTGACGATACTATGGGAGTAGATGTCAAAGGACGAAACAGTAGGCCAGGGATTGCAGTTTATTGATGTTATAAAGTCAAGTAGTACCTCTTTTTGTTTGTTTGTATTATGTGTGCATTGGAATCACAATGGGATGGTGATAGGATGAACAGGAATATGCCAATTGACATTGTTTATATAAGACTTTGTAATGACAGAATAGCGTCATCTGTTTGGAAATGTTTACCCAAAGCAAGAGGCAGTGCGGCATACTTCCAGCAACAGTTTTAGTGGTGATTCTCACTCTTGGCTGCACATTAGAATTACCTGGGGAGCTTTTAAAAATCCCGATGCCTAGGCCACCCCCAAAACCAATTAAATCAGAATCTCTGGGGGTGAGACCCAGACATCACTGCTCTTTAAAACTCCCCAGGTGATTCCAATGTGCAGCCAATTTAAGAACCACTGAATTACAGGCTTCCTAGGCTTTCCAAAATTCCCCACAAGGCCCTGCAGCTGCCAATTTTACCACTTTTGGAAGAAAAAAATCACCAGGTGCAAGAAGCTCCTCTTTGCCATCCTAAAATTTTAACTTCATTTAAAAAAAAAAAATGTTAAGGTATAATTACACAGTAAAATTCACAGATCTTAGTAGAGTTCCCTGGGTTTTGACAAAGTCTATACTCATGGAACCCACATTGTAATCATTTGAAATACACAGCATTCCATCACCTTAGAATGTTTCTAGTGTCTCTCTTCATTCTTGCCCCTTCCACTAGAGGCAAAAATTACTCTAATTTTTATTCTATAAATTAGTTTTGGCCATTGTTGGACTTCATAAAACTGGAATCATACAGCATGTCCTCTTAGGTTCTGGCTTCTTTCCCTCAGCACAATGTTTTGAAATTTGTCTATGTGTCAATGATTTTGTTCCTCTTTGTTGCTGAGTGATATTCCATTGTGCAAATATACAATGTAACACAAAATTTGTGTTCTCCTGTACATTCTCCTATTGATGGACATTTGGTTCTTCTCCAGTTTTTTTTTTCTTTTTAATAGGAATAAAGCTCAGTGAACATTCTATTACAAGTTTGTGTATACATATGTTTTATTATTAAATTTTCATTCTTTATAGCTAAGAATATTGGGTCATGGAGCAGTGGTGTATTTAATTTTAAGAAACTACCAATTTTCCACAGTGATTGTAACATTTTATACTCCTGCAGGCAATGAATGAGAGATACACCTGCTGTGTACCTTCTCTAATTTTGGTATTGCAAATTTTCTTTTAATTATTATTTTGATTTTAGCCATTCTTCTAAGTATGCAGTGGTAACTAACTGTGGTTTAATTTGCATTTCCCTGGTGTTAGTCACCAGGGAATTTTGGGCAGCTTCATTGTTTATTGGCTGTTTGCATATTCTTCTTTTTTTTTTTTTTTTTTTTTTTTAGGGCAGTGTCACTGGCCCTCATATGTGGGACCCGAACCCGGGGCCGCTGGTTTCCCAAGCCAGCGCTTAACCACCATGCCACTCGGCCGGCCCTTGCATATCCTTCTTTATGTGAAGTGTCTGCCCCCAACTTTTTCCCATTTTGGTATCTGTTTGCTTGTCTTTTTGTTAATCAATTTTTGTGAGTTATTTACATAATCTTGATATGAGTCATGTTTTCAGAATACATAATATGTATTTTTTTTCTAGTGTTATACTTGCTTTTTCACTTTTTTCAAGGTGTCTTTTGTAGAACAGCAGTTTTTAATTTTGATGAAGTCTAATTTATAATTTTTCTTATATTACTTATATTTGTGTCTCTCTAGAAAACCTTTGCCTGTCTGGATATAAAGATATTTTCCTATGTTTTCTCTTAGAAGCTTGATATTTTTTAGCTTTTAAGGTTAAGGTCTGTAAGACATCTAGAATTTTGTGTATGGTGTTAGATATGAATCAAGTTTCTTTTTTTCTAGTTTTTGATGTCCAGTGGTCCAGTGCCACTCATTTAAAAGATTATTCTTTCTCTATTTAATTTCATATATATACAATTATATCATCTATAAATATAGTTTTACTTATTTTTTCTGATTTTTGTTTTTTTATTTCTTGTTCTTGCTTTATTTCCTTGAATAGACCCTCATATAAAATATTTAATAGAATATTTTCTTGCATTATTCCCAATTAGGATACATATTTTAATATTTCACCATCAAGTATATAATGTTAGGTGCAGGTTTTTCAGATTAAGTTCCACTTATTCCTACTTTGCTGTGAGTACTTTTTTTTAAAATCATGAATACATGTGAGATATAATCAAATACTTGTTTTATCTATTGAAAGAGTCATATAATTTTTCCTCTTTAATCTTATGAAGGTTTGTTTTATTAATTTTACTTTTTTATCACTTGAAACTCCCTACTTTAGAACTCTGGATTCCTCTTGTCTTCTCACCAGAAGGAATTAAATAGTTAAAATAAATACTCCTTGAGACTGAATAAATTAAACTTCAATTTCCCAGGTAGTAATCCTCTTAGCAGTACCCAGCTAAGGCAATTAAGAATGTGTGGGGTTATGTATTATCTGGACAAACTATGACTCATACTAAAAAATATACCATATCCGAGAAGAAGGTTGGATTTAAAGCCGAATATTCATAAATACAACTTCCTCTTTGCCCTGAGCTTAACCACTCCCGCCTTTGACAATGAAGTGGCTCCCTCCTTCCAGACCCTCTGGCCACAGTGAATGTGGCCCTGAACACACTGGAAGAGCTGGACAAGAAAAGGAGCCCCTCACCCCGGCTGTGGGGCTAAGCACACAGGCGGAAGCGACCAGAACAGTTAAGTCCCTCCCGATGTTGACCGTGGAGAACTGCTTCTACCCGCTCATCTTCCAGGTGGTATATTACCTTAGTGACCCAGCTGTGCACCTCCTGGTACAAACAGTGGATGAAGCAGGAGCTCAGCTCAGAGTTGAGTGTGCTGCAATCCAGCTTCTCATGCTACTTTTGCATGGGCGCTCCCATCTGCCCTCCTCCCATGGCCTCAGGGCAATCCACCTCTCTCTCCAAGGCCAGGCCAGAAAACCAGGAGCCTCTGATCTAGCTAATGCAGGCCTTTGTCCAGGCATGCGATAGAGCAGTGGTATGCTGTCCACTTGCCACTCTCCACCAGTCTGCACAGCAGCCCTGGACAGTGGGGCTGCCGCTGGCCTGACAGGCACCTGAGATTAAAAGAACAGCTTTTGTCACCCTCCCCAGCACAGTCACAACTCCAACCACCCACAACTGGCATTATTTTTGTAATAGATAAAGAGGTCAGCCTCGGAGGAGAGAGGCACAAGTCTGCTGTGCTCAGCCCTGGCCTTCACATTGCCCCAGAGGCGTATTGCTTTCCTTCAACCATTCCCCAGAGCACTTGACTCTGGCCCAGGCAAGAGACCCACTGTGGAGCCAATGTCACATACAGCCAGGAGAGACTGTATTCATTGGTTTAAAAGTCTGTTTTCCATGCTCTGTTCTTGCAGTTTTTTGGAAATACTATAGTCTATTTATACACATATTAAAACAGTGTGTTTTTTTAAAAAAAAAAATCAAAGATATTTAAGTTAACCACTGTCTCCTTTTCATTTTCTGCTGTTTTCAATCCACAGTCTGTATATCATGGCCTTAGGGAAACTAGAAACCCCACTGAAGTGTTTGGTTGTTTCTTTTGAGGTCATTTGCATTTAAGAAATAGACATTTCATCAAATTATCAGAAATCTATGACCCTAAATAGGCACAGAGCACTTTCCTTAAAGATTCTAGTCCAGTACAAGAGGAGCTGGTATTGATTAATGAGGACCAGTATTTGTTTGAGCTGAAGTGTCTGTAAATGTCCTAGATTGTCATTCTTTGGAGTTATTATAGGTAATAGTAACACAATAGAGGGGAAAGTAGACTTGAATTAGCCTTAAAATTCTTAGTTCTCTGCTAGCATTCCAGCTACAGACAGAAAGAGGCATCTATTATTGGATAAACGTTCCCTAGAGTCTTACCTTGGCCAAAAGGGTAGCAGAAGGAGAAACCTTGATACTGATTATGGTGCAGAAGCTATATAATGAGGCTCAGTGCTCACCAGCAATCTTCTTGTCCCTCATCATTTAGCCTTATCAGAACCTCATCATGGTTGGTTCTTATTTGTTGTTATACCGTGTTTGATATAAAGCTTTGAAAGCCATTTTTTTTGGAGCACTTAAAATCTCTGAGTCACAGATAAAAAGTTTTAAAAGTATATAGTATCTATTTTCTCACTTTGACTACTACGATAATTTTATTTATTATATTTTAGATATAACTTTAATTGTAGTCTTAGAAATATCATAAAAATATCATTCAAAGAACTATACCAGGTACTTAGGTGTTTACTTTTTTTTTTCCTTTGTCTTGGTTTTAGAATCCAAAGTTTACTCCATCACCAGTAGGTCTCTTATAATATTTTTTTTTGTTGTGTATCAAAAGAGATAAGGACATTAGATGATTCTTCTATGTTTTTAATCTAATTCTGAATCTAAAGGATAGAGAATGAAACAGAATATGAAACAGATTAAAAATAAGACCTATTAAAGAAACTTTACTCTGGGGGCCCAATTTTGGAAAAGAGAGAATTAATGCCTTTTAGGGAAATAAAGCAGATGAAATGTTAAAATACAGCATTTTCAAATAGGAAAAAGAAATTAAGGTGACACAGGATCCAATAAACTATTTTACGTTACAAGTTCTTTTAAGTAACAATAATAAAAATTAGCAGTTGGCATTGAAGTGACATTTTCTGCATCAGAAACTGAAGATTCCCACTAAAACAACCACCACCAGAGACAAGTGGGTAACCATGATGGGTCCTGGGGTATTAGGCAATTCTTTTATCTTTTTCAGCTATTTACTAATTATCATTGTATTTACTCTTGGTCTATAACATTGTTTCTCCTTTGAAGAAACAATAACAGATACACCTCGATGTTTATAATGTGAGGCTAGATCAGTAATTACACCTCCTTTCAACCTTTGGTTCCTGTCTTTAACTTGTAAATAACACCAAAGAGAAACAGGATCTTTGGTATTTTGGTAACACATTTGCTTGATGTTTCCCTAATGGTGGGTGCAATGTCCTCAGTGTGAGAGGAAACAACAACTAGCTCTCCTAACCTTTTACAAATCTATAGTAAAAGTCTAGATTAAATAAGGTAATGGAGGAAAAACTTATTTGGCGAAGGATAAACACAATATAAATGAGAGGTATGATTATAATTTCAAGTCTTCATTTATGGATTTTAATTGTAGAGATAACCTGAAATAAAGGATGTATACTTTCAAAATAGGTAACTTGGCCTTTTTGGTTGGTCACATACGAAAGAAGACACCATTAATCTGGCCCCAAAATGAGAAAAATAAGGCTCCCATAAAAAATGTAATGGGAACATAAATCATATGCTGGTTTCAATCAGGTATTTATAATCAGTTGTCATTCATTTGTATTCAGGAATTAGAAGCTATCATAAAGGTGGAGTGAAAACTTACAGGGTAATGAAGAGATTCAGGACAGTCTTTACTTGCTTAACTTGATCAAATTGTAACAGACATTTAATGCCATTAACCCTAATCAAGTCACAGTTAGAGCCCGTACAATATCTGTCCCTACCAACCACTTCTGTCTGTTTCTGCCAAATAATAAATACATCGTTTACTGACGTGTTAAGAGTATTTATGTTCTGATGACCACCAAGAGAGTCTTGCTGGAGTCAAAGGTCAAATACTCATGTCAAAAAGACTTTATTCAGTAGCAATAAAAAATTGACTAGGCATCAATAAAGCCCTATGGGACCATACAAGAATTGTGTGTTTCCAGTTGATGTGTATGTAGAGTAGGAATTTATTTTTCACACAGGCATTGAGATATTATAGTCAGCAGTTTTCTTTCCCAGCAACTTTCTCATGCCATCTTTTTCGAGGAAAAAGAATGGTGTCTTCTCTTTAATAACTTACATATAATTCAGAAAGTATCAAAACACAGGGATTTTTGTTTTCATTAATAGAAAACAAAATTCTGAGCAAGCAGATTAGAAATGTGTATCCATCATCAAGTTGTGGTGGGCTGGGGAATACCATTACATGGTTACCCAAGGATACTGTTTTCACTAAAAGATGTAATAATTCAGCTAGAGTGGTGTGTACCAATTCTATAAGGTTTTTTTTTTTTTATGTTAGGTGGGGTATTTTTGCTAAATTAAAAATCAACAAACTGATTGACACTACTATATAAATTGATAAATAAAATCAGAAAAATTCCCATGTGAAATAAATGAGGGCTATATCCAAAGGAGGACCCAGAGACCAACATCATCAGCATCATCTGGGGGCTTATTAGAAATGCAAAAAAGAAAAAAAAAATTGAGACACTATCCTAGACCTTTTGAATCAGAATCTGCATTTTGAACAAGATCCCTAGTAATCTGTATGCATTAAAGTTTGAAAAGCAAGGCTTTCAATTTTATTTGCATTGGAGGAGCTATTCAAGCTTTCTCCTTAACTCTCAAACCTTCCTTATTAATTAAGTTTGTGGCAAAATTTGGAGAGTTTGTACAATTTATTTACTTCCTTGTTTTTTATTTTTATTTTTTTCAGCTTGCCTGATTTCAAAAGGGAAATGAGACCTTAGGGAGTAATGAGCATTTATTTTGTAGAAAAACAAGGGTTCACCAGCAGAGCAGAAAAAGGCAGGGACCCAAAGGTCAGAGAAAATTTGTGCTTGCTTCCCAGCCCAATTCTCAGCCACATGATTCATCATTTTGATCAAGAGCATATTTCTGCGCACACTGGTAGTACAGGCAATACCCAATTTAAGAACTGATTATGGCCCAAACTATCATGTGTGAAGTGGCAATTTGAAACTTTGAATGTATTTTCCCACAGGAACAGTGTTAGACTCAGGGGGTCGGTTTGTTTCCAGCCCGCCTGCAAAAACCTTTTTAACTTATAATGTGCTGAGGAGTAAAATGTCGGGAGGCAATGAGGAAAGGCAAGCATATTAGTGATACATACCCAGATCCAAATTTTGCCTTTGTCCTTCCCCAACTCTTCACCTTACGCAAGTTATATAACCTATTTATCCTCTGTAGGATAAACACAATAATAATTCCTTCACAAAAATCTTTGGAAGAGCTGAAATGTGTATGAAGTCACTTGCTATTGACTTACGCAACTTCCCTGATTGGCTACATTAGAGTTTAAAAGAGATTTTGCCATTCAGTACTGGTGAGTGTGAATTAGAACACTGGATCTATGGAGAAAGAGGATGAGAGTCTCAGGAAAGCCTTGCTTGCAGAAAACGATGACTTGATAAGTGAAGGGGTCTATATGTGCCACTAGGTAGGAATTAGGGGAGAATATTCTGCAAGAAGGTGTGATCTAGAATTACCAGATGTATATGTGGCATGTAGGTGAAATGTGGTGAGGGTGCAGAGTGCAGACTGGGCTCTTCAATGGATTTAGGCTAGAGACTAAGGAAAAACTGCTGGCAGTTGCCTTTCTTTTTCCTTCCTCCCTTGCCTCCATTTATTTTGATGTTGCCAACCCACACCAAGCACACAGTACAACTGAGAAGAATGAGCATTGACTGGGAAGGATCACAGTCTCCATTATGGTCCGAGTAGCAAGGAAGATAGTGGGTAAAGTGAAAATGACTGTCAAGGGTAGGGCAGGGCGTGGAGGCCAATGCCTGTGTTTTCTCCACTACTAGCAATGAATATCCTTGTGTTGAATACAGTACCTCAGGTGACAAAGCCTAAGATGGATAGAGATAATGTATGTGTACCTTCTTTATATCAGATATCACTTTATAAAAGTGAAGAGTCAGTCTAATATGGCACTTCAGTTTGACCCGTGGGGTGACTGGGTCACGGATTATTTTTGCTTTATTTTGATTTTTTACAGCAAATTTCATTTTGCTTTAGCATCTTTGTGGTTATTCTTTGTCAATGATGCCATTTTAGAAAACCCAAATTGTGTCTTCATTCACAAACCAAGTAAAGAACTGAGGCAACTGTCTTAATATTGACAGACTTGCAGTCAGGATTTTGGACAAAACAGGGTATGTTTCTCCACTTGTTACTTGATATATTTTTTTGGTTTTCTCGTAGGTGTTGTCAACTTAATAGTTTTTTACTTGAGGTTGTTCATCAATGATTGATGGTATTTTTCTTGTCTTCTCATAGAAATGAAAGGACGTATGATACATTATTTTGTGACATCAAATTATATACATTAGCGTTTATATTCAGATAGAGCATTAACACTGATGAAGCACTTAAACATAAATTTTTATTATTTGGTGTGTATTATTGCTCTGTGAGGTAGACTGGACAGGTATTATTGTCTTTTTCTGGTTAATCTGCTGGAGAACTCAGAAAGGCTTAGTGACTCACCCAAGGTCACCCAGATAGATGCCCAGTGGTAGGTTGAAAAACCTAGATTTTCTGTTTCCCAATCCAGTACTTTTCCTACACTTTCTTTCCTTTCACGGTTTCTGCTGTTTTCTGTGGACTCCAACAGTGTGATCCACTGATACTTCACTACCTACAGTCTCAGCCTTAACCATATTCCCTAACCCATTTGATCAAAACAGGATATGGATATATGAATATACTGCTTCTGTTCCAACTGCCAAGAAAGGCTGGCCCCTTACTTACGACTGCTGGACTGGCTTATGGATTCTATCATCACTTTGCTGCCCTCCTCCTGCCCCATGCCCTTAGTGTGGCTGCTTGAGTATTTTTATTTCCCCAGTCTTACCAGATGGCTCAGCCCTTAGAAACAGGATACTGCCTTGACTTCTAGCTCTAGTTTTTGACCAGGTACCCAGCACCCTCAATTGCTCTTGGGATTGAAGCTTTTTGGGGGGCTCCAGACTGGTGACCATATAGCCAGTCCTTTTTTCCTACGGGAATTGAACACTGTTCAAGTAACAACTGTGAATTCCAGAAAAGCAGCATAAGTTTTTGGGAAATATGAAAGAATTTATTTTTTAACTAAGTCAGGTATGCTAAAGAAATGGGATGTATTTATTAACGTGCTTTACATTCCACCTTTTTAGGGATGATATTTGCAGACAAGGTACAGAAATAACAGAAGGTTGAATGGTGACACCACATTTCAACTCCTGATCATAACTGACCCACCTTATTCTTATTTTATTCTGTAATGCCCAAACTGATCCCATGTTCATTTTTGTAGCCTCTTGCATACTTTCAGAAATATTCAGCATCTTTTAATAATTACCAGCTAAGGTGGTAAGACTTAACAATGAAAGTTAAACTCAAAGATCTACATGACATACTGCATGGCACATTCTCCTTTCCAATTTCTAAAATAATTAATGGCTAAAATCTTAATTCTACTTTTAAAAATTTGTTTTAATAAGATTTTTTTTTGAATGATAAAAGGGTCATTAGTTTTAAATTCACTGCACAATTGTGGGTGCACTGAACTTGCTAAGTTTAGACACTCTGCATTCTTCCACATCCTGCATTTAAGACTTGGGACTTAGAAGTTGTCCTGTCATGTCCAAAGTAAACTGGAAAAAACTCCATTGCTCACTACTCTTAAAAATTATTAAGAAAGAATTTCTCCCCAAAGCTATAAGTTTAAGGGAAGAAACCATTCGTAAGTCATTATATCAATACACTTTACACATCTGTTTTTGTAGGGAATAGGCTAAGAAGATTAACCAGAAGGAAAAACAAGACTTCCTTCATTCAAGGAACTTAAGATATAATAGCAGTAATTAGACAATACTCTTAAATGACATAATTATAAATATAAGGCTAGCAAAAGAATTATAAAGTAAAATGCTTAATAAAGATTGGCTTCAATCTTATTTTTAACCACAGCGTTTGTTCTGCTAAACAATTTTCATGTCACCTTTGCTATCACCAACCTTGTTTATTATTAATATAGTGTAACCTAGTGGTTTACCACTATATCTAATTAGCATAACAATACAATAATATGAATAAGCATTATCATTCAAATTAATTGTTTTAATTATTGAATAATGATATTTAACTACAGCTAAAGATTCCATATATAACTTGGCGTGTAAATTTCTTTTCTCTTTTAATTACACCAAGGACATTTAACATGAAATTCACCATCTTAAACATTTTTAAATGTACATTACAATATGGCTGGCTTTGGGCTCAGCTAGGGTGTAGGAGTCTCTCAATTAGTTTCTAAATTTCTCAAAAAGAGAATTTGTTCATGTATTGTTGAATTGAGGTATCCATGTGGGGAAGGAAGGTCCAGGGCTTTTTATTCATCATCCAGTACTATAAATTCCTTTATGTGCTTTAGATGTTGAAATTTTATCATTTGGTAGAAGTACAAATACTATTAGTACCAAGGAAAACTGGTGCAAAGAGTTACCAATGATTTTCAAGCTATTAAATGTGTCTATAAAAATGTATATTAATTTGCGGGAAACGAGTAAACTCGTCATATAGCTTTTTATGCCCGATTACAAAGTGTATGTGGGAAACGAGTAAACTCGTCATATAGCTTTTTATGCCCGCTTACAAAGTGTTAAAAACTGACAAGTTAAATAAATATAAAAATTAATTGATAGGGAAATAAGACACACAATTTCATGAAAATATTATATTTGATTTGAAAATTTATGAAAATTGAAGTTATAATATGAGACAATAATAAAGATAAGATGGTATACTTCTCATCTTAAAAAGTTGTTTGTGTATTTATATTTACAACATTAAAATAACCTTTAAGAACTGGTTTTAATTTTTACTTTTCAATTCAGTTTTGGATATGAGTCACTCAAAAATGGTTTTATTTGGCATTGCTTCATATTATTTGAGAATGAATTAAGAGCTGAATGTCAATATTGCTACCTCAAAGTTTCATTCAAAAGAATAACTCAAAATCATGTATAATAATATTCATAATAAATTGTCTAGATAAAATGTAGAATATAGGAAATATGAAGAAAAGAGGGGAAAAAAGAGATGCTCAAAATACAATTTGTGGGCTGGCCAAGTGGCTCAGTTGTTTAAGAGCTCACTCAAGAGTGCGAGCACTGAGCAACAGGGTTACCGGTTTGATTCCTGGCCTGAGTTGAGCTGCCAACAGGTGGCAGGATGGCTCAGCAAAAAAAAAAGAAAGATACATTTTGTTCCCACTAATCAAAACTCAGAGAAAACTCAAGACACTAGAGAAATTTGTTAAGATAATTTTTAGTGGTTTTGAATCAATGGTGGCTATATTTTAAAACAAAGGCTCAGTCAAAATGATTGCTGTAGAATGGCAACCAAAAATAATATGAAGCAGGAGCTCTTAAGATGGAATGAGACCCTTCCCCTTGAGGATATGCAATCTATTAGAAATATGGGTGAGGAAACAATCACAGCAAAGTGTTAATTACTGTAATGAGGGGAGACAGAGGATTATAGGCATCATGAAGGAGCTGCTAATTATCTGAGTCTATTAAATGTTTTTATAAATTATAAAATTAATATGATTCTAACAGAAAATTTGAATGAAAAAGAAAATTATAGAGAACAAAGTATTAATTACCCGTACTTCCATTGCTCTTTCACTAATTCTTAAAGACTTTGAGAGCTTCAAGGCGAGAATGCAGCACGTGCAAAGGCGAGCAGGTAGGAAAGCTCCTGGTAACCCCGGGAAACGGAGCATAATATGAAAACCATACCCAAGGATAGCTGCTCTATTAATTGCTAGACAGGGACCAGATTTTGAAGGAGATTGTAGATGATGCCAGTAAATTTGAACCTAAACATTTAGTTTATTGGCAGTCCTTGAAGATTTTAGTCAATGGAGCAACAAGATACGTTTTGCAGTTTAGAACTATTCTTATTTCTAAAATATGAAACTTAGATTCCAGTTCTGTTAAATTTTAGTATGATGCTTTGCTAAAACATATAGTTCATGAGAGAGATTCAGATTGAGACTACACATTTTAAAGTTTAAATGCTATGCATATTTAAGCTATGAGACTGGATGAGATGACCAACGGAGGGAAATGTAGTGAAGTCTGAAGAGTAAGTCCTGGGCATTCCAGCATCATGAGGTCAGGGAGAAAAGGAAGCAGCAAAGAAGATAAGAGTGTTGGAAATTCTGGGTATTTTCCTTCAATATGTGCATGATGAGATTTAAGTGTGATTGTAGGTGTAATTTTTTTATTAAGAACATTTAACATGAGCTCTGCCCTTTTAAAATTTTAAGTGCACAATATATATAGTATTGTTAACTACAGGCACGATGTTGTACAGCAGATCTCTGCAAGTTATTCATCTCATGTCACTGAAGCTTTGCTAGTAAATAGGTGTAATGATTTTATCCAGCTATTGTTCAGGTCTTCTTGAATAGAATTTGGGCCCTTTGCATCTCCTCAATAATAATACTCACATTTCACACTAGCATCTACATACATAGTATAATAAAAAGACTGAGGGCTGCTACTTTCCCCTAACTCCCTAGCTATGTCTGGGATACTGATGTCATCTTTACTGCCATCAAGTACACAATGTAGCCTCAGGGTCATCCTTGATTTTATCACAATATTTGATGATCTCAGATGGTTTGGAATTCCCTCATTGTCATGTTTATTTCTCCTCATTTTAAGCTTATGCTTCAGGCTTGCTGTTTTTAACCACAAATCTATGTTCCCTTGTTGAAGATATTATATAAATATAAGTATATGTGTATATTTAATCTATATATGTATATATGTATAGAAATATGTATACATATATACATGTGTATGTAAAATCTTTAGGCATCTAGAGAGTGTAAGATCATGAAAAAATTTTTGTTATTTGGGGTTATTCTGAAACTTACCATGGTGGGAAATAGGATTGAGTGCATTGCGATAGTTGTGATATGGGGAGCAAGAAGTTGTAATTTGTGGGAGTCATTTTTTTCCCTAATGAAAAAATAAAATAAAAATAGTAAATAGCATCCTTAAAGTCAGTCTCTCTCTCTCTCTCTCTACCTCTCTCCCTCTTCTCCTCCTTTTCCCTCTCCCTCTCTCCCCCATCCTCCTTTCTTTCCCTTCCTTCCTTCCTTCCTTCCTTCCTTCCTTCCTTCCTTCCTTCCTTCCTTCCTTCCTTCCTTCCTTTTTCTCCCCCCCGCCACCTCTGTCACTGCATAAGACTGTGCTAACTGAGAGAAACCATATTGTACATTTTTCTAATTTAGGGACATTACTTAATTTAGTTATCCTGCAGCCTAAGGAGGTATTAGTCAAATCTGATCTTGCTCAAGGAGCAAGTGCTATTCCTACTCATTGGGCTGTAACACTAAGAACACACTGGGTTGATTTATAACTCAGTGTACCAAATGCTCGAATTATATTCTGCACAGGAAGTTGTTGTCTGGTATTTTATATAGGAACACAAAATTGAACAACATAGAGTATAAGAACTTGTAGTCTTTGCCTTGATGTTTCTGTGGAAAAAACTATAAGAGCTTAAAAAATAAAATTTTCCAACTGTTTGATTAAAAATGGAAGTCTATGAAGATGCACCATATTTTTATTTGATTTTTGTTTTTTTTTAAGATTTTATTGAGGAATTGGAGGGGAACAGCATTGGGGAATTGGGGAAGGGGGAACAGACAAGTTGCTGTCTTTTTGTTCTTCAGTCTAATTGTGGAGGATGTTGCTTCACTGGCCCATGTTGGTATCATCATTGTGCTCTTCCCAGATGAGGCAGATCAGTCACTGGCCTCGGGATGGTCGCTCACCTCGGCTATTGGCAGCTCACGTGGCTGCCGGCTGCTCAAACTGGCTGCTGGCCACTCACTGTAGCCTATGGCAGCCCATTGCAGCAGGGGTTGCAGCCTACACCGTCCCTGGGGCTCGCACAGCCCAGCTTCAGGTGGAGCTGTTGTTAGCTGTAGAAGGCAGTGTCACTGGCCCTCATATGTGGGATCCGAACTGGGGCTGCTGGCATCCCAAAACCAGCTCTTAATCATTGCTCCACTTGGCTGGCCCTATTTGATTTTGATTTAATGAAGCACCCAACTGATTTCTGTAATGCTCTGAAGGTAAGCACACACATATTGAGAAAGCAGGATTTTCTTAATTCATACTGTTGGCTTTTAACAATTACTTTTTAAAGATTTATTTCAAGATTAAACTAAGACAGAGCGGCAGAACCTTTGAAAACCTGGGTCTCAGAATCAGACAGCTTTCAGTGCTTTGAATTTAAATCCTGAATGTGCCATTTCAACTGTGGATTCTTCAAACACTACTAAGTTTGTCTGCTTTTCAATTAATTTACTTGTAAAATAGGGAGTTTATAATAAATTTCGTAAAGTTATGGTATTGATTAACTAAAATGTTGTTGTCTAGTACGTTAGTTACCAGGTATTGCATGTGCTTAGTAAATGTTTCGTATTTCTTGAGTCCAGACTGTCTTCTTGACTTGAGTTCCTTTTTTTCTTTTTCTCTTCTTCTTTTCATTTCTTTGTTTCTTTTTCTTATTGTACATTAGCTCTTTTAGTCCATGTGTAGTTCTATTAGTTTATTCCCTTATGATTCATGGTATTTAGTCACAGATGCTTGAAAAACTTATTTTTCTTTCTTGAAAGCATGAATTAGCTTTCCTCCCTTAGTTTTTAAAATGAAGCCTAAACATCTTAACTCACTGGAAATTGCTCCAATTATTCATGCTATTAGTAAGAGCAATAGATAAAATTATATAAAACAGGCATATGCTGGGCTGGCCGAGTGGCGCATTGGTTAAGAGCTGGCTTGGGATGCCAGTGGGCCCGGTTTGGATCCCATGTATGAGGGCCAGTGACACTGCTCTCTACAGCTAAGATGGTGAACAACAGCTTCACCTGGAGCTGGGCTGCTGTGAGTCCCTAGGATGGCATAGCTGCAGCCCCTGCTGCAGTGGGCTGTCATAGGCTACAGTGAGTGGCCGGCAGCCAGCGTGAGCAGCTGGCAGCTGGTGTGAGCTGCCAAGAGCCTCTGTGAGCGGCCCTCCAGAAGCTGGCAACCAATCTGCCTCACCCGAGAAGAGCACAATGATGACACCAACATGGGCCAGTGAGGCAATGTCTTCCACAACTAGACAGAACAACAAAAGGACAGCAACTTGTCTGTTCCCCTTCCCCTGTTCCCCAACGTTGTTCCCCTCACCCAATTCCCCAATAAAATCTTTAAAAAAACAAAAACAAAAACAGACATATGCTATTTTTGAATTGAAGTGGAAAAAAAATGTTAGCTGGTCAATTGCTTTTAATTCATCACAGAATAATATCCCAAAGAGGGAAACTATACTCTTTATTCATAAGTTTTCTATTTTGAACTCAGTACTTTTAAACATAGTGTTTTTTGGATTTAAGTGAACTCATTGTTTATGTTTTAATACTTTCCCAAATGTGGAATTGAGGAGATCATACTGTTTTAGGATTGCTCCTTCCTCATCATCGGCTCTTTCTTTTTGTTTTTGCTGAGTCCTCTTCTCTCTGACCTCTTCCTTTTGCAGTGCTCTAGTCTGAGTTCC
The DNA here is from genome assembly GCA_033961575.1 of Aselliscus stoliczkanus. Taxonomy (NCBI): domain Eukaryota; kingdom Metazoa; phylum Chordata; class Mammalia; order Chiroptera; family Hipposideridae; genus Aselliscus; species Aselliscus stoliczkanus. The sequence continues at coordinate 125,641,463 of CM066733.1, forward strand.
TTTGACTTCTTCTCTTCTCTGTCTTTATTATCTTTGTAAACCCATCCAATCCCTTAGTTTTTTGTTTTGTTCTGTTTTTTTGTTTTTTTGAGAGCAGTGTCACTGGCCCTCATATGTGGGACCCGAACTGGGGCCACTGGCCTCCCAAGCCAGCACTTAACCACTGGGCTGGCCCTGGTCTCTTGGTTTTAATCACCATTTGTGTGCTGACAAATCCCAGTATTTTATCTCCAGCCTAGTCTCTGTTCCAAACTCTGGATTTTATATTCAACTGCTCATTTATAATGTTCACTGGATTTTAACAGACATTTCAAACTTAGCACTAAGCTCCTGATCTTCCTTCAAATCCTGCTTCACTAACAGTCTTTCCTTTCTTGGTAAGTGGTGACTCAGTCCTTCCAAATTCCTTGGGATTCATTCTTGATTATTCTCTCTCAGGCTTCACATTCTATTTACCAGCAATTACTTTTCACTCTACATTCTAAATATAATCTAGTGACTTATCACTTTCTCTATTTCCCTTCTGGTCCAAGTCACCTCTTAGCCGGTTTACTGCTGTCATCTCTAAGCAGGTTTCTCTGCTTATGTTCTTTCCTTTCTTCTATCTATTATCAACACAAGAGTTTTAAGGGTGAATCTTTGAACACTAAAGTCATTTTATGTCATTCCTCTGCTCAAAATTGTCAACTGCCTCCACCATTCAATAAAGTTCTTACAATGACCTACCAAACCCTTACTGTATCAATTCATCTCTTAACCTTCCTCCTGCTTACTCTGCTTCAACCCCATATCTTTGTTAACAAGTTAGTCCTTCTCCTGCATCAGGACCTTGATCCTAGCTGTTCCTCTGCCTGGAGTCCTCTTTTCCCCAGATATCTTCTTCACTCACTCCCTTACCTCTTTGACTCATACTAAGCAGTAAGGCCTACCTTCACCATGCTACTGAATAATACTGTCTTCTCCCACTTGCCACACTTCTGACTCCCACATCCAGCTTCAGAACATTTTAACATACTACATAATTTACTTATATTTTTAGTTATATGATTTATTGCCATTCTGTGAGAATATAAGTTCTTGGAGAGCAGAATCTTTGTTTAGTCTCCCACCCCATGATATATCAAGCCCCTCAAATATTGACTGGCATATAGTAGGCACTCAATAAATATTTGTTGGCCGAATGAATAAAAAATTGCAAATGTTCATCCTTTTTATAGAAATGTTCTGACATGCTGTATGTCAAAATACCAATGAAAAATTAGGACCCACATTTTTGCATTAACACTTTTTTATTATATAGTATTTCCGTAATTCTTTTTTCTGTGTTCTTAAATACTATTTCCCTTATATAGGCTCATACAGTGACTTCAATTAAAATGGCAATTTGTTTCACAAACACCTGATATTTATAAATTTGAGCAATGACTCAATCAATCAATCAACACAGCACCTCCTTAAGAGGCAAAAACTACCTTCAAAGTTGGACATATTCTACTGATCATTAACAGTCACCTATCTGTCTCTATCATCACTGTCTCTGTCATTTGTATCTCTATCATCTCTATCTCTTTCATCTCAGTCTCTATTTTATCTATCTTGCTTATCTATCTATCTGAGGGTACAATAACTTGGCACTTATATCACAACCTAAAAGAGATAAGGTATTGAAAGAAGTGTGTTGCTGGAGGCAGATGTGCACAAATATCCTCCAGCATTATATATAGGTGGGCAAGATGGAGAGAGAGAGAACTAATCTAAATATAAAAACCTGAATGATTGAAGTTTTACGTGAACTATTGTACAATATATCAGTTTGATTACTCAGTTCTTTGTTTCTAAATTCTATGCTGTTTTGTGGCAGCTATTTAAAACAGAAAGTATACTTTTTTCTTCAGGCTTTGTCTGTAATTATGTGATTTAACCTGAATGAGCAGTCCCTGTTTCCCTTTCCTTTTGTCTAAATTATCCAGATAAGTAGAAGAATGGCTAATATGCCTCCTAAATTGCTCAGTTGGGTAGATGATTTGAAATCCACTGAATTATTCTCAACTTCACTTTTTTGCTAGCAAATTTTCTCTTAATAATATCAGTTACGTAAAACAATATGGATCATGAACAGCCTCCTAAAGCCTTCTGCAATGTGAGGATCATTTTCCTTTTAATAATTTCTAAATAAATCACTTTTCTTCTCAAAAACAGTAGTAGTTCCTAATTTTCTCTTATCTGAAATACTAAGCCCTAAATTAGTGCACTGAAGATCAGTTGATTGTCTTTTTAAATGACTCCATTTACCCTTAACTCTGAACTCAGATTTTCTGATGTGGACAAGGCATCCTGCTTTCTGTTCCCAGTGCACGAAACAATTCCCCTCAGCAGTTATAGTCATCTAAGTGTTCCACACTGCATCTAGAGCAAAATCTGATTACAAAGCTCCATAAGACCCATACCTGCCTACCCTTCTCTCAGACTGTATCAGCCTCACCACTGGCCACGCAGACGTGTCCGTTCTTCAAATATGCCAACCCCATTCTCTCCTTTGGATTTGCTCCAGCATTGTCTTTGCCAGGAATACCATTCCCTGATATTAATAACATTAAATAGTTAAAATGTGTTTAGCCAGTATTACATACCAGGGACTCTTCTAAATTTAGTATATATGACTTATTTAAACTGCTAGCAGTCTGGATAAGGATGCAATATATTCTGATTTTATAGATGAAATGAAACCAAACTGAGGCTTACATAGATAAGTATCTTTCCAAAGAGATATATTTGGTACAGACTTGGGAGTGGAATTCAAGCAGATGTTTCCAGCCTGAGAGTTTAACCAACACACTACACTATGTGACATTCACATGCCTAGAAACAATTAATAACATCTCAGCTTAAAAATGACCTTCCTCAAGAAGCCTTCCATAATCACCCAGTCATTTTCTATCTTATTTAAGTTCAGTTTCTACATATTGGTTATTACTTATTATTTTTCTTGTTTGTTTATTCATTTACTTATTTATTATTTCTGCCTCTTCCACTGGAAGCTGTGTCACATCTGGAACACAGCTTCCAAAGAACAATGTTTACCTCATCTCCAGGATCATCTGGCATGTTACTGGAACCCAACTAGCATTTGTTGAATAAATGAATTATTAAGAATAAATCTTCCTGATTCATGTCTTTTTCACTATATAATGATATATATTAAAGAAAGGGGATTAATTTTGTTATGGGGGGTGAGATGAGACCATAGGGAATATTTTCTAATGTATTGTGTTTCTTTACATGTTCTTCATTGTCATAAAACATAACAGACCAATATAGGACATTTCCACTCTGCCATTTTGCCTCAGGATTGTAGAGAAGTTTTTTGCTTCATGTTAAGGAATGTAAATTTAAACATCAATTAGAATTGTATAAATGTTAATAAATTTTACTGCAAAAAGTTCTCTCTGGAACTAATTTTATGAAGCATACAGAATTTTGTGATGAATTTTCTCTATAGTGTAAACAGTTTTAATTTTTGCCATGTGTATAGTTCACTAATACTTTTAGCAGTCTCAATAAATTAATCTATTTTTTTGTTTTTGTTGATATTAAATTTTCCCAATTCTAATTTCTGTCACTGGGAACATTTAAAAAGTTGTTCCTGTGAAGTCCGTTTTCCTCTGGGTTGAATTTTACAGATCTAAATTATACCAGAGATTTTATTGTACGCTATATATTTTGGTCAATAATAATGTTAATGTCTTCATTTTTAACCATTGTCAACTGCATTTTGTATTGAATTATTCTTACCAGTAACATGCACTTTGGATTTAATAAAAAGTCTAATGATGAGCAAAAAGCCTGGGCAAGGCCATCCTGGAAGAGCTGCAGGGATGTAGAATGAACAGACCAAGCTAATTTGACAGGACTAAACATGGCTTTGCATCTAATTTCAACCGATGTTTCAAAGTAAAAATGGAAAACTGTGACTTTTTTTAGTAATTCCTCATTAATACAACTTTATATTAAATAATGCACTGAACTTTAGTTATTCCTTTTCTTCTTCTTAAACTAGCCTAACTTGACTTATAAACCCTCAAAAATACACTCAACAACTTAAAGGTTGTTTTTTTTTCTTGAAATTACATAGGTGTATTATATCTGTTCCTGTTTTACATAAGTATATTTTGATAAAGTGACTCTGTATTCCAGTGAAAATGCTAATAGCAATAATTAAATGCCATGGCATTTTAGAAAGCATTAATGCAAGTGTGTGTGATCTATTTCTGAAAAACCAGTAGAAGGAGGTCAATGACTAAGGGACCAGTTTCATGTGGAATAATGTGAAATACAAATGAAATCAGAACTTTAAGTTTTGTTCACTGGTTTTCATTAGTAGGGCTTCTAGTATTAGATGTTTTAAGAGAAACAAGTACACCATCAATAATCCATTATAGAAACTTGAATTTAGAGGAGCAGTTTTTTTGGAGTATAATTAAATTTGAATGCTCAACAAAAGTAACCTTTTTATTGAACAGTCTAAACTGGAAGGTACAAACATCTAGCAGTATTCTTTTCCCTGCAGTCTTTACCTTGTTCATGGAAGGACAAAACTCGTTTTCCCTTCTCTCATTGGCGTCTTAAGTAGACCCCATAGCTTTCTGGTCATTTTAAAGTATATATAAGAAAAACCTAGCGAAGTCCAGTTTAAAACTTTAAATTCAGATTTGCCCCCCCTAACTTCAAGCTTGACCCTGGTCTAATGATGGTGGTGGTAGCAGTGAGGGCTACCCTTTTCCTCATCCTTCTCCTGTTCTTCCTGGTCCATTTTTAACCATACACAGAGAGTAATACTGTAGAGGAAAAGCACACTCCCCTCTGTTGATTTTCCTGCCCTTTCTCCTAAAACCTCTTTGTGGCAAGCGTTTAAACGATGACCTCTTAAGTGTCTCATGATTTGGCTTTTTGGAAGCACCTTTGGGAAATTCTTTATTTTATCAAAGTCACAGATGAGGGAGATTGTTTTCTGGCTTGACCTCTTCCAAGCAATTTCTTAGATGGTCTTATTTCTGGTTGTTTATCCCTAAACTCTTGCCAGGATCTCTTGGTGAAATAACAAACAGACAGCTTAATCTCAGTTACCATCTATATTGTCCATTTTACCATCTTGAGGCACATATTTGCGGCCACCCAAAGAAAAGGGAACACTGAAGCTTTTTCTGTATACTGCCTTGTCTCCCCTATACTCTGCTATATTCTCAAATTATCTACCTCCCTACATTCCTCCCCAATGAACAGGTGCAGACTAGCAACTTTGTTGCATAAACAGATGTTCAACTTGGAAATTAGATGATTGTTTTTATTATACCTCAATTATATATGTATATAGCTCTAGAAATCTCAAATATCTCTAATCGTTTGTTTATGTGGAATGGTGAGAAGTAAAGGGTGATTGGGACTTCTGCCAATGTTTAGTAGAGCTTGTACAAATGTATATGGTGGCTTTTCTTAATCTGACCCAAATTCTACTTGGTTGTTACAGTAGTTTGGAATGAATTTATTGTTTATAATATCCCATTCCTGAGCACCTAAACTTTCTATTACTTGAAGAGTGTGACCACAGTGTCTTTTATATTTGTCTCTTGCCCAAAAGAGAGAAATATCAAAAAGTTCATTTAACTTTGAACTTTTCACCTGAACAATGAGGTAAGAATTTCATTCAATTATTCAATGAATTTTTACTCTTTTTTTTGTATCAAGATGGATCTTGAAGTTTTTTTGTTTTTTTTCTGTTAATAGTTTTTTAATGTTTTCATTTGGTTTCTACCCCCCTCCCTGCCTCTTATGCACAGGCAACATTTTCAAGATTTGCTGCTTTTCCTGTTGAACACCTCTTACTCTGTCTAAACAATTTATTTCCACACTACTTTCAAAACAAACTTGGAACACTCCTTGTATTTCCTCAAATGGCCATCAGTGAGGGATAACAGATCTTACTTATGAGCAATACTTCAGAAAACAACGAGTTTAAAGTGAAATCTAACAAATTAACAGAAACAAAAACATTCCGATTGTTTTTAAAATTAATCTTTTGAAAAAATTAGCACTCAAAAATTCTTTACAAATTCTGATAATAAAAAAAAAGTCTCTGTGAGGATTTTTGATTGTTTTCCTTCTTAAAATATGTCCTTTAGGGCCAGCTGAGTGGCGCATTGATTAAGAGCTGTTTTGGGATGCCAGCGGCCCTGGTTCAGATCCCACATATGAGGGCCAGTGACACTGCCCTCTACAGCTAAGATGGTGAACAACAGCTCCACCTGGAGCTGGGTTGTGCGAGCCCCTGCAACGGTGTAGGCTGCAGCCCCTGCTGCAGTGGGCTACCATAGGCTACAGTGAGTGGCCGGCAGCCAGCATGAGAGGCTGGCAGCCAGCATGAGCTGCCAATAGTGTGAGCAACCATCCGGAGGCCAGCGACCAATCTGCCTCATCTGGGAAGAGAGCAATGGGCCAGTGAGGTGAAGTCCTCCGCAGCTAGACTGAAGAACAAAAGGACAGCAACTTGTCTGTTCCCCTTCCCCGGTTCCCCAATGCTGTTCCCCTCCCCCAATTCCCCAATAAAATCTTTAAAAAAAAATATGTCCTTTATTTGCTTACGAAAATGACAAATAAGAGTGATTTTTGTAAGACTGATGACTTATATTGAATAAAATATGTTAATGTTTAAATATAAGCATTTACGTCATTTATATCATATTGGGTACTAACTTTTAGTTAATCATCTGATTAAGTGAGAAAGTAGAAAGGATTCCCCAATCATTTATGTATTTTTGTATAAGACTTTGTGTAAAGTCTTATATTTTGGTCAAGGCTGGGAAGCCAAGAAACATTCAGACATTGAAACTACAGCATCTATTTGGATTCAAAGTTTGAGGAACAAGTAATCTAGATATGATTATACAAAATATACTGAGCTCAAAGTAATTTCTATTACACCTTTGAATTAAGTACAACTGCTTACCTGAAAATTATAAAACAACTGTGAAATCTGAATAGAGGCATTTTTGAAAACATAAAATATATTTTTGGGTGTAAGATGGTGTTGCACTTCAGTTTCTGTGACTAAGCTTGAATGTGTTCTTTGTATGAAATACTTTGGGATTTCTTATTCACCAACTGGACATAATTGTTTTCTGAATAGAGAAAGAGTTTATACTTTATGGAGTACTTTATAAAATGAGTTGTGAAATCTGTCATGATCTAATGATGAAAAGTAAAAACAGTAAGGAAAATCAGGCAAATGCCAGATGCTTTTCTGTATGCTACATTATTTAACACATTAATCATCTGTCTGAAGCCACAGAGATTTTAGGCAACTTGTCCAAAATCATAGAGCTAGTAGATGGCAAGACCAGGGTTAAAATTGGAGGCTGTCTTTCTTTCAAGACAGTGCTTTCCCAATAGGCCACATGGCCTCCCTGGAAGTACAGGGATGCTGCTTACAAAGTGGGACAGAAAGGAACTCCGGGAGAAGACATGCCCTGGGCCCCATACAGGCACTGACTCCGGACCTCACAGAATGGGTCTGCAGAAGGCAGAGGCCAGCAGAGGATTACTGGAAAAATAGTCCAGGACTGAATGCTTTTGTCATATTATTTGCTTATAATTCTCCAATGAGGACTTAAAAATGATTGAAAATGAGCCATTTTAAGAGAATCTAGGACAAAAAGTTTAGGAATATAAACCAGAAACAACAGCAAAATTTGAACTAGTGTTGGTCTCATTTGTACTGTAGAGTCAATTGAGTGCTACTTTATTATTTATGTATTTATTTGCATTTTCTGTAAATCTTCACCTAAAATGCATAAAGAGTTTCTGGTCTAAATTTATAGACTTAAAGAAGGAACAAATGTGTGTGTGTGTGTGTGTGTGTGTGTGTGTGTGTGTGTGTGTGTGTGTGTACCTCCTTTGTATGTAAACATTGAGGTCATAAAAGGCATTTCTTTTAAAGTATTGCACTGTGGTGAGCATCTCTCTCATTCTCTTTACTATTCATATGACCTGGAGGATGGTGCATCTTGTTTGGTAATTTAAAACCTTCCAGACAGAATACACTTTAAAAAATGCATACTGTGACTCCCTATCACTTCTTACAGAGAAATTATTTTCTGGGTGGTAATCTTGTCATCGGAAGATTTGTGAGTTGATTTTTTAAAATCTCATGCTACTTTTTAGGATGTCCTCCCACAAATCCATTTGACAAAATAGAAAAAAATGTGTTCTAATGGCTGTGTTACTATAGTCATATAGTGAGTATTAGGGAAAGTATCTTAAACATCTGTATTTAAAAGAAGAAAGCGTTTGTGGAAATGAACAACACTATAATAGCAAATTGAATTATTGTGTTGATAATTTAAGTATGAGTGAAATGTTAGTAACAAATTCAGTAGGATTCAATACAAGAGACAAAAAGCTGAGACTTTACAGTCTTTCATTTATCTTTTTAGTCATAAAATATTTCCATTGTGTCACAAACAAGTCTCCAATAATTTGGGGGGGGGGGAAATGTTACTATTTTTTTTTATATTTCAAATTGAAATTTATGCAACTAAATTCATTCCAAAAAGTCTGTTGTCTTCAATTTTCAGCACCCTTTAATTCAATAACCCATCACTTAGAAGTCCCAAGGATTGTTTCTTTTCCAAACACGTCCTTTATTTTCTTCTCTGCCTTCCTCTTCCATTATATGTATGTCAACATGCTTCCAAAACAACTACTTCATTCAGTCAATTCAGCGAAAAAAGAAATCAGTCAAGTCAGTTGCTAGGTTCCCGGTAGACAAAACATCTAGCTGGTTGACTAGATGTTTCACTTATCAAACTGTTTGTTTTGGCATTATTTAATCATAGCTTTTGTCTCCTTTACTCCCTTTATTGAATCTGCTCTAATTGCTTTTGTATTAACTTTTTTGGCATTCTCCTAGCTTCTTCCTTCCACTTTTGATTGTTTAAACAGTTCTATTTATAAATGCATTCTTTAATCAATCTGTTTGATATGTGTTCTAAGTGATTTAGCCCAAAGTATATAGGCTATTTATCTTGATATTTAAAGTCTGTGCTTAAATAACTTGAGTCAAAGTTTGAATTGGAATAAGATTCAAGGCTGAATGTACAACTTGTTTATTTTTTTTTTTTTTATATCTGAGCCAGCTTTCTAGTATTTTTAGCAAATAATGTGCAAGAGCAGGGGGAAAAATAAAGACAGTTATCAAATATTCAGGTACTGACACTTTGCTTCTTTATAATCTCACTTTAATCTCACTTGTTTTAGATTCCACAGTCCAGACATTATATCCCTCTGACAAAACTTGATGCTGAGGAAACACATTCTTCTGCTTACTTTCTTAGTCCACCTAAACAGCAAAACTTGGCTACAGAAAAGCACTCAAGTGCTCAAACTGAGCTCAGTTTAGATCCTGAAGGGACACTCAACACTTCCAGAAAACCACTACCCTTTCTTAGTAAATTCTCCTTCCAATTTTTTTCTCCTCAAGTCTTTAATAAACTCTTCCCTTTTAATATTCATATAATGATTTCGCAAACATTCACAGAGAAAACAAATGTAATCTGATGAGAACAATATCTCGTTTCCACCACCAGTTTTGAAAACTTGCCTGCATTTACACCTGCTTTCTTAGCCCTCTATCGTATTAGGAAAGAGAAAGTGTCTCCTCTCCTCTGGCCATCTCCCCGCTTCTGACCTGGACTTGATCCTTTTTCTTCTCAAGGGCTTTGCTTGTATAACTGTATTACCTACCTCTCTTCTCTGGAATCACCAATGTATCCCTCTTTACAGGATTGAACCACACACATCTTAACATCACTCATCTTTCAAAGCAAAACTCATTTCTTTTTTTTTTAAATTTATTTATTTTTAAGTAGTTTCAGGTGTACAACACAGTGCAATAGTTATACTTTTTACCCCTCAAAGTGACAACCCCCTCCCCCATTTAACCACCCCACTCCCCCTCCCGTATCATATATATCTATTACTCTTCCTCTGACTCTCTTCCACATTATAATCCACATCCCGTGACTATCTATATATTCAATTACAGTTGGCATACAATATTATACAACCTCAGCTTCAGGTGTACAGTGCAGTGATCAAGCCTCTACTCCATCCATGAAATGGTCTCCCTAACAAGACATATGACCATCTGACACCCCACAAAATATTTACAACATTATTAATTATATTCCCCGAACTGTCTTTCATATCCCTGTGGCAATATAGTAGTTGCCTATTTTTGCTGTCTAATCCCTTCCCCTTCTCCCTTATCCCTACCCCTCTCCCAGCTAGCAACCCTATTTTTCCTCTATATTTATGAGACTATTTCTGTTTATTTTGCTCATTCATTCAGTTTTTCAGATTCCAAATATAAGTGAGATCATATGGTATTTGTCTTTCTCTGACTGTCTTACTTCACTTAACATAATAGTCTCTAAGTCCATCCATATCATTGCAAATTGTACGATTTCATTCTTCTTTATAGCGGAGTAATAGTCCATTGTATAAATGTACCACAATTTCTTAATCCAGTTATCTACCGATGGGCATTTTGGTTGTTTCCAAGTCTTAGCTATTGTAAATAGCACTGCAATGAACATAGGGGTGCATATATTTTTTTGAATAAGTGTCTTGGGTGCAAAACTTATTTCTTGAGCACACATTCTCCCGCAGCTACTGTTCTGATATTCTCTCCTTAACAGCAAAGCCCCTCAAAACATCAACCTGTTCTTGCTCTCTCCAATTTCTTACTTTCCATTTTCTCTTCAGTCCATTCCAACAAGATTTTTTTGTGGTTGTTTGCTGGTTTGTTTTTCCAAAGGTCTATTAAAGCAGAAACAAGTTGGTCAGATGCTTACTCGAAAAAGACAAAACAGTTTTACTGGTATTCAAAATATTGTTTTAAAAGACAGTGTAGTACAGGATTCCTTCAAAAACTAGATTATGTTGGAAACTTTTTCTTCTCAATATTTTAGGACTGCTGATTCTTAAGAACTAGAGCCTAATGTAATTCCAAATCTGTCCTGTGCTGCTGGAAAACTGCATAAAGGCATTTGAAAACTGTTAGTTTACGATAAAGGCATTTGAAAGCTGTTTCTTTACGATATGGATTTATTTTTTGTTCTTGCTGGAAATATATTGTTGCATTGACTGTGGATGATTTTCATCAAGATCATTATGATGTTGAGAAGTTTTGATGGTAACCAATCTCTAGTTTCAACCTTCTTAATCCGAAGTGTCCTTTTTGAGTGGCTGTCAACCAGAGGGAGTGCATATACAATGGGTTCCCTCAGATTCCAAGGGGAGAAGTTTGAAAGAGGCAGAGAGGTTCTGTTCTCCTCCACTCCCAGCAGCTTTCAGATTACCACCTAATCTGAAAACCAAGGGCCCTGATACCATCCTGCAGGTCCTGACACAAAGGTGGCGGTCCATTTCTTCCTACCTGTTCTGATCTCATTCTGCCAATAATGTCTTGATAGTTAGCTGCTTCCACAGGAAAGTTCTCTTGCATTTCATACATCTAGAGCTCCAGTCTTGTGAATTTTTTTTAAGACATTCACACTGCAGGTGAAGAATTGAACTTGTCTCTGGTGGTCTTTGACTCCTGCTTCCCCTGGCACAAGGCATCGTTGTTCCAGCTCTGCTCATAGGCTTGCAGAGATCAACAGATGGGGATCTGCACTATTCTCCAACTTCCCAAGGTTCATGGCAGCCACACCTTCATTCTGCAGCTGCATACCACACAGGGCAGTCAGAGGTCAGGCTTAGAAACACCCACATCAGTGCCCCTGGGGCTCCTGAGTCTGGGCCTGCAGTTCATGGACTTCATCATTGTGCAGTTTCTTCAAAAGAAGTGCAGCCTGCTTTAATCAAAAGTCAATTAAGTGTCCAGATCATCAGTTTCCCATTATTTCCTCTAACTCTAAGGTAACGAACCAAAGAACAGAATTGTGTATAAGTATATTAAAATGCTTGACATGGTTATAAATACACCTTTTTGAGCATGAGTTTCCTTTTAGACCTAGAATTGATTTAATCCTCTGAGTCATCGGGGTTTGTCCTGTTGTAGAAATTTTACTTCCAAAGAGATTTTAAAACTGTTCGTTAATTTATTTTTGAAGCATCAAGCAATTATAAAACAAGTACTTGTTTGAGTATCCTTTTTATTGAGTTGTCTTAACATAAACTTTTCTCTTAAGTTGTGAAAAACTCTTTAAAATGTGCATGACTGTATTTTAAATGGCGTTGTCAAAGTAATGATTTCTAAAATCTTACTCAATTTTATTAGGTTAAGGTCAGTTTTCATACTTTAAATAAAATAAATAAATATATATATATATATATATATATATATATATATATATATATATATATATATAATGGTTCTTATATTGGCTAGACCCCCTGAATGAGTTGGGGGTTACTGTCATCTTCAGTATCATGTTCATTGTGGGGAGTCTCAATAACCACTTTTTTCTATTGCAAACATCAAAGATTTTAGATTTAAAATATCTTTTCTATCTTTTGTGTATTTTGTACTTATTTCAAGCATATACCTCAAACTGTTTTTAACCAACACACACGTTCTATTTTAAATATAGTTTTTAAACTATTATCCCATAAAAGTATTATGACAGCAAAAAATATATATATTTGTTTTTCTTTTTGTATTATCAGGGAACTTGCTTTTGTAGGAAGTATGTACAATGGTATCAAATTTATTATTGTATCAGGAAATTAAGTTGTTTTGTAGGAGCCAGTTGTTTATTTTTAGATATTTAAAATAATAAGTCTAGGCAGTATTTCAGGAGGTGAAAAATTGATTTAAAAATATAGCAGTGTGGGTCTGCTCTGATTTGTGGATTACACAGATGGATTAGCAATAGCCATGTGGGCAAAAGACTTGGCATAATCTGAATTTACTACAGCCTCTTCATATTGATGTAATTATAGCTATTATAAAAACAGGTTTCACCCTAATATAGAAATATCAAACAAATATTACTATTTTATAGTATGCTATACATTTTCCTTTTTTAAGAAACGATATTTTGGAAATAACATATTTAAAGAAAGATCAACCGGAACATTATCCTGTGTCTTCATAAGTAAAACCGAGATTAGAAATATATATGAGGATCAAAAGTTCCCAGGATAGCTTGATTGAATATCACTTTCTTATTTTAACTTTACAAATCCCACCAATGGCTTTAGCTACATATTGTAATTAGCGGAATCTTGTAAAATCATATCACTATAGGGCAAAATAGCTACAAGGACAAAATAGTTTAGGTATGCCATTTCAAATGCAGCCTTCCTTTTGCTGCCCCTGTTTACCTCCGTTGTCTAACAATAAATGTGGTGCACATTGAGCTAATCTATTTTTGCCAAATGAAAAATGGCCACTGTGACATGATCTGATGGGCAAAACCACTATTTCTTTTGGATCTATTAATTGTCCCTCTGTGATGTGTTTATGAGTGATATGAAGGTAACTTGAAAGGTCAAAATAGCATCTTAACATTTCTGTGTGAACTTCCCAATCAGAAAGTTACTCTTCTGACAAAGGAAGTAGAATACAACCCTTCCCATTTCCACATCCTGGAAGAGAACAGAAAAGCAGGACTGATGTCGCTGGTTATAGAGAAAAAAACTAGTGTATTTTTAGGGCCTCAGGGAGGAAGTTAGACTCCATGAAAATCAAGTGATAAAACTGTACTTAAATGAACTTTGTACGAGTTCATAAACCAGCACTGAAACCGAATGCTTGATATAAAGTAGTGACTGTCCTTCTATAATTTCATGAACTACATAGAAGAGGATTAGCTAAACCTTGGAAAAGAGAAATAAAACCTGAACCAAGCAGGAGGAAGATTATTCACTTAGCTACAGTGCGTAAAAATTATTCACCTGGTTTGCAGTGAAAAGGAACTGTGAGCTTATGTCAGAATTCTACTTGTACAGCTTTCAGAGTATTATTTTATGTATTTGTTCTTTAACAGTACAGTAGAGTCTATATTTTCCTGATTTTGTAATTTGATTTTGTTCTTTCTCAATGATTCCTTTGATTTTAGAGTCACCATCATTTCTAATATTCTGGACCAATTGCATTCTTCTGCCTGACCATTTCAGTCAAGTGTTTAGTATACAAAGTGAATAAACCTATATGAATACTAATCCTTAAGCAATATTTATTTCTGATCTCTCTCTTTCTCTCTCTCTCTCTCTCTCTCTCTCTCTCTCTCTCTCTCTCTCTCTCTCACACACACACACACACACACACACACACACACACACATTGACATATAGCAGAGTAAGTTTCCATTAAATTCAGTCAAGGTCATATTAGTTCATAATAGAGGTCCCATCAATATCATCACCTTTACCATTATTTCAGATATTGGGACCTTGCATAATGCTAAAGGCTTAAACTTGGAGCACAAGACAGCAAGAGTACTATTAGTGATATAAAATTTCAGCTTAGAATATCTAAAACTTCTGGTGTCCTGAATCTTTTAGTAAGGCCTATGGGTAATACATTTGTTAAGTGAAGTTCTTACAACAGGTCAGCTTCTGGGATGAAAGTGACACCTGCATGGTGACTTCTGGGAACCCCATTCATGGCAGCACTACCTTGCACACGTTATTCTTCTGGACCGCCCCAAGCTCGCAGTTACCTCTTTGAAAGTGGTGTGTCTGTAAGGAATAGAGAGAGAATTCTTTCTAATGAAAGAGAGGTCAGTTACAGTACAGTAAGTACCATTAACAATAAATAAACATGATTTCACTGTGGAATAAATTCTGCTACCATGTACTAAACATTATGAAAATATTTTTCTTATAAACTTTGTGTCATGGTTGTTTTAAGAAAAGTAGCTTTCCTGCTGTATACAGTTCAGCTTTCAAGAAGGTGAAACCTTTACATCCCTTCTCAAACAAATAAACAGTGAAGTGTTATGTGAGAGTTTTTGGCTAAGAATGTCTGTCATTTGACAGTAAAATTGACTTTAATAAAGTGAGTCATTTAATTTCAAAATGCGTTTACTCGCTGCCTTCTGAGAGTCCTTGTGACCTGCATCTGAGAAACAAAGGGACAGAACAATTTCAAATTCCATCTCCCCGCCTGCAGTAGTTTTGCAGACAGGTACAAGCAACCTCTGGGATGTTTGTAATGGGATTTTTATCTTGTACTCTAAAGCTTACTAAAGGAAGGATCAAGCGCTGTTCAAGCAAAAGATTACTCTAATTTTCTCTTGAATATAGAATATTTGTCTTTTAATTTCAGAAGTACATGCTAAGAAAGGCCAGGATGGCCCCTACCTAGAAAACCTTAAAGAGCTGTTCCCGTAATTTTATTCCATGTAAGTGTAATATAACTCAGATATTTGCAGTATTAATTGATCTATAAATGTTTTTTATCCATATGCTGTGATGAAGATATGTTGAGGTTATTTTTACTATCAAATTAGGTCTTTGCTTGGATACATTAATTAGAAAGTGAAAGAGTGGTACTTCAAGTTTTAAGTTACACTTACAGATGGTTGTATTTTTCCAGCTAGCTATAATTAATGATGCATTAGAAACAAGGAATACTGGTGTTTATTTTACTGTCTCACCTTAGAGAAGTTTAGGCTAGTAAAGCTTTTGTAATTCTAAAATGTCCTAGAGTATAACTGAACCAAATTTATGTACCATGTTTGACAGTCATAATCTTCTCATGAGGTTCCCCAGGTTACTTGTTTAGTAATAACCCTTTTAGCTTAATCCACTCCCCATCTACCACCACTTCTTCTACTCCCTGCTTCTCCCCACCCCACAACCATCACCCAAACACACACCAAAAGGCTTCTATAAATAACTGCACAAAATGCAGTTTGCTGGCATTGCCAGCTAGCATTGGTACCAGTTCTGGTAATCAAGTTTAATCTTGAAAAAGTGCATAACATAATACATAGAATGAACATTAAATCTGAGAATGCTAAGATTTCTGCTAAAATGTTCATTTCTTATTGGTTGCATGCAATGCATATACATAAAATCCATTAGCATTGGCATGAAAACCAACTGAATGAGGATATGAGAGGAGTAGAAGGTGGTTCACCATCCTAGAAGGTGGAAATTCAGGATTCTTGATTAGAGAGCTATTCTCTGCTTAATGACCAATGTCCACTCCTAGATGCTCAGCCCTGTATTAATCATCTGATAATTATTGACATTCAGCCTGATTACAATGGTTCTACCAAAAGCACCACTTTAATTCCCAGAGTCTCTGCTATTTTTCCTTTTCCTCCATAAAAATGTCTCAGTGTGCTTTCATTTTGGGGAAGGGAATGGTGAGGGATCAGGAAAAAAGAGTTACTTGGATTCTTTGAGGACTTTCAGCATCAAGTGTACTCTTTATGGCAGTTCTCCTGACTGCCCCGCCCTCATTCCCTGCTCGGCTCCATTTCCAGTGCTATCCCATTCCTGCTTCATTTGAGTTTGCCAGTTCTGCATTGTGCCATATGCTTTTGGTTTCTTTTAGTTGACACTTTTATGTAAATTAGGTTCTTCAGGTTACTTGTTTAACAATATATCTTTTAGCCTAACCCCTTTTATGGCATTATACAAATTTAGATAGTTTTGAAAGTGACTACCATGATTCATATATTTTGTGGCAGTGAGGGTTATTTTCCATTGGATACTCTAAATTGAGAAATTTTATTAACCTTTGTTTGTTTAGCTTTTCCTACCCTAATACAAGTAAAGAATTTTAAAAATAATAATAATAATATGGAATAATTTGGGGCAATGTACAAACAGATGTTAATGAAAACATATTTGTGATAGATGAAAAATTACATGTCACATAATATAACAACACTATCAACATTGTCACAATGCAGTTACTTGAACTGGTTTGGTTTCTTTAAAGGTTACATTTAAAAATACACTTTGTTGAGTATATATTGTATAATCACATTTATATTAGATTGAAGAACCAGTGTATCTAAAATATGATAATGGAAATCAGAAGATTTGTTGTTTTTGGGTAATGGAGATTAAGCGCAATGGGCCAGGCGGAAAGATCTGGGTGATGGGAATGTTCAATATCTTGATTGGTTACACAGACACATGTGTTAAAACTTATTGAATTATACACCTGATATGTGCATTTTACTCTGTAAATTTTACCCTACTACAGTGTGAAAAAAAAATGTTGTGTGTAACTATAATATTAATTCATCAAAGTATCAGTTGAGTATTTTCATCACCATGCTGTCTTTTATTTTATTTATTTATTTATTTTTTAAGAGGGCAGTGTCACTGGCCTCATATGTGGGATCCGAACCAGGGTTGCTGGCGTCCCTAGCCAGCTCTTAACCAGCACACCACTCAGCTGGCCCCCATGCTGTCTTTTAAATTGCTTTAGTTACATTCAAAATATTGAAGATTTTTCTTGAATGTTCTGCTCTTTATTTGGATTTTATTGAATGTAGCATTTTTTTCAGTAATTCCTAATTGTATTTAAAATAATAAATTAACAGAATTGTATATATTACTTAATAGATACCCCAAGTATGGCTCTTTGTTTTTCCAGTAGTACTTTTTTCCACCTCTCTTTTTGGACAAGCAGATTCATCTTTTACTGTCTTGGCAGTGCTTTAAATTGACTCCTTTTCCTCCCATCTTCCTCCCACACATAAACAATGTGTTCTGTGGATTAGACTGCCCAATATTCACTCCTGAATACTTATGTTGCAATCGCAAGCAAGTACTAGACCTTCTGGGTAAGTCACTTGACATTTTTCTAAGCTATGAAACATTTAACTAAGACCTTCCTGCAATTCTTTTGGAGAGGCATTGGGGAAAATTACATTCTGGATTCATCTGAAAACATGATTATAAAAGAGACATATGGAGGACTCTAAGTATAGAGGACATTGTTTTGAAAATCATTTTATGGTGAAGACAGCAGTGGTGTCCTTATGATTTTGTAATGGTGACAATAATGATGAGGATGGTGTTGGTGGTAATAATGCTAATCCTGAGCCATTCACCCTGCTGAGCTCTTTCAAATATGTTATTGCATTAATCTTTCTGACAGCTGTGGGGGATACATATTGTAATCTTTTTTTTTTTTTTTTTCAAAAATAGGAAACTGAATCTTAGGCTAATCAATGTGGCTTGTGCTTGCATACATTTTCTAGTAGTGCTATGGTTAGAGTGAAAGTTGTCTAAGGAATCCTCCTGAAAAATTGGTCCATGTTCATCGAAAGTAAAGCACAGACATCTAAGAAGTCCTACTTACCTCATCCTGCTGACTGCCCCTTAAAGTCATTCTATCTGACCTAGTGAAATCAAACAGCAAAGCTTCTGCAAAGAATGTGCTTGGGGTAATTAGTTGTAGAGAAAGGATATTCCAGAAAGAGATAAAATTATGTTTGAAAAAACTGATGACGTACTGTTGAGAGGCCATGTACTATGCTTTCCTAATCATTTACACAGACTTTTCTTAGCGGAACTTGGATGCTTAGCAGTGTGTTTTGTACAGTGGCAAAAAAAATAAAATAAACAGTGAATAACCTAATAGGGATTTACTTCTAAGATCCCATAAACAAGTTGAAGAGGGAAATCTGAGTTATACTGAAAAGTAATTAATACTTATAATAGAAATGAATTCTAGATTAGTATCACAAAAATCATAGTTTTTCAGGAATGCAGAGAAAGGGAGATACTTTCTAAATGGCCAGTACACAGAAGGCTGGATTTTAAAGAAGTGAAGATACAAATATGAGGACAAGATTATGGTTATAAAAAGATCAGATCTAGAGGAAGCTAATATGGAAGGGAGTGGAAAGGAAGATATGAG
Source organism: Aselliscus stoliczkanus (assembly GCA_033961575.1). Classification (NCBI taxonomy): domain Eukaryota; kingdom Metazoa; phylum Chordata; class Mammalia; order Chiroptera; family Hipposideridae; genus Aselliscus; species Aselliscus stoliczkanus. Next base: position 125,660,364 of record CM066733.1, read on the forward strand.
ATTAATGTACCTGTTTTCCTAGAAACTTTATAAGTCACCACTGGGTAGCAGTAACAGAAAACTTTCCTTTTCCTAAGATCTGGGAATGTGATTGCTGCTTTAATTCTGCTCAGGGGAATTAGCATATGTTTGTGAAGCTTATTAGAGGTGCATGTGTGTGGGGAAAACAAAATGAAACACTGTGTTGACAAGAGCTGTCTGTAAATGTCTAGATTTGGACCTGCTCCATTGCTCTTGGCTTCATACTTCTGGCCTATACAACTCAGGTTGAATATGTTACTGAAAGGTTTAAAATAATAATTTTTAATTGAAAAATAAAAATATATTTCATTAAGTAAAACACTAAAAGCTTTATTTAAAAAATAAAAAAGGTAGCTTCCTTTTTTACTATCTGCAGAATGCTTTTTGGAGACTTGTAATATTTTCATATTAAAATTGTATAAGTTTTCATTTGAAATGTAGTTTGGAGCAGTAGAAAAACAGGAAAAAAAAAATCACCCAACATTGTTCTTCAAAGATGGCCTCCGTTAAGTTTCTTTTTTAAAATTTCTTTCCAGTCTTTTTTAGCCATGGAGAGAAATTTGGAGCGGTAAGATGAGAATACATTTATTTTTGGAATCTCTATATTGGAATAGAGTAACCTGTGCACAAGAAAAGCATAAAGATTATTTGAAATTTTCCATAATTCTCCTACGTGGGAGCTATATAGATATCTAGGTCTTTGTACATAAAAAATACCTTGGAAAAGTTGGTATCAAACTCTTAAACTGACTCTCCATAAAAGGAAGAAATTTGGAGGAGGGAGAAAGGCAACATGTACACACACACACACACACACACACACACACACACACACACACACATGCCTCTCTTGTTGGAAGCAGCATATACTACTTAGGAAGTTAAAAAAAAAACAAAAAAATTCAAAAGTCAGCCCAGCACCCGAAACCTTGATTTTAGATTCTTTTTTTCTGACGTAACAGTTTAATGTGAGAATAAAATTAATAAATGTTTTCTAGTCTCGAAATTAAAAAAAAAATTCTATCCAAATATCTTAACTAAGAGATAGTTAAGGTACCTAGAACATATTCTTTAGTAAAGCTACACTCATCTTCACATCATTCATTTCCTCTCTGCTTTGAAGGATTAGCTTCTATGAACACAGGCAAGGTCATTAATTTACACATTGAGTGCAAGGTCAGTTTGGATTAGGAGTATGCAATTTGGCTAAAAAACATTGAAGCTTTTTTAATATTGTCAAATACATGCATAACCCTACTAATTACATTATTTTAAATAAATTGAATAATTTATTTGAATAAATTTATTTGAATAAAGTAAATGTCTTATAAATTGTAAGCATTTTAGATAGAAAGATGAAAAGGATAATATGATTCCTAACCAAGGATGATTTTGTCCCCCCAGAGGACATGGGCAATGTCAGGAGATGTTTTTGGTTGTCGCAACTCTGGGAGGGTGCTACTGGCATCTAGTGGGTATATGTCAGGGACACTGCTCAACACCTTATATGCACCATACAGTCTCCACCCTTCCCCCCCAACAAAGACTTATCTGTCCATACAGAGTTTTCTCCCCATAGCCTAACCTCAATTTAATAGTACTTTATTACCCTGAATTTATATTTTTCTTGTACTTTGCTTTTTGTGTAAATATTTGTTTTAGTGTTTTTTAAAATTTCAGGCTTTTAAGTGTGCATTTTAAATTAGTAATAACTAGGATATGAAAGCATGGCTATAACAATGGGAGCTTCCCTACACTGTAATTTAGGCTGTAAATCGGCATAACTGTGGAAATGTGTGTGGATAGCTTTAAAATATACGTGCCTTTGACCCAGATTTCATCCATTTTTAAATTTTAAAATTTTATTATGTCATATAGTCTATTGAATATCCTTTTATTGCAAAACTTATCTCTCCCAGATATCCATTGACTTGTTCCAGGCTGGACTGGTTATTGTCAAGGACTCATGCCGTTGTCATCCTGGAACTTATTTAGATAACTTTTCTAGGCTGAATGTATTGTTCCTTGAATCCTATGTTATTCTCTTTGTTTTTGGTTAACCCTCTGGTTTTGATAGTATGTATTTTCAAGAAACTTGTTAAGAAATGGTGGTAAATATTTTGTTTCCTTGCTTGTCCAAAAAAGTCTCAACAGTAACTTACTAATTGATTGGTACTTTTTATTTCTAATAATCAGTACTGCACTAATTTAGGCTGTTTTATTTCTGATATTCTTTAATGCCTTAATTTTTCAATTAATTAGTCAATCAATCAATGAAAGCTATTAATCATGCTGGGCATTTGATAGCCATTTTAGTCTGTACTCTGTATCCTTTAAGCCTTGAAAAGTTTTCCACAACTTCTTTGATAAAATTACAACCTCCCTTTTCTCTGATATCTTTTCTTGGAACTTTTATTGTTTGGATATTGTGCTTTCTGTACTAGGCCTCTTATGTTTAATTTTTCTTTGCTCCTACATTTGATCCCCTTATCACTTTTAAACTCGGTTGATTTTTTTTTTTAACTTAATTGTGTACAGCATAGCTATGGTTTTGGAGTGATAGCTGTAATTTAGGAAGTCAAGGTGGAACTATAACAGGGTTACATTCATAGAGACATAGGGCTCTGGTCTTTTGGGCCAGAGGGAGCTTCAGTCCAGTACCCTGGATAGCTCCCGGGAATGCCAGTATCTCTAAAGTGTAAGATATTATTGCTGCTGCCATTGGCTCCTCCTAGTTGATGGAGTTCTCTATTCATGCTCTACTTAGTCACTAAGAAGTAAATTATCATTCCCATTACACCTATGAGATTTTGTTTTCTCCCCAAATTTTTAGGGCCATATCTTCAGACATGACCTGACATAGTGTCTAAATAATCTAGCAGAATTTTTTGGGTGGGGAAGAAAGAGTATATTTTTCAAATAAAGGCATGATTTATCTTTTGGGGTTTCCATTATTTTGAATTATTATTCTTATATTTTGGAAATGTAGTAAACTTGCTTCAAATTAAAGAAATGTGAATTAAAGCTAAATTTGGTTTTTGTTCATCGCTTTGGGAGACATGTAGATAATATCTAGTGATTAAAAGGATTTGGAAACAGGCCCTTATATGTAATAAAGGCAATGATTTCAATGGCTAGAAAGGACTTTGGAAATTCATGTTTAAAAGACCACTTAAACCAGTAATTACAGTACTCCATGTTAAGGAAACGAACAGAGAAAAGTAAAAGGAAATAGAGATGTAAACATTATATCCCAAATGTTTTTTTATTATATCCCAAAATTTAAATTAATCTCAAACACATTATATGCATTTATATTACCAATTTAATGTCTTTTGAATGTATCACCTTTTATATACATAAAAAGATACATGTAAAACCAATCATGTTTTTTAAACCATAATATTTTTGCAAAAATTATAAAATGCATACATCCACCCATACTATATATTTGTAAATACAAGAAAGTCTTAAGTGATGTTCACTAAAATCTAAACAATGATTGCTTCTGTGGTAGGCTCTGAGTGATATTTACTTTCTTTATTTAGCATATATGGTATTTTTCAATTTTTCTACAACAATCATATATTAATTTTGGAATAAATATTTTATCACAGTATTTTATGTAAATCAGTGACTTCTTGCTTTAAAAAAAATCTTTATTGGTCATCTACTATGTTCTAGGCACTGGCTTGAGAATTCGCAATAAGAGATATGTATGGTCCCTGACATCATGGAATGTACCATCTAAAAAGATAGCAAAAATATTCAACAAAACTCAAAAAATAAAATATATAATAATAAATAATTATAAACTCTATGGTGGACATGTATTATAATAAGAGCAATGAGATCCATCAGGGAGGAAAGAAGCCCTAATTTGTAGCATTTTCCAATTTATGTGATTTAAATACTTCCACATTGGCCAGTTTCATGCTGCCAGTGTGTGGTTACTGAATATGAAATTGAAAATAAATGTTCATAATTGGCCCTGGCGAGCTAGTATGATCTGGCTTTAGCACACTACTAAATGATAGACTAACCTAGAGGACACGTACTGTCTAATGAAGGACATGGGGGAAAAAGGTTAGGAAATTTTAAAGGAGATAACATTTAAGCTGAACCCTGAAGGATGAGTTCAGGGAGACAATGACACTGGAAAAATGAGGAGGGGAGAAAGAAATTGAATTGAAAGGTGGCAAGAGAGACTAGCCATGTGAGAGTTACTAGTGGCATGTACTGAAATGATAGCAATAGCTTTTGAGAGAATTCAAGGCACATTCAAATCAAACGATAAGAATAACCATATTTAATAATACATTTGACCTCTAAGTTTCCTTCCAACTTTATAATGTTATGAATATCAAAAGTATTTATAAACTCAGGTAATCTAAATGCATGCATTTTGCTTGTATTCTACCTTAATTACTTACACCTAAAATATTCCAAATCTGAACATTTAGTTAAAATGTTACATGGACACAAATGGGCAACATAAATGGTAGTCACTATCCAAATCCACCAAAGGGACAGTAGTTATAATAACTTTAAAAAATGTTAAAGTTATTTAATTTATTACAGCATCTGTGAAAGAGGTCAGTAATATATTGTCAGCAGCAGCAACATCAAAAAGGAATCAAAATACTTAATGAAAGCAACTTGTTGAGCATCTCTCTCTCTCTCTCACTCACTCTCTCACTCTCTCTCACTCTCTTTCTCTCTCTCCATTTCTTTCTTTCTCTCTCCTCCTCCCTCTCCCTTCCTCCTTCTCTCTGCCCTCAGGCATATATCAACAATCTGCCTCTTTAAGAATTCAAGTGCTGATATCTTAATTCCTTAGATTCTTCACAGATTTAGAATGTTGTCTCCCTGAGGATGTATATAAAGCTTTCTTCATCTAGCTTGGTGGCAAAGGACACAATTCTTGCAGAATTAAAGTAAAATTTCTCTCCCTCTGTATTCATGTATTCTTCCAGTGTTCTATTATCTATATTTGTCCCAGAATTATCTTCAGGGTAGATTGGGAAGCAAGATCTTCTATGAGGTATGATGCGTTTTTTGGTGTTCTCCCCCATATCTGTTTCAACACTAATTTAGAAAGTGACTGGAGATTCCAGAGATACAGTAGCTGTTCATGCTTAGTCTCTTGAACTTTCATGTCCAGAACGATGAGTCCATTTCTAAAAAAAGATCTATTGGTAATTATTGTTCTCAAATCTTAATCAACTTTAGGCTCTGATATGAGATTATTTAGTGTCACCATCTTGTTTCATTGTTAGTAGCTGAACCCAAAATGCTAACTCTCAACATTTGAAGAATTTGCTCAGCTAGGTTAAAGTTACAAAATGCCTACTGTGGCAATAATTTGGGGCTCCATCTATAGCTTTTTTCCCTGTCTTCCATGACTACAACTTCTGCTCTTTGTAGGAGCTACATCCACTCTATATGCTGGGAAACAAATAGGGGTTGTTGTTTCAGAAAAGAAGTCTATCTAATGCTACGTTAATAACCCAGCCTAAGTTCACCTTATTTTACTGGATCGTGGGCTGACATTCCTGAGAAAGTATGGCCCACCTGAAGTCCCATGGCACTGTCTCATAATGGATAGGATTAAAATTACCTCTGCGTAGCAGGGCCTTTGCAGTCACTTGTGAATCTTGTTTTCTGCCCAAAGGCACTGGGCTGAGGATGAAGTGGGCAATGCATTCAGTCTGCACTTCTTTAACCAAATCTCTGGGGAGGGGCTGCATCTGCCTCTATGAGGCAGTGGGTGGTCATGGAGGCCAGAAGATATCTGGGCCATCTCCCAGCTTGTTGGCAAAGGTACTCAAATAAGGATCACAAATGAAGATTGATGAAGATATCAAGCAGTTGATACAGCTTCCTTATTGGATATTATTCCAGTGGAAGGAACATAAGTATCCCAGGAGAGATAGCTCCAATCTTTAGTGAAGGGGAGAGGAATAAGTTGAGACATATTACACAGCTTCAGTAGCACTGGCTTCCTGGAAACAGTAAAGTCTTAATGGTTTAGACAAGGGGTCAGGAAGCTCATGCAGCTCACAGAAGACCCATTTGGGACCTCACTATCGCCTTTAATTATTCTCCTGCATTAGTCTTAAAAATTCTTCAAGTTGAGTCAGGAAAAAAGGTAGAGGTGAGAGTGAGACTCCTTGGTTGTGTCAGCTTCTGCTTATCTAGATATATGATTTTTTCTTTTTCTATTTCCACACCTCTTGTTGAGAGGAAGAGCACTTCTCCCAGGGTACCCCAGGCCCACAGAAACTGGTGAATGTCACTACCTGCTACTTTTTAATAATGTTCTACTGCCAACATGAATGTAGTTATAATAGCAAGTCCATAAAACTGTCCAGACTTGGGTTTGATGGGGACCGTGGTCGATTAATTTCGAGTGAAAAACAGGAAAATTATACTAATTATTTATAATGTTGTGTGTGTGTGTGTGTGTGTGTGTGTGTGTGTGTGTGTGTGTTTTGTTTTTTTTAGGGCAGTGTCACTGGCCCTCACATGTGGGACCCAACCGGGACCGCTGGCTTCTCAAGCCAGCGCTTCACCGCAGCGCAACTCGGCCGGCCCTATAATGTTGTTTTTATCTGAATCATATGTTTGGTGATTAACCCCATCAAAGTATTGAGAGAGCCCTTTTGTAGGGTGATGAATTTGAGAAAATTCAGATAAGTTTGAAATGTAATGGTTCTAATACTTGTAGTACAACTTAATTGCTTCTTTCTTTTCCTCAGTTCTTCTTTAGCTGTTGAGCTGTGATGGCAACAGAATATAGAATTCACATGAAACGCTGTAGCATGAAATAAGAAAATCATAGGAAGACCCCAAATCAGAGTATCCTGAGACAATAACTAGATTGGAATTGGAAACAGGCCTTGGTTTTATCCTTCATTTTGTGCCAAACTTAAATAGGGTAAATTATGTTATAAACATAAATCATACATAAATGATTAGTACTCAGATGGTTAAAGCCAGGGTTTGTATAATTCAAAACTCTACTATAAATAAGAGGAATTTTCATTTTATATGCAAGAACATTGTGATTGCTGGACCCTCATTGGTAGAGGTAACAAGGTCATAAGATATGTATCTTACCTCTAGTTTTCTAGCTGTCATATGATATATTTTTGTGTTGGGGGTGGGGAAAAATGTTTTAAAAGAAGGCATGAAAAGTTCAACTCAAGTAGTTTTAACTTGAGCTTTCTGGAAGTTGCTGAAAAAATTCAACTTGAATTAAAAAAATGTAAACCTCTGAAATTCAAGTTTGTTCATTGTTTTTGCTTGAGGGTGCCCTTATTATATCTGGCGAGGCTTAAAATAACTATGAGAGGAAAGGAAGTAGGAGTGTACTTTTGATCTTAATATAAGGGGGAAAAAAGAAGAAAATAAAATTTATGTTCCTAAACTGCCCATAATAGGCAAAATATCATTAGTCTTTTCTGGAAGATGATCTTACTAAGCTTATTTATCTGAATTTTTTTTTCCTGGTTGATTTTTAGCTGTTATTTCTTATTTTATATCTCATGTGATACCTCTGTTTTGACTTAAATGACTACAGAGAAGATTCCTCAAACTATGCAGAGATGAGTATGGCCACCATTCGCATGGCTATTTACATAAGAACAGTTGATTTAATCATGTCACAATATAGTAGTTACTATATGATCTTTTGCTAAAAATATGTTCTTATGGGCATATATGATACATGATAATCACATATAGCATGATATTTTATATTTGAAGTTGTGTGGATTTTAAAAGGAACTTGTCAGGACTGTAGCTCGGAAAATTCTCCAGCCATATGTTAGGGATGAGATTTGATGTTGAGTTTAGGGACATTTTCATCCAGCAGAGTACCACAAGTATTTGATAAATAATGATTAAATAATGCCCTCTTTCACTGAATATTAAATGTGTTATGAGACATGTAGAAACAGGACACTTTCTCTCTACAGTCAAGCAGTTCATACTCTCTTGAGGGTGATGAGTGCTACAGTGAAAAATTGATGATGATGGTGATGATGATGATGATGAGAGGAGAAGGAGGAGGAATATGAGATAGAAGAAGAAGATACAATAGGCACTAACTGTATACCAATCACTGAACTAAATACTGCACATGCATTATTTTATTTTTTCCATTTAAGACCCATATGAGGGAGACTCTAATTCTTTTCTTTTTACAGGTGAGGAAACAGGTTTCAAAGATTAAATAAGTTGCTTAGGGTTACTAACTCTGCCACCTGACTTCATAGCTTAGATTTCTTCTTTTTTTTTTTTTTTTTTTTTTTGAGGGCAGTGTCACTGGCCCTCATATGTGGGATCCGAACCGGGGCCGCTGGTGTTGCTGGCATCCCAAGCCAGCTCTTAACCACTGCGCCACTTGGCCAGCCCCATAGCTTAGATTTAAATTCATGCTATATAATGCCCCTATCTTTCTCAGAATGACATGGTGATTAAGTGAACAGAGACCATGGCGTTAGAACCCTAGGTGTAATTACCAACATATTTGGGAGATCTAGTTTCTATTTTTAAGTTTTATCACTGTCTTACTTAATATGTACTTTTTTGATTAAATACAAAAGCTTTCCATACTCTTTAAGTAACAATGATTTTTTATATTTCATTAACTATCCATGGAGCACTGAAGAATATTGAGTTAAAATAAGAAAAGACAAAAATACTGATGTATATTTTTGGCAGTTGTCCTATTCTTGCTTTAGTTTAATAAGGTAGAAGTTGTTACTTCTGCATTGGCCCTTAACTGGAAGCCTTTATTCAGTCACTGTGCTCTTTAAATTTTCATGAGGGCTGTAGTTTTGGACCCACCATGTACTAAAATTTATTAAGCAAAAAACATGACATTTGGTGTTGAAAGCTATATTGGGACAGCCAAGCAGGTCCGTGTATGTCCTAGTTATGCCAATAAATCCAGCCAGAAATTTTTTTTTAATAGTTGTATGAGTAACTGGTATTTTAAGAAGACACCCACACAGAGGAGAGAGTTATAGGGAAAAATCAGATTTTCAAGGGCTCAATAGGGGAGTTTGCTTTTTCCGTTAAACTCCACCTGCAGCATAAGGAAGGAGGCTGGTGCCGAGTCTGCAACAGAACCGCGTGCTTGCTTTATGTATTGTGTGGGATCTGATAAATTTTTCAGGATCCAATCCAGCTGTGCTCTCATCACATTGATTTAATGGCCCTTAAGAGAAACCATAAAAGTGCTCTCTGGTTAGTGGGGCCCAGCTGTTTTTCATAGTATTGCATAAGACAGCAAGCTGAGTTAGCTATAGATTAATGATATTAAAAATTCAACTTTTTCTATATTGTTTTCTTTTCATACCAAAAAAGACTTAGAGCAAATATGTGGTTTGTTAAGTTGGATTATTGAGCCCAAAGGTAAAGGACCCAAAGAGATGATCTGATTTGATCCAAATAAGCTAAATAAGGTCCCCAAATAAAAACTGATTCATATAAACATATATAGTGTATGTGTATGTGTGAGTGTGTGTGTGTGTGTGTGTGTGTGTGTGTGTGTGTGTGTATGAGTATGAGTATTCCCAAAGGGTGATGTGAAGGCTGATGGCTAGAGGGAGGGCTCTGTTTTCATTACCAGGCAACAGTGCAAGAAGCTAACAAAATTATTTGAGGATTATCAGGCTCTCAGATGAGGTTAAAAACACTGAAAGTCAGTATGAAATAAATAGCTTTGTAGATTTATAGTGTCATTCATGTCATTTGAGCCCGTTAGTTTTTTGCAAGCAACAGGGCAATTGCACTACCAGGCAATCTGTTAAATATTAAGTTGGGGTATGAAAAAGGCTGAATTGAAAGAAGTTTCTGCTCAGAAGCAGACATAAAGTACTTAGAGCTTTTGTGCTTCAGGTACTGTCAGGCAAGAGAGTACCCAGAAGTATAGTCAAATGTTTTCTCCTTCCTGTTTAAACAATGAGAGATATGGGGATTGGAAGAGTTAGGAAAAAAAATTCATTCTGAAACCAAGATTTTTGGTATTGTACCAAATGATAGTATATAAATTCAGGAAGTGTAACATGGACTCACTGAAATTTGAATTTATCACAGAAACAAATGGCTGAAGAATTACAATTATGTGACTAATTTTGGGCTGATAAACTCTTATTGCAATAGCCTCTTTTTAAATAAGACTATGTGGAAGTGACTCCTATGCAATTCCAGGATCAAAGAAGTGAAATACCCTACATAGCAAACTTGCAAATTTGAGATGCTTGCAAGTTTAGATAGGAAATAATTATCTTCACACTATCAGTGAAGAAAATATTTTGTTAAAGGAAGAACAATATTTTTAGAAGCAGCTCATTCAAGCAATTTAGAAGCACCAATTTTAAATATAGAGCTTGGTATATATTCTTATGTATTCATTAATGTGATTACCAATAATAACACTTTGATAGCTTATTTCAAACTTCAGTTGATTTTAAAACATCTAAAAGTTGTGTATTTCAAATTTAATGATTCTTTTCTCCACAAATTTAAACACTAGAGATAGTTCTGTATTTTTAAAAAGTTGTTTAGGTTTTAAGTTAGTTGTTTTAAAATAATATCTGCTGAATATCTATGGGACAATCAATTATAAGAAAATCTCTGGAACTATTCTCCAGATGGAGAAAAAGTGGTGGAGTTGTTTAAAATGAGGTAATGATTCAAGGTTACACAAATCCATCATGCTTTTCCCCTGGGGCAATTAAACAAAGACTTTAGGGTCCTCAACAGACGTGTCCAGACAGAACTGGAGCAAGGGAGATGCTAGGGGTGTTTTCAGGTCAGTATTTCAGTAGCTTCTGCTTTTGGTTAAGCATCATGGAGACCAGTTCCTCCCTACTGAATCACATTTGCTTTAAAAATCAATGGCTTGGCGGTCTAAGCAGACAGCATTGATCAATATCTTAACTTAGGCATACACTTCTGTGGGAAATGCTAAGTTACTTCAGTGTTAGCTATTGTTGCAATTCTAACCAATGCTCTAAAGGCAGAGTAGCTTTGCTTGGTCATGATGTGGGAGTGGTGGGAATGTGACATCCCTCTGTCCTATCATTTGCAACAGAGTTGAGTTTTCCTTTTGCTATCAAGAGCAGGGTAGCGTGGGCTCTCTGTAGTTCCCTGTGGTTTGCATTCGGTACTGGATTTAGAGCTCAGGATAAGAACGCTGTTGGCAACCACCAGCATGCAAGTCAGGAAAATGCCAGCTTGATGTAATGCAGGCTTCTATTTCACTTCAAAATGAATATTTAATGTTCCTTGAGAGACTGTTATAGAGGAATTCATTATGGTTATCTTATGAATGATGGGTTCTGAAAAATAATATTTGTGCTACATATTTTTGTGGCTATTTCAGAAAATGCATTACAAGAGGCAAACAGCCAGCAGCACAAATCATGCTTCAGACTAAGTTAGAAGTAGAACTGTTCAGCACAAAATGAGTTTTGTTTATTTCTTTAGATCGAAGGTAAAATGGCTGTGTAGTGCAGAGCATACAGTTTTGGGAAGGGTGGCGAGTGAGACACCATTCTGTAAGGGTTTTTCCTTTTTCTCTTTTGCTCACTTTAGGAAATTGAATCATTTTGACATTTTTCTAATTAGTGTTCCTCGATGTGCTCACTTAAGAAAAACTGGGAAACAAAATCAAAAGAAAAAAAAAATATTAATCTGAACACACAAATGCAACAATTGTTAACATGTTGATATATCTCCTTCTAATGAAATCCTTTTGTATATATAGCCTTTAAAAACATAATATGATCATGATGATATCAGATCAATTAAAAAACATACATGAACAATATTAGTATCAGATTCATTTTTCATTTAGCACTAAGTAGTATGTGTATTTTCATATGTACAGTAGATACTCCCAGATTCTCTCTCACATTGATACCCAAATACTAATAGCCTACAATCTTACATTATTCGTTTAGCAGAAAGTCTTTTAGCAGGCTCCCCTCCTCAAGTATTTCCGAGGTCCTGGAAGAATACTCATCTTCATGCTTGTTGTCAATTGTCACCTTAATGCTCTATGCACTCTAGGGCACAGCTCGCTTATCATTTTATAATCAGTGTTTCCAGCCTGCCTTAGTACTGTCTTGACTGCCACACTTCAAGAGTGAACACAGGCTAAATTTCCCAAATAAGAATGAAAACCAGGCAATTTGCAGGTAATAAAACTTTGTTAGAATTTGAGGGTTACCAGAAAAATGAAATGTAAGAAAAGGAAAGAAAAATCAGAAATATATAAAAGACTACTTATTATTCTGTTGAGGAAAAAAAAAAACAATCCAGAATTTCTTAATTATGTGCCTGTTGTTGAACATTTAGATTTTAAAAAGTAATTTTTATATATGCATATATATAATATATATGTATATATTTTAGTACAAAATTTGTATAATTCTCTTTTGCATACCTCTTCTGCAGAAGATATTCTCTTAGGTTTTGAGATCTATCAGAAGAGTTTGTGGGAAAGAAATTCTAGAGGAAGAACTTCTTGATTCATTTATTTTAATGGTTAGCAATAATTTGCGTTTTGTATCTCCACTAGAGTCAATTTGATAAGTCATATTTTTCTAGGAACTTGACCCTTTATCCAAATTTTCAAACTTATTGGCATCATCTGTTTATAGTATTCTGTTACCTATTTCTTAGCTGTAATTATTATTTCTCATTTCTTTTACATCTGATACTCTGTGTGCGTAAGCCTTCTTCCTATTTACCTTGATAGGGTTTTCCAGTTTTATTAATTTTACTATAAAAAAAGTTTATGATTTTTATATTTTATTAATTTCTGATTTTATCTTTATTATTTTCTTCCTTCTTTTATTATTTTATTTCTATTTTAAACTTCTTTATTTAAATGCTTAGTTAATTTTCAACAATTATCCTTTTTCTAATAGAAACAAGATTATACTTGCTGTCCTAAGCACTGCCTTAACTGCACCCAGATGTTTTAGTTTGTAATGTTTTTAACATTTTATTTATTAAATAAAATAGTTTTAGCTCCAAATATTTTGTAATTTCCATGAAAATGTATAATTTTTTCTGTCTTATTTAGAAATATTTTCCTCAGTTTCCAAACTTAAGATTTTCTAGTAGTCATCCTTTTGTTATTATTTTCTAACTTAATTACACAATGTAGTAATTAATAGTAGTATATATTAATTATTATGCATTAGTATACAATGTTTGCTTCATATTTTAGGTGCTCTGATGTTGGGTGCATATATATTTATAATTGTTATAGCTTCATGATGAATTGATGATTTTATCACTACATAATGTGCTTTGTCTCTCGTCACAGTTTATGATTTAAAGTCTATTTTCCTTGAATGAAGCACAGACAGCCCTGCTTACTCTTACTTACCATTTGCATGAAATACCTTCTTTTATCCCTTTACTTTCAGCCTATGGGTGTGTCCTGAAATCTAAAGTGAATCTCTTGTAGGAAGTATATGTTGAGTCTTGTTCTTTTTATCCATTCATCCACTCTACATCTTTTGATTGAGGAGTTCAATCTATTTGTGTTTAAAGTAATTATTCATAATGGAACACTTACTTTTTCCACCTTATTTTTTTCAGACTGTCTTGTAGTTCATTTCTCTCTTCTTCTCTTGCTGTTTTTTGTTTGTTTGTTTGTTTCATTGAATTTTTTATAGTGATATGCTTTGATTCCTTTCCCTTTTCCTTTTGTGTATCTTCTATATGTATTTTCCTTGTGATTATCAGGAGGCTTATAAAAAAAATGTTATAATTATAACAGTCTATCTTAGCTGATAACCACTTCAATTGTATTCACAAACTATGCTTTTACAATCCCACATATCTTATGTTGTTAATGTCACAGTTTATATCTTTTATATTGTGTATTCATTTGCAAATATTTGTAGTTGTAGTTATTATTTTGTTTTTAACTTTTATACTAAAATTAAATTGATTTACATACTACCATTACAGGAATACAGTATTCTTTATTTGTCTAAATATTTGCTTTTATATGTGAGTTTTATACTTTCAAGGTCTTTAATGTTGCTCATTCGTATTCTTTCATTTCAACTTGAATAAGTGGTAATGAACTCTTTCAGCTTTTGTTCATCTGGGAATGCCTCTCCTTCATTTTTGAAAGACAGTTTTGTTGTCCAAGAATATAATGTTGTTGCTTGCCAGTTTTTTGTCTTTCAGAACTTTAAATATATCATCCCATTTTTTTTTTTTTTTCTGTAAAGTTTCTGCTTTAAAACTCACTGATAATCTGGGATTTCCCTTGTATGTGATGAGTCTCTTTTACTGCCCTCAAAATTCTTTGTCTTTGACTTTTGATAGTTTGATTGTAATGTGCTTTGGTGTCAATTTATTTGGGATCATCCCATTTGTAATCCTTTAGGATTCATGTATCTAGATGTCCATTTTCCTTCTCAAATTTGAGAAGTTTTCAGCCATTATTTCTTTAAATAATATTTCTGTCCCATTCTCTCTTCTCTTTTTGGATTCCCATAATGAGTGCATTGCTTTAACTGGTGGTTCCTATAAGTCCCATAGGCTTTCTTCAGCCTTTTTCATCCCCCTCCCACACTTTTTTTTCTTTTTGTTCTTTATCTGGATAATTTCAAATGAACTGCCTTTGAGGTAGTTGACTTTTCTTCTCCTTGATCTAGCCCAAGGGTTGGCAAACTGTGGCTCATGAGCCACATGTGGCTCTTTGGGTACGTTCCTTCTAAAAAGTTTGCTGACCCCTGGAAGAGCCAATCCTGTTCCTCACAACAATTTAAAAATTATTCAAGAGCCATAAATATATTTTTACATAATCACCATTATGAGAATAGTATCCTTTAAAAATGTTATAAACGAAACTATGATAGTTTTATTTTCATTTTCTTTTTTTTTTAATTATTATTTTATTTTAATTAGTTTCAGGTGTACAACACAGTGCAATAGTTATACATTTCACCCCTCAAAGTGATAACCTCCCACCCCCAATTCGCCACCCCACTCCCCCCCATATCATATATATCTATTACTCTTCCTCTGTCTGTCTTCCACAGTATAATCCACATCCCGTGACTATCTATATATATTCAATTACAGTAGGTATACAACCTCTGCTTCAGTTATACAGTGCAGTGATCAAACCTTTACTCCATCCATGAAATGGTCTCCCTAACTAGACCTATGACCATCTGACACCCCACAAAATATTTACAACATTATTAATTATAATCCCCAAACTGTCTTTCATATCCCAGTGGCAATATTGTAGTTGCCTATTTTTGCTGTCTAATCCCTTTCCCTTCTCCCTCATCCCCATCCCCCTCCCAATTAGCAACCCTGATTTTTCCTCTATATCTATGAGACAGTTTCTGTTTACTTTGCTCATTCATACAGTTTTTCAGATTCCACATATGAGTGAGATCATATGGTATTTGTCCTTCTCTGACTGACTTATTTCATTTAACATAATAGTCTCTAGGTCCATCCATATCATTGCAAATGGTACGATTTCATTCTTCTTTATAGTGGAGTAAATACTCCATTGTGTAAATATACCACAGTTTCTTAATCCAGTCATCTACCGATGGGCATTTTGATTGTTTCCAAGTCTTAGCTATTGTAAATTGTGCTGCTATGAACATAGGGGTGCATAACTTTTTTTGAATAAGTGTCTTCGTTTTTTCAGGATAAATACCTAGGAGTGGAATTGCTGGGTCAAACGGTAGCTCTATTTCCAGTTCTTTGAGATACCTCCATACTGACTTCCATAGTGGCTGCACCAATCTGCAATCCCACCAACAGTGCAGCAGGGACCCCTTTTCCCCACAGCCCCGCCAGCACTTGTTGTTTGTTGATTTATTGATGATAGCCATTCTGACTGGAGTGAGGTGGTATCTCATTGTGGTTTTTATTTGCATTTCCCTAATGACCAGTGAGGTTGAACATTTTTTCATATGCCTGTTGGCCATCTGTATATCTTCTTTAGAGAAATGTCTCTTCATATCTTCTGCCCATTATTTAATTGGGTTGTTTTTTCTTTTTGGTGTTGAGTTTCATGAGTGTTTTATAAATTTTGGATATTAACCCTTTATCAGATATATTGTTGGCAAATATATTCGCCCATTCAGTAGGCTTCCTTTTTGTTTTTTAATGGTTTCCTTTGTTGTGAAAAATCTTTTAAGTCTGATATAATCCCATATGTTCATTTTTTCTTTTACTTCCCTTGCCCGTAGGGGTGTATCAGTAAAAATATTGCTCCGGGTAATGTCTGCAAATGTACTCCCTATATTTTCTTTTAGGATTTTTATGGTTTCAGGTCTTCCATTTAAGTCTTTAATCCATTTTGAATTTGTTCTTGTATAAGGCGTAAGGAGGTGGTCCAGTTTCATTTTTTTGCATGTGTCAGTCCAATTTTCCCAGCACCATTTATTGAATAGACTATCTTTACTCCAGTGTAAATTCTTGCTTCCCTTGTCATAGATTAACTGTCCGTAAATGCCTGGATTTATTTCTGGGCTCTCTGTTCTGTTCCACTGATCGATGTGCCTGTTTTTATGCCAATACCAAACTGTCTTGATTACTGTAGCCTTGCAGTAGGTTTTGATGTCTGGTAGCGTGATACCCCCGACTTTGTTCTTATTTCTCAGAATTGCCGAGGCTATTCTGGGTCTTTTATGATTCCATATAAATTTTAGGATTATATTTTCTATTTCTGTGAAAAATGCCCTTGGTAGTTCGATAGGAGTTGCATTGATTCTATATATTGCTTTAGGCAGTATGGATATTTTAACTATATTAATTCTTCCTATCCATGAGCATGGTAGGTGTTTCCATTTATTTGTATCTTCTATGATTTCTTTCTTCAGTGTCTTATAATTTTCTGAGTACAGATCTTTCACTTCTTTGGTTACATTTATTCCTAGGTATTTTATAGTTCTTGATGCAATTGTAAATGGGACAGTTTTCTTAATTTCTCTTTCCATTAGATTATTATTGGTATATGCAAATGCCACTGATTTCTGAACATTGATTTTATATCCTGCTACTTTACTGAATTCGTCTGTCAGTTCCAATAGTTTTTTGATGGAGTCTTTGGGGTTCTCTATA
The DNA here is from genome assembly GCA_033961575.1 of Aselliscus stoliczkanus. Lineage (NCBI taxonomy): Eukaryota > Metazoa > Chordata > Mammalia > Chiroptera > Hipposideridae > Aselliscus > Aselliscus stoliczkanus. The sequence continues at coordinate 125,677,533 of CM066733.1, forward strand.
TATAGTATCATGTCATCTGCATATCATGACAATTTTACTTCTTCCTTGCCAATTTGGATGCCTTTTATTTCTTTTTGTTGTCTGATTGCTGTGGCTAGAACTTCCAGCACTATGTTAAATAAAAGAGGAGAAAGTGGACAGCCTTGTCTTGTTCCTTATCTTAAGGGGAATGGTTTTAGCTTTTCCCCATTGAGTATGATGTTAGCTGTAGGTTTATCATATATGGCTTTTATTATGTTGAGATATGATCCCTGTATTCCCACTTTGCTAAGGGTTTTTAACATAAATGGCTGTTGGATTTTGTCAAATGCTTTTTCTGCATCTATTGAAATGACCATGTGATCTTTATCCTTCATTTTGTTGATGTGGTGTACCACATTAATTGATTTACGGATGTTGAACCAGCCTTGCGCACTAGGGATGAATCCCACTTGATCATGATGTATGATCTTCTTAATATATTGCTGAATTCTGTTTGCTAATATTTTATTGAGAATTTTTGCATCTATATTCATCAGGGAGTTTGGCCTGTAGTTTTCCTTTTTTGTGCTGTCTTTATCTGGTTTTGGAATCAGGGTGATAGTGGCTTCATAAAAAGAGTTTGGGAGCCTTCCCTCCTTCTAGATTTTTTGGAATAGTTTGAGAAGAATAGGTGATAGTTCTTTTTTGAATGTTTGATAAAATTCACTTGTAAAGCCGTCTGGTCCAGGGCTTTTGTTTTTTGGGAGCTTGTCTATTACTGATTCAATTTCCTTGGTAGTAATCAGGGTATTTAGATTTTCTGTTTCTTCTTGCGTTAGCTTTGGAAGGTTGTATGCTTCTAGAAAATTATCCATTTCTTCCAGATTGTCAAATTTGTTGGCATATAGTTGCTCATAGTAATTCCTTAGAATTTTTTGTATTTCTGTGATGTCTGTAGTCATTTCCCCTCTTTCATTCCTGATTTTGCTAATTTGAGTCCTCTCTCTTTTTTTTTTTTTTTTTTTTTTTGATGAGCCTGGCTAGAGGTTTGTCAATTTTGTTTATCTTCTCAAGAAACCAGCTCTTGGTTTCATTGATCTTTTGAATTGTTTTTCTGTTCTCTATATTGTTTATTTCTGCTCTGGTCTTTATTATCTCCTTTCTTGTACTCCCCTTGGGCCTCTTTTGCTGTTCTTTTTCCAGTTTCCTTAGGTGTAAGGCTAACCTGTTGATTTGAGATTTTTCTTCCTTCTTTAGGTAGGCCTGCACTGCTATAAACTTCCCTCTTAGGACTGCTTTCGCAGCATCCCAGAGGTTTTGGGTCGTGGTGTTTTCATTTTCGTTTGTCTCGAGGTATCTTTTGATTTCCTCCTTGATCTCATTTGTGACCCACTCACTATTTTTTTTTTTTTTTTTTTTTTTTGAGGGCAGTGTCACTGGCCCTCATATGTGGGACCCGAACCGGGGCCGCCGGCTTCCCAAACCAGCGCTTAACCACCACGCCACTCAGCCGGCCCCCACTCACTATTTAATAGCATATTGTTTAGCCTCCATTTATTTGTCAGCTTCCCGGATTTCTTCTTATAATTGATTTCTAGTTTCATAGCATTGTGGTCAGAGAATACAGTTGAAATGATTTCAATCTTCTTAAATTTATTGAGACTTGTTTTGTGGCCTAACATGTGGTCTATCTTAGAAAATGTTCCATGTGCACTTGAAAAGAACGTATATTCTATAGCTTTGGGATGAAATGCTCTGAAAATGTCTGTTAAATCCAGCTGGTCTAATGTGTCATTTAAGGTTGCTGTTTCCGCATTGATTTTCTGTCTGGAGGATCTGTCCATTAGTGACAGCGGGGTGTTGAAGTTCCCTACTATGATAGTGTTACTGTTGATCTCTGTCTTTATGTCTGACAATATCTGTTTTATATATTTAGGGGCTCCTATGTTAGGTGCATAGATGTTTACTAGAGTTACGTCCTCTTGTTGGATCGATCCCTTCATTACTATGAAGTGTCCTTCTTTGTCCTTTGTTATATTCTTCAATTTAAAGTCCATTTCATCTGATATAAGTATCACTACTCCAGCTTTTTTCTCAGTATCATTTGCATGAAATATTTTACTCCATCCCTTTACTTTCAGCCTGAATGAGTCTTTGGATCTGAGGAGAGTCTCTTGTATACAGCATATGTTGGGGTCTTGCTTTCTTATCCATTCAGCCACCCTATGTCTTTTTATTGGAGCATTTAATCCATTTACATTTAATATGATTATTGATAGGTATGTATTTATTGCCATTTTGTTATTTGTGTTTGTAGTCTTTCTTGGGTTGTTTTTCTCTTCTACTTAAAGAAGCCCTTTTAGCATTTCCTGCAAAGCTGGCTTGGTGGAAATGAATTCCCTTAACTTATTCTTTTCTGCAAAGCTCCTTATTTAGCCTTTGATTTTAACTAATAACCTTGCTGGATACAGCAATCTCGGTTGTAGGCCTTTATTTTTCATCACTTTGAAAACCTCCTGCCACTCCCTTCTGGCCTGCAAAGTTTCTGTAGAAAAGTCAGCTGATAATCTTATGGGGGTACCCTTGTAAGTAACTTGCTGCCTTTCCCTTGCTGCTTTAAGGATTCTGTCTTTGTCCTTAACCCTTGCCATTTTCACTAGAATGTGTCTTGGAGTGGGCCTGTTTGGAATCATCCTGGTTAGAACTCTCTGTACTTCCTGAGCTTGTATTTCAATGTCCTTTGCCAGGTTAGGGAAGTTTTCAGACATTATTACTTCAAATATATTCTCAATCCCTTGCTCCCTCTCTTCTCCTTCTGGTACTCCAATGACCCGGGGGTTATTGGGTTTGATGTTGTCCCCCAGCTCTCTTAAACTATTTTCCATGTTTTTCATTCTTTTTTCTTTTTGTTGTTCCGCATGGGTGATCTCTGCTATTTTGTCTTCTAAGTCACTGATTCGATTTTCTGCTTCATCCAATCTGCTAGTGATTCCATCAAGTTTGTTATTTAATTCAGTAATTGTGTTCTTAAGTTCTAGCTGGTTGCTTTTCATGATTTCTCTATCCTTCTTTATATTTTCATTAATTTCCTTGAACATTCTAATAATCAGTGTTCTGAACTCTGTCTCTGATAGGTTGGTTACCTCTATTTGCTCTATTTCCACTGATTCAGGAAGTTTCTTCTGTTCTTTTATTTGTGTTGTGTTTCTTTGTCTCCCCATTCTGGCTTACTCTTTGTGTTTGCTTCAATATAACAGATAGATCCCCCAGGTTTCTCAGTCTTTTCTTGGTAAACTTATAAGGTGTGTGTCCTTTATATTTGAATTACTCAGCCTCCCTATTCTCCTGTGCTTGTATCTGAGGTGTTCCTTGTGTCGTGCGTCCTCATTTGTTGAAGTTTTAGTTTTGATTGCTTTTGGTTTGTCAGTAGGTGGGATTGACTCCCAGATTGATTAGCTGTGAGGATCAGCAGCGTCTGCAGTTTATGAGCTGCTGAGAGAGGATTGACCCCTCTGATGAAACTTGTACCCTATGGGCCCGAGTACCTGTAGCAACTTCCTTTTGTGTGTGACTCTTGTATGTCAAACCCAGAAATGCTCTGGTTTTATCTAAAGTTGGCCTCCAGGTATGATGATTCTTGTGTCTGTTTGTTTGGACCCACTGCTGCAGAGTGATTTTAGAGCATAACAGATCAAGAAGAACAACCTCCGCAGCCACCAAAGGAAACCAAATGCTTGCATAAGTAAAAAAAAACAACCATCAAACTACAGTCAACTTGTACAGAAATATCAATCATACTAATGAAGAAAACAAACAGTAACAAAACAAAAACCACACACACACAATAATAACAGAAAAGGAAACAAAATAAAATATAATATCCTAAAATAAAAAATAGAATAAACATGAGAAACCAATTAGCTATACCTAAAAAATAAAAAAATCTCAATAAACTAAAATAATAATAATAAAAAAGTAAGAATAAAAATTAAAAAAATAAAATTTGCAGAAAAAAGGAAAAGAGGAAAAGTATAGCAGTGAGAAGAATGAATAAAATAAGAGAGAAAGTGAGAGTGGGGAAAAAAGAAAAAGAAAAGAAAGAAAAAGAAAAATATATATATATATTTGTCTACACACCCATATATATGGACATATATTCACCTATATACACATATATATATGCCTATATTAAAAACTACAAATTGATAAGAATGAAATAGAAATAAAAACCAAAAACAACCAAGGTAAGCAGCCAATAAAGGGAAAACAAAACAGAATAAAACCAAACAAACGAAAAATACCCGTGCCGGTCTTGGCTAAAGTCCACCAAGCTCTCTTCAGTTTGTCTGCTGTACAAAAATTCCTGTGCGTCTTGTGGGAACAGCAGGCCACCTGATGCCTAGCGTGATCCTGGCACTGCAGGTTTGCTGTACTTGAGTGTGGTTGTGACGTGTGATTGGTGGTTTTTACAAAGTCACTGCCTTTTTGCTTTTGCCTGTCCCAAGGCAGGCTGCATCCCCAAAGCCTCAATGAGTGTCTCCGGGCACGCTTTGGGTTGACAGCGTGTGGCTAAGATCCCCGCTCCGCGTCTCTTGGGGACCTGCGTCTCCGCCCGGCGCGCTGCGTTTCCGCACGAGTCCTCTTGTTTCCCCTCCTCCTGGGTTTAAGGCGTCTGCCTCGGAGCTGGTGCGCGCCCGCGCGGATCTCCTGCTGCTCTCCCAAAGGATCTGCCGGGATTTAGGGGACTGCGTGCACCCTGCCGTGCGGCTAAGATCCCCGCTCCATCTCTCGGGGACCTGTGACTCCGGCCGGCGCCGCGCTTCATCTCCGCGGGCGAGTCCTTTTTTCCTCTGCTCCCGGGTTTCAGGCTTCTGCCTCGGAGCCGGCGCCGTTCTCCTGCTGCGCTTCTGGAGGGACTGCTGCCGTGATTTAGGGGACTGCGTGCACCCTGCTGTGCGTCTCAGATCCCCGCTCTGTCTCTCCGGGACCTGCGTCTCCGCCCGGCGCACGCTGCGTCTCCAAGCCCGAGTATTATTTCTTCCCCTGCTCCCGGGTTTCAGGCTTCTGCGCTCTTCGGGACCCGGTGGGCACAGAGACTGATCCCTGAACCGGGAGGGTGCAGGGATTGATCTTGCCCTGCCGCGGCTGGGCTCTGCACCTTGCTTCCTGGGGACCCGGCGAGCCGCGGGTGCAGCTCGTACCTCTGCACAGTCGTCTCCTCTCTCTCCTCCCGCACTTGCCCGGCCTGAGGCTTCTGCCTCAGACCGCAAACCAATGAGCTCTTGCTGAACTCTAGGTGGGCCGCGGGCCGGGGGAACACTCACTGTGCCTCCGCAGCCACGGGTGTGGGCTGCACCTCACGCGTCTCGCCGCCTTCTTCCCCTACTCGCCCGGCCTGCCCACCATCCAGCAATCCTTGTGTGGAACTCTTAGTTGCTCTGTGTGATGAGTAGAAGTCTCTTTGAAGTGTATTAGAAGTTCAAATTGTGGATATTTCCAGGAGAGATTTCATGGAGCCCTCCTCACAGCCGCCATCTTGCCCCGCCTACCCTCATTTTCAATTTTACTTCAGAGCCACAAGCTTGCGAGCCATAGTTTGCTGACCCCTGGCAGCTCTTCCATCTCAAAAGTTTGCTGACCACTGATCTAGCCTACTGTTGTAACTAGTAAATCTTTCAGTTCAGTTATATAATCTTTAGCTACAGACTATCTTGTGGGTCCTTTATTTGTTTTCTGTTTGTTTGTTGATATTCCCATTTTGTTCATGTGCCATTCCTGATTTAATTTAGTTGTCTGTGTTGTCTTGTATCTCACTCAGCTTCTTTGGGAATTTTGGATTCTTTGTCAGACTATTGATAGATTCCCATTTCTTTAGAGTCAGTTACTTGAGATTTATTTTGGTTCTTTGGTTGTATCATATTTCCCAGATTCTTCATCTTTCTTGTAGCTTTGTGTGGTGTCTGCGCATATAACAAAACAGCCACCTTTCCCTATCTTAAAGGCTCGCTTCAACAAAGATTTTCACCACTCACCTTGGCTAGGGATTCTGACTCTCTTGAATCTTTTCTATGGATGTGCACACCTTACTCTTCTCTCACTCCTGGGGGAGAAATCTTAGGGTATGTGGCTTCTCCTAATCTTTCAGAGCCCTGCTTGTAGCAGTAATCTGCCCTGCCCTTTTCTTTGTTCTTAACTTCCCCCAGACATCTGTACTATGCCAGTTCTGTTCGTGCTCTGTGTGAGGCAAGATGGATAGCCGTCCCTACAAAGTTGACTGAAAGGCCTGGGATGTTTGATGCATACTCCACTTTCTCTTTCCCCAGAGAGAGAAATTATGAGCCATACTGATCTATCTTCATGTTGAGACATGCTTGCTTTTGGGAGGTACTGACACAGGTAAAGGGAAATTGCTCTTATCTATTTCAATTCAGCTGTTCTTAGTTTTGTATTAATCTGGGGACTGTAATTTCTGAGCTGAAATCTGTGCCTCTCATAGAGGTATTTTGGTCCACATATCTTTGTTAAATTAGTGTTTCTGTAGAATATGTGAACTGGGATTTTTTTATCTGCCATCTTGATGATGTCACCTCTCACATTCTTCTTGGTGAGATATTTTCTATCTCTGTGTATTTAATCTTTATCCAGATAGTATTTACTTGAGGTCAGTAATGTTTTCAAGACAAAGATTAGCTCAATTACCTAGTTTTATTGAGTTGTTCCACTTTTGTAGAAATTACTCACAGGTTAGAAGCACAACTTTAAGCAGTTCCTCAAAATACTAAGCATGCAGTTTTACATTAGTAATTTACATTACTAGCATTTAAATACTGGCTAAGTATGTTGTTGATATTATGGTAAAAGATTAAATGTAAATTATCCTTAAATGAATATGATTTTAAGAAATCTCATAAATATTATAAGTTCATTAACTGACTTAAATTAATGGTTATCAAACTTAAGAACTCATAGACCCTGAGAATATATTTGCATTTTCCTGAGGATTCCACAAACTCCAGTCTAAGAAACACTGGGCTTAAATCTTAATTGCCATTAAAGGCTTCACCTTAAAATGCTTTATAAAATGTTGTACAGCTGGAGTTGGCTGAATTTCCATATTTTAACAGTTTAAAACAGCTATTGTTAGGGATAATGATGCTTTTGTTCAACTTAATTTTAATTGTATGCAAATTTTTAAATTTGCCACAGGCTTACCATTTGTGGTAAACTTGTGGAAGTAGTTATAGTTCCTTTTTCTTTTCAGGAAAGCTGCCAGTATCAGAAATCACTGTCTGCCTCAAAATTGCAGCTGTGGTTGTCTTCTCAGATTACTAGGAAATTAAAGCAGAGTTTATAGCAAACTTGAAAATTATTATACAGCAAAGAATTGTTACTAAAAAAGATAGTTAATGAATGAAGACAGAGGAAAAAGAGTAAAAATAAGAGAAAGATCAGGACATTATTAAATTAATTTGTCTTATCCTTAAATGCATAGGAAAAAACACTATCTTTGAAATTCCTTTTCCAAGATTGGATTTTGTCCATTTCTCTTCTTTTTTAAAATTTAATCTCTTAGTAGATAACTGTTTATTCCTACATATGGATAAAATTTAAAGAAAAGTTTTAAGCCAAATAGAAACAGATACATAATATGTCTCTATAAATCACTTTACAATGAACAGAAATTAATAGCTCATAAAATTGAAATATAGCTGAAGGCACTCTAATAGAAGCCATTACTTTACTTCAATTAAATGAGATAATGCATAGGAAAATAAATAAATATTGATGAATAATAGTAAGTTTTGTAATATTGTTTCTCATAGCCTTCTCAAATATGTGTTCTGATCCAGAACTACAGTTCATTATATAAAATCTATTAGAAGTTTGTCTTTCTTTGTATTCTCTTTGATATGTGGACAACTAACTACTCTAGAAAACCCATTCCAACACTTATAAAGATTCTAAATGTGTTGTGAAGATTTTATGACTTGTGCTACAAAGCACTCTAAAATAAAATAAAACTATGTTTAGTATTCTGAGGTTATTCATCATCAAATAAAAGTAATGTTCATTTTATGCTCCAGCCCAACCCTTAATGTAGTTATGTAAAGGAGCTACTTTAACTGTTACGTATCCAAAACGAAGACATTTCTCTCTATAGTATTGCATGCTGAGTCTTCGGGACCATCATCCCCTGAACATGCTCTATCAGGATTTGGCTTGGTTAAATCATAACATCAATCTCCTTCCTTCTGTCAACACTTGCAAGTGTCAAACTGACTTATTTTTTTACAAATTTTCCTAGATCTGTTGGTTACTTAAGACCATTGCAAAGTCACGGTGAGTTTTGGGAAAGTAAATGGGAATCTAGTTACTCCCTGGTAAATTGTCAGTTACAGGCTTTCATATTTTCTTAAGATAAAGCAGACAATTTGCTTTAGACTTAGGCAAGTCTTTAAAAGGCCAGAAGTTTGGGTTGGTTATGCCCACAAAATAGTTTCTAAATATGTAAAGTACACACGGTTTGTAAAATTCAGCAAATGATTTTCCAGGAAATCATGCAAAGAATAGCTTTCTTTATAAATTGTGCGTATGGTAGACACTGAAAAAATATATTAATTGCTAACCTCATATTGTTATGGGGGTACCAAAATAAATTTGATACACAAAACTTTTCTGGGTAAATTTTGACACCCAAAATTTGGTTGTATACTGCTTCTTTAAATAATATTTATGTAAATTAATCTACCATATCCATATATTATATATATATAGTTTAATATAAATAATAATTTATATTTGCATAATATAAAATGTACAAAATAATTAGCTATTTTTTCTTACTTAAATATATTAGTGTACTACAGATTAAAGAGATAACTGAATTTGGGGAGCCTTCTAGAGCTCTGATCCAAACTCAAATATCCTAAATTCATTCCTTAACTTATTTAATGTTAGTTTTAAATTTATGATTCTTTCTGCTAAGTTTTTCATTTAAAAACTTTATAAGAAAACTCGCATAATGAGAAATTTTGATCCATGAGAATTTTAGTAAATTTGTAATTACTTTGATAAAAAGTCTGAAAATAGTAATAGTATCATAACAATTTGGCTTGTCATGATATTGTTTAATTTGAAAAAATTGTGAGAGTTGCATTAGAAAAGAAATATAGACCTTATCTGGAAAAGACGCTCTCAAATGTCCTATGAATGCTAAAGGAACACTATGGAAAAATATTTCACTTGGACTCAAAAGTATTAAATGCCTTGCAAAAATGCTGGTCAGCAAATGTAAGATATTTTTTTTCATGGTTGGTGCAATGAACTGAGAGGACATCCTCTATTTTAATATTAACTATGTAGAAAAGTAGTATAATAACTTATGGCAAAGAGATTCATTATGAGTCACACCATGATTCTTTGTCATTCCTCGGTGTGTGAATCATATTAGTGAACAATTATTTAGTATTAATTTTACAAAAAGAGTAACATTCATAGTGTTATTCTGGAGGACTGGATAACAAAATTTGATTTGGTCAGAAAACAACTATGTTGCCATTGAAATAAGCTAAGTGTGAGCCAACCTATTGAGCCAGCAAATATCAGAGATTTGAGCTCCATTATTATAGATGGCATATTAGCATATTAGGATGGAAAATAAAACCCTACAATAAATGCTGGCCTGATGACTGATTGATGAAACTGGAAAATTCAAAATGCTGAAATAATATAGAGGAGTAGAGGAGAGGGCATAAAGACAGAAACTGAGAGTGTGTTTGAGAGAGATTCATAGACTTGACACACCTAGTTTCTTCAACTGAAATTTCTGTCTAACTTCAGAGATTATGAAAATAAAAAACCATTGGATTTAACCATATCAAGTTGCTAATAATTTACCATTTTTGACCTACAAATATGACATTTTTATATACTTCAACATAATATAATGCAACTGACTTGGTCTCACTTTTAATGAGGATTCAATAAAAGGCGCTTCCTTACCTAATCTCATGTGATTCAGTATAGAGTTACTTTTGCCCCTCTCATAGTAGCATTCTACAATCTTGCAAAACCTAAGATTCCATGGTGCTATTGAAAAAGAAATGGGAAAAGAACTTCCTGCAGACAAGCACAGGAGAGTAAAAGAATCCCAACATTCAATGAATGTTTATTGAACCTTTACAAATGACAGAGGGAAACACAATAGACATCCTTGTGGAATGTGGCCACAATGGTCATTAAGTAGAAAAAAAAATGTCTTCAAAACCACAGATTTTTCTTTAAACATCATATGATGGTTACAGTCTACAATATGTCCAAGAATTTTTTCATTGTTTTCCTGTCCTCAAAGTCTTAGAGAAAAAATAATTTCCATAAAAGTTTGTATCTATATCCTTATGATTTCTAAAACCTCTATAGATTACCAGTTGTGCATTTACATAGCCAACTTTGAAGAGCATGGGACAACTCCAGAAACTAGAAATGGAAAGAGAGCTTCTGAGAATCAAAGACATTGTGAATCGGAGTAATTCAAAGGTTCATGGAAGAGATAGAAATGAAGTTGTACTTCTAAAGACAGGTAAAATTTAGATACTAAAAGTGGAAAGCAGAGTCTAAATAAGGAAGAGAAACAAAAGGAATTTGTGCGGCACATTGGACAAATCCAGCTAAAGAGGTAAAGAATGTACACAAATAAATGCAAAGACACCCAATGTTCTTGGATTGTCAGAATTATTAATATTGTGAAAATGTCCATACCCTAAAGCAATCTACAGATTCAATGCAATCTTTATCAAATTCCAATGACATTTTTACAGAAACAGAAAATAACAAACAAATAAAAAACTTTCCTATAATGTGTATGGAACCACAAAAGACCTTGAATAGCCAAAGCAAGCTTCAGAAAGAAAAAATTTGAAGACATCACGTGTCCTGATTTTAAACTATATTCCAAAACTGTAGTAATCAAATAGTAATCAAAACAGTTTAATACTGACATAAAAGTAGGCACATAGACCACTGGAACAGAATAGAGAGCCCAGAAATAAATCCATGCATATACAGTCAACTATTTGTTGATACACGAGTCAAGAACACACAATGGAGAAAGAATAGTTTCTTCAGTAAATAGTATTGGGAAAACTGGATATTCACATGCAAAATAATCAAATTGGGCCCCTACCTTACACCACTCACAAAACTTAACTTGAAATGGATTAAAGACTTAAATGTAAGACCTGGAACTGTAAAACTCCTGGACGAAAACATAGGGAGTAAGCTCCTTGACATCAATCTTAGCAATGGGTTCTTTTTGGATTTGATACCAGAAGTAAAATTAGACAAGTGGGAGGACATTGAACTAAACCACTTCTGTACAGACATGATAATGAGCAACAGAGTAAGCAGCCAACCTCAGGAATGGGAGAAAATATGTGTAAACCATATATCTAATAAAGAGTTAGTATCCAAAATATATAAAGAACTCATTCAACTCAATAGCAAAAAAGCAAATAATCCAGTTAGAAACGGGCAAAAGGCCTAAATAGATATTTTTCCAAAGAAGACCTACAAATGGCCAATAGGAACACACTAATCACTAGGGTAATGCAAATCAAAACCACAATGAAATATCACCTCACACATGTTAGGATGGCTCTTTTCAAAATCAAGGGATAAAAAATGTTGGCAAAGATGTAGAAAAAAGAGAACTCTTATACCCTGTTAGTAGAACTGTAATTGGTATAGCCATTATGGAAACAGTAAGGAAGTTCCTTAAAACATTAAAAAACAGAACTACCATATGATTCAGCAATCCCACTGCTGGGTATATATACAAAGGAAATGAAATCAGTATCTTAAAGAAATATCTTCACTCCCATGATTATTACGGAATTACTTATAATAGCCAAGATATAGAAACAATCTAAATGCCCTTTGATGGATGAATGGATTATTTTTTAATGTGGTATATATTATATATACAAGGAATACAGAGGGTGCCAAAAAAATGTAAACACATTTTAAGAAAAAAAAACCTGTATTAAAGTCACGCTGATGGTAACCACTTTGAGCACCTCTTGTAATTGCAGAAGTAAAACTTGACTTGTAGTCATCTTTTGTTATCAGTATATATTATTACAATTTTAATACAATTTTTTCCTTTCTTAAAATGTGCATACATTTTTTATCACCCTCTGTATTATTCAGCCATTAAGAAGAAAACAAAATCTTATTATTTGCAACGACTTGGCTAAGTGAAGGCATTATGCTAAGTGAAATAAACCAGACAAAGAAAGACAAGCATGGGGCCGGCCGAGTGGCGCCGAGTGGAGCTTTGGTTAAGAGCTGGTTTGGGGATGCCATCGGCCCCGGTTCGGATCCCACGTATGAGGGCCAGTGACACTGCCCTCTACAGCTAACAACAGCTCCACCTGGAGCTGGGCTGCGAGCCCTGGTGACGGTGTGGTGTAGGCTGCAGCCCCTGCTGCAGTGGGCTGCTATAGGCTACAGTAAGTGGCCGGCAGCCAGCGTGAGCTGCCAATAGCCCCGGTGAGCGACCATCCAGAGGCCGGCGACCGATCTGCCTCATCGGGGAAAAGCGCAATGAGGATACCAACATGGACCAGTGAAGCAACATCCTCCGCACCTAGACTGAAGAACAAATGGACAGCAACTTGTCTGTTCCCCTCCCCCAATTCCCTAATAAAAAAATCTAAAAAAAAAAAAAAAAGACATGCATATGATCATTTATAAGTGGAATCTTAAAAAAAAAAGCTGATTTCGTACAAACAATAGAATGGTGATTGGCAAGCTGGGGGGAGGGAAAAATAGGGAAATGAATGTAGGTCAAAAGGAACAAATTTTCAGTTATAAGAAGAAGTTCTGAGGCTCTGGGCCGGCTGAGTGGCAGGGTGGTTAAGCGCTGGCTTGGGAAACCAGCAGCCCCTGTTCGGTTCCCACATATGAGGGCCAGTGACACTGCCCTAAAAACAAAACCAAAAAAAAACAAACAAACAAAAAAAGAAGTTCTGAGGCTCTGATGTGCATGGTGACTTTAATTAATATGTTATTATATACTTAAAAATTTGCTGAATGTTGATCTTAAGTATTCTCACCACACACACACAAAGAGTTAATTAACTATGTGAGGTGATGGATGTGTTAATTATCTTAATCTTGGTAATCATTCCACAATGTGTGTGTGTGTGTGTGTGTGTGTGTATAAAATCATCATGTTGTACACTTTAAATATGTACAATTATATTTGTGTATTACTCCTTAGTAAAGTCATGGAAAAAAGGAGAGCAGAACAAACAGTATGGGTTTTTCCTCAATTGCCTCTTATTTACCCATCATTTAAGGGATTCTGGACTTATAAACTGGATCAAGTCATAAAACTGGATAAGAAGATATAACCCTTCACCTTCATGACTGAAGGCAGGCTTTGTATTTATTCCTAGAGTCCTAACGATCTGTTAGCTAATGCCAAAGATCCTTGTAGTTAAAAACTTTCTGATTACTTATGTAGCCATGAAGATTATTATGATAACCATATTCACTTTTCTCCAGTTCTTAAAAGCTGCTTCTAGGTTTTTGCTACTCTTGGGTTCCCTTACTTCCATTAAAATATATTTAAATTTTACTTGTTACAGTTCATTATCATCTTTTGTCCACAATGTGTAGCAAGTAAAATGTTTTCAATATAGCTGTGCTTCCTTGCTATGGATTTAGCAATTCCTTGATAATATCAAAATCTCCTGGAGGGGAGGAGGGAAGAATGCCTTAAGGAGGTATGATGATAAAATACCTGTTAATATATAATTTATATAACTGTCTTCTTTACAATTATCCAAGACTTGACTTGATGCCAAAATTATATATATATATATATATAAGCTGCTGCTAAAATGGATCTTAAAAAGAGGTACTTATTCTTATATAGATTGCAAAGTGAGAGCCGGTGCCATCTTTTCATCTTTGATGGTCATATCCCAAACTTCAATGCTATTAAAATGGACATGATAAAAATAGGTGAAATTTGGGCCGGCTGAATGGTGCATTGGTTAAGAGCTGGTTTGGGACGCCAGCAGCCCCGGTTCGGATCCCACAAATGAGGGTCAGTGACACTGCCCTCTACAGCTAACAACAGCTCCACCTGGAGCTGGGCTGTGCAAGCCCCAGTGATGGTGTGGACTGCAGCCTCTGCTGCAGTGGGCTGCCGTGGTCTACAGTGAGTAGCCAGCAGCTAGTGAGTGGCTGGCAGCCAGCGTGATCTGCCAATAGCCACGGTGAGCAACCATCCAGAGGCCGGTGACGGATCTGCCTCATCCACGAAGAGCGCAGTGACGATGCCAGGATGGGCCAGTGAAGTCACGTCCTCTGCAACTAGACTGAGGAACAAAAAGACAGCAGCTTGTCTGTTCCTCTTCCCTGATTCCCCAATGCTGTTGCCCTCCCCCAATTCCCCAATAAAATCTTTAAAAAAAAAAAAATAGGTGAAATTTGAAATATAACATCATGATATAGGGCCTAAGTACTAATAATGGCAATAAATAATAGCTATAGAAATCCTTCTCTTTCTTGGTAGATAGAAAAAGGAAGAACAAAAAATAAGAGAAATTGCATTAGGAAAACAGAAGCAAAAGAAATAGTAGAATAAAAAGGAGGAGAAGAATAAAATAGAGATTTGGTAATGAGAGAAAGCATGACAGTAGGCTTCTGAGTCAACTGTCCATCCTTGATCTGGTAAATGGGTTCTTCTGAGGGAGGGCTACGCTGGGATTTAGGTAGCAAACCACATGCCTGACTGTAATCTAATAATCTACCATTTTCTCAATCCCTGTGTGCACTTAGCTCCCTCTGTTGGATTTATATTGTTTACACACAAGTGATATTTGCTCTTTGAAGGCGCAGCCAAACAGAATTCCCTTCCAATATTTTACATTCAAAAGATGAGGAAAATAATCTCTTCTTAGTGTTTCAACATTTGTATACATTTTCTAAGTGACGATCAAGACGAATTGCTTGCACAACTCAAGACTTTTCCTCCAGGTCTTTATTCTAGTAGAGAAATTTAAGTATTTCATATCTTTGCCACACTGACTCTCTCACACCAAGTATTCAAAATTGCAACCACACAAAGGGAGAAGTTTTCCTATTACAAGGCAATCACAATAATTTTCAGTAACCACAAGACCTCTTGTGATTCTATGATTTTAATATAATAACAAAGCCCTCATTACCAAATGGGTAAAGGTACACATTTTTCTAATAGCTTAATTCATGTTTAGATATAAAATATAAGGACTAGGAAGGACCTCTAGAATTTTGGGAGATTTTGGAGTGGCCATAATTTAGGATATGGAATATGTTTATTTATAAATTGCAATAGGTGACACTGAAATGATATGCTTTGTTCATTATTTTATGGAGTCTCTCCCAATCAATTTTTTCCTCAGTTTTTCTAATAGTTTTAGAAAAAATCTTGGAATAAATGGACATAGAACCTCATTTTCATGAGATTTACAACCTTTCCTCATTGTTTGTTTCTCTAACACTTGATTTGTTAGACTGGAGTGTGGGTTAAAGAGATTCCAAAGACTTGAACTGACCTAGTCATAAGATTTCTGTGTTGCCCCAAAATTTGAATGCACATTAAATTCTCTTGTGCTTTTTATTTTATTTTATTTTTTTGAGGGCAGTGTCACTGGCCCTCATATGTGGGACCGAATCGGGGCCGCTGGCTTCCAAGGCCAGCGCTTAACCACCGCGCCACTCGGCCGGCCCTCTCTTGTGCTTTTTAAAGTAGAATAAATTGATTGATGAAACCTACAGTTTCTCCCAAGTCCCAAGTGTTTATCTTATTGGGAATGTCGATGGCCTACTACATACTGACTTTTCCATGACTCTCACCATCTCTGGGAATTTCTTAGAACGTGTGTGTGTGTGTGTGTGTGTGTGTGTGTGTGTGTGTAAGGGAGAGACTGATAAGAGAAGAAGAACTGATGAAAAGCAATGCTTAGGATTTCATATAAAAGTTTGTCCCGTATGTATATTCTAAATTTTTTCCCTATGTTGCATTTATTTTGCAGCATATTAAAAATGGAAGAGCTATGAGGCACTCATGGCCTCTATATTACTCAGGTATCATATGACTATAAGGAAAAAAAAGAATCTTTTAAACTAGTATAGTACATGAGATTTATTGTAGAAAATCAAGGGAACATCAAGGAATCCAAATAGAAGGAAGCTGAGCAGAGCCCCAAATCATTCTGCAATGAGAGATTGTTGTGTTGTTTAGGAAATAAGAATGCTAATCTCTTGATTTCTTTCCTTCTGAAGCCACATGAGTCTTCATCTATGTGATCATGCCTCTGTTTACAGAGCTGATTTTACTGCATTCAAATGGTCTTTTATTGCTGCCCTAAAATCTGCCCCAAGTTTCTATAACCTTCCATGCTTGGTTTCTATGTACTACTTTTATACTCCCAGGGGAAAGAATATGTTATCTCAGCTTATGTGATGTACACAGTGCAGGTTTAATCAGGGAACTGGACTTTGTGTCTAGAACAAGGATGTTTCAATATCCACTTAGTGGAAGGTTGGTATCACACTGTCTAACAAAGGGTGTGGAAAAGACATCAGTGGCATATTTAATATTCTTACTTCAATGTGCAAGCAATTCTTTTAAAACAAGAGAATAATCAATGTATTTCTACCACTGAAAGTTAAATTGAAAATCAAGACATTTCTTTCAATAATATTCAATATACTTGAGTAGATGCCAGGAACTATATCAATTTAGTAAAATTAACCTGCCTGCTTATTTTCTTTTCCCAGCTACTCTGAGATTTCTAAAATATGAGAGTTGTTGAGAATAACTTTCTTACCTATGATCTAGATAGCTCAGCCAATTTCTATTAATTAAATTCTGCTTATTTCCACTCCTAGTTAATCAAAGTATAACAATAGAAAGTTATGCTAAACAATGACAATGTAAAAGTTTTGAAATATATTTTGAGTTCTCTTGATGCCATTTTTATGGGCAAAAGGAGTTACTAGAGGATTTGGACCATTTTACAATCTGTATTAGGTTTCAGAACTTGCATACACACAAATATTCGTTCAGTTGCATAGAGAGAACTTAGAGCCAACAATAACTTTGGTATTTATTAAAAGCAGGTCACCCTTTTAACGGTAAAATGTTTTGTGCTAAAAGCAAGAATAATTCGCTAGATCTGTTATGGCTCAAAGAATACAGGAATGCTTCTTGGAAAGGAAAATGTATAGCACTCAAAATATTCATAAAACCAAATATTGTCATGATGTTTTCCAAAAGGGTAAGATACCAATCAGATAGCAGCATTCATATAAATGAACTTTCTGTGAAGGTTGAACAGGAACTAATTTTTGTGTTGTTACAATCAATTTCTGTCTTAGAGACAATGCTAAATTATTAATAATGTCCATTAACCATTGAGAATATTAAAATGCTTACCTTTTTAATATTTTTATCTACTGATTGGTTCTACTAAATTGAATTTCTAACATCCCTCATTGACTAAATAATTTTCTTAATATTCTAGACTCCAAAACACTCTGCTAAAGGATAAAGTAATAATTATTGTGCATATTAAAATAAACTAAGTGCTTTGCATAAGTGAGCATATTTAATGATTACAGCAATACATTATAGATATTGTCATTTACGGAACAAAATATTGAACATCAGGGAGATTAGATAAATTGTCCAAAATCAAATAGCTAATAAATGTCAGAAATGGAAGTTGATCAGGGCTGTATGTCTATAAAGTTCATGTTGTGTTTTTTTTTAAAATGTCCTACATGCTATGTCAGTGATTTCCCATTTCTTATCATATCAAGTTGAATCTGCTCAGCCTGGCTTTCACAATGACCCGCTACCTCCTGCCTCCTTAGTTAATCAGCCTTCCTTTGTACTGCTCTCCCATGTGAAGCTTCTTTTTTAGTCATTAGTCTGCTTCTACCTCCAGGCATTTTTTTTTTTTTTTTTTTGAGGGCAGTGTCACTGGCCCTCGTATGTGGGACCCGAACCGGGGTTGCTGGATTCCCAAGCCAGCGCTTAACCACCGCGCCACTCAGCCGGCCCCAGGCTTTTGTTTTATCCGTTGTGGAGCTAGAAGGCTCAGTGCCTCTTTTACATCAACGCAAATCCTAAATACTCCATGAAAGCCCCTTCCCTTATGATAAATAATAACATTCCCAGGTACTCACTGTTTTGACCTTATTTTCTGCTTGCTGTTTTTCCCATGTCTCTCCTTTTATATTGTGGTCTAACAAATACCTCTTCAGGCTTATCAGCCTGACCCCTTCTCTTTTATAAGATCTACATATTACTTTGTCTCTTACTACCTGGTTCAAAACAGGCTTCTTCTCTTATAGATCCTTATATACTACATAGTTAGCGGCCATATGACCATACTATTGTGTGCAAGGTAGGGTGTAGAAGTTTATATAATCTAACAGAATTGATTTAGCACCTGATTTTTTTGAATGTTTTAATTCTCTGAAGAAACAAAAAATATGCAGTTTTTATGTACTGATATATAAAATTCAACATGAAGCATAAAATCCAACATAAGGCAAGCTTTTATGTAATGTGAAAATATGAAGAAAAATTTTTTGGTTTTCTTTGTTACACACACACACACACACACACACACACACACACACAATTATGCTATTTTATATCATAATGGATAGTAGAAAGGAAAGAGGAAGAAGAAAAGAGATCTTGTACCTGGCAGAGTCCATATCCTTCAAAAACTTTGTTTCTCGCCACTTCTAGTATTATCTATCTTCTTGTTATATGCGACTGACATTAAAGTTCTGAAAACAAGATTTAAACTACATTAAATTCAGGAAAAGTCTTGCATGGTAACTTAAGGGAATCACTGACTTTTAAGCCTCCTGTCAGTAATAGTGATCCTCCAACAGGGCCTAGGATCTCATGATTCTGCTGCCAAATCTAAGACGCATCAGATGCTTTGTGGTTTCAGACACCATTTTTTTCCTCGGTGAATTACATGGGGCAGTGTAATTCATGTTTTCCTATATTTAGCTGCATTCCAAAGAATTTCATAAGCATTCCCCTGAGCTCATTTTCCCATCCTCAGTCTGATGGCATGAAGCAAGAGGGGAATTTTGATGAATATACTAATATTTTGCTTCTTGGAATGTAGATTAGGGGTATTTTCATAGAGAGGTGAAAAAGGATTGGGAGAAATGGGAATAAAAGTGATTTGTTCTGGTAATCCTCACTGTTGCTGATGATGTTTTTGCACTAAATTAGTGGTTTGTGCACAGGAAGAGGGGCTTCTTCATACTGACACGCTTCTCCACTTCCATCTTTCATTTTATCTGAACCTATATGCATAAAGAACATATCAGATTTTACCTCCCATTAACAAAAAGCTGCTTTTCCAACCTGCATGCAAGAATTGAGCTGTGAATGAAGACAAAGGCCACTAAAGCAAAGAAGAGAAGGAATCGATTGTTATTTTTTCATAATTAATCTCTTTATCCCCCACAATTAAGGCAGAAAAAATTCATTAGCTACTTGATCTCAAAATCTTTAATCCTGGGCCGGCCGAGTAGCGCATTGGTTAAGAGCTGGTTTTGGGATTCCAGCGGCCACTGGTTCGGATCCCATGTATGAGGGCCAGTGACACTGCCCTCTACAGCTAACAACAGCTCCACCTGGAGCTGGGCTGTGAGCTCCGGCGATGGTGTAGGCTGCAGACCCTGCTGCAGTGGGCTGCCATAGGCTACAGTGAGTGACCGGCAGCCGGTGTGAGTTGCCAAGAGCTGCTGTGAGCGGCCGTCCAGAGGCCGGCGACCGATCTGCCTCATCCGGGAAGAGCGCAATGATGATACCAACATGGGCCAGTGAAGCAACGTCCTCCGCAAGTAGACTGAAGAACAAAAGGACAGACACTTGTCTGTTCCCCTTCCCCGATTCCCCAATGCTGTTCCTCCCCCCAATTCCCCAATAAAAATCTTAAAAAAAAAATAGCTCTTTAATCCTGGGGTTCCACAACCTCAAGAAAGAAATGTGCTAGCTTTTTTTGTTTGTTTTGATCTCCAGCTTTCCAAGGGTGTTCATAAATATGTGTTACCTTCACTAACAAGTTCGGGCGAGAGATGGGTAGTGGGGCTTACCAGTCTCAGGTCATATCACCACTCATTGAAATCTGGTGCCATATCATCTCTGTCTTCTCCCAGGAATTCTTGGCTCTTGTTGTAATTGAACATATCCAGTCCCCCCGCGTCCTTTTTCTCTTTAGGTTTTTGTTATGGTCCATTTGTATATAAGTCAAAATTGACCCCTAATGCTTCACATGAATCATCTCATCTAATCAACTCCAAAGCAGGCTTAATCAGCTCAAACTGGAAAATTTCCTTCAAATACCAATATTTGATAACCTGTAGTTGGAATGCACTTATATTTTGTATATCATTTAGATAGAAAAATTTGTGACTAATGTTATTTATCTTTTCCAGTATAATTTTTGATAGACCCAAAGGCCTTTATAGTATTTACACAATTTCTATTTTTCCAAATAATCACCTTTTAACTGAATTGAAAACTCTGTGGTGTGAGATGATGTCTCTCTTCTTTAAACTGCTCTTCCCTAAATTAATACACTTTTTTTTTTATATTTTATTTTTACATCAGAGGAAGTTAGTGCATTTTCGTTGAATGAATAAATCGATGAATTAATTCTGAGTAGGAATACTTAAATAATAAGCAACATAGGGTGCCTGTCATAACTGGTTATAATCTGATATTGACTCATACTTTATGAATAAACTAACATAAACATATACTAGGTATTCTGGGCAACACAAGACTATATTAGACTCAGCCCTTGTCTTCCATGAGCTTTCAATCTAGTTGTGAGTTCCCAGGAAGTACTTCAAGTTTGACATTGTAGAAGCCTCATGCCAGAAATTTCTGCCAGTACCAATTAAACTTATTTTCCCTCAAGTTTCCTGAGGCCAAAGTATACAAGGCCTGCAAATTACCTGATTACAGAAATGAGATCTAGAGTAAGCATTGCAAATAAGTCCCAAAATTACCAAACAAAGCATTTTTGAAAATCAAACATCTCTTCCTAGTGGCCCCAGGAGATATACACAAATTCAGAAGATAAAAAAGCAGCATTCTTCACCTGTCTCCATATATTTCTTTGTCAGAACTGCTTAACCTTAGCTTTCCAGGCAGCCAATATGCGTGGACTGGAAAAGCAGAAATGATGGCAAATATCTCAAAGTCTAGGCTTTGCTCTCCGAATGCAGGAGCCTCAGTGTACCTGTGGGTAGAAGTGAGGCTGAAGATACACAGGTTTGCATTTTTTAATTAAAAAAAAAAATTATGACTGTTTCCAATGTTAACTAGTAAGAAGTTACTGACAGTGTGAGAATTCTGGAACTTGCTGAATCAATGAGAAGGGACTCCTTGGCCTCTCCGTCAGGCAGCGATTAGAAGTTGACCCCTGGAAGCCCACTGAAACCACAAAGCATTAATGCTGCCACTCTGCTCCCATCCCTGTGACAGAAGCCACGCGAGCATTTTTCATATGGTTTTCAACTTGTGGTAAAGAATTAAGCCCCAAACATCTTCGTGAACCTTGCATTTTAATTTACTAAACATTCAAGAATGAACCTTCTTTATTTCCTTTTGTAGATTTCTGTCACGATTTTATTTAAAAAATGCATGCCTGTGCCTCTGCTTCCTTGTTCCCAGAAATGGTTACATGTGTACAATAGATTCACAGTCCTTTCTGTAATCCCCTGAGGAGTGCAGCACACTGACGGGAGAAGAAAGTAGTGTGAACACCAAACCAATTGCCTGCCCTTGAACGAGCCTTGCAGTTGGGGCCCAGTAAAGATAAATACTCATCCATCCAGCGCCTTCATTTCTGTAATGTCTCACTGTCCAACTTAATAAATGCTTTCTTGCTGGGCTTTTGGCATCTCTTTGAATGAGGAATGTAAACTGAAAAGGCCTATGAGACTAAAACTGGCACAAAACACTATGATGAATAATATCAGGAGACACAGAGACTAGCTCAGTAGTCCCATATGCAGTGCCACATCCTCTACCAAAGGACAGATGGATTTGCTGCCTGGGATGAGGCTATTATGTAATTTCCAGATACATGAAAATATAAGAGAAAAAATGAGGGCAAAACTCGGTCCAATTTTATGCAAGTGGCTGTTAAGTATAAAACAAGAGAATTAAAATAGGCTCTTCAAGACAACTTAAAACTTAATAAATAGAGCCATTAACATACATTTAATCTGTAAGTATTGGAAAAGGAATGTATAGTGTTTTTTTTTATGAACATTTTAAAATTTGGAGAGAAACTTCCAACAAAACTACACAGAAGCTGATATTCAGTTATCTCTATATTTACACTGTGTCATAAACTATTACTGTGAAAGGCCTAAAAAAGCCTGTGGAAAAGCATACTTATCTTTCCTAAGTTGAATACCACTTAAAAGAGAGAACTTTCATGTTGGTGCTGAAGAGTCTGACTAGACTTTAGTTCAAATGATAGCACCCAAAAAAGCCCTCAGTTATATATTTTTTAAGTTTCTCTTTTCTTTTCACATATGAGACAGTCTTTGCCAGGCTATCATGTTTAAATCTTTGATTAGAATATGGAAATCATGCACCCAGATATCTTGAAATGTGTACCTATTAATTCAGACCCACCCAGTGAGAGAGGAGTTTGGTTACTCACTATCTTTTAGGTCTCTAGAAAACCAATTTTGAAGTGTGTTGTTGCAGCTGAAAGTTGGGAACCAGAGGCAGCATTACCATGGAAATGGTTCATCACCCAGGCTCACTGGATGGAGGTTAGGATTGGAGATGGTGGCAGTAAAGGATATATTATTTCTCTGGGTTCTACCAAATTAGTAGCATAGAGCCCTAATAACTAGAAAGGTTACCTCATGTTCCAAGATGATTCTTTGAACTTACCCTTTATATCAGTCAAAGAGGAGAAAAGAGATGAAGATGGGAATACCCTTTTATTATAAGGACATTCAGACTTTCAGACTTTCTTTTTACACCCATCTAGACTGAGGGTCACGCCTACTTATAAGAGAGGCTGAGAAATGTAGCCATTCCTCTAAATAACTGAGGGCCTTGTACAAAATTGAAAATCTAAGGAATATAAGAAGGTGGATATTGGGGGTCAAATAGCAGTATGTGCTCAGTAAGAAAAATCTAGAACTGCTGGTTTAAATGGAGAACACATTCATTTTAACTCTCATCCTTGTTCTTTAAAAATATAAATGTTTCCTA
This sequence comes from Aselliscus stoliczkanus, assembly GCA_033961575.1. Classification (NCBI taxonomy): domain Eukaryota; kingdom Metazoa; phylum Chordata; class Mammalia; order Chiroptera; family Hipposideridae; genus Aselliscus; species Aselliscus stoliczkanus. Next base: position 125,700,850 of record CM066733.1, read on the forward strand.
ATTTTGCTGCTATTTTGGAATTAAGTCAGCTTTAATTCCCTAGGAGGAAGTTATTCTCAGTAAAAATTTTCTCCAGTCTTAACATATTTTTAAAAGTAATGCATAATCTGTTAATATCTCATATATTACAGTGAATGACTTTCTAAATAATAATATTTCAAGTAGCACACATATTTGCCTTCTCAAAATATTTACTTTTGTAGCTAATTATACCATATTCATATGTTTTAATTAAACTTAAATTTAGTCTATTGTTAATGTGCTCTTTTATTGTTCATTCCCCATAACAAGATTTACGAATCTATATGAGGACTATGTATTCGTACATGAAAATTGGGAGGGGGTCTCCACTTTGGTTGAGACAAAGACACATAAACACTTATGACAAGAGTATTTTGGCCAAAATGAATGTGTCAATTTCTTATAGTGTTGCTTCCCAGAAGCAAGGAAAATAGGAAAGTTACAATTGGTTTGTGATTCATATTATTAATTTTAATTCTAACCACAATTAAGTTACCAGTAAGGTAGTGTTATATATAAGTACTTATTCATGTCTACTACATGAGCTGAACTGGAAATGCATTGGTGGATAAAAGACAGGACAACAGCTTTCAAAAAGCTTGCGATCCAGCCTCAATTTTTTCTTCTATAACAAAAGACATCAAAACAATCCAGTTAGTAAGATGATACATTTCCATTTTAATAGCCACATTTGTAAACAGTAACAGCAAGGGACCATATAAAAAGTTTACCCTTTTTACCATGTTTAAGAAACAATAGTTTTGGAACCAGCACAGGGTGCCAAAAATTGTATAAACATTTTAAGAAAGAAAAACTATATTAAAATTGTAATAATATATACTGATAACAAAAGATGAATACAAATCACTTTGACTTCTGCAATTACAAGAAGTGCGCAAAGTCATTACCATCAGCATCTAGACACTTCTGATTAAGGCGAACTACTGCTTGAGTAACGTTGACCAAAGTTTCCACTTGTATACATTTTTTTGGCATCCTTGGTATATATGAGTATATGCATTTATCATTTTTTATTTATTTCAAGGGCATTAGGGGGCATGTTAGAGACTTCCTACACATACCGTGAGGCAATCCAACATGTAGAAAACCCATAGATTAGCTGCATGAATTTGAGCAAAACTCCAAACTCTATTGTGAAGGTAAATAAATGAATGCTAATATACTCTACCATCCTTCAGTTCAGCATGCATAAAATGGGCACACTAATCCATAACTCTTATGGATGTGGTTAGGATTAAATAGTATAATTTGTGCTTAACATATACGAGACATACAACAGATATCCCCATCCATGTTAATGACAACAGGTTTGTTTGTAAATTCAAGAAAAAACAGCTGTCCCCAGTAACTGTCCTATGAACTTCTTGGGTTCAACATTGGTGCCTTCCTGCAGAATAACCAACATATTTATATCTTCAGAATTCAGTATAAGTAGTGGTTATTTTGGACCACTTTCTGTCAGGAGCAGAATATTATGACCCAACTGAAAGGAGATATTTTTTCTAAATTTTTTTTTTTTTCTGTTCCTGGTACTTGAGTTCAGCCAAGATACAGCAATTTCTCATTATTCCCAGTTAACAGTTAGACCTCTAAATGGTCTACTTTGTACTCAGCACTGACAACACAACTGGAGTGTTTTTATAATATCTAGATGTTACATTTTAGAAGGGGACATGGACAAATGAAAACATGTCCAGAAAAAATGATCTGATTGATGAGTGAGCTCTAAAACCATTCACATGTCATGTGAAAGATGAACTACCAGAAAGAGAATATTTAACTTAGAGAAGGAAAGATTATTGCGGTATATGGTAAGCACCTTCAAATATTTTAAACTGCTGTGTTGAAAGAGATAACGTACTTATTTTTTGTTGTTGTTATTTTAAAAGTTATAGCTGGGGCAAACGTGTTTAGAAAAGACCCCAGGTCAGGGCCGGCCGAGTGGCACCATGGTTAAGCGCTGGCCTGGGAAGCCAGCGGCCCCCGTTTGGTCCCATGTATAAGGGCCAGTGACACTGCCCTCAAAATAAATAAATAAATAAATAAATAAATAAATAAATAAATAAATAAAAAATAAAAGTTGAGGTGCCTGAAAAAAAAAAAAGAAAAGACCTCAGGTCAATATTAAGAAAAATTTCATAGAGGGGTTGATGGACAGAGCTGGGTTTGAATCTTCATTCTTTCCCCTACTTGATGAGCTTAACAAATTCACTTATCATCTCTAAGTATTGGTTTCTGAATCTATAAATTTATAATAATGATTATATATTATGGATCTATCATGTGCCATTCATTGAACAAGTTGCTTTGTATATGGTATTAATAATGCTTAAGGGTTATTATTATTTTTCTTTTAACACATAAGGAGGGAACAGTAAGTTTCAATCCTTTGCTTAAGAGTTTCCCTGAAATATTTGTGTTGGCACCTGAAGGAAATTGGTGCAGAATATCTTTTTGTAAATGAAGTTACTGCCTATGTTAGTGACCAAACCTGTCAGTATCTTATTTTATTTGGCTCATCATCTATTCAAAGTAAGAATGGAAAATGAGCTGGAGTAGGCTTTTAAAGTCCCAAGATAATAGACAATATGATTTGTAGAACTTAAGTGTTTTATCTTTACAAATAAATTTAGCTAATTAAAAGAGCAGAGGAAAAGTAAAATTCATGTTGGGGTGCTGAAAGAACATTAGGTATTGGTTTTTTTATGGCCAGTATTAGACAACTTTGAGAGCTTAGATTCTTCTTCGGCAGAATCTTGAAAAGGTCACAGTCTCTTTGAATATCAAGAATTATTTCCTATGAAATGAGAAAATTACAATAATGATTCCTGTTAGTTTCAGACATCTGGAACTCTATAAATAGACTAAAAATTACTATATTAATTGGTAATTATAAATTAATAGACTAAACTTCCTTAGATTTTAGTTCTTGAATTCACATATAACTTAAGTGAAATGAAATATTACCTTAAATACTTATCAAATATAGTATTCCCCTGACATTTTTCAGGTTGCATAGAGTTTATTCCATGAGGACATTGAGTGGAGAACAAATACACGCACACACAAACACACACACACACACACACACTCACACAACGGGAGTGCCAAAAACATGTATACACATAACTTGTATTCATCTTTTGTTATTGGTATATATTAAGTATTACAGTTTTAATATGATTTTTTTTCCTTTCTGAAAATGTGTATACATTTTTGGGGAGTTCTCACTCTCTTTCTCTCTCTCTCTCTCATATATATATATATATGATTTGCAAATACAGTAACTTTGGCCATAAATATGACTACAAAGTTTAAAATTTAAAACATTATAGAACATTTGCTATATTAACAGGGATTTTAATTTTATTTATATATTACAAAGAAGCAGTGAGGTGGGCTGCATCAATCAAAGGAAAATGATGAGAAAAAGGATTAGAGAGACTATAATAAACATGGAAGGCAAAGAGATCCAACCCATTCATAATTGGAGTCCTCAATACAGAAAACTAAAATTTAGGAAGAGAACTCATGGTTACACTTATGATTCAAGATAAGTTTTTAAGAAGTAAAAGAATACTTAAGCCTAAATATTAAAAATGCACATGCATATGAAAGTGAACCAGACTAGTTAATACTAAAACATTATTGGACTTCAAAGGTAAAAAAAGAATCCTTCATGCAGCAGTAAAATAAATAAAGATTGCCTATAGTGGGAGAGCATCAGATTGGGTCAGATTTCCCCCAGAGCTATCAGTTAAATAACATCAATACTATTAGTTGGATAACATCTAAGACATTCAATACAAGAATATGTCACCCAAGGATTTTATATCCAACCAAACTAACCTCTAAGCAGTAAAACACTACATTTATTTATTTATTTATTTATTTATTTATTTATTTATTTATTATTTATTTATTTATTTAAATTGGGGAATTGTGGGGAGGGGAACAGACAAGTTGCTGTCCTTTTGCTCTTCAGTCTAGTTGCGGAGGATGTTGCTTTACTGGCCCATGTTGGTATCGTCATTGCACTCTTGCTGGATGAGGCAGATAGGTCGCCAGCCTCTGGATGGCCTCTCACCGGGGCTATTGGTAGCTCACACTGGCTGCCAGACACTCACTGTAGCCTATGGCAGCCCACTGTAATGGGGGCTGCAGCGTACACTGTCACCGGGACTCACGCAGCCCAGCTCCAGGTGGAGCTGTTGTTAGTTATAGAGGGCAGTCTCACTGGCCCTCATATATGCGATCCAAATCAGGGCCGCTGGCATCCCAATCCAACTCTTAACCAATGTGCCACTCGGCCAACCCAACACTACAATTATTTACATGCAAAAATTCCCTTGAGCTTTCTTGATAAAACTACAGAGGGTAAAGTGCAGCCCACAAAGTGATGGATAAAGAAACTACAGCAAGAGGATGGTGTAAGTACTATATGTATTAAATGTTGAAGTACAACTAAAATATATAGCTCAACAGTTATATAGTACTAGGCATTGTTCTAAATTGTTGGCATATGTGAACTGTAGATATTAGGGTGACAGAAGAAAATGTAAATATGGCATGCAATCACAATTTACACAGAAGCTTCACAATTTAAAAGTGAGATTTAGAGAAAGTTTATGGTTTATTTCTTGGAAATGTTGGAAATCAAATGACTACATTTCAAACTGAAATAAATCAAATAATAGAAGCATAAATTTATTTAATCATATAAAAGTAAACACAGGAAAATAATATTATTGATGAAATTTGAATGTAGGAATGAGGGGAAGAGAAGAAAAAATACAATAATGTTATATTGATTTTGAAAGAGGTATAATGGACACAGTTTTTAAAATGCAGGGCTGAAAATAATACATAAAGTTATAAAAGTAATTCTCTATAACTAAGTGTAAAAAACATATTTTAGCAATTATAAATATACACCTATGAGTGAAAAAAGGCTGCAACATACTGAAAGACTTTTAAAATCCTATAAAAACAGAAAACACACCATAAAATATAGGCAGAGCTAAGGCCATAAATATGTTCATATTAATAACTATAAATAGTTTAAAAGGAAAGTCAAAGATTTATTAAAAGAAAAAGATTTTCACATTGGGTTACAAATCAAAAGCTAACTCTGTGCTATGCACCTGAGACACACCTAAAACCTAAAAGAAATGTATAAAATACATAGTAGTATACAGTCCATATCAGGTAAATGTAAACAAACAAAAGCAAGGATTACATGCTCTCAGAAATGGTAGTGTAGCTTGTTGTAGTACACTTTGCTTTGAGAATAACTATAGAAACAAGAACCTCTCTCTACCTCTCTCTGTCTCTGTCACAGTCACAGACACACACACAATTTGTTTGGAGACACTGGAGAACTATACATAGAGATCTCAGAAAGGGTAAAACATACCACAAAGCAGGGTGGTAAAGACAAAAAAAAACAAAATTCAGCACCACTTTTCCACTTGATATTTGTCAGTTTGTAAGATGAAGTTGAGAGGCTGAGGATCTGAGCAACTTTCAGTAGTCCTTTCAGAATATAGAAACAAGGGGCGGCTGAGTGGCGCGTTGGTTAAGAGTTGGCTTGGGACACAACCTTTGAGCAGCAGGGCCTCTGTTCAGATCCCACATGAGGGCCACTGATGCTGCGCCCTCTACAGCTAAGATCACCATCAACAGCTCGACCTGGAGCTGGGATGCCATGAGTCGCTGGCGATGGCGTAGGCTGTAGTGGGGCTGGCCCACAGCTGGCGTGAGGTTTCCTGAGTTGCCTTGAACTGCCCTGAGCAGCCATCCAATGGCTAGTGAGTAACTGCCACAGCTGGGAAGAGCGCAATGATCAGAATACCAACATGGGGCAATGAAGCGACATCCTCCACAACTAGACTGAGGCACAAAAGGACAGCAATTTGTCTGTTCCCCTTCCCCGATTCCCCAATAAAATCTTAAAAAAAAAAAAAATTAATAGGAACAAAAATTAAACTCAGGGCTTTCCAAATAGAAGGACCTGACATGAAATCCAGGCTTTCAGATGAGAATTCTAATAGGCTACACTTTCAGAGTAAGGGAGAAAGAAATAGACCAATCCTCCAAAAGAATGAAGCCTGATTTAGAAAGGTTCAATCCCTAGTTAGTTTAAGGTGATCTTCCTTCAGTCTGTTTGCCTAAAACAAAGTGACTCCTGTCTTGAGGAAGATAACAGCATCTAGAACCTCAGGTTGTCTCCATAAGTTTTCACTTAAGTTATATATCATGCAGTCAAAAAATTACTAGGCAGGTATGGAAACAGACTACATACAAAAAAAGGGAAAACAGCCATGCATGTGATCACAAATGGCACTATTTCATCTTTTCTTATGGCCGAGTAGTATTCCATTGTGTATATGTACCACATTGTCTTTATACAATCATCTATCAAAGGATACTTTGGTGGTTTCCATGTCTTGGCCACTGTGAATAATGCTACAATGAAAATCAAGGTACATATATCTTCACAGATAAACGTTTTCAGATTTTTAGGGTAGATACCCAGAAGATTTTTGGGGTAGATACCTGGGCCATGTGATAATTGTGTTCTTAATTTTGGGAGGAATCTCCATACCGTTTTCCATAGTGGCTATACCAAATTACATTTCCACCAACAGTATATGAGGGTTCCTTTTTCTCCACCAAAAAACTATTGGAATCAATAACCAATACAGTAAAGTTGCCAGATACAAAATCTATGTACATAGCCATTTTAACACAAGATATTTGCTATATTCTAAGACTGTGTAAGAGGTTAAAATGTAAATTAAAAGCTTTTGAAAAATTCAAAGTGAAATCTATTGCAATATCATAGTATTTAGGAAACAGAGACCTGAAAACAGAAAAGGCAAGAAACATAAGCACATGATGGTGTGAAATATCATGTTCAGGATCTACAGCTGCTTTTTACTACAAGTTCTGAGTGTAGCAAAGTTAATGTTATGCCTGCAGACTTAGGCCTCAGATAAACCAGTAGAGTAAAATCATTGCACAAACATATTTGAGGAGTAGGATATATTTACAGTCTCAAAAAACAAACAAACAAACTCCCCACATATTGTTTAGTAGCTGCAAAGGGAAAAATATATTTACACAGTAAACAAAAAAGCCCGAAAGACCCCATATTAACAACATGACTAGTTAATATTGCCAACAATGGGGCAAATGAATATTGTTTGCCTTTTGAAATAATATGCGAAGTACACAACATCATTTATATAGTATTCCTGCCAGAATAGTCATAATCTGAATGTAATCATGTAAAAAATTAGCAGATGATCCAAACTGAGGGACATTCTACAAAGTATCTGGCATGTACTCTTTAAGTCACTTCATGAAAGGCAGTGTTGTATCAGTCCTAGCCTGTTGATAGGAAGTCATGTTCTTAGCGAGGATTATATAAAGGCCTGTATTTATAATACTAATAGCAAGTTCCACAGACATGCCCCCACTCCTTCCCTAACCCACCACAGCCAGTGTTGTGGCTGGACTGGCCCTTGTGGTTCTTGTTATGATCCCAGGATGCACTTCAGCAAAACCATCAGGAAATGTTTCGAACAAGATTTATTATCCACAGGCTCAGGAGGGTACAAGTCAAGCCCCAGGATCATGGCCACACAGAGAGTTCACAGATAGAGAGAGAGAGAAGGAGCTAAGACCTGGAACTCTGCTTTATTTGAGTCCTAGGGTGGAATGCCTGAAGTTTCACAGTTCATTCTTTATCAGTGACTTTAAAGTATAAGAGCAGGAATTAGGGTGCAAGGAGGAAAACCTGGGTCAATTATCTAGGTTACCCAGAGATTCCTGGGGAACTTCCTGAGACGTGGCAGCCTGGTTCCTCACCTAGTTTCTTGCTGGTGACTGTCATACAGCTGGCGATGTATTTATTCAAGATGGATGTCTTTGAAATAGATGATTTGACAATCAAGTGCTTAATGCTAGACACTTTACAACTAAAAAGCTTAATATCAGGCACTTACAATTTTGGTAACCCAGGCAATATAGATTGAAGCATAATGACTTAGCAAATCTTCACTACAAGACACCTTAAAAGATCTTCAGGCAACAGGGATATGATAGTCAACAATATTTGGACATACACAAAGAAATAATGAGTGCTGGGAATGAGATAAAGCAGGGTAAAAATAAAATTTTCTTACATTTAGTTGCTCTAAAACTTAATTGACTCTCTAAAATAGGGGTTGGCAAACTTTTTCTATGAAGGATCAGATAAATACTTTCAGCTTTGTGGGCCAAATGGACTTTGTTGTAATTACTCAACTCTGCCTTTGTAATGCTAAAACAGCCACAGACAACACACAATAGGTATGGCTTTGTTCTAATAAAATGTCACTGTTTCATCAACACAGTCTATATATTTTTTGTATATATATCTGTCGGCCCTTTTCCTAGCGAACATTACCTATCCTCTTTATTAACATTCCAACCTCTATTCTTCTGGACTCAACTCACTTATCACCTCTTTTAGGAATCTTTCCAAAACTTTTATTCCTAACTGGGAGAATAGGTTTTCCTGTCTGTATGATTCCATAGGAACTTATGCCTCCTGGCTTTACCTCTGGCTTGATTTGTGACTTTTGGAAGGTATGTAATATCCCTAAGTCTCAGCTTTCTCATCTATAATATAATAGTAGTACCTACATTGCAGAACTGTTGTGAGAAAGCCTGTGATTTACTTGACATAGGGATGAGCCCATAGAAAGCATTTCAACTATATAACATGATATATAATAATATTGTGATGATTAATATTCCTGTGTTGCACTACTTAATGATGCATAATATTGGATAAAAATAATTTTATCCTGTTTTGTAATACTTTTAAAAAATATGCTGGGTTTAAAGGAAAGTTATAATAGTGTGATTAGGCATATTTGGATTTTTTTTTGTGTGTTATTTTTATAGCAATAAAATGTACTAATTCAGAAGAACATGTCTTAGTCAGTAAGATATATAAAGATGCAGGTAAGATAAGAAAGGATAAATGTTATGGTCCCTGTAATTTCTCAACCACCAAAGTGAAATAAGCCAAGAACATAGCTGGAAGGGAACCAAGTGAAGCAGGATCCAAATGAGCCTTTCAGCTGTAAGTCCTGATTACAGTGAACACAGAACCCTGTTCACACTGAAACTAGTGATGGAACAGCATATGGCTTGACTAATATCACCTTCAGGGAGCAATCAGATTAAAATTTGGAAAGAATATTAAATAGAGATGGTAGAGTTGGGTGATGAATAAAAATAAACCACAAAATGCATGCTTGGAAATATCTTGGATGTTGTATGTGTCTGTACATTTCATTGGTCTTTTTAAGATCAGCAAAAATAAAATGACTGCAAAGGTACATGTTGCCTCATCTCTCACTAGCTCAACTTCAAAAAAAAGTCCCTCTTCCAAAAGACAGCAGACAAATTGGCTTGGTTAAAATCAAAGGTGGCAGCCCTCTGGGCCTTTCAAAGAGGATTAAGCCTGCCCCAAGAGCACAAAATACAGCAATAATATATTTTATATTTTACTGAAAAAATAAGTTTTTTTATCTTAATTTTTAATCAAAGTAATTCATGTATATAATTGGTACTGAAGAATTCTTTTGAAATTGGTGTTCTGTGCGTTGCCCTTCCCAGGATGACTGTAAGGAGCAATAATTCCTTTCGTTGTATATTCTGGTATTAGCCTTCATTTCCCATTTCCCAAAACCTAAATAACATACTATATTTCTTTCCTTTGATTAATCAATTCTAGCATCTCTAATAAATTTCTTATTGTTTCGATAAAGGATATAAATCGCTTTCATGCCAACTCTCACCTCCCAATGTAGTATGTCATAATTATTAGTTAATAATGTAGTATCATTAGTATGAATATGTAAATACTGTTTACAAAATAAAAAGTCATGTACTATGATTACATTTTGTCTCTATACCAACCTCTTCTTTTCCCTATAATTAATGAAAGTCTCACTTTTTTCACTTATATAATCTTCTATTGATAAATGTTTCCAAACATTTCCTCAGATTATCTTGTAGTACACTATCCTGTAGTATAAAATGTTACTATGGTAAAAATATTATTCTGATAGTTCCTTTATAGAAACACATGTTTCTTTCTAGAAATTATTTCATCTCCTATTTATCACTGTTGTGATACTGTATAATAATGTGCATTAGTGTATTATTTTTTTTATTTATTGAGCCAAGCCATTACAAATTAGATAATCCCCTTATATTTTTGTACTATGTATTTGATAATTTATATATATATATATATATATATATATATATATATATATATAATTTTTTTTCTTTCTATAATATATACTAATCTGATGGTGGATTATAGATTGATTTTTCAAAATATGCTTATTATTTTAGTCAATTTCCTATCTCTATTTTTATGTTTTCTGAAAGATGTATTTGATTTTATTTCCTAACTGTTCTACTAAAATTTAAAAACATGATGTTTATCATATTTTAAATTTAATCAGTTTCTTTTTTTTAGACATTATATAGTTTCTTTCTTTCTTTCTTTCTTTCTTTCTTTCTTTCTTTCTTTCTTTCTTTCTTTCTTTCTTTCCTCCTTTCTCCTTGTGTCTCTTTCATGTTGTACACTTTCCTTAGATGTCTGGTAATCTTTACTTTTCCACACATATTTCAGAATGAGACACTTAAGAGACTTCTACTTCTGGCCATAATGGAATAACAGGAACCAGATGTACCATCCCACCTTAACACGTAAAAGATAAGATACAATGCTTCTCAGATATGGACAACAGACAAACAAATGAGATGAATCCTATGAATGTTTCCTCTCACCATGTGTACTATTTCCAGGGCATCATGCAGAGAGTGGGAAGTCAAAGAGAGCCCAGTAATCTCAATGAATTGAGGATACAGAGTTTAGAGAATGGTCAGGACAAGGTGGCTAGCAATTATAAAGTAAAATAGTAGATTACCAGAGAAAGAGCAGCTACACAAATGAGAGAGAGAGAGAGAGAGAGAGAGAGAGAGAGAGAGAGAGAGAGAGAGAGAGAGAGAGAGATCCAGGGAATTGCAAAGGGGTTCCCTTGAGTCTTTGGCTGAGTGCTATTTTGCCCCAGTGAGGAAATTATCAGCTAATGCAAAGAATGGCCAGAAAGAAGTAGAACAATCCTCAGCAACATACAGGCTAAAAATAGTTTGTATTTCCACCAATCAGAGTAAAAAGTCTTATTGATATGCAAGATAATCAGTTAAGTCCTCAGAAGAGTTTTACCTTCTAAGTGGGATTAAATTTGCTATAGATTAAAGCTGTCCTTCCCTGACCTAACAAAGCTTAAAAGCAAATCTCAAAGGAAGCAGTCTTACTACAAATAACTGCATTTGAGAACAAAGCCTGATCAAAATTGTCAGAAATGCAAAGTTAGATGATATTTCAATGCTCTGCTCTCAGTAATTAATATAATAATAATACAGAAATTCTGGAAAGATATAAAATATTTGAATAACACTATCAATTAACTTGACATAACTAACATAAATAAAATATACCCCCAACAAGAGTAAAACACACATTGTTTTCAAGTGTGTATGAAGTGTGTATGAAATAATATGCTAAGCAATAATAAAACTATGTGGTACACAAAAGGGAGAATGTCAATGATCAATAAAAATATGCATATGTGTTCAGCCTTTCTAAAACTTAGGCAAATGAATATTAAATCCACAATGAATTATTAGCTCACATACATGAGAGTTGCAAGTCTGAAGATACCAAGTGATGGTTGAGAATGTAGTGAAATTCAACTATTATCACTACTGATGGAAGGCCAAATTGATATAAATATTTTGGAAAGCAATTTGGTGATATTTTCATACATATTCTCTAACCTCCCCACCACAATTCTAATCTTACTTATATACCTCAAGAGACTTTAACATAGATTGCAAGAAAATTTGTTCAAGAATATTCAATGCAGCATCATTTGTAAAAAATAGTGTTGTACAATGGAATACGGTAATACTAAATTAAAGTAACAAAAATCAATGTGGATGAATCTATCAAACAAAATATAAACCACAAGGGAAGAAGCAGATTTCTTTAAATAATCCAGCCATTCTTTGAACAAATAAGCAAAATAATAACAAGCAACAAGGGGTGGGGTGATGGTATCCAGAGTTGCTACAATATATTATCTAAAATCTCCAATTTATAACAGAAAATGAGAAAAACATATATGTGTGTGTATATATAATTTGACAAGGCAATAACAAGAAAATTTGACAAGGCAATGTAAAAGTAAACATTATAAATATGTTCAAAGAACTAAAAAAATACCATGATAAAAGAAGTAAAGGAAGGTATGTTTACAGTGTTGTATCAAATAGAGAATATTAATAAAGCGATAGAAAGTATAAATAAGAACCAAATGGAAATCCGGAGGTAGAGAAATGAACTTAATAATTCCCTAGAAGAGCTTAACAGTAGATTTCAACAAGCAGAATAAAACATTTGTGAATATGAAGATAGATTGATAGAACAGAAGTGCAGAAGAACACAGAGGGAAGAAAATAATGAAGAAAAATAAACAGCCTCAGAGAAATGTGGTATGGCACTAAGCATATCAACAAATGTATAATGAGAAAGATGAATAGGAGTAGAAAATATTTGAAGAAATAATGGCTGAAATCTTCCCAAATTTATTGAAAAACACCAACTCACACATCCTGGAAGCTCAATAAACTCAATGTAGGATGAATTCAAAGAGATGCACAAAAAACACATTGTTGTAAAAAAGCTGAAAGTCAAGGCAAAGAAAATCCTGAAAGCAGCAAGTAAAAAAATGTCACCCCACTTAAAAGGGAACCCAAAAAATATTAACAGCTAATTTCTCAGCAGAAACAATGGAGGATAAGAGGTATAATATATTCAAAATGCTCAAAGAAAAGACCGTCAACCAAGAACCCTATATCTAGCCAAGTTGTCTTTCAAAACAAAGTTAAAGATGTTCCCAGTGAAACAAAACAGAGAATTTGTTGCTAGTGGACCTGCCCTACAAGAAATGCTAAAGAAAGTTTTCTTAGGCTGAACGCAAGTGACCTTAGATTGTCATTTCAATTGACACAAAAAACAGAGTACAGTAAAAATAATTGTGTAATTAATGAAAGACAGGTTAAAGGTATATTTTTCCTTGTCTTTTCTTAACTGATTTTAAAAAGCAATTGTATAAAATAATACATACATAATATATTATTAGGCCTATAACATATAGAAATGTAATGTTTGCCAATAATAGCACAAGAGAGTTACATAGGAACAAGCTTTATTGAACTTAACAGTTTGTTATTGGGTTTGTAATATTAATTGATGTACTATATCACATTAATAAATGTAACAGTAATACCACAAAAGGGGGAGAAAGAGAATGGAGTTATACAAGAGTTGCATATGTCTATATCTCACTGGAATCAAGCCAGTATAAAGTAATTCTGTGTGTTAAGATACATATAGTAAGTTCTGGAGCAACCACTAATATATAGATACAATATATATTTATATATATTATATATAGTGGAAAATTCATTCAACAAATTTAAATACATCTTTAGAAAATATTCACTTGATACAAAAGTAAGCAGTAAAGTAGAAATAAAGGAACAAGAAGACATGAGACACAAGAAAACCAAAACTAACATGGCAGACAAAAATCCAACTATATCAATACTAACATTAAATGTGAAAGGATTAAACAATCCAATCGCAATGCAGTGGTTTTTTTAAAAAAAAGATTGGAAAATAATTTTTAAAAATTAAAGAAAGATTGGAGTTTTAAAAAAGATCCAATTATATACTGTCTATAGGAGACATACTATAGACATTAATGTTTACAGCATCATTATTAATAATAGTCAAATGGTGGAAACAACCAACATATCCATGAACTGACCTAAGTCCATATGATGGAATATTATTTAGCATGAAAAGGAATGAAGTGCTGATTTGTGCTACAACATGGAAATGCCATTATGTTAAGTAAAAGAAACCAGTCACAAAAGACAACATGCATAAGTCCATTTATATGAAATATCAAGAATAGGCAAATCTATATATACAGAAAGTGGATTAGTGGTTGCTTAGAAATGGGAGTAACATGGAGAGAAAGGGGGTGATATCTAAAGAGCATAGGGTTTCTTTTTGTTGTGATGAAAATGGTCTCAAGTTGACTGTAGTGATGATTGTACATATCTGTCAATACATTAAAAAAAATTAGGGCCTGCCTAGTGGCGTGGTGGTTAAGAGCTGGCTTGGGATGCCAGCTGCCCTGGTTTGGATCCCACATATGAGGGCTAGTGACACTGCCCTCTTAAAAAAAAAAAAAAAATTGTATTGTACACTTTATGTGGCTGAACTATATAGTGTGTGAATCAAAACAAAGGTATTTTAAAAAAATAATAGAAGGAGGTACAGAGAAATGAATGAGCTAAATTGGGACACTCAAGAAGAGGATAATGTAATTCAGAGTATTATTTTAGCCAGAACTAAGAAACCTTTCATAATCCTTTGTAAGAAAGAACAAGAAATTAGTATCAGATCCCCATTGCATAAAATACATAATCCATTGGGTACATTTCAATTTAGGTTATTAAAGTTATGGAGTTTTAAAAAAATTAATAAATGTGATTATTGAGAGGGGGAGGGGCAAGATGGCGGCTGTGAGGAGGGCTCCATGAAATCTCCCCTGGAAATATCCACAATTTGAACTTCTAATACGCTTCAAAGAGACATCTACTCATCACACAGAGCGACTAAGAGTTCCACACAAGGATTGCTGGAAGGTGGGCAGGCCGGGCGAGTAGGGGAAGAAGGCGGCGAGACGCGTGAGGTGCAGCCCGCACCCGCGGCTGCTGAGTCACGGTGAGTGTTGCCCCGGCTCGCTCCCTGCGGCCCGCGGCCCACCTAGAGTTCAGCCAGAGCGCGTTGGTTTTGCGGTCTGAGGCAGAAGCTCAGGCCGGGCAAGTGCGGGAGGAGAGAGAGACGACTGTGCAGAGGTGCAGCTGCACCCGCGTTCCCCAGGAAGCAGGGTGCAGAGCCCCGCACGCGACAGGGCAAGATCAGTCCCTGCACCCTCCCGGTTCAGGGATCAGTCTCTGTGCCCACCGGGTCCCGCGGGCGCAGAAGCCTGAAACCCGGGGCAGGGGAAAACAGAGGACTCGCCCGCGGAGAAGCAGCGCGCGCTGGGCGGCGACGCAGGTCCCGGAGAGACGGAGCGGGGATCGAGCCGCGTGGAAGGTGCGCGCAGTCCCCTGAACCCCGGCGGCAGTCCTCCAGGAGCGCAGCAGGAGAACGGCGCGGGCGCGCGCCGGCTCCAAGGCAGAGGCCTTAAACCCGAGAGCAGGGGAAACACAGGACTCGCCCGCGGAGGCAGCGCGCCGGCTGGAGTCACAGATCCCGGAGAGACAGAGTGGGGATCGGAGCCACGCAGCACGGTGCGCGCAGTCCCTAAATCCCGGCAGACCGTTTGGGAGAGCAGCAGGATTTCCGCGCGGGCGCGCTCGGCTCAGGCAGAAGCCTGGAACCCGGGAGCAGGGGAAAAAGAGGACTCGCTCGGACAAGCAGTGCGCCGGGTGGAGACGCAGGTCCCCGAGACGCGGAGCGGGATCTTGGCCACACGGTAGGGTGCGTGCAATTCCCTAAATCCCGGCAGACCCTTTGGGAGAGCAGCAGGAACTCCGCTGGAGCATAAGAGGCAAAGGCCTTAGCTTGAAACACTGTTGGAACTGTGGCTTTGTTTATTTTTATGTTTTTTATTTTTTTTCCCTTTTTCTACTCTTGAACAGAAAGCAACAAAAAACACCACCCCAATAACTCACCCACTCCCACAAACTTTGTCCACCGCCAAGACAGTCTTAAACTGACTCCTGAAGAGAACAATAGGGGCAGACGAGGAAGCTAGCCTTACCTGCAGGGGGTTGAGAATTTCCACCCAGTAAAGGCAGCAGAGTGAGACTACCCACCCCGCCCCCACCTTTAGGCAAGGCTTGGGAGGCAGGGCAGGTTCATCTGCTGAGGCACTAATTAACAGATTCTTAGCAGCAGGCTTTTGGTAGTGAGAATTCTTTAATTCTCCACGGCTGTCAACCAAAAAAGGGTGCCCAGAGACACTCATTGAGCCTTTGGGGGTGCAGCCTGCCTTGGGACAGGCAAAAGCAAAAGGCAGTGACTTTGTAAAAACCACCAATCACACGTCACAACCACACTCAAGTACAGCAAACCTGCAGTGCCAGGATCACGCTAGGCATCAGGTGGCCTACTGTTCCCACAAGGCAGCACAGGAATTTTTGTACAGCAGACAATCTGAAGAGAGCTTGGTGGACTTTAGCCTAGACCAGCACGGGTATTTTTGGTTTGTTTGGTTTTATTCTGTTTTGTTTTCCCTTTATTGGCTGCTTATCTTGGTTGTTTTTGGTTTTTATTTCTATTTCATTATAATCATATTGTAGTTTTTAATATAGGCATATATATATAGGTGTATATAGGTGAATATATGTCCATATATATGGGTGTGTAGACAAATATATATATATATATTTTTTTTTTCCTTTTTTCTTTTTCTTTTTCTTTCTTTTCTTTTTCTTTTTTTCCCCACCCTCACTTTCTCTCTTATTTTATTCATTCTTCTCACTGCTATACTTTTCCTCTTTTCCTTTTTTCTGCAAATTTTATTTTTTAAATTTTTCTTACTTTTTTATTATTATTTTAGTTTATTTTTATTTTTTATTTTTTAGGTATAGCTAATCGGTTTCTCATGTTTATTCTATTTTTTATTTTAGGATATTGTATTTTATTTTGTTTCCTCTTCTGTTATTATTGAGTATGTGGTTTTTGTTTTGTTTCTGTTTGGTTTCTTCATTAGTATGATTGATATTTCTGTACAAGTTGACTGTAGTTTGATGGTTGGTTGTTTTTAATTGTGCGAGCATTTGGTTTCCTTTGGTGGCTGCGGAGGTTGTTCTTGTTGATCTATTTATGCTCTAAAATCACTCTGCAGCAGTGGGTCCAAACAAACAGACACAAGAATCATCATACCCGGAGGCCAACTTTAGATAAAACCAGAGCATTTCTGGGTTTGACATACAAAGTCACACCCAAAAAGAAGTTACTACAGGTACTAAGACCCATAGGGTCCAAGTTTCATCAGAGGGTCAATCCTCTCACAGCAGCTCATAAACTGCAGAAGCTGCTGATCCTCACAGCTAATCAATCTGGGAGTCAATCCCACCTACTGACAAACCAAAAGTAATCAAAACTAAAACTTCAACAAGTGAGGACGCACGACACAAGGAACACCTCAGATACAAGCACAAGAGAATAGGAGACTGAGTAATTCAAATATAAGGACACACACCATATAAGTTTACCCAGAAAAAGACTGAGAAATCTGGGGGATCTATCTGTTATATTGAAGCAAACACAAAGAGTAAGCCAGAATGGGGAGACAAAGAAACATAACACAAATAAAAGAACAGAAGAAACTTCCTGAATCAGTGGAAAGAGAGGAAATAGAGGTAACCAACCTATGGAGACAGAGTTCAGAACACTGATTATTAGAATGTTCAAGGAAATTAATGAAAATATAAAGAAGGATAGAGAAATCATGAAAAGCAACCAGCTAGAACTTAAGAACACAATTACTGAATTAAATAACAAACTTGATGGAATCACTAGCAGACTGGATGAAGCAGAAAATCGAATCAGTGACTTAGAAGACAAAATAGCAGAGATCACCCATGCGGTCCACCAAAAAGAAAAAGAATGAAAAACATGGAAAATAGTTTAAGAGAGCTGGGGGACAACATCAGGCCTTAATAACCTAATGGTCATTGGAGTACCAGAACGAGAAGAGAGGGAGCAAGGGATTGAGAATATATTTGAATTAATAATGTCTGAAAACTTCCCTAACCTGGCAAAGGACATTGAAATACAAGCCCAGGAAGTGCAGAGAGTTCCAAACAGGATGATTCCATACAGGCCCACTCCAAGACACATTCTAGTGAAAATGGCAAGGGTTAAGGACAAAGACAGAATCCTTAAAGCAGCAAGGGAAAAGGCAGCAAGTTACTTACAAGGGTACCCCATAAGATTATCAGCTGACAATTCTACAGAAACTTTGCAGGCCAGAAGAGAGTGGCAGGAGGTTTTCAAAGTGATGAAAAATAAAGGCCTACAACCAAGATTGCTGTATCCAGCAAGGTTATCATTTAAAATCGAAAGGCGAGATAAGGAGCTTTGCAGAAAAAAATAAGTTAAGGGAATTCATTACCACCAAGCCAGCTTTGCAGGAAATGCTAAAGGGCTTCTTTAAGTAGAAGAGAAAAACAACCTATGAAAGACTACGAACACAAATAAGAAAAATGGCAATAAATACACACCTATCAATAATCACATTAAATGTAAATGGATTAAATGCTCCAATCAAAGACATAGGGTGGCTGAATGGATAAGAAAGCAAGACCCCAGTATATGCTGTATACAAGAGACTCACCTCAGATCCAAAGACTCATACAGGCTGAAAGTAAAGGGATGGAGTAAAATATTTCATGCAAATGGTACTGAGAAAAAAGCTGGATAGCGATACTTATATCAGATAAAATGGACTTTAAATTGAAGAATATAACAAAGGACAAAGAAGGACACTTCATAGTAATGAAGGGGATCGATCCAACAAGAGGACATAACTCTAGTAAACATCTATGCACCTAACATAGGAGCCCAGAAATATATAAAACAGATATTGTCAGACATAAAGACAGAGATCAACAGTAACACTATCATAGTAGGGGACTTCAACACCCGCTGTCACTAATGGACAGATCACTCCAGACAGAAAATCAATGTGGAAACAGCGACCTTAAATGACACATTAGACCAGCTGGATTTAACAGACATTTTCAGAGCATTTCATCCCAAAGCTACAGAATATACGTTCTTTTCAAGTGCACATGGAACATTTTCTAAGATAGACCACATGTTAGGCCACAAAACAAGTCTCAATAAATTTAAGAAGATTGAAATCATTTCAACTGTATTCTCTGACCACAATGCTATGAAACTAGAAATCAATTATAAGAAGAAATCTGGGAAGCTGACAAATAAATGGAGGCTAAACAATATGCTATTAAATAGTGAGTGGGTCACAAATGAGATCAAGGAGGAAATCAAAAGATACCTCGAGACAAGCGAAAATAAAAACACCACGACCCAAAATCTCTGGGATGCTGCGAAAGCTTGATCCTAAGAGGAAGTTTATAGCAGTGCAGGCCTACCTAAAGAAGGAAGAAAAATCTCAAGTCAACAGGTTATCCTTACACCTAAGGGAACTGGAAAAAGAACAGCAAAAGAGGCCCAAGGGAGTACAAGAAAGGAGATAATAAAGACCAGAGCAGAAATAAACAATATAGAGAACAGAAAAACAATTCAAAGATCAATGAAACCAAGACCTGGTTTCTTGAGAAGATAAACAAAATTGACAAACCTCTAGCCAGGCTCATCAAAAAAAAAAGAGAGGACTCAAATTAGCAAAATCAGGAATGAAAGAGAAATGACTACAGACATCACAGAAATACAAAAAATTCTAAGAAATTACTATGAGCAACTATATGCCAACAAATTTGACAATCTGGATGAAATGGATAATTTTCTAGAAGCATACAACCTTCCAAAGCTAACGCATGAAGAAACAGAAAATCTAAATACCCTGATTACTACCAAGGAAATTGAATCAGTAATTGACAAGCTCCCAAAAAACAAAAGCCCTGGACCAGACGGCTTCACAAGTGAATTTTATCAAACATTCAAAAAAGAACTATCACCTATTCTTCTCAAACTATTCCAAAAAATCCAGAAGGAGGAAGGCTCCCAAACTCTTTTTATGAAGCCTCTATCACCCTGATTCCAAAACCAGATAAAGACATCACAAAAAGAGAAAACTACAGGCCAATCTCCCTGATGAATATAGATGCAAAAATTCTCAATAAAATATTAGCAAACAGAATTCAGCAATATATTAAGAAGATCATACATCATGATCAAGTGGGATTCATCCTAGTGCGCAAGGCTGGTTCAACATCCGTAAATCAATTAATGTGATACACCACATCAACAAAATGAAGGATAAAGATCACATGGTCATTTCAATAGATGCAGAAAAAGCATTTGACAAATCCAACAGCCATTTATGTTAAAAACCCTTAGCAAAGTGGGAATACAGGGATCATATCTCAACATAATAAAAGCCATATATGATAAACCTACAGCTAACATCATACTCAATGGGGAAAAGCTAAAACCATTCCCCTTAAGATCAGGAACAAGACAAGGCTGTCCACTTTCTCCTCTTTTATTCAACATAATGCTGGAAGTTCTAGCCACAGCAATCAGACAACAAAAGAAATAAAGGCATCCAAATTGGCATGGAAGAAGTAAAATTGTCACTATATGCAGATGACATGATAGTGTATATAGAGAACCCCAAAGCCTCCATCAAAAAACTATTGGAACTGATAGACGAATTCAGTAAAGTAGCTGGATATAAAATCAATGTTCAGAAATCAGTGGCATTTGCATATACCAATAATAAACTAATGGAAAGCAGAAATTAAGAAAACTGTCCCATTTACAATTGCGTCAAGAACTATAAAATACCTAGGAATAAATTTAACCAAAGAAGTGAAAAGATCTGTACTCAGAAAATTATAAGACATTGAAGAAAGAAATCATAGAAGATACAAATAAATGGAAACACCTACCATGCTCATGGATAGGAAGAATTAATATAGTTAAAATGTCCATACTGCCTAAAGCAATATATAGATTCAATGCAATTCCTATCAAACTACCAAGGGCATTTTTCACAGAAATAGAAAAATATAATCCTAAAGTTTATATGGAATCATAAAAGACCCAGAATAGCCTCGGCAATTCTGAGGAATAAAAACAAAGTTGGGGGATCACGCTACCAGACATCAAAACCTACTACAAGGCCACAGTAATCAAGACAGATTGGTATTGGCCTAAAAACAGGCACATCGATCAGTGGAACAGAACAGAGAGACCAGAAATAAATCCAAGCATTTACGGACAGTTACTCTATGACAAGGAAGCAAAAATTTACACTGGAATAAAGATAGTCTATTCAATAAATGGTGCTGGGAAAATTGGACTGACACAAGCAAAAATATGAAACTGGATCATCTACTTACGCCTTATACAAGAACAAATTCAATATGGATTAAAGACTTAAATGTAAGACCTGAAACCATAAAAATCCTATATGAAAATATAGGGAGTACATTTGCAGACATTACCGAGCAATATTTTTACTGATACATCCCCTACTGGGCAAGGAAGTAAAAGAAAAATGAACATATGGGATTATATCAGACTTAAAAGTTTTTCACAACAAAGGAAACCATTAATAAAACAAAAAGAAGCCTACTGAATAGGAGAATATATTTGCCAACGATATATCTGATAAGGGGTTAATATCCAAAATTTATAAAACACTCATGAAACTCAACAAAAAAACAAACAACCCAATTAAAAAATGGGCAGAAGATATGAAGAGACATTTCTCTAAAGAGGACATACAGATGGCCAACAGGCATATGAAAAAGTTCAACCTCACTGGTCATTAGGGAAATGCAAATAAAAACCACCATGAGATACCACCTCACTCCAGTCAGAATGGCTATCATCAACAAATCAACAAACAACAAGTGGTGGCGAGGTTGTGGGGAAAAGGGACCCCTGGTGCACTGTTGGTGGGATTGCAGATTGGTGCAGCCACTATGGAAATCAGTATGGAGGTATCTCAAAGAACTGGAAATAGAGCTACCTTTTGACCCAGCAATTCCACTCCCTAGGTATTTATCCTGAAAAAAACCAAGACACTTATTCAAAAAAGTTATGCACCCGATGTTCATAGCAGCACAATTTACAATAGCTAAGACTTGGAAACAACCAAAATGCACGTCAGTAGATGACTGGATTAAGAAACTGTGGTATATTTATACAATGGAGTATTACTCCGCTATAAAGAAGAATGAAATCGTGCCATTTGCAATGATATGGATGGACCTAGAGACTATAATGTTGAGTGAAGTAAGTCAGTCAGAGAAGGACAAATACCATATGATCTCACTTATATGTGGAATATGAAAAACTGTATGAATGAGCCAAGTAAACAGAAACTGTCTCCTAGATATAGAGGAAAAAGCAGGGTTGCTAATTTGGAGAGGAATGGGAATGAGGGAGAAGGGAAGGGATTAGACAGCAAAAATAGGCAACTACAATATTGCTACTGGGATAGGAAAAACAGTTTGGGGAATATAATTAATAATGTTGTAAATATTCTGTGGAATGTCAGATGATCATAGGTCTTGTTAGGAGACCATTTCATGGATGGAGTAGAGGTTTGATCACTGCACTGTATTACTAAAGTGGAGGTGGTATACCTACTGTAATTGAATATATATAGATAGTCACGGGATGTGGATTATACTGTGGAAGAGAGTCAGAGGAAGAGTAATAGATATGTATGATATGGGGGGGTGTGGGGGGGTGTAGGGGGGGTGGGGGTTTGTCACTTTGGGGGGTAAAATGTATAACTATTGCACTGTGTTGTACACCTGAAACTATTGGGGGTGGGGGGGTTGTCACTTTGAGGGGTAAAATGTATAACTATTGCACTGTGTTGTACACCTGAAACTAATTAAAAATAAAATAAAATTTAAAAAAAAAAAAAAAAAAAAAAAAAATTAATAAATGTAAAAGTGCAAAGACAATACACAATATTTCTTAGGCATATGTATACATGGAGTAAAAGTAGAAGAAACTTTGAGGGCCATAGCTCATGTTGAGGAGGAATTTACTTTCCCAGCCTTTATGGCTTCAAGTCCAGGGATCTCCAGAGTAAGACTCCTTGCTTTTATCTACCCAGTCACTCATTTTCCCCAAAGGGAACAGGAGTTATCTGATTGGTGATTTGAGGAGAAAGAGTTGAGCTTCCTCCGCTCAGCCCTTCTCTCCTTTCTGTTCAGATCTGCCTGGTTGAGAAAGAATGACCATTGGCTGTCCTTCACATGGTAAGCTGGATAAAGCAGGCTCTGTTTTTGTCAGATGTTTCAATAAAGAAAGTGCTAGGAAGTCATGTGATCGATCTAAAGCTAGTGGCTTTTTCATCTGCTTCTGACTGACCTCTGTGTTTCTCTTTCATGGCTCTGAACTCAGGGGAAAGGATATTGCTTATTGAGCCCCTTCAAACCCAGCAATTAAAAGAAAAGAAAAGAAAAGAAAAGTTACCTGCTAGTCAGTAGCATAAGACTGCCAATTTATTTTCAGAGGGTCAGAGTTTTCTCCACATGTCCATCATTAACTCTAGAAGGACACGAAACAATCAAAACCATCATTGACTTTGTTCAAAGGAAATGAGGAGAGATAACCTGATCAGAGCAGGAGGGTACCAGGGTCTTCAACTCTACTCATGACATTTCATTCATGAAGCTCAGTATTGCATATATTGTTGCTTATTGTGCTATTCCTGGTATGTTTTTGGTTGTCTGAAATACGGTCTAATAACTATTTTTGAAAAAGGAAAGAAAGGTTGTAACTGGACGCATGATATGGAGTGCTGTTACAGAAGGGGGAATTGGATAAGGACTTTAAGAACTTAAAGGCTCAATATTTCTACTTGCAAATTTTTCTGAAAGAAACATTTCATAAACCTATAGTATAGCAAGTCACTATTTCCAAATGCTTGAAAAGTGGTATATTTCTTTGTAAACATTTATAGAAGCAATTGACCTGAAAAGTTTCAAGCCAATGTGATGACAATGCCCTAACTTTGTGTAATGAAACTAAACTAAAAACCTCTGTATTTATTCTATTTAAAGTTTTACATATTGTCACACGTAACAAATTAGAAAGCTCTTTAAAATAATTTTCAATTAGTATGTTTAAGATTTTTTTATTGTGAGAAAGCTTGCATACACACTTGTGTATACTTGCTTTCAGACAAGTAGAATTATGCAACCACAAAAGAGATGGAAAAAAGCAGTAAAAACCATGTATTAATGCTTAACATTTTGTCTAACTCAGTGCTTCTCAAGGCTGCCTTTGGTGAAACCTAGCTGTTATACTTTCAAGGTTTTAAAAATTTTCATTTTTGGGCCGGCTGAGTGGTGCGGTGGTTAAGCGCTGGCTTGGGAAGCCAGCGACCCCGGTTCGGGTCCCACATGTAAAGGCCAGTGACACTGCCCTCAAAAAAAAAATAAAAAAAAAATTCAGTTTTAAACTTTTTTTTTGTTTTTTACATTTTCACTTCATCACCTTTTAAAAATATGTGTTCTATTAAAATTGGTTCTTCAAAAATGAAATAGAAAATATATACATTCAATCTCAATCTGTCCTTATTAGATTCAAAAAGCATAAAATTATTCTATCGAACTGTGTAAGCATTTCTAAATACTTGCTCTCACATTCTGTGCTTATCTCATGGACAGGTAAAACTTTGGACCCTCACTGGCCTATGGACCCCTCTTTGAGTACCTCTGAAGTAAGCAGCCCTTTAATTTACTTCTTTCCTACTGTCATCTTCACCTTGATGTTAAAACAACACAAACCTGCCTACTCTTCAATCTAACCTGCTTTTGACCTTTGTGTTTCTTCCTTTAAAGTATTTCTGCTTTGTTTTTCCTTTTCCAGTTTTATATTATGTTCTGACTATTCTTTTCTCTCATTGTAGAACATTGCCTTTCACTTCAAATTTCAAGAGAAAAATGGCATTTTTCCCCTTTCTTTTCTTGATGGATGACTGAGCCTCCATACAATCAAACCGACCTAACAAGGAACAACTGCAGGGTGATCTGTTTCTGTGGGTTTCTGCCTCCTTCTCTCTCTCCTTTCCTTAACCAATAGTAACTGAGTGTCTACTCTGTACCAGGAATTATGAATCCAATGATAAGACACCCAGGCCCCTGTCCTTGGGATGCTCACTGTCTACTAGGAAAGCACTCATTGAGCAAATAATTA
This sequence comes from Aselliscus stoliczkanus, assembly GCA_033961575.1. Lineage (NCBI taxonomy): Eukaryota > Metazoa > Chordata > Mammalia > Chiroptera > Hipposideridae > Aselliscus > Aselliscus stoliczkanus. The sequence goes on from CM066733.1 coordinate 125,726,009, forward strand.
CTTAGAAGAGGGATAAATACTACAAAGGAAAAGTAGGGGCTACCTTGACAGGATTAACATGCATGGTGAGACCTGCTAACTTTAATAATTCAAGAGGACAAAGATTACAATTTTTTATTTTAAAGAAATGAATTGTTTATTATAGGTACCATCTTTAAAATGCAACTTTATTATTTCAAAATGACACTTTTAATTTTAAAATTTGATATGAATGATTCTTATCAGTTGGAGCCAAGAACAATAATCTAATTATCAAAAAAAGATCTCTCAGGCCAAAAGTTTTTATTTGTTTATGTCAGATTATAAACTGAGTTTATATTCATACATATTAAGATGTTTTAATAAACAAATATCTGTAACTATTTTGGTTTTAGTAACATGGCCTTCCCCACTCAATTAATCTATTCCTGTTAAATTAAAAATCCCTATCCTTGTTAATTTCAGTGATTAAACATATTGTCAATATTTACTTTTTAAAAAATTTCATGCTTCAATTTAGTTTGCTGGTCTGAAATTTTAGGTAATTCTGTCCATTCTCTAATTGACAAAAATATCAACTCTACTTTCACTGATGATAATTAGGAAAACAGGGATGATTTTATCCAGATATACAGCAAACATCTTATTCCAACATATAATGTTTCATAAATGCAGCTTATCTTAAATTTTTATCAAATTATCCCATCTCTTACTCTCTTTCTAAATAAGTAGTAAAATATCAAAAAAAATATGGTAGTTGATAGGAAGGGAATAAGAATATTATGTATATAACCACTGATGAGTCATCATAAATAACAGCACAAATAGACAAAGCATTTTTTCTCTTGCTTTTAAAACTGAACTTCCTGTAAATCTTAATAGTTTTTCTTGGTTATGTTAACAAGATATAGAAACTATAATAAGCAGCATAGAATGATGAAGACAAGAATTCCAAGTGCTTCACTAGCTAGGCGGAGCGATCATGAACATATGCATCATTTTGAGGTATTATATCCAGTAAAATACAAATAAATATATCCAGAAAACTAACTGTGTTTTATATGAGATTGCTATCACCCAACAAGAAGCAAAAGGTAAATTTCTATGACTGTGTGTGATGCATCTATATTTATTTTTGCAAAACCACATAGATGCATTCAGAAGTCAGTCTTCTGAAATATTTTACAATTCTAAGTTCAAACAAATCCCGAAGTTTTTGAAATTACTCATTAAAAAATTCAAACTTTCTATTCTTACAAGTACAATGCTGGATTGCTGAAAAGTTATTGTTTGATGCTAGATTAGTTTGGAAGAGTCAAACTTACTTTTGTAGCAGAAGACTAGAAAGTAGACCACCCAAATCAGCCAACAGAAGCTGACTTGAATCTTCACTTTCATCTGCACTGACAGAAAACATTTAGGTCATTTGCCCCGCAATGAATTTAATTTGCTCTGTAGTAAGGGTCCTGGAACCACAGTCTTGAACACACAATTGATAACCTTATTGATACTTATGTCTGTGCTTGTTTAAAAATAGATATATCTTATTCAAATAATGTCATTACGTTTGTAGGAATGATTGCTTTTATTTATAAACTGGAGGAGTTCAGAGCAATGTCAGGAAAACATGCGAGTGGAGTGTTTCCTCACGTGAAGAAGTGTCCTTTCCATCACTAATTTGCTGTAATATTGCTTATTACATAGGAAGGGTCTTCAAAGGGACTAGTGAAAGGAGCTTATTTTTCCTAGATTTCAAGGTCAGTGTGTATTTAGTTTAAGCTAGTACATCATTAGCTTTTATACAAATGAAATGTGCTAAAACACAGTGAAAATATATTTTAAAAACTCCTATTGGCAGTAAGAAATTAAATTTCCAATTTCAATTTTTTGAATAAATTTTTCAACTATAGTATAAACAAATCATATGGTTTTATGTCTCTATTCTCATAGCATTCACTTTTCATATTCATGGAACTTAGTCTTTAATCTGTTTCTCAGGTATGTCACATGCTTATCTCCATTGTTTCCATCCATCTCACTGGTCTCCTTTTTCTCAACTATACAACCTATAACAAATGTAGATATTTTTTCAATTTCTTGAACTAACCTGCCCCACCTGTAGACCCAGTAAGATCATTGTACTCACACCTTTGTTGTTATAGTCAAAAGGTTTGCAAATACTGAAAAGGACACTCCAGGCCTTACTCCATGCATCTCCAGCAGAGCGCAAGCATGACTGATCCACAAGTGCATAGCATTGGCTCTTCTAGGAACACTACATCAGGGTCTACACAAACTCATAGTTTAAAGGAGAAACAAACATGTGGAGCCTGGAAGAGGCTGGGACCAGAGCCATCCCAATGCCAGAGTTAGACAACTTCATAGGCACATCTGGGAAGCAATTGTAGTTCTTGAACCCTGCAAAACTGTAAACGTGCCCTGTTGAGCATAAGGGCCCTTTATATCTGACATTATATTGACCAGGCTCTTGCTATCCCCTCTAGAGAGGCCTTTCACCCTGCTCTGTAAACAGAGAAGGAAGTCAGAGGCTCACTCTTGCATGCAGGCGGTCGGCAGCTCACCCTGAACTTGCTTTAGCCAGAGCACACTCAGGCGTCATGGTCAGTGGATATCTTGAAGCTTCAAAGGTGAGTCCATTGCTCAAAGGAAGACATTTCGATGACCCAGGATTCCTGGCAGATTTTATTTCAGTTGCTGGAAGTTTCTCAAGAGAGCTCAAAAGCCCTCCAGCTGCCTTGAGAGTCTGTGAAATGCCTGCAGTGGGTCTCCCAGACAAAGCTTTAGAAAGCTGCTAGTACCACAGATCCAACACAGCCTCTGCATCTTGATTTCACTAGAACAGATGTTATCTGCAAGCAATTAACATACTTGTCATCGCCAGTGAAACAGATACAGAATTCTTCAGGGCTTTTTTTTTTTTTTTTTTAAATTCACCCTAAAGAAGAGTGTTTGTGCATAAAACAAAAAGTTCATATTAGTATTAAAATAATATTCAGTGAAGAAAATTGCATGTATCAGTTTTGCTGCAATAATTTTTAGAAAACTGTTAGTGAATAAATGTCACCAGCAATATAAATATTTGTGATAACTTCCTATTCAATTAAAGAAGTATCTATTTGTGATCATTTTGTATCTTCATATATTAAGTTATAGAATTTGCCACTTGGTATATTTCCCTCTATTTATAAATTTTCAAAATTGGATGGTTTTATAGATGACTGTAAAAATAATGGGGTTTAATTGATAATAATAATACAAATGTAAAATAGTAAAATATCGATCAAAATATAATCCTTAAGATTGGTACAAGTGAAAAGTTCAGAAGATACAATGTATAAATATCCTAGGTGTTAAAAAAATAAAATAAAATAAACCAGCAGAAAATTTAAGCTCTTGGGTTTTTCTAAAAAACAAACAAAAAAACCCACAAAAAACCAAACCCAAATAGCATATTACCTTTGTATTATATAACACTACATTGACATCAATTTCATTTGTTTATTTTTATTTTTCAATTATAATTGACATACAATATTATATTAGTTTCAGGTGTACAAAATAGTGATTAGATCTTTACATAACTTACAAAGTGATCATTCTGATAAATCTAGTATCCATTTGACACTATACAAAGTTATTACAATATTATTGACTATATTCCCCATGCTGTGCTTTACATCCCCATGACTATTTTGTAGCTACTAACTTGTACTTCTTAACCCCTTCCCCTTTTTCAACCATCCCACCAACCCTCGCCCCCCACCTCCCATCTGGAAACCATCAAAACGTTCTCTATATCTGAGTTGGCTTCTGTTTTGTTTGTTCATTTATTTTGTTCTTTAGATTCCACATATCGGTGAAGTCATATGGCATTTGTCTTTCTCTGTCTGACTTACTCCACTCAGCCCTCTATGTCCCTCCATGTTGTTGCAGAAGGCAAGATTCCAGTCTTTTTTATGGCTGAGAAATATTCCATTGTAGATAGGTACCACCTCTTCTTTATCCATTCATCCATTAATGAACACCCAGGTTGCCTCCATATCTTGGCTATTGTAAGCAATGCTTCAATAAACATATGGATACACATGTCCCTTCAAAGAGGCGTTTTCATTTCTTCAGATAAATACCCAGAATTGGGATTATTGTGTTCTGTTTTGACTCTCGATACAGCCTTTGTTTGAAGTCTATTTTGTCTGGTGTAAGTATTGCTACCCCAGGTTTTGTTTGTTTGTTTGTTTGTTTTCATTTCCATTTTCATGAAATATCTTTTTCCATCTCTTTATTCTAGTCTGTGTGTGTCTTTTGATCTGAAATGAGTCTCTTTTAGGCAATATATGTAAGAGTCTTGTTTTCTTATCCATTCAGCTACCCTGCATATTTTGATTCGGGCATTTAATTCATTTACACTGAAAATAATTGTTGATAGATATGTAGTTATTGCCATATGTAGTTATTTATTATTCATATTTTTATCTTTTTTCTTCTTCTTTGTCTTTAATCTTTCTTTGTCTTTAATCTTTGCCATTTTAATTATGATGTTTTGGTATGAGCCTCTTTGGGTTCATATTATTTGGGACTCTCTGCACTTCCTGGCCTTGTATGTCTATTTCTTTCACCAAGTTAGGGAAGTTTTCTGTCATTATTTTTTCAAATACATTTTCAATTCCTTGCTCTCTCTCTCTCTTCTCTTTCTTGTACCTCTGTAATGCAGATGTTGGTATGCTTGATGTTGTCCGAGACCACTTAAACTCTTCTCATTTTTTTTTCTTTTGGATTCTTTTTGCTGTTCTGATTGGTTGTTTTCTGATACCTTATCTTCCAAATTGCTGCTTCAGACCTCTGCTTCACCTAATCTATTGTTGACTTCTTCTAATGTATTTTTTATTTCAGTTATTTTATTTTTCATTTCTGAGTGTTTTTTTAATGTTTTTTATCTACATTTTTATGTTTCATATCTCATTGTTGAAATACTCACTGATATCATTGAAACAGTGTTTTGAATTCTGCATTTGGTACATTACTTGTCTACATTTTGTTTAGTTCTTTTTCTGGAGCTTTGTTCTATTCTTTCATTTGGGACATGTTTCCTTGTCTCCCCATGTTGGCTGCCTCCCTGTGTTTGTTTCCATGTGTTAGATAGGTTGCTATGTCTCCCAGTCTTAGTAGCATGTCCTTATGTAGTAGGTGTCCTGTGGGGCCCAGTGGTTCAGTCTCCCTGGTCACCTAAGCCCAGTGCTCCATGTGTGCCTTGTGTGGTTTATGTTTCCCTTCCTGTTGCAGTTGAGCCTTGGTTGCTGTTTGCACATCAATGGGATGGATTGACACTAGGGCTGCTTACTTGTGAGGATTGGCTGTGAATACAGTGCAAGAGCTGTTGTGCTCCTCCTACAGAGCAGGACTCAGTTTAGCAAGGCTTTGGTGCTTCCCAGTCTTCTCTTTAGCTGTGTCATCTGTGGAGGTGGTCTGGTCATGCTCTGGTGTGGTCTCAATTGGTCACCAGGCCTGGTGGCCTTAAGATCTCCTGGGAGGGGTCCTGCCATAGGCCAAGCTCAGCCTTCGCCTGTGCCCTGCCCAGGGTCACCTGGCATGAGCCCAAAAGTGTTCTGTAGTTGTCTTCCACCTGCACTGAGTTTGGAGATAACTGGGAGAGGCTGAGCTAGAAACTGAGGCCAAGGCTGGCTGCTGCAAGTGCGGGGCTTGGGGCTGCTCAGCAAGAAGTACAAGGCATGCCAAGGCCACATGCTGCTTCTTTAAGGTTTATGAACTCTTGAGAGATTTTAGGAAGGTCTGCAGCATAAGCCAAGGTGGCTGTTTGGATGAAAAAGCCACCAAAAGAGGTTAGGTTGGGTCCTCAAGTTGGGTGGGGGAGGGCATCTTGGGGAATCACCAGGGAGGGGCAAAAGGTGTTAGCCATGTTAATGGGGATTCAGATAAAGCAGCCACCTGTGTCTGCATGCTGGGAATGGGGAGGTCAAAAAAGAAACTATGGCTTCTGTCAGCACTTCGCTCTGGGGCAAAATGCTCCTCCTGCCCCTACCGTGGAGCCAGACAATTCAGTTCCTCCCCATATGTCCCTTGTACTTTTCAAACTGCTGCCCCTGTGCTGGAGCCCAGAGTGAGTGAGTCCATCAGTGAGTAATCCATGCACAGGCCCTTTAAGAGGACCGACTGGGATACCAGCTGCCGTCAGTTTCACTCAGCCACAATCTCCACTGGTTTTCACATTCAGAAGTTGTGGGAAATTCTCTCCCTGGGGCTTGAATGCTGGGCTGGGGAGCCTCGTGTGGGGCTCAGAGCCATTGCTCCCTATGGTGTACTTCCAGAGCCGAGGTATCTCTGCAGATTTTTAACTGCCACACTTGGGTAAGGGACCAGCCCATTCTGCATCCCTGCCCCTCCTGCTAGCCTCAAGGTGGCTTCTTCTATATGTCGTTAGTTATAGGACTTCTGTACATTTAGACTTCAGGTGATTCTCAATGATTGTTTTTCTGTAGTTTAGTTGTAATTTTCATGTGGTCATGAAAGCACATAAGCACAGCATTTACTTGCTCTTCCATCTTTACCAGAAATCTCTCAAATCAGTTTCTCATAAGCTAACTCATAACATGACGATCCTGAATTGTCTTGTCTATACTCATTAAATTCATGGTTTTGATTTGGCATTTATATCCTCACTTTTTTTTTTTAATTAGTAACAACTGAAAGACCTGATTTCTAACATTGCAATCTCTAATCACAAATATTTCTGCAGAGGTTAAATATTTTTTCCTCATGCATCTGTTTTTGTTTTGTTTTTTAGAGGGCGGTATCACTGGCCCTCATATGTGGGATCCGAACTGGGGTCGCTAGCTTCCCAAGCCAGCTCTTAACCACTGTGCCACTCGGCCGGCCCATCCTCATGCACCTTTTAAGTAAAGTAATTTTATAAAATTTGAAGGCAATGTTTCTGTTATTGTGACAGCTTACCTGGCTTGATAATATGAACTTGTATCATGCAAACAAATACTCTGACTGGTATACTTATTCTGAATAGAGGTACTTGTGGTATTTGAAGTGAAATAAATATTTACTGCAACAAACTGGAAGCAGACATGAGACAGTAAAAAAAAAAGCACTGAACTAGCATCTGATATTCTACATCACTCTCATAGATCTCAAGTAACTGGTGACTTTGAAAAATCATAAATTTTTTACCTAGATAATGATGATCTTAACTGATTTATCATGAGTTAATGTAAATAATTTATATGAAAACAATTCATAAATTATGGCATATTATACAAATGAAAATAATATTTTAATCAGAGAACTCACATAATGTATACTCAATAAACACCTGCTAAAAACTATTACAAATTTTATTAGGTGATGCGCGCTCAAGTGCCATTTTTTTTTTTTTTTTGTGCTTTCCCTCTAATAAGAAGTGTTTAATCAGTGCAGCTTTAATACCAGATTGATTGTTAATTTGTCTACTGATAATCCCTCTTGTATCATACAAATGCCAAGGTTGCTCACACTCTTTTTCTAATCTCTCTCTCTCTTTTTTTTCTTTGTAAAAGGCCTCATGTTCTTCCAGGTTCTGTTCAAGTTTTGCATCTCCTCAGTGCTCGATGTTTATGCAAAAGTCAAATCCTGTGCTTTGTAATCTCCACAGCACTCATTAGGCACTTCATTGTCTAAGACAAGACTATCTTATATTTTAACATCATTTATTGATTTTATAATAAGTGTTTCTTTTTTTCAGCTATGTCAGAATCCCTCTGTGGTTTCTCATTCTTTTGTATAGTGTCAGTACCTATTAAACTGCCCAGTAAGAAATAGTTATTTAAATGTCTACTAATAATGATTTGAAACCTCTAAAATCAGAACCTGGATATTATGGGTGAGATTTGTTCAAGTGAAGTCCTAATACTCTTGTGTGATCTACTTCTTGATCAATCCTTTAGCAAGAAGGGCAAAATGTTGTGGTTGCTTTACCTATTATTTGTATGGAATTCAACCTTTTAAAAATCATTTCCCTAGATTTCATTCTAATTAGAACTTACAATTTATTTGTGAATGTATTAGTTCATTCAGTAAGTACTTACTAAAGAACTTCCATTTGTAAATTATAGATCTGAGATATTTGATATAGCAATGAACAAGTCAGGGCAAATGCTCCCTGCCTCCTGGAGCCTAATTCTACTGGGCAAGATATGGGATAAATCTGGTAAACTTTCAAATGGATGACAGAATTTCAAATTCCCAATGAAATAAACAGTCAGAGTACTACGATGGAGATGAACAGTTGCAAGAGGATACTTTAGTAAAGTCGGAAAATGACAGTGTAGTTGAAAATGGATGATGAGAAAGAAGCCTGTTGAACCAACAGCCAGGATGAGAATAGAAACTTTAAAGTCCACAGGTAGACAAGAACTTGACCTATTTTAACAATTTTCAGAGGTCAGTTTGGGTGAAGTACCGTGAAAGCAAAGGAAAAGTCATGGGATAATGTAGGAGAGGTAATAATAATATTAATATTATTGGCTAACATTTATTGTATGCTTTTATTGCCAGATATAATGCACAGATTATTTCATGTAATCCTCCCAAAATTCTATGAGGTAACTATTATTATCAACATTTTACAAGTGAAAAAACTGATCCTTAGAGAAGTTAAATAGGTACGGACCCAATCACAAAATGAATTATAGGATGTGGTAAATAATTAAACTTCTGATTTAGTACAGCAAGAAGCCATTGAAACGTTTTTGTTAGCAGAATGATATCATTCATTTCTATTAATACAAAAATGTACCCTAACTGAGTGGTGAATGGATTGTTTAACTTCTCTCTCTTTTCTTCATACCTTGTTTGTTTTGTGTCTACTAGATTCTGAGTCCCTTTGGGGTAGCAGATATTGTCAGTCTCTTGTATTAGTTTGTATTTATTGCTTAGCATGGTGTTTAGCATATTGCAGATACTAGATTAATATTAATTGAATGAATAGCTCTACTTGATGCTTATGAATTTATACTTATTTATATTCTGATTTGGGTTTCTGATATTAGAAGTTATGTTGGTTTCTATTTTTTAAGTCCCATAGCCATTTCAGGTTCCCTTTCCCTTTCCTAAGATTTTGATGAGTGGTCGATTGCATACAGTAACAGGTATACATTGTTCCTTTTAGGCTTAACTATAATGACTGTGCCAAATTCCACAGTGGCTGGGGAAGGGTGGACACAGAAGGATTAGAGAGGAGGCTTCGAGGTGAAGTGGGATAAGACCATTAGGGCAGTGTCTACAGCAACACAAAATGCCTGTCTCTCAGTTTCCCTGAGCACCACCAAGGACCATGCCACCCAAGGACCCCACTCCTTATGGGGATATAATGTACAGTGTAGGGAATACAGTCAATAATATTGTATGGTGCCAAGTGGGCACTAGACTTATTGGGGGATCACTTAGTAAATGATATAAATGTCTAACCCCTATGCTGTACACCTGAAACTAATATAATATTGAATGCCAACTGTAATTGAAAAATAAAATAAACTGAAAATAGGCAAATTTTGGTACTAGCACAAATTAATCCCAAATCCAGTGCTTTATTATATGCTTACTCACAGAGACAGGACAGACAGGACTCCAGTCTGCATAGTGTCGCTTAGTATCTCAGGTTTCCAGACTCCCCCAATTTGTAGCAGCACCTTTTGAAACATGCAGCATTCTTGATTGCTGGATGAGGGGAAGAGATACACAAAATCCTGGCAAACAGATGGACTTCAGTTGAGATACTGATATTCTGCAATTCTTCTCAAACATACTACTTTCAGAAGGGTAATAAGCCTGAGAGATTTAGTTGATAGTATGGGGATCATATTACTCTTACAAGTTTGTGCTTTCAGTTTCTTTTCTGCTTTTCTGTAGAGTCAGGGTACACTGATTATTATACAGTCGCTGGAGGCACCAGATGTATTTCCACAGTTCCCCTTCATGTACAATATTAAATAAACAGATGCCATTTCTAATTAGGAGCTTCCATTTCTCCCTACCTAATATAAAATGTATTAAACCATTTTTTTTTTTCCTGTTGATGTTTTTCATGGCCTTAGAGTTGTCTAAGAGGGGTAGGCTCAGTTAATGCTATTGCTTGTCCCAAGGGTACTGTTCATATGCTGATTGATTTGAAACACAACTTCAAAAAATGTGAAAGCATCTTCCAATTTTTAAATAAGATACAGTTGTGCTCTGTTTCTTAAATGATATACTGTGTTGGCATGGTATCTATATGGTGTCATCATTATTGTAATATCGAAGGTTCAGACAAATGTTCAATTGTGTTTTCACTTATTTTGGCAAATTAAATTACATCAATGAATTTACCAGGAGAAAGAATATGGTTCAAATATTTTTAAAACTATCTTTTAAATGTGATTCTAGAATTCAAATTGAACATCATTGTAAAATGTTTTTGGAGATGTTGGAAAGCCATCTGTAGCATGCTGTGGAAGGAATTATTGTATCAATTGAAAGGTTTAACTGGAGGATTTTTGGGTTTTCTTAGAAGGTTCCATTCATTTGCAAGGTTCTTTTGTTTCAGGCTTGACATGTTTATTGAGTTTTTGTTTGTTTGTTTGTTTGTTTGTTTCCCTGTCTTTAATTCTTAGGACCTTGGTCCAGGCATGGAACACTTTTATTTCCTTTTTAAAGGAAAGATTTGCAACAGATGATCACTATTTTCTAGTTGATGTGATAAATACGAATCGTACTTTTGATTCCAGCAATGCAGTAGATGAGATACCCTGAAGTTCGTTCCATTTAATTTGTAATTAGAGACTATATTAATTATAACAAACATGATTTGTAATCATGGATTTTCTCACTAAAAAATGGAAATTAGTATAGGTAAAAGGAACACAGAACAATGAGATACAAGATGTTAAAGAAAACTGAAATCAGTGCCTAATTATACCATATTCATAGGTAGAAAGACTCACTATCAAAAACAATTATAATTGAAAAATAAAATAAATAAAATAGATTCTCCCCAAATTGACACATGTTCAATGAAAATAGGACCAAAATCCTAGCTGGGTATTTTTTAAGAATTTGACATACAGATTTTCAAACTTGTGAAGAAGTTTAAGAGCCCAAGAACAGTCAGGATATATCTGAAAAACAGGAATCATGTTGGGGGAATTGTCTAGCCAGACATTAAGTTTATTATCATGAATCGGAATGGGGTTTAAAAATGACCAATAAAGCAATATAAAGAGCTCAGAAAGTGACCCGTTAATGTATAGAAAAGAATATGTCAGAGTCAGCATTGCAAATAACAGGGGAAAGGAGGGACTATGAAATAAATGCCTGTGCTGGACCAGCTGATGATCAACATGGAAAAAATTAAATTGTAATAATACCTCAGACCACACACAAATATTAATTTTTGATTGACTAAAAAGATAATTTTGAAAAATTTTAAGGAAAAAGTGGGCAAGTATCCTTGTAACATTACGATAGAGTAGAATTTTCTAAGCAAAATATAAAATGTGCTAACTACTGAAGAAAAGATGGATATATCAAAGCTTAGTACATTTATGATCTTTGGTTCATAACCATTAAAAAATAAAAAGGCACAGTATGCAAAAAGCTAGTTACAACACACAATGGCAGCAAAGGAATATTATCTAAAACACATAAAATCTCCTAAAACTAATTTTTTTTTTTTTTTTAAAGAGGGCAGTGTCACTGGCCCTCATGTGGGATTTGAACTGGGGCCGCTGGCATCCCAAGCCAGCTCTTAACCACTGCGCCACTCGGCCGGCCCTCCTAAAACTAATTTTAAAAACATCTATTTTTTTTTTTAATTCGCAAAAATATACAGAAAGAATTCCACAAAAGAAGAAATACAAATGGCCAATAAACATAAGAAAACTTGTTGAATTTGTTGATAATAATTAGTAATCTGAGAAATAAAAGTTAAACCCAAAGTTATGCTTTTTCAAGAAACATAGAAATTTGAAATATATTGTAATTAGTTTTTTGTTTTTTTACTGTACTAGCTTTATTGTTTGCCTCATCCCTGTTACTTTTCTATTTGATGTTTTCAGTGACAAAAATAATCCCATTGTCTACAATATATACAACTCAATTGTTTTTACTTAAATTTCCATTTATATATGCTAAAAAATAAATACTACATAAAACAATAGCAGCCAAGATTCTTTTCCCATTGTCTGTGTTTTAATGGGTTTGTTGCTCACTGAGGTCTGAACCTCTTCTACCCACTAGTGCTGGCTTCTCCTGGGCATTGCACAATGGTGGTGTCCTTCAGAAGCTGGTCTAAAAGGAGCATAAGCTTTGCTTCCGACTCAAGTATTCTGTAGGTAAATACATACAACCTCCCAACTCCAGCAGGTTCCAGTTATAGAGGTGCACAAGCTTTTTCTGGTCAACTCTGCAACTGTCCTTCACAGGAAGAGGAGTGCCTGGGTCAGGAAGAAAAGAATACAAAGGATTACATTTAACATTCTGAATTAAGCCAAAATACAAGCCACCAGAGAAATGACAAATAATAGAAACACAGATTTTCTAAATTTAGTTATAGTAGGCTACTTTTTATTGATTCCTCTTTTCTAATTGCATTGGATAGAACAATATTAATTGATGTTTGTAATAACAGATGACATATTGTATTTCAACATTAGTCATGATGATATTGTTTTTAGATAAGGGACTGTGAAAGAGGGGGAGGGATCCCTAAGGAGTGGACAAAAGGGCAGAAAAAAGTTGAGCTCAGATGCATGAATACATATTTTCACTTTGTCTCAGTTTTTTAAGACTGACCCTGCTTCTTAGCGGTTAGGAGGAAAAAGAAGCAACTAGTTCAAGATGGAAAACTGAATCCCTTCTTTTCCACAGTCTCAATAAAATTTCAGGACAGAATCTATTTAAAGTGTATTATCTATTTACTTTTCATGAAGTGACATGTAAACTAAATTTTTAAAAATTCAAATAGCACAGAGGAGATTACAGTGAAATGTCACCTTGTTACCCCATAACCATTTTTCCTCACTATTTGTCCCCAAAGCAATCACTCTTACCAAGGTCTTAGGAGTATTTACAGAATACTCTCTTTATACAAACTATTTTCACACAAATGAAAACTTATATATAGGTGGCTCTGCATTTTGATTTTTTTAAAATAATAATATAATTTAGAAATTATTTCTGTTGGTATATTGATCTGCCTCATTTTTTTTTAATGGTTGCCCAATTTTATGGATAATTTATTTGACTGACTCTTATTGTTGGGTATTTAAGTTATTTCTTTAGTTATCAGAAACAATGTTTTTGTCTATGGCTTCTGCATATTTCATATCAGCTAGAAATATCTGTCTCATATTGAGACCTAATAGTTTCCAGTCTCAAACTTTTTGTTTAATTCCTGGCTTAATCTGGAATGTATTTGGTATGTGGTTTAAGGTAGTGAAATTTTAAAATGGCTCCCATTTTCTCCAGCTAATTGATTCATGATCGATTTTGGACCACAGATTGTGAATACCATCTATATCATTTTATCCCCAATACAAATTTACATCTCTATCAAGACACCCTGTTCTATTACATTGATATATCTGTGTATTGGTATTACAGTATGAATCCTATTTTAATTAATAAAGCTTTATGGTATAGCTTGTTATCTGATAAAGCTACTATGTCTTTATTTCTCTTTCAGATATTTGCTACCTACTCTTGCACATTTATTTTGCTATAAAAAATGTAGAATCACCTAGTATAATTTAGAAAATATATATATATATATATTTAAAAATTTATTTAAAATAATTCATTTGGTACTTTTATTGGGATATATAAAATTTTTATATGAAGTCTATCAAAGAACAGAATGCACATTTCTACTTATCTCTTTAGTAATATTTTAGGTTTCCTTTTAATCTTTTTCATGTATTCCTTGCTAAATTTATTCTCAGTGTATTACATCTTTTGTGTTGTTATTTGTAATGGGTTCTTTTCACTTTTTTTTTTGCAACCGAGAGTTGTTTCTATATTAGAAGGCTATTGATTTTGGTATATTGATGTACTTAGCCAAATTTATGAATTATTTTATTGTTGGTTATAATTTCTTGAATGAATGTCTTGGAATTTTTAGCTTTGACATTATATCTCAATGTAATATAATTTCACTTTTTCTTTAATAATTGTACAGTATTTACTTTTCTATTTACATTTATTAGAACAATTTCGGTTAATGATTGTGTTAGTGCTTTTGTACTACTGCTGATTTTAGAGCCTCACTGTCATAAAGTTTCTTGCAATGATAGAAAAATTCTATATCTGTGCTGCAGAATATGTTAGCCTCTAGCTACATGGGCTATTGAGCACCTGAAATTTGGCTAATGAGACTGAGGAAATAAATATCTAATTTTATTCAATTTTGACTAATTTAAAGACAAATTTAAATTATCACATGTGGCTAGTGTACTATATTGAACAGTACTGTCCTAGAATTTTAACATTAAGCATGATGATATATTCTTTATTCTAATTCATTCATTGATATTTTTCAAACTACCCTATGTTTCTCCTTCAAATTTTCTAGGTCAATAGTTTTTGTTACTTTTGTATTTTATTTAACTAAATTCTTGATTTATTTATAGTCATTCTTTTTTATTTATTACTGTAAAAGTTCTTAACTACTTTTTGTATTGCATCTCATGTGTTCTGAAATATCATATTTCTTTAATTGTAGGTTCTGTATAACTCAGCTTTGATATCATCTTTGACAAGAAAAGGTAGGTCTTTTTATTTTTTCAGTTGTTAATTTACTGAAATTTGCTTTTGATTTTTGCATATATAAATTTTTTCCCCCTGATAACTGGAAGCCAGGAAGGTGTAATCTAATCCAATGCAAACCTAACTTGATATTTTTAAGAATAGAGATAATACATTGTTTAGAGGTGAGGGGAAAAAAGATGAAAAAACATTCGAGAAAACCTGGTGTTTCTGACGTTTAGTTCAGGTTAGGGCAAGAGAAGGGAAATAATCCAAATGTGAGAAGAGGAAGTTGAAAGGGAAGGGGAAAGAAGACAAAGTAGCAACTGGATACTGTAATGGTTGGACTGTTCTCTTGAATCATTTCTAGAAAACATGCCTGGGAGTATAATGAAGATTAATTTTCTAAGTGACTTAATTTACTGGTTCTACATCAATGCCAAACAATATCCCTCTTATCCCCCAAAAAACAAGACTCAAGACTCAGAGCTGTCATGTGAGTGCTGGTCCTGTCTATTTCTTAAACTGAAAGAAGGGAATGGTCCTCTTTTTTTTTTTTTTTTTTTTTTAGAGGGCCGTGTCACTGGCCCTCATATGTGGGACCCAAACCAGGGCCGCTGGCTTCCCAAGCCAGCACTTAACCACCGCGCCACTCGGCCGGCCCAGGGAATGCTCTTCTTTTCAAATGAGTCAATCAAGGGTTTTGAAGAGTGCCTGACATATAGTGATTGCTTCTGAATATCAGTCTGATGAATGGGTGAATGAATAAATGGTTCAGCTAAGGCCATAGGGCTAGCGACAGGTGGAGAATTAGGGATAAGTGATCCTGGTCTCCTGCCTCCTAATGCCATAGTCTTTCTAACACATCATATTCTCCTGTTTTTCACTATTTATGGAAATATGACAGACTAAAACTTTCACTTCATTGGATACGTATTGTTTCAGTTTCTGCTTTTCCTAATCTCAAAAATGAGAAAAAATAACGACCAAAGAAAGCACTGATGGGTCTGTACAATGAAAATGTTTAGGAAACATGTACTAAAGAAAAGAACTATATAGGCATATGGTGGGAGAATCCAGACTATGAGTAATTTCATATGGATTATTATCACTATGCCCCAGCAACACACACACAGTTAAGAGTTGAAGATCACTCAGAGTAACTGCATGTAGTACGAGGATAGGGCATAGGTTATATTTGCAATACCAACTCTAGTAGTTTGGTGGAGCTTTCTGAAATACTCTTGAGAAAAATTTAGAGGTCATGCATGGGATCAACAAGAAAGCATACCTGATTAATTAACGATATCTATCATGGCCATGGAGGGAGATACAGAATTATGAATACCACATATTTTCAACTCTGACTTATCATATTTTGCATAATTGCTTTTACATTGTTCCATGAATTATCTTGGCTGGCAGATGTCTGAGCCATAGTAGACAATCTGTATGTATTTGTTGAATGAACTTTACTTACAACGGGGGCTGAATGGATATTTGATGAATAACATATGTAGTGATCAAAAATGTTGGAAGTATGCTAATAGGAAGGTATATTAGAAAATATAAGGGAATATAACCTCAGAATAAAAATTGCATAGCTCCATTGCCTGGAAGTGAACAGGAGAAGAGAGATTTCCTAATAACGAGAGAAGATGATTGACATTGCCTCCCATACCAGTGGTCAGATGAAAAATGCCATTTAATTGCAATATTTTAGACAAGTTCATTTAAGTCTACATTTTGAAATGTTTTGGGCTGAAGTCAATTAAAAAGTACAAGAGAGCTAGGTTAAAGTTGTGGTTAACGTGGTTGTACCATTCAATGACATGTGGGACACATTCTTGGATGGAAGAAAACATCATCCAAGTTTAGAATTATTTGGAACCTGTGGCTTTTGAGATCTGAACCTAACCTGAACTTTTGGGTGCTGGGTATTTTCTTTTTGTTTTGTTTCCTGGCAAGAGAACACGTCTGTGTGAGAGTGTGTGTGTGTGTGTGTGTGTGTGTGTGTGTGTGTGTGTGTGTATGTGTGTATTCAAAGGTTTATAAAAATTATTGTAAAGCCAATTGGAAAATATGTTTTTAAATACATTTGGATTAGTTAATGATAAATAAATTAATATTAATTGGGTTAAATTTCCATTAAAATATATGAAAATTTAAAAATTGAAGGGCAAATGCTTAGAAAAACATAGCTTAGGTTTTACCCAAACCAGAACATTTGTAAAAATAGCTAACAAATATTACATGATCTCAAATTGTGGTCCAGCTCAAAACGTTAAGTTACATTGTTTCCCAATATTCCAATTCCCTTGGATCCCCAAGCAATAGAAGGTAAAACTATTACTCCTTGGGGAAGAGAATTTCAGATCTCTGATTCTGGTCGCCTGCTCATCCATCAAATCACACTGGAACCTGTCCTTGGTTAGATAATATATAGGGCCACCATGCAAGTTCAAAGAGCCACCTGGGAGAAATGATTAAAATCATGTGGCTAAGCTCTTCAAAACATATAGAAAAATTGATATGCCTGTCCCTGTGGGAGGAAAGAAAATCCACAAGAATAATGACCTTAATGGAGCCTTGGGTGTTGCTTGACTCCAGTGTGTATTCTGTAGTGCAGCCAAATCTTCTAATCTGAAGGATTGTGGTATTGGCCAGCAGGAGAGTAAAATAAATGTATGGGATATGGGACACTGTTTGAATGTGGTTTTGTGAGACTATCAAGTTTTTACATAGTAAGTCTTTTACTATTAACTCAGTATTGTACTCCTTTAGATTGTTTTAAAAGGTACCGTTTTAATTTAATATGATAGAGTAGAAAGAACATGGATTTTGGAGTCAGGCAGATCTACTTTAGTCATTCACTAGCTGAGTGAATTGGGCAAAAGCTGTACCTGGCATGTGATGTAAATAAATGCTTGTAAAGGAGGCAATGGGTGAATAAAAGTAAGAAATTAATTACTCTTAGCCTCAATAGAATTTACCCATGCCTGTCAGCTTTGGTTAAATTTTCATGTAATGGGACAAGATCACTACATATTTAGTACAAAAGACATGAGAATGAAACTTCTTCTCCCTAATAAAGGATCATGACAAAACTAGACAAGCTAGAGAGAAAATTTGGCTTTATCATAAAAGAAAAATAAGAGACTGTATTTAGAATGGTTCCTTGCCAAATTTGGGTCGTGCAAGGATTTAACGTTGCTGTCAATGCCTTTGAAACCTTAGGCTACTGTGATCCTCTAAAATCAGTAGTGAATGCTAGTTTTTGAAGTATAACTTTTGGGCCTCTATAACTGTTAGATGAGAAACAATTTTCTGGAATCTATTATAGTTAAACTTAGCAAAGATAAACTGTTTTCTGCTCTCTGCAGTTCTCACTTAGGCCAGCTTCTAGATATTGCTGATTGTCCTGGGGTATCTATATCATATATATCATTTATATCTATATCATCTATATATATATATGTCATCTATATCATATATATACATATCCATTCAGAAACCCATGGTAATGCTCCTACAGGCTTAGAGAATACCTGTTAGTACAGACCATCTAGGATACCACTATATCCACATAGGTTATTAGTTATATATCAGGGTTGCCAAAAAAGAAAATGTGTACACATGACTCGTATTCATCTTTTTTTTTTTTTTTTTTAGAGGGCAGTGTCACTGGCCCTCATATGTGGGACCGAACCGGGGCCACTGGCTTCCCAAGCCAGTGCTTAACCACCACGCCACTCGGCTGGTCCGACTCATATTCATCTTTTGTTATCGGTATATATTGATTATTACAATTTTAATACAGTTTTTTCCTTTCTTAAAATGTGTATACATTTTTTGGCACCCTCTGTATATACTTGGGTGTTTCAGAGGGTATATATCTCCTGGTATGTCCTCCATGCCTGAACCTCAGATCCTAACTAATGAACACCAGCGGCTCCAGAACTTTAATGTAAATCTAAAAAATAAATATCTTTGGCACATAATTGATTTCTTCCTTTATAGTTAACTGTGTTCCCTTATGTTTCCTTTATTCTCTTTTTATTACTACTTCTGCCTCCATATTTAAGACTCCATCAGTTCATGGCTTGAATTGCAAAAGCCTTCTGCCTGGCTTTCCTGTCTCTTCTCATCCATCTTATTAATTCCTGCCTGCCATGATCATAATTGTAATACTTTCTGTAAATACCTACAATAGTTGTCTGTTCTCTACTATTATAAAACTTTGGGATCTAATTAGGAGATCTCTGAGAGCTTGGAACTGAATTTTTAAAAATCTGTCTAAATTACACTTTAACATTAACAAAATTTGAGAGAAAATATCAGCTGAAGAAAGAGTTTCTGGTAACCTGTTTGAATATGCTAATGTATCTAAGAAAAGAGTGACCATTTCAGAAAGAGGGATTTGTCACTCCTAGACACATAGGGGAAAAGTAAGTGTCAGATGTCTATGTTGGCAATATCTATTCAAAGATAGTCTGAGGAAATGGAAATTGGCCATTCAACCTGAAATGTTCCCATTCCTAATAGCAGAGATATTGCTAGGACACAGACGAATGTAGGTAGCTGTAGCTAATGAATTTTAGATCCCACTGTTAATACCATTCTTATTATGAGATGAACATATCTACTTGGGTTAATCTGAAGCCATTAAGCAATGCATTTGTCTAATTCTGTCTGCTTATAGCTATGCCCACCAAGCAAGTGTCTGCTTAATAGAAATGTGCAGGGAGATCGTACTGACATTAAACATTTCTTGTTCTTGTAACAAATTTTGTTCCTGGGAATTCAGAAAATGATGTCTGATTATTATTTAGCTTTTTGTTTTAGTCACATTTGCTTGACTGCCTTCCTAATAGTCCCCCAAATTTATTCAGACATCTATCCTCTTGCTTGTGGTCATGGGCTTCTTCAGAAGCTGGAAGCACCCTCCAAGCAAGGGTGAATCCTAATTTGTCAGCATTCGTCACCTATTACCATTCCCCTTAGCAAGTACTTGTTTACGCCAGAAGCAATCCTGGTCTGTGAGATGTACAGGTCGCCTGTGGGTTGGCTCCAGGAAAGATTCTGCACCCCTGCATTTGGTACAAAGGGAAGCATGCCTTCTTCCTCTAAAGAACTCCATCTTCTGTGTGATACCTCAGAGTGCTGCAATGACCTTATGAAGGGAATTAGTTGAGAATACAGCAGAGAGAGAGAGAGAGAGAGAGAGAGAGAGAGAGAGAGAGAGAGAGAGAGAGAGAGAGAGAGAACTAGAAAGGAGGGAACCTACGACCTTGATGACCCTAATGATCCCCTGAATTAATTAGCTCTGGATCTGTCCTACCTCTGCACTAAAACACATATCGTGAATTTAAGACTTAGGTTTTATACTTCTTGAGCTGTCTTATAGTTCAAGGAAGTATTGAGAATGAAAGCAGGGGCTCTGGTGCCTACTGCCTGATTGTGAATTTTGCCAATTCCTCCATGCATGAATGTGGGGTATTTACTTTAATATTGTTGTGCGTTACTTTCCTCATTTGTTTGTTATGTAGACTAAAAGAGTTAATACAGGGTAAAGAACTAAGAACTTTTCCAAATCATAAATGGTCAATAAATATTAGGAGAAAAAAATCTTGCAGCACAAAGCAACGTGATTGATACGCTTCCAGATAGTTGTACCTGAGAGAGAAAAATACAATACTCAGGCCAGCATGCGTATTCCAATGCTTGTAGGTATTTTTTATTTTAAAGAAATAAATTAACATTTTGACATCACCCCACTCTTGTGTGTATTACAGTTAACATAATTCATTCTCTCAAAGTCTTATAATCCTTTGGCACTGGCAATAATGAATTTTTGAGTCTTCAAAGTGTTGGGTCAAATGATCTAGCAGATCACATTAGTTGTTTCAAGACACCTCTCAGTGGATCTACACAAACCTGTGATGAAGTGTTCACCCATCTGCAGTAAAATGAGAACATAAGGAATGTGTTTTTCACAAACCAATTTTTTAATGTAAAGGAATGTCCTTTATTTGGAGGTTATATATGTCATATAGCTTTTGTGTCCAGATTCATTTTATTAAATTTCCTTTATGTTATTAGAATGAGAAATCCCTAATTCTTTGCATGGCCCTTCCTAGCTAATCACTACCCAGTGCGTTCCCTGACTCCATCCAGACAGGATTTCTCACTTTCCCCTGACTTGCATGAGCCTTCACATCATATCAAAGTCTCACCTGCCAAGTATCTCTTGGAGGCTCCAGTGTGTTTCCAACGATGTTGTCTCCATCAACTGTTTGGTGTAGCCACACCAAACCTAAAAAGCACTGTTTAAGCTCTGCCTCACTATGTCGGGTGGGCTGTTTCTACCTGCTCTTGAAGAGGCTACAATTTTTCTACTGGCCCCTCTTTGGAGTCCACCTAGCAGTGAATGCCAAATTGGGAAAGTTCCCCGTTTTTGTTTGTGTTTCTCTCTGATATGCCCCAAAACAGCATTATTCTGGTTTCTGATGTCTTTTATTTGGGTTCAGATACCATCCCCCATGGTGGACTCACATATCTACTTCTCCTGTGACTAAAGTGAGTCACTGGGTCAAGTTCATCATGCTGGGTTTACTTCCCATCAAGGGGAATCCTTTCTGGGGGAACTTATTCAGGACCTTGTGTTTTTAACACAAGTCTTTGAGAGAGCCACTTCACCTGTTCCACCCACCACCAGTTTGCCTGAACTACAGCAATACATGAAGTGTGAGTTCTTTCCCCAGAGGGTACAAGTATATTTCTATCAGGCTTGACAAATAGACCTGAAGCCCAGCAGTTCGTAGTAGAAGCCCATGTGTAACTAACTCAAGCTGAATCGTTGCTATCATCATTCAGGAAGTTTTGGATATGAAAATAGTACCCAAACATCTAACCTCCAGTTCATTTCAATTATCCTTGGCCAAATTATTTCATATCTCTAGAGCTCAGTTTCTTTATATATAAAACGGGGATAATAATATTTACCACATATGTAAATTAAATGAATTAGTATATTATAAGAATATATAATAGTGCTATATACAGTAACTACTATATACTTGTCAGATATTATTATAATTATTAACTCTGTCATACTGCCTCCTAAGATAGAAGCATGTGGATATGTTTAATTGTCTTAATATTATCTTGAGCTAGTGCATTCTGACACTACTTTTTTTTTTTTTTTAAGAGGGCAGTGTTACTAGCCCTCATATGTGGGATCCAAACTGGGGCCACCAGCATCCCAAGCCAGCTCTTAACCACTGCGCCACTCGGCAGGCCCCTGACACTACTTTTAAAGACACACATAATGCTTTAAAAGAGAAACTGCTATAATTAACTATGTTCTATTACTAATTTACTATACACTTTACTCTGAGGAGTTTCTAGACTATAACAAACAGAAGAAATCTTGGAATAGAGTGCATACAAGACTCAATCAATTAATTAAACAAATGCCCTACCTTACCAGATGCCTAAAATTGGTAAAAGCACTGCATCAGATGATGGAACATGCAAGCTAACAGAATGGAAAATTTTCTTCATACTACAGACTTTCCTCCGTCTTGCCTTTTCACCCAGCAAGTAGCAGGGAAGTTCAAATGACGGCTCACATTGTAACTTTAGTTCAAGTCACGGCTCAGCCTTACAAAGGCACAACTGACAATTCCAGATGTTCATTAGTCACGGCACCATGGAGACAGATCCCACTGATCAGTTTGTAAGCTGTGGGCAGATCATGAAATTGTCTTGCCACCATGCAGATAAAGAAAGCATATATGCTATTACTTCAGAGCTGAAGATAGAATAAGAATATTAATTTCAAGATCAAACAAGGAACAGGAACAATAAAAATGTTTTTTAAAAAGAAAAATACTAACTGAGGACATAAACAAAGGTAGGTGGTAGTGTAGAAGAGAGCCTGATTTTTGTGGTAGTATTGCCGTCTTTGATTATTGCATGGGGCAGACCCACACTAGCTGAAATTATGTCTAGTATTTTACAGCAGCGGATTGGACTAGCCAGGGGCTTGGAACCTTGTGGATTTGTGGCTGTTCAGAAGTGCTTCTGTATTGGAATGTGTTTGTGTTTGCCTTTATTTGTTTTTAATAAAAAAAACTTGAAGAAAAAGTTTCTGCCTTGGTAGATTTTCTTTGGAATCCCAGACAGGGCTCTTGAGGGCTCTGTGGCTCTTTTGTGATGATAAACCAAAGCTTTGAGCTTGTCCCAGTTGGAATTCCAGACACTAAAGAAGCCAACTTTAATTATTATTATTGTTGTCTACAGAACTGAGCCCCTTTCAGATTATTCAGGTTTATACTAATAGTCTTCTAAACATATTAGTTTCTTTTCTTTTCTTTTCTTTTCTTTTCTTTTCTTTTCTTTTCTTTTCTTTTCTTTTCTTTTCTTTTCTTTTCTTTTCTTTTCTTTTCTTTCCTTTCCTTTCCTTTCCTTTTCTTTTCTTTTGAAAACCAAACTTCACAATTGGGTTTCAGAGGTGCCAAGTTTCTGAGTCTTTATGGCAGGTACCTGTGGTGTAGTGGATTTTATTGGGAAGGAAACATAAAAATAGGGCCTGCAGTGAAGAACAAATTTCACAAACTTGTAGAAGAGATTATTGTCTGGGAGAAGGTGGCAGCTGAGATAAGCATAGTCTTTGTGGAAGAAGGAATTTATTACAATATCTGACTCTCTAAACTGCAACATTAATAGATATGAGCTAATCACAGACTTTTAGGGTTATGTAAGGAACTTAAAGATTTTTCAGGGCCAGCTGAGTGGTGCGTTGGTTAAAAGTTGGCATGGGATGCCAGCTCTGAGCAGAAGGGCCCTGGTTCGGATCCCACACGGGGGCCAATGAAGCTGCGTCCTCTACCGCTAAAATGGTGAACAACAGCTCAACCTGGAGCTGGGCTGCCGTGAGTCGCCGGCAACAGTAGGCTGCAGCCCCTGCTTCAGTGGGCTGCTATGAGCTATGGGTGAATGGCCGGCAGCCAGCATGAGCTGCTGGGAGCTGCCTTGAGCCACCGCAAGCTGCAGTGCAATGGCCGGTGAGCGACTGTCTCACCCGGTAAGAGCGCAATGATAATACCAACATGGGCCAGTGAAGTGACGTCCTCCACAACTAAAGAACAAAAGGACAGCAACCTCTGTGTTCCACTTCCCTGATTCTCTGACGCTGTTTCTCCCCAATTTCACAATGAAATAGTTATTAAAAGAAAAAAAAAATTTTTTTCAAACCCAACCCTAGTCTTCTGCAAGAACTACCTGTACTATGTCCCAAGTAGATTGCTCAGTTTCTACTTAAGCATGTATCCTAGTAGAGAACTCACTACTGTACAAGATAACCTTTTCCAATTGAGAAAACTCGGACTGAAAGTTCAACCTCATCCTGGACCAAAAGTTATTTCATTTTAACTTTCACCCATTAATCATGGTTATGTCCTAAAGTTGCTCTTTCTTTCGTGTAATATCTGTCATTTATTGAAGATATTGGGCTGTCGGAAAAGTCATGATGTATTTTTTCTATGTTTTTCTTTGCAAAAATGTGTCATCACTTTTCTAACAACAACCCAATAGTTATTATTTAATCCTTTTCTCTAATGTCTTTCTTGTCAAGAGTCCTTAACTCCTGCAACTATTCCTCTCCTTTAAGTTAAATTCAGTCAAATTAGCATTTACTGAATACTGACCATGAGCCATACTCTGTAGTAGGATTTTAAAATACAAAGATCAATGGTGTGTATTCTTAAGAAGGTCACAGTTGGGATAGGAGGACATGAGTGACATATAATCTTATCATTGCAATACATTCTCACAAATATTAAATAGAGATATGCACAAGAATGGATGGTGGCCAGGGAGTGATTAGATCTGCTGAGGGAAGCTGGGAAATTCTTGTCTAAACAATAGCATTTTCCAAATGAAAAATTTAGAAAAGGCATTCCAGGTGAATCAAAATACTGTGTAAGGCATAGGTGTGTAAAAAGCAAAGCAAATTGTGTTAGGAAACAGGGTCACATATATTATGAAATACATTATATAAAGAAAGGTTGAATGAACCCAGAAATTTTCTTAACATTAAATCAGCTAGGGACAGTTTTCCAGTCTTCTAACTTATTTTGAATTTCCATATCTTCTTTAAAATGTTTATTTTGCCTTTTCTAGTTTAAGAATAATTCAGGTCCAGCCTAGTGGCTCAGTTGGTTAAGAGCTTGCTCAAGAGTGCGAACTGAGCTCTGAGCAACGGCGGTTTGATGCCAGCCTGAGCTGAGTTGCCGTTGAGCTGCCAACAGGTGGCAGGATGGCTCAGCTAAAAAAAAACAACAAAAAAAACATAATTCTACTGCATAGCAAAGGCAGAGTGAAATAGGAATCAAGAAGTAAACAATTCATTGAGAGAGTAATTAGTGCTTTTTAAATGAATTAAAATAGTTAATTTAACTATTATTGATCATTGTTCCAAGAGCTTTAGATATATTATTTTATTCAACCTTTACAATACCCTCATAAAATGATTATTCCTATTAGTCACAAGTTACAGACAAGAAATCCAAGAGGACTGGCAATTTAGCTACAAAATTTGACTTTAGTGCTGGCTTTCATATCCAATACATTGTATTAATAATACTGTAACTTTTAGACTTTTTCTGTTTTTACCACCTTGGCCACATTGGTAATTGTAAGTGAAAAAACTCCACTTTTGCTTCACTTTGTGGTTGTTTTGTTTTTCTTGTTCTGGGCTCTATAACCATGTAAACAAACCTCATTTGTGGTTTGGCCAAGTACTCATTAAATGCCCCCTGAATGACCCCATCTGCAGATGGTCTACTGAGGTTCATAGATGTGCCCAATTAATAATAAATTTTCTTAGAAACTGGAACTTGTTTTGTATTATTACTGTAATTATATAATTTATTTTTTTGGAATTTGTGGTTCTTATTGATAAATAATTGCTTATCTTAAAGAGTTTTATACTCAAATCAAGAATGATAAAGTCAGCAAAATTTAAATTCAAAATTAGATTTTAGAAGATTATAAATATATACATGAAGCATCCTTGGTAAGCATGGAAATCCAGTATTTTCTGTGCCTTTTGCTGATCTCCCAACTTTCCAGACTCCCAGGCCCTAATCCAACCCATGAATACCCATTGAATAGCCACAGATCCTACCATCTCTTTAGCCTTTAATATCATGGCCATTACTTTAGACCTAAAAATAACTAGCACTTGGGATCATCGTAAAAACTTGTTGGCAGATCCTAAAAACACATAATGGGAAATTCTGTTACATTAACTTTTATAAGATGTGAGAAATGTGTTTTATCAAAGTAAAGGATACACTCAGGAAACTTCTGTGGATAACAAGGATGGTAACTTATTGGAAGGCATCAGGGGAAATTGAGCTGGAAGAAGAACAAACAGAAGCAAAGTTGGAGGCTTTGTTAAAGGAAAGTACACTTGTTATTAGACTGCATGATATAAATCTTTTTGAAGAGAAGCAACCTCACCAAGCAGGGGAGTGCCTGTCTCTTGTGCCTGAAAACATGAGAAAGAAAATGAGAACATAAACATTCTATCGAATGCCCAGTATATGAAGCAAGTGAAATCCTCTTAAAAGACAAAATGGACACCACGGAGGTGACAATAATTCTGAAGGAAAGTGTAGGATGTATTAGAACTGGTACATAATTTAAAGTAATTTTAAAATAACTGTTTTCCTTATGGTAAAAAACACCACTGTCCAGCATTTCTAATCTTGTTCAGAATTCTACGATTTCTTTTAATGTAAAAATGCCTGCCAGGCATTTGTTATAGAAACTGAAATAATTCCCTTGCCAATCCCAGATGAGGAGAAAGGAATAACTCCCATGGAGAAAGAAGGAGGGGGAGAAGAAGGTGTGAAGAGTGTTGAAGTAAAGGAATGCTGTTTTGGCATCTAATCCATGTCAGTGACAGCAGGTGCCACAGAAGAAAAGACAACCAAATAAAGGGCAAGGAAACCAAGAGAGCAGACACAAAGAGAGAAACAAATCCATCTGCCCTGTGCCTCATTAATCTTGTCACAAATACTTGCTGCTGAGAAATGCTAATCTTCTCACTACCCAAAGTAGCCTCCCTCACAAGAATGTTTTCAAAGCCTGGTATATCTAATGACTGAACCATTTAATAAATGACTTACTTACGTTACTATAAAAGCCAGGCCAGCAGCTGTAACCTACATGTAAAGCACTAAATCCTTGTACCTGGCTTTCTAAAGGTTCCTCTAAATCATATTTAGTGACAGGGTGAGGTACACAGGAATCAGGATTTAGTGGCGGGGTATACTTCATGCTGTTTCGGGTAGGTCAGGAGGTCTGACTTGGATTTCTTCCCAGTAACCTGATCTAGGTGAGTCAGCAGGTTATAAATGAAAGTCAGTTTCTAAGATCTGATTTTCTTTCGCTATCAGAAACTTTATAGGAACATGGTGAGAAACAGGAAAAGACCAAGAGATAATAAGTACCATTGACTGATATTATGCTATTTGAATTTCGCCTCCCTAAGACAATGTGAGATTAGGTGCCATTTTGTATAAACTAAATATTTGAATAGTTTCCCGACTTTTGTATTTCTATTGTTGGCCAGAAAAAATACCCAAATGAAAATTGTTTAAGAGTTCACATTGCCTTTTTTAGGTCACAAAATATAACATTAGACTGTGAGTTCCTCAAGAGCAGGTTCTAAGACTTTCATATATTTTTATCACTCATAGTTTATCACTCAAAATACCTCCCTAACATGTTAACCCATAGGAAAGATTAAGAAGAAGGGGGAAGAGAAAGGAAACAAAATGTATAAACGTCATATTCAAAGTACTGACATTCATTGCCTTGTTTCATCCTCACAAGAATTCTTGAATAAATTGAGATATTTCAGCTCAAGTCACAATAACAATGATAAAATTAGTGTTTGTTTTTGGCTTTGTCAGATTTGAAAGCTTGAGCCATTTGCTCTGGAAGAAAGGTGTTTGAGTGTAAGCATAACTTCCAGTGCCCCTGAACCCATGCCTCACTGCTAACTGTCTTCTTGTCCTACACATAGCATGGATCTGTGCCAATTTATGGAGTATTTCCAAAGAATATTTGGCCCTTTTCTATTATTTCCAATTAAAATATTTTTGAATTGGCATAGCATGGTAAATCTAAAAAATTAACATTCATAAAATCTCAGAGAAACCCAAGAGCCTCACAAGGACCTCTAGTAATATGTACCCTTCAATGTAAAAGAGACAAAAGCACTGGCTTTTTATTGAATCCCATGAACACATTGGGGATATTCAGTCACTTTGTGGACAAGTGTGGAAAAAGCATATGAAAAATGAAGAAACTGTCTCAATGTTTGCATCATATAAAAATGGCAATAATAATAATAATGACTCAGGTATGCAATAAAGATTGACAAGCTACTATAGGTAAAGCATACAAAGCAGCTCACAGCACAGAATAAGTGTTAAATCAATGTTAACTTTTGCTAATGTTGTTTTCATAATTATTATTTAGGTTATTAGATTTCTATTCTCTGAGATCATGGTGATCACTTCTTTAGGTATATAAATGTGAAATAACTATGGTGTATACCTGAAACTAATATAATACTGTAGGTTAGCTATACTTTTAATACAAATCTTAAAAAAAAAAAGTTCACTAGCTTCAGAACCCTAAAGTAAAATACTTTCTCCTGTTTACTTTCCTTCCAATGGAAATTTCATGGCTTCTATTTTGTATTTCAGGAGAGTGACTTGGCCATTAATAAATGAAATATAAGAATAAATTATAGGGCCGGCCGAGTGGCGCGGTGGTTAAGCGCTGGCTTGGGAAGCCAGCAGCCCCGGTTCGGTCCCACATATGAGGGCCAGTGACACTGCCCTCAAAAAAAAAAAAAAAAAGAATAAACTATAGATGATAAGAAACTGCTTATATTTGCAAATGTATTCCTCGTTAATTTGTATATTTACAAATAGCTTAAGATTCCTGTCCCCCATATGTACCAAAACAATAACTAAAATTCAATTTCCACACACTCGCCTCTCAATCCTTCCCACTCCCCTAATATAATTAAACATAGGAGACCGTGACTATAGCTAAATAATAAAGTTCTGCCTTTATTGCTTATCTTTTTCTGAAGGTCTTAATGTATTCCAGGAATGTTCACCCTTGATCTTGCTTAGTCCACTACTCTGAAATATCTGATTATTTTTTGTATTTGTTGTGTTCTGTGGTGAGGGAAGGCAGGTAAAGGTTAGGCTGTGTGGTGTCCACAGGCTGGAAATTGAAACCCCCTGTTTCTCACAGCCCAGGTGTAGTGCGGACAGCTCTGGCGTCCACATTTCCTCACTGTGCCCTAAAAATGACCTTAACCCTGACATAGAAAGAGAAGCAACATAACTGTGAAAGGCTGTTGGTTGCTGGCTGTGTGAGACTGAGCAGTTCTCTGAGCACTGGGCCTGTATCGCATTGCTCTCCCCTGTGTAGTAACACTTCTAGTCTCTCCAAATTGACCTGGACTCTCTGAAGCCATAGAGGGGTCAAAGGTAACCCTCTGTGTCCATCAAACTCATTTTATGACTTTGCCCCAGATTGCAGTAGGAAAATGGCTCAAATCAATTTTCTCCCTTCTATACCTTCAAATCTATTGGAAAGAACTGTTTTCTTCTAAGATATTTCATCCAGAAATACTCTGCCTTTTTTATTTCTTTTATTTGTTCTCATAAATAAATAATGAAATACATATGTAAATATATATACATATATAAACATACATATATATGTATATATATCACAACATTCTATTATCCCAACAAACTGCATTTCCCTTGCATTGCTTAATTATTTTTCATATATTCCATATCTTTACCAATTATAAATCTGACAATAATAACAAAAATACCTTTTTGACTTCTTTATAGAGTACATGGTTCTTATTTTTTCCCCTTAAGACAGATGTTCATGTTTATATATTTGGTTTTATAAGGACCAGGTAGAAGAATGCTTTTGTTTTTGTTTTTTCTTCTGTATTTCTCGGGATAGAATGATAGAAAAATGATCAAACCAAGGAATGGAAGAGCTTAGGCAAATGGAATTTTCTTTACCAAAATTTATTGGAACAACATGGACAGGTTTTATTCTTTTAAAAAAGTGACTGGTAAAGTTAGCTTTATAAAGTATTTCTTGTAACCATTTAATTAAATTCAAGCCTTATGCAGTATAATTCAAGTCTTATGTAGTGTAGCCTCTTCTATGCAATAAAGCACTGTTTTAGAGAAAGAGTCATTTCTGATTTGTTCACCTGTTTCTTCAGTAAGGCTCCAATGAGCATAGGACTCCCTGCAATGCTTATTCATCTTTCAGGGTCTCTGAATACTGAAAACAGGAAATAAGAAACAAGACCTTGGTAGATTGATAGATTTCCTGAGCTTGATGGAGGATCAGCCTCAGCTCATGGAAATGTGATGTCTTAGCAGAGGTAAAGTGGTCCCCCATTGTCTTGCTCATAGGTACTTCAGAAAGATGGCTGAGAAGAAAACCAGTTTCTATTGCAGACCTGTTGTATAGGTCATTGCTCTGTAGATTGACGACTAATGACAGGTTTCGAGGAGGTATGACTTACATTCAAGTTGTACTCAGAAGGTGACATTTTAGCTCAAACTCTGGGTCTAGGCTCAGTGAGTGGTAGACCTTTGGCCTTAGACATGCTTATTGTCTAAGCATTGTGGTTCATTTTGGATTTCTTGGTGCAGCAGAGAAGGCACAGCACCAAAAATGCTATTTTAGGGGTTGATTCTGAAGGAGACCATAGCTGAATTACCATGAGCACCAAAAGAACATGTAGTATTTTATTCTTTTCATTTCCTTTGCTATATGTCTTCCCTGGAAATGTATTTTCATTAGTAATTAGATTTTGAAATTTTCACGAAGGCGCCAGCATAAACCATTTCTCTCTAAATAAATGCCTCCAATATCTAATGTGTAGGTATAGGCCAGTGTGAGCCAGCCATGCTATTAGGAAACTAATAAATATGTCTCCTTTGTTTTCTATTAAATAAGAAAAAGCAAGACAGTATTGCTTGTGCCAGAACAAGTTTTGACTGGTATGTGCTTATCCTTTATATAACAAGTGTATTTTATAAGAAAAAACACAGGGGAAATATTTTTATTTATTTTATTAGTTGTGCAAAAGCCATGTTGGCAACTGAAGAACTAATAAACTAAAATTGTTTCATGTGTTTCTTATTATGGAATCAAATAATAATGTAAAAGGCAAGCACACACCAATCATAATCCCATCTGGCTGAAAAGAACAGGAAAACGTGGCTCCGTTTTCATTAGTAAAGAGAGGCATATATTTCATGATGTTCAAACCTGGCTCTATGGGCACTCCCAGTGCAGTATGGCATTTTGTACTACTGACGGTATCATATCTACCAATGCAGGTTAATATAATTGAATGGCTTGGAGGGAGAGGGCTGCTTTCAGTCTTGCCACAGCAATAACAGAGCACTAATGAAGACTAGAGCAACGTTTCTTGGCATTCTGGGAAGAAAAGCATGTTGAACCAGGACATGATATATACAGTCCTTGCAATATACACTTGGCTTATTTGCAGCAAGTAAACTGACATGCATGTAACCACCAAAATTTTATTCCAGAATGTTTAGTCTTTTCAATAACCAGTCAAAACCATTCAAGCTCTGGAATCAAAAGACTGCATGCATAAATATTTTCTAAGCTCCTTCAGTGCTGTTTTCAGTTTATCTGCAAGAAAATATAAGACAGCTATTATCAATGGAAGGGAGGTATTCATTTGGAAGGGGTTGGATGAGCAAGATACAGCATTAATAAACCCTCTTGGGCCGGCAGAGTGGCGCGGTGATTAAGCGCTGGCTTGGGAAGCCAGTGACCCCTGTTCGGTCCCACATGAGAGGGCCAGTGACACTGCCCTTAAAAAAAATAAAAAATAAAATAAACGCTCTTTGGGCCAAAGAGTGGACATTTGGGCTGCTAGGAAGTGTTGACATATAGGAGCATTAGTTCTTCATTAGGAACAGAAAATAGTGGGCCCTGAGACTCAAACCTGGGTCCTTCTGGCTTCTCTTTGTGACTTGCTTTTAGGTGTATGTATAGTTTTTTCTTTTTTCTTTTTTCACCTATTTGTAAATAGATGGCTAAATGGTCATATCACCCAGAAATGAGTGAGTCTCCTGATTTTTGACCAGCGTGTACCACAACTGGGGGGGGGCATTATTTCCTTATCCCGAACTTGTTCTGGAGTCCAAAAGAAATCATAAATTGGTTATTGACATATTTTGTTAAATGAGACTCAGATTTATGCATGGCATTGATTTATTTGGCAGGAAAATAAGTGGTGTGAGAGGACTCAAGTCACAAGAAAGTTCTAGATTTATAATCCTATTCAAAATCTATCTTTCTTCTAAACAATCTTTTAAAATATAAAGTCAACAGACAAAAATTAAATATGACTAAAATAATTGTGTACAAAAAATTAACACTAACAAGTGTTCTCATTAGTAGCAACCCTAATGACTGAATATATTGACAATCTATGTACTGCTGAACCTATTTGCTTGATAACTAAATGTTTGACCAAAGATATTATTAGAATTGAAACAATCACTCCATTAGATAATGACCAACTGTTGAAGATGATATTGAACTAGTGTTCCTAAGGATTTAAGACTAGTTTCAAAGTTGCCAAAAAATGTAGTTTGCCCTCTTGGGATTTACTATATCTGGAACAACTGGAGGTCATATGTAAAAAGCCTGACTGGCTTCTAATATCATTTTTATTCTCCTTTCCTGAGAAAGGCTGATAAAGAAAAGCTGGTGAATCCTTGGCTCTGGCATCAGGAGGATCTAGACTTAAATATTAGGTCTGGTACCTAATAACTGTAGTATTATTATTGCTTTCCTTTGAAAATCCAAGTAGAGAATGGGCCATGAGGATTTTTGCTTCTTATTTTATCCCCCAAAGCCTTGTCAGTGTATGGCATAGAGTATTCAAAACGTATTTTTTCTCAGGAAAAAAGGATAAGTGAATGAACTAACATCTCTAAATTTAATTTTCCATATTTATAAGACAGAGATACTAATATTTATCTTACACTGTTATTTTAAGGACTAAATATGGTTTTATA
This sequence comes from Aselliscus stoliczkanus, assembly GCA_033961575.1. Lineage (NCBI taxonomy): Eukaryota > Metazoa > Chordata > Mammalia > Chiroptera > Hipposideridae > Aselliscus > Aselliscus stoliczkanus. The sequence continues at coordinate 125,759,002 of CM066733.1, forward strand.
TGTAAAAACTGGAGTAATTCTTGACATACCATAGGTAGATTATAGAAATGTTTGATAGTGTTTATTTATTTAATAGATTATCTACTTACACATGAAATACTTTAACTTTTTTCTCTATCTGATACTGTCTTTGACTATACTTAACATTTACTGCACCCCTTGAAAGTGAAGATGAGGTAAACTTTGAATAAAAAAAGGAAAACAATGTGGGTTCCAAATTAATATCATATGAATTTGGAAGACACACACAAACCCAGACAATTTTGTTTTCCCAAAATCCAAGGCCTCACCAATGTCAATATATTTCCATCCAATCCTGGAAGGCTTTTACACCCAATTCAAAAATTAGTAGATTATATTGTAAAAAGTATTTCTTTTTTTTAAAAAAAGATTTATTGGGGAGTTGAGGGATGGGAACAGCGTTGGGGAACCTGGGAAGGGGAACAGACAAGTTGTTGTCCTTTTGTTCTTCAGTCTAGTTGTGGAGGACATTGCTTCACTGGCGGCCCATGTTGGTATCATTATTGCACTCTTCCCAGATGAGGCAGATGGGTCGTTGGCCTCTGGATGGCCGCTCACAGGTGCTCTTGGCAGCTCACGCCGGCTGCCAGCCACTCACACTGGCTGCCAGCCACTCACTGTAGCCTATGGCAGCCCACTGCAGCAGGGGCTACAGCTCTGCCAGCCTAGGGACTCACCGCAGCCCAGCTTCAGGTGGAGCTGTTATTCACCAACTTAGCTCTAGAGGGCAGTGTCACTGGCTCTCATATGTGGGATCAGAACCTGGGTGCTGGTGACCCAAGCCAGCTCTTAACCAACGTGCCACTTGGCCGGCCCTGTAAAAAGTATTTCAATTCAATGGATACGAATTCAACAGAATTGGAAAGAGGGGTACACAACTAAATGCTTTCTTTCATGAAGACAACATTTTTTTTTCTTACACCATGTTAGCCATTTAATGTAGATCAACATGAATAACAAAAGAGGCCAGATGGGAAGGAAAAATATTGATCATTTGACTGCTGTATTACATAAATTGTGACTCAGAGCAACAGAATGAAGACAGGAGCAGCAGAGTTGGTGAGGCCAATAGTGCTTCAGAAATGGGAGGCAGAAACAAACCAACTCTAACCCTACAGGGCACGCTTGCCAGGAACTGCTGTCTTTACAGAAATGCAGCACAGCAAGATGGAGGACGCACGTTTTCAGTACCAGCTTTGAGGACTGTGGATGCATTTGTCCCCAGGCCTCTTTTGTATGGGCCACTGATTAATCCTTTGAACAGCATTGCTTCTGTTTCTGAAAGCGAGGCTGGAGCTCAGCACAGCCGCCATGCCAAGCCACTAGAAAGGAAAACCAGAGCCAGCCCTGATCTTTCAGCGCCGTGTTCCCATCTGCAATGTTTATGCCTCTAAATCTTTTAACAATTAAAATAGTCTCAATTAGTATACAAGCATCTTTATGATTTGCTATATTCTTTCAACTCTCAGTGTAACATTATTTATTTTAACTTCAATTTACTTTTGATGTGGTGCATGTATACAATTTACCACAGAACCTGTTTTAACATTTAACAGCACGCTTCCTTTTTCCTTTCCCAAACTATTTTAAATCACATGTCTTACATTTTCATTGGATTCAGCTATATTTTCAGCAGATAGACAGTAAAACAAACAGAAATAAATTGATTTTGGTAAACAGCGGAGATGTAACATGAGGCAAAAGTTCAATTTACACTTTTCATGTTTCTCTTATTCTTTTTTATTGTATGCCAAAGGATACAATTTTCATTTTCACAGATAAGATAATCTAAGACAATCTAAACTAGAGGAGATAATCAGACCATTAGAGTCTAGCATTTTCTTTCAGTTGACGGTCTCTTCTTTATCTGAATTACAACACTGCGCCAACACTTCTCTTAACAGTTGGTACATGGGAGGGAGAGCTGTAATACAAATGTCATGTTTATTTAAAATTCAAAGACTAACTACCACCACTAACATCAACAACAAAAATTCCTTGTTAAAAACAAGTGAACTAAAAATCTTCAGAAATTGTGTTTTATTCTTAAAAAGTCTAGTGTTAGTGAATACCATCATGGCACTACATTCAGGTCAGATAAAGTCATTAAACATATTTAACTACCCCCCAAACATGGGCCCCTTTTCCAAGGAACTCAATCTTATCACTAGTTCTTTGGGAAGACTTTCTCCCAGTTATTCCAGAGTGTTTAAGCAAATGGAATCCTGGGAAATAAAAATGGAGGAAGGCATCACAGCAAAGATGTTCCATGTATGCCTTGGGAATCCTGGTCTCCCTAAGATTCTATGTTTTGTTAAATGATGTATGGTTAGACTTCTATAGAATTGCCTTCAAGTAAATTAATATTTGAATGTTTATTATGTGTTACCTCATTTTTTCCCTCCAAATACACACTGAAGGAGATGTTACTCTAGTTACACTTGGAGAAATTGAGACCTTGAGATGTTAAATAACTGGCTTGCCGTCACATGGAAGATACATCCATTGACCCTGGGTCTGAATGAAACCATGGGTATCCTGCTCATGGGCATTACTGTACACATAATAAAGGAGGAATGAGGGGCAGGGCAGGAGAGTCAGTTCAGTGAGAGTTCTTTATCCCATATCACCTCCTTGAGCTCTTTCTCAACCCCTTGCCCAGTTAAAGCCCCCATTTCCTGGGTGACTATTAGTTTCTATTGCTTTGTAATAAATTATCACAAACTTAACAGCTGAAAACAGCATCTATTTATTTTCTCATGGTTCTGTAGATCAGAGAGTCTGCAAGGCATGGCTGGGTTCTCTACTTAAGAGTATCACAAGGCTGAAATCAAGGTGTTGGCCAGGCTGAGCTCTTGTCTGGAGGTTCTGAGGAAAAATATCCTCTTCTGTGTTCATTCTTGTTGTTGGCAGAATTCAGTCCCTTATGGTTGCAGTTGATGTCCCCATTTTCTTGCTGGCAGCTCTCAGATTCTAGAGGTTCCTCTAAGGTCCTTTCTAGGTGGCCTCCATAGACAATTCAAAACATGGATGTTTGCTTTCTTCCAGGCTAGCCAGAGTTTGTCTTTTTCCTCTTCTCCTACCAGCCAGCAAACACTCTCTCTTTTTAAAGCTCCTGTGATTTGGTTAGGCTCACTTAAATAATCTACCGTCTTTCATGCAACTGTACCACATGATATAACCTAATCACTAGAGTAAAATCCATTTTCTTCACTGTCCCAGGAATTAGAGCAGGAATCTTGGAGGCCACCAAGACTTTAGCTTGCCATACCGAGATACCATTTAAAGATATCCCAATATGTTTTAAATTACCTTAGATTAGGAAAGAATAAATTCAGTGGGTATATATTCAATTTTTTAAGTACATTATGAAGTCACATGATTATACAATTGATGGAATCTATGAGAAAGACATTTTTGGGGTAGCATAATGAAGCCTTTTGGGCTAACATAATGAATATGTGAAACTATAATTGAAGAATGTAGAAATTGTGTATTTAATTTCCAGCTTATATAATCAAAATGCTAATATTTAAGTTAAAAGTGTTCATATGATGTTTGCATATTATCAAAATCAGTACTGTTATGGTATTTGTCTGGATGAAACTACTGGAAAAAAATGAATAAAGAATGATTTATATGGATCTGTGACTGCTGTGTGTCCCCTGGTTTCCCCCTATTTGAATGGAAGTGTGTAAAAATGCCATCCTATGCTTGTCCCATTATGAAGTATTGGGTATTTGGGAAGTAGGTAACTTGATTTTTTAGTTGTCATGTCAAGATGAGTTTTATTGAAGAAACTAATTGCACACAAGGAAACCCATTTGCACTGGACCTGATTAAGATGCAGAAATACTAGACCTTAAACAGATGCCAAAACAGAATGAGACTTGGAAATCTCAGGAAGAGAATGAGTGCATCTTGTATATGAGAGCATAGGAGCGATGTGAATTATCCTAGCCAGAGTTTGGACTGTGACATACTCTATTTTGCAAAGACGGTCTGCACGGTCTCCTAACGATGGTACTCAAATAAAAGTCAGATCATATTTCTAACTGCTCTCGAAACCTTGATATGCCTCCCATTAAGTGGCATAGTCTATGTTCCCTCTCCCTGTACCTGGACTGCAAACCACCAGACTGTCTCAACTAATATTGTGGAAAATGACACTAACTGATTTTGAGGCTAAATCACAAAAATACAATGCATCTCCCTTTTACTGCCTTGGGACACAGCCACCATTCTGTAAGAAAACCCACATTAGCCCACAAAGAGAGACTACATGAAGAGGCCACATGCAGGTGCTCTGGTTGACAGTCAAGCTGAGGTTCCAACCAACAACAGCCAGCACTAACCACCAAACAAGTGAGTGAAGATGGCATGGGAATGAAGATGCCTTCAGATGATTTTCGTCCTAGCTGTTGAATCACCTTTATCCTTAAAGTTTTCCCAGCTGAGGCCCTAGGCATTGTGGAGCAAAGACAATCCATCCCTGCTATTCCCAGTCTGAATTTCTAGCACACTGAATTTGTGAATATAATGTAATGATGGTTTTTATCAAGTTTTGGGTGGTTTGTTATACAGCAATAGTAACTAGAACACTGGACAATTAGAATAAAGTATGCAGTAAAACAACTGTATTTTAACCCTTCACTTTATTCAGATAATTCCCTGATAGCCCTCTCTCAGCATAATGTATTATATACATAATGGAATTGATTGCTGAAACCAATGAAACTTATTGCAAAGTTAAACTGATGTATATTTGATCATATGCATTGTCCTTATTGCAAAGTAAGGAGGCATAAAGGCAAAATCATTTAAATAAGTGATTGTAATTTGTACAACATATTCAAGTTTTTTTCTTACCAGTTAACTCTCAGTATTTTTATTTGTACTATTGACAGTTTGTGGTAGAGTCCTATGATGCACTGATATACCTAATACTAATCTGGACATTGCTGACAAGATTAAGTTCCACTCAACTATAGAGTCAGGCTAGGTAGCCCATCCCATCAAGAAAGAAAATATGTGCTTCTTCCTCTTTTCAAGCTAACCTGATTTTTTCTTAAACATTAAACGTGATATATTGCAGTAAAACATGTTGGTTAAACTGCCTATTATGTCATCTCTTACAAAGACTGTCAGGAAAATTGTATCTATAATGAATTTATTTTCCTCATCTCAGCCAGCACCTAGATGCTGCACTCCTGACATTTTGATGTTTCCTCTTCAGAAATAAAAAATTTGAGGTAGATAATTCCCCTAAGATTATGTACACTTGCTGCAGGGAAGAAGATGCTTGTTACACAGCACCCTGCCTCACTACCCCATGCTCCCTGCTCCAAGTATGAGACCCCCATCTACTCTAATCTTGCTAATAACAACCCCCCCTTCCCTACTCCCTACACAATCCTGTTTCAGATTCATCCTCCTGAACAAGAGAGCTGTTTGTTGTCTCCACAAGTTCATTCTGGGCTGGTGCCTTAAGTTTTGGAGATTTTCAGCAGTAGAAGTGTTGAGGGGAGGCAGCAGCCATGCATCTTATAGATAGGAGTACCTACAGCAGAAAGGGCTGAGGAGAGAGCATCTGGAGAAAGGATCCTACTGTGAGCACAGAGAAAGTGTTTGGCCAGAATATTCAGAGACATTAAGACTAAAGGGGAGAAGTGTGAAGAGGGGGAGAAGGAACTGATATTCCTTCCTCTCTCCTCTCCACCCCAAGACTGTCTGAAGTCCCTTCAGAATTAAGCCTTCGCACTTCAAAATGTTGAAGCAGATCCATCTGTGGCTTCACTTTAAAATAGCTAATGCTTTTAAATGGGGATTAAATGCCAAATGAGTAAGGGAGGTAACGCATTAGTGTTATAATGCAAAATCCTAAGAGAGATAACAAAGCAGTGTGAATAAATCTCAGTCAAAATGTAAATAAGAATATCTGATCATTTCCTGCTTTTTAGAGGGAAGGTGTGGGGATATAACAGAAGAAATAGAGATGGAAAAGGAAAGACTGGTCTCTATCTCTATCATCTGTCTTTTAACATCCTTTATTAACCTAATTTTTTTCCCAATCCAAAGCATAGAAAATGAGTAATCAGATACTAAATTGAATATACTAAGTGATTACACTGCTGTATAGTTTGTCACAGATTAATAACTTCACATACATTCTCTCATATCGCCTTATGCTCTCACATTATTATCCCCAATTTCAAGATGATGAAACAAAGACCCAGACAGTTTAAGCAACTTCCCTAGGATCGAGCAAGCAAGGAATTGGTAGAGCCAGCACAGAGACTCAAGAAATTTGACTTTAGTTCCATGTTGCTTCCATTCCACAAGAGCTGCTCCTATTCATCCGACCTGGGTACAGACACATAGAGGAGTAGTGCACAGTGGCTTTTGATGTCCTTCACTCTCTGTACTATCAAGTAAACCCTGTGTACCATCTTCCATAATATAAAGATGGTTGCCTGGATAACTGATAAAACATTCTAATCTTGTGTGTTGTTTTTTTTCTTTTTGAGAAAATAATACCACATAAAGTACACATGATCTAGAAGTGATACATATATTATAGGGAATCATATAGAAAAGCTAGGATTTCTATATTTTTCAAAAAGTTTGTTATTTACCCCTTAGTTTAAGATGATGTGATTTGAATACTATCATTCATATATTTTTGAAAATAGCAAAAATATGATGGAATCAATTATAGAACAAGTATATGTAATTACAGTGGATAAATCTGTGCTGCAACTTCCTAATAATGGCTCCTTGCATTCATCTGGTGCTTACTAAATGCCTGCCACTGTTCTAAATGCCATTAAATTGATCAATTCTTTTAATTCTCGTAACAGCCACCATATGATCTAGGTGCTACTATTTATCTGCCTCTTATCAAGGAGGAAATTGGGGCCTCAAAATGTAAGTAACTTGTTTAAGAGTTCAGAGCTATTGGGCCGGCCGAGTGACGCATTGGCTAAGAGCTGGTTTGGGATGGCAGCAGCCCTGGTTCGGATCCCACATATGAGAACCAGTGACACTGCCCTCTACAGCCAACCACAGCTCCACCTGGAGCTGGTCTGCGCGCTCCCTGGCGACGGTGTAGGCTGCAGCCCCTGCTGCAGTGGGCTGCCATAGGGTACGGTAAGTGGCTGGCAGCCAGCGTGAGCTGCCAATAGCCACAGTGAGCGACCATCCAGAGGCCGGTGACCGATCTGCCACATCCGAGAAGAACGCAATGACAATACCAACATGGGCCAGTGAAACAACGTCCTCCGCAACTAGACTGAAGAATGAAAAGATAGCAACTTGTCTGTTCCCCTCCCCCAATTCCCCAATAAAATCTTTAAAAAAAAAATAGTTCAGAGCTATCAAACTGCAGAGCTAGGATTTGAAACCAGGTGATCTGGCTCCAGAATCCACATTCTGACCCAGGACGCCAAACATAGCCCAAATTACTACTTTGTTTTTTTGTTTTGTTTGTTTTTTTTGAGCGAAGTGTCACTGGTCCTCATATGTGGGACCGAACCGGGGCCGCTGGCTTCCCAAGCCAGCGCTTAACCACCGCGCCACTCGGCCATCCCTACCAAATTACTACTTTGAAAGTGAGACCCTAGACCCTTCCTAATGTGCCTCAATTTTAGAACAGCTTCTATCTGTCATTAACTGTATGGTTACTGTGCACTAACTACATGCACTGTATTTCTTTCCAAACCCATCGGCTTCTGTAGTTACTAATTTGTTGTATTTCATTTTTATATCTCCATTTTTTCCATTGTTTTTCATCTCTGACAATCAGGAGCAGGGCCTCTGTGTCAGTTCCCAGAGTAACACGAGCTTGGGAAATAGTCTTTACAAGACCTATCTAATTTATTTTTTAATGAATAAATGAGTGCGTGAGTTATCATGTGAGATAGCAAATGTTTATAAACCTGGTTTGACATAATTTTCTGGGAGAGGAGGGTCTGTTTAAAGCTTTTCCTGAAATGAACTCTATAGGGAGGTCATGTAGGAAAAGTACAGGAATGCAGCAAGAAAACTGGAATGTGCATATAAACTATCAGTGTTTAGTAAGTAAATTCACTTCTAGGCTTTATTTCCTTTACCTATGAAATAAAGCTTTGCCCTATGATTTCTTTGATTGCTCTCAGTTCAAAATTATGTGACATTATGATTCTATAAATTATAAAAGAATTTCAATGACCATTTTTTTCTAAGCCTTAATTGAACATTTTATTTCTGTCAGTTGCCTTTTGCTGGGCTCAGGAGTACCAGGTTTTTTGTTGTTTTTTTTTCTTTTCTCTGTTTCTCTTTTTCTCTTTCTCTTTCAAAGATAAAAATGATTCCCCAAGTGGTACAGTTATTTTCCAGGCTCTCTCACAGCTGAAATTATTTATCACATAAAAACCCCAAAAGCAAAGCAGTTACATATCCCTTGTAAAGTATTCACAAGCTATTCAAGCAACATTAAAAGTGGAAAATATGTCTTTGCTCATAAGGGGACATTGGCACAGATTAAATAGACTTCTATGAAGTTCAGGGGTTAAAGCCATATTACATCATTATCAAAGCTAGACATTTCCTTCAAATAATGGGTAACAAGAGAGCCATCTTCTGTCCTTGCTGTGCATGTAGAAATCTCTGTGACAACAGTGGAAATTTCACATGAAGAACTGATCATAGACTGCTTCTTTGGCTTATTTATTTATTTATTTGATTTATTAAATCTGCCTGAGCCTCTGGAGTCACGAACATAACTGTGAAAAACACTAGTGTGCATAAATTTCAGTCTCTTTCTCAACCTCACAGTTGGGATTCTCCATATCAATCAGACAAAAGCCTGGATCCAGCCCAGAGTATTAATGAAAGTTGTATTCTCATTTTGCAGCTCTAAACAGAATTATATTTGTTAACACATTTCCTCTCTGATCATAGTCCAGAATGCCTCAGGTTTTCTAATGTTTATTTTGTCTTTTTCTAATTCATTTTCTGCTTCCCAGGGTCAATTGTACTACAAAATAAAGAAGGGTTGATGGAAGCTTTTTTTCATCAGATCTCAAGTCTTAAATGTATTTCTTTGAGAAGTATAACCCCAAGCACTAAACAGAACTAGTAGAGAGAAACTGGCTGACAATTGCCCTTTGTACTATATATGATTGTTAGTACTGGTTATAATATACTACTAGATCTACTGAAGCAAGAAGTACTGGTTACCAGTGGGCATTGTTTACCTGTCTATCCCTGTTCTTGAAGCAAGATTTGAAATTTTCAAGGGTTACTTAAGAGAAAGATCAGCTTGTGACCTGTGCCGGGCTGCATGTTTGCTTTCATGCTCTGTTCCTGCAATCTTAAGTCTTAACAGGTTTTGAAGAGGAGGCCCCACATTTTCATTTTGCACTGGGCCCTGTAAATTATGTAGCCAGTCCTGTTTAAGAGCATGATCTAATTAGGTAATTTAAATGATCTCATAGATGCCAATTTTATTTCTGTACCAGGGCTAATTAAACCAGAAGAGCAGTAGCAGCTGCCATTCACTGATCTACTAGTACCCAAAGCTGTATATAAAGGATCATGTGCTTCGTATACAGTATTACCTTGAAACCTGAAGACATCATTTTCCCCATTTTTAAGGATAAGAAATCTCAGCTGCAGAGATTTTTAATAGCTTTCCCAAAGCTACACAAGCAGTAAATGTTGGTGACAAAATTTAGATTCATGCCTTCAGCTTCTAAGGTGCATGCTCTGTCCAGCACACCACACCACTTTCTGTGAGTGTTCGCCCTAAACTCGCATTGGAGCACAGATTCATGGAGGACACTGGAGCAGGACCAGTCTGTAGGAATTTCAGGAAGACTTGACATTTCAGGATGAGGGTTTAGTAACCAAAACCTAAATGTCATAAGGGAATCCACTTGACCTACCTGTGGTTTCCTGAATGTGACAAGATTTTTCAAACCATGATAAGACCAGTTACCTCAGAGTTGAAGTTTTTATTTTATTCATAAGTAAAGATATCACTTTATGAATGTTCTCTTTGACAATGTAGACTATGTCTCAAATTCTCAGAGCACATGGCACATAGATTAGAAAAACACTGGTAAAAATGGAGCTGGTACTCTACTAAGAATTAGGTATTAATACTATTTTACTTTGCTCATAGTAGTCTTAAGATAGGTAACAAAGTTGTCCCTTCTAATTGCTCCTCTTCATTGTTTCCTATCAGCTTCTTTTTCCTGTCTCTCCAAGGTCATAAATCTTTGCAGTTGTCATTGTAGGGCTCTGTTGACATCAAGGCATCTGACCAGTTCTTTTGCTCCTCTTGTCTTTTTCCTTGCCATTGATGATGTTTTTAACTGTTGCCTACCCTTGTCATATTGTAAACTTTCTTTGACATCCTTACATTTCTTTCTCTTTTAAAAATTAATTGAAATAAATGAGTGGACTAAATATTTGCTGCAGTTCACTTACCTTTTTAAAATATGATTCTGTTTCTGCTGATACTGAACTTGCTTTGAGCTCTCATTTTTTTAAGATTTTATTGGGGAATTGGGGGAGGGAACAGCATTGGGGAATCAGGGAAGGAGAATAGACAAGTTGCTGTGCTTTTATTCTTCAATCTAGTTGTGGAGGATGTTGCTTCACTGGCCCATGTTGGTATTATCATCGCACTCTTCCTGGGTGAGGCAGTTGCTTGCTGGCCATTGGATGGCCACTCATGCTGGCTACTAGCCACTCACAGTAGCTCACAGCAGCCCACTGCAGTGGGGGCTACAGCCTATACCGTTGGTGCTGGCAACTCACTGCAGCCCAGCTCCAGGTAGAGCTGTTGTTCACCATCTTGGCTGTAGAGGGTGCAGCATCACTGGCCCTCATGTGGGATCCAAACCAGGGCCCTGCTGCTCAGAGCTGCATCCTAAGCCAACTCTTAACCAACATGATATTTATTAGACTAAAGTCACATTCTTTTAGATTTTAAATATACAGGAATGAGGGAACAATATGATAATTTTCAATTATATAATCTGAGCCATTCTCCAAGGAGCTACTATGTTCATCCTTTAAGAAAAAAGAATAAAACAATAATGAACAGAGAATTAAAGGAAATATAATGCTGATACAGGCTGATGATGCTTTCCTCAGAGCTGCCTGCCTCTTTCATTGTTTCACACCCTCTTGGTTCATCCTCAGTCTTTTATGGGATTCAAAACTGTCGAAAGGGGCTTACCTTCTGGATAATTAAGAAAATAGAAAATTCTAACAAGGTTCAGGAGTTGAAGAGAACATCACTTTTTGAGCATCATAAAGCATAAAATAATAAGAATATATGAGAAGGAAGGATCCATGATATCATCAGGGGCCTAGCTCTGGTACTGAGTCTTGTGTTTCCCTCCTAACAGAGGGCTGGGGCCTGAGGAGCTTTGGGGAAACCATATGCCCCCTATGCAATGCAGATCAAGGTGGGATTTTCAAATGTATGCAGATAACAAAACACAAGTTGATATGAAAATCATTATTTCATTATAGAAGCTGTTTATAATTGTAAAGTTTGTCATCTAGCAAATACATGGATGCTACAGTAATATATGTAATGTCAACCATTTGTGGTTCTCTCATGTTAAGACCAGATTCCTTTTAAGTAATAGAATATGAGGCAGGTGTGAGTAGAGGCCACAGTTAGGTTTATGGGAACTGGAGTCAGTACACCAGGGAATGAGTTCTAGATTCATGACTTCCTAGTTATGTGAATGTGACAAGCCACTGTCCTATCTTGCTTTCCTTTTGCCTCTGTTGAATGAGGATAACATCTACTACATGGGGCCCTTGTGAGGATTATATGAGTAATTATAATTAAAATATTTATATGAGTTTCTGGCACACACAAATAAATACTATTCACTTAATAAATATAGTACGAGCTCTGTTCTACAACTTAAAGCAGTTCTGTGCCTCACCTGCTAGTTGAATGTGGTTGAGAGATTGGATCTTTCTTTACGATACTCAATTAACCAAGTTCATGAAGAAGCCCTCTTACTTGTACCATCATTGCCAGCACACTCTATATGCCTTGAAGTATTTAAGTGTGAATGAATAGTAATATTCTGGCTATGATTTTGGATTTCAGTGGCAATTTTCGTCACAAGAATTATCAGCAGTCACTTTGTTGCTTTTAACTGTCACTTGATAATTCAGTTTCTGTACTCTTTCCTTCCCAACTTCACAGCCACATTTCCAGTCAGGCCTTTCTTCTTTCCCTCAAATCCCCAAACACACACTGTTTGAGTGCACTTCATGACAAGTTTTGGATGGTGCCCTCTAAGAGCCCCCAAAATGGATACACACAATCCAAGGGTCACAGTAGTACAGGGAATGCTCATTTGCTCATGGAAGCCATTCAAAGGGTTCCAGAACCTATCCACCAAGGCTGTCACATTGTTATACCACATGAAACACAGGCCTGTGCAATATTGATGTGTTTCGTAACTTCAGAAATAACAAAAACCTCAACTGCTTCCAGGCTTTTAATTTCCTTTTGTAACCATTGTTAACTGACTCTTCAATGCAAAATTAAACGCTAGTCTTCAATCTGCTAACTCCTCCCTCTAATTTCTCCTCCAACACCCACTTAAAACATTACCCAGTCTCCCCTTAGCCTCATTTCTGAGTGGAGAACTCATTGTTCTCTTGGACAGATTCTCCCAGTGTGGTATGTTCTGTCGCTGCGGTCAGCCTGCATGCCAGGGCTGCCCAAAAGCTTGACTGTGTCTGGGGCTGTTGGGGAAACTCAAGCAGGAGAATGCTTTGAATTCTCTGAGTTGTTCAATGTATCACTGTCTCTAGATGCACCTTGGGAAATCATGGACCTTCCTGAAAGACTCCACACACCTTATCCCAGGGGAAAAAATAAAAAAGAAGGTAAAACCACTCCCCAAAAGTGCTAAATTTGGGTATAAACAGAATATAAATATTGTAAATCGAAGGCAAGAGGATAGAATGGATCAGCAAGCCAAGATACAACTTCTTTAAATTTCCCTTGTTTTTCTCCTCCTTCTGCAATATTCTACCTGTTTAGCCAGTGTCTCTCCACTTCTCCCACGGTGCTCTTACTCTGTCCCCTGGGGATCCAGCATATTCAATAGAGTTTCCAAGGCACTTATAGGCTTTCCAAGTGGCCTTCATTCTCCTCACCCAGGGCTTTCTGGACTCACTCTCTATCAAAGATTACTGAGCTCAGATCTCTTAGGTTTTTGCTGAGGTGACAGGCTACTCAGAAAATCTAAACTGTGCTAACATGTTAAAAACTATCAACTTAATAAGCTCACTCTCTGAAGGTATTTGTATTTTCCTCAGGAATCATGGAGATAAACAATTACATTCTAAATTATAGAAGAATTCAAGGAAACTGAATGAAAGAGACTTTTGGGTAAAAGACAAATACGTCACCAAAAAAACGAGCTCTTGCAAGACAGTGTGGCAAGTACAGTCATTCAAGACAAAAGATAGATGCTGGGTGTTTGGGAATGGTAGGGAGCTGGGAGAGGAAAGGCTTTGGATAGTAGTTGAATTATAAGGTACAATTTTATATTTGGAGAGTGAAAATGAGGTATTAAGGTATTACTTTTTGTAATATCACAGAAAACATGGTTCTATTCACTTTGGGAAATTCCTTCATTCCCATATAGGTGAGGAGGGTAAGTAGCTCAGAATCTTGAAGGATTAACTACTTTTGTTCCTACATTAATGATTATGATAAAACAAAAAATAAAGGAAAATGTAGTATGAGCTTTGGAGACAGGTAGACTTAGAATTCTTACTCAGTTCTTATTAAGCTGTATGATCTTATACAGGCTACTTCATTTTTCTGAATCAGTTTCTTTATCTGTAATACGGGGATGATTTTCATACCTATTTTGTAAGATTGTTGAGAATTGTAGTGTCATGCTTTACCTATACCAAATACTCAAGCAGTAGCTCTTGTTATCATTAGTATGTGTCCAAGAATAAACCATGAATTATTATTTAATGACACTTGGACATTGCCAGGAAGGCCCAGATCTAATACAAAAAATTGATTTGGCTTTTGAGTCATGAAAGCATGATTAAATGACAATTTATATAGTTATTTTATGCCATTTTAAAATTCTTCTTTGTAGCTGCCGCTGAATGTAGCACATGCTTTGTGCTTAATAGGTATTCAATGAATACTATTTGCCAACCTGATCAATTCAACAATTGGAAATATCTACATGGGGTTCAGGGTAACTCTGTTGATTTAGTCTGAATATCCACCAGCCTCAAGCCAATGTGGTATTCTTAAGTGTCAGCAGGATAAGTTATGGGAGGACATCAGGTTTTTATTTTCAGTGGGGAAATACATTTGCATGCGTGTGTATGTGTAAAACTAGAATGTTCTGGCATAAAGTAAATGTCCAAGGGGTAAACTATGAGGAGGTTATTTATTTATTACAAGTTATGGATGAGTTCTCAGGGCTCCCTCATAGTTCAGCCATGTGTGAGAGCCATGAAACAAAAGGATCTTAATGAACATGTGGAAATAACAGAGCTTGTCCTGGTTGGCCCACAAGATAGGCATCCAGCCTTCTTAAATAGCCCTGTTGGGGGCCAGGAGGTGATTTCTGAAGAGCCTACATCTTCTGTTATTGCAGGGCACTGTGGGGCTGACCCTCATATTTGAATATTAAATTAGCGAAGGCAGAATCTACACAATACCAATGGTATTAGTCATGTCTGCTGGGGCATCGAATACCAGATGTCACTTTTCTGATCTTTCAGGCTGGGCCTTTACTGTTTTTGGCACGTCAGAGTTCGCATCTGAGTACAATTTAAGTTGTAACAATGCAATCAACATGCCTATTTCTTCTCCTTTTTTTTTTTTTTTTTTTTTTTTTTTTTTGCCTTCCTCTCCCACTCTTGTAGGAGCTAAACCTATGAAGTCCCTCTGCCTATTAATCTGGAAAGTTAGATATGATTTTCCTGGGCTCCCTTCCCCCATCCCTTTTGAGGAAATAAGAGAACCTGCTCTCAGCTGCCTTACAAACATTCATTTGTAAGATTTATGGCAACCTTGCAAATAACCATTCTCCAATGGAAAGTAATAATTTATGGTGGGTGAGTAGAAAAGAGTTCTGATCCCACTCAGTTTCCCACCTGTGTACCTCCTGGGAGAGAGGCACCAGTCAAAAAATGAATGTGTGCTGGTGAACTATTTGTACTTATTTTCAAGGTTGACTTAAAGTATGATAGTTGGGAATTCACCCATCTGCTATACCTCTTAAACTGAGTCTAATTTGCAGGTAGAAAAGGGGTATAAGTCCAGATCTACCTCATAGTTTCTAATCATTAAACAATAAGACTGAAAGGAAAGTTATCAAGCCCAGGAGTCTTCCAAGTTTGGTCTGTGGGCTGTGCTCCAAAACACCTTTGGATGACTCTCATGTGTAGTCGGCTCTAATGCAAGCGTCATTTTGTGTGTATTGTACACTAAAAGTGACATTTGCTTGAATGGCATCTCTTCTTTTAGATTTTTAGTTTCCTGAGAGTGGGCATCATGGCTTTGTGTCATCATTTAGTACTGTGCTAGGCACAAGTTATGAACAAACTGAAACCTCAGTTGAACTACACTGACATTACCTGTATGTGCATTTGTCATTTCCACAACCCTGGTTTTCCAGTCATATACCTATTGCCAAGTTCCAGGATTCACTTTGAAGAGGCTGTGTTTTCCCTCACCATACATCTTAACACTTCCATCCATAAGACACTGTTTGAAAACTCCCTGTGTCAGAATCTCAGTAAGACACAAGTGTCACTTTCAAATTGTGTAATGTGAGGACTACTTAAAAAGATGGGGGCAGGGTCCAGGAAACCACAAGGGAGAGCTTAGTACCCTGGGGTTAGTAACAGTAGAATGGTGTTACCATCCACTGGGGTGAAGAAGGGAGCTGCTTTCTGCAGATGGGGGGCAGAAAGGGTAATGTTGAAATGCCTGTGTGACAGAAACTCTGACATTTGACAAACTCATCTATCCCAGGGCAGCTCAGCAGGGAGGCAGCCTGGGGAATAAATATCCCAACTTCTTACTGGCTAAAACTAATACAGTCCAAAGGTAAGGGTGGGAAGAGTAGACAGTGGTGCAAATTGAAGCTATTGACACACTTCCTCAGTATCTCTCACCTCCTCCAATAGCTTCAGTGGGGTTTTGCTTCCAGGCAAGATGGAGAAGGGTGTGAAAGAGCATCATTGCCACCAAAACAACAATAAATCCAGAGATAAGCCAAAAATCCCTACTAATGAAGCATTCTGGACATAAAGGAATCTAAAACTACTAAAGTTGAGTCCAAACTTCTGAGATGGGTGAGCAAAACGCAGAATATCGCTGAGGTTGGAAGCAGTTAGAGAAGCAGGCTTGCCAGAGAATGATGATCTTCCTTCAAATGAGAAGTCTGACAAACTTTCCCTAATCCTGGGGTCTGACCTGTTGGATTTGAACCTGGAGAAGCTCCAAATATAGAGATCTTTCTGCCAAGTAAAAATCTCTCAGACTTGCAGTCTTGGTGATTTTGCAGGCTTGCAATCCTATGGTTTTTTTGAAGTCTTGTGATGTAGAAAGCTTGTGGTTTCACAAGGCCAGCAGTCTCACATTCTCAAGGTCTTGCAATCTCATGACAAGTCATATTTGACATCTAATAGTCTTGAAATCTCTTTCTCCAGGCCTAGTAGTCTGGCCTTCTTGAAGTTTGGAGGTCAAGAAGACTCAAGGTCTTGCAGATTTGAAACCTGACAGTGTTTGGTCCCTGTGTGGACATCCTGAATAGAGGAGGCCTGGACTCACTTTCAAAGCATCTGATGCTAGAGGAAAATTGAGTCTAACCAAATCTTCAACCAAAACCTTACCTGATTCAATTTCTGATAAGGCCAACAACAGTGATCCCAGTAGCTGTGCAGGAAGCTGGAGCTAGAACAAAAGCAAAGAGACAGTGTGTCAGGCTTGTGGTACTTGAATTCTAAGGTCTTATTAGAGGGATTACAGCCACAATCCTACCCCAAAGTGGCTAAGTCCATGATTAAATCAAACTGGCCAGACTTTCCACCTACCTGTCTAACATAGGAAATAGTGTTCTTATTGAGCAATTGTACATGATATGTAATATGATATGATATGATATATTATAAAACAATATTACATAATATGTTTGCATAGGTGTATAATATCTTTTTAAAATCTACTACAAAACCTACAGTTCTTTTAGACACAATATCACAAAACATGCAAAGAAGTTTGAAAATATGACTGAGGGTCAAGAAAAAAAAATTAAGAGAAAAGTACTCTAAATAAGCTAAATGTTAAAATAATTAAAAAGGAATTTAGGGCTGGCCGAGTGGCATGGTGGTTAAGAGCTGGCTTGGGACGCCAGCAGCCCGGGTTCGGATCCCACATATGAGGGCCAGTGACACTGCCCCCCCCAAAAAAAAGGAATTTAAAATATTCAGACAAATGTATTAAGGAATCTGTAGGAAAGATACATATAATAGTAAAGAGATAGATATTTGGGGAATGTGAGCAAGTTTTTGGAGAAAAAAATAACCAAATGGAAATGCTAGAATAAGAAATATAATATAAAAATATTTTAAAAGTCTAAATGGGATTAACAAAGAATTGAATAAAACAGAAGAAAAGATGACTGAATTGAAGCAAGTCAGTAGAAATCATTTAAGCTGAAGTGAAAGACAAAAAATACACACACACACACACACACACACACATATATGTAAAAGTCTTCAATGACATATTTAACAGTGTTAAGTAGAATTCTCAGAAGAGAAAGAAAGAGTATGCACCAGAAAAACTAAAGAATTATTGGCTGCAAATCTTCTAATTTGATAAAACATAAAACCCACAGATCCTAGATGCTCAGTGAACCACAAGCAGAATAATTACCAAAGAAACCACTTCTAAGCACAAAATTGTCAAACTGCTATATTTTAGGCATAAAATCTCAAAAGCAGCCAGAAAGGAAGTCATATTACACAAAAGAAAACAATGATAAGAATAATGTCAGTCATTTCATCAGAAAAAATAGCAGCTACACAAAAGTGGAATATCATCTTTAAAGAGACAAAGAAAGAAAACTGTCAATTATATATTTAGTAAAAATATTTTTAAAAAATGAAAGTAAATTAAAGACATTTTCAGATGAACAAAGTCTGAGAGACTTTGTTGCCAGTAGACCCTCACTAAAAGATATGCTAGGGGGAGTTCTCAGTGAAAAGGATATAAAACCAAAAGGAAATTAGTATCTATAGGAAGCAGTAAAGATAACTGGAAATAGTAATATGAGTAAATATCATTGTTTTTCATAATTTTTAAAAATTCAACTGATCATTTAAAGTAAAAAGCAATACATTGTTGAGTCTATAATATATGTAGAAGAAAGTATATGATAAACATAGAACAAAGGGCAAGAAACCATATAAACAGAATAATGAAGTTCTTACATTAACTAGAAATAACTTCAATTTGAGGCAAACTGTGATAAGGTAAGAATGCATATTATAGTTTCTAGAGCCATCACTAAAAAAAAGCTAATGAAGTATAGTATAAAGGCAACAGAAGAGATAGACTGTAATAATATTATGAAATAATAAATGTAAAATAACACAGATAAGGAGGAAAAAGGATGTAAAAACAGAGGGTGCAAATAGCAAACAAATGGCAATGTAGGAAACTTTGCTATGCATTAAATGTAAATGAGCTAAACACTGCAATTAAAAGACAGAGGTTGTTGAACTGGTTAAGGAAAAAAAATCAAGATGAACACTGGTTGTAAGTAAAAGGTTGGACAATGATATACCATAAAAAAACGAAGAATTAGGAAGCTATTGATAATATTATAATCAAGCAAAGTGGTCTCAGAACTGTATAACAGAGATAAAGGGTCATTTTTAATGACAAAAGATATTACAAGGATAATATCCTTGTAGATTGTAGATGATGAAAGATATCACAAAAATTTCACTATCTTAAAGCTTAATAAAACATGAAGCAAAAAAAAAAAGCAGAACTAAAGGGGAAAATGGACAGATTTTAGCATAATCTTTCAATTGTTAGTAGTTCATGTCAACAAACGCAAAATCAGCATGGTTATAAATTTGAAAAAACACTATCAAACAAGTTGATCTAATGGAAATTTATACAACACTATGCCTAACAAATATAGAATACACAATCTTTTCAAGTGTACAAGGAATATTTAATAAAACAGGTCATACAGTGGATCATAAACTACTTTCAAAGAAATGAAATCACATACAACATACCAAAATTTGTGGGATGGAGCTAAAGCAGTCCTCAGAAAAATCATTTATAACATTAGGTGCTTATATTAGATAAGAAGTAAGGATTAAAGCAATGAGCTAAGTTTCCACTTTAAGAAGTTAGAATAACAATAGTTAAAAGAAAAAAATAATAAAAAGCAGAAATCCTAGCTAACTGCTTTAAAAAACAGAGAGGACACAAATTACCAATATCAGGAATAAAAATGCATACAGCACAACTCTTAATGACATTACAAGCATAATGGGATATTTTGATCAACTATATGCCAATTAACACTATATGCCAATTAAACTATATGCCAATTAATATATATATATATATATATTTTCTTTTTTTCTTTTTTTAGGGCAGTGTCACTGGCCCTCATATGTGGGACCTGAACCAGGGCCGCTGGCTTCCTAAGCCAGCGCTTAACCACCGCGCCACTTGGCTGGCCCCACACAATATTTTTTTAATGGACAATTACTTGAAAACATAACCCACCAAAGCTGGCATATAAAGAAATAGAAAATTTAAATGAACCTAAATCTATTAAAGATATTGAATTCATAATTAAAATTTTCCCCACCAAGAAATCTCCCAACTTAGATTTCACTGGTAAGATCTGTCAGATACCTATTATTATGGAGATATATTATATTATATACTATATACATATAATATATAACATAAATTTACCATTTAAACCATTTTTAAGTGTACAGTTCAGTGGCTTTAAGTACATTCACATTTTTGTGCAACCATCACCACCATTCATCTCCAGAACTTTATCTCCCAAACTGAAGCTCCATACTCATTAAATAACTTCCTATAGCCTCCTTCTCCCAGTCCCTGGCAACTATCATTCGGTTTTCTGTCTATGATTTGTCTGCTTTAGGTATGTCATATAAGTGGAATCAGACAGTATTTGTCTCTTTTTTTGACTGGTTTATTTCACTTAGCATAAAGTCTTCAAGATTCATCTGGTTATAGCATGTGTCAGAATTTCTTTCCTTTTAAAAACTGAATGGTGATCCGATGTTGCTTTGAACATGGGTGTACAAATTTCTGTTTGATTATCTGCTTTCAACTCTTTCGTGTATAGACCTATAGTGAAATTGCTGGATCATATGGTAACACAATTTTTTTTTTTTTTTTAAATATAGAACACTTCACGAATTTGCTTGTCATCCTTGCGCAGGGGCCATGCTAATCTTCTCTGTATCGTTCCAATTTTAGTATATGTGCTGCCAAAGAGAGAACATTTTTTTTTTTTTTTAATTTTAAAGAAAAAAATTTTTTTTTTTTTTTGAGGGCAGTGTCACTGGACCTCATATGTGGGACTCAAACCGGGGCTGCTGGCTTCCCAAGCCAGCACTTAACCACCGCACCACTCTGCTGGCTCCTCAATTTTTTATTTGTTGAAGAATCACCACATTGTTTTCCAGAGGGGGTGCACCATTTTACATTCTCACTAGCAATGCACAAGGGTTCCAATCAATTTCCCCATATTCTCACTAACGCTTATAATTTTTTCTTTTCCTTTTTTTTTTTTTTTTTTAATAATACCCATCCTAATAGGTGTGAAGTGGTATCTTATTGTGTTCTAATTTGTATTTTCCTAGTAATTTGTGATACTGAGCATCTTTTTGAGTGCTTATTGGTCATTTGTATATCTTCTTTGGGGAACAGTCAGGACCTTTACCTATTTGTTAATTGGGTTGCTTTTTTGTTGTTGAGTTGTAAGGGTCTTTATATATTTCAGATATTAACCCCTTGTCAGATATATAATTTGTAAATATTTTTTCCCATTCTATGGGTTGCTTTTTTATTCTCTTTATTAAAATAATTTTTATTAAATTTATTGGGGTAACATTGATTAGTAAAATTATATAGATTTCAAGTGTTCAATTCTATAATATATCATCTATGTATTGCATTGTGTGTTCACCACCCAAAGTCAGTTCTTCCATCACCATATGTTTTACCCCTATTACCCTCTGGTAACCACTAAACTGTTGTCTGCATCTATGCATTTTTTTGTTTGTTGCTTTCAGTTTTATATGCCACATATGAGTGAAGTCATATGGCTCTTGACTTTTTCTTTCTGACTTATTTCACTTAGCATGATAATCTCAAGATCCACCCATGTTGTCACAAATGGCAGTATCTTATCTTTTGATGGCCGAGTAGTATTCCTTTGTATATATGTTCCACATCTTCTTTATCCAATCATTTATCAAAGGATACTTTTGGTGTTTCCATGTCTTGGCCACCATGAATAATACTGCAATGAACATAGGGGTACATAAGTCTTCACAGATAAATGTTTTCAGATATTTTTGGGTAGATACCCAGAAAAGGGATTGCTGGGCCACATGATAATTTTATCTCTTGATAGTGTCCTATGATGCAGAAAAGTTTTAATTTTGGTGTAGTCCAATTTATCCTTTTTTCCCCACTTTGGATTCCTTTGCTTTTGGTGTCATATCCAAGAGATCATTGCCAAATCCAAAGTTATGAAGATTTTCCCCTATGTTTCCTTCTAAGAGTTTTATAGTTTTAGTTCTTATGTGTAGATCTTCAGTCCATTTTGAGTTAATCTTTGTATTTGTAATGACAGGGTCCAGCTTTGTTCTTTTGCACATGGATATCCAGTTTCTCTGATACCATTTGGTGAAAAGGCTGTCTTTTCTCCATTGAATGGTCTTGGGCCCTTGTAAAAAATCATTTTCTAGTCTATTTCAATGGTCTGTGTGTCTTTTTATGCTTGTACTATACTGTTTTGATCACTTTAGCTTTGTAGTAAATTTTAAAATCAGGAAGTTTGAGACCTCCAATTTTGTTCTTCTTTTTCAGGATTATTTTGACTATTAGAGGTCCCTTAAAATTCCATTGAATTTTAAGTGGACTATCAGACATTTAATGCAGAGCTGTCATTGATCTATAGGAGTCTTGTGGAAGAGGCTTTGTGATTATGAATTTAATGAGTTTTTTAAAAGTAGATATAGGGTTATTTACATTTAAAAAAAATTTGTGTTGGGCCGGCCGAGTGGCGTGGTGGTTAAGCGCTGGCTTGGGAAGCCAGCGGCCCCAGTTTGGTCCCACATATGAGGGCCAGTGACACTGGCCTCAAAAAAAGAAAAAAAAAAAAAATTGTGTCACTTTTGAAACTTTTTTCTAAAAATTTGTCCACTTTACTAAAATTGCCAAATATATTGACATACATTTTTCAAAATTCTTGCTTACTTCCAAAACCAGGAAACATGACTAAGAAAAATTAAAGATTTAACTAATTGGAAAGATACACTATAACTATGAAACAAAAAGACTCAATATTTTTAAGAGGCCAGTTCTTTATTCAATTTATTTCCCACCAAAATCCTAGCATGCTTTTTGGTAGAAATTAATACATTAATATCAAAATTCATATGGAAATTAAAAGGACTTTGATTAGACAAACTTTGTAAAAAAAAAGAACAAATTTAGAAAATTTATACCATCTGATTTCAAGACTTACTATAGACATAATTAGGATAGTGTGGTATTGGCATAGGAATAGACAAATAGATCAATAAAGCAGGACTTAAAAAACCCTAAAAACAAAGTTGTACACATAGTTAATTGATTTTTGAAAAAGCACCAAGATTATTCAATGTTGAAATAATAAGCTTTTCAACAAATGGTGCTATGATAATTAAATATTCACTTAAATAAAGAACCTTGATCTATCTTTCATTTTTCATAAAAGCTTACCACATTATTATAGACCTAAAACTATAAAACTTCTGGAAGAAAACATAGATGAGTGTTTTCCATGACAATTACCTTTTTAACCTTTGAGCAGACAGAGTTTTCTTAAATAGGCCACCAGGAAATTTTTTTTATAGAAATAAGAAAAGAAAAATTATAAATTGGATTTCATGTAAATTAAAAATTACTGTTCTTTATAAGACTTCTTTAATGAAATGAAAAAGTAAGCCACACACAGGAGAAAATAATCACAATATATATATCCAAAAAAGAACTTTCATGTAGAACATTAAAAATACTCCTACAGCTTACTAATAAAAAGACAAACACCAGATTTTTAAGTGAGCAAGAGATTAAAAAGATATTCCACACACACAGATTCACAGACATACACAGACACACAGACATACAATGATACATGAAAAGTTGCTCAATATCATGAGTCATCAGAGAAATACAAATTAAAGTTAACATGAACTGGAACTCTCATATCATGTATGGAGGAGCATAATATTATGCAATCACTTTGGAAAATAGTTTGGAAGTTTCTTATAAATTTAAACAAAAACTTAACTTACAACTCAGCAATGTTACTTCTAGATATTTCTTTTTAATAACCAAATCCAGAATCACCCCAAATGTTATTAGCAGGTGGATAAAAAATTATGGCCATTTGTATGAGGAATACTGCCCAGTAATACAAAATCAATGAAGTACTGATATACTCAACAACATGGATAAATCTCAGAAACATTAGTTGAGAGAAAGAAGCCACATGTCACCTTGTGTACCATATCATACATATGAAATTCTAGAACAGGAAAGACTACACTATGGTGATAGAAATCAAAATAATGGGTGAAAGGGTGTTGACTAAAAAGGAATATGAGGGAACTTTCTGAGGTGGTGGAAGTGTTTTGTATCCTTAATGGGGTGGTAGCCACACAAGCATATACTTTGAACTGTATCTTTAAATCTATACATTTTAAAAATATAATTTATAATTGAGTAAAGTTGATTTTTTTTAAAAAGTCGGTCTGTCTTCTTTCACTGAAGGAAAGTAGCTAGTCCAGCGATTGGACCAGGATTAGGACTAGTATTAGCCATTTCTGTCTTCCCAGGAAGTGGCATTAGTGGATAAATCAGTCTCTCTCATTTTTTCATCTGTGAATTCAGGGTGCCAATGTCCTTGGCAAGGGTCAGCCTGGCACTGGTAATCAGCAAAGCCAAGAGGTGATAAGTAGCCAATTAACATACAAGAATGGGGAGTCCAAAAACAGCAAAGAGAGAAAGGTGATTTTGTTCCTCAGGACAGGCTACTTTACACTGTGGTAGCTAACAATCTGATAAAATCTCAGTGGATTAAAACAACAAAGGTTTGATTCTCACTCATGCTGCATTGCTATTGAAAATCGATGGGAGTTAGGATGCATTGACTCTGTTTCAAATTCATCCTCACTCAGGAATCCAGACAAATGGCGTTTCTGAAATATGGACTCATAACTATCACTTCCAATCACATTTCGCTAGACAAGACACAAGTGCTAAGAGGAAGTAAATTCCAAACATCCCAGGTTAGAGGAGTATGGACATTGGTGAATAGTAGGATTGTTGACCATATCTTTGGCCACATTGATTCCTAAAAATACAGGAAGGTCAAAGGTCCTCAAAGGACTGTATGTATGTGCAAGTAGCAAAGCTTCAAAATTTCATGGAGCAACTGGGATGGAGGACAGGTTCAGGGCTCCAATCTTAAGATTGGTTAAAACGAGAGGAGCTAGAGGACTGAACAGAAACCTGGAAATGGATACAATTACATCTCTAGCCTTGCAGTCTGTGGCAATGAGACAAGTGTTACTTGAGCCCTTACCAGTAAAATTATATCATTAATATCGGAGCATCAATAGAAGAACTTGGATCTAGGCCCTGCTTGGGAGCCCAGATGCCATTCTTAAGGTGCTGTGTCTTGATGCGAGTGACAAGGAAAACCCTTTGATGATACCTGGTGGGTTCCTCTGGTTGGAAATTGAAGTATCCGAAGTTCTTTGTGCTTCAAACCCATGTGAACAAGGAAAAGGGGCATAATGAAGCATTAAATGTAGGGAATCTTCATGTCCGAAAACTGCAGAAAGAAGGGGCAGAGCTAGTGAATTGGATATGGTAGTCCCTGATGACTAGTGTCTGGCAGTTTACTTGTCTGAGGTGAAAAATAGAGGAAGTGCATACATGAAAATAAACTGTCTATAAATGCTCTAGGATGGGAGCAGAGAGGGGTAACTTCCAGAGAAAAACGTCATGAATGAGGTTGGCCTGGTACAAATTCCTCAGCTGGGAAAACTTCTCACAGCTCATGTTTTCAACCTAATCTACCACAAAGACATTTTCTAGCTGCCCAGCAGCATAAGCAATTTTATAAGCGTGTGGCGCCGGAAACAATAGGTACACTACACTGTGCCTTTTGTGTAATAGGAGGGAAATGACCTCTAGGACATTTGCTCCATTTCAACCCCAAACCTGGCAAACCCTTTCTTGGGTAGATCAAGATTAATACGTGAGATATCAGTAGAAAAAAGGGCTTCTGACTCAATCAGGGAGGGGTGTGTTGAGTCCTGTTTTAGCATATAGTAAGTATAGATAAGCGACTCTGGACAATGGAATGGACTTCTACGACTTCAAATTTTATCTCTCCCTGAAACTTCCCAATCCAAATCTTCCCCTAGACTCCTCTTTCAGAGATTCAACTGCATACTGAGCTGCTCTACATCCACGTTCCACAGACACTTCGTATCAACAGTTCCCAAAAGAATTTAGCGTCTTTTCCCCCCAAACCTGTTCCTCCTCCTGCTTGCCTGAGGAGAGTAACTCATTTACACAAATGAGTAACCCTGGCCCCTCTTTGCCTACCGCTTCTTCTAAATACCCAAATCCAGTCACTCACCACTTCCTAATAATTCCGGCTCCATAATAGCTTTAAATAGGTCTCCTTTCTCCATTCACACTGCTTCAGACCCTCAACATTTCTTGCCAAAACTATATTATTGAACTTGTTCTCCCACCTCCATTCCCTCCCCAGGCCCCTCTACTTTTCATACTGCAGCTAGAGGCTTCTTCCTAGCGTGTAACACAATCATGTTAATCCTTTTTTAAAAAGCTGTTTCCCTTAGGATACTAACTCCAGACTGCTTAGCTGGACCTTCCCGATCTGGCCTCTGCTAATCTCTCTAACTCTGGTTCTCCCCTTGTGGTCCTAGTGCTCTGCTTTCCAGTGGCACTGCACAGCTTTTACTCTCGTAACTGAGCCCTTTTTCTTCCTTCCTTCCTCCCTCCCTCCCTTCTTCCCTCCCTTCTTCCCTTCCTTCCTTCCTTCTTTCCTTCCTTCCTTCCTTCCTTCCTTCCTTCCTTCCTTCCTTCCTTCCTTCCTTTTCTCTTTGTTTTCCTTTTCTGACCACTTGAGCATCTTTTCTGGGTCCCTCCTTTTCCTCCAGCAAAGCGCCTGACTAGTGTGCTATTTGTGGCTCAGGACAGTAAACTGATGTATCCCTCATGTTACAGTGAAACCAACCAACCACACTCATGTTTATGGAAAACCATTTTCATCTATTGCTTGGGTCTACATATATCTGAATACTTCAGTTATTCAATGTTAGACCCAAAAAGCTGTAGGTCAATTTTTCACAACCCTGTTGATTTTCTGTAGCCTGTAAATTAGAGACAAAAGTATAGATGAAAACAATTTTTACATATCTAGTCACCAGTTGATCTCCAGAGACTTTATTCCTAAAATCTTTATACCACTATGATGAATAATTTTAAAATACAATTTAGGCAGCTTCCATTTTTATTAAAAAATATGATGAGGTTTAAATACATCCAAACTTCATTGACTAGAATACGCTATGTATTTTTTTAAATATCTAATTCAAGCTGATCAATTTTGCTTTTTAGCTATAGTCTGACAAACTCAGCCAGCTATTTTGTAAATATCAATTAAAAGAGAAATTACGTGAAAGAATGTACTCATAGATAGATCTATATACATCCATAGGTCTGTCCTCATTACTGGAAATTCAACCCAAGCCTCTTTTTTAATGGTAAGCCAGTAAAATGATATACATAAAAGACAATAGGTCATTTTTATTAAATTAAATAAAATCTCAAAGCCTGGTAATATTCATTGTCAAAAAATAAAAAAAGAAAAAAAATGATGCTTATATGCTCAACTTAATACTTTAACATAGAAAACAATATATTTAGCATTAGGTAAAGTGCATTTAATTATTATTAAATATATTAAGTAGCGAAGAAAACAGCCCAGACTTTGAGGATACCAGTTCTTGGTTTTGCTATATTGTATGCAAATTAATAAACATCAATTGCAACAGGAAGCCCCAAGAGAGGCAAAATTAACACATTAGAAACATGCAGTTTTTCCACCTCATCTGCTTCACGATCTACATAGGACTGAATATTTTATTTGCTGCTGTAGAAGATTATGACCAGCTGCATAATCAACATTTAATACTAGAATTAAGCTTAGTTACTGGAGAGGTAACTAAGATTTTTACTTGTGGAAAGTTGTGGTTCAATAAATCAGGAATATTAGAAATGAAGTGCAAGTGGTACACTGACTTAAAAATGTTAAACATTGAGGCATGGCAAGGTTTGTTGTTCATTTCACTGACTGTCTCCACCACCCACTTTCTTTTTAGCTCAGAGGTAAATTGGTGCTGAAAAGGGGAGGCAAGGGTTGGGGTGGAGGAGGGGAGAGGAGTGACTGTGGCTAGGCAACCAACTCTGAACCCCCACAGCAAAGCTGAGCAATGAATTCTATAATGCAGGCTGCTGCCTACAGGCTTCAGGCTTAGAAGACCTTAAATAAAACCCACCAATTATGAGGCAGCTTTGGTGGGTTCCAAATTGTTACAGAGAATCCTGAATATTCTAGGTGATAGGTGACAAGAAGCCAGACATCTCTGTGAGTCTCAAATGATTCTTCACATTCCAATGACAATATTAAATGAGGTAACCTACAGGAACATAGCTCGTCCACAATTGGTGCCAAGCACAAGTAATCCCCAATCCACAGTGAACCAACCCCCTAGGTCATTGTCAATCAGAACAGTGACCACAGGTCTTCAACCCCAGAGCAGGTTCAGGATTCATGGGCTGATATAGTCAGCGATTTAGAACAAGTTCCTAAGGGGAAAACTTTTTTCCATTGAAAAAGATAGCAGTTTACTGCTAGGCAACTCAAGACTATTCTGCAGGGGCTTTTTGACCAGCCACTATGAGTCCCTAAGTGACAGAAAAAGCAAATTCTGATAATCCTCAAATTTTACATATCCTGAAATGCTTTTTAAGAATTCACTTAAGTGTTTGGTCTTCATCTGTTCCTGTTAAAGAGCAGGATCCACACATAATAATTAACAGTTGTTCAGCGTAGTCTCCAGGGAATTGAACAGTAGTAGAAGGTGCCATGCTGTACAGAAGAGAAATGTAATAAATTTCCCATGACAGCTTATATCATAAAATAAGACTCACTGGTTGCATTTCACTTGCAAATATTTTGATTGCAGTTATTTGAATTCAATAAAATGTAATGAGGTGCTCTTAGCCTCTGGACAAAACTGACACAAAATTTAATTTGAGCTAGTCAGCTGAAGGCACAAAATGTTCCTGGGGAAAATTCTGCTGTGCCACACAAACGTACAACTCTTACTGACAGGTCCTTGGAAATCCTGTGCATAAGCTTCCTTATGCAAGTGAGAGGGAGAGTGTGCTGATAACCACAAACACTACTGGAATTGAAGGAGCGTTTTCCCTGATTTGACAGGATAAGCTAAATTGTTTCTAGACCTTAGTTTCCTCCCTAAAAGTCAATATTTTCGTTTTGCAACTTCTAGCTAAATAAACTGGCAAATAAAGCTAAACGGGGGTGGGTGGTGGGTGGTGGGAAGCTGTCTTTTTATTGAATTTGGTGAAAAAAAAAACACTTGAACTTAATTCTAAATTATTTTTTGGTGGTTCATACATGGGCCTCCCACAGTCATGAGAACTAGAGGCGAAGGTGACTTTCTCTCAGTAACTGGGGCATGGGATTTTTTTTTTTTCTGAGAAGTCAGGATTATGTGACCTTATAAATTGGTCTCATTACAGAGCTACTGACAGACAGACATATTGGTTGCTGCAAGTAGGCATATGGGCTGAAATTTGGAAGAGGAGGGGAGAACAGATGGGGTGGGGAAACAGTGATGGACGGGCCCCTCACACTGGGCTCAGCTGGTAGGGAGCAGGTCATGTCTGTTACTGCTAAGCTGAGAAAGATAAGAGTGTCAACGGTGGGGAAGGTGACTCCATCAATCAGCCTCTTCATTATGACAAGAATGAGCCTTGTGGTCTGAGGGTGGAAGAAGGGGGCTGGTGGCAACTCTGAAGTGGTTTATTTTTTACCAAAAGGAAGGAGAAGATGCCCTTTACAAATTATCTTTAGTTGTTGTGGGTCCTTCACAGAAAGCTCAGCTGATGATTCAATATCATAAAGTTTACTCTCCAGTGTTATTATTTTGAGTTAAATATTAGATGGATGTTACATTTGGTAATGTAAGAAATTCCCAGTACAAAGGATTTCCAGGTGAGCCCCAGGTTCGCTTCTGCCTCTGTGACAATGACCTGGGGAGGAAACAGGGAGGTTATCTGGGTGTTTCTGGAATGTAAGCCCCTTGAAAATAGCGACTTGTTGGTTTTTATTTATCTCTAATACCCAGGTGCCTAAAACAGAGGTGCACAGTGCGTTATTTGTTGAGTGAATTAAGTCAAAAGTACAGGAAATGCCCCAAAATGGTTTTAACTTCCAAGCAAATATATTTCCTGTTTTCTCCTCTAGCATCTATTTTTATTTTACTAACAACTCTTTTCTGCTGTATGAACCTAGGTTCACAGGTTCAAATTAGGTAAGGAGCAGCAGCAAATGGAACAGTTGAGGCTGGTAGTTAATAGATACAGTTCGCTGGTTAAGGGCTGCACTGAAGTTTCACAACGTAGCGAGGACATGATAAATGGGGGAAAAGGAATGCTTCTTTAATTCCAGGGAATATATCCTTATATCACACATAATAATGAGATAAAGGTTGTGCCTATTTCAGTTTCTTTAAAGGTAGAATACAATGTCTTGAAAATAATGGTGTTTAATAAATGTTAAACCAATGATTTTAAATGACTTTTCTATTCAGAGAGTTTTCTAGTAAAGTATAAGTCCCATAAACTAACTAGAAAAAAAAAATGATCATATTGAAGAAGTAGGAATGTAACGCAAAGATCATTGCATTTGAAAATATTCTGATCTATAATGTATAATTTTTTTCAAGGGATCATTTGTTCTCTAAAATAATAACATGCCTACTAAAAATCTGGTCCCATGGATATTAGAACAGTTTGGAAAGTTAGGACCGCAAATAGTTGAATCTAAAAAACTGACCTGAGTAATCTATTACTAAAATGAATCTAACTATGAAGACATTATGTATTGATCTGTAGATACATTTAAAAGTTATTGACCTGATCAAACAGGCTAAATATCCGAGATTCTATTTACATTTTCTTAAATTAGAAAAAGATTTGCTAAATTTGAAAATGTGTTCATATTTAAAGCGTAAGGAACAGTTGACCCCTGCATGATAAGATTCACTTCAGGGATCCTATTGGACTCTCAGGAAGGACACATTACTGAATTCAGTAACTGGCTTAGATAACGGTTTCCTAATTGATAATGAAGGGTTTGAACTAACAAATGAGTCTTGGATTGAAGGCGGCTCCGTGTTGAACCAGTTAGTGGAGGAGAAGAAGTGATTAAGTGCTTGGGCTCTAGAATGAGAAGGACCTGACTCTGAATAGGGTCCTATAACCTTAGGTGAGTCAATTCACCTATAATCCCCATTTTCTTGTGAGTTGACATGGAAACAGATAATGACTGTGACGTACCTACCACAGTGTGTAGGACAGAGTTAGCATTCACAGATAGTAGTGATTTTGTTTAATGTTGCCTCTGTTAAGCTTTGCTAACATCACAGTTTGGTTTCTAAATACCCCAAAGATACTTAGTGCTTTGTGTTCCAACTCTCCAAAAATTACCTTTGCAGGAAATCTAGGAATTCAATCTTTCTTCCTTTCTTTTCTTTCTTCCTTCTTTGCTTTCTCTTTCTTTTCTTCCTTCCTTTCTTCCCTTCCTTTTCCATGTCTACATAGTCAACTGATTTTTAAAATATTTACTATATGGCAATTCTAAAGCCTCATGCAAATAAGACATTTAAGAACATAATGACATTGTATTTTCATTATCTGTAAACAGGCTATTTTATACTATCTGGATTATTTTATAAGGGGAAAATAATAATTATAAGAGAAAATGCTCAATATTAGGATAGCATATCTTCTAAAGATACAGATGAGACTTTGTATTTGTGAGATTATTTTCATTCAGTAATACTGATCAGATTATTGATCACGCACACAAAAAAACAAAAACAAAAACCTAAAAACAAAAAACACATGATGGATTAAAGGTATGCCCTCTTCCAGGTTTCCTGGTGATCTAAAGGACCTTAACTTTCTCAATTACCTTAAAATACATATTAATATTTTCCCTGAATGCAATTGCTTCTCCCAGTGTGTGAGGTGTTCGTTCATATGCTTGTATCTTTAGAATAAGCTTACTGTCATTTATCTTGGGAATGTGTGCTTCTAATGAGAAATCTCTCCCCACCCCCCAATTCAATTTATTCTTAATGATTTTGATTTCCAGTGATCCTAAAATAACATGGAATTAAAATTTGTAAAAATAAATGTGCTCAAGTAGTTATATATCTATATATTGAACTTGTGATTTGAAAGTTCAGATATCGACATACGGAAACTGAGAATTGACTCTGGAGGAGAGAATCCAACCACAATCTGGATTATTTTTCAAATGCTTTGGGTTTGGCATTAAGTAAAATGCTTGTTGCCAAGCCCCTTTCCTCTTAATTTTTAAAAATCATGTGTGTTTCAAGGGAAATTTAATCCACATGTTTTTGATTCATTTGCACTTAAGTTGTCAAACTGTTTTGTAATCACAAGTCTCTATCTTGCCCTCTCCACAGAAAGTTGAGTTTTTCCAAGTATGCATAAACAATAACCTCTCAGAAGAATGAACTGAATTTCAAATTCAAAAATCAAGGATGGGCAAAAATGTGTATATCTTACCTGCTCTTGGGAGAGGAAAAGATTTTTGGAATTTTAACCCTGACTCAAACCTTTTGATGTAGACATTCACTTGTCCTTGGAAATATGTGGTTCTTCTGTATAAAAAAAAATAATATATATATATATATATATATATATATATATATATATTTAGAGTTCTAAATATATAGTGGAAGGCGTCAAATGGAAAGTGACATAGTAAGATTCTAATTCTTTAAAATTATAAGTAAATAAGAGTGTGAATAATATTAGAATTTTGTTTTATAACAAAAAACTTACTTTAAACTTTATAATCTCCAGAATTGGTTTTATTTACAACTATCAGCTCTTCATTTCTAAACGTGAGCTTAAACAAAGTAAAAGTCAAACTTTCCACAAAATACTTTATCTAAAATTCGTTTATGTTACAAATAGGAGAATTTAGAGGAGAAAAATAAACACAATATTTTTAAAAGCTTGTTTCATCTCTGAAAATAGCCCAGAATTTGCTGTATTTACATATTTTTCTTATAAAACATTCTGTAGTGAGAGTTCAAATACTGAAGCTTACTATAATAAAATGTCCTATTTGGGAATGTTAAGAACTTTTGTTTTATGGGAACTCAACAGTAGTTACTTTCATTTGGATATCTAAGGAAGTGCTAATTCCAAAGACTTCCTCCTTTATCAGGAGATCAACCATTTGGATCACTTATCATGTACCCAGTAAAACTCAATCTGTTGTGTTAATTAGTTATGTAAACACATTTTATAATTGTGGAGACAAAGCAGAACTAGGCATCTGGGTAGGTGAGAAAAGATCAAAGATCTTCCTTAATAAATTGTTACGCTAATTAGTGTTTGTCTTGTAGTGCTTCTCCAGGGGGTCTTTTAAACCCAAGCTTGGGAAAACCTGCTTAGAGAACAAGGAAGCTTTGACTGAAACAAATCTTGCCAAGCTCCAAAACTGACTTAAAATTTTAAAATCAATAAAGTGAGAGGAAAAAAAAGGGGGAAAAAAGGTAAAAATTCCTCTTGACGACACTCTACTCTTAAGACTGAAGTATGGAAAAGGATTAGCAGATCACACGTAGCCTACTTTTAGATTAGAAAACAGCTTTACCTATTCCCCATTCCCTCCAAAAAGATTGTGCGTATCTTTGAAAATAATCAAGATACTATAGTGTCTATATCTCTCAAAAATGTTGTTAAAAGGTACCTCGATTTTAGAAGGCAAAGTCCTCCAGAGGTGTCCCACTCTCCATCAACATTATTTAGGATTCTTCCCTGCCTAATTCTTCTTCATAACATTTACCACTATCTACTGTATTATGTAATTTACTCATCTACATTCTTTTGTTCTCCCTTCCAATTAGAAAGACCATGATGGCAGGGAGTTTTGTCTATTTGTTTTCACTGGCTTGTTCAATGACTGACTGAAAGAAAAAATAATGAATATATAGTTATTTTCTAAACAATTGAAAAGCAACATGATATAATATGGAATTATTCCACCACTTGTTTGATGTGAAACTGCCTTAAGCAATTCACTTAATCTTTCTGAATTCTATTTTTTTCACAGGTACATGTGGTTATTATTATGTATCTTTTAGGGTTGTGTCAAGCCTGGAGATGATTTATGTAAACTTCCCAGCAGTGTCTATCATTTGGCAAATGCTCAGTAAATTGTAGCTATTGTTTTATTGTTGTCATTTCTTTTTTCCTTTGCCTTTATGCAAGCCAACTAGCATTAAGGCCCTTGGGTTTAGTATTATTTCTCTTGGCTTTTTACCTTGCTCCTGTTTTTGTTTTTTTAGTTTTATTCATATTTTCTTAATGCTATAGTATGTTTTTGATGATTAGTCACTTCAAATGTTAAGGAGGAAACAATAAAATAAACCAATTTTGATAAAAGTTTACTAGGATTATTCCTCACTTTCTCTGAAAATTTCCACACATTTCTATATTTGGAAATTGACCTTCCCAATTTCCAAATATAGTATAGGTAGAGGTGGGTATTTTTCATTTCCAAATATTGCTATTTTCAAACCCAAAGACTGTTGGTTATTACGTACTTTGCCCAAGATTTTCAAAACAAGATTTTGTATGCTTCTTTGAAGACTTAGTGGAGATTGACTAGTGCCAGGTTTGTAGCTTGGATTTGTCTTAACCTCAGCCATATCACTTAACTTCAGGACTTCTCTCTAAATGACAATACTGGCCTGAAACCACCCCTAGGAAGGCTGAGAATGCAGAAGAAAAGAGGAAGATAGAAGATTAAAGAGCCCCAGAAGTTTCCCTCCAGAATTTTCTTCGTTTGGTCTTACTTTCTGTCACCCTGCTTGTTTCACAAGTTCCCAGTGTTATATAATAATAACTTGAAAATACTTTTTTTTTTATCTATTATTAAAGTAATATGTAAACAAATACTAACATGTGGTTGTAGCAAATTTTGAAAATTTAGAAAGAAACAGTAAAAATAATCTGTAATCTCACTAGACAGAACCTTTTTTCTAGCATAAAAAATGGATAATTATTATTACAAAAATGTATTATAATGTACATAGTATCTTGAAATATGTTTTTAATTTTTAATTGAGCATAAATATATTTCCCTATCATAAACACAAAGGCACATTTCAGTGATAAGAGCATGGATATACCACTTTTTATTAAAACAATCCTTTGTCTACAGATGTGATGGAAAATTCTATATATTTGAGCAAAAACTGAAAATATGGATTTTTTTTTATGGTAAATAAGAGGAAAAGAGCTGATAGTTTTCTTTTCCTGCCAAATAACTCACTTTACTCGTTGTTTTTTTCTTCTTCTCGCAAACAAACCTAGTAAATAAACAGACACACATACACACACACACACACACACACACACACACACACACACACACACACAAGTTATGGACCCATCTTGGTAACCTGGAATTACAATACAAATCTTTATCTTGTTCAGTATTTTCTCCCTAGATACCCAGCACATTACTGCTCAAACAATAGTTCTCAATAAATACTAGTTGGATAGATGAACAAACAAAGTTAAATCAATACAAATACTGTCCTGTGAGATCTATAATTGCAGATTCACCAGCTTGTTTCACCACTAATGGAAAAAACAGTTGGCATTGTTATTTCTCTCTTTTAGTCCCTCTCTGTCTCTTTACATAGGCTCAAGATGCCAGGTCAGTGTCTCCCAGAACTTGAATCCCCTATCAGAGGTACATGAGCTTGGTTATTAATACAGATTCCTGGGCCCCACCCTAGAGCTGCTGATACAGAATGTCTAAATTTAGAGCCCAGGCAAGTCTGAGAACTACTTGGGGGTGGGGTCAGCAGCCAACTAAATTTTGTATATCAATCAATAGAATAAGTAAAGAATATATTGCACTGTCCCACGTGTGTGGAATTAATGTATCATGGAGAAAGGTAGAACTAGGGGGGAAAAATCTGTGTTTTTATAAAGACAGATGGCATTATATTTATATTTAATGGTATTATATTTATATTTAGAGGATGGTGAGGATCTAGAGGGGGTAAAGACATCAAGTTTCAAGTCAGTTTTGTGCAGAAATAATTTCATTTGGCATTTCTAATTAAGAGAAGAAAATCACCTAGGCTTATAAAAGTTTTTTTTTTTTCTCTGTATCTGTGGCATCTTTCGAGACTCCAGTAAAAGTTAAGAAAAACTCCAGTTCGTTGGTTATAAACAAGAATCTAATATACTATGGATGTTTTCTTCTATGCTTTTGGTATGCAATAAGGCTTTTAGAGATACCTAAGGTTACTTAGGTATATTGTTCAGTCTATGAATGCATTAATTATGTCACTCTGTCTAATCAACCTGATGGTTGATTTTTTATTTTTTTTTTTGCAGGAAGATGTGAAAATTAATATGGCATGTAGGTGCTGTTGGTTCCAATTAAAATCAATATCTGTCCTGATTTGTGCCTCTTGTCTCTATGACAGCAAGGGGGCTGGCTAAGGGGATACATCTGCTCCTCTCTCCCAAAGGGGCTCAAAACAAGTGAATGACCTGCAGTGTTTATTATTAAGTTTTCAAAGGGAAAGTTGTTTTGGTCTAATTGAAACAATAATATGAGAGAGGTTATTTCTGGTCAGTTCCCTGCTGTTTTCACTCTGGAGAATATATTCCAGGTGTTCGCTGTGCTGCACTACAGTCCAGCCCTGCCTTCCCCTGAGTTGAGGCATGTCGGTGCCAGTGGAGCAATAAACTAGCATTAGGAGGTGAAGCCAGTGTGGGCATTTCAGAAACACTTTTTTAGTTAACTTCATAGTAAACCAGATGGTTAATGATCATTCATTTTCAAAAATTCCAGTGAATAAAGCAGTGAGATTTTATAAATCTATACTATGTGATAGAACAAGTTCTTTTATTAATGTCATGTCACTCTGCTTGACTTCTAAAATAAGTGCATTTTTTCTCCCATCAAGATTAATTAGTGTTTCACTTCAAGTAAATAAGGGAAAAAAAATGAAAATCTGTCTAACTGGTCAAAATATTAGCCATTATTAATTCATAACTGCTTATTGTATTTTGTTGTTTTTGAAAAAGATATGCTAGCTCCATGATTTTCAAATATCATGAAAATGCCTTTTTCAAGGAGGTATTTCAAATATCTCCAACATGTCACAAACAATATCAAGGATGATTGGCTAAAAAAAATAGACTCTGAATCTGGATTTTGGACATAAATGTAAACATCCAGCATATAATATTTGGCTGAGGTAGAGATGACTGGCCATTTCTAATAAAGGATACATGTCACAAACAAGAGTTTGGGAATTTTAGAGGTGACCCTCCACTTATTAACTAGCAAATCGGTGACATAAATTTTTGTTTCTTTGAGATTTTTTTCCCCCTGAAATTACAAAACT
This sequence comes from Aselliscus stoliczkanus, assembly GCA_033961575.1. Classification (NCBI taxonomy): domain Eukaryota; kingdom Metazoa; phylum Chordata; class Mammalia; order Chiroptera; family Hipposideridae; genus Aselliscus; species Aselliscus stoliczkanus. Next base: position 125,796,241 of record CM066733.1, read on the forward strand.
GAAAATAACATATTAATCAGTGGAAGCTAATATTAATTTTAAGAATTGTTTGCAATATTCATTTGAGATATTCAATTTCAATTAAATTCTCAGGTAACCCATACTGATACTTGCAAAAATAAAAGACTATTCTACAGTTCAAATTTAACTTCTTCCTGTTTCTAAGAGGAATTTTGGATTTTGATTTTGCTTATTTTCATCTGTGAACCTAATATGAACCCACAGACCAAAATAGTCACATTAAGAATATAAGCTGGATGTCAAGCTAATCAGGGGAAACGCCTGGGGAGGGTGGTGGCAGTGAGGTCTGCTGCTCACCCGCTTAATCACGCACTTTTGAGTCCAGGATGCTTCAGAGCCTGAATGGTAGCGTTCTCTCAGTTCACATTCCCAGATGTGCGAGTCAAAGGGTCTAGCACCTAATGTTCTCGAGGGCAGGACTCTAGGATAGGGATTGCTTTGCCTCTCCTGAAAGAGAATAATGAGTGGCACTCAGTGTCAAGGGTATCATATTTATAAAGCACTTTGGGTTCTTTGGAAGATATTCAAAGAGCTGTGCAAGACTATTACTTATGTATTTTCACTGATTTCAAGAAGAGGGCAGAAACCCAGCTCCGATGGCTGTGTAACAGGCAAAGGAAGCTGACACGCACATTCCTCTCATTATTCTCTCCCTGCCCCTTCAAATACCACACACATAGCAACAGTCAATTACAGGGGAGCAGGTGAGGTGTGCAAATTAACACAAGAGAAAAGTGGCGAAAGTTGGGGGGGGGGGCGTTGGGAAGGGTGAATAGGATGGAAGGGAGGGCTGCCTGATTGGAAAGGCAAGCCATATTGCCACTCAATAATCATGACAGGTAATAAAGGAAGGTTTAAATTCTTGAACAGGAAACAAACAAAAAACAACCCATAGGATTCCATTCTGAGTGTTTCCAAAAAAGGTTTGTGATGTTATTGTCTTCCATATCAGGAGATTTGTCCCAGAACATAGCTTCTTTTTTAAATATGTAATTACAAAAGAAAGAAATAACTGTTATAACTCAAATGATTTATGACAACAAAAAATTGAGTAACTTTATTCTGTTTCAAGGGTCATTGTTGTTAAAGAGTATGCTTAGATGATTTGGCCTACTAAAGACTGTAGTCATGTTGCAGAACTAATTATTTGCTGTTATTTAACAGTCATAAAGAAAACTTTCAAAGATGAGGATGGGATAAGAAGGGAAGTATCTGTTACTTCCCCTGCCCTTTGTAAAACCTCACAGCAGGTAATGCCAGAAACCGTAATAATCACTGCCAATACTAATAGACATTAATATCTGGGCTTTACTGTATAATGTAGAATTCATTGTACTTCCAAAATTAGCATCTTCACTCATCATTTTAATTAGATAAATAGGCACATCATAAAGATTAGCCCTGAGTGTTTATTGTTCTATGGTTCAAGATGGTCTTAACTTAAGAAAACTGTTTCTAAGAAAAACTAGAGGTACATTTCAAAGGTCCTTTGTTTTGCATGAGAGGCACATTTTTAACAATTTAAAAAGGATCATGCATGTAGTGCCAACCCTGCTGATTATAAGTTCTTTTTCTTTTTATTAGTAGATTATTAGTAGAGTGTTCTTCAGGCTCATGCAATAACCTAGAGTAGTAATGAGATCCAATTATCACTTTATTGGAGATATTTCAAAGAGATTTATAGTTGATAGAATGTGAGCTAAAAGGTCATTTACACTATTGTTCTTCAAAACACAAAGGTAACTTTGAACTATTTGTCTCCTTACAACCTTTCGATAAGGCATGACAAATTATCTCATTTTTTTCAAATACGAGAACTGAGTCATAAACTGATTTATTCACTATTAAATACAAAGCTTTGATCTCCTATATTTAAAACTATTGTTCAATTATGAATTTTTTAAGAAACTACTGTTGTCTATCACTGAATTTTCTTTTTTTTTTCATATACAGTGGTGTTTTTTTTAATTAAAATTTATTGGGGTGACAATGGTTAGCAAATTACATATGTTTCAAGTGTACAATTCTGTAATACATCATCTGTATATCACATTGTGTCTTCACTACCCAGAGTCGGTTGTCCTTTTATCACCATATGTATATTTGACCCCATTTACCCTCATCTACCACCCTGTCTATCACTGACTTAATAATTTACTAAATAAAAAATCTAGTGGCCTGAAAAATAAAAAGTAATATATTTCTGAAGTGCTGCGCTGTCCACATAAGAACTAGTTTAGTAGTCTTATGATGGGTTTCTGGCTTCACTATCTTATTATTTATAGTCACTATTGCTCTTAAGCTGGTGGGTGTGTGGGTGACTGGCACTGCTTCATTGCTGTAGATGACTCTGGAGCAGAAGTTGGGGGACAGGGTCAGTTTAACATTGTAGAAACTGTCCTTGAATAGATATAGAGGATATCAGTATCATTTTTAGAGCAGCTGTTGGTATTAGTACCTCATAGTCATGTATTTACAGTTTTCAAAGATTTTATAGCGTATCTTCTTAGAATTTGAACACCCCAGAGATCAAGTTAGTCTATCACTTGATTTTTTTTTTTTTTTTAAGCTGAGCCACCCTGCCACCCGTTGGCAGCTCAGCGGCAGCTCAGCTCGGGATGGACCTTGAACTGCTGTTGCTCAGAGCTCAGCTCGCACTCTTGAGCGAGCTCTTAACCAACTGAGCCACTCGCCTGGCCCTTATCACCTGATTTTATAGACAAAGGAGCTGAAACCCCTAAGGTCAATTGTCTTCTCTAAGGCCACACACAAGCACAGCAGTGACCAAAGGATAAAACCCAGGAATCTTGGTTATTTTCCTCTAAGACCGTATACTGTCTTAAATTATGTATCTTATTTGATCTTCATAACAATCATGTGATATAGGAATTGCTGTCAATGCTTGTTTTATAAATAGGAAACAGGGCTCCAAGGAGTTGCATAACACTCCACCCAAGGTCTCAAAGCTTAGTAAGGACGAAATTTGATTTGGTACCCAGTCCTTGTTCAAAATTTTGAAAGTCATCTGAAAAGGCTCCCAGTTATGCTTCTACTGAGAAACTTTCAATTTACCTGTGAGTTACCTACTAAGGGTTTATTGTTATGAGCATCAGTTAAAACTCCTAAACACCTATAAAACTAAAGTGGTTTCTGTTAAATTATAACTTCCAGTGGACTGAAAATTTTCATTATCTTGTTAATTTTGCACAACAGTTATTCATGGGTCAACAAAATTATTTTGCTTATGATCTTATCTGACACCTTAAATGTGAAGCTATCATTCTAAAATAAAGCCATATAAAATGCCCCATCTTTGTTTTCAACTGTTCTTTTGACACATTAATCCTTTTGTGTCCCAAATATTTTAAAAATTGTTTACATGTTCTGGCCATGTGAGAATCTTTGCCACTCCCCATGGCAAGACTTCACGATATTCTGATCTCCTGTTTATCTCACTGTTTGCCCTTCTTTTATTCATTCTATAAATATTGACTGAGCATTTTGTTCATTTTAAGCACTGTTCCAGGAGCTGGGGAAAGAGTACTGAGAAAACAGAAAAAGTCCCTGCCTCCAGTTGACTTATGATTGGGAGATATGTTCGATGTACTAATCAGTGTATAGCATGTCAGATGTGAAACTGTAAATGATAAAAATGCAGCTGGGTAAGAAGCTAGGGAGTGCTGAAGTAAGGCAGGACTGCTGTTTTATACACAGTGGTTAAGGAAGCTTCGATGATGAGGGGACATTTCAGCAGAAAACCTGCAGGAGCAAATTATGTAGAGACCTGAGCAAACTGACGGAATTAAGGTAGGCCTGTACTTGGCATGGCCCAGGTGTAACAAAACATAGGAAGAGTGGAGAAGAGTTCAGAGGGAGTCAGGACTTAGAAAACCTTGTGAGCCATTTTTAGGATAAGTGACATGAGGCGTCATTATTGAATGGGTTAGAGCAGAGGGGTAAATAAAAAGTCACGTTTTACTATTCAAAATATTTATGTTGACTGCTTCATGATAATTACTTGGAAGATGCAAGAGTAGAAGAAACAGGAGACCAGTTAGGAGGCTGATGGGAAAAAAAAAAAAATCCGTTATAAATGCTGGCTTAGGTCAAGACAGTTCACTGAATTTTGATTATATTTTGATGGTAAAGATGAGACGATTTATTCAAAGATTCAATGTGGAATGTCAAAGAAAAAAGAAATTAAGGATGCTTGTAAGGATTTTGGCCTGGAAAACTAAAAGGATGGCATTGTCCTTTATTAGAAAAATAACTCTACCAGTAGAGGCATATTTTGATGTGGGAGAATCAGAATTTTGTCTTTTGACAACTTATGTTTGAGATGCCTACATATAAATGGAGCATTTGAGAAGGCAATTGGTTATGAATGTAAAGATTAAGGGGAGGAGTTCATAAATGGAAGGGATTATTTGGGACTATTCATACTGGAGCTTGTCAAGGGAGTGAGGATAAATACAGAAGTTAGAGGACTAAGCCTGTTTGTTAAAATATCAGGGAGTTGGGCCTGCTGAGTGGCCTGTTGGTTAAGAGTTGTCTTGGGATGCCAGCTCTGAGCAGCAGGGCCTGGTTTGGATCCCACATGAGGGCCAGTGACTTTGCATCCTTTACAGCTAAGATAGTGAACAACAGCTCAACCCGAAGTTGGACTGCCATGAGTCACCGGCAATGGCTTAGGCTGCAGCCCCTGCTTCAGTGGGTTGCCGTGGGCTGCTGTGAGCTACCATGAGGGGCCAACAACCACCATGAGTGGCTGTCCAATGGCCACAAGCAACTGCCTCACCCGGGAAGAGCGCAATAATGATACCAACAGTGACCAGTGAAGCAACATCCTCCACAATTAGACTGAAGAACAAAAGGACAGCAACTTGTCTGTTCCCCTCCCCCAATTCCCTAATTTAAAAAAAAAAAAAAAAGTCAGGGAGTTAAGAAGCAGTTAATGAGAGCATGGAGGAATGGCCAGTGAGGAGGGAAGAGTGTGTTGTCTCCAAAGCCAAATGAAGAAAAAATTTTAAGGAACAAGTAGTAAATTGGATTTGCCTTTTCATCTGCCATCAAACAAGATGCTAAATTATTCAAAGTGAACATCAAGATTGTGTTAAGTATGATCACAAATTTAAAAAATTGCCACTAGAAAATATTAATGGGGGATTTATTTATAGTTCTCTGTTCACAGAATTGCTGTTTGTATTTAATTATCTTCCACATACTGGTTGAGTCTGAGAAGATTTTCTGTAATGTAATTTTTCATTCTCATAAAGAGGCAATATGGAATAAGTCAATAATTCTGAAGACTATTTTCCTAGAAAGACAGTACAGTATAGTTTAAGGAACACAGGTTTTGGAGAAAGGGTGACCTGTAGGTGAACCCAGTTTCCACATAAGTATAAAGCAATGAGACAGTGGTCAAATTGCTTCACTTCTCTAAGACTCACTCCATTTCTCTTTAAAATGGGGCATAAATATTTATCTCCCAGGATTACCATGAAGATTACATTTAAAAACATAAATAAATTTCCTAACACATTGTAAACTCTCAATATTCATCTCTAAGCCACTAAGAATCTTTTAAATAGATGACTTACTTTGAAAGAATTGCATTGAATATTAGCATCTTACACATAGATATTCAAGTTATCTTGATTACGTACGTTTTGTTTAGTGGCATATATAGTTTCTTAAAGCTGATAGATTTAGTATCTAAAAATTGTAAGCAATTATTTAATTTGTCTCACTTTCAACTCTGGGATAAATAAATAAGCAGAGTACCTCGTCTTACCCTTCTCTCACTTAGCCATTCTGGCAAAGTTTACCAACCTGAGAAGGATAGCTTTGTCTTCCCAAGGCTTTGTTCTACCCAGCTGGAAGATACGAGTAAGAAAAACCTCCCTGAAACAGCTGTTGCCTTCAAGTTGTACAGAATTCTCTGGAGAGAATATATTTTAAAAACATAAATAAAATGATTTTGTGACCATTTTAAAAATGCTCTGCGCATATCCTCTCTAAATCACTCTTTTGTGCAGACCCCAGTGAATAAGGAACCTGAATTATCTATCTCATCTCAATCTCACAAAGCAATAACAATTTGAATTCAGATGATGGATCTATAATCTATTAAGAAATGAAAGAAAATTCATCTTCAGAAGAAACCTGAATGAAGAGACGATTCTAATGAGATGCTAGTTGTTTTTAATGGTGCTTTGTTATCCCTGGGGTGAATAAGTTCCATTGTCACCAAGACACTCTATCATTCAATTGGTGTCCTGCCCTATCCAAGCCCCACAGCACAGTCCAGTGGGGACTAGACCTGGATCTCTTTAGAGCTCATTAATATGGAGCCTCTGTTGACTAAAGATAGAGCTTTAAGTATAATTATACTAAAAGGCTCATTTCTATCTGCTAAGAGGTTGGCCTTACTACCTCTAGGGTGCTTAAACCAAAAAGGTCAAAGATAATGAAGCTAAAAGTTCTAAAGAGGACTTCAAGCATGCAAGAGAGAAATGTTCCCATTTTAATTTAGGTTAGACTAGTAATAAAGGAGAAAAAAAAAATGAAGCTTTCATGGAAAAAGAGGCAAAGGATTACTCTAATCTTTGACTCTTAGTTGCTCAATTTGGAGTTTATACAATTTACTTGCTACGCATTGGAAAATTAGAATGGACTGCTACATTTGGAATGGGTGATTTCTTCATTGAGTAAATGCATTATTATTTAAACATATTTTCAAAATTATAATTAATATGCTATAATGAAAACATGGATTGAGGATTAATCCATACAAGGTATTTCATTAAGGGACAATGTGGTAGTTCATTAGAGAATAAGGTATTTCTTTTGAATTTCAAATGAGAGGTCTGTGCCTTTCCTTAAACACAAAATAAAATTAGAATACAAATTTTACATTTATATTAGACAGATGGTTATTTAATTTAAAATGTCTTTGAGTCCTTGCAATGTGCGAAACTCTATACTAGACATTGGGGATTATTACAAGGAACAAAAAAAAGTAATCTCTTCATAAAAGGAGTTCAGTTACTGGTTGGCTTGGTCAAAGCCTCAAAGGAACTAAGAAAAGGAGACAAATTAATTGCAAGACAGAATTAAGTGCACAAATTAAAATACACTGAAGAAAAAGCAGTCATTGCTGATTGGTGATCATGGAAGGCTGTTGCTATTTGAGTTGCATAAAATATCCTTAAAGAGGGAGAAAATGGGATATTTCTGGTAAATGGAACAGCTGAAGCAAAGCCGTTGTGGGGACCCAGCTGTCAGGGCCCCCTAGCGTTGGAAGCCGTTGACAGGCTTTGGAGGCGGGCCGGCCTGGCCCCCTCTGGACTGGACAGAGGGAAACACAGACAGGCTGGTGCAAGATTGCTTGTGAGTTTACCGTACGTGTAAGTTTCATGTAGGTTTCTCCCTAGTGCGCATGTGTTGTTGGCACCATGCCACTATTGTCCATGTGTGTATATAAAACCTGCTTCCATTTTGATTGCTCTCTTGCCCTGGCCTCTGAGGAATAAAGAGCTGTTGCTACATTTATGGCACATCTGCCACATGCTTTCTTTCGTTTGGGCATCTCACCACCAAAATGGTCCCTGATTGACACACTAGAACCTGACAGCTGTGAAATTGTGAAATTTGTTCAGAAAACAGAGAATGGTCTTGGGTAACCATAGCATAGAGTCCATGGAAGAATGAACTAAGAAAAGAGATTAGACTCGTAACCTAGAAATATCTGAATGCCAACTGAGGAGTCTGGACTTCATCCTATATAAACATGGCAAGCTATTTTGGGTAGGGATCTATATACTTATAGTTAAGAAGAGATAGTTATGACTATACAGAAATTTATGAGTAGAAATGTAATTCACTATTCTAGCTCTAAATGATGAAGCATAGATGATAATTTTTTTTCTTGATTCAGTCTACACTTAGTCCTTCCTTTCTCTTAAAATTTCAAACTGAATTTACAATTCTTTCCTAACATTTAAAAATCCAACAGGGATAGAAATATCATGGGCATATTATTCTATAGAATGTTTAGATACATTTGGCATCTTATCTCTTCAGCACTTGACTCATTCCACAGCCTCTGTCTCTTGCATTTTGGCTTACTGATTTTTTTCCATCAAGAGGATATCCTACCCTCCATTGTCAATACCTCCTGAGATAAAACAAATCTCCCAATGCACATTTTCTGTATTCTGCTGAAGTTTGGTATTCAGAGGTCATTGTATTGATCACTAGACTCTGTCTGGCAACCATTCCCAGAATCCAGTGGTCTGTGCTGGTATTGACCCAGCCAGGGTCTCCTCTTCTTTTCATTCCCCCACTACCAGCCTTGGGATTAGAAACTGACTCCTGAATCCCATACCAGTGTCCAGGCCTTGCTGCCTACAAACAAGGGAATCTTAGCTGCCTATTACTCTACCTCATATGTAATTCCTGCCCAAGTCCCAGTGCTAAGTGTTAGCCAACTCCATCCATAGCCAATCATTGTAGCTGGGAAAGTTCTCTAACCCTGTTACATATTGGGTAACATCTTTTAAATCTCAGGTTTCTCTTTCTTCTTGGACCTTTCCATTGTTGTCAAGAATCATTGTACCTCATATATAAGTGCCCATAATAGTCAGGGAACAGAAACTCCTAAAATACAGAACTTCTTTAACACAAAATCAACAAAATATGAACTTTTGCACTCCATGAATTAACATGATGATCAAAGACTGTTCAGTCCGCATTTAGATTTGAAGGAATCAAATCTTTATGTTTTCCTTCACCTCAAAAAAGCAAAGCAGCTGCACTTCTATGTTCTCTAACAGGCTATGTGTTGACATGGGTGCCTTCTTTCTCCTCAGGCCCTGCCATCACCTTACTTCCCAGCCAGAGTTCAAGTTATACGTAATCACATGAACAATCCTGGAATGCAAGCAGGAAAAGAAGGAAAATATCAATAGGTCAGTTGTTGATTGGTCTGTTGGCTAATCCCACAGCAAAAGAAGGTTTCTCTCACTTTATAAGCATTATTTTATGCCTTCAAAAGTAGAAAGAAGTATACTAGAAGAAAACAAAAATTTTATAACAATTTTTTTCTGTGTTCTTACTAACTACTGATTTTAGGATCTTAAATTCTACAGCATATGCTGGACTAAAAAAAGTATTGCAATTCCCAAACCCAGAGGATCACAGTTCCAGCCAGACCTTTGGAATGAAGGTCTCCCAGGGACAGTGCCCTGGAATCTGTGTTGCTAATGAGCTCTTCAGGTGACATGAATGATTGTTAGACTAGGCAGCACTGACACCCAGTACAAAAATATTAAAGTGATATTAATTTATATTATGTATTTTAATTGGTCACTTCCCTTTAAGAGTTTTCTTTTAGAATCAGGATATTCTTTACAAACAAGTCAATTGTGTTGTTATTAATTTGTAAGTCATATTTTCTACTTCTCAAAACGAAACAATTTGAAAATCTGAGGTTAGGACATTGAGAGAAGTTAGAGAGAAATGTGAGAAAAATCTGATGCAGGAACAATAAATGAGGTTTGCAAGCATTTGCAGAAACCATAAGATTTTTTTTTTTAATTTTTCTTTAAAATAATGGGTTTTAGCTAGGGGAGTTGGTAAACCAGGAATTTTACATTTCATAGTTACTAGAACAGTAGTTATAATTTGCACATGTTGTAGACAGATATTCAGCCTGATGTCTCAATGAAAAAGTCAATATCATTATCTTGATGGTAGTCATTTTCCACAGTTAAAAAGGTTCTAACCTAATAATATAAAATGGGGAAGTCCTGATTAAAATTTCAGAGGATGCTGTTTGTTCATTGATCTCACCAGACACAGACACCAGGAGAGATGAGAAGGTACAGGTAGCAGTTAAGGTGAAAGGAGAAAAGTTTTCAGTAAAAGTTTACGATCTGAGTTACAGAAATTGCCCTGAGTATCATTTGAAGAATTCTGCTTCAGAACTTATCCAGGTGAGTCATTTAAAGCCAGTAACACAACCTAAAAGAATGATGAGACTTAGTCCCCCAGAATAAGCCATATACCTTGTAATACAAAAGAGAGAAAGACTAGGCCCGTAGTATATGAAACAGAATTTTAAGTCTTCTCATTGAAAAAGTCTAAGCAGCTACATAGATAACTCATGTCTTACCTCAACATTCCCAGACAAATGCAAACCAAACAAGGTTAAGATCAATTTCAGAGATCACCATTTAAGTCCTGCCTAATTATCTTATTCTAGTTTTTCACAGCCCTTGCTGCAAGATAAATCTCCTATCTATTTAATTTAAATCATCTTCCTAGAACATTGGATTATTTTTCCTTATACTCCCTCAGTGGAGATAGAGAATAGCTGGTCAACTCACCTCTTGATTACTGAGGGTTTTTTTTTTTTTTTTTTTTTTTTTCTTTTAGCTGAGCCATCCTGTTACCTGTTGGCAGCTCAGCGGCTGCTCAGCTCAGGCTGGGCATCGAACTGCTGTTGCTCAGATCTCAGCTCGCACTCTTGAGCGAGATCTTAACCAACTGAGCCACTCGCCTGGCCCTTCAACTCACATCTCAATAGTATTTATGATAATACTATATTTCTTTTTAAAATTCACGGACTCTAAGCAAAAGTTTGTAATAAATTTCTACCTCTATTCAAGTTCTTTTTGTTTTGTCGATATAAGTACTTGTCTATAATGGAGCTGAATGAATAGACTTATACAAGATTGTTTCTCATTGATAACTTTGTTCTGTTTATCTAAACTTCAATATATTAGAAAAGAAATTAGAAATATGTGCAGTCCTTTTGAATTGACATTTAATATTAATTTAATATTAATATTAATGATTAAAGGCCTGTGGAGTCCAAACATTAGGCAGTCAACCCATCTGTTGCACACTTGAATTTCTTATTGGGTACAAGGAGTTTCTAGGCAAATTGCTTTCTTGTTTTGAAATACAATGAACGGATCATCAGTCTTGAGCCTCATTCCCTTCTCTTTCTCTCAGTTCTGGGGATTTTTTCACTTGTATTTTTTTCTGGTAATCTTGTCACTTTACTCACCTCTTTATCACTTAAAAACCCACTAGTTCTTTCCCTCCTTACTCTATGCTTAAAGGCTTACTTGCCACATCTTTTTATTTGTAAAATAATAACATTGCTTAAACTTAATGTATCAAGAAATATTGAAAATAAAAAAGATAGCACCCTCTGTAGTGATTAAAGAAAATAAAAGGAAGCTGGAGCTAAATTTAGTTATTAAGTTTCAAAGAACAAACCCTAACATTATGCTTTTGGAAGCATATCACTACTTCAGATCTTACAAAGATGGGTGTGGCAGCTTCACCTCCTACTTATCTCTCCATGTACCATTATTGGAATATTTTTTTCTGGGGCAATGAGGGTTCTAGGAAATAGGGGGATCTTTATTTCTTTGAGTAATGGGATCATATGAAGGGGAAGAACTACAATGTGATCTGGCCTTAGAAGTGATCAAATCTCAGATGGCCTAAGAAAGACAAATGAAACCACCTAAGGTAAACAATTGCCTATTTGGGGCCATCAGAGAGGTGACTGTGGCTGTGCTAAGGTTTGTTCTAAGGTTTCCAGGGTAAGATAATGGGTGACAGCAGCTTCTTGTGTGTGACAAGAAAACTACCTGGGAGGGCTGCCTATTACAACAGTGCTCCCTAGGAGAATTTTACTCAGTGTGGAATCGTAAATTAATGTATGGTGGTTCAATTTTGATACCTTGATGAATGATATTAAATGAATGGTGTGCTGCATTTTCTAAATACTATCTCTGCCTAAACACAATAGGACTGGGAGATTTTCCCCTCCTCCGAAGGGCAATTTAGGAAATGAGCCATAAATTCTATGTGTGCAAGTGTACCATAAAAAACCCATTAACTAAGGTGCAGGTGAAATGGATCTGACTACCATGTGTCTAGCATGCCATCTTAAAAGGTGCCACTTAATAGCATTCCTGACATCACCTTGAGCCCTCAATGAGAAGGGAAAATGAGAAGAAGGGGAGATCTCCCCCCACACATACGCTCTCTTAGCAAATCAAGCAGCATTTTGTTGAAAGCAAAGCAAAGTCAGGATTGAAAAAGCAACAACATGATATATGTTGGTCTTCTTCCAGAATCAGTGAGAATTCTCGCCAAAAAGCAAGAAACAGTATCTGAAATGTTTGAAAGGCAAGGGCCTGTGCCAGCCCTCATCCACAAGGTTACTTGAGATGGGGATGAGGAGTTCCTGAATGATTGGCATGACTTGTTGCCATTATCAATTAAGGGTTGGAGAGCTAACTTGATATGCCTGGCCATTTTATCCAGTGCCAGAAAGGCAGCATTTTTCCATGGTTGAGAGTGTTTAACGTCTGTATAACATAGCTAAGCAAAGAATTGCTCTAAATGCAATGTTAGGTTTAGTCGAATTTGCTTGACAACAGTCATTGGATGTAAGCCCAGGCCATGGGTAATGCACCAGTCATCACACAATTTGGTTTTGATCATCTCTCCCGTAGGTCAAATGGCACCATAAGGCAGGATACCCAGTGCTTGTCACCCTCTAGACAGGCAGCATAAAATGCAACATATGGACATGACTGAGCCCTGGTCAAAATGGCAGACACTGAGTTGTGGGGCCAGGTGTAGACAATGTCCCATTTGGTAGCAAACCTGGTTCATTTTTCCACATACGACTCTTTTCAGGCCCCATAGGAGTACAGAGGGAGGGCCATCTGGGACACTTAGGAAGAGTATGTATAGTTAGTATCCCTGATCATTTCTCCTATGTGAATATAAAACAGGGTGGGGCTATCACATATATTTATGATTAAATCAAATGCATTTTACTCTTTCTTCCCTGCTAATCTCCACCAGTCTGAAGAGACAAAAATTGAATATGTAGGGTTTTGATCTGAGAAATACTTTTCCAGGCCCTTCTACTTTGTGGATGGGTAAGTCAGTAGTTTCTTTGGGAGGTGCACTAATCTTGCAGGTCACTGAAATACCCATTCTAGGACCATATCCCTATCTGGTGAAATGCATGACCCTGAACCACGGCCTATCTCATTCATGATTGCATTCAACACATATGTAAGGACCAAGTACTAAGTTAGGATTTAGGAATGCAGCAGTGTTATAACTTTAAGTAACTGATTAAGATAACTACATTGCCTTACAGAGAATGAAATTACAAACAAATTAAAAGTAATTTTTTTTTCTTTCTTTTTCTTTTTTTTTCTTTTTTGTTAAGAGAGACTGACTCAGGTTACACAAAGCTTTAAATGATATACTTAAACTTCATTCTCTAGGCAGTATGATGTAAGATGTAGGGTCCAGTGAATACAATGTTAATTTTAAGGTGAATTTAATTGTTTTACATTTTTTTAAAAAAAAGATTTTATCAGGGAATTGGGGGAGGGGAACAGCGTTGGGGAATTGGGGAAGGGGAACAGACAAGTTGCTGTTATTTTGTTCTTCAGTCTAGTTGTGGAGGATGTTGCTTTACTGGCCAATGTTGGTATCGTCATTGCGCTCTTCCCGGATGAGGTAGATCGGTTGCCGGCCTCTGGATGGTTGCTCACCGCGGCTATTGGCAGCTCACGCTGGCTGCCAGCCACTCACTGTAGCCTATGGCAGCCCACTGCAGCAGGGGCTGCAGTCTACACCATCACCGGGGCTCACACAGCCCAGCTCCAGGTGGAGCTGTTGTTAGCTGTAGAGGGCAGTGTCACTGGCCCTCATATGTGGGAACCGAACCAGGGCCGCTGGCATCCCCAAACCAGCTCTTAACCAATGCGCCACTTGGCCGGCCTGCTTTAAATTTTTTTTTTTTTTTTTTTTTTTTTTTTTGTGCAGCATATTATTTAGAGTTCACAGCATTGGAATATTTGGAAGCAAACTCAAAGAAAATATATTCAACATTCTCCATTTAAAGATGAAAAAAAAATTGAGATCCAGAGAGATAAAATTGAAACTTGAGGTTAAAGATGGTGAATTGAATGCACCAGAAAACCCACTCAAACGACAATGAAATGATCCACAATGACAAAGAATGAAAGAAAAGAGAAACAGTATTTAAGGTGCTAGGAAACAGATGGCTGAGTGGTAACAGGCTTGGTAGATTTTAGAAAATGATACTGTAAGTCAGCAGTGAGAAAAGTAGAGAAGCAATTGGATTTACATCTCAGAACTTCCACCAAGTGAGGGATGGATGGTGGGAGGTACCACTATGTGGAGATGATTGTAGGGATAAAAACAAAACAGAAAATAGTCCCATTATCATTTCCATGGATCAGGTGCATATTGAAAAAAAAAATCAAGTACATGAATATGTTAAAGGGAGAACTAGGAAAAGAACCTCAAAGCTAGCTCACTGTACTATGTTTTATTCATTGTGTTTAGATGCACTCTGTGTGTGTGTGTGTGTGTGTGTGTGTGTGTGTGTGTGAGAGAGAGAGAGAGAGAGAGAGAGAGAGAGAGAGAGAGAGGAAGAGAGAGGGAGAGAGATTCTTAATAATATATTAGACAAAAAAAAAAACTTAATCATGATATATAGCAATGGTCATCATGAGACTGAGTCATTATATGAAAATAAAAAGAAATTCCTGTTCAACTGATTAGGTATTACTTTAAAAACTCTGGAGTAAACTATATTGATGATTTTTACTTTTTGTTTTATTATGGGTTGATTTTGTGGCTTTTTTTTTTTTTTTAAATCTGGACACATCACAGAGATCCTGGAAGAAGTCTAATTTATGTACCAAGTGAGGGAACTCTGAAACTTAGGCAGCCTACCACAAGTTGTGGTAACATGTGAGTTACTAGGCTCCGAGGGAGAAAAAGGCCAAGACTGCTTTGGGACTCACAAGTCTCCAGGGTTATAATTCTCACACTTAGAGGTGGGAGAAAGACTGTTTCAATACTGGGAAGTTCATTCTGATTTCCTTACAGAAGAGACTGAACATGAAAAGAAAAAAAAGTTACCTTTTTTAAAATTAAATTTTATTGGGGTGACAATGGTTGGTAAAGTTACATAGGTTTCAGGTGTACAATTCTGTAATACATCATCTATACATCAATTTGTGTTCACCACCCAGAGTCAGTTCTCCTTCCATCACCATATATTTGACCCTGCTTACCCTCATCTACCATCCCCCTCCCCCTTACCCTCTAGTAACCACTAAACTATTGTCTGTGTCTATGAGTTCTTGTTTCTTCATTTGTTTGTCTTGTTACTTTGTTATTTTCAACAACAAGTTACTTTTAAGATATTAAAAAGGAAGTGAAATGTTAAAGGGCCATAAAAATCCAAAGATTATTAAACGGAAAATGTCATCATTATTGAAAAATTATTCCTCCCTTCCATGATGATCATACCCACATTCTAGAGTTTAAAAATAAAACACATAGAAAACAACTATGCAGGTAGCGGGAGAGAGAGAGGAAGGGCATGCAAGAAGGACCCAGTGACGATAAGCATATTAAGAGCAGAACAGACCAGCTTCCTGAGAACACTGGCTAACTGGAAAAGCTATGGTATCTAGAGAAACTTAGGAGATACAGGAAAGGAAAAAAAATTTGTGTTTGTGTGTGAAGAGTCAGGGGTGAGAGGGAAGGAGAGTGCACTAGTAATTAAATAAAGATATGAATGGGAGACTCAGAACCAAATTCTAAAACTGTCATCTACACATTTTGTAGAATTAGGGTGTGACCATTTGTTGTGTATGTTCTGAATAGTCTTAAGTTTGTGCCTGTTATCCCAGTTTAATTATTAATAGCACTGTCATCACTTTCAAAAGTGACTTGGCGGGCCGGCCGAGTGGCTCAGTTGGTTAAGAGCTTGCTCAAGAGTGCGAGCTGAGCTCTGAGCAACAGCAGTTCGATGCCCAGCCCGAGCTGAGCTGCCGCTGAGCTGCCAATAGGCAGCAGGATGGCTCAGCTTAAAAAAAAAAAAAAAAAAAAAGAAAGAAAGAAAAAAAAAGTGTACCCAGTTTAATTATTAATAGCACTGTCATCACTTTCAAAAGTGTCTTGGCAGGCCAGCCGAGTGGCTCAGTGTGTTAAGAGTTTGCTCAGGAGTGCAAGCTGAGCTCTGAGCAACAGCAGTTCGATGCCCAGCCTGAGCTAAATTGCCGTTAAGCTGCTAACAGGTAGCAGGGTGGCTCAGCTAAAAAAAAAAAAAAAAAAAAATAGTGTCTTGGGGAGGACAATAAATTATATGGTCACCATAATACCAGGGTCCTATGGTCAGGGGAAGAAAGTCGAACTATCTTTGGAAGAAATGAGATAGAAGGACAGTGCACAGAAGGTAGGGCATTCATTGAACACAATTTAAAGGATATTCCACAGTTCTGTTTTATAAGAACCCAGAAATAAAATAATGAGGCATGGATTCTAACAAAGTATTAAAGTGATATCACTCTGCAGCAAATTAAAAGTTCAGTGCTAGTGACCTAGTTTATAAGTCTCAGGATCACTATTTTTTACTATACTATGTCACAGCCCCTGCAACTATCTATAAAACACTCCATGGAGTAATCATTTAATTATGATTTTTCTTTTTTGTAAATTTTATTAAGATGAACTTTTAGTTCATGGTCATGAAAGAATAAAAATCCAAAATTTCTTATTTATCTTTGTTTTCCAAATATCATTATTTGTTAGTGTGTAAGATTATGCCTTTATTAAAATCACTAGCAAATGGAATGGGGTTATATGTCATACCCCGGAACCAGTAGGAAAAAAAAAAAAGAAAAGGTTATCTTTTAAAGTTTTTGGCTAAGGTAAAAGCTCTAATTATCTAATAATTAGCACAGATAAATGTGTCATCTAAAAGACAATTAATAAGTGTGTTATTCATTAGATTCTACTTGGGACTTCAGCCGGAATTTGGTCTGCTGCTGAAATGTTCATATTAGGGTGACTAACTTGTTCTAATTTACCTGAAACAGTCTCCATTTTGGAACTGAAAAAAAAATCCCACAGCTAAAGAAACCTCTCAGTCTTTGACAAACTGAAACAATTGGTTACTCTAGTTTATATTATCAAATTATTACAAAAGGATCAGTAAACTATGTTAGTATTTAAATAAAAAGAACGTTTTTACAAAAATTAAACTTTTACTAATGTGCTAAAACAAAATGTATTTTTTCTTTGTTAATTTCTGGTTTGCAGTTTTATATAAGCAGCATCAGAACCAGAGGTGCCAAAAATCTTTATAAAAGGCCATCCGTATGTAGTTCCAAGCCAGGTCCAGTAAGAAAGGGCCAGAAATCATCTAGGCCAATTTTGAAGACTTAAAAGGTTTCGATAGTTCAGATAAGCTTTGGACAAGCAGCCAAATTCTGGAAGCATATCTGAACTTCCTCCAAATCACAAACCTTTTGAGATTTGCTTCTCCTTAGTCTAAAGCCACTGCAATAGTTGACAGCCCCTTCACAGCTTTACATGAGCAATAATGAGTATGAAATTATCGGAGGCTCCAAGTCACGCTATCCCCTCATTGTTTGGATAATAAAGTTCAGAGGTACTGAGGATAATCTTACTAGAGAGACAGAGACCAACTTATACTTATCATTCTTCTGTTCACTTCCTTTTTAGCTAATTAAACCTTAGTTCATCACAGGAAATAAAATTTTGCAACCCCCATAATAGTTTGGCTTCATAATACTGTGTATATCTTTCCCGGTTTGTCTGGAAAAACAGGAAAAGAGAGGTGCCAATGTGAAGATCCAGAATAGAGGGTTATCTTTTAAATTAGCAGATTTTTTCATTTGCACGTGGCCAAGGCTGGCTATGCTATTGGGTCAATAGGGGTGTCTGCCCTGGATCTCTGGAAAGCTTTAGAGAGACAGGATGAGGGAAGGGACATGAGAGAAGACTAGAGAGAATTTCTAGCACTACATGGGGCCCTGTATAAGTGTCTCAATAAGCCAAGTAGTAAGCTACTGGGTGTGCTGTATAAGAAGAATAAGGCAAACCTATTTTGGGATTTTAGGCATATTTAAGCCATATATTCATATATGGGACTCCTCTTTTCCTAAATCACTTTCATGGCCAATGTGAATCCGTTCACATATAGACCCAAGGAACTTACTGGTTCTTGTCTCCTCAAAGCACACAAGCAATGTGGTAAAGAAAAAGACAGGTGTTTTAGGACTAGGACCTTCCCCAAAGTCATACATAGCATTATAAATTCTATTTCAGAAATAACATGTAGGAATTCTTTTTTCTAACATATTTCTAAAAAAATGTGAGGAGTGAAAAAAGAAAAGAGAAAGCTACATTTATAGATACATTTTCATACAATTAACACATTTAATCTATCACTTGGAATTTTGCATATGTAAACCAGTAAAAATTAACAAATGTTCATACTAGATAATCTGCCAAGGGATGTGCTAATTAAACAGATTTGGTGGGATAAATATGCTAAAATTAGAAAGGAATTCAGCTGGAATTAATAGTATATTTCTTTATTCCTATACTTTGAACAATCCTGTGATTCCCATACCCCCAATGATCATAATATTGATTAATAAGGATTACTTGTAATTTTTAATCTATTATGTGCCTAAAACTATTTTATTTGTTGTTAGTGGTACTTAAGCTTAGAAATAATAGTATCTCAAAATATTTTAAACAATCTAATTTTGTGCAATAAATGGATTTTAGAAAAGCATTAAAGCAACTTACTGTAAATTGAGCAACTATTTAAGATACTTCTATAAAATTCCATTATAAACTAAATACCTCTTTGTGACAAGCCTAAATTACTTCTTTTTTTCCTATAAATCTAAAATTTTATGTATTGGATTTATTAAGAAGGAACCAAATGTTAGATGTGTGTGAAGTATAGATATAGACTTCATCTTATAGGCTTAAAATAATTTGGTGTATGGGGAAACAAAAAGTTCTTTTAAAAATTTAGGCCTAAAACAGTGCTAAAACTATAAGGAACAGTACATTTGCATAAGAATGTGCAAGAATTTAGACATGTGAATGGTCTCTGAAACACACAACAAAAGTCAATTTGTGGACCCATGTACAGATGAGTAACAATGAACATCAAGGTCAAAAGAATGATTATCAGATTAAACCAATGTACTCCAATGAATATGATAATTAAGAGTCAGAAGCATTTGTATCTTGATGTTAAATGAGCAGTTGCAATGATTGGAAGATTATTTATTTTTTTAAAAATATAGATATTGATGGATATAAATATGAATGGGTTATTCCTAGGTTACATGAACTAAATGATACGTTTTTAATACTAATAGCAATGTTAGTTGGGCTACTTCCAGGGAAGATCCTGGACCTTTCTATAACAGAGGGAACATGAACGGAAGGTTTTAACTCCAATTAAGATATTTTAATTTTCCCAACTAACAATGGACCAGAGGAGTAAAAATGAGCTGTGTGTTAGAAGCCCCTTCCAAACCATATCCCTTTTGTCTGGAGAAATCTAATAAATGGTCAAGATGGTTGCTACAAACAATGAAATGGTAGTGTGTGCATTCCCTGTTGCTTAAATGTCTCAGTATTCCAGGTTTTTATTCTGACCCCTTGTACTTTTCTGACCTCGGACAGCAATTCACCAGATACAGCATGCTGGGAATAGATGCCTCTCACTAAATTTGTGTTTTCTCCATGCAAGTCCTAGTTCAAACTAATTTCAGATAAAGTTTTAAGAACCACGGATGGGTCCCCTTTCCAATATCATTCCTTATAACAATCATGTTGTAGGAAAGACATTTTGGGATAGAGGAAGGGGAAGGGGAAGAAAAAGGTTGGGGAGAGTTTTCATTCCCCTTAAGCTGCAACACATAATATGGATAAGGCTGACTCTTTCTGTTAGAATCATTAGAGCTGAAGGAAACAGATATTTTGTGGTTCAATGTATTCATTTTAGAGTTGATGAAACCAAGGCCCAGAAAAGTTAAGCAATTTTGTCCAGAGTCATAAAAATAAGTTGACATTTGAACTGGGATGAGACTCAGACCTCCTGAAACCCATACTTGTGTGCTAGACAGGACATTTGTGCAGTTTTTTTTTCCCTGATTCAGGGTCCTAATTTCCAGAAAAATTTCATCCTGGTAAGATTCTCCATACTTAACAAATTCAGATTGCTGTTCAATAGAGACCTCTTCTCCTTTTCCTTCTTCTCCACCCCCTCCTCCTCCTTTTTCTCCTTCTTATTACTACTACTACTATTGGATTGTCGGGAAAGTCAGTACGCATTTTTGCAATGAAAAACATAGAAAAAATATATCATGACTTTTCTGACAGCTCAATATTATTATTGTATACTCTTTAATACAGAAATATCCTTCCCTGGATATTATTTGTTCTATCCTGCAATAAGACTAATAAAGCATCATTATTTGTTTAACATGTTGTTAAATTTAGTTACAAAAGAAAATAATTATGGAAAAGAAAAAATGATTTTTATAATAATTATATGTTTAATATTGTATTATATGTATGATTATAATTGTATGATTTATACCATCCCTTTGAATTATATTTTCTCATTTAAAAATCAGTGAACACATATTAAAATATTTTTCATAACAGAACTCAATGAACCCTCAAGGCATATAAATATATAATGTTCTAGAATGTTAAAATGTAAGCTTATTTCTCTTCTCTCTCTCTCTCTCTCTCTCTCTCTCTCTCTCTCTCTCTCTCTCTCTCTCTCTCTCTCTCTCTCTCTCTCTCTCTCTCTCTCTCTCTCTCTCACCCGAGACTATTGAAAGTTTATTCAGCTGTTTTTGATGCTTTAAACTACTTTTTCTAGCCATCTGTTAGAATTTTTTTTCTTTTATAAAAATATACTGAACCTGTATACACAGCATTCGGGTAAAATAATTATTTTGACTTCTTGTTGATTACATGTGAAGAGAATTTAGGCTTCAAATTTAATAAGCATATCAGGAATATTCATTCTCACCATCCACCAGACAACGGTTAGAATTTCATTTGACTGTTTTCTTTACCCTTTCTGTGCAGACAGCATTATTCACTATAAGCACCATTAAAGAACCAAGTGTCAATGAACCCAGCAGTGAACTGACAGTTACTTAAATAGCACATGATCCAAAGCTGTTTGAGGAATGCCAAATGCTTTTTTTTCCCCAACAAGTTCATTTCATCCAAGGAAAAAAAATTATTTCATTTAAAGATTTATATTTATGAACATGTTATGAATGTTCTGGATGTTCCCTGTAATGTTTTATGAAAGATACAGATGCGTTTCCAAGAATCATGAAGCAAGCCAGCTAGCCAAGGAGATAGTTTGGCCTTTAGTGGGCAGATCCAAGGGATGGAAGGAGTCGGCCGAGCCCTGGAGAGGGATTATACTCGTTTGACAGTGGGATCTGCTGATCTTCCACCTGACAGCATCCTGTGGTATTCCTCTTTGTTCTGACTGTTTCCTCTCAACTCCCCCAAGATGGGTAGTGCGAAGAGACCAGCTGCTCGGGAAAATAATCAGAAGCATCATTCCTAGGCGCCCTTCCCAATAGTCCAGGTTGGAGGCCAACCACCTGAAAAGGTTGTTAGCCAAGAAGCACTTCTCCTGCTCTCTGGTGAACTGCTCTCTGGAGCTGGTTGAGAGGGGAAGGCCAAGAACAGCAGAAGGCTGTCCCAGGGAGAAGGAAAGCTAGGCTCCAGGGAGAGGAGCTGAAAGAGACTTCAGGCATCTACAGCACATTTCCCTCCTTTCTCAGGGTTTGCGTAGTTATCTATCACTCTGATGGAAATGGATATGCTGTCATGGATATGGGATTTTTCTTGTAATATTAATTTTTAGACATTTTCTTTCATTTCCTGACTTGACTAGCTTGCTTAAAGCATGTGGCTAACCAAGTGGAGGGGATAAATAACTGCTCCCTAAAAGGACCTGTCAACATCCCCCAGAGAAGACCTTTATATGTGTATGGCTGGAGTCTGTAGCCTTAAATCCTTAAACCTGACCAACTTTCTCCAGTGTTTGTAGTGGGTTAGAAGAGTAATTAAGGAAAATATGACAAACAGCTAAGCATGAGACTCTTCCCATCCTGGAGGAAACAGCTTAGTATCTATCTTTCTGATAGATTATTCCAGTGTGTGTTTTTCAACACCACTAAGCAATTCTCCAATTCTTAGTGGACAATGACTAGGTGACCAACAAATTAAATTCCGTTCTGACACTATCTACCTGGAAATAGCATCAGATTCTACAGGTGAAGAGCTCAGTTCTACAAGACTGCCCCCACCTCAGATGCTAGTCACAAGCCCAGGTTGCTTACATGTGCTTCTGATTCACTGGCTATCAATCAGAAGGTCCCACACACCCCATCCCCTTCTATTAATTTGCTAGAGGGGCTCACAGAACTCAGGAAACCAGTTTACTTACTAGATTACCAGTTTATTATTAAGTATATTGCACATGAACAGCCAGATGAAGAGGTATATAGGGCAAGATCTGGAAGGATCCTGAACACAGGAGCTTTTGTCCCCATGGAGTTTGGAGTATGCCAACCTGGAAGCTCTCTGAATGGTGTAGTTCAGGAGTTTGTATGGAGGCTTCATAATGTAGGCTTGATGATTGAAACATTGGCTCCTGGTGATTAAACCCCATCCCTAGCCCCTCTTTCCTCTCCAGAGGTATGGGCATAGGGGGCTGAAATCTAATCACATGGTTGTTTCCCCCTGCAAAAAGTCTTCATCCTTAAATTACCTAGGGGCTTTCCAAAAGTCACCTCATTAACATAAACTCAAGTGTGGTTGAAAGGGGCTTGCTATGAATAAAAAGATAACCGTTTTATCTTTTTGTCTTTGAGTGATTTTGGGATTTCAGGACCTTAGGACAAAAGATAAAATATTGTAACAAAAGATGGTCCCTTGCTCTTATCTCTCAGGAAATTCCAAGGGTTTTGGGAGCTGTGAGCCAGGAATCTTGGATGAACACCAAAATATATATTTATTATAAATCACAATATCGCAGTGACTTGAATTGGGTTCCCTGGAAAGCAGAGCCTAAGACAAGAGCTTGTGTATAGGTAGCTTATTTTGGCAAATGATCGCAAAGAACAGGAGTAGGGGACTGGAAAAAGTGAAACAGAGCAGAAGGGAAAGATGATATATGGCCTGTTAATTAACTGATCACCTCTGGGACTCTGTCTTTCTTGGAATCCTCTGAAGAGCTTTGTAGAAAGCACCTAAAAATTGCCTGAAGAACTGAGGAGGGGCATATTTATACCCCTTCTACTCCTCAAGATCAAGGTTTGTATGGTGGAGTGGGAGTGGGGTTAAAACTCCCTTGAATTCCCAGTTTCACATGCATCCTGATGGCTCAGGGAATCAACAGCTAATCTACACAGCGGCCATAGAGGTGGCCCGAGATAGAGAATGAGATACAGGGGGTGCTGCTAAGGCAGGTGCTGTCAGAATACACCCTGTGCCACTGGATGCTCAGTGATGTCTGGAAGAGAAAAGTACACCCAGTGAAGGTGAGGAATGGCAGAGAAGGTGCCCTGAACACTCAGCTTAAGCATTGCCTCCAGGGACTACATCCCTGCCATACATTTACCCTCTCAACTCTGATTGTTACATACCTTTTCCTCTCTTCTCAGGTCTATATGTAATATCTTCTCCTCCTACACTCTTCTCATGCTCAAATAATGGCCTTGCTTTTTAATTGTACTTTAAAAACAAAACAGAATTAATCAGAAGATTCATTTTTCAACCTTCCACCACCAAATCTAGGATCTTATATGCATCCAAATCCCCCTGTGAGTTTCCTGTACTCTCATTCTGTGCCAATCGCTCCATTTGTGCACTGAATCCTTCCCTTCTCCTCTCACCTACTAAAGGTCTTTGCTCTTGTGCTTGCCTTCTCTCTCTTGTGTCATTAATTTCTCCTTCTGTTTTGAATCATTCCCATCAGCATACAAACATGCTGTAATAATTCCAATCTTGATAGTAAAACAATCCTCTCTTATCCTCAGGCTTCCATCAGCCTGTGGCCCATTTCTCTGCAGCCCTTTATGGCAAAATTCCTCTAAAAACTATTTTAGTTTCTGTTCACACTCCCGTATCCATCATTTTCTCTTGAACACATCTCCAGTCTGCTTTTGATTCCTAGCATTACCCTGAAATCAATCTTGTCAAAGTCGCCAACCTCTAATTTCCCAAATCCAGTGGTCAATTTTTAACCTCTTTTTCCTTGACTTCTTGACAAAATTTACCATAGTGGATTCACAGAGTTGATTTGTCCTTTTTGAAATGTTTCCTTCTCTTAGCTTCTGGAACTACATACATTGCAGATTTGACATTGGAGTGCCCATGGCTCACTCCTCAAAGACTGTTTACAGTCATTCCCTAGGTGATCTCATCCAGATTTATGTTTTTAAATGCCAGCTATATGCTGATGATTCCTAAATTTGTAACTTCTGTTTTGACTTCTTCCATATACCTGTATCTCATGCCTACTCAGTGTGTCTGTCTAATAAGTGACTCAACACATCTAAAATAAAGTCCTTGGAGTCCTACCCCAACCAACGTCAATGTTTCTAAACTTTGTAAAAAGCTCTACCATTCGTCAGGCACTCAGGCCAAAAACCAAGGGACATTCTTGAATCCTCTCTATGACAATCTCATAACTGATCTCTGCTTTTGCTTTTAACCCCTGTCAGTACATTCTCCTCTCTACAGCCAGAGAAAGCTTCTAAAAATATAATTCAAATCATGCTACTTCTCTGCTATAAACTGTCCAATGGCTTCCCAGCACATTCAGATCAAACCTATAAGCCTACAGGGTTGTGCATAATCTGGTCTCTCGTTAATTCCTCAGTGTGGTCTGCCACATACGAGCCTTTACTTCACTTTAACTGTGCTGGCCTACTTTCTAGTCCTTGAACCTGTCATGCTTACTCTTGTCCTTGGGCTTTGTATTTGCTATTCCCTGTGTCTAGAATGCTGTTCTCCAGGTTTTCACCCAGCTGGCTTCCTCAGTTCATTCAGCCCTCTTCTCTAACCTTGTCTTCTCAGAGAGGTCTTTTCTGAACACTTTGACCAGAATCCTACACACAGTCACCTCTGGTTATATTTTACCATTTTTATATGCCTTTATTGTCTCTTAGGACTTATTATTTCTTGGCACAATATTTGTTTACTTTCTGCCTCTATCCCTGAAAGTTAAGCTTCATAAGGTTGTAAAAGCAGGGCATTGTTTTATTCATAGCTGGCATGGTCAGTATCTATAGCAACATTTAGGACAAAAGAGGAACTCAGTGAATATTCACTGAATAGAGGAACAAACGAAGACAGACCCTAATTGAAAATATCAGTGCTAAGTTATCACACAGAGCCACTGATCTGAGCCAGCAAACAAACACACTCAAAAGTTTCCTAATATGAAAACTGATCCATTTGACAGAAGCATGCAAATACTTATAATACAGAAAAAAGAAATTGTGTAGTAGTATAGAATTTAAAACTATTAACAACATTCTTATTCTTTTATATACTGCGAGTGATTAAAAGAAGAAACAAACAAAAACACGCACACACAGATATTTGGAGAGTCCAGTGAAAATGGAGATGAATTAGATCTCTATTCTTTAAAGTTACCTGAGGATGAGAACAATGGTTTCTTAAAGTTTAGCTCCCAGTCAGGAGCTCCTTTTCCAGCCCCTTCCCTCCATCTAGGCTTTGGTACACCTTGTGCCTGCTCAGGATATTTTGCTCATCCGCTCTCTTCTTGATGCCTGAGAGTCTTTTTCTGCCGCCGTATTAATAAGATCCAAGATCCAAAGGGATTTGAGGGGGAGGGGAAATCAAGGCTTTTGGCTGGCTTTAATTTTAGGCCACTTAGACCAATTCAGCCTGAGCTAAAAGGAGCTTCCCCTGTTTACAGCCTGGTTTTACAAAGTTCTTACCAAAATTTTGGGTCATAATTCTTGTTTGGCCTTATCCTCTATACTCATATTTCCCCTAGAGACCTAATGGGGAAGGGCAACTACATCTGCATGCTTGTGGTTCTCTATTCTTTTCAATAACATCTTTCATCACCTCATTTTGACACAGATTACATCTTGTAGCCAGCCCCTAATTCACTTTGACATATAAAGTAAAATCACTGGGAAAAAACAATATTTCTATTAACAGATAGATGATGAATTTCAACTCTTCTGTTTATTTTTTTTTCTATTTGCTCATTTCTATATGGAAGTAATTCCCTAGTCCTTACTACTTATGAGGCATGATGGTAAGCACTGAATACAGAACCAATGTGGTTGTTGTGAGGAGGTAGACGTTATTCCAATAACTTTTACTTAGAATATTTATACTGTCTGAAGAAAAGAACTGATATATCAGAGAAGCCAGACTCAGAATGAATAAGAAAGTGATCAAGAATAGGAGGGGCACTGTGAAGGGCAAAGAAAAACCATCAAAGGGAACAACACAGATAATAGCCTTGAGGTGAAAAGGAGCTCAGCCTCTAAGCAAGAGAAAAAAGATGTAAGAAATTGGTGTGAAGAGAGCAAGGGCAGAAGAGGCCATGATGAGGCCAGACAAATTTGGTAGGCAGATCATGAAGGATTTTGGATTGTATTAAGGAGCTGTGGCTTATCTAGAAAAAACAGAGGCAGTCATTGCAATAAATCTTTAAAAAAAAATTTTATGGGCTAGCTGAGTGGCTCATTGGTTAACAGCTGGTTTGGCACACCAGCAGCCCCAGTTCAGATCCCACATATGAGGGCCAGTGACACTGCCCTCTACAGCTAAGATGGTGAACAACAGTTCTACCTAGAGCTGAGCTGCGTGAGTCCCAGCAAGGATGTAGGCTGCAGCCCCTGCTGCAGTGGGCTGCCATTGGCTACAGTGAGTGGCAGGCAGCCAGCATGAGCAGCTGGCAGCCAGCGTGAGCTGCCAATAGCCACGGTGAATGACCATCCAGAGGCTGCAACCGATCTGCCTCATCCAGGAAGAGCGCAATGATGATACCAACATGGGCCAGTGAAGCAACGTCCTCCGCAACTAGACTGAAGAACAAAAAGACAGCAACTTGTCTGTTCCCCTTCCCCAATTCCCCAACGCTGTTCCCCTCCCCCAATTCCCCAATAAAATCTTTAAAAAAAAAAAAAACATTTTTATGATTTGTATTACTGGAGGTAGGACTAAAATGGGATATAATGGGATATGTTCCCAAATGCCAGATAAGGAGATGGTGGGTGTTCATATGAAAAGCTAATGATACTTTCCAAAAAACTAGAAATGCAAGTAGACTGAAATGCATTTACTCAAAAATGTATTATTTATTTATTTAAAATTTTAAATTAAAATTAATTAGGGTGACAATGGTTAGTAAAATTACATAGGTTTCAAGTGTACAATCCTGTAACACTTCATCTATATATTACACTGTGTATTCACCACCCAGTCAGTTCTTCCATCACCATATATTTCACCCCATTTACTCTCATCTACCACCTCTTTCCCCTTACTCTCTGGTAATCACTAAACTATATGTGTCCATTAGTTTTTGTTTCTTTATTTGTTTGTCTTGTTCCATTGTTGCTTTCAATTTTATACCCCACATATCAGTGAAATCATATGGTTCTCCACTCTGTATTACTTATTTTGCTGAGCATAATAACCTCAGGATCCATCCATGTTGTCACAAATGGCACTATTTCATCTTTTGTTATGGCAGAGCAGTATTCCATTGTGTATATAGAAGATGTGGCATATAAACACAATGGAATACTACTCAAAAATGTATGGGCCGGCCGAGTGGTGCGGTGGTTAAGCGCTGGCTTGGGAAGCCAGTGGCCCCGGTTCAGGTCCCACATATGAGCGCCAGTGACACTGCCCTCAAAAAGAAAAAAAAAAAAGTATTTTACCAGAAAATTCAAAGGATTGTCGTTTTTCATTTACTGCTTTGAAGGGGATGGTGATTTATCATCACAGGGTCCTCTGAGGCTGAAGTGAGAAGTAGAGTTGAGGGATTATTTAATTCCTCATTGGAAGGAGGCAGGAGTTAATTATGTAAAATGCAAACTGCATTGGCTTGATAACCCAGCCATATTTCAACAACACATAGACAAATCACAGATAATCAAAATACTTTTTGGCAATTCTCTCTTCCACCATATGTAATACAATTCCTATCTGAAGTAATTTCATGAAAAAAAAACATTGAAAAATTTGCATGAAAGCTAAATTTATCCATTAATTACAGTAGTAATTATCCATGGAGATATGTTCCAAGACCCCCCATGGATGCCTGGAAGTGTGGATAATAATAAATGCTATGTATAATATGTTTTCCCTATACATACATACTTATGATAAAGTTTAACTGATAAAATAGACATGGTAAGAGATGAATAACAATAACTTATAATAAATAAAACAGTTATAACAATATACTATAATAAGTTATGTGGATGTGGTCTCTCTGTCTGTCTCAAAATACCTTATTATATGCTACTCAACCTTTTTCTTGTGATGAGGTGAAATGATAAAATGCCTCATCAATCTGTGTAACCATCTCCTACTTGCAGTAAATGGCTTGATGTCATTTCAGGGGATCCTTTGCTGAAGTCTTCCTATAGGCTTGGTGCTTTCTGATGCAAGATGTTGTTTTCTGTTCATGTCCTCCACTCACAAATTTAATGTGTTTTCCATACTAGCTAAGCATTTACCGTGCACTGTGGCTGTAACTTTCGCAGTTTGAGGTGCGACAGCAAAACTAGCATGAATTTCTTTTTCCTTCTTCACAATTTCACGGATAGACGATTCATTCTTACCATGGACCTTAGCAACCTCAGCATATGAGCTTTTGTCTTTCCTTATTAAATCGAGAACTTGCACCTTTTTCACTTAAGAGAAGCACTTTACAGTTTCTGTTTGGGATGTTAGATTTGCTAGCGTCACTACTCTTGTGCTTTGGGACCATTATTAAGTAAAACAATGGTGACTTAGATACAAGCACTGCCATGCCATGACTGTCAATCTGATCACCACACCAGCTACTAAGTGACTAATGGGCGGTGAGCTTATACAGCATAGACACACTGGACAAAGGGATGATTCACAACCCCTGCAGGATGGAGCTGGATGGCAAGAGGTTTCATAATGCTATTCAGAACGATGTGCAACTTAAAACTTATGAATTTTTTAGTTTTGGAATTTTTAAATTAATATTTTAAGATTGTGATGACTGTAGGTAACTGAAACTGTGGAAAGCAAAACCACAGATAAGGAGAGCCTACTGTATGTGATAAACATACACTATACTTTAACTTTTAATCTTGAATTTACCATCAATATGCAGAAAGATATAGCTACACCTTTCTCTTTTTAGATAATTTTTTTAGGTTAAACAATCTTCAATTATATTGAGGCAATATTAAAATTCATTTTGCAAGTTTCCAGTATAATTTGTGTATTCATTAGACATCTGAATATCCCCAATTTCTTCCCATTCTCTTTGACCAAGAATTTTTGTTGTTGTTGTGATCGTTGCTTTTTTTTTAAAAAGGTTTTGTTTGGAAATTGGGGGAGGGGAACAGTGTTGGGGAACCGGGGAAGGGGAACAGACAAGTTGCCGTCCTTTTGTTCTTCAGTCTAGTTGTGAAGGATGTCACTTCACTGACTTATGTTGGTATTATCATTGTGCTCTTCCCGGGTGAGGCAGATCAGTTGCCTGCCATTGGACTGCTGCTCATGGTGGCTCAGAGCAGCTCATGAAAACTCACGCCATTGCTGGCCACTCACGCAGGCTGCCAGCTACTCACAGTAGCTCACTGCAGCCCACTGCAGCCTATGCCACTGCTGGCAACTCAAGGCAGCCCAGCTCCAGGTTGAGCTGTTGTTCACAATCTTAGCTGTAGGGGGTGCAGCATTACTGGCCCATGTGGTATCTGAACTGGGGCCCTGCTGCTCAGAGCTCATGCTCCCAAGCCAACTCTTAATCAATGAGCCACTCCACTGGCTCTGGTTGTTGTTTTTTAACTTGGGCCACCTTTAGGATGAGTACCAGTAGTGAACAAATAGTTGTCTGTGCTAAGATGATTCTTTTCTGTTCTGCAGTATGCCTAAATTGGGGAAGTATACATTTCTAGAGCAGGAAAAAAAACTTACATAATTTCTTTAAAAGGGAAATTTCTCAAAATACTAGTCAATTTAGTGATTTCAATGCCCACTTCTGAAATATAGAGGCATGAAATTAAAGGGACAATTCTTCAAGCAGTTTTGCCTCCATAGACAGTTTCACTGTCCTAAGTATTATGAGAGCTTGGGATAATTCCCCAACCAAAAACATTGAGGTTACTTGGCTAGAAGATAGGAATGGCAAAACCAAGGCAGATACTGAGTGAATGGAGGGTCAACACAGAAAAGCTAAGTTTATAGAAACCAGAAGATGGAGAGACAAGTAGATGGCAAAAGTAAAAAAGCTGGTGGTAAACTACAGTCATAAAATTATCATTAAGGAGGTGGTCAGAATCACAGAAACAATATAACCAGAAACAAGAGGAACTTGGAAAGAACTCAATGCTTGTTTTGGTGGGCAAGACAGAGCAGAGCCACAACCCCTTGTAAACTCCATTCACACTGTCCTCCGGGGATCACGTAGTTCTTTCCTGCTTCTGGGGCAGACAATTACCATAGAAAACTACAGAAGATTAAAACAATTGTTCAGGTTATTAATTACACCCAAGGCAAACCTGGACTTCACTGAGCATAAGAATAGCCTAAATATCTGGTGATCTTCACAGTATAAGTCACCATGATTATAAAAGAAAGCTAAACTAATAATATAATATTTCCATCCAAGTAACAATGTTATCAATTTCTATTTGTCAAAAGACAGTTGCAAACGCATTGTTTTTTCTGTTTGTTTTTTTTTAAAGATTTTATTGGGGAATTGCGGGGAGGGAACACCATTGGGAATCAGGAAAGGGAAACAGACAAGTTGCTGTCCTCTTTGTTCTTCAGTCTAGTTGTGGAGGACGTCGCTTCACTGGCCCATGTTGGTATTGTCATTGTGCTCTTCCCCAGTGAGGCAGTCACTTGCCAGCCATTGGACAGCTGCTTACTGCAGCTCACAGCAACTCACGAAAGCGCATGCCAGCTACCGGCCAGCCCCACTGTAGCCTACACTCTCTCGGGGGACTCACAGCAGCCCAGCTCCACATGGAGCTGTTGTTCACCATCTTAGCTGTAGAGGGCGAAGCACCACTGGCCCTCATGTGGGATCTGAACCCAGGCCCTGCTGCTTAGAGCTGGCGTCCCAAGCCAACTCCTAACCAACTTGGCTGGCCCCTTTTCTTTCTCTCTTTCTTTCTTTCTCTCTTTCTTTCTCTCTCTCTCTCTCTCTCTCTCTCTCTCTCTCTCTCTCTCTCTCTCTCTCTCTTTGTCTGTCTCTCTCTTTCTTTCTTTCAGGTAACAAAGAGAGGAAGGTTTCATTTTGAGATCTGAAATTTATTTTGGCTTTGCACTACTTTGGTCTTAGCAATAAACTAGGAAATTTACCCGGATTTAGAGGCTTCCCTCTCGCCTAAGCTTTACCTATTTCTCCACAGTTAAGATTCGAACCAGCTGCCTGCTGTAACTATTATCTTATTCTGCACAGTGATCTCTTTGGATTTTATAAAAATTTTACCTTGATGTGGTGTACAGGATACCACTAGTGTCTAGCTTATTTTATTTGATGACATTTGTAAACCATATAATTTATTTTAAAAATGGTTCAAATGAACTTTTCCTAAGATTAACTGTATGAACCATTTCTCCTTCTTCTTAAAGAGTACGTGTGGGACTTTTTCCTCTCTGCTGGTCCCTTGCCTCTTTGCAAAGAATGGGACCTAATCTCCTGATGTTGCTTGCATTTCTTCCTTTTGAGAATAAAGTTTTAAGGGATTTACATGCTGCCTGTTTGGTCTGTGAAGCGGGACATACATCAAGTGAGTTTTCAAGGCTCTCTTGGGCCTTATGGTGATTCCTAGCAATTGAGATATTGCTCTGTATTTGATATGGAGGCTTGAGCATTTGATGAACAATAACACACTAATTTTGGGACTCTCTTCTTAGTCAATCTGTGGATGTCCTCAGATTTTATTCCAAGCATTTTTTCTGTATCTCATTTTAGGAAGTTTTTGATTAGTTGAAAATATGTGTAAACAAGTTTAAATATTTTTTTTTCTATAATTAGTGTGATTTTTTGCACTCTCTGTTCCGCTTATTGAAGATACCAAGTCTGTTGAGATTTGTGAGTTGTTAGGAGACTCTCTTGTATATATTTTTTCCCATATTATTTGATGTTTCAAACCAAAAATGAACTACAATAACAACATAAATAGAAGATTTCTTGGCACTGGATTTAATAGAAAAATGATCTATAATGCACCCTTTGTTTGTCAAATTTTTAAACTGCTAGATGCCTTTCTAGTTTGATTTCCACTAAGAAGTTCTTTAAGGAAGAAAGTAAAGTTGCCTTTTTAGAACTATTTTAAGGAGCATCTCTTGTTTGCTGGGTGCTTTATCCATCAAGACACACCTATGCTGTTTGTATGTTTTAGAATATTCTATTCTTTCTGACCCTTCAGAAATTTATGGTTAGAGAAATGGGTAAGATTCTGGTACTTTTATGTGTGTATGTATTAAGCAAACAACAGTGAATTTAAGAAGTATCATCACATTTAGGATTGAACTACAGCCATCAGAGCTTTATTTTGCTACTTACTGGCATGTTGATCACCCCAATTAATTTCTAAAAGTGTGAGGTCCTAACAGCAGGGCTTAAACCAGACATTCTCAAGCTGGATCTTATAGTCAGGGTCTTTTATTTTACTTCAGTTTTTCTTACTGGGAGAAAAGAAAGGTCCTGGGAATGAAATCCACGTTGCTCCGGGGATGGCTTTTTTCTCTGAAACAATTTCACATAAGCCTACTTTATTAGCGCGCATACACACACACACACAAACACACACACACACACACACACTCACTCACTCACACTCTCTCACCCCTGATTTAATTGCCACTAAAATAATCATCTAGAGACCCCAGAGTAGATGGTATTAAGGGTTACCAGACCCCCAGGGAATTGTAGCCTAGAATTAGCATGGCACATTACCAAATGTGACTGTGTTTCCCTCCTCTCTCCCTGCTCATGCCTTCCTTTTCCTTCCCTCACTGTCCCCTGACACTATATCACTATTTTCCCCAGAATTTCCTTTGACAGTTCATTAAGGCACCAAGGTTCCAAGTTCCTTGAGAAAACGATTTGTTATATTCTCTATTTCCCACAGTAGATCTGACCAGAGCATTCCTTAATTGTCTGCTTGAACTTTTTTATGGGACCACACAGAACATTCATTGCCCCTGAGATTTGACTTTTAGTCTGTCCTTGCCACACTCTCCAAGCTAATCTACTTGTCTGATTTACCCTGCACCTTTTCTTATTTTTGTACCTGCCTCTTTCTTCAACTCTCTCCATTGCTAGAGTGACCCTCCCTTCCCAGTCTGTCATATCCTGTAACGTTCTACACAGGGGACTGCGTCCATGCAAAGCATCAGAATAAAGATAATGAGAGAGGAACCAAGTGTGGGCATCAAGATACCAACCACTTGAGTACTTTGCCAAGACCCACTGAATACAGAACTGGGAGATATACGGGTATCAGAGGCCTAGATAAAGGCATGTCAAATCAGTAGCCATAAAATGTCTGTACCAAAGGGGCATGGAGACTCAAATAATTGCTACTCAGACAGAAAATCTTGAAGAGTATGAGCCAGTCTCAGGGTGATGGCCTTATGAGGGTCTGCCAGTATGAATGCATGAACCATGTAGGAGTGCTGGCAAATCCTGTTAACAGGGCTTAAATAGGAATGGGATTCTGTATTCTTGCTCTGTGCTCCCCCACTTCCAACTTTCTTCAGCCCATCTAAATGGACAGAACCCACAATTCTGTTTTCATTCAACACCGTGCCAGTTGCCATTGCTTCCTTGCCTATATGTGATGGAAATGTGTTGTACATTTAAGTTTATATCCACCATTTTCAATATTTCTGTATTTCCTGTAGATTTTTCTCTAGTGGGGGGATGAGTTTTTAGGCTAACCCTTTCTAAACTATATAGCACCTAGTCCAGAGAAAGAAAAATAGGTAATAGACACAGGACCACTCCCACAGATCCCTGTGGCAGCATTTTAGCCAGGACACAATTTTCTGCTAAGCTCTGGCTTTACCTCAGACTTCTCAGCATGGCTCTCAGGAAGCTACCACCAATCTAACTGAACAGGCATCTTAGCTGACACATTAAACACTCTGGCCCATCCCTTGGTGCAGCTGGGGAAATTAAATGTTCTTGATGGTGATGGTAGCCTAAGGAATTGGGAGAAAATTGCTCTATTTCATTACCAAAAGTATAGCCAGATCAATTTTATGAAGTGCAAACAACACAAATACAGACATTTGTAACTTGGCTTTGAAAATAGGCCTCATTGTCTCTCTGTGACAGGCACAAATAACTTGGGTGTGAATCTTTCCAATGAAATGAACCATTAGCAAGAGGTTTCTCACTCTTTAAGTGGGAAAATATTTAATCCTCTTTGCAAATACAGTCCCAGATCTCAATTTAATAAGACTGCCTACTGTGTTCAATTATATTCACACGTTTTTCTGACATAGACTACTGCAGGACCCAGGCTATTAATTTTGTATAGAACTATAGATTAGATTGAAACCTGTATCTCTCTGGCAAAAAGCCAATGCTTTACTCAACACATGACTCTACCTTTTCGCCCACAGTGTATAATTACAGTGTGAGTGTCCAGCTTGGCATTTCAGTCTGAGTAAAAGTAAACATAAAAATCCAATCCAGACATATGACAGACAAGTGGCTATCCATTTTTATATTAGAAAATACAGTGAACAGGTTAAAGGAGAGAATAAACAATTACAGTGTAGGATGTTCACTTTTAGTAGAGTTACATCACTATTTGCCATCTGGACATGGACGTCTGGGTGTCAACACTTTGAGGGGGGTACATTATGTGTGCATATGTATGCCTTTACTGTTTGTGTTTGCTAGGAGTGGCTTAAAGAGGTTAGTGTAGGGACAAAAGGAAGGAGGTACATTTAGTCACAGGGTTTCACATGCATGCCTCTTGTTTTACCACCATATCTTCCTGTAGGTGGCAGCACTAACAAGGCTGGGGCTAGAGAGAAGAAAGGTTGAGCTTCAGATTCTGAAGAGGAATTTTTACTAACATGAATACAGAGATAAATTAAGACCTGAGTTTTGCTTTTTAAATTGACTATAAATGCTGAACATCTTTCAAGTAAGCAATCTGTTACTCAAATGAGCGCCTGTGCGCGCACACACACACACACACACACACACACACACACACACTCACACTCACACTCACACAGCCATCTCATTTAAAGACAACAAACCAAAGATCTGTAACTTGGCATCACAGTTGCGCTAGAAAGACTTGCAATATTTCATGTTCTCTGTGGGAGAATGAATATGGTCTGTTTTGCCTAAGTATCACTTCTCATTGATAAGTGTAAAGGAGAAATTTAACCCAGACCCATTACTTCAGCGAATACGCAAAATAGTCTTGGTGAACTTGGTAGCTGGAGTTAAAATTTCAGACCCCATTTTTGAGGAGAATCAGCATAGTTTCATACATTATCATTATTGTTTACTGATTACTGAAATGGCAATGAAGCTAACAAACTAAAAGAAAAATTCAAACAATCAACCAATATCAAATAAATTCCCAAATTTTAGAATAAACTTAATAGATATTGTCTGTTGGCATCAAAAAAGTACCAAAAGTGAGCATGTTGAAAATTTGGTTTTGTAAAACTTAATTATAAGTAATCACACAATTTTAAATCTGCAACTATAGCCATGAAATTAATTTAATGTTTTATAATATGTTCATTTATATAACCCCTAATTTTTACATCTGTTTTTGGGTTTGCAATATAAATTATAAGCTCCTGAGTAACCAACCATATTCTTTCACCTTCAGCAGCATCATCATTGCTACCAGTCTGGGGGCAGTCTCTATAAAATTCACTTTATATGAATCCCCCAAACAAATGGAAGGGTTGGTATTGCTTTTCCACCTTTTCCATGATGGAGCTGAAGATAAGAAAAGTTAAACAACTTGTCCAACCTCATATAACAGCTAAGGGCCAGTGATGGAATGTGACTTTTGGTATCTACAGACAATACTCCACTTACTCGCATTCCCCTGCCAAGCTCAGTAGAAGACACATAGTAGATGCTCAACCAAATGGTGGATTCCATTATTTTAGGATACCTTTACTCTTAATAATTCTGGTTAATTCAACAGTTACCCATAACTATGCCCAAATTAATGAAGTATTTTTTTATTTACAGGAAGGGTAAGGGAAATAACTTTTTTTTTTGTCAAATTTACCATGATACTAATGTCATCTTTATTGGAAAGAGGCCTTCTAGAAGGCAGATATAAAATTTGTTGCCACCATCTGCATTCAAAAGCAACTAACTCTCTTTTATGCTTATATGTTATTAAAGTGATATTGCTTATTTGATCTTTTGAGTGATTGTTTTTCTTACCTTGTAAATAGAAGTTCTATTTTTTTTTCTTGATTTTTTCAGAGGAATTTACTTTTCATGTTAGCTGACTAATCACTCTCTATCCTCCATCAAATAAAGAAATTTCTTGTATTTCCACATGGCACCCTTTCTAGAGCAACAACAAAACCACACTATATACTACCTATATGAATTGTGTTGATATATATTCAATATATAAGAACTTTAGTCTGAATATCCTTAAAGAAAAGCATGTTTGTGGCATTTCTCCTGGAAATCCCTCAAAAACCAGAAATGTGGTAATATTTTTCATTGAAATACTGCATTTTTCTTCCAGTGGTGGCAGGAGAAAACCATGAGAAAAATTGATTTCATAAAAGGCATCTCTTCTCTCATGCAGTGTTTCTGAAGGAAAGCAATGGAGTCTGCAGGTGGTAACATTTAATAAGGGATCTTTACACTCACAAGTGCCTTTGACCTATGAATCATAAAGTGCCTTACAAGCACTGATTAATTAATTAATCCACCCAACACCCATTTGGGGGGGGGATCAAATCATATAACAGAGATCTAGGACTCATTGCAATTTTGTAAGCATGAGAATGGCCATAGAGCTGTCTACTGTTAAATTAGTTTGGTCCCACAGAAGGAACCTTGTTGTTACTGTTCAGTTGGAGGGGAAGCTAAGGGACTGTGAAGCAGCTACAATGTTCGGCACATGAGCTATGTTCACTTCATAACAGTCTGGCAAGGAATTTATTGTTATTGCCACTCTGCACTGGTCAAAGGCCTCAAGTTTTCCCAAATTTAAATACTTCATAGAGGGGAAACAGTATGTCTGGCTCTGAAAAGTGTGTTTCCATGGCATCACACTGCATCATTGAGGATCTAAGTTATGTGTTGCCCTGCACTGAAACCCAAACGATTCTCTGACACACCTTTGACATCCTCTTCGCACGTCTACTCACCACCACTTCCTGCCACATGGCCAGATTGGAACATCTTTCTCATCTGTTTGATAGGCAAAATTACTTAAATTACTGGAAACAGGACTATAAAGCTAACTTGGTTGTTTTGTATACATCTTAATGAAACTTTTACTTATCCTATTTTCTTGGGTTGAAATTTAATTTCACCACTACAATTATGTTTATATATCATGAGTACCTTAAAGCAACAATATCTTAATTGATTTAAACCTCCAAAATTTAGCTGCATGTTTACTACATACTGGGTAGTCAGAAGCAATTTGATAAGCTAATAAAATCAGATATCCTTTTTACTGTTTGATATTCTTTTTTTTTAAGTTAATATTATTATTATTAGTTACAGATGTACAAAACAATGCAATAGTTATTTTTTTCACCCCTTACAAAGTGACTCCCCATCTCCCCTCCTCTGCGCCCCCACACCCGATATCATACATATCTATTACAATTTCACTGACTCCATCCCTACACTATATTCTACATCCCATGACTATATATGTCTTAAATTATATTTGACAAATAATATTGTTCAGCAACAGCTTCAGATGTACAGTGCAGTGGTAAGGCCACTACACCGTCCATGAAGTGGTCTCCCTAAAAGGACATGCATCTGTCTGTTTCCCTAAAAAAATATTTACAACCTTATTGATTATATTCCCTAAACTGTCTCTTCTGTCTCTGCAGTAGTATTGTAGTTATCAGTTTATGTTGCCTCATCCCTTCCCCTTCTCCCATCCCCATCCCATCTAGCTCTCATCAGTTTTTTCTTTGTGTCTCTAAGACTATTTCTGTTTACATTGCTCATTTATTCAGTTCTTTAGATTCCACATATAAGTGAGATCATATGGTATTTGTCTTTCTCTGACTGACTTATGTCACTTAACATAATGTTCTCTAAGTCCATCCATATCGTTGCAAACGGTACGATTTCTTTCTTCTTTATAGCTGCGTAATATTCCATTGTGTAAATGTACCACAGTTTCTTAATCCAGTCGTCTACTGATGGGCATTTCGATTGTTTCCAAGTCTTGGCTATTGTAAATAGCTCTGTAATGAACATAGGGATGCATAGATTTTTTCGAATTAGTGTCTTGGGTTTTTCAGGATAAATGCCTAGGAGTGGAATTTCTGGGTCAAAAGGTAGTTCCATTTCCAGTTCTTTGAGATACCTCCATACTGACTTCCATAGTGGCTGCACCAATCTGCAATCCCACCAACAGTGCAGCAGGGTTCCCTTTTCCCCACAGCCCCACCAGCACTTGTTGTTTGTTGATTTATTGATGATAGCCATTCTGACCGGAGTGAGGGGTATCTCATGGTGGTTTTTATTTGCATTTCCCTAATGATCAGTGAGGTTGAACATTTTTTTCATATGCCTGTTGGCTATCTGTATGTCCTCTTTAGAGAAATGTCTCTTCGTTTCCTCTGCCCATTTTTTATTTGGATTGTTTGTTTTTTTGGTGTTGAGTTGCATGAGTGTTTTACAAATTTTGGATATTAACCCCTTATCAGATATATCATTGACAAATATATTCTCCCATTCAGTAGGCTTCCTTTCTTTTTAATTGATGGTTTCCTTTACTGTTTGATATTCTGACTTAATTTCCTACAATATATGTAATAATTTTTCCAAGACTTTTTTTTTTTTTTTTTTTGAGGGCAGTGTCACTGGTCCTCATATGTGGGACCCGAACCAGGCCCGCTGGCTTCCCAAGCCAGCACTTAACCACTATGCCACTCGGCCGGCCCTCCAAGACTTTTAAAGGTAGGCAAATTTTAGAATTTTTACAAAAATTGTAAAGCCATTTTTAAACTAATATTGGTAATTACAACAAGTACTTTATTATCATTTGTATTATAGATGAGAAATATACTCTGTCACTATTTCATGAAGCCAGCATAGAGCTTAAAGAAAAGAAACAGAAGAGAATTGAATGATGAAATTAAAGTGTCACCAAGATCTGAATCCATTGATGTATCCTATATCTATTTTATAATTCAGAAATACTTCTGTGTTTGATGCTAATCAAGTAAAACATGCTGCTGGGAGCATTATATTGCTTTTTTCTAAGGATAGTATAATTTATAGATGTATAACTTCTCTTTGAAAATATAAACTATATTTCAAACCCAACAGTCAGAGTTTTCTCTTAAAATATGAATACAACAATATTAAACTGTCTTTAAAACCCTCTATTGACTTCCCATCACATTTAGAATAAAACCAAACACTTAAAGTTGGCCTAAAAGAGTCTCAATTGCCTGTCCCTTCCTTTTTGCAGTCCTAGCTCCTACCTACTCCACTTGTTCAGACTGCTCTTTCTTTAGACACATTGACGTTTCCTTGAACAGGCCTCAGGGCCTTTGCATGTTCTCATGTCTGTTGCTGGAATTCCACTACTCTCACTCCCTCATTTCCTTATGGTTCTCTTCCTAATTTTGTTCATCTCTTTGCTCAAATGTTTCCTCCTCCACCATCTTGGTGCCCTTCTGTATCTACTTCTTGGCACACATACTCAATCTCTATCATCCTGGGATGCTTCACTTTATTTATTGAACTTACTATTATCTGTCATTATATTGAATATTTATTAACTTATGTTTGTCATTTTCTAGTATAGTATAAGGTCTATGAGGGCAGAGATTTTTGTCTATCTTTATTTTTCTATCCCAGTGCCTGGAGTCCATGACAAGATCTCATGAATGAAAGAATAAATGAGCTGCTATATCCTTTATAGCATGAGGAACTTACTAAAGGCAGGGTATTTCATGGTGCTGTAATTGCATAATGATATTTGATTTTTTTCAAAGCACCAGAATCTCCATGTAATGAAACAATGCATTTGAAAGTGCAGTACATGGCTCCTTATAAATATTCCTCATCGTAAGTTTTTTTGCTTGCTTGTTTTATTCATGGATGTGATATCCTCAATGATAGGTTGAGCAGAAGCAAAAACTATAGCATTTATTTGATTTATAGAATTTGTGGCACTTAGTGTTTTCAGTGTTATTTTCAGTGTTAGAAACTCAGATAAGTCACCACCTAAAAGACTGCATCACAGTAGTTCAATGTTATAAATTTGCTCAAATTACTATTGGTTTTAAGCCTGTCTTTTTTATTCCTAGAACTAACCTACCAAAAATACATATTTATTTTCCAGAGAGCTGACTCAGAACAAATATGAAAAATTGTTTATACATGGTAATATTATTAGGTGGGTTGAAATAGAAAAACAAATCCCAGCCATGTTTTCCACCATACTTGCTTTTCCACATTTAATGGAGGAAATGAAAATGCTTCCAGGGCCAATCTCAAAGGTCCTCATAGAAAAAACGTGTAGCTAAACAGAGAAGAACCAGCAACAGCATTAGTTTTACCACACTGCCTGTCAGTCCTTTATGAAGAAAACCCTTTCTCTAAGGGGAAATTTTACAATCAAAATATAAGGAAAGGGTCCTATAATATTGAGTAAGATTCAGGATCTTATACAAGATTGAAAAATAAATTTCTATATTAGTTGCTTTCTGTTTTTTAACCAAAATTCTTCATGGGAATGGAGATTTCTAACAAAGATTTTTGGATACCTTTATTTTTAATATCATAGAAATAATGTAATTTTAGAGGTTTAATAGGTCTTTGTAGGACCAATCTCCTCATCACAGATGAGTAAGTCAGTGATTTGATGCTTATTTGGAAGTGAAGCCGATCTTGAGATTCTCAGTTCTCTTCATTCCCCGGCAAACAACCCTCCTAACTAGCAATGTTTCTCTTTGATATGAAGTTCTAAAAGTACTTTGCCCTCAATATGATAGGCATGGAGGCATTTATTGGGTATTTGAACTCAGAATTCGTTAGTGATTGGATTTGAAAATATATTTATTGACACTACAAAAGTCAATACTAAATATACCATTTTCATGATTCAAGTTATAACACATTCAATTCAGTAGTGAATGATTGGGTGAGGGGACAGTTTTACTTCAATGTGACTGTTTCTTTTTTCTTTTTTTTTTTTGAGGGCAGTGTCACTGGCCCTCATACGTGGGACCCAAACTGGAGCCGCTGGCTTCCCAAGCAAGTGCTTAACCACCGCACCACTCGGCCAGCCCATTGAGTTTGTATTCATTCTTACTAAGAAAATCTCATTTTTGTACTTTTATCGACTTGACAAAGTTAGCCTAAGACAAAGTTTCTCATTTATCTTCCTCTTATATATAATGAAGACAACTGTGGTTTGGCATGATTGTCGAATTTCTTCATTCTTCTTTTCCAAATTTTGATTGACAGACTGGAGCATGCTGCATGAGAAAGAGGAATAAAATCAATTTGCAGGCATGTCTAGGAAAACTTGTCATTAATCTATAATCATATCCTATTACGCTTTAAATGAAGAAGCATTTGCTAGCCTCAGGATCTTTGCTTCATTATTGAAATATATTGCTACATAGAGGACAATATGAATGCATTGTTAAATGCTTAGATTAGAGTATGTTGTGGAAGGGATAGAGAAATGCACTTCTTTTACCAACCAGATATATTTATCAGATTTACACATTTCATGAATTGAAACAGATGCAAACATACAGGCTTACAGCAGGGCTACTTTTCCTAATACTTTGCTGTGGACCCCATTGGCATCCTAATAACCACCATAACTGCAAAGTGATGATGACCATAAGTGATCTCTCAAGATATCTGCAAAAACCATGATGTGCTATAAAGATAGCTGTGATATATATATATACCACATTCATAAATCAAAAGCACACTAAATTTCAATTAGAGGATACTGAAAACAGAAATGTAATTTTTTTCCCCATCATAGATCTGAATGCTAGGTATACACCAATTGGTCTGTAGATCTGATATTAAAAATCTCAGAATAGAGTGAACAAAAAAGGTTTAATGTACCACAAAAAGATATTTAAACTTCATTTTCAAGATAGGTTTATTTACTTTACCATTGGAAAATGTCTCATTTACGTAAAAGGTAATAAGGTTTAATTAATTAATACAAGAACATTTTATAAGGGAGAAAGCAAGCCTATGTTTGAATATGCACATGTCTGTCTTACTTTCTTCATACTTTTAGACTTTTTAAAAATTAATTTTTTTAGAGTAGTCTTAGGTTCACAACAAAATTGAAGAGAAGGTATGGATATTTCCCATATATTTTCTACCCTCACACATACCTAACCTCCCTCATTATCAACAGCCCTCACCAGCTTCAGACTTTCCTGAAAAACGTGAAAACCAGATGCTGGCTTAGAGCAGCAGAATATCCCCCTGATAAAAATGGACAGAGAGCTCCTCAATCAGTATTTAACTCCTTCACTAATTTCCTCAGAGTTCAGTAGTTTCATGTTTATGTACTTAGGCTTTCTTTGGCCCAGCAGCTCTTTACTTTGGCTTTGTATTACCAAGGCAACTGTCCAGATGCTTTTAGCCAAAATCCACTTTGGACATTTTCTGGGGTTTACACATCCATGTGAGTTTTGTACTGTATTCCTTAATACTTTATGTTAAGTTAAAATTTATACTAAACTTTGTTTACAGACAGATGTTTTACCAAAAGAACCATGATGATCGAGATAGCCTTCAAATTATTTTTTCCACTTTTCATTGTTGCTGAGGTTGAAATTAATTTTTACACTCATTATTTAATTAAAATTTGAAATACATCAAAACACAGTTGTAAATAAACTGTGCAACATCAAACTAAAAGATAATATATTTTGAAAAGTGTATATTTTACTTCCAAATTAACCAAATTGATATGATTCATAAAGCCCCACTAAGCTGAAAAGGACAAAAATGGGGAAAGCAATGGTCCTGATATCTATTCATGATTTCTTATGTATTAGACACTATGTAATCTCATTTAATTTTTACAATAACTTTAAGAGGAAGGTATTATTATAATGTTAATATTGAAACCAAGTTTAAGTAACTTCCTCAGTCACACTAATTGACAGGTATGGAATTCACACCCACGTACTTCTATCTCTGGATGTGTAGCATAGAAAAAATACACAGCCATTATGGACACAATATTCAATCCATGTCATAACAAACCTCAAGCCAGCAAATATAAAGACACTGAAGCATGTGGTTAGCTTTTATTTATTTATTTTTTTCCCGAGGAATTACTTTCTTTTTCACTTTATTTATTTTATACAAAGCTGAGTTAAGAGATCACTTTTTAAGGCATAAAACTGACTAGTAAGTGAGAAAGTTTCCATGATAGTTAAATAGATTGTGAAGCTATTTTTAAAATTACAATTAAATAAGGTATTTCTTTTTCAAGTTACATTTTTCAGCTAAAAAAGACATTTTGTTAAGAGATTCAACAACTTCTGAGCCTGTAGTCTTAAATTTTCTTCTGTATGATTTTTTTGTTGGTTTGGGTTATTTTGTTATTACTATCAGGTAATGCTAGCAGTTTATTTGTAGAGGGAGAGTGTATGGGGGGTGGGGGAATGACCACAGCAAGGAACAATCTTCTCTCTTTATATAAAGGTAAGAATTTTGGAATCTTTTGTCATGCTCTAGTTTCTCTCCGAAGCTCTCTCTCCCTCTCTCTCAGCTCCAGGAC
Source organism: Aselliscus stoliczkanus (assembly GCA_033961575.1). NCBI lineage: Eukaryota > Metazoa > Chordata > Mammalia > Chiroptera > Hipposideridae > Aselliscus > Aselliscus stoliczkanus. The sequence continues at coordinate 125,840,481 of CM066733.1, forward strand.
CGCTGTGTACTTTGGGGTCACTAAAAGAGCAGCTAACCATTTGACACAGTGTTTGGATTCTCACCCCCACACAACAGACCCTCATTACCAAACTGTTAATCACTGCCAAAGGAGCAAGTCCCCTGACAGCTCTCAAACCCCCACCCTCCAAAGTCGATCTTTCCACACTTGGTATCGAATTGCATTGTGATTACAACAACGCAGGCACTGCACAGTTTAATTGTACATTAGCAATGAGGAGACTTTTTTCCAGCTTGGATTTAGATGTTTCTTAAGCTATTTAGTACATGTTTACACATCAGTAAGAAGTGTAGAGTTTGAAATTTGTTCTCACAAACAGGTATACATGATACACAACGTACCTGAGCACAGGTCTCTTGGAGTCAAAATTCCATTCCTAAGAGATCCAACCCTCTAATGTGGGGTTTTATATTTTCTTGTCATTGGAAATTGCCCATCTTTTACTGTTAGGTCAATGACACAACTACTTATTTAAAAGAGAAAAATCTGTCCCATCAACAGTCACTTTGTTTATTTGATGCCAAACAGCCAGGCTTGCTGATGTTTCCACCCACCCATTGGAGTCATTGCAATTATCCTGTGTGTTGATAGTGTATATACAGAACCAAGAAATGAAGAGGTAAAATTTAATTTTATGAAACAACCTACATGGCTAATTTCTGTGGTTCTAGAATATCTTTATTTTTTAAAAGGTCATATTTTCATTTCCTAAAATGTAAAACTTTATTAAAAATATAGTTTCTCAAGTGACAATGTGAGATGGAAGACAGTTGTATAATTAGGCCAATTTGTTTTGTATTCATTTACATCTTAAATTAGGAAAACAGAGTGTTCCTACCTTACTGGTATTAGGTTCCTTTATTTTTACTCCATTGCTGTATCGAAGGTATCCCAAGTGACATGAAATTGATTACCTTAGTTTATGTTCACCAACCCTCCTTGAACTTATGTTCTCATTTATAGCATATTAATAATGTCTGAATACAAATAAAAGTGATATCTGATGATGATCCGTGTTTATGCTTCTGGTTATATTTCAGTGTTCTCCCCAGTGGGTGAATGATGGTACTAATCAACATTCTGCTGGTTGTAAGTGCCAGACTCCCAACTCAAGTTGGCTTAAATTGAAATTGGCTTAACATGAAAGCTTCCTATAATTCGGAAGTTAAAGGACAACTTGCTGCCTGCTGAAGCTAAGAGCTCAAATGTGAGAACTTGCTGCCTGCAGTCACTGTTGGAGCTAGGAGCTCAAATGTGGGTGCTAGGGCTGTCTCACCCTCTCCATCTCCCTGCTCTCCTGCTTTGCTTGGCTTCATATTTGATGGTTTTCTCCATATGGTAAGCAGGATGGACTCTGGCAGAACTAGACCTTTATTTTTCTGTTAAGAATAGGTTCTTTCTTCCAATGTCTATGTAACAATTTCTAAAAAAATACTTGGCCTTTCTCTAATAATGATACAAGCCATCATTGACACTATGATTTTGTGTCCAAAATAATTCAGAACAATACTTATTCCGGCCTCAGTGATGTGCTCATTCCTACTACTTTTGTCAGATTTTAATGATTATAGCCCTAACAGAACTAGATGGACTAGAAGAGGGATGGTTTCTCCAAAGAAGTGATACGAAAGCATAATTGACATATCCCCTTGCCCCCACCATGCAACACCAGTTGCCAAAGACAGGGTCTCTGGCAGTTGAGTTAATATTCTCACTAAGTATAAAGTCAGAAATTCAGAAGGCTAATATTATTTGCACTCTCTTTCCCTGTCCATCTAAACTCTTCAACACAAAGGCATGGCTTCAACCAAGCCAAATTCCTCACCATCCTCATTCTACACTAAAGCCTGCATCCCATTTTCATCCCCCACTTTCCTAGGATTGGTTTAGCTCTCTTTTTATCCATTATTCAAATTACGGGTATTTTTCAGAAAACAATTCAAGCCTTCATCTAACACAAATACTTGCAAAGCTAATAACAAACATGCTTATATTTTTCTTCTTTTATTTCATATGGTACTGTATTAATCATTTGTTTTATATGGGTCTTTTCCCTAACAATAAAATAACTTACTTTCCAAGTGTAAGCTTCGCTTCCTTTGATGTGATAATATGACCACTCACAGGTGGTTAGCACTGTGTCTCTTTATTCACATTTAGCAAGGGAAAGAAAGAAAATTAGGGAGATCGGTGAGAGGGAACAGGGTAGAGGGGAGGAGGAGATGAGAAGAGAGCAGAGGGCAAGAAGGGAGGGGAGAGAGAGGAGAGGGGAGAGAAGAATCTAGCTCCATTGCAAAGAAGACCCGAACAAGCCTTTCTTTCCGTAGCATAGCCCAGTCAGTCTTGCCCACCCAAGATCCAATCCCTGACCAGAGGAGAGCAGTATTTGGTAACCACCAATTGGTAATCCAATCATGTGAAGCAAAATGAAATTAATAACAAGACCACTGTGATAGCTAACATGACAGTGTTAACTGAATCTACAATAAAAAGTCAAGTGTAAATATAAGTAGAATGGACTACAATGGAATTAAAGCATCTAATAATCTGGTTGAATGAAATTAAATGAATGAGAATTAATTCAATCAGAATCAAATGAGAATATTTTGCAAGTCAGATAAATTTTATCTTATTCAGAATGATTTTGAATAATATCCCAAAGTACTTATATGATTAATCTCTGTATTGTATTATTAAGTCTACAATGTAAAATTCCTAAAACAAGCTGTATTTTATTTTTAGGAGATGATACTATTAAGTCACCTGAAAAACATGGTGAAAAGCCCTTTATCCCACTGACACAACTCAACAAAGTGACTCATTAGTATTCAAATAAGAATTTGATTTCCAATGATCATGTCCAAGACTTGTGTTTACTTACATCTGAATTATCAAGAGACTGAATGTGTCAGAAAGAAAGTATATAATTTATTGCATATTCATTCCCCATAATACCAGAACAATAATTTTTATACAACATGTTACAGCGTAAGACTTCTAAAAAGGCAAAGATTTGAAATCAATGTATGGGTCTTGACTTATAATTTACAAAGTGATCACCCTGATAAGTCTTGTACCCATCTGGCACCATACAGTTATTAAAATATTATTGACTATATTCCCTGTGCTATACTTTAATTCCCATGACTATTTTTTAACTACCAATTTATACTTCTTAATCCCTTCCCCTTTTTCACTCATTCCCCCCAATATCCCTCCCATCTGCCAACCACCAAAATGTTCTATGAGTCAGTTTCTGTTTTGTTTGTTCCTTTATTTTGTTCTTTAGATTCTACTCATAAGTGAAATCGCATGAAATTTGTCTTTCTCTGTCTGACTTACTCCACTGAGGACAATAACCTCCAGGTCAATCATGTTGTTGCAGATGGCAAGATTTCATTCTTTTTATGGCTGAGTAATATTCCATTGTATATATGTACCACCTCTTCTTTATTCATCCATTGATGGGCATCTAAGTTGCCTCCATATTTTGGCTATTGTAAATAATGCTTCAACGAACATAAGGGTGCATGTGTCCCTTTGAAGTAGTATTCTGGTTTTTTTCATATAAATACCCAGAGGTGGGATTACTGGGTCCTTCTTTTTCTCTTTTTATAGCTTTTGTTTTAAAGTCTATTTTGTTTTAAAGTCTATGTTGCTACCTTAGCTTTTGTTTTTTCATTTCTATTTTCATGAAATAACTTTTTCCATCTCTTTACTTTCAGTCTGTGTGAGTCTTTCAATCTGAAGTAAGTCTCCTGTAGGCAGCATATATAAGGGCCTTGTCTCATATATTTTTTACAGCCAATATGTAGCCCTGAAATTTTAAATGCTTACCTAAATTAGGAAACAAAATACATCATTACCTTTTCTTGTAAATCACACAATAAACAAAATAATAGCATATTGTTGCATATTAGATGGTTTAACTTCAAGTAAAGGCTCTGGGAGTTTGAATGTTGAATATTAAATGACTGAGACCCTCCATATATAATCATCAATTATTTCATATTAAAAAACTAAAGTGCTTAATTTTAATTTTAATTTTTTGAAAATTACAGTTTAGCTCATAAGGTTATCTCTAAAAATCAGTATTGTTAATTATCTGAGTTTTAGCTCTTTGGGATAAATCAAATAAGATAAAATATATTGAGTTAAAATTTAAATTTTAAAAATAAACTATATGAAGGTATTTAAAAATGTAAAACACAAAAATGTATGTTAATTTCACAGAATTGTCACTTAACGTATTTTATTTTTTAATGTTTCTAATAAATTTATGTGACTTAAGAATTGGGGTATTAAGATGAAAAGTATCCAGAAATCTATCCCTTTTAGAACATCAAGAAGAAATAGAATCTATTTTTAGATCCTTTATATTTGTTATTGAATTTTTAAGTAATCCCTAATTTTAGGTACACTTGCATATCTATATTTTTCCTTCAAAGATTTGAAACAATTTATAATAGAAAAACATCATAAAATAAAACTTTCCCATCCCAAATGATGTAGTGAAAGTTGAGGACCTCAATTTTCTCTCCACTAATTTGTACTTACGGAACCAGATTCTGTCAGAATTTTAAGTTACTTTCTAGAAAAAAATAGAGCTTCTTTGGAACCCACATGAGCTTTTTTTCAATATAAGAATATTATTGAATAGATAACTTTCCAAGCAGTATTGAAAAGTAAATTCTGAGTGAGAACTAAAACAATATTAAACAGCAGCCACAACACTTTAAGCTCCCAATCAAATAGCTCTGCCTTCTGGCTGAACCACACTGACAAATACGATCATGGCCAGAGCCCTGTTAGCTCTAAATATCCACAAACTGGTTAGGCTTAAAGAATAGAAGAAAATGTCAAAGCAGGAAAGGTCCTATGTATTATTTACTTGAATTGTCTCCATTGATAAATAGACAAAAAAAGAAGTCCCGGTGAATTGGTGTGGAATCCAAGCTAGAACCTAGTTAGAACCACTCCGCTGTGCACACCAAGGCCCTTGCATCCAGCTGTTTGGCATCCCAGGAGCACACTGTTCCTGCAGTTTCCTCTGCTCTGTCAACCCCCGTCTGAGTTTTTAGTCCATTAATATAAAAATTTTGTTAGCTACCGTGTTTTCTTATATTATCCTTGAGAATTTGGTAAACTCATCTAAACGTTATTCGGCTACCACATATAAAGGAAAGCATAAAACAAAACAAAAACTTCTCGATAGAAGATTTAAAGCTTCTAAAAGGAATTCATTTGCCCGGAGAAGTCATTTCAACAAAGAAGGGAAGGTATGGTCAAATCTAGTTTATCGAGGTCCAAGTTAGATCGAAATTATCTTAGGTCATCAAAAGAGAATTTTTGAGAGATAGCGACAATCATAATAGTAATATTAGACAATGATTTTATTTATATGATGTGATTTGATCTTCAGGTAATCTAGTATCTCATTAACTTCACAATAGGTGTGCTATAAAAATGGGGGTCTAAATTCGTTAACTTGCTCCTCATAACAGATGTAGTTATTGTCAATGCTTGGATTTGAACTCAGGTTTTCCAACCCCATTTCGGAATTCCAGCCTTCTTGTTCTTTATCAAATATCTGTAAAATGTACTGCACAAAGGCACATGAATTCACCATTAATATAGGGAGCTCATTTTTCCCTATTGTTTACAGCTATAAAATGTTTTTAACATTCATTATCTCATTTGATATTAAGAGCAGCCCCTGCAACAGGCTAATTATTATTATGACTTCCATTTCATTAATGAGGAAACTGAGGGTCAGAAACAATGATTTAATGAAGATTACACAGTAGCTATGTGATAGAAACGTGCCTGATCCTCTGTTTGCCACTCTAAATTCAGCAGTTGGCATTGCAGAGAAAGGCAAGTTGCCTACCAGTGCAAGCCCATATGTCTCCCAGAACTTACGTGATTCTGAGTTTTTAATGATTGGTTAAACTTACTGTCTTCCAACACCAGAGTTAATTTCTCCCTTAGCAACTCTATCAAGGGATTATTTTAAGTGAAATATGCCTGTCATTTAGAATGCATCCTCAGAGATGTCCAGGATTCATCTAGGTTTTAGGCAATGTCCACACAGTTATTCCAATAGTTAAATATTTGTTCCACAAGGACTTAAATCCAAATGTGAAATAGACAGACTGAGCCAATAACATTTGCTTAATCAGCACTTTTAAATTCCTTCCTTATAGTTGTTGTCCTGAGGATTAAAATCTGCTTTCCCCTTTGAGACTTTGTGCTATATAATAGAGGTGGCTGGGAGCCATTAAAACAAAACAATCTGTGAATCCTCAAGGCAGAATAAAAATGTAAGTTCATTTTAAACATGACTGTGCTATGGAGCTGATGTCGTGCTTTTTTTTTTGATTAATCTCCATGTGTATGTTCATTTATGCAATATGTTATATGACAGTAGCTTTCCATTTAGCAAATTAATTTCTGTTCTAATTCAATGGGGATGAAAAATATTAAAATCAGCCCTTTTTGTGAGACATTTCAAGAGCCCGTGTTTCCAAGAAAAGTATTATTTTGAAGCACATAATATATATTCTAGCTCAGAAATTGAATTATTTCTGCTTAAACTGGGTCTCTTGAATAATTATAGATTTGAAGTGGTGGTAATTTTGCTGAAAACAATTAATATTAAGATCTGACTTTTTAAAATATTTCCATATAAAGAGGAAAAACAATATGGAGAAATCCAACAGTGAAACAGGATTTCATAAGTTTACTTGAAAGTTTTGATGTTGACTTTGACTTGGCAGCAGCGGGTGGGGCCAGAATGAGGTGGTTGAGTTGTTATTAAGTTGCATGTCCCTGGTAGTTTCATTCCTCTAAGGAATTTTCAGAAACCTTGTTTCTGGTGCTGATACAAGTGCCAGACTATAGTTTTCACATTATAAATTACCCTTGTTTTGTTAAAGCTTTAATTATTTTTATTAGCTGGTCACCTGGGAGGTGAATAAGAGTCAAGTTAAAACTTTTAGATAAGCAAAGCAGCAGGCCGGCCGAGTGGCATGGTTAAGAGCTGGCTTGGGACACCAGTGGCCCCGGTTCGGGTCCCACATATGAGGGCCACTGACACTGCCCTCAAAAAAAAAAAAAAAAAAAAAAAGATAAGCAAAGCAGCTGTTGAAATCAGCTTTCTCTTTGTCTTTTCTGCCACATACTCTGCCTCTGCCTTTCCACATCCAATCTCTCTCTAAATCACTCATCTTCCCTTTACAATAAAAAAATAAATAAATAAAAAGTAAACTGGCAGAACACATGCGTTTTAAGAGCTATCTTGCAAGCCCAGATGGTTCTATTTGTCATCAGGACAAGATGCTGCTTCTCATGGGTTCTAGGGCAAATGGTATGGCTGCCCTGTCCCCCAGTACAGCCCTGTTCCCCAGTACATTAACCTCAAAGATTCAGCAATGAAACCAAAAACTTTGTAGAGGTATGACACAGGAATTGGTTCATAAAAACCTCTGAAAGAAATTTTTGTCCGATGTAGAGTTAAAAATACATCAAAAGTATCTGTCCCAATAGTTAAAAATGAAATGTATTGGAGGTCTTTCATTTTTATAAGTAATCTTTGCAAACTATAGAAATTGGGAAAATGTATAAAAATGGAAAGAAGAAAAAGGTGAACTAGCATACCACACAAAGATAACTATAATTTTGGTGTTTTATTTCCAGTGACTTTGGAATGAATAGTGTGTGTTTCTTCATCATATATATATATATATATATATATATATATATATATATATATATCCATTATACATATTTCATTATTTTTATTATCATAGCATGATAATGGTCTTTTTTACATAACTATTCTTATGACTGCATGATATCAGTAGAATGGTATTCCAGTCCATGAATGGATTTATTTCAGTATTTTCTATCATTGGAAAATTAAACAGCTTATATCTATATAAACTGATATAGATATATATTTTTGTACTTACTAGTAAAATTATGCTTTTCATTCATAAAATTTGAATTTGATACTTTAGATTGTCCCCTTGGTTACACTCCTAGAAGTGGCATTGATTGGTTACAGAGGAGTTTTTATTTTTTAACCTGAAAAGAGTGTGGTTTTAGAGAAAATATATATCATAGCTATGAAGTCATCTACACCAATAGAATTCTGATATGCTATGTACCCTATTACTCAGTGTATGAAATAGTTAATTTTCTCAAGTGGAACATCACATATTAGATTGTTACAAACACCCTGAAACCCCCACCAAATGTTTAATTATGAACATTCTATCTTATGAAGAATATAGTGCAACCTGAGAGCTAAAATGTTAGGTATCCACAAGCCATAAATAAATATAAATAAATAAATAAAAATAGATAGTATTTTTACTTGGACATGTTACAGAGGATGATAAGGATGGCATACAGCTTTGTTTCACATCATTTTAAAAGGCCAGACGAGAACCAACAAGCAAATCTACAAGGAAACATCTTCTGGTTCATTCAGTGGATCCCTTTATATAATTAGCTGTTGTCCACCTGGAATAACCTGCCCTCAGAGACCACAGTGTGTCAAACTTTTGTTTGATCTGTTCTGTGTATAACGGGCTTCTGTCCTGTGTGGGAAAATTAGCTCAATACCTCTTTCCCAGTGTAAAATTTGGCAGTTTTATGACTTTTAAACACATTTGCAATACTCCTGAATACTTATTTTTAAACTATTTGCTTAGGAATTTTTCAATTCAACAGCATGTAATAAGTTTAAGGCCTAGCTGTAACGAATGAATCCATATATAGAAGGATCCCACATTTTAACTGTAGACAACCTTGTCGGCACTTTTGCCTCTCTTTGTCTAGTCGAACTCCATGAACAAAGTGAAAATAAATGGCCAAGGTTATGATTTCTCAGCAACTCACATTCTAGAAATAAAATATGAAACTGTTTCCTCCCACAGTATTGAATGACTATATCACTTTTTGAAAATGGTTTTGATAATATTTTGAAATTTCACAGAATACAAGTGTAGCAGATGAAAATGGGAGAGAAGAAGTGATAAGTGAAGAAAAGATAAGAAACTTATAATTATGTGGTACCATCAAACTCCTAACCATAGGATATTTATGATCCTTGGTGTAGAATACATTTGGTCATACAAGTCTCCATAATCCTAAAAACCTATCTTCCAGTTGGAATTGTAAGGTGCAATTATTACCAACCCCAATCGCTGGGGCAAATCAACAAAAGAGAGCTAGCCAAACATTTTCTTCTTGCATTCCTAAAATAGTTGGAGGAAACCTCTTGAGATCCAATATCTGATTCTTCAGACTATCTTGGGAGAAGAAAAAAGGAAGTCAGAACAAAGTCATACATATTCTGATACAAAAATAAATAAACATGGTTTTAAAAGTGAAAAAAAAAATGATGATGGACAAGAACAAACATGCCCTGAGAACTATAATGTGTTTGGTCTTAAAAACTTTAAGGCAACAAGGGATTTTATATCAAGATGTGACAAATTCCTCACAGATGGGAAAAGATATAAAATGCTGCTTTGTAAGCATTCATTTTAACCAGAAAGGATTTTCTCATACAATGGTAATACACACTGTGTGGCAAATGATAAAATAAATAGATAACTATTCAAGAATAATCTGCTGCATTCATCTAGAGGCCAAAGCCACCAGGATAATGTCTACCCAGTTGAAACACAATCCTTGTTTTCCGAATGGCCACACAGATAGATTTTAGCCATCTGCTTGTGGGAAGAAGCGCCTTCACTCTGTTGACCTATTCTAGGGTTGTAGCATAGGAACTCACCTAAACAAGCCTGTCCACCTAAACAATCTTGTTCCTTGAACTTCAACTACCCTTGGCGCTCAAGTTTACTATACCCTGTACCTCCGCCCAGCACTTCACAGTGTTCTTCACTAGTTCTTTCTGCCATGGCTACCTGGCTAACTGGCATCAGCCCTATTCTGCTTACTTGCCATCAGAGGACACCTTATTTTATCTCCTTGCTCATTTCCAAATCACTGAGCATCACATGAGGGTGAAGGAGATCACACAAAATTAGGGGTAAATCAATGGGAAAAAAAAAAGTTTTGGTTCTCAAAATGTTTGAGAACAATAAGCTCTGAGAAGAGACTAAATTACCTATATTTTGGGGATTGTTAACTCCCTAAGGTCATTAGGTACCATTTAATGCAGTTTCCCGAACACTAGTTCAGAGACCAAATCAGTCAATGGCTCCATTGTTATTCTTCCACGAGAAAGCACATTAAAGTTTATTACTGAGTAATTATGAAAATGATTGCTTTTCATCACTGATAGCAGTTATGATTGCCTTGTACATATCCTCATTTTGTGCAGATGGGATGCCACACAAAAGAGCTGCACACACGTTTCTTAGTTTGTCTTTAGCCATCAACCCCCATCCTCAGAGAAAAGTCATCCTTGGGGGAGTGTAGAGTCCCAGGTCAGCAAGGGAATGTGATGCCCCAATACTGAGGATGACAAAAGGACCCAAATCCTGGGGGAGAGTGATACCTAGAAGAATAACAGGAGATTGGGGTGAGAATGGGAAGCAGAATCTGTGCCAAAATTCTAACCATTGCAGGGGAGGAAAAAATAGAGTGATTCAAAAGGCAAGTCTTAAGAAAAAGTAAGATTTATTTTCAGAAATCTTTTATTATTAGTATAGAAACATTTTATTATTCTGTGAAAAATAATATGTGAACACGCTGTCAATTAAATTTTCCTGTTTCTAATGATCGTTAAGTGGCATTTTGAAAACAGCAGCAGTACTCCAGTATATCTTGTCTAGCATAATATAAGCATTTAGTGGGTTGACGGAATTAACTTGCTTTCATTAATTCAAGATATGCATTCACTTCTTACTGGTAGGAACAGGTTGTATTTTAAAAATTTCAAAAACCAGCCATGTACATGTATGTTGAGACCAAAACTGCATTCCAAACTGCTTAAAATCAGATGTCATTTTGTTATTAATTTCCCCTTTCCCTTCCCCCCACAAAAGCCCTCCGCATTGCCAGCTGTATACCACATTGAATCAACTTGTACTGAAACACTCAAGTACTCTGTGAATCTGCTCCAAAATCTTCATAGGTATTTTGACTTAGATTATATCTATATATAGAACTTACATATGGCTGCCTCTCTACAAAAGGCTATATCTAATCCTCTGACAAAGTGCTGGTTTGTAAATGACCCCTGAAACTCACATCTCTCACCTTTGTCCTAATAGAAATAGACTTCCCCTTTTACTAGGTAAATGTCATTCAGTCTGTCAACAGTTTAAACTCTTCCTGTGCCTAATAGTTAATATCGTCTCAAAAGTGCCATCCTGCTTATAAATGAGGGCTTTTGACTCATACAATTATTTTTTGGGCCTTCTATAGGAATGGGTATCTAGCTTCTATGACAGCATTTATTACGCTGTATTCTAATTCGTTATCTGATGTCTTTGGCTCAGATTAGATTGTAAGTAACCTGAGAGCAGGGACCATGCTTTGTTTGTCTCTGTATCTACAATGAGTGGCATTTGACAGTGATATGAACATGATATGTGTTGAGTGAATACATGAACATTGACTATGTATGCCTCGAAACATGCAGATACTTGTTTTGGATTCAATTCCAGGATTACCAAAGTTGGTAAGAATGCAATTTAACAGCCAATCAAAGGCTAGTATGAAACTATAGATTATTTTTCCATCAAGGACGAACTTTTGCTATTTATTGAGGAGCGTGAAAATTGACAACAAAATTTATAATATTTAGTGTTATGAAAACAGTAAAAATCTCTGATTAGGATTTTCCCTCTGTGTACTCAACCACTTTTCTGGCGTTTTCGGTGTTTGAATTTGCAACCTGATAAAATTGTTAATAATAAGCAGAATCAAAACATTTTTGAATTAAGGTGGGATGGGGAATTTCATGAGAAAATTAAAACATTAATTATAATATGAATACAATTTTTAAATGATTGCTTTATAGAAATACATTCATTGCAGTCATTAAAAATACCCCATTCTATTCTAAATAGAAACACACAGAAAATACATTAGATCTAATTATAACTGTCATTCTCCTAAATCTATATACTATATGTTTCAAATTTAGATTCAAAATGGAGAAATAAAGAATTGATAACCTGGGATTCCTTTGCTCTGTCACCTTAGCATACTGTAGCTCTTATTAGACAGGTGAGGATAACAGCTGAACTTTGTCCTTGACTGCTGTCTCAAGACAAAATAGCACAACAAGCACCCATTAACTTAGGGCTAATTTGGTCTTTTTGAAGCTCTGAAAAGGTCTTTTTAATAAAATGAAAATAATGATTCTGAGATACTCTACAAATATCCTGATTTTTAAAAAATTATTTTAAAAGCTTATGTACCCTCTGTGCATAATATCCTTAAGTACTAAATCAACCAACAATTATAGGATGTATGATTTCAGAAATACCAATATCTACATATCAGGTATATGTTAAACTAATAATCAAATCCTTCTCAGCTCTAAATGACCTTCTTCCAAAGAATAAACATACACACATATTTCTTATCTCTGAAAATTTTACCTATAGTTTGTTGCTGAATGTTACTTCTAATAGATGAAAATGGGCTAATGGTTGGTTGGTTGGTTGGTTGGTTGGTTGGTTGGTTGGTTGGTTGGTTCAGTACCACTGAAGTGAGAGAATTTCCACCTTGTGTATAAACTTTAAAGGCTACTTAAGAGAGTCTTTCCATATTATGCCAAAAAATGATTGGGGAACTGCTATTTCCAATAAGATAAACATTTACCTAAAACTTTCCCCCACATTAAAATTACAGTCTACCTGATACTAGAAAATAACCTTGACTTTTTTTGTATTAGTATATATTTTTAATTTCTGATGGAGTTTTTGACATCATCATGGATGATTGACAAGTGAATTATGTCAATATTTGTCAGAGCAGCCAGTAAACAAGTATTGAAACAAGCAATGACACTGTACACTGTACTCCAGGGAGAAAATAATTATATTCTTCGTTTTAATTTAGTCTTAATTTTATGATTCCACAGCTTAATACCTCATAGAATTCTACTCCTAATTGGTATCTGTGTTACATGCTGATAGTGATCTAGTCAAACCATTCTAACTTCTTCCCACACATGTGTTCATACCTTGCTAATAGAACTTTCTTTTGTTCAGATATCGATCTGTCAGCAGTGTGCTTGACAATGAAAACCCCTCCCCTGTTTCCAGGAAGTAAATCATGTTTCTCAAGCAGTCATGAAAAAACATGTACATTACCATTAATGATCTAGGGGTGGCCGTATTGTCTAATTCTGAAAATGAGACATAAAATGCTATGCAAAGTGTTCTAGGGGCAACAAGGGGGAGATGTATTTCCCTGATATATTAGAGAATATTTGGGAAAATGTCCACTTTCTGCCTATTTTATTTCTTCCTAGTTATGTGAAACCATGATGCTTGAAACTGCTGCAGCAAACTTGTTATCATAAATTGAAATTTTAGAAGAAGGATAAAAAGCCAGAATGTTGAGAAAAGTTAAAGGGAAGAATAGAAAAGGCCCAAGTCACTGCAATAGCTCTAAGTTTGCCAGAATCCTTTTTTCTCCCCACAAAATAATCTATTACTTGCAATTAAATACACCCTGATATGAAATTTCATGTTAAGTTTTAGAAAATTAAAAGTTGAGACAATAGAAAAAAACATCCAATCTTGTTCTTTTGGTTAAAAACAAAGACTAATTGTCTTCTGTTGTCATAATGCACAAAGTTAATTATTGTTTGAGTCAATGACAAGAGCCATCAAGTTACTCCAAATGTCAGTCACCCTCAAACTCAGGCAATACTCAAGTCGAAATGCAGTGTCAGGAAACTTTACAGCTGAAAACCATGTGCCTGCTCCATGACCTTGTTGTCCTCTTGTCATCTCACCAGGTGAATGGACTCTAAGCATTGGAGCTATGCTCTCTTCCACGAATATAAACACCATTTAGTGAATAAGTCAGCAAGAAATTTAGGTGGATTTGATTTAACATCTCTTTATCTTTCAAGTAACTCAAAAAACAGCTCCAGGAACTTAGCTGCAAAATTAATGATGATATAAATTATCAAGGTAAATGCCTAGGGGAAGGGAAAGTATTTTAAGTTCTTGTCTTTCTTCTGTAGAGTGCTTAGATTTTTTGTATTGATAGTGGATGATATCCCAGCATCCCACAGTTTTCTTCTTGGTAATATGTATGGTCCAGTAAATATTGATATAGTAACAATCGTGACTATATCGATAAAAGAAAAAACAATTTCATGTAAAACTTCAATCATGAATTTAATCTTTCCAATATTGGCAAAACCATTTATAAATGTTTATCATTTATTGGATATAAAAATATTTAAGCTCTGGTCTTCTTAAATTCAAAGTTAGTTTATAGATATTATTTTCAGATGCTAATTTATTGAGTTAGTTATTCAGAAGTATAGAGTATTAGGGTTATTATTAAATGATTTATTTTTGTAAATTGGATTAGTTGTTTTATCCAAGACAAGTATATAGATGTTCTAGCTATATCTATATGTGTTTTCATTATTGCTTTTAACTTTGTGTTTGGAGAAGAGTGCTAGAAGGAGGCCGATTATAGTTGCAATGCTTAGATCTGCAATAAAACAAAAACGCTAAATATCATCCCCCCCGTTAGACTGAAATTATATTCATGTGAAGTTTGTTCTTTGGCTGAACTGATAGATATGTGTGTTTAATCCTATATTTCTGTGCAATAGTAAGTTCTTACCAGAACAGTTAATATTATTACAAAAATGTATATGCAAAACTGAACATGAAGATAAATGATAAGGAAAAATGAGTGACCAGAGGCCTCCTTCCTACCAAAAGCCTGTGTTCTGCGGAGCTCTTCTTAGAAAGATTTCTGAGTGATTGTTCAAAGCGCTACTACTGTGCCATTCTTCACAACTTACATTGCTGATTCTACTTTGATGGTGTGCTAACCCTCTCCTAAGGAGTAGCATTCAGAATCTTAAACCATAGAAATAAGTTTCAAGTAGTTGTCACATGGGTAAATGATAAAGATAAATAGCAATAAGTGCCAAACATTGAAGAAAGAATTATGAACAGAGAGATAAATTTACTTCTGACATTGAAGTTCGGTAAATAATCTTTCTATTGCTTATATACATCAATCATCAATTCAAACTCAATTCAGGGACACTTAGCAAGAGGAATGTGCTAATCAGATGCTGAGTAATGGGGTAAGAAATGACATATAAAACCGTCTACTATTTTGTCAGCTCAAAATATATTAAAACATAACCAGTTGAGGGCGAGCCGAGTGGCGCGGTAGTTAAGTGCTGGCTTGGGAAGCCAGGGGCCCCGGTTCGGTCCCATATATGAGGGCCAGTGACACCGCCCTCAAAAAAAAACAAAAACAAAACAAAACAAAACAAAAACCATAACCAGTTAAAATGCACAGCCCATGCTCTCATTGCTGATTATGTGTCCTTTTATTGCAGTGCTCATGATAGCTCCTCTGTGGACATTGCTTATGTATATGTTTTCTCCCCCCGAGTGTGGGCACCTAGGAGACAGGAGTCACATTTTTCCCTCAAATCTTAATTCTCCAGAGAATCTAACCGTTCTTTGTGCAAAGTAAATACAAAAAATTTACCTATGCCGCATAAGATCATTTAAGTGTTTTCTACACACAATTATTATGTCTTCTATTATTTGTCCTAATACTATAATTATTACAGTTTGTTTTACCTCCAAGAGAACTTCCTAAATTCTAAGGCTTCTAAATTTTGGTCCTGGAGATAATTTTAGAACTATTCATGTACTAGTTTCCTTTTCCATAATGAGTTGAGGATTTTCTAGTCTTTGGGAAATCCTCAGGCTTGTAAGGTTCAGCTGAAAATGTCACAGGCCTGGCTTTTCATATTATTTAATTATATAGTACTTGGGCTTCAGTGAAGAAAAATCTTCATAAATCAAAATTTTCCTGACAACATCTGGGACCAGAAAATTTATTATGGATCATTTCTTTCTTGCTCTGGATATTAAGATGGTCTCTCTCCCTTTTTTTCTCCTCCTTCACTCCCTCTCTCCCTCCCTCTTTAAAGCAAACCATACATATTACACCATTTTTACATTAAAACTGTATCTTTGTAGGAACTAGGCAGAGTGTTTAACCAATGATATACCTGACTTCGTTCCAAGCCAAACAACAGTCTTTTTATTTTTGCCCATGCCGCAGGCTATTTGAAAGTATTAGAGTTAATGTGCAATCAGGTAAGTAAACCCATATTACATATCTGTAATTTTCATCCAGTAGAAAGAAAATATTACATTACAAGCTCCATAATTACATTCAAATGTAATCAAATACAAAAGTTTAAGATCCCAAATCCTTTGAGTTATAAGATCTCTTTTTCTATACATTTAAGCAGTCTTATAGCTGCAAAAAGAAGTTAAAATAATTCTAAAGGCACGATAAAAAAAAAAAAATAAAAGAAAAAAAGAAAAGAAAAATAACAAGATTGCCTTATACTGTAATTGCCTGCCCCAGGCTCTAATTCTTTTATAGCACTGACTGCAGCAGCCATTTACGTGCTCAGGCTACAAAGGCCTGGACAGGGATGTATTTTCAAAACATATGTTTGTAGCTAGGAAAATAGCCCTTTGGAACTAAATGGTTTCTTTGGTTGGGGTGTTGGGTGAAAACTAATACTGTAATAAACAGAAGTTATACATTTCTTTTTTGATCTATGAATCAAGTGCAGAGACTAGAGGGTTCTTGCCTAGCATCACAATTGAGGGAATCTGAATGAAAAGAAAAGACTTAGAAAGGAAACTCATCAAAACTATGAATAGGAGTCAAGCTTTGAAAATTTAAAGTACATTATGTTAACAATAACTCTGTTTATTTATTGTGGCCTGCTTCTTTTCTTCTTTGAAAAAAAAATTATCATGGGGTAAATACAGAGCCACTTGAAAAATAGGAATGGGATATGGGGACAGATGCTAGTAAACAATGTTGAGTCCATCTATTTCACTCTATTCTAGACTACCTAAAGGGAAAATGAATCTGTGTGTGTGTAAAGCAGTTGGAGACATAGAGTATGCTAAAATGTTAGAAACCTATTTGACCAAGAAAGATTTTCTCTGTACATCCCAAATCCTATGCATTAGAGGTTAAGTTAAACATTTCCATCTTTAAAATATAAATGCTATCTCCACACTATGATTTCTTACTATGAGAAGTTGTTATTAGATGATCCTTTCTCCCAAGAACAACTAGAAAGATTGGAAAACATACACTGAGCCCTGCTTCTGTACCCTCCAGCTGATTGAAAGCAGTTGAGAAAATCTATGGCAGCCATGGGCAGGATCCCGGAGAGAAGGGGAGTACGTTTAGATGAATCCTACAGGGAAGCCATTGATTTTTTTTTTTCTTGAGCACTTGCTGATTCAGATTGGAGGGCATAGTGCGGCATGTGGCTGCTTAGAACTTAAAACAGTCTCTCTCTGCCAGGAAAACAGAAATTGGAGTTCAGGGTTACCAGGTCAGCCAGGAAATGAGGGGCCAGTATCTCAAAGAAAGGGAGCCCAGCAATATCACCCTTAGGCAAAATGCAGTAACTGAAATTAAGAATTTAATAATGTGTTTAATAGCAAATTAGACACAACAAAAAAGAGGATGAATGAACTATAATATAACTTAGTAGAAAATTGCCAGATTAAAACACAGAGAGAAAAAAAAGGGCCAGGAAAACATAGCAAAGCACAAGAGACACATGAGACATTGTAAAATGGCATAACATAACTGGAATCACAGAAGGAGAGTGGAGAGAAAATGAAGGACAATTATCTAAACAAACACTGGCTGAAAATTTGCCAAAACTGATGAATGTAATCAAGCATAGATTCAAAAACTTTGAAACAAGATAATATAATGATAACCACATCCAAGAACATTATACTGATACACTGAAAATCAAAGATCAGGGAATATCTTAAAAGCAGACAAACAGAGGAGTAACAAAAAAAACAGTAGCTGACCTTATAACAGAAAAAACAGAAGCCAGACACTAACATAATTACATCTTAAAATTCTGAAAGAAAATAACTTCAAGCCTAGAAGTGTATTTACAGTTAAAATACTCTTGTACAAATGAAGGTGAAATAAACAAATCAGACAAAATCTGAGAGAATTGGTCATAAACTGACACACACTAAGAGAAATATTACAAGTAGTTTTTCAATCAAAATAAACAAGATTGCAGATGTAATCATTATAACACAGAAAATAAGAGCACAGGAAAGGATAAATATGGGGAATATATCAAAATATATGGGGAATATATCAAAATATATGTTTAAAACAATAACACTACCATGAAAAAAATTTGAGTACTACTACTACTGGGTGAAATGAAAAATATATATGTAAAAATAAAATAAATGGCATTGATACCACAAATGAGAGGTGAGTAAATGAGGAAAAGTGTACATTTCCTGGAAATGAGAATGGTATTAATTAAATGTAGATTTTTACATTTTCTAGTTTCCAGTGTAATTACTAAAAGTCATAAACTCAAACATAATTCACAAGGTAAAGAAGAACTATAATAATAGAAGACACTTTATTAGCTCAGAAAAAGTATGAAATAATGAGAGAAAATAGAAAATAAACACTAAAATGATTGGTTAGATTTTAAAATCAAATATCCGAGTAATTATATTAATTGGAGTAAGTACTCCAATTAATATAATTATAATGTACTCCAATTAATATAATATAATGGAGTAAGTACTCCATTTGAAAGATAAATATTGTTGAATTGAATAATTGAATAATAATAACAATAAATTATGCTTACAAAACCACTTTAAATATAGCAAGAGGTTGAAAGTAAAAGTATAGAAAAGCACATTTGTGAATACTAACCAAAAACAAACAAAAAAATACCCCTCTAGTAGCTATAGTAACATGACAGAAAGCTGATTTAAGGCAAGAAGAATTATTAAAAATACAGAAGATGTTGCATACTGAGAAAAGTGTCAATTCATCAACAAAAATAATAATTTTTAAATTGTATACATCTACCAACATAACTTCAATGTTTATAAAACAAAGACTAACAGAATGAAAGGAGAAATAAAGCCTCTATCATAATGTTATATTTATAAGACTCTCTTAGTAGACAAATATATCTGTATTTATATATTATCTCAATCCTTTTTTTCCCTTCTGACTTTCTTTATCTCAGGAGATATAGGGAAGATTTAAGCACTAGATTTAACTACAAAATATATATTCTTTAAAAGTTTACATTGAACATTTGCCAAAATAGGTGATATGGTGGGCTAAAATAATCATATACCATATATTCTTCAACAATAGTGCAATTAAACTAGAAATCAATAATAATAACAAGGTAAATAAAAATCCTCAAAAATTTAAAAATTAAGCAACAAACTTATAATCCAGGTGTCAAAAAATAAATCACAATGAAAATTAGAGCTATTTTTAATTGAATCATAATTAAAATGTGACAGCCTGACTCTTGGTATCTTTCTTCTTGTTACTTTCAAATGTTCTTCACATATGGTTCTTAGTACAAGCCACATCCCCTGTCTCTGCAACCAAATCAACAAAGCCATTACCATGGCTGTTCCTCCTCAAGTAGTTTATGTTCATGCTAATGTCCTGCTGTTCCCCCTGCTTATCCCCTTCAATTTAACAGAAGAACAGTTATAAAAACATTGAAGAAACTGGACATTCCTCATATTTTTAAAACATCCAAATCCTATGTTTTTAATACATTTGAGAGAAAAAGGAATGAAATAGAGCCTAAAAAGACAATAGAAAGTATCAATAAAACTAAGAACATGATTTTTAAAAAATAAACAAAATATACACATTTTAGCTAGATTTACAGAGAGAGAGAGAGAGAGAGAGAGAAAGAGAGAGAGAGAGAACTCAAGTAAATAAAATTAGAAATAAAAGAAGAGACATTGAACTAATACCACAGAAATACAGAGAATTATAAGACACTACTAGGAACAATTATATGTCAAGAATTGGACAACCAATAAGGACAGATAAATACTTAGAAACATACAATTTACCAAGAATGAATCATGAAAAAGTAGAAAATCTGAGCAGACAATTTACTAGTAAGGAGATTAAACCAGTAATCAAAGACTTTCCAAAAAAGAAAAGTTCATGATCAGTTGGCTTCACTGGTGAATTCTAACAATCATTTTAAAAGAATTAATATCAATCTTTCTCAAACTGTTCCAGAAAAAGAGAGAATACTTTTAAACTTATAAGATCAACATAACCCTGGTACAAAAGCTAGACAAGGACACTGCAAATAAATAAATAAATAAATAAATAAATAAGTAAATAAATAAATAAATAAATAAATAAATAAAAATTACAGGCCAATATCCCTAATTAACATAGATACAAAAATCATCAACAAATTATTAGCAAACCAAATTCAGTAGTACTTTGGAAGAATCATACACCATGATAAAGGGGAATTTATTCCAGGGATGCAACACCTTTAAGTCAATGAATGTGATATACCACATTAACAAATTAAGAATATATATCATATAATAATCTATAGATACAGAAAAGGCATTTAACAAAATTCAATATCCATTCATAATAAAAACTCTTAAACTGAGTATGAGAGAAAATACCTCAACATAATAAAGGCTATATATAATAAGCCAACAGCTGACATCATACTCATTGGTCAAAAGCTCAAATCTTTTTCTCTAAGATTAGGAGCAAGGCAAGGATGCCCACTTTCACCACTTTTATTCAACACGATATTGAAAGCTTTAGCTAGAGAAATTAGACAAGAAAAAGAAGAAAAAATGCTTATTTATAAATGGTGTGATTTTACATATGGAAAACTCTAAAGACTACACCAAAAAAATTGTTAGAACTAATAAATTCACTAAAGTTGTAGGTTACGAAATCAAAATAGAAAAATCAGTTTGTGTTTCTATACACTAATAACAAA
This sequence comes from Aselliscus stoliczkanus, assembly GCA_033961575.1. NCBI lineage: Eukaryota > Metazoa > Chordata > Mammalia > Chiroptera > Hipposideridae > Aselliscus > Aselliscus stoliczkanus. The sequence continues at coordinate 125,861,581 of CM066733.1, forward strand.
CTATCAGAAAAACAAAATAAAAAAAACTCTCCATTTACAACTCCGTCAACGCCCCCCTACCAAAACCAAAACAAACAAACAAAAACACCTAGGAATAAATTTAACCAAGGAGGTCAAAATCTCTACTCTGAAAACTATAGGTTGATGAAAGAATTGAAAAAGACACAAATAAATGGAAAGATATTCTATGCTCATGGATTGAAAGAATTAATATTGTTAAACTATCCATACTACTCCAAATATCATACAGATTCAATGCAATTCCTATCAAAATTCCATTTTCACAGAAATAGAAAAAATTAGCCTAAAATTTGTGTGGAACATCAAATGACCCTGAATATCCAAAGCAATATTAAGAAAGAAGAACAAAGCTGGAGGAAACCAACTTTCTCATTTCAAACTATATCACATAGATATAGTAATCAAGAGTGTATAATATTGGCATAAAAACAGACACAGATCAATGGAACAGAATAGACAGCTCAGAAATAAAACCATTTATATGGTCAATTAATTTACAACAGAGGGGCCAAAAATATATGGTTAAACGATAGTCTCCTCAACAAAGTGTATTAGGGAAACTGCACATCCACATGCAAAAGAATGAAACCAGACCACTATCTTAAACCATGCACAAAATTCAACTCAGAATGGATTAAATATTTGAACATAAGATCTGAAACCATAAAACTCCTAGTAGAAAACAAAGGAAGTGAACTTTTTAACATCAATCTTGGCAGTGCTTCTTTGGATTTGACACCAAAAGCAAAGGAAACAAAAGGAAAAATAAACAAGTGGGATGACATCACACTGAAATGATTCTGCACAGCAAAGGAAATTAACAAAATGAAAAGGCAACCTACTGCATGGGAGAAAATAATTGCAAGCCATATATCAGATAAGTGGTTAATAGGCAAAATGTATAAATAACTCACACAACTCAATGGCAAAAAAGCAAACAATCACATTAAAAATGGGCAAAAGAACCGAACTGACTTTTTTTTAAAAAAGACATACAAATGACCAACAGGTACATGAAAATGTGCTCAACATTATGAATGATCAGGGAAATAAAAACCAAAACTACAATGACATGTCACCTCATACCTATTAGGATAGCTATCATCAAAAAGACAAGAGTTATGTTTTGATGAGGATGTGGAGAAAGGGAATGCTGTGCGCTGTAGATGGGAATGTAAATTGGTGAGGCCATTACGAAAGCAATATGCAAGTCCTCAGAAATTTAAAAAAAAAATAGAACTATTAGACGATCCAGCAATCCTACTTCTGGGCATATATTTAAAGGAAAAGAAAACAAACAAACAAACAAACAAACAAACAAAAAATACATATATATATATATATATATATATATATATATATATATATACTCCCATGTTCATTGTAGCTTTATTCACAATAACCAAGATATGAAAACAACTTAAGTGTCTGCGAACAGATGGAAAAATACATAGTTTATATATACAATGAATATTATCCAGCCATTAGAAAGAAGAAAATTCTGCCATTGCAATAGTATGGATGGACCTTGAGGACGTTATGCTAAGTGAAATAAGCTAGACAGAGAAAGACAAATACTACATGGTGTAACTTATATGTGAGAAAAAAATGTTTTAAATGTCAAAATCATAGAAACAGAGTAGAAACATGGTTGCCAGGGACTGGGAATGGAGGGAATAGGAAGAGGTTGATAAGGGGATAAAAAGTTTCAACTATAAGATGCATAAGATCTGCATATCTAATATAAAAGGTGGTGATTATAATTGATAACATTCTATTGCTGAAATTTGCTAAGAGAATAGAAGTTAAACGTTTTTGTCAAAAAAAGATTAATATGTAATGCAATGGATGTGTTGCTAAGAATTAACTAGATGGTGGGAATCCTTCTACAATGTGTATGTATATCACCAACATGTACACTTTGAATATTTAATATGTCATTTATACCTCCATAATGCTAAGACTGAAAAAGAAGTAGAGGTAGAAATTGCAAAACTGATTCTTAATGATCCAGCAAATTTTCAAGCTCAGAAGCAGTTCATGGATTGTCTCTTTACAGCAGTAAACTACTACCTGTGGGCCAATTCCAAGACCTCCTTCTTTTTTTATAAATAAAGTTTTATTGGAATATGGCCACACCCATCCATTTAAGTATTATTTATGTCTGCTTTTGCACTACAAGGGCAGACTTGAGTAGTTCTGAGAAAGACCATATGGCCCTCAAAGCCTAAAATATTTACTATACTTTCCTGTCTCTCCCAGGAAAGAAAATTGTTTGGTCTGACTTAAATCATGGGCTTGTCCCTCTGATTTGAGAATGGTGTTGAAATTGATTTCTCTGATTGGCTGGTTTATCAGAAACATATAGTGTGGAGGAAAGTCAGTTCTCCAGAGAAAGGACATTACTAACTCTAGAAGAGTGGGAATGGACAGACATAAATAATACATAGTCCGTACCCCATCAACCCAATCCACAAGAATGCTATCAATGGCATGTTAATATACCACTGAAAAGAGCAATGACAAGCGGACCTTGAATTCTAAGACTCTGGGACATTAAGAGGGAAAAAGTTTAAACCAATAATTCACAGATTAAACTAGTAATTCACTTATAATTTATAAGTATATATCTGGCATTTATTAGGATTATAAAGGGAGAATTTATTTCAATATCTGCTTCCAGGCAGTGTGATTCCTATTTTATGCATAAAAATCAGAAAAGTAATGTGATTTGTCTGAGATAGTCTTTAAATGCAGGGAAATACTGGAAGATGAATCTACTAATTCAGTTCAATGTTCATATCAATTGCACTTTAAATACTTCTCTATTTTCTGACAATTATGAACAGAGACAACAGACTATATTGATAATGCCACAAGATATATTCTTTTTAACACTATTACAGAAATTTTAGGTTAAATAGCCTTCATCTTTGGTTAATTCATTTTGTTGAATGTATAAAAATCCAAATTACTGATATCAGGAATATATGTTATTTTTTTCAAGTAGAATGTCTGCTCATTCTGGAATATAAAACACATGTTAAAGTTATAGTAAGGAGAACTTTAGTAGATACGTGAAGTAGAAATCATGCTAGACCTGGCAGATTCATTCTATACGTTCTATATCATCTAACTGTTTAGTTTCTCTATTGTCAAGAAAATGATGGAAATTCAAAAAGGTTATGCAACTTGACAAAGGTTAGATAGTTATCTAAAAAGAAATTTAAGGACAAGAGTGTATGTATATTGTTTACCTTTGAATAATGTGTTTCCCATCACTTGGCCAATGTATGTGGCTATTAAACATACTATCAATTTTTGAAGGTTATAGATGGAATAAGAAACAATTCAGGGCAATGAACATTTATTTGAGTTACTTTAAATTAATTTCTTACATAATCATTTATCCAGTTATTTCAGGAATAAAAAAAAAAAATCAATAACATTTCTCCTAGGATGTATCTACTCCAGTCTGTCTTCACTTAAACTACTTGCCTTATGTCTGCATACATCACACAAATAAAACAATATTATTTTTCAATTAAAAGAAAAACTCATTTTGACTGAGGCTTCAAATCCTCATAAAGCTTAAAGTCAACTCTAATCTGTCTGTATCTCTTACATTTCTGGAAATGCTAAAGTGCTAGTGCTTAGTGCTAACATATAGTGCAGTTATACATAGTCAATGCTTTTATTCATAAATAAGATAGGACTTTGAGAACTGTTATATCTTTATCTTTGAAAACTAATTTAAAATTTGTTTCATATTTCAGGAAATTAAACATTGTTATTCTTTTCCCTTTAAAAGGGGTTTCTTGTCATTAAAAATCCACAGAAATACATGTTATAGGCAAGATCATCAAAGAATACTAAAACCATTGTTTGAAAGTCTATTGAGGGACAGGATAGTCTCACCATGCCCGAATACTATCTAACAAATTACTTGCTAATTGAAAAATACATATATATTTTCCTTTGAGAGGTTCTGGCAGACATTATTATAACCAAGTGATCAAACTTTGTATGACTACTGATTATATAACTAATATGATATATTTCCTGATACGATGTTATGTGAATAACAAAGTATTACCTATGAAGAATTTTTGCTATAGTTATTTAACCAAAACATAATCAATCTGTGAAATTCAACTTGTAGTTTTCAGGGTGCAGAAAAACAAGTTAGTTATACCACAAAAACATATTTACACAAATTCAGAAAGTTGCATGTTTTATGAGACAACTGGCCTGGTCTCTTTAAAAAGTCAATATAATAGGGAAGAAATAAAGAATATAACTTCAAGTTATAGAGACATAAAAACCACAGGTTATATATGACTACTGATTGAATCCTGGTTCCAAAAATAGCTATTAGACATTTTGGGGACAATTGGGAAAATTTGAATATTGACTAGTTATAGATGATATTAGAGAATTAATGTTAACTTTTGTAGATATAATAATAGTAATGTGATTATATAAGAGAACACCTACATATTCTTAGGAAACGATGCTGAAATATTTAGGGATGATATCCCAATATGTCTGCATCTTACCTGCAAATAGTTCATCAGAGAATTAACAGTGAAAAAGATAGAGGGGGAAAAAAGAAAGAAAAGAAGGGGTAAAAAATAAGGAAGGAAAAAAAGGAAAGAGGTAATGATGGAGTGAGGAAGGGAAGAAAGAGAGAAAGACAGGAAATATAGAATATTGTAGAATAAGATGGAGGTTATAGAAGTGTATGTACATTCTTTTATATGTTTTGCAATGAGAATTTGAAAAAAAAAATGTCTTGTAAATCTAGGCCAGGACAGTAACTGCTCCCTTTAGAAAGGTATTGTCCTTGTATACAAGAGATGGTATATTAATAAGCTCAAATCAGATCAAGTCAATTCCTCACAGAACTCTTTTCGCCTGTTCCTAAATAAACAAACAGCACAGACAACTATATACTCTATGGAGACAGAGATCTAGCTTTCCCTCAGGTGATATTAGAGCAGGAGAATGAGAAGGGAATCTTATCTTTTATTAATTTCTGAACCAACATTATAAAATTGACTCCAATATAGGTACTCCTTTATCAGTAACAAACTTTTAGGAGTCCAATAAATAGATTTTTACATCTATGTTCACTAGAGGATTTAGACAAAAGTAGCATTTCATCTTACAATTAATGTGTTTTTAATGAAATCACCTGAAAATAAGTGTCTCCTTACCATTATATGAACAAAGGATTGTATGACAAATACATTATAATCCTTTCTTACTTTTGGTCATTAGAGTGCTTTAATAGATACTTACTGTAAGATTTGAACTGGCTGATAAAAACATTCAATTTCAGGAATTATGATTTATTACAAATCTTAGCTTTCGGTAATTTTTTCCCAAAGAAAACACTCAGATGATTTTCAATTCCTAAGGGCCAAATTCAGCCGCCAGTTATCCATGTATGGCTCCCATTGACTTCAATGACTCTTATTGACTACCATGGAAGAAAGCCAAATTCCATTCGGGGATGTGTGCATGCAACTCTATTTGATGTTAGTGGGGGTCACATACATGTCCTAGGGCAAAACTTGGCCCAAGGATTCTATACTAATCAATTGCTGTCTTAGCATGCAAAACAATGGAAAAAATATTGCCACTATAAAAGTAAACCAAATGTTAAAGACAGCTCTCCAAGAGAAATCTAGAAAAAAAAAGCTTCTTAAAGAAATATAAAAACATTGTCATGCCATTACTGCTCTGCTGGAGACTGAAAACAATTAGGGTTCTAATAAGATATATGTTGCAATAAAAAATTTCCTTGGAGGATACTGCATTCTCACACAGGTCTGGCCTGGCCCATTCGAGGATCTGGCCCATTTTAAGTTTTGGCTTCTCCTTCTGTGAGTGTGTTAATCTTCTGACTTTTCTCTATCCTGAGCTCCCACAATTAATTTAAATGACGTTTATGTCTTTTGTATAAATACAATACAAAAAGTGGATAGTCAGTTTGGTGCCTTCTTCTTCTTTTTTTTTTTTCCCCCCAATTATTTCCCCAGCATTGGGTTCTTTCTTGTTGAATGCATCAAATAAACAGTGCAATTACTATAAAGGGGAGAAAAATAATAATTATCACTTTTATCTGTAATTATTATCCTTTTTCAAACTCCTTTCCCTGTCTGGAATACAAATTAGACCCATTATGCTTTATATCCTAAACAAAGAATGTGGTGAAATGTCCCTCTTTGTTACTACCTGAACAATACTTCATCATTTTTTAAGGCAGGAGATGCTAAATTTTCATATCTTCAAAATTTAACATACACACAGAGGAAGAAGACATGTATCACAAAGGTGTTTGTGGCTTTTTACAAAATGAACATGATAATGTAAGTACTACCAGATCAAGAAGGTATCATTGCCAGCACATTTTTTAAGGCAGGAGATGCTAAATTTTCATATCTTCAAAATTTAACATACACACAGAGGAAGAAGACATGTATCACAAAGGTGTTTGTGGCTTTTTACAAAATGAACATGATAATGTAAGTACTACCAGATCAAGAAGGTATCATTGCCAGCACACCAAAAGTCTTCCTGGCATCTCTTCCCTGTCATTACTCTCTCAAAGATAATGAGTACTCTTGACTTTTATCCTCACGGATTTGTGAAAGCTTTGAGTGTTTACCAGGGTCTCTTCTCTTTGTGTCTTCTGCTTGTTAAGACTGAAAAATCTCAGGTTTCATTTTCAGCCTTTTATTTGTCCTGTTCAACTTGGCTGTCTTGGCTCGAAAGAGCTTAAAAATAAGAAAATGTCTCAAAAGTATAGGAATGTCAAACATCAGACTCATTTATTTGTGTTCCTTTATCTCTGAGATTTTGGTGTCTCAAATCCTGGCTGCCTTGGTTGCCCTGAGCTACGACTGTGTGTCTTTGAACCTGTGAACACAGCTGAAAGGTTAAAAGTACCACTTTAGGCTTGGGCTTTTAGATCACTGCTTATTCAACCACAGATACCTGAAGGGGAAAGGTGATGGTGAATTCTGGACTCACCTCCGTCTGTTTTCATTCTCTCCAGAGTCTTTGCCCTTCAAAACCAATTTACCTATATTGCTCTCCATGACACTAAGAGCTCAAAAGCTCTTAATTTATTCATCTTTGTAGTTATTTTTAGTGGGAAGGTTGATTTAATATGAACTGCTCCATTGTATTCAAAAGTGTAAGTCTCTTCAACTCTTTTCATCTGTTCCTTTACTAACTTTTTCAACTTTTCCCCTTTTTGGAATAAAATATATATAATTGTCTTTCTGATCTCTTCACCTAGCCTTTATTATTACTTATTCCTTTTCTTTGCATACTTCTCTCATTTGACCTGTTTCACTGCTTTCTATATTGTTTTGTACATTCATGTCTCCTCTACTAGCTCTAGTGGTATGACATTTTGACTATCATCCCTAAAGAAGTCAGTTCACATATCAAACCAGCAAATATAATCTACTGTACTGCATGTGATGCACTCCGACTTGACTTCCTTCACAGCCTATTTTGCTTCATTTCTTAAAATGCTATTTGCAATCAACTAAATTGTTTTTAATGACCATTGATTTGTTACTGCCTAAAAATTATGAGCTCCCTGAGGCTAAGCTAGCTTTTTTGTTGTATTCATAGCTGTGTATCCCATGGGCCCAGAATTATGCTTGGCATATTGTAGGTGATTAATAAATATTTGAGGTCTGAACAAACCTTATAGGCATACCTCACAGGCTCCTCACTGGTCTAATGAAGGTATTATTGGAAATAATTTGCTAACTGAACAAAAAGCTATTTGGGGTCATTGAAACATAGTTCCTATGGAAATGTATTCCTGAAATACTATAATAGTAATTTCTTGTCATTCTTGGACAAAGACTCGGAATATCTTTGCAGCCTTAATTTTCATGTCTATTTTTATGTTATTGAGTTATAAGTGGCAAACAGTGAAATTACATATACTTGATGAGTTTAAACATATGTATAAACATGTGAAACTATCATCATAATCAAAATAATGACCATTTCCATCATTCCCAAAAGTTCCCCTGTGCTCTCTGTAATCCATACCTCCCTCCTCTCCCATCTGCAGACAACAACTTATTTCATTTCTGCCAGTACTGATTAGCTTGCATTTTCTAGAGTGATGTAATCATTCAGCATAATTATTTTGAGATTTATCTATATTATTGCATATATAACTATCTCATTCCTATTTATTGTTGAATAGTATTCTATTATAGGGATGTGTTACAATTTGTTTATCTTTTCACCAGTTGAGGGACATTTGAGTTGTTTCTAATTTGCTATCAACTTATGCTTATGTTGAGATAAAGCTGTTATGGACGTTTGTATACAGTTCTTTGTTTGAATATGTGCTCTATTATAAGAAGTGAAATGGTAGATCATACAGCAGTTTTATATATAGCTTTCTAAGAAACTTCAAAATCATTCCCAAAATGGTTTCCAAAGCGATGGTACCATTTTACATCCCTACCAGCAGTTTGAGTGTTCTAGTTGCTGCACATCCTCATTAACAAATTAATTATTCTTTTAATTTTAGCTGCTATAATGCTGTGTGTGCCTGTGTGTGTGTATGTGTGTGCATGTATGGTTATATATAAGTGAGCTGAATGACAGCAATGATACAAGAGGAAGGCATTACAATTATTTTGCTGTTATAAATTAATCACACTACCCATGAAGCTGTATAGAGTTACTTGAAAGTAGACTTGGCTTAGTTGTAAATGTATATTGCAAACTGTAAGACAACAAATTTAAAAAATTTTAAAAAAGACAAAAATAATGTATAAGTAATATGCTAAGAAAAAAAGAGAAAATGGAATCATACAAAATGATCAATTACAATCACAAAAGGCAGAAAAAGAGTAGAAGACAACAAATGAAAAGAAAAAAGAACAAGAGCAACAGACAGTAAACAGTAACACATTTGGTAGATATTAATCCAATACTATCAATAATCACTTTGACCATCAATGGTCTAAATGCACCAATTAAAGGCAGAGATTGTCAGAGTGTATCAAAAAACATGACCTAAATATATGTTGTCTACAATAAACTCACTTAAAATATAAAGGCACATATAGATTAAAAGTAAATAGAGAAAAATATACCAACACTAATCAAAAGAAAACAGTAGATGTATTAATTTAAGACAGCAGATTTCAAAATAAAGAGATGTATCAGGAAAACAGAACGACATTACATAATAATAAAGAGGTCAATTGCCCCAAAAGACATTAAAATTCTTAATGTATATGTGCCTAACAAAGTGTCAAACTACATGAGGCGTAAACTGACAGAACTGCGAAGAGAAATAATCATAGCTGAAGGCTTCGACACTCCTCTCTCAGAAATGGTCACATTCACCAGGCAGAAAATCAGTGAGGACATAATTGAACTCCATATCACCATCAAATCAATTGGACATAATTGACATATAGAGACTACTTCATCCAAAAACAACAGAAGACACAGTCTTCTCAAGCTCTCGTGGAACAATCATGATAGGCTATAATCTGAGCCATAAAACACAACTGAATGAATTAAAAAACAAAAACAAACATGCAATGTCTGCTTTCAGATACCAGTGGAATTAAATTAGGGATCAGTAACAGAAAGATAACTAGAAAATCCCAAAATACAAGGAGATTAAACAACACACTCTTAGTAACACTTGAGTCAAATAATTAATATCAAGAGAAACTTTTAAATATTTTGAACACTGGAAATACGTGAAGAGAGTATATTTCAGATACGCTCAGCACGCACACACACACACACAAAAGGTAAGTATGTGAGGAGATGATATGTTAATTGGCTGGACTAATTGACTAATTTCATTATGAATATCATAGCATCATGTTGTATACCTTACATATAAACCATTTTTATTTTAAAATATAAATTTTAAAAGTCAAAAAATCACTCCGGCCGGCCAAGTGGCACAGTGGTTAAGAGCTGGCTTGGGATGCCAGCGGGCCCCATTCAGATCCCACATATGAGGGCCAGTGACACTGCCCTCAAAAAAAAAAAAAAGTAAAGGGCCGGCCGAGTGGTGCATTGGTTAAGTGCTGGTTTTGGGATGCCAGCGGCCCCGGTTCGGATCCCACATGAGGGCCAGTGACACTGCCCTCTACAGCTAACAACAGCTCCACCTGGAGCTGGGCTGTGCGAGCGCCGGTGATGGTGTGGGCTGCAGCCCCTGCTGCAGTGGGCTGCCATAGGCTACAGTGAGTGGCCCGCAGCTAGCGTGAGCGGCTGGCAGCCAAGCGTGAGCTGCCAATAGCCGCGGTGAGCGACCATCCAGAGGCCAGCGACCGATCTGCCTCATCCGGGAAGAACGCAATGACAATACCAACAGTGAAGCAACATCCTCCGCAACTAGACTGAAGAACAAAAAGACAGCAACTTGTCTGTTCCCCTTCCCCAATTCCCCAATGCTGTTCCCCTCCGCCAATTCCCCAATAAAATCTTAAAAAAAAAAAAAAAAAAAAAAGTAAAAAAATCATTCAAACTAAATGAAAATGAAAACATATCCTATCAAAATTTGTGGAATACAATGAAAGCGTGTCAAACTTTCTAGTGACTTCTTATAAGTACCCTCTTCTCCCCTCCACACATTCTCTTATTCTGCTCCTTCTGCCTCCATTTCTCATTCCTATTTTATCCAAAGCACTTCTACTTCTTCTTTGAGGCTTCATCTGATTCCTTTTCCCTCTTAAGTCTTCCTATAGGTACCACCTTCTTGAAGACATGCTCCCTGACCAGACCTCCCCACTTCCAGGCAATCTTAGGTGCCCTCATAGGTATTCTATTATGCACTTTAAATATCTGTATTATTTTGCTGACCATTCTGTATTGTATTTATATGTGTATCTGCAAGTTCCATGAGGGCAGCAACTGTTTTATTCATTATTGTAGCTCCAGAATTCAGCAGGAAACCTACCATAAAGCACATATACAATAAATATCAATTATATAAATGAATTAACATAAATTCAGAAACCTGGTGTTCAGTTCCAGATCTCCTTATTAGCTACTTGAATTTTGGCAGATTGCTTGTGTGCCTTACTTTTCTTACCTGCTAAAGGACGATATAATATCCACCAGCCAACTATGGTCAACAAGGTCAAATGAGACAATGAGTCAATCACACAGCCCCTTTTAAGTTATATATATGACATATATATATGACTACATAGCTACCATAGAAAATGAGAAAATTATGTTTGCATTTTTTTTTTACCTTCTGTGTTTTAAATCTTGTTTCACTTGATATTGAAGATGGGTTGAGCCTGCTTTATAAATCTTAAAATCCCACATGCGTAAATATACAGTAGGAGAGTTATGTAGTTAAGTATTCCATCAACCAGTTGAGTCTATACTAAGACCATTTGTAACTTAAAATATAGAGAGTTTTTTTTTGAGTTTACATTACTTATCCAAACTAAACCCTTGGCTTTCATTGTGTGTGGCAAGCAGTAATATTATCTTGGAAGAAATTAGGATTCATGCAACATGATACTTCTGAAAAGGTTCACACTGTGTAAAAAGTCCATTTGTGTCAATACACTACCAGATATGTAATTCCAGCCCCATTTTGCATTTTTTCATAAAGCAAAATACCCATTAAAAAGACATTTAAAACATAAAAGATATTTACTAGTAACCTTATTGTTTGAGTTAATCTTTAAATATTAAAAGCAAACATAACTTCATTTTACTGAAAAGCACCTAACAGAAACAAAATAAAGCCATCAGAGATAAATACAAGGTAGTAAGTTGAAGGATGAAAAAAATCCAGGTAAAACTAGAGGAATTTAGGCCAGGGTTATAAAATAAAATGCCTCATGCAACCAGGCAGATATTATTGTAAATGAGTGAAGCCTGAAGGGCATAAAGTCCAGGGTTTGCATCCCCTAACTGCTGGTGATTGTAGCAAACTAGCTCATGCCCCACTGAAAAAGTCAGCCTCCATCAGTTCCTGTCAGTCTGGCTAGGCAAGAATGTGGATCCAACATTGCTAGATCTTTTGACTATTCATGAGAAATTTTAAATTCATATTTTATATGAATTTTCTGGATTTTCAATGTCATTTCCATTTATTTAAGTTGTGCAGGCCAAAAATACACAGCTTTGAATCAAATCAGGTTTCTTGTGTACCAGTTTTCAAAATATAGACGCACACAGCAAAACAAATGAAAATACAATTGAATATAAACTGTGTATCTGCCAACAATACAGTAATTTTTAAATGACGAGAAGTTTCACTATAATAGCTACTAAGCATGATATTATAATTTGTATTGGTCATCTCATTAGATTATGGACACATATTTATCTTCTCATTTTCAGAGAATATATAGCAATTAGAATATTTCTATGAAAAATTATTTAAAATAACATGTTTGAGAGATTTGGAAAAGATTACTCCAAGAACTTTCAAGGGTTACAGTTGTTTACTCAACTTCACATGAAAATTAAGTGTGGTGTCTTATTGCCCCATATTTGAGCTTTTGCATATTCTGCTTCCTTTCGTAAAATTTTACCTTCTTAAGTCTTTATGTGGTTAAGTCTGCCTGGATAACATCTCCGGAAAGCCTTCATTGCATTCCCCAAACTCAATCCCCGTTCTGATATTTTTTTCATGTTACTGAGTGCATTTTCCTATCATGGTCCATCCCTCTGTGTGGATTCTTTATTTCCCTTCTTCCTCTGAATCATGCACTCCTTGAGGACTAGGTTTTTTTTCATTTTTAAATCTAGGACCAAGCATAATGTTGACATATACTAGATAATTAATAAATATTAATGAATATATAAATGAATTAACAAATAAATCAATGGACAGATGACTCCCTCATCTGACATAGTTAAACATAGGCTACTAACAATTTTTCATTCCTCATTTCTACTCTAGCCAAGAAACATACGTGGCCTTGCTAACATTCATCACATGTTGACACTCTTTATTTACAGATGTGATAGGAGAGATATTGATTACCAATTACATGCCACATTTCAATATCTAATCCTCATAAAACTCCAAACCATAATCATTATTATTTTTATTTCACCAATTAAATGAAAAGAAAAAAGAGGTCTAGAGAATGAAAAACTTGCTTAAGATCACGCATCGAACAAGTGAAGGAGCTATGATTCTAAATAACATTTCTTTTGGCTTCAGAGTTCATGGTCTTCCCCAGGCAGCAATGCTGTCTTTCTGTGGGCACTGATGGAAAGGGAGGTTTTATTAAAAGGTAGCACCGACTTTCACAGGATATTCACAAGAGTAATTTATTCCTGAAGAGCCCTAACTGGGTGCATGGTTCTGCTGAAAAGAGGCTGTAACTTAAAATCTCATTAAAATGTGCCAGAATATCTTTATTTCTGGAAATTTATTTGTTCTGCTTTAAAATGTTTACATGATCTCTATTATTATGTAGATAAAGTTTTCCATTATCCTAGGAAGCATGTATAACAGGACAGCTTTTCTGGTTCTGTAGATGTTGTCACATCTTATCTCTTGGTAAATTGAACACAGATGAGAAGAAGTAGAAATTTTTTCATAGGATTTCCAAGAGCTTTCTGAGAGGAAAAAGGTTAAAACATTGAAAACCTCCTTCCCTTTAAAGTTGAACATTTTTAAAATGTTTTTAATTAATTGAGATCACCCTTAATGTGGTTAACTGGCAGGAAGATATACCAACCAGTTTTTTCTTTCTCCCTTTCTATACATATATAAATGTACAATTAGGATGGGTTCAATACCAAACCCGTTCAAGTTTAATACCAAAAAAATGATATTTCTATCTTGCTCAAAAGAATAACAAGGAATTAAAAATGGATTTCTACTGTTAGTTTTTTTAAAAATAAAACTTGCCTATAGAATAGGGTATTTGGGCTCTCCAGAGTAGAATTTGGGAAAAACAATGAGGCCACTGTGATATACTAAACACTGCTTAGTTTTGAAAAGTTGAGTTGACATGCTCCAATTTAGACGAGTCATTAAATTAGAATAAAAGCTCTGCTTTTATTTGCATAGACAATGCCTAAAAACCTTAAAAGACTCAGTTCATGTTTTACCTGCTTTAGGAAGACTTGTATATCAGGATCCAAAGAGAAAAACACATACAACCCTTCTGAGTATTTACAACACAGGAAATTCACTTTGCAGATGAAGGAACAGTTTAAGAATCCAACCAGGAAGAGTGGGTCAACTCTGAGAATAGAGAAAGCAAGAAACTACCCCTATGCCTAAGAGACAAAGAGAGGGTCGGCCAAGTGGCACATTGGTTAAGAGCTGGCTTGGGACGCCAGCGGCCCCGGTTTGAATCCCACATAGGAGGGCCAGTGTCATTGCCCTCTACAGCTAACAACAGCTCCACCTGGAGCTGGGCTGCGAGTCCTGCAACGGTGTAGGCTGCAGCCCCTGCTGCAGTGGGCTGCCATAGGCTACAGTGAGTGGTCAGCAGTCAGTGTGAGCTGCCAATAGCCACGGTAAGCGACCATCCAGAGGCCGGCGACTGACCTGCCTCACCAGGGAAAAGTGCAATGACGATACCAACATGGGCCAGTGAAACAACATCCTCCGCAACTAGACTGAAGAACAAAAAGACAGCAACTTGTCTGTTCCCCTTCCCCAATTCCCCGACATTGTTCCCCTTCCCCCAATTCCCCAATAAAATCTTAAAAAAAAAAAAAAAGAGACAAAGGGAGATTACTAGACACAAATGGCATTACTGGAGTTAGCTGGAGTACTGTCAGAGCTTGTCTCATAAGAACTGGACTCGCAAAAATAACCTGCCTCCTTACTTCCCTTGTGGGTGCCAAACACCATCCATGGTGTCTAGACCAGGTGACTTGGGAGGCTCAGAGCAGCCTGCTAAAGTGAGCCATCCTGAGGGACAGAGTAGAGCAGGGTCAGAATGAAGCGATGAATGAGGAACAAAAAAGCCCTGGTTGGCATTTCTATCACCATAAACACTAGTCTCAACTTCCCCACTCCCCTCCATGTTAGAAGTTGTCCTTGTATTCCTGTGAAATAGGACTACATCACTTTGCATTGTGATTTTCTATTTGCTTGTGTGGGAAATGATGAGATGCATGAGATCAGGGACTGTGAATATTTGATGACTAAATGAATAAATGATGCAATTCCCCACATGCTCCCCTCACCTGCTAACACATATTACCATTTTATTTTCAGTCTCATAGTGATGATTATTTTTCCACAATTCAAGGCTCAAGCCTTGAAGGCTAAGCCTTGCCTCATGTAATAGAACCTGGATGGATAATCAGTTGGCCCTAACCCCTGGACATTATTGCCAAGTGTAGTGAGAGATTTTATCCATTCCTTTCCATCTTGTCATTCTATAAATATACTGTCATGCCTTGAGGTATTTCAAAATAGGCAGTACAAATTTTATGCCTCACAAAGAATAAAATAGTCCCTTCATATTAAGAAAATGATAATCTTAGGTTTTCATGTTAATCTTTCATATTATGTTATTGCAAAATCAAGGGCTCTTGTTATAAAATTCTTTCATTTAGATAAAAAGGAAAATAAATGATCAGATAAAAAAATAAGTTTTATTAACTACAGAAGATACTTATTATTTTCTTATTTTGAAGAGACATTCTATAAAGTCTTGCTTTTGGTGCCAAATATTCCTGTACCTCAAATGTGTGTGAATTGAAGCATGACTCTTTACAGAAGGGCTTATAAATTGAGCAGTGTTTCCCAAACTGTGTTCCATAATACACAAATAATGCAAGAGCTTAACAAGCTGTTACATGAATAGATGATTTTGTGGTCAAATTTAGGAAATGATGGGTTAAACAAGAACAAACAAGTTTCTTTATTGGGGAAATTCTTATAGTCTTTAATATGTTAGTGTACTTTGAATCTCCAATAAAGGAAAAGAGATTCATTTCTAGCAGAACCACTGTACAATGTGAGAAATTTCACAAAGAAAATATAATTTATTGTAAAGTAGAGAAGACAACTACTCAAGTATTAATTTGTATTAGGTAAATAAGTAATTAATAGAAATATAAGTAGTAATTAATAGAAGTTATAAACTGATTAAAGAACATGTTGTCATATATTTTTCACACTTTAGTGCTATCTTTAAAATGAGATTTTTCAAATATAAGATTACTTAGAGTTCATGCTTGATTGAATTAATAAAATCTCTTTTCTAGGAAAAAGTTTCATTGAATGGAAAGCTATGTCATTGCATTTGATTCTTTTATCCACATTTACAACCTCCAACTATGAGATCATATCAAAAGTGTCATCCTTCCTCTGGCAAGAGTATCATGTGGGGGCTAAAAAAAATAATACTCTTCCTCCCACCTTCTAAATTCTTCCAGCTGGGTTAATAATGAAATTAACAGAGTTATAATACATTAACAGAAGAAAATCAAATTTTAATACATGTGCATGGGGAATTCACATAAGCATGAAAATTCACATAAGCACAAAGACAGAATCAAAATTGGGTATATCAGACTTTTTGGACAAAGGAGACAAGGGAGGGGGACTAGGTCTTAGATTTCAGAAGTGACAATGAGTATTTTACAAGTGAATGTGAAAGAGTAGAACACACATGGCAGGCAAAGTCTTGCTAGGCAACTCAGAAACATGGGGTATCTAGCTAATAGGCCGCTTCCTGGAAACCTCCTATTTACCTATTTACCGTAATTAATTCAAATTAGGCTGAGGCAACATCCTAAGATTTCTTTCCTGAAGCAGGTTTTTCCATCTGAGTCTCTTGGGCAGGAAAGAAGGGAGGGTCAAAGTCTCTGAGTCTTTTGTTTCTTAATAAACAGCTTAAAGTCAATATACCCAAAAGGCAGCTTCAAGGTGGCACAATTCTGGTCCCCTTCAATAGCATAATACCAGTACATCAGGAAGAAACAATAAGTTTCTGAAGTATCAGAATTGTGGTCTCCCATTTACAAAATAATCATAGCTGTTGCATGTATCATAGTAAAAAAAATAAAATATTAAAAATGTATTCATGCAGTTAATAAATATTTGATTTCTTACTATGTACCAGGCATAAGTAATTATAAACACTTACCTTTTAAAGTAATTATTATCTTAATATATGTGTAAATTTTAGTTTCTACAGATAAATTACGTAGTTATTGGAGATTTTCAAGCCTTCAAATTTTAGCTGTTTAGTTATTTTTATATTTTATTTGTCCAACTGAAATAATAATCTCATAGAAAAAGTCTTCTGTGTGAATTTCTCATATTTATGGAAGTATAGATAAGTTATGAAACTAAGCTTTGATAGCTAAATGATGAAACTAGATGTGATTATAACAACATTTCTTCTTTATATATTTTCTAAAATAATGAAATGATGATTATATTATGCTCTTTTGATGGATGTAATAATATAGCCACTGTTTGTTTGTTTTTAATTTTTGTGTCTCAAAAACACAAAATTTTGTAAAGCTTAAAAAGTTTGCTTTGGAAAGTTTGCTTTAAGCAAAATGTTGGCGTATAGTAAAGACTATGGTAGTAATTAGGTTATAAAATATCCCCAATTGCCTTTAAAAACTTAAAAAGGGGGGCCAGCTGAGTGGCGCATTGGTTAAGAGCTGGCTTGGGATGCCAGCGGCCCCGGTTCGGACCCCACATATGAGGGCCAGTGACACTGCCCTTTACAGCTAACAACAGCTCCACCTGGAGCTGGGCTGCATGAGCCCCAGCGACGGTGTAAACTGCAGCCCATGCTCTAGTGGGCTGCCATAGGCTACAGTGAGTGGCCGGCAGCCAGTGTGAGCTGCCAATAGCCGCAGTGAGCGGCCATCCAGAGGCTGGCGACCAAGCGCAACGACAATACCAACGACAATGGGCCAGTGAAGCAATGTCCTTCGCAACTAGACTGAAGAACAAAAGGACAGTAAATTGTCTGTTCCCCTCCCCCAATTCCCCAATAAAATCTTTAAAAAACAAACAAAAAAAGCTTAAAAAGTAAGCAGAAGAACAAAGCAAAAAATCCACAGGCAACATCTAGAATAAAGTGAGATGATAATATATCCACAAGGATACCAGAATATGGGCAAATAGGACTAAAATCAGTTATGACAGTAAACGTAAATGTTAAAGATATTTTGGAAAATGATTTGGCAAATTCTAATGAAGTAGAAATGTATATATACACACACACACATATATATACACACTATATATATGAAATGTATGTATATATACAAATATATATGTATATCAAATGTATATACATATATCAAATGTATATATATATATATCAAATATATATACATATATGTGTGTATATATATATATATATATATCCTGAGACCAAACAATTCCATTCTTAGGTATATATTTGGAACACCTTAAATAAATATGTATGCTCATAGAAACATTGTTTGTAATGGCAAAAAATTAGCAACAGTCCAAATGTCTCTCAATGGCAGAGTGGCTAGAGGAATTGATGTATATTCATATAATGAAATACAGTAGAAAAATAATGAATTAAACAAACATGAATGAATATGTAAAAACTGAAAGATTTTTAAAAAGCAGACTGCAAAAGAATATTAAGAAATGATCATTTTGAGTATAGTTTAAAATTTTGCAGTGAATATTATATATTGTTTAAGAATGTGCCCTTAACAATTATTTAAGAAGATGGACATATATGTGTATATATATATATATATATATATATATATATATATGTACTGGGGGGTGTCAAATAATGTATACAAGTGGACATCTTGGTCATCGTTGTTCAAGCAGTAGTTCACCATAATGAGAAGTGTCTGGATGCTGATGGTAACAAATTTGAGCATCTCTTGTAATTGCAGAAGTCAAATGTGACTTGTATTCATCTTTGTTATTGGTATATATTGAGTATTACAATTAATACAGTTTTTTCCTTTCTTAAAATGTGCATACATTTTTTTGGCACCATACACACACACACACACACATACATATATTATATATATGTATACATATACACACACATTTACATGAAATTAATGTGAACAGCAATCACCAAGGGTAGGATATTGGGTACTCTGGCGGGCATGGAGGCGAATGCTGTTGGGAAGAGTTATGTAGCAATTCTAACTGCATTCGTAACATCACATTTCTGAAATAAGTGGTGTCTCTGTGAGTGATCACTGTATTATTCTTTTTACCTTTTCGTGCCTTACATACTTAATATAGTAAATTTAAAAAGTAAGCTAAACTATGTTTCCCTGACTTTATGAGCGAGTCCTCCAGTTACACCAGTGATCTAGAGCAAATGTCTGCATAGCCTGTTTTTACACCAATCTCCAGTGTGTTTACTCCTCTGTGCCACACATGGAGATACACTTCCTTTCCCCTTTCTTGCCTGAGGGAGTTCATCATTATGCTTTAATAACATTTTCCAAGTAGGTATAAATAACCTGGGACTCAAAGCCATCATATGACATGGTCCTTTTCAAGAAGCCTCATTTTTGTCATGTACAGCAAATAAAACTTGGTCTGCACGGGACTGCGGAAAACCAGCCAAGGAAGGGCCCTTGATTCCTAGGCCTGTTGCCCAACAAGACATTGTTGTCTAGTGCCTAGTGTGCACCCTCTCATGTTCCTCCAAGATACCAGCACTTCAAAAGTTTGCACTTGCTCTTCTTTTCCATTTAAAAACAGAATGACCAAAACATACAAAATGTTCAAATGTGGTTGCTCCTTACTCATGTTAGACTTTAAGGGGCGATCATCATATTTCCCAAAACACTGTCTCTGATTTCATACATAAACTTTGCCATGTCTCTTCCATGGAATAAGAAACTATTTCATATAGCACGACCCTGACCCATCTACATTATTTCCAGTGTGCCCAGGGTTTTTCATTCAGACATGTTTGTAATTCTGGGAGACAGTGTATACTGACACAGAGATTTATTGCCAGGAGCTTCCCAGTGGAGTCAGTGGCAGGAGATAAAATTTGGTCACAATTCACATGTGTTTGAAATGAGCATTCCAAGAGAAAATGATTAATTTCTCTTTAAAACCCAAAGGATAAAATACCATATAGTGTTACTACCTCTGCATTCACTCAGTCTCTCTTGTGTTCATTTGCTGCTCTTTACATTTTCCTCTCTTCTGTTGCTTTTTTTCCAAGCAAAGGACTATCAAGTGATCAATATTCGGAAGGAAAAAAAAAATAACCCAACTTATAAATGTGTTAAAGAAATTTATTGTCATGGATGCCTTCAGAAAATAGTGAAATAAAGTGAATCTCGGTGCTTGTAGGATTCTGCCAGAAGATTTATCATCAGGGCTTCATGTGTTTAGCCTAACACTTTGATCAATAGTAAAATGTTTATTGCCTCTCTTTCTCCCTCCAAAAAGAGTCCCTGGAATAATTAACATTTTTAGTCCACTATTCTATGCCACAAAGCAGCTGCAGACAAGGAAAGAAAGAGAACAATTTGCATAACGAATAATTTTAAGCATCATAATATTCAATGGAAGTGACTTATAAGTGTCAGGTTGCCTAAATATTTGAGCTACATTAAACAAATATATATGTATATATTCTTGTCCCATATATATGCTAACTAGTGTACAAGAAACATTTAACAGTATGTCGCAAGGGTTTTATTTATGTATTAACTATCAAGTAATACTTGTCTATTTCTTTAGTATTTATATTTCACTATCAAAAATATTTTCTGAGCCTAATAACATCATTAAATAGTCAAGTAGCAAAACCATGAACAAAGATTCAAACGAGAAAACAAAAATCTATAAGCCAAGAAGCTTTCATTCAATTCTGCATCCACAAGTTCCAGGCACGGTCCTTCTTACTGAAGATAAAAAGGATAATGAGATCTGGTCCTCATGGAGCATCTCATATCCTAATAGCCATTGTTGGAATGCAGACAAACTCTACCTGTGGACAAAATTGACAACACACTCATCAAAATGTCCACAAAGAAGCAGGCCATCTGGGAACAGAAAGAACTGTTCTCTAAAGTTCTAAAGAATTTTAGGAAGTCCCAAAATTCCAAGGTTAGAAAGGATCTTAAGAGGTCATTTACTCCCACACTTTAAATTAGTTGTCTATCTAATACATCTTCATTGAGTGGCTCTCAAACTCTGCTTGACCAACTCCAATTATTGATGCTACATGCTATTTTGAAACCTCTCTAATCACAAAGTTCTCCCTTCACCTAAACTGAGTTAACCAAGAGCATCTGTACCAGTCTGTCGATTCAAATGGATCCCATTTAAAGCAATATCTGTACTCCAGTGGCTGATGCTCCACACTAGCTCCCATAGGAACCCAGCTATTTAGAAAATTCTTCCCTCTACCCCATGTATTTCTGGTTGTCCCAGAAAATTTCTCACAAGCACTGATCAACAGGTCAGATCAATAGTCCAGTAAACTGTCATGTAGAACCTGCCGCTTCTACTAGGCCTGGTTGTCTCACTGGTAACTTGCCACTGTCTACCCTGTTTCCTGGGGTGGGGAGGAGCTGGGGCAGCCCTGAGCTGTGTAGTGGCCCATAGAAAAATGGGAGAGGTTTTGTCACTCCCATTTTTGCAGTGTGCCCTGTTCCTGCTTTTGCAGCCTGTACCATCCTGAGCCCAGCGATGTTCGGGGCTTTAAATTTACTGTCAAGCCTCATCTCCATTCACAGGACAGATCTGACTCTAAAGTCAGCTGAGTGCAAAGATTATTTAGTGCAAATGACAGATGCAACACTGTGCTCAGAAAGTTTCCTTCCCTAGAACTTCTAAGGCTTTGGCACTGGAAGCTCCTAAGTTATTTCTACAATGAACTTGTGGGATCATCTCACCAACTGATCAGTCACCAATGGATCAGTCAGGTCTAAAGCCCACTGATAGGCACAGCTTAGACTCAAGCTGGAATCTGTGATATACTTGAATTGAGTAAGGCTTTGCATCTGTATTTATTCTAATATCCCTTACAGTTAGCCCCATGCCCCAGGCATGGAAAAATAATTAAGAATAACAACAAAAATATACGCTGAATATCAGAGCCTTGTATGTTATATTGTATTTAATCCTCTACTGCAATTCTCTGCAGTAGTACTGTTATTGTTCTTATTTTATAGATCAGTAAACTGAGTCATGAAAGAACTAATTAATGTGTTCATGATCACAAGGATAATAAACAGTGGGTTTGGGATTTGAATCCAGGCAGTCCAACTGCAGAGCCTGCAGGCTTATCCACATGTACTGCCTTCCTACCCTCCACATCAAGAAGGCTCAAGAAATATTTCTAGGCAATGACTGTTGCTGTTTCTTGTAACATGAACACATTGATTCTTGACTTTCCTCTGGGGACACAGATTAAACATAGTGGGCATTCACAGGAGAGATAGTCAGTTATTTGAAGACAGTTCTCATGCCTCTTAGCCATCACAGAGGTTTGCTGTTTCAGGCCTGAAGAGTTTAGATATTAGTTACTCAGGTACTTCTTAGTGGTGACTGTAAGCTCAGAATGCTGCAACACTCCAAGAATTGGGAAATGTCTCCATCCTTTGAGTGAGTGGTTTGTTTGAGCGCCTAGTCAACTATTTGTGGAGAGTGTTTTCCACACTGTTTTTTCTCTTTCCCTCCATTCCTATTTCCCACCAAGGCCTTTAAACCTTCATTGACAAATATCTAGAAGGGCCCTGCACAACAAACCATGCTTTCCACTTTCTTATCCTTTTCTCCTCACCATGCCTTTTGTGTCTGCACAGTGGCTCATCATGGGCCCCAGAGTGCATGCGACACTGACTCTTCTCATCCGGGTAATAGTTAAAGTGATTTACACAAAGGCTGTGATTTACTAGAACTTAATGTATTGAGTCATCAGAAAGCTTTGCTTTAAAAACAGTGTTGATAACTAGAGATGACAATGCTTAATCTCTATCAATGAACTAAGTTTTGAAGCCTAGATAAATCTAGACTAGTTATAGGATAAGATATCTTCTTGAATCCCAAAAGAATAATAACTCAATGAACTGTCATATGCTGGAAAATTCCTTTATCTTATTTAGCACTTGTAACACCTTGAGATATCTTTTTGTCCCCATTTGGAGAGGATAGAAAAATTTCACAATTTGAACAGCTAGTAGGAAGAATAATTGAGAGTTGTCCTTGGACCTGTTTGACTTTTTGACATTGTTTTATTGCCTAGGCAGCCTCTCATAAATTCAGTCCTTTGGTGAATTCTTGGGGTGATATTGTGGCTTAAATCATCTCAAGTTAATTTTGTCCTCTCTTCGGGTTTCTTAGAAAAGAATGTGATAACACACCTGGTTTTTTTTAATTGAATTCAAAAGTACTATTTTAAAAATTCAGACAATAATTTCTATATTGCACACACAATGTCAAAGTGAATCTTGACTAAATTTCATTTTCTAACTAGTTTCTTCAAGCAATATTTCTTTTTCATCTTCATCCTATTCTTTCAGCATTTTTTTTTTTTTTTTTAAAGATTTTATTGGGAATTGGGGAAGGGGAACAGCATTGGGGAACTGGGGAAGGAGAACAGACAAGTTGCTTTCTTTTTGTTCTTCAGTCTAGTTGCAGAGGACGTTGCTTCATTGCCCATGTTGGTATAGTCATTGCGCTCTTCCCAGAGGGGGCAGATCAGTCGCCGGCCTCTGGATGGTCGCTCACCGCGGCTATTGGCAGCTCACACTGGCTGCCAGCCACTCACGCTGGCTGCCAGCCACTCACTGTAGCCTATGGCAGCCCACTGCAGCAGGGGCTGCAGCCTACACAGTCGCCGGGGCTCGCACAGCCCAGCTCGAGGTGGAGCTGTTGTTACCTGTGGAGGGCAGCATCACTGGCCCTCATATGTGGGATCCGAACCGGGGCCGCTGGCATCCCAAAACCAGCTCTTAACCACTACACCACTTGGCCAGCCCATCTTCTTAAAAGAATATAATAAAAATATCAGTGTATTAACAGCAATTCAAAATTATTATTATTTTTTTTTTTGAGGGCAGTGTCATTGGCCCTCACGTGTGGGAACCGAACAGGGGCCGCTGGCCTCCGAAGCCAGTGCTCAACCACAGTGCCACTCAGCCAGCCCCAAAATTATTTGAGAGCAGTAATAAACAAAACTATGAAAGCAGAAAGTTGAATTAATAACAGAAACAAATTTTAGAAAATTTTCCATAATGTGAGGATTACAGAAAATAATGAGAACAAGTAAAAGAGGCAAAATGATAAAGAATACATAGAATGTAGGATCAACATATTTAATTTAAGAAAGAATAGAAGCAAATAAAACAAAAAACAATAATCAAACATATAATTAAAGATATGTCCTGAATTGAAAAAGACAACAGGTTTTTACCCCAGGCAAAAATAGCAAAACCCAAAAATAACATACCCATGTCTCAGATATATGGTGGCAACATTAAACATTTTTAAGATTAAATAATTCTAAGAGATAAAAGAACAGGTTACCTACAACTTACAGCTGTACAAATTGAGCTGATCTAAAAATTCCCCATTACATTACATCTGAGAATTAAAAGGAGTAATTTTGGTGAGCTTGTAATTTTTTCTTTTCTTTTTTTTTTTTTTGAGGGCAGTGTCACTGGCCCTCATATGTGGGACCCGAACCGGGGCCGCTGGCTTCCTAAGCCAGCGCTTAACCACCGTGCCACTTGGCCGGCCCGAGCTTATAATTTATACACATTCAAAATGTGGATGTCACAGGAAAATATCCTGAGGTGTACAAGAACAGAAACAACCCACCTATAAATGTTTCTGGTAAAATTTCTTGAGAATATAATCCATTACACTTATAACATTAAAAAAAAAAATACAGTAAATACTGCAATTATCTGAGTAAAGGAAGTAAGACTGAATAATTACTATAACTATAATTAAAAAGTTAAGTGCAAATGACATAAACATTAACATTTCACCATTTTTGTGAAAATCTATAATTCATGATTAAATTTATAAAAATTATAGTGTAATTTGGAACTCTCTTGAGTTCCAAAACCTTATAAAATCAAGTCATATATTTTCTTTCCTGCTTTGATTTTTAAGATAAATATTTATTTGAGTTGATTTGAAAAAATTAACGATAAACAGTCATAGAATTTTACTGGGAGATAAAAACAAACAAATAAAAAAAATCATATCATAAAAAGACCACAAGGAAAATACAAAAACTGTTTAAAAAACTAAAAGAATGTACTCTCTTAAAATGACAGAAAAACAAACCTCACCAATGACAATGAATATGATATTTAATGTCCTTTAATAAAAACACATGGCAATTTATTTAATAAATTCAACTGTATATTGTTTATAAGAGCTATATGATAAACAAAATGGCACAAAAAGTTGACTGACTACTGAATAATAGCGGCTTAGTAGGCAAATAAAAATAAATATTAGACATAATTATAATAAAATCCAACAAAGTAAAATTAACTAAACAAACTAAAGAGATAAGAAGGATGATATTATTTTGTGAAAGAATTTAGAGTGAAGACTGATAGTGATACATGCAACAATAAATTGACCCCCTAAGAAACTGTTGTGCTGTAGATTAATATTGCTATCTATGAGTTTGGGTCAAATGTGATAAAAAAATAATTGATGACAAAGGATTTAATTAATATAATGCTAATAGACTGAGAAGTATAAAACAACAGATTGTATAAACAAATATATCACATTTACATAATCATGAAACATGAAATTCTCAACAAATTCCAAATAATAGAAGTTTTTAGATAACATTTTACTCTTTTATAGACATATTCAAATTTAAAAGCAAAGTAGATAATGTAAGCATGCTATTATCTTTATATGCACTGAAATAATTTTCATACAACTGGGACAATAAAAAGAAAAATATAAATGCAATATAATATCAATAAAAATAAGGATATTAATATCAAGACATATAGGATGCAACCAAAGCTATATTCAGATAATTACATAGATTTTTGGGATCATATTATTTCACAAGATGACAATTAAGCATTTGAAATTTTAAAAAAATCTTCTGTTTTAGGAGAAAATAAATAACAACCCAGTCAATTACTTAGAAAGTAGGAAAAATACTTTTTTTTTCTATTTTCCTTTTAAAACATATAGTTATAAGAAATATAGGTATAAAAAACAAGTACTCATAAAATACTTGTGAGTATTTTTATACTCATGAGTATATTTTTATACTCATGAGTATATAAATGAGTCTGAGAACTGATTCTTAGGGAAAAGTGAAATAAAACAAATAGACAAAATTTTGTTTAAATTCTAGTCAAGAAATTAAAAATACCAACACAAATAATGTTAGAAATCAAAAAGTTGAAATTCATAATAAGCTTTTTAATTCCCAGGGCTTTGTCTTATTCATTTGATTTATCCAAAACCCAGCACATCCATAATCTAATACATCCTGGGTGTAGCAGGCTTTAGTATTTATAGAATGAATGGATTTTGAAGATATTAAAAAATTGGAAGAGGACACTTCACACAGCTGTGTACTCATTAACTCCAAGAAAAAGTTTCAAAAAGTTGTATACCTAGTATTTTCAATGTTTTAAAGGTTATAGGCTTTTTAATTTGTCTTAGGACATAGAAATACGGACAACTTCCTAGTTATTGTATGAAAGTCAAACACTAATAAAATCTGACAAATATAGAAAATAAAAAATGAAAAAGCAAATTATAATATACACCTACAAACACACAAAAAAGGAAAACATACAAAGACTGAGAACCATATCACTTATCTACAATGAGAAAACATTAATAAAATGCTAGCGAACCTCTTAAAATATTTCAAAAGTAGTTCATCATATTGAAGTAGAGTGTCTTCTAGGGATGCAAGCCTGATGTAATACAAGGCTATCATCTGCTATGAGCATGAGCAGGGATCCAGGCATTCAATTCCCTGCTCTCTCACTGAGTATCTGCGTGACCTTGAGCAAGCAGCTTAATCTCTCTGGGCTGTAGTTTCCTCAATCTGTAAAATGGGGATAATAATAGTATTTATCTTAAAGAGTCAGTTGTGAAAATTAAATGATACGTAAAATGCTGAGCATGGTGCCTAGTATATATCAGCATTACTGTTATTATTACTATTATTTATCATTATCATTATTATTTTAATTAATAACCTCAGAAGCTATCATTGTCAGATTTTTTTATTCCGGGGCAGTAACATGTACAATTGCTTGAATGTATTGTTTTATGTTATTTTAATTAGCAACATGAATACAGAAAAACCAAAGAAGGGGTATCATGTATTATATACTAAGTGAAAATATATTTAATTCCAATATTCTCATTTGCACAAGCCCAAGAAAGTTTTTTTTCCCTTAAGGTGGGAGTGTTTGACTCGTTCATGACCCATGGTTGAGTCTAGTCTGGGCAAAGCTGGGCTCTGAGGTACGTCCATACCTCTGACCCCATGATATACTGCAATCATGATGTACTTACACTTGAGGTGGGAAGATTTGTCAGCTAATACCTGTGATTATTCACTCAGTGAGAAAGCTGGCAATAAAGTGTTGGGTGAGCTATCTCCCAAAATCTAGTGGTAAATTCGGAGATAACACTGTCGCCATGATTGCAAAAGGGGATTGTGCTAACCAAGGAAACACGACAAGTAGGGATGGGAAATAACCTAGTAAATGCCCCACTGTGTCCCACTAGGCACAGGGAAGAGCTATATATCAAAGCTTGTGCTTGCTCTTTACTGTATAGAATAAATTTGCCTCACTCCTTACATTAAAATATGAAATAAAGATTAAATTATCCTCTAAATTACTGTAAATAGTTGTGTAAATGAAAAGGTTGTCTTCTTTTGGGAACCCCACAAGGCCACCAAGGAATACATAGTCTTTAAATCCTGTGAAATGATTTGTAATCTGATACAGTAAGAAAAATAGCTCAAGCTTTGATTCACCACCATTGGGTTCACTAGCCTATCACTGCCTAATAGCATCAAAATTTCACTG
Source organism: Aselliscus stoliczkanus (assembly GCA_033961575.1). NCBI lineage: Eukaryota > Metazoa > Chordata > Mammalia > Chiroptera > Hipposideridae > Aselliscus > Aselliscus stoliczkanus. The sequence continues at coordinate 125,889,655 of CM066733.1, forward strand.
CCATTCAAAACTATACACTGCAGTCACTGAAAGGCAGCAGCTGGAGCACAGGTGATCTGTCCTAAAAAAAACTGAACAGAAGTAGAGCAACGCCACCTCATAAATTTCACCCGACCACATTTCACAGCCACTAAGAGTTTATACTGACCAACTGTGGTATTTCCTACGATGAACAAGCCTCTATCACAGTGTCGAGGCCACTGAGTTCTCGGGACCTAAAACTTGGCTTAATGTGATTACATCTTCTCCACAGGAGCTTTAGGAACTCATTCATGGTCACAATATTCTCTTAAATAGAGATCAATATGAATGTTAGATTTACATTAAATACCAGCAGCATCTGTAAAAAAAAACAAATTATAGCTTGTTCTCAGAATTCAGAAACTGATTTTGATGCCCAAAATAAGGATGGCCATACAATTTACTGGACACATTGAGAGTGAAAGGGAGCACTAAAAATAAATTTATATAATTTTTGGAAAGATTATTTATTGTTTGAAAATATTATTTTTTGTCTGAAATGTATTATATTCATGGACCTACATACAATGTAATTTTATTCAAAAATTAATTTCAAAACTGAAGTTTTTTCTTAAAGATAAAACTAATATATGTTTGTACACATTAAAAAATTTTAGAAGATGATATTGTTTATGTAGACTATTAGAAAAGGGATATTCCTGGCACATATTCACATACTTTAGTTAGTTGCTTAGCTGAATCTGTCTTTAATACCATGTTCAAAACAAGAGGAATGTGTTTTTTATGATATCGACTTACTACTTTTATTTTTGCCATCAAATTGTCTGCAATATTTTTGAATTAGAATTTTATGTTTAAAATTTTGAAATTATTGACATCTTCATTAAATATTTCTTTGCAAAATAGGTAAGAAAATATTTTCCTTAAATGTGCTGAGGGAGCTGGTAATTTCCAAATAAATTCTGCTAAATGAATTACATTCTCAATTCCAATTTATTTTATACTGAAATGGATAAATATTTCAGCCCAAATATTTTCACAGGCACTGCCTTTTTGCTTCCATTTAGAGTAGTTTCCTTTAACAAATATTTTTATAAGACAACATTTGTTAAATAAGTCATTCTATTTATGATTTCCCTGAAAGTTTCACCAAATTTAGACGTTGCAAAATTGTGGGCTTTTTAAATTTTATTTCATTCCAATACAGGATATAAATTTATTTAATTACAAATAGCAGATTTATCAACTAATTCTTCCCACAAGTCAGACATTCAAAGCTGTTATGCAATCTCAACATTGGATTTTATACACTGTCTGGAATCTCATTCTTGAATTGTTCAGCCCTCCATTGCTTTTGTAGAGATAAAAGTCTTCCTGTTTGCGAGATATTGTCTTCAACAATTTCAATTTGCTAAAAGCTTCAACGTAAAGTTGCTTTTTTTGCCACACCATTTGTTGAATACCTTGCTTAAAAGTTTCCAGCTGACTTTGAACAAAACACAACCAAAATTTAAAGAAATCATTTACAAAACACATCAATATCATTGTAGCACATAAAGTTTGATTGATAAAGTGGTTTATTCAAAGGCCTACACATTCCTAAAATCTTACTGATCAGAAGCTGCGAAGAGAGAAAGAGTATACTGCCATGCTGAAAACAATTTTTATTCAATAGTAGTTTTATCATGACAGTTTAGTTATTCCAACTGTGTACATATAAAAATATCTGTAGATTTTGACAATTGTCACTTCTATTTCAATTGGTAGAATTTTATAGCTTGTTAGGAAATAATTGTGAATTATGTGTACATCGCAATCAATTCCATATACATGTCTCTTCCATACGTTTCTTAACATTGTTGTTACCATGGTGATGTGCTCCACAACATTTTCTACTCATACTATCACCACAGTAACAAATACTATAAGTTCAATGTTACACTTTTAACATTCACAATGTTAGATTTTTCACCCTTGAGAAAATAAATCCAAAAGCTTTACTTTGATTCCAGCAACCATATGGAAAAAAGGGGAAAAGACATGTTACTGGAATTAACTGATTTTCATTTTGAGGAATCTGCTGATAGAAAACTGAAATCCCTTAAATCTGAGAAGTTCTACTACTAATGGAGCCACAGTATTTTCTGTTATCACTTCCTGCTTTAGGCATGCACAAAAATTGGGAAATGAAAACAAGCAACATTAACTTATACCAACGGTCATTTGACCTAAATGAAAACTCATTCTTCAAAGAGTGATATATAAAGATACCCTGTGTGTTTGCATATGTTAGAATTGTCCTTTTGGGCACAGACTTCCTATAATAATAACTTTTGGTTGATGCTGCTAACTTCCTAGCAGAATTTTTGGCCACTGGTTGTCATCTGCTCAGTGATATCACTATGGCCTTTGTGATGAAAGGTTAGTACTTAATTTAGAAATTAAAATTTAATTTATGACCTAAAATTAAATTTAAATCTAATTACTTAAAATTAATTACTTAAATATAAATTACTTAAAATTAAATTAAAATTTTAAAAAGATTAATTTAAAACCTTTTTTAAATTAAATACACACTTTCATTTTTTAGTACATTGATGGCAAAAGGATTTATTGAAAAATTTAAAGAGTATAAGCAAACAATATGATAAATAGCTATAGATCTACATTGGTCAATGACATCACTGTAACAAGTGCTTTCAAACTACTTGCTATATATTTTAAGACTAGAATGCTCTGTCTCTATTTTCTATACATAGGTGAATATATGTATATATACTCTGCATATATATATATATATATATATATATATATATACACACACACACACACATGCACACACACACATATATTCATATGTGCATATGTGTGGCCCTTCCTTCTAAGATCCTGGTGGCTTTTTGAATCTTGCAGTCCCCATAGGCTGTAACACAACTGTCTATTATACCAAGTGGCTAGTGGGGGAGCCATATCTAATACTTCTTTCACCACCGCCAAAACAAAAGGAGTTGGCTGCTCATAGCTGAATGCCCTACACATTCTCTTTGAATCTGGAAAGAATACAAAATAAATAAAAAGAGAGAGAGTGAGGTGATTACTGGTCATCCTTCAGTGCAGTTGTGTCTCATACTTCCTGCCAGTAAGAAAATGACAGGAGCTGGCAATAGAATAGATATCTACCAGACCTTTCCCAACTTATTTTTATACAACTGTTAATAATAATTCTTGGAAAAAAATTAAAATACTTGGACTTATGCAAGCTGAACAAGACCCTAGGACCAAAAGGTAAACTAAGACTGTTCTCTGCAGACTGGGATGACCACTCTTCACAGAAGCAAGCTTCTAATGGCACCACATGTTTAGGGACCCTTTGCTAAGGACCAGGACTTATGGCATTTAGGAGATACGTACAATGGTGACCAAAATATAATCCCTACTCTTTGGATATGCCCAGCTTGCATAGTTCACTTTTGTAAAGCATACAATTTTCAAAGGCCATTCTCACAATTAACTCCATTGATTCAGACATGCTTCGGGAAGCACATCCTTCTCTCTGCCACTGTTGGCTTCGAGATCTTTCCAAACCCTCACCCCAAGGGCACCCACCATGGTAAGACACAATGTGCAGCATCCCTACTTGTGCTGTATTAAGGATATTATCCTTCCCCAGCACTGGCAGGATGGCCATTGCTACAACGAGGCTTTCTCACTCAGGTTCTTCTCTTGGTGCTGCTACTCAGCAGCTTCGAGAGCAGGCAAAGCCACAGGAATGTCAGGGTGATTATTGGTCAATGTCAAACTTACTTTGGAGCAGAGGCCCTTTAAGTCCAGGAGACAGATTTACCTTTCTTATGGGCTTAATAAAATTAAGCAAATCAGCACTTCCTGCTGAAGGCAGTCTGCACAGCCACCAAGCTAGCAGTATCATTAAGAAAGCACATGTGTTTAAAATAAAATTGTTGCTAACAGTAAATCTCAAATACCTGCTATTCTGGCATACTTTTTGATTTTTAAGATTCAGTCAAGCTGTGATGACTTTAACCTTATTCTTTGAAACATTCTCCTTTCCCTCTCTTCCTCTCTTCATCTTAAATTGAATTTTTTCTAATGAAAAGAGAAATAGAATATACTCAAAATATATGTGAGTATATTTTTGTTGAGTATGTTGTCATTTTTGTCCTTCTTCATAAGACATTTGCACCCCATTTCAATCAGTGATCCCTTTATTTTCGTTTCCAAACAAGAAACATTGGCTTTTCCACTGCTCTCAATTCATGTGTGTTGCCACCCTCCAGGGTTTGCCATACTTTTTTAAGAACTGATTTTTGCCTTTTCTGTTTAGCCTTTATCCCCATGTTATCTGTTCAGCCTGGGCCTTAATAACCTCTTTTCTGTAAGAATGAACCCAAGTTTCTACCTTTACCACCCTGGCATTGAAAGAAGGTGGGGCCAGGATGCCTGGGTCTCTGTCTTGCCAGTGTTATCTACCAAGTAAACTTGGGCAGATTATTTAATCTCTCTATGCCTCAGTTTTTTATCTGTAAAATGAGGTTAAATATAGTAGTACTTGTTCTCACATGTGTGTTGAGAAAATTAAATGAGTTACATGTAAAGCATTTAGAGAGGTGGTTGGCTGTGGTTCATTTACCCTTTATCTCCCCAACTTTAGGAAATCAAGCAGGGCAGAGACATCATTGATTGTTAGTCAATGTAGAGATGGTTTGCAAAGTGCATAAGCCAACACTCTTAGAGTAACAAGGCCAAGTTATTATTTTGATTGATAGTGGATGAACCTAATATTACTAAGAGGAATAGGAATTCCTCATGTGGAGGAGAGGAAAGGGTGGTGTTCAGAAGGAAATCAGTCTTCAGGGTTTGGCAGCTTCTGTTTAATTTCAGATTTTTCAGAAAACAAAGCCTCAGTCTAGAATATACACCTTGCACAAAAACCAGAACTTTTCTTCATAATTCATTCAAGTAATTTATCCCACAGTGATCAATGTTCTTTTTTGAACATTTCAATCATAGATACTCAACATTATTTTAAAAATGTTGTTACCAAATACACAAATACACATCAATCAGGTGTTTTTTTTTCCCTTTAAATTATTGACAAATACATAAAAAAAGTTGATGGGGAAAAAATATCCTATCATATATATTAAATCATAAAATTTTTTTAGAAAAGTTATATGACTTTTTGGAACCGAATTATTTTTAATAAATTTAGGATAATTACACCAGGTCCCAAGTTAATCTCGAGGTGATAGCGTTTAGGTAAAAGTACCTTGTAATGTGTCCAAATGTGAGATATTGTTAATTCACATGGCTGTGGTTTCATGTTTCAGGGTGTGTGCGTGTGTGTGTGTGTGTGTGTGTGTGTGTGTGTTTTGTACATGTACAGGAATATAGTCCATGAAAATTCAAACTGCAGTTTCTGGCCAATTTTTCTATTCCAAGTTATACTCTGTCTACATCTTTAATGTATAATAATTGTACCAATTATTAAGTACATATAGTTTTCCTGATATTGGGATAGTTGCTTAAAACATACTATTTCTAGACTTATATCTTTATACACATAAATATATGTGGCCTTCTCGGAGGTTAGTTAGGCTGAGTTTGGTTAATCTTTACCAGGAATTCCCTTTGCCTCTCCATCATTCACACCAAGTGTCTCAAGGGTTGGCACTGACAGAAAATAGATACACATATCCCTTCTAAGTCTTCATCTCCCTTCTTTTCTGGGCTGAAGCCCTTCCTCAATAGTCAGCATGCTTCCCTTCTCCTCTGATGTTTTATAAATCTTTATGGCCTCCTGAGATGCTTATGGCATTTTAATCTCCCACCTGTTTCTTCCTCCAGGTAATTGTAAAGGGAAAGTAGGACTCTGAGAAAAATGGAGACCTGGGAAGGCCCCAGGGTGGGCTTCTGGTTGGTTTGCTGCAAGTTTTTACTTTTATTGTTTTTCTTAGAATATTGGTCTGTCTATTCCTCTTTGTTTTAAAAGACAGGGTTCATCTCCAGGCAATGGAACTCATTAATTATTCATAGAAGACCCACATCATCCTAAAAGCACAATTTTTGGATCTTATTAAACAATAACAGAAACAATTTCCTCTCCTAACTTGAGTTTCATTAAAACATTACTTCCATTAATGTAAAGAATCATATTTAACTCAAATTAAATTAAGTAATATGAGAGACATAAGTTCAAGCTATAAGATGGTTCTTGGCACTCATTAGCTATAATTGCACCCTATATTTCTTCCATCTGTGTGGCTTTTATCAGGGATTTCACAGCCTCAAGATGAACAGATTATGCTTAACTGTGCTCTCTCTATTTTTGAGCTTGCTGATTCCAGTGCCTGAAGGAAAGGGCAGGGCCCTAAAGAAGCAGTAAGCATCTTGCCTGGTGGGATCCTATTGTATGAGACAGTGGCCTGGCAGAAGCATGTCTGGGCCTTAGTGCTAAAATGCTGAGATTTCATATGACCCTAGCTGTCCCCCCAAATCAAGAGATGTTTCTCTTGGTATGCATTAACTATCACAAAAAATTTTAATACGTATTTAATAGCAGCCTAAAACAGTAACAGAGATTTGTGGAAAAGGCAAGACAGTCTGATCCAGAAAGTCTTCGTTTCTTATTTGAATAGGAGTTCCTTTGCATTCTGAAATCACTGGCCAGTTATTTTCTATCTTGAACACAATGTTACATACTGGTGAAACACAAAGTATTTTCAAATAGTGATTTTAAAGAATTCTCCTCATTGCTCAACTCTAGTAGGGTGAGATAAAAGACATTTAGAAGAGGAATTAAGTATTTTTCAATGGTGAGATTCAAATCAATTCCTTGTGAGATGTGGTTCTTTAAAATTTTGTCCTTCTCTGCATGCAAAGAGCCTGAAGATAAACAGATTGCTGACTAGAGGAGCCAGGAGTGAGCATGGAGGTCAAGGGTTATCCTAAGGTGAGAGTGGTCAAAGTCAAAAAGGCAGGTAAAAGGGTCGATTCTCCCTCAGAAGAGGAGAAAACCATTGATAAAGAAAAGAGTGTTTAGGAAAAGGCAGGACAGGTGTGTTTGGCAAAGGAATGACTACTGACATTTGTTTTTACGTGAAGGAACTGGTAAAATCAAAATCAGTTCCATGAGAGAACATGGAGGACAAAATTTAGTTAATCATCGAAGAAGTTTAAAATACAATTACCCGACTCATAGGTTACAAAAGTTACTACCTACCCACCTCCTAATTCTCTTGCATTCACTGCACTAACAAAATATATATGAGGGCTGGCCGAGTGACGCAGTGGTTAAGCGCTGGCCTGGGAAGCCAGCGGCCCCGGTTCGGGTCCCACATATGAGGGCCAGTGACACTGCCCTCAAAAAAAAAAAAAAAAGTAGTAATCTGAGTCAACAAAATACATATGAAAATCTAACACATGCCAAATTTCAAATCATTCTTATTTAAACATATTAATCAATGTTTTTAATTTGGGGAAGCTATAATCTCTAATTGCTGCAATACAGGTCGACCATTAGCTAACTCAAGCCTAGACCTCAGAAACAGAGTAATCTGTCTAGACAAGTGAGACGAAGGTCAAGCTTCTACCCATCGCCCTAAAGTTCTGCACCAGTGACCAGAAGGCCTGGCAGCTACTTTTCTCTTACGAGATTTACATGGTCATTCCTTTCCTTCTCACCCACACATCTATCCAAATATTTTAAACCTCCATACACTGACTTTGTTACAACCCACACTTTGTCCATTTTACTGACCAAAAATATCTCATTTTTTTTTTTACTGAATGTCATCTTTCACCAACTGCCTGATAAATGATGCTTTTTGAGCTATTGTCTGGTAATTCTGCTAGTTGTCTGACGGAAGGGCCAGGCCTCTGCCAAAAGAGTAGTGTATAATGGATCTGGAAGTAGTACCAGGCCTTTTCTAGGGACAGTATATGTGTGTCTCTTTATTGTAATGCTTAAAATAAAAACAGTCAAACAGCAGCTTTATTAATATGTCATATTTTTTACCCCATTAAAGTGTACAATACAATCAATGTTTTTAACATACTATGGAGTTTTGCAACAATCACTGTAATATAATTTTTGAACATTTTTATCCTTTTAAAAAGTTATTTGTATCCATTAGCAGTCCCTTTCTATTTCCATCTCCTACTCTGAGCCCTACACAACCACCAATCTACTTACTTTCTCTATATATTTGCTTGTTCTGGGCATTTCATATACCTGTAGCCACACAATATGTGGTCATTTGTGACTGGCATCTTTCATTTCTATTGTGGCAAGTATCGGTACTGCATCCCTTTTTAGTGCCAAATAATATTCTATTGTATGGATCCACCATATTTTGTTCATCAGTTGATGGAGATTTCCATTTTTTTATCTATTATGAATAATGTGGATATGAACATTTGTGTACAACTTTTTGCATGGACGTATGTTTTCATTTCTTTTGGATAGAGACCCAGGAATGGAATTGCTGGGTCATGTGGTAATTCTATCTTCATATTTTGAGTAACTTTCAAACTGTTTTTCAAAGTGACTGCATCATTTTACATATCTAATTGTATTAGTGTTTCCACTTTCTTCTACATCTTCACCAATGCTTGCTACTATCATATACATATATATAATTTCTGGGCAGGTATGAAGTGGTATCTCATTGGGCTTTTGCTCTGGATCATGCATTTGATTTGTATGACTGATAAAGCTGAACAACTTTTCATTTGTTTATTGGCCATTTCCATATTTTTTTTCGAAGAAATGTCTATTCAAATCTTTTGTGTTTTTAAAAAATTGGGTTATTATCTTTTATTATTGAAATGTAATAGTGCTTTATAGATTCTGGATATAAATCCCTGATCAGATATATGACTTCCAAATGGCTCCTCCCAGTCTGTGGGTTTTCCACATTCTTCATGATATCTTCTGCAGCACAAAAGTTTTTAATATTAACGAAATGTATCAATTAATCTTCTCTTTTATTACTTGTGCCCTTGGTGTCATATTATTGCCAATCCCAAGGTTACAGTGCTAAGATTTCATCTGATCCCTATTATAAAGGGAAAAGGGTTCAGCTGTAGGCACTAGGAGTTTATATCATGACTGGTCACAAACATCAATCCTGCTTAGTTTTAATAAATACCCTTAAGTGCGTCCTGACCTGGCCTCTTCTCTCACTGCATCGTCACCCAGAATAAACACAGCAGCACAAGGCAAGAAATGAGTTGAAGTGGGCAGTTAGAAGAGAAGCCTCACTAAGAGGCGGTCCAACAAGGTGACCAAAGGTGAATTGTGGGTAATGAGAGGAGGGCAGGAAAAGGATGCTGCCTTCCCCCATTTATCTTGAAAAGGAGATCTAAAATAAAGGGTTTCCCTGCCTTATGCAGCTGGTATTGCAGAAGGGAAGGTAATAAACTCTGGTAAGGAGATACATATGAGATGACTCGATAGCCAAGTGGCATAATTAATAATTCTGTAGTAAAAGTCTCTGGCAAGGAATCCTAATTTAGAAAAGTAATTTCAGCCTGAAGGAATTGTCATCATCTTGATAGGAAACCTCTGTGTCACTTCAAAGCTACTCCATGGCCCTGGACAGATTAATGGCAAGACAAAGTAAAGAACATTCAAAAATTCTCATTTGCCAAAACCTGTATATGTCACCGGTCCCCAAGGAAGCAGAATGACTTCTACCATCCAAATCACATGTGAATGCTCCTCTTTAGCAGAATCTGAACTGTATACAGAGTTCTTTTAGTAAGTGATTCTGGAAAATTCAGTTCCCAGGTTTCTAGGCTTAAAGATACAGAGAAACCAGAGCAGGATAGTATGGATGCTATCTGCCAAAGACAATATCCAATACAGAAACATTAAAGGGAGCAATCAGCATTATTGAAATCAAGTAGGAAATACAAAGAACAAGTTAAAGTAGGTCTCCGAGGCTGTAGAGGAAAAGACCAAATAGAAAAGAATAAGTGATTGTACAGTAGATGTGGATGGCAAAGCTCAATGTGATCCAGTATGTATACATTTAACAGTCCCCAAAAAGGGAGAAAAAAAATACAGAACAACAAATAATTTTCCTCATTTGAAATATTTCCTCATTTTCCTCATCTGAGTGTGTAGACAAAAATTCATTTTAAAAGAATTCACACTTGGATGGATTCTAGCAAAATTTGATAATTTCAAGGATTATAAAAGAAACAAATCAATACACATGCTCAAGCAGAAGTTTAAGGCCAAAAAAAATTACACACTACAAATGAATGCGTAAATTTACACACTAAAAATTTTTGTAACTGTAATCATCTTGATACAAAGTCTCTATGTCACATATGGTTAAAAGAGGGGAGAGTGCTTTAACAAGTTAATTTTAGTTGTCTGATGTATACAGTTCCTTTAGGGTAAGTCTTCAAGGTTTATCTATCAGATACTATTTCTCCCTTTTCAATGATTCTTTTTCCCTCTTTTTCCCCAGGTGGCGTGTATGCTCAGGGAAAAGTATCATGTCATGAAAGGCCAGAGGCCAGAAAGTGTCTTCTGATCTTCATAGACCTTCACTTGCTCTACTGAAAAGTAAGTCCTTTATTTCATCTGGTTATTGTGCATGTTGTATTGGTGTTTACAGGGCAGCTACTGTCCTCAACTGGTTTTCTTAGGGTATGGCGTCAATACCCCGAAGTCTGTGACCCTGCTATACCCTCAATTCAAGATGGCCTTTGGTTCTGCAGCTTCCTTGTCTAGAACTCAGGCCTTTTCTGTTCCAGGGGTTCTCTTAGCCTTGCTATTTTCCCTACCTGGGGTCCTCTAGATACCAAAGTCAGTGGCAATCTGAGATCTTGCTTAGGGTTGTCTCTCTAGATTCTTCCTTCAGGTATCTTTACTGTAGCATTTGATGGGCACCATTTTTTCTTTTAGGAAATGCCAATTGTTCTTTTTGGAAATGGTCAAAATTTTTCTAAGTTTTTCAGCTTTTTGGTCTACTCCTTAAAAAGTTAGACCTTTAGCTTTTTGCTTAGCAATTTCTAAAATCTTCCGCCTCTTTCTACTGTGCTTCATCCCATGCCTCTGTGTGATCTGACCTTTTAGGGCAGGGGACAAGAACAAATAGAAGTCTAACAATTCCTTGCTCCTTATCAAAGCTTCCTCTTTTCTGTTAATTATCTCCTGTCAAATCTATTTTCATTTATAGTAAAACACAGTGAAGAGAGTGGCAAGATCCACCCTGATAGCTAAAGGGAGAATTTTGAAACTTATGAAACTCCACAAAGCCTACCTTTAAAAATTAGTGTCTCACTATAAACTCAGTTTTTGATTTAAAACTCAAAGATGAATTATTACATCTTGTTCTAGTCTAAGCCATCCTCTAACCATGAGTAATGGTGATTGTCTTTGATTCAGTGAGTCAACAAGCTTTGAGAAATCCAGGAAAAAACATATTGCTTAAATATCTCAAAAACTATTCCAATACACACCCAAAGGAACAAAATTACAACTGACTTATCTACTGCAAAATGAAAAGACAAATAATATTGTGAGAGGAAAAAATATGATTCAAGAATTTCATATGAAGGCAATGGAAAAAAATATTGTCAGCTCTACAAGATATAAGTAAATATAGCATTCATATCCTCCTCCTGAAAAATTTACATAAAATCGCTCAGTGACTGAGAGATTAATTATTAATTTGAATTTTAAGTATGGAAACATAAGATTTTCAAGGACTGTCACTAACATTTTAATCCAATGAAATGTATTGACTTAAGTCTACTGTTTTATAGAGTATTATTGAATCCAAAGAAAAATTATTCTTGAAAAGTTACATATAACATAAAAATATAATTTGATAACAATAACAACAACAACAAAAACCCAAGGTATATCATCCTAGATTTTATTTGCAAAGTTACCAAGTGGAAATGGGAGGTATAATAAAAATCACTAGATTTCTTATTTTACATAAGGAACAAAGTCTTTATATTGTTATTTTTCTTACATTACACTTTTCTCCTTTTAACAAAATTGTGTAGTTAATATATGCATGTTAAAATAGATGAAAAGAAAAATATTGCATGGAAGAATAGTCTACTTTCTTTCCCCACATTCTTGATTAAACTTTTAGTAACTATGATCAGTTCCTTTTTACCTTTTGTTATTTTCTAATTATTTTACTTTTTCATTTTATAAGAATGGACAATACAGCATTGTTTTTTGATAGTTAAAACAATTGGAGTTAAAAACAATTTAAGTTAAAAAATCAGTATTCAATTACAGTTGGCATACAATATTATACAACATCATCTTCAGGTGTACAGTGCAGTGATCAAGCCTCTACTCCTCATAGATATGCATGATATGGGGGGAGTGAGGCAGCAAACTGGGGGAGGAGAGTTGTCACTTTGAGGGATAAAAAGTATAACTATTACACTGTTGTATACCTGAAACTAATTTTTTAAAAATGTTTATTTCATGATAAAATAATTTTGAAAAATAAATAAAAAATAAAACAAAAATAAAAAAATAAAAAAATCAATGTTCATAGGCTTTTAAATGTTGTAATAAACTTTTAAATACATGGGAAACATTTAAAAGTACATAAGCTATAGCTCATATAGCAGAAGTAAAAATTAAAAGAAATGTTAATAAAGCATATAAAGTAATCACAAAGAAAAATGTCAAATGTCATCTGTCAATCTGAAAATGAACTAGTTAAATTTTCATATTTAAAACTTTTCAAATAAGGGTAGAAAAACTCAACTCTTTGCTATTTACAATAGCTGCAATGACATAGAATATAACTAAAAATATAAGGATGATCAAAGACATATTTGGCAAAAACAAAATAATAGAAAGCAGTCCTGGAGGAATTGATGGCAACAGCCTACATTCAGAAGGAATTTCACAACTTTCAACATACACATTGTTAAACAAGAATTAGCAAAACTATAAAATAAAATAAGTAAGAATAAAAAGATAGACTAATATTTTAAAAGTAAGATTTAATGGATTAGAATCAGGAAAAATAAGAATTAATGAGCCTGTGGATCATTGGCAATAAAATCAGAGTAGATAGGTTTCTAGGAAATGTGATTAAGAAAAAGGACAAAACAAATAAATAGAATTAGAAAGAGCAAGGGTACAAAAATCAAATAGAACAAAATGTAATCTTGAGATGATATTGCAAGACCCAATGTATGCAGTAATCATGTATAACTGTGTGAAATGGATGATTTTCATGAAAGATATCAACTAACAATAAAAATTTATAAAAATTAGAAAAATCTGAATTGAATAATAACTACAGGCATAATGAAAAACATTTCAAAAACTTACTCCAAATTCCCCAGGGATTGTTTTACTAGTGACTTATGTGAAACTTTAAAGGAACTAGTAAACTCAATGCTATATAATTTGTTCCAGATCATAGAAAAAAAAAAACACACACACAAAAAAACGGAAAGCAATCAAAACTATTTTATGAATCCAGGGTAATTCTGACATCAAAACCTGAGAACCATACAAAAAAATAAACCTAAAGATGGATCTCTAGTATGAATATAGATTCACAAATAAATCAATAGGAGAAAATATACATGCCTGACATTTGTTAGCCATGCAGTAAATGCATCCTACATCAGAAAATAAGCGAGGCTATCCAGAATAAATTTCCTGGCTTGCTGTCCCAACACATTTAATTCACATATCAACCCATCCTCACCTCCTTTTTTTTTTTTTTGCATTTCAGGGCAAGGACAAAGCATTTTATTCAAAAGTAAAAGCTTCAAGATATGTAGATAGATATGTCCTGTATCCCATTCTATAATGAAATCAGCATCCTTACTTTGTCAGTTACTTCTTTGCCAGTTACATGTAGCCTCTCTCTATTAACTATTTTCTTTCAGCTCTTAAAGGATGTTTCCACAATTCTACATCCTTCTTCATTCATCACGTTTTTACCGAGCACTTCCAAAGTATCAGATGCACTCAAAAATCATGACTAGATTACATGCAACCCTTGCCTTTGCATCTGGTCAGGAGCTGGCTAAATCAGAAAATGCAGGGCAGTGTGCTAAAAAGTGGCCATACGCAAGCTCATTGGAGAGGGGTCTGGGGATGTTTCTTCTCCACTCGATACCATGTCTTTATAATTCCCTCCACTGACTATCTTCTAAAAGAGTAGCTTCCACTTGTCATCTCAATTCTTCATTTCCTTTAATCTCTCCCCATGATTATAACAATCAGTTTTTTACCTAAGTCTTCTGTTTCCAACCCTGTCTCCCAAATGCCTATGACATATCTTAGTAGTAATGCCCTTGATCAGCCAACCCTGCCAATCTTTATACATTCAATAAACACCATTCCTCCCAAAGCTTTCCATGCTCCAGGTGTACTGACCTCTCCTAATTCCTAAAACACTGAAAATTGGTCTCTTGTTAAGTACTCAACTATTAAATCAATATAAAATGGATTTCACAAGACAGGTGCAAAATCAATATAAAACTAGAAGTCCACTTCATTCTAACTCCACCGAAAGACTACACATATCTAAATGAGCCAGTCAAAAGAAACTGGTGAAAGGGGTTGGGAAGCTATCTGGAAGAAGTGAAGCAAAAGTAAATAAACTTAGCAATAACCACGCAGGCACATTTTGTGGAAGGAGAGGGTGTCTTGTGAGCTGGGACATCCCTGACTCAGAGACAGATTAATCATGTTAGTAAAATGTAAGACTCGCATGCATCCTGACATCCTTGTCCTGATACAGATATCATAATTCTAGTCTTCTACATGAGAGAGATTTCTCTGTGCAAGATGTCACAAAGATCTCTTCTAACTGAGTTAGATTTATCATAGCCAGTAAATAAATTGGCATTCCAGTTCTTTACATTGTGTTTTGTGAGGTTTGCTGCTTTGAGTTTACATTCCCCATTCTTCCAAGATTGGGACACTAAAGAGACACAATTGTTAAGTCTGCAGGCCTGAGTCTAGACTGCAATGTGACCAGGTCCTCGGGATAAAGGTGGTAAATATATAAAGGATGAGGATGGTCTTTCCAGGTGAAACTTCCTTTGTCTCTCTCTGAGCCTGTTTATATGGTAAATGTACATTTAATCAACTAATTCAGCTTATAAAATTTTGTCCAGTTATTTTTTCTTTTTTCTCTTTAACTATTAGACTGAACTCAAAATAGGATACCTTCTCAGGAACCAAGGCTGATCTTGTCATCCAATAAAGTTTTTACGATTTGGCCAACCAGTTATTCTCATTACACTCAGAGCTAAGTGTTTTTGAAACTTTTTCTTTTCTTTTTTTTTTTTGAGGGCAGTGTCACTGGCCCTCATATGTGGGACCCGAACCGGGGCCGCTGGCTTCCCAAGCCACCTCTTAACCACCGCACCACTCGGCCAGCCCTTTTTGAAACATTTTACAACATCCATTCATTTATCTTCCAATTATTTTAAGCTTCAATTAAATATATCAGCCTCCATAGCATGCATAAATAATTCTTTTTACCACAGGATCCAGATGTGATTATTATTTTTTTTGTTTTGTTTTGTCTGGGTTTGGTTTGTTGCCATTAATGCCACTGGGCTCAAACCTATGTACCATTTTGTCTCTCAGCAAAGTTGCCATTTAATAAATAATAGAGGAAGCCTTTGAGTTCTAAAACTTCTTGACTGTGTAAAATATGCTTGTAACCAGCAGCTTATAGAATCAATGCATATCCTAATGGTTGTTCAGCGCTTTAAGAGGTGTTTGAATTATTAGGTGAGGGAAGTCACTGTTACAGTCAAGCAAAATAACTAAATACATCTGAAGTCATATAATTTAATGTATTAGGAGCAGATCTTTTGAAAATTTCCAGAAAGTTATCCAATATCCTATTGACCAGTGTTTTAAGACACATTTTATAGCTCAAACCCTCCACTTAAGTGCCTACGTCGCCCACTGAGGGAGAAAGAAATGGCATTATGATAACCTTAGCCATGGAAAAAAATGCTTTTTCTTTAGTACACCATTATTTCCCAGTAAGCATTGTAATTGAGAAGAAACTTCCCTTAAATGTGCTAAATCAATTAATTACCCCCACACACTTGCTTTAACATCCTGCACTATTGAAACAACTTCCAGATGTCACATTTGCTAATAATTCTTTGGTCATCATGTTTCAGTGAGTTGGCTGTATCACTCCAGCTAGGAACGCAGGGAGACACAGAGTCGCAATGTCCCATATAAGAATTACTCTAGTCATGCGTTGAATCGGCCTGGCCATAAACTTATTTGCTACCTGGGTTTAAAAAGTTAATCATTTTATATCTTGACTTCCTTGTCTGTAATAATGGGAGCAGTGATTGGTGGTGCTAAGGAAGCATTGATAACAAAAATAAATATAAGCAAGTCTGTGTCTTGCGAAGAATTATACATGTGCTTAGTAGTAATCAGACTTTGATGTTCGCCATGTTCTTGCATAAGAATGATCTCATTAACTCATTTTCCCATTGAGAAAGTGTGTATGGCAACATTGCGTTCTGTTTGCTATTAAACGTAGTCTTTTTTTCATTTACAGGCTAATGCTTGTTTTATTTTAGCACATTTAAAAACAATGTTATGCTAACATACCCAACGAATTATATTTCTGAAGTCTACTGTTGTGGAGAATCTGAATAGCATCATGTTTACCCTGTAGTAAGTTTTACTCATTAAATGTCATTTTATAAGATGAAGAGCTATATTTGGAATTGCTTTGCTGCCTTTAGATTTCCTAGAACCTTTAAAATCATATCACTATTAGCTGAATTTCTTCCTAAGTTGTGTGAGTTCTACTAATATAAAACTATGCAGCAAATTTGCTTTGAGTATTTTTCTTCTAACTTTGTGCTTTATTAGAAATAACTCATTTACAGCAAGTCTTTTATTTGGATTGGTGGTGAGAATAAACATAGTTCTCAGTAACTTTTATTATTTATTATAAAGTAATTTGGCAGGGGGTTGTGTAGGCAACTAAACAAAATAAAAGATTAATCAGAACTACCAATCTTTTTCTGATTTGCAGAGTAACAGAAAACAGCAGCCCAGCCCGGTTTTACTCCCTGAAGGTTTAGTTCAGTATGTGCCAGTGATGGAAAACATCGTCCGCCTATAAAGCAACAATTAGGGCTGGTTTTCATTGACTCAATCAGTCAAATGTAAAAATACAAAAGACCAATATAAAATAAGCCCTCTTCTGTGGGCCTTCACATGCCAGAAACGTGAACACCCTCGAATATGTGTTGCTCTTGCTATTTACCAATGCTCTACTGGAATTTTTAGGTTTAAAAGTTCATATTTTAATTGCAGAATTGAATACAGAAGGGTAAAAATCAGCACTTTTTCCCTGGGTTAGAACAGAGTTTGGGGGAAAGGACATAGCTGCAAGAAAAGAGCCTAGAATTCAGTTTTTGAATAAGACTATAGTCAAAGTGAGGCTCATGAATAATTACTTAGGTTCTTGGTATATTTGTTTTCTTATATGTGCCTTCTATTAATTGATACATAATATTAGAAAAATTGTAGCCTAGTTAAAGTTTTCAACATCTTGGAAGTAAGTATATGACTCAGAATTTTTTTTTTTTTTAAGTTCTGTTAACATGAATGTTATTCTCCACGTATTTTGAGGGCAGGGTCAAAGAAAACGATTTGTTGTTAATATTTATTTATACAAGAAGGGATTTTAAAGATCAACTAGGAAGAAAAGTTATAGAAGGATAACAATAAAGGTTGAAAGGAATGATATGAAAGTAAGATATTTTCTGAGAAAAAGAAAGCTAAGTTGATAATAACAATGTTGGGTCATAAAGTGCTATTATACATTCACTGATAAGTATTTTTTACAAACACACACACACACAATATGTTTGAGTTGTGTAGAATGGAATTAGGGTAGATATAACAAAGATCTAGCTGGCATTGAGGGTGGGGAATGGAGAGTAATTACAGATACCTTTGTCTTCAGTTATAGCAAATAACCATACTCATTGAGAGAAACAAAGATAAGTAGGTGGTGCTTAAAAGGCTTTTCCAATTGAACCCTTGTTTAAGAGTGCACCTAGAAGCTGTTACATTACTAAGGTCTTTTTTTTCTTTCTTTCTTTTTTTTTTTTTTTAAATCGGTGACCTTGTTAATGACCTTTCAACCAGTAGAAATGTTAAAAAAAAAATCGAATGTTTTTATTACTATCTTTATTCTGTCCCTATATCCTTCTTTTAACATTTTGCAAAAGGTAGTATATTATTTGTATTTATAAACTTTTCAATGAGCACAATTCAGCATGAGGTACTGCCTGATGACACAAGGGCCTTTGCTTCTGTTTGCTAGGAATATGCACTTTTTTTTTTGCATTTTCCTTCATGTCTGGAAAGGAATAATAGATGGATATTCCTAGGTTTTCTGCCATTGGCGTGGTATCATGAACATCTCTCCAAAAGTATTCTAAAATAAGAAATTAAAAGTGAAAGAGAGGAGATTCTTATTTTAGTTACAGTGAGGAGGGGATGAATTTGAGAACTACCAGACTTTGTGGTGAATCTCCATAATTTACAGAATAAGAGTTAACACTTCTTAATGAGCTGATGATTACCAGGCCTTCAGCCATCTGGCTCTGCTTATCTCTCTCACCTCATCTTTAGTCCTTTTCCTGGTGTTTCTACCCTCTTGGCATTCCAAGCTACTTTATGTCTCTTTAATATGATATCCTCTTTCACTTCTGAATCTTTTAAGGTGAATTCTCCTGCCTGGAACATGCTTCCCCCTATTCATTCAAAAATTGAAACTATCTAACCTTAACATCTTTTTTTTTTTTTTTTTCCTAAGGACCCTGGATGAACAGGCTTTGTTTCCTGTATTCTCAGTATGGTAGATTGGTGTAGTCAAATTCCAACTCACCCTTCAGTGATATACATTCCTGCAATGCTACATCTTTTGCTGAGTTCCTTGCACTTAAGATTCTGAATAAAATGTAGGTTCTCTCATTTAGATGCCTCTGTGTAAGATCTGGAAGAGAAAGGAAGACAGGGACCATCTTTCCATACTTCTCAGCTATTTCTACTGGCTTACAAAGCAATGAGTATATACAATTTTCTGCAGTAGCATTCCAGTTATAAGGGCAACAATGAGATATTTCTATCAGGTCACAGCTACTACAGAGTGTTCTTGTGTTCAATAGTTATAATGGCAGCTCAGAGGAAAACACAATAAAGGTAATTATTTCATATTACATGGAGGAAAGAATGACAAAAAGTTTTTTTTTTCTGGTTTCTAGTAGATTCCATCAACAGTCCTTATAATTATCATAGCAATCCCTTAACCAAATTCTGTAGAGACTTTTCAAGTTACAGATCAAGGACACTATGCAGAAGATACATTAATGAAATATAATCTATTCCAAGGTGAAGTCACTTGCATCTCTGGGCAAGCTTCAATAGCAGGGTATCTACGACACTTTTTTACAAGTACTACTTTGACATTTGACAAAGGAGCTCTAAAATTCTGTCTCATTTGATATTACTCAGATTTTCAATCCTGTAAGGAGAAATGGCAGTGAAATATTGTTTTGTATTAATGTCTCCGAAAAAAGAGTGAAAATTATTTATATCATCTAGACAATTTCATAACTTCCAATCACCTTGAATACCAGACAGGACAGTATGTACCTTAATGTTTCTAAGACTGATGTCTATGACAAACTTAAAAAGCCATTACTTAGTATTGATTTAAACAAATTAATAGAGGGTGCCCAGGAAGTAGCAGGTGGTAACAGAAGTATATGACCATAAAAAAGTAGACAAAAAACAAAATGAAAACCTACTAACTAAAGAGTTGGAAACTGGTAGCAGGATAAGCTATTGGACAACAAGAGGGTGATTTGGGGGGAGTATGATAGCGGGAGCAAGCAGGTAGTCTCATTCTTGCAGTCATGTTACCAACTTAAAAAGGGCTATTTGAAAGGACTCTTAATATTACATATTTTAAAATGGCCACATGATTCATCTAGTTTGATATTATGATTTATCATTCTGTTGTGACCGTAAATGTGTCTAACAACTGTTGTGTGCTTTTATTTTGAAGAGCCAATTCACTCATGATAACTTAGGTTCCAATTAAAGCCCTACTTCTGTACAACATATCTTAATTCCTTCTAAGTACAGGTATCCTATCCCTTTATCCTTAAATGTGTTGTGATACTTATTTTGATGGTGTCAGCATTTGTAATATGCTGCCTTCTATTGTCACTTAAACGAGATATCTGAAGATGTCTCACGAGCAAGATGCCTTATAACTTGTCTGTAGCATTATGCACATAGATCACTCCCAAAGAAACTTTAATAAATGAATAAATGATGTGGTACCATTTGCCAGAGTAGAGGTTGTGAGGCATAGAGTAGAAAACAAAGCACTAGAATAGGAATGAGAGTGCATGGCAGCTCTGCCAGTACCTGCCTTAGGAACCAAGACAGCCACTTAGGGCTTTGAGGCCTTATGTCCTCATCTATGAAAGACTCTCTAAAGCCTCTTTCAATACACCCTCTTGAAACATTTGGACAGCATCCATATTTGGAATAATACCCACAAAAAAGTATAGGATATGAAAAAGAATGTGGCAGCTAAAGGAAACCACAGAATTAGAGATTTATTCTTTAGTTAGTACTTATAGAAATTATACCATAAGATATTCTTTTCTATGGCACATGAATCTGAAAACAATTTGCCATTAAATGTGCTCCACAAGCTGTAGAACCCCTCTAGCTAAAAATGTCCCAAGTACCCAAAAGAAAGTGAAAAGACCAGTTTAATGGTATATAAACTGTTGCTAGGAAGAGATTAATAATATGCAAGTTTCTTTAGTGAATACACTGTCACATCATAAGGTGTCACTTCAACGAAAGAAAAAGGAAGTTGCAATCCGCTTCTTCTGTTAATGGTAGCTGGTGATGATTTTCACATAAAAATAGACATATATCTAGGAACACGTCATTATTTTAATAATATGGAAAGCTTGGTGTATAAATTACCAATATCTTGATAATCCCTACCTAACATTGAATGTGAATTATGTATATATATATATACATTAAATAATGTATATACATACATACATTCTTTTTTACCTTACAATGGTAAGATAAGGTATAATTATAAGTTGTGTAGAGATTTTTAAAACCTACCTGATTAGCAAAATATAGAAACAGTATTTCCTGAGCCCTCATTTCCCCTTGTCTGCGTGAATCTTCTGTAGGATCCTGTATTTCCTGATGCACATCAGGATGCTGTCCTGATCTGTAGGCTTTCCCATCATAATCAGGGCAACTATACTCCGTATGGAAACTTTTACATGAATGTTGATGCTGCCTTTTTTTTTTAAAGGCTGTGAGCCTTATCAACTACAGAGAGTATGGTTTTGACCAGGTGCTGGAATTTATATCTAGTGTCCAGGAATGAAAGGCTAAATGTCCACAGAAGATCAAAGTAGAGACAAACATGGGAATCTGTGGCTAGAGTAAGATAGATTTTAAGGACCAGGTTAAATGTGTGTGATGTGTTTATTTTTTGCTGAATGACTATTAATTCTCCAGTATGGGGCAACTTGAAATATGGGAAAGTAAACTATTTCACCAATATCACAGTCAAGATGAATTCTTATTAAACTACAAAACAGTAGAGTCATGGAAAGAATGTGGGATTTGAAAGCATCCAAGTCACACTAGCACTTACACACTAGTAATGGCTGGTGTCTGTGGTGTGTGTGTGTGTGTGTGTGTGTGTGTGTGTGTGTGTGTGTAACAAACACAATGGGATAAAGGAGCAAATATTGACACATTCAAAAGCATGGGTGAATCTAAAACCCATTTTATATATTCTAGATCTTGTACTGGTTGGTGGATACCCAGGTGTATGCAATTTATTCAGCTTGGGCTGCTGTAAGAAAATACCATATGCTGGTGGTTTAAACAATAGATGTACTTATTTCTCAAAGTTTTAGAGGCTTAGAAGTCTAAGATGAAGATGCCTGTTCTTGGTTTTTGGTGAAAGCCCTCTTCCTGGCTTGCAGAGAACTACCTTCTTGCTATGCTCTCACATGCATGGCAGAGAGGGAGTCCTGGTGTCTCCTCTTGTACTCTTGTATGGGCCCTGATTCCATCAAGAGGGCCCCACCCTCATGGCTTCATTAAACCTAATTATCATCCAAAGGCCCATCTCCAAATATCATCACATCCTGGGGCAGGGTTTCAATATATCAGTGTGTATGTGTGTGTGTGTGTGTGTGTGTGTGTGTGTGTGTGTGTGTGTGTGGTTGGGGGGGGGGCTGGGGGTGGGCGGGGGAGGGGGAGCACATTCAGTCCATAGCAGTAACTCTCAAAAATAATTGAACTGAACATTAATAATTTCTGAACTTTATTTTATATAAATTATACTACAATAAAAAAAATGTGACAAAAATGAAGCTAAATTTTTGGAACCCTTTTGCAACTCTGACGGTCTATACCACTGCTAAAATGTTGTCTGTGGTTTGGTGCTGATCCTAAAACTGTTTATTACTGGCCAAAGTACAGAAATTATGAGCAAGAATTTAAAAACTTTTGTAGCAGTTTGACATTGCCATGGCTTTTTTATTTTCCTTTTTTCCTTTTTTCCTTTTTTCCTTGGTCCCTCCCTCCCTCCCTCCCTCCCTCCCTCCCTCCCTCCCTCTCTCTCTCTCTTTCTTTCTTTCTTTCTTTCTTTCTTTCTTTCTTTCTTTCTTTCTCTTTCTTTCTCTCTCTCTCTCTCTCTCTCTCTCTCTCTCTCTCTCTCTCTCTCTTTCTCTCTTTCTCTCTTTTTTTTTAATGTTACAAAAGTATCAGACTGCAGTGTAGTGGGAAAAAGTCTGCTTCATTACCGCAGACAATTGAGAAAACGTTATACAGTAACAAAAAGCATAAAAATCCTGTTCACTCAACAATAAAATTAACTTCTTGAAGGAGAATAAAATTTGTCATGATGTTACTGGTATTGGTCATAGATGTAGATTGTCTAACATTTTCATATTTTGAAAACATTTTTAAACACAATTGTATCTTGATGTCTTAGTAGCAATATGGGTAAGAATAGCTTTTAGGAAGATCAAAATATCTCATCTATTCAGAGTAATTGTTATACGTAGAGTCAATCTGACTGATAAACCTGGGAATTTCTTACCCCTTTCCAGATTGTAGTTTCACCAACACCAAACTGGTTGCTATGCCATACTCTTCCTTATCATAATTCTTAGTCATTTGTGATATAAACAAGTGATTCTAATACTTGCTCAATTAATATTCCAATGAGATGGCCCATTCCCACACCCAATATTAATTCCCACATCCAAAACTTGTGAATGTGGAGATATAAACTAGCCACCTTTTCATTTAATTTAGATTTAATCTTTATTAATTCCCTGAATTGCCACATTTTTTCTATATTCCCCCAACAGAACCTTCTCAGACATTTATGAGCTCCATGCATCAAATAACTTGTTGCTTCCTCCATCATCACTCCACTCTCAAACTTTATTATTGTAAATTTATAAGTCTATCATAACAACAAAGATTCTCTATCTCTTTGATCAACTCTTAAGGGTATCTGCCCTGGATTTAGAAATAAGCTGTGAATGCGTACCCCAGTGTATACTTTGGAAAATGGCATTTTTATGTTTAGATTTTGCTTAAAAAGCAAAAGGGAGGAAAGAGAGAAGGAGAAGGAAAACAAGGAGAGAAAAAGAGAGGGAGTTTCTACATCAAATTCACTGAAGAATTTGGTCAGGCTATAATTTCAGCAGCAATGAAAGCTGACGGAGTTTTCATTGAAAGTTACGAAACACTCCTTTTTTCCCCCATGTTCTTTTTCTTTCTTTCTTTCTTTCTTTCTTTCTTTTTTTCTTTCTTTCTTTCTTTCTTTCTTTCTTTCTTTCTTTCTTTCTTTCTTTCTTTCTTTCTTTCTTTCTTTCTTTCTTTCTTTCTTTCTTTTTTAAACAAAGACACATACCGTGTGTTCAAGAGCAAAAGTGTGCCATTCAACTAGGAAGAGAAAAATCTGATTGTCTGATTTGTTTTTACATAATGTGGGAAGGAATACAAATAAAGTTTTTTTATTCTCTTGTTTTGTTCTGTCACTTTCCATAGTTTAAGCTGAATAATGATAATGATGATGATAATTATGATGATGTCAACATATCAATGAGAATATTGTACATACCTTCTGCCAATAAGAGAACAAGGTTTAAAAAGCCTCAAAACTTCCTACCCCAACTCAAAGATGAAACAACAGTAAGAGGCAGAGATATATGCACCGATATCCACATGCACTTATTTGGTCTATGAATTGTATGTGGTTTTGAACTCTATTGTGGGCCTCCACTAGCCTAGACAGTGAGTCAGAGCCAGTGGCACAACCAGCTGATTTAGTAAATTCATTCCAACCATTGATCAAGTCCAATAAAACCAAAACAAAAAATAATTTAGCCAACTGAGCTATTTGGCTGAAATGGTTGATTGACGGAGCTGAATAATATGCCTTACAGTGCCAGGCAGAGTAAGAACTCAGCCCTTCATAGGCCAGTTAAATGAAGCCAGCATCTTGTGACTGGATAAGTAATGGACACTTCTTCAGCTCCTCAATCAATCTTGGGATAGACCCAATACAAGTCCTCTGTTGAGAGGCTTTTACTTTTCAAAAGAACCTGAAACAAAATATTATATTTTGCTTAGATTTTTACTGATGCCAAATCCATCGTTCTTCTCTCTGGCTGGCTGTCACTTTCAAACTTTATCTGAACATTGACTGCCATCAACAGTTAAGATTTTCAGTTGGGTTCACTGCAGCCAAAAGCATTCTGATATTAGAACATTCAAGATATAGATTAAATTGTGTAGCAATGGCTGCCTGCCATCTTGACAGTACAAAGGCATGCATTTTCAGAGCATTAGCCATTGCTTGTTTTTGTGAAAAAATAGGAAATATTAGTAAAATTTGTACTTTGTGAATGGCAAGAGTAGAAATGAAAAAGTATCATTGAATGGTTTTTCCATACTGATGAAGAATGAAATTTTTATCACTTTCAGCTTTGCTCTTACATCTGTTTCCTGGAAAGAAAGAATTCAGTGCCAGTAACAAATATGCTAATTACAATTTGGGCCATAGCTTCAAAATCTTTAAGTAAATGCTGAATACTTTATTTCAGTCAGGAAATTTGCTAAGACACATTTCTCTTGACAGCTGCCAAGGAGAATGTCTGTTTTTAATACTTGAAAGATATACCAGATTTGCACTTTTAAATAACCATAGTTTTATAGCTCCTATTGGAGTCTTATTAAACACTTGACTACATTTTCAGCATTGAATGTCAGAAGGTAGCCTGCTTCGAATGTTTTTTTCCTTTTTTTTGATGCTAACCATACTATTATTCTAGAGCATTTATCTTAGTGTCACAAGAGCTAGTTGTTTTGCATTTTGTTTTTTATTCTATATAAACTCAGTATCATTGAACAATGACACATAAATATCCAACCTCCTGGTACCCAGAGTGCCTAGATTTATGTGCTCAATGAGAGCACAGCTTAACTAGCCCCAGTATTCCTGTCCCTCTTCAGGGGCCAATGCTGGTCTTCATACTCAGATTTATTGTGTGATGGTTCTCATTATTTTTAGATAGGCAGAAAAATCAGCATTACTATATAATGATCTCTTTATTTCCTTCACTTAAAACTGGCAAAGTACACCAAATGAAGTAACCAAATTAATGACAAATGGTGGAAAGGATTTTCTCATTCTAGTTTTCCAACACAATATGTTTATAAGGAAAGTAGTAAAGGCAAAAGTAGGCTTTATTTCAAAGGATCAAATGCATTAATGTATCAAAGACTTGTGTAAACATTTTATAGCCTCCACCTCTTCTTCTCCATGATGATAAAGAAATCTAACTCCCGTTCATCAAGATAGGTTCAAATTTATTTACAACTGGATGGGCTTGGGCCAAGCTATGTTTTCCTTAGCAAGACTTTAGGGGCCGGCCAAATGGCCCGGTGGTTAAGTGCTGGCTTGGGAAGCCTGCGGCCCTGGTTCGGGTCCCACATATGAGGGCCAGTGACACTGCCACCAAAAAAATAAAAAAAAGACTTTGGGTTGTCCTTTCACTAGGGGCTTCCTTTGTATAACATTTTAATACAGTTGAAATAAATGCTGACTTTGCTACAGAGCTAATAGTCTGAATGTTTGTGCACTTTATATACAAACGACATATTTTTCTCCTTGTTTAAACTACTTAATAAAACCTCATGAGAAATACTAAAAATAGTCAATGCCTTAAGATTGTTCTCTTCACATCTATAATACCACTTGGAACTTGATATTCTTCAGAGAAGGAGAAGAAACAGACAGATACTTAAACATCCTCATCAACATCATTAGTTTTCCCTTCACTATTTCTAGAATCTGCTATATGCCAAGAATTACAGTAGACACTTAAGATCCAATATCTCATTTAACATTTATAAAAATTTTACGTAAGGTAAATACTAGTATCCACTTTTATGGATAAGGAGACTAAATTTCAGAAAAGTAAAATGACTTGCCTGGGCTCATGTAGCTATGAAGTGGCAGAGCTGAAGTTCTTTACCAGTTTTGTTGGACTAGAAAATGTTTGGCTCTTTACACTAGGTTTTCTTAGAGGAATGAAAATAATAGAAGGCAAGGCGGATTTCTCCTACAAAGAGTAAGGTAGTAAAATATGTGCTCTACTATTCATTAGATCCAGTCACCTAGTGGCATCTGGGCTTACAATATTGATCAACTATATTATGAACTATGTGAGTCAGAAATCTCTCCTTATATGTCTCACATCACCAGAACACAGAACACAAGTAAGGGTTTCAGATGAGAAGTTCTAAGAAGACTTACAACTGGCTCCAGGCTATATCCAAACAAGGGTTTGGTCAGGGACAACAGCAAAAGGTAGCGATGTATTATTTGTAGAGGAAATGAAACTTACTTAAAGAAGAATTCCAAATTTTCAGGCTGAAGGGATTTTCACAATTATTTAGAACCATCTAATGAATGAGCTACTCTTACCGAATCTGATCATTTATTTAGCTCTCTCCTGTGACTTACACAAACAGTCTATTTCCTCTTATGAGTCATTTATTTATTTACCCATTCAACATAACCACAAGTATTTCTTGAAATTACCACGTGCCATGAACTGTGTCAGGTACCGAAAGGATATACAAGGTAGTAAGGCCAAAAGTATAAATTATACCTTTGAATGGATATGCACTGGTAAGCTGTCGTTCTTTTAACAGTCAACATGATGGACAAGTATTTGCTTAGTTAGCATTATTTTTCAAGGCATAAATTATATCAAAACTATGAATAAAATTGCCTATTTGCCTTTCATTTCTGCCTCCAAATTAGAAATGCCTGTCTTTATTACCTCCCTCTGTCTGTATCTTATCAAAACCAATATCAAGTCCTTTTTATACAGGAAGCTTCCCTAGTCCAGTTCAACCTCTCCATTAATTGCAATCTTATAACACTTGTTAGTTGTAATACATATGTTAGCTCTTCACTAAACATGATTCTTTTTGCTTTCTAATTGTTTCTTAGTGTAGGTCTTCTCTACCTTCTCATGTCCTGATCTTATATGCCTTTGTGTCCCACACAATCTTTGCTTCTCTATAAGCAAGTTGACTATAATAATAATCATGAAGGCCATAAAGCACAATATAAAAATCAACCCCTATAAAAATGTGCAATTTGATTATACAGCTCATTCTGAACAAAAAATGTCTGTTGAGCATTTTGACCTGAATACCTTTTTGCAACCCAAATTCATCAGGGCTAAGATTGAATTCATTAATTTTCCTTCCCTACCGTGCTTCTGTTTTGATTCCTATTTCAGAGAGGTCGATTCCTATGCTATCGACCCAAGTCAGAAATGCATATACCCTTGATTCACTTTCCCCCAGCAGACCCCAAGTCCTACATATAACTAGACCCCAAGTCCTGTTGATATCCCTCAAACCCATTCAGCTATTTCAGTACTCGCTGTTAATAGCCTATCTCTGTGCTTCCTCTCTTTCCCTACCCTCCAGCCCAATCAGCCTGAGCTGGTATAACAAAACTAAGCATGCGACTCTTCTGCTTAAAATCCCTATTCTTTTCCATGGGGTCAAGTCCCAATTCCCTAATAGGATTAATGAAGTCTTCCATAAGAATGTAGTCCATTTATACCATTTCAACATCAACTCTCATCCCTCTTGCTCCTGACCCCAATTTCCATAGTAACATAATTTTGGCTCTTCCAACCAGACTTTCCTTCCCTCATCTCTAGGCCTTTGCATGTGCTATTCCCTCCACAGAAGCACTCATTCCCTTTCACTCAGTTAACTCCCCCTACCACCTTCAGTCATTTGACCCTGGGTTATATGTCCCTATGATATTGTGCATAGACCTAATTATAATGCTGCTTGTCTGTCTCCTCCACTGAAATGCAATTAGAGTCAGGGTGTACCTCTTTGGTCATTGTAGATTTTCCCTCTGACACCATGTCTGGTCCATAAAGGGACTCAGTGAATATATATATATATATATATATATATATATATATATATATATATATTCATTATAATATATATATTCATATATATTCATATATATATTTAATGAATATATGTATATATATATATTCATTAAAGGAAAAAAGAGGTAGAGGGGGTGAAGGGAGCAAGAAATTATAGAGAGAAGTAGAAAAAAAGAAATTTATTTTATTATTCTACTTGCTCTCAAATATTAATTTGGGAGGGTCATTTCTGAACCACCAGTTTGGGGCATACTCTTAGGATACTGCCTCTTACTTTTGATTCAGTTACTTTTTCTTTCTTGCAGTTAGACTCATACTTTTGTGAGGAGGTTGATTGAATACAATAGCCAACATTCATAAATCAAATTGGTCCATGTAGAGACAAACACCCACCCACACCCAATGAATGACAACACTATGTTCTCACATACTGAGCTAATCAGCCCACTCTAAATACCTGTTTATTACTTTCACGGTGTCAGCCAATAGCCAAGTGAATTCAGTGAAGAAGTTAATAAATGTTTGTTCTGCCCTTAGCACTGCACTAAGCACTCAACAAATATTAAATGAATATGAGTCTTGAGAACCTGGAACTTGCTCTTAAGAACTTTTGTCTAGCTAAGAAAATAGTGCTAACTAAAATACAAGAAGTAATCATAGATACATATTGTGATAAAAAGATGCTTCTGTATTTACACGTCAGAGTAGTTTAGAAAACAAATCAACTTGATATTGGATCAACGAATATCAAAGAAATATTAACATCAGCTAGAACTTTAAAATGAGAAGATAAAAGATATTAACCTACAAAAAAAGCCCAGTGGAGTTAACGATGAGGTAGATGTACTCACCAAAACCTCTCAGTCGGTAAAGGTATAATCATGAAGGCCTGCTCTGTTCTCCCCACTATTTACATGAAAAGTGGTGTGCCAAATACAGGGCATTCAGCAATCACTAACTCAAGCCATCACCCTCATCCAAAAACATCTCCCACATGCATGGGAGCAGCAGCCAAGGTGTTCTGGTCAGGCGTTGGGAAATTGCCCTGGCTGACTAGGCTTTCTATGACTCCAGCAAGGAAATAATAGACCCTGTCTTGTTGCTGCACCACATGTACTCGAAAGGAAGAAATGATATCAAGGATTCCAAAGCATCCTATCACATTCTGTGCTCGAACTTTCACACAGTACAAGGCAAAGCAGTGTAAATGCTTTGGGCCTCTTTTTCCTCCCCAACCAATAAAAGACAATATCCGTTGAACTGTTGAAAGGAAACATGGCAGTTTAAATAATAGGTTTAGGCAAGTGAAAAGGCTCTTGGATGGGACCATTGCACTCTATAAACACTGAGTTTGTCTAGAGGCCACAGCTAATTTGACTACCTCTAACAACTGTTCATGGTGGGCGCTAGGTGTGCAGTGGAATGATGCCAGAGTGAACAAAAATAGAAAGCAAAGAGCAGAGCAGGGAATGTGTCCTGACTATACACTATGTTAATTTACTATTTATTTCTTGACAGAGGTGAAACATTCCAAATACCTTATTTTCTTCCCTTAACAGTGTTAAGTACATTATGAGACCAATAATGAAGAGAAAAAAACTTGTGTCTAGCTAACAAGCAAGCATATTTTGTGGTCCCTCTTTGCTATTAAATTAAATGATACAGGGGAGTATGGTCAAGCAATAAAAAAGAGTAAATATAGAGTTATTATAGTTTTGCATCTTGGCTCCGCCAGTGTTTAATCTTAGGCAGTTTATGGGGGGAGAGGGGGTCTCCAAATCTCACTTTCCCCATTAGTAAAATGGGGCTGATAATAATGTCTTCCTCATACAGTCAGTAGAATTCAATGAGGAAAATATATTTGGTAGGCTGCCTAGCACATGATAAGCTTTATTATACATTTGCCATTTATTAATATATTCATATTTTCCCTTATTCCTAGCTCTTTGAATTATCTGTAGTCTGAAATGTGAATGAACTTCAAGGCTCTGGGGCCTTTGGGCTTCCCTTAGAGAACAGGGAGGTGCTCTCAGCATCCCTCCCTGAGTACAGAAGGCCTTTTCTCCAAATAAGCCA
Organism: Aselliscus stoliczkanus; assembly: GCA_033961575.1. Classification (NCBI taxonomy): domain Eukaryota; kingdom Metazoa; phylum Chordata; class Mammalia; order Chiroptera; family Hipposideridae; genus Aselliscus; species Aselliscus stoliczkanus. The sequence goes on from CM066733.1 coordinate 125,920,360, forward strand.
CCTTCAGAGCACCTAAGGTCTCTCACATCACATAAATAGCATACATGTGCAGAGTATATAAAAGTGATAATTATTCTTTTTTTTTTTTTTAAGATTTTATTGGGGAATTGGGGGAGGGGAACAGCATTGGGGAATTGGGGGAGGAGAACAGACAAGTTGCTGTCCTTTTGTTCTTCAGTCTAATTGTGGAGGACGTTGCTTCACTGGCCCATGTTGGTATCATCATTGCGCTCTTCCTGGGTGAGGCAGATCAGGTCACTGGCCCTTGGACAGCAGCTCACTGTGGCTTCCCTCAGCTCTCTCTGGCTGCCAACCACTCATGGTAGCTCACAGCAGCCCACTGAAGCCCCACTGCAGCCTACGCCAGCTCCAAGTTGAGCTTTTGTTCACCATCTTAGCTGTAGAAGGCCCAGTGTCACTGGTCCGCATGTGGGATCCGAACTGGAGTCCTGCTGCTCATAGCTCATGCTCCTAAGCCAACTCTTAACCAACGAGCCACTTGGCCAGCCCATAATTATTCATTTTTATGTCTTTCTTTGGTAAGTCTAGGAAATCTTACAAATGGTATCCAGCCCACCAAATTCTAATATTTCTAATACTAACACATGCGGGGGGGGGGGGGGAGGATGTGTAGGTTTTGTGGGGGTAGGGGAAATGGGGGGGGACTGGTATTGGTAATTCTAGAAGAAAAAAAAGAAGCTAAGCTTTAAAATGTATGAATAACTCCAAATACTGGAAATAGCAATTTGTAAATATTTAGTGCTAGGGTGAATCCTGGAGATCATTTAGCTCAATTCCCCTTCCTAATGTCACACTGCAGGAAGATGAGACTCAGCAAAGTTAAGTGACCTGCCCAGATCCACACAGTAAGATCAGAGCCAGGGCAGGAGGCAGCTCCAGCAACTTCAGGTGTGTGTTCCATTAGTGTCTCTAAGAATTGAGCAAATGTTTGTTTGTTTTTGTTTTTTGTTGTTTTTTTTTAATTAGTTTTAGGTGTACAACACAGTGCAATAGTTATACATTTTACCCCTCAAAGTGACAACCCCCCACCCCCAATTCGCCACCCCCCCACATCATATATATCTATTACTCTTCCTCTGACTCTCTTCCACAGTATAATCCACATCCCGTGACTATCTATATATATTCAATTACAGTAGGTATACCACCTCCGCTTTAGTCATACAGTGCAGTGATCAAACCTCTACTCCACCCATGAAATGGTCTCCCTAACAAGACCTATGACCATCTGACATTCCACAGAATATTTACAACATTATTAATTATATTCCCCAAACTGTCTTTCATATCCCAGTGGCAATATTGTAGTTGCCTATTTCTGCTGTCTAATCCCTTCCCCTTCTCCCTCATTTCCATCCCCCTCCCAATTAGCGACCCTGATTTTTCGTCTATATCTGTGAGACAGTTTCTGTTTACTTTGCTCATTCATACAGTTTTTCAGATTCCACATATGAGTGAGATCATATGGTATTTGTCTTTCTCTGATTGACTTATTTCACTTAACATAATAGTCTCTAGGTCCATCCATATCATTGCAAATGGTATGATTTCAATCTTCTTTATAGCAGAGTAATACTCCATTGTATAAATATACCACAGTTTCTTAATCCAACCATCTACCGATGGGCATTTTGGTTGTTTCCAACTCTTAGCTATTGTAAATTGTGCTGCTATGAACATAGGGGTGCATAACTTTTTTTGAATAAGTGTCTTCGTTTTTTCAGGATAAATACCTAGGAGTGGAATTGCTGGGTCAAACGGTAGCTCTATTTCCAGTTCTTTGAGATACCTCCATACTGACTTTCATAGTAGCTGCACCAATCTGCAATCCCACCAACAGTGCAGCAGGGTCCCCTTTTCCCCACAGCCCCGCCAGCACTTGTTGTTTGTTGATTTATTGATGATAGCCATTCTGACTGGGGTGAGGTGGTATCTCATGGTGGTTTTTATTTGCATTTCCCTAATGACCAGTGAGGTTGAACTTTTTTTCATATGCCTGTTGGCCATCTGTATGTCCTCTTTAGAGAAATGTCTCTTCATATCTTCTGCCCATTTTTTAATTGGGTTGTTTGTTTTTTTGGTGTTGAGTTTCATGAGTGTTTTATAAATTTTGGATATTAACCCCTTATCAGATATATCATTGGCAAATATATTCTCCCATTCAGTAGGCTTCCTTTTTGTTTTATTAATGGTTTCCTTTGTTGTGGAAAAACTTTTAAGTCTGATATAATCCCATATGTTCATTTTTTCATTTACTTCCCTTGCCCGTAGGGATGTATCAGTAAAAATATTGCTCCGGGTAATGTCTGCAAATGTACTCCCTATATTTTCTTTTAGGATTTTTATGATTTCAGGTCTTCCATTTAAGTCTTTAATCCATTTTGAATTTGTTCTTGTATAAGGCATAAGGAGGTCCAGTTTCATTTTTTTGCATGTGTCAGTCCAATTTTCCCAGCACCATTTATTGAATAGACTATCTTTACTCCAGTGTAAATTCTTGCTTCCCTTGTCATAGATTAACTGTCTGTAAATGCCTGGATTCATTTCTGGGCTCTCTGTTCTGTTCCACTGATTGATGTGCCTGTTTTTATGCCAATATCAAACTGTCTTGATTACTGTAGCCTTGTAGTAGGTTTTGATGTCTGGTAGCATGATCCCCCCGACTTTGTTTTTATTTCTCAGAATTGCCGAGGCTATTCTGGGTCTTTTATGATTCCATATAAATTTTAGGATTATATTTTCTATTTCAGTGAAAAATGCCCTTGGTAGTTTGATAGGAATTGCATTGAATCTATATATTGCTTTAGGCAGTATGGATATTTTAACTATATTAATTCTTCCTATCCATGAGCATGGTAGGTGTTTCCATTTATTTGTATCTTCTATGATTTCTTTCTTCAGTGTCTTATAATTTTCTGAGTACAGATCTTTCACTTCTTTGGTTAAATTTATTCCTAGGTATTTTATAGTTCTTGACGCAATTGTAAATGGGACAGTTTTCTTAATTTCTCTTTCCGTTAGTTTATTATTGGTATATGCAAATGCCACTGATTTCTGAACATGGATTTTATATCCTGCTACTTTACTGAATTCATCTATCAGTTCCAATAGTTTTTTGATGGAGTCTTTGGGGTTCTCTATATACAGTATCATGTCATCTGCATATCATGACAATTTTACTTCTTCCTTGCCAATTTGGATGCCTTTTATTTCTTTTTGTTGTCTGATTGCTGTGGCTAGAACTTCCAGCACTATGTTGAATAAAAGAGGAGAAAGTGGACAGCCTTGTCTTGTTCTTGATCTTAAGGGGAATGGTTTTAGCTTTTCCCCATTGAGTATGATGTTAGCTGTAGGTTTATCATATATGGCTTTTATTATGCTGAGATATGATCCCTATATTCCCACTTTGCTAAGGGTTTTTAACATAAATGGCTGTTGGATTTTGTCAAATGCTTTTTCTGCATCTATTGAAATGACCATGTGATCTTTATCCTTCATTTTGTTGATGTGGTGTATCACATTAATTGATTTACGGATGTTGAACCAGCCTTGCGCACTAGGGATGAATCCCACTTGATCATGATGTATGATCTTAATATATTGCTGAATTCTGTTTGCTAATATTTTATTGAGAATTTTTGCATCTATATTCATCAGGGAGATTGGCCTGTAGTTTTCCTTTTTTGTGCTGTCTTTATCTGGTTTTGGAATCAGGGTGATAGTGGCTTCATAAAAAGAGTTTGGGAGCCTTCCCTCCTTCTAGATTTTTTGGAATAGTTTGAGAAGAATAGGTGATAGTTCTTTTTTGAATGTTTGATAAAATTCACTTGTGAAGCCGTCTGGTCCAGGGCTTTTGTTTTTTGGGAGCTTGTCAATTACTGATTCAATTTCCTTGGTAGTAATCAGGGTATTTAGATTTTCTGTTTCTTCTTGCGTTAGCTTTGGAAGGTTGTATGCTTCTAGAAAATTATCCATTTCTTCCAGATTGTCAAATTTGTTGGCATATAGTTGCTCATAGTAATTTCTTAGAATTTTTTGTATTTCTGTGATGTCTGTAGTCATTTCCCCTCTTTCATTCCTGATTTTGCTAATTTGAGTCCTCTCTCTTTTTTTTTTTGATGAGCCTGGCTAGAGGTTTGTCAATTTTGTTTATCTTCTCAAGAAACCAGCTCTTGGTTTCATTGATCTTTTGAATTGTTTTTCTGTTCTCTATATTGTTTATTTCTGCTCTGGTCTTTATTATCTCCTTTCTTGTACTCCCCTTGGGCCTCTTTTGCTGTTCTTTTTCCAGTTCCCTTAGGTGTAAGGCTAACCTGTTGATTTGAGATTTTTCTTCCTTCTTTAGGTAGGCCTGCACTGCTATAAACTTCCCTCTTAGGACTGCTTTCACAGCATCCCAGAGGTTTTGGGTCGTGGTGTTTTCATTTTCGTTTGTCTCGAGGTATGTTTTGATTTCCTCCTTGATCTCATTTGTTACCCACTCACTATTTAATAGCATATTGTTTAGCCTCCATTTATTTGTCAGCTTCCCGGATTTCTTCTTATAATTGATTTCTAGTTTCATAGCATTGTGGTCAGAGAATACAGTTGAAATGATTTCAATCTTCTTAAATTTATTGAGACTTGTTTTGTGGCTTAACATGTGGTCTATCTTAGAAAATGTTCCATGTGCACTTGAAAAGAACGTATATTCTGTAGCTTTGGGATGAAATGCTCTGAAAATGTCTGTTAAATCCAGCTGGTCTAATGTGTCATTTAAGGTTGCTGTTTCCACATTGATTTTCTGTCTGGAGGATCTGTCCATTAGTGCCAGTGGGGTGTTGAAGTCCCCTACTATGATAGTGTTACTGTTGATCTCTGTCTTTATGTCTGACAATATCTGTTTTATATATTTAGGGGCTCCTATGTTAGGTGCATAGATGTTTACTAGAGTTACGTCCTCTTGTTGGATCGATCCCTTCATTACTATGAAGTGTCCTTCTTTGTCCTTTGTTATATTCTTCAATTTGAAGTCCATTTCATCTGATATAAGTATCACTACTCCAGCTTTTTTCTCAGTACCATTTGCATGAAATATTTTACTCCATCCCTTTACTTTCAGCCTGAATGAGTCTTTGGATCTGAGGTGAGTCTCTTGTATACAGCATATGCTGGGGTCTTGCTTTCTTATCCATTCAGCCACCCTATGTCTTTTTATTGGAGCATTTAATCCATTTACATTTAATGTGATTATTGATAGGTATGTATTTATTGCCATTTTGATATTTGTGTTCGTAGTCTTTCTTGGGTTGTTTTTGTCTTCTACCTAAAGAAGCCCTTTTAGCATTTCCTGCAAAGCTGGCTTGGTGGAAATGAATTCCCTTAACTTATTCTTTTCTGCAAAGCTCCTTATCTAGCCTTCAATTTTAAATAATAACCTTGCTGGATACAGCAATCTCGGTTGTAGGCCTTTATTTTTCATCACTTTGAAAACCTCCTGCCACTCCCTTCTGGCCTGCAAAATTTCTGTAGAAAAGTCAGCTGATAATCTTATGGGGGTACCCTTGTAAGTAACTCGCTGCCTTTCCCTTGCTGCTTTAAGGATTCTGTCTTTGTCCTTAACCCTTGCCATTTTCACTATAATGTGTCTTGGAGTGGGCCTGTTTGGAATCATCCTGGTTGGAACTCTCTGCACTTCCTGAGCTTGTATTTCAATGTCCTTTGCCAGGTTAGGGAAGTTTTCAGACATTATTACTTCAAATATATTCTCAATCCCTTGCTCCCTCTCTTCTCCTTCTGGTACTCCAATGACCCGGGGTTTATTGGGTTTGATGTTATCCCCCAGCATTCTTAAACTATTTTCCATGTTTTTCATTCTTTTTTCTTTTTGTTGTTCCGCATGGGTGATCTCTGCTATTTTGTCTTCTAAGTCACTGATTCAATTTTCTGCTTCATCCAATCTGCTAGTGATTCCATCAAGTTTGTTATTTAATTCAGTAATTGTGTTCTTAAGTTCTAGCTGGTTGCTTTTCATGATTTCTCTATCCTTCTTTATATTTTCATTAATTTCCTTGAACATTCTAATAATCAGTGTTCTGAACTCTGTCTCCGATAGGTTGGTTACCTCTATTTCTTCTATTTCCACTGATTCAGGAAGTTTCTTCTGTTCTTTTATTTGTGTTGTGTTTCTTTGTCTCCCCATTCTGGCTTACTCTTTGTGTTTGCTTCAATATAACAGATAGATCCCCCAGGTTTCTCAGTCTTTTCTTGGTAAACTTATAAGGTGTGTGTCCTTTATATTTGAATTACTCAGTCTCCCTATTCTCCTGTGCTTGTATCTGAGGTGTTCTTTGTGTCGTGCGTCCTCATTTGTTGAAGTTTTAGTTTTGATTACTTTTGGTTTGTCAGTAGGTGGGATTGACTCCCAGATTGATTAGCTGTGAGGATCAGCAGCGTCTGCAGTTTATGAGCTGCTGTGAGAGGATTGACCCCTCTGATGAAACTTGGACCCTATGGGCCCTAGTACCTGTAGCAACTTCCTTTTGGGTGTGACTCTTGTATGTCAAACCCAGAAATACTCTGGTTTTTTCTAAAGTTGGCCTCCAGGTATGATGATTCATGTGTCTGTTTGTTTGGACCCACTGCTGCAGCATGATTTTAGAGCATAACAGATCAACAAGAACAACCTCTGCAGCCACCAAAGGAAACCAAATGCTTGCACAAGTAAAAACAACCAACCATCAAACTACAGTCAACTTGTACAGAAATATCAATCATACTAATGAAGAAAACAAACAGTAACAAAACAAAAACCACACACACATAATAATAACAGAAGAGAAAATGAAATAAAATACAATATCCTAAAATAAAAAATAGAATAAACGTGAGAAACCGATTAGCTATACCTAAAAAATAAAAAATAAAAATAAACTAAAGTAATAATAATAAAAAAAGTAAGAATAAAAATTAAAAAAATAAAATTTGCAGAAAAAAAGGAAAAGAGGAAAAGTATAGCAGTGAGAAGAATGAATAAAATAAGAGAGAAAGTGAGGGTGGGGAAAAACGAAAAAGAAAAGAAAGAAAAAGAAAAAAAAAAATATATATATATATATTTGTCTACACATCCATATATATGGACATATATTCACCTATATACACCTATATATATGCCTATATTAAAAACCACCAAATGATAAGAATGAAATAGAAATAAAAACCAAAAACAACCAAGATAAGCAGCCAATAAAAGGAAAACAAAACAGAATAAAACCAAACAAACCAAAAATACCCGTGCCGGTCTAGGCTAAAGTCCACCAAGCTCTCTTCAGTTTGTCTGCTGTACAAAAATTCCTGTGCGTCTTGTGGGAACAGTAGGCCACCTGATGCCTAGCGTGATCCTGGCACTGCAGGTTTGCTGTACTTGAGTGTGGTTGTGACATGTGATTGGTGGTTTTTACAAAGTCACTGCCGTTTTGCTTTTGCCTGTCCCAAGGCAGGCTGCACCCCCCAAGGCTCAATGAGTGTCTCTGGGCACCCTTTCCGTTGACAGCTGAATTCCTCACTACCAAAAGCCTGCTGCTAAGAATCTGTTAATTAGTGCCTCAGCAGGTGAACCTGCCCTGCCTCCTAAGCCTTGCATAAAGGTGGAGGAGGGGTAGGTAGTCTCACTCTGCAGCCTTTACTGGGTGGAAATTCTCAACGCCCTGCAGGTAGGGATATCTTCCTAATCTGCCCCTGTTACTCCATTCCGGAGTCAGTTTAAGACTGTCTTGGCACTGGCCAAAGTTTGTGGGAGTGGGTGGATTATTGGGTTTTTTTTTGCTTTCTGTTCAAGAGTAGAAAAAGGAAAAAAAATAAAATAAATAAATAAATAAATAAATAAATAAATAAATAAACAAAGCCACAGTTCCAACACTGTTTTAAGCTAAGGCCTTTGCCTCTTATGCTCCAGCGGAGTTCCTGCTGCTCTCCCAAAGGGTCTGCCGGGATTTAGGGAATTGTGCGCACCCTACCATGTGGCTAAGATCCCCGCTCTGCATCTCTCGGGGCCCTGCGTCTCCGCCCAGCGCGCTGCGTGTCCGAGCAAGACTTCTTTTTCCCCTCCTCCCGGGTTTCAGGCTTCTGCCTCGGAGCGGTGCGCGCCCGCGCGGATCTCCTGCTGCGCTTCTGGAGGGACTGCTGCCAGGGTTCAGGGGACTGCGCGCACCTTTCCGCGGCTCAGATCCCCGCTCCGTCTCTCGGGGACCTGCGTCTCCAGCCGGTGCGCTGCTTCTCCGTGGGCGAGTCCTCTTTTTTCCCCTGCTCCCGGGTTTCAGGCTTCTGCGCTCTGCGGGACCCGGTGGGCACAGAGACTGATCCCTGAACCGGGAGGGTGCAGGGGTTGATCTTGCCCTGTCGCTACAGGGCTCTGCACCCTGCTTCCTGGGGACCTGGGGAGCCGTGGGTGCAGCTCGTTCCTCTGCACAGTCGTCTCCTCTCTCTCCTCCCGCACTTGCCCGGCCTGAGGCTTCTGCCTCAGACTGCAAACCAACGCGCTCTTGCTGAACTCTAGGTGGGCCGCGGGCCGCAGGGAGCGAGCCGGGAACACTCACCATGACTCAGCAGCCGCGGGTGCGGGCTGCACCTCACGCGTCTCGCCACCTTCTTCCCCTACTCGCCCGGCCTGCCCACCTTCCAGCAATCCTTGTGTGGAACTCTTAGTTGCTCTGTGTGATGAGTAGATGTCTCTTTGAAGCGTATTAGAAGTTCAAATTGTGGATATTTCCAGGGGAGATTTCATGGAGCCCTCCTCTCAGCCGCCATCTTGCCCCTCCTCGCAAATGTTTTCTTAAACAGCTCAAAGAGCATTTACAACAAAACTATGTTTTATTTTAATCATATTTTGAAAGCACAGCCATTCTTTATCTTGATTTTCAGTGACTGAATTTTTTTTTTTCTTTTCTCTGAACATTATAAATGTGACTATCTTAGTCTGTTTGTGCTGCTAGAACAGAATACCATAGACTGGGTGGGTGACTTATAAACAAAAAAACATTTCTCACACTTCTGGAGGCAGACAAGTCCAAGACCAAGGCACTGGCAAGTTCCATGTCTGTAAAGGCTTCCTGGTTCACAGACAGTGTGCCTTTCCACTGTGTTGTCACATGGTGGAAGGGCAAGGGATCTCTGTGGCGTCTCTTTTCTAAGTGCACTAATATCTTTCATGAGGGCTCCACTATCATGACTGAATCACCTCCCAAATGCCCTCCGAATTCCATCCATTGGGTATTAGCATTTCAATATATGAACTTAGGGGGAGGGGGAGCACAAATATTTGGTTCATAGGCGTGAGTGATCAGCAATTTTAAAAACAGGCATTCTTTCCTCTCTTTGAAATTTAAGTGGAAATGGGTTCAAGGGTTTGCTTTTTTTCTTATGTGTTATCTTCCCTTTTCCACATCTATGCATTTGCTTCTAATATTCTCTCTACCCAACATGCCCTTTGTCCTTTCCCCATGTGTCTGAAGCCTTTTCTTTTTTTTTTAGAGGGCAGTGTCACTGGCCCTCATATGTGGGGTCCCAAGCCAGCTCCCAACCACTGCACCACTCAGCCGGCCCTGAAGCCTCTTTTCTTTACAAACAAGTTCAAACATCTCTGCATCAACCACTGATCCTCCCAAGTTTCTGAAAGAGACTCCTATCCCTTGAACTTCCATTTCTCTTCATTGGTGTTCCTCCCAAAGTACTTTTCACTTGTAACGTTATTAAAATATTTCTGTATCCCCTACGTTATCAAGCACAATGTCTTACACATAGTAGGTGTTCAATGTTAAAAAAAAAAAAGTAGCCGGCCGGCCAAGTGGCGCAATGGTTGAGCGCTGGCTTGGGAAGCCAGCGGCCCCGGTTCGGGTCCCACATATGAGGGCCAGTGACACTGCCCTCCAAAAAAAAAAAAAAAAGTAGCCAAGTCTATATCTCAGTTTAAATTACCATGGCCCAATTGGAAATGACCATTGCTACTAACAGAGAGCCTTTTATCTGCAATAGAAAACCCAGGTTCATGAACCTAAAACACTCTGTTCAGAGAGATATCCCAGCTAAATGTGCCTATGTAAATAAAATAATATTTTTTAGACTTATTTTCTTATTGTTTGATTAAACCTTGACAATTGTCACTTATTATCAATAAATCACTAGAAAATATTATAGCCCTTGATAATAATGTCACCTATTTAGTCATTATTGATGTAATTTAATTATACATCTTAAGTTTAATATAGCATTTATAGAAACTCAATTAATCTTATATTAATTTGGCTTTGGATTGTGAACCATCTTCCTGCATTATCAAGAATGACAAAAGAGGTTTGGAGAGAAATGCATCTGAGAAAGCCAGAGAATACAAAGCCCTATGCAAGAGTCTTAATTCTATTACATAGCTTGCCTTGTGGATTTGCATATTTTATATTAATATATAAAGAATAAGTATTAACTACATTTAATAAAAGACTGGGATGCAGAAAAATTAATTTGTTTACTGAAAGTCATACAGCTAGTGCATTTCAGCTGTGGGATTAGAACCTATGTCACTGGACTCAAAGTCTTTGAATCTTTCTACTACTCGCCTTTGACTTATGAAAAATTGTACCATTGTATATTTCTACACTTCAATACCAAAAAAAAACACCTCAAGAGAAGCGGTAGTGGTAGCAGCAGCACTAGTTGTTGTAATAACTTGAGCCATCTTAAAATAACTTTAAATCCCTTATTAGATTTCGTAAGGTTGAACTGGCTTTTTAAAGAGCCCCAGTGTTTTCCTTGAGCCTAATTTAGAGATTTTGTTTCATCTTCTAATATATTGAACATGTCCTGTTGCTTTTGAGAAATTAAAGAATGCCGAGGACTTAATTTCTGACCAGAGTAGACATGAGGAGGCTTTAAGATCAAAAGCATATAACATGTGCTTGATACATTCTGCTTTCATAACTAAAGCTACTAAACACTCATTTCTACCATCAGTTGGGATTGTAGGCAAAAATCACTGGTTCCCTACTACTTAAACATTTCTGATTCAGAAATAGCTTTCCTGAAAATAAAGAAATTAAAGCATTGGGAAGACTTCCATGACCACAGCTGCTAATATAATAGTAACTGACCCTTTTATTAACTTAGCCAGCATTTATAATCTGTGCTACTGCTTTTGCATAGGTATCTTGGAATAGGTTTTTTTCTCCATATATATCCCAATAAAATTTTATTTTTTGAGGATATGTTCACACATTAAACTAATTTACAGTAACCTATGAATAATCTATGAAGTATATGGTCCCCTTGATAGATGGAAAGAGGATCAAGTGATAGCTTTTTGTTACTGATGCTTTCCTCAAAGTGTAATCCTTAGACCACCTTAGTCATGAGCACCTAAGGTATTTCTTAAAAACATAGTGCCAGAATCTCTCCATGGAGGAGGTCCTGGAGTCTGAGTCTGATACGCACTAGAGTTTGAAAATCAGTGAACTAGAGGGTAAGAGTGGGGGCACAAGAAACAACAAACACAGACACGTAATATGGCTTACGGTTAGGGAAGGCTAACCAGACACCAAACTGCTCGTCTCTAAACTTTGCCTGACCGCTTCTCAATTCCCTGTTCTGCAGGTTCACAGCACAAGTCATTTCTCACTGAGGATTATTAACTTTCCTTATGTGATGAGATTTCACTGGAAATGTGAAATCGTTCTACCAGAAACATCACCAGTGGGTTCTAAAAAAGCCAGCTCCAAACAGTCTGCTGGCTGAGTGGCCATGTGGACGGTTATAACGGAGCTCCCAATGGACTCAAGGAAGTGCTGTAGGTTGGGTGGTCTCTGTGAACAGTAGTTCAAGGAGTACAACAGAAAACACTGCATGTAATTTAATATAGCACACAGTCTCGACTCTGACAAGGCCCAGGTCTGACTCGTGTGAAGATCGAATTACCTCTCTGTCCACAGAGGGACACCCCTCCCCAACCACCACCATTGGCAGTGTCTGTGGGAAGACTTACTAGCAGCTGTGCTACCTTATCTAGTCAAAGGAAAGAAAGAGGTCATCAGATTCCAGGGCTGCCAGTTGTTAAACCTTTCTAAGAACCACAAAGGGGAGGTGGAGGGCGTGGGGGGCAGGTAGAGGGTTTTAAGGAAAAGATACACAAAAGTAGTTCTAATTCCTTTGAGAACATAATCTAGGATTTATTTTTCTGAAATAAAAACCTGGAAGGGAAAAATAAACACATATTAAACTATTAATGACCAAATATCACTTAGGGATTTAACTATATTTTCCTTCCTATTCTAATGTTCTGAAGCCAAAGCCAGAATACTCAGAAAGACTAATTGCCAATGAAATTGAGACTGATAAGCATTTGATTAACTTCTGTCATATTTATTTAATGTATTATACCGGGATACATTAGTAACAAAACTAAAATAAAATAAAAATAAATCTCTTAACCTAACAAAGAAAACTTCGAAGTTTAAATGGACCCCTGAAAAAGTCTTGGCATCACAAAATCACCCAGAAACTCTTCAAAACTAAATTAGTAGTCAACGTGGCCTAGAAAAGTGATAAACGTTATCTATATAATATTAACTGAAGCTACAAGTCACCCTTTGAATTAATCATTTCATTTTCAAGCTTCCTTTTGAAAAGCCTGAAACTCAAGTTCTATGCTCTTCTTGAGTCCCAAAGTTACTAGGGTTTTCTAAAAGTCAGTCTATTTTGTGAGGCACCAGAGGTAAATAATATGACTGCTCCCCACAGCCTCCAGGCTGATCCCTCTACAGCCTTGAGACTGACTGTTTTACTGTTATCTTACATTTGTTTACCCCTATCTTATAGCTTAAGCTTCTCAGGTCAAGGACCCTGTCTTTGGTGGTTTATGCTTTCTGAAGCAATAGACTTCTCTGTAAATAATTATGTTTGGTCATCACAAGACACTTTAATTGGATTTTCCCACAAAAAAAGCAAGTCTTTTAAAGGGTGCTTTATAGTTAAAGCACAACAGAACACTTATTGGGCCTTTTTCTATGAGGCTTATCAATACAAGCACAAGTTGGAAAACTCAAGGCACAAAAAAAGCTAGTCACAATCAAGAGAGGTTCAAGTGTTTCTCAGAGCCTGGGTTATGGTCCCAGCACTGCTGGCAGAACCCTCCAAAACAGACAAGAAGTGATAAATCTGTTAATTATTGTTATTTTGGAAGATTTTGAGACCAAGTCGTCTTTTTGCCTCAGTGAAATGACTATTATTTGGAGTATGAAAGATACAACCAGACCTTTGTTTACTAGCAGAGGCATTATCATGTACATACTTAATGAATTTCATTTTCTAATTCTCTAGCATGTATTTATGTTGCAGTTTCAAACTTAGTGGGGCATCAGAATCACTACGAAACATTTTAAAAGAATAAAACAGCCACATATCATACACATGCAAAGCTCCAGAGGTGGGTCTGATTTTTGATGATCTGCTGGTTGGAGACCACTACATATGCCCAAAGAGTTGAGTGGATCCCCTAGACCTGTCCTGTACCTCTTCAAAGTACCTAGTACACAACAGGAGGGCCTAGAGCCCCAGACTCAGAATTCAGGAGCCTTCTCAGTTTATCAGCACACAATCACCTTATATGAGAAATTTAAAACATCCCCAAAACCTAGCTACACAAACAACTGAAATTTTCTAATAGCTTTTGAGATAATTGGAAAATTGGTGAGGGCATATATGACATTGGCTCACCTTTCACTGTCCAATAAAGTCACCTAGGAAGCTTTATAAAAATACCATGCCTAGTTTCTATCCCAAGAGATTATGGTTTAAATTGTTTGGATGTGGCCTTGGCATCATTCCAAGTGATTTTAACGTGTAGACAAGTTTGAGACCCACAAAGGATGAAATAATAATTCTACAAGAAACATCAATGAAGTACATATATAAGCAGGCACATTGCCTAGATTTTTTGATACCTAAGTCTCATGAAAATATATTGAAGTAGTGAAATTCTCATTAGCAGATGCAGAAACAGAAAACACCCTAGAACCCTCCTCCTCAAAGTGAGGTCCAGGTATCAGTAACAACAGCACCACATGGGAGCTTGTTAGGTATGCAGATTACCATGATGCAAGCCAGGTCTTCTGAATCAGAATTTAGTATTTTAACAAGATTCTCCAGTGATTTGTCCACATATTCAAGTTTGAAAAGCACACTGCTCTAGGGAGAATTAATACTCATGATGCTTCTCATGGGAGTGAATGGACCCTCCCTGCACATACCTGCCTTGGGGATGAAACTCTTTGGTATCAGTGAGTCCCAATAGAAAGACTTTCCTCCAGTGAGTATAACTGAGTGAAGTGGGGCTATATCACCTATCTCATAACCTTGGCTTTTTCAGTCAAACAACTATATATTACTATATATTATATTACTGTATGCAGGAGGTACTTTAGAGAATCTAAAAAAGAACGGAATAATCTATAGGAGATTAACTTCTGTCAGATGCCCTGAACTAATGGCTCCTGTGTTACCTCCTTTGACCTTTGGTTACATGTCTGCTACCTCAACCCTTGTTTGAACCCTCAACTCTTGGCCTTGACCCTGTCTCTCCCTAAATCTCAGCAGAGCCAAGGATGAAAGGATCTTAAATTCTACATACAGATGAAGTACTCGTGGTAGGCCTTAATTCATTCACTCTTCACGAACACTGTACTGGGTGTTATGATCCAAAGATGAATAGGATGACATTCCTGATTGTAAGTAATTAATAAGTTAATGGGAGAGACAGACGATAATAGATCATTACAATATGTGTAACAAATGGGAATACCATATGTTGGTGAGGGCATGATAAGATCCATATTTTGTACACTGCTTGTGGGAGTATATGAATTGCTGAAACCTTCCTACGAGCAATTTGGTAATATGTATTAAAAGCCTTAAAATATTCTTGAATTTGGATCATTTATACATGACACATTGAGGAGCCATTGTAATGGGTTTAGTAGGGAGGACAGGATCAGATTTGTATTTTGGAAAGTTTACTTTGGCATAATGTAGGGAATGAATTGGAAGGGTGCAAGACTGGAAGCAGGAAGATTAATTAATAGGCTGTTATAGCAACCCAACATTTTTCTAATCTAAGAAAAGATGAGAATCTGGAATAGGGCCATGATTATGTCTGGCTCCTATGAGCCTAATATGTTTCTAGTCTTACCTCTGAAGTGCCTCTTCTCGGAAACAATAGAGACGGGCTATCGCAAGCACAGATTTACAAAAATGCTTACTGTTGCAATGTTTGTAATAGTGAAGAGTAAAAAGGCACTTCAAGTTATCCTTAAACAAATCTTAATATATCAATTTGATGGAATTTATAGTTATTAAAATCATATTTATAAATAATTGTAATAAAGTGAGCTAAGCATATGATACAATGTAATATGAAGCAAAATCCTGAGGTCAAAATTATCCAAACATTCATTCAAGCTCTAATCTCTGCCTAACTCTATTGACCTATGCCCATGAGGCTCCATCTGTACTGAAATGCTGGTTATTCCCTACATATAGCAAATTCTCTCACAATCCCATGCTACTAACTATGCTAGGTTTGTTTGGGGGTTTTTGTTTTTTATAAAAATATATTTTTTCCTTTACGGCTCAGAGAAAAACCAAAGGTGATCCCCCTCCCCCCGCCCCCCCCCCATACTCCCAGGACAGCCCAGGTCCCTGGAGTCATCCGTTAAATGAACTAGTTAGTTATCTACTGAATTGTCCCCTCTCGGGACTTCCTTTCCCTCTGCCTAGTGGATACAATCTACCACAGAACTTGAAACTGTCTTTTTCCTGTGCTTGTCTCCATTTCTCATTCAGTGTCTCTTCCTCCTGGAGGTTAATTACCTCACTGGAATAAAAGACTTCTTAGAGGAGGAGACACTTGCCTTTCTGAATATTTGAAAGCCACAAAACATTTCAGAATGTATTTTAAATATGTTATTCTGATGTCTTGAGAGATTGAAAAAAAATGTTTAGAAATAAGTTCATAAATAAAGATGCTGATAAAATGGAGAAACAACCTATTGTGCAGCTTCATGGAAAATAAAGAGTTTATTATTAAAGACAGTATAAAAAAAATCTAAGAAGAACAAAAATTTTAAAAGGGACTTGGAGAAGAGATTGGCCTTCAGAAGCTGAATATGTAGAGGAAAATAAAATCTAGAGAAAGGTCTGAAGGTGGGATATTCCCAAGCATGTTTGCAGCAAAATGCATACATGGGCTGATGCCAAGGCTCTGTGGAAAGCCAATGGTGGGAAAATTAGGTAGAAAAGTCTAGAAAGAGCCAAACTTTGGTAGTTGAATGTTCATATTGAAGTATTTAAACTTTATTTTTCATATTCTAGGAATTCATTGAAGGTTTTCATATGCTCATATAGGCAATGGAATGATTATATCTGTGTATTTTAAGGATTACTGACAGTATGCGAGAAAGATGGCAGGGAGGAGAACCTGGAGGCTGGAAGCTCCTAAATTGGTCTTCTGTTCAAAACTTCACTTAAACTCTAGACCCATAAATTGTTCTGCCTACAGGGCCATCTTACCTGCTTCCACAAAAGTCATTAAGTCTGAAAAGGAGTTTGTCAAGGATATTTGTTTATCCCATGAATTGAATTGTGCATTAATAGCTAAACATACATATGCAATTTAAAAAAAAAATTCTTAAGGTGTTGGTTTCCCCAAATAACTAGAATTTGGGAGATCTAAAGTACTCTGCTGGGGCTTTTGTGTCCTGGGAATTTAGAGTAGATGAAGATGAGGGGTATCACTTGCCAGCAAGCTACAAGGCTTGAAGGTAAGGAAAAAAATACAGAAGTCCATGTGTTGAGGTGAACCTCAAATTCAATCCATTCAAGATTCTAACTGAGTCAACCTTATGAAAGTCTAATCAGAAAGAGGAAACTGATGAGGGCAAGAGGATCTGAAGCAGGGGTGGGAAGGATGCCCTGAGGCAAAGAAGATGGCTGGAAGGATGACTGCAGTGGCTCTCCATAAAGGGCTTTAATGTACTGGACATGCATAGTGAAATTGTCCAAATTTTTATCCTTGCTTGGTCATATTTTGCCTTTCAGTACAAGTCCAACCTTTTGGTGTAGCTTTCTGTGGTGCTTCACTATTAACATTTTGGAAATCATATGATATCCTAGAATATATCAGACAACCCCCTCCTAGAACACTTCTGTATCATCAGTGCTGGAATTTTCTAATATCCTATTGACATTTATCATTTCTCTCTTCTCTCCCTCGCTCTCTCTCCTTGCAGTGTTCTATTTGATTCAGTTTGCTATCTTAACATAGTGTCTTATTCTTCCCTCCCCACTTTTTCCCTGCTTCATTCTATTTCAGTTCATTCTCTCTTTCCTTTTCCTGTCTTATTTGTGGTATCAAAATACACAGGCCTTTAGTTTCACCTCTCCTTCCACTAGTACTGGTTCTGATTTGTGGTCCACATAACTAAGGGTTTTCTAGACCAAAAACCAATATGGATATGAAGCAGTATACTAGCATCTGTGCAGGGATTAAATGCCCTGAAACTTTGTCTTCTTGGCTGGGACCAGGCATCCTCTAAGCCTCTCCCAGATTCTCTCCTGAGCAAGGTCCTTTGCCATCAGGATTTGCTTGTGTCATATTACAAACCCTTGACCATCCACACTTCCAACAGCGAATTTTGCAGGAATTCAGCTGTAACACCCCACCTGATCAATGTGCCAAGTATTGCACTAAACACTAAGGACACTGGGTGACTAAGGCTTCTGTTTTTGAGACTTTCTCTTCCAGAAACTTATAGTATAAAGGGAGATCAGACAACTGCATACATAATTACAATATAATATAATAAATACAATATATAAACATACTGCATTAATTTTTTTAAGCTAATCCTGGATCAAGCTTTCGGTCTTGTAAACCAGCAGTCACTTCGTACTAGATTAGCCACATTTGGTTCCAGTGTGGGACAAGGCAGTGGGAAAATATATGTATATTTTCTCTCTCTCCCTCCTCTTCTCTCTCTCTCTCTTATACACCAGTGGGTAACCTAATTCATATCCAACTTCAACATTTTAATTTGATGAGTAAATTAGGGCATTGTTACACTAGCAGTGGGTGCATATGCTGGGCTGTATATAATTCATATGTATCTACTATTTTTGGTCTTCAGATTTATTGAACTCATATATTTATGAATATGGAAGGGAAAGAACTATTTCCCTAGGACAGAAAAAAATGCTGAAATCAAGAAAACTTCAGGAAATATGTATACAATGTCTGGTTGCAAGGATTTTTTGATTTTGTTGCTTCTATTGGTAATTTCTCACTCCACATCAAAGATTAGAGATACTGTGATCTACTGGCACTTGGGTAGGAAGAAGTTGATTCTTCTTTCCTTCCTTTCTGATATAAGAATGTTTAGGCCTCAGTGTACATTTTTGGCAACTATGGGTCTTCCAGAATCTGCTCTTCTTATGCCTATGGTACCATTAAAAAAAGAAAAATGGTATTTATATCTCTAACCATATCTATACCTATATCTATCTATGAATACAATAAGAGAAGGAATATAATAATCTTTATTTTAACAAGGTAAAACTATTAAAAGAGGATTGGATCAATAGGAAGAAAAGAACATATATGTCCAGCTGCTCTACTGTTTAAACTATCATGAAATAAAAGTATATTTATATTTAAAGTAAGTTGGTATTAGCTCTTGAATATAGGAAAGAGTAGCCTACATAATTTAAAGTTTGTTTAGCTTTGACCCAAATCACTAAAGAATGTATAGTAAACATGACTAGAAGCCATACTCAGATCAGCAAGAATACTTAAATACAAAATTTTCAGATAACAAAATAGTACCATAAATCTGAGGAAGACCAAAACAAAGAAACTTCATGGAAACTAACAAACAAATGATTGTAAAAAAGAAAATAACTTGGGCTGGCCGAGTGGTGCGTTGATTAAGAGCTGGTTTTGGGATGCCAGCGGCTCCGGTTAGGATCCCACATATGAGGGCCAGTGACACTGCCCTTTACAGCTAACAACAGCTCCACCTGGAGCTGGGCTGTGTGAGCTCCTTCGATGGTGTTGGCTGCAGCCCCTGCTGCAGTGGCTGCCATAGGCTACAGTGAGTGGCCGGCAGCCAGCGTTTACTGCCAATAGCCAAGGTGAGCGACCATCCAGGGGCCGGCGACCAATCTGCCTCATCCGGGAAGAGTGCAATGACAATACCAACATGGGCCAGTGAAGCAACGTCCTCTGCAACTAGACTGAAGAACAAACAAAGACAGCAACTTGTCTGTTCCCCTTCCCAGTTCCCCAACGCTGTTCCTCTCCCCCAATTCCCCAATAAAATCTTAAAAAAAAAAAGAAAGAAAAGAACTTGGGGGTGGCTGATTGGATCAATTGGTTGGAGCACAGCGCTCATAATACCAAGGTTGCTGGTTTGATCCCCACATGGGCTACTGAGTTGTGCCCTCCACAACTAAATTGAAACAACTACTTGATTTGGAACTGATGGGTTCTGGAAAAGCATACTGTTCCCCAATAAAATTTAAAAAAGAAAGAAAATAAAATAACAAAAAAGACACAGATACAATAAAGACAGCATTTAAAATTATCCTCAGCTCTTTGAGAATTCTGTATTTATAAAAAAAAAAAAAAAGTAGATTTTGTGGAAATGAAAGCTAAGGTAGGTGAAGAGAGAGAGAGAGAGAGAGAGAGAGAGAGAGAGAGAGAGAGAGAGAGAGAGAGAGAGAGAGAGATTGAATAGAGAATGGGCACAGCTAGATAGTAAACCCATGAGCTGAAGATGGAGCCAAACATCTTCCACATCACAGCACAAAAGAACAAAGAAATGGAAAGAATAAGAGAAAACTTAATAGACAAGGAAAACACATTCCAACATCCATTTAATAGGATTTCCAGAAGGAACAAAGAGACTAGAGTGGAAGAAATGACAAACAAATCATAAATTATAGAAGAAAAATTTGAATCTAACGCAATAGCTCTAAGAGCTTATGCAATACCAAGCAAGATGAATAAAAATAGACATATACTTAGGCCACCATGCTGAGGTTTCCGAATTCCAAAGATGAAAAGTAAAATCCTACAAGATTTTAGAGTGAAAAAATAGCTTATTTATAAAAAATACCCCACAAATCAGCTGAACAAGAATCATCTTCTTGGCAACATTGAGAGCCAGAAAAAAATAAAGCCATATCTTTAATGTTAACACCAAAATCTGATTTTAAACCTAAAATACTATACTGAACCAAACTAATATTCAAATCACAGGGCAAAATAATGATATTTTCAGATGTGCAATATTTCAGAAAATTTACCACCCACAGTTGTTCTCTGAAACAAATTACTCTTAACTCTAAAACAGGAAAAAGGAACCCAAGAAGTGGAAAGATGTAGGCCACCAGAAAAAATGGTGAGAAAAGACACTAATAAACCTACTTAAATTTAAAGTTTTGTTAGAGCATGATATAAAAACTCAAATAGGAATCAAGTTTCTGGAAGTAAAATCTCAGATGATTTCCACATAGGGAGCAGAAGGAGAGGAGTATGAGCTTTGGGGAGAAAGTCAAGTTATAATGTCCTAATGTTCTTACTGTTTCACAGAGAATGTATAAATTCAGCTAAATGAATATATATATATATATATATATATATATATATATATATATATGGTTGTTGGAAAAGTCATGATGTATTTTTTCTATGTTTTTTGTTGCATATATATGTACACATATGCAATTTATATATATAATTTGTTGTTTGTATATATAATTATAATAAATAATACATTTATATCTTAGATCTAAGCAAAATCTGACAGAAATAAATTCAACATAAGTTAACATTTTATGAATAACTAAGAATATATACAAATTAGTTATGCAAATTTGGCAAAACCACTAGAGAAAAAAAAAATCACTTGGAAAGAACACATGATCCATTTAAATAAAGAGAGAGAAAGAAAAATCAGGGTAATCTGACAAATAAATTCAAGCACATCATTAATCAAAACACTGTTAAAGCGTTAAAGTCACCC
Organism: Aselliscus stoliczkanus; assembly: GCA_033961575.1. Lineage (NCBI taxonomy): Eukaryota > Metazoa > Chordata > Mammalia > Chiroptera > Hipposideridae > Aselliscus > Aselliscus stoliczkanus. The sequence goes on from CM066733.1 coordinate 125,941,479, forward strand.
ATTAAAATACAGAGATGATGTGATAGAGTTTTGAAAAATCAAACTCTATGCTATGTACAACGGGATAGTAATAAGCATACAAAAGGCAAACACAAGCAAAAGATAAACAGCATGGTGAAATTAATATAAGATCAAACAAACTTTACGCTAAAAAGCATTTCACATGGAAGAGTGATATTTCATATTCTTGAAAGCTACAGTTTATTACAATATATAATAATAAACAGCATAGTCTGGACTACATATTTTTTTAAAAACTGGTAGAAATATAAGAAAACATTAAGAAACCTAGTATTAACACTTTTGTATGCCCATAAGAAGTCATTAGCAGACAAAATATAAAAATATAAAGACTTTAAAGAACACAATTAACAATTGTTATTTAATAGATAATAAAGATGTTTATTCACTAAAATCAGAGAATTTATATTTTTTAACATAAAATAAATTGAAGAATTCACAATTTAAAAGACCCCAAAGAACGGAAGGGGTAGCACCGAATTCTGCCTGAAAGGGGAGGAGATACAGAATATTCAAGATAGGTCAGTATATTTCAGACTAAACTGTATGATTGAAGCTTATCATGCAGCTCCTGCCCAGTCCAGGTCTCTAAGTATATCTACCATACCTGTCTTTATGGCTCTTTAATCACCCCCAGGATATGTGTTAAATGTTGGAAGAACTAAGTTTGCAATATTAAAATTATACTAATGGAAGGAGGATGGAGAAAATATAAGCATTTATATTTAACTTTTCTAGCTCATCTGTCAGTGCCCTTCAATATACAATAAACAATTTCATTTTGACTTTTTTAAACACTAGGTATAGGTATAGATAAAGGTATGAGATATACATGTGTATGTACACACATGTGTGTACATACACATGTATACATGCAACACATATGTTTGCATATATCGGTGTATGCATGCACACAGGTAGTCATGTGTATGTGTCTGCATGTATGTGTCTGCATATATGCATGTGTGTATATATATATATGTATATATACATTGTTTTTATATATAAAGATAGAGGAAAAATTTGTAAATACTTAACTAGGATTGTGGAATGCAAAACTCAATGAACAATGAGCAATTATTGAATTTAATTGATAGGTCTTAATTATCTATAAATATGTAACATTATTGTTTATACTACAGAATGGTATGTTATCACACGTAACTTCTGTGTTATCATGTCTGTAAATGATAAAAACTCTAAAAAGGCAATTTATGGATAAGTATGCTCTAGTACACAGGAACAAAATAACAACTTTTGAGCAAAGTGTCAATAATGGTATTAAGGAGGCTGTAATCCATAACCCATAACACCAAACTCATATAGTAGAAGTCTATTAATTTATTGGCTTATAAGATATTGCTATCAATAACCATATAACTGTCCTTAAAGATTTATCAGTGGTGCTGATAAATAAAATGACAGGAAATACAAGTTTCTGTGTAAACCATTGCTGCTAGACATAGAATAAAAGAAAATACTTTTTGAGAGAAATTGGAAGGTAATTATATCAATATCATTTAGACCCCTGTGACATGGCACAACTCACTCTTCAAGGTAACAACCTGCACTTTTTATTCTGTCAGTATTTCTTGGTTAAAAGAAAGAATTGTCCTGCCATCTCTATTTTGTCCTGCCTTTCCAAATAGTATAATAGTAAATAATTACTGCACTTTACTTCAATAAGTCCTATGGACATAATAGAGTGGAGAACTAACACTCCAAAGTGCTATGGACTTAAATGTATTCCCTCAAGATTTGTATGTTGAAGTCCTCAATTTCAATGTGACAATGTTTGGAAATGAGGCCTTAGGGAGGAATTAGATTTGATGAGGTCATGAGGGTGGGGCCCTCATGATGGGATCAGTGTCCTTATAAGAAGAGACATCAGAGACTTTATGCTCCTATGCTCGGTTTTTCCCTGCCCCCACCTCCTCTCTCTCTCTCTCTCTCTCTCTCTCTCTCTCTCTCTCTCTCTCTCTCTCTCTCAAGGAAAGGTCAGAAAATGTCATGCGAGCACACAGTAAGAAGGCTGCTGTTTCCAAGGCAGAGAGAGGGCTAGCATCAGACCATACTGGCAACCTGATCTCAGACTTCCAGCCTGCAGAACTGTGAGAAATAAATTTGTGCTGTTTCAGCCACCCTGTATATGATATTTTGTTATGGCATCCGGAGCTGACTGAGACAGGTAGAATCATAAACCAGTCACGGATGAGAAAACTGTTCTGAGTAAAGTAGCTTTATTTATATAAGGATAAATTTATCTAGATGTATACTCATATACCAAATATATTTTATAATTCATCAGATACCAACAAAAGCCCCAATAGCAGTGTCAGATATCATCAATAGAGGTCTCTAAATGCTAAGCTCTTTGGTAATGTCCTGGATTGCTCTAATCAAGTGGAATAGCATAGATCCTCTCTCATATACTGGAACCTCATAAACTCTGCTCCTGGCCAAATTCCCTATAGCTCCTTTCACCCAGGTTTCTGTGTGAGACCCCAGAAACAGCTCACTTAACCTACCTGAACTTACAGTAAGCACACAGCTCTAAGAAGTGGTTGCCAACATTTTTTTTTTTTTTCTAGGTTTTATACAGATAGGAAAGAGACAAAATGTGTCCCAAGTGCAGCAAGCCCATTAATTCTGTTTCGGTGGCCAACTAAATAGAATGGGATCTTCCTTTCAGAGGGTGTCTTACATGCCACTCAGTCCTCAATCATCCAGATATCCTGAACCCACAGAAAGAAACTTTTAAACTTAGATGCCTATGACTGAAAAAATATGCCCTTTTTACCTGACCTTTGTGCTGTACTTCTTACCATCTTTTCCATCTTTTCTCAACTTTCCAGTTTTATATGTAACCATCCTCTTCTAGTATTTATCCTTTCTGTTAGCCATGATTCATTGGTCCATTTTTTTTTTCTTTTTCCACCTAGTTTAATTAACCTTCTTTCTTGGTTGAAATGCTTTTTTTCCTTTCTCATCATCTGTTAACTTCAAAATACCCTGCATTGTTGGTTAGAAAAAAATGTAAGTGGCTATATCCCACTCTGATTAAAAAATTAATTCTCTTTCCATCTCCCAAGAATGCCCACTTCCACTCCTCATGCTGCCATAACCCACAAAGCTCCAATTGTTTTCTTTGACTTTGACTAACAAAGATGACTTGTCCTACAGAGATAGGACAAGATTAAGGACCAGGAGTAGATAAGATGAATAATTAGATGAGGTTGAAAAAAGGAATAAAGGAAGAAAGAAAAGGGCGATGCCCTCATCATGGATAGGGTGGAATGATATTTGGTTTAAAAAAGTTTCCTGAATATGAACACTTTACTATGGACTGCTTAGTTGCAATAACATTGATGACGAAATAGCACAGAATACCTATAGTCTCTTGATCTGTGATTTACTATAAAAGGAAGAAAAAAATTAGACTTTTAAAACTCTTATCAAAACTAAAAGCTTTATGTTTTAACATCCAGAATCCCCTGGAAGACTGTATAAACTTTGGTTGCTTGTCAATAAGTGATCATGAGATACTGACAATTACTCTGGAGAATAAAGATTCCGAGATTCTGGAATATAACTTAGGTCATTTGTCTTACTAAATATCTTGGACTAATAATTACATTTTACATTGGCTAAATTTTTCTAACTACAAAAAGTTGGTAACGTAGCATAGCAAAGCAGTGTGTATAGTGGTTGTAGCAAAAACTGCCATATTCTCATCTTTGTCCTGACTTCTCTGCATTTATTTGTTATGTAACTTTGGGCAAGTTATTTATCTCAGTCTTAGTTACTTCATTTGTAAAATGAGAATAACACTTATAAGTACTTCTTAGAGTTTTTAGAGAATTTAAGGAGTTAATAAATAAATAAAACTTAGAACAGTGCCTGAAACATAAGAAACATTCGATGTATTTTAACCATTATTTTTAAGAATGCCACAGTCATCTCCCTAAAAACTACACTGAGTCTCTCAAGCACCATTCTGTAACTGCTCAGTCATTTGAAGTTACAAGTTCTTTAGTATTTACATTAAAGATCTTAGCACCTGTACAGAAGTCAAACAACACAAAAGCAAATGTCCTGCAACATGGTTTTGTGAACATGAAGAAAGAAAAATCTAGATTCAGAATTTCTGGTGTTTTAACTATTTTTTAAACCAAATTGTGCCCACTAATCAAGCATTTTTTTTATTCCTTACTTTTAGCATTTATAAAATGTGAAACATAGAAGCTGATCACTTTGAGAAATGATGTAGCATAAGATTTAAATTATGAACATTGTTTATATATACAAAAATTTTGTTAGTCTATAAAATTAAAATCACAGTAGTTTATTCAGTACTACATAATGATGTGTTGCTAGGTATTTATGCTGCTAGGTATTTATGTATAAATAATATTTTAATCTTTTAACACTGATTTATAATATCATATCAAAATTTAGTTTTTTGCTAATATTTGAAGAAGCTGCATGGATTTTAGATGGCAGACTCTGGAGCCAGGCTGCTGGAATTTGAAATCCGTTTCCACCACCTACCAACTAGCAGAAGCTCCAGCAGCTTATTTTACTCTTCCCTCATTGCAAAATGGAGGAACAGCTAAACCTCATTTTATTGTGATAACTAAATTATACGAAATATGCAAAGCACTTAGAATACTGCTGGGTACCAGAGTAAACACCAAAAATCAGTTGTTTTTATCTGGTCAACATACAATATCAATATCATATCCTAAAATTGCATGGCATTTTGTCATTCTTTGAATCCATTGCATAATTTGCACAGAAATTGGGTTAAGGCACAATGGTTTGGGGAGCTTAGTTGAAAATAAAATTGGTTTCTTTTGGTCATGTCCATGATCCATGGCCACCCGTCCTGAGCACCACTTGTCGGATTTCTCTCCACATTGGCTTCTCCAATAAGATTCATTGAATGCATACTCTGGGCTCACTATTTTAGAGCCAAATTGTTTGGGGGTGAGAGGGCTTAAGGTAGCAGATTCTTAGATTCCCCAGACTTCAAGTCTATCAATTTTTCCCAAGCATTGTCTGCAAATTTAAACATGTTGAGAAGACAGAAGAGAGGGTCCAGAGATCTTAGACAGAGAATAAAACATAAAGAATACAGAAAAAAAGGAGGCTTAGAATTAAGGCGGTATTAATTAAGGTTAAGGTTAAGAAGAAGAAAAGAAAAATGAGAGAAAGGAAGGGACTTACTAGCCGTGGCATCTTTTGGCTACTCTGATCAACCACCCTCCAGGCATTCTCAGGCTAATAAACAGATTTGGATCTATGCCTGCGTGTTGGAGAGCATGTATAATCCTTCCCTTATTTTGGTTCTTCAGACAATTTTTGTTTCATTCATCAATTCGCTGAATGTGCAGTTATATAGCAACTTCTCTGGGCTATGCATTCATTCTACTAGAACCTGGGACTGGGAAAAGAGAGCAGTGGTGGTTCCAGGATGAAGCAAAACAGACTCCCGACCTCAAAGGGTTTGTAGTCTGGTGGAAGAAACTGATAAAGTCACAAAAACATAACAATAGACCCCTGAGTTAATGAATATAAATGCTAGGGGCACAGGGAGGGAGGAATGATGAGCTCTGAGCAGTCAAGGACATTTTCCCAGAGGATTTAACACTTGAGTAAGTCCTGAGGACAGCGAGGTACTCCCCAGCCTGAGATAAACCATATTTTGCACAGCATGAGGCAGCAAAAGCATGATGTGTCAGGAAGCAGTGGTTCACTGTGGCTGTAATAGAGAGAGCGTGGGTGGAGGCACAAGACATAGTGGAAGAGGTGGGGGTAGTTGAGAAATCATGTGCCCAAATAGGTTTAATATGTCTCTTTCATCTCTCTTCTTCTCCTCCTCCCACCATCCTCCCTACTGTGACTAGATGAGAGATGCCTTCCTATTTCTGGTTCTGGGGAAGGCACTGAATCCATGCAATCCTGAGAAGAATGGCCTGGGGTGACCTGAGCATCTGGAAGGGCCATTTTCAGCCTTCAAGCTGGGACAGCTGAGTGGCTGGTGGTGTCACCAAGTGACTCAGCTGGATTGGGGTCTATTACTGAATTTTATTGTGTCACAGCTAGTAATGTCAGTAAAACCTAAAGCATTACTTAGAAATTGTCAGATGGCATTTCTTTAGTGGCTTTGTTGAAAATTGCATGTATGATGCACTGGTATAGATAGCCATCTGTGTGTGTGTGTGTGTGTGTGTGTGTGTGTGTGTGTGTGTGTGTTAGTTTTTATAGCCTATAGGCCCCAGGAGCCCTGAAGAACAACTATGCCCTTTTAATATTCTTATTTGAGCACAAACCTGTTTATTCAGGACAAGGGTACAATGGGGGCTTTTTGTGCCCATGGAAGTGTTAGAATCAGGATGAGGAGACCTGGAGATGGTGAGAATCTAACAAGACATGCCCGTTTGTTTCTTCTCTGGCAACAGAGTGTGGCAAAGGCTCAGCTTTCCCATGGCTAGTGCTCTTCACAGCCCAGGGCTTTAGATATCATTAAAACAGACACTCCTTTCTCTTGTATGTTCTAGTCTAGATTATGCAAAATCCTTCGATCTGACAGAAAAGGCAAGTGTATTAAGTGCCTATGTTTTCCTGGGACTCTCCCCAAAAGCACTCCCTGGAAGTTCTGCCTGCCAAGGCTATACGCATACACTGAATAGCTTAGCAGAGAAGGAAACTGATATGAAAAGTGGACAGGAAGTAGCCAAAAGAGGTCTCTGTTGGATATAAGCATAAAAATGCAAACAGTGCAATTAACTAACTGGTTTTCTAGAATATTAGGAAGTAATACAATCTCTGGATACCTGAAATTGTATTAAATTAAGAGAAAAGAAATCAATACGTTAATTTGCATAATATGAGGTGCTTGTGAAGTCCACTGGATGGGATGCTCCATAACGTAAGTTTTCCATATTTCAACATGATTTGTTTTTAAGATATTAGAAACTAAAACTGAATACACTCTCCGTTGGCATCTTCTAATAAAGTCCTTACAGAATCTCAGTCCAATAATAGTTTAGCACTTGCAACACCAATCTTGTGCATTTCTGAAAGCTTTCAGCAGTAAATCTCTGAAAATGTCCACTTAAGCAGTAGAGGTCATAAATACTTCGCAAGAGCAATAAAATAGAACAGAATTTTGGAAGTTATAATTTTAGTGGATATAACTGCACTATAAAAGGAAGGCCTCTGGGACCCAAAATAAATGCAAAACCCTGTATAACTGAACTGCAGTGCTAACCCATCTGCAAGTGGTAAATTATCCCCAGTCCCAGGTGTGGTGCATTATCCTAAGGGTGTCCAGTGATTAAAGGTAAGAACATGGCTCAAATCCAAGGAAACACTGAACTTTAATCATGGCTGGAAATTGTCAACAATTTCTCTGGAAGTTTGATTCGTTTCTATTTGCTCACATTAGCCAGGTCCAAAGTTCAGCAGGTTGTCTCTAATCAGGACAGATACTTCAATGAGAAAGGCCTAGAGAGTGAAAAGGGTCTTTGCTTTTCATTTGTTCAAGAAGGAGCTCATACAGGAAAGTAGAGCCATAATCCTATTACCCATAAGCCCTTCAGGCTTCAACAAAGAATAGACACTTACTGAGATCATTGTCCTAAAATTCAACTGATTGCAAAGCTACATAAAAATTTCATTACGTTTGTACCCTTTCTGGTACATCAGTTATTCCGCTTAGTACACATTTGCATAAATGTTCTTTTACATTTAAATTTGGGTCAAGGTCTTAGAAACTCAGGGTCAAGGATTTGTTTAATTACTTCCCAACCTCTTCCCCTACCTCCCAACTCATACACACAAGAACAATACTGTGCATTATTGAATCCAAGTGACCATTATTTCATAATTACACCCATGATTTTTTTGTAATGTGTGAGGTCACAAAGTTCTCATCTTTTATTCTTTTCCACGAAGTTTTTGAATTGTCCCTTCTGCTCCAATCTAGCTTTGGTTGGTACAGTATAGAAAAACTGATGAGTACAATATTGAATGAAGGTGGCAGGGATAAAAAAGTTACATCTGAAGAGCAGATGAAGAAAATTTTCATGCAAGAGAAGAAGCCCACTCTTCCAATTTTTAATCAACATTTGATTGTGGCCTATTAAAATGCCAAATCACTTTGCAATATTGTGTTATGTCTTCACAGCTTAAAATAGTCACTGTGAAATAGTTTTCTATCCCAACTTTCCCATCTGAAAATAATAACACATTGGTACCTTTTGCTGTTGCTTCTAATTTTTTTTTGGTTTTTATTATTGTGTAAGTGAAATGTCAATCTTCTGCATCTAAGGGTCACCTTATAGTTTATTTAGAAAATAAAGGAACAAGAGGATTTGTCTCATGTGAACTCCTGAGTCATTGACTTGGCAACTATTTTCTATATCATGTGCTCTTCTCAGCCTTGCTTTCTGCATGGCCTTTGGTCACTGCTCTTTTCACTACTTTACCACCTGGAACTTGGTTCTTCCTTGGTGGAATAGTGCTGATTCCAGAAGGCCACACTTTCTGTCTCTAACCTGTCACTTTCCACCTTTTCATATCCAACTACAAAGTTTATGGATATTGCAAATTTAGCTGCAGGTTTGAGGATCATTCCAAGTAAAACTCTAGTTCTTTCTCAGAAAAACATTGCCTGATAACTTATGTGGATTGGTTTTACCATGGCCTTTTTTCAATGTGGCCACTCTTGGGATATAGTAATCACTTCACAGAGCATTTCTCAAAGACTGGGATAGCAAGTCCAAAGTAAGACTATGACAACAGTGGGTGGGAGTTGAATTTGAGAAGTGGAGGGCCTGCAGAAAATGGGTTCTATAGCTTAAAGCCTGGTTACCATCCAGGCGTCTCAGCTAGTGTGAAATGAAGCCAGCCTAAGCTGTTGGATAGACATGTGGTGACTTGCATACCCAGTGTCATTCCGCTTATTCTTGTAATAACATCTTGAATTTCCTTAAGGACCAACAATACCCACTTTCATTCCATGTAGTTTAGGTGGGGCTAGCCCAACCCCTGGGATCAGAAGTACACTCGTGAACTATGTCTGAAAATTGGTATCGTGGTCTGGCCCTGATGATTAGTTAATCACTCTTTGTTCGAGAGTCAAACCAATCCCAGGAATTTTTCTGCAGCAACTAGGAAAGACAAGTATTTATTTATTTATTTATTTATTTATCTATCTATCTATTTATCTGTCTAAGACTGCTAGCAGAGAGGATAAAGTAAGTCTGAGTTTCTATTATGCATCATAAAAGCATAACATAAGGCCAATTAAAAGGAAAGGAACACTGAGATGTAAGGAGAGATTGTCTCTCATAATGGCATTGGAGCCTCTTAAATCTAGCCATGATTGAAGCTGGTACTGCTGGAATTTTCAGTATGGGAACAAAGTTTTTAGTTGTGTTTTTTTTTTTTTTTAACTTATGCCAATTTGAGTTGATTTCCTGTTAGGGTCCAAAGGTTCTTGAATAATAAATCTTGATTTTTTCCTATGGCACCAGGTATCCCATGGATACCACAATGCACACACACATCTACACCCCCCTCTCCCATACACAAAGATAAACAATAATTTCTAAAATATTGCAGTCTATATCCATAGTAAAGAGGGAAGCATTTTTTTGTGTGAAATATAATATAATATACACAGATAATTGTGTGAACAATGACTATACTATTTTATATTATTATATAAAAGTATCAGTTTCCATCTCTTATTTCTAGACAATAATCCTAAATCTTAATGATGCAAAAGAAATAAACTCCATTAAATTTTCGTGACAGATAACAAAACTACATACTTCTTTAATTACACAACCAGCTGGAATTAAAATATTTGAAGTTCAAGAACAAACTAATAAGCAGGTATTCCCCTACCTCTCTATATCTCTATAGGCAGGAGATCACAATATAAGATTTATTTCCCTGTTCAAATTCCTGAGATAAAGGAATGAGAGAGAGACAGGGCAGGAGGCTGGTTCTTCCAGTAACTTTGGATTTAGGCAACTTTATCCAATGTTTATAAAGAACACAAAATCTATTTACAGTTTACAGATTCATGTACGACCTTTCTCAATTCACATGTACTCATTTCCATTTATGAGAGGAGAGTCGTTTATGCTACATGAAAATAGATCAATGTGGGGAGGAGAAGTTGAGAGATCACTATACTATTCAAGAACAGATCGTATTTGTTGGGAAATCTTTATCATTGAGTCAAAGACATGATTTAATTAGTTATGCTCAATTTGGAGGAAAAAGATTTCCTAATTTTTTTTTTTTACTTTACATGGAGAATATTTATTTAAAGTCTAAATATTTTAGTAAATCAGAGTTTGGATACCCATACATCTATTAACTTTTGCCTGGTGTGGTGTGTTTGTGTGTGAGTGCCTGGAGAAGGCAGAGGAGAGGAGGTACGAAACATTGTATTACCTTTCGACTTCGCCCTTGGAGGAGAATGAGGTTGGTGAACACGACATGGAACCCCAGTTTGGGGACCAGATATTATTCCCATTCCAGAAAACCCCAGCCTATGATTTATATTTGTATGATACCAAATGACATGGAGTTCTTTTCATGGTCAGTGATGATTAAGTGCACCCTCTGCCTCCAGGATCCTGACATCAGTATGGAAACTTGCTTAGCTAATCAGCAATTGGCTCTCAGTGCAGAACACATTTTGATTTTATATATATATATATATATATATATATATATATATAACATGTTTTGTTTTGTTTTTTAAGTATATCAAAGCATTGATGTATTAGGAACAATTAATTCTGTCCCTTCTTAAATACGCCTGCTTTCTGGCAATCCGTTTCATCAATTACTTTATTACTTTTAGCCACTCTAAAGTAGAAGCAAGACTATTAATTAGGTTGGAATAGAATAAAAAGTTATTTATTTTAGGCATTTTTTTTTTTTATATTACTTGGTTCTTAATCTCTGAAATATTGTTGACTTCAGACTAACTTGTGATACCATTCTTTGGGATAAAAACCTGTCCCCTTTCCAGCCAGCAGGCCTGTTCTAGTCCCAGGAAGTTGCTACCTGTTTGGTTTAACTGCTCACTGGGGACTCTTGGTTCTTTCTCTAGGCCTCCACACTTGTAATAATACTCCATCACTGGCTTTGCTTTACCTCCCAGAGTAAAATCCGAAGTCTTTTTTTTTTTTTTTTTTTTTAAATTTTATTTTATTTTATTTTTAATTAGTTTCAGGTGTACAACACAGTGTAATAGTTATACATTTTACCCCTCAAAGTGACAAACCCCCCACCCCCAATACACCACCCCACAACCCCCCATATCATATATATCTATTACTCTTCCTCTGACTCTCTTCCACAGTATAATCCACATCCCGTGACTATCTATATATATTCAATTACAGTAGGTATACCACCTCCACTTTAGTAATACAGTGCAGTGATCAAACCTCTACTCCATCCATGAAATGGTCTCCCTAACAAGACCTATGATCATCTGACATTCCACAGAATATTTACAACATTATTAATTATATTCCCCAAACTGTTTTTCCTATCCCAGTAGCAATATTGTAGTTGCCTATTTTTGCTGTCTAATCCCTTCCCCTTCTCCCTCATTCCCATTCCTCTCCAAATTAGCAACCCTGATTTTTCCTCTATATCTATGAGACAGTTTCTGTTTACTTTGCTCATTCATACAGTTTTTCATATTCCACATATAAGTGAGATCATATGGTATTTGTCCTTCTCTGACTGACTTATTTCACTCAACATTATAGTCTCTAGGTCCATCCATATCATTGCAAATGGCACGATTTCATTCTTCTTTATAGCGGAGTAATACTCCATTGTATAAATATACCACAGTTTCTTAATCCAGTCATCTACTGACAGGCATTTTGGTTGTTTCCAAGTCTTAGCTATTGTAAATTGTGCTGCTATGAACATCGGGGTGCATAACTTTTTTTGAATAAGTGTCTTGGTTTTTTCAGGATAAATACCTAGGAGTGGAATTGCTGGGTCAAAAGGTAGCTCTATTTCCAGTTCTTTGAGATACCTCCATACTGACTTCCATAGTGGCTGCACCAATCTGCAATCCCACCAACAGTGCAGCAGGGTCCCCTTTTCCCCACAGCCCCGCCAGCACTTGTTGTTTGTTGATTTGTTGATGATAGCCATTCTGACTGGAGTGAGGTGGTATCTCATGGTGGTTTTTATTTGCATTTCCCTAATGACCAGTGAGGTTGAACTTTTTTCATATGCCTGTTGGCCATCTGTATGTCCTCTTTAGAGAAATGTCTCTTCATATCTTCTGCCCATTTTTTAATTGGGTTGTTTGTTTTTTTGGTGTTGAGTTTCATGAGTGTTTTATAAATTTTGGATATTAACCCCTTATCAGATATATCGTTGGCAAATATATTCTCCCATTCAGTAGGCTTCCTTTTAGTTTTATTAATGGTTTCCTTTGTTGTGAAAAAACTTTTAAGTCTGATATAATCCCATATGTTCATTTTTTCTTTTACTTCCCTTGCCCGTAGGGATGTATCAGTAAAAATATTGCTCCGGTAATGTCTGCAAATGTACTCCCTATATTTTCATTTAGGATTTTTATGGTTTCAGGTCTTACATTTAAGTCTTTAATCCATTTTGAATTTGTTCTTGTATAAGGCGTAAGGAGATGATCCAGTTTCATTTTTTGCATGTGTCAGTCCAATTTTCCCAGCACCATTTATTAAATAGACTATCTTTACTCCAGTGTAAATTCTTGCTTCCCTTGTCATAGATTAACTGTCCGTAAATGCTTGGATTTATTTCTGGGCTCTCTGTTCTGTTCCACTGATCGATGTGCCTGTTTTTATGCCAATACCAAACTGTCTTGATTACTGTGGCCTTGTAGTAGGTTTTGATGTCTGGTAGCGTGATCCCCCCGACTTTGTTTTTATTCCTTAGAATTGCCGAGGCTATTCTGGGTCTTTTATGATTCCATATAAACTTTAGGATTATATTTTCTATTTCTGTGAAAAATGCCCTTGGTAGTTTGATAGGAATTGCATTGAATCTATATATTGCTTTAGGCAGTATGGACATTTTAACTATATTAATTCTTCCTATCCATGAGCATGGTAGGTGTTTCCATTTATTTGTATCTTCTATGATTTCTTTCTTCAGTGTCTTATAATTTTCTGAGTACAGATCTTTCACTTCTTTGGTTAAATTTATTCCTAGGTATTTTATAGTTCTTGACGCAATTGTAAATGGGACAGTTTTCTTAATTTCTCTTTCCGTTAGTTTATTATTGGTATATGCAAATGCCACCGATTTCTGAACATTGATTTTATATCCTGCTACTTTACTGAATTCGTCTATCAGTTCCAATAGTTTTTTGATGGAGTCTTTGGGGTTCTCTATATACAGTATCATGTCATCTGCATATAATGACAATTTTACTTCTTCCTTGCCAATTTGGATGCCTTTTATTTCTTTTTGTTGTCTGATTGCTGTGGCTAGAACTTCCAGCACTATGTTGAATAAAAGAGGAGAAAGTGGACAGCCTTGTCTTGTTCCTGATCTTAAGGGGAATGGTTTTAGCTTTTCCCCATTGAGTATGATGTTAGCTGTAGGTTTATCATATATGGCTTTTATTATGTTGAGATATGATCCCTGTATTCCCACTTTGCTAAGGGTTTTTAACATAAATGGCTGTTGGATTTTGTCAAATGCTTTTTCTGCATCTATTGAAATGACCATGTGATCTTTATCCTTCATTTTGTTGATGTGGTGTATCACATTAATTGATTTACGGATGTTGAACCAGCCTTGGGCACTAGGTATGAATCCCACTTGATCATGATGTATGATCTTCTTAATATATTGCTGAATTCTGTTTGCTAATATTTTATTGAGAATTTTTGCATCTATATTCATCAGGGAGATTGGCCTGTAGTTTTCCTTTTCTGTGATGTCTTTATCTGGTTTTGGAATCAGGGTGATAGAGGCTTCATAAAAAGAGTTTGGGAGCCTTCCCTCCTTCTGGATTTTTGGAATAGTTTGAGAAGAATAGGTGATAGTTCTTTTTGAATGTTTGATAAAATTCACTTGTGAAGCCGTCTGGTCCAGGGCTTTTGTTTTTTGGGAGCTTGTCAATTACTGATTCAATTTCCTTGGTAGTAATCAGGGTATTTAGATTTTCTGTTTCTTCTTGCGTTAGCTTTGGAAGGTTGTATGTTTCTAGAAAATTATCCATTTCATCCAGATTGTCAAATTTGTTGGCATATAGTTGCTCATAGTAATTTCTTAGAATTTTTTGTATTTCTGTGATGTCTGTAGTCATTTCCCCTCTTTCATTCCTGATTTTGCTAATTTGAGTCCTCTCTCTTTTTTTTTTGATGAGCCTGGCTAGAGGTTTGTCAATTTTGTTTATCTTCTCAAGAAACCAGCTCTTGGTTTCATTGATTTTTCAATTGTTTTTCTGTTCTCTATATTGTTTATTTCTGCTCTGGTCTTTATTATCTCCTTTCTTGTACTCCCCTTAGGCCTCTTTTGCTGTTCTTTTTCCAGTTCCCTTAGGTGTAAGGATAACCTGTTGATTTGAGATTTTTCTTCCTTCTTTAGGTAGGCCTGCACTGCTATAAACTTCCCTCTTAGGACTGCTTTCGCAGCATCCCAGAGATTTTGGGTCGTGGTGTTTTCATTTTCGTTTGTCTCGAGGTATCTTTTGATTTCCTCCTTGATCTCATTTGTGACCCACTCACTATTTAATAGCATATTGTTTAGCCTCCATTTATTTGTCAGCTTCCCGGATTTCTTCTTATAATTGATTTCTAGTTTCATAGCATTGTGGTCAGAGAATACAGTTGAAATGATTTCAATCTTCTGAAATTTATTGAGACTTGTTTTGTGACCTAACATGTGGTCTATCTTAGAAAATGTTCCATGTGCACTTGAAAAGAACGTATATTCTGTAGCTTTGGGATGAAATGCTCTGAAAATGTCTGTTAAATCCAGCTGGTCTAATGTGTCATTTAAGGTCGCTGTTTCCACATTGATTTTCTGTCTGGAGGATCTGTCCATTAGTGACAGTGGGGTGTTGAAGTCCCCTACTATGATAGTGTTACTGTTGATCTCTGTCTTTATGTCTGACAATATCTGTTTTATATATTTAGGGGCTCCTATGTTAGGTGCATAGATGTTTACTAGAGTTATGTCCTCTTGTTGGATCGATCCCTTCATTACTATGAAGTGTCCTTCTTTGTCCTTTGTTATATTCTTCAATTTAAAGTCCATTTTATCTGATATAAGTATCGCTACTCCAGCTTTTTCTCAGTACCATTTGCATGAAATATTTTACTCCATCCCTTTACTTTCAGCCTGTATGAGTCTTTGGATCTGAGGTGAGTCTCTTGTATACAGCATATACTGGGGTCTTGCTTTCTTATCCATTCAGCCACCCTATGTCTTTTTATTGGAGCATTTAATCCATTTACATTTAATGTGATTATTGATAGGTGTGTATTTATTGCCATTTTCTTATTTGTGTTCGTAGTCTTTCATAGGTTGTTTTTCTCTTCTACTTAAAGAAGCCCTTTTAGCATTTCCTGCAAAGCTGGCTTGTTGGTAATGAATTCCCTTAACTTATGTTTTTCTGCAAAGCTCCTTATCTCGCCTTCGATTTTAAATGATAACCTTGCTGGATACAGCAATCTTGGTTGTAGGCCTTTATTTTTCATCACTTTGAAAACCTCCTGCCACTCTCTTCTGGCCTGCAAAGTTTCTGTAGAAAAGTCAGCTGATAATCTTATGGGGGTACCCTTGTAAGTAACTTGCTGCCTTTCCCTTGCTGCTTTAAGGATTCTGTCTTTGTCCTTAACCCTTGCCATTTTCACTATAATGTGTCTTGGAGTGGGCCTGTTTGGAATCATCCTGTTTGGAACTCTCTGCACTTCCTTGGCTTGTATTTCAATGTCCTTTGCCAGGTTAGGGAAGTTTTCAGACATTATTACTTCAAATATATTCTCAATCCCTTGCTCCCTCTCTTCTCCTTCTGGTACTCCAATGACCCTTAGGTTATTGCGTCTGATGTTGTCCCCCAGCTCTCTTAAACTATTTTCCATGTTTTTCATTCTTTTTCTTTTTGTTGTACCGCATGGGTGATCTCTGCTATTTTGTCTTCTAAATCACTGATTCGATTTTCTGCTTCATCCAGTCTGCTAGTGATTCCATCAAGTTTGTTATTTAATTCAGTAATTGTGTTCTTAAGTTCTAGCTGGTTGCTTTTCATGATTTCTCTATCCTTCTTTATATTTTCATTAATTTCCTTGAACATTCTAATAATCAGTGTTCTGAACTCTGTCTCCGATAGGTTGGTTACCTCTATTTCCTCTATTTCCACTGATTCAGGAAGTTTCTTCTGTTCTTTTATTTGTGTTATGTTTCTTTGTCTCCCCATTCTGGCTTACTCTTTGTGTTTGCTTCAATATAACAGATAGATCCCCCAGATTTCACAGTCTTTTCTGGGTAAACTTATATGGTGTGTATCCTTTATATTTGAATTACTCAGTCTCCCTATTCTCCTGTGCTTGTATCTGAGGTGTTCCTTGTGTCGTGCGTCCTCACTTGTTGAAGTTTTAGTTTTGATTACTTTTGGTTTGTCATTAGGTGGGATTGACTCCCAGATTGATTAGCTGTGAGGATCAGCAGCTTCTGCAGTTTATGAGCTGCTGTGAGAGGATTGACCCCTCTGATGAAACTTGGACCCTATGGGTCTTAGTACCTGTAGTAACTTCTTTTTGGGTGTGACTCTTGTATGTCAAACCCAGAAATGCTCTGGTTTTATCTAAAGTTGGCCTCCGGGTATGATGATTCTTGTGTCTGTTTGTTTGGACCCACTGCTGCAGAGTGATTTTAGAGCATAACAGATCAACAAGAATAACCTCCGCAGCCACCAAAGGAAACCAAATGCTCGCACAATTAAAAACAACCAACCATCAAACTACAGTCAACTTGTACAGAAATATCAATCATACTAATGAAGAAAACAAACAGAAACAAAACAAAAACCGCATACTCAATAATAACAGAAGAGGAAACAAAATAAAATACAATATCCTAAAATAAAAAATAGAATAAACATGAGAAACCGATTAGCTATACCTAAAAAATAAAAAATAAAAATAAACTAAAATAGTAATAAAAGAAGTAAGAAAAATTTAAAAAAATAAAATTTGCAGAAAAAAGGAAAAGAAGAAAAGTATAGCAGTGAGAAGAATGAATAAAATAAGAGAGAAAGTGAGGGTGGGGAAAAAAGGGAAAGAAAAGAAAGAAAAAGAAAAAGAAAAAAGGAAAAAAAAATATATATATATATTTGTCTACACACCCATATATATGGACATATATTCACCTATATACACCTATATATATATGCCTATATTAAAAACTACAATACGATTATAATGAAATAGAAATAAAAACCAAAAACAACCAAGATAAGCAGCCAATAAAGGGAAAACAAAACAGAATAAAACCAAACAAACCAAAAATACCCGTGCTGGTCTAGGCTAAAGTCCACCAAGCTCTCTTCAGTTTGTCTGCTGTACAAAAATTCCTGTGCGTCTTGTGGGAACAGTAGGCCACCTGATGCCTAGCGTAATCCTAGCACTGCAGGTTTGCTGTACTTGAGTGTGGTTGTGACGTGTGATTGGTGGTTTTTACAAAGTCACTGCCTTTTTGCTTTTGCCTGTCCCAAGGCAGGCTGCACCCCCAAAGGCTCAATGAGTGTCTCTGGGCACCCTTTGGGTTGACAGCCGTGGAGAATTAAAGAATCCCTCACTACCAAAAGCCTGCTGCTAAGAATCTGTTAATTAGTGCCTCAGCCGATGAACCTGCCCTGCCTCCCAAGCCTTGCTTAAAGGTGGGGGCGGGGTGGGTAGTCTCACTCTGCTGCCTTTACTGGGTGGAAATTCTCAACCCCCTGCAGGTAAGGATATCTTCCTAGTCTGTCCCTATTGCTCCCTTCAGGAGTCAGTTTAAGACTGTCTTGGCGGGGGACAAAGTTTGTGGGAGTGGGTGAGTTATTGGTTTTTTGGTTTTTTTTTTGCTTTCTGTTCAAGAGTAGAAAAAGGGAAAAAAAATAAAAAACATAAAAATAAACAAAGCCACAGTTCCAACACTGTTTCAAGCTAAGGCCTTTGCCTCTTATGCTCCAGCGGAGTTCCTGCTGCTCTCCCAAAGGGTCTGCCGGGATTTAGGGAATTGCGCGCACCCTACCGTGTGGCCAAGATCCCCGCTCCGCGTCTCTCGGGGACCTGTGTCTCCACCCGGCGCGCTGCTTGTCCGAGCGAGTCCTCTTTTTCCCCTGCTCCCGGGTTCCAGGCTTCTGCCTCGGAGCCGGCGCGCCCGCGCGGATCTCCTGCTGCTCTCCCAAACTGTCTGCCGGGATTTAGGGGACTGCGCGCACCGTGCCGCGTGGCTCCGATCCCCGCTCTGTCTCTCCGGGACCTGTGACTCCGGCTGGCGCGCTGCGTCTCCGCGGGCGAGTCCTGTGTTTCCCCTGCTCCCGGGTTTAAGGCTTCTGCCTCGGAGCCGGCGCGCGCCCGCGCCGTTCTCCTGCTGCGCTCCTAGAGGGACTGCCGCCGGGGTTTAGGGGACTGCGCGCACCTTTCCACGCGGCTCCGATCCCCGCTCCGTCTCTCCGGGACCTGCGTCTCCGCCCAGCGCGCGCTGCTTCTCCGCGGGCGAGTCCTCTGTTTTCCCCTGCTCCCGGGTTTCAGGCTTCTGCGCTCCGCGGGACCCGGTGGGCACAGAGACTGATCCCTGAACCGGGAGGGTGCAGGGACTGATCTTGCCCTGCCGCTGCGGGGCTCTGCACCCTGCTTCCTGGGGACCTGGCGAGCCGCGGGTGCAGCTCGTACCTCTGCACAGTCGTCTCCTCTCTCTCCTCCCGCACTTGCCCGGCCTGAGCTTCTGCCTCAGACCGCAAACCAACGCGCTCTTGCTGAACTCCAGGTGGGCCGCGGGCCGCAGGGAGCGAGCCGGGGAACACTCACCGTGACTCAGCAGCCGCGGGTGCGGGCTGCACCTCACGCGTCTCGCCGCCTTCTTCCCCTACTCGCCCAGCCTGCCCACCTTCCAGCAATCCTTGTGTGGAACTCTTAGTTGCTCTGTGTGATGAGTAGATGTCTCTTTGAAGCGTATTAGAAGTTCAAATTGTGGATATTTCCAGGGGAGATTTCATGGAGCCCTCCTCACAGCCGCCATCTTGCCCCTCCCCAAATCCGAAGTCTTTAGCATAGCATTTGAGAACATTTATGATCTTGAATTCTCTGTTTTTATTAGATTGAACCATCTACATTTCCAACCCTTGCAGATTTCCATCTTCCTGGTTTTAAATGTGGAAAGAATTCCCTATTTATATAGCATCATATACTAATATGTGACCATTTTAGCTTTTTAATCAATCATTGTTGTCTAATAGCATGTTTATTATTTTTCCTGTTAATGCACTGGATATTGCTAATGATTTTCCTTATATTATACAAGTTTGCTTCTTAGAATAAACCCCATACGGTCACAGTAGATTATTATCTCAATATGGTATACTCTTTTTTAAAAATCTTATAGTGAGTTTCTATTAAAACATTAATAAAGGAAGCTGAATTATATACTGGGTTGTGACAAAAGTCATGACATATTTTTTTTCTATGTTTTTCATTGCAAAAATGCATCATGACTTTTCTGATAACCCAATATATACGTACACACACACACACACACACACACACACACACACACATGCGCTTTTACCCATTTATACCTTTTTGAGTTTTGGTACTAAAATTAAATACATTTCATAATGTGAATGGAATAGTAACATATTTTACTTTTCTATATTTTTCAAGTCCATATAATATGAAGAATATCTATTCTACAACAGTTGTAAGGGAAAGGTCTTTAGGGAATCAGGTTCAGGTAATAACTTGAGGGATAATTCAATTTTTTATTAAAGCATCACTTTGGTAATTTTATATTCTTGGAAGATCCCTTTTCTTTATAAAATTTTCAAATTTATTAGCCTATTTTCTAATAAAAAGAATAGCATTTCCCTTTCTTCAATGCTGGTTGGCACATTCATCTAAAAGGTAATATGCTACAAGGTTTAAGAACACTGGCTCCCCAAAACCAGACCTCTTGCCACTTATCATTGTCTCCTTAGTTTAAGTATGAAACCTTAAAATGGGGATGATGATAATTAATAGTACTTTTATTGCAAAGTTACTGTGAAGATTAAATGAGTTATTATATAGAGAGCACTTAAAAATGTCTAGTGTATAGAAAGTGTTAGCTATTTTTAAATTTATTAACTATTTAATAAGCACCTCAAACTTAAGAGATCCAAAATAGAATTTAAATCTATTGCCAATTCCCCAGGTGTGCTCCTATTTCTATAATCTCCTTCTAGGTAAAGTGTATCACATTCTCACAAAGTTTCTTTGTTCAAAAAACTACTAGCTGTAACTAATTGCCCTCTTTTCCTCACCTCACACATCTAATTCATCAGTAAGTCTTATCATCTCTAAATTTAAATATCTTCTAAATTAGACAACTTCTTACATCTTCCTTTGTCATTGTCCAAGTCTTCAGCACTATCACCTTGACTATAACCATGGACTCTTAAAGGATTTCTCTGGTCATACTTATATTCCACTTCATTTTCTACACAGCAGCCAGCATCTCTTCCTTCAATGACAAATGAGATCAAATTACACCCCCCCATTAAAAATTGCATGGGTCTTCTTAGAATACTTAGAATAAAATCCAAACTCTTTACCTTGACCTAAAATGCTGTGAGTACTCTGGCCCCTGTGTTGCCCCAACCTCATTCTCTATCAGGTCATGCCTGCTCCTAGCACAGGGTCTTTCTAACAGCAAGTGTCTTCAAACATGCAAAGGTGATCCCTATCATGGAAATGGTAAGTGTGGGGAGAGAGGAAGTGTTCTATATAGTCCTATGATTAGGTCTCAGTCTTTGGGTGGGCATGTGCTCTTGGACTGTGAACTTCACTTATGTTTCTCAGTTTTTCTTTCCTCCCCTTAGGTGGGTTAGGATAACTGTGCATTTCTTTTCTCCCATACGGAAGGCTGTTGCTGATTGGAGTTGGATATTTCTCTTACCCAGGTAGGTTAGGCTTCAGTGAAACCCCAGAAGATGAGGTCATAGTAAAATAGTTTCTCCTGAGGCAAAGCCTCGGAAAGAAGAACAGAGTGCTCTAGTATATTTCAAAATGATTCCTTTTCCTCTCTTCCTGCTGGAAGCATGAGCACACTTTTCTACAGTATTCACTGTGAGGACCTGGTGCGTCTCCTGGAGTTAAAGTGTGGGAGCCCTCTGAGGACTGGGTTCTCCTGGAGTTTTCAACTCTCAGACTTGTCCACACTGAGCCTCCAGCAAGTTGTCAATTACAGTTTGAGTATATCCTGGCACTGGTTTTCCTATGGAGGTTTCTACTGGTGGGTTTCTGTTGTTAAGTTGAGATTCTCTGTATTCTTCATCTGTCTCTCTAATTTGGGAGGGGCAGAGTTTGCCTTAAGATATCACTTCTGTGACAGATCTGAATTGTTCATTTTTCAGTTTGTTCAGCTGTATACCTGTAAGATGAGTAGCGACTTCTATGCTCTTGGCATGCTAAACTGGAAAAAGGAAATCCCACTTTACTGGGTATGTGTGTGGGTAGCCTTTTCTACATTTGAATTTCTTTTAAGTTCCTTGTACAACTTACAAAGTAGGGAAAAGAGTTGTGGTAAAAAAACAACAACAAATGTTATTAATCATTGAAAATAAATAAAAGTATTTAAAGGATTGGACTGAACTGGTGTTTAACGCCAGCTCCAGAAATATGGGCACACAGACGGTCTTCTAAAAATGATTTAAATTCTATAATAAAATATATCACCAGTGTACATACGAAATATTACAATTGATATTTATATAGCACTTATCATTGGTTTATGTGAGAGTTATTGAATATAAACACAGACTATTTGTTATCCCTAAAATCTGAAGGAGGTAACTTGGGCATAGGAAAATTGAGAAACCATCCAAGGTCCTCTAATCACCTGATGTACATTCTAATAAATCTGAACATCTGAATATTAATATTTTTGTCTCCCCATAAAAATGGACCTAGAAATTATACCTATCTTAATTGCTTTCCCATAAGATTTATCTTCCACTGATAGGTACATAATGAGTTAGGGCAATGGAGGTCAACTTAAGTATTTTGTACCTCCGGCATATTTCTCACATATTTCTAGATTCATAAACACAACCAACATCGAAAACCCCCAACTACCAGATTTATCAACATAATTATTTAGGGATGCAAAGAAAGGTGTTGAATACATGGCTAAGTTCCATAATAAAGGGCAAATTATCTTAATTATCTCATAAAAAGTAATTTGAATGAATAAACATATCTATGTCTATATCTTTTTATATGTATACCCATGTCTAAAATACCACATTAAAACAATTCTTAAATGAGGGCAAGATCCAAAGCATTTTAAAAGCCTGGCCTCCCTGTGTTGCTAAGTATTTTATTTAACACTCTACTCCTACAATGAAAAGAGTCAGTCCACAACGCAGGATAGAGAAGAGGGGTTGAGAATTAATTTTTTTGCCTGTTGCCAAAATAATAAAGTCACCACTGGGATAAATGATTCCTTACTAAAAAATGATTGCTTTACACACAATACATACTCTCTAATAGTTGACATTGCACAGATATTGATATTGAAATTAATATGGCAGAATACCAATGACCTAGATAGTATAATGGAAAGACAAGTCAATAGCTCCAAAACTATGGTTTAATATATGAATATATGACTTTAAAAGGACAGACATACCTTGAAAATACAGTTAAACCTTGGATTGCAAGTAAATTCGTTTGTGAGTGTTCCACAAGACGAGCAAACATTTCTAATACATTTTAACTTGGTAAACGAGTGATGACTTGCAACATGAATAGTTTGTCTCCAGAATGAACTATGCTCGCAAACCAAGGTATTGCTTTACATACTAGTTTAAAGCACTCGTCTTCCATTATTGCAATTGCATTTGCATCAATGTCTTTCTCCCTCCATAGGCCTTTTCAATGGCTTGGGACATGGCCTGTTTATATTTGACCCCTGAATTTCCAACAAATTGCCCTCAGATTTGTAACCACAAAAGTGCACTAAGTGAGTAAATAAAGAAATACCTGCATTTGTAAGTCTAAGAAGTATTTTTTCTTCTTTCTCTGGTAGAAATTATCGGGCATTACTGAATAATTTTTGGAATTTCTTATTCTTTATCTAATATATAGAAGAGTCGTTACTATTGATGAATGAAAATATTGTAAATAGTTGATAAAATGTGATATAACTGCTTAAAATTATTTTGGATAAATAGGACATAATAGAAAGCGTTGGTTCTATAGAAAAGGGGGGAAAAATGTTGAAACTTGATATTGGAGTTGCTTTTTTCCCCATGCACATCCATGAATTTTCTATTGCTTTCTACTCTCAAGTAAACACAAATTAGTTAAGGATAATAAAACCAACACTCAGCTTCGTGTTTGTGGGTTGAGTTGCTACACAGAATCAGAATGTATTTTTCTGTGGCATGATATTTTTATAGTGAAGCAGCCAAAATACCACAAATGCATAGCACAAGCTGCAAGCATTTAGGCCTTCCCAGGCATTTCTGTGGCTTGGCGTTGATAAATGCAGGTGACATATAGGTTGCAGTGAGGA
Source organism: Aselliscus stoliczkanus (assembly GCA_033961575.1). Taxonomy (NCBI): domain Eukaryota; kingdom Metazoa; phylum Chordata; class Mammalia; order Chiroptera; family Hipposideridae; genus Aselliscus; species Aselliscus stoliczkanus. The sequence continues at coordinate 125,965,326 of CM066733.1, forward strand.
TCAAATTACACCAAACACTGACTGTTCCATAAATATAAGTGTTGCTAAAACATCTTCCCTATTACCTTGGGAAAAGATGCCTGTCCATCAACAAGCTGGCTTTTCAGAGTGAGTTCTCATAATTGGATCTTTTGAGTGAACAAAAATTCGAGTTCAGTCAAAATAAAAACAGTAATAAAAGACCCTTCCCTCACATTTCCACAACCCTGTATGGCAAACACCAGTGCACAGTGTGACTTCCTTTTCTCTTCCTTTCTTCTTGTTTTCTAATTGTATATTTTTGCCCGCTATTGAATTTTAAAGGTTAAAGTGATTCCTTAATTTAAAAAATGATCCAAAAGTAATAAGACCAGCTGGAATATTTATCCCATAGGATTATTCTTTCTTACTTTCTCAGCTACCTAACAATTACACTTATTACTTACATAATTTCATAATATATAGGTCATCATTTATAAGCATGTCATTTGTCCATGTTTTTTTTTCCCTTTGTTTTTTTTCCCATTAGTTTCCTCCTAATTTGATTACATCAGATAAGAACATAATATAGGAAAACACAGTGTATGGCTCATATGAGATGTTCAGTACCTTGTGATTACTAATAGACCTCCCAAACATAAGATACTTCCTAAGATTAAAAAAATAGCGGCTCTGATTTTTTTTTTATACTCATATAATTTTAATTTGTTTTTCTGTTATAAAAAATGTGAAATATAGTCTATAATTCTCTAATGTTGATACTATATTCACATGACATTTTTAGTTACTCTTTGTTATTTATAGTTTAAGATGAAATTTATGTTTTGAAATAATGTGGCTTTTCTGAAGTTGATATGTCTTAACACTCACCATTTATTTCTCAGAGGGGTCAATTTCTCAGTATTTTGAGAATATATCTTGAGAATAAGTATTTATGTGTCTCTTGACATAACAACTAAGATTTTTGTTTTATTTCAAATAATGAACTGAATATTATGGGGCTCACACATTTATACCCATATGAAGTTAAATTGTGCTGTACCATAGTTTTACTGTGTAAGAAAAAAATTTTTAAACAGTGCTGAAAACAACACTAAAACTTTCAAATTATTCTCACAGAATAAAGTCCTCAACATATCATTAATCATTTTCCTTTGTTTCACTTCTCTATGATGTCCCTCCATACCACTTTCAACAAACTCCCTGTGGATATTCTGACCTTAAGACAACTGCCACCATTCTTATAGCTACACAAAAAGACATTTATTACAGTCAGATCAATGCAAAACCGATGCGGTTAAACTATTTTCTAATTAGCTTCCTCTCCAACTAGTCTCTGATGAATGCTTTCCACTAACTCAAAGGTTCCAACCAACTGATGTTTTGTTCTTTTGTTTTTATTTTGACAAGGACAAATTGAATTTCTCATTGCCTACAAATACCCTTACAACCATCACAATAAATTTGCATTGGTAAAAGTTTCAGCCTTCCAGAACATTTAGTAATAAAGGACCTCTCATGTTAGAAATAGTAGAAAGACGGTTACCACACAGTCTAACTTCAACTTTTTTATTGAATATTTCCATTAGCAATGTAGAAAATGGTATAAGTTGGTTGTGATGAAATTGACAATGTGAATCAAATGACACAGAGTAGATATTAGGCAATAAAACAGCTTTCTAACTTCCACACCACTTATATGGCCCCATAAAGCCTGATGGACCTTAATGATTCATTGCCTCTTAATCTTGGAACCAAGCACTTGGGTTCTGAAGTTAGGGGAGAGTCTGGGTAGCTCAGACATAGTTCTGGCAATGCCAAAAAAAGCTTGGAAAGAGAAACAGTCAGTCTAAACCAAAGATTTGGCAGCATAAAATCCCATCAAATATGTTAATTGATGTTTTTGTTAATATTGAATATAGTCAAATCATTTTTATGTAAAACCAACCCATTAAAAAGACACCCTCTGAAGGAGAACAGTTGAGCAATAGAGGTCACAGTGTCAACTGAGCCATTCTTTGTTAAAGTAACAAAAAGAGGCTGAAACTTTGATGAGGTTCCAAAATGGGGGAGAAGTGTATGAAAACTATGCCTCCCTTTAGATTGTATATGTCAACATTAGTTGATATTTGTAGGGTAAGAAAAATTATCCTCACCAGATTTTGATGCTCAAAGGCTATAAAATATGAATGTATTAACTGACCATTTGCAAAAGGCATTTAAAATATTGACATTTTATTTCAATAATAAGGGTCCCTATGGTTTTGGAAGTGTTATGCACTGAGATTCAAATCTTTGCTTTTGGGAATTTACCTGAATTAAAATATATTTTGAATGAAACTTTTTTCTCTTAAAAAACTCTCTGGGTTATAATTTCTAACACATTGCGAGATATATAAATTCAGTTGATAAAACCATGACATATATAGGCATCCTGATACTCCCTAAACATATCTATTACACTCAAAACAAACAAACCAAAAAATAAAAAGAAACACATTGTGCTTGATATCTAACTGGTTATAGCTCATTCTACTGAGTCCTTCTCATCAATACTTCCCATTAAAACAAGATGAAAGTCATGTATCAGAAAATGCAAGTCCATGAGGTAGAACATAATTATGATAATAATAACCATATACTGAGAAGCTACGAAATACCTGGCTCACAGTATAACAATTTGGATATCCTCTTTTATGCAGTCATTAAACAAATCTTAAGTCCCATTTACCAGTCCCATTTTACAGATAAGGAAACATTCAGTAGCTTGTCCCAAAATAATCACAGATTTAGTTAATGTGGAGCTGAAACTCATTTCCAGATATGACAGGATTGAAAGCTAATGCTCTTTTCACTCAGCAAAACTGCCTAGAATAATAATAATAAACTGAAACACAAGGACTAAAGAGAGAATATCATATCTCTGGTTAAGCCTATGTTGTGTTTTCATGGTTTGAGGTCATGTTCCCTCAACTGCACCTCACTCCAAATATAGCAGTTATAAAAAAAAAAAAAAAGGAAGGAAGGAAGGAAGGAAGGAAGGAAGGAAGGAAGGAAGGAAGGAAGAAAAATTTAGAGAAAACAATTAAATAATAGAGCCAAATTCAAGAAATTCGAGACAAATCTCTCTTTAGTGAAAGAGAAAACACCATGACTAGGGCGTATGTGTATATATATATTATATATATATAATATATATATATTATATATATATATATTATATATATATATAATATATATATATATATATATATATACACACACAGGGGTCAAGATGGTTATATGTCTGTTTGCACTCAAATCCATCCTCTGCTTTTCTTCTGTCTATGTTGCAGTTAGCCACATTTCCCAGGTTCTGTTGACAGCTGGCTTTGTTAAGGTTAGCCAATGAGAAGCAATGGCAAGATATTGGATAGCAGGAGGAAGGAAAAGATAAGGTATCTTGCCCCTCTCTCAGCTTCATTGGCACCTAGCAGTGACTTTATCTCTCTAGGGGCTCACGCTTCTCAGACCCATTCCTCCATGGTCCCAGCTCCTTTCTTCCCCCAGGCGGGTTCCAGTTTTCTGTCCAGTGGCATTGGTGGCTAGTCTCTGAAAACAGCAGCTTGTTCTCACGTGTCTCCAGTTATAGGGATGGTAAAATGTTCTCACTGTTTATAGCCACTTGGATGATTTACTGTCCCCTATTTGTTTCTTAACTTACTGTTTAAACACTTATCTGAATTCAATGCCCTCTCTGAAATAACTGGAGTGATTTCTGTTTTCTGGACTCTGATATAGTATAAAGTAGTTGAGGTGGTCGGGGGAATGAATAAAAGCTAACGCCATATATATATTGGTTTATGAGTCCAGAAACCACAGGAAATTTTAGTCCTACATACTACACAGTTAAAAGTAAGTATTTCACATTCACTGGGGGGTTTGAAGAGACTCTGTAGGAAGCTGACAACATTAGCAAAGTCCTGAATTAATCATGATATTGTTGTTTCAATGTCTTGGCCACTGTAAATAATGCTGCAAAGAACATTGGAGTACATATATCTTTAAGGATAAATGTTTTCAGATTTTTTTGAGTAGATACCCAGGAGAAGGATTGTTGGGTCATATAGTAATTCTATTCTTAATTTTTAAAGGAAATTTCATACTGTGGAAACAACCAAAGTGTCCTTTAATAGATGATTGGATGAAGAAGGTGTGGTATATATGCACAATGGAATACTATTCTGCCATAAGAAAAGATGAAATATTGCTATTGGTGACAACATGGATGGATCTGGAGATTGTTATGCTAAGTGAAATAAATCAGAAAAAGTCGAGAACCATATGACTTCACTCATATGTGGGATATAAAACTGAAAACAACAAAGGAACAAAACAAATAAATAAAAACTCATAGATACAGACAACAGTTTAGGGTAAGGGGGTAAGGAATGGTAGAAGACTATAAAAGGGGTCAAATATATGGTGACGGAAGAACTGACTCTGGATGTTGAGCACATACTGCAATATATAGATGATGTATTACAGAATTGTACACTTGAAACCTATGTAATTTTACTAACCATTGTCACCTCAATAAATTTTAATTAAAAATAAAAATAATTAAAGAAACAAATCATGATATGGAAACCCAGAGCCAACAATATAAGACATGGTGCTGAAGGAGGTCCCAGGATGGAGGAGGGACTAGCTGGAGGAAACTGTAAGCTTGGAAGAAATAAGCAGAGAGGACGAGAGAGGGAGACAGAGAAAGACAGAGGGAAACAGAGAGATTGACAGAGACAGAGAAACAGACCTATCCAGGTGAGCATCAGAACTAAAATTTCAAACTATTACAACTAAATAATACTAAGGAAGGGTGCCTGCAAATTCAGGATGTTAATTCACTATAGATATAATGAAAGAAAAAAGTAGAACAATAAAAAAGGACTATTATAAAAATATGAAATTAACATTATTAAAGAGATAAGTAAAAATGAGATCAATTAAAAGGGAAAATTATGGAGAAAGAACAGGATTGCTAAACTAAAACTGATGGTTGTGAAAAATAACAATCAGTAACAACAATAGATATCTTATACTTCATCCCCTGCAAAATCTTGATATATCAGAATTATTAAACACATGTTATAAAACAAATATAGCGACTATTTGATTCTACTCTATGGGGTAGATCCAGACAAGTTTAGGCTACTCTGATGTTCTCTCCTTCCAATTTTACCATACAGAAGGTCAATTCATCAGGATGCTGAAAGCAACTAACTCATATTGGTGACTCTCCAGCCTACTTATTTGACCAAACCCAATGTGGTGTGCATACATTTGTTTTAGATTTTAGTGGCCATGGATGCCATATTGTGTCTTCTCCTTTGAAAAATGTGCAAGTGGAAATCAACTCAGTGGTACTTTAAGTGGTCAAACTTCAAAGATTTATTGTCTGTTTCTTATGTTGTAGAGGATAATGGACTGATTGCTTTAGTTATTTTTTATTTATGCCTTAAGGCAATCCTGCAACTGACTATGGATGCCAAGCAGTGTGGCCAGCTTCTGTGTAGAGATGCTTGGCTATCTATTCACATGAGTCCTGGTTAGGATCTTCAGTTTTTACAATAACTATATTAATTCTATCATTTACTTCATTTTAGTAAATAAATAAAATTTTATTGATCAGCAACACAGAATACCTGGATCACAAATCTATGTCATAGAATAAACCTTCAAGTATTTGTTGTTCTATATTTATCAAAAACCCAACTGAGAGAAAATATTTTTATGGAAGGAAACAGCAAAGATAAGTAATCCCTTAACTGGTTTATATCCTTAGTTCAACCCGCACCATTAGAAAGCCATAAACAACAGAGTACATTGTCATAGCTCCTTAAAGACCTATTTCTACTGAATTTTACATTAAGATTCCTAGGCTTGTATTGAGGGCTGCTATAAGAAAAACAAAACAAAAAGCTTTTTGGTTAAAGCTGGCTAAACTGCTTTAACAAATAGACCTAACTGTGCCTCAACACTATAGAAGCTTATTTCTCACTCACATAGCAGTCCATGGGTGCTCTTGGTAAGTGCACAATTCTCATCTATGTGATTATTTGGGAATATTTGGTGTCTCTGGTATGCCCTGGGCTTCATCATCATGTGCAGCTACTGGTAGAAGATGAGGGAGGGCCTGGAGGAGTGCACCCCTTCTTAAAAGCCTTAGCTAGAAAATAGTGCTCATATCCTATGCTCATTTCACATTGGTAGGAAATAGGTGAATGGTCACACCTATTGCAGGAGTGCTGAGATATGTGGTCTAGCTAGCCAGCATCTTCCTGTTGATGGTTCTATATTGTGGAAGAGCAGGACAGAATTTGGTGGGCATGTGTACATTCTTTGCCACACTGTTACTTGTTTTAATTTTAGTAATGTGTAAAGAACATTGATTATGACTTTGGAAAAATAAATGTGTTCAATTTCTTTCAAACATAATCCAAACTTTTCCTTTCCTTCAGAAACTGGCATACCTTTCCTTTTAAACAATGTAAATCATGTATATGATTATGACTTTGTTGGCTGTTCAATTACTATTTTCTTAATTCAATTTTCTGTTTTGCTTTGACTAAAGAAAAAATTAAATCAAAGTGTGACTGCAATTTGATAACTATGCAGGATCTTAACACTTGCATAAAATAAAATATGTGTTTATTGTATACATAGAGCATGAACATGGGTAAGCACTCAAAAAACAAATGATGTCAACATTTTGAAATCTCTTCCCAGAGTCAACATTTTTTACAAAGTTTTTTAGTATACTTCCAGAGCTATTTTATGCATATATAAGCATATGGATTTTTTTTTGTAAAACATGAGATGGCCTCTGAATATAAATGTACATATATTTTATACTTCTTTTGTTAAGTTTATTCCTAATTATTGTACTTTTTGTTGCTGTTTTAAATAGGGTCATGGAGCCTTTGTCTAGTACATATTCTAATTGTTTATTATTTATTGTTTTATTTATTGTTTTATTTATTTATTTATTTATTTATTTATTTATATTAGTTTCAGGTATACAAAGCAACATAATAGTTAGACATTTAAACCCCACATAAAGTGATAACCCACCCCTCCAGCTACTACCCCTCTGACACCTTATACAGCTGTTATTATAATACCATCGATTACCTTCCCTATGTTGTACTCCCGTCCCTATATATACCTATATATTTAGTTACAGCTGACATTCAATATTATTGTACTTCAGCTTCAGGTGTATAGCACGTTGGTCAGACATGTAAAGAGTCTATGACGTGATCCCCCTGATATGTCTAGTGCCCACCTGGCACCTTATATGATCTTTACAACATTGTTGACCACATCCCCCACACTGTATTAACTACAGATTTATACTTCCCAATGCCTCCACCCTCCTTACCCCACCCCCAAACCCACTCCTATCTATCACCCTGATAGATCTAGTACCCATCTGACACCATACCTAGTTATTACAATATTATTGACTATATTCCTTATGCTCTACCCTACATCCCCATGACTACTGTATAACAACAATTTGTACTTCTTGATCCCTTCCCTTTCACCCATCCTTAACTCCCTTACCATCTTAAAGAAGTTCCTCTAAGATTCCTTGTAATACTGGTTTGGTGGTGATGAATTCCTTCAGCTTTTTCTTGTCTGGGAAACTCCTCTTCTGTCCTTCAATTCTAAATGACAGCCTTGCTGGGTAGAGCAATCTTGGTTGTATGTCGGTGCTTTTCATTACTTGGAATATTTCCTGCCACTCCCTTCTTGCCTGCAAAGTTTCTGTTGAGAAATCAGCCGACAGTCGTATGGGGGGAAGGGGTCCCTTGTAGGTAACTAACTGCTTTTCTCTTGATGCTTTTAAGATTCTTTCTTTGTATTTAACCTTTGGCGTTTTAATTATGATGTGTCTTGGTGTTGGCCTCTTTGGGTTCATCTTGTTTGGGGCTCTATGTGCTTCCTGGGCTTGAATGTCTATTTCCTTCACCAGGCTAGGGAAGTTTTCTGTCATTTCTTCACATAGGTTTTCAATTCCTTGCTTTCTCTCTCTTTCTGGTACCCCTATAAGGTGAATGTTAGTACACTTGATGTTGTCCCAGAGGCCTATTAAACTCTCCTCAATTTTTTGGATTCTTTTTTTCTTTTTTTCTGTTCTGGTTGTGTGTTTTCTGTTACCTTATCTTCTACATCACTGGTTGGATCCTTTGCTTCATCTAATCTATTGTTGTTTCCCAGTAATATATTCTTCATTTTTGTTATTGTATATTTTATTTTTGACTTGTTCTTTTACACGGTTTTCATTTCCATTTTTATGCTTCCTGTCTCTCTTTCTCTTTGAGATTATTGAGCATTCTTATAACCAGTGTTTGGAACTCTGCATCTGATAGATTGCCTATCTTCGTTTCATTTAGTTCTTTTCTGGAGCTTTGTTTTGTTCTTTTATTTGGGACATGTTTCTTTGTCTCTACATTTTGGCTGCCTCCCTGTGTTTGTTTCTATATATTTGCGAGGGCTGCTGTCTTCCATTTTTAGTAGAGTGGCCTTATGTAGTAGGTGTGCTGTGGGGTTCAGTGGCTCAGTCTTTCTGGTCACCTGAGCCATGCACTCCAGGTGTGTCCCTTGTATAGTTTATGTGTGCCTTCCTCTTGTAGTTGAGCCTTGGTTGATAATTGCACATCAATGGGAGGAACTGATGTTTGGGCTCACTGGTTGTGAAGACTGGCCTTGACTACAGTGGAAGAGTTGTTGTGCAGGGGCTGACTCTATGGAACAGGATCTGCCTCAGTAGGACTGATGTCTGCCCAACCCACACCTTGGGTGTGTTGTCCTTGGAGGTGGCTGGGTGATGCTCCAGCTCGTTTTGAAGCTGGCCACTGGGGGCTCCAGCCCCATGACCACCTTGGAGGGGATTCACTGTAGGTCAAGTTCAGCTATAACCCATGCCCCACCCAGGGCGACCCAGCAGGAGCCAAAAAGAAATCCACAGATGGCTGCTGCCTGTGCTAAGCTTGGAAGCACCTTGAGAGGCCAAGCTGTGAACTAAGGCTGGCTGCCACTAGTGCTGAGCCGGTTCAGCCAGAGGTACAGGACACGCTTAAGCTAGATGCTGCTTATCTGAGTTCCGTGAACCTTTGAGAGTCTAGGAAAGTCTGCAGCTTGAGCCAAGGCAGGCAGTTTGTAGGAAGAAGCCAAAGAAGAAGACTGGGTGTGCCTGAAAGTTGGGTGGGGCCAGGTATCTAATTGCCAGGGCAGGCCGAACGATATGGTGGCCACCTGTGTCCACACACCGGGAAGGGGGAGGGCTCAACAAAGAAACAATGGCCTCTGCCAGCTCCCTCGTCTAGGAGAAAGTGGCCTCTCCAGTTCCCATCCCAAGCCAGACAACTCAGTTCCCCACCATTTGTCCCTGCCGCCTTTTCAGCTGCTACCCCAACGCTGGAGCTCAGAGTGACTGATTCCGTTGGTGGGTAAGTCTGCGCATGGTCCCTTTACAAGAAGTGCCTGGGAGTGCAGCTGCCGTCAGTCTCACTCAGTCACAATCTCCACTGGTTTTCACAGCCAGAACTTATGGGGACTTCTCTCCCCAACACTGGAACCCTGGGCTGGAGTGGGGATGAACTCTTGCTCTTCTAGGTGATGGATTGGGGGGACACCCACATCCGAAATACTCCTCCCAATCTTTAATGGTCACACATGGGTGTGGGACCAGCTCGTTCCATGTCCTACCAGTCTGGAGGTGGCTTCTTCTGCACATCCTTAGTGGGAAGGCTTCAGTTCAGCTTGATTTTAGGTGATTCTCAATAATAGTTGTTTTGTAGATTTGTTGTAATTTTGATGTGGTTGTGAGAGAAGGTAAACACAGCATTTACCTGCTGCGCCATCTTGGTTGTCTCTTGTAATTGTTTATTATGTGATATGTGAATGCTACTAGTTTTTCAGTTCAGATTTTATAAATATACTGTACTATGAAATCTTTTATAATAATTATAATTTTACCCTGACCTGAATAACTTTGTTTCTCTTTTTATTTCTCTTATTTACATGAGTTGGGTAATACTTCCAGAGCAATCTTAAATAACAGGTATGATGGCATATTTATCTTGTCCCACATTATAGGGAATGTTTCTAAGAGTTCCTCTGTTAGCATTTCTCCATTGAAATAAGGTGTTTTTTCTTTTTTATGGTAGAACATATTTAATTTATATTCAATAAATTTTTATATTTAGTGCTATTTGTTTTTAGGTTTGTTTATAAAAATCACATGAAATCGATTAAAACAATTGAGAAATTTATTTTCTTTTTCTGTTCTAGAGTACTTCAATAAATTAGAGTTTTCTGCTCCATACACTAAGAAACATTGGCCTAATGTTTTAGGGTGGAGAAGGAAGAAGTTACACAATACAAATTATTTTCTTTTATGACAGTTGAACTATTTCAATTGTCATAATTGAACAATTGAATTGTTCAATTCAGGTTGTTTTGGAAGTTTATCATTTCCTAGAAAATCTCCCAGTTTATCAAGATTACAAAGTTATTTGATAAGGTTAAATAACATGATGTGGTCCTTTTAGATTCCTCCCAATCTATAGTTATTTCTTCCTTGTCAATTCTCATATATGTATTTGTGCATTCTCCTTTTGTTTTTCCTTGATTGGGTATCTGTTTACCTAATTTTTAAGGAAATTGCTCTTGAATTTATTCAGTAGTTTTATATTTTTTCTGTTTTCTAATTCATTAATTTCTGCTTTTTTTCTTAAAACTATACTTCTTCTCCTTTCTTTAGGGTTATTTAGTGTTCCTTTCTATCTCCCTGAGATAAATGCTCAATTCATTTTTTATTTTTCCTTATTTATTAATATAAATATTAAAGCTGAGAATTTTCCTAAGCAACTATTTAGCTATAGTTCATAGGTTCTGATATGGGTGTTTTTCTTTCTTTTTAAAAAAATTTTTGTATTAAAATTTACTAGGGTGACATGGTCAACAAAACTACATAGGCTTCAAGTGTACAATTCTATAATACATCATCTATATATCGCATCATGTGTTCACCACCCAGAGTCAGTTTTCCTTCCATCACCATATATTTGACACCCTTTATACGCTTTTATCATTCCCCCTCCTCCCTTATTCTCTGGTAACCACTAAACTGTTGTGTGTGTCTATGAATTTTTGTTTCTTTATTTGTTTGTCTTGTTCCTTTGTTGCTTTCAGTTTTATATCCCACATATGAGTGAAGTCATACGGTTCTCAACTTTTTCTGACTTATTTCACTTAGCATAATGATCTCAAGATCCATCCACATTGTCACAAATAGCACTATTTCATCTTTTCTTATGGCAGAACAGTATTCTATTGTGTAGATATAACAAGTCTTCTTTATCCAATCATCTATTGAAGGACACTTTGGCTGTTTCCATGACTTGGCCACCATAAATAATGCAGCACTGAACCCTGGAGTACATATATGTTTATGGATAAATATTTTGAGATTTTGGGGGTAGATACCCAGGAGAGGGTTGCTGGGCCATATGGTAATTCTAATTTTTTTGATGAACCTCCATGCTGTTTTCCATAGTGGATGCACCAATCTACATTCCCACCAACAGTGTATGAGGGTTCCTTTTTCTCCACAGCTTCTCCAACTCTTGTTATTATTTGTCTTGTTGATGATAGCCATTCTAACAGGTGTGAGGTGATATCTCATTGTGGTTTTGATTTGCATTTCCCTAATAGCTAGTGAAGCTAAACATGTTTTCAAACATCTGTTGGCTGTTTGTATCTCTTGTTGGGAGAAGTTTTTGTTCATGACCTGTGCCCATTTTTTAATTGGATTGTTCGTGTTTTTGTTGTTGAGTTGTATGGGTTCCTTATATACAGAGGATGCCAAAAAAAAAAAAAAACCAACAACACACAAACCATTTACACATTTTAAGAAAGGAAAACTGTATTAAAATTGTAATATTCAATATATACCAATAACAAAAGGTGAAAAGTCATATTTGACTTCTGCAATTAGAAGAGGTACTCGAAGTGGTTACCATCAGCATCCAGGCACTTCTGATTATGGTGAACTACTGCTTGAGCAATGTTGATCAAAGCATACACTTGTATATACTTTTTTGGCACCCCTGGTATTTTAGATACTAGACCCTTATCGGAGTTGTTATTTGCAAATATCTTCTCCCATTCAGTTGGTTGCCTCTTTGTTTTGTTCATGGTTTCTTTTGTTGTGCAGAAGCTTTTTAGCTTGACATAGTCCTGATATGGATGTTTTTATGACATTTTCTGGGTAATTTTTAATTTTGGTTTTGATTTTTTTCTTGGTGTTTAAAAAAGAGGTTTTTGTTTGTTTTTAATTTCTAAATGACACATTTATTACCTTCTAATTTGGTGATTATTTCTGCTTGTATTACATTATGATCAGAGAATGTTATTTGTATTAGTTCTTCTGTTTTGTGTATATTGAGATATTTTGAATATAATTAAATTTTGTGAATGGTTATGGTACTTGTAAAAATGGCACATAATTTGTTTCCAAGGTATATACAGAAATTGTCATATCAGTGCATACCAGTACTATCTTATTTCTTGCTTTTTTAAATTTAGGTCCTCAGAACCCTAAAAAATCTTCCACTAAACTATCAAGGGTTAACAGAAATTAATAAATATCAGGTACCAATGCTGTTTGTGTATTTTTGTGTGTGTTTGAATTTACTTTTGCTTTAAGAATGTCAATGCTATGTTTTTGAAAAATAGATATTCACAGGTGTCATATTTTCATCACACAGTATTCTCTTTATCATCAGTGTCTCTTCCAAGTCTCATTTAGTATTTGTCTCCCAATTTCAACCATTTTTGATATGATGATGTGTCCTTTTGTTTTATTTGCATTTGGCTGGTACGTTGTTGTCTATCATTTAATTTTCAATCTTTCTAAGTAAATTTTTGTTAAATAAAGCTCCTGTTCTGCTAGTTTGCTTTGTGATCCAATTTGAGAATGTTTCTGTCTTAATAGGTGAGTCTAGCTCATTTTCATTTATTAATATGACTTGATGTTTTTTCTTAGTTATGTTATCATACTTTATATCATGTTTTCTGTTGTACAGTATATTTTAACCTTCCGATGTTTTATCATTCTGATCAAACTGTGTTTTCCCTGACTCTGGTATTTTATTTATTTGTACTTTATTGGATGCATTGTCAAGCACTGTTAAAATATGTTATGGTACAAGGTGGAGGAAAATAGGTACTTATGTAGATAGATGTGTGCAAATGGAATATATACATATTTATGTACATATATGCACTTATAAATTTCTCTGTCAATCAAAAAAATTTACATTATATGTGTCACAAATGGGCAGAGATGTAATTTTACAATATAAAGAATATTAGAGTGAGACTCAAAAGACATGGATTCTTGTTCTGCTTCCAAATTGTAGTGACTAGAATACTTTGGAGATGACATTAAGCTTTTCTGTAATAGTAGGATAACACTTCTCTTACAGTGAAATTCTTTCAAAACATAAGGTATTTTAAAATGTATTTTTTTAAAACACCAGCTCTCTCTATTTTTAAATTTTTTTCAAACAATCATCCAAAACAACAAATTAAAAGTCAAACTTTAACCTTGACATTTTGACTAAATCTGACTTGGAAATCCCCATGTACACAAATTCAGAAACAAAAACATTTTTATAACCCCATGGAATTTTATCAGATCAGTAACCCTCAGCAATGGTTTTGACATTTGTCCAGTTAGAGTTCACCGTGACTGCATATAGTCTACATAAAGGCTTATGGTAACTTTTAAGTACAATTGATAGAGAGCACCTAATGATCACCACAATGAGAACACATCATTGTGTCTGTTATGCAAGGACAGCAGGTGGCTTTGGACCTGGAATGTCAAGTACTGGATCATTTAGAATTAGTCATGAGCTTGCATGAGGAGGCTACATATATCACAACATGAAAACAAAATTGCAAACATGCCTCAAACAACAAAGAAATCAGAAGATGAGCCAGAGTGTGAAATGTAATGTGAGCTTGGCTGTTGTCTGGGTTAGGACGTCATCCCTCTGTCCTTAGTTGTTCCTCAAAATAGAAAACAGAGGCCACAGACACCTCCTGGGCAACAATCTAAGTCGACATTCATTTGCAATCTCAGTTCCCGTATTACTTAGGAACTGCAGGGACATAAATCATCGCTGTAATGTTACTGTAAATAATAGCTCATTGGGCTGTTGATTCATTAACTTATCACTGTTTTAACAAAACTATTTTATGACACAGGGGATCTTCTCAGGCATAAAGAAAAAGACTAAGTATCTTTAACAGCACAAATGGCTGTGCATTACATATAAGGTGAGGGTATTCATTTAGGTACGAATAACACACCATGGCTTTTCGAAGTAAATTAAACTAATAGGCTAAAATAACTGGAAAAGTATTTAGGTTTTGTAAATAATATGTATACAACAAAAGCATATACCTTAAAGGCCACGAGATTCTTCCATTGAATTAATAACAAAATCTACTAAAGCATAGGAAATAGATAGCAATTATCTATTGGTGATAGCACACCTTCTGTGTGCTCTTAGATATGTTCTCTTTTTGTATCCTCACAGCAAATCTGTAAAGCATGTGTTAATGTTCTTATTTCACAAGTGAGAAAACTGAGTGACAGGGAGGTTAAATATGTTTCCTAAAGACACTCAGCTAGGGAATTACAAATATAAATTCAAACCCGGGCATGTCTGATTCCTATGCCCTTTTGCTTTCTAGCACACCATTAATTTCTTCTCAGGGCTTATTATATAAGAGGTATCCTTCTATGCAGTGGAGGATATTTAAAACAGAGAGTGCAAAGTCTATAATAATCATGTTAAAAGTTAACGGATTAGAGTTTACAAATAAGTAAAAGACAAAATATTAGGAGAGGTTTAAGATAGTAGTAACGTGTTGAATGAAATTCAACAAATTTGATGTGTAAAACTCAGAAAAAAAGTTCATGAAAAAGATGACATTTCAAATAGTTTTTAAAGGATTAGAAAAATTTTGTAAAGATAAACTGCATCATTAAATGCACCTTATAAACTGTACGAAATTGGATGTGCTCTTTACTTTCTTTTCATTGACAGATGACAAACAGTTCGTATTTTACCTGGTGTGTTTTGTAAAAGAAGTTAAGTCTTTGGCAGTTGAGAGATTATTTCAGGTAAGATTTATTAAATCTATAGTGAAAATATGCCTGGGAAAAAATTAGAAGCATTTTGCTTAAAATCTAGGTTACCATATTTGTATCTTAGCCAAATTTAAAGTAATGAATCTATCTGTTCTTGTTTATAAAAGAACACCAAAGACAGTTTCAAAAAAACCACCGACCACAAAGAATTTAGCATAAAGGTATGCCAATTTAAGTTCCGAGGTTTATATTACAGCATCTATATATTTAACACCTGGATAACTGGTTGACATGTATTCTTGGGAAATTCCTCCCACAGTGTAAAATTCATCTGTGTCGAGGTTCTGAGGTTAGATAGGACTCAGAAGACCTCAGCAAAGCAGCTGATCTTTAGGACAGTGGGCCAAATTCTTACACACAACTGCTGCTGATATCAAGGAAAGGGATCAGGCTTCAGTGGAAGGTGACCTTGTGTGATGTGGAGCAACATGTGTCCTCAAATCTACTATGAAACTCACATAAAGCTTCCTTAGCTTACATAAGAATACAAAACTTGTGCTTCAGCATCATGGGTGAATAATATTTTTCTGCACCTATAGGAATCCCTGCACACAACTTGAATAAACAGAGGTACAGCCGTTTCCTTCATTACTTCTCACGACAGGGACCACAGTACTTTCCAGGGAAGTCAATACCATGGTGGGATGCTTCTAAGTAAAGAATGATTTCTTCTACTTCACTTTTTTGAAAAATCATAATTTCTTACCTGCTTTAGGTTTAGGCTAACCTATCTTTTAACCTTTTCTCAGAGTAGCTTTGTTTTTTGTTTAGTTTTGGCATGCTTTGTTATGTTTCTCATGTGTTACTTGTTTTTATAAATAGCTTTCTCATTGATGTAACAATGACATTGCCTCTTTCTCACTGCAAAAACGTGTGGAGTTTTTCAGTGGGATAGGGACACATTTACTGAATGGTTGGGTTTTTTGTTTGTTTTTTCGTTTTGTTTTGTCTCTCTATTTCAATCACTTTCACATGTACTGGAAGCTGAACTCAATGGCAGTTGAAAGCAACGTTTCATGTTTGCAAGCACACTGGGCAGGTGAAGTGTTCCTGTAGGAAGCAGGAATCTCCACAGTAGGTCTATGAAGTAGGCACGCCATGGAAGCTTCCAGCCAAGTTCACATCTGCAAGCATCCTGCTCCATTTAGAAGCCTCCATACTTGCTCTTTTCTCCACTTTTGCTCTTCAGCTCCTTGATGCTCCAGGCAGACGGGACTGCCTTCAGTTCCTATCCGTCATGTCCATTCTCATCTTTCATCTTTTTTATGTGCCTTTATGCAGACACCACCTATTTTGAATAGCCAACCCTACTAGCCATTCAGATTTTGTCTAACCTCTTATACTTTCCCTTGCTCACATGCACACAAGATTCAGAAGCCCTTTGTATTTCTATAGCTCACATGCTATCCTTACTGAGCGCTTACATTGCAGCTGCCCGCTTACTGGTCTCAGTCTCACTCCTTACTGTAAGCACACATAGAGGGGCATAATTTGTTGGTTTTGTTCACAGTTGTACTTCTTACAGTGTCTGGTATGTGTAGGCATTCAATGAGTATTTATTAAATGAATAAGTGTGTTAATGAATAAAGGAGTGATTTTCATACAGTACCTATATGTGGCATGCCAGGGTAATATTTGCTGACTTTCCACATAATGACTGGTATTATTGTTTAATGGTGGTAAGCAGGCAAAAAATTAATATATAACAATATCATAACTTTTAAACAAGAAAGATAGTAGATTTAAGCAATTTGGGCATAGGTAGAGTTTTCTATACATCGAGGCTTAAAAAAAATTTGCCTTCTTGATATTTTTGAATTCACCCAATTATTCTGTAGTCTATCTGGTCTAGTCTTTCTTTAGTTATTAAACATTCCAGCGCAGTTCAACAGGAGAGTAAGTCCACTGAGTATTTGTGCTGATCCCTCACCGTGGCTGATAGTGCTGGACAGAAAACGACAGCTTCGGAACCACATATCTAAGATAGTATTCTTTTTCAATGCTCATCTGTAACTACACCTAGCCAGAATGTTTATGGCTGCTTCCCATTGATAGAGTTATGTCAGGCATCCAGCCACATAGATCACTTTTAAAAGCTCCAGTGTACTCCTGGCTAAATACTGATGGATTGGATGAGACGTCTTTAACCTTTGCTGTGCTTTCTACTTTCTGACATCTGTGAATGACACATTCACAAATTTAATGCAATTTCTCTGAGATAGACTGGAATGTAGAATATTTTGGGATCTTGGGGCTACGAAAGGGGAAGAAACAAGATGTTGGATTTAGAAAAAAAAAGGGACTGTAAATGGAAAGGGACCAGGATGGCAGGGGAATAAGGTTGTCATGTATAATGAAGATTTATTGTTTCTGCAATAAATCTAATTCAGCTAGAAGAGCACGCTGCCAAAACACTGCAAGAAATACCCCCAAGGTATCCAAAGGGGTCTCTTTAAACCTTGTTTGCTACACATTGCATATTTGAACACAGACAGTTGGAGTTCAGAGAGCACACATCTGGGTCACTGTGCAAATCCCCATTCTCCCTTTAAAAAAATAAAATACACGTACTTCACCTACTCTAGACTTACTCTACTGCTAAACGTGCCAAGCAAAACTATTCCATTTTGGAATACAAAAGCCAAAACACAAAGTGGAACCAACGACATGGAGTCAGGCTCTGCTACTTTATGTATCCAAAGAAAGAAAAATATTCAAAGCACAAATTCTCAGATTACTACTCCAACAGGCAACTGCACCCAAGATATTTTTTATTACAATTTTCTTCTCCAATGAGGATCAGAAATCATGAGCTTTAACAAAGCAATATTCAGTGCCATCTACATCTCTTGCATTTAATGTAGAATTAAGCTCCATACTCACACTTCGATGGGCTATGCTATTTGTACATTATTTTGGGGTTCATCATGATAATGTAAGAAGAAAGGCTTTGTAAATTTTAAAATGCTATGTGTAAAAGAGACAGGCTTTATGATTATATTGGGTTGTCGGAAAAGTCATGATGTATTTTTTCTATGTTTTTCGTTGCAAAAAACGTGTCATGACTTTTCCGACAGCCCAATACATTGCTTTCCTCACATTTCTCTTTTGCACCTTGGTACATTAATATGGGAAAGCAAATATGCATAATTGTCTCATTATGTATTATGACTTTTAAGCCCAATTCCCTCTATAAATAAAGTTGCATATACAAATGGATCTTCTGGTGTTTGCCTAAAAAATATTCTATATGTTTTCCAAAATCATGTGATAAAAGAAGAAACAGTATATCAGCAGATGCTTGATAAGAGAGCTCTACCATGATATTAGAGAAATAGAGAAAGCCAAGCTAAAGCCACTCATCTGTTGCTCCTAACAGGAGATCCCCAGCATAAATTAAATTAAATAGCCCCTAAACAAAGAACAACACATATCCTATCTTCACATATCTTCTTTTACAGGTAAGAATGAGTACACCTGATAATATGAGAATTCATGTCTCCTAGAAAAATATAAGGAAGTCCAACCAGACAATCTTCAATAAATTCTTCCCATCCTTCAACCTTTATCTCAGCTGACTAATACACATATCAAAACAATAGACTAAGAAGAGCTTAGGCGCTGTACCCTCATTTATCATAATTCATTTTATTTAAAATCATGTTTTCTCTTGGTAAGAGAGGGATATAATCAATTGTTTCCATTTTAAATATATTTACCCTCACTTCTATTAGGTTTAATTTAACAAAAACGAAACTGAAAAAATAATGGAAACAAGAAGTTTAAATTATGGTCCCCACTCTCAACTTGCTGTCTTTCTAGTTGGGAGACAATAAACATAAATATTGGATGAATTAAATAGCAGTATATCTTGGATGTAACAGCCAACAATATTGAAATATCACAAAAGAAGTTTACATAATAATTGTAGAAATGGCAGATCATTGTAAACCACAATGGGCTTAGTTTCTCTATGAAATACTGCTGATTCTACTATTTGCATAGAACTACTAGAACTATTTAATGCAATTGATGTGAAAATGCCTTAAATTATTTTATAATAACTCTACAAATATTTATCTATATGAGAACTTAAGTCAACAAGATATCTCTGATAGTAACAATACCCTATCCTTAAAAAACAATGGAGTTTACAGAATAATTTTTACTTACTTCATTTCATCTTATCTCTATAAAGCACCAAGTATTCTTATTAGAGGGCTAGGCGTAGTTAAATGTACTGCCTAGCCTTACATTTGTTCATGATAGTTTGGGCTCAATTTTTATCTTTTGATTACTAGTAGAATGTCAATTCCACTATAGAATTATTTAAAAATCATCATAAAGCAAGCAACATTTATGGATGATTCAGTGACATTTGAAGCTTGATGATAATTAAGAGTTGACCGTATAATTTCTGAATTATAATAACTAATATTTATAGGGCACTAAGGTAGAGCTAAGACTGTTTACATATACTGCCTCATCAAAGGCTTACAGCAATTTTCTGTGTTGGGCACTTTTTCTTTTTTTTTTGAGGGCAGTGTCACTGGCCTTCATATGTGGGACTCGAACCGAGGCCGCTGGCTTCCCAAGCAAATGCTTAACCACTGCGCTACTCCGCCGGCCCTGTGTTGGGCACTTTTAATATAACCATTTAACATGTGGAAAAGCTGAGTCAGAATCAGAATTCCAATGCTGGTCTAAGCAAGTGTCCAGAGGCTTCCTCCGTGATTCCCTGTGCATGTTCTGGGTATGCTGGCTTAATTAATAGGCAGAAGCTCTTCTTAGCAAAACTTATTCTTTGGCAGCTGTATATTAGATTCAATTTGAACTTATACCCATCCTAATTAAGCTGTATAACTTCATGACTTACTACACATCTGAAGTTGGCCTGTAATCACTTTACCATTTAACCTCACAATGAAAGAAATCACGTTCATAAAAAATATTGGAAAAGCTTTAGAAAATAAGGATTTCAGTTATGCACAGAATTCACAGGTATTTTTTAACCTCTTAGTTAGGGGAAGCCAAGCTATTATAGATTGACCTCTAGTGAGATAAAACAACAAGAACAAAAAGGGCTCCAAGTATCAAATAATTTTATGACTGTTGGAGAATACTTTCTAATGCCAACAACTACTAAATTTCTAAAATGTATCTACATGTTTTTAATTAGTCATGAACCATATTAACTATGGAAAATATTGTGCTTTAACTACACTTCTAAAAAATATTTCTATGGTTAATTAACTAATTTTGAGATCTATAGTTGGTAAAATAAAAAAACAATCAACATACAAGTGCTCGCACCTGAAAGAGAATTCTAGTCCCAGGTTCCATGAATTCTAAACCAAAAATTTTGGGGCCCTAGAGAGTTTTCAGTTAACTCCAAAATAACTAAAAAATTTTCTTAGCTATAACAGGTCTATGAGCCAAAAACTCATTTAAACTGCACAGATATCTTATTTGTATCAGTAGAAATTTTATTTAGTAGTTTTTGGGTGGCAATAGAATATTAATGTTTTAAAAAAGCTTCCCAGCTTTTTTCTTATATAACAATCCAGCAGCAATGAGATGAACTGCGTCTGGAAACTCCTAAGGTAGAACATTTCATTACCTGACCATACTAATGCACTAGGTACTATATTTATAGTACAAATAAATCAAACATGAACAGTTGGCAGATAGCATGTTATGGTGGATTTCTTTATGTAAAAGATGCTGTAAATCACATCTTATTTTAGTATGATAAATATTGGGATTATTATTGCATTCCTGATCTTTCACTCAGTATTAATAGAATTCACCACAAATGCCACATTGATTCACCTACAAAGTAATTATCTCTACACTGAAAAAAAATTTTTCTGTCCTAGTTATTTTACTAGTAATCAATATACTGCAACAGGCATAGATAAAGACATATGAATTAAGGTAGTAGATAAATAGATAAAATTAGATAGGCCTTAAATAACCAAACAAAGAAGTTTAGACTTAAATGTAACTAGTAAAGATTCATTGCGTTGTTTTAAACAGGAAATTGACAAGATTGAACTTATAATTTAGAAGAGCATTCAAGAGGCAATTGTGGAGGTTGGACATGAGGGGGAAGCGACTAGCAGCAAAGGGAAGTGTTAAGAAGCAGTAGGTGATGGGAGTCAAAAGCCATGGCAATGAGGATAGAGAGGCAAAGAATAATAATAACTAACATTTAAATAATTCTTACTGTGTGCTGGACAATGTTCTAAGCACTTTACACATATTAATTCATTTAATCTTCACTACAACCCTATGAAGTAGTGTTATCAGTAGGTTTTTTTCTGGGTAATAATCCAAAACATAGTGTCTTAAAATAATGACCATTTATTTAGTGCAAAAGTCTGTAGGTTGGCAGTTCTTCTGGACTTGGCTGGCATCATATATACTCATTGGTCAATTGCCGGGCTGGCTGAGGGCTGGCTGGTCTAAGATGGCCTCAATTGGGAAGGGTTATTTAATCTCTGCCACACTTGGTCTCTCCTTCCTCAGAAAGCTGACTCAAATTTTGAGATAACAAAAGAATTCAAGGCCTCTTAAGACTTAGGTTCAGAATGTACACGACATCATATCTTCATTATATTGACTAAAGCAGGTCACAGTCTAGCCCTGATTCTTAGGTGGGGAAATCAACTCTGTCTCTTGATGATAGCTGCTACAAAGTCACATTGCAAAGGGGAAGAATAGAGGAAAGAAGAAAAGATTGCGGTGATGTTTGCAGTCTACTTTTGGTAGGTATTATTATGACACCTATTTTGCAGATAGGGAGACAGAAGCACAAAGTTGTCAAGTAATTCGCCTTAGGTCATTCACCAAACAATGCAGTTTTAGTGTCTGTTGTCAGAAGAATTTGCCTATATATCTCTAAGTTTTTAAAAAAATGCTAGGATGGTTTAGAACAGTATTAAGAAAAATCAGTATGATTTAATGATTGATTAAATTGAGAGCAAAAACATCAGATGAAGAATAAGAGAGAATTGAAATTTGGAAAAGGAGTGGCCCTATTAAGAGTTGACAGCATTTAAATGCCAGATCCTGCACATAATCAAAACTAACTAGGAATAGTAGAAGACAAGGTGAAATGAGCAAAAGCAAAACAGCAGTAAAAAAATAAAAATTAGACAATAGAAAAAGACCCACAGGTGTTTCAGATATTGGTATACACTGATAAACATTTTAAAATACATTTGCAAATGCTGTGCAAGGAGATAAAAGACAAAATAGAAATTGATGATAGAATTGGAAAATATTAAAAACATATAGATGGAAATTCTAGAACTCCAAAACACAAAATTAATAATAGCAGATTAACACAATTAAGATAATTCTTTCAGATATTTAATAATCTGAAAGAAATATCAGGGGAAAATAGCCAGAATAAGAGCATAAATTGTGCAAAGAGTGCAAAGCACAAAGTGAGAAAGAATACATTTAAGATTTTGGAATTTTAGACTGAGATAAGAGAGAAAACCGGGGAGATGCTTGAATAGGTACTTCAAAAAGATAATAGCCAAGTGGACAATGGACATTGTAGAAATGTGTTTAGATTCACTATTATTCAGAGGGATGCAAATTGAAACATGATGAGATACCACCATATATCAAAATGACTAAAATTTTAAAAGACTAAAAGTGCCAAATTTGGCAAGGATGTGAAGTAACAGGAATTTACATACACTGCTAGCCATGCAGGAAAATGAAGAAGCTATTGAAAAACAAGACCTAGGAAGGGGAAAGAAGCAAATACACAAGTGAAAGTTTCCTTGAAAACTTAGAGAGGTGAGACATACCTTTTCTTTGAGAGGAAGCAATGAAGAATAGAGTTCTAGAATGGTTTGAGGCCACAATTATGAGGAAGTTTTATCTGAGGAAGTTCTGAGTGGGTTCTACATTCTTTGTCTTTGATAGTAAGGCTATTGATGAATGGGAGGAAAGCAGACATGGGCAGAGAGTTTGCAAATATTGAAGAAAATATTGGAATAGGTGTTATGAAGAATGAAGGTGGGAGTTGACTAGGCATATGTAGAAGAGTGACAGAGACCACAGAAAGCCAAGCTGATAATGAAAACAATGCAATTTAGGTGACTCCTATCTTACTTTTTCAGTAATTTCTGTGGTGTCAGTGATGCACGAACCATCTTTGTTTATGAAGTATATCATAGGAATCATTCCAGGTGTGTCTGATGTCCAATTCATTCATTTAGTGAGGAGTATTTCTACATTGTACTCAAACTGTAAAAGGGATATATATATATATATATATATATATATATATATATATATATATATATTTGAAAACAATTAAACTCAGTTATATAGAAAAACATGCAAAGAAAGTGAAGACAAAAAACTGAAATTGAATCTAAGAATGGTGAGCTTGATAGTGGAAAGCTGTGTAATCCACATTCTTGCTTGGAGACAGTCATCATTTTAAGTATCTCAGGCACTCTAGCATCTGTGTCCTTTAAGCCATCTCAAGTAAAATGGTGCAGTCACTCAAATTTCACTAAACTTCTAGCAAGAGAGATTCAGCCAACTTCCTTTGAAGACCATTCTAGTTTCTCCCAATTCTCATGGCCTGGGCATACTTTCTTACATGTTTCATGGTCTATTTAACTTTCCCTGAAGTCTGGAAAACCTCAAAAGCCTGTTGACAGCAAGAATTTTTAAAAGTCTTTCCTTAGACAGCCAAACTATAGCTCATTGCCTACATAGAAACCTTGATTTTTACAAGCAGAGCAGTGATATAGGTTTCCCTCCTACACTAAATTACATTCCCTCATTTCAGTTCAGCTTTGCATATGAGTTTTACAAAGCTGAGTTTGACGAGATGAAATGTTGTTAGGAGCTAAAAACAGCAGGATCATGGGAACACCTCACCAGAGATATATTTAATTAAAATGACTCACCCTAACAGCAAAAGAACAGGTAATTTTGTAGGTTGTCCACCAAACTGTTCACTCCATACCACCGAACCTCATGTGGTCTTACAAAAAGAAAAAAAATGTCTTGACCCAGAGTAGAATCTGGAAAGGAATCCCTGTTTGCTTGGTACCACTTTGCATTTTGTTATCCCTCCAAAAACCAGAACAGGCAGGACCAAGTTTCTAAGCCTAGGAGAGACTTTCAACAGCAGCCTTATCTTGTTTGAAAGTTTGCTCTGAGGTCACAGGGGGCGAGCGAGAGCCCAGCTGACAGTGTGTCAAAAGGCCTCCAGCTAGCAAAAGAAATCACTGTGAGTGCACAAAGGTCGAGCATCTTTGGAAGTGGGTAAATTGGAACAATATGATATGCCTTGTCTAAAAACATATCCCATGTTCTAACGTTGCAAAAGCAGTTTGTGGCCTGGTTTCTTAGCAGCAGAGGAAATGAAAATGAATGACAGGTAACGTCAGAAGTGCTGGACTTCTGTTGTTGTTCATGGTGGTGGCAGTGTTAAAAATAAAAACACAACCATATGTCTAAATTAAAAAAATAAAAAACAAACACAATTCCTTCAAAAACCTGAAAACTTGGGGCAAGCCCAAACAGCATATACACCTATCTTCCAATTCCAGGGCAGCAGGACAACATTGGTTTTCACAGATAGCACCACAGACAGCTATTAAGGGCTAATCCAGTGTCACGTTTCTGCTCAGCGCTGGTCAATTTGCTGGCTTCACTCACTCTGTGTTTCTTCATTGTTTCAAGCCAGGCAGAGACTTATCTTAATAATGGGTCAATCCTCAGCCAAATGTGTTCAATTGAAGGCCACCATGGGAGAATGGCAGGATATTGTCTTTCCAACAGCAAGTGAATTGCAGGCAGCTTAAGGCAATATCCATTTCACTATAATGCTGGTTTATGTTACAGCCCTTTTCAAACTTCTAATTGCCCTGTATTGCTGACATTTATAGACATGCCCTATTTTAAATGAAAACACAACACTGAGGTCAGGAGGAGGTTCTGGGACAGCAGAGACCCCAGGTGAAGCCAAAGGGGGAAATTACTTTAAAACTTCTAAATGCCAAACATGTTTGAGAAAAGGAGGAAAAAAAATAAAGTCTCGGGGCAGAAAAACATTAATCATGGCCCCATGGTATAAATTAATAATAACTATATTTAATTCTGCTATGTAAACATTCTATGGTTGGATTATATAATTTTTAAATGAAAGTAAATATTATTCATTTGGCTTGGTAAGTCTGGTAAGTCTCAGCTTATATGGAATAACTTTGAATATGATTCTTTTTCTCCCAATTTCACTTTTATTTGTTAAAAGCAAACACACCAAGCTAACCAGGTTTGTCAGCTGCTTTTGGCAATCATGATATGTTATGAGCCTTTCAGATCATTCTAAAAGTCACAATGAATAAAATAATATTTTACATTTACATAGGGCTTTTCACCTAGTATCTCATACCATTTTATAAGCAATAAATCATTCATTTCAGAATTGCAACCAAGGAGCTTCAAGTGTAGTTCATATAAGTAATTTCTCCCAGGTAGCTCCAGAAAAAAAAGAAAGAAAGGTATATATATATATATATATATATATATATATATATATATATATTTCATTTGTTTATTTGTACATTTGTTCACTGAGTTATTGAGTCATTGATCCATATCCTGAACAAATATTTATATCATGTTCATGTGTGTTTAATACTGTGTAGATTTCAGGCTATATAAAGAAGCATTAAAGAGCTTACACTCTAGTTGGGTTCTGGTTAGGAAATCATTTGTTTAAGACCCTGCTCTGAATTGCCAGAACAAATTGTTTTCAGCACTACATTCTCTTAATCTCTCTGTAAAGGGAGATTATCTCCTGATTGAGGAGTCAAAAATTATTAAGGAATAGTCAACACTAGTATTTTTCTTTTTTATATGTTATATACTCATAGAAAAAAAATCACTATTTAAAATTTAAAAATCACCAGTAATTCCAATACACAGAGATAAATATTGTTAACAGTTTGATATACAGATTTCTTGCCTGTTTCTACTTTTTCTGTGTGTGTATAAAATATATTCACATTCGACATAAATAAGATGGTGATATGCATGATCCATCTTACTGAAAAGTGGCTTTTCAGTTCTTAATATATTATGAATATTTTTTCATGTGATTAAATTAGAGTTTTCAGTATTATGAAGTCATACATAATGACCACATAATGTTTGTTTTTAATTCCACTTCAATTTGTGAAAAGACACAAGACCACAATTCAAATTCACATAAAGAAATGAAGAACACAAGTTAACTATATAGATAAATATAAAAAACAATGTAAATGTATTTTTTGTTTGTCAATCGTTTTTCCTCCTAGTTTACAGAACTGAAAAATAGGTTAATCACAAGTCTAAGTTTATGGGCACACAATGTATATATACATATATGACTAAAACAGCGCTTAAAAAAGTAGGCAAACAGAGCTAAAACAGAGGTGCAAAGTTTTTGTATATTGTTCAAACAACAAAGGGATTAAAGTAATAAAATAGAAAAAAATTTATTTGACAAAAGAAATAATAGAGTATTAAGGGGGGGAAAGACATAAGACATATAGAAAATGAATAGCTACATGTAAGATATAAATCTCACTTTATCAGTAATTTGAGTAAATGTAAATGGATTAAGCTCTCTAAACAAAAGTCAGAACTTGGCAAAATGGATAAAAATATGATCTAATCCTACCTATCAACAAGAGACTCACTCTAGATTCAAAGGCACAAATAGGTTGAAAGTAAAGGATGGAAACAAGATATACCATGCAAACAGTAACCCAAATAAATTTGTAGTGACTCTACCATTAGCAGACAGAATAGAATTTAAGTAAGAACTGTTATCAGAGAGAGAAAAAAAAGGACATTTTATACGGATGAAATATTGAACTGTTGAAAAATTCATGATGTATTTTTTCTATGTTTTTCATTGCAAAAATGTGTCATGACTTTTCCAACAACCGAGTAGATAGCCTATCAAGAAGATATATATAACAATTATAAGCATATATGCAATTAACAACAGATCCCTAACACACACAAAGCTAAGAATGACTAAATACAAAGGAGAAATACACAATTCAATAATAACAGTTGGAAGCTTAAATATGGTCTTTCAAATAATGGATAGAATTACTAGACAGAGGATCAGCAAAGAAATAAAGACTTGAACAACACTATAAAACAACTAGACCTAATGAGACATCTTTAGAATAAATCACCCATTACAGCAGAATACACAATCTTCTCAAGTGCACATGGAGTATTCTCTAGGATAGATCATATATATGCAAGGCCACAAAACAAATCTCAATAAATTGTAAAAGATTGAAATTATACATGGTACATTCTATAACCATAATGGAATTAAGTTAGAAATCAATAACAGAGAAATTTGGGATACAGAAAACTATGGGTACAGGAAAACAATGCTCAGAGAGAAATTCATAGCTATAAATGTCTACATTAAAAGATAAGAAAGATATAAATCCTTCACCTTAAGAAATTAGAGAAGGAAGAATAAACTAAATCCAAAGCAAGCAGATGGGAGAAAATAATAAAGATGTAGAAATTAGAAATAAACAAAATAAGGAATAGACTAACAATAGAGAAAATTAACAAAACTAAAAATTAGTTCTCTGAAGAGATCAACAGAATTGACAAACTTTAACTAACCAAGAGGAGAGATGATTCAAATGACTAAACTCAGGAATGAAAGAAGGGACATTTTTACTAACCTTACAGAAATGAAAAATAATTATAAGAGAATATTATGAACAGTTGCCAAAAAAATAGACAAATTAAACAAAATGGGAAAATTCCTAGAAAGACACAAACTACCAAAACTGACTGAATGAAATCTGAATAGACCTATAACTGGTAAGAAAATTAAGTCAGTAATAAAATACTTCACACATATTGTAGAAAAGCCCAGAACCGGAGCCACATAGCCTCACTGATAAATTCTACCCAATATTTAAAGAAGAATCACAAATCCTTCACAAAGTCTTCTCAAAAATAGAAGAGGATGAAACACTTGCCAACTTATTCTATGAAGCCAGTACTATCCTGATACAAAATTCACAGAAAAATATAACGAGGAAAGAAAATTACAAACTAATAATCCTGATGAATATAAACACAATGAAACACTAGATGCAAACAGAACACAGAAACACCTAAAAAGGATTATGTATTATGACCAAGTTTCATTTATCTTAGGAATGAAAAGTTGCTTTATATAATGAAAACTAATCAATATAATATTCCATGTTAATAGAATAAAAGTAGAAAACATATGATCATATCAATAGACACATAAAAGGCAGTTGACAAAATCCAGCACCTTTTCATGATAGAAACACTCAACAAGTTATAAATAGAAGGGAACTTTCTTCCCTGATTAAAGGCATCCAACAAAAACCTATAGGTCATATCAGATGTAATGGTAAAACACTGAAATCTTCCCTCTAAGATCAAGAATAAGACAAGAATGTCTAGTCTCCCCCCTTTTATTCAACATTGTACAGAAGGTTCTAGCCAGGACAATTAGGCAAGAAAAAAAAATAAATAAAGACATTAAGATTGAAATACATAAATAAGTAAAACTACCTTTATTTGTTCATGACAAAATCTTATAAGTAAAACACTCTAAAAAAATTCACAAACACAAAAAGTATAAATAAAAGTATTCAGCAATATTGGTTGCAGGATACAAGATCAATACACAAAACTCAGGTGTGTTTTTGTTTTTGATTTTTCAATTTTTTTAAAATTTAGTTTTTACAACAATACAATAGTTATACTTTTTAACGCTCAAAGTGCCAACCTCCCTCCCCCAATCCACAGCCCCACTGTCCCCCATATCATAATATCTACTACAACTCCCCTGACCCCATTCCCACACTGTACTCCTCATCCCATGACTATATGTATACATTCAATCACAGTTAACATTCAATATTATACAACATCTGCTTCAGATGTACAATGCAGTGATCAAGCCTCTACCCCATCCCCAAAGCGGTCTACCCAACAAGACACGTGACCAGCTGACACCCCACAAAGCATTCACAACATTATCAATTACATTCCCAGAACAGCCCCCCCATATCCCTGTGGCAATATTGTAGTCACCCACCTATGCTGTCTAAAACCTTCCCCCTCTCCCTCATCCTCACCCCCTCCCAGACAGCAACCATCAGTTTTTCCTTTATATCTGCTTGATATAAAACTCAGGTGTTTTTATATACACTATCAATGAACATTCCAAAAATAAAATGAGAAAACAATTTCATTTACAATAGCACCAAAAGGATAAATTTAACAAAAGGAAGGCAAAATATTTACACTGAAAATTATAAATCATTGTTGAAAGAAATTAAAGAAGACCAAAATAAACAGAAAGACATTTTATGCTCTTAAACTGGAAGACTTAATATTGTTAAAATCTTAATACTCCCCAAATTGACCTTCAGATTTATTGTAATCCCTTTCATAATTCCAATTGCTTTTTTTTGCAGAAATGGACAAGCTGACCCCAAAATTCATGTAGAAATTCAAGGGACCCAGTAAGCCAAACTAATCTTGGAAAAAAAAAAAAAGACTAAAGTTGAAGGATTTACAATTTCTAATTTCAAAACCTACTGCAAAGCTACAACAATCAAGAAATGTGATACTATCATAAGGCTCGACAATAATAGATCAACAGGATAGTACTGAGGGTCCAAAACTAAACCCTGATGTCTATGGCTAAACTGATTTTCAGTGAGGATACCAAGACCAGCCAGTGCGGGGAAATAGTCCTTTCAACAAACGGTGCTGTGAAAACTGCATGTCCTCATGCAAAAATATGAATTTGAACCCTTAATTCACAGCATATGTGAAAATTAACTGAAAATGGATAAAGATCTAAATGTAAGAGCTAAAACTATAAAACTCTTTGAAGAAAATATGTGTATAAATCTTTGCAACCTTGGATTAGGCAATGGTTTGTTAGATATGACACCAAAAAACTCAAGCAACCAAAGATAAAATAAATAAATTGACTTCATTTAAATTAAAACTTTTAGTATTAAAGGAAACTGTAAGGACAACTTTTAAAGGGCAATGGAAATCCCAAAGGGCTGCATTTCTCCTCAAATAAATTGTTCAAGGTAAAAAAAAAAAAAAAAAATTGACTAAAGTAAAATTTACTTTCAATGTGAATTATTGCTTCCCACAATTTTTGCCCTTTTTTTCAAAATTATTGGGAAAGGAAATAAAATCTATAGCCTACATATTGGTTTCCCAGGGTACTTTGAAGTATTGAAGGGAGCCAATATTAACTTAGGAGACAGAAGCCCACAATAATGCAATTTACCATACTGTAATTTTAGGAATAAAAATTTCCCTTGTTATTTGGGAAAGACAATAATATTAATTCTGTTCTTAATGTTGACAAAGAGGCCTTAATTCTCTTGGTGTCAGCATCTTAATAGAAAAATCTGTCAAAATACATGAGTGAAAAAGCTCATTGCCTTGAAACAAAATCTACTATTTTAAATGAATAACATGAGAAATACCAAAAGGATTTGTATCTAATTGATTTATGCTCAAACTGTGACATTAATAAGAGGAGCAAGATTGTGAAAGGAATCTTAATATCAGGACAAAATATGGTTCAGTGCAGGGATTGACCCTAGAGCAGATGCTCAGAAAGCTTTTTAGGGTGATGGAAATGCTCTAAATAGCTATTGTAGTGATGCTTGCATGACTACACATTTGGGAAAATCAAACTGTATATACAAAATGAGTGAGTTTTGTGTACAATTATGAATTAAAAAAAAACAGCTTGGGAAGGGATGTAGTTGCTGGAATTTGCTCAGTGATTCAACACTGTCAAGGCCAGTGTTGTGTTATGGTTTATTGTTGTTACCATTCAATGAAAGCCTCATACAATTTACAACATGGAGCTGAAACAGTGCTTTGGGAAAAAATATATAGCCCCAAATGTGACCTTAAAGAAGAAATACTGAAAATGAATAATTAAATAATTTTTTCCAAGATATTAGAAAAATAACAGCAAAATAAATGCAAAAATCATAGAAGGAAAAAATAAAAAAGAAATAAAAAAGAGATCAATTAAAGGAATCAGAAAGTCAAAAGTTGGTTATTTTAAAACAAAAATGAAATTGATAAACTTATAGAATTATACACCTGAAACCTATGTAACTTTACTAACCATTATCACCCCCAATAAACTTTAATTAAAAAAAAGTTGATATACTTCTATTAAAATTATTTTTTAAAGAGAAAGAGAAAGAAGGAATAAATAACCAATATTACATTCTCCAGGTATTATAAACAACTTTAGACCAACAATTTTGGAAATTTACTTGAAAAGAACAAATTCCTAGATAATATAACCCATCAAAACTGATAGAAAAGGAAATAGAAAAACGAAAAAGGCCTAAAGCAATCTTTAATAATTGTTAGTAAATCTTTACTAAGTAATTGAATCTTTACATTAAACCTTTTCTTCAAAGAGAACTTTGGGCCCTGTTAGGCAAAAATTTCATCAAAGAAGAATTAATGTCAACATTACACAATTTTTTTAGAGATTAACAAAACCGGGAATGCTAGCTAGCTCTATCAACAAGACAAGCTAGTTCATGACTGGATTGGTGACAAAAAACAATTTCAGAAATCTCAATAGTGTATATAACATTATTTTCTATATAGCATATACAGAATGTGCCAAAAACTGTATACACATTATAAGAAAGGAAACACTACTAAAATTGTAATAGTCAATATATACTGATAACAAAAGATGAATACAAGTCACGTGTATACATTTTTTGGCACCCCCAGTATAAGTATATATATATAATATTTTATATATACATATTTTAATACTGCATACAGGTATGCTGTAGTATAATAATGTAAACTAGCGCAGAAATCTCAATATAATTCATAATAATATTAATATTATATATGATATACACTATATGAATACTATACCAAATAGTAGTATGGTATAATGAGGTATATATAAGCATTCTTCTTGGTCTTAATAATATTATATTTAGGCAATTCAAGAGAACTGAAAATTATAAGATAATCGAGACGTAAAGAGATATTTAGCAAAAATTGCTTGTATGAAATATGGAAATGACCTAAAACTAGCATTTAGATAGGGCAACTATGTTATGTTATATACATATGTTGAGTTAAAGAACACATTCTAAATTATATGTCTTTTGAAATTTGTAGGATTTTATGTAAGGCCTAATACATGTCATATTTACAAATGCTTCATGTACATTCATCAGACTAAGATGAATGGCCACACTGAAGAACATAAAATTGGCACTCCTAACAGCATCCCAAAGGGTCCAGGTGACACAATTTGTAAATATAGAAAGATCAACTCTTCTTTTCTCCCTGTTATAAGGCATGGGGGCTTATGAGGATTTTCTGGAGATCCCTCATTTACCAAGCAACAAAGCATCTCTTTATGTTCACAAAGCAGTACCATATAACCTGAGACTTCCCTCCCATCCTTCTTTATTTCAGGTCCATTGTCCCTCCGTTTGCTGTCCTGAAATTGTACATCCCAACAAAGGAGGCTTTAGGCTCAGGCTTTTATTCTACAGAATCTTAGCAAAGACAAAAAGACCAGTTGAAATTGAATTTAGACAAGTAAGGTATAATTTCTGGTTGATAAGATTTGTGGAATATGTTTGACGGAAAATGCATTTGAACTGGACCTGGAAAGGAATGGGTATAATTTCTATTGGTTGAGAATAGAGAGTGGATTGCAAGGAAATAGAAAAGAATTTCATGTAGAGGAAATGGCATTGACAAAGGTAGGATGCAGGATATAGGATTTCGTTTTTTTTTAATTAAAGGAGATGGTTCCAGATGTTACAAAGCATAGAATATATGCTATGGTGGTTCCAGATATTAAAGATTGGGTCATTCAAAATCTGTGTTTTGTAGCCAAATGAGTTCTGATGGAAAAGGTGAAGAGTTGGAATGAATTCGGAGAGTTTTCTGATGGTTAAACTGCGGGAAGATATATTTCCTAAATGAAATTCCTGTTTACACATTTGTCCCCTCTTCACTGTCCAGGGACTTGGGTAGACTGCCCATCTCTCCAACCTGCTGTAACAGCAAGCCAAATAATGCTGTAATATTCTCAGTGAGTTATAACATCAAAGCTTTATTTCTTGTTCATGTTACATGCCCATTGCAGATTATATTGTTATCGTCGACAGTCTAGAACCCAGGCTGGAAAAGTATTTAATAGCTCCTATCTAGAGCATTTTTAATTGCAGTGGCTGAGGGAAAAAAGAGAACACAGGAAGACTGGCCTCTTAAAGATTCAACCTGGAAGTGACAGAGAACATTGTAATTCATTCTTTATTACCCAGTGCAAATCACTTGGTAAAGCCTAATCTCACTTATTCAGGAAAACACAATCCTTCCCCAATGAGGGAAAAAATATTAAGAAACAAGAACACGTCTTGGCTATTGTAAATGGTGCTGCAATAAACATAGGGGTGCATATATTTTTTCGAATTAGCATCTTGGATTCCTCTGGGTAGATTCCCAAGAGTGGAATTGCTGGGTCATACGGCAGTTCCATTTCCAGTGTTTTGAGATACCTCCATACTGATTTCCATATAGTGAAATAAGTCAGTCAGAGAAAGACAAATACCACATGATCTCACTTATATGTGGAATTTGAAAAACTGAATGAATGAGCATAAGAAACAGAAACAGTCTCATAGATATAGAGGAAAAACAGGGTTGCTAGTTGGGAGGGGGTTGGGGATGAGGGAGAAGGGGAAAGGATTAGACAGCATAAATAGGTAACTATAGTATTGTCACAGGGATATGAAAGACAGTTCGGGGAATATAATGTTGTTAAAATTTTGTGGGGTGTCAGATGGTTACATGTTTTGTTAGGGAGACCACTTCATGGATGGAGTAGAGGCTTGATCACTGCACTGTATACCTGAAGTTGATGTTGTATAATATTGTATGCCAACTCTAATTGAATATGTAGACAGTCACGGGATGTGGATTATATGGTGGAAGGGAGTCAAAGGAATTGTAATAGATAGTATGATATGGGGGGGAGGAGTGGAAGGGGAGAATTGGGGGAGGGGGTTTGTCACTTCGAGGGGTAAAAAGTATAACTATTGCACTTTGTTGTATACCTGAAGCTAATTAAAATATATATAAATAAATAAATTAAAAAAATAAAAAAAGAAAATAAAAAAAAAGAAACAAGAACACAATCTAACATAGTAGGCACTCAACAAAATTTCCCTCTTCTCCTTGTCTTAATACACACTCAGCTGAAATTCCTGATGAGCATATAACCTGCCTTATCTTTTATTTCATTCTTTTTCACTATCTAAAGGAAACCAAGGAAGAAAAATAATCAAAATGATACTAAAAGAGACATAAAGTTGAAAGAAATCCTTGAAAAAGTATTCCTATACTAATCTTTGACTGATGAAACTTCATCTTCACCCTTAGCTATTTCTTTTCATTCTAGTAACAAGCATATTAACACTTTTGTGATAAAGACTGTTTCCCAGCATCCTTTCTTTCCTTCATTTATTTTACAGTAGAATTCTCCTTGTATGAGCTGAGGTCATTCATGCCCTTCTATAGCTTTAATTTCTAGTCTCCTTTGCAGCTAGATGTGGCCCTAGAGTGAATTATCTGTCAGTAGGTTGTAAAGTTGTAAGCGGAAATAATGTGTGCAACTTTGGAGTAATCTTAAAGGTAAAATCACTTTTCCTAGACAGGGGCAATTTGAGGAGCTGCCAGTGGCATAAGCACGCAAATCAAAGATGGCAGAACACACCCACTGGCTCAGTCACCCACTGGATCTTGTAAAAGAAATAAGCTGCTTATTAATTAGGCCAGTGTGTTGATGTAGCAACTTGGCTTGTGTTCTAATTAATACTTAGTTGTTACATTTTATTTAGCATCTTTACATACTATTCCAAAGTTTTGTCTGAACCCAGGCTTACTGGTGGGCCTGTGAGGTAGCCTCAGAGGTAACTGTCATCATTTTAGGACCCTAAGAGTCCTTTCCAAACATCCAAAAAACTTCCCTGTCTTGGACATCTCATCAACTGTCTGCTTCCAGTCTGAGAATAGCCTCTAGTTCTAAATTCATTTGCAGAACAGATTAAAACCCAAAATTCAATTAAAGTTCAAATTCTTCCCCACTTAAGTTACAACATCTTATAATTTAGTTAAGTTTATTCTTTCTCTTTCGTTAAATGCAATAATATTAATCCTCATCATAAAAAGTGATCTGCCAGAATTTTATTGGCATAACTTTAGTTTATCAAAGTATCTTAAAAAGACAATTTTTAAAAGCATATGTAATTTCCTTGAGGAAGGAGATGGCTATTTCCCCCAAAAGTATTTTATTTTATGTTAGTTGCCAAATTTATTACCTGAGAGTATATAATGGAATTTGCAACAAGATGGTTGTGTTTCTGCTCACCTGCTATTTAGAGTCAGAGAATCTCTGTGGATAATAATCTATTTTATTTTTATTGTCTCTATAAAACGTTATGATTCCAAATTTTTAACTCCCTGTTTCAAAGTGCTAATGAAAACATGCCCTTCCCTACTATTGTTTTGTAAAATATCTATTGTTCACATGACACAAAAGAGTTCTTCTGACAGCAACCATTCATTCCCTGTTCTAAATTTGGCTGAAATCTTCAAGTGGTTACAGTATCTTCATGTGCCTCATCCAACTGATCCTTCTTTTCCTCCTTTCGGGAACTCTATAGAGACTGCTATCACAGAATTTATACTGCATTTCTCATATTGGCTGCCACAACTGGGGTCTGAACTTCCTGAGCTCAGGGACTTTCTCTCTTCTTCCTCTCTATCCCCACTGTTCACTACCTGAAAGGACCTCAATGACCAGATACTGAATAGTCATGCATGAATGGATGAGCAAATGGATAAATGGGTGGATGAAGAAACAAATATTCTAAGACAATATGGGCTCCTAATTTTCCTTCTAAATATGGGTAAATAAAATTGTTAAGTAAATATTTATATATAAATTTATCTTTTGTCACTAAGTATAAATTTTCTAAAATTACTTATCTTATTACTGATATAACATATTAACTAGATCTTAATTTGGTAAGAACTAAATTTCTCTGTTAACCTCAAAGTAACGGTAAAGATAGCCTTAATGTCAATTTAAATGGAAAACAGGACTGAACAATGTAAATCCATCCTCCCCCTGGAGGGGGAGCTGGGGTGAGAATGAAAACTGTGGGTGGAGACATCCATGGAAAACATCTGCCAGTCGTGTTTCAAAGAGTGAAGGGGACACTTATTGTGTGTGCTATTGCCAAAGCCCCCCAAAACACATCAATGGAGTGCTATTTGTTTTTTTTTTCTATAGCCGATAGATCAAAAGCTTGAGCAGCAGTGTGATCTGCTCTTTGTAAGGAGAAAAGGTCTATCCAGAGAGATGGGGGAACACATCTGGAAATATCTGTCTATGAAGCTGTTTAAAAAATCACCATGTAGCAACAATAGGAGAAACATCTGTGCAGTGTGCAGCAGACCAGCCGAGGAAGGGAGCTTCTGAGAAGAGAACCACATAATCAAGACAAAGATTAGGGTGAAGACAGGCGCCCCTTGAATGACAAAGCTTCCCAGATCCCATTTTTAGCCACATGTAACCAATAAGGACAGTTTTCCCCTCCAAAATTTTTAGATTAGCAGCACCTGCGTCAGGCAACGCAGGGCAGAACACAATATGTGAGGGTAATTTCTCAAAGAGTTCGCCAAATGTCATCAAAGCGCAGAATCTGTATGTTATGTGTTCACTGGGAAGTTCTAAATACTAATTCATTATTTAAAAATAATGCATTAGTACAGCTCATAACCATGAATGTTAACCCTCAATAACTTAAGCACAGTTTTCTTATACAACTTATATGCATGAGGTTTTAATAAAAGAGGTTTGAAAATATTATTTTTATCAAAACTAACACAAATTCAACAGCTTTCTTTAAACAAGTTTTTGTTTAGTTATATTTCAAGTTAATACCACCGGATTCATTTTTAAAAATAAATATGTGAATAACTACTCAGTGACATGCCCTTTAAAATACAAATTTATTAGATTATTCCCCACATTCTTCATGGAGCAGCTCTATCATTTTTTTTTGTAAATTAAATTAACCCTGCTCCTCAATTAACGTATAAAGTTACAGAGAGCCTTCATTTACATACAATTTTAAAATACTGCACAGCTGTGAAACTAGATTAAAAAGTACACTCAATGTTTTTGTTATTTATGAAATTCAGCCTACAAATGGAGTTCCCAATATTGGTGTTAATTAAGAAGTTGTCATTTTACATTAGACTAGAGTTTTCTAATGCCTTTATTGAATCTTAAGTCTGTTTACACTACAAATGCAACACAAAAGAAATCATGTAGCTATTTCAGACCAAAATATATCTGCTGTTGCGGAAAACATCAGGGAATTTTGTCAGAAATAAACACCATGGCTTTCCCACTGAATCATGTCACTAGACTATTGCTCAATTTTCTTTCATTTTTTTTCCCCAGTATATGACTTTAAAAGGAAAAAACAGATAATTTTTTTTTTTTTTTAAGGGCAGTGTCACTGGCCCTCATATGTGGGACCGAACCTGGGCTGCTCCCTTCCCAAGTCAGCGCTTAACCACCACGCCACTCGGCCGGCCCCAGATAATTTTTAACAAGCAAGAAATTCTCCAGCAGTTATCTTACACATGTAATTTAGAAATTAACTTATTCCTTGGCTCATTTAATTCTTTCTACACCCCTGTATAAAGGTTTTACTAATCTAATTTGTGGATGACAAAAGGTGGAGTTCTAAAGAATGTTTTAACTTTCCTGAAGTTACATAACTGATTATTGGCAGAGCTAATTTTTGAACCCAGGTATTCTGGTTGCAAGTTAGTACGTTTTTCTAAATACTTCCTAAGAATCTGAAAAAAGCTATCAAAGGCTGAGGAGACAGAGGAGCTCATAATTATAGTGTCTGTGTGTGAGTGCTATAATAAGTGATTTATATGGGATTTAAATTAATATTTGCCCAAACCTTGTGAGGTAGGCATTATTTTCTCTATTCTTAAAGGGAGTTTTAGAAGGGATATGTAATTTGCCTAAGATGACACACTTGATGAGTGGCAGAGCTTGCGTCCAAATGCCAGCCTGGCAGACTGTTGTAGACCCTTCTTAGTTCGTTGTCCACAAACAGGCAGCATTAGTACCACTTGGGAGCTTGGTAGATACATAGAATCTCAACATAATGGGCATTTTAAACAAAATCTCCAGGAGATTTATAAGCACATAAATGTTTGAAAAGTACTACTATATACTACGTTAGTCTGATATCAAAATTTAATCTATTAAAAAATATAGCAGAACACAAAGCATCTACACTACTCATATCTTACTACAATAGATTGTAAGCTCCTCAAGGATAGAGTCCAAAGCTGTTCCCAGCAGTGGAACAAGATCTGCTGCTAGTATCTGCCTAATCCATGTTTATTTCTTTAGTTAACTGTATACATAAAATCAGTATTTTGGGAAAACTTGTATGGCAGTAAGAAGTTCTTTGTTATATGTACTAGGGGGCATTTGGTGGGAAGTAGCTTAGTTTACTTCTGTTGTACCTATGCTTAAAACAAAATATGAAACTATGTTAATAAAACGTGTTTGTTTGTTTTTTTCTAAAATTTTGTTTGTATACCTTAGGTGTTTCTTTCATTGGGTTTGCATCTTGTGTTTTTGGTAAATAGCATTTGTGTCGGGAATTGAAAAGCTGCTATAATATATGGCTACGATAGAATTCATGCTCTTTTATCTAACCCCACAGAAAGGAGGAGCTATATTCAGGCCGGCTCAAAATCTCTGTGAAGAGACACAGAGCTACAGAGTTGTAGAAGAGAGACAGGGTGAACAATAGAAAGGGGTGACAGTAATACAGGTCATTTTAGTGATGGAGTCTCAGAGGCTGCATGATGGAAGGACCAGCAGAATAAAAGATACATGAAAACTAGGGCAGAGAAAAGCTTTGGAAGAAACAATATTATACTGATATGATATTTATATTACTAATATATATGTATTATAGAAAGAAATTAACATCTATTAAATGTTTACATGCTAGAAAGTATGTAAAGCACTTTTATATATTAACTTGTTCAAATTTTACAGTGATATGGAGAGACTTCTGTTTGTCAAGTAGGTAATGGAGACTCGAAGAAGTGAACAAATTTGTCTAACCCAAAATTTAAGTCCTACTCTTTTCACTGTTTCAATCCTGGCTGAGGAACAGAATCATTCAATGGGCTTTTAAAATTATGAGCTCCTCATCTGTAAATTTTAGTAGTGTCTATCTATTTGTTTAAAATACATAAATGTTTATGATGTATAATGTAAAGAAACATTGCATTATGCAATACTTCCTTTCACCTATTTTGTGCAAAGCACTGTATTAGGACAAATAGGAAAGAAAAATCATATAGACGTTCTGTCATCATAGAGCATCCCATCTATTTGGTCAGACAAGTCAGGTTCAAATACAGCACAATATGCACGGAAACTGCTAAGTGTCATATTTTATTCTTTTTTTGTTTGTTTTTTGTTTTTTGAAGGCAGTGTCACTAACCCTCATATGTGGGACCCGAACCGGGCCGCTGGCTTGGAAAGCCAGCGCTTTACCACTCGGCCGGCCCCTAAGTGTCATATTTTAAATATTATGGCAATCAAGACAGTGTAATAGTGATGAAAAATTAGATAAATAGATCAAAAGAACAGAGTAGAGAATCCATAAATATACACACACTTTAATTTCTGACAAAGGAAAAAGGCAATTCAGTGGAGGAAGGTGATTAGCTTCAACAGATAGTTCTGAAACAACTGGATGTTCACATGTAAAAAAAAAAAAAAGTAAACAAAAGAAATTTAGACAAAGACTTTACACCTTTCACAAAAATTAACGTAAGATGGATCATAACTCTAAATATAAAATTCAAAACCATAAAACATTTAGAATATGAAGTAGGAGAAAAATCAAAGTGATCTTGGATTTGGTAATGACCTCTTAGATACAACACTAAAAGCACAATCCATAAAAAAAAAAAAATTGATAAGATGGACCTCATTAAAATTAAAAATCTCTATGAAATGCACTGTTAAGAGAATGAAAAGATGAAGCACTGATTGGGAGAGAATATTTGTAAAACACCTATCTGATAGAGAACTTGTATTCAATACATATGAAGAACTCTTAAAACTAAACAATTAGAAAACAAGCAACTCACTTAAAAAAATGGGCAAAATATCTTACAGACATATCACCAAGATGATGTATAGATGGAAAACATGCATATGAAAAGATGTCCAACATCACATGCCATTAAGGAATTGAAAATTGAAACAATAATGCAATACCACACACATGGATTGGGTACTGTACAAAACACATACAATGTCAAATGCTAGGGCCGGCTGAGTGGCTCAGTGGTTAAGCGCTGGCTTGGGAAGCTAGCGGCCCCGATTCAGGTCCCACATATGAGGGCTAGTGACACTGCCCTCAAAAAAATCAAAACAAATAATAAAAAAAAACAACCCACAAATGCTAAAAAGGATGTGAAGCAAAAGGAACTGTCATCCATTGTTGGTGAGAATGCAAATTGGTACCAACACTTTGGAAACAAAGTTTCCAAACAGTATGACAGTTTTTTACAAAGCTAAACATACTCTTGACATATGAACCAGCAATTGTACTCCTTTACATTTACCCAAGTGAACTGAAAACTTAGGTCCATACAAAAACCTGCACATCTAGCAGCTCTGTTGTTTAGTAAATGGATGGATAAACTGATAATATAAACAATGCAATATCATTTTTCACTAAAAGGATGTTGTTTAGTAGGTGAGAGGATAAACTGGTGATATAGACAATGGAATATTATTTAGCATTAAAATGAACTATCAAGCTATGAAAAGACATGAAGGAATGTTAAATGCATATTACTAGTGAAAGAAGCCAATCTGAGAAGGCTATATACTGTATGATTCCAATCATATGACATTCAGGAAAAGGCACAACTATGGAAACAGTAAAAAGTCTATGGTTACCAGGAGTTTAGGCTGACAGATAGGGATGGATGGGCAGAGCATAGAGGATTTTTAGGGCAGTGAAAGTATTCTGTCTAATCCTGTAATTATGAATATATGATTTGTGCTTGGTAAAAATCCATAAAATGTAGCACACAAAGAATGAACCCAGTGTAAACTATTCACTTCAGTTAATAATAATATATTAACATTAGTTCATCAGTTATAACAAATTTACCACACTACTGCAAGATGTTAATAGGAAGGGAAACTCTATGTTAGGAAAGGGGAGTAGATGGGACCTCTCTTTATTTTCAGTTTGACTTCTCTGTAAACCTAAAACTGTTCTAAAGAATAAAGCCTATCATACTTTTTTAAAATGCTATGAGTGTTCAGAGAAAAGAATTGCTTCCAGTCAAAAAAATCAGGGAAAACAAAACAACTGGGAAAAGATGATATTCCAAATAGGTTTTGACAGATGATTAGGATTAGATCATATATCTTTGTGTAGGGTAAGAAGGACATTCTAGCAGAAGAAAAAGAATGAGTAAAGACAGAGGTGACATTCTTAACACAAAAGTTAAGTAAATATGCAAATCAATTCATCCGTGGCTCCTCTGTGCATTATATCCCAGTAATCTTTACTATGTAACTTTGTGAGCTTCAGGTTTTTCATCAATAAAGTAGCAATAATTATACTTCACAAGGTTGTTCTTATGATTAAATTATATTATATATGTAAGCCCACAATATAGCATGAGCATGTATAATAGTAGCTCTAGAAAAATAATATCAGTGTGATTCCTATTATTAATAGAAATGCATTCAGTGGGTGTACGTTGTAATGGATGCTGTCATGGTAGAGTGGATTTAGAGGGACTAAAAGGACAGTAGGAGAAAAGATTGATACCATTTGGTGAGAACAACTCCTAGAACATTTGAATGTAAACTAAAGATTTGGGACAATGTTCTGGTTTTAAGGATGAGAAGGGAGAAGCATCTGCTTTGGTCAAATTTCATAACATACCTAATGCATCTAGTAGTTTGTTACATGTTAAGGATGTTAAGGATGGCAGAATGTTGGGAAGCCTACAAAAGAAAAGCATTTGCAACAATCAAATATTGAAAGGTATTGAGGAGTTTGAGAAAGAGTCAAAACCATTGGACCTGTCAACTAGTCAATTGTAGGTGAATCTGAGAAGGCTATTTTCATAGAGCTATTAGGACAATAAGCAAAAGTGTGGTTTTTTAAAGGAGTATATAGTAAAAAACTGGAAAATGCCATAGAACCAACGCTTTCAAGAAATTTAGTTGTGCAAGTAAGGAGAGACGTAGGAGAATAACTCAAAAAGATAGAAAAACTGAGAGAACTTTATTTGAGGATGCAGGGCTAGAACATTTAAGTGTGAGCTTTTCAGTGACACTAAAGAAACAAAAGAAAGAATAGATGGAGGGTATGCAATCAAAACACATATGGTGGGAGAATATCAGAAAGGCATAAGAAGACATGATTTATTTTAGGGAAAGGGAAGAATGTGGGAAAGAGGAGAGAATAATTGAAGAAATTTTGAAACCTAATTTATTTAGCAAATATTTTTTATGCATTCGTATCAAACAATGAGCTAGGGAGTAGAAGAGCAAGAACAGAAGCATAAGAGGCATATAATTCTATAACATGCAGTAAACTCAATGATAGAGGTGAGTGCAAAATGCCATAGGAATTGGGGAGAATCCACAGATAAGGTAAAATTTCAGCCATGTTTTTTTTTAAGTTAATGTCATGCAGTGAAACAGTCAGGAAAGGACATTTCAGACAGAAGATACAGAATGTGCAAATGCTAGCAGGTTGTAAATAAAGAAACCATATCAGATGGTAAATTCTTATTTGCTGGCTTCCAAGTGACAGGAATTTGCTCTCTTCTAAGCCAATTTGTATAGGCAGTGGAGATCATCTCCATAGTTGACATTTACCTAATTCCAATAACCTCATTCCTTTAGCCTCCCAATGAAAATTCCTATTTTATTGGTCTGTGAGTACATATAACCAACAACCAGATAACCACAAAACTAATTTTCCTTTTGCCTATATATATTAATGATCATACTATTTTCCCTACACCGATTCAGATTTTTTTTGTCTCATTACTTACCCTCCTTGATACCAAATATTTTAAATTACTTCTTCATATTTTTTTTCATTTTTTCTTATTTTTTATGCCCGCTAACTTGATTTTAGTCTAAGTCATAACTCTTCATTAGTTTATGCCTAAATTATTACAACAGACTTCTTGGTCTACCTGTAGTTCCTTACTTTTCAGAACCATCTTGTACCCCACTGCCAGATTAATCTTACCAAACACCATATTCCCTAGACTGTCTTTCAGATCAACTCCTCAGTGAATCCCAGCTACTTTAGGTGCAGCCATTAGCCACTAAGCTTGAACCTAGTCAGTATTTACTTTTTGCCACCAAGCGTCTGCCTGCCATCTTAAATGTTAGCAAGAATGTGGAATAAGCAGAACTCACATTTTTTAATGGGAATTGAGGAGATATGGGAATTTCTTATAAAACTAAATACATATCTACCTTATGTCTTAGCAATTAGGTACATACCTAAGGAAAAAAAATGTAGATAAGGATATTCATAACATC
Source organism: Aselliscus stoliczkanus (assembly GCA_033961575.1). Taxonomy (NCBI): domain Eukaryota; kingdom Metazoa; phylum Chordata; class Mammalia; order Chiroptera; family Hipposideridae; genus Aselliscus; species Aselliscus stoliczkanus. Next base: position 126,009,440 of record CM066733.1, read on the forward strand.
TTTTATTCATAATAACCCCAAACACAAAACAGCTCAGGTATTCATCAATAGGCAAAAGGATAAACCAACTATAATATATTCATACAATGGAATGCCACGCAGCAATAAGAAGGTATAAATTTGTGATACAACAAAATGAATGAGTTTCAAAAACAGTATGATAAGTGAAAGAAAAGGCAAAACTAACCTATGGTCAAGAAATATCAGGACATATTTGTTGGTTCTGGGGCAGCATTTACAACAATGCAAACAAGCTAACTTTTGGGAGTGATGGTTATGGTTTCTACTTTGATAGAAGTTGGTTTTATAAATGTAATACCCAGTGATCAAACTCATTGTGTTGTGCACTTGAGTTTGTGAATTCATTGTAGAGGCATTTTATTTTCAAAAAATAACTGAAAACAAATATTGAACCCACTCACTAATATACATGATAAAATATCTAGAGGTGAAATGTGCTGATGTTTACAACTTACTTTGACATGAATTAATAAAGTGGGATAATTTACAGAAATCATGATATATAGATGGACAGATGTGGAATAAAGGAAATATACTAAAATGTTAAGTGTAGAATTCAGGCAGTTGTATATGAATGTTCACTGTACAATTCTTTCAATTTCTGTGCTTTGAAAAGCTTTATAATAAGATGTCAGTGGAGAAAGGGGACCTGGCTTCGCATCTCCCCCACATATACACACTCTGCTCTAGTGACTGTGGTTGACTTCCACTTGACCGTCCTCTTTCTTTCTCACCTCTATCTTTGACCTACAAACACCCCTCTCTCCTTTCGTACTCAAACTAACCTTATCTACAGGCTGACCTCTTTCACAAAACTTTTGATAACTAATTTCATCTAAACTGATATCTCCCTCTTAAAATGGAGCTTAATTAATTTGATGCTTTTCATTTGTACTTAACCACAGATTGTAATGAGGAGTGTTCTAGCATAGTGATATAGCATAGGTCAGGCTTCAGAGACAAAGCATCTAGAATTCATCCCACCTCCTCAATTTACTCACCACAGTCTTGGCTTAGAGAATTGTCACCTATAAAACCAGAAATCAACTATCTCCTTTAAATGGTTATTTTGAGAAATAGATACATTAGTGTTAATATCTTCTGCCTAACACATAGAGCCCAGTGAAAGTTAATAATTACTGTCGATGTGGTACTTATGCTAGTATCTTATACTATATCTTAAATCCTGTAAGTTCCTTAATAGCAGAGGTTGACACAAATATATTGTTTCACTGCATTCTTCTGAAACAAAATATGTCATATTGCCAAACATTAAGTAGCCATTAAGAAAATATTTCTTTAGTGAATGAATGAGGAAATAAGAAGCTTTAGTGTGTTTTACTAGTGGGCTATGCTATCTTTTTGTCTGACCCTCTTTTCCAAAAATATAGCTTTAACTAATGTCTTCTAAACATTTTGTATAACAAAATGACTTACAAATGAAAGACTGTGTTTGTTAATCTAATGCATGCTCTTCACTGTTGTTTTAGAAACAAGGAAATCTATGTTTCAACTGCTTTTAGGATCATAAAAAGAAATATTTGGTATGTACAGCTATTCTGTGAGTGTTTCCTTACATACTAGGATCCAATTAGCCATTGATCTTCTAGAGTGGGGAATTCCGGAGTTCCGGAGATGCTGAACTTTGAAGGCCTGTAATATGGAACAGAATCAAACAAACATGAGTTTTATGTCTTTGCTATTTCTTTAGAGAAATATTAAAACATTGCTGGAAGCTGTAATTTTATGAACTTCAAAAGCTAGAGGAAATCAAACATCCTGCAGGATCGTGGTAAGACTAAGCCTCACTCATCAGCACTGCAGCGATGACAACATAGTCATTTTTCTGGGATATATAAAAACTTATGATCAACTGAGTGAGAAAATTAGCAAGTCATACCATAAGATGGAGGGTCCTACCTTACCACAAATACAGAGGGGCCCAATAGAAATTATAAACAAGTTAAAGCCTTTTGGGAAGTCTATCAGCATGATGACTTTTCATCTCAAAGACTTACATACATTTTTCAGAATCCCAGAACAATGGAGTAGTTAGAAATCAAATAAGGATTTAAAGCATATGCACAGATGGCTTGAAACTATTGAAATAACTATTCTGTACTTTCTACTACCTGGAACTTTTAGAGGAAATTTTACATTTATAACTTATACAGCAAGCCTGGCTAGAATACAATTCAAAAGAAAGTCCAAGGTCTTCATTCTGCTTGAAGGTTAAGGCTGAGGGCTTTCTCCAGCCTGGCCTCTTGGAGAGGAGGTTTCCAGTCATGCAGAGGCTCAGGAGAAAGTAGATGTATACGAGAATACACTACTTGAACAGCTCAAGATAAAGAGGCCCCAAAGTCCGTGGGCAAGTAAAAGGCTGCCTTTGGTGGGGAGGGTTATCTGCTCCTGGCCACAAACTACCTGGGTTCTTTCAGCAAGAGCAGAAATTGGTCATGCTTCTATCAGAAGAGAATGGCTCGTCTGAGTCAGACTGAGTTCCTTAAGGGCCAGTGGCTCAAGGTTCACCAACACAGGAGCTTTCCTCCCAGGGGTGTCAATTTGGGGAGTCTTACTTAATACTCTCTATTAACAAATGCCTTCTGCACTGGCTCTTGCTTCTCACAGCTATTGTGAAGAACAATCAAGGCTCATGGCCTGTGAAAGGTGGAGGACTTGTGTAGCAAAGCAACACTGACCATAGCAGCAATTCATAATTATCATATTCATTTAAGAGCTAAATCCTCTAGATCTTAATCTCAATTATTTACCCTCAGAATGATCTCCGTAGATTCACTCCTATATTTTCTTTTCTCAACTTGTACAGACTAGAATTGCTCTTTATGGTGGTCTGGTTCCTCAAAAGTCTCCCTCCTCTAGGTTTAGAAATCCTGTGCATATTTCAACCACAAGGAAATAGCTGGCAATACTGATATCAGTTTTCCTCAACTCAGAAACACTTGGCAATAAGCAGCTTCAAGAACATACAATACTAAGTCTTAAAAGGGTGAATTTCCTGCAGTTTTTATTTCCAGTGGCTGCTATGGCAAAATACCACAAACTTGATGGCTTTGAACAGCAGAAATTTATTCTCTCATGGTTCTGAGGGCCAGAACTCCAACAACCATGTCAACCTTGACATTGGGCCATGTCAAGGTGCCAGTGGCGCCACACTCCCTCTAGAGGCTCTAGGGGAGAATCAGTTCCTTGTCCTTTCTGGTTTTGGGTGGCTGCTGGCAGTCTTTGGCTTATGGCTCCAGTCTCTGCCTCTGTCTTTACATTGCCTTCTTTCCTGTGTGTGCTTTTTCTTCTTTAATGTCTATGTCAAATCTCATCTGCCTCTCTTTTATAAGGACACATGTGATTATATTTAGGGTCCACCTTGATTATTCAAGATAATCTCCCTCTCTCAAAATCCTGAACTTAATCCCATTTGCAAGAATCTTTTTTTCCTAGTAGGGTAACGTTTACCTGTTCTGGGGATGACCTGGTATCATGAAGGTGCAGGAGTGTATTCAGTTTACTCTACCCTGAAGCCATCCTCCTCTGATTCTGAATGCTCTCTGTGGGTATCAGGTGATCATTTTGCTCCTCTTACTTTATATGTAACATTGTATTAAATGAATTGCCATTTAGATATGGTTACATATTAAGGACTGCAAGAGTAAAGCTCATCCACTATGGATGGGGTAGGGGCTAATATGATAGATAAGATCAATTCTAGTAATTCTTAGACAAAACAAGCAAACAAAAATACTTAGAAACCAAAGGACAGCCCTCCATTAGCTAAGGGAAAGCATCTTACTCTCTTTGCCTTAATCACAGGCATATCAAGGTGCACAATAGAGAAGGGTATATAAAACACACCCAAAAGGTAGTTTCCAATGGTACTAACTGAAACAGGTAAGAGAGAACTCCCAAGAGCCCAGGCGAAATTGTGGGAGACTCTTGGGAACATCTGACTCAAAATGGAGAACAAGATGAGACAAGTTTATGAGCCTAGTGGCAAGGCTGCAATCACAGATTTAGGCAACTACATGCTTCTTTGATTGCACTCTTTTTATATTTCCTGAGCTCTCTGTGTTTTCCACCTCTTGACTATCCATTCATCCTGTCATTCACTCAGTCTAAAACTATTTGCTGAATGCCCAGTATGTGGCAGGCACATTATGCCCTGGGGATGCAACCCTGAAAGAAACTGGCATAGTCTCTATACTCCACAAGCTTACAGTCAGGGAGTATAACTCCTTGGTGTTCATGAGCAGCACATCACTACCTTATCGTGTCTGTGATGAGACGCCAAAGGCCAATGTTTTAATATGAGACCATCATGAGGATAGGAGTGCATCTAAGGTGTGCACATCCTAAGACAAATGTGAAACTACAGGAAGCACAGACAGAGTAACTTAATCAACTGCGCCTCTCCACTTGGAGATTCTCCTTTCAGGGAAAACCCATGGTATTCCTGAATTTCATTTTAATAAAGAAGTTAGAATTGCTACAGAGCAAGGGTCTTCAGAATCCTCGGAAATGCAAAAGAACAGCCTGATGAGCCCCCTCATGTGTCTGCTTCAAACAGAACAGCTCTGTTTTCATCTGGTTTACATCTCGGCCTTTTGAACAAAGGGTTCTGCAACCAGAACAATGAAGATTGAAAACTCCTGCTTTAGAGGCGCAGGCCTCACAGTGACCAAGAAACGTCTCCTGCAACGTGGCATACATGGGAAACAGCTCAAAAACATGCGCCATGAATGGTGGGTTAAGCATCATCTTCTTATATGGGTTTAATACTTACCCAATGACAGTGACCAGTGTAAATGATGAAAAACTGATTCTTTCTGGTGTTTTAGTGTTTTATTTCGTCCTTCTGTGACAGGCAAGATAACCAGGGAGGGAATGAAGAAAGGCAAACTGTTATTTCTCTCAATGCTTGTCACCTCTCAATTGATCATTTCCCTGCTCATGTTCTGAATGTTCTCCTTCTCTTTTGAAGCACTTTCCATCTTTATGAGTTTCTGAAGAGTTGTCCATGGGGATTGAAAACACAGAGATCATAGAGGATTGCATAAGTTAATTTAAAAGAAAAAAAAAGGAATTGAGTTGAAATCTAGAAGTTTGATGAAAACCTCCTGTTACTTATTGTATATGCATCATTTTTGTCTTATGAATTTTTAGAAAGATGAGTGAAACTCATATTCCCCAGACTTCACCAGTCTCTGAATAAGATAAAGTAATCACAATAATCTTCAATATGTCCTGGCTCTAATTCTGCCCAGTTTAGCCTTCAGAAAATTCTGAGTTTTCTTAGGTAGGAACTTATGCTTTGGCACCAAATACTATTAGCGCCTTTAATTCCTGTTCACAGTCACAATTTCTTTAGTCACCTTTAATGACAAAAGTGGCAGCTATACCACCATGATCACAAAGTCAGTTATAATGAATTGTTAAGAGTTCTAGCACTTTAACCAGTCCTGTTTAAATCTCAGTTGTGCCCAGACTGTAAGGGACCCTTCAGGCAGAATTGAAGATACTCAGAGATGTCTTCCAGCACTGATTATCAGAGAGGACAGTGGGTTCTTGATGCTGGCATAAACAAACAACAGTAGGATCCATGTTACTGACCCTTCTCCCCAAGTGCTTTGGCTCTATCTGCCCCAACGTTTCAGAATGCAAATACAACTCTGGGGACAGAAGTGGGTGATATATTGTCTCAATGTTTCTACCTCCAGAGGAATCATGTTCAGGCAGACAATAAAGTTTTATTTTCAAATCACCTGAATTCATTAACTGATAATTTTTTCCCTTTATGGAAAATTATTGAAATGATTAATTGGGATCAAAATAATTATTGGTTAAATCTAAATGTATAATTATAACATGTTATTATAAATATCCCTTTATGATAATAAAGGGATATTTATAATAGTTTAATATTATGCAAGAAAACTACTATAAACACTGCTAATTTATATTTTATATATATAATACAATTTTATATTTTTCTCTAGCATTTTATCTTTTTGGATAACTCATTTGATGAGCCAATATTTCCCAAAGACTTTTCCCAATTTTTCAGCTTTTCATTGCTGTATAAATGGTTTATTGAACAGTTAAGCTCCTACACTTCATATTTATGGAGAAAAGAACATATATTCTACTGCTATGACTCAAGAACACAAGTTATAAGTGAGGCAGTGGTGGAAGGACTGAACTCTCAAATCAAGAGCCCCAATGAGAAAAGGCCCTTAGACATGCAAATTCAGGCATTGTCCTTATTTATTTAAAGAAGTTTCTACCTAATCTCTTCAGGTACAACTAAAAATTAATCTGCATTTAAGTTTTTGTTAGAGGACTTAAAAATATATTACCATTTAAGGAGATTAAGACAACCGTCTCTCAACACACCAACAACCACTACACCTGAAAATTTCAGTTGCACAGGGGAGATTGGGCAAGAGAGTATTGTTTTAAGAGAACAATAGATCTCATAGATTCACTGGAGACATGAGCAACAAAGCAACTACTGGAAAGTCTGGTAAATCTTTGCATGCATCTGGAATTGATCGGAAGAAATGACATAGGACCATTATTTGTCTTATATGAATTCAAAAAGTCATCTTGTTGAGCACTGTATTTTTTTTTGTAAGGATATTTGTACTTCAACATAGTATAGTTCTTTCTTGTACACAGATGTACATGATGGATGAATAGAACAAGGGCCCATGGTTCCAATGTTCTCACCCTCCAAAACTGAATTATTCCAATATGCTGTTAATTACACAATAATTCTTCTAAATGAAAGCTCACAGCAACAAAACTCACAGTAGGGGATGTTAATGGATAGTATTATAATATTGAATAATTGAATCTTTAGTCCCTGAAGAGGTCCTCAGCTTTTAAAATTAAAGGCAACCAGCCTGAGATGGGAAGGAATCACATAATTAATAAGGAGACAAAATAGTGCCAGAAACCAAAATATTTTTTTTCTTTACTATGTTTCCTGCTCCACATACATTTTGTACATTTATTATCAAAGAGTGTTATTTTGCATATCATCTCATAGGTCTTAAGTATTGTATTTATTTTATAGAAGACATTTAAGGGACTATCAATTAGATTCAGATAATAGAGTTTATATTTTCTTACTCCAAATAATTACACTATTGCTAATGTCAATAATTATTTATTATGATAAGCTGCCATTTTTTTAAATGCCAAGATATTGTGGCAGGACTTAATTATTAAACTAATTTTTTTCAACAACTCGTGGTATTGTATTAGTCCTTCTACAGAGAAGACTCTGCAGATTCAAATGGAAGTTCAGGAGTAACTACCTTCGTTAAGGTCACTTGGAAAATAAGTGCTGAAAAAGTATTCAGAGATAGGGCTTTCTGATCTATTATGATATAGGGAATTTTTCACTAAATAGTTTAGTTCTTAAATATACTTGTCTCCCCCTCTATTTAACTGGAATTGTACAAATGCTCACAGCCCTAAAGAGATGCTGGCTCAGGATTCCTTGTTAGAATCTCAAGTTCCTAAATGAAATCAGTTATTACCTTTTATGATAAGGGTGTGGTGTCTCAGACAAATAATATAGCACCATATTCTCTTCTACACAGAATCTTCTTGAGCAAAGAGTCAAGGTGCCTTTAGGTTTCTTCCCGGACATTCAGGCCAACATTGGGACAATCTCAATCTATCCTGCTGCTCAGCAGAGGCATCAGTAGCATTTGGTGTAAAAACAAACCTTTCTAGTGCTGAACTTTCCCAGTCATTGCAGGACATTTTCATCCCTGGCCACCACCCATTAATATCAATGGTGCCAAAAGGCCCCCACAGAAATACAAACCTCCTAGGATTGACAATGCCTTACCACTGAGCTCATTCTTACAATGTTCTGTAGTCAGCAGGCAGTTGTTCGATAGCTGCAAAAATCAATCCTGGACTTTCCCTGAAGGGTTATACCATTTTTATTCAAATCCAAGAAAATTAGCAGCAGATAGCATGCTGCCATAGGCAGATTCGGACTAAGCCACTGCTCTGGGGCAAAACTGTATTACATCAAGGGAGGAGGGCAAGGGAGTCAGATCAGAAATTGTGGAAGTGGAGAGATGGTTAGTTGCCATGTAGTCATAAGCATCAGTGGAAAGGGAAGGAAAGGGAAAGGAAGGGAAGAAAAGGGAAGGGAAGGGAAAGGAAGGGAAGGGAAGGGAAGGGAAGGGAAGGGAAGGGAAGGGAAGGGAAGGGAAGGGAAGGGAAGATACATTAGGAGGCACATGTACCTAGTTCATTGGAAAAGAAGAGCAGTAGTAAATAAAGCCCAGTTCAGGCTCCACCTGGCTGGTTGACAACTTCCTACATGCTATCGGCTTGTGATATGGCAATTCTCTTTCTGGAACCCAAAGGTCCCTTCTGCCTTTACAATCACTCTTCGATCACCTAGGCCCCACAGAATGCAGGCCAACTATCCACTTTCATGTCTGTTGTAACTTATTCTTGAAATATGTCACTATGAAGACTAAAAAGCTTGATACCCCGTTAAGCACATTTGAGTTATATTTTTGAAAGAGGATGTTTGGGCAATGACACACAAATTACATGCACAAAGCCAAAAAATTATTTGCAGATATGTTGTATAATTATATGAGTTTATGCTATCCATCTGTGAACCTTCATCTCCCCTGGTGCAAGTGCTTGTAATAAAAAGGGTTTATTAGCTTTAAGAAAAATGTATTATGCTTACATTTGCATGAGAGTAAAGTGTTCATTATTTCATGGCATTTATGGGCTTCTATGGTTGGAGAGGACCTTGCTGGGCCTCATGGCCCATTCCCTGGCAGTAACATGGAATCCCTTTTAAACATACCCTGAAAGATGGTGTTGAGGGAGTGCCACAACCGCCTGAAGCACTAGCTCATCATTTCTATTCTTCACCTTCAGGAATTCTTTTGGTAACTGTATCTGTGTTTCCTAGAGCAATTTAAACTATCCACAGTCATCTTGCTCTCCTTGATACTCATTAAAAACCCCAAATTTCAGAGGGGTTAATGCTTTGCCCATGGTCAGACAGTGAGTGGCAAAGCTAGGATGAGAACCCAGGGCTGGCCGACAGTAAGGCACATGCTCTGTGTTCATCAGTTTGCTCTCCTATTTCAAAACTGGTAGATGGTCAATGGTCAGATCATGAGGCTGTGATTGCACTGCTAAGGAATTTGTAATATATTTTATAGGTTAATGAGGGTTGGAATAATTTTTATAATTTTATTTTTAGGAAAAAATTCTAAAAACAGCTATTGCAATAGTGTGGATCAGAAGTTTAAAATAGTAGAAATGGGGCTGGCTGAGTGGCACGGTGGTTAAGAACTGGGTTGGGATGCCAGCAGCCCCAGTTCGAGTCCCACATATGAGGGCCAGTGACACTGCCCTCAAAAAAAAAAGAAAATAGTAGAAATGGTTCCTGAAACATGCTGTTTGAGGCTAAGATAATAACCCAGGTCAGATTCAGTGAAGGCCGAACCTAAGGCAGTAGCAGTGAAGATGACATGGAACAGATCGATTCTTGAGCTCCTCCAAAGATTTTATCTCCAGAGTGTGGTGCTTGCTTTGATGTGAAATGAATGTCTGTGGGGAGTCTGGGATCACTCCCAGGTTACTGGCTTTGGCGGAAGACAGGATGTAGTGAATAACTGTGCTATAAATTAAGATAGTATATGTCAGAAAAAGTAACCAGTTTGGAGGTAAAAGATGAAGAATTCCATTTTGGGGACATGTTGAATTTGAAATTGAGATAGATGTCCCACACATAAACAGATCTCAGGGACTGGAGTTCAGAATAGCTGAAGGTTGGCAGAGAAGAGAAAAATCATCCTGGCAAATACACATAGCCAAGACAGCATGGGTTGAGGAGTAAACCCATAGGGCCATCAACTTTTTAAAGATAGAGACTGGGTATAGACGAGAAAGGAGATTCAAAGGATTGATCCAAGAGGTGGCAAGTGAACCAGGAAGCACAGTATCTTAGAATCTCAAATAGTTGGGTATTAAAGAGTAAACAATAGTGAACACCGATAAATGTTGCAGGGAAAACATGTGATATAAAGACTTATCAGTTTGAGCAATTTTAGCATTAGTGATAATATTGGCCAGAGCAGCTCAAGTAGAGAGATTTGAACTGAAGAATAATCGTGGCGCATTGAGGAGTAAATGGGAGGTGAAGAAGTAGATATAATGGAATAAAGTGCATTTGAAGAGCTTGGAGTACAAGCAATGTATTGAATTTGAGAAAAGTCTTAAAACACATTAATGAAAGTAATCTTATTATCTCTTTACTCATTTTCAGTAGGGATAGTCCTTCCCTGCCCCTGAATAAAAGGTAGGCAGATTCCATTACTCTTCTTTCAGTTAATACAAGTCCTTGTATGTTCAAGTCACAATTCCTGTCTCACTTCAATAATTAAAATTGTCCAAACAATATAATAAACAAGCTTTCACTATTTGTTCCACGATAAACATTTGTTCCTCCTCCCTCAGCTAGGAGGGGAATTTCAGGCAGGCATCTCATCTTGCCCCATCTGTCTTCCAAACTTCAGACACTTACTCAAAGGGAGACTCAGCTACCTTTATTGTTGCCTAGTGTCTGAGGTAGGGTCTGGCTTTCCCCGTAGCTGCCTGGAGGGGCCTAGGAATACAACCTGGAAGGATCAGAGGTAAGGAAGTGAATGCATCATAAGTTGAACTTGGACCAAAGAGGGATAAGAGATGAAAAAAATACCAGCAGATGAATGCTTTTCCATTACTTCCATTGAGGGGTATTCCAAGGCATGGTGGTTCCACAAGGCCTGACTAGAACAAGCAACTAGCCACGTGTCTTGTGAAGCTCTAGCATGCTCAACAATGTACCACCTGGTATATGTGTTGCCTCTTTCCCTCCCTCACTTCTGTTTTTCCTTGATCTTGCTTTATTGAGATTGCACCTCCCAATAGAGTTTTAGCATGTAAGCTTTCCCAAGGCTTTCCTTTTAGGGAACCCAGGCCAAGCCAGAGGTGGTTGTCTCCTTTTTTCTTTCTTCTTGTAGGCAGCAGTTTTTTCTCTAACCTGGATAGCAGGACTTGACTGACACTGTGATATGATGGCTCCATACTCTGTTTAACAGACTCCATCTTTCCCTAGGCACTTTGTGAAAACTCTAGGGTAGACCCTCTGACAACAACTTTCTTGACCCAGGCAGTGCCTCTCCTTTGGCTGCTTACTCCAAATTCCCCACTACTGTCTCCAGAGATACAGCTCATGGCCTCTTACTACTGGACGCCACTACCTAGCAGGCCACACTCTTTCTTAGGTGTGACTGAAGCGCAAGCCCATAAGTTCCTCCAACTGCAGAGAGTATATACATCTCCATCTATATTTATATCTATTTATACATATATATTCACTAACACACATTTATATTATATATGTGTGTCCTTCATGTATGCATATATTTTTTTTTCTTTAAATGTTCCCCTTTTAGCCCCTCTTATAAGATGCGTTAGGAAGTGGCACCCCTCATTCCCAGGGTAGAGAGGAAGGGGGAGATGGCACTTCAAAAGTTATCCTCAAATATCTACCTCAAAAGAATTCTCCTCTATTTTTAACCATGGACAATTTTATGTTCTTAATATGTGAGAGCTTCAAAAATCAAATAACACACTTTTGCTTATGTACTTTGAAATTTTACATATGATCTGCTATCTCTTCGGAAATTCAACTTCTATTACTTTTGTCTAGAAAAAAATCCAACTTCTATATCTTTATAATGAAAAGAGTGAGAAATAAAATAGTAGCTAAAGAAAGTATAGGGTTTAAGTAATATTTTTAAATTTTATTTTGTTTTGATGGAAAATGAGAAAGATTTGTATAGGTTCAAAATTCAACTTACATGAAGCTAGTAGAGAAGAAAATAGTTAATATATTGACAAAGAATATTGGTTTTCATTTGGGTTGTTTTCTAATCTGCAAAGTGGAGCTAATAATGTCTACTAACTTGAAGAGGTGGTGAAATGAATTTTTTAAACGTTCAAGGCGTTAGCTATACCTGGCCCAGACTAAGAGCTCAAAGAATCTAGAATTTGAATGTTAAACTGGAAAAATTTAATTGATCTTTCTACGATCATGATATAGATCTCTCATAGATTCAGTAACTTGGATGAGAATAATCTGAAGTTATTTATTCTTGATAAATATAAAACCCCTTTCTTTTCAAGGTATCTGCAAATTGGCTTTAGGATTAATCTGCCTGTTTTATTCCCTGTAATCTTCAGTATCATTCATATATGTGTATGAACATAGATAATGCCCTAGTCCAGGTGTTTTCTCTTTTCAGGAACATTCTGATCCTTTATCAGAATGACCTCATAATAATTGGTGTCCCTGGAATGATTTGTGTCAGTTGTTTTATTAAACTGTAAGTAAATCATCCAGATGTGCTGACTTCAAATTTCACTTTTAATAAAATGATGATAATCAAAGAATAGCTAACAGACACTGTGTGCTTGTGTGTAAGGTACTGTGCTAAAGAGGTTATTTGCATTCATAAACACAGTAATCTTGTGAGACAGGTATTTTTACTATCCCCATTTCACAGATGAGGAAAATGCAGCTTAGAGAGGTTAGGTTTTCAAAATGATCCTTTCTCCAAATTTTGCTAATGTCTTGAAAGCAACACATTATCAGGAAGGACAAGGCACTCTAGCCACCCAGAAACCTACCTCAATCATAATGAATTAGCACAAAGAGACATTTTTATTGAAGAATTCATGGTACAATGCAGAAGAATATTTAACTTGCAAAACTTCATTAAACCCTCCTGAAGCTTTTCTTTCTCTAAGATCCCTTCCCCAAACCAGGTATTTCATCTCTCTTCTCCTTCCTCTCTTTATCCCCTAAGGAAGAGAATTAGCTCAGTTAAATATCCCACTGGACAAACAAAATGTAGACCAACAGAGGGCAGTTCAAATAGTATCAACTGCTACTTAGCTTGCCCCTTCAGTTGAGTGGGGAAGGGATGTCTCACCCACCCATCCCCAGTGGCCTATCAAATTTATCCATTACATACTTAAAGCTTATTAAGGTCGGGGAGTGGCAAGGCAGATTTTGATGCTAAGAAAAGATTTTTAGTCATCAGCCCTTGCTGGACTAGGACCATGACCAATTAATTTTTTGATAATGAAGCCCAAAACTTAGAATAGACAGCAGAATGGAGGAGACCAAGAATAGACGATACCAAGCTTGGCTGTAAACGCTATGTATTGTTCAGTGTTTGAAGTCATTCTTGTGAACTGCCACGCAGAATTCTAAAATTTGATGAGCCTTGTAAGTCAACAGTCAGCGGCATATTTAGGTGTGAGAAACTACAGAAGTAGGGTAAAAGCAGAGGAAAAGACACAGGTGGTCATCACCCACCCCCTGTGTCATATGTTGTCAAGGAGAAATTCAACTGCTTTCCATTCAGAATAAAGAAAAGAAGATAAAAGACATGAGGAAGAAAGAGGCAATAATTAAAACATTTGGAAATGTTTATTTATTTATTTAACCAAAGTGTCTTTTCTAGGACCATGTCTCCAATTTTTGTTGGTTTGTGATTTAGATGGAGATTTTCCTTAAAACACAAACATTTTAGGAAGGATGTGAAAGTAGCCACATTCATTAAGTTCCCATAGGGTATCAAATTTTGAAAACATAAGTCACATTTTCTCAGTCCTATATACTGCTGACAATGAGGCATAATTACTAACTTCTCTTCAGTTTCATACAGACTCTAACTCTATGTGAGAATTTATTGACTTGAAGTTTGAAGGACAAAAGACTCATTTAAAAAATGTAGTCAACGTTTCTAAAAAAAGATCTTCTGTCCAGGAAAACACAACTCCAAAATGATGAAATTCTTTTTTGCAAATACAATTTATTTATATATATGTAAAATTGTAAACGATCCAGAAGAAAAGAATCAATCATCAATGTGCAGAAAAAATATAGATGCTAAAGTGCTGAATCACTTTCCACTGAGATATCATAGCACTGTATAACCCAAGCCAAGAATTATATTTGTTATTTATGACATTGAGGATAGAAAATAATTGGTTTATTAAATTGACATTCCCCAGTTATTTCTGATTTTCTGTTTAAAATAAACTTTCTTCACTGTTATCTCTTTATTCAGTACCCCTTATAAGACTAATTATTTATGTCAGTTTTATAAAATACTGTGTCTTTTGCATCATGAAATATAAATTCCATGGGAAAGCCCACATAATTTCTTACATATCTAAATACAGCTAATACAGATTTTATTATAAACAAAAATTCCCATAAAAAAATCAATATTTTTCTTAAGTCAGTATTCCCTAGTGAAAATAGGCATAGTAATTATCTCCTTTCCTTCTTTTCTTTATTTTAACCATAACATATCCTTCAGATTCCGTATTTGTTTCAGGGTTCTAGATCAAAGAAGCAATAGCTGCAGTAATTCACATGTCAGCAACTGGAATTCACATTAATCTACCCAAATCTTTACTGTAGCTTTCCGAAGCCCATAGCAACCGCTAAATAGTCTGAATACAGCCAGGACAGGCCTAAATCCTGCCTGAAAAATAGCATTTGCCATAAAATATTCATCTATATGTTTGACCATACGGTATATTCAAGGTTATCACTATGAGAGATTAAATTGATCTTCCCAAATAGTCTGTATTGCAGATGTTTTAAGACCTCCATCAAGAATTCTCCAACTGATTTCATCCTGAAGAGGTTTTATTATTTATTAGAAATTCAGAGCCTAAACCCTGGAAGACACTCTGTTTCATGCAAGAAGCTAAAAGGTTCTGAGAAATAAAGAAAAGATGAAACATAAGGTTCACCATGCATTCCAACTTTATTTTACCATGCCTCCCAGGTTTTAATTCACTCTCTCTTTATATTCCATTCAGCCTCAACTAATGATCTTTGTTCCATGCTGTCTAATGGGAGTCTGGACCAGAGCTTGTGCTAAAAAGAGATAGATCCTCCTAATGTAGAGGCCTAAGGAAAGACTTTGATTCCAAGGGATTCAAGATTATGCAGATTCTAAAGTAAATTTCACTTGAAATAGGATCCCTCAGTAGCATGAAGGTTTACTTTATTTTTTTTTTTTAATTTTATTTTTTTTTAATTAGTTTCAGGTGTACAACACAGTGCAATAGTTATACATTTTACCCCTCAAAGTGACAACCCCCCACCCCCAATACACCACCCCACTCCCCCCCATATCATATATATCTATTACTCTTCCTCTGACTCTCTTCCACAGTATAATCCACATCCCGTGACTATCTATATATATTCAATTACAGTAGGTATACCACCTCCGCTTTAGTAATACAGTGCAGTGATCAAACCTCTACTCCATCCATGAAATGGTCTCCCTAACAAGACCTATGATCATCTGACATTCCACAGAATATTTACAACATTATTAATTATATTCCCCTAACTGTCTTTCATATCCCTGTGGCAATATTGTAGTTGCCTATTTTTGCTGTCTAATCCCTTCCCCTTCTCCCTCATCCCCATTCCTCTCCCAATTAGCAACCCTGATTTTTCCTCTATATCTATGAGACAGTTTCTGTTTACTTTGCTCATTCATACAAAAGGTGTACTTTAAATTGCTTTCCACTTATAAAGCATAAGAAAGAAATCCCAACATGAGCCATTTTTCTTACTGGCTTTCTTAGAAAACTCAAAACTTTATCAGGCTTCAACACACTGAGAACATAATTAAGAACTAAGACATAAAGAGTTTTCACAAATCTTTGCTAAATGATTACTCCTAGATTAAAAAAGTAATAACAATAGAAACAAAAATCTTCTTAATAAAAATAAGGATTCCATGTTTTTATAACATTATTAATATTGAATGTTCCTTGGTAAATTACCAAAAAACACTGAATTATCTGTAATAAAATCAACATTATAAGTTCGAAATCCAAGTAAGTTCTGAGGATCCCTATTTTTATCTAAAGATAAAAAAAGAAAGGTGAATCATAGTACATATCATCTATACCTTTACAATTTATCAATTTGTTAACGGGATAGAACTTGTGCTATATTACTATTGTGCACTATACAGCACTTAGCGTAGTCACGGGCACGGCATGGGAGCCCAATAACATTTTATTTATTATTTATTAATTATTAATTAACATGTATTGCTTTCCTAGTCTGTGCCGAAAACTACTCTGTACAGAGCAGCAACTAAAATTTGAGACATTGCCCATTGTCTTCAAAGAGCTTACAGTTAAACACAGATGACAAGCCCTCCTGAAAAAAGCTATTATGGTCCTATTAGAGAAGAAAAATCTTGAGTTAACAAGGCTAGATGATAAATATGTGGTTAGGTGTGAACAACTGCACTTGAAAACAGCATCAGACAATGGTGTTACATTTCACAAACTGCAGCATCAGAACAGTTCTCTTCCTCTTGTATCCAAAACAGAGGTGTCCATATTACACAGCTATTAGCAGAGTTCAGGCAATTCCAACCTTGAAGTAGAGATGACCGAGCCTCCTCTCAAGCCCCAACATGCTTCTTTGCTAATGATACCCAAAGTCTTGATTGAGATTAACAGGTGTCACAGTACGTATTTAGTTACTGTCTACCTCATCTATGAAGCTAAAATGCCTTCTCATATCTTTAATGGTGACACCATGCCTAATAATATAAGCAAACTGAAAAACTATCCCATTGTCCTCCCATGGTATTGAGCAGGATTAAGTTAGCCACACAGCGGGCCATCAAGGCGTTTTCCAAAAAAGGCAAGAACTTCTAGAAAGCAGATAGCACAGAAAGAAATGACCCAATTTTCATGAGAAAAATTAAAGAACACATTTATTTGAAATTTGGTGAAACCACAAGTAATTAAAGATTAAATAATCATAGACTAGAGCACAGAGAATATAATTTTTCTACTCAGATGAAATTGCTTTGTATCCAAAATAGTTTTACTGAAAGCAAAGTGCCTTGAAGGTTTCCCTTTGTTTCGTCTAAACCAGTACTTTTCCATAGAAGTGTATGGAGACGTTTCAAGAGTTACACCAATGTTTGATAAAAATATAAATTTAAAACATATTTTGACTATTTTAGAAACTAGAAAAACGCATAATACAATATATACCATATTTTGACACACTAGAGAAATTGTGGTACTTATCTTGACTCCTAGGTTACACTGTTTTGTTTTGTTTTTTATGCAGATTTTGATTTGAAGCTTCTTGGGTCATCTCTACGTATATTTGGAACTTCTTGCAAATGTGACATTCACTCGGGAGTTTATAAATTTACATGAGCCTCTTCAATTTTTCACAGCTATGCATGCCCACTTCTATAATACTGGCTGGGGGAGTGAAAGGGCGCCACACAGCACGTCAATGTTGTGCAACTGAAACAAATTGTTCAAATAAGTGGCCTGTTGACTTGATATTAGACATAAATTTGGACCATAAGTCCAAATTTTATTTTTTTTATTTTGCCTCTTATAAAATAAATGTATATACATGTTTTATTTACAAATTTATCATTTGTAAAATAAATTTATACTAACAAAACACACATTACATTTTTGTTTGTTTTACTTTTAAGAGGGCTCACTTATAGTTGTTATAGTCTAATGTGCCACAAAAGTGTTAAACATTTACCAAAACCAGATCTAATTCTTGCTTCATTTTAGTGTCACTATTCACTCGAATAAAATTGCTCTCTACAAGAGCAATACTGACTTTAACAAAATGAATTGTCTTTATTGAACCCCTGTTCTTTCTGCTGCATATATTGTTCCCAACTGCCCCTTCAATATCTTGGACTTCAGTGGCAATGTGTTTTCTAGTAAAATTCTGATCATTTTATTTCATTCACTAACATCTGGGGTATTTTCCCCCTGACCATTAATACTGGTATCTCTCAACCTCAGTCCCTGACTTTTGTAATCTCTAAACTTCACCCTCAGGAACCTCATTTGTTCACCTGACTTTGGCTCCATAGCTCCAACCTTTTGGAGCACCACATCAAATGGATAGTATATGTGGCAGAAATCTACCAGGACATTGACAAACGACCCCAAAACAACATACAGGTAATACAACTACCATTTTGTGTGGCTTGTGATTTGGAGCTCAAGTGTCCAAAAGAGTTCACCTTGATGTTTCATCTTTGATCTTCTTGACATCAGCTGGGTAGCTAGGGGAGCTGGACAACACACTTCCAAAAAGTCTTCTTCATTTACATTTGCACCTAGGTGCTCTCTCCTCCCCCTCCCCTCCCCTACCCTCCCCTCCCTCGTCCTCTTCCCCGTCCCCTTCCCAGTCCCCAACCCCTTCCACTTCCCCTTCCTCCTCCTCCTCCTCCTCCTCCTCCTCCTCCTCCTCCTCCTCCTCCTCCTCCTTCTTCTCTCTCTCTCCCCTCCGCCACCCCCTATTAGGGCCTCTCCAGGCTATTCAAGGTCTGACCCAGCATGCTTCCTCCATATAGCACTGCCCCCTCAGTGGGAGATTATGTGTCCACTGTTATTCCCCTGACTGAGAAAAAGTTCCTCCTTCCTCTCCTCCAATTCATGCCTTGAGACACTAAGAGACGTAGGTGGTTCATACAATGACTGAATTCCTACATGCTGCTATGTTTCAGTAGATACTGGAAATATTTTTGTTATCCACAGATAATCTTAAGAGCCTGGAAATTATAGATGAAAAATAAACATCAAAAGTTGAGATTTCAGGACTACAAATTAAATTGGAAGTTAGAAAGAAGGTACTACTACAATAGTTCCCTGAAATCTCTATCAATAAATTCTATAGAAGACTGCTAATGGATACAGCATTGCTTTTTGAGGTGATGAAAATGTTCTGAAATTAGAAACAATGGTTGCACAAATTTGTGAATATACTAAATACTATTTTAATTCTATGCTTTAAAAGCATGAATTTTATGGTAAGTGAATTATATCTCAATTTTAAAAGATTTAAAAAAAAAAAAGCAATTAACCATGCTGTAAATGTCTCATTAGTGATTCAGATTATAGGTGTCTATCTTTTAGAAATTCGTTATTTATTACACAGCCAGGATTTCTGTATTACTGGAGGAAGTTTCTAAATCACTGTGATTTATATCTTGAGTAGTTTCTAAAACTGTCAACTCATGTATTCACTTTAAGAGAAAACTTCATTATTCAGGTTTCAGGTGAAATCTAGTTGTGGAATTCAGTCATTCCTAATGGACACATATTTTATCATATCTGGAGATTTATCTGGCAGCTACTTAGTAAAGTAAGGAGATGGATTGATTCCAACAATATTTGAAGTTGTGTGGTAGGCAAAAGCTTCCAAAACACATGAATAAATCAAGGACATCTTTCCATTTCTTCGTCATAGCTGAAACTCAAAGGTACCTAGCAGTGGTTGCATCTAAATATGTTAAGATACAGCAGTCATCATGCTTTTGTTTTATTTCCAAACACCTAATTGGGGACAAATAAAGGTGACCTGATAATGACGGCTACAAATAGCACGTAAGGAACACATTACCTACACATTATTTACCTATACTGCTTTGAGAAACAGAAAGGGAATATTTCAAAGTCCTCAAATTCCAACTTAAGAAGAAACATTTTATAATTCACCTGCTTCCATTCAAGGAGCTTGACATAGCTCCCAAGTTCTAGAATAGAGAATATATCTGCGATCTCACAGCAACGTGACTAGAAAGGGGAAGAGAAGACGAGGAGGAGGAGAAGGAAGAGGAAATGGAAAAGGAGAAGAAATAGTTGTTAAAACTGGCAGCCTACCAAGATTCATATTCAGTCCTCCATTGCACAAAATGGGATTGGGCCATTTTATTTTGTGAGCCTCTCTCTCTCTTTCCCTCCCTCCCGCCTTCTCCCCCTCCCTGGCTCTCTCCCTCTTTCTCTCTCCACATCTCCTTCTCTCCTACTTTCTCTCTCTCCTCTCTCAAGCAATCTACTTATCATTGTACCCAGGCTTGATTAGATTTATAGTTTGTTTATCTGAGAGCTCAATGCTTTATTGCATCCAGAAGCCAAAATACGTGCACCTCCACAACCCAGCTGAATAAAACAAACTCATTTTGATCTTTGTGTACAAAGCCATCAGCGCTGGTTCAAAGTGTAGCTCAGCCAGCTCTGGACGGCAGATGCAGAGTTCAGCTCTTCTCCCCGGTCCTTGGTTTCAATTAGGCTGTCTGCCAAGTGGCCCATGTGCCTCTGTGTGCTGAAACATTTCTTTGAGGCAGCTTTTTTAAATTAGGAAATAAAGACTTCCCATGTGATTTGCTATATATACAATTTATGACAATTGATTTTTATAGTTAAAATACGTACATTTTTAACATATTTCTCTTTCTGAAAAATAGCTTTCTAACAAGACAAGAAAATTAGCAAACTGTAAATACCGCCTTTCATTTACTCCTCCTACTCTAAAATTTACTCATATGTAATTAAAATGACACTGAAGACCACTGGATTTCTAAAATAAATGACTTCTTTGTGATAAAAGAAAAAAAAGGACAATGGGATATAAGCAAGCATTTTCTAAGTTCTAGGAACTCTAAATCAGGAAAAAAATAAGTATGAACCAAAAAGAAGCTGAAATTAATGGAAATTGGCCAATTCCTCGACCAGAGTAGATGATCTTTTCCTTGTTTTCACTACCACTTGGGCTTTTTACCTCCTGAACTTTCAAACACAACCTTGTGACCTGGCAGTAGATATAACAAATTTCAAAAGCCAGCTTCCAATGTCTAGCTGATTCCTGGTATAAATGTGAGCTAAACTAGCATGGCAAACGCCTATGCAAACCCGATGCACACATATGTATGTAAATATAATTCTCATTAAAGACAGCCTTGCGTGGCAGAAAGTGGTTATCTAGTTGCCCAAAGCTATAAATAATATCCTCCTGTTGCTACTTAGAGAAGGAAGTCCCCAAGTCTTAAGAGGCCTGGATGGGTAGCAACCATCCCATAAGGAAGGCCCATGCTGTGTAAAAGCCAGAAAACCATGATGGCATGCAACCCTTTGCAACCATTCAGGTCGACATTGAAGAAGCTGCTACACAGGCCTAGATTACCCCTTAAAGTGAATACAGGGGTATTTAAACCCTAAAGACCTGTGCCGACAAATTGATCCATCACTTATCAGATAGATGTAGGACAGACACTGCCAATGTCAAGACGAACTGAAAATATATCATTGGGCACCAAATCTAGCAGCTGAATGATAACCAGCTGTTAGTGATGACTTTAAACAGGCCCCTCACCATGCTAGGCCACTCACACAGCAGGGACACATACGTGTGGCATACCCTTTTCTCTTCAGTGACCAGATGGTTTTATTGAGTCATTTTCCTGTTTTCCATAAAGCTGTATTACTACATTCCTAAAAATCTTCTCTATTTCTATTTCTAAATTAGAACATTGCCCATTGCCCCCATGCTTAATCTTGAAAATATATTAAAAATGATGGTACTATGCCTTCTTGTTGCAGGAAATTTTGATAATAGAATGAAGCTACTAAAAAAAAAAACAAAAAACACTTGTTGAAGAATTCTTTGGTACTTTTTTTTTTGTAATCAAAGATGGAAATATAGGATTCATCTCAAAGTTAAAAATGTTTTAATTTTCCCCTATCTCAAGGGATCTTCCAATCAAAAGTTTATAAATTATCTATATATAACTTGCTACACTCAATGTAGTATAAATTAGATGAGGTAATTTTTCCTCTTCACCACTTATTATAAAACATATACAAACTTCATGCAGCTGAACTAAGATTTAACAGATATCTATAGTATTTGCCTCTTTGTGCTTTTTTTTCTTTTTACCTTTTGACCCCCTTCAACCATTTCTTCCACCCACCCCCATCCTCCACCTCTGGCAACCACTAATCTGTTCTCTGTGTCTAAGAGCTTGTTTTGGCTTTGCTTTTGTCTTAGGTTCCATATAGTATAGAAATCATACTGTATTTGTCTGTCTCTGTTTGACACATTTTACTTAGCATAGTATGCCCTTAGGGTCCAACCATGTTGTTGACAATGGTAAGATTTCTTTCTTTTTTGTGGCTGAATACTATTCCATTGTATATATACCACAATTTCTTTATCCATTCATCCACTGATGGACACTGGTTGTTCCCACATCTTGGCTATTGTAAACAATGCTGCAATGAATATAGGGCTGCATACATTTTTTTTTTTGAGGGCAGTGTCACTGGCCCTCATATGTGGGACCGAACCAGGGCCGCTGGCTTCCCAGGCCAGCGCTTAACCACCACGCCACTCGGCCGGCCCATATTTTCAAATTAGCGTTTGGGTCTCTACAGATAAATACCCAGAAGTGGAATTGCTGAGTCACATGGTAGTTCTATTTTTAATTTTTTGAGGCACCTCCACACTGACTTCTATCACAGCTGACCCAATTTACTTTTCCACCACTGGTACAGAAGGGTTCCTTGTCTCCACATTCTTGCCAACATTTTTGTTATTTTTGGTCTTTTTGATAGTAGCCATTCTAATAAGTGTGCAGTGATGTCTAAATGTGATTTTGATTTGCATTTCCCTCATGATTAATGATATGGAACTTTTTTCATGTACCTGTTGGCCATCTGTATATCTTCTTTGAAAAATGTCTATTCCAATTTTCTCCCCATTTTTTAATCAGATTTTTTTTTTCGCTATTGAGTTGTATGAATTCTTTATGTATTGGATTGTCAGAAAAGTCATGACATATTTTTTCTTATTTTCATTGCAAAAATGTGTCATGACTTTTCCTAAAACCCAATATTTTGGATGTTAGCTTTTGTCAAATATATAATCTGCAAACATTTTCTCCCATTTGTCTATTCATTTTACTGATGGTTTCCTTGTTTGCACAGAAGCTTTTTAGTATGATGCAGTCGTACTTATTTAGTTTTGTTTCTGTTACTTTTGCTTTTGGTGTCAGACTCAAAAATCATTATCAAAGGCTATGTCAAAGAGCTTGCTGCCTATGTTTTCTTCTAGGAGTTTTATAAGTTCAGGTTTTACATTCAAGCTTTTAATCCATTTTGAGTTATTGTTTTTTGTATTAGGTATAGTGGTAGAGTTTCATTGTTTTGAATGCGGTTGTCCAGTTTTCCCAACACCATTTATTGAATACACTGTCGTTGCCCCATTGTATATTCTTAGCTTCCTTTGTTATAAATTATTTGATCATATATGTGTGGGTTTATTCCTAGGGTCTCTGTTCTTTTCCATAGATCTATGTGTCTGTTTTTATGCCAGTACCATGCCATTATAACTACCATAGCTTTGAAATACAGTTTGAATTCAGGGAGCATGATGCCTTCAGCTTTGCTCTTCTTTCTCAAGATTGCTTTTGGCTACTTTTTTTTATGGTTTCATACAAATTTTTGTATAATTGGTTCTATTTCTTTGTAAAAAGTCATTGGCATTTTCATAGGGATTGCATTGAACCTGTATATTGTTTAGGGTAGTATGAACATTTTAACAATATTGATTCTTCTAGTCCATGAGAATTCATACTTTTCTATTTATTTATGTCTCTTTGAATTTCTTTCATCAACTTATAGTTTTAAGTATAGAGATCTTTTACTTCCTTGATTAAATTTATTCCTGAAATTTTTATTAGTTTTAACAGTTTTTTGGTGGCATTTTTAGCACTGTCTATATATAAAATCATGTCAACTGCAAATAGAAACAGCTTTATTTCTTTCATTCTGATTTGGATGCTTTTTATTTCTTTTTCTCACCTAATTGCTCTGGTTAAGACTTCAAGTATATGTTGAATAAAAGTGGCGAGAGTGGACATCCTTGTCTTCTTCCTAATCTTAGAGAAAAAGTTTTCAGCTTTTCACTAGTGAGTATGTTAGCTGTGGACTTGTTATTTATAGCCTTATTATGTTGGGGTGTTTTCTCTCTATACCCAGGTAAGAGTTTTTCTCATAAATCGATGTTGAATTTAGTTAAATTCCTTTTCTGCATCCATTTAGATGATCATATGATTTTCATCCTTCATTTTATCAAGGTGGTATATCACATTTACTGATTTTCAGATGTTGAACAATCCTTGTATCCCTGGAATAAATCCCACTTGATTATACTTGATTATGACATATTATCCTTTTAGTGTGTTGCTGAATTTGGTTTACTAGTATTTTGTAGAGAATTTTTCATCTGTGTTCATCAGGGATATTGGATTGTCATCTTCTTTTCTTATCATATCCTTGCTTGGTTTTGGTATCAGGGCCTCATTTGGTAATAAAATGAATTTGTAAAAGTCCCTTCCTCTTCTATTTTTTTGTAAGACTTTAAGGCATAGTGATATTAATTCTCCTTCAAATAATTGGTAGAATTTACTGTGAAGCTATCTGGTCTTGGACTTTTGTTTGTTGGGAGGTTTTTGATTACTGTTCAATCTTTTTCTTACTAATTTGTCTTTTCAGATATTCTATTTCATAAGCTTTTGTAGAATATATGTTTCTAGGAATTTTTCCATTTCCTTTAGGTTGTTCAATTTGTTGGCATATAATTGTTCATAGTAGTCTCTCATTATTTTTTGTGTTTCTATGATGTCAGTTGTAACACATCCTCTTTCATTTCTAATTTTATTTATTTGAGCCCTCTCATTTTGTCTTGGTGAGTCTACCTAAGGGCTTGTCAATTTTGTTATCTTTTCAAAGAACCAGCTCTTAGTTTCATTGATATTCTCTATTGTCTTTTTAGTCTCTATTTTATTTATTTCTGCTAATCTTTGTTATTTCCTTTCCTCTGCTAGCTTTGGGCTTTGTTCATTTTTCTTTTTCTAGTTCCTGGAGGTGTGAAGTTTGGTTGTTTATTTGAGAATTTTCTACTTTCTTAAGGTAGGCATTTATCACTAGCAACTTCCCTCTTAGAACAGTTTTTGCTGTATCCACAAATTTTGGTATGTTATATTTTCATCGTCATTTGTGTCAAGGTATGGTTTGACTTTTCTTTTGATTTCTTCTTTGACACATTTGTTGTTCAGTAGCATGTTGTTTAATCACCACATATTAGTGAATTTTCTGGTTTTCTTCATGTTACTGATTCCTAGTTACATACTGTTGTGATCAGAAAAGATGCTTGATATTTTTTCAATACTTTTAAATTCATTAAGATTTGTTTAGTAGCCAAACATGTGATCTTTCCTGGAAAATGTTTCCATGCACACTTGAAAAGAATGTGTATTCTATTGCTTTTTGGATGGAATGTTCAGAAAATAACTACTAAGTTCATCTGATCCAATGTGTCATTTCAGACCCATGTTTTCTTATTGATTTTCTATCTGGATGACATATCTATTGATGTAAGTGGGGTATTACAACCCCTTATTATTATTGTATTTCTGTCTATTTCTTCCTTTAGGTCTGTTACTATTAGCTTTATATATTTGGGTGCTCTTATGGTGGGTGCATAAATATTTACAAATGCTATATCCTCTTCTTATATTGACCCCTTCATCATTATGTAATGACCTTCTTTGTCTCTTATTACAGTCTTTTCAAAAGTCTGTTTTAGCTGATATAACATATAGCTACTCCAACTCGGAATATATTTTCCCATTCTTTCACTCTTAGTCTATATGTGTTCTTACATCTAAAGTGAGTCTCTAAAAGGCAGCACATAGGTGGATTTTTTTTTAATCCATTCAGCCACTGTATGTTTTTGATTAAAGAATTTAGTCCATTTACATTTAAAGTAATTATTGATAGGTATATACCTATTGCCACTTTAATTGTTTTCTGGTTATTTTTTAGTTACTCTCTATTTCTTTCCTCTTCTTCCCTTGCTCTCTTATTTTGTTGTTTGGTGTCCTTTTGCTCTTTCTTTAGTCTTTATCTTTTTGTGTATTTTCTTTATCTTTTGTGTATTTACTATAGGTTTTTGCTTTGTGGTTATCATAAAGCTTACATATAACAACTATATCTATAATAGCCTATTTTAAGTTGATAACAATTTAAGTCTGATCCCATTATAAAGCTCAATATTTTTATTCTCTCCCCACCATATTTCATGTGTTTGATGTCATATTTTACATCTTTTTATCTTGTGTATTTTTCAAATAATCACCTGTAACCATAGCTATTTTTATTCCTTTTTTTAATCAACCTTTGTATTAGCTTTACAAGTGATTGATCCACTAACTTTACTATGCATTTACCTTTCAAGTGAGATGTATTTTTTCATGTGTTTTTGTTACTAATTAGTACCATTTCTTTTCAACTAAAAGTCCCCTTAACATTTCTTATAAGGCCAGTTTTGTGGTGGTGAGCTCCTTTAGCTGGTCTGAAAATCTTCTTCAATTCTGAATTACTTAGCCAGACAGAATAGTCTTGGTTGGAAATTTATTTTTTCTTGCAGCACTTTGAATATCCTCATGCCACTCCCTCCTGGTCTGCAGTGTTTCTGCTAAAAAAAAAAATCTGCTGATAGCCTTATCAGGGTTCCTTGTATGTAACACCTTATTTTCCTCTTGTTGTTTATAATATTCTCTCCTCATTTTTAACTTTTGAAATTTTCATTACAATGTGTCTCGGTATGGTCTCTTTGGGTTCATCTATTTGGGTAACTCTCTGGGTTCTCTGGACTTGGATGTCTACTGACTTTCCCAGTTTGGGGAAATTCTTAGCCATTATTTCTTCAAATAAGACTTCTGCCCCTTTCTCTCTCTATCTTCTCCTTCTGGAGCCTCTATAACAGAACATTAGTCATTTTGATGTTGTCCTATAAGCCTCTTAAGCTATCTTCACTTTTTCTCATTCTTTTTCTCTTTTTGCTCCTCTGATTATGTGAGTTCCACTCCCTTGTCTTCGAATTGACTGATCCTTTCTTCTGCTTCATCTAGTCTTATGTTTAACCTCTAGTGTATTTTTCAGTTCAGTTATTGTATTCTTCAGTTCTGTGACTTCTATTTGCTTCCAGTTTAAGACGGTGGTGTAGGAAGATCCTGAACTCACCTCCTCCCACAGACACTAATCTACACTAGGTCTACAGCTACATATGGCACAATTTCCTCCTTAAAAATAACTAAAGCCTGGCTGAGTGATGACTATACATCAAGTAAATGGAAATAAAACCACATCAAAGAAACTAGGACACAATCTCACCATAAATTCAACCTTTCACATGGTGACCCAAAACTGGGAGAAAACTCAGAGCCCATTGTTACTCCCCCACATTAGATACCTCAACTTTTAGGATTTTCACCTCAGGGATGAGCTCCCAATATATCTAACTTTGAAAACTAACAAGGCTCATGCCCTAAGCCCTATAAGATTGTAGCCATCTAGGAGATAACTATTAAAGGGCCCATGTGCTCAGACTTACCCTCCTCAGGGCCCAGCTCAGAGGCAGCAGATTGCATCTAAACTTAAAGTGAGGGACGCTCACCTGTTTATATTAAAATGTCACCCTGAAAGGCAGGCATCTCATTTAACACATACATCTAGGATCCTCCTGGAACACTCTCAAGGGACAGAGAATGATGGGTGCCATCATTTTGCTCTCACTTTGCTGTGCTCCAGAATACCAATATCTCCTGGAAGGAAGCTTTTATAAGCATCTGGTTCTCTGATCTTTGTGGCAGCCACCCAGAGGATACCACTTGACTGCCTGGCTCTGGAGGCTAGGGGAGCTTGTGTCCTTGGTCCCATGGGATTATAATAATTTGAGTCACCAAGAAAGGAGCTCATATCCTATCTGGTGTCCCAATTTTTGCAGCTGCTACTAGGGGACACCTTTACATTGCCTCGCTTTGGCAGTCACTGGGACTTATGTTCATGAGTCCCACAGAACTGTAATCAACAAGAGAAAGAATTCTTAAATGCCACCACCACAAGGGCACACCAAGAGGCAATAGATCCAGGAGCTCAGTCTTTCTGTGGAGGAGGCCTATTAGCTAATCATCATGGCTGCAGCCTAAGGGGCAGGCTTCTAATTAAACACACATCTAGGGCCTGTCTGTAATCATTTCCAGAGAACTTGGAGGGTGGGTGCTGTCTTTTCACTCTCCCTCTGCTGCACTCCAGTGTCTCCTGAAGGGCAGCTTTACAAACAGCTGGTGTCCTGGCATTTACATCTGGTGCCCCAGTTTTTGCAGCTGCCACCCAGGGGACACCCCTTGATCTCCTGGCTTTGGTGGCCAGGGTGGGGGGGCTTGCATTCTTGGGTCACACGGGACTGTGGCAATCGAAGAGATGGTTCTTGGCAAACTGTTATTCCTAGGGCAATGCACACCCACAGAGAGGCACACCCCACAGTCTTCCTGTGAAGGAGGCCTCTTTGCTTCTCCTGGAGCTTTGGCCTCACAGGCAGGCTTCAGGTTTGACACACATCTAGTGAACTGCAGAGTTGCTCTCAAGGAACGCAGGCTATGGACACCATTTTATCGTTCTCCCTCTGCTTTGCTCTAGCATGTGTGATATCTCTCAGCAAAGAGCTCATACACTTGTCTGGAACCCCAATTTTTTAAACTGCCACATGGGAGACACCACGAGATTGCCTGGCCAGGGTGGGAAGGGGCTTATGTTTGTAAACCCACAGGACTGTGTATATTTACATACTTTGACAAGATGATGCCTGAGAATCTGTATTCCAAACAACCTAAACTGAGGTATGGAGATTCTCCTTTTAGGGACCCTGACAGGGCTTGGCACATCCTCAACCACTGGAAGCTATTAAAAGTATAATAGTCTGCTTGAACAAACATAAAGGCTTGAGAAATGACAAAGAGCTGAGGCAGGGTTGAAGGACAAGGCTCATCTACACACAGGGCCACTTGGGAGAGATGCTTGTGTTATTTACTTTATACAGAGGATGCCCAAAAAAAAGTATACACTTTTTAAGAAAGGAAAAAAACTGTATTGAAATTGTAGTACAATGAATGACGCTAGCATTCATTTGATTAACACCATCTTTTGAGCGAATGTCATACTACACATTGCTACCATAATTCAATTCAATTTCAAAAATAATAGATAGATAATATCTCTTATAAAGTGTACATTTTTGGGCACTCCCAGTAGAAACCAGCACAGAAAGGTAAGAATAATAAAGAAATAAAGGAATATGTTCCAAATAAAGAACAAGATAAAAACTCAGAAAAAAACCTTAATGAAATAGAGATGAGTAATTTTCCTGGCAAAGAGTTCAAAGTAGTGGTCATAAAGATGCTCACTGAACTGGGGAGAAGAATGGATGAACACAGTAAGAACCTCAACAAAGAGATAGAAAACATAAGAAAATACACTTTATTCAAATAGTCATTTCTTTTTTTTTTTTTTGAGGGCAGTGTTACTGGCCCTCATATGTGGGACCGAACCGGGGCCGCTGGCTTCCAAGGCCAGCGCTTAACCACCGTGCCACTCAGCCGGCCCCAAATAGTCATTTCTTAATAAGAGTAGTTGATGGTCTTATTCTCTTTCAGAAGGGGAAAAGTGAATAAGTCTATATACGAAAATAAATAATCAGTTTTAGGTAGAATAATTTCAAAATATTAAAACACCTGCAATAAGTGAATATTCATATCTTTGGGACAAAGTCATAAGTACTCTTTCCTGAGGTTTTGTCAATGTTTTCCAGTGAACTATACCTTGGGAGACAGAATTTTTAGAAACTACAGAACATCATTAAATATAACAAAGTGAACTAACTAAATGGGGCCCAAGTAAAATGAAAACATTAATGCCCTTAAGGATAACTAGGCTTTTTATCTCGTGCATCAAAACACCATTAACACACACACACACACACACACACACACACACACACACACACACATCCATGAAGTTGGAAGAACTGCTCTAGAATTAAAGAATCATGGTGCCCCATGTTATGGTCCTATAAATATGGAGGACACACTTACCTAAGTAACTTGCTTCAGCAAGCATTAAACCACAGCTACTAATAATTTCTGCCATAAGCAAATGCCCCAGTCTTCTGGAATTCAACCTGATGCCCTCATTCTTATAAATCTTATTCTTAGATTCTGGCCACAAATCCAATTATCACTTTAACTTTGGTGATACATTCAGAATCACCTCATTGGCTAATGGCATATTGAGTTTTCATTCAATTTTGGTTTTGCTCACTTCACTGATTTTACCATTGACCACAACTTTATGTGAAAGCCCTTACATTGGTCCTGTACAAACCTGGTGGTTTGAGGGAAGCACATATGCCATAGTGGGACCTAGACACATATAAACAAACAAAAAAGGTAGAAGAAGCTGTAAATAAATATTGGCCCATTATTGCTACTGCAATGACATTGCCATTGAACTTAATCCTCATAATCTATACCATTAATCTTTCAAAGATGTTCCTAGGTGATTATAAGTAATATGATGACACAAGTTCAGTTGTAAAAATCAGGTGCTGGCCAGCTTTCTAAGATCTATATAATTACTGTGCATCTTCTATCACCCAAAGTGAAGTGTGACTTGGAATCAATTTCCACTGCTATATCCATGAAAAAATATTAGCTTCTATGAACCTGTAAAATGCTTCCCTTAAATTGAGAGTTTCTAAGATTGATAAAAGGATCCTGAAGTCCTTAGTATTTTCCTGAAACATTCAAGTTTAAGTGAAATATAAACACAGGAACACCAGTTAAAGGAATGATTTACTATCACCTGCTCTCTTTGGTCCCAAGTATCAACATGCAACATTAATTTAGCTGGTGAATAAGGCTGAAATAAATGGAGCTACATGTCAAGTCATAGGCTTAAGATGAGTGCTCCAGTTTTCCATGTGCCTTCCTGCCACCTCCAAGGTCATATATATATAAAGAGATTTATATATATATATATATATATATATATATATATATATATATATATATATATATAGAGAGAGAGAGAGAGAGAGAGAGAGATAGAGAGATAGATAGATATAGATATAGATATAGATATTTTATATATATATATATATATATAGAGAGAGAGAGAGAGAGAGAGAGAGAGAGAGAGAAATTTTATGAGAAATTTATTACAAGAAATTTAACCCAGAGAGAAATTTTATGAGAAATTTATTACAAGAAATTTAACCCAAAGAAAAGCAAGCAAAGGAGAGGTGGTTCTACTCCACCTACCTCAAGCTTGCTCAGGATGGAGCCTTTCCCTCCCAGAAACAATCAGAAACTTGTTTTTGCACAACCACACTGAGAGGAGACAGATATCCTAATAGAAAACAGCCAAATAGAGGACTACGTCATCCCATGAAATACATATCCTTGCTCTGGTTTCACCCATTCCTGGGGCCAACACCCTTTGCCTGAAGTAGATTGCAAGTATCTTAAGCACCCAGTAGAGGCAAATGCTATTGTATGTTGGTGGTGTTAATGCTGGAGATAACTGAAGTTAGTTGTGGTATAAAGTAGAGACCATCAGTAATCCTGAATTTCCTGGCAAACACAATTGCAGCCTCCAGCTTCCTTAGACTGCATTAGCTATAAAGAAATTGTGTACTGACCTGTAAGAATTTCTGGATTCCCACAGTCTCTTCTGAGAGACCCTAAAGGAAGAGCTCAAAGGGAAGATCAGGGACTTGAAGAAATTTCATAAGAATGCAGCAAAATGAGTCATCAAAGAAGCGTGTGGACACACAGAGGTGAAGCCAAGTTTTGACTTACAAAAATCTCTTTCTGTGGAAAAGAAAATATTAAACTCCAATAAGACTTAGCTGTTTATCACTATTTGTATAAAAGGAAAATTAAATACAAACTAAATGCACAACTTGGTTGTGATGGCCAAACATACATAACTAAAAATAAATTTAGAGAACAACATGGTGGCAATTTGTAAACAATAGTTAAATAATTAAAAATAGTACAACCTTGACTATCCAGATGTTTTAGAAAATTATCTATGGGTTGAATTTTCCAGGTAGCGGGATTGTATATCTTTCAGAATCCAAAAGTAGTTCATACTAATCATTATCCTTTTTAAATTATTTATGCAATTCTTTGGCTTTTTAAATAAAGTTAACTCACACGATGCAAATTTTTAATTCATACTACCTAGAAGCAAGACAAAATCTCCTTTAATTTCACCAATATCATATGACTGCTTTTAAAAACATTCATCAACACATATAGTAATACTAAGCACCAGGCATTTTTCTTAGTTTTAACATATATACTCTATCAGTTTAATCCTTATAGCAGCCATATAGAGAAGATAATGAATCCTTATTTATCAGCTGAGTAAACTGAGTCACATAGGTTCCATAATTTGCTCAAGGTAAGGCAACTAAAAAGTAGCAAATCTTGAAATCAAAATCCAAGTCTATGCCTATGGCCTCCATGCTCTGCCATTGCATTTCCATTGCTGTTGTTTCATCTCAATCTTTATTGGCAAAGAAGCTTCTCTTCAATAAGGATAGACAATCGGATGTCTATGTAATTCAATGATTACTTTTCACTTAGCACTGTTAACATTATTCCATATTTTTTTGTAGCCTCATCATAATCTTTGAAATGACTACATAATATTCTATTAGGTTGATGGACCATCTTTCAGTAAACTTTTCCTCATTGTTGGAACACTTGGAATTCTTTGGTTGTTTTGGTATCACTTAGGACTACCCATATGAAACAATGTAGGAGAGACTTCAAATGCCAGCTATAAAACAGTATTGGTATGATTTTCTAATGAGAAGGCTTGGTGTTATCAAACGTGTTTGTTAGTAAGTAGTTATATATTTACATTGAAATGTGACATTCTATAAGTTACTCTTTCAAGGACAATGGATATTCTCTTTGAACAACAACAAACAAAGGCAATATGGAGTTTCTTGACTGTGAGGAAAAAAGAAAATCTCAGAAAAGGAAAAAAAGAAATGCTCATAATTCTCTGGGAACCGAGTAGATTGGTAAAGCCTTGGCCATGATGGATTACATTAGAATGTGGGAAGAGAAATGCCATGCATTGTTCTGCAGCATTTTTCTTTTAACTGTCCCTTTCCCATTTCTTTAATGCTTGCCTTATATTAATAGTGACTGATATGAAATAATCAACAGACTTGTGCTGTAAATCCAACGAAAAAAAAAATTGCAAAGAATTTAAAGATTTGGCCTCATATATAATTCTGTCAGATAAATGGAAAAGAGCCAGGGAGATGGAGTGAAATTAAAGAAATATTGCAGTTAAATTTTATGCAGTATGTCTTTTTTGTTATATTTTTGCTGAAAGAAATATGCAAATGTACACAAAAAATACACCAAACTTTGCTGTCAGCAAGAGTGAATTACTAGTAATTCACTGAGAAGCAAAAGAGAAACAACATAAATTATTATAATCACCATCATCATCCAGAGTCATGTGTTAAGTTCACATATTTTCATTGCATTCATTGGGTTGGATGTGTCAGAAGCAAATTAAATAGGCATGGTCCCTGTCCTATAGGAACTTATAATTTAAGACAGACTACATTACCAAGACAAATGTCAGAGAAGCATAGACAAGTATATGCACCTCAAAGAAAGACATAAATTGAGTGAATGAAAGAACAAATAAACGACATCCTTTCTATTGTTTATAAGTTGAGAAAAAGGGGCTGGCATAGTCCTAGAGTTCTGGGTTTGTAGTTTCAGCACCAGTTGGTCTCACAGGAATGATTTTGAGGAGGTACTGTTGCTCTAATGGTAGAAAACGATCTAAGCAAATTGAAAGATTAGCAAGCTAGAACATTTGAGATTCTGAATCAAGAGGTCAGGATGCATTGCTTTGCCCACAGACAAATTCTTGAATAAGGATTCCATACA
Organism: Aselliscus stoliczkanus; assembly: GCA_033961575.1. NCBI lineage: Eukaryota > Metazoa > Chordata > Mammalia > Chiroptera > Hipposideridae > Aselliscus > Aselliscus stoliczkanus. The sequence goes on from CM066733.1 coordinate 126,043,318, forward strand.
TCATGGTCTCATATTTTAACAGAATGGGAAGTATCTGGATTATTTCAAAGAAAAAAGTAACATGGTGAAAATGATGGCTAGAGAATAAAATAAAATTCCAGTTATGAAATAAACTTTAAAATCTCACCTATTTTCTCATTCAGAATTATTCTATTTATAACTACTGTGGAGATCACATTGTAATCATGCTTTTTTCTTTGGGTCTTGTAATGAATGGTCTTTGTCCAAAATCCATACTACTGTGATCTAACCAAAATTTCAGAAAAGACTGTTTTTAATAATTAAATTAAAATTTCAATTGTCCTGAAATTAGTTCCTTATGCATTTAAAATGTCTTTACTAATAATATCTCTGGGTGGAATTTGTTAAGATACCAGCTTTCATGATTTAAATCTCCTTGATTCAATTATTTAAAAAACTAGAGACAGCACAACCAATATGATTCCTTAATATTTTAGCAATGTAAAAAATAATTATAGTAATTGCACAATTTTTCAAATTTTTAAAGACACCCTTAGTGTTATTCAGTGTTTCTTAGTGAAACCATTTCTGTGTTGTTTATTTTTTTAATTTGCTCTTCATTGCCTGCTTTGCAATAAAACATGTGTTTGCAATTGTATTTAGCAAAATTCATGATCTTACCATTGTACACCAAAGTCAATGTGCCCTCCTGGCACAAAACAGCCAGTATTCAAACACTTTTCTAATGTTTGGGGTTTCTGTCTCAATTGACAAAATTGAAAAATATGTATTAGCCAAGCAAAACCACTATCTCAAAGCCATGTTGAAAATTACTCCAACCTGTCAAAGCCAATTGAAATTCCCTTCCCAGCCCAATTCCCAACTTCATTTTGTATGTGAAATAGGAAAAGTTGGATTTGATTATAACCACATGCAGAAGGAATAAAGAAATCGTATAGATCTTATATATCTAATAATACTATATCCAATTTTCTTTTCAAAAAATTTGTCTTTCTTTTTCCATCATTTATCCCATCTCACCTGTTCTAAATAAGTCACTTATTGGCAGTATCTGTACCTAAGCGCTTTAATTAGTAGTGAGTTGTATAATACATTTTAATAAAAATACTTGCCTGCACTGTATCATTCTCACTTTGGAGATGGAACAACCTGAAAGGAAGAGATCTAAGATCTGTCCTTAATGCAGATGCAGTAATCTGAGATGTTGTTCCATGTCAATATATTTCCTACTATTTATTATGTTTATGCACCAACTCCAGTGGTCTTCTAACTGTGGTGCCCAGTTGCTCTTAATCTTCTTCTATATAACAAAAGGGCATGATTCTGCCCTTAAAGTTCATTACAGAAGTAAGTTACCTTCTTTAAGATTAAAATCCACTTTATTTCACACCAGAGTAAGCCATGATTTGGAATGCAGAAGGGCTAACACAATGTAACACATAAGAAGAAGAGCATGACTAAAATCTTACCCTTCCCCCAATCAATGTTGGGCAATACAAGCTGCTTGTCAGTGAGAGCCCATAAAATCCCTGGCAAAACTTATGAGAACAACAAAACAAAATAATGGCAGCCAGTGGGAAAAATGAAGGCAGGTCTCATGGACTAAACAATATGATTTCTATCTATAAAATCACCCCAGGTCCCATGGTATTTAACATTTATGAGCAGTATCTACAGGAGAAAGCAAAATGTGCCTAAAGAAAGTCCAAAAGACAACTATAAAGGGTGTGTCATATCTCAGTGTACTGTTATTTATCGATGAGATATTCTAGAATTTTCATCAAGGCTTTGATGTAAATATTTCTTTCTCATTTTAGCTAGGGTAATTGAGACTATGGTGGAATAAATGGGGTGTTTAGGATTAGCCAGCACGTTATTGTAAAGGAATGAAATGAATTGGAAGCTAATTTTCAGGCACTAGAATGATGTGAGATACTTCAACATTTGGGGTGAGTGAAGTTTTGGATTCTAGTTTGAGATACTGAGGCTTTGCATCTTTTATACTTGCGTACAGGTGAAATATAAATTCAAGCTTTCTAGCTACCCACAGGACTGTGCTGACTCCCTCCTCCCCTGCCACAGCAATCATGGGAGGACTTGTTAGGAAGTGCCACATGATCAAATTAGCCTGGGGTGCTGAGCTTCCACATGGAAGGCAGCTGCCCTGGAATATTGCCTGTACCCTCAGCAGACCTTGAGAGAGCAAATAAATAAACTTGTGTATTAAGCCACTGGGATTTTGGTATCATTTTGTTTCCAAATCATAATATAACTTATATTGACTGATACATTGGCTGCTGTAAAAATACTTTTAATATAGTCCTATTTAGATTTCCAGTGTAATTTTCTCTATGTAGATAGATAGAAATTTGGATTATGTCATACATTATTCTATAAAATTTTCTTTACCAAATAATACCTAATGAACATTTTCCCAAGCATTAAATAATTTTTTCCAAACATTATCTTTAAGTTACAGAGTATTAAAGTTGTATCATATCTTATCTAACCGTTTGCTAATGTTGGACAATTTTGCCAAATAGCGCTGTACTAGCTAAACTACTCCATGCTCTTTGTGTATATTTCAGTTTACTTTTCTAGGAAAAAGTTTCCAAAACGAAAAGACATCAAGTTTATTCATATTTTAAAGGCTTTTGATACATATTGCCAAATTGCCCTTCAAATATTTTGTACCAACTTACAATTTTTCTGAGTGTATATCAATGTCACTCTACCCTTGATGACCCTGAGAATTATAATTCCTTAAAACTGAAATTTTGATATATATAGAAATTATCTTCTTATTTTAATTTGCAGGCCTAGTTATTAGGAATAGCTGGTTTCAGGAAGATCAGGAATAAAGGTATTATAAGAATGAAAGCATTTCATTCTATGTATTTGAGTCTCTCTATACCTTTAGCCTCATTCTGAAAATGTTATAAAATATTTTGTTTCATTATTTCATGGGGGGTCCTGCAGATTCAATTTCATATTTTATGCAAGAATTTCATAGGATAATTTTTAATTCTAGTCTTTGAGTTTGTTTTTATTTGCCTACATATGATATTATTGATTACTAGTTTTATTAATTCATGGTCTGATACTATGATTTGCAAATTCAGTTTTTTAGCATTAAAAAATACATTATTTGCATCTGAATATATACCATTTTTTTAAATGTTTCTGTTAGGTCTCATGAATGTGGTATACATGATTAATTTGACACTCAGTGGCATTCTGTTTTTCTGGGGTTTCTTTTTATACTACAGAGGTTGGAAAATTTAAAAAAAAAAACTGAAACACATTTCCAAAGTTAACTGGCAATTCAGGATATAGATGTAAATTAGATTACACTGAAAATGCCCACCCCATACCTTGAGATTGGGAAGGTGCAAGTGAGGTGGAGAACAACTTTTTGTTTGCTGGTTTGTTTGTTTTGCCTCCTGCTGCTGGCAAATAAAGGCAGAGATGGCATTACTCCAGTGTCCAGTTGTTAACTTCAAAAGCACTCACAGTTGAGGCATGAGCAGAAGCTTCTTGATGCCTAGATTACAGCTCCCGTGGTGTGTTCTTAAACTTGACAGTGAAGATGGTGTTCATCACAGCACCCATTTTTCTGAAACAGGCGCAGGTAGCAGCAACCTCACAGGCCTATTTGGCAGTGTGATTCTGGAAATCACTCCTGGGGGATTGTCTCCCAACCTACTTTTCTCTTGTCTTTCCAGCCATTTTGTGCTAAGTTATCTGTGTCAAATGCCTTTCGCTTAAAATAGCTAGTGATCTCTATTTCCTATAATTGAACCACTGACTGATGTGAACAGTATTTAAGACTTGAGCCCTCTTTAAAGTGTCTAAAATTTGATATGTAGAAATATTTGAAGTAATGTGATTAATTACATTACTTAGATTGTCTATGTTCTTTTTTTCTTTTATCGACTTCTTTTAAAAGTGTTGTATTAAAGTCTTCCTCAACACTTGTGAGTTCTTTTTCAGTTTCTCATTGACTTACAATGATTTTTCTGTCATCAATTTTGAGATCCAGCTTTCTTTGGAAAGATTTCATTTAGTTAAAACTTCATTGTGTTTGGTGTCTTTCACCTACTAAAACATGGTCACTTTGTTCAGTTTAATGCTTTTCTTTTTCCTTGAATTTTTCTCATCTGATACCAATATTGAGATCTGGACTGTCGTGTTGATTACATTTATTTGATATTTGTCCCTTTTTTTGTTTTCAACTTATAATTTTCTGTGATTGTTTACATACAGAGATCCATTCACAATGAAGAATTGGTTGGTTATCTGAGGTAAAATGATGTGTGAATAGTTAAAGTAAAAAGCATAGGTAAGCCAGGAATTTAGAATGAGTTCAACTTAACCTAGTTGAACTATTCCTCAATCTTAGTAACATCAATCTAATAAAACACAGATTGGCTTAAATAATTTTTCAAAGGTAATGTGTAATTTTTGTCTTATGTAATGACATGAAACCTAACTTTGCCTTAAGACACAGAGACACAATTCCAGTGTTTATAATAAACATGGCTCTAAATGCTGGCCACACATAGTGAGCAAAAATAATCATGACCCATGACAGGTAACCTTCCACATAGACGATAACTTTTCATATCACTGCTGCTTCATAACACTTAACTTTATGAAGACATCTTAAGCAACAATTAAGGATATAGATTTCATTTATAAAGCAATGGCTTACGTGAACCTGATGTGAATAACTCAAATGAACTGACAATTGTATAAACATAAAATACCTACCAGGCTAAGTTCGCACATGTGCAGGGAATGACAGTTACAAAACAACTCAGTCCTTTGCCTTCGGGGGGCAAGATTCTTTTGACATCAATTTAAGGCACTGCATCCCAATTTCAGAAATGAGCATGATAAAACATAGTCAAGAAAATATTCAAATACATTGGGGCATTGTTTAATGTATGGCAAATAGTTCATTTTTAAAAAATCAGTCATTCATACAGAATGTTTTACCTTTATTATGAATTCTTGGGAATAAGGACCTCTTACAGGGAATTTTAAAGATATATGTCTGAACTAAGGAAACACACAAATATAAATGTAGAAGGACACAGGTAAGCAGCGATTATCAAAATGTTGCCCTAACACATTGGAAGTCATCTTCAGTTTGCCTTGTTTTCATTACAATTGCTGTCTTGATAGCTCATTTTGAAATTAATCATGGAAGGCCTTCTGCTACTGTTACAGCATTTATTGCAAAAGAGGAGGGAAAGGAATGTAGAAAAGAAAGTCAGATTGTATAGGTTTTCTATTGCTTCTGAACAAATTAGCACTAACTTAGTGCATTAAAACAATATCTACTTATTGTCTCAGTATCTTTAGGTCAATAGCCCAGGCAGTGTAGCTGGGTTCTCTGCTCAGGGTTGAACATGGATGCAACCAAGATATCGGCCTAGGCTGCATTCCCAGCTGGAGCTCGGGGTCTTCTTCAGAGTTCATTCAGGTAGTTGGCAGAATTCAGTTTCTTGCAGCTGAAGGACTGAAGTCCTTGGGGAATGCTCTCAGCTTCTAGAAGCAAGCTTCAGGTTCTAACCACAGATAGAACTTGTCACAATATGGAACTTCTTTAAAGCCAGTAAGAGAGTCTCCCTCCAGTGAGAGTCCACCATCTTCACAAGCCCTGTCTACTTTCCAAGTGAGAGCATCATGCCGACTGTGTACACCAACAGGAGGGAATTTGGGGGTCCTCCTAGGGTTCTGCGTACCACACAATGGTTACAGGGGGATTTTTAATATAGTGCTAAAAGTATGGCCTATTGCCCTCTGTCTTATGAATGCGTAGACAACAACATTTCTGCTCTGGAGAACAAGAACAGGGTCTTTAGCAAAAATTAAAAAAAATAGATATGAAACCAGCTTAAGAAAAATAAACAAAAGCATCAAGCAGTTTAAACTAAAATGTAGCTGCAATGTAATGGGATATTATTTTTCTTAAAATCAGGAGCTAGTGTTTGAACAATTGTGATTTAAAATTTTTTTAAGGAAAATTGTAATATTGCTAATTTTAAATGTACGCACAAACAATACAATTAATAGTCGATGTGGTATGCTTTGTGACTTGCCAGATGGGTAATCCAATCCAGACCATCTTCTCGGCTTAAGTTTCTCATCTTCCAAAAAGACCTAAAATTGGTTTAAATGAAGAGCAAACACAGCAGTTTTGACTTATGCTAAAAAGTACAATGTTAACAATCTGTTAACAGCTCAACTCAATGATCAATAAATATCTTGGGTTAAATAACTTAATGGATCCAATTAAATAATTTTAAATGCTTGTTCCATAAATTTAATTTGCTTACTCTGTTCACCTGCTTCTTATTTTAAAGTGACATATCAAAGGTTATTATCCTAAATCACTACATAGTATTTTTAATAAAACCTAGAGGTTAAAGGTCATTTTACCTATTCCACGACATTGCAATCCCTTCCTGAATAACATAATCTTCTTAATAATCCAAGTAATTTCTGGATAATTAATAATTTTTAATACTCAAGGTCCCCTTTTTCTAAGTTCTGGATATGTGAAAGTGTGTCCTAGAATAAGATTTCCTTTAGTTGTCTTTTTCTGTGTACACAATTTTCTATAACCATACTGCCAAAGTATTTTTAAAAGCTTAAAGAAATTCCCTCTGTATGGCAGTGTAGTGTTAGCATATCAAATAACTTCTGCTTTTATTGAAAGAAAATTAAGACATTGATGTACAGAGTAATGTAAAACTGAACATATGCACATAACTTCCACTAGAAAAAATATAGAGCAAAATGTTAAATCTGTATGAATAATATGTTATGTTATGCTTCAGTTTCCATAGCAACTTTCTGACAGACGTTAACAGGGATATTGCTGTGAAATATAAAATAGCAAAAACCAAAGTTATGCATATTTTCAATGAGTGATCAGCTTACTACACACAGAATTGCAGAAGTTAACCCACATGATATTACTGGACTAAACAAAGAGAAGATTGTCACAATCTGAGATGTTTATAATATAGCATTAACAAGATCTATATTGAGGACAAATTGTTCAAATATCCAATTACATAGCTCTTAATATTGGTAGTAATCAAGACAAGGAATTTTGATGAAAAAGCAATTCTTTCTGAGAGCAGAGTTTTGTCTGTGCTGTAGTCTCCTGTAAAGATATTTTTTCTATGAGCACAGCATATCATTGTCTGTAACTGTCACACTGAAAATCGGCCTGCTGCCTTTCTTTAAAAATTAATTGGGTCTCTTTTGCTATCACAAGACAGAAACGTAGTTCTAAATAGCTTCATTAAAAAAAAAAATCTTTTCTTAAGTAGAAAATCCAGAGACAGGACTGTCTTCAATCTTCTTTTCCATTCTCTCTTGAGCATTCACCTCCATTATTCTATGTATATCACTCTATCAAGGCCACTTTGGCAACCAATGATCAAATTTGAGGCTTTACGTCACCTAGCACATTTGTCATAGTTGATCATTCACCATAGCTTGTTCTTGTTTTGTTTTTCAAAATGTTCACATTGTTTAACACCTTTGACTAGACACTCTAAATGTTTTCCGTGTCATTCAGAATAACATAATGAGCCTACAAGCCCTCCAGAGTCTGTGCTCCCGTTTCTATCTCCCGCCATCTCCCTGCGGTCATTCTGCTTCAGCCACACAGGACACCTTGCTCCAACTCAGGGCCATTGAAGTTGCTGTTTCCTCTGCCAAGATCTCTTCCCCCAGATATCTGACTGACTTCTTTCCTCGCTTCACTGAAATGTCTGCTTTAATTTCTCCCTTGCAGTATTGCTTTCCTTGGTCATCTTTTAAAAAACTATCTTCCACTTTTTGTTTTATATTTTTTCTGTGTTCTTACAACCACTTGACATATATGTGTATACACACACATATACATAGTAAAGCTTTGGATTGCAAGTAACTTGGTTTGTGAGTGTTCCACAATTCGAGCAAACATTTCTAATACATTTTAATGTGGTAAATGAGTGATGTCTTGCAATACAAGCAGTTTGTTTCTGGAATGAATTATGCTCACAAACGAAGGTATTACTCTGTGTGTGTGTATGTGTGTGTGTGTGTGTGTGTGTGTGTGTGTGTGTGTAAGTTTCTGCATCTTTCTTAAAAGCAAGAAAGTTTGTGTTGTATTCATTGCTGTATCCTTAAGCCCAGAAGAGTGTCTAGAGTAATCTAGGTGCTCAATAAATAGCTTATGAATAAATAAACAGTTCAATCCAGGAGTTTAGCCAGTATTATGGGGGCCCTTTCTCCCTCTCTACCTCTCCTCAACTCATTTCTGCTTAGCCTCCTTCTGCAGTCATGGCAATCCAAGTGTTCATCACCAGCCCAAGCCTCACATCCTCTAAGATAATTCATTGCAGTTTAAGAGGCTTTTTTTTTCCTTCATAAGCATACATAATAGCAGAAACATTGTCCTATTAGCCCTCTTTGGACCACTGCACCTCCCTAGACACCAATCATTGTGTCCAGGGAGGTACAGTGCTCTATCTCCTTCAGTCCAGGTTGTGGGACTCTCGAGAATAATAAAGTTCGAGCACTTATACTGATGGTCAGTCCCTCCAAGACCACAGGTTAGGGTAAGAATGAATGGTTTCCTCAAGGAAGAGATTCTGGCAGAGCAAACAGCATGTCTCCTGTGCTTCGGATTATTCAAGGAATATGTAACATTGCATTTCAACATAAAGGTCACTAATGTGGTGATTACAAACATGGGAGGTTATTGAAGGAAAACAAATTGAAACTCTTTGTTGCCTAGCAGTACATCCTTGTCAAGGTGCCTTAGGACATCCTTGTGTTGTCACTACTTTTGTGTCATAACAACTTTGTCATTCATTTTCACTTCAAACCCAGCTCACAAGAATATTGTAAAAATAAATAGGATGAGGAAATATGGCAATATAGTTTACTGTCATAAGGATACAGTTAGCCTGAGAGTATGCCCTCAGCTCAGATTTTCACTTTCTACAGTGTATCTCCAAACACGTAGGAAAGCATCTGTGCTGACTCTAAAATTAAGCAAAATTGAGTTCAATCCAAACTCTGCCACTAATCACAGGGATGTTGTTAACCCCTGTAGGACTGAGCTTTCTCACCAGTAAATGAGAGTCAATAGAAGAGCCCAAATCATAAGGTTGAAATGAAGACTAAATGTGAGCATGCCTATAAAGCATATTCTTTGCAACTGTTACGTACGAAAGATACAAGTTACTATTATACTCCAAATTCCACATCACCTGTAGAAAAGTTCACCTGTACCTTTTGGTTTCCTTGACAAATTGTCCCTTATTTGTTCTTGTATTTTTGTGTTTATGCCTTTATTAGAATAATATTTAAGTTGACTTTAATATACTTTATCTTAGAACAAGGAAAACTTTAGGGATAAGAAAACTCAGGGTACAAATCTCATTTATGAAAGCTCTGCTCTCGTGATATAATCACTTTCCAAAGGCTCTACCCTAATCGCCTCACCTTGGGTGTTAGGATTTCAGCATATAAATTTATTTTGTTTTTGTTTTTTTGTTTTTGAGGGCAGTGTCACTGGCTCTCATATGTGGGACCCGAACCGGGGCCGCTGGCTTCCCAAGCCAGCGCTTAACCACCATGCCACTCGGCAGGCCCAGCATATAAATTTGAGTGGTGGGGTACATAAACATTCAGCACATTGCACCTAGTGATTAAAAATAACTGAATGGAGGGGCCAGGCGAGTGGCTCAGTGGGTTAAGAGCTCACTCAAGAGTGTGAGCTGAGCTCTGAGCAATAGCAGTTCGATGCCCAGCGTGAGCTGAGCTGCCGCTGAGCTGCCAACAGGTGGCAGGATGGCTCAGCTAAAAAATAAATAAATACATAAATACATGATTAAAAAATAACTGAATGGGCCCAGATCATTAGAGAGATTGGATTTTGATATCAGAGAGACCCAGGTTTGAGTCCAATTTTGCTCTGTTCTAAGTCTTTAGAGTTGGACAAGTTCCTAAATCTCTGGGCCTAAATCTCCTTATCTGTGAGTTAATCCTCCATCTCATATGGCTGTTATAAAGATGAAATGAGATCATGCTTATAAGGAGTCTATACTGTGCCACCTTGGCTGGTCCCATTCTTAAAGTGGGCTTTTCTAGCATAACAGGGACAAGCAAAATGACAACTCTATACCTCATCCTGGACCACAGGAGTTGTTTTCATCTATATTTCTTGGAAATATAGAGAAACATCAGTTTTCTCTCATACCCTCCGAAATGGATATTAATTTTCTACACAATCGCACATAGTATCCTTACATATAGGTATAAAATTATGTCATAAAATGATTGCCAAAAAGGCACTGACATATGTGTATCTCTGAATAGTATCATGTGTCATATTATGATGGCAACATGACTGCATGAATGAGACCACCAGTGAAGCTTCTATTAAGATGATGCACTTATTATGGTTTTTTAATTCTTTTTTTAAATTTATTTTTTATTCCTAGTTGACATACAATATTAGTTTCAGGTATTTACTGTGTCTTATAAATACTAATTCAGGAAGTTATTTTCATCCAAGAGATATTTGGGTGCTCATCTTTTTTAAAAGAAAATTTAGTGTGCCAGTAACAAGTCAGGACTAGAGGAGGAAACTTACAGAGCTGTTAAATTATATTTAACAAAATAAAAGAATCATGGGTATGGCGCTCAAACAAAGACGGAAAAACATGCCTTTACATCCTGCTGAGTATACTGATGTTGTGTACTAAGCAAATGTGACACCTAAAGCCACTTGGATTCAGTTGATTGGCCGAAACATGGATTCTGATGGCTCATGCTAAATGCAGTAGAGTTAATTAAAAGTCCTTAGTATAAGACAGAAGGAATCCAAGGACTTCGGGCTATAGGAATACCAGGGTATAACTACGAACAAAACATAGAGGAAGTTCAGGAAAATAAATAAAGAAGAAATCAGCTGAATGGGACTAAAATCCATGATCATGTTTCCTTCTCTAGTACTATCTGATTTGGTATTTATGTTTTGCTGAAAGTGGGAATTGTACAACCAACTTGATAGAGTTTATATAAAATAGAAAACCAAAAAGGGGAGTGCTTTGAAAAGGTGGAAGTTTTTGGCCGGCCGAGTGGCGCGGTGGTTAAGCGCTGGCCTGGGAAGTCAGCGGCCCCGGTTCGGTCCCACATATGAGGGCCAGTGACACTGCCCTAAAAAAAAAAATAAAATAAAATAAAAAAAGGTGGAAGTTTTTAAGTGGCAAGTATGATCCAAATCATGTAAAACAACAATTGAAAAGCCACGCTAGATTTTCAAATTAATAAGTTCTTATGACCTTGGCACAAACAGTTTCAATGTGGATGAAGGCAAAGCTAAGTTGGTTAAATAGTTGCTGGGGTGAAAGTAAAGTAACATATATACAGTAGTCCCCCTCTCTGAGAGGAATACATTCTAAAACCAACAGTGGATGCCTGAACGATGGATGGTACAAACCCTATATATTCTATGTTGTCTCCTATGATAAAGTTTATGAATTAGGCACAATAACAGATTCACAATAGCTAAAAAATAAAATAAGGCAATTATAACAATATACAATATTGTGTAATTTAGGTAATTTTTATTCTAGTAGCCTAATAATTATCTTTCGTTAATCAACATACATCTAAGTCTACCCTAGAATTTATTCAATTAAACTTGCCTTTGTTGTTATATATTTGGGTGAGTTCCAATAAAGTCTGAGTAGAATGTTGATACCTTACCTGTTTGCTTCAGTACCAACAGATGGAATTTAGTCAGATGCCAGACTATTCTATCTGGAATTGATCTCTTAGGTTATTATTTTTCTACTCAGATTTTTTTTTTTTCAGTAAGTCCCTATTGCCCACAGAGTAAAGCCCCAAATGAGTTTTACATCCAAGGCTTTCCAGAATCTGCTACTAAACTACTTTTCTTATCTTGCTTTCCAAAGTTTTTCAATTACTCACTCAACATTCTAGCCAAATTGGAAGACTTACTGCATTTTTTGAGAATTTTAAATTTTCACAACTTGATGCCTTTGATCTTGCTGTTTTTTTTTTCTTTCCTGGAGAGAATTTATTCTCACCATTTTATGCCAAAAATCTATCTAGATAGCAGATATTAGCTCAAATGATACATCCTCCAAAATCCTTTCTGATTTCTCAAAATAATCACCAAAACATTCATTGAACTACTTTCACTTTGTTGAGTGTGGTGTGTGTGTGTGTGTGTGTGTGTGTGTGTGTGTGTGTCTGTGTCTGTGTGTGTGTCTGTCTGTGTGTGTCTGTCTGTGTGTCTGTTTGTGTGTGTGTGTGTGTGTGTGTGTGTGTAGTGTGTGTGTGTGTATTTGTTATTGTTATTATCTATTAGCTTATTGAGGGGCAGAGATCATTTCTGACATTTTTATAATCGGGAATATCTAGGATAAAACTTGGAGATAGTCAAGCCTAATCAATACTGCTGGACAAACTCATGATTGAATATATAGTATGAGAGTTTTTAGGTTTCTATATCAATTTATCTCCAGGGATGAATTTAACAAAATATATGTAAGACCTGCATAGAAAAAATTATGAAGCTTTATTGATAGTAAAATTATTCCTGATTCTTTCCAAGATGACATAATAAAGATGGACCAGATTTAATATCCCATTTGACACACCAAAAATCCTAGACAAAATATATGAAACAATTGTCTTAAAGATGCAGACATCAGGCAAGGAAAGATGACAAAGGACAAACTTTCTATGTATATGAATATTACAGATAGTACTATAAAACTGATCATATTTGAACATCACAATTTTGTAACCTCTAATGAATTAATAAGGTAGAAAGAGACAATATGAACCTCCATTGGGCCTTGCCCCCCCAAAAATAATTCAATAAATTGAATCTGAATCTAATCAAGCTTCTAAATCCAAAGGACAATTTACAGGGAATACAGAGAACAGAAGACTACAAAAAACTATACAATCAGCAAACTCCAGACTAATAAACCATGGAGGACCTATTTCTTCAACAAATAAATCGCAAGGGGGAAAAAAAAAATACGTGGAGGGGAAACATAGATTCAAAAAGACTTAAAGACATATTTGCATGTGATTCAAACAAAAACATGAAAAGTACCATGATATTTGTGAGACATTCATTGGATATTCCATAAATATCATGAATTATAGTTAATGCTTGGGTACTTTTAATATTATTGCAATTATTTTTGTGAAACTTATCTTTTAGATTTACATACTGATATATGTAACTGAAGAAATTATAAGATGTTTGGATTTTACTTCAGAATAATACAAGAGGGAAGTGAGAGGATATAAATAAAACAAGATTGGGCTTGAATTGGTAATTGTTAAAGCAATTTTGTCTATAATGAAAATGGGTTTCTTGAAGTTATTTCTCCCACACAGTTGGCTTCTAGAACACAGTAATACCCTGCTTCTTGTCACGCTGGTGGTTATATGGGTGATAAGTCAGACATTGTAAACTTGAACTTTGTCACTTCCCTAAATAGGTTCACATTCTGAATTGAGGGATCTCCTTCTCTGGCACCCTCTTCTTTAGGATTCTCCTTCTCTGTGGCTTGCCCAGGCTTTCTCCTTGGGCTGCTCTACCTTGGCACTATGATATGTTGAGCCAAATAATTCTTTATTGTGGAAAGCTGTCTTTGCATTGCAGGAGGTTTAGCATCTCAAACCCTCACTCCCAGTGGTAACACCCAAAATAAATGTTCCCAGATATCATCAAATGTTTCCTATATGGCCAAACACCCTGGTTGAAAACCACTGCTTTGGTCAAAAAATGTTACTATTTCCTTTGAAGTGTTAGCTGTCCAGGCAGCACTGCATGATCATGGCTGAGGCTTGGGGCAAAGCCACAACAAAGAAAAACGAGAAAAATACTACCTCTCCTTGCATGCCAGACGCTTTTCCAGGTTTTGAGTCTCCTCACAAACTTCCTGCTTTTCTTTACTTTTTAGAAATCTTAGGTAGTTTGGGGGTCCTTTCATCATGTTTGTTTTTTGCATTTTGACCAGACTTCGTACTTCCTATGAGCTAAAGGGTTGAAGTGCTGGGAACTCACACACCACAGTGGCACTGGAACTCAGAACAGCATCCATCCCCTCCCCACCGAAATACACACATTCTAAGTGACTTTATCTATTTCTTGGACTACTCACATGATTTTTTTTTCTTTATACATAAAATTTAAATTTTACTAGAACACAACTCAGTGTCAACCCTCTGGAATAATTTTCCCTGGCAAACATGGTAGCCCTTCAATATGTGGATTTTAGTGACTTTTTTTTTTTAGAGAGAGATAAATTGGAATTATATCTCTATATAATGGTTCTCCATTATTTTTCTTCTTCAGACAGTCCAATTATGCATATGTTGGATCTCTTTACACCTAATTTATCATGCTTCTCTAGTTAGGTTTTATTATTTCTCTAATTTCCATTTAATTGTGTTTGATTTCTTATTTTTTTTTCATTTCTCTGTTTTCTCAAGTATCTCTTATATATAAATTCATCTCTAATATTTTTCTCAATTTTTCCCTAAATATGAGTTATCTTCTTCTATTGTTGTGTTTTCTCTTTCCTGAGTTTTTATTTTTCGTTTCTGCATCCTTCACAAACAATGTAGGACTCTTTCATTCTTAATTTTAATCACTCTTTTCCATTCATACATGTTATTTTTATTTTATATTTCATTATATTCCCTTCCTTGGAACCTTTTTTGATATCTTTAAAACTAGTGATGATAATTTTTATTTATTGAGCTATGGTTGCTTAAATTGTTTTGAAATGTGTTTGGAAACCTAATTACATACCATGTACGGATGCAATTCCTTCTAAATTCAGTTTTTCTTCTTCCTGAGATACATCCTTCCAGACATTTTTTTTTTTTTTTCTTAAGGGCAGTGTCACTGGCCCTCACATGTGGGACCCGAACCGGGGATGCTGGCTTCCTAAGCCAGTGCTAAACCACTGCCCCACTCGGCCGGCCCTCCAGATATTTTTTTAATAAGACTCTGTGAATGAAAAATTATTTTTGTATTTTCTTTTTATTAATATTATTATCTCCCTGTTGCCATCATGTGTAAATAAGAACTGGGTATATAGTTTTAAGTCAAAAGTTATTTTTCCTTTTTATTGCTGTCTGGCATATTAGTTTGTTTGGCCTGGTATTAACAAGTACCACAAACTGAGTGGCTTAAACAACAGAAATTTATTGTAACATAGTCTTGAGGCCATAAGTACAAAATCAAAGTGTCAACAAAACTAGTTCCTTCTGAAGGAACTGTTTTAAGCATCTCTCCTTGGTGTGTAGATGACTATTTCTTTTCTATGTCTTTTCATACCATCATCCTTCAATGTGTATGTGTCTCTAAACTGCCCCTTTTTTTAGGACACCAGTAATATCAGATAACAGACTCATCCTACTCTAATATGACCTCATACTTACTTAATTACATAATTACATCTGTATTGACAATATTTTTAAATACTGTCACAGTCAGAAGTACTGGGGGTGTTCAGGCTTCAACACAGGAATTGTTAGGGGAAACAATTCCATCCACTCTATTTGGTCTTTCTCTCTCTTGAGAAGTCCAATTGCATTCTGTGGACAATATATTTTTATCTTTGATAGCTTTCAAGATTTTCTCATAACTTCTGATGGTTCTGTAGTTCACTGCAATATTTATAGGTATGGATTTGTTTTTCCAAATCTTGTTTGAGACTCAATAAGTTGTTTGTTGTTTTTTTAATACGAAGTGTTTATGACTTTCAGCACTTCTGAGAAAATCTCTTCATACATTTATCTGTCGTACTACATAACAAATATTGGATCTTCTCATTCTGTCTCCCAAGTATTTTAGTCTTTCATGTTTTTAATCTTTTTCTGTTTGTGTCCAGCATTCTGGGTAATTTCACAGATCTATATTCCAGTTCAGAGATTCTCCTTTTAACTATGCCTAACCTGCCTTCAGTTGGTCTTTATTTTTTTCAGTAATAAATATAATAATTACATTGTTTCTCTTTAGTGTTTTATTTGGTTATTTTTAAAAGCTTATTTTTTAACACATTACCCTTTTCAAACTTTTGTGTGTTTACAATTCTTAACCTATAATTTTGTATTCTAAAGTTCTGTCTGTCTAATTCTGCTGTTATATATTTCAATAGTAGACTTTTTTTCCCTCATCTCATTGGTAATTTTTTATTGTAAACTCATATATAGAAGAAATTATATTCTCTATGGTTTTTGCTTGTGGCCAAGAGTGTGAAAGTATTCTCTTATTTACTTCTGCTAGGTAATTTGGGAGTATCACTGGTTCTAGATAATTTACTTCATTAATTTATTTAGCTAGCAACTTATAAGTAATGCAAATTATCATCATAAATGAATACAGGTTTCTTTTTTTCTCCAGAGTCTAAGTTTGAAATATATGTATACACATATACACACATACGTTCTTTCTCTGAGCAAAACCATGTTTTTTAGCCTACATTTTCTCTGAGGTATACTTATAATTTTGTTCAGGGGTTATACTATTTCTCTGCCTCTGCTGACCCAAAGATTTCTTCAAAACACCATGCAGATAAAACATCATATAACTTTTACTATCAATTGGGTGGAAATGGTAGTAAACTAAGGATAGTGATGGTTATATAATAGCAAAGCAGATAACATAAAACTGAATTAGGGCTGGCCGAGTGGCATGGTGGTTGAGAGCTGGCTTGGGATGCCAGCGACCCCGGTTCGGATCCCACATGTAAGGGCCAGTGACACTGCCCTATAAAAAAAAAATTAGAAAACCTGACTTAGACATTTCTTAAAATATTTCGGTCTCCACCTACCTCTAGCCCATTAAGAAAAAGAAAAGTCCATATTACTGAGGCTCCATCTTTTCATGCATTCATTCATTCATTCTTCACTCATTCAATTCTAGGTCTACTTTTGCACAATCAAAACATCATTGGGTTGCCTTATTAGCTCTTTTAGCTTTCAAATCACAAATTTTTTCTTAATGATGAACATATTCAAATTGTAGCATCAAAAAAGGTCTAATTTTTCAAATAAATTCTGAGTAACCCTTGGAGAAATAGGTTAATTTTCATGTACTTAAGTAATTAATTCATCATTCTGTATAGTTATGACTGTTCCTTATGGTATAAATTGATGAGACCCTACTTTTGCTATGTGTGCTTTCTAGTGAGAAACTCACACTCAAGCTTTCTTAGGAAGGTTATGGACATCTACACTGAGAGAGGTAGAGTGAAAATTTAAATTTTCTTGTTTTCAGTAAGTAGGTAGTTTAAATGAACAGTTAAGAGAATTTCCATTTTGTTTGCTCTGCGTGGTTTATGTGATATTAGGTGGTCTATCTTGCAAAATAGGTTTTAGTGTCAAAAAGGCCCATGGCTAAGTCTATATTATAAATAACCTTACTATCATGTACATAGCCCAACTTTTTCAGATATTATACACATCAGAATTAGGACTTTCAAGCATTAGGACAAGTCAAGTCTCACTCTAATTATTCCTGGTGGACCTCTGGCAGGTAGTTTAACCATACATGGGTTCATTCTTATGCTATTGAGCCTAGAGCCAACTCAGGAATTATTCACTTTGGCCAACATAGTAATAATATCAAGCATGGTGTTTTCTTGAGCCACAAACATGACAGCAATCTTAACACTAACTGGCATGAAAAGAACAAAAAATGTATGTGATCTCTTAAAATTCAGCCCCCCAAATATAGGCTTTCCAAAACACAAAAATGACAAATAGGGAAATTAAGCTTGAAATTCTAAATTGTTTTCTGTATTGATGTCTTTGATATATATCACAAACATATTAATTCATTTCATATTCATATAATTGGCTGCATTCTGTCTATTATTAAATGGGTACAGTAACACTGTTTATGTCATCTAAGTAGAACTTTGCGAAGTTTGATGTCTTTAGTCCATATAAAATTAAGAACAAGTCATTATTTAAATAAGGATTGGTGAACAAAGTTTTCAAACACATATAGTTCAATAATGATGGGGCAGTCAGATACAATGGATTACAATTTGGGTCATTGTCATTAAAAATAAAGTACAATTCATATTCTTATAATATGGGTATCTTTGATATAGTCCTTCTTCGCTCTATAAATGTTACTGTATCCTACAGCCTATTTGGAAGTCTTTATCTAGGTCTTCATATCTTTGTACCTCAACTTTGTATGATCATTCTTTGACTATGCATAAAGATGAGTGTGCCTGCACACATGGCCATGCATGTATGCATGTACTTTATTTGGGTATTTCTCTTCAGTTTCATATCTGGTGTATATCTCTATCTAGCCAATTACCACATTGATACATAACCCTGGTTAGGTGTTTGTGTCCCTCATGCTACTCTATGCTGCTTATTGTTGTGATCTCAGTGCCTGGCACACAGATACTCAACAAATGCTTAGAGTGAGAGAATCTGTCCCTTCTACATTATTTTTTTCTTTTTAAAAAAATAATTGCCCATCTCACCACTAACAACTTACCACCTTGATGCAAAATGAATGCCTACTTTGACCCCTGAAAACTGCAAACCGTTTTAATTCTATTCATATTAGGAAATACTCTTTTTAAGTTGATAGTACCAACTACCACCTAGTGGCTAGGATGGAGAACTATATGATTTGATATATTACCTGGCACCTTTAAGGGATTTGGGAGGTCCAAACAGTTGGAAATAGAGGTTATCAATGGCAGCAGACTCAGCAAATAAACCCCAGCAGAATCCAGTCTAGGCCTTGAGTAGTACTGCATCTAAGCCCTCTTGTCCTGAGTTTAGACCATTTAATCCTCTTTGAGGATGTTTGCAGAAAATGTGACGGCCCCAATATCAAAATTCTCAGGTCCAAATCTCAGATCTCCCACTTACTCTCTGAAGAATCTTAGAAAAATGATTTAACCTCCCTATGTCACAATTTTGTCATCTCTAATATTGGGATAATAATATTACAATACAGACTTCCATGATCAAGAT
The DNA here is from genome assembly GCA_033961575.1 of Aselliscus stoliczkanus. Lineage (NCBI taxonomy): Eukaryota > Metazoa > Chordata > Mammalia > Chiroptera > Hipposideridae > Aselliscus > Aselliscus stoliczkanus. The sequence continues at coordinate 126,062,401 of CM066733.1, forward strand.
ATCATGAGGTTCTTGAGAGGAGTAAATGTAATAACTCATGTGAAGAAATTAACACAGTATCTGGCACTTAATTAGAACTCAGTAACTGAATATTATTTCTGTTTTGGGCTAGTCTGTCTTCCTGGCTGAGTTGAAACCATCCCTGATTTTACTCATCATGCTTATGCAGTTTTTCTCTGGTTCCGGTCCTTGTTTCCATTTTCTGCACTGATGCCTGCTTCTGTCCTCCCCTGGCCCTGGCTCTTTATAAATGCTTTCTTTAATTTATCACCTCTTCCCTACAATCTACTTCTATGCCTAGGAAGCTGTGAGTTTGCAATAAGGTTGCTAGGACAGTAGAGATGATTCCATCGGATAAGTTTCCGTTGTCTATAAATATACCACTTTGACCACTTCACTTCTTCCTATATATCTTCCATTGCATCTCAGTTTCTTCAGAAAAAAAATAATCACCCCTCTCTCCTCCTCTTTTCATCGATTTAATTGTCACGGCTGATAAAACAAGTGTGGGTCTGTGAAATATTACCTATACCAAGGAGAGAGAAAGGTTAATAGTTTTAAAATAAAATTAGTCTTAAATAATATGAATGCTATTAACTTCTAAAGAACTTAAGTGTCTGTGAAGCCACTTAAAAACCTGCACAAACTTGCCATTTTTTAACTCCTCATCTAATTGAAGCGTACTTCTCCTCAAACACCAACCTATGGAGAAATATTGAGAGCATTTCATATATAATCTTATTATGAAAAACTGAACATATTTTCTGCAAATATTTATACTTTAAGTATATGTTTTGTTATAGAAAGTGGGCATCTATACTAACCCTGTAAACCTAACCACTACTGTAAATATTGTTGTTATAGGATAATGTAGGCCACATAAACTATGGTACATGACTTGTTTCTAAGTTAGGAACTGAATATAAGGAGAATGAACATGATATCCAAGCTGAATTATTTGGGCCTAGTTCTGCTTGCATGTCCTTCTGTTATCTAAGTTATTTAGTAATTTGATCTTCGGATTTCTCCCCTCCCCCTACCCTGATGAAACAACTATGCTTTGAAATTTAGAATAATCAGAACAGGACAATCAGATAGTTTTCACTCAGATTCCATCAAACACACTCTAAATATATTACTTCGTGATGACAGTCTTTTGTTCAGAGGGGCGCTCACATGTTGTTGAGCACTGGAAACATCACTCGTGGTGATAGTATATGTCTCAGTAACAGGTCAGGCTGTGGGAATTCCCTGGTTTGCTGCCCTCACTCAAATAAGAAACCTTGCCCTCAGACTTTTGGATAAAGGTACAGTCACTCCCTTATTGACAACTGCAGCTGTGCAGATAAAAGGTCTCATGCCGTTGGTTCCATTCTCAAACTGGGCATTCTTTTACAAATCACAGACCAAAAGCTAAAATGGTTTTTAAAAAACAGGATAGGGAGGGATACCAGAAATGGGAAAAATTCCCATTTCTTTCTGATTTTTTCTTGTCGTGGTTTGCTAGTCTTGCCTTGGTCCTCTCAGAACCCACTGGCAAGTGGCCCCAGGATGAAACACAGAGCCATCAGCCAGAGGTCTGCCCATGTCATAGAGGGTGAGACCCACTGACAGTGCAGTCTTCTTGACGTGTGACTCTTACTTTTGAATATAATATGGAGTTTGGAGAATTTTATTTTGTGATTTTTATCTTATGATTTATTTTGTCATTTAGATTTATTTATTTTGTGATTCTATATAAATCATAAAAGGAAAGAAATTATCAATGCTGAGATTAGAATCGTTGTGCTATATATGAGGATTATTAGAAATGCATCTAGTAGTATGGTTTTTGTGATGTTGGATTTTTGTTAAAGTGTCAGAATTTTGTACCCAAGGTCTCATACTATAGAACTGAAAGAAGGAACTTTAAATATCCTTTCATGACACTTCTGTTAATGTCTCTGGTCAGGGGTCTCTTCTGAGGTAATTGTACTAAGTTCTTCAGGTTACTACTAGGTTCTATTGCTTCACTGTCTACAATTCGAAAAAACATTTTTAAATTGTTCTTCTTTTCTAAAATTATAGAAGGAAATTGATTCATTTACCTGGAAAGCTCTAATTACTTTTGTGGAGAAAAAAATCTCCATTAAATTTAAGACTGCTTCAGAAATATTCAACTGCATGCATTCATGGCACATGTGCATTCATTCAAAGCATTTTCTCTAAATGTCTAACTATGCAAGTATAAAAGTAGCCTCAGTTTTACCCATGAGGAGAAAAATAACACAAGAACATGTGATGGAAATAGACAACTATAAATCAACCTAGAGATAAGAATAAGATAAAGTAATCTGAACAGAGTATATTCATTTTCAGAAAACAAACTGTAGAAGGGCAGGTAGGTGATAACCACGTTAACTCTGGACATGTGAGAATTTAAGCACTCTGGGAAGGGCAAGTTAGGAACAGGAGGCGAGGAACTGTACAGCAGTGCAACCAGGAAGTAAAACACAAGACTATCATGTGAGGCTCCAGGGAATAATAAAAGAGTGTTTAAGATACAGGTTCCATGAATTAATATGGAGCTGCCCAAGGTTGCAAACAAGGAAAACTACCCTTGGTCTCAGAGTAATTAGAGATGGTTTCATTATAAATCAAGAGAGAAAGTATCTCATTACTTGGAATGTTGTAGGCTACTTGGTACTATATAATAAAGAAATTTTGATCGTGAATGTTCAGAAAGGTTTAGGAAGGGGAGGTTTCTTCACTACTTAAAATTTAATACTAAAAAAACACTTAGACAAATTTAATCGTGGACTTCTACTGAGGTGGGTCACACTGCTATCACTTTTGTGAGTGTGGTAATATTAATTGACTAACCGAACAACAAATTCCTTCTAAATAACTGATGGAAAAATTACTTAGGATTCAAAGAGTTTACTATCAAGAGTTAGTAAAACCTCATTTCAATAGGAAGAGCTATAAAGATCAAGAAGAACTGTTCTCATTAGAGCCCAAGGAAAGGCAACATACCATTGGAAAGTTCACTAGTTCTACTTTTAATCCATTTGATTTAAAGTGCCACTATTTAAAATATTGATTTTGGAAATCCAAAAAAGTTGTTGTGCCCATATTCCTCTTTGTAGAAAGCTTCTTTGAGGGTTCATCATCCCATCAGCCCTACTACCCAGAACCCAAAAGAATAATTACTTCATCTAAGCTCCCCCTTGCATCTCTGACACAGCATTAGTCGCATTATTATGTATTAACAACTAACCGATAACACTTGTAATAGACTGGGAGCTGCTTGGGGCCAATGTTCACTGTATCTCTGTTGTCTCACACAGTGCCTGGCAGCTACTAGGGATATAAAGCTGTTAAGAAAATTATAAGTTTGGGCCAGCAGAGTGGCACAGTGGTTGGGCGCTGGCTTGGGAGGCCAGGGACCCTGCTTTGGGTCCCACATATGAGGGCCAGTAACACTGCCCTCAAAAAAAAAAAAAAATTATAAGTTTGAAGTTGCTCTTGAATTACTATTAGCAGTTCAGATATAGTTTATTACAGTCCTCCTTATCATTTGGGGCTTTTTCTGTTTACCTTGTAATACATTTTCCATGAAATACTTACCAATGCAAATATTTTTTTAATGAATGCCTTCCCCACATATTAAAATATATGAAAGTAGTGATGCCGTTTGTTCATTGTGAATCTCTAGTTTCTAGGACAACAGTGAATAATTGATGATATGAATAAACGAATGAATTAAGAGATTACTTACCATATGGCTCAGCAATCCCTCTTCTGGGTATCTACCCAAAAAATCTGAAAACATTTATCTGTAGAGATATATGTACCCCTATGTTCATTGCAACATTATTCACATTGGCCAAGACATGGAAAAAACCAAAGTATTCCTCAGTAGATGATTGGATAAATATCTGGTTCATATATACAGTGGAATATTACTTGACTATAAGAAAAGATGAAATGCTGCCATTTGTGACAACATGGATTGGATCTTGAGATTATTGTGATAACCGAAATAAATCAGAAAAAGTCGAGAACCATATGATTTCACTCATATGTGGGATATAAAACTGAAAGGAACAAATGAAGAAGACAAAAATAAACAAGCAAAATACTGACAACAGTGTGGTGATTACCAGAGGGTATGAGGAGGGGAAGTAGAAGAGGGTAAAGAAAGTCAAATATATGGTGACAAAAGATTTAACTCTGGGTGGTGAACACACAATGTAATATCTAGATGATGTATTATAGAATTGTACACTTGAAACCTATATAATTTTAATAATCAAAAATGTCACCCCAATAAATTTAATTTAAAGATAACTTCATATAATTTTTAACTACCTGCTGGTTTCTCTTAATCAACTCATGTGTGTGTTTGTGTGTGTGTGTGTGTATGTGTGTGTGCATATATATTTATATATATTTATTTATATTTATATATATATTCTATACATATCACAGATATACATACATATTATATATTATATAATAATATACATAGTAATTATATAATATATATTATAAATTATGTATCCTGGACCTACATAATTTGTAGGGCTCAGCACAAAATGTAAAGGTGGAGTCCTTGTTCACGAATCAGGAAAAAATTCCATAAAATTACTAAACTATAAAGCTTTTTCCTTTATTTTGATGTTTCTCTTTTAAAATGTTAGGATGTTTTTATTTCCTATTTAGTCATTCTAAGTAGAGAAAATTAAAATTTTAAATTATTATAAATTATACTGTCAATTTTATATTGTACAATGTCAGTTTTAAATACAAATATAAAAACTACCTTATGCAGAATCATTTAAATTACACAATTTCTATTTTGTATCTTGGACATTCATATGCATTTTGTTGTTGCCAGAACAAAGGATACTCTTCACAAAACTAACCCAACTGTTTTATTTCACTTCTCAATATGTACATATTCTACTAACACTATTTGCACCTTACCCATGAGTAAGGAAGAACTGAAATGAAAAGGAACTATGGGTTGCCCTATCTTCCTTTGCTTTCTGTAACAGTGACTTCCATAATATGCTGACCTTGTACTTGCTTTGAGTCTTCCTGTACTCCAATGAATCATGAATCCAAAGGAATTCTGTGTTGATGGGATATCACAAAGGCTAAATGCAAATGGAATGGCAAGGAATGGTGGACACACACACTGTTCATATCTTCTCTGTTCATGTGCATGCTTTATTATCCCATCAAACTTCATTTACAAAATGTAAGTTCTAAGATAAAATTATTAAGAATTGAAGATGAGACAATAGAGCATTCAACCAAACATAGGACCTTTCTAAAGGCAAAGCCTCAGGTGACCTGCACAAGTCCTACAACCATGAAGCCAGCCCTATGTGGGGCCCCTGTTGCCATTTAGACAACAGCCCCACCCGTCAGAATAAGCTAGTGGTCAAACACAGTTGTCTTGTAAGTGTCACTAGCATCAGAGAGCAAGTGACTTACATTTTCTTAAGTTGGAGCTTGAAGACTTCATTGATTATTTAAGTTTGTGCCCCCAAATAATGATATTTTTCAGACTAGGGAAAGGAATCCTAATAAGGTGATTGCCAAATACTTTGCAAATTCTAAACATATTCATGGGAATGTGATCAGACAAAAGGCTGTGTTGCAGAAATACATCATATCTTAAGGAAAAAAAAATGTTTTCAAGCTATGGGATGGCAATCCATTAGTGGATCTTGAAATCAAATTATTGGTTGTAGTCAGTCTTCTTTAAAATAATGAAATATACTAGACAAGAGTAGACACAGAGTATTGCACATATAGCAAAGATGTGTACAATTTTATGAAACTTTTGTTTCATATATACATACAAAAGGTCAGACAATTAAGTTCACGAACTTTCCACCATGCACCTACTCAACAGAAAGTTCCCAAATTCCATTGTCTGTCCTTTCGTGTGTGTGTGTGTGTATGTGTGTATGTGTGTGTACACACACACACATATACATGAATGTAATAGGTTGCAATAAAAAATGTATTGTTTCACTGTGGTCATCAGCAAAAATGTCATTGTCATAAAAAAATCTGTGTCTTCAGAAGAAGCCTATGATTTTTAAACTCAGGAAACATCTTTTCACAGTATAACAAAGATTCATTTTGAAGAAGGAAAATCACATCATACAAGTCATCCTGAAAATTATTTTCTACAAAAGTTTGCCTTTCCAAGCTTAGATTCCTATGGGTGATTATGTTTTCTAGGATTTGTAGATAATGTACCCAGCAATTCAACATTGCAGCATTCACCAAAGACTGGGCATTTGGAAGCAAAAAAAAAAAAATTATTCATTTTCATCATGTGATTTAATCCTCACAGTAATCTCTAAACTGGATAACATCAGCATTCTTTTATAGATGAGAAAGGTGAAACTCGGAGAATTAAAGTAATTTGCCCAGTCCCATATCTTATTAGTGGCAAAATGGAACTTGGAACCTAGGCTGTCTGTGTCCAAGTCCAGCATTTAAGTCTCCTGAGGTGTTATAATCTTATAAAAATGTTGAAAAGATTAAAATTAAAAAGGGAAATAATATAACTGATGCACAAAAATCAAGGTTTGATTGTGTTACAGTCTAGTGAAATATAATTTAATTTCGGACTCCATTTTCCCACTGAACCATACCATAACTAATAGGCAATATTCTTTTGTGAATCAGAGCCTCAGCATTTGTGTTTTCTTGTGGTTACATTATAAGAAATAATGTGCAATGTTTTGATTTCTCTGTACCCACAACCTAAACCATTCAAAAACAACAAAATTCCACAAAGGAGGAGAAAAAAATAAATCTGAGAGAATTTTGGAAAGAACAGTATCAACTTTTTATAGCAATCATAAGAAAATCATCTACATTTGTATTAAATATCAGGTTTCCAGCACAGGAAAGGAAAACTGCAGTACCTGCCATTTTAAATTACTCCCTGTCATGTTTTTATTCTTCCTCCTCCCCTGGGATGTTAACGTCTTGAAGAAATATGTGTACACTCTGAATATATTTCCTGAAGTCAGTGGATTCCATATGTTCCTAGAGAAACAAATTATTCACTCCGTGGGTCATTCCTCACGACATTTAGATCTTCTAATCAGTACATTTGGGCCCTATGTACTTTGTATTTTCAGAGGTCTCTTATGTAGACCTATGTAGAACTCAAGAAATATTTTCATTGATTTTAAACTTTCCCTTAACCTAAAAGATCACACAGAACATACATATATACTCTCTTTCATATACACTTACACAAAGCACATACAAAAAGACACACAAATATGTATTTTTTATACTTTAACTATGTTGGACATTGGTTTAAGAAAATTAAGACTTCTATTTCAAACTAAGTAAATGATAGTTTCAAAAACAAAGGAAAAATTAGAAATGTACAAGAAAAGAGCAGCCACTAAATTTATCTTAATAACAATAGTACATGTTTCTTTTTAATTTAGAGTGTATACTCTGCTTTTCAAAAGAACTGAAATTATTTTTTTGAACACATCACAATACTGAAGAACTGGAGAGAAACATTAATTCCTGTCTTGCCATTGATCTCATCCAGTGTCAAATCGGTTTTTGATGAAGGGGATTTGATAGAGTACACATTTTAAAAATAGGAAGTATTGTTTCTAGGAAAAAGCATCAAAGTAATAGTAATAATAATAGTGCTCATCTTTTTCTCATCTTTATTATCAATATACAGGCATCTCACAGATTTACAAGTTCCCACCCATACCTCTTCCCTAAACTACTTGTCTATAGACTTACATAGCCAACTGCCTACTCAGAATTTCCACTTAGATGTCCGATTAACTTTTTAAACATATATATCTAAAATGAACTCCTGATAGTCTCCCCAAACCCTGCTCCTCTGGCAGTCTTTATCATCTGTGTGAATAACAACTCCATCCTTCCAGTTGCTCAAAACAAAAACTTCAGAGTCATTTTTAACCCCTCTCTTTTTCTGATATCCTACATTCAATCTTTCAGAAAGTCTTTATTTTTTTAAATAAAGTTTATTGGGGTGACAGTGGTTAGTAAAGTTACATATGTTTCAGGGGTACAATTCTGTAATACATCATCTGTATATCACATTGTATGTTCCAGTCGTTCAGAAAATCTTGTTGGCACTACCTTCTAAGTAGATCTTGAATCTGACCAGTTATCACCACCATTGCCCCTACCACCTTATCCTAAATCAACATTGTGTCCCTCTTGGATTATTGCAAACTCTTCCTAAAGGTTTCCATTTCCACACTTGCTCCCCTACAGTCCTTTCTCAAAAGAGCACTCAGAGTAACGCTCTTTGCTAAAAACTTCAAATACTTTTTGCTTCAATGGCTCCATATCACCTGGAGTAAAATCCCAAATTCATACAGTGGCCATAGAGGTCTCATGCCACCTGCCCAGTTGCTGCTCATCTCTGAGATGTACTCATTTCTGGGTTCTCTCCTTTACTCCCTCTATTCTTACCACACCAATATCTTTGTTATTTCCCTAGCACTCTAGGTAAGCACTCCTCTCAGTGCGTTTATACTTCCTGTTCCCAGAGCCAGGAAAATGATCCTAGCTCCTCCCTCTACCTCCGGAACCCACCAGCTAATCCTTCATCTCCTTAATTAGTAGTGTTCTGACCATGGTACTTAAAACACAAACCCTTCCAAACTGTTTCACGTTGCCTATCCCCCCTGCCTTGCTTTATCTGCACAGCATTTTCAATGTCTAAAATTCTGTATAATTAATGTTTTTCTTTACTGTATGTCTCCAGGAATTAAAATGTCAATTTTTTTGTATGTAGTTTTTTTCTGTCTTCTTCGTTGCTGTTGTACATAAATATATGAATTAAAAATATAAATAAATAAAAGGACAAATGAATAAATGAAAAACTAGGGTATATCTGTTGGGAATTGGGCTGCAGTAAAGATGAGAGATTGGGTCAATACTTGCAAATTAAAAAGAACTCCATCTTCTTTTATGAATACCCAGGGGAGAAATTTCTGTTCTTAATAGAATGGAGTGGAAGAGAGCCACATTTAAGTTGTGGGTGAGGTGGGAGGATAAAAGTAGGAGGCAAAATCATGATGAACTTGCTGTAGAGGGGTAGATAAAGGTAAAAGTGTGCATCGTGACTAATCTGGATAGTTAGTCTTTTGGAAATTGAGGAGTTTGCACCAAATTATTTCCAAATCCCTGGCCAGCTCTAAAGCTCTAGGGCTCTATAAAGAAGATAGATACCATCGAGCATTAGGATAAAGATGCTTATTAAAAATCTGACACTGACATTATCTCTAAATTTCCTGGTAGCTAACGCAAAAAATGAAACATGTTGCATTTAATGGGTATTTATTTGTTTTGTTAATGAAGTGTGCAATTCACTCCACAAAGACAAATTTCATCCTACAACTAAACAAATGAGAACTAACTGCATAGGTTCTCTAATGAAGACTTATGGATAAGAGAGTGAGCAACATCTTAAACCATAATTTAATGAAATATACATATAAATACACATTTATATAAAATTGATGATTCTTTTATGAACTCGCTCCAAATGCAAAGTGCATAACATTAAATGAATATATGTTGAGCCCCATAGGATACATAGTAATGTCCCTTGCATGTCTCCTTTAATACCAATCAAATCTTCAGTGTTTTCAGTGCACTGTGGCTTATATTGACCCGCTTAAACAAATACATAGCACAAAAAATTACCAAATAAAAATGAGTGGGGGTGAGCCACAAATCACTTGGTATGGCTTTTGGAGGAAAGGGTGTTGGGGTTCTATCACGACTTTTAAGACATGTTTAGACTATTAAAGTTCAGTGCTCAGAAATCCAGCCTTTTTGGAAGTCATGTTTCTAAATTGATCATTATCTTTGCTTCCCTCAACCAGAAATTACTGTTTTGTGTTATTTTGTTCAGATTACTGACAACTGTATGTGTAGAAGCTCTGAACTATAAGACGTTTAGTCTTTTTTTTCCAATTTTACTGAGGAATAATTGGCAAATAGAATTGTACATATTTAAAGTGTATACAGCATGATAACTGATATACATATACACTGTAAAATGATCCCCAAGATCAAGTAATTAACACATGCATCACCTCACATAGTTAACTTGTTTTTGTGGTAAGAATGCTTCAGATCTACTTTCAGCAGATTTCAAGTATACAATACTATATTATTAATTATAATCATCATGTAACAATGTGATTTGCGTTTGCCTGATGATTAGATCTTAGAACCAATTCATCTTATAATTTTTATTTGTACTTTTGACCTACAAAAAGGTTTGTACCCTTTGACCTACATCTCCTTATATTTCTCCCTCTTCCCAGCTCCTGGCAAACACCATTCTACCCTTTGGTCCTACGAGAACAGCTTTAAAAAAAAGAAAGAAGGAAAAAATTCCACATTTAAGGATGCCATACATTATTTACCTGTCTCTATCTGGCTTCTTTCACGTAGAGTACTGCTCTCCAATTTCATCCATGTTGTCACAAACAGCAGAACATCCTTGTTTTATATTGCTGGACAATAATTGCATTGTATGTATTTACACCACATTTTCTTTACCCACTCATCCTTCCAGAAATACTTAGGTTGTTCCATATCTTGGCTATTGTGATTAATTCTTCAGTGAATATGGCAATATCTCTTTGAGATACTGATTTCATTTCCATTGGCTATATACCTAGGAGTGGGATTGCTGGATCATACAGTAGTTCTACTTTTATTTTTTGAGGACCTCCTAACTGTTTTACATAGTAGCTCTACCAATAATCATTCCCACCTGCAGTGGGCAAGGGTTCTCTTCTCTCCACACATCGTGGGCAGCATTTGATATCTCTTGCCTTTTTAATAACAACCATCTTCACAAATGTGACGTGATATCTCACTGAGTTGTGATTTGCATTTGCCTGATGATTAGTGATGCTGAGCACCTGTTCACATACCTATTGGCCATTCATATGCCTTCTTTGGAAAAATGTCTATTCAGGTCCTTTGCTCACTTTATTATTGAATTATATGTTTTTTTTCATTTATTTGTTTGTTTGTTTTGTCTTGCTACTGAGTTGTATGAGTTCCTTATATACCTGGGACATGAACCCCTTATCAGATGTATGGTTTCAAAATATTTTCTCCTGTTCCATAGATTTCCTTTTTATTTTATTGACTGTTTCTATTGCTGTACAGATTTTTGGTTTGCTATCATCCCATTTGTGTATTTTAACTTTTGTTGCCTGTGATTTGGGCATGATATCCAAAAACTTCATTGCAAAGACCAATGTAAAGGAGATTTTTTTCTATATTCTTGTCTAGGAGTTTTATGGGTCTTACATTCCATTTTGAATTAATTTTTGTGCATGGTGTAAGACAGGGTTCCAGTTTCATTCTTATTCATGTAGCTGTCCAGTTTTCCCAACACTCTTTATTAAAGAAACTGTCTTTTCTCCATTGTGTGTTCTTAATTTCTGGGTTCTCTATTCTGTTCCATTAGTTTATGGGCCTGTTGTAATGCCAATACCTTACTGTTTTGATTACTGTAGCTTTGTAACAAAGTTTGAAATCAGAAAGTGATGCCTCTGGCTTTCTTTCTCTTTCTCAAGATTGCTTTGCTAATTTGGGGTCTTTTGGGGTTCCGTATGAATTTTAGGTTAGTTTTTTCTTTTCTATTTCTGTTAAAATACCATTGGAATTTTGATAGGGATTGCATTGAATCTGTAAATTGATTTGGATAATATAAGACATTTTTTCTAATTAAGTCCATCCTCATTGTTCACAAATATTGCACTTACCTACTCACTAAAATTTAATTGTAACCCCCAAATAAATATCTACTTTGCTTTCCACATACAGATTTGCAAGGACCAGTGAAAAATTTGAGTAGCCAGTTGGCAATTTTTCCAGCTGAGGTTGAACAAGGAGATGCTCTGTCTTTTTGTTTCAGCTCTTATACTGTAAGAAAGCGTATTTTTCACAGTCTAATACAAAATTTTTTACATTTTTATGTGATTTGTTGATGATTTTGCCATTTAAAATGACCACTGAATGTAATGTAGATGTGCTGCTTAGTTTTCCTATTCAAGAAGTCTGTGGCGTGCATTATGGAGAAAATATGTGTGCTTCATAAGCTTAGTTAAGGCATGATTTATTATGAATTAGAGTTCTGTTGGCTGTGAGTTCAATGTTACTAATCAATAATATAGTAAATAAGGTATCTTTAAACAGAAACATGCATAAAACAGGTTTACCTATTGATCAATTGTCAAAAATATTGTGACCAGAGTAATCTAACACTGTATTTCCCTTAGGAGCAACATTCAGTATTACTAATTCAGTGTTTGCAGTGAATTTATAGAATATAACTGCCACAAATAATGAGGGTCAATTATATGAATGTTTGGCAATTAAGTTCGTGAACTCATCCTAGAAAAAGTGCTACATACCTCATTGCTGAATATCACTACAGTCACCATCAAAGTACTCCCCTTGGGAAACTATGCTCCAATGCCAGGGCCTAGTCCACCCTTCAAAGCAATTTTGGAACTCTTTTTCTGGAATGGCCATCAGAGCTATCCTCGTATTACCCTTGGTGTCCTGAATGTCATCAAAATGTCTTCCTTTCAATATTTCCTTTATCTTGAGGTAAAGAAAGAAGTTTGGGGCCAGATCAGGTGAGTAGGGAGGGTGTTCCAATACAGTTATTTGTTTACTGGCTAAAAACTCCCTCACAGATAGTGGGAGCTGGTGCATTATTGTGATGCAAGAGCCATGAATTGTTGGTGAAAAGTTCAGGTCTTTTTTGTCTAACTTTTTCACACAGCCTTTTCAGCACTTCCAAATAGTAAAATTGGTTATCTATTTATCCAGTTGGTACAAATTCATAATGAATAATCCCTCTGATATCAGAAAAGCTTAGCAACAGCATTGCAACACGTTCACAAACTTAATTGTCAGTACTCTTATATGGTCAAAGTACGAAATACAAGTTTTGGAAGAGACTTTTTTTTTTTTTGAGGGCAGTGTCACTGGCCCTCACATGTGGGATCCACACCAGGGCTGCTGGAGTCCCAAGCCAGCTCCCAACCACCGTGCCACCCTGCCATCCCTGGAAGAGACTTTTGATGGTAAAGCTGATACTATTCTACTAGATCTGGATTTCTAGATATAATCTAGCTAAAAGATCACATAATATAGCTACATGTCTCCATGCTGCTAATTACTGATGTTTCTAAAGAATCACAGAAAACACCTACGTGACTCCTCCCTTGCTTTTGGTCACTCCCCTCTATATCAGATGTCATGGGAGAGGGGTATCTTCCTAAGCAAAAGCTACAACTCTCTCTGGAATTTATGTCTTTGATGGAGAATAATAATACCAAGCCACAGATGAAAATATCTTACATGGAATTCTGCAGGCACTAGATCTGGCAGTATAACTGGAACCTCGAAGAATTCTTTATTTTCAGTATCAGGGATTTTGGAAAGGGGAACAGTACTTGAGTTCGAAAGATTTATATTTAGAAACCTTGCGTTACCACTTTTTAGCTGTAGTAACTCTATGAATCTCAGTTTTCTGAAACAAGATAGAGAAATATCTCTTCACAAGGCTGTTGTCAACACAAGAGGAAACAATATAGAGAGCACTCTCGAAACTATAATATTAGGGTTATGCCGTATCTGATTTAACCTGATCTGGTGAAATACTTATGTTGTAATCAAATTCAAAGGTCTTTCCTTTGTCTTCATCATTCTTAGTTTGCTGCAACATTTTACCCTGTTAATGAACTTCTTCCTGAAACAGCCTCCCTTGTTTTCTAAGAGACTTTATCATTTCGTTTCTATTCATGATTGTACTTTCTCATTCTCCGCTAGAAGGATCATGATTTTGGAGTGAAGAAAAGGTGAGAAGAGGAAGGGAGAAGGGAAATAAAAGTTTCTGAGTCAGAAAACCCAAGTTCAAATAAGGCTCCACTGCTTGGTACAGAGCCTTATATGAGTTATTTCTTTGTTTCTAACTTTCTTCATCTGTAATTTATACTAAAAATATGTACCTTAAAGGATTCTTGCAAGTGCTAGATAGGTAATAGAATTGGCTACCCACCACCCCTATGAGATGACTAAGTTGAATCCCATCATGCCCTACACTCTAGTTTATCTCAGTCACCATGGGCATATCAACTGGCCTTGTACCCTCATTTGGATCCATACATCCCCTAATCCCCCACCTCTTGTCAACACTCTCAACTCTTGTACTGTTCTCTCTGAAGCTCATGGCTTGTCTCTGTCAGTTCTCTTTACCATCAGATTCAGCGTACCTTGCATTTCCCTCAGTAGATGCTTTTTCTTTCACTCACAGGGATGAGGTAGATATTCTCTCTGCCCTTTATTGTAACTTCTAACCTTCTCCCAAAAGCTCCAGCTACTTCCAAGTACATGCTATAAGGCTCTCAATATATGGTAACTCTTCCTTATTGCAGATGTTTATCATCCTCCAGGTCATTCCCTCTCATTCACTGAATACTTTATCACCTGGAGAATATCTCTCCTTTTGCCATTAGCTCTGTATTATGTTTGGTGATTTCAATACCCATCCAACACCCGGCCACTTATTTACTGATCACCCACTACTCATTCTATACTGTTCCTGTGCCATAGTTCTGAACCAAGTTCAATTATGTGATGTTTCCCAAATAGGCTCTTGTTGTCCAGTTTCAGAATATTTTTTTGATTGTTTGTTTTTTGTTTTGTTTTGTTTTTGTTTTTGTTTTTTTTGAGGGCAGTGTCACTGGCCCTCATATGTGGTACCGAACCGGGGCTGCTGGCTTCCAAGGCCAGCGCTTAACCACTGCAACACTCGGCCGGCCCTCAGTTTCAGAATATTTACTTAAGCTTTTTTTTCTGTTATGGAACACCATCCTTTTTCATATAGCTGGAAAATCCTATTCATCATTCATTGCCAGCCCCAAATGCCATTTTTCTCATGCAGCCTTTCTTGATCATTAATTTGGCTGCGAACTCTCCTTTCTTAAAATACTGTGTAGTTCTCATTAGATTTAGTTTCAAATTCCCCTCTTTTGCATTCTTGCCTTACCCGCCCAATGTCTTATAAGATGTTTGTTATTATTATGGTCAAACCTTAGATGACAACAGCTGCTTCTTACCCATGGTGGGATTACTAATGAATCTAATGCAGCCATTTCCCTAAGTATATGCTCAACAATCCTTATTTAATTAAAGAATTATAACTTCTTTATGATTGTCAATAACTAAAACATTTTTAATCTCAACAGAATGCTGGTTTCAATAAAGAATATAGAGTCAGGCAAAAGGCTAGCGGAACATCTTTTTTGTATTCTGAATGCCTACAACAGTGACTTTATATTCAAATAATTTTTGTGGAGTGAAAGAATTGTTTTGTTTTTGTAGGTCAGTTTCCTATGACTAGGATATTTAAGGCAAGACATCCCCATGCAAGAGGCAAACAACCTGCAAAAGTCTGCAAGAGAACACTAATCAGATAAGAGTGGGGAAATACCCTAAAATTGTAATTCCAAACCTTAACTAATCATAAGAACCATCTGCAGAATATTCTAAAAACTATAAATGCCTAAGCTCCATCCCAGATATACTAATTAGAATCTCTGCAAGTAAAACCAACCATCAGAATAATTTATAATCTGGGAATGAGATCATTTCTCAAACACTTCTTGTAGGAGACATGGCTGAGAGTTGGTTCTATTTCTTACTGGTAGATATGACCTTTATATTCTATCCACACAGTGATATTATATATATAATATTATATATATATATATATATATATATATATATATATATATATATTCTGAATATATAATATATATATATATATATTCTGAATGTTTGTAATCTATGCATTGATAAAGCATGTTGAAAGTATAATTGGACAAATCTGCAGGTTGGTGATAAATAAAGGTAAGTATTTTAAAGGTGGGGAATTTAATGTGGATCTACTTCACTTAAAATAGATTTATATAATATTTTAATGCACGTTTTGTACAGGAAAAAATAATTTCCACTTTAGTGTTTTTCTTAGATTTGTTGAATACAAAAAGACTAGGAAATGTTATTATGTATTTGATATAGTCTTTTTTTGGCTTGTCATGTATAATTGTGTCATATGAATAAGTCCACGCCAAGTAGAGAGAATTTAGCATGTAAAAGTAGTATGACAGCTAAGAAAGATTATTTAAGGTCACATAAGATAGTCAATTGGAATATCTGTTTGTCAATCTTGGGGTTAATCACAGTGGAATAACACTAACTTTTACTTAGCTAATCCACATTTCCCTCATTTTCAGGGAAAACTGAGCAACCACACCTTGTTCTCAGGAAAAAATTTAATAACTGAGAACTGAAGTGAGGTTGAAATGTCAAGTTATATTTATCATATTAAAATTAATAGCATTAGACAAGAGACAAAAAATACTGGACATTGTTGAGTCAACTGATTTAAATTCTTGTGCTAATTCTACCATTGAATTGCTGTGGGGAAAACAAAAGTTGTAGTTTTAAATATGCTTCTTTTAAATACTGACAATATTTTTATTTAAAAAGTCATTAATTAAAGACAAGAGTGAACCCTTGCTTCAAAGGTGTTAGGCATGGGAAACTCTGACCTACAAAGACAGAATAAAATTCATTAAAAAAAATAATTTGAGAATCAAAGCACCATAGTAGGTCCTCAGAAGCAAAAAAGAAAAGAGAAGAAAAGAATAACAGGATACTATTCTAGCCCTTTGAATTCACTGTCTAACAGAGAAGAGAGAAGGCAGGAATAAAAAGTAAATATTTTTATTAAACATCTATTGTGTAGTCATCTAATAAGAGAAGACTTTCCTGTGGGCTTTTGTAATCATAAGAAACTTTAAGGAAGAGAGAAAATATAATTGGGCTTGAATAATAAATGAAAAAAAAATAATGAGGCATGGGAAAGCATTTTAAGAAGTGTTCTAAAGTAATAAACACTGTTTTTTGCAATAATAAGACTTTGGGTCCATTGAGCGTTTTGTGATGTTTGTAAGCTATTTAACATTCTGAACCTCAGTTTTCTCATCAGAGAAATAGGGGAAATAAAAATAATACCACCTATCTCTTATGATGATAGGGAGGGTGCAATGAAATAATGGCGATAGAAGTGCTCTGGAAACTGCAAAGAACTATGAATATGTTTTGGGTGCTTTTAGTTGGGAAATGATGTAAGTGAAAACACAGATGACCCTGTGAGTTTGGAAGGGGGAGTGATGACAGTAAGAAAGCTGACTTGGTTGGAGTGGAGGACTTGCTGGGACTAATGTCAAGTTATATAGATATAATTAGGGTCAAATGATTTTGTTTGCAATCTTTGTTGTACGCTGTTTAGAGTCATTTTAATAGGCAATGTGAAAGTACTCTAAGCTTTTGTACTTGAACAGAAAGGGAGCAAGTCAAAGCTGATTTTTTTTCTGCCAAAACTATGCATATGAATCAAAAGAGGAAGAACAAATCAAATAGTAAGTAACTGCAATGTTTCAGAAATGATTTGATAGCAATCTGTGCTAGAACATTGGCTATGATAACAGAAAGGAAGGGTTGAATCTAAAAAGCTTTATGATGACAAAATTGACTTGGCAGAGTAGGTAACTTGTTAATAAAGTGAGATATTCCAAGAGGATACCCCAGATTTCATATTGTTGTTGGGCCATGAATAGAAATGAAATATAGGAAATAAAATCACTTTAAATGTTTAAGAAAGTAGAGAGCAAAAGAGGAAGGGAACAAGGAAAACTCACAAATTATAGTTTTTGGGTTTTTGTTTGTTTTTTTTAATCACATTGAGATACTTAGAAATGTGAATGAAAAGTCTGGGTAAAATAGAAATCTGAAAACATGAGTATAGGTTCATAATAGAAATGTTCAAAAACATTGATTTATTTGTATGAGAGTGAGAGACATGGGTTGTGCCTATATATAAGGGAGTTGGTAAGAATGAGAATGCTTAATAAATGAATGAAGGATGAAAACCAGGGACAATCAGTAAAGATTACTACTCTCTCAGTTATTTTAATAATTTTAAATTTTTATAATATTAAAATGATAATAATTAATAAGAAAGAAGCCTTTGAGTGAATCATTAAAGTTAATGGGATAACAAATTGTAATGGTCAGTATTTTCATAGACAAAGGTAAGAAATTAGGGAAAACAGAATATTAAAAAATAAGTTTCCAAAAGGGACTGAAAAATAAGATAAATTTTTGTTTTGTTTAGAATATAAAAGTTCTGTATTCCTTTCTTTCTTTCCTACTAAATATGCCCAATTTTTTCACAGTGGCACCTCGAGGTGGGAGGGAACATTTGAGGAAATTTAAAAAAGCAGGCTTTGCAACCATCTCTAGCAGAATGGAACAAATCTCCAATGGGCTGGGGAAAATTTGCTGATTGTAGAAGTCAGAGCACCTGGGGAGTTTAGTGAGGTGGGACTTGGCACTCTTTCACCAACATAGCAGGTATTTAAGCGGGAGAACTAATTTTTATAGAATGATTATTAGATACCCAGTATCATTCTAGCAGCTTTACCTATACCTTAAGTAAGGTAGAGGGTACTAGTCTCATTATTTGAAGAGCTTCACAGTAATTAAATAATTTAATATAAGTCAAAATGTTTCATAAGTAGCAAATATTGAGGTTGAAATGTGGCTATGTCTAACTCCCAAACCTGCAATCTTTCTCTATTCCACTTTTTCCTTTCCTGTAAAGTGAAATTATGGGACTAGATACTTTCTAACCCCTTCCAACGCTAACATTCTCTGCACCTGCATCATGTAACTACGTCACCGGACAACTCACCTTAATCTTCATTGTCGGCAAAGCAAGGCTTCAAAATGAGCCCTTTGGTACTACCAGTAACTGATATTACCTAACTTTCTTTACTTTCTGAAATCCTGAATTCCTCATCATTGCACTTCTTTTATTTAAAAGTGCATCCTTAATTTAGTAAATATGTCACATTTTATTTGGGAAAAAAAAATTCCCTCTCTGAATATTTGCCAATTCTCTGAAAAGTACTAGCACAGGTTAGACATTAAATGAGAAATGATCCAGAGAATAATGAATATGTGTTGGGAAATTCAGGTGATAACATTTTCTGTTATTCCAGAGGTGTATGAGGTGTGATTAAAAAAAATATGGTGAATGTTTACATTAAAAAAGTATTACAGTAAATTAATGCCATTAATCCCCCCTCAGAATATTCCCCCTCACTTCAAACACACTTATCCCATCATTCTTGCCACTTTCTGA
Source organism: Aselliscus stoliczkanus (assembly GCA_033961575.1). Taxonomy (NCBI): domain Eukaryota; kingdom Metazoa; phylum Chordata; class Mammalia; order Chiroptera; family Hipposideridae; genus Aselliscus; species Aselliscus stoliczkanus. Next base: position 126,081,758 of record CM066733.1, read on the forward strand.
AGCAGTTCTGAAAGTCCTCTTTAGTGAGTGTCTTTAGTTGATTGTCATGGCTTCTTCAATCTCCTGAGACATTCTGACTTTGGGGAAGAGCCAGAAGTCTCACGGTGCCAGATCTGGTGAATAATCTGGATGAGGACACACTGTAATGTTTTTATTTGACAGAAATTGCCATACCAGAAGCAATGTGTGATGCAGAGCACTGTCATAATGAAGGATGATTTATGGTATACTTTAAAACACACATTCTCTCAATAATAGCTCACACTCAACTGACTGCACTGAACAAATTGAAACTTGTTCACACTGTTACTAAGGTTTGATGTGCCTCTTCCCATATTGAAGGTCCCTGCCTTTCCATTGGATGGCACTAGGCAGCAGGATTACCCTAAGTTTTGATCACACCTCATAGGCTATTCAAAAGGTACTTAACTCTGAGTTGTGCAACAAAATTTTAAAAATAAATCTTATCTACAAAATGATGGAGTTGGATGAAACTTCCTGAGAATTTCCCTAATCCTTGCATTTTACTGAAATAGCCATGGCTCAGAAACATTAAGGCAATAGAGTATTTAGTAAATGCATGGCTTTGGAATGATACAGTCAAGATTAAATCTTGGCTCTTAATGGCAATGGTTTCTCGGTGTGATTCTCTGTCTGATTCTTAGTCACTTCATCTGTAAAATGGGGATAATTATAATACCTACCTGATAGACTAGTTGAGATGATTAAATAATTTAATGTATACAATGCACTGAACATAGTGCCTGATCCAGGTAACAGCTCAATAAAAGTTATTGTTATTAGTGCTATCATATATATATCATCATCAACATTATTGATATCATCATGTTCATCATCATCGTTATTCAAGGCAAATCAGGGCAACACTCAAACCCACGCCTCATTAAGTCCTATCTTAGTATTTTTTCATTATAGTTTCAAGTTAATGATATTGCACAGGACTACAGTTTGAACGATGCCTTCTTCACAATGGAAACTCTGCTTCAGTAAAAAGCACCATGTATGTACTTTCCATGACCTCACCCTTACCACAGTCCATTAGGATGCATGCCCTGATAAAAAAAGCACTAATAGTTTTCACAAATGCAAATCACATTATATATATATATATATATATATATATATATATATATATATATATTTTTTTTTTTTTTTTTTGAGACAATTAAATACACAAACATTTGAAGAGAAACTCAAGTTGACTTTTTCCATCAGCCTGGCTGTCTGTGGAACAACCATTCTCTAATCATCCCACATTTTTCAGATGGAAATAGTGATAACTCTGATTTACATAGGATGATACAGTATTTATAAAAGCCTTCACTCATAACTTTCCATTGGAACCTCACACTGCTCTGCAGTAGAAAGAGCAGATATAATTACCCTCACTCTATAGATGGAAACAGTGAAGCTAAGGACTGACTTGCTTGGGGTTCAGAAGCAGCTGAGCCTGCATTCAAACCCAGAAATTCTGATTCCAATTACATATGTGTGCTTCCTACTACAGAAAGCACACTCCCCTGAGTTTGATTTCTTACTTATATAGATACTTAATTATTTACAAGACTGTCAAAAAGTGATTTTATTTTCAGATCATGTTCAGGTACAAAAGAGTTGCCAAGTGAATTCTTAGAGTTCATGAAATGCACGAGCATCCTGAAACATGCGTTAGTGGATCTGCAGGAATATCAGCCGGGTCTTCCAGAGGGTCAGTGGTTGCACTCCTGACAGAGATAATTAGACACCTGTGAAGATAGAACTAAAAATCTTTCTGTAAGGACTGAGCGCATGCATAGTGAACTTTCCAGTGAAAAAAAGAAAGCAGCAGAGCAAGCAAGCGAGCAAGCAATGGTCATCTTCCTAAGTTGTTATCAAGACTTCTGTGCAACATCTGATTCTGCAATCTGTTATTGTCCAAAGCCAAGAAATGAAGACAGTGGAGTCAAGTCCTTTGTAGTAAGCAGTGGAGTTGTTGGGGGCTTTGTTCCCTTCCTTCTGCCAAATGGGATGGGACTCTGGCAGCAATAGTCTGAATAAATCGTGAAAACAGTTCTAAGGGCCAAGAAATTACTTCATAAGGGAGACAGAGAGAGGGAGAAAGATGAGGCCTTGGATCACTGGCACAATCAGTTTATGTGCTGCAGTAGGAGATTTGATTAACTTCATCTGATTTGTATAATTTCAAATGCTGTTGTTTACAAAATACCTGCATTTTTAAGATCTCTGATTCACTTTTTTTTAACCTGGTGACCTGTTTCTATATACTGGTGATAAGTAATTCAGTATGCATTAGCCCTACATTCCCTAGGAGTATTAGCCTGTCTTTTGTTAAGTAGTGCTGGCTTTCATTTTTTAATTCTTCAATTGTAATTTATTTTTCAATATCCAGTTAAAATAAATCAAAGCAGGTTATAGTGGAATGAATGTTGAATCTGACACAGGGAGACTTGAATTGAGGTCCTGGCTTTGCTGTTAATTAATTGTATTGATCAAGCTATTTTTTTTTTTTTTTGAGGGCAGTGTCACTGGCCCTCATATGCGGGACCGGAACCGGGGCCGCTGGCCTCCCAAGCCAGGGCTTAACCACTGCGCCACCCAGCCGGCCCTGATCAAGCTATTTTTATCCTCCAAGGAGCTCAGCTCAGTTTTCTTCTCCATTCAGAAAAAAATGTTTTAATTTCTAAGACTTTAATATATTCTATAATTCTATGAATTCCTAACTTCCAAACAATCCACAGGATTTTCTTTGTTGCAAAACACCAAGGTGATACTTCTAAGTACAACAAACTTTCCATGCACTCTCATAGGGGGAGTAAGCACAACTTAAAAGTCTACAGCACATCTAGCAAAGCCCTTGTTTTAACCCAAAGTATTCCAATCCAGGTGAATTCAATAAACAGAAACAAAACCAGTGAAAAATTTATGTATTATGTATATGCTTTCATTTACAACTTAAAAGAATATATAAAATAGTATGGAAAAATAAAAATATCAAAAAATGAAAATAAGGAATTCATGAGTATAAGATCAAGACCATATGGTAAGATAGAACAAAGGTGTATAGATTGAGAAGATCCTATACTTCTGCTACCATTGATCTTCATGTCAGCCTTCGCAATGTGTTTTCCCCATGTTTGAAGATCACACAGCTTCATATGGGGTAGTGAGATCACATTTATTATTTTCAAGGTTATATATTTTTAAATATTTGTGGTCTTTTCTTTCAAATATCTGTCTCAATCAGGAGAAGCCCTGTCAAACACCTCGTTTCCTAGGTTCCAGATCATATTTGAGAACTCAGGATTGGGCAATTCTACATGTCTTAGGAAAATCATGTATAAGGTCAGACAATTAAGTTTGCAAACTTTCCACCATAAAGTGCTCATATTCTCTATATTTTTTAATATATATATATATATATATATATATATATATATATATATATGGTTGTAGGAAAAGTCATGATGTATTTTTTTTCTGTTTTTTGTTGCAAAAATGCATCATGACTTTCCTGACAACCCAATATATATATATCTCCATACTGAAATAGGTTTTAAATCCAAGGTCTGGATCTTTATTCAAATGATTTTCAAAATATCTCTCCTAGTGTCTATGACTATTTGATTCTTTTGATAAAAATCAAGTAAAAGCTTGATGGCCATCTGTTGGAGATCTTATAGAGTGTGCTTGTGCTTTGGGTAGAGTCTGGCTTCTTTTCATAAAGCTGGTGAAAACTTGGTGTGGGCTTCACCCCTGTGGACTAGTTCTGATGCATGAGGTAGAATCCAGGAGGCCGGACTGAATCAGATTTGTTTTGCAGAGCACTGGACAGCAGATGTAAACCAAAGAATAAGCACGAGTAGTAACACAGAAATTATTGGTCACTATCAAAGGAATATTATTAAACAGAAGGTCCAAGAAAGAAACGTAAAGACATAGACAGGAAATAAGGCAAAAAGACAGGAGCTAAAGAGATAATGAGCAGGCCAGAAATCAGGGAAGGTGGCTTGTAGTGAAATGTTTATGATGCTGCTACCTTTGTGTAAATAAATGAAGCAACGCCTCCAGGATATTTTCATTTTATTATTGTTGATGTTGAATGGTAGGTAGATTGGTCAGCTTAAAGGAGAATTAAGCTGGGTATTTATCACCACAGCTATCTAGTAGAGCAGAGAAAAATGTCAAGCCCTCCTAAGATGTTCTGGACTCTCTGAGGCCACCTTGGCACTGTTGCTCTGGCAGAATATAAATAATAGGTTTCTCAGACCACTGGAGAACTGAACTGTACAATAGGTAGAGGAGAGGCATGTGTTTTGTCAAATTGTGTTTGGGAGACAATGCTCCATGGGTCTCTGATTTTCCACACCTTGTGAGCAGAAGCACTTTCTGTCATTTTTCTAGACTATCTTTTGAAGGATGTTTGTAAAACAAAGAGTCTTAAAAGATAAAGACAGTGTTTCCCACCAAAGCGAAGGGCAGGTTTGCCTACTGACTTGTATAATAAATAGTATGTTTATGGTTACTATCTATTATAAAAGAGCTGGGTTCCCTAATCTCAGGAGCCCTCTCTAATACCAAGCATGGATAGGCATTGCCTAATCTTTGTGCTGTCGACAGGGACTGGAGTGTGGGGAAACAGCACAGGAAAATGCTGATACCCTGTCTGTTGCTACTGCTGATCCTTTTTTTCTGAGGCAGGAGTATTATGTCATCTGCCAGCACCTTTGAAACTGACAAGATAACTTTTTAGCTTACAAGGGGTATAAGATCCTAAATAGGATAAAAAAAAATTGAAATAACTTGCTTGTGAAAGAACTATCTTAAGAGAGAGACTCAACTCTGTTAACAACTGACTTGGTAAGAAGTGATACTTAACAAACAAACAAATAAAAAAACCATAGACACAGACAACAGTTTAGTGGTTACCAAAGGGTAAGGGGCATGGGGGGAGTGGTAGATGAGGGTAAAGGAGGTCAAACATATGATAAAAGGACAACTGACTCTGGGTGGTAAACACACAATGCAATATACAGTTGATATATTATAGTCTTGTACACTTGAAGCCTATATACTTTTACTAACCAATGTCACCCCAATAAACTTAATAAAGATTGGGGGAAAAAAAAGAAGTGATACTTTACCGTTAGCTAGAAGAATTTAAAAGGATGGACTAACCACTGTATGTATTTCATGTGATGTTTGTCTTTTACATTTTAGACACCAAAAATATTGGTTTTGTATAACTTAAGGAGTCTCTACATACCTCTTAAAAATAAACCCATTAATGCCTGAAGATACATTGAGTACATTATCTTTTTTCCTAAATGATAGAATAAATATCCTATCCCCCTTAGTTGATAACACTTAGTTTTAGAAACCCTATATATTTTCTCCTTTGACTTTGAGTTTCACCTCAGTTATCCTTGATCTCTGCTCCAATTTGCACTTAGTTTTTATTTGGATCTTCAGGATGTTCAGTACATTTGTAAGTCTCAAATAGTAATAATTTATAATTGAATTATATCAGCATATTGTTTTTCAATTGTCACAATTACAGTACTTAAATTCTTTATCCAGGTCAGTATTGTAACTCTTTTATGAAAAATACTAGGAAATATACGAACTGTATCTATATGGTTCTTTATAAAGGTCCCTTGGATTTTTTAAATTCATTTTTTAATGTTATCAGCATTATATCCAGATTGGTACAGTCATGCTAGAGTATAGTTTGAGAAAGATACAGATAGAGAGGGTGAAGGATCATAATATGTAAATATGAGAGAAGAAACAAAGTGTGGAGACTTAAGTTGAATGACAGGCAAAGAGGGACAGTGGTCAGTAAATTCCAGAGAGGTCCATCGTGGGAGAAAATAAAAGTGTCAGAGGTTAGAGTGCACATGCTGCCCTGAGGCAGACATGCTAGTATATCCTAAGCTTAGATTCTGTTTTATCACTTGAATGTTCCGAACAACTCAATCAATACAAATGCACCACCCTGTTCACTTCAGCAAATCCTTGCCAAGACTCAGTAAGTTTCAGTTTAAACACATCACACAGATGTTTACATTCAGTAGGGAAATTTGAGAATTTTCATCAGGATATACAAAAATTGAGTCTGGAAGTCTGTGGTCTAACAAGTCCTCCTACTCAACAACAAAGGCAATATTTTTAAGAAGGTCTATTCAAACAGCAGAAGGACTGAGAGGTTTTGGAGATGACAAGAAATAGTGCACCCACCCCACCTAATCTATATTATGAATCAAGCTCTCTTTCGGGCTAACCAAATTGGCCAAAACCAGGTTCATGCGCTTACTCGACTTGGTGTCACACATACACAAAAAAGAGGAATTGTTTATTTCAATAACTACACGTTGGAATTAATAGTTTTGGTTTTCTTCAGGACTGCGTGATAGGGCTCTGGGTAAGATGGGTTCTTATTTCTATTGATGGAAGTTTTCCCCTAGAATTTACATTTTAAACTGTTATTTTCCTTTTAGTTTATAATTTTTCATGTTTGCTATTTATGCAATAAAAGTCATTGATAATCTACTATATTTAAAGCATTTCCCTCAGCACAGAATACCAAATAATGAACAAAACCAAATCCCTGCCCTAAAGGAAATTAACTTGGGCAGTTATCTTTGGAAATAGACCATCACAGAAGCAAACACACATTGCCACTCCAACAAAAATATTTAGGTTGTTAGTTAGTTTAACTTGCCATATTTATTAAGTGATTTGACCTATCAGAATTATATATATATATATATATATATATATATATATATATATATATATTTGTTACTATATATATATAATTGTTACTATACTTTTGCAAAGTTGAAAGAGAAAAAAAATTACAAGTGGCTGGGCTCATTCTTGTTATTCATTTTTATTAATTGTAAGGTACTAGAAATAAAAAAATTTGCCTGGTTAAAAAATAATAACAATAATATCTTGTCTTCTTTTCTATAACCACTATAATGCCCATTCTCCAGTCACACATTCAGAACTTTGACTTGGTCACTCTTTTCTGCTAAATTATTGTCATCTTACTGCAAATTCACTGGTATCATGAGGTTTGTATTTTTTAAAAAGTTAATCCAAAGAAAGTGATCTAAGGAAAATTTCAGATACGATGGCCAGCATAGAGAGATAAACAGGTATTAAAGACTCATCCTACAGTCATGAAATAATATCAGTCATCCGATTTATTTATTGTTGGGATTCATCCTTATAACAGCTACCTCTGTTGTTGCACACAAGATAATTATTACATTGACCTATCAAGCCAAACATCCACACGTAAGAAAACCTCCCTGGGTTCAAATAGCTCATAATGTTTATTTATACTTTTGGTTTATAGGATTAAGATATAAAAAATCTATCATGTTTTATGGGTCCAATAATTGTGTTGTGACTGTATTGCCAAAAATAACCCTTTTCACCTCTGTAGCCTAGCTGGTCATGGCACATAGGATGAGGTAGATGGATTGGTGTTGACCAAATGTCTCTGTGGGTGGTCTGGACCGGGACCAAACATCAAGGACCAAGTATCAGGGACATTTTGGCGTGGACCAAATTCTCTATGGACATTTTGGCTAGGACTAAATATCTGCTAACCAGAAAACCTCCAAAGTTGTATCAGTGCAACAATTGTACCTCCTTTTTTGTTAACACCCAGAAAATAAGGAGAAAATTGTGGCCCCTACAAATTTCTGGTTTCTGGCCTCAGTTGGCCTACAATGTTCACATGACCCCGGCCTTTGTCCGTCCCTCATGTTAGCCATTCCAAACTCTCAGGTCTTCCCTCAGGCTCAGCACTGCCCCCATTGCCACAGCCCCAGCAGGTGATTTTTTCCTAACTACCCCCATACCATATTTTTAGTATATTCAAGGTAAGCTTCCTGAAATGTGATCCTTCCCTCCATTTGCTTTGTCACTTTCTGGAGAAAAATCAGTGATCGTTTCTTTCCTGGACCATTGCAACTTTCTAACTGACCTCCCTGCCTACAGTCTTGCCTTTCCCTATCATCTGCCCCCTTATGTACAACATTATTCATTCACTCTAATACTACTTCCATATGCTGGTAAGCCCCAAACCCATATCTCCTGTCCTGATTGATCCCCTGCAGTATACATCCATAATTACAACTACCTTCTGAATGCCTCCAAATGGATGTTCAGCAGACTCCATGTGCTTATCATGTCAAAAACTGAATTTTTTAATTTCCTGCCCTGCAACCTACTTCTCCTTGCACTATGTTACTAAATCAATAGTGCAAGTTAGAATCTGTTACTAATTGTAGACTACTTCCTCTTATTTGCCAATCTCCCCCAGATATCACATATTATCGCTTGCTAAACATTATTATTATTCCTCCTAAATATCTCTTGAATCTATCCTCTTTTCTGTAATTTTCTTGCTAATGTTCAAGTCATCGTCATTTTGGGTTAGATTCATGAATGTACCCTATTATCTATTGTTGCTTCCTCAATCCCACTCCCCCATCAATGTATCTGCCCTAGTGACACCAGAGCAATATTTCTGAAACATACATACACAATTTAGTAAGAAAATCTTAAAAGTCCCTGTTAAATCTTCTTACTATTCACCATCTAAAAGCAATGAAAAGATGATATAACACTGAGATTTAAATCTGACAGTAAACTAACATTTGGTAAGAATCCTCATTAAATGTAGTCTGTGGCACTGTCCACCATAAAGAGGAAGGAATATATATTTGTTGAGTCCCTACCATGTGTCAAGTAATCTAGTAAGTGCTTTAGATAGGAAACTAATTCATCGCAGCTCATTGGATCAGAAGTGTACTATCTAGAGGGAATTCCTATATATCCCTTGTAGTAGTTGCAGGTTTTTGAAGCGGGCAGAGAGCATTTTCACACTTCCACTTTCCAGCCACAGTTTGGACCTCTCTTTGTACATCTGGTCTAAGCCTGCAAACTCTCGGAAACTGTGTAGGGAATGGAGTGTGAGCACAGTGGTAGTAGCACAGTTATTTCTAGAAGATACACTTCTTTCTTACAAGTGAGTCATTACAGGTATAGGTAGAGAAAAGATTTGTGGAAGCAGACTATATTGAAGAGTGTAATTTTTAATGTACTCATGTGCAGGGCTGGCCGAGTGGCTCAGTTGGTTAAGAGCTCGCTCAAGAGTGCAGGCTGAGCTCTGAGCAACAGCAGTTTGATGCCCAGCCCAAGCTGAGCAGCCACTGAGCTGCCAACAGGTGGCAGGGCAGCTTAGCTAAAAAATAAAAAAAATAAAACATAAAAAAAATAAAATTCATGTGGTCATGTGCTCTAAGTGACATATAACAGGCAGTAAAACATAACAGTAGGTCACATCCTAGATAGCAACATTATGTAAATATCTGCAGATTATGAAAACTGGGAAAGAACTTTGTGCACCAACCAGCCATTTGAGCCTTAAGTTTGAGAAGCAGACTTAACCATCACTAAAGTGAACAGGGCAATACACACATGTGATGTGTTGGCAAACCCTAAGAATGAAAAAATAGAAAAAGAAAAAGGAAAAAAGCTGGACTTCTGGGGGAAAAAAAAAAGTAATGGCAAACTGAGAAAGGTTACATCAAATTTAAGGCCCATTGGAAAAAAATAAATTTTAAATGTATGTATTAGGTGTTTTAATTAGGACATATGAAGTTAGAACATCTACAAAATATGAGAAAGCCATAAGGGTGAGAAAAAATCAGCAGAATCACAAAAATGTAGATACAAGTAAGATAAGAAAGGATGGCTTTCTTAAGTTAAAATGCAAAGACAGGGGCAGCCGGTTAGCTCAGGTGGTTAGAACTCAGGCTCATAACACCAAGGTTGCTGGTTTGATCCCCATATGGGCCACTGAGATGTGCCCTCCACAACTAGATTGAACTCAACTACTTGATTTGGAGCTGATGGGTCCTGGAAAAACATGCTGTTCCCCAATAAAACATTAAAAAAAAATGCAAGGACAGAATTAAAATCCACATTGGAAAAACATAACTGATATTAACACTGAGAAATGAAACCAGTGATGTAGTGGACAGGCCTGAAATACTCTCCCAAAATATTGTGGAGCTTCAAAAAATATCTGAGTTCAGTAAATATAAACACATCAATTCATTAATGTGTACATAATGTGTCATAATTAACACTTGCCAGCCATTAAAAGAATGAGAAACAAAGAAGGATAAAAGAAAAGAAGGAAGGTTCGGTCCCACACATGAGAGCCAGTGACACTGCCCTCAAAAAAAAAAAAAGAAAAGAAGGAAGGAAGGAAAGAAGGAAGGATAGAAGAAAAGAAAGAAGGAGGTAAGGAAAGAAGGAAGGATCTAAAATCCTGAAATACTGGGAATTAGTCAATTCTAAGATAACCTTATAAAACTTATGCCCACTTAATTAATATTGCCATACATATGTTATACTTTACTACCACTTACACCATTATCAATAAAAGAGTCAGCTTGAAATTGAGGTTGGCTCTGAAGCCAAAAGAAAAGAATGATAACAGTGACATTACAAGGGAGGACAGCCAGCAGCTCCTTAGTAGAGTCACAATGGCTTTAATACTCAAAATATTCCTCTATAATTTGAAGGCACACCTCAAACTGTGACAGGAATTGTCAAAGATACATAAACTAAGACTCTACAATCATGGAGGATGCTAATTATTGGCAAGCTCATCCTTACCAATGACATCTTTCTCTCTAATATTATATTTCTATCTGGTCTTTAACATCAACCTTTTTGACAATTTCTAACTCTATGATCAGTGACCTTACTCTGCTATACCACCATTAGGATGAAAACTTCTAATATATTTTCAGACGGTGATAAATTCTTCTTACTTCATTATCACAGCAGTACAGAGGATGCATAAAGGGATAGGGGAGAGAAAAGTTAAGCAAGCTCCCTGGAGCCCTGCCTTGCCCCTGAGCTGAGCTGAGAGGTGAGGAGGCCACACCTAAGTGGAAGAGATTCAAAATGGGGTAGAAGAACAAATACTGTGCCCGCACCCACCCATATATGTTGATGGCATGAGAATATGATGATGGCAAGGACATGATGATGACAAGATCCTCCAATCCAAAAATCTCAACCCCTCCACTTGATATATTACTAACAGGGATTTATGGTTTTGCAATTACCAACAGAGGGGATCCCACAGTGTAAGCTGATACCTAAGAGAAATGAAATGGCAGACACTTGAGGAAAGAAATACAGAAAAGCTAAACTAGAGGATGAAAAGTTTGTGATTGCAAAAGGCCACTGAGAGGCTAGATAACTATAAGTAAAAAAAAAAAAAATTAAAACAAAAATCCACATATGTCACTCTTTACCCTAGAAAAAATTCTATACCCTGGTTAAAGAAAAGGAACAGTGAGAATCAAAGCAAGTAAAATAATAAAATATGTATTGGGCACATAATATATAAATACCTTGTTGTAGTTGTGGGCTGTGAGGAAGAAACAAAATGTACAAAGAAAAGTAGAAGATGGAAAAAAGTCATAACAGAAATCAAAGTTACAACAATAACTAAGAAACTGTGAAGCAAAATCCCAATACACATCTTAAACTAAATGTGAGAATTCTTAACTCTCATGTCTGGCTGTCAGCTCTCACTGGAGATTTGATTCTGTTGTGATATGGAAATAAATCGGTACCTGATGGGAATGCTAGTTCCTCTTGTCTCACAGGGCTACATTTACAGGAGATTAACCGTGTGAAATGTTATGCAAATCCTGAAAAACACTCACTCAAAAATCTGCTTTGAGTACATACCAATTTATAATTGCCAGAGAACAAAATTGAAGCTGTATGATTTCTTAGAAATAAATATATAAAGTACAAAAGAAAAACATATCTGAAATATTTTTTCCTACCTCAATTCCTACAGAGAAAACTTTTCCTAAAACTATTTCCTCACAAACACAGGAGCTATCTCAGCATTCAAGTAGAAGCCTAAAGAACTACAATTATTGATACTAAAATAGACTTTATGTCTTCTTAAATAAGTTTTCAAAAACTAGGTATTCTTTCTCAATACCTTCTTTTATTCATTCTGTCAGCAATTTTTGTTGAGCATCTCCTATGAGCAAACCAATTTGCCTAAAATGAAAATTGTGAAGTTTAGATTAGTTGATCCCTACACTTTAGGAACTTGAAGATTGTTGAAAAGGTAAGACATGTCCAAAAAAAAACCCAACTCTAATGTAAACTAGAAAATGATAACGAGAGAAGAAAAATTAAAACAAAATGCCAGGAAAGTTCGAAGTCAGCAGGGGTTGTTCCCCTAGTGCTGGGAGGGACATTTCTCATGGAGCACAGAGCAGCTAGGCCTTGAGAACACACAGGATTTCTGTGATCCTAGACAGAGGATGAAGGAATTTGAAGTAAAAAAAAAAAGAAAACAATAGTTCAATAAAAGGAGCAAATGGGAAAAAGCCCAAGAAGTGTGTTGGGGAAGAACATGCAGAGTCCAGTTGTGTATGTGTAGTGATGATACAAGTATATTAAAAACAAAATGCTAGGCTTCCATGTTTTCTACAAGCTAGTGGCTCATATTCATGTTTTTGAGACATACTTTTACATAAAATATAAACTATCTTTTGTTGAAATAATACCCTAAAATTTGAATCTGAGACCTACAAGCCCAACCCTCTAGTGCAGCAGAATTGAAAATCTGAATTTTAAAACGGATAAATGGCATTTCCAAGTTCATAAAGCTAATTACTAGTAGTATAGAGACCCGTGTTGGAGTTTATTATTCTAGTCTGAGAGGAAGGATTTTCCCTAATCCATAAATACTCTCTTACTCCACACCCTACCTCTCACTCTCTTCCCATTCATGCTAAAATATGCATTGGTTCACAGGCTAACCCAAGCCTGTGACCAAGGGAGAGATTATTTCTCTGTAAAATGCTAATTGGTTCACACAGGGCGTCAGTCTCTACCTTGGCCTCTGTTAGCTCCAGGTTCTAACCAAATCCTGGCCTGGGCCCTTCTTAAGAAGGTCAAAACAATGTTGTCACCAAGAAAAGGAATTTCTAAAAAGAAACAATAGCAGTTGAAATGCATTAAACAAAACTTTCTTAGATTTGACTCCCTCTAGAGTATGTTGGAGGAAAAGACTTGATCCAGTGAATTCTTTTTCAATATATATTTTGAAACATAGAAAGTGCTTGCTACAATATTTCCCCTGCACCACAAAATCTACAAGTTTTCTTTTAAAAATACCAAAATAAATTCAGTCTTTCTTAACTTTCTTAAATGGACAGAGCTGAAATGCTTTTGTTGAGTAAACTACAAAGTTGTATCTCTAACTCTTTCACACATGCGTACCAGGACCAGAGATCTCTATTTAAGTCAAGTCCTTAAATAGTGACTCTATGATTTAAATTGTTAAAGTTCCAAATTCATAGTAATAACTTTAGTGTGAGGCAGATAATGTTTTTTAATGAATTAGCATGTAATATATGTTATCAAATCAAATAAACCTACCATGAAGCTTTTATTTCTACAGTTTAAATTTCACTAACCAAATTCAATCACATTTAGCTTTCCACATGTATGATGAACATACATTCATTTGTAAATGTGCAAATGTGATATGTTCCTTTATGGCAAGATATATTATACATGTATTGGTTCTATATTGCAAAAAGGGACTTGCTTAATTCTCCTAAAATCTTAATACTTGAATATATTTAAGGGAGTTTTTCCACATATTTTACATTCTCAATCTCAGGTAGACTTATTCAATATAAAAACTTTCTCAAGTCACTGAAGAATTAAGCACCACACATCAGTAACAATAGAAGTATTTATAAAATCTCAGAGGAATAACACCCGTGCTGGGACAATCAAATTACATCAGATCCTTTTTGTCCTTTCCCGTTCTAGCAGGGAACCTATATAAAGTGTATATACGAATATATATATTATAAATGTATAGTTATGGATATAAATTACATTTTAGTGAGCTCTGTTTAATGAGCTTCTGCTATCCTATGTTAGGTCTACCCTATTACACTGTTATTTTATCACCTACCATCCCAAAATTTACCTACTGTATATATACAAAATTGGAAATAATATGGGAAAAGAAACATAAATCTTAATTTGAAACTACCTTAGCACTCATCCAAATTTATGCAGGAATTCTACTCTGCAGAAAACCATTCTATATTAGGTAGCTCTCATGGTCCAAATGACCCCTTATATGTCATTCTCTCTTAGTGATGCCCCAGCCCAGCAAAGAAAATTCTCATTAGGCTTTGAGTACCAGCTATTAGTTGATTAGTAAAGTACTTGGCTTGTCTACTAATATTAATAATTAACTTGATTGATTAATATAAGTTAAAGGGGCAGAAGAAAGTCATGCTGGTGGGAACCTTGAACTGTAATAGATTGGTTATTTATAAATGAACATCGGTGCATTAAGAGTTCATGTTGACTTCCTTGAATACTTTAAAGCAGATAATTGCTCACTTTCTTCAGGACTGAGGGGAGAAAAAGAACCTCCATTTTTTCACAAATGTAGTTGCAAAATGTAGTGATTAATCCTCATTATATTGTAGTACACAGTTGTGGGATGGCTGCTGATGTCACTAGACCATTTCCCATTCCACAGACTGGACTCACTTGACTTTCGATTTATTTAAGTGACACTCTTGTTTGAAATTCAGGGTGCTTCTTATCCCTTTGAGTCACACACTGAGTCTGGGAACCTCTGCTCTGGCACTTTTAGCACCTCATTAATTACAAACTGTGGCAAAGTCCTGCTGTTTTGCAACTCCTCTGCCTTTGTTGGAAAATCACAACTCTGCTTGAATGAGAAGGCAGGACAATAGTTATCTGCCAGATGTCCAGTTTGGGTGCATATTACAAAGACTAATTATCTTAGGGTCTTGTAATTTCCCTAGATACCTCAACTTGATAAGGTAATTCATGTGTCTCCAGAGTACCTTTAAGTTTAGCACCAGGAGAGATCCAGGAAGCATTTGCATCAGCCATTATTTGGAGAAGTCAAATCGTTGTTAAAGTTATAAGTGAGAGTAGGGGATGAAATAGAAAACAATCTCCTAGTTCACACAGGCATCTTTCAGAGAGAGAGAACCCAAAGCATAACACGCAAAAGCAAACAGAACTCTGAACCTCTTCAACGCTTACTGTTTGAATGTCCCATTTGGTTCTCAGTATATGATCCACTCCAATATTGTTTATTTTTTGGACATAAAAATTCTAACCTAGACCCACAATAAACTTTAAGCCCTCCAGAGGCAGAGGCTCTGTACTTTAAGATGTTTTTATCTTTAGCCCCTAGCAGAATGCTCCACACATTTCTCTATGTAGATGTTTAAAATACATAGTGATTTCCTACTATGAGATATAACAAATAAAAGTACAATTAACTCTATAAGTCAATGCAAGTCTTGGATGAAAATTAATACAATTTGATAAGGAATGAATTTATCATACCAGCCTGGTGTTCTATGTCAAGATGGCAGATACATTGGACAGATGCAATAAGTGGAATCCATACCAGTATTAGAAAAGCGTTGTTGCCCTTTGTATCACATTTACCAATAAAGAGACTACACATTTTTTAAATCAGGATTCCTCAATCCAGAGGTTAAATAAGAGTAAACGGAATCCAAAGAATAGCTCCCCACAATCCTGAAGAATAACCCCTCATTCCTTTCATATTGAACCCGAAGACTCTCAATCAAGTTAACCATTCTGGTTTGCTCTCTGTCTTCTTCTAAAAACTTTGGTTATCTTCTCTAAAATGTTCCCTTTCAGCATGACCCTTCCAAAGACAAAGAGATTTAGATTTGTTCAGAATCCTTCACTGATCTAGGTAAGTCAATGGCTCCTGATAAAGATAAAGGGATTCCAGCTGAGTTGAGCCCCTCAACTCCCACCCTTTCAGACATTTTGAACCTATATCTCATCATACTCTCTCCTTTCCATATTTACATCCCTGCTTTGTGACTCCACACCCTATGTCACCTGGTAAAAGGATATACAGTAAAACCTTGGATTGGCAGTGACTTGTTCTGTGTGTGTCCCTCAACATGTCTAATAAGTTTTAACTTGATAAACAAGCAATGTCTTGTAATACAAGTAGTACATAACTCTGAACATCACATGATCACAACGGAGCCAATGGTTTTCTCTCTCTTTCCCTGTGGGATTATGGGTTATCGTCTTCCAGGCTCGGAGGTTATGGAGGAGATTGCGTCTGCAGTGGAGGAGGAGAAAAAGGTGGAGGAATCCCTTCAAATGAGATTAGGGAGATTTGTAAAATGTGGGAAACAGTGCAAAATTTTGTAGAAAAGCACCACCCAAATAAGGCTGTAGCAGTGCAAGTGATGAATCTGTTTAACAACAAGGCAATGTCACATTTCTGCAAAATCCTCAAAAGGAGGGAAAAGCAAGTGTCATTGGATAGGTTCCTTGTTAAAGTTGCACGAAAAGGAAAAGATTCTATTGAGCCAATAGGTAGCAGTGATTCCGTTAGTGATAGTGAAAGTCGTCCTACACAACAACCCTCCTTTCCTTCCTCACACCAGCCACAAAGGTTTTCAAAGGTAAGTGCAGATTGATTTGTTTATTTTTCTTTATATTTTGTATTTCTTTATTATTTTGCATTATATTACAATATTGTAATCATTTTTATATGAATATTTTTGGGCTATGGAATGAATCATCTGAGTTTCCATTATTTCTTATGGAGAAATTCATTTTGAAATACAAGTGCTTTGGATTACAAGCATGTTTCTGGAACAAATTATGCTGGTAAACCAAGGTTTTACCGTAGGCTCACCAAGACAAAAATAAGCTCCTACACAGATGAAAGGACTAGAACATCATAGAATTGCCAGCATTTCCTAGACTTCCTTGTTAATAAATGGCACCTGGGTTGCTTGTTAAATATACAGATACACAGGTATCTCCCTGGAAATTGACCTCTGATTCAGTAGATCCTAAACCTAGACTCTGAAATCTATTTTGTTAACAAGGGTTCTAAGTGATTCTTGTCTTTTGGTATTTTGGGAAAGAGTAGAGCAGGGTGTTCAACCTTGATGGCACATGAGAACCTGGGACGGGGGGAAATATTTAAATCATAAAGATGCCCTCGTCACCAGAAATCCTGATGTAATTGCATTGAATAGAGCCTGTTCATCAGTACTTTTAAAGACTCCCTCAAGTGATTAGTATATCATTGAAGCAGCTTCTCAAACTTCAATGTGCATACAAATCACCTGGGAAAATAGTTAAGATGACTCAGGAGGTTGTGATTCGGGGGCCTAGGTGGATGCACTTCTAACTAGGCAATCTCAGGCTGCTGCGCTGTGGACCACCCGTGAACAGAAAGGCCTGGTCAACTGTTGTCTTTGAGAATGGAGCCAGAGCTGGAGCTGGTGCTCACTCACTCCCTCTCCCCCTCACACATTATTTATATATTTTAGATTTCGGTGGTGAATAAGACAAATTGCATGGAAGGAAAGATTGAGAATAACCTGGGATCGGCCTAGATGAAAGAACTATTAGGCAAACAAATGTGACAGCATGCTACAGTGCCTTGCTGAGGCCTGGAGCAGGAGTGCTCAGAAATTGCAGCGGAGTGTGACTCTGAATATTCTGAGGGTATGTGTGCACAGGGTGGGCCATTCTGTTGGTCTCAAGGGAGAGGAAAAAATTTGAGCCTGAGTCTTTCCTTTGAAAGGAATAACTTTAACACCTGAACTACCTTCCCACTGCCCTGCCCCTCAATCTCCATGAGGTTTGCTTCAAAACCTGGCTTAGCCCTCCAGTCTTCAAAGACTGGTATGTTGACTGAATTGACCTAGTTCTGCTCATTTCTCTGTAGTCTAGAGAGTAATCTTTTTCAGGCCGGCTGAGTGGTGTGGCAGTTAAGCGCTGGTTTGGGAAGCCAGCGGCCCCGGTTCGGTCCCACATATGAGGGTCAATGACACTGCTCTCAAAAAAAAAAAGAGTAATCTTTTTCTAGGGATCAGAAAGTATATAGAGTATAACATTTTCATTGTTTATATACATTTCTTCCAATCTTCTTCATGACTAAATTATGAGCTCCTGGAGACCGGTGTCCCTCATTTCTTTGGTGTTACTCTCACAATGTTTAATACATTGGTGTTCACTGCCCACGTAGTAGGCACTTAGCACTGTCACTAATTGGCAGGATGGAAGCAGAATCCAAGTGATTTTTATACATTGCAGTAATTTGAAAATAAATAAATTTCGGCAATATAGCTATAGGGAAATAAATGGAATAAACACATTGCCTTATTTATTTGAGCAAGCTATATATTTTTTTCCATATGTATGATGGATAAAATAAAATGACCACTTCAAAAGCAAATTCATATTTATCTATTATTTTTTTTAAATGGGCTTCAGTTCAGGAAGTAAATGAAAAAATATTACATCTTCCTTCTATTACATGCAGAATTCACCTGAACCTAGACTTTGCAAATACTAGTATATGAAAGTCAATGAAATACTATTAAAAGAACCAGAATTACAGTGCTTCACCCAAGGAAACATATAAAGTCATAGCTATTTTAAACTATATAAAGGGTTCTTTGTTTGAAAATGGTAGTGAGGACCAAGGACAATGCCCAGAGGTGGTACTAAAGAAATGCTGAATAAAAGTGAGCAAATGAATGAATAAACTGGTGAATGAATGAACTGTTCTCAAACTCCATTGATAGGGAACAAAAGAATATGGAGATCTAAAGTAGCATGAGTGATGAAACAGTGGATACTGAACAAAATAGCATTCAAAATCCTGGTGTGATCAAAAGTGTCCTGATAATGAGAGGGTGGGAGTTTTAGTCTCAGCTTTGCTGGTATGGCCTCAGGCAAGCCATTTAATTTTTCAGGTCTCAGCTTCCTCATCTACAAAATAAACTAATGTATACTAGATAATCTCTAAGAGTACTTCCAGTTCTAGAAATCTATGAATTTTGCAAGTCATATTCAACTAGGATGTTTATTAAGAATCAGATGTTTTACCAATTTCTAGGCAAAGATTACAATTTGTTTTTGAAGTTTTATATCAGTATGGGTAACTTATGCTGGGATCACTTGCCATTAGAGGGAAATGAAATTTGTTCCGTATTTTAAAGTCTTGCAAAAAAGATTGGAAATTAGCTCCCCAAAATGTCTTTAAAACTAGTATGCACTTTTGTCTCTCAGCATTCTTTAAATGTTCTCTTACCTCAGGCTCACGAGGCAAACAGGTTTCCCTGAGGTACTGCTCCCATCAACTGGGAGTGACAACTTAGAGCACTGTGTGAGGGAGCCTGGATTCGTGATTCAGTGCCAAGATCACATTGATAATGTGTACTTCAGAGGCCAGGAGTTGTGGTAGCAGGTTGAAATATTTGCCAAGTGTGAAAGATTAGATTAACCACAGAACCCTTCAACTTCTCTAAAATATATGTATTTCAACTGAGTATTAAAGGTAGTCATTCTTTAATCATAGACATAAAACAAAGGAATCCATCCTTGTTTGTAACTTTTTAATACTTATGAATTTAACAACAGCAAATATATCTTATTCCAAAGGATTCAGCTATTCAATCTTTCAATCACTCTTGCCCATTATGAATAAGGACCTTTTGAATCTCACCTTGTAAATTATCCATTAATTCCTCCTTTGTTATTTTGGTGGGAACCGTGTATTTTTATTCCCTCACATATTCCCCTTCTGCACACATATCTCGATGTATATGCTAAGACCTATGCTAGCTGATGGGATCAGAATCTGACTTAAGGGAAATTTCGGAAGCCTGATAACCACCAAGTTGTGTTTCCTACTCATGCTATGTGATCAACATAGTCAGCAAAGGGTGGGGAGTGAGAGCGTTGTTCACCACAGTCCCACAAGGACAGTCTGGTGAAGGACTCATTTTCTCATGTGCTTCCATGACCATCACAGCACTACAAAGAGAATGTTATAAACCTGATCCTGCTCTTACAGCTTTTATCTTGCAGTGACTTAAGTGTCTGCCCCTTCTGCTCTCATTTCTTTCAATTTACACTGTCTATGCCTAATTTTAAAAGGAAGGAGGAGCAGGGGAATGAAATCTCTACGTGTGTCCAGAAAGCATGGTGAAGAGAGACATACTATAGGCTGAACACGCCTATGGTCACCCATGAGGCCATGTCAGGGCCAGCATTGTAGGGAAACTGCCCTTGGTCACTTTTCACCCATACTTGAGTGCTGTATAAGATATTTCTGGTGCCAAACAAATCTGCCTTTGACACATTATATTAGGTCCCTCTAATATAGGGAGGAAATTTAGTTCATCTTCTGACTTATTATTATAAGTTTTTTGTAGACATTTTATACAAGGCCCTAGATATCCATAAAAATTCTACCCTTCCTACATGAAAAGGGACATGAATGTTGAACTGTAAAGAGGAGACCAACTGGGACTTCTTTCTCCTGCTCTCCTCTCTCTTTCCTCCAGTTCAAAAGTGTTCTCTATTTCTTCTTCCCTCTGACAAGGATATCTTTTTATTTATTTATTTATTTATTTTTATTTTTTTTATTTTTTATGGAAGGCAGTGTCACTGGCCCTCATATGTGGGATCCAAACCGGGACCGCTGGCGTCTCAAGTTAGCTCTTAACCAATGCGCCACTCAGTCGGCCCAGGGATATCTTTCATATCCTGATTCCTCACTATACTATGACTTTCAGTGAAACTCTACATTTGGACTGACAACTTTGATTGTATATATAAAGGAAAATTTGACAGTTTAGAAATTTCTTGTCTCTGAACAAATCCATGGCAAAATATTAACAAGGGATTCAAGAAAGGCAGCCTCAAGGCTCCAAGTAGAAAAAATGACATTATAGTCTAAGTGCTATGTTATCCCTAAATAATAAGTGGCCTTGATTCAATAGGTAAAGTCACTGTAGGACAACATAATATTTAGTGGTTAAAAAAAAATCCCTGTGAAAAATCTGCTTAACATTTTCAAAGCTGTTATCTACAAATTAAGGAATGTAGAATATTAAATTTTAGGGATGTAAATTAAACAAAGTATTTTGCATTATTTGGGGCAGTCTTTAAATTAAAATGTAGTACTAGTATCTAATCAAAAATGTCTGCGTTGTCACTGAGGTTCCCCCAATGGAGCCTTTAGAAGTCAGTCATACATACAATATTGCTACTGGGATAGGAAAAACAGTTTGGGGAATATAATTAATAATGTTGTAAATATTCTGTGGAATGTCAGATGATCATAGGTCTTGTTAGGGAGACCATTTCATGGATGGAGTAGAGGTTTGATCACTGCACTGTATTACTAAAGTGGAGGTGGTATACCTACTGTAATTGAATATATATAGATAGTCACGGGATGTGGATTATACTGTGGAAGAGAGTCAGAGGAAGAGTAATAGATATATATGATATGGGGGGGTGTGGGGGGGTGTATTGGGGGTGGGGGCTTTGTCACTTTGAGGGGTAAAATGTATAACTATTGCACTGTGTTGTACACCTGAAACTAATTAAAAATAAAATAAAATTTAAAAAAAAAAAAAAAAGTCAGTCATGGCAGAGAAAACCCTTTCATATAATCCTCACTAACAAGTCTCAAAAAATCAGCATTTTCAACAACAATTAATTTAAAAAAGAAAATAGATGAGTAAAAATGGTACAGTATGTTTTGCCTTATATATTCTTTTATGTTTGAGTGTGTGTGCTCATCTATTTTCAGTGTTCAAGAATACTCTCTGGATAATTTTCTTCCTATCTCACTGGGCATACTGTCAGGTAAAGCTATGTCAGGAAATTTTAAGTTAATTTTAGAATAATCCATTGTATAATATTTCACACAAACTCCCCCTGTGTTAAGGGGATTGCAATAAGGTGTCTCATTTAAATTTATATTAATGCTTCATAGGGCCATGCCTAGGAAACTGAACTCATCCTTGAAACACTCACATCTCCAGTTCTGCTGCTGCTTTTTATTACAGCTTCTGTTTCTGCCCTCACTTTTCTACCTCTCACAGGCACTCAGCATCCTCATTAGACACCAAGTCTCCCACACACATTTCAGAATGCCCTGCACAAGTCAGACCTTCTCCCCTTCCCAAATGCCAGAGATCTGTTAAGAAGAAAACAATCTAACTAAGGTAATTTGCCCATTTTTAACTGTCTGGGGAGTGTTTGCATTTAAAATAAATTTCTAATTGTGATGATTTCAAGTAGTATACATAATGATGTGAATAATTTCAGCAATGAAAACAAATAGAATTTTTTTGGGGGGAACTATACATATCAATATTATTTGAGAGAGACAGCTGGAGTTATTACCTATCTATTAGAAGTCAGGCTGGCCTTACATTTCTAAGTAGTACGCTATATATTTTTAACAAAAATATGAAAGACACCATATTTTAAATGATTTAAATTAATTACTATGTTACTAAAAAATGTATTGATTCTTATGATCACTAATAATAAAAATTTTGCCTTAAGGTCATGCAAAATCAATGCATCATTCTTCAGTAAGTCAGAGAATTGATTAACACTGAGGGAGACATCTACTAGTTTACTTGCCTCCTTCAATACTTAAGGTAAATCTATTTTTTAGGGAAAAATTTTGCAGAAAAAAATAAGTCTATTTCACTAAACCTTAGAACTATGGAATTTAATAAGATAGTGGCTTTTTATTCCCGGGCACTAAAATAATAAGCCTTTCCATCAATTTTAGTAGACAAAAGGAAGGTCTCTCAGCAAGAAGGTTTATGTAGTGGTTTTTTTAAATGAGGAACCTTCTATGTTATAGTCACAACTTTTAAGTAATGCTACCCTAGCTCTTGAGACAAGAAAGAAAGTAGGGAAAATAACAGGCTGTTGTTACCTTTATATAAGGGAAGCCCTTGTGACTTCCCTCAAGATCAGAATGCCCCAACAATTTTTTCTCTATGAGTTCCAAACCATAATGGCTTTCTACTTATAGACTAAAGGCCAAAAATTCATTCCAGTAGTGGCCTGGAACTTTATACTGATTGAATATTCTGAATCCTCAAGACTAAACTTGAAACTCAATCCAGAGAAAGAACTAATCTAGAAGCAGAACACTCTTTACAGAGATGGTGCATGGTAAACCTCAGTTTTGCTTTCTTGTTTCAATTCAGTGTTAGTTTTCTGACCAGACAAAAGATTCCAAAACTTGACTTTGAAAAGATAAGAAACTGTTCATTAGCTCTGTAGTGGATTAAAAACAGCCAACAATTCTCTGTAGTCTATGATATCGAACGATGGAGTCTATCGAGTAAACCCTAGAATCTGAGCTGGCCCTGTAACTTGCTTTGACCAACAGAATGTAGTAGAAATGACATTGGAGAACTTCCAAAAGGCCTTGAAGCTTCCCCTTTTATGTGTCTGGAACCCAGAAAGCGCCACACTCAGAGGATGAAAACCACCTGGGGAGAAAGGCCTACCTTCTCTGCCACCGCAGTTGAGTCCAGGCCAAGTAACCTGACAGCTCAATGTAGCATATGAATGATGCATATGAGCATATGAGGAAAGATGAAGGCAACAACCAGTCAACTCGTAAAATTGTGAGAAGCCATAAATCGTTGATGTTTTCAGCCACTATGTATAGGGATGGCTTGTTATACAACTACGTAACAGATACAAGCTCCCTAGGAGGCAAGTCCTTTGTTTCCCTGCATCTTCCTGCAGAACACTTCTCACTGAGGCAATATCACCTATAAATATAAAATACCTCTGCCAAATTGGAAAACAAAATGTGTCCAGCAAGCTAGCATCCAGATGTTTGTGCCACCAGCCACCCAGAAGCTTTTCTATTCCCCATATTGAAAATAGCTTGAAATTCCATACATCTGGGGTACACCCCAGAGGACAACATGAAATCAAAATATGTTCCTAGAAAGATAAGACTATATGGGGGGGGAGGGAGGGCAGGGCTAAGCTAGTGCTTTATCATTAGCATGTGCATTAGGGTTAATTTCTCGGATAGAGAGCTTCTAATGGGGCAAGGCTAGACAGCAGAATGGATGGGACTCAGCAGGGGACTTTGGGGTACAGTCGGGTACATGGAACTCTGTCTGGGAGAACATAGTGTTAAGAAGTGCTAGAATGTGTGTGGAATGGTGGCGCATGGCAGTGCGGCAGGACAGTAAGAGTAGCCAGATGCCTAGGAAGGCCAACCCTCATTTCTTCATTGGTTACTCTAAATATACTCAAACACCCATAGGAAACAGGAGAAATGAAATGTCATTCTTTTCACATGAGAGGAATCTACGTACAGTGTAGCTACAGTAAACTGGTCAAATCATTAACCTGCATAGACCCCCCCACAGGTATCAGTCATTAACAACACTCCCGCATGGTCAATACTAAGCCACATTGAGTTGAGGAGGAGGAGGCAGCCTGATACCACTCCCAGGGTATTGCTGCCTCCCTAGCCAGCAGGCAGATAACCGTGACCACTGACTTCCACAAACAAGATAGAAGAACTTATCCCTCCACATCTGAATCTTTTGCTAAAGCAAAAGAAAGAATCCTTCCTTATCGTCATTAATATTCATCAATAGTCCTTTAAAAGCTGCACATCTTAAACACAGAGTTTATCTCCTCCCCACCCCCAAGCATTGTTCCTCTTTCCTCTTCCCACAACATACCACACAGCCTTATCACACAGCATTTATTTTATGGAAGCTTTAATGGTTTATGTGCCTGCCTCCCTTATGGAGGATGTTTTACTTGAAGGCAAGGCCCTCGTCTTCATACTTCAGTATCTTTGTATTTGCCCCATGTTGAGTGACTGTGGACAGAAGAGTAACTAGCTAAACAAAAGTAGCTACTCAAATGCATCAATATTAACAAACGTAAACCATAAATGATAGGTAAGTATTTATAGATGCAGAGAGTTTTTGCTGTTTTTTGATATAGCTGCTTTGAAGAGATGTTTCCTAAAGCCTGTTGAGTATGCCCTTACGTGCCTCGACATGCCATTTTATTTCTTTCATAAACTATAAACTTGCTTTTAACCAGAGCACCAATGCAACCTATAACGTCATCCTTTAATATTCTTAAAGGCCATGCATAAAACCCTGCCTCTTTGTCTAGCCTAGAATTGTCTGTAGCAGGCATCATCAACAAATATTTGTGGGATGAATGGATGACTGATTTACCTTAGCTGCCATTCTTCACTATTCTTTCCACTAAGGCACTCTTACTCACCTATAGATTATGAAAGTCTGCTTTTAGACCTAGCAGGAAAAAATAAATAAGTAAAAAATGACTTTGTCAAAACAGCCTTAAATATCAACGTCATCCTTTGCTACTGCTGCTGCTGCTATGTCTTAACTGCCTTGCTCCTTATTTTCCTGTTTATCACCTTGTTTCTGATGCCTAGCTACAATTTTGAATGTGACCTTTGCTTTTCTCCTTGCCATTATGATTCTAGATATTCACTCTGGTTTAGCCTATGACCTTGCTCTGAAGTCTGTTATGTGCCTGCTTCCTTACTTGATAAGCCTTCCTGACTTGTAAACCCCTATCCTCTCCTGGTCCCCTCCCTTTCACCCAACCCAGTTTTAATCAGAGTGCATTCCAGTGGAAAGGCCAGATGACATGGTAGAAAAAGCAATACTTTTACATCAGAAAACCTGGTTTCAAGTCCCAGCTTGGACACTTACGTGTCACTTAGGGACCCAGCAGGACTATTTATAATAGTGCAGAGTTAAGGGAAACAACAGGACATATGAGATACCCAGGGGCTAGGAACAGTGGGCATCCATTTCTACCCCTACGCCTAAAGAGGGGGAGAGTAAGTAGTGTTATTGATACCTGGTTGAGAGCTAGAGCCATGGAAAAGGGGTTGCTTGACAGAGCTAAAGTCACCCAGAGGAGTATAGCCACTTTGAGAATTATGCCAAAGCAAGGAGGAAGCAGAAGCACTTTGCTTCCATGCTCTGATCCCTTGCTGGTTTCCCCATCGACGGAACTCAACCAAAAGCAGAGGAAGAAAGCTCGGACGACTGGTCCATAGAAGTCAACATTGGGTGGGACAGTGAGGGCAGGGAAATAGATGTTGGGTTAATATAAAATAGCCAGAATAGTTTCTACATAAGCTCAGGCAAGTGATTTACCTTTCTGGCTTCAGTTGTCTCATCTATGAAACAGTATATTTTGAGGCTGTTTTGAGATAACACATACAAAAGCAACTGCAAAACAGTTGCTCATTAAAATTATCCCTCATCTAGCCTTGCACACTACCTCTTATTCTACTTGCTTGTCTTCAATAGTAATCCCTCAATCTAAAACTGTGACCACAGCCACTTACGCTTTACTGTTGGCTTTCTGAAGAGTTTTCTGGGACAGAGATATGGATCTATAATAAATCCTCATCCAAAGATATGGATAGGAAAAAGAAAGGAATAACACAAAATAAAAGGGAAATCCCTCACTCAGTAAAACCCATGATCCTTCCTCACCTACAATTCCTGAAAACAAGTGGAGGTTGAGTGATACCTCCAGGAGGTGCACAAGTTCTTTTCCTTCCTGTCCCTGGGCATCTGCCCAGAATCTGAGGTTTAAAATTTGTGCTTCCTTGTCCCAAAGTCTAGAGACATCTGGAAAGATTAAAGTAGTCCTGGACCTATGTTGCTAAGCCAGAGTTATCTAGGATTCTTGTAATGGGTTAGACATTTCCAGAAAATCAACGAATTTCCAGGCAGATTTCTAAATCTGAACCTATTTAATGAAACACAATTCCATAAGTGAAAGCTGTGATGTCACACAACTAGAAATAGCTTTGACATTTGCAATTATAAGTCTGTCTTTCTTTTTAGGATCTATTGCCCTAGTTTCAGAGCTAAAAGGGAATTTGGAGATCATTTCATTGAATTCCCTCATTTTTCACATGAAAACACCCGAAACATAACGAACACAGAAATACAGGAAAGGGCCCACCTTGATCACTACATTTCTGGTCTCGTGCTCTTCTTACTGCAACACACAGCCTCTTTATATTAAAGCTCCATAGTCAAGCACGGTGTTCTAAGACATTAAATTCTTTACACGAAGCACTATTGGACACTCACATTTAAATGAGCCCAGCAGTTAACCGATTTATGAAAGAAAGAAGTTATTAAAAAATAGGCACACCTGGTTTCAAGACAGTGCTCACCACAATTTTATTAGTGTCCTATTAACTTCATCTGGGAGGAAGAACATGCTTTCTTGTTGACAGAAAGTAATCCATTACAGGTCTTGATTTTCTCATTTTCTTAATGCTCAATAACCATTTAATCACTTTTTAAAATTGCTATAATAATTCTGTCTCCTTGATTTCTCTCTCTAAAAATAGCAGTTGTCCTTCATCTACCGATTTCAATGGCTTTCAATTTCTGCTCTATATTTCAAAGATGACTTCTAGCTGCTTCAGTTACACAGACCCCGCCAGCAGTACCCTGTTTGACTTATTCAGATGCCTCCAGATCTGAGTAACTGGAGAGTTGAGCGTTTTCAGGATCTGCATGTCAGCTCTGTGGTATAATGACTGATGTCAGCCCAAACTTTGCCAAGCATCTCTCATCACTACTAGTTGTATCCCATTCCAAACTATGGGGCTTGCTCTCTCTTTCTGAAGCACACCCCCTTTCACATATTTGCAGTATGGATTCAACAATATGACAATCATTTTCTCTTCTTAAAGTGCCACTGCTGTGATGGACAAAAATAACTTGTTACTGTTGTCACTGCCTGGTGGGGCAGGTGGTAAAGGAGAGATGAGAAGTTTGAGTAACTAGTCCGGATTTGTTTAATCCCCTATGTTTGTCCAAAACAATTCTGTTCCTTTGGCACAACTCTCTTAAACTCCTGATTATCCAAACTCCGGGGCACTTTGGTTTTCTGGAGAAAAATAACAAGCAAATATTGAATTCTATGCTAAGCCTATGCTTTTTAATTTGCTTGGGCCCTAGAAATCATTGGCAGCCACAGGCTTCTGTGAGTGCTGCTTTCTTGATTTGAAAAGAAGAAAAAAAGGATACTATGTTGCACAAAATAGACCATGGTATGCTTTCCATAAGCTGTTAGGACAGTTGAGGGAATGTAAGACTCAGCCAGGCAAGTAAACACATATTTAATAGTATGGTAACATGGATCAGGAAAAAGTTATTCTAAAGCATAGCGTCAAGAGAGAAAGAGTACACTCGCTGTTTATTTAATGTTTTCCTTATGTTTCCTCGGAACAGCGCTTATTCCTTGACAAGCTTTTCCTGCCCACTGCATCTAGTACTTCTTTTCTGGGATGGCTCAAGAACTGCAGCTTCTTACTGTGTTTATTTATTTACACTGCCATTCCTGTTCTCATCCAAGCTAACATGTGTCTGCACAAGACACAGTGAAAAGTAAATGTCTTTCTTCGTGTTTATTTCCCTAAAGTTGTTCACCAAATTGCTTTTTTACATCCCTTTTGCAATCTCATCCCATCCGGCTCAAGTATCCTGGATTAGACCTGCCTTCTCTGGAGTCCTTTTCAAAGGGAGCCTCCCACAGCCTTTAAATCCTCCACATTTTATGGTGCAGATATTCAGGATCTGAGTGAGGTATTAAGTGAGAAGGAAAGCAAAGCTGACTGTGATGGGCACAGGAAAAAAGGAGCTTCTTTTTTGGATAATCATTACTGGAATTGTCCTGTTATTTGTAATGTTTCTGGTTCAATGTGATAAACTCAGTCATTTGCAACTGGACATTATGCAGCAGATGGGGGGGTGGGGGGGAAAGAGAGAGAGAGAGAGAGAGAGAGAGAGAGAGAGAGAAAGAGAAACAGTTCCATCCCAGAAATACAAATGTTGCAAATGGGAATCCTTAAAGCGAAGTCCAAAATCATAATCTTGATGGGGCTGTTGTTTTCCTCATAACATAAAACCTAAAGTAAACTATTCCTACCTTCACAATTCCAATACAGGTATGCAAAGTAATAAATAATATTTAATTAAGGAATTAGCTAATGCATGGAAAGGTCAATCACTCAGACTCTAATTTTTACCACCTTGACAAGAATTCATATTTCATACTCTTCCTTTTGCATCCAGGCCATTTCTCCTCCTCAGTCCTCACTTTTGGAAAGTATAACTATGAGGACTTCAGAGACACAATCTGAAGTGTTGCAAGCTTGCAAAACTGGGGTGGATAGGAGCAGTAACCGTTTTTCTCCTGAGCAGTAACCGTTTTTCTCCTCTTATGTATTAACACGTAAACTGAAGGCAATCAAGTAACAGGGATTACAAATGGAGGAAAGAGAGGAATACAATTCTTAATTGTCCCCACTGCCCCAAGGTTTAGCTATTTTCTAAACCCAAATTATTTGAACATAAGAATTAGCAAGATGCCTATGAATCAGGGACTTTTTCAAAGTGACCCCTCAGAAGTTTGGAGCTGTGTAAAAAACTGTCATGCAACAGGGTGCAGTCCTCCAGGTATTCTGTTAAATGCAGTACATAGGACAGGTTTATATTAAACCCACTTTGGGGGCTTGTGACTTTCAACTAAATACTTCTTCAGTAACTACTGGAAGCTCGTCGACTTGTGCTACTGGAGAAGAGGTGGGACGCTTACCACTGCAGCCACAGTGTCCGCGGATCAGAAGTGCCGGCCCTGGGTTCTCCCACCCCAGGGTGGACCAGCAAAGCTTAGTTTACACAGCCAAGGGATCCCTACCTGCGCGGCGAACAGGAGGAAGTGGTGGACTCTCCCTTCCTCCCATAAGACCAGGAAAAAAAATCTATCCAAATATCATTTCCAGTCCCCCAGATGAGAAACCAAATTGCACAGCAGATCCTCTCAAGAAGACTGGGAGACAGAGGGTGAAAGAGCGCCGAGAAGGACAAGCTGACTACGGAGGGAACTGCCTGAAGGGAGGATGAATCTTCCACAGCCCCAGCGACGGACAGCTCAGTGTGGAAGGAAGCAGCACAACTGAATTTCCAAAGGGACGGTCCTGAGCGCACAAACCTCTGGGTCCTGCCTCCTCCGGGCAGGTAACCCGCAGCCGAGCTGACCGCCGGCAGCCCCTGAGCTGGCTCCGGACCACCCGGCCAGCACCTAACTGCAGAGACTTTTATTGAAAGGAAGGGAGAAAAGCAAGAGAGGAGGGGCTCAGGAAAACTGGGAAGAAGTCCACAGCCAGGAACCTTCCAGCCATCTGCCAAGCGGGCGAGGGGAGAGCTGCTGGGAGGCAGCCCTTGCACCCCGGGCACTGGGGGAGCAGGCGCGGGGATGCGGGGGGCATTCAGTCCGCAGAGAGCAGGGTGCGCGCGGCCTGACTAGGGAGTAAGCGGGGTTGGGGTCTCGAGCCCGCTGGACCTTCGGGCTCAAGAACCCCCAGGCCGAGCGCACCCACCTCTCCCCACGAGAAGAGCCCTTTGGAGGACTCCTCCGCACGCAGAGCCTCCCCCACTCCCCCTCCCAGCTCGTGTTCTCCCGCCTTCTTTGCAGTGTCCAGAGATGCTCCGCCGCAGACCCGGGACCCCTTAGGCGCCTCTTCCCGTCCCTCTGCCAAATCGCAACGCCTGTACTTTTCCAGCTCCCTCTTTCCCTCTTGAAATTGAAAGTTATTGAGGTCGCTCAGGGTTGTTGCTCCAGCAGTTTCCTTCCCCGCCCCCGAGCTCCCCCCGCCCCCCTGCAGCTATACCCCCTCCCCTTCCTCGCCCCGTCTTTCCCTCCCTCCCTCCCTCCCTCCTTCTTCCCTCCCTCCCTCCACCCCTCTGGGGTGCTCCCGGCAGCCCAGCCCAACACTGGAGCCGCTTCTACTCGTGCACGGCAGAAGCAGCCCAGGGTCTCTCCGCCGCCCCTTGGCCATGGCCGCGGTGCCGACGGCGCCCGCTCCCCGACGCTCCCGGGGCCTCCACGGCTGCTGCGGCCACAGCCGCTGCGACCTCTGAGCCCCAGGGGCCGCCGCCGCCGCCCGCCCGGATCCCGCCCGCGGCCCCGCCGCCGCGCACCATGCTACCTGCGGCCGCCCGGGCGAGGCCGCTCGCTGCTCCTGGAAGCCTCGCTCGCGGCGTTGACAGCCACCCGTGCGGACCCGCCGCAGTGGAGGGCTCGGACACTTTGAAAGTACAATAGTTGGTTTCCTTGTCCACCCGACCCGCTTCGTTTGCCATCCCAGCACGCCCATCGGATCTGAGTGGAGAAGTCCGCTGCTTGGGTTCTCTCTCTCTCTCTCTCTCTCTCTCTCTCTCTCTCTCTCTCTCTTCCTCTCCCCTCTCTCTCTTTCTCTCTCTCTCTCTCTCTACGCCTAACACCTGCATCTATTTCTAAAACATTTAATATCATTAACAATCCAAAGGAAAAAAAAAAGGAGAAAAGGAAGGGAAATATTACTGGGTTACTATGCACTTGCGACTGATTTCTTGGTTTTTTATCATTTTGAACTTTATGGAATACATCGGCAGTCAAAACGCCTCTCGGGGAAGGCGCCAGCGAAGAAGTAAGTGCAGGGTTTTTTACGCGTTTGCTCCCTCCCGCCGCGTTCACCTGTCGGGTAGCTTTGCTAGTCCGGAGTTGGCTCCCAGCGCATCCTCCCGCCCTGCACCCCACGCCTCTGAAGGTGGTAACAGTTTAGGCTCCGGTATTGACGGCAGCGTCCCTCACCCCGTCCTCTCTGCTGCCCACTCTTCCCCCAGCTCCACGCGGGTGCCAGAGTCCCTCGGAACCCGCGCCACTGTGGCCCCCGCTCCCTGGTAACCAGATTCGCTGAAAAGTTTGGTTCTTCGTTTGATTAGCTCTAGGGGTTTGTGCTTTCCTTCCGAGACTTGGATGGGGACTCGGAGCCCCAGGGATGCCCCTGACCACTGAGGAATCGCCAGGGGAGGCATGCTGACCATGGTGCCTGCTCCCCTCGCAGCCGCACGCGGGGAGACCTGGCTGGGGTCTCCTGCGGCGCCAGGGAAAGAGCCAGCGAGCGCCTGCGCAGCCGCTTCCCTCGGCCACCACGAGTGGAGCAGAAGGGCACGCGGGGGGCTCAGGTTTCGCGTGTTTGTGCATTACACAGAACCACTGGCGGTCCCATTCCCGGGGCGGCGAGGACCTCTGAACGGGACGCTGGGAGCCAGGTTTCCAGTTACAACCTTGCCTGTCACGCGTGAGCGCGTTTACCATCTCAGGCCCTTTCAACCAGGTCCCCTGGGGCAGACACATACCGAGGGTGAGGTGCCCCCTAAAAACTCACGCTTGCCTCCTCAACAATGTCTCTTACCTTGACTCCTGTTACTTGGAAGGTTGGCTTGGGAAGGCTGCTTAAGACAGTGTCCTAGCTGAAATTAAACGGGCACCCCCAGAGCACCCTCGACCCGGTTGGTCTGTGTGAAATGTGGCATCTTCCTGAAATGAGTGGACTGACGCGAGGACGGCACCTCTCCCAGCTCCCGGGTAGCCAGGGGCGCAGGTTTTGGCGTCTGTGCCGCGTGGGGAAGTCGCTTCGCAAACAGCAGAGCTGGGGGGACCCGAGCTCCACGGTGAAAGGGGCGGGGGGTGGGGGGTGGTAGGGGGGGATTGGTGAGTAGAGAGAGGGAGGAACTTTCCGGGGCTCTTGGGGCGCAGAGATCGATGCTATTGCCTTGGCCCCTCAGACCTCCCGGGCCGGGGAGTCAGAGACATTGGTCCGACGCGCGGAGTCCCCTCAGCCCCTCGGTGCAGGCGCGAGTGCAGCACGGAGGACACAAGACAGGCTTGTTTGAGATGGAGATTTAGTAATCACTTCTCCGCCGCTGTTTGTCTCTGCCCTGCCCCTGGAGGTGAGCGGCCCCTGAAAGCTACCTTTGTACCGCTCGCCTCGGGTAGACAAAGTTTGATTCACCTGAAAATTGCCTTAAAAAAAAAAAAATGTAGCTGGGCGAGAGCGCCAGGGACTCCGGCCCGGCCTCACCGTCCGTCTCTAGGATCGCGTGGCAGGGCGCAGGAGGATCAAAGCTAAACATGTCAGGGCATCCGATTTATTATTCTTGCCCTCTGAATGGTTTGTATTCTTCCTAACTCCTCCAACTACCCTTTCACTCAAGCCTTGCCCTCACGCCTGGCGGTCCCCGCCTCCTCTCCTGGATGGGTCCGACCAGGGAATTGAGTCGCAGATTTGTGGGGCTAGGGATACCAAACATAAGGGCAGCCTCCTGCCTTCCGTCCATCTTCCAGCTAATGCCCACCCAGAGCCCATTCCCGCTTTCACCCTACTGTGGACCCGCAGGGCCAGGAGCCACACAATTGCGGAGGCGGGACAGGGACCTGGGAGTTTTAGGACCTCTGTTCCTGAAAGAAGACACAGGAAATAAAATTGGTTATTCTTTCATTCCCACCGCCCCCAGCAAGGTCAACGGTGCGGGAAGCTACCGGGTGAGGCTCCCCCAGAGCTGCGGGGAGCAGCGGGATAACGCACCTCCAGGATCAAACTAGAGAGGAATTGCGGAGTCAAAAGGCGAACTGCTTTTTGACCTCCCTTAAAAGTTTCAAGGCCAAGTCAAAAGCGCCCTCTGGTTATATAGCGGGAATGAGAGAGGGAGTGGGTGGAATTGGGTTGAAATTCCAATTATTCTGTGGGAGTGGGGCTGGGGGAGAACTCCCCATAGCAGGCGAGGCTCCTTGCTCCTTCGCTGGTAGGACTGGGTTTGTTGGTGCAATCCTGGGAGAGGGGCGACCCCTGGCGTCCTTTAAGCAGACGAGCGAGTCTTTCTTGGCAGGTGCAGTTTGGATTTTTTTTTTTTTTTTTTGAGAATGGAGACGGGGTGGAGGGTAAGGAGAGATCTTTGTCAAATGTCCAGAAACTCAAGGTCAAATTACAAGTGCACATACTCATTTCTTTGGAAATCTCTGAAAAAAACATACTAAGAGCCTTTTTCTCAAATAAGAACTAGAATATTTTTAGTGAAAAATAAGGCAATAGTCAAAGATAATTTAGAAAGAAGTAGCCTTTCCCTTCCCCCCCAAGAGACAATGAAAGTGAATATTTAAGAGTATTCCTTCTAGCCTGTAGTTAAATAGCTTCACTTTCCTAAACTATTAAAATCCTAACTAGCTGTATGAGAGAAAATTAAAGTGTAACATCTATTTTTCAAAGTAGTCTGTGAAATGTTTTCATAGAAAAGTGTCTTGCAAAACAATGATACTCGTTTGTAGTGTTATTATTGTCAGGGTTAAGAAACTGTGGCTGATCCTCAGATATAGCAGATAAACACCACCAGTATTCTCGCTTCCCTAAAACAACTGTTATACCATATATCTCTATTTTGTTGCAAGTTAATGATCTTGTTTCCGTTTATAATAGAAACATTTTAAACAGGAGTTTTATACTTTAAAAGTATCTATTGAGTTATGGGTGAATATACAATAACTTGTTTACCTATTTGGTTTCATATACGTCTCCTAGAGATGGCTAAATTAAACTTATTCAGAATAAAAATGAAATGCAATCGCTACTTAAAAACCCTAAGGCAGCAGTGTTTTCAGAGGCAAGTCTTAGCTTTAAGTACAGAATGCTAAATCAAGAACACAGAACCCAGCTTTTAACTTATTTCCAGCTTAGCCTTTGCAACTTGGTACAGTCAGCTTCCAAATTCCAAGTTATCCTCTGATAATGTCAGTGGTCAAATTTGCCATAATAATAACCATAGTACCTTACTATTGCACCACATTTTCACTTGAATTATTCACTTGGGCCCCTAAATAGCCACTTGAAGTACAGAGGCAGGTATTATTATTCCCACTTTACAGAAAACGAACCCAAGAAATAGAGGCTAAGTAACCTGTACAAAGCCATACAATAAGTAAGTGATACTTGTCTCCTGCTAGTTATACTATATGGTGATTCATGTCAGGCATGTTACATAATAAATATTATAATCTCCAGACCATCATTTTCCCCATATGCTTGTAAAATAAACTGTTCTAGTTGACTGAAAATTCTTGAAATGATATTATTAATGGCCATTGTCAAAGAATGAAATCCATAATAGCAAAGCAAATCTTGTTAAATATAATAGTGTTTGGTTATTCAGAAGAAATTGTAGGATCATATTACACCAGAAAAGTGTTGTTAGAAACATCTGTTGCCATTGTAATATTCTTTTTATTTGATGCCATCTATTAATTGGGTTTTAGTTGTTTAGATTCCAGATAAACGCATTTTGAAAAGCCATTGTATGCATAATAATTACAAAGCATCTGTTGCATAATCTATAAAACTTTCAAGTCTTTTATAAAGATGTTTTAAATAAAGGAATAAGAATACAAGGGAAATACTTTAATGGTATCAAATAAAATCCATTTATTGGAATATACTGGTTATTGCTCATGACATTGTTTCAGATGTTGAGCCATT
This sequence comes from Aselliscus stoliczkanus, assembly GCA_033961575.1. Taxonomy (NCBI): domain Eukaryota; kingdom Metazoa; phylum Chordata; class Mammalia; order Chiroptera; family Hipposideridae; genus Aselliscus; species Aselliscus stoliczkanus. The sequence goes on from CM066733.1 coordinate 126,117,201, forward strand.
CTTTGAAATTCTGATACACTCTTTGAGATTCTGATTACACTGCTACTTCTGGAAAACAACAAGTTAATTATAAGGTAGAAAAATATTTCATTCTGCTATGCATTTTATAATATAATTTTGAATGAAAGTATGGTTTGGATATTGGCTACAATGTATTTTCTCACCTGTTTACTTTTGTTACCAGTCCACCTTGTTTTTGAGCAAACATTGTTTAATAGACAGAGACATGTAAAATTTGCTGGAGAAAGAATATTTTATAATATATGTTATATCTGTGTGAATCAAAACCACAAATTCAAACTCTTAGGCAGTAATGGCAACATCTTAAATGCAAGTAAACGGCATGTATTTTTGTGAATTCTGATGTAGTCATCACTACACTATCAGAATTATTTCTTAAAATGCCCCTTTGTTATACTATTTTAATTCTTGATTACTTCAATAGAACGATTTTACTAGAACATTAAGAATAATAATTTTTAACTGTTATCTTTAGTTGCAAGTTATTCTATGTAAAGTAATTGAGAATATAAGAATGTGAAAGTGATTTAATGTCATCATTTCAATACTCCTTTAAGCATGAAATATGAACACTTTTTGAGCTTGTAAGGAGATAAGTTTTGCAAAATCATTTTTCCATTAAATATTTCCTTTGCATTTAATATTCTACAAATTAGATCCCAAGAAAGCTATGAATGGAAATTACAACATGCAGTTAAATTTGATGTTCAAGTTGTTATGGAGAAGCCATTGCCACACTGCTACAAAACAGATTTATTAGTCATCTTATCATTCTAGACTATTTGAATCTGGACAGAGACCTCCAGAATGCTATTACATGCCTAAAATATTTTAAAGTTAAATGGTTAATCTTTTTTTAAAAATACAATAATTCTTTTAATTCTATGCGATGTTGATAGAATACCATGTGGAGTGGTCAGAACCCTATATAGGGTTAAGACCAGATGATCCCTCTGCAGTTATGAGAAAGAACTATCAAGAAATAAACCTGTTCTACCTATAGTAATTTACTCAACCATCTTTCCCCCCATATCCAAATGATTCATTTTGGACATTGTGTTAACCTCTCTTCCCACTGCCTTACTAGTCACTCACCCCATCCTCCTGAAATTTTTTTCCAAGTAGTGAATTCTTGAAATGCCATCAGAGTGGGTATTATGTTTCATGAAATGTAAGAATCAACTTTGGTTACCATTAGGAAAACATCATTCAGTTTTGAGAGCATGGTAAGGATCATGCAAGACAGTGTGTTGAAATTATATGTTTTACTTGGTTAGGACTATTTCTTCTCTGAACTGAGCATTGTACACTGGCATTCTTTAGAGCATGACTTGAAAAAGTGTTGCATCATAAATTACAGCGATTTTTTTTTTGCCTTGCTTTTGATTTTGAGGAATAATGTGGGACTATAATTTTTTTCTTAAGGTTTAAAATGATTGGACTATCTTAAAATTTATCATCTGATGGGCAGCCTAGTAAGTTTGAAATGCTTTGCAATTATATCCCATAACAAAATTATATAAAGTATAAAATATACATCCATAGAATGTGCTGCCCAATTTTTCTGTTTATTTAATTCTGTCCATTGGATCTTTCCATTCAGGAATATTACTAGCATTCTGATGAGAGTACTCATCCAGCAATACTGAAAATAATGGAATGTTCCATTCTCAGGAATTGTGACAGTGTTGAAAATGCTTACCATCTAAGTGCTATTGAACGGGAAATAATCCCATTTTCTGCCCCAAAGGTGTTTCAACAACATGAAACTTTTAAACAAAATACCTGAATTCTTTTCATATATGAAAAGTTAAAATAATTTCAAACATTCATTTAAAAAGTACGGCTACAGGTGCCTCTTATCTGATAAGAACATTTCTGCCTTATTTGTAATCTTGGCAAGGGATCTAGTTACCATCTGCTGTCATTAAAATTCTTCTGGAAGTTTTTTAGTGAAAACTTTAATGATTGCCCAATTAAATATATATTTTATAGCTTTCAACTGTCTTTATGCAAGAATCTAATCCAATCTTCAAAAAATGTCTTTATGCCGTATGCAAGAATCTAATCCAATCTTCAAAACATTGCATATAAGGGTTCCATCTAATCTTTAAAAATTTGATGAACAGCAAGCATCACAAGTTCATGGTAGGGACTGAGACATAAGCAGCCATTGAGGGAGAAACCCCAGTGTATGCTGGGAAAAACAGACTGAGAAGTAGAAGACTGGACTCTAGATCCAGCACTGCTACTATTATCTGGGTGCCCCAGTCACGTCTTTTTCCCACACTACACTGAAGGTCCTCGTCTCTAAATGAGGTGGTTGGTCAAAAATTTAGATCTAAGGGATTCCTATGGTCTTTTAAAGGTTTAATCTTTTGGTATGAAAACATCAGTCATGACTAGAGAGTTAAACAGTGCTTCTAAACTTGGTTGTTTCATTCAACTAAGTTTAGCTAATAAAGATTATGAATGAAAACAAATATAAGTATTCATTAATCATAACTAGATTCATCATATCAAGATGAATTAATAAGTAACTTACCAAAGTAGATGATGAATTTCACAATTTCTAGTGCCTGAAAGCCATAGCCATAGCGTCAATCTGCATACTCAGCCTTTAGCAGGTCCATCTTGTCCTTGGGCTTAGAGTCACAGAAAGCTAGTTTGGAATATAAATTAGAGAGATGCTTCAGAACTGGCTATGCTGGGATGGGACTGGCAATTACAATGGCCCAAGTTTAGGGCAATAAGGTTCTGTGCTATGATAATTACAGATTAAGCGTAAGAGCACACACAGCAGATAATTTATATTCATCAAATCCATAGGTCTTGGCAACTCATTGGCTATTAAGGGAAAAGAGGAAGAAGGCCATGTTTGGCACTCAACTTTGGAGTTGTAAGGACTAAAGTCTAGGTGAATGGAAAAACGATGGCGATAAACAAGATGGAAAAGTAAGAGAAGCAGCATTGATAGGAAACTTATTTTTCTTGTGAGTTATCTTTACTTTGAGGGCCAGTAGGGCAGTTAGTAACTTCAAAGCAAAGTTTTGGAGAGAGTCAGGGGCTGAAGATAAGTATTTTGGAGTCATTCACACACACATAAAAGGGATAGTTTGAATGCATGAGAAAGTCGAGTAGAGTTTTGCTTATTATTAAAAGTGTTTGCAGTGCTGACATTGAGACTCACTCTTCTTGGTAGTATCAAAATAAGATTAATCACATTAAGGTATTTGTTAAGGTCAATGTTAAAGAGTCTGATATGTCATTCTCAACTGTGGCTTTTATAGTACTCTGTATTAATTATGTAAGGCAGTGGTCGCTGGTATTGTGAACTGCAATTTTAAGTTGTCAAATCATTCAATTGAAGGCCATATTTGGAGGTCTTATCACCTGTGGAACTATAGTACTTTCCCACGGATCATAGGAAACTTGAAAAACTTTATGGTAATACAAGCTAAGTTTCCTTGAGGTGTAAAAGTGATTTTTTATATCATTCCTGTTGGTTCTGGCATCTACTCCTAACAGTGGCATTCTACTTTCAAGTAGATTGAGTTCCCTACAAAGTGTGCTCTTGTAAGATAAGAGAATCTCAGGATGGGAGGAAACTTGAAGGAATCCAGTCCATCTACACAGAGCATGGGTTACCTTTGCAACATCTCCATGGAGTAATTGTGCAGCCTTCATAACCACCCAACCCCATGCCCTCTTTTTTTCTTCCTATTCAATTTGGGCCTTCCGTATCAGAAGCAGGTTATGTGTTCTAGTGTCTCTACCCTCCTAGTTATCTTCTGAGGCCTTGGCATGGGCATGGGATTGTATTTAGTTACCTTAAAACATCTTTCTAAAATGAATCCACAATAATGCAATGCACTATTCACTCCCAAAAATTGTCCTCAGAAAACTAGCTGGTAAGCATATTTATAATTATACCCCAATACAAAGCACATTCCTGAGAGTAAGTGGTAAAGCAGCCCCCATTTTATAACCACATAATACAAACCACCACCACACAATATAAAATAACAGAATTTGTGAGCTGCTTATTTTAGAATACTGTTTTCTTAACATATGCTTGATAAGTTGGTAAGAAAAAGAACAGCTAGTTTCTCATTGTTACGTTCTTCTCTCATACTAAGGGACCTCACAGATATGAACACAGTCATATAAGGAGAGGCAATGTCAGTCACATTTTCCTGGTGAGGAACAGATAAAATATTATGCTAAAGTGTGTGTAAATGCTTTATAGCAAACTATAGGTTCCCAGTTCTCAGAGCCACTGTTTTATTTATAGACATTTTATCTTAATATACATTTATATTTCCTTGTTGAAATGAGTGTTGTGATAATGATTATTATTTAAATAGCTGCCGTGTTTTGATCATCCATGAATGCCAGATCCTATACTTGATGTATTATTTCATGTAGTCCTCGCCCTTACCCTGTGCCAATAGGAAGGTGCCAATAGGGCCATGTTAGTGGCCTCAGATCAGTCAGCAGAGATGGGGTGCCCCTGGTGTTCCAGCCCAGGTCTGATTCTAAAACCTAAATCCTCCCTTGATTTCTTCACATCACCTCAACTATTGGGATTGGTATTAGAGACAATCATGGAGGCATTTTCACAAATCCCACCTTGTTTTTTTCTTTCCCATACTCTCTCTTTGCTCATTATCTTTTCCTTCTTATTTAACAAATCACATGATTCTTAAACATCAAAAGTTGCTGAATTTTTTTTCACTAGAAGCAATAGAATAGCATAGTTTATATGAAATGCTCTAAGATTATTCTTCCCATCTACAGTTTGCATGTCCAAGAGAAGATTAACTTAGGCATGAGGATGTGGGCAGAGTCTATAATTTTGCAGTTAAATATCAAAATCCTCCTATGTAATTTACAACCACAATAGATATTTCACTGGCTAATTTTTGTGATCCAGAAAAGTTATCTTTATGGTGCTTCATAAAATTTGTTATTTATATTGCTTTTACCATGAACATTAACAGTAACCTCCACTCCAAATTCTTGCTTTATGGCCTTTGGTACGGTGATTTTTCAACCCTGATTTCAAATGAGAATCACCTGGAGTCCTTTCAAAAAAAATCAAACCAATGCTAGACTCCACCCGAAACCCAATGAAACAATTTCCCAGGATGGGGCCTGAACATCTGAATTCTCAGTAGTCCTGGTGATTGTAATGTGTAGCCAACTACTGTTGGACCCTTAATTCAAGAATAACTATTATTGCCGAGCAACTTTTGAAAATAGTGCCAGTTCATAAGGGTGAAACAGACAAAACAGACATGTGTGGGGTAAGATAAGAGATAAAGGTATCTATCATTTGGTCAGATACTAGTTTAAAATATAAAGCAGTCCAATAGTCCCATGTTGTTTATCAATAGAGAATTGTAAAACTTGTGGCACTGCCTATTGCAGACAAGACTATCTGATAGAGAATTATCTCAGCCTAAAGGTCTAAGAGAAGAGAGCCAAGTGCACACAGTAGGACATGATGGTGAGTTTAATGGATACTGGCTTCATAGAATAAGAACATTGCTGCTAGATACGGTACAGTCAGGACTGAGTGAGCTTGCTGCTGAATTCTATATACCATGGGTGAGTGAGGCACTAAACAGGAGAGAAGATGGGATATTGGCCATAACAGAAATGCTTTTCAAATCTACACTTAATAATACGCAAGCGTTTTCATGTCTTACCAGATGATTGGTAATGTACCCTAGAGTCCTCTTTGTTTTTAGGGAAAATGTCATGGTTAGAAAATCTCCTAACAATAAACATCCCTGTTTTTATAGTTTCTATAACTCCTGCCCAACTTTAGATTAACTACTGGTGGTCAGTAAAACTATAGATAGCATAACTTGAGCTCTGTCTTAATGGGCTAAGTTTTGTGATACGTTGTTTATTCGTGAACTTACTGTTTTCATTTCTCTCCTAATATGCTCTTCTTTGGGTGGCTGGCTTCGTTAAATCTTGTTTATTATTCTTTTCTAGTTCATGAAGGATTTTCGAACCTTTCATAAAGCAGGGAAAGTTCCGTGTAAAAGTGAGGTGAAAGTCTGGGCTTCCTGTCAGACTTAATTCTGCTTGTTAAGGGGGCTCCTTGGGAGAATTTGGGTTCTAGTGAGTCACTAGGCCAAATCCCAATAACCACAATTGCCAAAAGTAATTAGACTGAAGAAAGCCAGGCTCCCTGGGAGAAGGGTCATCACAGCACACTTGAGCCATTGCTCCGTGGTCAGACCTAGTTACTTGTCCCTAAGGATTGGGAGCAATCATGAGTTACAGAGAGCAGGAAATCCACCAGAAAACAATGCTTTCCACCAATTTTTTTTTCCCCTCAATAGGTTATTCACCCTACGCATGCAAGAGATGGAAATAGGCCACTGGTATACGTGCATAGTTTATGTCACCATCATCTTATAAACCACCTTGTCTGTCTGCAAGAGTATACAAACACACAGAGACAGAACTCCTGTCGTCATCATTCCAAGTTCTCCTCCTCCCTTCCTGAGTAGATAAAAAGGGCCCAAGGAATTTAGTCTGAATCTTTGTAAAAAGAGGTGTCTGGTTAGGAGGCAAAGGGAAGGGATCCTTGTAAACATCCTTAGGTCAATTTAGATAGGATATTAGAAAAGTAACATTTGGAAATAAGAAAATAGTAGTACATTACACCAGGACAGAGGTTCTATAACCTCTAGAGGTCAGAAAAGGCCAAGAGCAAATGTATGAACTTCTTGTACTGAAAACAATACCATGTAGAAACATGGTGCTATAAGTAGCTAAGCAGAAGTTATCAATAACTAAGCGGTGCTCTAATTTTAAACTTTTAGTATTCTTTAAATTATTTTTTTTTTAAATTGAGGAATAGTGTGTTTTCCAGGACCCATCAGCTCCAAGTCAAGTAGTTGTTTCAATCTAGTTGTGGAGGGCGCAGCTCAGTGGCCCATGCAGGGATCCAACAGGCAACCTTGGTGTTATGAGCACTGCGCTCTAACTACCTGAGCCAACCGGCCACCCCATAATTTTAAAATTTTACAAGGTTATAAAGAAGATTGTTAAATCTTTCTATAGGCAAATATTCAAGGAGTGCAAACATACCTGTACTTACTAACATAAGGGAAAGTTCGCCTTTGCAACTGTTAGCAATGCCTCAAATACCAAGGAAAGATACTCTTTCACTTCATGTGATTGATCTTTAATGGAACAAAGACACACAGCTCCCATGGATTGTATCCTTAATGTGATGAGTTTCACATTGCTTTATGATTCGGAATGACTTCAGTGTACTCAGTACTTGTATGACTACTAGCTCTCTTTGTTTAAACATGTAGATGTGTGATATTGCTTATTTTAAATCCATAGACAGGCAGGCAGTCAGATTCATTTTCTGTCTAGCTTTCTCTGACAACTGGCAATCTCCAGATCATATTTAGCAAATAAACACTGACCTCATGCACTGTGCACACCAGCAAGTTATAATGACCTGTAGTCCATATATTACCAATCTAATGGAGCTATATATTTTATTTTCTTTGGTCTTAACTTTGACCATGAGATAATCTAAGAATAGAAGGATCCTAATTTTTGGAAACTTAGCAGCAAAATTGTTACACCTGTGTTTATATGTATCACTACCTTTGGATGGCATGTAGTTTCTGCCATGAAACACAAACGATATAGACAAATGCTTCTTGGCCACAAACTAAATGAGCATATACTGAGCAGCTGAACATTTGTTTCTTACAGAATTCAATCTTATTTTCCAATGTATGACTCATTTGTTGATTTAAGTCCAAAAGTACCCTCATTACTATTTAGTAACAAGACATAAAGCACAAAGGGGTATCCCCAGCCCTTCTTGCCTCAATTCACTCAATCATTTCAAGCCATTCTCAAGATGGTAACTCTTAGCCCACTCTACAAAGACTAATATAATTTAAAAGGGGCCGCCTCTCTTTTCTATAGCACATTTCTAAGACATCCATCCAACTTCCCAGTCTATCCAGAGCTTGATGTAGATCCAAGCTTTTAACAGAGATCAGCGGGATTCCTTTGGAAGCCAATTAGCTTGCAGGACCATGTCCGTGCATACTGGGTCCTAATACAACCAAAAATATGTGCTATTCCACTCAGCACCAAGCCTCCAGGACCCAGCACTGATTCACATGTATTTTCAGATTTATGAGCATTATGTGCTCATATCTCAAGGTTTAACTGCCAATGGAATAAGGAAAAGTTTCAGGAAAAAGAGCTCCAAACCATCTCAGGCTACTGCTGCCATTCTCAGCACCCATGTAGACATCTCCCATGCCAGGAATTCATTATAAACTGTTTGCTTCTGAACTTAATATTTTGCCCATACTGTACGCGGAGGGCTTACAATCCCAGAAAACTTTAAGCAATAGCTTTTAACCAAACTTACTTAAATCACAGGCTGAGGGATCTGAGTGTTATTGTTCATCAGATAAGAACACATCTCAAATGAAAAGTGCCAATCTTTTCCAGTGCAGGATATTTTCTCCACCCTTCCTAGCCCCAAACTCACTTCCTCATCCACACCCCAAATTCTAAACCACTACTAAGATGAGTTGAACAGCCTTAATTTTAGAATCTTATGAAGAAAAAACAAACACACAGATAGCTGAGTTAATTTATAAAACTGCTGCGTTTATCTTGGCAGATTTCAATCCTCTCCTTTCTAACTCTTGCATGCTGACTCTCTCTCAGCAGCTCATGGAAGGAGCAAGTCAGTTCTCTATATGCAGGGTCTTGAGGACCCTTGCACAGAGTAAGTTCAGTGTTTCTTCACACTTCTTGTATTTGAGGTTTCTTTCCTCAGATACAATTTATTTACGGGGTCTCTGAAACCTAAATAAATAATCCCTTTAAACTTGAAGCCAATGGAGAGTCATTTTTATAAGCACAATAAATGAAAAGTGGCTGTTCAGCTATTTCCTTGAACTGGTCTATACACTGAAGTATCTTTTTGTGAATACAAACCTTTAAGATGCTAGCAAGCAGTTCCCTGAGATTCTAGGGCTGCTGAAAGTGACATGACCAGGGCCCAGGCCTCTCCCCTCCCCCCCATACCAGCCCCCTGTTCCTGGGAGGATGCCAACAATTTTGCAGGATTCATTCTGACAACTGCTCTGGTGTAAATATTTAGAGAAATCCCTTCCATTAGAGATTAAACAAAGTGTGAGTAACTGTTACGAAATGATAGATCTTATTAATGTTTGCAACAGCAGGCCTTATGTGTTCTGATGCACAGACTCCAATACCGTACACTGAAGAAAACACTCAGGGGGAAAGAGTCAAGACAGGAATTAGTTTGAACTGTATGTAATCTGAACTGCAAAATATTATTTTAAGTTATCATTTTAGAGATGACATGTTTTAAGTGCACAGAATGTAGGGGAAATTAGTTAATTTAAATTGAAAGTAGCCAAAAATTGCTACTGGTGTTTTAATGGTTTAAAAAAGGTTGAGGGTAATTACAGATTTTTTTTTATCACCATGCCAATTCAAACACAGTTCTTAACTATTTCTCTATATTTGCACCAAAATAAAGTAATACATCCGAGAACCTATGTGATATAAGCTCTGGTTTCTATATAATTATCCAAGAACTATTGAAAGGGATAATGATTGGGCTCTAAGGCTGATATCCAATGTCACTTGTTAAAATAGGATAACACTCTAGCCTCCAGGAAGCTCACCAGAGTTCCACTTCTTGCTTTCCTGTTTGCATGGCTTTTTCAAGTGTTTATTATATACCAGGGGATTATATAACTATGTAATTTAAAATGTCAGAGGCTTCATTGACTGAATGTCAAATTATTTCTGCAGTATTAATGATTACCTTGACACATGATTAGAATAGGTGTATATCCTTTAGACTAATTATTGTTTCCTCCTTCCATTGATGATTTAAGGTCAACACTAAAATATGAAAAAACTTGAATGTTAATTCAATGTCTTTATTGATAAAGTCACAGTTTAAGATTTCTTATTAGTATATGCAGCTTTTCTTTACAGGATTAGGATTTTTGTTTTCTTTTTACTTTATATTACATTTTTTTTCCTACAGAAAAGCATTTTAGAAAAAAAGATGCTATGTAAATAATGTTAGAATATCTACAATGGGATTTTCTCTTTTATTTCAAACAAATAATGATAATCATTCACTGCTGAGTCTCCAATTGAATCCCACTTGAATCCTGTATTTGTTCATGATTTAACAAAGAAAATAATAAAAATAAGCATAAGAGAAATGACATGGAAACTTCATAAAGTTCCGTGAAGGAGAATAGCACCTTTCTAATTGCCTTCCTAGAACCTAGATCTTAAGTTTAGACTATAATTAGAGAAATCCACATTGGGGACCAAATGGATTGATTTCTTATTAATACTCTGCTGTATAATTTAGACAAATCATTTAGTATGTGATTTAGCTTCATCCATTATAAAGTGGAACTCACAACCTTTCATTTACCTGAAAGCAGGAGACTGATCTTGAAGGCCCTCCAAGAGCAAGTTCAAAGATCTTTTCCTTTTCCTTCTTGGAGCATGCTTTTGTCAGACAGTTGTCTGACAAAACTTCAAGAATGTGGAGTTAAGGCTTGAATTCAAACATATTATTGTTGTACTTTAATGTAGGTTTTAGATGATAGTTTTAGAAAGAAAACATGAAAAAAGGTTTTTGGGGAAAAAATGATGGAGGAATATTGAAATTAAACTTAGCCCTAATTAAAACAGCATAAACTCATTTATTCAACAGCCATTTGTTGAATAAACCTTTAATATGTGATGGTATTACCAAAGGGAGCAAAACTACTCATGAAACCTGCCATTGTTGCCCGTAGCAGTGGCTAAGGAAAGAAAATACGAAGCCAAAATTAAATAACATTTGGCTTAAGATAAATTAAATACTGTTACTCTTTATAAGCTCTATAACATTTTTTAAAAGGCTTGTTTAAATACAATTGGAAAGTGATTAGGTAGTTTATAAATGAGCCTAATGTAAATGCAGATTCTTCTCTGGAAAACAAAGATACTAGACATCATGGGGATGAAACAGGAAGGTGGAAGGAAGATGAACTGAAAACACTGGAATTTATTGGGCCTCTCAGTGTTTTCTTGTCTGAAAATTTATGACCAATGAACGCGAGTCATCATTTAGCATGACGTTTGTGACAATCATAGGAAGTATGCTATGCGCACTGTAAACGTAGTTGGCATTGTTAGGTAAAGCTTGTAATGGAGTGGCGTAGTTTGGCTGAGTGAATTTCCATTTTTGGCACATTGACTAATTTCTATAGTTGAACTTTCACACTAGTTCATTAACTGGAATTACTTTTACCAAACAAACATTAAAATATTTTATGTTTAAAAATAGTTCTTTTTTGTCCATCTCTCTGAGGCATTTTTTCAAACCTTTTATGGTAAACCCTTGATCACTACATGGAACATACAATCCTATCGATTGAAAGCACCAGTTTGGCAAACACACATCAGCAAGTTATTTGGATTTCTTATGTAAGTCTGTTGAAGACCGTGCCTAACATCAATTGATAGCCTTAAGATGTCAGTTGCCAGAATTCAGAGACTTCAAAATAACATGATCCAGTCCTTTTCTGTATGCTTATTACAAAGAGAAGGGCTTTGAGTGACTATCACGTATTTTTATGAGTTATGTCATGTAGCCCTCAAAGCAATCTTGTGATATATTGATAACTATTTTACACATGAAGAAACTGAGACTCAGAACAATTAAGGAACCGAGGAAAATGACCTAGCCAGAAATGGTGGAACTGAGTGTACATGCAGATCTTCTGCCCTGAAGCACAGTGTCCCCATTACACTCTGCTTTTCATTAAGCTTTTTGTTAAAGGAGAATGCCAGAGGAGGGTTAAATGATGGAGAGTTCTCTTTCTTCAGCTCAGACTAAACTACTAATGCCTCCTTAAACAAAAAGGAGTAAGAGACAGTAAACCAGACTCATTGACAGAAGTGGTTACTGGGGAAGTGCAATGAGAAGCCTTTAAACTGTTTTTAAAGCAGGAGCCTGATAAGATCATAACTATTGTTCTTCAAAGATCACTCTAATTGCTAAATGGTAGCAGTGCTGGTGTTAGGAAATGGAAAGTTGTGAGCTCTGTTAATTAAGGAGATAGAATCCATAGGAAACGGAGATTGGAGATGGATGCCATTTAGTGAAATAGAAAATATTAGAGAAAGAACATTGTGTGGGTTAGATATTCCACATATTTTAATAGTAAGGAAGATTTTGGAGGATAATATATACAGCATAATCCCCTTGTGTTACTTTCAGAAAAAAAAAGGCCAAAGTAGTTACTTGATTGGAGAAAAGAGTAGAAACAACTCCTGAGGCCATTTTGTAACACCAAATGCCACATAGCGGATGGATGGTTCAAGGACTGACATTCCAGAGCAGTGCTCTGCAGAGCTTCTGGCAGTCTGATTTCTTATTTGTTTAATTCATGGTCATTTCAAAGAAAGTTTTCTGTTCACTGGATGAAGGGTTATTTCACAATCTCTTTATTTCCTTACTCATGAGATCCAAATCTTAAAAAGTTACTATAACTGTTGGCCTAGTCTAACGTGACTCATGATAGGGCACAATTAAAAAAATTACACATGCTCTCATCAATTATAGTTGTCGGTTTTCTCATCTTATGTGTTCTTATTCTATTCCTGAGGATGGTTAAGTTCATGTCTGGCCCTGAGTTTCTAAACTATCATTATGCCCGTTGTTAACAATAACATCTCATTATAATTTTGTATAGCTTATTTGATTTTTTTTCAATACCCTTGTGAAATGGGTAGCGCAGGTTTTACCATTCTCATTTTACAGATAAAGCTCAAAGATCTTACGTGACTTGTATAGTATCACAAAAGCAATAAGTGGCAGCATTTAGCCTCAAATTTCTTATAGGGAACAATTTGTTTTGTTTTACTAGAAGTTCATGGCTTTTCCTGCATTGCCAATATCCCCATTTATCTCATGTGAAGCTCCTGCTGTTACTATAATTTCTTTGGGTTTGGTATTAAAAACATGTAAGTTGGGGGAAATCTTTATGTGGATGAGATTATTCTTACTGGCTGACAAGGTGCATTGGTGGATCTTTAAAATTCTTTCATATTTGAATACCCATGTGTGAGCCCCTCATGGGGGGTAGGAGACAGGAGGGAAAAGGGTGCCAAATAAACTATTTTAAAGCCTTAACAAAAATGCTTTCAAATCTAAGAATAAAACTCTAGGCCCATGGCTACCCTAACAGTTCTTATAAACTACAAATAATTGTTAAAAAGAGATTTGTAGTGATATATTATTTTGTAAAATGATGAAGAAAAAAAATCCCATTTTGTTATTTCACTGTCTATAATCATTATTTTTGTTAGATTTAGGGCAATGAATTAGGACTCTGACATTAGCTCCCTAATTAAAATTGATCAGCAAGCCTTTTGGGGAGGCAGAATGTCCAAAGCAACATGTTTGTTGGGGTTGTGATGGAAAATGAGCCATGTTGGATCTTTTTGTAACAAAAGATTTTGCCTCTATAGTCTCCACGGAGAGTGATCATTTATAATGCACCACAGGAAAATTTGTTTTATCCTGTAGGGAAGAGGGAAGATCAGAGGAATTACTGTCAGGTGTCTCTGCTCTTATTCTGGGCAATTTTCATGACTGACTTTCCAGGCCTTGTCTTCACAAGGACAACTCACCTAAAACTGAATGATCTCAAACACTTGAAAATATAATAATGTAATGGAATGTTGGTATTTAAGGAATCAAGCTTATCTCCAGCAATTTGAGCTCTCTTTGGCTTTGGAAAATGCTTGAATCCATACCTAAACTCTTGCATGCTCAGGAGTGATGTGTCAACTGCTGGGTTGAATGCATCCCCCCAACTTTATTCTCTGAATTTCTGTAACACGTGAACAACATATTCTAAAATTTTATCATAACCTTCTAAACAGTGATGTTTCCTTACCTTCACAGTGAACTTCTTAGCCTGCTCCTTATGTTGAATCTCAACTTTTTGTCTCCTCTGTTCCTCTCCATAAATTTCAGTCAAACCAAAACCAAAAAACAACAACAAAAAAAATACCCTGAAATTTGACACTAACACTGGATGATGCTGATCAAGGCACCAAAACTCCATAAGCTTGAGTTTTGTTTTTTGGGGGAGTTTTGTGCGATTTTGCTTTTCTATAAAATGAAGGAGTATATTTACTCTTTATGATTTATTATGAACCTGTTAATATGCTTTGTCCTGGGCTATGTGTTTGAAATGTAAAGGGCAAATGGGAAAATAAGATGAGTCCAAGCTCCCAGGACCTCAAAATGAAATAATCATTTTTTACCTGCTGTTCTCCCTCCCTCACTTATCTTTCTAGTGTGATACCTGAATCCACTTTTTTCAGTTAATTACATTATTTTGTGCCTGGTCTCCCAAGGTAGAAACCAGAAAATCAACATTTGTTACTCCTTCGCTTGCCTACTTAAAATTGATTGTCAAATCCTGTCAATCCTGCCCATTCTTCTTTGGAAATAACTTTAAAATCCATGCCCTCTTCTTGCATACCATCAATGCTATTCAGTCATAGACCATGACACCCTATCGACTCGCTCAACTTTTAATCTTTCCTTCGTTGATTCTTCTCTCTGCCATCAGGTCTTAAAACCAAATTAGATAATGTCACTGATGTGTCCATAAATAGTTCCTTCAAAATGCATATAAGGTTCAATTCAAACCCCCACCCAGTTTCCCCTTATTTTAAAAATTCAGCTCAAATGTCAGGTCTTTCGAGTAGGCTCTTCCAGGTGGTTGGTTATTTTCTATCTGGCAAGGTCTTGTGCATAGTACTTAGCACACTGCTTTATTTTGTTTATGATTTCTCATGATACTAGGAACTCCTAGGTCTTATCTACCTTTCCATCTAAAGCACCAAGCACTGTTTGACAAACTGTCTTAAGAAAAAAGAGGAAAATATGTTGGGTATGTTCTATGGTCGTAGAACTTCTTGAAACATAGGTTGACATTCAATATGGGGAGATATTTTAAGATGTTCAATATGAGGAGATGCTGTAAAGTAATTATATTGGCTGCCCACAAATATCATAAGAATTTTTCTACTAGACATGATTAAGTAGACTCTTCTGGGGAAGTTGTTTAAACTAGATCCCTCTAAAGCTCCAAAGGTTTACAATTCTATGAGCTGTATGGACCTCCGTGTTCTCCATCTGTCTAAGTTCTTCTTTTCCTTTATGTCTCACAACTGTTCCTGTTTTCTATAGTCTTCAAATGCCTCAACCATCAGTAATTCCTCCTGCCTTTTAATTTCTGTTCCACTAAATTTCTAGTCTATATATTTATGGCCTGTTAGACTATAAAGAGACTATTTTATTAAATGTATTGTAGGCTTCTTGATCAGAGACCATGTTTTGTCTCTCAGGCCCTAATAGGATTATTTCCAATAATCACTGAAAAACTACTTGTATGTAAATATGGCAATGATGTGATACCAAATGTGTAGTATTTGTATCATCTGCATCACATTTACCTGGGGTGCTTCTGATACATGCATCTACCTAGATCCACCTCTTCATTCCTGAATCAAAATCTTATGGAGTAAAAACTATGCATCTGAATTATTACAAATTTCCCCAGGTCGTGTTTATAAACAGTAAAGTTTTAGAATCCCTGGAAGACCTTCGGGTTGTTTATACCGCTCGGGGATCATTTCTATAGCATGCCTTGCCTCTTTCGGTCTGTTTGAGTAAGTTCTTGTCTTCAGAGTAGATTCCAGAGACTTCTTACCCAGATGTTGTGTGAGACCATCATTGATACCCATTAAAAGCTGTTTCTGCAATCCTTCAAAAGTAGCCTCTCCGGTGACTATTTGTGAGTCTCTGGCTCCCTGAGGCCCCCCCAAATCTTCTGTAAGAAAGAAGCATCAGCATCTGCCCTCTTTCCAGCCTCCTTGCTTGTAGGTTTCTGAGAGAATTATTATTGACTAAAGTTTCCATCTGCCTCAAATGAGTGTACACAGTACAAGGATGTAGTTAGTATTAATACTTTTCAGGTAAAGCAAAATGCCTTATACCTACTGATTTGTAATGCATGCATGTAAGAGGACTGGGTGCTTACATACGATCTCACTTAATTCCCCCCTCCCCCCGACAATATCTATTCAGTAGATACTCTCATGTTACAGATGAGGAAGCTTAGGCTCAAAGAGGTAAACAACTTTTGTCTAAATAAATCATCAGACTGTGAACTCCTTGATACAGATTATGGGTTTTATCCATCTTTGAATGCTCACTAACAAACAGTGTCTGGACATTACATAATTTGTTTAAATGAATAGCGGGATGAAGAGATAAATCTCGGTTATTCAGCTAGTAAATGTTAGAGCTCTGTATGAGCCCAAAGCCAGTTCTCTGCGACCCAGTCCCAGGTCTCCTCTGGGAAGTGTGCGGGGCCCATTTCTGAGTAAGGTGGCGATACAGTGAGCATGCATCTACGAAGCCAAATGCGTCACTCTCACAGAGGTGCATGTCAGCACCTCCTGTTCTCTCAGCAGTTTTGTGATTCTAGGAGAAAAATCCACTTGTTTTTCAGCTCAGGATTTTACATGTAACACATAAAGCTGGATTTATTTAATGGTATACCCACTATTTGCACATCTTCTCATTCCTGTTCAAACACCACAAGTCCCTTGCCTGCTGTTTGCTTATGCTAAGACTTCAGCCATCAGATATTCTACTTGAGCGTGCTCTGTGGCAAGAAGATCCAAGTTTATGCATAATATAACAAAGTAGAGTTTGTTTTTAGCACAAACTGAAGTTTGTTTCATTCAAGAATATGAACTTAGCAGTTATGGAATCATACCCATGCAGATTCATTACCATTAAACTATCACATTTTCTGTTTATGTTGATTTCTAATTAATTCTCTCCTAAAAAAAAAAAAAAAAAAAGGAATGGCTCCTTCAGCCAGACCAGAGCACATAATGATTCCCACTGTTGGATGAACACTGTTGGATCTGTCTCATGAAAAACGCTGTTATTACCACCCACTAACTCATCAACAGGTCCTGGCTCTCTACAGAAACTGGGTCTCCGTTACCCCTATCCACACCCTCTTGTCCTCTATTCACCTCCACTTGGGAACATGGCCACTTGGAGAAGGAGAAGTGTTCCCTCCCTTCCCTACAGCTGGAGATGCTGATTCAGTACCTTACATTTTTACACCCGTGGCAGAGTGCATTAACCTTATGATAGAATTTCTACTTGTGGTTAGAAAAAGAACCACTGTTTTTGTTTCTACAAATGTTTTTTGTTGCAGTTTTAGCCACAGAATCAACAATAGTGATCTGGTAAGTCATAGGAAAACGAATAGAGTTTTCAATACTTTTGAAGAGTCAACTTGGGACTGAGCCTGTAGGTCATTAACTCATTTCATAGAAAAAGGAACATCATGTTGAGATTCTAAAAGGAGGGTTGTATGAAAAGCAAAAACTATAGTGTTGTTGCTCTAAATTAGACTGTGTTAACATTCACCACTAATGGCAAGAATTCGGAAAATACAAAAAGATTATGCACGAGATTGCAACATGTTTTACGTTTTAGTCTCTGTATTTATTCCTATAACCTCTTATATATTTCATAATTTCCCTGTTTCTCCTCACCACCACCACCACCACCCCCCACACACACTCCAGGAAAAGAGATTGAAAATTTAAAACCCCATAGCAAACTAAAATTATTGCTAGAAGGAGATGGGAGGAACAAAGGAGAAATGAAATGTTCCCAAGAGCAAGGAACACGTAGATCAATGCACAGTCTCTTCAAAGATTATAATCTGGATGTAAATTCCCAAGTTATAGCTAATTAGAACATTCTCCTCTAATATAAAAATTAATAAGAGAACATGTTTTCATGGAATACAAGATGCTGGTTCTGCTCCATAACCCATAAAATTAACAAAAATTAAAGTGAATAACTATAGCAGGCAAAATGTGTTCTTGCCTTCTTTCTGATATTTACTTGCAATGCAGAATTTAAAAGCACTTGGTATAAAATCCCAGCTTTTTGCTTTGGTCCACAAGGGCCTGCAGGATCTGTCTTTAACCTCCCTCTCTTATATCTGGCTTTAACCTCTTATACTACCCACAGCACTAAGGCCTTGTTAGTTCCCTTGGTGCTGCTCCTCATGCCCCCTTTTTCCCAAAGCCTTAAACTCTTTGCACTTGCTGACGCTCCACCTGGAATACTCTTTCTCAGGCTTTCATGGCTGACTCCTTCTCATCCTCCAGGTCTTAGCTAAAGGGTAACCTTCTTAAAGGGCTTTCTCTGACCACCGTATTTAAAGTAGTTCCCCAGAGCCACTCTCTACCTTATCCACCTGTTTATTTCCTACACAACACTCATCATAATATATAATCAATTTTTTGTGTACTTGCTTATTTGCTGATTAATATCCTGAGATCAAGAACCAGATGTCTTGTTCACGCCTACATTTTCTGTATCATGTGTAGTGTTGGGCACATAGTGAGTTATCAGAAGTTTTTGTTACAAACCTTAAACACAGCCTCCATAAAGTATATACAATGCAGCCCACTCTTGTCCATCTTTTATTTTTAGTTCTAACTCGATAGCCTGTGGATAGACAAAGCGCAGCCACCAGCCACCAAGTTGGCATCTAGCTACCAAATATTCATCATATCTTAGATTTCAGGAATTCTATATCTGTCATCATTTGCTAGCCATTTTCCTAATATTCTGAGCTGGCTTGATTTTAGTGGAAAGTCTAGTTAATTGCTACCTAATGTTAGGCCTGTTTTATTGCTGTGGTTTTATTTTAAAGTATTTATAGAATATAAATATTAGACTCCCTTCAGGAAATTATTGTTCAGTAAGAGAAAGAGAAAGATTTTCCAAGTTCTCAAAGAAAGAGTTTCCATTAAAAACAGTATGTTTCCCCACATAATAATGGTGGAGCCCTAACTGGCTGTATTCAGCAACTAGTGAACACATTCCTCTCTGAGACTGCTAGGAGTTTGTGAACCCCTTGGGGTGGGCACAAACTTTCAGAGTATTTAAGGTTGATTCACTGGGACAAAAGATGTGACAGGCTCTGTTATCCTAACTGTTCAGGTCAATTAATGTCTGTGCTCTTGACTTTGATAAGAGACCAAATAGAATGTGTGTGTGCGTATCATGTGTCTAAATATATATACATACTCATGCATACATATGTATATTTAAAGAATATCAATACATTTTTATTCATTTAATAATTAAAGCATTGGTGTATTAAAACATTAAAGCCATCAGATGTACCAGTATTTCAAAAATAGTAAATTTTTTTTTTTTTAACTTTAACAAAATTTATTGGTTTTCCTTGATTGCCTCTGGCCCAGCTTTGGAAGGGCAAAAAGAGTAAAATTTATATATGTTTGTATTTGTTTATGTGCCTCGTTCAACAAATTATTAGTCAAAAATGATAACAGGATTATGATAGACCTTTATTCATCCACATATCATTGTTTGAGAATATAACAGAGTGTTGTACTCCCATAAGTAATTATATTTATTGAAAAAGCTTTTGATATTTTGCTGTCAATACCTAACACACTCAAGTTGTCCCAATGGTTGTGGAGCTCCAGTTATTGTCAGTTCTGCCTTGGATGCTTCAACTTATGAACAAATGAGAAACATGGACTCTCCGTGTTTTCTGGGTTTGGTTCAATAGAATTTGAAAGAGATTGCCAAGTAATTCAAAGTTTTAACATTAGATTTTTCTTAAAGTGAACATTGCCAAACATTCTAGAAGAACCATGAAACCTGTCTTTCCCTCACCATAACATTACATTACATGTAAAAGCGATCCTATAGCAATTGAGACCAATAATTTGATAAAAACATGCTGTCCTAAGTAAGGCAAGAAAAGAAGTCTACATTTACTCTAGGTGAATGGGTAACTGACGTATTATAGCACCTAAAAAAGCTTTCATTATTTTGAATAATTTATTTCATAATTAAGCACCCTCAAAGTGTATGTTTTGAAACTTGATTTTTCATCAGATGTGCATAGGCACAGCCCACATAAAATTGATTTTTCAGATACTTTCTGTTAAACATTTATTAGTTTGACACCTATATTCTTTTTTAAAAAACACGCATAAATAGCTTATCTTTCATATTTGTTCCTTTTATCCATTCAAATATCAAAATTCTTTATTGAGAACCTATTTAAAAAACAGCTGCGCTGTGTAGAAGTTGGGATTATCAAGAAATTATGAAGACGAACCAGGCTTCTGCTTTCAAGAAGCATCCAGTCAATGTGAACATCCTTGTAAAAGGCGAGAACATGGAGGAAAGGACAGATGTAAAAATAACTTTGATTATAGAATCTATTGGTCTCTTCTCCTTACCATGTCTCTTCTGCCACTACAGAAAAGAGTAAACAGAGCATGTTGTGAAGACCAGAATGCTATCAGGGGAATCTATGTGTGTGGGAGGTGGTTGGGTTTTTGTTTTGTTTTGTTTTTTTTCTGCCTAAAAATAACTTTTATCAAGTTGTTAATTTATTAATTTTTCATTATTTGAATTATAAAATCAACAAGTTAATATACATTTAGTACTTCCTTCAAATTTAGTCAATACAGTTTTAGAACCTAAAGTCTATTAAATTTCATACTTCTGGAAATTCTCTAGCCACAAATAAATGACCATCAGAGGTAATTGGCAGCCTGCAATAATGGATTTCTTCCACATGGTAATTTATAATAGATGTTAGTACATTTGCAGTTGGGCTTTAGTGAGGATTGAAGAAGGCAGATCCTTAAAGCTTGCACTTAAATTGTTACAGAAAGAGAATTTAGTTAGCAATATTGCAATTGGTTGGGTATGTCATAAACATTGAAAATAGCTAAATATTGTATATTTAGCAAATGCTATAGTACCATTTAAAATTCTCTGTTCTAGAAGTTTTATTTAAAAAGTTGAATAACTTGCATGACAGTAGCCTTTAGAAACTTTTGCATCAGTTATGAGTCACAAGATTATCAAATAGAGAAAGAGTAGAAAGCCTTGTTTAACAGCTAAAGAAAACCTGAAGTACTGACTCAGAGTATCAACAGTTCAGACACTGAAAACTGGTCTAAGTTATGCATTAATATAATACATGTTTCATATTTAACCTTCATATGCAAGTTAAAAAAGATACTTTCCTGTTTTCTAATTTTGGGAAAAGATATACTAATTTTACCATGTATTTGACACAATTGTAATTATAAGATCCCAATTTAAGGTTCTCAAGAATTCTGCCCATTTTTCCACTTATAATTGCCCACATTACACATCTAAAGTTTACTTGTATATAAAGAGATTGTATATAAAGAGATTGGTATGAGTTAGTTCTAGGATCTAACTTTTGATCTAAACTCACTATTGGACCAGTACTTTACAGCATTTATTTGAGTACCAGCTTGGAGTTTCAAAATAAATAATTGGGATAGCTTCTACCATTTTTAACAGCAGTTACCACAGTCAATTATTTAGTTTTCTATGAGACACATGCTTTGAAAGCAAAAGTGGTACAGAAATACAAACTATTATTTAAATAAGCTGATAATATATCTTTTTTTTTCTCTTGCTAATGTTCCTTATTTTGGACTACATTTCCTTCTTCTGATATTCTTCAGTACCTCCCCCTTTCAAAATGTCTTCTCTAATTAAGTAGCTACCACCAGAGACTCACATGTATATCTTCAGCAGCCATCAAAATATTGCATCATCTACTAAGCATCACTTTCTAGGTATTTCATATAATCTGCAAAATCACTGATTCCAAGCCATGTTGATATATTTAGTCCTTATTATTCTTATGTATCTTGCCCCAAACCTTCAACTAAAGGCTTTTATTCCCCTCAGCGATCCCGGGCCTTTCTATTGGCGGGAACTCAAAATACGCCTTCTCCAATCTTCTTTCTTATTTAGCCCACATTCTGTTGTTCATGTATGATTGGTTTCACTTCTTAAATATCCTTGGAGTATGCACACCTTCCTTACCACATTACTTTCGATGTGCCATATGTTAAGTTACTATCAGTCTTTTACCTTGATTACTACATGAGTCTCCTTTCTTTCTGTATCTGCCATGCTGTTAGGGAAATTTGTTTTCTAATACCAATGTGATCACATCACTCACCATATTGAAATCGCCCATAACTACAGAATAATTTCCTCAGCACAGCCCACAAAGGGTTCCATAATCTAAATCTGAGCTTCCAATTTCCTTGATGTTCTTCATACCTCCATTACCCACTACTTTTGCATCAGTTGCACTGAACTCATGCTAGTCTCCTTCATGATAGGATCACAATGGTGCTCCCTTCTCTAGCTCCCCTATGGCCACTCCCATTCTGAATATTTCAACTTGTTTTCTAAACTTGAATACAAACATCAGATATTCTAGGAAGCCTCCCCACCAACAACACCTCCACTGCTTGTATAAAATACTAGTACAAAGACATTGTTTGGAAAAAAGGTGATTCAGAAGTGCAAAATGAAATTATTAAAGAAACAAAGAAGAAACATGACAAAGTTGAATTCTATTCTCTGTCTTAGAATCAGAAAATTTTAAGGCCAAAATGGTTGTTACAGTCAATCCAGACCAAAGTTTTCTGTGGTTTCCATATAAAAAGTAAAAACACTTGCCTGAAGATGAAGTTTGGGAAATTTGTGTCTAGTTGTGTAATACTGACTGTATAATTTGAGTGATCCTTATACAGCATTCAAGAAAGCAATCACCATGCTACTCAACTGAAAAAAAAAGTCTAGAATCATAGAATCTGAGCTTCATAGTCTCAATTTTTCTTACCTCCCACAATATAATACTTAAATCTTCCTGAAGAAATAAAATCTGCTGTCATTTGTACCAGCCCATCTTTAAAATTCCCTGATTGAAAACAAACAGACAAATAGGAATGTTCTTTTCTATTTAGGACAACTATGTCTTTTTCAAAAATCTATTTTGTCAAAAACTTTGTTTAAAAAGGAAAAATGGGGAAAAAAGAAAACAGAAAGGATGATTGTAACACAATGTGTGAGTCAACTGTGCTACATTTCATCAGTTTTAAAGAGGGAAATGAGCAGATACTTGGGCTTCCTCATAATTTTGGTGCAAACTGTTAATCATGGGGCCTATACAGCTCTTCCATGGAGAAGGTGCCAAACATCCAAAACCCCATATTTTAAATGGAAATTTATATTAAGGTATGTCATTGTTTGAGGCTCTGAACATGAGTCATGTTTATTTTCGTAGCTGATATATTTAAAGCTATATCATAACTGACAAATGTTTTAGGGTGCTTGAAATTACCATTGTGTTTCCTTTGAGCAGCTGCATTTCAGAGATAGGGATAGATTGACGTGGCCCAGTCCAATCTATCTTCATTTAAACTCACTCAGTGCCTTGAGCCTGGAGTGATTTTCTTTCAAACTGAGGTCTACTTTTCCATAGAGATTTTATGAAAAGGTTTTACAGGGTTTTTAAATCTACACCTCTTGCTTCTTAAAATGGACCCGTTAGATTCAGAACACATGGAGCTCTCTTCATCCCTTTCCTTTTAGGGTCTTTTCCCGCTTAAAATATTTACACATTTTCTGTAAGTCTCTAATGCTGAGTTACTGGCATGAAAAATGACCCTGTTACTTGGAAAGCAGTTTTCACTTACAAGTCCCACAGGTCCCATAATGTCCAAACCTCCTGTGGTCCTTTCTATGTCCGCCCCACCCCACGGAGGAGCATGTACAGGAAAAGCAGACTTCCCTTCCCCCACACATTTCCTCAGTTTATTTACAAAACGTCTTGGAATGAGACTGAGCTGCTTGTGGTTCCTGTGGCTGATTCAGGGATGGTTTCCTCTAGGCAGAGGATGCTGGTCAACTGAGTGACCTCTCTGTAGCTATCCCGGGCAGGCCTGGGGCAAAGATGTTTGGGCTTATGGGCATCCCTTCTAATGTAACCTAGTGGGATTTGTTTTTGTGGTAAAGAACTTAGTAATAATCAAATATCACTGCAAAGACAGACTTAATAATGGCAAGATCCATCAGAGTCTATCCTTCCCACCACCAATAAAGGAAGACAGAAATACACTGGAATCCCTTGATATGCCTACGCATCAACCTTTGCTTCTCATGAGGGTCAGGGTTTTTCTCTTCTGGATTCCTGAGAGGACAATAAAGTTATTGCTATTGTGTTAAAATAGAGAATACATTAGGAGAAGAAATGATCCCAAGCACCAGCTACGTGAGAGATTCACCTTAGTCAGCAATTTTCCATCAGCTCACACGTACGTGTCCATGACCAGTTAATAGAAAGAAGGCTTGAAGTTGTGAATGTTCACGTAACATGAATCTTCCAAATGTTGGTTTATATTTGTTCAGACTTGCTAATGAATAGACTTAGCACAGGGATAGGGGACTCTTGGAAACCTTGGAATTCTCAGGAATATGGGCAGCAGTCGCCCCTAGTGTGGATGGGCCATGTCCTCACCAAATATGTATTTCACTTGAGTAAATGGAAAATGAGGGCACCAAAACCCTAAGAATCTCCAAAGGGTAAAATGCTGAATGTAAGTTATTATAAATATTACTATAAATACTCACATATGATCCATGTGTAAATACTGCTAAGATAAATATTATATTTGCACCATTAATTCAATTGAACTGATAAATATTAAACTCATGTGAGAAGGAATATTTCAGGAAATCACTGGGGGATGGGGTGCTGAACAGCTACATAGTTTCAGAATCAATTTGCATCGGATCAAAGTGTAAAATTGTGTTCTCTAATAGGCCATAGCTGAAAACAGATATCCTGGAACATAGTGTCCCCACTCAAGCTAAGCCCCAGTCTATGCTGTCGTCCTTGCTTGAAGAAATTAAAGACATGTGCTTATCGTCCACCATTAAATGAAAAGCAAAACTAACGTGTATCGATTTCAATGAGTGAGCACAATATTACCCAGTCTCCAATCTGTCAGGGTGCAAGTTCAATAAGAATATTTAACTGTATATCTCCACATGTAAATCCATACATAATCTATAAATAGTTTGTAGCAATATATTTTTATTTTTCAAATGCTCAAATTTTAAGAACTTTGAAATTAACACATATAAAATACCAGATCAAAGAAAAGAGAGGGACAAAAATCCAAACTCATTCACGCTTTATCACCACATGGAAGGCTAATGAAAGAAAATGTATATCCTGCCCAGAGAATGTCATTGAACTTCTATATTGATGATTTAACTTTTGTTTTTGTCTTTCTACATTTGTCCCCCAGTGCATCCTAACGTCAGTCAAGGCTGCCAAGGAGGCTGTGCAACATGTTCAGATTACAATGGATGTTTGTCATGTAAGCCCAGACTATTTTTTGTTCTGGAAAGAATTGGCATGAAGCAGATTGGAGTGTGTCTCTCTTCATGTCCAAGTGGATATTATGGAACTCGATATCCAGATATAAATAAATGTACAAGTAAGTG
Source organism: Aselliscus stoliczkanus (assembly GCA_033961575.1). Taxonomy (NCBI): domain Eukaryota; kingdom Metazoa; phylum Chordata; class Mammalia; order Chiroptera; family Hipposideridae; genus Aselliscus; species Aselliscus stoliczkanus. Next base: position 126,142,831 of record CM066733.1, read on the forward strand.
CCTACACAAAATTATGTTTTTATCTCATCCTTGGGAACATTCCATATTTGAAATAGCCTCTAGGATATTTGTAATATTCAATGTTAAGTAAAGAATAATATTTACCTGATAATTAGGCTAAACCATACTTGGACTTAGCCCTCAGGGCAGGAAAATTTTCACCACTTATGAAAAAACATTCAAGTTTTGTGTTTTATTTTGTGTTTTCATTGTTTCATTAATGGTTATTATTTGGTGAATCTATAGAAAAATACTGTAAGCATCAGTGCCATCTGAATTCCCATTATTTACAAAATCTGAATATTTAATGACTTAAAGAATCAATTTAGCTATTTTCATTTCAAGAAGGATTCCAATAGCAACTAAAACATTTATTTATCAGTTGGAAATAAGTGTTGGCAACACTACCATATCATCATCTGTCATCAGGATCCTGAAAGTCTACTCTCCACATGGTAGACTGAATAGACTTTGAAAATGTAAATTAGGAAATATCAGTCCTCTACCCTACACTACATGTAGCCCTGCCTACCACTCCAAACTCACCTCCTATGACTACCCCTCAACCACTTTACACTAACCTCCCTGGTCTTCTTACAGGGTCTTCCCACCTCAAAGCATTTGCAATTATTTTCTAGACTCACTGTTCTGGGGGTTTGGAAAGGTCTGCCCACATCTTTGCTTGGCAGGCTTTCTCCCTTCATCCAGTTCGTCTCAGATGTCCCCTTCTCAGAAAGGCATTTCATGACCATCTTATCCAAAATAATCAACCTCCTCCTCCTTTTATCAGTCATTTTGCATATTTTTTTCCTACCTTTGGTTCTTTTTTTTTTTTTTTTTCAGAGCACTTATCACTCTGGAACCTGGTTTTAAATACCAATCTGCTCTGTGGTCCTAGGCTAGTTACACAACCTTGCTGAACCTCAGTTTCTTTATCTGTAATAAAGTGGGAATTATAATAGGAGCCACCTCATTGGGTTATTGTAAGGTTTAAATTAATATTGCAAAATACTTGTAGTAGTGCCTGACTTATAGTATCATCATATAAGCGCTAACTAATATTATTTGTATTGTGTCTCCTCTCCTTGAATGTAAGCTTTGTGAAGTCTGGGCCTTGTTTTTCTTCTGTTCACTGCTTTCAATCAATGCCTAGAATAGTGCTTGGCACATAGTGGGCAATCACATACTTGTTGAATGAATGACTAGACCTCAAGAACAACACAAAGGCAATATCATAGCATTTCATGAATGGTCTGATGAAAAATTTTCACAATCATTTCATATAAATAGAAACTTGGTCTTATAAACATTCTTGGCAATAGACATATTGTCCAAATTTTTTCATAAGGCAATCAGAACAATAATTTTGAAATCAATGACTGATATACATCAACCAAATGACTGTGGAGGAATTCTTTATTTATTTTAGCAAGATAATTTTGAACCCTAAATGTTTGTTTGACACAAAAGTCGTCGGTGCCCGTGTTGTAAGCATGCAGAACTGGAACTACCATAATTAAGTGACATTAATGAAAGCATATTTCTTTTTTTATTTTCCTCTTTCAGAATGCAAAGCTGACTGTGATACATGTTTCAACAAAAATTTCTGCACAAAGTGTAAAAGTGGATTTTACTTACACCTTGGAAAGTGCCTTGACAATTGCCCAGAAGGGTTGGAAGCCAACAACCATACTATGGAATGCGTCAGTATTGGTGAGGAGGAACTATAAGCTTTAGAAGGATGAGAAACCCCTCAGATGATAATGTCAGTCTCCATGGAAGTGCTTCTTAAAGTCCTATTTCACGAGAACCTGGGGGACTGTCTCTAAAAGACTCCCCCCATCCTTCCATATTAATGGTGTTCCCATAGCTTTACCCAGCAGGTATCACAGTACAATTCAACACCCTGCGGGTGCTCCATAATTTATTAGGGATTGTTTCATGATAACTGCTTCAACTATTCTGATCACTGTAGATTTATTTTGTATCATTACTAAATGAAATTTTACTTTTAGTAATTTATGTATATTTACATATACATCAATTTGGTTTTGAACTAAATATCTACCTTAGGGCAAGAGTTTCACAAAAGATCTAGGTCTAATCTCAATCAGTGACCAAAGTTGTTTTGCAAGGGGAGGAAAACATTCTCTTGATACAGGCCATTAATGCTCAGTAGATGGATCAAAGACGGAGAACCGGAACTGATACAGTTAAAAAAAATCTTCCGTTTTTCTTTCACACTGCTTTGCTGAAATGTCCTTCTTACGCAGGTATTCACAAACAAGGAGAGAATTTTGGACTTACTCAAACTGACAGAGGAGACAGTCCCGGGGTCTGATTAATTACAGACTGAGTTCCCTGGAGGGGAGGTCCCTCAGACAAGTTGTTTGTCTAAATAACAGATCACTGTCAGGCTATATTTTCCTTCTTTTAAATGCTGTGCAGCTACTACAGCTACAAGTTTGATGAACACTTGGGTAGCAGATGCTAAACCAAATGGGAAAATAGTGTACTAAATCTCAAAATCCCCTGGGCAAGAGCTACAAGAACCTTTGATGCTGCGCTGATGTTGGCATCTGAGCACAAATGTCCTCCTGATTCAGTACAAGATAGTCTGCAGGACTTCCCTGGGGTCCCCACAGACAGAACCATTAGACTCTAAAGTGCCAGAGTAATAACTCTAAAGTGGTGGTTTCACCATTTCAGTTCCACATGGAACATTTATTTCTAAACAAAGTTTTTGGCAGAATGAAATACGTAGGTGATTTTTTTTTAAATTATTATTATTATTTTTTAAGAGGGCAGTGTCACTGGCCCTCATATGTGGGATCTGAACTTGGGCCGCTAGCATCCCAAGCCAGCTCTTAACCACCATGCCACTTGGCCGGCCCAATAGGTGATATTTTAAAGATAATTTCAGAAGCATCTGGAAAAAACAATTCTGAAACAATTCATGGTTCTTTTTGGTTCAGTCCTTTTTATCCCCTCTAGTCAATAAATACACAGAAAAACAGCTTAGAAATAGGTTAAAAAGTACATGAGAAAGCACTTCAAGTCTGTCTATTTTGTAGGTACTAAAGATTGATGATTAGAGGTAATAAGTTCCAAACGGTGGGAAAAAAATAAGAAACAATTCTGTGGAATATTCAAGAACAGAAATTCAGAACAAATTGCAGTTTGTCATACTTCTCTAACCAGGAAAATGGGCACATGTTTAGATTTTCTTAGTTGTTGAAGGCATAGCATTCAGTCCTTGAAAGGTTATTTTTCTTAAATATATCAATGCTTTCTTATCAGAGGGAGCATTGAACATCTGGCACTATTGGATTAGCCTTTAAAGCTTACTGGCAATGTATACTACCATTGAGACAAAAGCTATTTCTTAACACAATAGGGGCTAGCCATTTAAAGACCATTTAGTGAATGTAGCTTATTGAACAGGTATAAATGACCTAGGACACGCTAGTAGTGCAAATCAGCAACTTTGGTTAGGGCTGGCACTTGCTGCCTGCTCCATATGGGATGTCTCACATCACATGGAGTCTAGCAAAGAAGCCCTCTGCAGGCCATGCCTGTTGGCTCACCCCAGAATTTCACAAAAAATGGTGACCTACTTGTTTATCATAAAGGACGATTAAAGCCTGTTCTCTTAACAAACATGAAAACTAGGATTCAGCTGAAATAATGATCCCAAGGATGCAAGTGAGTTATTGTCAGTGCTATAATTAGTACCTTGACTCTCTTGCTCTCTGCTGCTCACCAACAGGTTGAAGAATGTATCTCTCCCTTTGCTAAAATCTACACTCTATGACTTGTTTCTGATCCAGATTTTCAATTGAGAGGAAAGGCCATGAACAGAGAAAATGCCACCTTTATATAGAGCTGGGGTGAAAGACTTCCAAACATATTCATTTCCCACGGTTTGCAGGACAAATTAAGCAAAACCGTCCACTGAACCCAATCTTATAGGGGGACATATTTCTTCCCCTTCATGCTCCGGATATTTGCTTCCTTTCTGCACTGTCCTTCTGTCTTGGAGAGTTGGCCTTAGTTACGCAGTCAAAAGGGAAGGTAACCAGCTCCAAAGAGTGAATAGTAAGGAGCACGTTCTTTCTGTGTTCTGTGGAACCATGCAGTTAGTCAACAAGAATGAAAGTGAACAAGGAATGATGTTGTAATGGTGTTGTAAGCACTCGTGACACATCCAGTTCAACTTTCCTCCCAGTTCAAGAATCCCTATTACAGTGTTCCAGACTGATGATCAACTACAGCATGACCACTGCCAGGGACAGGGAGCTAATTACTTTTTTTGAGACACTAGCTTCATTAGTGAATAGTTAATTTCCAGTGTTAAGACTGTTCTTAATACAGAAGATAGGATAAATACACTAGTGGAGTTCTGTTTTTTTCTTTATTGCCTCTTAACCAAATAGTGCCCTAGTTCTACAATGTTCATGTAAAGACCTGAATATAATGTCACCCTTTTTGTTGTTTTTACATGTTTTCCAGGGTTTCCTTTTTTTTTTTCCAGAAATTTTTTGGACATTAGTACTGTAGATTCATTCTACAGTATTTTCCTAGGGGAAATTCTCCTTTTCTTAAGGCTTTTTAACTATACCGTCTTATTAGAGCTTCTTACTATCTGAACTCGTTAATTTTCAGTAGTTTCCCTCCTCCTTCTTCAATGGAATTATCTAAGATTGTTATTAGAATTTTATTTTTAGAACCATTCATCATCTGACTAAAAACTCACAGCTAAGTCTGCTGTAATTTTTAAAATCTGTTTTTCTGAAGTCTAGGTATACATTTGCCTACACCGCTTTGCTATTGTGAAAAAGTATGAAAGTTCTGGTCACTTCCACATCATATAATTTTTTCTAGTTTACCCCTCTTAGTTCTGGCATTAAGTGAATACTGGACTAGGTGACAGCTCACAGACTTTGATTTTGATTTTTCTATTGGATTTCTTGGAGTTGTTTTCATTTGTATATGCTAAAGTTTCATTGCTTTTTAATGATTAATATCAGTACGCGAGGTATGTCGCTAACTAGCAAGAGATTACGATATTATTAAGTGAGTTGGCTGTACTATTCTTTAACCAAAATTATAATGGTATAACTGAGCATGAAAACTATTTTGAAAGTGGTTCAATAAAGTTCATTTAAGTTCATAAAAACTTAAATTCACTTATCTAATCATTTTCATTTAACTCTGTGTCGCATTCAGATGCCAGAAAGTGACTGAAAAAGCACATGGAAAAAAAAAATGTATGGCTAATGGGTTTAAATTTCTAAAACATTTAGCTTCTATTCCTTGAGGTTGTATGAAATAGAGAATTTTGCTCTAAAGTAAGGATTCTTTAAATCAGAAGGTAGCAATAAAGTTTACTAGAAACTTGTTTTTTACAGAAAGAGAGTCTTCTATCTATCTGAAAGAGTTACTGTTACAAGATGTTTCAGTAGTTGTAAGTTAGAAAGTTTTATGGACATTAATATAACAATAGCATCTTGCAGATAATTTCTTTGATTAGAAGTGCAAACACCTGGCCTTGAAAAGCCATGCTTGATAAGAAAAGATTAATACATACAGGAAAATGAAAAAAATCTACACAAGAAGCTTTAGAAAAAGTACATCAGTTCATCTTAGCCATCGCTCTATCAAGTTAATTCTAGAAGCTCTAGAAATTGACCCAGAAGTCACTTAAAATAGATGCTGCCATGCCTGAACCATGACAATATTTAAGTACCCCAAAGCACATGAAGTAGAATAGACAGTGAATCTGAGAAGCTGGATTCATTTTTGGGGTAACCATTCTCTACTACAGAAGTTCTCAGTAGCAGCAAGTCAGTATTATGTGTATTGTTAGAAATGCAAATTCTCAGGCCCCGCCCCTGACGCCTGAATCAGAAACTCTAGGGGTGAAGTCCAGCATTCTGTGTGTTAGCAAGCCTTCCAGGGGATTCTGTTGTATGCCACAGTTTGCAATTCAATTCTCTAGCACCTGATAATGACTATTATTCTATCAAGTTATGGTCAGGAGCAATCAATAATTGTTCCGTGCTCTAATTGGAAAGCATTGGTCCATTGTGAGTAATTATATTAGTGCCTGGTTAACCAAATCTAGCGTGAAAAATATACCTAACACAAGAATGAGTTTACCTGGTACTATGAGCACTAAAAGACTGAAAATATTTTATGCCAGCCTTCTCATTCTCTTTGTCTTATCTAAAGATAAGTCATCTTGCCCAACTTTGTACTGCTGGGTTTCTGTTCAGAATTTGGGCAAGTGTTGATGGAAACTACCCTTTCGGTTTGTTTAACAATGGTGAACATGTTTGTGAGCCTTTGTGCTGTTCTGTTTCAGTGCACTGTGAGGCCAGTGAATGGAGTCCTTGGGGCCCGTGCACGAAGAAAGGAAAAACATGTGGCTTCAAAAGAGGGACTGAGACAAGGGTCCGAGAAATCACACAGCATCCATCAGCAAAGGGGAACCTGTGTCCCCCCACCAGTGAGACAAGAAAGTGTACAGTGCAAAGAAAGAAGTGTCAGAAGGGAGAACGAGGTATGATCATACTAACAAAATGCGCTTATTTTCATCTTCATAATATGATGCAAATTTTAGTTATTTCTTAGAACAGGTTTAGTATTATCACCTGTGTCTAAAGCCCTAAAGTATGTAACAACCAAAGAATATGTTGGCTGTAAATTATGAATACAGATATGTAATTTAAAAAATAGACCCTAATACCAGAGCTTTAAACCACGATAGAAGTGTGCTCATTGAATCCTGATGAAGGAGGCTACATTACAGGCATTTAGGCCTCATTTTGGGGGGGAGCCGGGGGAAGGGTGCATTATCTTTTCTATCATCCACCTTCAGAGTGCCTAGAAAACTTTTGGGAAACCTCATAAACACAAGGACTTATACCATGTGGTATCAGACCATGACGAAGAGACACCAGGAATCAACCTACTCCTTTCTTCATTGCCTACAAAATAAACGGTGCAGCTAGGTTGTAGGTTTTATAGCTAAACATATCTTAAAAGTAATATAGAATTTTTTAAATACTGAAATGGATACATGTTTTTAATACTGGCTTTACATTTGAGGTAAAGAACCCAGGCCATATTTTATAAATGGAATACAAGCATTAATGACATTTGATCCCCCCAATTTTTTTTTCATATTACACTAACTTTATATATCAGATTACAGAAACTACTAGATCGATATTAGATGACTCCATCTCAGGGTTTGTTCTGAAGTCTTACAATTGCCGAGGAGAAATATACCATTTAACATGATGTTTTAAGGCAATTAAACTTCCATTTAGAAGTTATTGGCCTTTAAAATTTAATCTTTTCTCTTTCTCACTAATGTCTCCAGCTCTCCTACCTGTTTACCAATATGTTATATAGCATTTTATACTACTGTAATTATCTGGTGAGTCAATAAATGATCTCCTCAATTAATTGTAGCTGGAAAAGAGTTTGACTGCCTCTGTAGTTGAACTTCCTTTGCTTATTGCCTTCATTCATTCATTCATTCATTCAACATCATTTTATTGAATTGTTACTTCATGGTCACACACAGTGCTAAGCCTTGTGTATTCACAATTGAATAGGTTACAATTTTTATCCTGAAGATTCATTCAGAGTACAATGAAAGGCTGAGATGTTCAAACAGATAATCACAATACCATGGAGTAAAGGAGAATATGTGTGTGAACAAAGTTCAGTAGGAACCGAGTAGGGTGCTGTGCAAACTTGAATATTGCTCATACAAGAAAGAATTTGGGTCCCCTATCCTTTGCAAAGTGTCTTTCACTAAAACCAAATGAACTGGCCATCGTCAGAATGTGTAGTCTGTGGTTGCTATTAGGAATCAAATAGTCAATACGATAAAATTTTTGAAGACATGGAGTATTTTAAAGGGAACTTCAAGATTTTGTACATTTGTAAGAGGTTTTGATTAAAATTAGGTTTCAGGAATAAAAGTTGGCTAGCGAAAAAGGTCTTTCTGGCATTTGTTACCAATTAATTTAAAACATCTTAGATTTTAAAAGTTGGATTTGGAAATCAAATATTTCATCACTTTACTTGTTGGTAAGTTCCCATACCCGTATATTTACTTACGTTTACTAAATTTTCTGGAAATTTAATGACTTACAGGTGGTCTTTCCTCATAGCAGTCTTTCCACAAATATTCTACATTACTAATCAGTATTCAGTATACTTGGCTTTTAAAATATAGGGAAAGAAAATCTTATCCAACAAAAAATTAAATTATGATACTAATTGCATTTTATTTCTTTTATTTGAGAATGTGAGCTTCTAATATGTTTTGCTAACACTCACTTAAACATTAACATTGAAAATTTCAGTTTTAAAACTAGGAATGGATAAGATAAATAATGCCACAAGGAATTTAAAATAGTAACCTGTGACATAAGCTTGGCTTACACGTTTCTTTCTGGTCTATTTACCTCCCCTCCAATAGGATACAGTGATATTTTATATTTACAAAGAGAACTTTATCCAACCATAAAAATGTAGGTGTTTAATCATTTTGCAAATTTGATAATGCATAAACAATCAAGTAGAAAATATGGATTACATTTAAAATAAATTCCATATTTAGTTCCACTTTTATTAATCCTCATTCACTTTTTATTATTATTAGTTTCATATGTACAAAACAACACAGTGATTAGACATTACACACCTCAGAATGTAATAACCCCAAGTCTACTATCCATCCAGCATTGTACATAGCTATTACAATACCATAGACTATATTCCCTGTGCTCTACTTTACATCCCATGATCAAATTTTTTAAATTATAGTTGACATTCAATATTATTTTATATTAGTTTCAGATGTATAGCATAGTGGTTAGGCATTTATATAATTCATGAGGTGATCCCCCTGAGAAGTCCAGTACCCATCTGACAACATGCATAGTTATTACAATATTATTGACTATATGCCTCATAGTGTATTGCACATCCCTGTGACCATTTTGTAACTTCCAGTTTGTATTTCCTAATCCTTTCACCTTTCTCACCCAGCACCCCAAACCTCTTCACTCTAGCAACCATCAATTTGTTCTCTGTATCTATGAGTCTGTTTCTGTTTTCATTCACTTTATTATATGTCAAAACATTTTCTCAAATAGCATAAAAATTTAAGAAAGAAAGGAAACCACTTTTCCCTTCCTTATGTCTCTAACCTAAGAGTTTTCTTAGTTTCTTTTAATGGTAAGTTATCAATTATCCTATTCAAACATGAGGAAACCAAATATAAAAGTACTTATGACCTCTGGCACTATGTATCAAATATCACAGCAAAATAATATTACCTAAATGAGAAAACTCTCATTTAGGCTTTGAGATATTTTGTGTTGTGTGTGTTTAATGCCATATATATATATCTCGCCATACATACACACACACACACACACACACACACACACGGTGATATATATGTGTATATGTGTGTGTGTGTATATATATATATAATACTATATGTATATATACATATAGTATTATATATATAAAGAATTAAACACAATAAAGTTATAAAGACATGATTTCTCCTACAACTAGAATAGCTATTACTTGAGTTGTTCCTAAATGCTTATAGAGTCATAAACTAAGATCATTTGAGTTCATGGCTTGTGCATTTCTAGATAAGTAAGCTAAAAGATAAATTTTTTTCAAAATAAAATTCAGCCTGAAACTCTTGAATTTAAACTTACATCTATAGTCCCTGCCTAAAAGGTTAACAATAGACAAAGGTAGATAAGTCAGATGTGGAAAAGATTTGGAGAAAGTGTTCAGGATTTTTTCTGCTGTTTTGTAATTGCCAGAGGCAAGGTCTCTGGGGAAGAATGATAAGATCTGGAAATGACTTTCCAAAATGTACACAAAGAGGCTGAATAGAAGTAACTAGTTCTAGTAACAGAGCAGATTATTCTGGTTGTGAGATACTTCTTAATATACACATATGTTGGAAAAATTGGTTGCTGATCTTACACACACACACACACACACACACACACATTTTTCTTTACTAACATTCTTCTCATGCTTAGGGTAGTTAGAGTAAAGAGTCTGTGGAGAGGGCCGGCCTTGTGGCACATTGATTAAAAGCTGGTTTGGGATGCCAGTGGCCCCGGTTTGGATCCCACATATGAGGGCCAGTGACACTGCCCTCTACAGCTAACAACAGCTCCACCTGGAGCTGGGCTGTGCGAGTCCCGGCCATGGTGTAGGCTGCAGCCCCTGCTGAAGTGGGCTGCCATAGGCTACAGTGAGCAGCCGGCAGCCAGCGTGAGCTGCCAATAGCTGCAGTGAGTGACCATCTAGACGCCGGCAACCGATCTGCCTCATCCGGGAAGAGCGCCATGACAATACCAACATGGGCCATTGAAGCAACGTCCTCCACAACTAGACTGAAGAACAAGAAGACAGCAACTTGTCTGTTCCCCTTCCCCGATTCCCCAATGCTGATCTCCTCCCCCAATTCCCCAATAAAAAATCTTTAAAAAAAAGTCTGTGGAGAAAACTGTAACTGATGTAGCCCCAAATCTGAATTTTTTACCTGATGTGGTATTCGTTTGCACCACTGAAGGTTATTTCCCTTTACCTGACGTGCTACCTTTTAATCAATGTAAACTTCTCCATCAATTACTAGCTTTAATGTGAAGTTATTACCATTGGAATAGATTCTAGTTTCAGCCTCTTTCAATTGAATTATATATCTAAATTATCAAAGACATAAAACATATTTAAGAGATTATAAAGGCTACCATATATAGAACTCACATATGCATTAAGACAATATATTGAAATAGAAGTAAACAAGGAGAAAATGTACTTGCAATGGTTATCAACTTAGACTCTTGATATACTAAATGTAACCATCTTAGATAAGGAGGATGAAATAGGACAGGGAAATATGTATGTGCCTACATTTGATGCAAAAAGGTGATTTTTGTGTGGGAAGGGGGAAGAGGAAGGAAGTTCACCAAATATGATTCTAATTCATTGTCCATTCCTTTAATTAGTTGAAGAGAATTTCTTATAGATATTGGGTTTTAAGGCCATTCACAAAGAATTAAAGAAATTTTGTTCCTTGGCTAATTGCATGAACCTACTAATTAATTACATGCAGCATGATCTAGGAAAGAGAACAGTCACAGAAGAAATGGGGCAGGGTCTACTTTCTTGGTATCAAGAAGAAATAGCATCCCTCCCAGCAGAGAAAGATAAAAGAAATCCATTAAAACATAAATAAGTAAAATGCTCAGAGGTGTTTCCAGGAAAGAAACAAGTATGGGGATTACTGCATTATTTGAACATATTGTAGGTTGCCTTATGTGTCTTCCCAAAACTAAATTTAAAGTAGTAAAAATCTAGTAGGTTTTACATAAAGGAAAAGTGTTATATGTTAACTTCTAAATTGTTATTGCTCACACCTTCAAATGCCAGCATTATAAATACGCATTATGTTTATCACAAGCTCTATATGTAAAATTACAGCAAAATCAGTTTAAAAAAAAAAATGAGTCTGTTTGGTTCCTAGGTTTGCTCCTCTGTTTTTTAGTTTATTTCTTAAAATCTTTATAACCACTATTCCAATGATGAATAGTTGAGTTTTCTACAGGAAGGGTTTATATTAAATATTCGTTCAAATTCAAAACAAGACATTTAGCCAATATTTCCTGAACAGTTATCAAAATCCAAATAGATGGATTCATTAGCTCAAAATTGTAGGATGCCAACTGGCTGAGAGTGTGTAGATGCTGTCCTCTCCCCACCTTCATTCCATGGAGGAGGACCAGCTGGCCTGCAGACACTCACCCTGTATGAGCACTGGAGCATGGGAGCTTTCTGCTCTCTACCTCCACTGGATAGGAGTGTAGCCTTCCCACATACATCAGAGAAAACTCAACAAAGTACCGAACTGAGATAACAATGGCATTAGGGACTGTGGTTCTCAGTGGTCATGATTTTGCTCATTTGTCCAGGGGACATTTCTGATTATCACAACATAGGGAAGGGGAATGCTATAGGCGGCTAGTGGGAGGATGCTAAATATCCTACAACGCACAAACCGGGCCCACACAACAAAAAATTATCTGTTTATGCCAAGGATGAGACACCCAGGTATAAACTCAACAGTCTCTCTTGGTTACCCCTTCTTGGAGTCTATTCAGTTCCTACCCAAATGGGGTGGTTGTTCAGATTCTGGGGAGGACCTGTTGCCAGCTGGTGCAAAGCTTGCTAACAAGGACAAAATGGTGGCACAGAGGGGAAATTTTGCTCCCCAAGCAATGTAAAGGTAATAATCAATTTTGTTAAAAATTAATGTTCTTTTAATTTAAAATATTTTATTATCACACAGAAACATTCAGTTACACTAAAACCTCCAAGAATGGTAGTCCACTGTACTAAATAACACCTTTCATTCTCAGAGTGATGTCTCCTTAATGGAAATGTATATACATCCTCTTAAAGGCTAAGCCCAATTTTTCATTTAATGTCCCCAGTGGAGAAGCCTGCCAGTTGTTTAATCACTATTTACCTTTCTTTTCACCAAGACTAACTATGTTTGTTTTTTAATATTCTTTTCTCTACTAAGTTGAACTGTATGAAACTGTCATTTGTATAGATCACAAATGGCCAAATATTAGCAGTTGCATGTGGTTCAACCTGATACATCAAAAACTGATCTCTCTAAATTTTGTAAGTACTAGAACCAGACCTAGAGTACAGTCATTACTGATCGAAAGATTACAGTTTATATATACCACATCCTAATTTAAATGGTAGGCTTTTCATATTAATACAGGTATACTACTATTTGTGAAGGATGTAGGCACTACTAATCTCTGAAGACCCCCATAAAAAGCATGGTTCATCTTCAAATCCGTTTCGGTCATGTTTTTTTACGTCCTATTCCCTGAATTTATTTGATTGTATTTTTTTCTCCTTAGCTGGATTACTCAACTCTTACTCCTTTTTGTTTCTCTCCTACAACTACAGTTTAATCCTTGAAGCATCCGCTTGTAACCTCAGTGGATATGTGTCTGATTTTATTATTGATATAGCTAAAAGAATGGTATAGCCTCTGCAACAGGCCCCAACCTCTTATTTTTTCCCCTGACATTGACTTTACAATGACGGGGTCTTTGTGAGGCTTCTCTGCGTCCTCGCTTTGTGGGTTGAAGACCACACCAAGAACCTTCCATATATAGTTTACCTCCCTCTGTAATTATGGAGTGGAAAGATCACAGCTAGCACCTGGGTAGATGTTGAAAAAAGTGAATTAATAGTAGCTAGGTTTCTTGCTTCTAAAACATTTTACAATCGCATTGCATATTCTTTTTTTTTTTAATTATTGGCATTTTATTTTTTTTATTATTTTTATTATTATTAATAGTTACAGATGTACAAAACTATGCAATAGTTATCTTTTTCACCCCTTACAAAGCGACTCCCCCCTCCCCGCTCCCCTGTCCTCCTCTCCCCCGATATCATACATATCTATTACAATTTCATTGACTCCATCCCCACACTGTATTCCACATCCCATGGCTATACATGTGTTAAATTATAGTCAACATCTAATATTAATCAGAGCAGCTTCAGATGTATAGTGCAGTGGTAAGGCCACTACACCGTTGATGAAGTGGTCTCCCTGACAAGACATGAGTCCATCTGGTCCTGTAAAAAAATATTTACAACATTATTGATTATATTCCCTAAACTGTCTCTTCTGTCTCTGCAGTAGTATTGTAGTTATCAGTTTATGTTGCCTCGTCCCTTCCCCTTCTCCCATCCCCATCCCATCTAGCCCTCATCAGTTTTTTTCCTTTGTGTATCTAAGACTATTTCTGTTTATTTTGCTTGTTTATTCAGTTCTTTAGATTCCATATATAAGTGAGATCATATGGTATTTGTGTTTCTCTGACTGACTTATTTCACTTAGCATAATGTTCTCTAGGTCCATCCATATCATTGCAAATGGTACAATTTCTTTCTTCTTTATAGCTGCATAATACTCCATTGTGTAAATGTACCACAGTTTCTTTTTTTTTTTTTTTGAAGGCAGTGTCACTGGCCCTCACATGTGGGACTGAACCGGGGCCGCTAGCTTCCCAAGCCAGTGCTTAACCACCGTGCCACTCGGCCGGCCCTGTACCACAGTTTCTTAATCCAGTCATCTACCAATGGGCATTTTGATTGTTTCCAAATCTTGGCTATTGTAAATAGTGCTGCAATGAACATAGGGGTGCATATATTTTTTTGAATTAGTGTCTTGGGTTTTTCAGGATAAATACCTAGGAGTGGAATTGCTGGGTTGAAAGGTATGCATTGCATATTCTTAAGCTTCTTAACCTTAAAGAAAAAGCTCAGCAGAAAGTATGAAGCCTTTTATTTCAGCCTTGAAATCGTAGGAACTATACCATGTATTTTTTATAATTCAACCCGCAGTTACCTCTTTAAAATTAATACCAAATTATCATTATTCCATTTTTGCAGGTTCTTTACGATTTGGGGGACCTTATTCATGCTGGTCAAAATTCATGGTGGGAAATACTTAAATGTTGTTATTATCCATGAGCTCCTTCCTCGCTATGGTGATAGAATAATTATTTTTAGGCTTCTCTGCTGTGTCGATGTGTACCCAGCATCCCTATTCTAAAAACATTTTATAATAAATTATCCAGGCAAATGCCTATATTTTCTCAGGTTTCTTTTTAGTGAAGTTTACAAATATCTAATGCTTTTTGATCCATTGGGGTGTTTAACACACATGGGTTAGGTTATTGAATAGAGTTGTAGCTATAGCATACAAAGCATTTTTCAGCAACCTGAGCAAACAGTGATTTTGCCATTGTTTACATCCTATACATGGAGTCAAGTCGTTTTAGTTAGCTGTTGCTACACAATAAATAATTCCAAAACATAGAAGCTTAAAACAACAATAACAATAAATGTGGATGAGCAATTTGGACTAAGATCCCCTGTGCAATTCCGGCTGGGCTCTCTCACGCAGTTGGCTGGCTGAGGACTGAGGGAATTGTGCTAGTTTCTATCATTATCAAGGTGGGTAGGGGTTCTACAATTTTCAAGAGGGAGAGAAGAAGCAGTTTTCTCTTGAAGCTAGGCTCAGAACTAGCATAATTTTACTTTCACCACATTCTGTTAGCCTATGTAAATCACATGGCCAGTTCTATGATTCAAGAGTTGAAGAAATAGGTTGCACCTCCTGGTGGGAGGAGCCACAAAGTTACTTTGCAAGGTGACATTCATAGCAGAGATGAGTGGAGAATTGTAACCACTTTTTGCAATCCACCACAGAGATCTCTTCTCTTGTTTTCAGTTAGATGAGTAGGACTGCTCATTGTTAAACATTCTCTTACTATCTAAGGTACTGTCTCTTTGTAAAAATACACTCAGGAGATGACACAGGATGTTGTACAAGAGATTATTTCTATTGTGCTTTTCAATTTGTAATGGGCAGACTAAGAAGAATAAATAAAAGTCCAGGCCAAGATAAATTCATACACTTAACAAATATTTATTAAAGCACCAGTTATGTACTAGACACTCTTAGGTTCTAAAGGTATAAAATGAACAAAAGCAACAACCAAACAAAACCCACAAAACTCTCTGCCAGCGTGAGTCTTGTATTTTAGAAGATGGCATCATAGTTTTTGTGGGTCCTTAATGTGATGATCACATACCTGTACAGACAGTTTTTATCTTTGGAATTTGCTCCATCAGTAGCTGCTTCATCAGAGTTTGCTAACACATTGACAAAGACATTTGTTTATTCTGGCAAAATGAAATATCTCTGCATACTTTTTGTTTTGGTCTCAAGGTGACTATTGTATTTTTTTTCTGTGGCCACCATGTTGATCTGCTAATATGTGTTTGCAAGATGGCTAAGTAGGGTTAAAGATACAGCTTGTGGCTGTGGAACAGAGCTGAGTTAACAGGCCCTTTGGAGAAATGACCCCAAGACCTTGGCTTCATTTGCAGCCTGTTCTAGCCAACTGAAATCCCTGCCAATTAGGAGGGTTCCCTAGAGAGAGACTGGGAGAGCATCAGCATAAATTTAAATTTTGGACCCCCAAGTATAGTTTCCAAAAGGGCCTTCTTGTCCTTTGCTAATTACAAAGTAAACATTTCTCCAGCTAAAAGACACTTCCTCCTTTCATGCTCCTGTCCTCTTTCCCACCTCCCTAACAGAGTCACTCCTTGAAACTGCTGGTGTTGCTGAAACCTCTTTGGCAGAGGAGACACCCCACATTTGAAGGCACAAAAGAATTATTCTTTCCATAGATCATTATCTTGTTCTCCTTTTATCTACTCCAACAACTTCATAGAAGCGTTTCAGACAAACTTTGTAGATCCTTACAGCTTGGCCAGAAAGGACCGGAGACCTCGGCCTTAGGCCTCCCAAGAGGTGTGACTAAACAAATACAACCAGGTTACAATTAATTCTGTAACATCATTGAAACAAAAACATTCTCAAATGTGTTTGCATTAAAACTCTATCATTTTTAGCATCATGAATGGGAATGCACTACTCAAATTGTTTAATTTTTATGCATTCCTGTCCAAGCAGACCCCAAATCGAGTGAGATATATTTTTTTTACTGATGGACAAATTCAAACATAAAGTTTCTAGCACAGTGTCTGACACCAGCAGACTATTATTATTAACATGGACAAAATGGGTGTAAATGACAAATTCTTCAAAACCTCTTCATTCAGTATGTTTCTGCTGTTTTCCCACATATATTTCTCTTTCCATTTCATCATAAGTTGAGACCCTTTTACTTTTCACTTAAGTCATGCCATTTTCCATGTCCTAAAGTGGAAATGCTTTTCTATAATTTTTTTTTCTGTCTTTCGGTTTCTCCAAAAACATTACTTTTAAATATATGTGATTATTGCTTGCACAGGAAAACAATATATTAGCATTTATCCTCCATTGATAGTCGTTTTTTTCTTTTTTTAACCAAGCTCACAGTTATCCCCTTTGTGTCATCAGGACATTTTAGTTGAAAATGACAGATTTCAAACTATCTGAAGCAAAAGGAAAACTATTGGCTTTCAGCAAAGCTTGCTCTAAGTGTTCAAATAATATCACTTGGCTCTTTCTCACCATTTCAACTCATCCTACCTCTGTTTCTCATTGTTTGTTGGCCTTGTTCTCCTCTGCTGCAGAGAGTCTTTCTCTACTCAGGGTTCAGGGAGGGGCACAGGGGTGGGGAGATGGCAGCCCTAAGTCTATATTCACATTGCTCTCAATCCAAAAGGATAGTTTTCTCTTTCAGTGTCCATTCACCCAGTCTCATGAATGCTTGGGTCACAAGGCCAGTCCTTGAACCAATCACTGAGACAGGGAGAGTGGAGCACTGTGATTGGTCCACCTAGGTCTCATGCCCATTGTTGAAGCAAGGGAACAGGGAGATCATTTTGAGCGGTGGTTCTAAGTGGAAACAAGGGTGTTGGGCTGATAAAAATAACAGATGCAAATGACCTCCTTCCCCACCAAAAGTTCAAAATTTACAAAATCTAGGAGCTTATACTCTTCTGTAGGGAAGTCCCAGTCCCAAATTACTTGTGGAGAAAACATTAAGTAAGGAAGAGTAATCAAAGTTTTTCTCCATCTATTTTAGACTAGAAACATGTCCAACATATAACACTAATAATATTTTCATTTTTTTTCTGATTCTTTGGTTTGCTAGAAACATTTTTAAGTGAGTAAAATGGGTCTGAAATGAATAGAAAAAGAATCCATTACTCATATGAGTGGTTTCTGGGGTTGATTTGTGCAAGCTTAAGTAAAGACATGTCCATTTCCATTTCTAGCTGCTGAACGTTCTGTGTGAAATGTACCAGTGTGGGTAATGACCTTTTGCTTGATTATGCACCAGGACACTGGAACTTTAAAATTAACTCAAACCTAATTACTGAACTCCTGTGTTTATACTGTGTATACACTACCGGGTCATAACTCTAGCCTCTTGAGCCCAGGCTGCCATAATTGAGAATTTTGGCTTGTAAATGGTTGTTTTGTTTGCTATTTCTGCGGGAAAAGCCTGCTTTTCCTATTTTTGCAGAGGATAAGATTTAGAAAGAGTTTCTGAGCAGAACCCAGTTGCATTTTATATCTCAATGCACAATACGTCCATTTTAATTGAGATACTCATTTTACTTTTGCATTACTTGAAATCTAATGTGTAGAAGCACAGTGCCACTTATTGTTCACTGTTTTGAAAAGCATCACATTTTAGGCAAGGAAAGAAATATCAACACACTAAACTCACACTTGGGAAATATAAATAATTGCTAATTTCAAAAAAGGTAGACATAGAAAGAAATGTATGCATACTTGGGATCAGCGGTTAATATATAACAAATTGCAACCTTATTACCCTAATTGACAGAAATAATAACCTGGTTTTCCAGAATGTAATTAGTAGAATGGTAATTAGACAGCTAATAATTTTTATGGAATATGGACATACGATAGTGAAATATTCCTCAGAATATAAAGTACACACTGTAAACATTTGCTTTCCATGCAGCACCAAAATCATAAAGGAATTTGGTTTTCTTTCAAATTTGATTTGTTTCAATAGCTAAGACACAGTTTACTAAAGTATTTCATGGGCAGACCTATAATGGATTCACACTTATTCAGTTTGTCAAATTTTATTTTGAGATATGTAGGAGAAGGAGTAAGGAGTTTTTATATATAATTTCTCTTTCTCGGTCCTTTGGTTTCCTATACCATGTTTTACGTCCTCAGTACCCCTCCTCCTGCTTCACATCTTGCCTTATCCTTTCCTCCCTCAGGTTTCCTACATGTAGGTTTCCTCAATTTTCAAAGAAATATCTGCTCGGAGGGTTGTCGTTTCCTTTCGTGTTCACAGTCTTGAAAATATAATGTTTAATACTCACAGTGTCAGTTTAGTGAAGTGAAAATGTACTGAAATAGTGTGAAAGGAAGAACTATCTCAGTTCAACTGTGGATTAGCTGTTATTTATTTCTTTTAGTTTTCACAAAAGAAATATTTTGAAATATCAATAATAGTATGCATCCTGTGATATGTACAGACACCACAGTGGTATATATATATATATATATATATATATATATATATATATATGATACCATAATGGTATACACATATAGTAACATTATTTCCTGGGTTTTGCTCTTGCTTCTATAATAATTATCACTGTGATGGTATCGAGATAATACACTCACTTTCTATCAGAGGTAAAACAGGTACTACATCATGGTATTTCGAATACAGGCTCCACACAACACAGGGTACAAGAACCACGATACCTGTTTACAAATCGCAATTGTGCTTTTCACCAAATCTATGACTTAAGCAAATTCCTTCACCTTTGTAGACCCTGTTTTCCTCATCTGTAAAATGGGAATGATAACAGTAACAACCTCAGAGTTGTGGCAAGGAATTATGTAGTGAGGGGTTATGAGTGTATATAAAACTCTTAGATTTGTGTTTGACCTGTGGTAAGCATTCAATAATTGTGAAATCTAACATAAAATGGAGACCAAAATGTTGGGTAGATAGATCAAAGGATGTACACATTTTAAATAGTAATGGTTTCTGCCAGATAAGTTTTCAAAAAGGTGTTAGCAGTTCACATTTATAGTGTATCAGAAATGCCTGTTTTCTTATATATTTGCCCAAACTGTATTTTATCAGTTTTTTAAATTCTTGCCAATCTGCTGGATAAACAATTGTATCCTATTGTTTTATTATTATTATTATTATTATTATTATTAAGATTTTACTGGGGAATTGGGGGAGGGGAACAGCAGTGGGGAACCGCGGAAGGGGAACAAACAAGTTGCTGTCCTTTTGTTCTTCAGTCTAGTTGTGGAGGACATTGCTTCACTGGTCCATGTTGGTATTATCATTGTGCTGTTCTCGGGTGAGGCAGATCGGTCACCGGCCTCTAGATGGCCACTCACAGTAGCTCTTGGCAGCTCACACTGGCTGCCAGCCGCTCACTCTGGCTGCGGGCCACTCACTGTAGCCTATGGCAGCCCACTGCAGCAGGGTCTGCAGCAGGGGCTGCAGCTATGCCATCCCTCGGGACTCACAGCAGCCCAGCTCCAGATGGAGCTGTTGTTCACCATCTTAGCTGTAGCGGGCAGTGTCACTGGCCCTCATATGTGGGATCCAAACCAGGGCCGCTGGCATCCCCAGTCAGCTCTTAACCAATGCGCCACTGGGCCAGCCCCTATTGTTTTATTATTGACATTTTTCAGACTGCTGGTAAGGCTAATCATGTTTTATTAGTATTTGAATTTCTATAGGATACCTATTTATGTGTTACCCATTTTTCTATTGAGTAATTTCATTTCTGAATCAGTTAGAGGAACTCTTTGTATAGTAAGTATATTAACCTAAGTATATTAACCTTTTGTCATGTGCATAGCAAATATTTTTCTTACTCTGTTATTTATTTGACTATGTTTATAGTGGATTTTCCTATTTTTTAAATAATCACAAACTTTTCTTTCGGGGTTGCTGATTTTTTTTTTAAACATTTTTAGTTTTTTAAATTTTATTTGTTTGTTTGTTTGTTTGTTTGTTTGTTTGTTTTTTGAGGACAGTGTCACTGGCCCTCATATGAGGGACCTGAACTGGGGCCGCTGGGTTCCCAAGCCAGCGCTTAACCACTGCGCCACTCAGCTGGCCCAAGGTTGCTGATTTTTAAAACTGTTAAATACTATAACCTTATGTGTGTGGGTGTTCACTCAACAAAGCTTTATTGAGTAGCAATTGTATGTGAGGCGTAGTGCTAGGCATACCAGTGTACATGTATCTGTGTGTACATATGATGATCCAGATGTATATAAGCTGTCTTGCACTGAATCTCTCAGAAAGGCATTTCTGCTTCTACCAATGTAATCAAACAGAGATGTGTGTTAGGACTAATCTTATTTCCCTCATATAGTAATAGCAACATATGAAATATCAAAACTGAGAGAATCAAAAGAGATCATAGAGATGCTTAGTTCATCCATCCTTTTTTGGCAATAAATGACACTAATGCCTGAAGAAATTTTCATCTTTGTCCCAGTGACCTTGTCCCAGTCCTGGTGCATCACAGTTCCCACTATATCATGCTGACTTATGGACACTATATTTTCTGTAGTATTGTTTTATTGCTTTCTATTAACAACTAGGTTGATGATTTTAACCCGGTTTGTGGAGCTGTACAGATATTTAGTTATGTATCACTGTACTGACTTTACCTGCTTTTCCTTTATTGAATCACTTCTTATCAACCCTATTTTTTTAATCTTATTTATTTATTTATTTATTTATTTATTTATTTTAGCTGAGCCATCCTGGCACCTGTTGGCAGCTCAGCAGCTGCTCAGCTTGGGCTGGGCATCGAACTGCTGTTGCTCAGAGCTCAGCTCACACTGTTGAGCTCAACCCTATTTTTAAACAGCAAAGGGAACCACCTATGGCAGCTATTCTTAAATGCTACAATGGAAAAGAGACCGTCTCCATACAATGAAATAGACATTTCTTAGTGAGTTTCTTCTCACTACCTGGACTGGTTCAGGGACAAGTATTCTGGAAAGCAGATTTGAGCATTAGGCTAAGAGAGGTCTCTACCTGATAAGGTGGTCTGGGAAGGGGCACTCATACACACACACACACACACACACACACACACACACACACACAAACACACAGTTATGAAGAGGCAAACAAGAGGCTTCCTATGAGGAAAAGAGCAGTCTTTTCAATGGGCATTTTACTGAGCCTGGCTTTGCTTCTGGTAATATATTGCTGGGCTATCTACAGATGCTTACAAGATGAGAAGATTGGATGAGAAAAGTCATTTTAAAATGGGTTTCAATAACAGAACCCTCTGCTTTATTGAAATCTTATGCAGGGCCCAGTATATAAAATAGATAAAAATAGAAGTGCATGTTGTTGTGGAGGATGTGGAGAAATTGGAAACTTTGTGCACTGTTGGTGGGAATGTAAAATGGTAGAGCCAGTATGGAAAACAGCATGGTGGTTCCACAAAAAGTTAAAAATAGAATTGCCATGTGATCCACCAATTCCACATCTAGTTATATAGCCAAAATAATTGAAAGCAGGGTCTCAAAGAGATATGTGTACACCCATGTTCATAGCAGCATTACTGACAATAACCAAAACGCAGAAGCAACCCAAATGTCCATCAATGGCATTTGTTTATCCAGATGAATGGATAAACAAAATGTGATACACAAACATACACACACACACACGCAATGGAATATTATTCAATCTTAAAAAGGATGGACATTCTGTCACATGCTACAACATGGATAAACCTTGAAAATATGATGCTAAGTGAGGTAAGCCAGTTATAAAATGACAAATACTGTATGATTCCACTTATATGAGATACCCAGAGTGGTCAAATTCATAGAGACAGAAAGTAGAATGGTAGTTTCCAGTGTCGTGGGAAAGTGGGAATGGCGAGTTTTATTTAAAAGGCACAAAGGTTTAGTTTCACAAGATGAAAAGATTTCTGGAGATGGATGGTGGAGATGTTTGTACCACAGTGTGAATGTGCTTAATTCCACTGATCTGTGTGCTTAAACATGGTTAAAATGGTCAGTTTTATGTTATATGAATTTTACCATAATTTAAAATAGTTTAAAAACATAGAAGTGCTTGTATTGAAGCAAGAGCTCACCTACCAGTACCCCTGTGCTAGAATACTCTATATGAAACCATTGAAGAATGTGGTTTATAAAATCTCTTTTGTGTTTTCCAGTTAGATTCAGGTAAAAGCTGAATTTGAGACTATGGATTTTGAGTCCTATAGACACTTGGCTATAAAAAAGAGCACAAAACTTTTTCTTAATGAAAATTTCTTGAATCCCTGAAGAGAAACATATATCAGAGTGCATCCCAATGGCATCATACAGAAGCTGTGTCAGATGTCGTAGTGTGTATCATGCTGTCGCTATAGGATGTTCAGGGTGATAGGAAGTAAGGAGCTGTGAACACTAGCTCTCTTGGAATGCATGAACATGCTGGGCTTTGTATTTGTTTGTGTCTTGGTTTTCTCCTCAAACTTGTATTCACTTATACCAATTTATGGAAATGTTGATTCCACACACATGGCCATCTGAAGCAACCCTATGGAAGAGAGAATGAAATTGTGTAACATCCCTTACACATGCACTGTACACATAGCCTTTATCTTGTTGTAATGTTGAATGCATGGCACCATATCATTTCGCACACCATCTTTGCTTCTTTATCACACCTAATCCCCTGGCACAGTGCCTTTTTCAGGATTTCATTCATTCATATCTCCTGTGTCAATTTCCAAATGCATAATCTAAAACACTAGGTTGCAAACCAGCCTTTAGTTGGCTAGGAGCTTTGGAGAACTCCTCTGAACACTTTTTATATAAACTCTAAGGAGGTCAGATTTAGAAAAATCTCAGCTGCTGTACTTGGATCCCATGGGCCACTGACCATTTATAATTAATATTAATAAATGGCAGATGACAGATGTTTATTGCTTAACTAAAAATGTGTGTGCAATACTAAATTTTTTTTAAAGAAATAAGTTCATTTAAGACCCAAAGGACTTGAATATATGTATTTGGAATAATGAAAAGAATAAAACTACCAACATGTGATCCAGAATTCTCTAACTGCAAGCACCCACAGTTTCATAGGAAACATAGAAGTATTTTTAATCCATCATATTAAAAATTGGATCACCATGAAACTCTATCCCTTTAAACTAAAATGCCTGTTTCACAAGCCTATATTTCTCTAGAAAGGAGGCTTATGAATCATTAATGTGCCATAAACTATTGGTCTCACAGTCTGAAACCAAATTGTGTAACATGTACAGCTTTTATAATCAGAAAATTTTAAAAAATAATATTCAAATTATGTGTTGGTTTAAATTCTAATATTCCATGGATTTCCACTAAATAATATAACTGGAAGGGAATTTATTCACCTCTGAACACTAAGGAATTAGGACACCGTAGTTTAGTTACCCAGTGATATTATTCTGGGAGCCTGATAAGATTATTAAAATAGAGATGAGACTTCTACTTATTGAAGAAGTAAAAATGGTTTTCCAAGGGTATTACAATGGACTTCAAATCATCTTACAAGCAGCCAAGAGACAGGAAAATAATTGCTTGGGTTGTATGTTCTTACTGAAATTTAATAACCAGTTCAATTGACATAGACTCTTTCCAATTGGGCTGCAGTTTAATAACATGATTGTCTAAAGCTTAACAATTTGCATATTTATCTCATGTGGCCCTTTAAACATTCTGGGAATCTTGCATTTTGTTATCAACTCCATTTTAAAAATGAGGAAATTGAGATGTTGAGTATGAGTAATTGATTTAAAACACACAAGTGAGTGGAGTAATTGATGTAAAACACACAAGTGAGTGGCAGACATAGAACTCAAAATTCCTCCTAGATACCTGACTCCAAGTCCAAAGAGATTTCAAATAACTAAAGCTGAAAAAAGTTTATAACTATTGCAGGAGTGTTAAATAGTAAATAAGGAATCAGGACTAGACCCTGGGTTTTTCATCTATTAATCCAACCTGCTTTCCATACTGTCTCTTTTAGCATTTTTGCCACATGTTTAAGATGTTCATTTATTTCTATCTGTCAGACCTTTCACAATGATACCCAATGCACATGTGGTTGGCATTAGCCATTATTTCATATTATTGTCATTGTTGTTGCTGATAAAATTGACCATGTTCTGTTTCTACCACCAAATCAGTTAAGTCTTTCTTTCTGTTTTACAACCATTCTGTTGTTCAAAGAACAAACTTCAACTTATGAACAAATTGGCCAATGATTCCTGTTTTGCCTCAAATCACAGGAATGTTTCAAAGCCAAATGGTTTTCACAAATTGCCAACATCATATTCAAATGCAGTAAACGGTTATGTTAGCAGCATCATCCTGTCTAAACAAATGCATGGTCAGTCAGTAAAGTCAGTGACCTTCAGGCTTTAAGTGCTTTATGTAATTTTCACAGGGTTATGTTTAAATATGGATCCTAATAAATATCCTTGTTTAGCTTTTTAAAGGGTCATGGAAACTAATACCCCACCCAACTACTATAAAATAACATTGAAGACATAAAATGCAATTCACTAAAAAAAAAACACGTTTTTCAAAGGTTCAAAATTTCCACTCAATTTATGAAGTATTGTATATATGGTCTCTTAAGTGTCATGTGAGTCAGTGGATATGCCAGACATGGAGCAAATTTCCATCCCCAGGAGGCTTCCCAGCCTGAAGCAAGCTGTCAGTGGATAGAGTTCCAAGAGGGAACACAATGTGCATGTGTGAACACAGCAGATGCAGCATGACTTTTGGTTTGTTCTTCGGGAACTCACAACTGTATGGAAAAATCACATGCTGCTCTCAATTGCTGTAGACATCTGCTGAAGGCACGGGAGATTGAAGCTAAGGCAATGGTACAAGATTCCTCCTAGAGTATAGTAGCTTAACTTTAGAAACAAGGGAAACTTATTAGAAGAAGAGTTTTATGCTAACATAAATGCACAACATACTCATCCAAGGTGGTAAATGGAGGGCAATAAGCTACTTGTTTGCAAAATGATGGGAACATTGGTTTCCTGCACTAGGAGAATGATTAGATACCTATTCACGGCCTTTAGTTTTGGGCTGTCAAAGACCAGCCTATTTAATGGTGTGTGTGTGTGTGTGTGTGTGTGTGTGTGTGTGTGTGTGTGTGTGTGTGTGTGTGTTACCTTGCTCTTAGCAAAGGCTAAAATTTTAAAGAGGCTTTTAAATATTTTTTTAGACATGAAATTGAGCTCACAAAATAAGCTTAATGGCAAGTTACTCAGAAACACATGGCCATGTTTCCTTTAAATTATATACAGATTTTTAGAATTAAGATGTGGTTAAACCTACTCACAGTCTATTAGCCTACTAGCCTTCTAAAGCACTCGAAACATAATTAAATTTCTTTTTTTTTTTTTAATTCAAGGATGTTCTAATGGAAATAACAAATTAGTGGTTGTCATTTTTGGCATTGCCTGTGTGTTTTTACCAACACTTTATTTAGCCTCATTTGGGAATAGTGGATATGCTGCCATCAGGAAAAGACCAAGAGGTCTGAAAATAGAAAAAGGAACATGGGATGTTAAAAAATCAGGGTAACAGATACATTATGAAATCACTGGTCTTTATTTTGCTGCTGTTGTCTTATGGGAAGATTAGGACTACAGCTTTTCAAGTTGACCTCACTGCCACCATATCCTCTAGGTCCACTAGAATGGAACTAGACTGACTACATTTTCATCAAAGATTAAGTATATGTATGTTACACTGTAATTAAAAATAATACATATAAAGTCAGAGAACTGGATCCATAGCCACGAACACATTTTTTTTAAACAAAGCCTATTTTATGATCTATTTGCATTCATTCTCAGCTATACAGTAGATTTCCATTTGAAGTATTCAGTAAAATTTTCCTAAGCCAGTTTTGCAGGATGTCTGGGAGAAATATTGTTTAGATTCATGGAGAAGCTTTCTACCCTTGGGCAGCTTTATCTTAACTCTTTAAACTAGCCATGGAATCCTTTGAGTGAGGAATTCTTAAATGTCTTCCATTTGTATCCTTTACACAGAAATGCATGAAATTGATTAAATTTTAAAACTTTTCAATTAATAGGCTTTATAGCACATTTTAATAGGAAAAGAAGTGATTTCTGCAGCTTACTGAAAACACTCAATACTCACCTTATTGTTCTCTTTGCATCTGTAATTCATTTGCCCTCTAACATATGCATTTTTCCCAGTACAGAATTATTTATTTATTTGTAGCTTTATCCCTATATTTCACCCTCGGTGTCTCTTATCATTTGTTTTGTTTTGTTTATTTGTCCAACTTAGAAAATAGAGTTCTTCTATGAAGATAAATTCTCAAAGCACAGTATTTAGTTTTTGTTGGGGTGGAGGTGGGGGAGAATGTATCTTGCTGAATATTGAAAACACAGAAAATCCAAAGAAGTCCGAGCTTTGCTAATGTGAATTAAAGGATATGTTTGAATATATATGATTGTGTTACTTTCTTC
The DNA here is from genome assembly GCA_033961575.1 of Aselliscus stoliczkanus. NCBI lineage: Eukaryota > Metazoa > Chordata > Mammalia > Chiroptera > Hipposideridae > Aselliscus > Aselliscus stoliczkanus. The sequence goes on from CM066733.1 coordinate 126,170,053, forward strand.
AATTGCATATGGACAATCTATTGCCATCAAGTGGATATTGGTTAGGTGACTGCTTTAGTTATCAAATAATGTTGCCTAGTAAGATAGTAATTTTTTTTTTTTATAAATGATATACAGTGCTGGAAAACTTTATATTTTTCCATACTTTAAATACCTCTAAAAACAACTGTTTGTTTCAATATTAACTTACTTAACAATTGTTTTTCTCCCTGATGATATTGCAAATTTTAGCACTTATAGTATCTTCTGAATTACAGATTCCAAATTCATGGATTTATAACTTTTTTTTTTTTAATTATTCAGCCTGATTCCTGCATCTCTATGCTAGTCTCAGTCTAAAAACTAGTAAGAACAGATCTAGCATCAAACCTGAGTATTATTAAAGACTGGATCCCTTAAGGCTGGTTCACCAAATATTCTAATATTGTTGAGTGAGGACATACTATATTGAATAAGGGTATTGTTAGCCATATTCTAAGATTCATCTTAAATTGTTTTATTATAAGCATTATATATTTATAATCAAACAATCACTATTATTTAAAAACACTTATAAAGTGACCATCTGAAAATGATATGCTGTTGGATGCTTTGTAATGTTAAGCAGATGCAGACATAAAGACAAAAGCAAATTCCAGAGTATTTTTGCAACCATTCAACCACCATAAAAAGAGGTTTGTGACCCCAATGTTACCTTAACATTGTCTTCAGCATTTCATATTTAATTATAGTAGATTACTCACCAATATAATAAATATAGATTTATGAGATGCTTTAATGTTCTTAAAACAAATGAAAACCACCCAAGAGGAGCCTCACCAACCCTGAGGTTATCCAGATTGTATTGGCTAAGATTAAGTGGAAGATCATTCATCTCCAAGGGTCATGTAATTAATCTCAGAGTGGGAGTTAAAGCAATGACTAAGCAGAAAAGGAAGCTGAAGTACAAGACTGTAACACAAGGGGTTGGAGCTCCAATGTCAAGGAACTTATTTGTTTCTTTTCCTTCCTTCCTTCCTTCCTTCCTTCCTTCCTTCCTTCCTTCCTTCCTTCCTTCCTTCCTTCTTTCCTTTCTTTCTTCCTTCTCCCTTCTTTTTCTCTCACCCCATATTTCTTTTTCTCTCTCTGTCTCTCTCCTAAAATACTTACTCCTCACTATCAGCTTCTTTGGGTCCTAAAATCCCATTTGTTTGGTCAATTAATTTTCATGATAATCACTGATATGGTCAAACAGATGAAAAAAATAAGCATAATGTGCATAATGTGTTTTAATGTCTGGGGGGAAAGGCACTTTATCTTAGAAGTCACCAGAAAGTAATTTTAGATGAATTTATCATAATCCAGCATTTAGACAATGAAAACACTCAAGGCACAATTTAAAGAAAAAATATTCTACTCCAGGGTGTGTATATTTATTAAATTTTAAATAAAAGTCAAAGCCCATCTTCATTTAGCTCAGGTGACATCTGTTGAAAAACAAATGAATTCCTCATGGCTGAATTAGTATACTCTTGATAATCCCTATGATTCCTTGCAGTAGTAATTTTTTTTTTTATTTCCAAAAAAATTACCTGTTTTCAGGGCCGGCCGAGTGGCTCAGTTGGTTAAGAGCTTGCTCAAGAGTGCGAGCTGAGTTCTGAGCAACAGCAGTTCGATGCCAAGCCCAAGCTGAGCAGCCGCTGAGCTCCAACACATGGCAAGATGGCTCAGCTTTAAAAAAAAAAAAAAAAAATTACCTGTTTTCCCCTTTCCTCCACTATACTAATATCCTCAAACCTTACATTTTAAGCCAAGACTTCTTTTGAACTTGGTCCTTCCTTAAGGGTAGTGCCTATCTCTAACGGGGAGTATTCCCATGAAGATTAGGCTGCCTTTGGGGTTTTTAATGTGATGTGCCATGGCTGATGGCTTGTGAAAGTGACTGCCCAGTCTATTGCTCACGTCAGTGTTCCCACTGGATATTTTTCTCATTCTTTGGGAATTTAAAAGAATAACAAATAACCCACAAATCATTAAAAACTATAACATGTTACCCAATTCTTGGGAATAAGCCAGTCAGTCTACAATCTGCTTAAATGTCACAAATGTGAATTCCCAGGCTTTCAAGCTACCACATTGTATCAAATGCTCACCAATGACAATTCTATAGCTCAGCCGTAGAGAACAGGCACTGTCACCAGGTAGCTGCCCAATGTGCTGTTCCATCCTCTTCAACCCAGCTGGTCAGGCAGCAGGCAGGAGCTGCGTGTTTGCCATTGAGGTAGTAGGTAGCACCCTGTCACAAAGAGGACATGAATGCAAATGTAATCTGAAATCCATCTGAGGTTGGCACAAATTTTCCGCGCCAGTATTAAGTGCTGGTCATAAGAACTTCACTCTGTTCTATTAGAAGTAATGATAAGGTGTGGCCATGGTATGTCACAAGCTAGAGGAACAAATAACCGGAACTAGATGAAAAATTAAAGTGGTGAAATCAGAACTGAAAAGTTTTTTAAAAAAGGACACTGAAAAGATTTGCATTTACATTCCTTCTCTTTATAAGTTTAATAAAATAGATGAAAGACGAGGGGAGAAAGGACTCACAAGAAGCCAACATTTTTACAAATGTGTTTGCTTTTCCTCAAAAGTCAATTGTAAGTGCTGTCCAGGGAAGGGAGTCAGAGAGAGCCAGATAGTGGTGTTAAAATTTTGTTTTTATTATTGGGATTTTGTTGTTGCTTTCCCTCCCCGCAAAAATAGAATGGTGAAATAAATTTTATTACGCTAGTATTAGTCTCATAATCTGTGGGATATACTCCTTATTTGACTCATTTCTCAAATAGAAATGAAGTGTGAAATGAAAATGGTGTTCATTGAATGTTAATAGGTATTTACTTAACTGCTCTTCTAGGGCTATGCCTCCTATGAGACTCTTTATAGTTATCTTGAATTCTAACATCAAAATGTTAACTAATTGCATTTCACTGTGTAGAGTTTTAAACAGATTATATTGCATTTGACAAGCAGAGGTATTTTGTATAATTTGGGCTGGACAACAGCTATAAATAAATATCACAGACAGCTCCTTGAGATTCACTCAGATATATACGTAAGCTTCTTAATTTAAACGTCATATTGGAATATATATTTCTTAAAGCGCCTTTAATTTGAGCCTTATTTTATTCACAAAATCCTAAAAATAAAAGATAAGTAAAATGATTAAACTTGGCGTATCTCTTCAAAGATTTTCCTAAAATGATTGGAAGTCTGAGAAATAAATGAATATATTCTCTACAATACAAATATGCTCAGTTTTAAATCAGAATAAATAGTAGAGTATCAATTTCCTATGAATTTACAAAGAAACATGCTGAGCTGAGTCGACACCAACATGATAAACATTTATTGCCTTGTATTACATATTATATATAATATAGTAATAATATGATATATATTTAGATATGATATACATACCCACATACATATATAGTCTTAGGTATTTTTCAAAAGATGTTTACATTTTGTGAATTTTTATAAATGGAATCAATAAAATATGTAGATATACAAAATACATATTGTTCTAGGTTTCAACTAGATTTTTTCATATTATACTTCAAAAGTATGAAACTATTTCTGAAAAAGGAGCATCTGTGTCTTTTCACATATAACTTTTCTTGATTATTTCTAGGAAGGCAGACTAAACATGCAGTTCTGACATAATGCAGCATTCCTTTTGCTTTCTGGTTAGCTCAGGAGCCTTCACTGGCTGAAAAACATCTCTGAAAAGGGCAAAACTTTCTGACCTCAGGAGGTTCTGATAGGAAGCATTGAAGCAATGAACACCAAGGGTAGGGAAAACATGGGAATAAATTCCCCAAAGTTCTGTGACCACATTGGAGTGGGCACATGGAGGAAGACATAATTTCATTCTTAAAGAATCTCCCTGTTTCCACATTCTTTCATTTCCCTCAAAGCTGATCTTACAGATGACACAGTCCAGATGAATTCCTGCTTAATAGGAATGCTTGTTCACAAATTGGCACTGAAAGTGTATCCACCATATAGCTAAAAATAAGATGGGGAGGATCCACCTTGTTTCAATATTTGGCTAAAAATCAGATCATTTTTAGGAAAAACAAATTTTAGGCTCTCAATTGAATTAATAGAAGAGGTGTGAACTTGAAAGAAAATTTAAGATGTAGTTCTTCCTGATACTTAGCTGCCTTTGATCTTTTATTTTGCATCTGGTCATCAGTAACTTCAATTTCCCCAAATTTCCTGAACTGAAGCTTCCAGAAAGGAAATTGAAATACTTATGTTCTAACAGTCCATGTAGACAAGTTAGGTGCTGTTCATAACCAACATCCATTCAGGTTACCTACAGCATTTGAATAGTGGTCCTTAAAACTGTTTTTGTCACATGTTTATGAACAAATGTAAGAAAATCATAACGAAGCTTGAGTTTATATTAGTTTTCTATTGCTGCAATAAATTACCAAAAATTTAGTGTCTTAAACAAAACAAATTTATTCTCTTCTAGTTCTATAGGCCAGAAGTCCAACATAGGCCTAATCATGCAAAAATCAAGGTGTCTGCAGGGCTTTGTTTCTTTCCGGAGGCTCTAGGGGAGAATCCAGTTCCTTGTCTTTTCCAGCTTGTAGAATCTGCCAACATTCTTTGGCTCATGGCCCCTTCCTCTGTCTTCAAAGCCACAAGTGGCAGGTTGAGTCCTTTCCACAAAACATTTCTCTGGCCCTCTCTTCTGCCTTTTCTTCCACTTTTAAGGACTCCTGTAATTAGACTAGGCCTGTGTGGATAATCTCAGATAATCTCTCTATCTCAAAGTCAGCCAATTATCAACTTTAATTCCATCTGCAATCCTAATTCCCTTTGCCATGTAAAGTAACATATTCCCAGGTTCCAGAATTGACCTTGTCATTTTGGGAAGGCTATTATTCTGCCTACCACAGGGCTATTCCAGGAAAACAGGTTATGCTTCTGAGAAATTTGAAGGGCCCGCAATTTACATAATACTCTCTTAATGGACCATAGGTAAATGGTCACTAAGCCAAGGACAAACATTCATTGGCATTGCTCACTTTTATGAAGTGGACACTCTCACTGCTGATTTTCTCTATGAGAAATTGTTGACAGATTCAGTTAAGTTTGCCCAGTTCTTTCATTACTCTCTCTGTGTTTTCTTACTATCTTTTACTGATTTAAAAGGGAAGTTAATTTTTTTCTTATAAACAAACTGTAGAAAAATATGACTAAATCTATTATCCCTAATGCATGCATGCGTGTGTTGTGGATATTAATCAGAGGACAAACTGAAGTCTAGAAATTGGAAGCTGGATGCAGTGATGTTGTGAGTAAGCCTCATATCTTCACAGCTCCCAGCTGGGGTGATGTAATGACACCATGCTTCATATCAAACAATTTTACTTACTAGATCACATCATCACCTAAAGCATAGATTCCTTTACTAATAACAGCATAAGAAAACTGAAAAAGCATTATAATTGTGACAAAGGATAAGTAAATCGAGTGAAATAAATTGATGTCCAACGAAGAAATTTGTTTTTAATGTGTAAAATTGTCACTAGAACATTCTGTTGTTAAAGCCTTGTGTTATCTCCCATCATCTTGCTTTACATGATTCTGTCGTTCAACATTCTGTCTTTTCATCCTTTCATTCAACCTTGTGTATTGAATAACTACTATATGCCAGGGACCAGGCTAGATGCTAGATGTGAAAATGACAAGGGAGATATACAAATATGCATGAGATTCATTTGAGACTTCATAACTTCATGGAAGAGTTGGTTAGAAACAAATAATGGCAAAGTAGATGGATGGGTATGGAAAGCAGAGGAAGTAAATTGTTATTGGCTCTGGTAGGCCAAATAAGAATTTTTCCAGCTAAAGAGCCTTTCCACCGAGGAGCAGTATCGAAGAACAGGAACAAGAAAGAGCATGATGTGATCAAATAATAGTGAGACATGTGGTGTGGGGGAAAGCAAGTTAGGGAAACAGACGGTGCTTTATAAACAGGCTGGGATCAGATTCTGAAAGGCCTTCTAAGCCGTATAACCCAAACTCTGGGAGTACAGGCGCTGGGGAGACTAGAAACAAGAGACCAAAAAGAACAACGGACTAGCCCCCATACTATATAAGAAAGTAACCTGACAGCAAGGTGAAAAACCACCGGTAACAAAAAAATCATGACCTGTTTTTTGCAAAAATGCATTCTCGAGATGATTGAGACTTGAACTAAAGGAGACTGAAGAAGGAATAACACATTTAAGAAATGTGTAAGAGGTAAAATTTTCAACATTTTACTAAAGCAAACGGACTTGAGTGGATTAAGGACTTTCACCCAAAGTCTGAAAGGAATTAAGGACCTCAGGTTTTACCATAGTCATATTAAGTCAGTTCTATTTTCAAAAATGACATGATTCACTCAACTATTTTGTATTTTCATAAGGATAATCATCATCATCATGCTAGGGGTTACAATCTCATAATTCTTCACAATTCTCTAAGTACTTCTATATCGTTTATTCCTCACGCCTACCCCAAATAGTGAGAAAAACAGGAATCACCCATTCTAGTTTATAAATGTGGCAACCGGAGCACAGAAAGGGCTTCAGTTAAGGTCACATTGCTGATAAGTAATATAATCAAGTCCCAAGTGGACGTGTTCTGAAAACCGTTTCAGATCTTTGACATTTAATTTAATGTCACACAGGTTTTTTAAACACAGGCTTTTAAAAATGAGGTCTTGAGAGTGTAAGTAACCGACCCAGAGAGAGAGACAATGTCTAAATGGTTTGTGCGAGAATCGGAATCAGATCTTTCTAACTTCAGGATGGAAGGCCCTGGAAGTTGTACTCTACTGCCTCCCTCCTCACCTGCTGGAGAAGGAGCGGGGAAGACTTCATGTAGAAAGCAGCCTTTAAAACGTACCTTGAGGAATGTATATAAACAAAGAGTGATTTTTCAAAACATTTAACAACCACTTCATGGAAAAGTCCATGCGTGAATCAAAAATGGTAAATATATTAATATACATAAAGAATGCAACAGCTTACCATAGGTTGCAAGTGGGCAGTGAACATTACCTGATAGATTACTCGATGGTCTCTGAAATATTTGCTGGTTTTTAGAAATTACTGGTTTTGTTTTTTTGTTAGGGCAGATTCGTAGACCCACACCCAGACCTACTCATGCTCAGGAGACATTTTGTGCTTAACTCCTCAAGGCCTCTGCAGCTGGGAAGTACCAGCAGAGTTTGCAAGGCCTGGTATGCACTTCCTTAGGGGTGGCCAGGTATAATGGAGAAGAGAGGGCTTTGATTCCTATCCGCCCAACTCCCAGCACAACCAAGAGACAAATCTGCCGTCTTAAATGTTTCTGACTTTAAGTATTTTTACTCCCCAGTATTTTTAATTATCTCCTAATCACAACCCCTTTTCCTAAAAATTCCCTGGAGATAAGGGAAGAGCTTATATACAATCATTAACCACATATTGCCCTTTTTACCTTGGCATGGCCTTCAAGTACACAAGAAGATTGTGCACTTTGCTCAGAAATAAATATCAAAACATTGGTTATCGAAAAGTATTTATCCCATGAAAATATTTTCTTTCCCATTTCATTTGGCGTTTTTATGTACAAGATAATGTTTTCTGATTCTTAAATACTCAACTGAGCAATAAATATTCATTTTTGTGGAGACTGAGTAAGACAGAGTTCATTCCTTCAGGAATTGTCATGATTTCTTTAATTTTTCAGCTCCTTTGCTTAAATATCTTCTAGGGTTTTCTCTCTACTAATTGCTTTAGACATGCCATCTCTGTCTTGCTATACCCTCTTAAATTGGAAGTTACATCATACTAACCAGTGGCCTTTCATTTTGGTGGAATTCCACTAAAAGCAAAATTCAAGGGATTACAACAAAAGCCACAGTCATTCAAAACTCAAGGGGAAATCAGGCAGGCTTCTGAGACTGTGTATTGCCACTTCAAAAGCCCCAAGATTGGGCCAAAATGAACCAGGGTCATATTTCATTATTTTAAAAGAAGCCTGCATTCCCAGCTCTACTAGATAAAGCATAATTTACTCTTGCTATAGAAGATCATTTAAGGAACAAAAGGTTATGTTGCCATCATTCAACTTTTCACAATCACCCAAAGTCCCTTTCCCTCCTCCATTTTCCCTTTATGCCCCTTTCCCTGACCACCTCCTATTCTTCTGTCTCAGAAACATGTTAGGCCACTGTTTCCCAGCTTTGGGCTGGGAGATCGACCCTGGTCCACACTCCCAACCTGGGTGAGTGAAACTTTAAAGCCCTCAGGTCTCTAACAGTGCTTCAGAATTTCTATTTCTTTTCAAACTAGGAGAAAAGAGTAGGATCCTCTGTAACCTCTCTGTTGCAACCTGGACTTTCTAAGCTGCTTTCCTGAAGCAGTCTTAGCCATGCTCTATCTACTCATCATTGGTTTGGTCCCAAAGGTGATCTTCTAGAACATGGCGAGTCAAAATTATTTCCTGTGATGAAGGTCTCTGGAATGGGCTGTAGTCACTTGAGGCTGATATGTGAATAGAAGTACCTAATTAGCTGAAGACTCCATAATACTAACTGTTAGTCATTAAGACAAGTTGATTGAAATACTGGGTAATCACAGCATGTTTGCATATGTGAGAATAACACCCAAAGCATCTCTTCCCATGCCTGTAATTCCCCAACTCTCCCTCAAATAGGATGACAGGCATGAAATCAAGGAAAGAGAGCATTATTCATCTTTTCATTTAATTTTTTCAACAGATGCTTATTAAGTAGCTACTGTACAGGCTCTTGCCAAAGAGAAAGGCAAAGCTACTGTATTATTTAGAACAATGATAACAATACTTATCAGTGTACCAGGTATGTGGGCCTCATATGCCTCTGAGGTTCTCTGTGCACAAAATTATGCAAATGAATCAGTAACCCACTGCTGGATGCCCCAATATTATCCACCCTACCCCACCAAAAAATAGCCTGTGCTGTGAATTATATTTTCTTTTTAAATATTTTCATAAGAAATCAAAATTAGGGTTGAGTTTCTATAAAGATAAGTTTATCATATTTGCAGTTATTACTACACAAAAACATTCTTTGCTATTACCTGACAAATTACAAAAGGGCCTAGAATATAGATCAAAATTTAGTAAACAACATATTGTAATATAATCAGAGACTCAACTAAAAAACAATGAGAAGAAATGAACACTAAGTTAGCAAAGAAAGAGGAGGGACATTGGGCTTCTAATGCTAATGTCATTGTCAGAAAAGTCCACATGCAGAAGGTGGAATATCCAAAGAACAAAAGTAATTCTTTGATTTCTTCTGTATTAATCAGAGAGAGGCATATTAGAGGACCATATTCTATTTCCCCTACAACATCTTGAAAGTTTGCAAATAACAAAAGTAGAAAGGTTGCATATGTTAACATATGGAAAATATGTTTGATAAGAAAAACTTAAAAGTAATAACCTAGCAAAGTCACTTAATTTTAAGTGTCCAAGCAAGTGCCTGAAGGACTTGATAATAGGAATGAATCTTGTTTCAGATTTATTGAAAATTAAATTGAGAAACAGACTCTCTGTCTTTGAATTGATATTTTTAAATCCACCAGAAAAATAGCACTGTTCCATCTGTTGTGGGGAGGGACCTATAAATAAATATGTGCATATATATTTTTATATACATACACAAACATACACACACATTTGTTGCACATGTGTCTACTCTCTCAACACTCCTCTCCCACTCTAACATGCATCAATACAGTGATAAAGGGAGCACAGTGAAAAGCTGTCAAATGAGCTGTGGTAGAACCTTACTAACTTTACTTAATTATAGGGTGGATATTTCTAGATTAATGAACTGCCAAAATTTTTAAAGAAATTAAATTCGTTGTATTCCACTGAAGTGTATGTAACCACTATTGATGAAGTAATTACAAGGAGCTGTCTTGCTAGTAATGGAAATTCATGTGGAAAATATTTCTGATTAAGAACAGATATTTACACCAACAAATAGAGTGGGAGATGAAGCATTTTGAAGTTTGCAGTATCTGCCATAGGTGAAATATGCCCCTTATGATTTTATTTACATTGTGAATAAAATTTTATTTGTTACAAATTTTAATATAATTTTCTCTGTTTTCCAAATGCTAAGAAATCAATAGTTTGAGATAGTCTGTAACAAAAAAATAAATAAATAAAAAAGAAAGGAAAAAGAAAATACTGAAGCAAAGTGAAAACTTTTGAGAATGTACTAAAGGTGTATTGAAAATTAACTTTACATAGGTAGTCAATAAACAGCTGGAAATATTAAATTATAGCCATAAAATTGTGTGACATCTTTTCTAAAACTATCATGGCATAGCACACACTAAGTAAGAGACTTAGTATTTGTTTTCTTCCCCTGCAATGTAATTCCAGGTTAGAGTTACATTTTTTTTCTCCCATAGAATAGTAAAGAGCTTCAAAGAAAAGGAAGAGTGGGCTATGGTAGAATAAGAATGAGACAGCAGAGGCAACTAATGCATAAAATGATGAAAGAGAATAGCATAATATCAACATTTCTTGTATAATCAATCACTGCAAATGTGTCAGCAAGTATGAGGCCATCCCCTCTTGTCAATACAACGGAGGAGACAATTTGGGTAAGGGAGGAAGTATAGCACAGTCAAACATGGCTATCAACACTTCTTTTTCTGTCTCAGAAGAACAAAATTCTGAGACAAGTTCTTGGAGCAAATAGAAATTTATCCAAATGAAAATCAAATGATAAATGCCAAGAGAATATTCTTTCTTTGGAATTCTTTCAGTTCTTCAATTTAACCAGCTGGAATGAATTTTCAAGTAGCATTCTGTTCAGCGTTTTGAAATGAAGGACTTTCCTGTTAATTGGAAAGCTATATTTCATCAAAGATGAAGACAGCAGTGCTCTTGACTTAGTGATTCTGAGAGAGAGAGAGAGAGGGAGAGAGAGAGAATTCGGTGGATATATACATAAACAGATTCCAGGACATGTATTTCAAGTATGAAAGACTGAACTGTGTGTCTATACATCTAACTCAAGAAAAATGGGGAAAATTCAAATACCAGTGTTATTCTAAACTCTACATGAAAACTCACTATCACTGTGCTCCCTTGTGACAGGAGAATGTAAGGATGGAAAAAAATTAAACAATATTATGAACTTTCAGAACCAAATACTGATACAAGTGAAGTTTCTGGTTTTTCTAACATAAATGAATTGGGTAAGTCAAAAAAGTTAAGCATTCTTTGTTGTGTTACTTTAATATGTGCTATTGGGCTGGGGTAGCATGGTTTCAACTCAGATTTAGAGCAAGAAAAAAAAGTTCACCAGGAAACAAATATTTTTAAGACTCAGATTCTATACTTTAGGCAGCATTTTCAACTTATTTGTTGATTAGTGATATATTAAATAAAGTTGTTACATTTAAATTTTAAATTGACACAAAATTAGGCAAACTAATTTATCACATGGAATGTGAAAAGTTTTAAAAAATAATTATAGTGAAGTACTAAAGATATAATTTTTCCAGACTTCTTACAGATATCGCCCAATAGATGGTCTGGATGACAATTGTGTATTCTGCTTTAAAATGATTTTATAGGAAAACCTATCCATGATCCTTCTTATATACTTTAAGTTTGACAATATGTATATAATAGGAATTTCCAAAGAGGCTATTTCACTAGTTTTTCTTAATATTTAAATTACTGAAATCGATTTTTTACAGGATGATATGAAATAAAGGTTTGACATAAACATGTCATAGATTCACAAATATTCTCTACCTTGAAATATAAGATGGTGGTCTACAGCAGAATCCAGCTTGAGTCAGGGGTGGGCAGTGAGGAGGGAGACAAGACACAGTAAGAATGTCTCCCAAAAGATAAACACATCAATTCATTTTTTTACATAGTCAATAGTACTTTGAAAAGACTGGTCTATACTGAAAATGTCAGTGAGGACACTTGACAATGCTACTAGGCCGGCTTTAGTGTTTTTTTTGAAATAATAGAGCCAGCCACTACTGTCTAACTTTCTGAAGATTAGCAATATCACATAAATCTCCCTACTACAAGTTCATAAACGGTATATAAAACAATCAGTATATACAGAGTCATTTTTTTTTTTCTTAAGGGAGCAATAGCATTCCTTTTACAAACTAGCCATAAATTTCATGGCAAAAGTAATGAACAAAATTTGACTGGATTTAATAGGTAAAATTTATCAACATGCCTTTGACAGTAAGTAAAAAATTCAGAATGTTAACATGCTAATCCAGCAGATACAATTGTCTAAGACCCAAGGTCGAATTCAAAACATATTACGCAAACATGTTTAGATCCAGAAATTTTCAACATGTGAATTAATGTGTGTGATTTAGTTTCTGAGAGTTTTGTAATCGAGCCTAATGTGGTAGATAAAATTTCAAAGTCAAGTTAAGAGATTTTGCACTGAAAAAAGGGAACACTGAGATTAGTAATTTCAAGTGAACTTTTAACCCAAAGTAGTTGATTCAAGAAAAATAAGCCCACATAAAGAAATACTAAACTTTTTTTTTTTTCATAGCATATTGTAGCTGGGTTGACAGCTACTTTTTTTTTAATTGAAATAACTACTAAACTTAAAATAGTTATATAAATTAATAATAGTAATATTAATTGTAAAACTATGTTTTTAAAACATTATAAAATAAAGTATCAGATACCTTTTACTTTGAGTAAAGTAAATGAGTAAGTATAATGAGTAAATTGTAAATATTGCAAATAGTAAAAAGTCTTTGGGTACTTTTTCCCCTTTGTGCTTTTAAGTATTCTTATGATACTGGTGATTTACAACATGAGGAAAGCCTGGTATGCAAAATTCAGTATCTTTAACAGTTTCTTTTGGACTCTAGTTAATGTCCCTTTTGAATGAAGGAGTCCAGGCTAGAGTTCTGGGTAACAGAAGCAAGAGGTGGAATGGAGTAATCTTGGGAGATAGGACTGTGGAAACTTCTGTCAAGTCATAGAGCCCAAATTCAAAGTTTTAGATCCTAAGCTTTCAGTGAGTAAGGAAATTATTTAAACAACAGAGGAAAAACACCTGTAAAGGCCTATTGACAAAATCAATTCATAAGAAAAGTATTTGATTTGGCACGAACAGTTCATTATGCTAAAGGAGATTATGGAAATATAATAGATTCTAAAAAATGTGATTATTGATATTTATGATGATTGTTATGAAATAAAATAATAAGGCTGCATTCAAGCCTCCATGGGATTTTAAAATTTAAATGAATGCATACAGTTTTTCTTTTTCCTTTTTGATATTAAGTGTAACAAAATATAAAAATCTCTGATAATTTTATTAGGATTTCAAAATGTAATAGTGGTAGTTTAAAGGTAAAATAAAGTTTCTAATTTAGAGATAAATTATATACTATATAAATAATTTTCAAATTCCATATATACTACATCCTGCCTCTATGACAAAAGGGTAAGGAAGAAATACTGAAAAATAAATATACTTGTGGCAATAAAAAAGAGGAGAGTGGAGAATGTGGTAACTGAATGGTGCTGACAAAAACGCTGTCAGGTTCTGATGCTCAAGTTGCTGCTCAGAAAATTTAAATTTCAAGAGGTTAAGTAAGTATGTTCTAAACCTTAATTTTTTTAAAAAAATCATCTGTTTAATACCTGGACACTTTCCTTGCCTTTTTTTTTTTAACTCAGTAGCTTACTTGTGAAATAAAACAAGGATGCCATGTCACATTGTGCTCTATAAGGACATAACGTGGAAGCATTAGAATATAGTGGTTAAAAGTCCTCATTTTCCTCATCTGTTAAATGGGATTATAATAGAGATTGTAGACACAGTGCTCTTACTTAGAATTATGCCTGGTACATATAAGAGTTGGTTAAATTTTAGCTACCACTACTCTTCCTATTTTTAAAAACAGATCGCCCAATTTATCGTCACCTTGATTATTGCAACACGTTACTAATTGGGAATTTATGGGACAAAGAGAAGAGAAATATACATAACCTAGCCTAGGAAAAGATTAGGAGTAAGGAAGGTTTCTGCGAAAGGGTGATATGTGGGCAGAGACATACTAAGTCTGAGTTAGATCAAGGAATAGAGAATGCATCCTAGGTAAATATATCAAATATATGGGATCAGGAAGCATTGTGGATTGTGGTAAGTGAACAGGGAATTAGGAAGAGAAGTGTGAGGCCATCAAAATGGATGAGGAAGTAAGCAAGGGACCAGGTAACAGAGGACAAGGACCCTGAGTGCCATGTTAAGAAGCTTGGGTTTATTCTCTTTCACTTCCTAAAATTTATGCTGTCTTACAGTCAGGACAATCTCATTTTGGAATTCCCAAAAGAATGTGACACAAAGAGAATGCATCTCTTAAACTGGCCCTTTTCAATGCTATTTCCCTCTTAATGTAATCTAATGATCAGAGCTTTCTTTGCAAAAATGGATTCAAGGTAATTTCCCGAGCTAACAGCATCTAGTAGAGTATGTAATGACATGTGAAATATTATTCTGTGAATAATTAATCAGAGCCATCTTGGAAAATAAATAGAAATGCAATTGAATTAATTCATGTATTAAACTACAGAGTAGGTAACTCAGATCTAGCTTTACATTTCAATTTGGAGAAATCTAGTGTCTATTTTTTTTAAAGGTATCTATTGTTCCATTTCACCATGTTGTTATAAATTTCTAAGTTAAAAAAATAGTGAGGAAATAACTATTTCTATTGTGTGTGTGTGTGTGTGTGTGTGTGTGTGTGTGTGTGTGTGTGTCTGTGTTTGTTTTTTTTTTTTTTTTGAGGGCAGTGACACTGGCCCTCACATGTGGGACCGAACCAGGGCCGCTGGCTTCCCAAGCCAGCGCTTAACCACCACGCCACTCAGCCGGCCCACTATTTCTATTTTATTAAAACAAACAAATAAACAAAAGACGAAAGGTTTGAATGCAAGTCAAATCTGCTTGGTAATAATATAGCTGAGAAGGAATTTGGCCTTGTTGACTTTCTACTATGCTCTTCACCACTGGGTCAGGCTGTCCTGTTTTTATATAGCCCACAATTCAAAGGCAACATGTATCTACATAATAGATCATAGTTGCCAAAATTTTACTGTAGCGATTTCTCCTTCTTTGCAAATGTTCTCCAGTGATATCTGAACTAGAAGGAACAAAAGTTGGGATTTTCATCCTCTATACATAAAAATCAGGTCCAATTCTAGATCAAAAGGTCATCAGATTAACTGCATTATCCTATCATTTGTACTTTTCCGAAGGTATAAAGCCATAGGTTTCCAATTGAATTTTATTCTACATCCAGTGAAGAAAAGACCTAGCAAAAAGTTTTAATTTTTAATCGGATATTTATTTAGTTGGTTTGATTTGTACATTCAGTGATATTTAGTCCTCAGCCTAGAGTGTGGGATACAGTTTTAACCTTTTGAGAAAAAATATCTTAGTTTGTCTTGGAAGTGGAGCTACTTAAAGCTCAATGGCTCCCCTTAGTGGCGTCTTGCTAGAAATTTACCAAGCAGCCGCTTTTACAAAGACCTATGTGTGCATAGATGTTTCTAAACATCCAGAAAATTGTGAGCTGATATTCATAATTTGAGTAATTCTCAAAAAATAAATTATATTTGTGATGATAGGGGAGCATTTTCATTCATAACCTCATTACACTTAAAAGGGTAATTGAACATTTTATATAATTTTTATTTTCACTTGGAACCTAATTATATGATACATAACTGAGGAAAAATAATTCAGGATCCCGTCCTTTCTTTGTTCTTTTACAGATTTCTTTTTTTTTTTAGTTAGTATTTCTATTTGAATAGATTTTAAAAAGGCAATGAGCAACATATTTTCATTTTGTATCTATGTATCTATTTCAAATATACCTTATCAGAAAAGTTGCCTTAAAAGTTAGCAGCTAGGGCCGGCCGAGTGGCGCATTGGTTAAGCGCTGGTTTTGGGATGCCAGCGGCCCCGGTTCGGATCCCACATGAGGGCCAGTGACAATGCCCTCTACACCTAACAACAGCTCCACCTGGAGCTGGGCTGTGGGAGCCCCGGTGATGGTGTGGGCTGCAGCCCCTGCTGCAGTGGGCTGCCATAAGGCTACAGTGAGTGGCCGGCAGCCAGCGTGAGCGGCTGGCAGCCAAATGTGAGCTGCCAATAGCCGCAGTGAGCGACATCCAGAGGCCAGCGACCGATCTGCCTCATCCGGGAAGAGCACAATGATGATACCAACAGTGAAGCAACATCCTCCGCAACTAAACTGAAGAACAAAAAGACAGCAACTTGTCTGTTCCCCTTCCCCGATTCCCCAACGCTGTTCCCCTCTGCCAATTCCCCAATAAAATCTTAAAAAAAAAAAAGAAATGTTTAAAAAAAAAAAGTTAGCAGCTACAGTAAAGTAAAATATATATATATATATATATATAAGTAAAATATATATATATATATATATTTTATATGCATTGGGAAAAATTTAAATAATTACATAAGAAACTATATGATGTGGAATGAATTTTGAAAATATATGTTTAAGGTAATTAAACCTTCTATTGATCTACAGCTATGGTTCTTAAATGTCACTGCAAAACTGGAGAGGAACTTGTTATTAACTACAGGTTCCTGGGCCCATCATACGAACTACTGAATCATAATCTCCAGAGGTGGGGCTTAGGAACCTGAATTTTCAGTCATGTATGCTTGGAAACCTGGTCTGCAGAAAACCCTAGGAGATGCTTATATAAATGACTCTATTTTTATACTACTAGAAAATAACTTCAGAATCTCAACAACATCAATCACTTATTCAATTATGTGATACTGGTTTGCAACAAAATCTTAAATAATATGTGGCTATATGGTCTGCATAGAGATTTTAGCTACTCTTCAAAGATAAGGCTCAAAAATCAATACCAGGCATTGCCTATGCTTCCTCTATGGATTCTTGTCACTTATAGGAGTGTTTCTGAAATAAATAGGTTACATGTCAGAATATCCTATTGGCCTTTTCTAAACTAGTCACAGAAACATCAAAACTCAGCTCTGCTCTCAGATTTTTATACTTGCCCTTCTCCAACTTTCAGTACCACTGGTCCTCAGGACAAACTCCCAACAAGACCATCAAGTCCTGTATATTGTTCCAGCTTCTCTAGGTAATAGCCTATATATAGACTCTGATCAAACCAAGGAGGTCTACTTTCAGTTCCCCTGGTTCACCATGTCCTTGCACGTCTTCATGCTGTTGACATATTGTTCCCTGATCCACATGCCCTGCTTCTCTCATTAGTCTGGCAAACTCACTCATTCTTTAGGGCTCAGCTCAAATGCCACCCCATCTGGGGAGTCTTTTTCGATTTCTATTGGCAGAGTTCAGTGCTTTCATTTCTGTGCCCCCAATAAGATCTTGTGCATAACTCTATTTCAGCATTAGCTTGTGACTATAATTATTGTGTCTGTCTTCATATTTCATTTGTATTCCCAAGTTTTAGCACAATTTTTGGCATAGAGTAGAGGCTTAATTCATGTTTGTGTAATGAGTGAATAAGTGAACTTTCATTTCTCCCATGATTAACGTGTGCCAGGCACTTTGCTAAGTGCTCTACAAGCATCTTGTGTAATCCTTACAAAGTTGAACACGTAGTCATGATTATCCACATTTTAAATATTAGACAATTAGCCCTGAGAGATATCAACAATTTGCCAAAAGTCACACAACCAGTTAGTGGCAGATCTAGATTTTGAACAACACGCTTTTCTGACTTTAAAGATGGTGCTCTTAAACATTGCACCATAGCACTTTCCTACAAGGGCTCAGATTGTTTTTGATTGCTAACGGCAATTTCTCTTTGATGATTTCAATCCAAACACCACCCTCATAGCTGGAATGTTAAGGGAGGATGAATGTTCTTTTAATCATATGAATGCTCTACAGCCCCATTCTGGGGCATGTGTGCACGTACACAATGTATAATCAGTGAATGGCAATACAAAAACATGTATATAAGATTGTGATAACTGGAATGCTTCGTTTGCAAAAAAACTATAAAAATAACTATTGACCACATCAATGAAAAAATCACCAGAATAGAAAAAGAAGTCCCTTTTAATGAAAACCTTGCAAAATATCCCAAACTGCATGTGATTTTTAATGGACTACAGCCACTCTTCTGCATTTCTATTTTATTTCTTGGACAAGAGAAAAAAATATATTATTTATGCAAAAGGGTAGTTAGCATTTCCAACCACTAACACATGGCTTGTAAAAAATAATCCCATTTTTTTTCTATTGTGCAATAGCCCTCTGTTGGGCAACAACAGCATACAATGTGCTAGTTTCCTGTTACTTTACTAGAGCCTCCCTTTCACTCACCGCCCAGACTAAATAGCTATTCCTTGGATAATAAAACAATAATACTGAGTTTCAAGCTACTTCCAAAAATGTTTCTGCTTGTCTTAAGAAATAATCATATCAGTTTGCTAATAAGCAGAAATATGCTGTAAATTGAGTATGTTGTCACATGTGGCTAAAAAACATATAAATCAATTTGTGACCAAGAAAGAAACAATATATTTCTTATGTGTCCAAAGCATTATGGTTGGGATCACAGCTGTAAGATGTTGGACCATCATCAAGAGAACAATGTCAAACATTGAACTTTTGGATAATTTCCATAAAAATAACATTTTGTTTGGGGTCAGTAGTTTTTTTATGAAACTTTGGAATGATTTTACTGACAATTATTTTAGAGTTGAATACCTCCAAAGTGTTCTTCAAAATGGAAATATTATATAACTTCTATAGCCATATCTTTCTGAAAACCAAGCACTTACCATGAAAACCGGCATTTCCTTCTTTCAGTTTGTGTAGCTTTATGAAAATCAGTTACCAAGTAAGTGCAAGTCAACACTTCAAATGTATAGTAGTTAAAGCTAGTATAAGGGAAAACAAAACAACAAAACATTGATTTCTTCTGTAGGAATCTTATCAATTCAGCAATATTCTTTTAAGTGAAAAGAAAAATGGAATTGGTGAATCGGTGTACAACCAGTTCAGCCCTAGGCATAATAGTCTAATATTATTTTGTTCACTTCTACATATCCACAAATATTTGATATTTGCTTTATGGTGAGCTGAATTCTCATTTTCGTTAACTGTCCTTTGAGCGTCCCTAATTTGGAGGTGCGTTACACTGAGCCCAACAAGGCAGGTTTTCATAAAGTCACTGGAAGGTTTTTGTAAATACAGTCTCAGACAAAGCTAGTTGTGGCATAAAATCATTAATCCGAGGAGACTGTATTGGCTGAGTACACATATGCGCTATTAATAATATTGCTCTCTGGGATTCCGTAACCAGAGCTCAAGAAAAGGAAAGCCAAACCACTGAATTCAATATTTGCAGCCTATTTCAGGATGTGAAAATATTTTGGTTCTCTCATGCAAATAATTTCTCCAAAATACTTCGGTCTAAAGTGGCTTTTTGTAGACAGAGCCTAATAGCAAATTTTACATGGTCTAGTAGATGGGGATACAAATTATCAGAATTTGTTCCACATCAAGAAATTGTTGGTTCCTAGTTTTCATTTAGTATGATATTGATCTAAATCAGTAATTTCTCATTGGGACATATGTATTAATGGATGTTACTAAAACCATGCTCTTAGAAATTACTTTACACTATTGATTGTATATATAAAGTGTTTATAAGAGAATAAAACATGCAGTTAATTCACTATTTAGAAAAAAATAAAAACAATCCATCCCGTTTGATGCCAGGCTCACGCACTTTGATCAAATTACTCTCTTCCTCTAAAATTCTCAGTGGTTCTCCAATGCCGAAGGGATTGAAATACATTTGTTCACCAGCTCCACTCTACCTTACACAATGCCTTCCCACATCAGTCTTAAAGCTGTGTTGATACCACTTTGTAAAATGCCTCAGTACAAATCTGTATTGAAATCTAAGCTTCAAGCCCAGTTTGAAGTCAGAGGCCTCCATGGAATCCAGTATATGTGCAATAACTATCTACTTGTTTGATTGGTACAGATACAAAGTCCTTATCCTCATAGCTTATACTGTCAGGTTATTGATAGTCATCTTCACCCCTGCATGTAGAGTAATCGCAATGAAAATTAATTTTTTTTCTTTTAACTTTATTGTGGAACAATGTATTTTTTCCAGGACCCATCAGCTCCAAGCCAAGTTGTTGTCCTTCAATCTTAGTTGTGGAAGGCGCAGCTCAGCTCCAAATCCAGTCGCCATTTTCAATCTAGTTGCAGTGTGGGTGGGGGAGGGGCGAGGGCGAGGGGAATGCAGCCCACGATCCCATGCTGGAATCGAATCTGCATGGGATGGTGCAGTTGGTTACACGCTGTAACCAACTAAGCCACCCGGCTGCCCCAAAAATTAATTTCAACATATAAATATTTCTCTTAAAGTACATACAGTTATCCTGGTATTCCTCATGAGCCACTGTTTGCATATTTAGTATGCAAATCAGTTCTCTTCTAGTATATGGCATGCAGATATATCGGCAGATTGCAGATAAGTAACAGCTACTTGGAAAAATGTGAATACAAAATAGTGCTTTAATAAGAACCAGATTTCATATACATATCAATGAATTTGTTATGTTGCAAGAAATCTATTCAAAACTTTCTATTAAATATCCATAAATAGCTATCATGTAAAATAATTATCAACCTTAGAGCAATAGAATCTTTTAGAGTTCAGGACTATTATATATTAATTGCTGCATTATGTTTTGTATGAGTTTCATGTTTATATTGCTTGAAATATAATATGGACTTAATAAAGAGTAGTTGAGTAAATTATTTAAATATTTGTATCTATGGATATGGTAGGCAACCTAAAAGAAATTTAATTCATGTTTATAAACTTAGAATAATACAATAGAGCATAATTGAATGTATTTTTTTTTAAGGCATATCCTTTCATTTCAGGGAAAAAAGGAAGGGAGAGGAAAAGAAAAAAACTTAATAAAGAAGAAAGTAAGGATGCAATACCTGATAACAAAGGTCTGGAACCCAGCAGAGAAACCCCAGAACAACGAGAAAACAAACAGCAGCAGAAGAAGCGAAAGGTCCAAGATAAACCACAGAAATCGGTATCCATCAGCACTGTACACTAGAGGGTCCCATGAGATTGTTGTAGACTCGTGATGCTGCTATCTCAACCAGATGCACAGGACAGGTGCTCTAGCCATTAGGACCACAAATGGACAACGTGTCAGTTACTGTTCAGTCTAAACAACATTCCAAATAGTCGCTATATCTTCATGCAAGCACAGTTAACAACACGGAGCCCAGAGTTTAAAGAAGGGATGCTTTCGAATGGTAATCTTACATGCTTCTGTGCATTTTTAAGAGACAAGAAATTTTGTACATAATTATCAATAGGCTGTAAGATGTAACAACATAATGGTGACATCTAGAGAAGCAACATCTTTTCCCTATAAAAAAAATATTTTTTCAAGCTATTGTTTTGAGCAACAAAAGATAGTTCTGCAAATGGAAAGATATGGTATCCCTTCAAAACAAATATGAGATCAGGGGAGAGAAACACCTTTCAAAGGACAGTGTCGCTTTGTCCAGATCTAGCGAGTGCTCAGATATTAGGGCCTGGCATTTGGAATCATAAGAATTATCAGCACAGACACAACTGTTTTAAGATCAGTTCTATTGCCCTCATCCTGTCCTGCAAGAAGCATGGGAGTTCACATAGAATTAAGTATACTGTACAGGATTGGAGAAAGGCAGAATGTGGAAGAAACCATAGAATTGGAGATGCCTTTTGTGCTTTACAACACTGTGAAGGGTTGTGATTACCTGGATCAGGTCTCCCATCTATATCAGCACTGTGTGGTTCAGCCTCGGCTACCCCTTGGGTTATATAAGTCTGTAAACATGTACCTGTAACTTACTTCCAAAAGCAAAATCATACTTATTAGAAGGAAATTCTGATTTCATGGAAAACAAAACCTAGAGCAAACACATGTTTGCAAAGTCATCTGTTTTCTTTGTCTCTCAATGAGGGAAAGACAATTTTATTACCTGATTAATGGTCCACTTGGAACTAAAAGTGATAATACTTTCTAACAAGGTGTATCTAGTAGGGGGGAAAGCCACCACAATAAATATATTTGTTGATAGTTTTTAAAGTTCTGTTCATTTTGTTTTATTGTTTGTTTTGTTGGAAAATGGTTACTCTTAGAGACACATGAATTAGAAAAGAGGATTCTGTAGGATATGTAATTCAGAACATACTACATTTCTTAGTATTTTATTTTTGAACCCAACTTTGATTGTGAGCTGATAGAGATTTGCTTATAGGGTATTCGGAGATATTTATTCAACATTTTTTCTTATTTTAATCAACAAAATTATAGCTATAAATGGAAAGGCCTCCCTAAATTTTTTCACTGCTCCTCCTTCATTGCTTAGAAATGAGCATCTTTTCTTGTATGTTGGTTCCTCTTGCATCTTGAACATTTGTCATATTTTTCTCCATTTTTCTCAGTCTGTGGACTTCTTTTGGGGACTGAAGTCACCTAGCTGGAGGCCCTACCAATGTTTCCCAGAGTACACAGCCAGCCCAGGGCAGGAGGGGACACCTCTGACCACGCAGCACAGAATCTCATGACCCACCTTAACCTCCCTGTTGTAATGGAAAGATGCATGGCTACTCTGTCGACCATGCTTCCCTCTAAAGATCTAAAGCCCTCTAAAGATCACTGCTTTCTGTAGAATTTGCAATGAATTGGCCTTCTGGCTGCCTATCTCTGGTCACTCTTGTGGACTAATTGGATTAGTTCATTTTCCACTTCCAAAATACAAAATTTTTGAATGATGTATTTCTGTTTCTTACACTGGTGTTCTCTTGTTCACATGAGAAAAATATTTCAACTAACTAGATCTATTTCCAACATATAAAAATAATTCTATCTTCAACTACAACTTATGTTACCAAGGATAAACATTTTTGTTTTTATAAAACCATGTTAAGTGGAAGTATTTTCACATGTTCTAGAACTTTTGCTTGCTTTCCACTACCATCTTTGTCATCAATCTTATCTAGTGAAGCACAAGTGGTCAAATTATTTTTGTGTATCTTTCTATGTTTATCATTGCCCTTATTCTTTCAACAAGAAAGTACTAGGAAGGTCTATGCCTGCATATGCAGTGCTGACCAAAGGGTTAAATAAACCAGGACACACCAATTGTCACACATGACTATCATGTCTTCCCATGTATTTTGATACAAGACTGTTATCCTGTGGTCCTCCAGACAATGGCACACTATCTAAACATTTGATGCAGCTACCTTAATTAAAAGTAGAATTGTTACAAAGGAAAAAGAAATGAAAACTAACATTAATATTTATATTATACATTGATCAGATATAAAATGCAGACAAAGATAGCACTGATTTTAACTGTAATTGTCAATCCACCTGTAATATCTTTAGGCACATGGAATCATTATGCTCTTTATACTAGCAGCCTACTCAGCTTTGAGCAAAAACTCTTGATCAACTTCTGGTCATAGAAGGCATTAGCTGTCTGCCCTGATTCTGTCTCTAAGATCTGGTAAACTGTTGATGGTAACAGATGGCTCATAAATTCTGCTTACAAAGAGAATTGAGAGAGTGCAGCAATATAAATATGTCTTATGTCTATGTCTGATCCACACTCCTGCTCTGGTCTCCAAATTCTGCTCTGTAATTGAGGGGAAGCCTCTGTTTTATTGGCAAATTTAGGTTTCAGATATTAACCATCAGCACATCAGCTATCTGTTCTGTGTCCCCATTTCTTATGTGCGACACGAGAGAGGTAGGCTGGAGATGATCACTATAGTACCAGTTGGGGGAGTATGTGATACTTCTGTTAATTCAGGGTGATGCCCCTAATGATACCTCATTAGTGACTGTCCTTTGGGTTCCCCAACCCCGCTTTCCCACAAAGTGAAAAAGTATAGTCCCTTAAACTCCACTGCTCTGATGCAATTGAATCAAAAGTTGTTTACACTAGTGGTTATTAAAATATTGACATGAATAATATTGAGAAGGAAAGGAGAAATATATAAATAAGGTTAACGCCAGGAATAGAGGCTGATTCCTACAAAGGGAGACAGCAAAGTGGGAAATTCACCATCGCTAAAATTAGACAGCCTGTGTTAACATCCCAGTTCTGTTATTTAACTCTTCATTACTTGTGTGACTTTGGACTAGTTGTGTGGTCTCTCAGAGCCTCCATTCCTCATCTGCAAAAAAGAAGTGGAAACTGTTATCTTGCAAGATTGTTATGAAAATTAAAACATTAATCACTCATTATAATAATAACTTTTCTGTATATAAATATCAATAGAAAGTATTAACTATTTCCACAAGTCACACATAGAAATCAATTTTATTTCTTGAACAATATGCAATAATATCCATAGGAGTGTACACATGTAATAATTTCAAGGGATAAGTATATATGTGAGAGTAATGGAAGTGAACTGAATAACAGTAACTAAAATGTAAATATCAGTTTTGTCTTGGATTCTTTTAAAATTGAGAAATTGCTTATTCTTTAAAGTATGCACTTTTATAAATGGTCATAAATAGACCCTCCATCTTTCCCATGGATATACTTTAATAACAGAGGAACTGAGTAGACTTTCTCAATATAAATGCTACTATTTCTGAGCAAATTAGGAAGTAAAGGCCCTTTCTAAGATTGAATTGTTACAAACAAGGCATTATTTCTTATACTATAAATAGAGTTCATCTGGAAGTCAATATAAATCCATCTTCCTTTAAAAGAATAAGATTCAATAAAGATGGTGGTTGGATCAAATGAGACTTTTCTCATTGCAAGCAATAACACTGTATTTCACTAACTTAGTGTGTATTATTATTTTTATTGTATTTCTAGATTTATTAGAAAAAGAAAAGAAATTGTATACATCTTTTTTTGCTAGCCACTTACTCTTGACTAAGTTATATTATGTAATTATCCCCGAAATTCTCTGAGTTATTGATATCCTTGTTTTTAAAATGGGGAAATTAAAGCACAGAGAAGTACCGAAAGTTCCACAGGCAGCAACCAGGGACCCTGGAAGTCACTCCCAGCTGTGAATGATTCCAAAGCCCACACTCCTTCCTCCATCATATCCCTTAAAACCATATTTATTATTAGTTCCAAGAATGTCCATGATACACATTAAGGATGTATTTTCCCATGATCTGAACTAGAACCTTAGGAAGGAGAAGCCTGAGAAGTCCAATCACTGAGGCCTCAATCCAAGATAAGACTCAACTCTGAATCTGAACTCACATGTGATTATGTATGTATGAGTGTGTGTGTGTGTGTGTGTGTGTGTGTGTGTATGTGTGTGAGAGAGAGAGAGAGAGAGAGAGAGAGAGAGAGAGAGAGAGAGAAAGAGAGAGCCTGTGGACTGGCTGCTAGGGCAGTGGATTGGAGGAGGCAAGTGTGCTTAGAAGGAAAAGAAGAAATGAGAATTTATGTGCCATCAGAAAAAGACCAAAGTTCAGACAGGAAGGGCCAAGTACAGCTCCTAGAAAATGCCTTGGATTGCTCTAGTACTTTATGACTGTGGACTGACTCTCAACTGAGTTCTCTTCTACTTTAAGAAGGATATTTTCCAACACTATCATCTTTTTCCTGAGTCCTTGTCTAGCATTGCCATGATACAGGAAGAAACATCAACAGATGTTTTATTGAAACTGCCCAAACAACTTCCTTTAGACAATGCCTTACTTCCTTGCAGGTACTTCAGACATTCAGCATCAATATTTTGTCACATACTTTTCATTCCCCATCTTGCCTCTCAAGTAATTCAAAGAATAACATATAAACAGTAAAATAAAGGTGGGGGATGAAAAGAAGGCAGGCAAAAAATAGTAACTACTTTTATTCATATTCATTAAAATATAGATATAAGAGAATCTCTACTAGTAGGAATATTCCATTAGCTGGAAAATTGGCAACATGATGGTTTCAGAAGACAGAATTACATGACCATAAAATGATCTGATCGATAAACACTTTGAAAAATATCTTACACTTTTATATCTACAGTTGTATGTCATAGAAAATATTGTTGAAAATAGTGCTGAGACCATCCAAGACATTGACTCATCTACTAAAGACTAAGTTTTACTTTTAGAAATAGAGAATTGGCAAATGCATATTAGAAATGTTTTTAAACAAAGCTGAAAAAACAATTTTAATTACCAAAGTTTTCTGGCTAATTAAATTCTAACTGATGGACTAGCTTTTATACTATTAATATCAGTTACGATTTTAGTTATCCCTATTGAATTTCCATCATAAATAAATTGTAAGCAACAGGCATATATTTTTTCCAACAAATGTAACAACTCATTAACAATTTTACAGAGGCATCTATGTTTATATAAAATCTGAAGTGATATAATTTATAAGTTCTTTGAAATTGTAAAGCATAACAAATATATAAGCTACTGTTGTTGCTAGTCATTCACTAATTACAGCAACTGATTTCCTTTCCTGTCTTCATTCCTCACACTGTTGACCTCACTGGAGACTTTATTGTTAGAGGAAATTATCCATTTCCTTCCTCAAAAAGGAGTTAATAAAAGCACTAATTTTTGAGGTAACTACAACTTTGAGAATGCAGCATGCAGCTTTTCCTGCAGTATTTGTCTGTAGCTCTTGGCACTGGAGCTATGTCAAAGGTGGAGCAGACAGCACCACTTCGTTTTGTCAATTCTGTGGAGCCCAATCACAATTACATAAACTACTTTAAATCTGAATCTATCCCAGAGAAATTTTTGAGTCAGTTGATGCTAACCAGCATGCTTGCTCTCTTCCCAGATCATGCATATTCTTGGTGGGTCCCAACCTCCCAACAGGTAGGAAGTTCTCCAGTAGCTCAGCCAACCCTCTGGCCATGGCAGTCTCAGAAAATGTGTGATCCCAGAAAGAATAGGGGCTCTTACTTTCATCCTTATCCTTATAGCTAGTAAATGACGACCATGTACTGCCTCTCTCCTAGAATGCTACACGGAAAAAAAAAAAAAAAAAAAGCCATGCTCCTTCCCATCCCTGGGGCATGGGGCTCTCCATGGTGGCAACGTCAGTCACCCTGGACTTTGGCTTGTTTCCCTGCTTTGGTCCTGTACTTTGTTTATATTTTAGGGTTGGCTAGTTTGAGAAAGACAAACAAACAAAAAACTCCCTAATGATTTCAAAAGTAATCTAGGCAGAAGTTGAAGAAAAAATAATTTATAGTAAGTTCCTCTACTTTTAATGTAAAACTAGGAAAAAACCTAGTATTTACACTCCTTAAAGCAATAGTTTAATAAAAACAAAACAAAAAGAAACTAGAAAAACAAAAATAACAACACTTGGTATCTAACATCCAAGGGATTTTCCTCATGTGGTAACTATTTCGAAGCAGGTTCCATTTATCACTCTTTGCCCTTACTGATTTTTTTTTCCCCCATAGTGAAAAATGGTTATGACTCACTTTAGGAACACACCAAATGCTACAGGAAAATTGATTTTAGTTTTATCCAAACCAGCAGTGAGAATAATTTATGATTCCAAAAGACATAGACAAGCAGAGTCAGTTTAGGAAAGTGAGTCATTTTCATGCAAATGAATTCTAGCTTTCTTGATTGCCGTCCTAGTCTCCTTTTAAATGTTGGAGTTTTTAGGCTAAGAGGGGGAAAGAATGAATTATTGTGGTAAACCAATATTTCCGCTTGTTGACTGTGAAATATTTAAAGCACAGCTTAATATGTAACATGTGAAAGGGTCAAGAGAATAATGCTTAATTTGTATTTCCATATGACCCAATCAAATCCAAAATGGTATTATTTATAGAAGAAAAGAGATCATTAGAATGTCCTGTTCTAGGTCTCCAGATTTTCCAAGTTTATGATGAAAATTATCCTTTCCACAATCATCAAAATAGATAGTTTGGTCATAGACATTCCTGTATGCCTAAACAATTGGAAATTCAGGACCAGTATCAGTCTTCTTGCTTCCACCCTTTCCAAACCCACCCCCCCCAAAAAAAAAGAACCAATCAAGTGAATAATAATTAAGACTAAACTGACAAACAAAGAATAATTAAAAGTGAATAAACTTAAGAGAAAGGACTATAGAAAAACATTACTTGTTTCAGAAAAAAAACGTTAATATAGTCACTTTAGGAAAGAAATATAAAACCTGTCAGTAGAAGCACTTCCTATATCTCTCTGAGTCCATCAGGGGCTGCTAGAACAAAATATCAGAGACTGCATTGCTTACAAACAACACTTCTGGATACTAGAAGTCTAACAACAAGGAGCCAGCAAATTTGGTGTCTAGGGAGGGCCCGCTTTCTGCTTCATAGATGGCATCAGCCCTCTGTGTCCTCACGTGGTGGGAGGAGTTAGGGAGCTCTCTGGAGCCTCTTTTGTCAGGGCACTAATCCCAGTTCTGAGGGCTCCACCCTCATGTCTTAAGTACCTCCCAAAAGTCTGACCTCCTCATACAGTCATGCTGAACATTAAGATTTCAACATGTGAATTGGGGGTGGGGTGAAACATTCAGACCATCCATTAATGAGGTATCATTTAAATAAATAAATAAACTATAGATTCTACCATCCTTATTGTACAGCTAATTAGCAACAGTGCCTTGAGGGACCAATAACCTACCCAATTAGAATTAGTATTTTCATACATACAGGCTACATAAATATTCTAAAATTTTCTCTAAAGCCTCTAGGTAGATTAAAAACATTGTGTTATTTTTGTAATAATTGCTGTACCAACCCTGACATCTACAGCAAAAATTAATGTTTTTCAGTCTGTAAAAATGATAAGAAAACATGGCATTTGTTATATAATTTTATATTTTGATACAAAAAAAGAAAAGAAAATGAGACAATCTCTAACTTTGCAAAGAGACAGAGTGATTTAATTATCAGTTTGGAGGAAAATTGCCTTCATCTAAAAATAATGATGACTGAACTACTGAAGGAGGTAGCAAAACTAAGGTCTTGACCTGCTATTCAAGAAGTGCTGTGAAGGATTTAAAAAAAATAAGATATACCTTTAAGTAGCATTTCAATTGGAGATGTAGCTGGGTATAAGATTATTTCAGAGCCTCAAAGAAAAAGAGCATATTGTCCTGCTTTCTCTTGTGGTAGTCACTTGAAACACTGTACAAAACTCAATCATTAAGTCAAAAATCAATTGAGAAGGATACTTCAGAAAACAAACTGATTCCCAAATAACTTCTTTAAGTATGGAAAGAAAATGACACTAACGTGGAAGACAATAATTAAGGTGGAAGACAATAAATAAAAAATATGACTTCGATCTTCCTGCAAAGTACTGCATTGTGGGTTTAAACACACCATACCAGCACTAGTCCAAACTGTCCTTAGAGCTTCCGTAGGCTTTACCAGACCTTGCATTCCCAGCTTGTATTTTGCAATGCCCCCAGCCTACCCTCCCACAACTCAGTGGGGATTTCCCATTACAAAGACTAAAGGCATTCTGAGGGACTCCGCAAAATAGAGGTAAGGAAAAGCAATTTTTGGGGAAAAAAATGCTATTTTATATTCCAAAGCAATTTTCAAAAACCATGCTATTCTATTTTATTAAGGTGGCATTGAAGTAGTCACAGTAAGGAAAATGAGAACTCTGCTGAACTTTCTCATATTGGTTTTACAGTTTAAAGAAGTCTTCTATACATCTTGTTGATAATGAAGGAATATAAAGAAGGATTAGATGAGCTGTTGCTATTTCTTAATTGTATTAGCTTAGATTCATGCATTATGACTAAAACTAGAGACAGATGAATTTGCAAGTATTGAAATCATTGTTCATTAACTGCCGGCACAAAATTATATTGTAAAAAAATAAATATTACCATAAAAGGCTTTGCAACTCATTAAAAAAAAAATGCACCAAGTCCTTGTCACCCCTTCTGCCCTGTGTTTCTTTCATTTCTTGTCAGGTAACAGCTACAGGACCTCATTTCTTTCTCACAGGGTAAACCATGTAAAACCTTACAGGGTTAAAAGAACAAGAAAGAAAAAGAAAAGAACAGCATCCTAATGATGAAAGGAATAATAGGGAACACACTGGCGAAAACCAGCCGCACCCATTCTGTCTAGTGTTGTGTAGCTTTGCCCCACACCCAAAGTAAATTGTCTGCACTTCAAGAAGCTGTCTCTATAAATAAACTGACCAATGTATCTTTAAAACATAAATGACTTGGACTGTCATAATAAACATTGCAAAATAAATACGAAATAACATCTGGAGGCAAAGCTTTGTATGGAGTGGGGTGAGAGAGAGTGCTAACTTTTCTTAGCTCCATTAATAAAGTATGAATTTCAGTTTTTTAATTTTAGGAAACGCTTTCCATTATTAACCAAACACAAAGCAAAGACATTATCTGATTTTACTTTAAAGTCCCAAAGAACGTAATACTGTCTGTACTTAACGTCTTTTCACAAATTGGGCTACTTTTCTTAGTAATATTTTAATGCTTTTTGTTTGCTACTATTTGAAGCTAGGCTAATGAGCACTGTTACTAAGCCAGTTCGTTTAGCTATGAAAATACTTTATACTTAGTTCTAAGTGTTTTAGCACTGGTAGACAAGAAAACTACCTTCTTTTTGCCTTAGGAAACTAAAATCTCCAATGTAATGTACTAGGAAAATGCAACACTTCCATCGTAAGAGAATATTGTAGTAATGATTACATTTTATTGTTATTATTTATTGCAATTACAAGCAAAAAGACCATGTTTCCTGTGTTTCTCATATGCATCCAACTTGTGTGTCGGAATCCCATTCAGTTGATGTTTTTAGAGAGTGTACAGCAACTAAAATAATTACATGGAGTGCTGAGTTTCTCCTGGTGAACCTGAAGATTCTGGCGTCAATACTCCCCTAGGAGTCACTTTGCTTATTTTATGTAATGCTCTGATAAAATTTTTGTAGGTGACATAGTAAGCATTGTATATCCAATGCCAAAGAAATGAACGCTTTAGAAACTCACATCATTTATGAGTATATTGTAATACCTCCTAAAAAACCTTTATGCCTAATTTATAGTAAATAATAATGAGCTAAATTATTCTAAACTTACATACTCTTAGTTATTTCTTGCTCACAGTTCATAAATTTTGATCCATTTAAAAAATGAAACAAACCTGTTAATTACTAGTGGGATAATAAATATTTCACATTTAGTCAAATAAGTATGCAAGGATATTTAATCTCATGTGTGTTTTTTTGTTTCGTGTTGTTTTGTTTGTTAAGTGTACTTCCCTTTCCATAGGGAATAGTTGGCAGAGGAAAACTGCTGAGGTAAGGCCTGAGATGCTGTCTAATCTGCTAACAGTCCCTCGTGACACATATTTATTGTATTTCTCACATATACCCTAAACTATATAAGCAAAAAGGGGAACTCAATTTTCCTTTAAAAAAAGGTTCTCATTTGAAAATAACAGTCATTTCATTACATCCTTTTTTTCTTTCTTTTTCTGATTAACCAAAATGTCATGTGTAGCCAGGCTGCATAAAAGATGTTCTAAATTCTAAAATGTTCATCAGATATTTCAAAGTTTGAAAATATTGTGAAGGTTAGAGGTAGGTCAAATTTACCCAGTCTACATAAATTTAAAGTCAAAATAAATGTAAAAGAATCATCCTCAGTTTCAGCGATTAACTATTACCTGTCTTTCAACAAACAAAAATTCATCAAACAAAAACAAAAATTCATTAATATTACAAGTTTTAAAAAGAACATTTTTTTCATATTATAAGCTTCTAAGTGTGACAGAATAAAACATATTCAGCCAAAAACAAATATGTCGTAACTCAACAAAGGAAAGGAGGGCACATACAAACATGTGGGGCACAGTGCTAGCCTTTTGTGCAAATCTCTTCATCAGCCCCCCTGACTTCCCTCTTCTGTGACCCTTGGCTCCTTTCCCTTCCAATCAGTGGACCCTCATTTGACTACATCACAAAACATTCCAAATGCACTTCAGAGGAAAACAGCCAAGATGAATAATTAGACAGACTCATTAGGGAACACTGGGAAACGAGTCTGGGGTTGCCTTATGGAGTGAAAGTTAGTAGAAAGAGCACTGGCTTTGAAGGTAGGACTTGCATTTAAATCCCTCCACCACTGACTAACTGCAATCTTGGAAAAGTAAGTTCTTTGATTCTCGTCTAAGAGGATATATCATCTCTACATAAGAGGATATGGAATGACTATATTATTACACACTATATAGAGTTGCTTTGAGGATTAAAGGAAACAAAGTATATGGCATGCCAGGCACATGGTGGGTGCTCTGTAAATTGCTATCATTATCAGATTTTATATATGTTTTGTTTAAAATATTCAGAATTTCCAAATCACAGAAGTGTCTGTGTGTCTGTGTGTGTGTGTGTGTGTGTGTGTGTGTGTGTATGTATTATATACCAGGGGTACCAAAAAAAATGTATACACATTTTAACAGGTGTTATCTTAAAATGTGTATAAATTTTTTTGTCTCTCTCTCTCTCTCTCTCTCTCTATATATATATATATATATATATATATCTCACATATATACACATAGGTATATAACACATATATACCCCTCAATAATTAACCTTCCTATAATATTCAATTTAATAAGTATTTATTGTATACCTACTGTTTGCCAGACAACATGTTTGATACTGTTGATACAAATCCATAAGACAAGACACTTATCTCTGAATCTTCCTAGTAGAAGAAACACGTAAGGTACCCAAGTGCTATTACTTTGTTTTACCTAAGTATGTGCCTGGTGGTGTGGGGGTCAAGAAGAACGAGCCCTTAGCTCAGCCTTGAGAGCACGGCAAGGAGAGGGTGAGTGGCTGGTAACTGAGAGAAGCCTTCAAGCATGAGCGGTTCTTTGCCAGTGAAACAAGGTAGGAGAGAAGTGATTGCATCACTGTCCCTGAGGAGAGTCTGGCATAAAAGAGCATATGCTGTGTAGAGGACTCTGAGTAGCTTTTGTGTTCTGTGGCAGAAGATTTGGGAGGTGTGTGGGCAGGGAATAGATGACAAATGGCCTTATGTGCATGTGAAAGACTTTGGATTTTATCTAAAAACAGTGATGAATCTGTTAAGGGTTTTAAGAAGGATGATGAAATGATTCTATTTGCCCCCACAAGGATGTCTTTGGTGGCAATGAAAAGGTGGTATTTTTTAAAAAGTGAAGAAAAGAAGACTTAAATGAGCAGCTGTCTTAAGTATAGAGGTATAAAATTATATCTTTCAACTGCAAAATAAATAGAGCCTGAATGAATGCAAAGAGAAAGGTGAAGGAGAGGAGGGCATAGATATCAGAGATCATCTGGAGGAAGTAGTCACAAAATGGGATGATCCATAGGGAGAAGCAGGTGAGCAAAGTGAAGCCTGCATTTGTCTTGGCTAGTCTGAGGAGGGCAGTGTCACCTCCCGGAGATTCCTGGGAGGAGAGGTTGCAAGAGTGAGGTTGCTTGTTTGCTTTGTGGATTTTGAGATGTGGGAGACATTAGACATTCAATGGAGAGGAACTCATGGGAATCTGAAATACAGGTCTGTCCCTGATTGAAATGTATGATATGTAGAAATACTGACTTAGAAATAATCATCTAACAAATAAATTAGAGGGCATGGGTTTGTAGGCCTGAGGAGACTACTGCAGTAAAAGAGAAGAAAAATGACTGAATACATTTAACAATATTGAAACAGTGAGTAGAGGAAAAGGAGATCATGAAGGAAACTGAGGACTACAGATTAACAGATAAATAAATAAAGAACAAAGAAAGTGATAATACACAATTGTTGGGGGTGAGGATTAAAAGGTGTGGTTATGTCAAGCTCACCATGACAAAATCAATCCATCTAAAGACCCCACATGCCTGGGGTTTGCCAGTCTGGCCTTCTTTCAGAAAGTGTTTCAAAAAAGTTTCGAGGAAGATCTCAGTGTGTGGTCAATAGAATGGCAGGCAGGGAACTGCAGATACCAAAGGGTAGGTAACGCAATAGGGAAGCTCCTTTTCTGCCGACTATTTGAAAAAGGGAACTCACAGTAGGGCCCACACGGAGTCAAAATATGTCTAACTTGGGTCAGTTATGAAGAAAGACGTTAGACTAGAGCAGCATAACTTGCTAAAGCAAAAGAAAATTAAATTTGCTATCTTAACAGAAAATGAAAGTAATGAAAGTAAAGCTACAACTAAAATTATTGTATGAAGCATGGTGGACAAATATCAATTGAAACCAAATTTCCATTCTCACCTTTTCCCCTGATATATCATCACTCAATATATCATCAACGCTCTTTCGAATCCCTATATTGCTTCACAATTCTTAGCAAGGTAATTTATTTTTCTCCTTTCTTGGATGTCTCCTTTCCTATCAAATCACACTCGGTAATACTATTTCACCTTAACTGGCTTTTACATCGAAAATCAATCTATATTACTGTCTCCTTAACGCCTACCTCAAGCTTCTCAACTTTTAGGCGATAGTGCCTATATAAATTTTTACCTAAAACTTACATATACTATATATATTAATTTCTATTTTTTGTGTTACTTTACAAATGAATTACAAATGAAATTAAAAATGGATGTGAGTTCTTTTAAGATGTAAAGTACTATAAAATATCAAGTATAATAATAAAATCTATAACACAGATATTTAATTTAGATATAATAATCTTATCAATTTAAGGATGCTTTATCCCCTTTTCAATCAAGTTGTAAGTCAGTGTTTGAATCATGAATACAAAT
Organism: Aselliscus stoliczkanus; assembly: GCA_033961575.1. Classification (NCBI taxonomy): domain Eukaryota; kingdom Metazoa; phylum Chordata; class Mammalia; order Chiroptera; family Hipposideridae; genus Aselliscus; species Aselliscus stoliczkanus. The sequence continues at coordinate 126,205,003 of CM066733.1, forward strand.
CATTGACAAGAAGGAAAACTGTTCAAGTCAACTTAGTAGAAAACTATTCAAGTCAACTTAGTGGAAAATTTTTACTAAGAAAAATTTAGTATATTTTATATGAAGCATAAATTTTGTGCTCCATATTTGTTTCGTTTTTTCAAATACATGCAGCAGCAGTCATTATATGCAATACTGTTTAATGAAACCTATTATATTTTGTTACAATTTATAACTCTGTCTTTCACCTATTGGCAGGGATTCAGCCATTTATTTAAAAATTAGACGTTTTATTAATGTGTTCAGTTTCTGATAGGAAGCATCTTGTGCTTATCATATTCAGCAAAAATAGGACTAAATTGCCTTCATCAACTTATTTCATGCCTTCATCAACTTATTTCATGTCTAAAAACAGAAAGCAAATGTAATGCTTATAGTATAGTTTCAATGATAAATATAGAATTCTAGCTTTCTGCCTGATAGAAATTCAGATAACCAGTAAAAATCAAGTATATCTTTAGAGTTCCTCCTAAGTAAAAAAGAGAGAGAGAGAAAAAAAAATTGTTTTCTAATCAGATTCTAAATCATAAAATCTGGTATACAAGAATCAGAAAATCAAGCAATTTTCTTACATCTATTATATATCCTTAAAAAAAACCACATCAATTATATTTTACCACCCCACTTAAAACTGTTCATTTTTAAAAGTTACTTTATTTTCAAAATATTTTTTGGGGCCTAAATAATAGGACCTGCCCTGAGGAACAATGTAGATCCTGAAGACTATATTAAAGTTTTGCATTTATAGCAGATAAAATTCCAAAACTAATATTAAGCTATTAATGCATTACAGAAGCAAGAAGACCAGGCTTTACCATCAGAGGAGGCTGTACACGCTCCTGGAATCACCACAGCTCTCAGACTTCAGGCTCTGCTGTACAAATCACACTTTTCTGTCATGTTTCTTTGGTTTGGGAGTTTTTGTTTTATTTTAAAAGTTGTTAAAGTAATAAATAGGGAAATTGCATGGATTGTACCTTGAATTTAATGAAGAATTTGATACGTTTTCTGGATATTTTTATGAATAAGATTTACAGAAGTGGCTAGAATTAGATGAATCCATATCTAGCTGAGCAACCCCTTGTAAGGGATACTGATAAAATTATCAATGTCCATCGGCAGGCTCTATAATAGTGGACTAAAGTCTTTGTCCTTCATTCTTTAATGTTTCTTCATCTCAATAGCTTAGATGAAGCTAAAGAAAGCATCTCAATAGCTTAGATGAAGCTAAAGAAAGCATGCTTATCTAAATTTGAAAATATAAGACAATGCTGAGAGAAATAACTGACACTTTGGATGAGAAAATAAAAAATTGTAAAAACAGCCTAACAGACTAGCATGATAGGCTAGGACCAAAATGATGTAATCAATAAGCTAAGAAAACATAGGCCTACATGAAAGTAGAACAAACTACACAGGGACATGGGAATTAATAACCATCAGCATGGAAAAAAAAAAAAGCTAGTTGACCACAAGCGTACGAGTTGCTGAGTCTGAGCAAGTGCCCAAAGGAGCCAATGAAGCAATGGTGCCGTGGGCAGCTTGTCACCCCCTGGGCTGCTGCTATTTCCCCCTCAAGATCAGATACTCAACTAGGTACTCTGGGTGCCTGCACATCTGGGCTAGAATTTCTTCAGAGGCCCATAGTATTCTCATATCAATTAGTTTGGGATCTTGAAGAATGATAATTTACTCAGTGTTCTCTAGAGTAGTTCACCCCTAGGTTCTGTGGGGAAATGTGGGGCCAGTGAGTCCCAGAATATGAGGTGGGATTTCCACAGTAAGGGAAAAGATTTATTTACTTAATTAAACACCAACTCCTCTCTTTAATCCACACCCATTTTTGAGAGAATTATTCAAATTTTAGCTAATGAAAGAAAATGGAGTGCTTAAAAATTTTCAGAGTTTCATAAGATGTTGGATTCTAGTTGTGGGATTGAGAGAGATGAAAGTGAGTAATGGATAACTCGGACTTGAGACAACACAGATTCAACAGGGAAATGACCCAATTTCGGGCGATGACCAAAGATGAAAGGAATGTGCGTGGAGGAAGACGACCCAAAAGAATGAGATTTTCTGTCACTGTTTTTAAACCTTAACTTCTTAAAACTCAGGACATCTAGCATCATCACACTTTACACTTACATGCAACTGCCATTGACTCCCTACTTACTTCCTACATAGTTATGAAAGACTTGAGCAGTTCAATCATAAGATCAGATTTTCATCCCTATTTCTATTGTATCTTGGATGACTGCCACTTCTGTACAAGCAATATATCCAAAACTCCAACCTCATTGTCTTATATCTCCATATGGACACCCTGAACCACACCATATCCATAATTCTTCCACCTCCGGATTTATAATTTTGGAACACTACACTCTGGTGATTTCCTAATTTTCTGCTAAATCTCCTAATTTTTCTGTACCCTCAACCCATTGTCCACAAACAATATTCTTCAATCTCATTAAGAACTCTAAAACTTGTTCCTTCAATTTATCTTAATCTTTCATCCTCTTCCTGATTTCATTAAATTATTCAGCTGAGCTTAATTTTCCTCATTTGTAAATGAAAGTTGTAACACCCACCTCTCATATTTGATGTGAGGATTTGAGATAAATTATGTAAAACACATAGTATTGCTTTTTGCTAAGAGTAGGCACTAAATAATCGTTATCAACCTGGTCCACCTAAATTTTATGAATTATTACTTAAAAAACTCTCTTGCCATAACTGTCAGTGCCCTTGCCTTTAATTCTTTCTTTGCACCTAATTAGCAAAACTGTAGCCCTGGGTCAACCAGGAGTGTCTTTTCCAGCCTCATAGCTGGCTGCCAAGCACTGCTGAAAACAAATGCCACAACCACATGGATTGATGCCACTACAAATTCATGGTCTACCACATCAGTTGAGCTATTAACACTACACAGTAAAATTTCTAACTATCCCTAGTCCACTTCCTCTCTCATTCCGCACAATAATATTTTCAAACCTTCACCACCCTGATTTTCTCCATCACTCAGAAAATGAACTCTACTTTAGAGAAAACATAGAGACCATTATGCAAGAATGTTCTCCACTTCCTATCTCTCCCCACAACACAAAACAATATAAATATAGTTAAAGCCAGCCTTACCCCTTCTCCTATTTCAGCTAAGTGGTTGTCCTACATTTCAAATTCTAAAACTTCCATCTGTTTTTTGAATCGTATGTGTCCATCTCATGGGAAACTTTATAAATCAAGTATATCTCTTCTGTATCTTTAACTTCTCTTCTTTCAGCATCTCCAGTCTAGTCTTTTTTATCTCCTTCTGGTTATCAGCCCACTTTTCCTTTCCTTCAGAGTCATGTTTCTCCAAAGAGCAATAAGTACTTACCTCCACTGTCTCCTTTCCTAGGACTGTCCTAACCACTGTGCTTCTTTACCTCCATTAAATCCAATCTTACAAATGTCTTTCTAGTTGCTAAAAACAACTTTCATATTTCAGTCCCTAGCTTACAGGATCTCTCTGCTACTCATGATGCTATTTATCATCTTTCTTCTTCAACCTTTTTTCCTCGTGATTGTTATGACATCACCAACTCTTGATTTCCCCTCCTTTGTCTTCCATAGAGAAAATCTCATTTATTTATAGGATTTTAACTGCGATTTAACATTAATACTCCAACATCTAAATCTCCAACCTTGGTCCAATCCAGATCCATGTGATTAATGGATAATTCAAGAAAAACAAACAAACAAAACTTCTTGACTTGGACGTCTATAGCATTTCAAGCTTATATTTCAATTTAAACTCAACCATCTTCTTCCTACCTTTAAATTTGCTTGTCTCCTCTCTTTCCTGTCTTGGCAAGCTACCACTTCCACGTCCATTTTCTTAAGTCAGAAATTGCATTCAACCTTCACATTTATCCAGTGATTAAGTCCTGCCAGTTTCCTCCTTAATATTCCTTAAATTAATTGTTTTGTTCTAATTATTATTCTATGATCATTGTTGTACACTTGGCTTTCCTTGTAGTTTTCTACAAGATGTCCCTCATCGTGTCTGCCAAAATCGTTGGAGCCATACTCATTATCCACACTGCTGTGAGGTATCCTCTTAATCTAAAAGTCACCCTAATGTTCTCCATCGCATTAATACATTTAGTAACAACTACCATTTATTAAAAACTTACTATGTAAGTAAGTAAGTACATGTGGGCCATTTTGCCGAGAAATCTCTGGACAGTCTTATACTGTGACGGACTTCCCTTTCACGCAACCCTGTCCAAGTACCACCCAATAAAGTTTGCTGTGTGTCATTACCTCTCATGGGCATTATATTTTTCCTTGATGAGCTCAAAAATCCCTTGACCCTCAACAATGGCCATTCTATACTCCTTCCAGGACAGAATCTAAAGTTCTTAGCGGAGCATATCAAAGAATTTATCATCTGTTGTCTACTTGCTCCTCCAGCCTCATATCTTGCAGATATATATGTATGTACGATATATTTTTCTACCTGCTACATATTAATCGTATTTCCTAAACTGGCCATATTCTGTCATATCTTAGGGCTATGACCAATTCTTTATTGGGATGACAATGCCCAAACATCAGTAGAAAATTTAAAATCAACCAAGGTTAATAAAAGATTAGATAACTATGTTTGCTGTATTCCTCAGAGGAGGCTCAAATCAATAATCATTCACTTATTTCTTCAACAAATATTTAGTACATACTTACTGTGTACTTGAAATTATTCTAGATACTTGGGGAAAGTCAATGAATGAAATAGATGCACATACATACACAAAATCCCTGTGCTCATGAAGATTCAATCTAGTGGGTGAGGGGATTGCAGTTGACAATTTTAAATAGAGTGGACAGAGAGAAGATTTCAGGAAGATGACACTTGAGTGAGTTTGGTATTTTACTCTGGGATAAATGGGAAGCCATTTAGGGTCTGAGCAGAGAAGTGCCATAACTGGGCTAATATTTCAACAGAATCACTCCAGCTTCTAGGTCTTGAGAGTAGATTTTAGAGGACAAAAGAAACAGCTGAGAAAAAGTGGTCTCTTAAAATAGGGTGGTAGCAGTGGAGCTGGTGATAGAAAGTCAGATCCTGGAATTGTTGTTTTTTTGTTTGTTTGTTTTGGGGGGCAATTGGGGGAGGACAACAGTGTTGGGGAATTGGGGAAGGGGACCAGCCAAGTTGTTGTTCTTCAATCTTAATTGTGGAGGGCACCAGTCACCATCTGGCTACCTGTCGGCAGCTCGTGGTCTCTAAGCTCAAGGTGCCAAGTTCAGTCTTAGTTGCAGGTGGACATAGCCACCATCCCATGTGGGAGTCAAACCAGCAGCCTTGTTGTTAAGAATGCATGCTGTATCCACTGAGCCATCTTGGGTGGCAGCTCAGCTCAAGTTTCAGTCTTAGTTGCAGTCGGGCATAGACCACCATCCAACAGGCAATCTTGTTGTTAGGAACACATGATCTCACCAGCTGAGCCATCCTGCTACCTGTTGGCACTCAGCGGCAACTCAGTTTGGTCACAGCTCACTGGCCCATGTGGGAATCAAACCAGTGACCCTGTTGCTCAGAACTCACGTTCTTAATCAAACTCTTAACCAACTGAGTCACTCAGTCGGCCCTGGAATTGTTTTGAAATCAGAGCCACCATATTTGCTCATAGGTTATACGTAGGGTGCGAAAGGAGCAAAGTAGTTAAGGATGACTAATATTTTTTGGTCCGAGCAACTAGAATGATGGAGTGGCCATTAACTGTGATGGGGAAGACTACATGTAAGGTCTGAGGGTTCATTCTTTCTCTTCAAACAACCTTTCTACTCAGTGAACAGGAATTGCTATTATATATCAAAGCTTGGAAAAACTATCTTGATCCCCAGAAAAAAAAGAATCTGAACCAAGCAATCACATCTCAAATTGTACAATGAAATGACAAGTTGGATGGATCAGCCTGTCCTAGATACTTTGCTATTCCATATGGTCTAAAGAATAATACAATCCAAACTGCATCCATAATAAATGAGTCACTAACAGAAACCGTTCAAGAATATCAAAAATACAATACAAATGTCAGAGTGGATTTTAAGATTTATTTTGAAAACTCCATTTTTATTTTGTTTTATTTTATAACCCTCCTTTTCTCCTTCCTTCTCTTCCTCTTCTCTATTCTTCTTTTACCTTCTACTTTGTTATTCTTTTCTCCTTCCTAAAATTTCATTTTTTTTTCTTGATTCTTGTGTGGTCTTTTAAATTTTCAAGGCCTCAGTTTTATGCTGAATTAAAGTGTAATTTCTGGAGCACGTGTGGATTAGAGTTGATATATTTACCTTAATCAGCCTCTTCCTATTAGCTATGCAAAAAGATCCAAATATACTACATAGTTTAATTGGTAATAAGGGGCAATGTTGACCCTTTCATTGTGAATAGGTGGAATAGATACTTACTTGCCTCATGAGTTGCCTGAGCAATATATATACACACTGCTATAAAAATAGGAAGTGCTAGGATGAAGAGAATTAAATATTTAGGTGAGCCTGAAAAAAGAAGTGCATAGATTTTAAAGCCAAAAGACTTGGAATCTACATACTATATTTTGTAAACTGAGTCACTTAGGGCAAGTCATAGTTTCCTCAGTTGAAAGACATCATTCTTTAGTTTTTGTCTTTCTTTCTTCCTGTTTATCTTAGTTTCCCTTCCTTTCATCTTTACTTTCTTTTACTTCCTCTCTCTATCTCTACTTCTCTCTCTCTTTTCCTCCCTTCCTTCCGTCTGTCCTTCCTTCTTTCCTTCCTTCCTTCCTTCAGTCCTTCCTTCCTTCCTCCCTTTCTTCTTATTATGCTTATTACACCTAATGCCATACAGTATTTGAGAGAGATTTCAATAAGAACAGGTCCAATAAAATAATGGAAAATGAAACCAGGAGTAGAAAGTCAAGAGTACAAATAAGTAACCTAAAAAGCACTGACAGTGCTGAAATAATTGGTCTCTAATCCATGAACAGTTGAAAAGATTTAGCTTAGATTATTACACTTTGATTAGAATTAAGGTATTCAATCAACGGTATCAGCTGGGTAGAAGCAATCACACCCCTTTATTGGAGGTGTTTGCAGCTGCAGTTCTCAGCCTACTCCATCACTTGCACACATGATGGAGGTATTTCCACCCCTAACATGGCCTTCCTAAAATTCTCCGTTCACTATGCACTTACTAGGTGGGTAAACATTGGTAAGTTGTTTAACCTCTCCGGACTCAGTTTCATTTTCTGTAACCATTGAAATGAAACATAAACCTATGTATTGCTATAAGAACAAAATAATATATGTAAACATGTTTGTATTAGTTTTCTATGGCTGTATAACAACATTGCCACAAATCCAGAGGCTAAAAACAACACAAATACATTATCTCAAATTCTCCCTGGATCAAGAGTCTGGGCTTGGCTTAACTGGATCCTCTGCTCAGGTTCTCACAAACCTGCAATGAATGTGCTGGCCATGATGCTATCCGCATTTGGAGCTCAGGGTACTTTTCCAAGCTTACTCAGCTTGTTGGAAGAATTCAGCCTCTTGCAGTTGTAGGACTGAGGTACCCATTGTCTTTCTGGGTTTGGCTTTTGACCAGAAACCACCTGTGGTTCCTGGCCATGTGGCTCCCATAGTCAGCTCACAAACAGAGATGTTTGCTTTCTCCCAGGCCTGAAGGAGCGTATCTTCTCTCTCTTAAGAGCTCACCCAACTAGGTCAAGCTCACTGAGGACAATCTCTGTGTTGAGATTGGTCAGCCAACTGGTTAGTAACCTAAACACAGGAGCGATATCCCACCATTTTTACAATTTCACCTGAACTCTTGGGGTGGATGTTATACAAGGTCATGGGATATCAGAGGCCATCTTACAATTCTGCTTGTATGTAGCATACCATGACACTCCCCATAAACAAAATAGGTAAAACAAGGTTTTACTTAAAAAATGCTGCTTGGTTTAATGTTTTCACACACCAGAATCTTGACTACAATAATCAAGTCAGTCTAGGTACATTATAGAATACTGTTACCTCAAGGATTTCTAAAATTCATGATTTTTTTCCTTCATTCATCCATATCTGTTATTCACTTAACAAACATTTGTTGACTATCTACTATATACTATACACAGTGCTAGGTACTTGGAACATGATAAATTAGGCATGGTCTCAGCCTTCACAGAGCTTATGTTAGTTCTGAGAGAATAAAACAAGCAAATGAAAATCCCAAACAAATAAGGAAACACATAGGTATAATCTTTGCTGGTTATGGTAAGAGCTTTCAGTCACTGAAGGGCTTTTTACCAGGGTAATGACATTACTCAGATGGCGTTTTTAGAATATGACACTAAACAGTAATATTAAGAGATTAATGTTTGTTGAGAATGACTGAACCCATTCATGAAATGAGAATTAGGTACTTTTTACCACACTTAAACATAAATATGTTGGCCTTAGGGAGAACGCAAGCCTCGTCCATAAGCCTACCTTAAGTTCTACTCACAACAAAGAAGAACAACCTTAGTCCAATTTTGTTCTCATGTGGGAAAAAAAAAAAAAGGGCCTGAAGATATGTGTTCTGGAGCTTGTAGGAGACACCACAATGTCATGGACTCAGTTTCCATCAACCTCAGCTCTTGATTTCCACTTCATGGTCCAGGAAACTGGTCAAGCCCCAAGTGGATTGCGTTACAGTCAGCCAAAAACAAGGAGGCTTGAAGAAACAATGGGCTAAGGGCATATTCCAGCTGGCCAAAAAGCTATTCAACAACAACAACAATAACAAAAAATGCCTTCTGCTTACATGTCATCCATTTCATTGAGAGAACTTAGTCACATAGCTATATCTTGCTGCAAGAAAGACCCAGACAGCCATATTTTCAACTGAAATCCAAGATTTCCATTACAAGGAAGAAAAGGGGAATGGAAACTAAAATAAGCAACTATCTGTCTCTGCCAAGAGGTGAAAGCCAGTGAGTGAATGTGAGTGGAGTAGGCCAAATACACAACTTTTGGCCAGTTTTGTTCTAAGCCTCTCAGGCTAACCAATTCTAGACAAAGGGGCCAGCCCCAACAACTAGAGTTCCCGATGTAGAATTTGAAGTTGAAGCCACAGTTAGGAATGGTATTGCAATTTTTAATGTTTCAAACAAACAAACCAACAGAACAAATTAAGGTCTTGGTGTATTAGTCAGGACAGGATGGTATTTGATATACATGACAGAAGGCCGCTTTGAACTAGCTGAAGCAAAAAAGGGAGTTTTATTGGAAAGATATTTGTCTAATGCTCAGAACTTAAAAAATTACCAAGCAACCAAGACTTTGGAATTATAAGTGTTGAACTAGTCTGTATAAACTGTATACCAAATATGGTGATATTCTCACCACATTTTCTCTATTTCTCAACTCTATTTTGGTGGGGGGTGAGTGATGTCAGCTTTATTCTCTTAGATTTCCCAGTAACTCATATGATGAATATGGAAAGCCTCCTGACTACTTAAGCAAAGGCTGCTGACCAGAGAGGAGATAGAAAGAGATTCAGTTCCTGGAAAGGGACTCCAGTTTGCCCAGTTTCTGGAATATCCATGGGCCAATCAATGTCAGCCCCCAACTGAATTAGGTGGATGAAAACAGAAATGCATGGGATTTGTACATGGAGAAGGAGGAAAGCTACTAAACAAATAAACTCAACAGAGGTCTGCTAGACTTGGAGCTGACATGCTAGAGTTTTGGAAGTTGTGAATACCAGTTCCAACAGCAGAATAAGAGGCAAAAGAAAATAGATGTTTCTGAATATATTTCAGATTTTTAATAATTCTTCAGAACTAATATGAGAATAAGATCCATTTAAGGGATTTTTCATTTCTGTGTGGAAGCAAAGGATGTTCTTGATTAAGAGAAGAGGTTCATTTTGTTTAGTTTTATAGGAAGAAAACAATTTCAGACACTTTATATTTCTGGCCTCATATAACTGAGCTAGGCTTTTATCTGGTGTATGTTGCATAACCCTGGCTAGTTCTTCCACCCAGCTGCATAAGAAGAGCCAAGGGAGCTCCCTTGAGCTCCTCTCCTAGCCAACCCAAAAAACACAGGGAAAGGGAATCCAACCAGCTCTGCCCTACGCCTTGGGCCAAACGCTTTCTTCGTTTTCTGTGCTTTCTTTCACTGTTTGTTGCTAGATGGTGTGCTTTACTCGACTCAAAGAGTGCTGACATTCAGCATTAAGTTTAAACTTTGGAGTAGAAGTAAAGAAAGCAAGTAGGCTTTCCACTGGACTTTGGTTCTATGCTATTTAGGCCCAAATGGCCCAGTCAAAAGAATGAGTATATGGTTGAGGCTAACCTGGCCTGCTGGAGCTCTCCATGGGAATTTGGGGCCAACCCTGAATAGTAATAAAGTGGTCCTTTGTTTAATTTTGTTTTTTTGCACATGTATTGGTTTTCAGTTTTTTTGGTTTTTTTTGGATTTGTGGGTATGGGTACATGTTAAGAATAGAATTGAGGCAGGATGGAATCCAAGATGGTGGAGTAAATAAACACTATGCCTGCATCCTTCCCTAAACACATTAAAATTGCAACTAAATTATAGAACAATCAAGCTGGAGAACCATCTGAAGTCTAGCCAAACAGAAGTCCTATAACTAAAAATATAAAGAAGGCACAACAGGACTGGTATGAGGGGAGGAGATGCAGAATGGGCCACAAACCTCTGTGTGGTGGCTGAGAATCAGGAGGGAGATATCAGCTGTGAAGATTTCCCCCAGAGGAGAGACAACCTCAGCTTCACACCAGGTTCCCCAGCCCAGAGTACTGGTGCTGAAAAGAGGGGTTCCACAACACCTGGCTGTGAGAAACTGTGGGGATTCCAACCATCTGGGTGGGACAAAAGGCTGCAGGAAACCCAGATGTCCTCTTAAACAGTCCATGCACAGACTCACTCACTTGCAGGCACTCACCTTGGGCTCTGGTGGAGGGATGGTGACTCAGGGATGTTGGAGGCATATTGGGGGGGGCAGACTGAGGTGTGCGGCTTTAGGGCAAGGACTGGAGGACAGTCACTATTTTCCCTGTGAGGGGTCCTTTTCCTGTGCAGCCAGCAGAAAGGAGCCATCTTTCCTGTGTTGAGCCCCACAGGCCAAATCTGAATCTGAATTGGTCTAGTGATGAGCTCTGCTGGGACTCCGCCCTACCCAACTTGCCCAACGCCTGAGGCACTTTCTATGAGAGCAGCCTGTCCGCCCACATTGCACTTCTTCTTGGAAAACTATCTGAGTCCAGCAGGCCCCAGGCAGGCAGCGACTGGCACTTTTCCCAACGTTACTCCACTCTCAGCACTGGGACCAAATCAAAATTTGCATTAACCTGATGACCAAAACTCTTCCCACTCTAGCGACTCCCTGAGACCATGCCTCACCCAATTTGTGTACTGCATGAGGCTCTATCAGTGGCTGAATGTTAAGGGAGCCAGCAGGTGGCAGCAGGCCTCAGGGTGTCCTGGCTTTTTGCAGAGCTACCCAGGCCCAGTACTGGTGACAGATGTCCTCAGATTGTAGCATGGCCTCTCCCATGCACCTCTAGATTTAGCACAATAACTGTGGGTCACTTTGTAACTCCTACCAGGTAGCCCTAGCCAGTCACAGGTAGTGGGTGACCTGGGCTGCCCTGGAGCTCCTCCCAAGAGGCCTCAGAACCAAAATATTTAGAGGTTGACTTCAGACCGCAGCAGAGCACTGCCCAATTAGCCCCACAAGCAGCACACATAAAGGGCAGTCTCAATAGGCACCAGAGCCCACTGGGCAAATCCCACTAAGTGGGGTAAGCCCCCTGCATAGCAGCCCATAAAGCTCTGGACATGGTCAAACCTCACAACCAATCAGCCTGAGGGTCAATACCACCCACTGATGTGCCAACAGCAATCGACTATAATACAAGTTGACACACAACCCACACAAGGGACTCTCCTAGAGCACCCAGAGCAGGTGACCTGACCAGAGGGACTGTGCCAGGGCCCCATGGGGCACCTACTACATAAGGTCACCTGTCCAAGACTGAGAGACATAGCAGATCTACTTAATACATAGGTAATACATAGCAACAAACATTAAAAGGCAGATAAAGGGATGGAAAGAGATATTTTATGAAAATGGAAACAAAAGAGACAAAAAAAAAAAGCTCGGATAGCAATACTTATACCAGACAAAATAGACTTTAAAACACAGGTTATAACAAGAGGCAATGAAGGACCTAGAAATTGCACTTCAAGGTATTTATCTAAAGAAACCTAAAAGACTACTTCTAGGTGACATGTTGATCATGTGTTCATTTCAGCATTGTTTACAAGGGCCAAAATGTGGAGGGAGCCTGGGTGTCTGTCAATGGCTGAATGGATAAGGAGGAGGTGGTACATATATACGATGGAATATTGCTTGGCCATGGAAAGAATAGGTTCTTCCCGTCTGTGATGGCATGGAGGTACCTAGAGGGTATTGTAGTGAGTGGAATGTCAGACAGAGAAAGACAGATGCAATGTGATTTTGCTTAAATGTGGAATGTAAAGAACAAAATTAACAAACAAAACAGAAAGAAACTCATAGGTATACAGAAAACATTTTGATGGTTGTCAGATGGGATGGGGGTTGGGGGTGTGGGTGAAAAAGGGGAAGGGATTAAGAAATACACATTGGTTGTTACAAAGTAGTTATGGGGATGTAGGATATAGCATAATGAATATAGGCTATAATATTGGAATAACTATGTATAGTGTCAGATGGATACTAGATTTGTTGGGGGTGATAATATAGGAGGGTGTTGGGGGGCAAGATGAAAGGTGAAGGGATTAAGAAGTACAAATTGGTAGTTACAAAATAGCCATGGGGATGTAAAGTGAAGCACAGGGAATATAGTTAATGATATGCTAATAACTATGTATAGTGCTAGGTGGGTACTACACTAGTCAGAGGGATCACTTCTTAAATTATATAAATGTTAACCATTATGCTGTACATCTGAAGTTAATATAAAATAATATTGAATGCCAAGTGTAATTAAAAAATTAAAAAGGGGAGGAAATGAAGGGGAAATAAGAGGTCCCAATTTCTAGGTATAAAACAAATAAGTTATGGTGATGTAATGTACAGCATATGGAATATAGTCAATAGTATAGTGATAACGTGATACAGTGTTAGATGGTTGCTGGACTTATCATGGTAGTCACTTCTTTAGGTATATAGATGTTGAATAAGTATGGTGTATCCCTGAAGCTAATATAATATTGTATGTTAGCTATATTTTCAATAAAAATATTTTTTAAAAGAATAGAAATAGGGCCGGCCGAGTGGCTCAGTTGGTTAAGAGCTCGCTCAAGAGTGCAAGCTGAGCTCTGAGCAACGGCGGTTCGATGCCAGTCCGAGCTGAGTTGTCGTTGAGCTGCCAACAGGTGGCAGGATGGCGCAGCTAAAAAAAAAAAAAAAAAAAAAAAAGAATAGAAATAAGGTACTTGTGGTTGTGGTTCTCTGTCCTGACTAGTCATAACTTTTTCCATAAAAATCTCTTGCATTTCACACATACATATATATGCACACTCACACACTCATGTACTTTATCACAACTAAATGCATGCGTACATATGTGGAGTTCTGATATGCTAATAAAATAGGATTCTAAAACAGATTTTTAGTTTCTTTTTACAGATTTTTAGTTTCTTTAAGGAGCTTAGGAGCTTACGACACCACTTTAGCCAGTATAGATGAGGATGTATAGTATTTGTACTGCTTCAACCTTGAATCTTCCTATATTCTCTATGCTTGTGATAGTTTTTATCAGGTCACCTACATTGGGATCTGTGTCTCTCTTATTTAAAAACCCTCATTACTATTTTCAGAGTAGTCTTCTTTTTTTATATCTACATGCTCAAATTTCACCATCTCTTCTAATTTGTTCCATAAAATACTTTCATCCTGCTTTGCTTCTTAACCTTGAAATTCTCTCTCTCTCTCTCTCTCTCTCTCTCTCTCTCTCTCTCTCTCTCTCTCTCTCTCTCTCTCCTAGGAAAGAAGGAAGGGAGGAAGGGAGGAAGGGAGGTGGCGGGGTTGGGGGGAGTTAGTTCTCAGAACGCATTGGTGTTATATTCCAAAAATGGCAAAAATAATTATCTCTGGATGAGGTAATAGCAACTTTCATAATGAATAAAACATGAATAACATAAACATGTCCTATGTCAACACTAACTACAACAATTAGGATGTATCTGCGTATTTAACAATTTAACAGAGCATCAGAGTGGTTGCAATGAACATAGAAAAACTCAGTATGGGTTTCCTTCATTTTTGGTAGAGAATAACCACGAAGGCAATACTTGCACAGGAGCCTTAGACGAGGCAAAAGAGGCTCAGAGAGTAGAGACTGGCTACCAAATGCAAATTTTAGTATCTCCCTGCTTGGCCTCTCCTGTGCCCTCGGAACAAATCAGGGAAAGCTTTTGCAGGGCCTAGGAGTGGAATGTGTCCATTTGGCAACTCTGAAATCAGGAAATCAGAAAGAGGTGGCTCCTGTCTTCACTCCCATTGTTTCTTTGTGGTCCTGACCTTGTCAAATTGCCCAATACAGAAGAAGTTAGCTATTGCTGCCTCATTTAGAAGCCTGTTGACCTGAAAATGTTAATGAACCTATGATATGGGGTAATCTTGGAATGAAACCACTTCTCTTTCTTGGGTCATTATTATCTGTCGGTACAATCGTAATACAAGAAAAACAAATTTTGTCTTAAGGCACAGATATGCTATTCTAAAGGTAAAAGAACTAGTCTCTAAGCTAGTTACATATAGGCTGTGTTGTCATGACACCATGAGTGTAACAAACAGATGTTGAGAATGCCACCTGCATGTGTCAAAGCATCAAAGCTTATGAGTGACTTGTTTTTTAAAGTAAATTTGAACCAATTCAGATTTTATTTCTAAAACAATGTCCCCTTCGTTCCTTACATTTTGATATGTGTAGGGTGGGGAACACTTTTAGTGTTTTGCAAAGATCTCCTTGGATCCTCTTCCCTCCCCCACACCCCTAATGTCTCCCACCCCAACCCCGCCCAGTTTCTGGCCTATACCAAAGACACTTTGGAAAACTGCCTAAGGAAAACTGAAGTTGTTTTCCTCATAAACTTAGAGCTAAAGAGCTGAAAGTGCCTGAGAGCTTATGTACCTCCCATAGCCTCAGCTCTTGGCTAATTACTTCTTAACCCAGACATATAAATGTCCAACTCCTTCCCCCTCCAATCGGGACAGGTGCTGAGGTGAGTTTTACATCTCAGAGAATTTGACCTTGTCCGTGTCTCCAGGCTAGGCTTCTTTCTCCCTGGCTTCTTTTGTTTCCCTGCCCTGTTAACCCAACTCTCTCCCTGATGTCTCTCTTGAGCACTTTCTTTACACATCACATGTCTAGGGGTTTGTTTGCTTCTGAGAAGCCTGGTCTCAAATAATATGCTGTCTTCAATAGAAGACAAAATTGTAAACTTGGAGATGTTCTGTCAGAAACTGCACAGGGCTCCAAGTCCAGCCACAGAACTGTCCCTCATAAGAACGTCATCTGTCAAATGTGCCACTGCCCCACCCACAAAAAAAGGTTGAAATCCCTCCTTAAATGAAGCTTGGATGAGGGATGTTTTTATATATTCAGTCTTTGAACCTTAGAAGAGAGAAAAAAGAATAAGTCAATGTCCATATATGTTTAAAGATTATACCAATTAGAGAATTTTTTAAGAGAGAAAATGTTTTACAATTCACTCACTTTTTAAAAATTTGGTAGCGTGATTTGAAGGGAGCTATCTACCTTCATAGAGAGAGAGTGGAGGGGAACTATTCTATAAGAAACAAATCAAGTCCAGTATTCAAAATACCTATTTATTTCCATTATTTACTGCTGTGTAAAACGACTCCGAAACAGAAGGACTTAAAATAATAAACATTTTATTATATGTCATCATTTTGTGAGTCAGGAATTTGGACATACTCAGTTGGGCTAGTATTTTGCTCCTTGGGGGTGCTGAATCGCTGATTTTCACCTGGTAGCTGGGCAGCGCTGGGCTGGAAGATCTAAGGTGGATTCACTCTCATGAATGACACTTTGCCACAGGCAACTGCAAGTGTGGGCTCAGCTAGGCCCCTCTGTCTCTCTCCATGCATTCTCAGGCCTTTCCATGTTGTCTCTCCAGCAGTGTAGTCTAACTTCTTACTTTGTGGCTTGGAGTTTCAGAAAAACCACAGCAGAAGCTGCCAGTCTCATAAAAACAAGGTCTAGAAGTGCCATCGTCTCTTGCACTGTGCTCTGTTAATCAAAACAGCCTCATGCTAGCCCAGAGGTCAAGAAAAGGGCAAATAGACCCCATCTCCTGATAGAAAGAGTGTCAAAGAAGTTTTCAATATGATTTTTCTCTTTTAGCTTATAATACAGTGAACACATTGGTTTATTTTCTGTTAAACCAGCTTACTGTTCTTAGGATAATATCCCATTTAGTTACGATGTGTTGTTCATTTAATATATTTTGGAGCTCAGTTTACTAAGGGAACATTTTTAATGTCTTTCTGGACTTCAGGTCATCATAGCGCTGGTCAAGGAGATGGTTGGTGGCATAGAATGTGTTGCTTGGGTTGGTGACAGACTGTCGCTTAGCCAACATGCCAACAAGTCACTCAACATCTGCTGCTAAGGCCACAACTGAAGGGGTGGTTCTGGCACCTCTGGCATTCTCCAGCACCCTTGCTTGTTTTCCTACCCTAAATGACACACAGTAGTTGGTAGTTCCCAAATCAATACCAACCACTACTCTTCTGATTGCTTCTGATGCATAGTCCTGCCTTGAAACAATTCTAAAAGCCTCATGACTAAGGCAACCTGATGGCAAGTGTCCATGGGACCCCAGGAGGCTGCAGCTGGGATGAGACAGGCTCCCACAGCTCAGCTGTCACTTGTCATGGCTGCTAGGTGGTGGGAGTATGAGGCAGCAAACACACTCAGACTGCCCAGAGCTGCATTTCTTGATGGTGTAAACATTTCTGGAAATATCCCTCCTTCATGCTATTTTTGTCATAATTTTATTCTATGAATTCTTTAAACTGTACAACACATTGTTATTATTTTTGCTTTTTAAAAAGTCATTATATTTTAAAGTGATTTAAAAATGAGTAAAAAGATAAGATATTCATCTTCCATCTCACAGACATGGTTCTACTGGACATTGAGTCTGCCTTGTTTTTTAATCTATTTTTTTCCTTTCTGTGCTTCATTGTGGCTATTTCTATCACTATGTCTTTAAGTTCACTGATCTTTTTTTCTACTGTGTCTAGTCTGTTCTTAATTCCATACAGTGCACTTTTCATTTCTGATATTGTGATTTTCATCCCTAGAAGTTCCATGTGGGATGTTTTTATATCATCTATATGAAATATTCTTCTCCTCATCATTTCATGTTCTGCTCTACCTTCTTGAACATATGGGTCATATTTATAAGAGCTTTTTATACATCATTGCTAATTTCATCATCTATGTTATTTCCGGATCAGCCTATTGATTTATTTTCCTAAAGTGCTGTCTTAATATTGTTGAGCCTCACAGGGCCCAAAGACCTAGTTGTGAATTTCCCTGCTCTCATCAGATCATGTCCTCCACCCATTGGGAAAGTCTGCCCATTTGGTTAGCTCCCTTATCAGGTGGACCAACTGCAGTGCACTTGGTTCTTAACCTAACACATTTCCCTTTCTTGCCAGCCCACAGTTTTTTTCCAACAAGCCAATTACAAAATACTGTAAGGGGTACATCTTGTTACTACCAAGCTTGTCTCCTACAGCCCCTTTGGGGTTACTTTGCTCCCCAGTGCAACCCTCATGTGGACCTACATGGCATATGGTGTCGACTCTCCAAGCTGCAAGTATATGTGGCCAATAAATTTCCTTCAATCTTTTCTGTTATTGTTGGGTGCCATATGTTCAGGCATCTCATATTATTTAGAGTGGAAGACCTCTCTTTCACTGACAGGGTGACTAAGAAGTCATCAGAACAGTGTCTAAAGCAGCCTTCAGTCTAGGGTTAATGTAATCCCTCTAAGGCGATACTCTTTTGAGAATTCTGTGAACTTTGTATTATAAGGTCTGTACACGTTTGCTGGTAAGAAAAGGAACAATTCCCAACCCTGTGTGATTTATAGAAATTATTCTTCCTACTTTCATGGTGGTTCTTTCTATGATCCTCAGGTAGTATTCCTCTGACTTATGTGTATTCCTCTTACTTTTGTGTCAGCTAAGACTCAACAGGTCCTTGTAAAACAAAAAAATTCTCTAGAACTCCTTTTGCTGTTTTTTCCTCTTCATTAATTTCACCAGCAAATGCTATCCCACTCAGCCTCCCCATAATCTGACTTACTTTCTCTTTAATTTAGCAAGACTCTCGGGCTCTTTCCAGGTTTCTGCATCTGTATTACAACATGAAAACTGTCTCTAAACAATAAACTGGTAAAATCATATGGCTCACACTGTATATTTTCTTTATTTCACAGGTCAGAGTCTTGTACTGTTTGCTGTCCAATATCTAAAAACTTACTTCTCATGTATCTCTTTTTGTAGTTGTTTAAGGCAATTGTGGGTAAAATCTGGTCCCCACTTATCTTGACTGAAAGAGAAAGTTCTAATATGAAATTTTAAAGTGTGTTTTTAAAAAAATAATTACATGCTAATAAAAATTTTTAAATATTTTTTTTCAAATATAAATAAAAGCTAATTTCCCTTTCAAAACTTCTGAGAATTTATAGATGTGTGAAGGACTTAGTTTTGAAAGATTTACTTTGAAACCCTGGGAATTGTTGCTTTTCACCAAGATGTATTTGTTATTACTTGGCAATGTTTCCTATTTTTCCTTAATTCTGTCTTGCAGATTTCTTGTCATCATATATCTCCAGATTAAAGTAAACTCCTCCCGTCTGATCTTTCTAGCTCCATTCTCAACCCCGTTTCAGATCTCCTGCCCATCAATGCCAAATAGTTGTTCTTTATAGTGTTCTTACCATAATATAATCTTGCTCAAAACTGAAAGATATTTTTAATGTTTACATAATTGAATCAAAACTTTCAAAATTTGAACTACTTTATAAACTATATCACAAGACTAATGTTATTTATTAATAAAATTATACTCTGCCTAAATTTTAAAACCATAATTTATTTCAACTAATAGTATGAGTCACAAGTTCAATGATATTAGGCTGGGATATGTTTAACCTCTTGTTTTGTTTTGTTCTTTTAAAAAATTCATTTGTCAGTAATTGAATACTGTTTTAGAAGTAATTCTCCACATTTTTGATCTAACATTTATTAAATGTTCATTATTTGTCAAGTGCTACATTACATATGACAGATAGATAGACAATATATAAAACAAGGTTATATATTATATAGTTCTTGAGCACTTTACATATAAGATAGTGTTTAATTTTAATACAACCCTACAATGTAGATTCTATACCTATCTTCATTTTGTAGTTTAGGAAATAGACAATTAAAGAGGAACACAGTGGGTTTATCACAGACCTGAGATGTATATATGGTCTCTCTATTTCCAGAATTGATCATCTTAACCACTATATATATATATATATATATATATATATATATATGCAATTTTTATATAGATAGATA
Organism: Aselliscus stoliczkanus; assembly: GCA_033961575.1. Classification (NCBI taxonomy): domain Eukaryota; kingdom Metazoa; phylum Chordata; class Mammalia; order Chiroptera; family Hipposideridae; genus Aselliscus; species Aselliscus stoliczkanus. The sequence continues at coordinate 126,224,747 of CM066733.1, forward strand.
TGTCTTCATACACGTAGAAATAAAAAAGATGAAATTTTTATTTATTTATGGAATCTTGAAATAACAAATTTTAATTCAAGCAAAACAAAATTATAAATAGGAATGGAATGACATATAGTGATAAAGAGTGAAAGCCACAATGAGTATTTAATAGCCCGTGACTTTATATACCATTGCATCTCTTACATATCATACCACTTTTTAAACAATTTACTTAACTATCATTTGAATAAATACCATTTATTTAAATACTATTCAAAATATAACAAAATAGTTAAAGAAAAAAATTCACAATCACAAAAGGAGTAAATAAATGTATCATGTCATTCTCAGTTCATGAACTGTCAATTAAATAAAAAATTATAAGTATAGGGTATAATTGGATAATTGCATTAATAAGATTTATATAATAGCTATATATTGACTACATTCTACAGAAATTACATGACCTTTTCAAACATCCTTGTAACTGGAAAAATTTTTTGATTGCATAACTTTGTATAAGCTAAACCTCAGTGAATTAAAAAAAAAGATACAGAAGAACAAAGAACAATGCTACAAATGGAAACTAAGAAAATGATATTCAAAACATAGACTCCTTAAAAAATTCTTCATAGAGAAATCAAAAGTCTTAAGTGTTTTTATAAAATTAAGTACACAAAATTGACAACAAAAATAAAAGATCCAATACAAAAGATTAGGAAAAAATAGTAAATGAAAAATAAGAAAAGTATGAATGAATAAATTAATAAAACTAAAAGCTGGAATTTTTATCTTAAAAAAGGAAATTAATGGCAAAATTGAAAAGCAGAAGAGCGTGAACAAACATGGTGAGATGAGCTGTTATAGATGGCTTTCATCAGACTAAAGAAAATTCTGGTTCAAATATTTTTTAAGTGGCTAAATACAACTCATAGCTTGAATAAAAGACAAGAAAACTCCAAAAGCCATGAACATAGAATAAAGCAATAATAGAGAGGAAAGGTGAAGCTAATGCCCAGGCCCAAGGAGAATTCAGGCAGCTACATGGGGAGGGGCTAGGGCTGAGTTGTAATGCAAATAGGGAGATTGAAGCATGACAAAGTATTAACATAGTAAACAATTTTAACACAAGTCCCTCAGAAATGGATAATTAAAACATAGTTACTGATAGTTAATGTTAAAAAACACTTTTCAAAGATGTGAGCAACCAAATAAATTGTTAGAGAACAATTAGGGAATGTACGTTACATCCTTTTCAAGCTCAAATGAGATATTTTTAAGTTTCTGGACAACTAAGTATTCTAACAAATGCCAAAAATAAATAAATAAAAAAATAAAAAAGAAATATAACCTATACCACATTCCATAACTACTCTGCTACAAAATGAAAAACCAATAATGTATAGCCTAAAAGATGAATTAATTAAAATCATAGTAACAAATATCTGGACATTTAAAAGAGCACAATTCTCGATTAAGACATGAGTCAAAAAAATCATAATGATCAGTGTTTATTATTAAATATTATGTCATAAATTATAATTAAATTCTCAGATAGCAAAACTTGTGGAACGCATTTAAGAGTTTTTAGAGGTAAATGTATAGTCTTAAAATGCAAATCACATATATGGTGATGTAAGGAGACTGGGTGGTGAGCACAATGCAATATACAGATGATTTATTATAGAATTGTACACTTGAAACCTATATAATGTTATTAACCAATATCATCCCACTAAATTTAATAAAAAGAAAATAAAATGCATATACCACAGAAAAACTAAGAGATAATATTAATAGGGGAAATATTAGAAAGAAAACAAGGAGAATAATAAACTAAGATTAAATATCAATTAATACAAGAATCTATGATACAAACCAGAGAATCAAACAAACCAAAAAATATTTTTTGATATATACTAATCAAATAGAAAAATATATAACAAAATTGATGTGAGAGAGAGAGAGAGAGAGAGAGAGAGAGAGAGAGAGAGAGAGAGAGAAAGAGAAGAGAAAGAGGGAAGGAGGGAGAGGGAAGAGGAGGGAGAAAGAGAGTGTTGTGTTTGTAAACCAGCTGCAAATTTTCAAATTCCACCTCACACCTATTAAATTAGAAATCCTGGGTGTGAGTTCAATGAATCTGTGTAGTGATGCATGCTGAAGTTTGAGAATTATTGGTTCAAGGAGAAGATCAACATAAAATTATGCAAACTATTTTAGAGGGTAGAAAAAGAAGAAATTCCCCTGTAGAGATCTCATTTCATGAAGCCAACATAGCCTTCACTCCAGAATTAGACATAAACACTATAAGAAGTGAAAATTTTAAGCCAATGTCACATGGGATATAAACCCTCTAAACCACATGTTAACAAATGGAATCCACCAACGTTTGTTTATGTTTGTCTCTGTGTGTGTCATGACTAAGTTGGGACTATCCCAGGAACCAAAAGATGTTTTCTATATCAGGTAATCTGTTGCTGTATTTCACACATTAACAAATTGAAGGAGAAAAGCCATATAACGATGAACTCTATAGGTACAGAAAGTATTTCTGAGAAGTTTAAAAATCTGTTCAAAATATTATTATAATAAATAGAATTATATATATTACATAGCTAATATATGTATTAATAATAAACATAATTAAATAGAATAAATTATGTAAATATAATTGAATAATTATAAAATATATATTATTATAAAATAATTCTTAGAAAACTAGAAACAGAAAATGTTTCATCTGATCAAAGCTATCTATTAAAAACCTTCAATAAACATAATGTTTTTGATAAAATTATCGATTTTTCTTTTAAAATTAGGAATAAGATGAAGATAACTATTATCACTTCTATTCAGTATTGTATTGGAGGTCTTAGTCTGTGCAGTAAAGTAATAAAAGAAATAAAAGGGAATATTGATTAGAAAAAAAAGAAAGAAATCTCATTCTTTTTAAGTGATATTATTGTAAATACAAAAGTTCAAGACACTTTACAGACAAATTAATTAATATTCAACAAGGTTCCTTAATATGGGATCACTGTACAAAAATCAAAGAATTTATCTGTAATAATAGATCTTATTCACAATAACTAAAAATTTTAAGTCACTTAGAAATAAATCTAACAAAATAAGCAAAATATATAATCTTAGTTATCTAGTGATATAAATACAAAATAAATTTATAGAGTGTTTATGGAAAGGATGACAATATTTTACAGATGTCATTTCTTCCCAAATTAGGGTTGCCAGATTTAGCAAATAAAAATATAGAATGCTTAATTAAACTTCAATTTCAAATAAATAATAATTAATAACTATATAATTATGTCCCAAATACTGTATGGGACATAGTTATACTAAAAAAAAATTACAGTATATCATATATCATGTGATATATACATATATATGTATATATAATTTGTTGTTTATCTGATCTTCAAATTTAACTGGACATCTTGTATTTTATTGGGCAACTTATGCTAAATTGATCTATTGATCCAGTGTAACACAATACAATTGCAAACAGGATTTTTCATGGAATTTAGAAATAATCCTAAAATCATATAGAAGAATAAAGCTTGTAATATCTAAATAGGAAAATGGCTTTTCCAAGAACAACAGATAATGTAAAGAAAACCTACAGTACTCCTGTTTTTCCCTTACTCACATGAGTACCACATTCACAGCACTTTTGACACCTGATATGTGGGTTTTTTTCCCCATACCAAGCAATTCTATGACCCCAGGTGGCCATCCAACAATTTAACTCAATTCTGACACTATTTACATGGAAATAGCATTATATCCCACCAGTTAAGGGCTCAGTGTTGCAAGATTGCTCCAACCCCATTCTCAGATGCCAGTAGCAAGTCCAGGTTGTTATTGGTACTCTGAGTAATCAGCTATAAATAGGAGGTTCCCATGGCTCCTTCTCAGGTTCAATTAATTGGCTAGAGCAGCTCACAGAACTCAGGAAAACAATTTACTTACAGTTTACCAGGTTATTATAAAAGGATATGATAAAGGACACAGATGAACACCCAGACGGAAGAGATGTACGTGGGCAGGGCACCGAGCTTCCATGTCCTTTTCCAGGCACACTTGCCCAGCACCATTATGTGTTCAGCAAGCTGGAAGCTGTCTGAACCATGCCCCTTAAGGATTTTTATAGAGGCTTCACTATTCAGCCATGATCATCATTAACTCAGTTTCTAGCCCCTCTCCCCTCCCTGGGTGATAGGGGATGGGGCTGAAAATTCCAAGCTTCTAAACATGTCTTTGTCTTTCTGGTGACCAGCCCCATCCAGGAACCTGCCAAGAGTCACCTCATTAGAATAAAAGACACTGCTACAAATTAGGAATACCAAGGGATTTAGAAACTCTGTATCAGGAACAGGCATCAAGCATCAAATACTAAAACAAAAGATACTCCTGGTGCTCTTCTCACTTAGAAAATTTCAAGGATTTTAGGAGCTTTGTGACAGGAACAAGGAACGAGATATATATATATATATATATATATATATATATATATATATATATATATATATATATATATTAATTTCACAAGTAGGTTTTGGTCTTAGAGCTGTATGATTAAAGAGACATTTTTAAGAAGTCTAACACAAAACAAGGGATTGTCTTCCCCAAAGGTAAATTAAATTTTTCACCCCAGCACTCAGATAACTCTGCCCTGATTATACCTACAGAGGCCTATTTATTCCTGTCAGGTGGCAACACAAGGGGGAAAGGAGAACCTCCACATCACTGGTCATTACTTTCATTCATTTTCTTTTCTTTCGATCAGAGACTCAGAGTGCTTTTGATTCATGGCAATAAAAAGCAAAAATGAAAGTACTATCATTTGAAAATGAGTCATGACAGTCAACAGCATTCCAGACGTGATCTGATGATAGCCCCATCCTGTGGATAGATCCAGCATCTCAAAAGAAAAGTAGACAAAATGGATGAACATTGTTGATAAAATCAATTTAGGATTTTATCCCAGTAGATAGATGCAACTGAGTAACAGGCAATTCGGAGAAAAAGCATACTTACATAAAAAGGCAATCATCAGTAGAACTTGTATCAGTTAGGGTTCTTTAGGCGCGAGCAACAAAAATCAACCCAGCTTAACAAGCACAGAAGAATACATTGGAAGACTGAAGAATATGGGACATCTTTACACAATCTCAGAGTCAGTCTTGGAAAAGTAGCCAAAGTATCTATGGGGAAAATGGAAACGAATGGATGGTCACAGCCAGATGGATGGATCAGCTCCAACTGCCTTTTCCACCTTTCTCCGCATTCCACATGAGCTTCAAATTCCAAGGAGAGGAAAGCATCTGATTGGTACAGTTTTGGTCATGTGTCCATCCTTTGGCCTGGGGAAATGGGGACATCTTGATTGATAGTTCCATGGTTGTATCCAATAGTGATAGAGTAGTTTTCCCAATATAAGTTCAGGGCTCCATTTCAAAAGAAGAGGAAATGGATTTTTGGCAGGCATAAACAACAGATGTCCACTGCACGACTGAATAACACACGTTTTGGGAAATGTACCAATGTAGAACAATGCTGTGATTGCCAGTTGAAACTTGGTGCAAGACAATGATTTTTTTTTTTTCCTAATAAGAGAAAGGTTTTTTCTCAAGATTAATCATTCTCAGAACTGATTAATGCTTGAATAAGAAATGAGGTGGGCCTCTGCCTGGGAGAGGAAGGGTCTTTCTTCACTCCCTGGAGGCATCATGCAGACACCAAGACACCATTCTAGAACTAACTACTCCTGCCTGAGGTAGCTGTAGCAAATCTCTGCTCTGTGAGGTACAACGGCAACAACAATGAAGAAACCTAAGCAATTTTCTGAGCTTCCAGTACCCATGACAGTGGTTATGAAATCCTTCCATGTCAAGAAAGGTACCTTTGACTGAGTGGTGATAAAAAATGGGTGTGGCAAAAACAAGAAACAAACACAAAAAACCCTGCTGTCTCCAACCATAAAACAAACAAAAAAATCCCAGTCACTGGGACTGCAGGAGAGTTTCCTTTGCCTGAGATCAGGATGGAATTTCCTCAGTGGTGGCCAGTAGAGGGTCTGTGATCAGCATAGGAATGCTCAAGAGAATGAGCAACAGGGCCGGCCGACTGGCGCGGTGGTTAAGCGCCGGCTTGGGACGCCAGCGGCCCCGGTTCGGTCCCACATATGAGGGCCAGAGACACTGCCCTCAAAAAAAAAAAAAAAAAGAATGAGCAACACCATAGGACAGAAGCAAAAGGAGAGTGCTGGAATGAAAGAAACTGCTCACTCCAGAGCAAGCATATGTAACCTACACAGTTAATGGAAATCCATGTAAACATTCTTGTATAATAAGATAACATACAAGAAGACAAAGAGGAAAATACAAACTCTCTCTCTCTCTCTCTCTCTCTCTCTCTCTCTCTCTCTATATATATATATATATATATATATATATATATAATTATATATATAAAATGTAGTATATATTTCATGTAGGAAATAATTGCTACTGACACTTCCAACAGTTTTTCATTCCCCTTTTGATTTATTTATTTTTGATGCACCGAAGCTTGCCATTTTTATGGCATGAAACATTGTCCTTTTCCTCTGCAATTTCTTCCATTTCTTTTAAGCCTAGAAAGTGCTTTCCTGTAAAATACCAGTATTATGGTGTCTATAATTCACTTTAAAGAACTTTGGTATAGACAGTGTGCTATCACGTATGTGTTATTTGGCTTAAGCTATGTGGTCATTTACCCTAATTTGGATTTCCCATCTAAAGGGTCATCAGCTAGCTAGTATATGTCTGATCACCACCAGGACTTTCACTAACCAAAACACAAAGGGTAGAAATGTGTCTTTGTGGATGAAATGGGTTTTTAGTGATAAAATTAATGGCATTTGAGATCTGTGCATTGAATTAAAAAATTCAGAGATATTACCTACCCTTGCTTGAATAGTATACAAGAATTTAGGAAGCCCCATATTTTGTTCTCTTAAGGATGGCACCAAGACCTGATGATCCCCAATGAGATGTTTGGCCTATTTTCTACTAAAAACTTGACAAATGGATAAATGTATGGAGGAATTTGGTCTAAGAACGGCTTTCTTCATAACCTGATAGAGCGGTTATAGGGAAGTAAATACTCACCCACCTCTAACCATTGGAGGTAACTATTAATTAACAAAAATGACCTGAGTTGCACAAGATCAAATTGACTTAGGCCACCAGTGTTTTCTTCTAATTTATTTCATGGTTTTATCTTTTATATCTAACTCTGGATCCATCTGGAGTTTTTCATCTCAAATAGCTACAGAAGTGGAGCCTTTCCTATAAATTCGTGAGGCAAGCTGGCACAAAGTAGGAGGAGGTAGGAAGGACTGTGCCAAATTGCAGAGCCTGGGGGTGGGGTGGGGGTTGGGAACCACTCCTCTGTTCCTGCCAAATGCTGCCATCTGGGAATGTGGGTCCAGTGTTGCTATATCTCCTGTTTACTTTTTCTTCCCAAGCATTTTTTTTTAACACTTATATTTTGATTAAAAAATTTTCTGATTTTTAAAATACATGCAACAAACAATATACATATGTGGCCCAGTAATGGTACAAGGGTGGCCAGTTTGTCATCTTTACTTTAAATCATAAGAGGTGGATATATATATATTTTTTCCAAGTAGGCACCTTTTCCCCAAAGTTGTTTGTTGAAAACATAGCCTTTCTTGTTAAGAGTTTATTCTTTTTTCATCAAACACTGTATATACACTTGTTTATTAGCAGCTATTATTTCCTGCATATTTGGGTAAATTTAAGAATAAGTTGTCCATCTCCAACAATATCCTTTCAGATTTTGATTTAAAATTTTAATTTTAAATTAAGCCATTAATTTATTTTTTTAAAAATATTTATAACATAAAAATTTATTCTAGTACTTTCATAAAAATGCTTATTTTTGTATATTTATTTTGTATGTAAATAATTAACGTTTTTTTTTCTGGTTCTAAGAATTTTACAATTTATTCTTTTGGGTTTTCTAATGTGTAACTGAATAGCTGGTCATTTTCTGGGCTATCAAACATTTTATATAACATGGAGAGATTTTATTTATTGAAAACTTGAAAGGGCTCCACAATAAAACTGTTGTGCCTTGGAACTATTTTTTGAAGTAATTTAAAGATTTTTGGATATATGTTTTGCGATTCTAGTCATTTTTATTTGCCTAAAAAATGTTTTATTTGTTTATTGAAGACTTTTATTAATACCAACTATGGAATCACATACGAGGTCCTATTGTCAAGGAACTTACATTCTCAGAAACAAAGACAGATAGTACATCAAGAAATACATTTTAAAATGTGAAGTTAAAAAAAAAAGTGTCTGGTAAAATTAAGAGTGTGATATAGGAAGTGGAAAAGCAGAAGGATATTGGGAATCACAGGTAGTTAGAAAAAAAAAATCTGAGGAAGTGACATTTAAGCTAAGACATCATTGACAAGAAATAATCACCAAAGATCCAGATAAAGAGATTTGTCTTAGTCCACTTGGACTGTATAACAAAATACCACAGCCTGGGTAGTTTATAAACAACAGAAATTTATTTCTCATAGTTCTGAAGGCTGGGAGTCTGAAATCATGGTGCCAGCATAGTTAGGTGAGAGCTTTCTTCCAGGTTGCAGAATTTTCTGCCTTTATGACCTAATCTCCTCCAAAAGGCCCACCTGCTAATACTATTACTTTTGGGAATTTAGAATTTGAACATGAATTTTGGAGGGGACACATTCAGACCATAGCAGGACTCCACATACAGTTAGCCCAAGCACAGTTTGTTCAACGTGTAGGAAAAATTTCTTTGTGTACAGAGATCGGTATGTTCCAAGTTTCTCATGTTACTGGACTTTTCAAATTTATTAATATGGTGTCATATAATAATGTTAACTTGCTCCATATGTATGGCTGTTTTTCCTTCTCATTCTTAATAATGCTTACTTGTATTTTACATATTTTATAATAAACTTTGCCCAAGATTCAGCCATTACATTGTGTATTATTTTTAAATCAAGCAAAACTTTTGGATTATCAATTCTACTTTGAGTTTTATATTTAGAATTTTATTCCTGTATTCATGTGTCCTTTAAAAAAAAATCTTGTTTTTGTCTTTATTTTTAGAAATAAAAAATTATAAGACTATAAAATTTTCTGAGGTAAGTTTGTCCATATTCAAAAAAATGCTAATACACTGTGTTCTTGTTATTCTTGTTTTAAGGTTGTCTCAAATAATATTTATTTTATTTTTGGCACAAGATTTAGATACTTTACTTTGAACTTTGAAATGATAACTTTACCCATTTAATACTTAGTTATTAATATCCAGATTAATTACACTGTTATCAGAAAATATGACCTGACAAATTTATGATTGGAGAATTTGATTAAAATATTCTTTGCAGTTTAAGTATATGAGCTTCTTCGTTTTCCCCTTTCTCGGTTTGGTAATTATTACTTGGGCACCTGAATATTAGGTATGTTCTTGTCTCATCAATATAAAATTTTTGTTTATCTATTGATTCAACCTTAAAATGTCATGCAATTACTTTTTAAATCTATATAATCTATCAGAGGTTGAGAGATGTATCAGTTGTGCAGAAGGTTTTTTTTTGTTTGTTTTTCCCCACATTTGCCTTATATTTCTAACAGTTTAGTAGGACTGAGAAAATGTGAAAGCCAGAAATACAAAACTTTGTAGCTAGAGTATGAAATTGTTTGTTTCCAGATCTAGGAATTATCACGTATTAGGATGTTTCTTGTTGCAAATACTACTGGAAAAGCTAACACAAGCTGACTTAAACAATACAGGGGCTATATAAGCTCTCTGCCATTCTCAGTCTTGCTGTCCTCCACCTATCAGTTTCATTTTAAGGCTGTTTTTCCCCATGGTAGCAATATGGTTGAGGGAGCTCAATGTGTGATCCATATATTTGATGCCATCCAAAGGAGGAGAGGGTATGTACTCCAAAACTCTGGGAAAGTCCCAGAATTTCACATGATAGCACTACCTGAGGTCAAATGTCTACATCTTACATTCATTAGCTCTGGGTTGGTATGTACTCATTGACTTAGTCCAGATTACATGCCCCATTTACAAGAATGGAGTAGATTCCCCAGAATCCCATAGACCCCATAGAGAAATCAAGGAAATGGCAAAGAATGCAAGGGGAAACTCAATTCAAGAGAAAGTAACAGCAAATTCCTTTCTGTTGATGCCCAGCCTCAAACTGGTACTTCTGTATTCGACTAAATCTAAGGGAGCTGGAAAAGATCATTTTCCAGAATCCACTGACCACTGTTTTCCTGTGTGGTTCCACCAATAGAAGTCACTTATGTGCAAGTAGAAGGTGAGAGGGAGGAGGTGACATTTTTCTTGTTCCTGGCATAGGCAGGCCAGATGTAGGTGACCGCTGGTGGCTATGAGTTCCTGGATTCCTGCAGCCTCTGTGAGCCTATGAGCTCCTGGTTTCCTATTGCAGTAGTTTAAACAGAAGTACTCCAGCAGCATGTGAGTGAGTGGATTCTGGGAAAACCAGCAAACCCTTTTCTCCTCCAACTTTAGGAGAACTTGTGACTTTCTGCATTTACTGATATCAGGGTCTCCTTAACTCCCTCTTTTTGCTCCTCCTGTTTTATAATACTTTTGCAACCAATTCACTGCATTAAACTCCCTTTGAAATACTTACACTGGTTTCCGTTTTCTAAATAGGACACTGACTGATACACTGCTGTGAAAATATTTCAAGTTGCTAGGTTATAATTGTATTAAGCTTATAATTGATATGCATACAATTTCATAAATAAACAACCAAAAGCCCAAATATACATAATTGCAAAACTATTTAACATTGATTTGTTAAATCTCAACCATTTTGAGGAAAATGTGGCATTGAAAACATATTTGCTGCCTGCACGACTGTAAGTTATTTCCTTTATGCAAAAATAGGGCACACTGTTGAAGTGTCATTTTTATTAAATTAATAATCTATCTTTAAAATAACATGGTTCTATCAAAAAGTAAAATAGAGCGTTCATTTTTATCATTCAATACTACACTCAATGAGCAGTCATATCATGTAATGAAGCAAGCAAGGACTTTAGAGATAATAGAATAGCTAATATTGTCAATATAAGACATCTGAAAATCAATACACATATTATGTACACATACAACCAGTGTTAGGAAAGACATGCTTGACTCTACAGCCAAACTGTAAAACTGACTCATGACTGTTTTGTGTTGGGCTATTTCCCAGGCATACAATTGTTATAATTCAGTTGTAACTTCTGGGGCTGCAGTTAGAACACTGAGAGCTAGTCAAAGAGAGAGCATTAATTATCACATTAGGTAAAGGGAAAACTGTCTACTATACTGTTATTTACAAAGGAATTCTACTAGAAAAGTATATATTATTTGATTACTGTAAGTAGAACACCACCAAATGGTACAACAGAAACCAAGGTATGTATCAGCTCTTGGAGCAAAATCTTCAACTGAAATGGAAAAGTTTGCTTTCCAAAACTTCCCCTTGGCTTTTTTTCTATTCATCTGCTAGTTATAATGACTGGTACATTCCTCAATCTGGTTTGTTCTGTTTCCAGACATATGAGAAAGTTGTGTCCACAGTTATCAGATGATTGCTGGCATGTGGGAAGAAATCTAGCTTAGGGTTGATACATAAAATGCCCCAGACCAGTGTTCTCAAACTTTTTGGTTTTGGTACCCCTTTATACTCTCAAAAATTATAGTAGACTCAAAAGAACTGTTATTTATATGTGTTAATCTATCAATATTTACCAAATTAGAAACTAAAACTGAGAACTGTTTAAAATATTTATTAATTCATTTTCAAAAGCCCATTAAGTGTTAACATACGTGTTTGCTGAAAAATAACTGTATTTTCTATAACAAACTCAACTGAGAAAAGTGGTATTATTATGCTTTGCAAATCTTTTTAATGCCTGGCTTAAGCAACATAGGCAAATTCTAATATCTGCATCTACATTCAATATATTGCTATGTCACATATCATGTAACCTTAGGAAAACTCCATTGTACACCGGAGAGAGAGAAAGGTACTGTATAAAGCAGAGCATCTTAGTATTCTTATTGAAATACTTTTCACCTCTGGGACCCTCTAAAAGAATCTCAAGAACCCCAGAGAACACTAGAAAACATTTTGAAAACCACTGCCCTAGAATACCTGTATCAATGGTTTTCAGTACATTTTCCACTATAACACGTATAATTTTTTTCATGCACATTTTCATGGATGTCTTCACATATTAACAAAACAAAAAGAAGTTTGATCATTAAGCAAAATAAATAACATAAAACATTTTTGGGTGTTGAGAGATAATATGGGGAAAGAGGGTGCCTGGAGGAGATGTGTGGTATTCATGAAAGCATTTTATATGCTTGTGGGAAATAGACAGTGGGAATAATGAGCAATTCCTAGCAGTCTGTTGCAACTCCTTTATCTTTGATTCATGAAGCAAAATAGAATGTCAGTACAGTAACATTATTACAGAGATACCTTAAGTCGGTTAGGCTCTGATTTCTTTAAGTAAATCATTTGAAAGTTTGGGAATTTTAACAATTACCCAAAACCAATTACTTTTAAAACACTTCTGACAATGTTGAGAGGTGCTGTTCTATATTATTCATAGATAGAAACTCATCACTACCTTTCAGGTGGCTGTTGGAGGTGGGGTGCATACCACTGTAAACATTCAGTTCTCTTTATATAAAATTGTTTACACATAAGGAGTTTTTCTTCATTTATATATACTTTTGTATATAAATGTATGTGCACATATTCAAAGAGAGCTTCTCTAAATGTGCATTATTATTGGCAGTTGGGATACAAAATATAATAGAATACAAATTCCTACCCTTGAGAGTTTTGTGTTCTATTGTGGAGAGATACATAAGATGAATAAGCAAATTAAATCATCCCTTACATTTCGATAAGTATTAGAGAGAAAAAGTAAAGGGTGGAATAAGAAATATCCAGACTGGGAGATGTCATAGTTTAAAATAGGGTGGCAAGTAAAGAAAGGACTGACAGAAAAAATGGCATTTAAGCACACACAGAGGGAGGAAGCCATGATGGGGAAGAATGTCCTGAGCACAGGAAACAACCACAAAAACTGAGGTTGAGAACTTGTGTCGAGTGTCTTTGGAACACTAAGCTGAGTGAGCAGCTTGTGAGGTCAGAGAGGTAACGAGGGAAGTCTTAAAGCTATTAAGGACTTGGGGTTTTACTTTGTTTTGGGAAGCCATGGGAGACTTTGAGCAGAGGGGTGGTATAATTTGACTTCCCTTTTAATAAGTTTACTTTGGCCTCTGTATTGGGAATAAACTCAAAGGAAAGCAAGGGCAGAAGCAAGAAAACCAGTCCTTGGGCTATGGCAATAATCCAAGCAAGAGATGCTGTAGCTTGTAGTCGAGGTGGTAAATAGTCGGATTCTGGGTGTGTTTTGAAGGAAGGGCCAACAGATTATTTGCAAAATGGATATGGGACATAAAAGAAAGAGAATTAAAACTGGGTTTGGATAAGGAAAGATGGAGCTATTCATTGAAATGACCATGATTATGGGTGTGGCTGAGAGGGTTGGAAGAGCATTTTCATGGGATTCCTGTTGATTAATTCCTTTCTTGCTTTTAGATGGATAGGTAGATAAATAGAATATGAATTATATTATTTTAGTGAAACTGTTCTAAAATATGTACTTAGAGCAATTGAAGAATTGTGAATAACTTTTCCTAAATTAAAAGTACTTATGGATTAGGAAGCATACCTGTGTCCTAGTCCTGGTTCTATCTTCAACAATAAAAGACTTTAAGCAAGTCATTTAACTTTGTTATACCTATTTCTTTTTTCTTTTTTCTTTTCTTTTTTTTTTTTTTTTGAGGGCAGTGTCACTGGCCCTCACATGTGGGACCCAAACCGGGGCCGCTGGCTTTCTAAGCCAGCACTCAACCTCCGCACCACTCAGCCGGCCCTCTTTTTTCTGTTTTTTAAAGATTTTATTGGGGGATTGGGAGAGGGGAAGAGCACTGGGGAATCAGGGAAGGGGAACAGACAAGTTGCTGTCCTTTTGTTTTTCAGTCTAGTTGTGGAAGATGTTGCTTCACTTGCCCATGTTGGTATTATCATTGCGCTCTTCCCTGGTGAGGCAGATCAGTCGCCGGCCACTGGTCGGCAGCTCACGCCAGCTCTTGGCAGCTCATGCTGGCTGCCAGCCACTCAGTGTAGCTTTACCACAGCCCACCACAGCCCTGCTGCAGCCTATGCCATTGCCTGCGACTCATGGCAGCCCAGCTCCAGGTTGAGCTGTTGTTCACCATCTTAGCTGTAGAAGGTGCAACATCACTGGCCCGCATGTGGGATCCAAAGCTGGGCCCTGCTACTCAGAGCTAGAGTCCCAAGCCAACTCTTAACCAACGCACCACTCGGCCAGCCCTATTATACCTATTTCTTAACTGATAAAATGAAGAATTGAACAAGGTGAACTCTTCCAGTCCCTGTCTGGATTGAAATTCCAGCTGTACCTATTACTGTATAATGGGAATAACAATAGTATCTACCTCATTGTTTATTAGGAGCTCATACATGTAAAGCGCTCAAAACAATGCCTTGTACATTGTTAGTTGATAGTAGTATTATCTCTTCAAGCTGGAATCTTCAAGTATGTATCAAATTTTTGCTAATATCTTCTTCGGGTATGTAAGATAGTGGGGTAAAACTGTATGGCTAAGGAGAGCATCAAGATAGGGAGTTAAGTTTAAAGACAGAGAATATACAGTTCAATATTACTACATTTAAAGAATTTACAAAAATATTGGTTTTACTTACCCGAGTAATCATTACTGAGCTAGATGGCACTCTTCAAAAATTGGTTACATATATATGTACACACACACACACACACACACACACACACACACGAAGGTTTGACAATTAAGTTCAAGAACTTGTTGCAACAATGTTGCTAACCTTTTTTGATATTGGAGGGATTATTCATTATGAATTTATACCAACTGGACAAACATTTAACCAAGTTTACTATTTGGAAGTGTTGAAAAGGCTGCATGAAAAAGTTGAACGACCTGAACTTTTCGCCAATTCATGGCTCTTACATCATGATTTTGCACCACCTCACATGGCACTGTCTGTGAGGGAGTTTTTAGCCCATAAACAAATAAGTGTATTGGAACACCCTCCCTACTCACCTGATCTGGCCCCCAATGACTTCTCTCTTTACCTGAAGATAAAGGAAATACTGAAAGAAAGACGTTTTGATAACATTCAGGACATCAAGCGTAATATGATGACAGCTCTGATGTCCATTCCAGAAAAAGGGTTCCAAAATTGCTTTGAAGGATGGACAAGATGCTGGTGTCGATGCATAGCTTCCCAGGGGTGGGTATTTCGAAGGTGATCATAGTGTATTCAGCAATGAGTTATGTAGCACTTTTTCTACGTTGAGTTTGTCAACTTAACTGTCTGACCTCGTGTGTGTGTGTGTGTGTGTGTCTGTGTGTATGTGTGTGTGTGTGTATCTTGAAATAAACTGATTTCAGAGGAATAAAAGAAAATGTACACATTTCTATATATAAGAACACTGAAACTCTCCAACCTTGAATAAACAGTTAAAGAGATCTCAAATGCAATAGCATTGCAAATGAGAAGATACTGGCATGGACTGTTGAAATATACTCATGTATACACTCTTAAAGACAAAAAGCATGCTCTTCCACCCACTTCATTTTACAACAAATGAAGAAAATAATTTTGAAAAAGGTAACGCATATGCTAAAATGAAATGGAATATGCTGCCTAAGCTTTGATATTTAAAACCACAGGCATGTAACAAAACAAGCCGTTTCTTTAGTTTTAGACTCTTACGCTGATTAATCTTCCTCCAGCTTCCTATGCTTAAGAAAAATGGCCCTCAAGAAAAGTAAGATCCTTTTATCTTTTCCCAATTAAATGACGCAACCATTCAGAAGGTGAATAAATTGGAACATCCAAGAGGACTATTTTATTTTTTATTTTTTGAAAGAGAACAAGCAGTCCTTTGCCAAGGGCTCTTCAACCCCAAATCCAGCTACGTCTCGAAGCAGCCCCATCTGCTGGTCCTGTGCGTGTCTTACTTCCTTGGCCCCAAATCTCTCTCTCTCTGTGGGACCTGCACTTGCAGAGTCTATTGTACCCAATTACAACTAAAGCAAAACATAGAGCAGGATCCAGGAAGGTAACGAAACCATCGCTCTCTAAAAGCAGAAGGAAAGCAACCACCCGAACGCTTTAAGAGCAGTGGCGGGGGGCGGGGAGGGAGGGGGCATAGGATGGGGCGGGGCTAGCGTGAGCTCCCCGGGGCGCCGCGCTGCTTCCGCCCCGCGCGGCCCCGCCCCCCCGCGCCGCGACGGGCGGTCACGTGGCGGCCGCGCGCGTCCCCGGCCGCCGCTGCGGGTTCCGAGGCCGAGGAGAAAAGACTGCGAGGCCTCCGCGGCTGCGGCCAGAGAGGTGGGAGTCGGGACGAGGCCCTCGCGGGGGTCAGGGTGGAAGGCAGCCGCTCCTGGCTCCCAGCTCGGGCAGAGGCGTGGCGGCCCGCGGTGTCCCCTGCTGCCCCGACACGCTCCGGGCCAGCCCCGCGCGGGGTGGGCCTGCGAGGGGCGGCGGCGGGGCGCGGGGCCGGCACGTCTGTGGGCGCCCTTGGGCCTGGCCGGCCGCGGGGGTCCGCGCTGGGGCCGCTGCGCCCTCCCCGCCGCCCCCCACCCCGTGGCTGTGGTCGCAGCGAAGGAGCCTGCGACGAGCTGTGCGCGGCCGGCGACCGCCGCGGCCCCGGTGCTGGTCCCGGTCAGGGTGCGAGAGGCGGAGCCGCGGCCATTGCTGCGCAGCCTTTTCCGCCGGGGTCCTCGGCGCTGCGCTTGGCGGCGGCCACATCCATCTCTTCTCCCGTCTGCCGAGGTGTCAGGCCTCTGCCCGGGAACCTTGTGGCCTCCAGATTTAGGGGCGGCGATGGTTTGGGGGTGGGGGTCCTGCTTCCTAGTCCCCCTGCGGAGGCCTCGGCCGGGGCCTTGGGTGAAATGGCATCCAGGGCGCACAGCCCCTGCATGGCGTCTTTCCCCGGAGCCTCTGTCCGCTGCTTTCTCTGCCTTCTCCCCTCCCCCTGCTCAGCGCCTGGGGCTTGGCTTCAGACGAAGAGTCGTTCGTCCACTTTGGGTTCAACCCTGCGCCGCGTTTTCTAAGTCTTTTTTTTTTTCCCGATGGTTATGAAAGCATACCAACCATTCAGAGATCTCTAAATACCCTTGGAGCCTCCACAACCTCAGCGCATCTTCAGCGGAGGCCGTTGCTTTGTCCGTCTGGTGGCTGGGTGCGGAGTGCTCTCCCTGCCCCCCAGCCCGCCTGCAAGAGGACGCGTCTTCCTTGGCTGTCGCTATTTTATTTTCCATAGGCGCCTAGAGAAACGGCGCAAAATTGTTTTTGAGTGGACACACACATTTCTGGCAACTGGATTCCCCCCCGCCCCCATGACCCGTTTTCGTATATTTTTCTCTTTTCCCATTTTAGTGAGTATTTCTCAAGCTTCGATAGTACCTACATTTTAAGTGATATTTTTGTGCGATGGAAACGAATTGAGGGCAGGAGCAGCCGAGAAACGATAGAAAACGCTTTGTCTCTGTGTGATTGACATTTCAGGCTCTCCCCCCCCCATGTGTTTACTTTGTAAATAGTATGTGAAAGTGTAACATTGGCATTGAAAGCGGTATGTAATTATAGAAACGGGAAGACTTTAAAAAAAAATAAAATGAATCTATATTTAGATTTTTGAAAACGTGGTTATAGAGGGCACATGACGAAAGTGACCCGTACACAGGATTTGTGAGACCAGCTTTGATGTTTTTTTGTGACCAGCAAATACTGTCTGTGATAAGTGCCTGGATGTTTTAAACACACATGAAAAAATAGGTCAAGTCAGTCTCATTTTAAAGAGAAAACCAGAAGCGTGGAAGCCACTCTAGAAATAGATTTTGGAAGTGTTTGTTTTAGCCCTATATATCTTAAATGGGGGCATTTTGTTAAGCCCAATTTTTTTATTTCAAATAGGCCAATATGAGTTGTGGCAAAATGAAGAGACTGGTAGACATTTTTAGATTTTTTTGTTATTTACTGGTTGTTAACAAAAAAAACTTGTTATTATACTCATCAGGAAAACTATTCCAAAGATCTGGTCATTGGACAAGAGGAAGAAAAAAAAAATGGTGTTTTTTCTTTGAGGAGACGTGTCAACTGGTAAAATATTTTGTTTGGTTTCCACCAACTTAATTGTTAGAAGAATAGTGCAGATTTATTTTTTAAAGGATTGAAAAATGATTTCTTGACTTGGTAGAAGAAAAAGACAGTATTAAGTTTTTTCACAGTATTTTATGTATTAGCCATTTACTCGGTTGGATATTTTAATGCTGGTTTTTTTTTTTCCAGTGTTAGTAACAAGGTGCTGAGCCTTTTCCATTCTCTTGCCCGGCTTCCGATTGTTCCTAAGGAACCTGAATTTGTGCAACAACTGGCTGGATTAGGAACAATCTTGGTGGGTATGGAAACCACCTTACTAACATTCTGCTGCAACCATGTGCTTACTTATGGATTACTTAGTGTTTATTACCTTTGGGGTTAATTAAAACAATACCTGTTGTTAAGTGACTATTAATTAAAATATTTAGAATTTAGAATTACGGAAGTATAGAATAGGGTGAAATAACTAAGACATGGAAGGGAGTTATGACTTGACCAAGGTCACATAGATATTAGCAGCAGAGCCTTCCTTATTTACAGAATGATTGCAGACTATGAAACTTCTGTTTGATATGATTAAAAGATATATGTGTTTACATTCACATATCATATTTGAACTGAAATACAAAGCCCACATTTTTTCTGGGGGAAATGTAAAGGTTTAATGCTTGACTGTAAAGTTTATGAAGGCCATAGATTGCCATCCAGTAGTGTCTTTTAAGGGAAGTGCTTGCTATACAATAAGGGAAATAATTATTTAAAATAAAGGACCCCATTTAGTTGAAATGAGTTTTTACGGAAGCTTTATTTTCCCAGCATGTCCTGTTCTTTCTATAAGCAGAACTTCAACAGGGCATGAAAAGGAAAGCTAAAAATGGAAACATTAGGGCATTTAGTTATATCTCTCAAATTTGGGACTCTCTTTTAAAAAATACTAAAATGTATCTACTAAATTATAGCCAATCTCTATTCCTTCATTTACCAGTGGTTGCTTTTATTTTGGGGGGGTGTTTGTATACCAAAAGTTGTAAGGTTTGAAGTATCTTTCTTTTCTGTCGCTGATAGCTTTTATATAGAACATTTCCTGTTTTGTGTATTTTGAATAAATAGAGTAAAAACCACTTTATTAAACCTTAGCTGTTAATAATTGGAACAATACAGGAAGTCTTCAAGTCTCGCTAATTTGATTTTTTAACTGTTGTATACTTTTTCTTAATTGATTCTTTAAAAAAGATATTTATTTGAATCTATCTGGAAAAAAATTCCAAAACTTGTTTTTGACCTTGTGATGACTTGAAAAGCAGAATTGTAATTATTTTTCTTTTTTTTTTTTTTTGAGGACAGTGTCACTGGCCCTCATATGTGGGACCCGAACTGGGGCCGCTGGCTTCCTAAGTCAGCGCTTAACCACCGAATTGTAATACTAGATATTTTCAGAGAAAGTAACAGTATTGTAAACAATAGGAGTGAGTTTTCTGAGTGGTCACAAATTATAAATAGTCAAAATTACTTAACTTTCAGTTATACTTAAATTGGTTGAGTGGGTAAATGATTTAAATTCACTGATAATCTCTAAACTCATGTATTTCTAAATTTAATCTGTCGCTTTTTTTTCTTCATAATTGTTAAGGGAGAGAAATACCTAATTTAGTTTCAAGTCTTTACTCTTATTATGTTTCTTATGTCACCTTTTTAATAGTTTATTCCTAATAAATTTGCACCTAAAGAGGGAAACTTAACCCACTAATTGATATTTGCATGTCAAGATATTGTGTAAATTTTACTGTAGTGATTCATAAATTGTATTGAGTTTGGTGTATAATTTACAAATCATTCATTGCAGCAGGAATTATGTATGTTTGAATTATTTATGTTTGCCAAATTAATTCTGGCCTGCAGTTAGAATTACACTATTCTATTTTTGGTTGAAAGTAAAAGCCTCTGCCTCCCTCCATTTAAAAAAAAAAAAAATCTTTGGTTTCGAATGTAGACATTTTCTGAGGGCTACCTCATATACTCGTTCTGAATATTACATGCCATGCCCTGTGTTGTGCCCTTTTGATGTTGTAATTCTCAGAGATTCTAGTTAATGGATCAGTTGGCAGAATTGGGACCACTTAAACCTGTCAATTTTGAACACAACAGAATATGCAAGGTATGGGAACATGGAGTTCATTTTCTTTTTTCAAAGGGCCTTGTTGTAAATTGCCACTTTTGTGTTAAAAAAATAGTTAATATGCAAGACATTCTAAACCTGTACTGCCCAGTATGGTAGCCAGTAACCACAGGAAGCTGTTGAGTACTTGATACGTGGCTAGTCTGAACTGAGTTGAGCTATAAGTGTAAAATACACACCGGATTTGAAAGAGTGTACACACATACACACACACACATAAAAATGTAAAATATCACAGTAATAATTTCTTTATGTTGAATACATGTGGAAATGGTAATGTTTTGCAAATGTTAGGTTAAATAAAATATATTTTTAAAATTAATTTTACCTGTTTCTTTTTATTGTTGATAATGTGGCTAATAGAAAATTTGAATTTACATATATGGCTTACATCATATTTCTGTTAGGTATTGCTGTTCTAGACCTTTTCTCTGAGATACAGTACATTGAAGAAAAGATTTTTTTAAAAAGATGCTTGAGTTTGAATCCCATCTCCCAATATTGATAGCTTTGTGATTTTGGGTTAAATCCTTGTGGGCTTGGGTTTCCTCATTTATAGACCGGGTGTAGTCATATTTCACAGGGTTGTTTTGAGGATTCAGTGATATAGATCTACTAGTGTTTTTGGAGCTTGAATATGCATATGAATCACCCGAGGATCTGATTATGTAGGTAAGGAATGGGCTTCAGGTTTTTCATTTGTAAGGAACTGGAGGTAATGCTGCTATTGCTGTTCGGGGATTACAGTTTGCATAGCTAGGGTCAAGTATACCAAATGGGTTTTAGTTCCTTTTCCTTCACCCCACTATTATTAATCCTTTAGAGTCTACTTCGAAAATTATCCATGGGATATAGAAATTGGAAAAGTCACTATAGTTTGCAGAATTTACTAAAATCGGTTTTATTCTTGGATTTTTATCTGCATTCTGGAGAATTCATGACCAGTGAACAACAGCTGCGTAAATCATATGCTTGTCAAAAGATATACAAAGATGAATCTTGTGTGTATATTTGTAAATGTAGTAACTCCCTCAGAATTTAAGCTCTTTAAAGAAAGGATTATATCTTTTGTGGCTGGGTGCCTTGTTCACAATTAGAAAACTTATGTGAGTAAATAAATTTAGTTTTTCAATATTTTGTTTCAACAGTTATTTTAAAAAGCTAGCTTTTCATTCATCCAAGAAATGTCAGTTTGAGTCAACAAAACTCATTGGCAGTGTGCTAGCCACTTAGAGATATAAAAACAGTCCCTGTCCTCAGGGGGCTCATGGTTTAATAGAAGAACGTATAAAATACAGGGGAGGCAACAATTTTTCTGTAATAGGAAAAGTGGCAGTACATTCATGAGCTGTAAAGAGACTATACCAGAGAGGAGGAACTACAAAGGGAAGCTCGGAGACCTGAGCAACGTGGTATAACTAGAGTATTAATCTGTGAGAGTGGTTGTGGGAGATCGATAATACTAGAGAGTCTCAGGTCATTAAGGCCTTTGAATGTGGTCCTAAGGAGCTTTTTATTGTACAGGTTGGAAAGCCGATATATAAATCAGCGGTGACACAAGCAAGATAATCAGGCTATACAGTAATCTAGGTGACAAATGATATATGTCTACACCAGGGCACTAGCGATGGTAAGAGAGCAAGGATAGATTCTGAAGGAATTAAGGGTGAAAGTTGAGAGCATTTGGTGTGGTTGGTTGGAGAGGCTCGTGAAAAAAAATTTTTTTTCTGTTTTCTCCATCAGCACTTATTGGTTAATGCATGGAAGTTGAGATGTCTATGTAAGATTCATGCAGAGGGGGGTTTGTGGAGTGTGTGTAGATGAGAGACAGATGAAAGGGAGCCAAGGATTCTGTTAAAGAAGTTAAAATGGTTGGCTCCCGACTAGGCAGGAAAGGAAATGAGATTGGGAACTAGATAAAGGAAAGGAGGTGACCAAGAGACTGAAGGTCCCCATCAAAGTAGAGCAGGTGTGGGAATCAGTGAATAAATGAGCTGAAAGGATCAGAACTTGTGACCTGGGAGTGAATTAAGCTTTTAGAGAGGCACCAGTTTTAGGTGGCATCTAGTCCAAATGTGGCTGTCATTATTTTGTTGCTGGGGGTCGGGGGAGTCATTGAATTTAGGAATTGAAAACTTAGGATGGTATTTCTCAAAATGTATTCAAAGGACTGACTGCATCAATATCGAAGTGAGACTCCTGGGCTTAAACCCATGTCTATTGGCCTAGAATTGCTAGGGTTAGGGCCTGAGAATGCATACATATTTCTAAGGAGCAGTCTCAGTGGGGCAAGTTTAAGAACCTCTGAATTGGGTGTTCGATGTTTCATTCTTAAGGATATTTCAAGAGGTTCTTGGTGATGTGTTAGGAGTTAGGATGAAGAGGATGGCTAATAGTGGGAAGATTAAGTCAGTGCCTTAAAGAATAAGAGAACAGCCCTAGGGGATTAGAGCCAATGGTAGAGACTTCAAAGAATAAGTGTTTTGTTAAGAGTAATGGTGTTAGAATAGTAGAATGTTTCCTCCTGTCCTGTGTGTGGAGATGGGCAGTTTTTGTTTGGAGTGGGCTGTGGTGCCATTGAAGACGGAGGCATTTAGAGGGTAAAGTGAAAGGGTGGGGGTGGGGAGAATCAGGGTAGTGTAGTCCATATCAAGTAAAGACTTACGTTCTGAACTCAGAGGAAAACAAAAAGGTTACTTAGAAATCCTTCGTAGTTACTTTGAAAGTTCCCTGGTTTTGAAATAGATTATTATTCTGTTAAGCATTTGGTAGGATAAGCTGCCTTGCCTTTTAAGGCCGTATGTCATATTAAAAGTAATATCATTATTTATCTTTAAACACTAAAATCCCAGGGATTTTGCTGAGATGGATACCCACACTAGGAGAGGCAAGTGGAACTGAAAGGAGGAGGTTCAAGTTTCTTGCCTGTTGGGGTTACTGTGGGGCCCAGCCATCTCTCTAGTCATCATGTGTACTTGAGTCTAAGTTCTGTGTAATACAGTGCTTCCTGCAGGGGGCAGTTTTTGAAGGAGATATAAAATGAGAAGAAAGGACTGAGACATGAGATGATGTTTTGGCTGGTGCCTCTGGATTCCCTGGACAAGAGACATCTTAAGAGAAGCTTGGCTTAATGGTTGTAAACTTGGAGATACGTATGTATAGCAGGAGGTCCTAGTTAACGTGATGACCTTGTCTTTGCGTGCTACCTATTTATAGGAAGGCAATGGCCATTTCATGTGGGCTACTTTGTCTATATAGAACTTGTTTCACGTAAAATAATTTCTGATTGTAAATATAAATAATGTGAAATTTACCATTTTAACCGTTTTTAAGTGTACAATTCACTATCATTAATTACACATACTATATTGTGCACCCATCACCACTATGTATTTTCACAAAGTTTTCATCACCTCAAAGAGAAACTCTACCCATTAAACAGTAACTCTGTGCATCTCTCCCGCTAGCCCCTGGTAACCTCTGATGTACTTTCTGTCCCTGAAAATGCCTATTTTCAATATTTCTTATAAGTGGGGTCATACATTTGTCTTTTTTGTGTCTGGCTTATTTCACTTAGCATAAAGTTTTCAAGGTTCATCTGTGTTGTAGCATGTTTTAGAACTTTATTTCTTTTTATGACGGCCAAATATTCCATTGTATTTATGTACCACTTTTGGTTTATCCATACTTCTGTTGATGGGCACTTGGGTTGTATCCCCCTTTTGACTTTGGTGAATCCTTCTGCAATGAAAATAGGTGTTCAAGTATATTTGCGTCCCTGTTTTTAATTCCTTTGGGTATATACCCGGAGTGAAATTGCTGGTTATAGAGTAATGCTATGTTTAACTTTTTTGAGTAACCACTAAATTGTTTTCCACAATGTCTGCACTGTTTTTCATTTCCACCAACAGTGTACTAGGGTTCCAGTTTTTCTACACCTTCACCAAATGCATATTTTCTTTTTTGTTTGTTTAAATCATAGCCATCTAATCATGGCTGTGTAAAATGCCATGTAATCATGGTTTTCACTTAAATTTCCCTAATGATTTATGTTGAGCATATTTTCATTTATTGGTCATTTCTAAAGTTCTGAAGAAATGTCTGTTTAAGTCTTTCACCCATTTTTAAAATTGGGCTTCTATGTCTTTTTGTTGAGTTGTAGGAGTTCTTAATATATTCTGGATATTAAGCCCATTTCAGATACATGATTTGTAAAGATACTGTCCCATTTTGTAGGTTGTTTTTTTACTTGCTTAAGAATATCCTTTGATACACAAGTTTTCATTTTGATGAAGTCCAGTTTATCTTTTTGTTATTTTTGTTGTTATTGTTGCTCATGCTTTTGGTGTCACATCTAGGAATCCATTGCCAAATCCTTTGCGAAAAGATTATGGAGATTTACCTCTGTGTTTTCTTCTAAGAGTTGTATGGTTTTACCTCTTATGTCAGGGTTGTCGATCATTTTGAGTTAATTTTGTATGTGGTGTGAAGTAGGGATCTGATTTCATTATTTTATATATGGAAGCTCAGTTGTGCCAGCATTTGTTGAAGACACTGTTCTTTGCCCATTAAATGACTGAGAAATCAGTTGGACATAGATGTATGTATGGGTTTATTTCTGGATTGTCTCTTACTGTGTATTTGTCTATTATGCCAGTACTACATTGTCTTGATTATTCTAGCTTTATAGTAAGTTTGAAATCGGGACATTTTGAGTTCTCCAACTTGACTCTTCTTTTTCAAGATTGTTTTGTCTGTTTGGGGCCCTTCACAATTTCATACAAATTTGAGGATTGGCTATTCTATTTCTGCAAAAGCTTGGAATTTTGATATGAATTACGTTCAGTTTATAGAGCACCTTGGGTAGTATTGCCACTTTTATAGTCTTTCAATCCACGAACACTAGTTGTCTTTCCATTTATTTAGCTCTTTAATTTCTTTCAGCAATGTTTTATAGTTTTCAGTGTACAAGTCTTTCACCTCCTTAGTTACATTGATTCCTGGGTATTGTTTTAGATGCTATTATAAACGAAGTTGCTTTCTTGATTTCCTTTTCGGATTGTTGATTTGTAGGTATAGAAGTGTAACTGACATTTTGTGCACTGAACTTACTACCTGCAACTTTGCTGAATTTGTTCACTAGCTCTAGTAGCTTTCTTGGAGATTCTTTGGGATTTTTTTATAGAGAGAATACAGATAGTTTTACAATCTCTGCAAAGAGAGGTAATTTAACTTCTTTCTTATCAATTTGTATGCCTTTCATATCTCTTCAAGTATAAATGCTCTTGCTAGAACTTCAAGTGCAGTGTTGAATAGTGGTGGTGAAAGCAGGCATCTTTGTCTTGAAATTTTTTCACTTGTAAGATAAAATTTGCCACTGAATTTTGTTAAATGAAAGGATCATACGTAATTGACTAATTTTGTTGATCTTAATTAGTCTTTAGAGAAGTTAATGTTGAATTTTTTTTCTTTTGCCGCACAGGATGAAGCAGCAGTGGAAGAGAAATTACTGCAAACTGGCTGACTGCTGGTGAAGATGATGTTTTATTTTTGTGACAAGCATCTGTGGGATCTGTAATAGAAATGTAAGTATGGTATCATGATTTTTCCAAAGCTGCAGTAAATTAAGTAGACTTGTCTAAAATGCAATAAATCAAATATCTGTCATATTTCTATTGGGTTATCAGAAAAGTCATGACGCATTTTTGCAACAAAAAACATAGAAAAATACGTCATGACTTTTCTGACAACCCAATAATTATACAAAACGAACATTTTGTTTGATTTTTAGACGTATTGAGTTATCAATTTTATTCACATTAAATTATTGTTAATGTAGATTTCCAAAAATCTCCTTATACGGAGAAATCTCTGTAAAAAATGAAACTGGGGGCTGGCCGAGTGGCTCAGTTGGTTAAGAGCTTGCTCAAGAGTGCGAGCTGAGCTCTGAGCAACAGCAGTTCGAAGCCCAGCCTGAGCTGAGTTGCTGTTGAGCTGCTAATAGGTGGCAGGATGGCTCAGCTAAAAAAAAAAAAAAAAAAAAAGTGAAACTGAAGATAGAAAATTTGCTCAGAAAAGGCTAAAAGACTGGAAAGATGTCCAGTTTTTTCTAGGTTCTACTTTCTCTTTACATAATAATTTACTTAAATAATCAAGCTAGGTAGACAGTATTGACTTTTATAAATAAGATGTACTTAGAGGTTATAAAACACTAGTTAAAAACTTCACTAAATTGAATTGATTTTTTTTTAAATGAATTTTTTTAAACATTTATACATTATTGTATTTCAATTCATACTGAATTTACTCTAATCCACAGTTTTACTCATTTTTCTCTCATTTGATCTTTATGAAATATGCTGTAAAGTATTACACTACCTTGATCTAACCCATATTGAACTTCATTCTATTCTGGATGAAACATTTTCAGACAGTAAATATCAGATTTCTCTCTTCCTAGTTAATACGAGATCTGTTCAACTTGATGTCACCCATGAAAAATGCAGTGAACATTTTACTGCCTTTTACAGTCTTGATGGTTACAGTGTTTAAAATACTGGACAAAAGAATGACCTTTGTAGATAATATTTCACTTGTTCTCCCAATTTGATATATAATTATTGCTATCCACTTTTCCAACATGATGCTTTAATTATATACTCTCATTAAAACTATGACCGTATCATTCTTAGTGTTGAGCATTTGATAAAAAAATGAAACCAGTAAGCGTTTTTCTTTATAGTTTGGCCAAATATATTTTTTATTTAAACCTATTCATGTTATCTCTATCTGTCTATCATGTGTTATATCTATCTGTCTGTCTATCAGCCTATCTATGTATCTATCTATAATCCTGTAGGTCAGATTGTCTAGGTGCTGGCCATCAAGGAACTAGACTATGGTCTAGTAAGTGAAACAGATACATAATAACAGTAGAAGAAATGCCATGTTCAGGTAGCAATAAAATACTTTTGAGACTGAGAGGATTTGTTCCATATGAAGGGTTCAGAATGAACAGAAGAACTTTTGGGTTGGTCTTAAAGAATGAATAGAAATTTAACAATCTAAGAAAAGGAAGAAATATTTTTCAAGCCAAGAGAATGAGAAGGGACATAGCTATTTTAAACATCAAGTCATCTTAGGGGGAGTCAGGGAGCAATCCTAAGTGGGAAAGTGGGCTGGGAGAAAGACTTTAAACTTACTAAAGGGAAAGAGTGTTTGGTCAGTGCCTACTATATTGTCAAGTTCGTTCTTTTTGAGGGCAGTGTCACTGGCCCTCCTTTGTGGGACCTGAACCCGGGCCACTGGTTTCCTAAGCCAGTGCTTAACCACCGTGCCACTCGACCGGCCCTTATTGTCAAGTTCTTCACTGGGATTATTGTATTTAATCACTGTGAAGGATGGTGGTAGTCTCATTTACTGATAAACAGAATTAGAGTGATGAAGTCATTTGTCAGTGTTTATCAGATTTCTCTGAGAATAATCCACTGGGATACTCGTTAAACAAAACACAAGTTTTTAGACTCTAACCCAGATACATCCAAATTTCCAAGGGAGAACACACCAGCTAATTTTTGCCTTTAGAGAATTTGGGAAGTGCTGTTTTGGGTAAAAGAATAAATGTAGAGCTAGGATTTTAACTAAGTCTGTTTTACTCTAAGTGTTGTATCAGTGTACTTGAAAGCCAATGCTTAGGAATTTGGATTAGATTATGTAGACAATAGAAAACTATTGAAGATTCAGTCTAGAGAAGACTAACTAGATATTATTGAACTAAGAAAAGATGAATGGGAGAAAGGACTGAAGTCAGGGAGGCCACTTGGGAGTTAAGTATTTTGTACAAGAGTGTGTCCAAGAGGCCAGATTTAGGGTCACAGGCTTTGGGAAAGAGGGGAATACATTCTAAAGACCTTTCTGTCATAGGGAAGAGAAGTGGCCAAGAAATAAGGGAGCAGTGAGGATGGTTCCAGGTTTTATCTAAGCTAGAGATTAAAGGAAAAAGATAAAGGTTTAAGGGAACAGATAATTTTGTTTTTAGTCATGTTGATTTCAGGTGCCTTGAAAGTATTGAAGTAGACTTCTTGAATACAGAAGTGAAATGATAAGTCTTAAGTGGAATGGTTCGATGTTATGTCATGGGAATCATTTAGATACATGTAATTTTGAAATATTCAGTAGGTTGTCTAGGTATGGAACGTAGTGTGAAAATAGGGCCTCCCACAAAGCCTTTCTGAGGAGTACTGGCACTTCAGGGAAGCTAGAAAAGGTAGAAAAAAACAAACAAACAACAGAATTTGGAGGGAGCACAGTGATGAAAATGGAGAGCATAAAATTTTAGAAAAAGAATCAGTGGTTAATAATAATATACAGTGCAGTGGGGTCAAATAGATTCAGAATGAAAGAGGCCATTATTAGACTTAGCATATTCAAAATATTGGTGGAATTGGGGTGGTACTAACACCAGAAATTGACGGGTTAGCTTGAAAAGAACTAGCAGTGCCCCATCTTGAGCCAAGAGGAATGATGATAATGTAGAGTGAAAATAAAAATAAATTTTGAGGATTCATTCTTACCTAATTTCTTAATGATAAGGGAGTCCAGGATATCTCCAACAAAGAGGCTAGAGGAGCTTTTTAATAGCCTTTGGGGAACTAGAGAAAATAAGATGTCTTAGCTGAGTAAAAAGTTATTGATAGCAAGCTTGATGGTCTCTGGGAAATCAAAATAGCTTAGCAGTATATGGTGCTCACAACTTATGCTCATACATTTCATTACCGAAATGGAAATTTTCATGAGTTGAACAGTAACTTTTATAAGTTCTCTCCTTGCCTGACCCTTCTTTTTTTTACAAATGTCTCCCCTCATGGCTTTTGGTATTGGTTTCTCTTTATTCCCTATCCTTCTCTGACTATTCCTTACATCCTTTACAGTCTCTTTTTGCCTCACTTATAAATGCTGGAATCATCCAAGGTTCTGTGGTTGGCTATTTTTGTCTGCTCTCTCTACAAGAGGTTTAATTTGGGAATTCATCCATTTTCATGTCTTTAAGAACCATATATGTATTGTTGACTCATCAGGTTTCTATCAGCTTAGATTTCTTTGGAGTATGAATCCAGTAAATTCAGCTATCATCTACCTATCTTCATCTGGTGACTTTATAAATGTCTCAATTATTATGTCTAAGACAGAACTCTCCTCAAATTCTGCATCTTCAAGGATAGCACCCCCATCTCTCAGTAATCAAAGACTTTTATTTCTGTTTCCTTAGTATTTGTTATATTCTATTGTTGGAACCCTATAGCACCTTCTCTTCCATTATCTTGTACCTAGATTACTATAAATCTTAGTTTCCTCTTTGCTCCATGTCACCAAGTCTTCCTCCAAACTGCTGTCCAAATGATCTTGATAAATTACTAAACTGACTGTCAATTCGTAACATAAATCCCTTCAGTGAATTCCTGTTACCTCCTTGGTGGTCCTGTGTGGACCACTTCAAAAGATTACTGAACCTCTTGGAATTATATATAAGATTTCATGAAATTCTTAATAAAGGCTGTGATCTAAAAATGTTTAAGAGCCATTGTTACTTAGAACAAATTTTTAAACTCATTAAGAGCATAATGTATAAGGTCTTTGTAGCACTTCTTGCATAGTACTTTGCATCCATTCAGAATGTATTTATCCCTTCCCTGCTAGTTACCATTCCTTCCACGTGCTCCCATCGTAAGACCTGTAAATAATGTGCATGTTCAGTAACTTACCTGCCCTACACTTAGGCGGCCAGTAGTAATATGCATCTTCCTGGTGCCATGGGACTTGCAGATGCTCAAGTACTTTCTCTTTTCAAAGTGAAAGGGAATTTCAGTGACAACTAATTGCTTTGACCTAAATTGAAAAGGACAAAAGAATATTGCTATTGTTCTCCCATTCTATAGCTAATTTTAGTTCTTTTTGTTACCAAAATGTGTAAAGTATCCTAAGACAAATGTAGCAGTAGGATCCGATAAATTGAAACTTGATAGTCCCTTAAAACTATTTTCAGAGTTGTTCTTCTCCTGAGATTGATCTGTGTGTTGCTTTTGCCAGTAAATAAATTCAGTTAGCAAGTGTTTATTATAAACTTTGTGGTGACATATATTTGATACATATTTGAAGAGGCTTTCAAATATGCTTTTTATGCTTTCATTTAATTTGTTGTACATTGCAATAATTTTGAGTCACAACATTGTTTCCATTTTACTGTTCAGAAAACTGAATTCCCAGAAGCATGAAGTGAGCATGTGATTTTTTTTTAATTTTTTTTTTTAAGCCTCTTACAGGTACATTGGGAGCTGCTTGTAGTATTTGGCAGAATTGAAATTAATGTGCATAGACTGTTAACACACTGTAAGGATACTTGGGGCAGACAAAAAAGTATCCTGCATCTTTTGCCAAATAACAAGTGAAATATGTGGCAGTCTGTGTCTTGCCATTTTGGGAAGTACTTAGATTTTGTGTTTAAGAAATACATAATGTGAGTTATCAGGAGCCAAAATGTGGTTTGCACAGCCAATTCTTTTTAGGGGAAATTGCTGGAGGACAATTAATTGACCCTCAGTTGAGATACATGTGCTTTTACTTACAACTTAGGTTAAGTTACAAGATCTTTGAAGGCAAGAGTTATCTCAGAATACTTTGAAGTTCCTGTAGTGCCTATCACATATTTGGTTGACTTAGAACTCACCAGAAGTTAGGAAAAAGTTGTACTTTACTTAATTCTTATAACCTAGAGTTTTTGGTGAAGTAATTGCCTGGAAATATGTTTAAAAGTGGGGAAATAAAAGAGTTTGGAAATTAAGCATTTCATAATGATCAGTTCTTTTCATTGAGACTGTGCTGCTTGCTGCCTTTTCTAGATAAATGCAGTCTTTTCAAAAACAGTATCATTTCGAACCTTGTCTATTGAGGAACCAAGAACACAGGAAAAGCTGTAAGAGAATGGAATGTTTGATTGGATGTGCTGTGATAAAAGCCTTAAGAGTATTGTTTTTCAAGTTTTGATAAGTGTAAACCATATTTATTGACTACCCCTTATGTAACCACTGGAGAGTACTTGATTTTAGAAAAAAAGCAAAGATCCTTATGCTGATTAAATTCTAAATATTCTGTGTTTAAAATGGCACAATTGGTACAAAGATATTACCTCTCACTCCTCCTATTATTTTTTTCCCTTTTAAAATATTTGTGGTTTCCTAGTAATATGGGATAAAATCAAATCAGATATTTCTTCATCAGGGCAATGAGGCTTTCATGATTTGGCTTCTGATTACCGTACAGCTTTATCTCCTGCTGTTCCATTGCTCACTTGTCTCTGCTCTGAATTTTTTCCAGCCTCCTGCACCATAGACTTACCTACATCCATCCTCTCATCTTTGTCTTGTCATTATTATTTTTAATAGGTATCTTAACACATTTTCTTACAGCAGAAATCAGGCCATGTTGTAATTGTCTGCTTGCTTGCATGTTTATTTCCTTATTTCATACAGTAGATCTGTGTGTGATTCATCTTTATATCCATCAATACTCAGCATCGTACACGGACCATAGTAGTTGTTTAAAATGTTTATCTGAATTAATAAGGTGGAAGTTACAAATTTTATGCCAGCATTTAAGCTCCATGCATCCAGTTTGACAGATCTAATCTTTTTCCTCTCTCTTTCCTCTTCAGGGCAACTTCAATATTTTGTCATTTTCTCCCTTGGTCTTACATGATTGTAACATGTGGAGCTTTAGTGATTAAAAAGCATTTTTTTTTTTTTTTTTAGCTATTCTCACTTAAGTTTTATAAACTCTGATTTGCAAGTAAGGAAATTTAGACAAAGGGTTTAACTGAGTGCTTCAGAGTGTATAAGTAATTAGGGAGAACTAGTGCTCAGAATTAGTCTTTAGATTTGCCTAGCATTGGTTTCATTGTATAACACCTGCCTTAATTCAAGTTACCGTTTCTCCTTTGCCATCTGCAATTTTTCATTATATATAATAGTTTTCAATATGTTGCTTCAGGGAGGATATTTAAGTGCACTGACAGAAGTTTTAGACATTCCCCCAGGTAAATATAAGTTAATGCTTTTAAAAAAATATTCACCATACAGCTGGTTTAACTTAATGTTATTTAAAATAAAATAAAGCCCCCAAATCTATTTTATAATATGATGTATTCATATTCTTCTTTGGAAAAACATTCATTTTCTTAGCAAATATTTGAGCATCTCTATCTGCCAGCTCCTGTATGGTAATACAGATATGAGGCAGAGGTGACTTGTTCCCTGCCATTATGAAACACACCTGCCTATGGACAAGACTGACATCAACAAGATAATCACAAATAAGTGTCACATTGCAGTTTTGATAAGAACTAGGAGTAAGAAGGGCATGATAGTAACAAGTTAAAAATAGGGTGATTTCACCTAGTCATGGAGGCTTTATCAAGTGGGATATAAGATGGGTAGTAGCATGTGCATGGGGGACCTGGGCGACAGAAACTGGGGAAATGTTCTATATAGAGAAAACATATTATTGAAGCGAGTAGCCAGTGTGGCTGGAAGCCTGATCAAGGGCAAGTTTAATGTGAGATGAGACTGGCGTGGGAAGTGGAGGCCAGACCATGTCATAAGATCCTGGTTCTTATCCTAAAATCAACTTTTTAAGCAAGGGGTGTGGTTAGACCAATTAAAAGGCATTACAGTAATTAAATAGTGTTTGCTTAGCTAGGGAAGGGTAGAGATGGTACTTAAGAGATAAAATTGATAAAACTTGCTCATGTTTTGAATGGGGGAAGCATAAGAGAAGGGCAGTTTCAATGATGGGTTTCTGGCTTGAAGACAGATGGATAGTGGTGTCATGCGAGGGTGGGCTTTTGGGGAGTAAATAAGGAGGAAACAGATCATGAGTTCAGTTTTTGTGTCTTTAAGACATCCAAGAAGAGATCTAAAATAGGCAATTAGAAACATAGGTCTAGTGTTGGCCGAGTGGCGTGGTGGTTAAGTGCTGGCCTGGGAAGCCAGCGGCCCCGGTTCAGGTCCCACATATGAGGGCCAGTGACACTGCCCTCAAAAAAAAAACAAAAACAAAAAAAACACAGGTCTAGGGCTGAAAGGAGAGACCTGGGCTGGTGATGTCAATTTGTGAGTCATTTGTATATATGTAACACACAAAACCACAAGTATAGATGAAATCCTGTTTAAAGAAGAGCATGTGGTTTAGGAAAAGGCCACAAAAACAAAAAGGGGGCCATTAAAGATAGTATTACACAGAGAGGGAACGAACTAACTGGTTTAACCAGTGTTTTTAGATATACCGCAGGATTAGGGAACTTTTGGGATTTCAGCTTTAGTCTTAATTTCCTATGGTCTATTTGTCAAGTACCAAGTTTATTAATATTTGGTAATATTTGCAAAATTCTCAATTAAGAATATCCTAAAAGCCTACAAAATTGTGTTTCTGTAATTGTAATCTGAATTACTTTTAGCTGTTTTCTGCTTCTCTATATTCCAACTGATTGTCAGTCTAGAATGGATTGTACATTTTTAAATCTTTGCATTAGTTCTACCTTACAAGGTCTATGACTGATACAAATGGTATACTTATTTAAAGTTTACACCTTAGTTGTATTTTTTATTATTTTTGGCTTAATCTTTATATGCCTCATTGCCTTCCACGAGTAAAAATTAGTAACATGCAAACCAAAAAGATTTTCTGCACAAGTTAGTTTTGTTTTCATTTTTGCATCTCCATTGTCTAGTATGTGGTTTGCGTATAAGAGATCCTTAATAAGTGTTTTCTGAATTGTTGCATTAAGACTAGAGTTACAAGACGACTTTAATATGATACCTGTTTTCTTTCATTTTCTTAGGATGGCTGGCTGTGGTGAAATTGATCACTCAATAAACATGCTTCCTACAAACAGGAAAGCGAATGAGTCCTGTTCTAATACTGCACCTTCTTTAACGGTCCCTGAGTGTGCCATTTGTCTGCAAACATGTGTTCACCCAGTCAGTCTGCCCTGTAAGCATGTTTTCTGCTATTTGTGTGTAAAGGGAGCTTCATGGCTTGGAAAGCGCTGTGCCCTCTGTCGACAAGAAATTCCCGAGGATTTCCTTGACAAGCCAACCTTATTGTCACCAGAGGAACTCAAGGCAGCAAGTAGAGGAAACGGTGACTATGCATGGTATTATGAAGGAAGAAATGGGTGGTGGCAGTATGATGAGCGCACTAGTAGAGAGCTGGAAGATGCTTTTTCAAAAGGTAAAAAGAGCACTGAAATGTTAATTGCCGGGTTTCTGTATGTTGCTGATCTTGAAAATATGGTTCAATATAGGCGAAATGAACATGGACGTCGCAGGAAGATTAAGCGGGATATAATAGATATACCAAAGAAGGGAGTAGCTGGACTTAGGCTGGACTGTGAGGCGAATCCTGTGAACCTAGCGCGAGAGAGCTCTGCCGATGGAGCAGACAGCGGCTCGGCACCCAGTGGAGCTTCTGTTCAGCCTTTGGTGTCTTCTGTAAGGCCCCTGACGTCGCTAGATGGTCACCTAACAAGCCCTGCAACACCATCCCCTGAAGCGAGCACTTCTCTGGAAGACTCTTTTGCTCATTTACAACTCAATGGAGACAGCCTGGCAGAAAGGAGTCATAGGGGGGAAGGAGAAGAAGATCACGAGCTGCCACCTGCACGCCGAGTGCCAGCACCAGACACGCCAACTGAAGACACGGAGTCCGACGCCAGCAGTGATGGCGAGGACGTGTCAGCACTTGTTGCACAGCACTCCTTGACCCAGCAGAGACTTTTGGTTCCTAATGCAAACCAGACAGTGTCTGATCGATCAGATCGATCAGTAACTGATCGATCAGTAGCAGGGGGTGGAACAGTGAGTGCCAGTGTCAGATCTAGAAGGCCTGATGGACAGTGCACAGTAACTGAAGTTTAAATAAAGTCTTCAGCCCCATGCTCCAGGT
Source organism: Aselliscus stoliczkanus (assembly GCA_033961575.1). Lineage (NCBI taxonomy): Eukaryota > Metazoa > Chordata > Mammalia > Chiroptera > Hipposideridae > Aselliscus > Aselliscus stoliczkanus. The sequence goes on from CM066733.1 coordinate 126,260,272, forward strand.
TAAAATGGTCATCTGTAAATTTCTGCCCACATAACATTATACTCATCCCTAGTCGTACATTTTGGGAGTTGGGGTGGGAAGGGTTATAGGAAGGATAGACCTGTAATTAAAATGTCTAACGTCTCTGTTAAGAAATTATTTAATATAAGGAAGTTGGGTGTTAGTAGCTGAGAGCTGTTTAGTAATAACCCAGTTTTCTTGAGATCTGTTTAGAGGTTTTTTTTCAATTTCAGTTCTTTTGGCCAGCGTGTGTGTGTATTATCTGTGCTTTAATGGTCACATCTGACTCTTGCATTTTGTCTTATTTTTCTGCATGGATTGACATAAAACCACCACTAAAATCTGGCACCTATGATATGTCTGGTATCAGTTTTAACAGGAAGCTTAATTAATGTGAGAATATGTGTGAATTTGGGATTTTAAAATAGACAAAAACTATTTAATAGTAAAACTACTTAAAAGGAAAATGTAAAGAAAACACGTAATAACTTATGTTTCAGAGTCTTGTCTGTAACACATTTCATGGTTCCCCATACTTTGCTGTCTAGTCTTCGTAGTTTGAGGTTTCTCTTGATCTGCAGTTTTCTTTTTGATTACAAAATTTATAATTTAATAAATACTAGAGTTTATCAAAAATATTTGTCTCTTGTTTGAGTCTGGAAAGGGGATGGAAACATTCTGACATTTATGGCCCAAGATCACTAAAGTGGTGCTTTCAGTTGGTGGTATTCAGCTTCAAGCAGTGACCTGCTCAGAGAATTAATGTTCCTTCATAGAATAAACAGAATCTACAGGAAACATGCATGGAATAAACCTGTACAGAAACAAACCTAAAGCCTGTGAGACAAATTTCTTAAATAACTGATAATAGAGACTGTATATATTTTAGATTTTCTTTGCCGGTCTTCATTAGTTCTCTAACATTAGTCTGAATTAAATTAAATGGTAGATTTATTTAACAGTATTAGTAGTCACAAATTCACTTTATACAAAGTGGTGTAGAATCTGTGGCAAGGTAGGAAGTGTTGGGTTAACTTGGTAATCCAGAATTTGGTTCTGAAAAAAAGTAACGTGACTTTCTTACTATATTTTCCTAACTCAAAACAGTAGGATCATATTGATGAAGCATATGTAAGTTATTTTTAATGATTTTCAAATGTGATTTGAATTTTACATATAGCAAATAAAAACTCACTGCTTTGAAATTACCTTTTTACTTCTTGTGATGGTTAGAATTGGGACTTCATTCTTTGACTTACATTTGTTACAGTCTGTTACTAAGGTAATCATAAAAGTTTGAGTTGTACATTTTTATTAAATTTACTTTTCAAAGAGAGCTAGTTGTAAAAGAAGGCCAGTTACTTTTCAGAAAAAAAAAAATAGAAATCTGATGTAAAATAGAAATGCTACAGAATGCTTCATGCATCCCTTTGAAGTCTTAGGCAGTTTTGATGTAAAGTTAATTTACTACATAAACAGTAATACTTACTAGTTTGGAAATTCCAGGGCACACAAATAATTTTATTATAGACTTTCCACATGGTGGCTATCATTGCTGAGCTGAGAATTTAAAATAGAAAACTAATTATTAGATCAAATAAGGCTCCAAATTTGTAGGGGAGTCGAGTGGGGAGCATCTTTATTTTTAAAAAGAGCCATTTCCCCACGACATCTTTACTCCAGCTGCTTAAAGTAGAAGGAAATGATTGATTGTAACTTTTCCTCGTCTCCACTTTTATTCTTTAACTGCAAGTTTCATTATTTATTTATTTATTTTTGTAAATCATTTCCAGGTAAGACAGAACAAAGACTTAAGAAAAATAAACTCAGGAATAGGTTTTGTGTAGAAGCTTTTCCTTTTTAAAAACTGGTCTTTGGTTATTAGGCTAAAAACTATTGGGTTGTTGGAAAAGTCATGATATATTTTTTGTTTTTCGTTGCAAAAATGCATCATGACTTTTCCGACAATGCAGTAGTATGGGGGTTTGGGAATTGGTAGTAATTTTTAAGCCAAAAGTATTGTATATTTTAGCCAAATATTCCACATTTACTTAGTAAATACCCAAATACAGCAGTCGTCCCCCACCTTATTTTTGGTTTCACTTTCTGAGGTTTTAGTTACCTACAGTTAACTGCAGTCCGACAATATTAAATGGAAAATTCCATAAATCATGTTTTTAAGTTGCACACCTTCTTAGTAGCATAATGAAATCTCACATTGTCCTGCTCCTACCTGGGACATCAATTCCTGTCTAGCCGTAACTGCACTGTATACACAACTTATCCCTTAGTTAGCTGTCTCAGTTATCAGACTTTCATGGTATCGCACTACTTGTGTTCAAGTAACCCTTATACTTAATGGCCCCAAAGCGCAAGAGAGTGATGCTGGCAATTTGGATATGCCAAAGAGAAACTGTAAAGTGTTTCCTATAAGTGCAAAGGTTAGTGTAGTACAAAAACTATTCTGAGAGACCACATTCACATAACTTTCATTACAGGATATTGTTATAATTGTTTTATTAATCTCTGCATAATTTATAAATCAAACTTTAGCATAGGTATGTAAGTAAAGGAGAAAACTATACACAGCATTCAGTACTAGGCTCGGTTTCAGGCAGCCACTGGGGGTCATGGAATGGATTCGCCACAGGTAAGGGTTGGGCTCCTGAAAACTGCCAATGATTTTAGGAATTCAAAAAATTACTAACAACCAACCCAATACTAGTACCATTCAAAGGAATTCTGACACTCATATTTAATATCATTTAACTTGGCATATTAATCGGAGTTGTTCATTGAATTTAAAAAGAACTATTTACCGTTTTCCTTTCCTAGCAATAGCTTCTAAATTTGCAGGTCCGCCCCAAAGTGTTCCTAAAAGATCTCTTTCAGTTTGTAATGACTCCTCTAAACCAAGCTCTTTGCTTGCAGACACACATTTTTTCAAAGCTCTAATTACTTCCAGTGGCCCGTTGGTAAACTGCTTTAGCCACTCTTGTGCCTCTTCTAGACACTCGGTTTCATCGGAAGACTCCAAGACTGCTTCGACCATTCCTAGGTTTAAGGCTTTTTGTGAATCCAGTTTGAGGGCCCCGCTTAACACTTTGAGAGCTTGTCTACTGCCGATAATATTAACCAGCCGGGTAGCACCACCCCAGCTTGGTATTATACCCATCTCCTTGTGAACAAATCTGATCTCGCTCTCTCTAGTCATCAATCTGCAAAAGAGAAAAGAAAGAAAATCAATTGTAACTAAGTATACACACTTTAGTCATAAAGAAATACCCATTCGTAATCTGATCTGAAATCGCCATCGATCTTTATTAAGTAGATATGTTAAAAACCTCAAAAAAAATCTGGCTAAGTATAGAATTCAATTTACACACAGTACTTAACACTTCTCTTTGAAAACAATGTCACCATTTTTGTTGTGCTTGCTTATCCCTTACAAGTAAGAATCTAGTCTTTATTTTTAAAAGCCCAAAATGTATCTTTCTAAAGTGAGTAGAGGCCTAATGAGAAAACCTGGATTAAGAGAACATGGGATCGGGAACGTTAGGTGCACACCATGAAAAAAAATGCATAGTAAGTTACGGTCAATAGTGCGCAGGAAAAGAAAAATGGTTTTATAACCCAGCATCTATCCAGTCTTCCAGCAAATGTTTACTAAGCACTACCAAAGCCAGGCAACATTCCTGTTAGGAGAGAAAGACTGAACAATGTCACTGGTGGTAAGTGCTATAAAGAAAAACAAAATGGGGCTAGAGAAGGAGGAGGTGTGTGTTGGGGGTGTGCTAGTTAGACGGAGAAGGCCTCTGAGTATTTCAAAGTCATTACGAAAAAGGAGACCAGAAGTTGGTTTAGCTTTCCAAAGTGTTCAATGCTCAGCTGCAGGTGGTTTGGGTCTATTAGCACCAGCAACAAGAGACTCTTGGTCTTTGACCCTTTAATCAGGAGAAAATTCTCACAACCTGTTAACTCTCTGGGAAACAGAACTGTCTCTTTGCTGCTGTGAGTTCCTACAAGGAAAAATCTGCCTCAATTATAAACAATGGCATTTAGAGGCAAATAGTCAGGAAAATAGTAGTTTTCAATAAGTAATTTTTAAATGGGAAGGAAGAAACAAGCCTAAGAATCTGAATCTATCCAAAATTGTGAGAGGGATACTGCCTTGTTACAATAAACAATACAATGTCAAAAATAAAAGTAGAAATTACAGAAATAATGCTTAATAGTCTTAAAGATAGGAATACTGTTGAACACAATCCTGTAAAGCATTTCACAGAATAAATTTAATATGTCACAGTTCTAAATTACAGCATGTAATTAATTGACCCTGACATTGCCTCAGAGCTCGACCTACAATACAGAAAAGGATTATGTCAGGAACAAATTCATTTAGAATCAGACGAATGTACAATTTGGTTAAAGCCCTAGATGGTGGGATAATGTACATGAGCGTATGACAACAAAAGTTATCTATGTAAGTGCATTTATTTTTGGAATTCTTTGCTTCTAAAGAAGGATCTTTATCATCATCCTTATACCATGATTTCTTTTCTTTTGCCATACTTTACAAAGGGAGGTAATGCCTTTTTCAATGCTATTTTACAACTCTTAACATCTATTCTTTATATATCATATGCCTAAGGTATGCTTGTGTACTGATAAACATGAAATATACATTAGTTAATATGACCAAAAAATGTATTTGTGACAAAAGAATACAAGGTAGTAACAGTGACAGAAGTATGTCACCTTTCACAAGGCTTTTTATTATTACTTCTAGAGTTTAGATGCAGTTACGTCATACCACGTGTAATGTAATTTATTGCAAGGAATAATCTATATAGAAAACTGGAAGACTTAAATCATAAAATTGTGAAGACTTATAGCAAACTCAATTTACAAAAGCACATTAACCTCCCTCCAAGTAAAATAAGTAGCTTCTGATTGTTTTTTAGTGTAATTATTATTGGCAATGTTTAAAATTTCCTGTGACACCTTGGGAGATGGGAAATGAAAGAAAGTAATCAAATGTGGATACACTTATCATTACTGTATGGATTCAGTAGTGCTACAGGAAAAACTACCAATAACTAGGGAGAGTAGCACCTTGGACAGGGTCAATGTTGACACCTGATTGTTCAGTATGCTACTATTGTACAATCTGATGAGTTTGCTATAAGTTGTAGGTCTTTAAACAAATGTATCTGAGAAACAATTTTAAAACAATTGTCAAATTTTACTTAAAAATTTTTTAGTAAAAGCTATAAAAGAAAAAGCTTAAATTTTTTATTAAAAAGGTTCTTTTACTGAACTCTGTAATAAAGAAGAAAAACACATAAATAATTGCATTGGGTGACAGTATAGCTTGAATATGAGGTATATAGACTTGAACCAGAATGCCTGGCTTGGCCACTAGAATGGCTGCATACCAGACCTTGTAAAATACAGCAAAGAAAAAAAGACACATGGCATTCAGAGATTGAGGAAGATTAGATTATACAGCTCTGGACCTTAGTACGCTTGTTTATAAAATGGATATAACAGTATATATGGCATAGAATGATTATGAATAGTAAATGAGTTAATATATGTAAGATGCTTAGAACATATATATATGCCACAATCCATCTACCCTCCCTTCCTCCCTTCCTTCCTTTTTAAGATTTTTATTAAAATACAGCTAACATACAATATTATGTTAGTTTCAGGTATACATCATCGTTATTCAACAGTACCCATCTGGCACTATACAGTTATTACCATGTTATTATATTCATTATGCTGAAGAAGTGATCACCATGATAAGTCCAACAACCATCTGACATCATACCACACTATCACAATATTATTGACTATATTTCCTAAGCTGTATATTAAATCCCCAAGACTTATTTTACACCTGGAACTTTGAACTTATCCCCTTTTACCTTCCCCCTTTTTAAATTTCTCAATTACAGTTGACAGTCAATATTATTTTATATTAATTTAATGTGTACAGAATAGACATTTATATATTTTATGAAATGATTCCCCTGACTTAGTACCCACCTGACACTATACATAATTATTACCATGTCATTGACTATATTCCCTGTGCTTTACTTTACATCCCCATGGCTATTTTGTAACTACCAATTTGTATTTTTTTTTTTTTTTTTTAAGATTTTATTGGGGAATTGGGGGAGGGGAACAGCGTTGGGGAATCAGGGAAGGGGAACAGACAAGTCGCTGTTCCCCTGTTCTTCAGTCTAGCTACAGAGGATGTTGCTCCACTGGCCCAAGTTGGTATGTATCATCATTGCAGTCTTCCCGGATGAGGCAGATCAGTCGCCGGCCTCTGGATGGTCGCTCACGCTGGCTGCCGGCCACTCACGCTGGCTGCCGGCCACTCACTGTAGCCTATGGCAGCCCACTATAGCAGGGGTTGCAGCCTACACCGTCGCCGGGGCTCGCAGCCCAGCTCCAGATGGAGCTGTTGTTAACTGTAGGGGGGCAGTGTCACTGGCCCTCATATGTGGGATCCAAACCGGGGCCCTGGCATCCCAAAACCAGCTCTAATCCAATGTGCCACTCGGCCGGCCCCAATTTGTATTTCTTAATCCCTTCACCTTTTTCACCCTGCCCTCAAATCTCTCCCATCTAAAACCGGATAAATCTAGTACCCATCTGACCCCATAGTTATTACAATATTATTGACTATATTCCTTATGCTATATACCCTATATCCCCATGACTAAATATTGTGTAACAACTAATTTGTACTTCTTAATCCCTTCCCCTTCTTCATGCTAACTTCCCTCCCATCTGGCAAGCATTAAAATGTTCTCTGGGGCCGCCCGAGTGGCTCAGTTGGTTAAGAGCTCACTCAAGAGTGTGAGCTGAGCTCTGAGCAAAGCAGTTCGATGCCCAGCCTGAGGTGAACTGCCACTGTTGGCAGGATGGCTCAGCTAAAAAAAATAAATTAATTAAAACTTAAAAAAAAAATGTTCTCTGTATCTATCAGTTTGTTTTTGTTTCATTTATTTTGTTCTTTCGATTCCACTTATAAGTAAAACCATATGGCATTTGTCTTTCTCTGTCTGACTTACTCCATCTGGTACAATACCTTCTAGGTCCATCCATGTAGTCCCGGAGGACAAGATTTCATTCTTTTTTCCAATGAGTAAAATTCCATTGCATATATGTACCACCTCTTCTTTATCCATTCATTCATTCATTCAGGGACACCCAGGTTGCCTTCATATCTTGGCTATTGTAAATAATGCTGCAATGAATGTATGGATGAACACATTCCCTTGAAGTAACATTTTGGGTTTCTTCGAAGTGGGATTACTGGGTCCTTCTTTGTCTCTTATTATATCCTATGTTCTGGTCTATTTTGCCTGGTATAAGTATTGCTACCCCAGCTTTTTGTTTGTTTCTATTTTCATGAGCTATTTGTTCCCATCCCTTTACTTTCAAGCTGAGTGTGTCTTTTGATCTGAAGTGATTCTCTTTTAGGCAGCATAGGTAAGGGTCTTGTTTTCTTGGCATCGTTTCCATTCAGCCCTCCTATCTTTTGATTGGAGCATTTAATCCATTTACATTGAAAGTAACTTTTGGTAGGTATGTAGTTATTGCAATTTTATTACTCATTTTAAAACATGTTTTTTCATCTTAAAAGAAATCCCTCTAAAATTCATTGTAATAGTGGTTTGGCGGTGATGAATTCCTTTAGCATTCTGTTGTTTGGGAAGCTTTATCTAAATGATAGCTTTGCTGGGTAATCTTGGTTGTAGGGGCTGACTCTACAGAGCAGGATCTGCCTCAGCAGGGCTCTGGTGCCTGTCGAATCTGTCCCGTGAAGGCAGCTGGGTGATGCTCCAGCTCATTTCAAAGTGGGCCACTGGATGCGCCAGCCCCAGGGCCACCTGGAAGGGCACCTGCTGCAGGTTCAGTTCAGCAGCAGCCCATGCCCAACTCGGAGCCACCCGGGAGAAGTCACAAAGCAATCCGCAGATGGCTGCCACCCGTGTCATGCTTGAAAGTGTCAAGTCATGAACCAAGGCTGGCTGCCACTAGTGCAGGGCTTAGGGCTGCTCAGCCAGAGGTAGGGGACAAGATGAAGCCAGATGCTGCTTGTCAGGGCGGTTTGTACAAAAAAGCCACTGGAAGTGGCTTGAGTGTGCCTGAAAGTTGGGTGGCGTGGGGTCTCAGAATCACTAGGGTGTGGCCAGCTTGATGGAGACACAGATAAAGTGGCCACTGCATCTGCATGCTGGGAAGGGGAAGGGCTCAACCAGGAAACGGTGGCTTCCATCAGCTCCTTCATGCAGGAGAAAGCCACCTCTCCAACCCTCACCCTTAAGCCCGACAACTCAGTCCTCCCCACCATCCCTGCGACCTCCTGCATGTATGTCCCTGCCACCTCTCCAGCTGCTGACCCAGTGCTGGAGCTCAGAGATTCCATCGGTGAATAACCCTTCAAGAGGAGTGCCTGGGACTCCACCTGCCCTGCATCTCATTCAGTTACAATCTCCCCTGGTTTCCACAACCAGAAATTATGGAGACTTCTCTCCCTGGCACTGGAGCCCTGGGATGGGGAGACTGGTGTGGCACTGGGACCCCTTGCTCCTTTGGTGGAACCTCCACAGCTGAGATATCCTTCCCAATTTTAATGGTCACAAGCGTGTGAGGGACCAGCCCATTCTGAGTCTCTGCCCCTCCTACCAGTCTCGAGGTGGCTTCTTTCGTATGTCCTTAGTTATAGCGCTTTGTTTGGTTCAGCACTATTTCAGGTGATTCTCAAGTATGGCTGTTTTATAGTTTAGTTGTAATTTTGATGTGGTTCTGAGAGAAGGTAAGCACAGCATTTACCTACTCTGCCATCTTGACCTTAACTCACCACAATTCTTTTAAATAGAGTTTTAGATTGTATTTATAAATGCTTTAAGAAAATCAGTGTGAAACATGCCTCAGCCACATTTATGGAACACGGTATTATTTATAATTTTATGTGGAATATAAAAGTTATATATGTTTTGTACCCTCACAGTGCCTGACATATTAAACTCTATGTGTACTAGCTTATATTATTATTAAGCTGGTTGCATTGACAGGTAGGTCACCACAAATAGCAGTAGTACTTCTGAAAGAGAGGTAGTATAAAGTTGTTTCCTGGACTAAAATCACTCAGTCCCTAAAGTACTTTTTACTTTCAGTAAAAAGAGCTATACTTAGACACTATGAAGCCCAGCAAGTGACAGTGTACTATCTCCTTCCTCAATATGTGTTAGTGGAGACTACAAAATATATACAATTTTTGTATTTCCAAATAAAGGCAGAAAAAATACTGTGTTCTACTATAGATATCATTAAAAGAGAAGATTCCAAGTTTTTTTGTTTTTTTTTTAAACAAAATGGACATATCTGTCTAAGATTAATTTAAGGAATATTGTGCAGTACAATTGTGCAGTAATATTGTGTGGTAAAATCATAAATATTTAAAAAATTTAAAGAAAATATTCATGTTACAAAATTAAATAACATGATGTCATAAATTGTTTTAAGTAAACTTTAATCTAGGGCCAGAAACTACTAATCCTTTTATATTGCATACTAACAGCAAAGACAACAAAGGAAACTGATGACAGAGAGAAATATGGTACATAAAATTATGTAATCAGCAAAAGCATGACTGCAAATAACACTTTAACATCATGCCTTGAACATAAACACTTATTTGTTTGCACATGGGCTTTCCCAGCCCCTTCTCTCTCCAGTTTCTACCTGCCATCATCACATCACAAGACAAATTATGGAAAATAGAAGGAAAAAACTCAAAGATTCTCCCCATAATCTCACCTTTCTGATTTCCTACCCTCAGATGATTGGCCTCATGAGACTCCATTTATTTTATGCAAAGAGACTGCTTGAATAAGAAAGTATATGTTTATCAAACATGAGTGAATTTTTGTATTCGTGTGTGTGTGTGTGTGTGTGTGTGTGTGTGCGCGCGCACATGTGTATATATGTGGTGGTGGTAGAGTGAGAAGCAGAAAAGAAAATTTGGGGGATTATCACGTCTGATTTTTATATTCAGTTAGTAATCCTAGCATGCTCAGAGGTGGATTTTCTTGATATCACCGGCTCTAAAGTAAAAATTTCCAAATATGGAGGTAACTCCAAACAAAGCAACATGGACAAAATGACTGGTTATTGAGGTGGACCTCTCATAGTGAGAGTACAAGCACTGCCACATCAAAAATGGAATTTGTTTTTTAATGACCATTGGATGTGTGTGTGTGTGTGTGTGTGTGTGTGTGTATACACATGTACATTTTTGGCAAGCATGTGTATTATGTGTATACATATTTTGCATTTAAATTTATTAAGTTACTATTTTAAGAGCTACCTACAGTAGCTTGCTAGGGATAGCTCCCTTTGTAATACACTTTGAACTAATGGGTAGCAGCTGGAGATGCTAATACATTGAGTTGGGGGTTATTTATATTCATGAAAACAATGTTAGAGACTGGAGACAAATTAGGTAGGCATAGTTGAAAATCTGCCTAAATTTGCATAATTGAAAATTTTATTTCACTAGAGAGATGGAGGAATAAAAACGTGTTTTTCATTCCAGTGTACAAACAGCTAAACCCATGATACTCTGAAGAAAGAAGAAAATGCAGACAATTTAGACACACATACACACACAATGAACATAAAAAATTTATGTCTCAGCAAAAATGAGAACATTTTCTTAATCTAATAAAGAACATTTAGAAAAATCCTACAGCAACCATCTCATAATGGCAAAAACACTGAATGCTTTCCTTCTGATATCAAGAACAAGGAAAGTACTATCACCACTTGTGGTCATCACTGTATTAGAATTCCTAGACATTTCATTCAGTAAGGCATGATTAAAGAAGTTGTAAGGGTTGGGTTATAAGAAATAAAACTTTATTATTTACAGATCATATGACTGTGTATATAGAATATCCAAGAGAATGCAAAGCTAATCTATTAAAATTAATAAGTTACTTTTGTAAGCTTATGGCTACAAGGTCAATAAAAATCAATAGCATTTCTATATGCCAGCAGCAGACAATAAAATTTTTAAACTGTCACTTACAGTAGCACTAAAAGAAAAAACAAAGAACCTAACACCTACGAACAAATCTAACAAAAGACACATGGCTTCTATGCTGAAAACTAGAAAAGATCATTGAAATTAAAGACCAAACTGAGTTTGTTATCTTCAAATAGCATAGTTATGTGAAAAAAGAAAAATCTTGAATCAAAAATTTAAAAACCAGGAATAGAAATGGAACCCCCCGCACCCCTCTCCCACCAAAAAAAAGCAGAGTGGGTGGGGAGATAAAATGAATGAGAACTGACTGAACTCTAGAATAAAAAAAAAATTAAAAAAAAGATAAAGATAGGTTTGAATGAAATTTAATAAGGCACATTAAAGAAAAGCAGGGAAATAACCAAGACAATGACAACTGGTTAAAAGAAGAGTCAGAAATAAGCAAAGAAGATGTATTAGATGTATAACTGGAGTAACTGAAACAAATAATATTTATATATTGAGAGTCTATTGAATATCCTGGAACATTGACTATAACAATCAATTCTGACATATCCTAACAAAAGTATTAGACTTTAAAGACAGAGAAAACTCAGGGCTTCTGGGCAAAAAAAAAAAAAAAAAAAAAATTGTAATCATATAAGGGCAAAAGAACTATAATACCATTGGACTTAACAAAAGCAAAAAAGTACTACACCCAGACAGCTTCACAGAAAATTTTTACCAAATCTTTACATATCATGATGTTCCAATGCCATATAGATTTGTTTTTGAGATAGAAAATGAACAAAACATCACAATTCTTCTAATGAAGTAAGTATCACATTGATACCTAAATCTTGTAAGTATAGCACAAAATGTAAAATTAGATGATTACTATTTATGTATACTGTAGTAGGCAGTCTCCAAGTAAGGCAGAATACATAGCCTAGGAAACTGACAATGTGAGGTGCATCACTGTGCATCACATTACACAAGTACCAGGTGACTATCCAGCATCTGCAGCTGGAGAAATACAAGAACTGTTTCATCCAGCACGCCTAATCCTAATCCCTATGACCAGGACCTGACCTTTATCCAATTATAATCTCATTTGCTTTGTGGTTACTATGGCTTCCATCATGCATCTGACACTATGACAGTTCCAGAGGAACCAAATAAGGAAGAAAAAGCAGGAAATGAGGGTCCCACCCAGGGTGAGGAGATGAATGAACCATGCCAATGGGACATCACCAATTTTTTGAATGATATGAAATGACAGAAAGTAGAATCAATGAATGAGGGTTCTAAGTACCTCCTAAAGCACATTCTTGAATCTTGAGCTTGAAACCAATCTAAGAAACTGCACTATACCTAATTACACTTAAAATAATGTCTGTATCACTGACCATTTAGAAACGCAGTATACATAGGAACTATGGCCAGTGAAGTGAATCCTCCACAACTTGACTGAAGAACAAAAGGACAGCAACTTGCCTGTTTCCCTTCCCCAATTCCCCAATGCTGTTCCCCTTCCCCAATTCTCCAATTAAACAAAAATCTTTAAAAAATAAAAATAAAAAATAACTAAAGTTAAAAAATAAAAATACAATGTACAAAGGAAATTTAGAATAATGAAGTTACCAATTCTCATTGGTGATCAAATAAAAATAAAAGTTAGCGGGCCGGCCGAGTGGCTCAGTTGGTTAAGAGCTTACTCAAGAGTGCAAGCTGAGCTCTGAGCAACGGTGGTTTGATGCCAGCCCGAGCAAAAAAACTGTGACAACTATAGTCTTTATGCTAAACCCATATATTGTCCCACAAAAGATATCCATGCCCTATTCCCTGGAACCTGTATATATATTACCTTACATAGCAAAAGGGAATTTGCAGATGTAATTATGGTTACATACATGAAAATATGGAGATTATCCTCGATTATCTGACTGGACCCAATCTAATCATATGAGCTCTAAAAAGCAAAGGACTCACTCCAGCTGGAGTGAAAGAGATATAGCGGAAGGGTAAATGAGAAAAGTCTCAAGGTGTAAGAAGAAACCAAACCACTGTTGTTGGAAGGAACCACACAGAAAACACAAGAAGAAAGCTGGCATCCACTAGGAGCAAAGACTGGCTCCAGCTGAGAGTCAGCAAGGGAAGCAAGGACCACAGTCCTAAAAGTGCATGGAACTGAATTCTCCGAGTTGTAACCCGGATGAGCCTAGAAATGAATTGTCCCTCAGTCTTCATAGCCCAGTCCAGTTAACATGCTGAGTTTGGTCTTGTGTGACCAAATTTAGAAAAATCAGTTGAGCCCAGCTGGACTTGGGTGCTACACATTGTTGTTCTTTGCTATGGCTGTAATAAAAACTAATGCTCAAAAAATATTTTCTTCCTTTATATTTCATTCTAAACACTTTTAGTCAAGAGAGATTAAAAAATTAGAAACAAGTTATTTGATCACAGTTCTAGTTTTTTTATTTCCTCACACCAATTTTGTTACTAAAAGGGAAACAATGTTTGAGTGCTTAGGTAATAAACATTGAGGAATGCTACTTTTAATTCATGTTAATGTCTTGCTTTTAAAAATGTTTTAAAAAAGCCATTTTCTCTAAGAATGTTTTACATGAGAATCATGACTTAATTGAATGCAACTTAATATAAGGGTCTATATATGGCAAGTATGCCTGGGAGTTCCTGACATATTAATTCATTATATGTATTATCAGCTGGAAGTTTATAGGGTTTGGGGCAAGGGATGGGGTAATGCTAGAATGCTGTATGAGCTCATTTCATTGGTACATTCATATTAAGTGTATCTTTCAGCTACTGAAATATTTTCCATTAGTAATGAAAGAGCAGCAAGGATGAAAATATCAGTTGAATGAATTCCAGGCAATTGTCGAAGGTAAGAAAGTTAAGCTAAAAAGGACCAACATATATACCTAAGGAAGGAACTTATCTTTTTAAGCAGGATGCCACAAATGCTTTTGGTGTTCTTTTGGAACAAGCAGATATTTTTAGAATATAATTAAAGCAATTTGTCACAGAAGACAGCTGACAACGTACTATAAAGCTGGGGGGGGGGAACTGGCTAGAATAAATTGTATTGATTTATCACTTCCTTGTAACTGTGGTTAGTAATGGTGTAGTTCAGTATGCAATCCTCTCTATTAGTTTTAAGAACTTTCACTTTTGTTGTGTAGGTTAAAAAGGGCTGAATAGTCTAGGAGTTTTCAAACTTCTATTGTGAAAGATCAATTTCTACTTTTTAAAAAAATTTCTCATTGGTTGTGGACCAATAATTTTGTATAATATAATGAAACTATATTACTAGAAAAATCAAACAAAACACCAAGACATACAAGTTTCTAGAATAGCAGTTCCTAGCATATATGGCTGGCAAATATACGTGCAATGAACGACTCAATGGAATGCATTTTAATATAAGGATACATATGCCAAGTAGTTAGTCCACAAATGAACATGTCTTCATTGGACAAGTGAATGTATGGGTATATTCCTGGATATATCTGATGAGGACAGTAACCTCAGACATCTCATATCCAATAAAAATATTTTGTGAAGCTCTAGGACACATCCTTCATTTTGAAAAACAACATAGCAAGGCAAATTAGCAGTATTAAAGGACTAAACAGTCTCTAGTTAATTATCCTATGATTTTGTCTTTTGTCCTAGGCCCTAATCCAAACACAGATCAGGAATGATATGAAGGATACTGCAAAAGTCTAATAAATGCTTAAAGATGAACACACTTTCTCCAGAGGGCATCTATGAAGTTTTAATTTACACTTCTGTTTATGTACGGGATTTTTAAGTGTAATGCACATTCACATATAGTTTAGAATTCTTTAAATTTATTAAATTATATATTTAAATATAGTTTATATATTACATATATAATTATATATTTAAATATGTATTCCGTAAGTAACTGTATTTCAGGGTAAAGTGGGAAGACCCTTTAATCCTTTCACACATGGAGCATTTTGTATTTAGTCTCCTGTTGCCCATGAAGCCAGTGACGGCTTCTTCCTCACACAATGAAATGTGGCATCTTGTAGATGATGTATTACAGAATTGTCCACCTGAAACCTATGTAACTTTATTAACCATTGTCACCCCAATAAACTTTAATTTAAAAAAAAAAGAAAAAGAAAAAAAGAAATGTAGCATCTTAATGCAATCTGCACTGATGACAGCAGAGGGCACTGTCATATGAAATGGCCTTTTTTTTTTTTTTTTTTTTTTTTTTTTTTTTACTGTGTACAAGAATCCTCCCCAATTTGGAAGTACTAGTTTTCAAAGAGGCTAGAATCTTTTAAAATTATTTTATACACCAAACCTATTTTAAAATCTCTATCTATGTGAATATAATGTTATATATTTCTTTTTTTAGTGCAAATTATTTTTTATGCCTATTAAATTTATTGGGGTCACACTGGTTAGTAAAATTATATAGGTTTCAAGAGTACATTTTTATAATGTATTATCTATATATTGCATTGTAAAGTTATATATTTCAACTGATAAATTGAACAAGTCATAAGTTATACAAAAGAAGAAAAATTAATATAAAAATTTACTACTGTGCATGAAGTAGCTTACTGAATCTTTCCTCATTGTTTTTCTAGTACTATAGATGATGACATTTTTATGAAGTTCAGAAAGAAAACAATAGGATATGTTGGTTGTAGACTAGTTAGCCTATAAAACTATAAAGGAAAGTAAGAAAGTAATTATAAAATTCAGGGTAAATTCCATCCCCTAGATGGAAATGAGAGCGCTGTGATTTAGGAAGGGCATGTATGGAGCTTTAGGGGTGCTGGCAATGTTCCAGTTCTTGATTTATATCGTGGTTACAGAGGTTCTCATTCTGTAACAAGTCATTAGACTGAACATTTATGTTCCATATACATAAAACCAAAATCTTAGAAGTTCCTATCAAAATTTCATCAATAGTAGAAGAAATATATTAAGGTATAAAAGATAATAAAATAAATAGTATACATGTAGAAATATCTATTTCAAAAACAGGGGTTCTAAACTATGGGTCCATGAATGAGATTATATGTGATTTCCTAAAATTAGGTTCCTAGCTTTTGCTACATTCTCAGAAAAACTAGAAGAATGTGCAATGTGGAAATATCATGGTATTAATATATGTCTAGATATCTTAGAAGTAATTGCATTCCAAACTATCAATCGACATAGAATAAAATATATCTAATACTAGAAGAATTTCTGGGTAGGGAAATCATTATCTTCACTCATAAAGTTAAAAATTCAAATATGTTTAAACCCAAATATTGTTTCTGATAACAAATATATACAAATAGCTGCCTGCTGTAGCAGCATTTGATGGAGGACCTTTCTATATACATTTTAATAGATAAAAAATAAACCAGATTTCAAGTTCTTTTTTTTAATACTTAAACTACATACCAAAATTTTGGTCCAAATCACGTAGAATAAGTTAAACTTAAATTGCATTCTATTAACCAACATGAGTGTATTTCTGTAAAAATAGTTATGTTGAGATAAGGTTTTAAAAAGCAATAATATATATATATATAATATTAAATAAAAAGGCATTTTATTTTCATTATATTTATTTCTTTGTAAGATAAAAGACTATTTAAAGCAAAAACATAAGAATAATTTGTAGAGTTATAAAATGTAGAAGCAAAATGTATGACAACAATAGCATAAAAAGGCAGGAGAAGGGAAATGGTAGGATATTGTAATGTTTTTATATTTTATGTGAAGTAATATGATTTGAAGGTGGACCAGAATATGTTTAAAATGATAGCATAAACGCTAACTCAACCAGTAAAACAAAACCAAACATACATATATATATATATATATGTTCATGTGTGTATATATGTGTGTATATATGAACATTTATGACTAGAAAATATATTTTATACATCTGGGAAATATATATTTTTACCCATAGGTGTCAGACATTGCATTCCAAGAATATGTGTCTTGGTTTTCTGTTTCCTTTTTCTAAAATATATTTTTACTATACACATACACACACACACACATACATATATACACACACACACACAAATATATATATTAATACATATAATACTATATAAAATATAAATATATAGGATTATATATTACTAGAAAAATATATAGTATATTTATACATATATCAAAGAGTTATAGTTATAACAGAGGTAAACAGGATCATAAAAAATAATCTAGAATGAGGCAGGAGAACAGAGTAAGAAAGAATAAACAAGATGGGACAAAGACAAAACAAATACCAAGATGATAGGGATTAAACCCAATTATATTGATAATATCATTGAATATAAATGATGTAAACACTTCAATTAAAAGGAAGAGACTGTCAGACCAAATATAAAACAAGACCCAAATATAGATTGTCTACTGACTGGAATTACTTTGAGAAATAGAGCTAGATTTAAATGAAAGAACAGGAAAAAGTATAGCACAGAAATGTTAATGCTATATCTACATCAGACAAAAATAGATTCTTGATTGCATCCCTAGACCAGACAGAGAGGATTAGTATAACAATTTAAAAAATTTAATTGACATCTGTAGATTAGTTAAAAATACTCCAACAATATTAATTTCCCGGTTGGGTAATTGTCCTGTAGTTATAAATAATATTAACATTTGGGAAGACTGAGTGAAAGGCATACGGGGATTACCTGTGCAATTTTTGCCATTTTCCATAAATCAGTTATTATTGAGAAGTTAAAAATGTTTTAAAAATTAAAAATTTCTGCTCTTCAAAAGATGCTACTAATAAAATGAAAGGCCAAGAAAATACAATACTTACATCTGACCAGAAAAAAAATAAATAAACAAAAACCTATGTATTTGACTTATTATTATCCAGGACTTTTATCCAGAATATATAATAATAAATAATATGCACAGAAAGGTATACTGCTGGGCAATAAAATGATCAGAACACTGATATACAGAACAGTACAGATGAATCTCAAAAGCAAACTGTGGTATATCCACACAATACTTTTCAACATTAAAAAAGAATGAAGTAGTGATACATAGCACAACACCAATGAATCTCAAATTTACACTGAATCAAAGAAGCCAAGGGTTGGGAGGAGGGCAGGCAGAAGAGTTAGGGGTCAAATACATGGTGATGGAAGGAGATTTGACTTTGGGTGGTGAACACACAACGCAATATATAGATGATATATTATAGAATTGTACACTTGAAACCTATATAATTGTATTAACCAGTCATCCCAATAAATTTAATTTAAAAAAATAAGAAATACATTTTTAAAAAGAAGCCGAACACCAAAAAAAGTACACACTACATGAATCTATTTATATAAAACTCTAAAAATAAACCAGAAAACAAATCTAATTCAGAGTGAGGTGATCAGTGTTTGCCTTGGACTAGGGTGGGAATTGACTAAGAAAGGGTACATGCACACATTTGGGGATGATGGAATGTTTTATATCTTAATTGTGGAGGTGGTTACATAGGTGTAGAATGCAAATTATACCTTGATAAAAGTGATTTAAAAGTAATTAACATGAAGGTTAGAAAAGATAAGTAATTAAACAATATACATATTTTAGCATCCTTAATTATAGGCCCCTTTCTTTTTCTTTTTGATGGTTGTCTTTTATATGATGAATATTTTCACAGCATTTCAGTACAATAGATAGATTACAAGTTATCTTATGTACTTTAAAAATCTGAACTTTGAAAATATGAAAATTTGTGATTCAAAGAAACAGAGCTGAAAGGGAAATAAGAGCAGAATTAGTCACCTGCCTTCACTATTTCCCCTCGTAGCCTACAGTGTAGAGTGGCTTTCTCTTTAGTATCTTAAAGGGAGAGTCAAAATGTTAAATACTGAACGCCTCCTTTTACTGCATGCCACAATCAAGTGTATAATGAATGGGAAAAAAGGAATGAGCCAGGGTTAGCCTTCAGCTTGAAAAGTGAAAGAGAATTAATGAGTTTAAAAAACTGCCCAACATTAGCATGCTGGCATTTCTGTAAAAGAGAGTAGTTTAAGGTAATGGTAATCTGAAGACGCTAATCAGAATCACCTGTACACTGATGGGTACTTTAAGCATTATGCTAAAACCTACATATTCATTAACTCATTTAAATCTATCTATAAACATTAAGGGGGATTATTTCTATTTTTATCTCTAAAGAAATTGAGACTATGATGAAATACTTACCTGCTTAAAATCAAATAAATGAAAGTGGTAGAGTGAGATTGAACCTACATCCATCTGACTCCAGTGCTCGGGCTCTTTTCTGTTTTACCACTTCCCTTCCAGTTATGCTGTATACACTACCTTTTGCATTATAAACAGGCTCAAGTGTGTAAGTCTGTACAGACCAAACAGCACCGTATTGGTTCTCCTTGTAGCTGAGCTCGTAGGTCTTAGTAATGGTAACTGAGAATGCAGTGACCAGCATATGTAAAGCATTAGATTCGACAAGGATCTATACAGTATGGTTATCCAATACTAAAAAGAATTCTAGGGATTGAAGGGTTATTTGTCCCAAAGAACTTTCTCTAATATTATTCCTCAGTCATCCCAAAAGCTCCACAAAGTTACTATAAATCATTGTAAAGATAAGAAACGGATTTCAAAACTTATTTTTATTGATTAAGATGACTATAGCAGTCTCTGTCGATTCTCTCTCTCTCTCTCTCTCTCTCTCTCTCTTTTTACTTCTTTACTTTTCTTTTATAATTATTTTGAGTTTTAAAGTTTCATATATTTCCATGGCTTTCCTCCCCAGGGATTTTGCTAAATAGATTTGATTTATTTAAAACCATTTTGTTTTAATTTTTTCAATGTATGGTAATAAAGTAATTGTAGAGTAGTTATACTAGGCTGACTAAAATTCTCTACTGTAATGACTGACAAAAAGAAAATATTCATTACTTGATTATTTTGTTTAAGAATATATCAAATATTTATATTCAAACAAAAACTATACTTAAGCATATGTAGATTATATTTGTGCATCCAGTAATGCAATTTCCATCCTACCTGAAATCACATGCTGTAAGAAATTCTGCTCCTCCACCCAATGCCCAACCTTGGATCAGTGCGACGCTTATTAAAGGAAGTCTGTATATTAAAGGAAAACTGGATGTTAACATTTTTAATTTCAATGTTAATCTACAAATGTTATTTTAAAAAACTTAAGATGCAGTAGAAACAAAATGATTGAACTATGCTTATAACAAGAAATAAGCTTCAAAGGACAGTAGAACCTTGAGCCTACATATCCTGAGGAGCAAAACAGTGTAATACTGAACATACAATAATTAATACTAAATGTCATGTAAGGTTATCAGAATATCTCCCTGAATCATTAAATATTTTTAAACTATAGCCATGTTGTAACTTTATTCCAAATAAATGGATGTTTTTGGATAATATACAGTTCCTAGAACTTCTCAACAACTGGCAATCAGTAATAATACAATGTGACATTGTCTTAGTCCAATTTTAGTGATATCAGCTTATAGGTGGGAAAGTTAAGGCTAAAACCAAAGGGAGGGAATGTCGTACAGAAGATGGAGCTCCCAAACTTGTTATTATAAAGGTTCCTATCTGGTATCTTTTTATTACTCACTGAAATGATCCACAGACTAATCCTATATACAGGAATGCTTCTGTGGTAAAAATAAATCTTTCACCTTTACTGTTTGCAAAAACCCACTTTGCAGGACTGTGTGAGTATTAAAAGGTAACTATAAAATGTTTTGAAAGTACAGAATTTTTTGTAGGTTCTAACCAAAATGCAAAGCTATAGCTTTAAAACAATTGAAAATTTCTTAACACATACTGCTTCCAATAAAAAGATTAAAAAGAAAACCAAAAAACTTTTAAGATTTATCTAAGAAAAAGTCCAATGTAAAAGGGAGAGGGAAATGAACAGGAGCTGATACAAGGGAAAAAAGTATTTTAGAATAGTAATTTTAGGATTCCATTATTCTTTCTAGATCCTCATATACGAACAACACCAGAAGTACAGTGATATCCAACTAGTAAGTATGCTAAATAAATATGAATTTCCTAATTTTTATAATTTTTAAATTGTTTCCAGTTAGAATATGGAAGTAGAAAGCTAATCAGTCCAAACATGTTATTGTTTGTAACCCCAAATGCATAGTATTAGGAGTTCTCTCCCTTTTCTTTTTCATCTGGGTGCAAAGTGAATCCATCTTCCTTAGAAATCTGTAAAAGCCTTCTCCAACCCACAGTTCTTTTTCTCTCCTCTCTCCTCTAGATACAGAGCACTTCACTATACATTCTACTAATTTTGAATATTTGGTCATCTTTATGTGTCACCTCTTCACTAGTGTCTTTATTCTACTCTAATATCAGTATTTAACTTTCCCATGTCTATAACTAAATATAGCTAGTGATACAAACTCTTTAGGGAAAAGTGCTGTCTTAAATTCTTTTTATCGCTCATAGCTCTTATATTTTAAATACATGTTATACATCACTAACATTTAATTAAATGACTGTCGTTGATGACACAAATAAATAGTCCATCACTAGAATAAATGTAATTTGAAAATCAGGTATGGTTTTTAAACTGGTGCAAATCAGAATAAAGAACTATTTTTGGTTTTCTTAGAACTCACATTTTAAAAAGAAAAATACATTACCTCATAAATCTTGTTAAGGTGTTTTGCATGAACATACATAAGGCCACTCCATCCTTTATACAAGAAAAAGCATAAACACAAAGGTATAACACAAAAGTATAACACAAAGGTATAACACAAAAGTTTTATATGAAAAATTTAAAAAAAAATTTTCAGGATTTAGAAAGTAACCAAGTCAAAAATACACCTCACTTTTTAAAAGTAACATTTTAATTAAAATTCTTTGATGCTGTCTGAAATACAAATGCTGCAGTATTTTCTTTTGTTCATCTTCTAGGACTCTTTGAGCTCAGTTTTCTCCTTTGCGCATCTGCAATATTTTTAATTTTGTAACTTAGTTGTAGTACTTACAGAGTGTCTTGTATGCATTGTGTTTGGATTCATTATTATTTACACAAGATGCAAGCTAGGGGATATAATAAGTTGACTGTAGTCCCAGTTTCTATTTCTCAAAAATCTTTTCAGAATTAAAGAAATACAGCATGCATCAAGGTACAGAAAAAGTATTTTAAGAAATGCTTGAACAAACTGAGAATAGTACCAAACAAGAAACAGTTCATTTCAGTCGGCTGGGGTAGCTGAGAAGGCTTCATAAAGGTGAAGGGGAGTGGCATTTGCTAGGCCTAGACAACAAGTTCCTTGAAGCTGACAAAATGCCTTCTTTATCCTCAGAAACTAGTATGATGTTTTGCATATAGTATGTGTCTGCTACAGTTAACTGAATCAAATTAATTTTAGATGGAGATCTAAATTTACAAAACAAATGTAGTCAATGAACAGTAAAAAAACAATAAGTACAAATTTCCTAATTGAAATCCTTTCTCAAAAAGTTCTGTCTACATTATAAAGTGACGAAAAAAATTAATACAAGCACAAAGAGCTAGAAGGTTTAAAATGAGACTCATTTATATTCTATTAAAAACCTGTCTAATAGAGCCTGTTAAATGATCTCAAGTAATTTTAATAGGTCTGTTTTCTATTACTAGAGGTAGAGTACTTAAAATTCTGATGAAAGTATCTAGAATTGGTAGAAATGAGAGCAAAGCAGGTATTAGCCTGTGTACTGTTATAATTCTCAAAAGATAAAAAGCAATAAAAATATTTAAAAGCAGTATGAAATCATGGTTAACACCACAAACTTTTAGATCCAAACTGCCTAGGTTTGAATATGGGCTCTTCTATTTACTAGCTAGTTTGACTTTGGGCAAGATACTTAACCTCTGTGTGCCTCAGTCTCTTCATCTGTAAAATGATACTAATAATAGCACCTACCTCACTAGTAATGGTTAAATAAGTTATGACATGGAAAGTGCTTAGAACAGTGCCTGATGTATAATAACTGAACAAGAATGTTATCTCTCATTGCTATTATTATCAGTAACAGTACAGGCAATCAGATAATAAGTATGCTTTGGCTTTAAATATATCACAAAGTAACATTACAGTGTACTAGCCAACATGACCTAGGGGAAGGAAAGATTTAATTTATTAAATTTGTTCTCCAAAGCCACTGAGTCAACTATGGTTAAATGCTCAGGCCTCCTCCTGGGCTGCAGGAAGAAAATAATTCAATGAGAGATAAATCTCTACTTGTGATACAATAAACTGAGGGAAAGGAACCAATGAAAGCTAGATCTGCTCTGATAAATGGACGCGGAAGCTGAGAAGTAGTAAAAAAGGTTAGGAGAGCTGCTGCAGGCTGTGATATTTTTATCCTATCTGGATGATACCTTGAGACCCAACCCTACTCCTCCAGCTCTTCCTTGTATAACAAAGATGAGAAGCAAAACACACAGCCTAAGTGCCAAAGGAACTATTAACATCACATTGACTCTAAGCCACATTTATCCTTTTTCCCCCTAAGTGTTTGTTATATGGATTTATTTATTTCCTCAAAATATAGGAAAGGGTTTATAGAAAATTATAATAGCTTATCTATAAATTAATAATGCTAAAATGGGACTGTGATAAAAAGAAATTAGACAAGAAATTTGAGGTCACTGTAGAAATTTAGGCAACAGAAAAATAAGGAGCAACAGATTAGCAGAAAAATAAGAAGGTGAAGGTAAAGACAGGGGGTAAAAGAGGATGTTATCTTCAAACTAGATTAAGTCTGTAGGTTTCTAAAATGCCAGACTTTTCCTTAAGGCAGTATGCCCCATTCATTGCAAAGTAAGGAGGTTTTTATTTCCCCACATGTTGAAGCTTATATTTGGATTTTGATTATTTCTGCCGTCTGAAAAAAGTCTTCTGTGGTCTACAGAATATTTACGGCATCACATCCAAATCTTACAATTGGGTTAATACTTACATTAAATTTTTTTCCCCCTATTTTATTCTGCTCTCTTTCCCATAACTTTTCAGAGCTAACGATGGTGTTACACTAATACATCTTTCTGCCTGGATCTTTTCGACCAAGGATTAACTGCCTAATAGAGACAGGTGAAGCTCTTTTCCCACTCATTAAAGGATACCAAAATGAAACCAACTTCTTAAGAGAGCAGCTGTATTGAAAATAAAAAAAGTGGAATGATAAGGAGATACAAGAAAATGTTGATGGCTACTGATGCTATTTTGAGCACATGAGGGTTTCGCTGTATTAATCTCTCTACTTTTGGTTACATTTGGTAATTTTCATTCTTAAATATTTCTTAAAACTGAAAAAATACAGTGGCAAAAAACATCAATGTAATTATGTCTTTAAAAAAAAACAAACCACCTCTTAAGAATCACTTCCAAATGTCTATTAATTAGAAAAAAATTAATCCAATTACTAAAATCATCATCTATTCCAGTTATCTCATCATGCTCAACAAGCAAATTCACCAAATAAGCAGATGTTAGTGGTGCATCTGCAACAACAAAGAGTAAGTATATTAGATAGAGAAGAGCCTCTTTGAGAGAAAGACTGTGGCTTAAAGTCATGTGTAGAGTCTCAGACTGTCTCAGCTGTGAGGGGCAGCTGCAACTCATACACATGTATGAGCCTCCGAAGTCCCCAGGACATGTGAAATGTCAGCTTCGCACATACGCATATGTATTTCTCAGGCATATAGAAATAGTCTATATGAAATGGAAATACTTATCAGGAACTTCATATATACTGTTTCTAGTTCTTGTTAATTTTAAAACCTCTGACTGACAAAAATACCCCGTAATTCATACATATTTCTGTTTCTTAATATTATTCATAAAGAGAATTTTACTCAAATTGCTTATATATTTCCTATATTATGCTACATATTTCCTATATTATGACTAGGCAGGTTTCATAAAAGTACAATAAAGGATCCATCTACACATGAAAAAGCTTTAAATAATATAAGGTATTTAAAGTACTAATCTAGGTTCTAAGCATACACATTGTAAAGCAGAACTACAATCCCAGCCTTTCTTGATGAGACTGGCAGATGTGCACAACAATAAGTGATGGACACCAGCGTGCTATTTCATCACGGGGGCCACACCACCTGAGTTCTCAGCTATTTATTAAGTCAATCTTACACCACTGCCACATTCACAAAAGCAGATTACTTGGAGAATGTCCGTACAAGAAAGAATAAACTTTTTGAAGTGATCCCTTTTCTGAAGTCTGTATAAAAACTATGTATGTTTTCCTGCATGACTTAGATCAGACTCATTACGTGTGTGTGTGTGTGTGTGTGTGTGTGTAACAATGAGCATGTTTCCACTTTTAGCTTTTACATACATAGGGAAAAAAATCCTGGTTGCATGATCTAAAGAGACAGAAACAACCTTTTAACTATAAGAAAGCAAAATACCCTTTCACCTTTTTAAGAGATGTGTTCCTACCTGACTTATATCAGACCCACAATAATCTATTATCTCATTCTATCTTTGCAGCATCTTTTGCAAACTAAATAAGGTGCCTAGCAACACAATCATTCTAGAAATGAAAAATTATAATCAAATGGCTTGCAGGTCACATATCTAATTATTAGTAGAGCTTGGGCAAGAACACATATATGTTCAATTCTCCAGCTTAGCGCTCTAACCATTCAGGCACATCAAAAATTTAAGTCTAGTGGTGCTACAAATTATGGATCTTCTCATGGACAATAATGTTTTTTTAATATCAAGATCTTTGAAATAAAAATAAAATTATCTCTTTGAGATACTGTGCTACTAGGCACTTTATATACATATCTTGAATCCTCACAATAGCTCTGTGAAATATATAATTCTCATTTATAGATTAGGAAAATAAGATTTAGAAAGATTAAGTGATTACCCAATTATTTAGCCAGAAAGTGTTGAAACCAGCATTCAAATCCAAGTCTATCAAAACTACCAAGACAGAACTCTCTCCTCACCTATTTATGCTAATAGAGATCATGTACTATAGACAGGAGTGTGAAAGTTGTGGAATACCATTAAAACTTTATTACCTACATACTGCTCACATCTATAATTAAATGGCAATAAATACATTTTTTCTTTCTTTTCGCTTCTGTTTTTTTGTTTGTTTTGTCTAGGGGTAGTGCGTGGAAGCCAGAATACAAGAAAAAGGAGTTCCTTGAAGGACTGACAACAGAAGATGATTAGGATTCTTTTTTTATCGGTTAATAATTCAAAAGCAAATTTTTAACATTTGTTCAAGCCTACTATGTACCAAAGCTATGCTAGGTACCTTATATATGTACCTCGGGTGAAATTCCTTATCAGGAGATGTTAAAGGGCTTCCACTTAAAAGAATTCAACTTCTTGCTGGTTTTAAAAATGGACTTTGGTTGTTGCTAAGCTTCCTGTCTTTCCTTTTCCCCCTCTCCAGTACTTCACACTATTGCACACTAATCTTTAAGTAGCAAAACAAAACTCTGATCCTTGGAAAGCTATTAAAGAATAGCTATCATCATAATAACCATATAAACAAAATATAAATATCGCAGCCATAGATGTTTGATAAACATGGAATCCAGTACATAATTCATACAATACTTGCCTCTGGATTTCCTAGTGCTTTTACAGCATTCAGATCAGATCCTGAGGAGAAAGTATTTTTTGCCCCACGAACTATGAGACCTTTCCCCTCTGTCCAATTTTCCAATTCAATCACTTTTTCCAAAAGTTGTAGCATCATAGCACCTGCCAGAGATGGGAGGGGGAATCACAAACAGCTAAGATACTGGAAAAACAGAAATAATTTAGAAACCATAAGTCATCAAACAATACTTTTAAGTCACATATTTTACGAATATTTACTGAATATCTATCAAATACCTATTGTGTTGGTACTATGAAGTATATACAAAAGAGGTATATATGGCAGTCCTGTTTTAAAAGTTTACAATTTGTTAGTGATTTCTCTATCTAAATTAAAAAATCATACTAAATATATTGTTAGGTAGAAAAATGAGAATACATCATACATGTCCTAAGAATAGGAAAATTGGAATTAATAATATGGGATATGGTGTTAAGAAAAAAAGCGATTCCTTTGTGTAAAAATGAAATATAGGCATAATTTAACAGCAGTACACACTGTCTTAGTCAACAGGCTCACAAGAGTTATGCCTATATTCCTAATTTAAATATAGTATGACTTACCAGAAGATAATGAGATCTGATGGTATATTGGGCTATGGTATACGAAACAAAGGTAACATTCTTATTGTACTCACATCAGAACTACTATAACAGGATATTAGTTCCAGAAAGGGACAGTAAACATCATTTTGTTCCATGGTTGACAAATTGTGCTAAGATGCCCAAGGAAGTACTTCACAGTCTGCCAATAAGATGCCTAATAACCATCTATTCGATTATTTACATATTAGATTGTTAACTTGATATCATTCCGAAATTCTACTGGAGCTTCTTTATAATGGATAAATTTTAAATGAAAATAATAGGGACTGTTATTCTTTTAGATATGTTTTATCTAGGTGATCGTCCATGTTTATAAAGTTCGTAATGCTCACAGCATGATTAAATTTACTGTTTCCTCTGCTTAAGAAAATTCTTTAGAAGCCAATATCAAGATCGTAACAGAGTTAAAACTGACAAAAGAATCTGTACCACCTGATTCCACTTATTATATAGGGCCCATTAACTATGTACACTTCTTTGGAATATAAACCCCATGATGTCAAGAACTATTATTTTCTTTGCCATTTTCTGAAGTAACCAAGAGTGAAATGGTTCCACAATAAATGTTAAATTACTGTTGCTGATTCACAAATGATTAATGCAGCTATCCTTTTTAATTGCTAATTATGACCTCGTTAAAACAGCAGACTTTTCTAAGGAAGTCCTATATGCTTTAGAAATATAGTGTTTGCTCTCAAAAGATTTATAGTCTAGTAGTTTTTGTTTTTGTTTTTTTAACAGAAAAACACACATTTAGGGTAAGAATACATTTATATAGGTAAATATGGACTTTCCATCATCCCTAATATTTAAGCTTAAAAAAAAAAAACTAACACTGGCTTTGAGTATGAGAAATCTACACCAGCGGTTAATGTTGAACACCTCTTTTTGACTTTGTACATAATCGCTAAGAGTTAGAAGGGCCCTTAAAGAGTATCTGCCCAGTTCTGTCCCACATATAAAGGCCAGTGACACTGCCCTCAAAAAATAAAATAAAATAAAATAAAATGAACAAACATTAGAATTTTCACAATTATTAAAAAAATGTTTCTGGTTCATGTGATAGTTTTGTTTTGTTTTCATGTTCTACAAAGAGTACCTCTACTTTCAAGAATTCTGCCACCAGAGTAAGGATAAGAGTCACGTGATAGAAGGTAGATTTAGTGTCATTCTTTAACTAGCAAAAGAAAGTTCTTTATACCCGAGAAGGCATTCTTTTTACTTGGATTGTTCAGAGTAAGAATTCCAATGCCATCATCTTTCTTCTGAAGGTCAATGGATCCACCAGGGAACTCCTGAAGTTTTTTTTTCACTTCTTCCTCATGGAAGCCATGAGATGTATTATAAAGTGACACTCCCATTTGATGTAGCAATTTTGTCCTTAGAGACATAGATGATGTCTTCAAAAGACTTCCTGCCATTTCTGGAAAAGAGAGGAAAATATACAGTAGCCTAGAGAAACAGACATTTTTCTAACATTATACGTGTACAGCCTTTAGAGATAGACCTTTCTGTTTAATTGGGAGTACTTCCACACCTCTAAAAGTACTCTTTGAGGAGATGGTCAATATGGAATTCCTTTTCTTTTCCCCCTTTCTCAAACCAAATGATTCCCAAAGTATATAATTCCAGTATATCATTGAGAGATGATGACATAGTTACAGTGCATTTACTGGGATCCAATACATTAGCGAGATTTAGAAGAATGTCTCTGTTCTGTACTTAGCACCTTCTCCTGCCTTCATGTAGTCTTTCTCATGACAATAGTTATTCCTCCAATTCTTTAACTTTTCCAAAATCTAAGAATAAATTCAGTTCAAATGGCCCCTTAGAAACAGTCTCAATGAAGAAGTGCTACAAGAGCAATATCACTCTCTAACAAAAATTTTATTGTTAGCATTATACTTACCTTACGCAATGTTTCATTAAAAAAAAAAACAAAAAAAGCTGGAAGGGGTCCTGAGGAAAATGGGGAAAGAAACAGGAATGTCTGTGTGTGGTTTCTATGTTCCCTAGGATTCTGTCACTCTTCTCTTCATATATATATATATATATATATCCTGGATAATCTCAACTCTGCCTATAGGTTTGTTAGCCCTATGTAAGCATTTTTGTTTATATAAAACATACATTCAGAGAAGCATACACACATAAGTTACAGTTCAATGAACTTTCACAAGGTGTATGCATTCAAGTAAATAGTGCCCCATAAATAACCTGGGTCTCAGAAGGTTCACTGTGCCACCTTTCAGTCACCACTCCAAATAAGAGTAATAACTATCTTGATTTCTAATACCCAAGGTTAGTTTGCCTGCTTTTGAGCTTTATAGAAATTGAATAATATAATATATATTCATTTGTGTGTGGTTTCAACTATGTTTGTGCCATCCATTACTGTTATTATGTGTACTTAAGCTCTAAAAAGTCCATTCTTCTCATTCTTGTATTTTATTGTGTGAATATACCACAATATATACATTCTAAAATAAGTAAACTTTGGGCTTGTTTCCAGTTTGGGGCATTACAAATAGAGTTGTAAATATTTTATATGTGTCTTTTGAGTCAACATGTATGCATTTCTGTTAGCTACATATCTGGAAATAGAATTATTGGGTTGGGATGCATTTGGCTTATAGTAATCATTAAACATTAAAGAACTTTGCAAGTTGTTTTTATTAAACCATTGGTAGCATAAAATTGACCAAGGTAAGGAGTATCAGCAAACTCTACATATCAATCTCAATCTCTCTCTGTCTCTTTATACCAATCTCAATCTCTCTCTCTCTCTCTCTCTCTCTCTCTCTCTCACACACACACACACACGCACACGTGCGACTGGTTTCCCAGTACATTACTGGTTATAATGATTGCATCTTTCTATCTGTTCAATTTTAAAAGATACTAACAAAGAGTTTTCCAAAATGGTTGTATCAATATAAACTGATAGTTCCACAGCTAGTGAAAGTTCTAGTTGCTCCACAACCTTGTTATCATTTGCTGTCTTTTTTTTTTTTTTTCATTCTTCCATTTTAGGTATTCTAGAGAGTGATATGTCATTGTGTTTTTTTGAGGGCAGTGTCACTGGCCCTTATATGTGGGACCAAACCGGGGCTGCTGGCTTCCCAGGCCAGTGCTTAACCACCGCGCCACTCAGCCGGCCCTCATTGTGGTTTCACTTTGCATTTCTATGATGTCTAATGAAGTCAAACTCCATTTTAATATGCTTACTGGTCATTTGTATATCATCTTTTGTGAAGTGCCTATCCAAACTTTGTGCCCTTTTTCTTTTTATTTGTGTTTTAATTATTAACTTCTTGAACTTCTTTTGTTTGCCTATAGCTTTTATCAAAACCCATATAACAACAAATCCCACATTTCTATCTCCAGTTAAGACCTTATGCCTGTGTACTCCCAATTCAAACAGAAATCTACTTCCTTACTCCTCATTTCTAGTTGTACCAAAGGCTTTTCAAACTCATTCCCTAAACCTGAACTCACACTTCTCCTAAAACCTGTTGCTCCTTCTTTATTCCTTCCCTTAACTATCAATAGTATCATCAATCCAGTAAGCCATAGTAAAAAAACCCAATCTCTTTCCCTTCTCATCCCCCACATGCAACCTGCCTCTAAAATGGTTTCTTCGTTCTTATCTTTCTCATTCTTTATTCCTTCTACTACTAACATAGTTCAAACCTCGTTAAGTAACACCTGAACTAATACAATAGTCACCAATTAGTTTCACATACTCCTTAAAATCAGTTATCTCTGTAATCCAATCAGGTTATTTCC
Source organism: Aselliscus stoliczkanus (assembly GCA_033961575.1). Taxonomy (NCBI): domain Eukaryota; kingdom Metazoa; phylum Chordata; class Mammalia; order Chiroptera; family Hipposideridae; genus Aselliscus; species Aselliscus stoliczkanus. The sequence continues at coordinate 126,291,448 of CM066733.1, forward strand.
AAATTTAAAGTTTTTCAATAGCTTTCTACTAACAAAGAGATCAAGTCTAAAGCTCACTTTGATTTGTTCCTTATTTATATTTTGAATCTCCTCTTATGACATCTCTACAAAGTCTACAAACAACCAGAGGTCCACAAATATATTATTACCTGCACCTACAATGTCTTTCCTTCCTCGGACCTGGTAAATATACAACCATTTTTAAAAACTGAATTTTTAAGTTTCCTCTAAAAGTGATTTCCTAAGCAGAGATAATTAATCACGCCCTTTATCCCAACCCAGCATGTTATATTATTCCATTTTAACACATTTTGCACATCATTTTAATTTTTTTTTCATTTGTCTTCTCACTAGGCAAAAATTCCTGACAGCAGCTCTTTGAGGTACATACATACCCTCTGTCATTAATAAATGCTTAATGAAGAAAATGTGGGGAAATGAAAAAAGAAATCATCAGGTTGCCAAATAGAATGCAACAAACTTGTTTTATAACTTTAGAAATATCTCTAATATGTGAGTTATAAAATGATATCAGAAAGAGAAGGAGAACATGGCACCTTCAAAAAGGTTACAATACAATCTCCCTCCACTTTAAATTGCTTCACCTTCAAATGGCATTTTAATTAAAGTGTCTCAGCAGAACACTTGGAACTGTATAAGTATCTAAAAATATAACACAGTAGAATGCAATCCCCTAAACAGATATGCTTTAAGAACTAGGAACAGGGACTGCTGAGTAGTGCGTTGGTTAAGAGCTGGCTTGGGACGCCAGCTCTGAGCAGCAGAGCCCAGGTTTGGATCCCACATATGAGGGCCAGTGACACTGCCCTCTACAGATAAGTTGGTGAACAACAGCTCCACCTGGAGCTGGGCTGCTGTGAGTTCCTAGGAAGGGCATAGCTGCAGCTCCTGCTGCAGTGGGCTGCCATAAGCTATAGTGAGTGGCCGGCAGCCAGCCTGAGCAGCTGGTCACCAGAGTGAGCTGCAAAGAGCCGCCATGAGCACCCATCCAGAGGCTGGCGACCAATCTGCCTCACCTGGGAAGAGTGCAATGATGATACCAACATAGGCCAGTGAAGCAACGTCCTCCACAACTAGACTGAAGAACAAAAGGACAGCACTTGTCTGTTCCCCCTCCCCTAGTCCCCAACGCTGTTCCCCTCCCCCAATTCCCCAATAAAATCTTTAAAAAGAAAGAACTAGGAACAGTATTTTGAAATTTCACCACTAAAGTGATTTATAAATACAAAGACAAATTCTTTTATTGAAAGCTTTATTGCCCTCAAGTATATATAGAACTGTAATGTTAAATATTTCAATTAATTTTAAGATATTTCAATTTTTAGATATTGTATATTCTTAACCAAATATCTCAAATGCACACTCCTAGAAGTATATAAATCTATGCACACATTTTCAAAGACATTGAGAAGATGTAAAATAAGTTGGCTTCTCAGGATTTAAGCATAAACATAATGAATAGCTTGTAGGAGAAATAAAGTGATAAAGGTAGAAAATTTAGATCTATGAAAAATGGAAGGGTGGGAGGGGAACTTCAAAAATAAAATGTGATTACTAATTAAGTATGAAGTGGTTATGAAAACAAGAAAGTGGTTATGAACACAAGAATTTTGGAAGCTTCCTAAATTATCATCCAAATGTAAATATCAAGTTGCCTCAAGAACTCTTAGGGGAAGAAACACACACTAAAAATTTCAGGAGTTATTAAGATACTGGTTTTCAGCCAAAGGCACATAATTCAGTCAAAATACTATAGCTTTCTGTAGGAAGTGAGGGGAAGCAGTTTGCACCCCAAAAATATGCCTTTTGGGGAAATTGATAACTTTAAGTTGGGTTTTTTTTGTTTTTGTTTTTTGTTTTTGAGAGCAGTGTCACTGGCCCTCATATGTGGGATCCGAACTGGGCCGCTGGCGTCCCAAGCTAGCTCTTAACCAATGCACCACTTGGCCGGTCCTAAGTTGGTTATTTTTAAGAAAACTTTGAACCTCCTTCATTACCCACCTAAAGGAATTCATAAAGAAAATCCTGCTCCAGGAAGGGAGCTATTATCTTAACTACAGTTTAATATGAACTAAGTATGACAGACAGGTAGGAACCTTGCAAGACCTGTTTGTGATCAAAGTCCCCTCTGTGTCCCATTGTTAAAGATGACCCTGCAAATATCTGTTTACCAAACATCTGCTTTTCCATCTCCATATGAACTGCCTTCCTCTCCTTTCAAGTCCCAAACCACAACCTCCATCTTTCTCCTTAGCTCAAGGTAACTTACAAGCCTTAACTGCCCCATTTCTCCTCAGGCCCCATGTTCTTATGGAACCCCCATATGTACATACATAATAAATCCAGTTATTTTCTTCTACTAATCTGTCCCATGTCAATTTGATTATCAAACCAGTCAGAAGAATTTAGAAGGGTCGAAGGGAAATTCTTTTCTTCCCCTACAGAGGCAACAAAGTGAAACTGTTTCCACGGGTACTGCTGCCATTTTGAATTTTCTTAATTCTGTTCTTAATTTCAAATACACAAATCCTCCCTACAGTATGTTTATTCATCCTCCCTCCTTCCCTCCCTCCCTTCCTTCCTCCCTCAGCTTGTGTGTTAAAAGGAAACTGGGGCTGCCTTTATCTTGGAAATGTCCCATTTGAAGAAAGTCAAATCAAGTAGAACTCAGGGTTCCTTAGGCTGGATTCTAGTCTAGGAAAAAGAATCTCTCAAAGTAACATACCAGTGCGGGGGACCAGCCTCCGCTGACCAGGGTTCGAGAAGGTGGACACGGCTTAGGTGATAAAATAAAGACAGAAACGAGTTAACAGTAAAGACAGAAAATGGAGGAAGAGCTCTCCGGTTTATTTCTCACAGGCTTTATATACAGTTTTTAGGTAGGGGGTACGTGCAAGGGTACATGTAGGAAAAATATGCATTACCTCAGTAGATCATTAACTGTTTACCAATAGTCTAAAGGTCAGTGAAACCTTGGTTAGTTTCTTAAGCCGATTTCTTCCATTAACCCAGATAGCCATCTTTCTTTTGTGTCCCAAGGATCTGGCCATCCTCACCACATTCCTTAGTAAATAGTGAGCACCTTCCAGGTGCAGCAAGGAAACAATAGGAGCAGATAGACAAGTTTATGATTCACCAAGCCCACTAAAGCCAGCCTGCATGCCCCTCAATATTGGGGACCATGGCCCTCAACATACCAGGTCAGTTCACAAAAGCTGAGAGACACACATACAGAGTCAGAGCTAAACACAATATACCCAAGCTTGCTTTTCTCCTGGAGTATGCTTTATGCAACTTTTGCCAATGGAAAATTAAATTGGGGCAGAGGTCGTGATCTTCTCCACACTGACCATGACATCAGTATAAAAGAAATGTGCCAAAGAAACCTGATAAGAAATTGGATGGTTATTTAAAAAATATATAATATTGCCTTTGGGGAAAAGAACAAAGAATTAAATAGAAAATAAGGAGGAGTAAGGTTTATAAAATCATTATCATTTTAAATTATTATTGTGAAATAACAGAATCAAGAAAGAATAAATCTTCTCTCATTATAAGGAATCTGTTCTGTCTTCATACATTACCCCTCCCTCCAGTACCCAACAACACAAAACTGGTACAGATGCCATCAGGTCTGTATCTCCTTATCCTTAAATCATTGCAAATTTAAATATTCATGTTAGTATTATTTGTACCTCATTAGACATCTTTGACATGCTGATTTTTCCAAGGAAACCTTAAATACTTTATGTATCCTTCTCTGTATTAATTCCTTATTTTCTGTCTTTCCCCCCACACCCACTCCTGTTCCCCTTCCATTACTAACTCTCCCTTCTTTTCTGCTTCTCCTCATATTCCCTTGTCTGTGCCACAGAATACCATAAAAACTCAAGGGCACTGCTTAAGCCTACCAGGTTTGCTGACCTCAAGTTTAGGAATCCAGTTCTAGACATTGAAAATAGCCTATTCTGCACACTTCCATCCCAATTCTAATTTCAGAGACTAAGAGTTCAGTGCTGAGAAGATGTCAAGGTATTAGCCACTATTAAACTATTGTACTATATACCGAAAAATACAAATAAACAAACAGGATTGAGATTCAGGTTTTGTACAAACATGTAGTTTAGCAATCAGCATTTTACATTAGTTCCAAAGTCATAAGGCAATGAAAGGTTTCTGAGGGATTTATAACTTTATAAACTTTCTTCAGAACAAAGGCTATGCTTAAAACTTGTCATGCAAGATGCTTTGCTGTCCTGCTACAAGCAGATTCAGTCTAGCTGAACAAGCTTACAACCAAGCCACTAGAAAAGGGAAGAGAAGAGAGCTCCAGGGACATGTGATATTAAAGGTGTTACCCTGTCCATTTTTTTTGTTTGTTTAATGTTCTGCAAAGGTGATCAAGTAGTTCCCCTCCTTGCCTAGGGAATAAGCTAGCTGTTCCCTTAACATCCATAACCCGTCCTAACCATTCTGGAATTTGGTAATACAAAAAATGAACACAAATGCATACTTAATTGGAAAATAATTAGCCTAAGGCAGGTAGTAAACAAACAAATCAGAAATATTCTATTTTAGACAGTCAATATATGATTTGTTTATCAAGTTTTGATTTGGTTTTAGACTGTCATTATATAATGTACCTTTCGAGTATCATTAGATGCCACACACACACACCCTTCCTCACACAGCCGAAATGAATTTTTCAGTTCCTCAAATCCTGCAGGTTTTCTCTTCATTGTACATGTGATCCCTCGCTTGTTATACTATTTTCTTCCTCAGAGTAACTCCAAGTCATCTTCTTGAACACTCTTAGACTACATAAAATACTCTGTTCTCACAGCATTTATCTTCTTTATTAACCCTCACTCACACCTTCCTGCGATTACGTCCTTAACCAAATGTTCCCACTAGATTTAGCTTCACGAAGCTATCTGCAGAACCTAGAACAGTACTTGACAAACGATATTTGCCAATAATAATTTGGGATACAACACTTAAGAATCCGTCCACAAACCAACTCTCCACCTACCCTGTTTATTATTCTTACCACTCACCCAGTGTCGACTCCATTCCTCTCTGCAAGCTGGTTTCTCTTACTGGACGGATGATCACTGCCTGTGTCCCACTTGACTATTATGTACTCATCTTTCAGGTCACACCAGCTAAGTTTAAAGAAAAGATCAGCTGTTTGATTTGCAAACGATGCCCCTCCCTCCCTCAGTACATTTCACAGATTATATCTTTCCCTCAAGGCTTATTTCTTCCAAGAGAGCTATAGTTCTTCACAGAAGGAGTCCTCTTATTTCTGCCATGTACAGTGTATCTCTGTACCTCCAGCACCTACAGCAATAGTTGGTAAACAGTATGCTCTCAGATGTGAAAATGAGGGGAAAACAGGAGTGGGAACATCAATTTAGATGTTCTCTCAAGGTCCTTATCAGCCTTTTCAACACATAAGTAATTTAAGTAATCTGTTAATCTCCTACATTTGTGACTTTTGTATGTGTGTGGCAGGAAAAGTACTATCGAAGCTCAAAAAAATTCTAGAATGAAAGAACATATTCCAAAAATGAATTTGGACATTTTTTGTTGTTGCTGCTGGGAAGTTAGCTGCACAACACAAATGATGTAAGTTTTGGTTAAGCAAGATGATTTAATACGTCAGTAGTGAGAAGGAAAGTTACACAGGTGCCTGGGAACAGTGCCTACTGTTGAAATGCATTTCCAGGCCCAAGATGGAGTTGTTCCTGTTCAGGGTGGCACATCAACCACCCAAAACTTACATAACTAGGTAACTTTGCCATCCCATAAACGCTCCGTTTGACTATACATGCAATATATTGGGTTGGTCAACCCCTCAAAGACAAGCCAACTCTGGGCCTTCTACCTTAAACCAGGTTGACTCTGTGGCCCCAGCCAATCTGAGGTTTTCTGTCTCTTCCTTTTTCTTGATTCTTTATCCTACAAAAGCTCTGGGCCTGCTGCCTCATTTTGCAAGTCTCCAAAAGGAGACTGTCATGCTTCATGACAGTCTGAAAATAAATACATTTGTTGGCATCACCGAAATTGTTTACTTTCGTTATTTTTTTAACACTCCTTAGCCCAAGGGCCTGGCAAGTATTCATCATTGAAATGAATGCGTTGACAGGATGCCTCCCTGCTCTTTTGGAAACGTTCACGGCTGCTTTTTCTCCAGGTTCTCGGGCAAGCTTTCCTCCCGTTTCGCCAGCGGCCCCGCTCACCTGGCACCGTGCAGCGGCGGCGGCGGCGTTCCCACGCCCAGCAGAGGGCAGTGAGCGCGCGCGGCGGCGGCGGCTTGGCGGGGACCGCGCCCCTGCGCCCCTGCGCCCCGGCAGCTCCCGGCTTGGAATGCGCGTGCACAGGCGCTAACGTGCATTACACAGCGACATTCCAGGGGTCTCTGCTAGGGGACACGTCCTATGCGTGCAGCTCGTAGGACCAAAGCCTTGCAGGCCGCAGCGGCGGCGACTTGCCCTTCCGCGCCTCCGCGTCCTCCTTCCGCTGCCCCGAGTCCCGTTTCCGCCCCGCGGTCCCCGCCCTCGGCGGCTACACGTCACCCTGAGTCCAGCGAGCCCGGGAGCGCGGACTCCTGGTGTACTTGCTTTGTGGCTTTGGTGCTGCCTCGCTGGGTGAGCGCTGGTGCAGGTGTGAAAGCGGAGACGGAATCCAGGGGAGGGGATTATTGAAATCATGCAGCCTTTCCCGCCCGGACACCCCTTGCTCAGCCGCACTGCGTGCGCCTTGCGCTCACTCCGAGCTCCTGCTGAGCCCAAGCCACTGCCATCTTCGTCCAGCCTCCATCGGGATCATCTACCCTGATCTGATCAGCCGAGATGAGATGGTCTCCGAAAGCTACAAGATCCGGGAGAGACTGCACAAGGCCTGCGCCCGCAGGTGGAGGGGAAGCGAGTCAGTAGGACAGAGGGTGACACGGATGACCCTTCTTGGTGGAAATGCCTCTGCTGAAGGCCCTGAAGGCAAAGGTACAGAAAGGACAGTAATGGCTGCTGTACATAGTGTATTGAACCATCATTTGCAGGAAACCAGTTTCACAAAAGAAGTCTAGACATACATCAAAGATTCCATGAAATCAATCAAAGAAAAAGTTGACGAACAGAGACCAGGAAGAGGAAAACCTTTTGTGACAGGGGCTGCTGAACACATTAAGCACATCCTCACTAATGAAACACAACAACAGAAACAGGTTTTTTTTTTTATTGTTGAAAACATACATCCAGATGGCAGGGTTGCTCTACTAAATTACCATGAGGATGGTGGAACCCCTTTATGATTTTCTTTAAGGGTGGGTTAGAAATGGAAAAATGTTAACAAATTTGGCAATTTGCATCTAGCACCTGTTATGGTAATTGGCTGCTGCTTTTCATCCATACACCAGGACTAGGACAAATGGGACTGATGTTATCTTGAGCTCTTCATTTATTTTGACTTTGATGTATTTGGAGTGGAGGCGTTGTTTTTAAGAAAAACGTGTCATGTAAGTTGTCTAAAAATAAAATGCATTTCAACTCAAGAAAAAAAAAAAGAAAAGAACAAATGATGAAGGAAGAGTAGCTAACTTGCATAGCTACTAAGCAGATCCACAGCATCTCCCACGTCAATGAACCTGGGTCAATGATATGTGCACACAGAAAATTTGCAGAAAAATTCTTGTGCTCTAAGTGAAATATGGAATCAGAAAGCTTCAAAACCAGAAGAGGCCTGCAAACTGGGGTTGTGTGAATGTCAGCAGAAATCTATGAATTACTGTCTCAGGGACTAGATTGACTGCCTTTGCACAATTATATAAAACTGTCAGTGTTTTACCACAATATTAGAGCATGGAGGAACAGCCCTTAAAATCTGGGAATAAAATTGCCCACCATCCATGCAAAACTGAGACACCAGAATAGAAGTGAAACTGATTGAAGGAAAAAGAAAATTAAATTTCTTGCATACCTGAACTTACGGTTTGAAATTTATACCTGTTATGTATGCTTCTTGTATTTTCTTTGTGAGTGTGTGTGTTCCAAATTGTAGTTTGTAATATGAACCATTTCACATATTTTTATTTTCCTTAATGCTTTAGAAGTTTTCCATTCTGATTTTAATTCTACTGTGGTTACTTATTTCTCCAAAGTCTCTATCAAAGCAAACTATATTATTTTTCTGTCAAAGCAAAATGTAAAATTTTTGTTTACTCCTTTCTTTGTAAAATAAGTTAGTAGTTCTACTTTTATTTCATCTTCCTTTCTCTTTTTTCGTTATATAATCTGCTATTTGAGACCTAGTTTATATTACAAAAATTTTATTTTGTACAAAAAAAGTTTTATTTTGTACATCTTATATTTCAGTAATTTTCCAAAGTTACATTTCATTCTTTATACATATTTAAAAGACTTTAGACTTAATCCTATGTTTAAAACCATTGCTTGTATTATAGACCTATTTCAACCTTTCATTATAATTCACCTCTTAGTTCGTTAGAAAGGTGCTTAAAACATATTTTGTGTGATTCTTTTTGTTTGCCTTTTTCCCCAAGAAGTACATATATTGTCTATTTTTTTAAGCCCATGTATATTTGAAACTGTATTATTCCCACATGAACTTCAGTTGGCTGGCAATCAATTCTTGGATCACAGCCTCTCCCTTTTCTCTGTAGACCTTGCTCGCTTTTCTTCTGCTAGAGCAGAAATATAAAGCCAACCAGATATTTGTTCTTTTATAAGAATCCTCTTCTTCTATCTATGTGTTTGTAGGACTTTTGTACTACTCTTGTAATGTTATAGATTACCACCAAAAGATTGGGAGTGTATCTCTTTTCGATGATTATACATGGGCTGCAGTGAACATTATCTCTTATTTATGTCATGCATTTTTTTTTTTCTTCCTGAAGCAAGTTTTCCTCAGTAACAACTCAAGTACTAAGGTGAGCTTACTGTTTCTGGTTCCCATTTTTCCAACATTTTAAGCCCCTTTCTAAGTAAATTCTACATTACAGATTTTCTAGTGGGAGAGTGGACAATGAAGAAATAAATATGTAATGGAATGTCAGATATTAGTAAGTACTATGAAGACAGATATAATATGTTCAGCCTAGTGTAAGAAGTTAGTATTTTAGGTTGAAGGAAGGCTTGTACTTCCGTTGTATTTATGAATTCCTGTTCCTCTTCATGACAAACACCAAGGTTCTCAAGTATCTTCAGGGGTACAGTATCATTAGGAGCTAGGTAAATGTGTCGAATCCTGATCCCACTTCCAGATACTTGATTCTGAGCAGGGGTCCTTAAGTCAAATGTTGAGAAACAATGATATGATGTCTTACTTATACCAGGGGTGCCAAAAAAATGTATACCACTGGATACTTTGGTCAACGTTGCTGAAGCAGTTCACCATAATGAGAAGTGTCTGGATGCTGATGGTAACCACTTTGATCACCTCCAGTAATTGTAGTAGTCAAACATGACTTGTACTCATCTTTTGTTGTCGGTATATATTATTATAATTTTAAGAGATTTTTCCTTTCTTAAAATGTGTATACATTTTTTTTGGCACCCTCTGTATACTGGTAAAACTTAATTTTTTTTTTTTTTTTTTGAGGGCAGTGTCACTGGCCTTCACATGTGGGATCGAACTGGGGCCGCTGGCTTCCCAAGCCAGTGCTTAACCACCGCGCCACTCGGCCGGCCCTGGTAAAACTTAATTTAAAAATCTGATTAAAAAATAAGCAGAGGAACTGCTGAAAAAGCCCAAAGATAGTAATGAGGTGAAAGCAAAAGCTATGAAGCTATTGTACTTTTTTGAAAAGGAGAAAAGGCAGCTTTTTTCCAAGTAAACAAGGATGGAAAAGTTTTAAAGAGATCAGTGTATATTTTTTGGTGAAGGGAAAGGTGTGGCAATGTGCCTTGAGATAAAAAATTGGTAAGCTAAAATAAATTATGAGAGCTGTCTTCTATCCTGCTAAAGCATTGAATCCCTATAGTGTGTGTGAGGGAATTATATATTAAAATGTCCCAGGGTCTTTTTTTTTTTTTTTTTTTTTGGCTTTCCCAGAAGCTGACCTTAACCCAAGGGTTCATGTGCAAGCAGTTCATTGAAAGTGTTAGGAACAAAGGTGAGGTAATATAGGGAAGCAAAGGAAGTGTCATTAAGCTAGCTACCACAGTGTGAAAATGGAGTCTAATCCCTGGGGAAGCTCTGGAAAAAAGTGCAAAATACACCTATAGGAATTCCCCTAGCCAGGGAATGATGAGAGCTGAAACACCAGTGAGTCACTGCTAATTAATTGTCTTTGGGGATATCAGTTTACTGGCACTCTGTCCTGCTGTGATTGCCAGGAAAACGGTTCTGGCAGTCCAAAGGTAGTCTCTGACAAAGATGTAATAAGTAATTGTTGGAAGCCATGCTGGTATGCATGGAAATTATGGTTACGGATAGGATGTTGACAATGCCTGCTACATTAAGGCATTTTTCAAACAAACCAGCCTGTGCTCTTCTCTTCCCTTCACCCACTACCCCAAATTCTGACCCCTCTTTAATATGACAGTATTGAGAAGAGGTGCAAGTAGGCATCTCTCCTTCAGAAAGATGCCCCAGCATTGAATAGCATCAGTTTATTGGTTAAAGGCCATAGAAGTTGAATGAGAAAAAGTTTCCATGCACTGAATAAAGGAATGGTGGGACTGGGAGACTAGGGAAGAGAAAAACACTTTTTAAGGTTTCTTTGCAGGAGTATGATTGTGAGTCCACAAGAAATGAATTAAAACATTTCCTGGAGTTGAGGTGAAAATTGCAAGAACTCGTATGATCCAGTCAGCCCTATCTTTGAGATACAGTAACATTAGGTGTTCTGAGCAAAAGGGGTGAAAATCGTGGCTGTGGGAGTTATCATGGTTTATGAACTGATTTGGTAAGTTGATGAAAGGCTAGAGTCTAGGGATTTAATGGTCCCAGGGAGAAGGGCAGAGCTGGAATGTCTGAGCATGGAATTCTGCTAGAAAGGTAAGAGAAGTCAAAAGGGGCCACAATGTACTGAAAGAATACAGAAGGGGAAAGAAACCAGAGGTTATATGATGACAAAGAGTAAGTGCAACAAATATGGAGAAAACAGAGCCGAAAGAAAGGATTAGATTGAAGTGGAGCCTTGTGATTTTTCAAAGTGGAGCAATTCAGAGTATCAGACTATGACTGAAATGACATGAAGATTAAAGTTTGGAAATGTGGAGCTTGAGAAATTATAAAGCCAGGCCTTCTGATTATATATATATATATATATATATATATATATATATATATATATATGCAATAAGGTCCAAACTTATGAACATTTGAGTTGCAAACATTCGCAGATGCAAAACAAATTGCGGAGGTAGCTCACGTGTGTGAACTCAGGTATGGGCCAAACTCTATCTTGCCCTCCATCTCCTACTGCTGATGATCCTTCAGCTCCACCATCTCCTACCTACTCTCCCTCCTCCAGTTAGGAACTCTCTTCTTGTCAGTTCACTCCATGGAATCCCCAATATGCCACCATTTTAAGGTAACTGTATTGTACCATCATTTTTAAAGTAACTGTAAAAGTAATAGTTTATTTACAGTATTTGTGTATGTGTTTAGTTTTTTTCATGCTTTACATTGTATATTTGTGTCAAAGGTGTATAAGACTCACTTTGTCAGACTTACAAATGAATCTGACTTAACAAACGTTCTCCCAGAACGGAACTTACTATAAATATATATATATAAATATACATATATATATATACATATATATATGTATATATATACACACACATACACACATACAGTTTTCCTTTCTTAAAATGTGTATACTTTTTTTGGCACCTTCTGAAAATATATTATATATATTATATTTAGAGGGTGCCCCCAAAAAAGTATACACATTTTAAGAAAGGGAAAGTGTATTAAAATTGTAATACTCGATATATATCAATAACTAAAGATGAATACAAGTCACATTTGACATCTGCAATTATAAGAGGTGCTCAGAGTGGTTGCCATCAGGGTCCAGACACTTCTGATTATGGCAAACTACTGCTTGAGCAATGCTGACCAAAGTGTCCACTTGTACATATTTTTTTGGCACCCGCGATATATATGATGGCAAGGGATAAAAGGAAAAAGAAAATTATCTGCCTAGCATTAAAATTATGAAAGAAGATGATGTGTGGGATGTTTTGTAACAATTAGGAGATGCTGCAGTAAAGATTTGGAAAGAATGACATAATTTTTTAAATTATGCATCATGCAAAATTATTTTGGTATTTGACTCAGAATATAATCTGTTTCATTTAATACTACCCACAACTTAAGTCTTTCTGATTCACACAGAAGGAAATCAATTGAGAATAAGCTCTTCTTCAGTTTTAAACATTATTTTATTTGTTTACCTGAATGACAACATTTTGAATTTTATAGTAAGCTCCTATTCAATAGAATTACATTATAACCTAAGGAACTCAGTTAAGAGTTTACCAGTCATCCAGGCAGCATTCCACTTCCATAAAGAGTTTGCTCCAATATGGAAACAGTAGGTTCAATCTTTAATCTAAGAAGGCATGTTGGGAAACAATCTTTACATTTTGAACTGTAGCTATCAACAACCGAATTATTTCAGAATCTCCAGTTAAGCAATCAATTACTAAAGTGGAACCTGCATTTCAATATGATTTCAGGACCTTTCACGTCCTGTCCTCGGATGTCCTGTTCTAGAACACTGAGGATTCAGTGGGAACAAGACAGATGTGACTGAAATCTAGGAGGAGGAGGAGGAGATGATCAACATTGAACAAATAGTCACAAAAGTGATTACCATTGAGAAAGGAGAAATAGAGAGTTTCTTTTTTCTACATAACTTTTTAGTTTATTCTAATTGGCAGGAAATATTATAGATGACTACAAAGATTGGGATGACAAAACAAATGTTTCTCATCAACATCTATCTGAATTCCAAGTAAACTTCACACAGTTCTACTTAATGGCATACAAACATAATAAAATATGTTTGTTGAATATCTACTATGTATCCAAGGATTAACATACATTACCTCTAATTAGTGGTAATACCAAAATGTGCAATTGCTATTTTCTGTATAAACATGACTTTAAGCCCTCACTTCCCACCCCCAACCAGCTTTCCACCCCTAAGCCTCTGTCATATGGAAATCTTTATGGCACACCTCAAGGTAAGTATTATTAACTTCATTTTATTGATGAGAAAACAGGGTGATTAAATAAGTTGCCAAAGTCCTCACAGCTTGTAAATGCAAAAGTTATAATTTGAACCCAAATCTTATGGGTTTTTTTCTTACAGTGCTTCAGTTACGGTTGTGTTTCTCTTTTGTGTCTATATTGAGCACTAAATTATATAAAAATATCTAATCTCCATTTGGTTTCTTATACCAGTTTTAGAGGTTCCTTCAACTCCTTTTTTTTTAAAAAAAAATTCAGGTTTATGTCTGAGTAAAAGGAAGGAAGTGATTTTAAGACTGCCAACAAACATTATTGACTGTGTGGCTACATAGCCAGGCTGATGGAGGAGGAGGGTTCAAAGTTGCTATTCCCAGTATTTGGTTAGATATTTCTAATTCTTGTTTTATATTTCCTGTGCAGGTTCTGGGACTATTTGGCCTTAAGCACACTTCTTTGTTCGCTCTGTTTTGCAAAAGAATGAACCATCATACTAGTTGGTTTACTGCCAATGAAATCTACTGGAGAGACACTGAAGAGTGGGAGGAAGATGGAAGCCATGGCTTTTCTCCATCTCTTTGCCCTGGTGTCATAACTGGCAGCAGAGTGTGTTTCCTAATATGTCTCCATGTCCTGCCAGGTGACACTGACCCCTGTGCGCTGATCATGCCACTTCTTCCTTTTGTCCCTTTAGAATGGGAAGGGGCAGGTAATGGGTTCCTATTGTTGTTAATCTCTGGATGGTCTCACTTCCTGTGTTGGGCTTCTCAGTTTTTTTATTACCATTGCAACCATTGCCCTGCAAAAAAATCCTGATGTTTTAGGGCTGGCCGGGTGACAATTGGTTAAGAGCTGGCTTGGGAGGCCAGCGACGTCAGTTCAGATCCCACATATGCGGGCCAGTGACACTGCCCTCTACAATTAACAACAGCTCCACCTGGAGCTGGGCTGCGAGCCCTGGCGACGATGTAGGCTGCAGCCCCTGCTGCAGTGGGCTGCCATAGGCTACAGTGAGTGGCTGGCAACCAGCGTGAGCTGCCAATAGCTGTGGTGAGCGACCATCCAGAGGCTGGCGACTGATCTGCCTCATCCGGGAAGAGCGTAATGACGATACCAACATGGGCCAGTGAAGCAACGTCCTCTGCAACTAGGCTGAAGAACAAAAAGACAGCAACTTGTCTGTTCCCCTTCCCAGATTCCCCAATGCTGTTCCCCTCCCCCAATTCCCAAAAAAAATCTTAAAAAAAAAATCCTTATGTTTTAAATACACAGGTGTTTTTTGTTTTTCTGATCAGATCTTTACATACACCCCAAATACTTTATATTTCATTACAAAGCTTGGTGCCCTTCTCCTCCACCTTGGTATCGCACAGTGATTGCCAGGTGGGAGGTGCTTGAATGAATGAATGAATGAATGAGACGTGTAAAAGGTTTTTCTCTCCTCAAAAGATCTCAGTTACCTCCTCCCTTCTTATTGTTGTCCTGGAATAATGAGGTTAAAATAACAACAGAAAAAGCAAAGCTGTTTTATTCTATACTTGCTGACACATCCCCATGTTGCTCAAGCACCAAAAAAAGTGAATTCACACACACACAAAATAAGTGACATCTGCCCTAATAATTAAAATATAAGTGGAATATTTGAATGTATCAAAGGAAAAAATTAAAAAGAAAAAACAAACAAACTTCATGAAACTAACTTGAGAAGCTGACAATGGGGAAAGCTAAACCTGGTGTGGCTTTGTTAAAACCAAACAGAACTGAACCAGTTTTATTTTAACTCAAAAGTTGTTCTTTCCTGTCATTTTTTTCTGTCAAGGGATTTGAGTTTGAATGAATCATGTGACTAAAGCATTTTGAAAATTATTACTGTTTATTTAATTCAGTAGGAAAGAGGGGAGAATTAATTTTGGTTTCAGAAATTCTAAAAGACGTATTCATTTTTTTTTTTTTAAAGATTTTATTGGGGAATTGGGGGAGGGGAACAGCGTTGGAGAATCGGGGAAGGGGAACAGACAAGTTGCTGCCTTTTGTTCTTCAGTCTAGTTGCGGAGGACGTTGCTTCACTGGCCCCTGTTGGTATCGTCATTGCGCTCTTCCCGGATGAGGCAGATCGGTCGCCGGCCTCTGGACGGCCGCTCACAGCAGCTCTTGGCAACTCACACCGGCTGCCGGCCACTCACTGTAGCCTATGGCAAGCCGACTGCAGCAGGGGCTGCAGCTTACACTGTCGCCGGGGCTCGCACAGCCCAGCTCCAGGTGGAGCTGTTGTTAGTTGTAGAGGGCAGTGTGACTGGCCCTCATATGTGGGATGAGGGATCCGAACCGGGGCTGCTGGCGTCCCAAAACCAGCTCTTACTCAATGCGCCACTCAGCCGGCCCAAGACGTATTCATTTTTAAGAGTGCCATGTCATGTGTGCTCTCTCCAGAGGTCACAGTTTGGGCAGCCCCTGCAGGTATTTCAGATCTGTTTTCATCACGGCAGAGCTCAGTGTACTTTCCTGACATTTCTGGAGGACCTCCTGTGTTTCTTTTCCTTTATGAGGATAGCAAAGGTCACCATGGTGGGGAAGGGAGGGAGTTGTCAGTTCAGTCTTTCGTTGCCTTGATTATGAGAAAAAAAATCTCAGTTCTTACAAAAAGAAAGTGGAGCAAAGTGAAGAAATACACAAAGTAGGCAAAAATCACTTAGTCAGCATCAAAAAGCAATGAGCTGAAAATGATCTCTCTGTGTAAAGAAATTGCACAACATTAAATATTGCTCTGGAATCCAAATTCTCTTATGTCAGTAATATATCTGAACTCTGGGGTGTTCTAATGATCTACTTAGGGTAAGGGACAGAGTAATTCCAGCTGTTGTTTTAAAGTATCCACACAAAATTAAAATAGGTGAACTGCGTAGAGAATAGCATATCCCTGGCATATAGCTACAGTGGTTCCATTTAGAGCAGGAGGAGTGAGGCAATTGAAGGGCTGTAAAAATAAATTATTTAATAATGTATTGTAAAATATACAGCAGTATGGCTCATGCAGAGAGCTGGAAATACAGCTCTGTAGCTGAAGTGGGGGGAAGAACAGATATCTCAATGCCTTCTAAGCTCCCTGCATTTGTCTATTTTTCTTGATTAAAATTGTAGAGGATTTTAGAGACTCATAGATTGAATTATTGACCCTGTTCTTTGTCTCTTCTGGGGCCCACCCCTTCATGTAACTGGACATTCCTTTCTCTAAAGCAGAGTGTCTTTCCCAGCTTTTTTTGCTTTGGCCTTTGGGATATGAGACGATGTAAAGCAGGCAGGAAGTTGAAATTCACTTGACGATGTGGGTTTGACCTCTTGCATCTCTGCATTTCTGCTCTTATTGTGGGGAGAGCTTCTCTTGGTAGCTGCTGCCTCTTTTGCCTCTATCCTAGAATGAACGCACATAGAGCAGAGTCATCTGACCAATGGATCCAGGAGTGAAATAAATGCTCATTGCTTTTATGTCACTGAGGTTTTGTGGGTTTTTTATTTTTTTTGTGTGTGTAGCATTGTTGCAATGGTTAGCTGACACATAGGAGATCACTACATAACACCTCTTCTTACTGCCTAATTTCAGAATCAACTGAGAGGAGGAGACAGGGAGAGGAGAGAGCAATCAGCAGATAGAGAGCAAATAGTATCATTATTATGAAAATCCTTCTTTGGAGGATGAGGCTTAGGTGTGTTTGCACACTGGCTTTCTACTGCTGACCCCTGAATCACACAGGCCTCCTGATGGAGCTATAACAGATTTGGCATGTAGAGGCTGCATTTTCTCTTTGAAACTCACCCAGGAAGAAAACAGAAGGGCTGTATCTGGCAGGCACATCCCAAAGCAGAGGGATGGGGAGGGGTGAAATATGCATACCTAGCTCTCATTCTCAGTTTTATCCATAAGATTATTTCCATCTCTAAAACTCACTAATTAATGCTTACTTTTCAGTATTCTATAAGGGTTAAATTAAAATAGAAATAAAACACCAATACAGTGCCTAACATAGACTGTGCTCAACATCCTTAACTTTATTCTTTCTCTACCCTCATCTGCCTCTGTTTTTTGTCCTTGTTTATCTATTATTCTTTCAGTGTCTCCTCTTCCTTTTGACTTTGTTACCGTACCTCCATCTTTCTAATTCAACTCTAAATTAATGATAATATATACTATGTTGTATTTTACCTTTTTTTGCTCCTTTTCTTAATTTACAAATCCAATGCGTTAAGTATTTATTTCCTTCTATAAACATGTATCAAATTAAATTAAATTCCTTTAAAAAAAATCACTTGAAGATGTGGGTTTGACTTCTTGCATCTCTGCATCTCTGCTCTTATTATGAGGAGAGCTTCCCCTGGACCAGTGGATCCAGGAGTGAAATAAATGCTCATTGCTTTTATGTTACTGAGATTTTGTGATTATTTTTTGTGGAGAATATGCCATTGATTTTCACTTTTTAGGTCATTGGCTCCTAACAATATTATCTTGCATCCTCTCAGTATGTTTCTCTCAAATTTCTCATCTGTTTTCTATTTGTACTTAATAATTTCTATGGAGAACTTACAGTTTCTAATTTAATATGTGTTTGAGCTGATGGTACTTTTGAAATCAAATGTTGTAGATAATTATATATCAAAGCAATATGTAGGTCACTGTTATATTTCCATTTTAATTGCTACCTCTTTTTTTGTTTGTTTTTGGTGGATTTTAAACATCAATGTTGAGGAATTGACACAAGAGGTGTCAAAAAAGTCAGCACAGGGCCTAGATGAAATAGTTACTCCATCACCAGATGAAAGGAGGAAAGGAAGAGAGGGAGGAAAAGAGGAAGAAGTGGAGAAGGAAGGGGGAAAAAAAAGAATAAATTCAAGAGCTGTCATGTGGCAGGGAGATAGAAACATGAAAGGAGTGAATAAAAGCTATTTGTTCCAAGGAAACAAAGGGACAGTCAGTCCCATTTGCCTTAGAACACAGCGAATCATGAGCAAAAACCAGGGAAACCTACAATGTGATGGGGGTGGGGACTCAAACAGCTTCTGAGTTCACTGACAAGACAGTCTGTATAAAGGTGATAAATATAAAAGTTCTGAATCCATCCTCATTTGTCACTTCTAGCTTGTTTCTGGCTTTTGGACATACAGGCAATGATGTGAGGAAAGATCTAAATAACTTAAAAACTTTATGTACCAAAATAGTTGAGGAAGACAAAATAATAGTGACAGTAGAACAGTATGACAATATCAGTCTATCATCAAAATGCATTTTGGGAGCTCTTTGTTAGGGTAAAATATTTCCTAAGATTTGAGGAAAATACCTTCTTTTGTTTTATAGATCATTTTGTGAGCATTGAATGGACCTAGCTCCACGTTTTTCTTTTGTACACACTCCCCTACCGAAGGCCTGCAAACACTCTAAGCATTAGAAAAGGGAAAGGCAGAACAGTTCATCCTCAACATCAATAACATTTTGCCTCTTGTAAAGACTGGCTGCTCTCATATTCCCATATTTAGTAATGCAGGGAATAACAGAGGGAGATGCATTAATAACTCTGGCAGGTTTATACAGCAGCTCCTGAAGGTGAAAAAGGAAGAAAACTATGGATATAGTGTGCATTTTAGCCGGATCACAGGAAACTTTTTAACTGAGCTATTTTAGACAGTTTTTGTGAAGCATCCTTCTGACAGTAGGAAATATTAATTTCCAATGTGTGTGACTTGTGATTTGATCTGTCTCTAGCATGTGTGGCAGGCTTGGGTTTATTCTGGCATCCTCAACTAGCCTAGAATTATGGGGTCAACATTTTCCTAGCCCCTCTCCTGAGCACAGTAAATGGAGGGAGGTGTGCTCTGCTTTATTTCAAGGAAGGCGTCTATTTCCTCTTGTCTGAGTAGGATGTCTTGTAGCCATCATGCAGAAAATCCAAGTGGGGCTCAGAAGCGAACTAAAATGAGTTTACCCCACATCCCATAACCAACTCACTCAGCAATATCATTACAGTGTATGCCTGAAGCATTTTATATTTTTATCCAGCTTTTCTACTTATTCTTGAGCTAGTCTATAATAAAGGACTTTGCAAATATCAGAAGTGGTAGCACCATACAGAGATGAATTAACATATGGAGAAAGTATTTCTTTATTTTGTTCGTTCAGCAGCAATGAGTATTGAATTTTATTGAATTTTGTCTTGGCTTCTAGTGAAATCATCGTAAATTTTTGGCTTTGATTTATTGATTGAATTAATCATACAAATAAACATTTTAACATTAAGCCATTTTGGTATTTCTTGATTAGAGCTGTCTAAATTAAATGTATTATTTTTAGCATATGACTGTATTCATTTTGCTTATTTTTTATTTAGGGGTTTAAAAATGTATTTCTACAAGGAAATAACTACTTTAATTTTTAAGTGCAGGTTTAATTTCTTCTTGGGAAAAAATGTGATTAAAAACTCTGAGTTTTAAATTTTTAAGTGATTGGTTTTTCTTGTTCATACTTTTATTTTTACATTGGTTTTATTGCATTGTATTCAGAGAATGTGCTCTATGCCATTTATATTTTTTATAATTTGAGACTTCCTTAGTGGCCCAATAAATAGTCAATTTTTGTAAATTTTCCATGATTATTAAGAAATAAATTGTATTGTTTGTAAGGTACAAGTTTGGAAAAATTAGTAAATCATATTAATTATATTATCAGGTTACCTACATATACTTTCTGCCTACTTTATCAAGGACTGGACGGTTTATATTTTCTATTAATATTTTGTTTTGGGATGTTTCTCTTTTCAATTAAGATAGTTTTGATATCATATGTTTTGACATAATATTTTTAGTACATATAGGTTACTCCATAACTGATAAACGGACACACACCACAACATATTTGTACATGCACAGACCCACACATGCACACTGTTTGTTGTGATTTATCAATTAATGTCTTGATCCATTAAATGCAATTTCCTTGCATTTCTTTCTTCTTACAAATCATAGTTTCATCACTTCTGTTTTAAATTTATATTCATCTATTATATTGTTTATGAAAGACATATTGTTGGAGTGTTTATAAATTTAAACTGATAGTATATATTTTTGATGGGGAGGTGCTTAATGTATTGACATTTATTGTTATTCCTAAGATATCTGATTTTATTTAGATTGTCTTATTTTATGCTTTCTTGTCAGGCTTATTTTTATCACTTTCTTTTACTTTGTATTCATTCTCCCTCCACCACCACCACACAGAATATATCTTCTAAAAATATCCATTCTTTTATGTGACTTTATTAACATCGCTATGAAAAAATCAAAACTCCATATAATTGAGTAACTCTTTTGCCATAACCATCCACACATTATGAAGGATTCAAAATTTTAAAAGAACATCATTCACAAATGAGTAAATGAATCTATTACTTGGCCCTTTAAGCTGAATAGTCTACCAGTATCTCATTTCTATAGTACGGAGGCAAATGAAAATCGATTAGCATGATCCCAGTTCTATTCCCAAATGTCGTGCCCATATTTCATCAACTAAAACTTATGAAATGATATTTAAATATAGTATAAATGTTTACATTTAAGTATTATTTTAACATTATATGTGTTCTTAAGGATAACAGTGTTGGGACTCTTTTTAAATGTTCTTTTTATTTCTTAGAGAGATATGCTGAAATATTTACATGAAATGACACATACACAATTTGTTTTGAAATACTATGGGAGACAGTTCAGCACTTGAGAGTATGGAATGCTATGGAACAGCAGTGGGAGAATTCAACATTGATTGTTTATCCTGTTGTCCTAAATGTGTAGGTAACTTATAATCCAAAACATTAAAGCAATGTTATCCGAGAATTTTTTTGGCTTTATTCCAGTGAGCCTAGGAACTGGAAATAACTATAAAAGAACACATATTACACTCTAGAAGAGAAATATTTTATATCAAATATGTATGATACATTTTCTCTGGCTCTTTCTATCAAATCAGATTTTTAAAAATGTAATGGAAAGAGTTCTTACTACTTTACTATCTCTTTTTAACCCTTAACACTGATACACTGATCTGATGTTTCCCCCACTAGTTTCTGAAACAAACACGTCTCCCTTACAGGAGCACCTGGAAATGTTATACAACACAGAATGGTTTTGTTTTTTTGTTTGTTTGTTTTTTAGCTGAGCCATCCTGCCAACAGCTCAACAGCAACTCAGCTCAGGCTGGCATCGAACCGCCTGCCGTTGCTCAGAGCTCAGCTCGCACTTTTGAGCGAGCTCTTAACCAACTGAGCCACTCGGCTGGCCCACACAGAATCTTTTAATAGTATTATGTTGCCCTTGGTTTAGCACAAAGAATTTCGTTAGCAGGGAAACAGGTGGTCTTGGTCTAGATCAGGGGTCGGCAAAACTGCAGCTTGCGAGCCACATGCGGCTCTTTGGGTACATACATGTGGCTCTGAAGTAAAACTGAAAATGAAAATAATACTATCATAGTATCATTTATAAAAATTTTTAAAAGGTATTATTCACATAATGGTGATTTCATTTGTTTTACGGCTCTTGAATAATTTTTAAATTGTTTTGAGGGACAGATTTGGCTCTTCTGTCTCAAAAGTTTGCCAACCCTTGGGTCCAGATAATATTTGCTTTCCCCCTAATTGGCAGCCAAGCAGCAGTGTCTCATTCTGTAAAATACAAAGATGGCTTATATCAGTGTTAACCATTTTTGTTTTTGAAGTAGATCTTTACTTTTCCAAAGTTAAATCTTATGTATTTAATCATGTGTATGTGTGTATGTATGTAAATATACACACGTATAATCCAATAGAACTTCATTTCACTTTCTCCCTCACTCAGGCCTTGAAGCATCGGCAAGGAACCTAAAACCTCTGAAAAAAACTGATGTGGATCTTTTATAGCTCTAATTTCTTTCAATTCAGCAGTAATTAAAATATCTTTTATTAGACTTGCAATCCTCATTCCTACACTTTGAAAACTAGACCATTGTAAAGTTAGATGATGGAACAGTGATGAAGAAATTTGGAATCCACGACTATAATACCTTAAGTGGAGGAGAAAACAGAACACAACAACGAAAACCCCTAAAGAAACAAGTAGTGAGAGTTCTTGGCAACACTAGCCTTGCATTTTATTTCCCTTTGGTTAATTAAGAATGATTCCTTCAGATTGCTGCTTAACTGAGAGTGCACTCTTTCCAAGATTCATGATGTTGTTCAGATGTTGCACCTCCTACCAGTTGGGGTGCTCGTTCTCTTAAGTCATAGTACATATTTGCCCTTCTACCAGCAGCATATTGGGGGTCCCATTCATCTGCATTCTTGCCATTATATTATCAAATTCTAACTTGCATTATCTCATAGGTATGAAAATTTAAGCATCTTTGGTATATTTATAGCCAGCCCATTCTTCACCTCTCTGGGAACTAGCTGTTCATGTTCTTTCCCCACTTCCTAATTTTCTTCTTTATCAGTTTGTAGGAAACATTTTATATTCTGGGTATTAACTATGTATGAATTATGTACTGTCAGGAACTCAGCTGAGCTGGGAGAGTGAGCTGAGCTCTTAGGTACCAGAGCAGTCCATTAAAACAACAAACCAATAATGAAAGAGCCACAGGCCTTTAATGACTCACTGCCATGGATAAAAGCAAGAGGCTAAAACCTGAGAAATCGCTGATTCCTCACTTCTATTCTGTTTTTCATCATGGAAAGGCGGACAAGTTGAGTGTCAGGTAGATTAGCCTAGAGTCAAGGGGTTAGGGTGTGTGTGTGTGTGTGTGTGTGTGTGTGTGTGTGTGTGTGTGTGTGTCGGGGGAAGGGGGGAAGGGGGAAGGTTTATTCAGAATGTGGGCTGTTCTTGTCTTACGATGGAGGGACACCTGAACAAAAGGCTCCAGCAGTTTTATGAACCTTGGCATGGGGAGAGGATGGGGGGAAAGGCTAGGAGTGGATAAGTACTGAGTTACAATGTTACCAGGTGAAGGTCCGGCTGCTCATCGCTTGTAAACCAATAATAGAGAGACAAGATTGGTGGAAAGAAACGTAGGTTTATTCAGAATGTGGGCGTTCTGGGACAGTGGAGGACTCCTGTCCAAAGGCCATCTCCCTATTCCTAGCGGTCAGCGGGTTTATAGGTACACAAAAAGAAGCAGAACAAAGGAAAAGGGGAGTTAGTCATGCGACTTGCCCCAGAGAACATCGCCTGGGGTCCAGTTTGTTCCTCGATGGTTATCACAAACCGCGTCTTATGTGATTCATATGTCATCTGACAGAATATCACAGTCCAGAATTGCAGCTTGGTTGCCAGTGGTTGAGTGCAAGTCGGTGTTCTGCTGATTAAACAGATTAACGAGGTATGCATGTAGCCTTGGGAAAAAAAGGGCTATTAAATCAGGCAGTGCGGGAGAGAAAGAAAGAAGGGGAAAAAAAATCATAAACTACGAAATAAAGTAAATCAAACTATAATTCAGTAAACCAAGCTAGATTGCTAAATCCTTAAAAGTATAGTGTCACCCTTACAAGAGTGAGGAATAGTGTCTTCAAGGTTTCCCCTCCTCTCCCAAATATGTGAAGGGCACCACAGCACTAGGGGCAATGCCTAGTCCTTAATTGCAACTTCCTTCAGAGGCTGTAAAGGAGAGAGGGCAAAACGCTGGATGTGGCGAGGGGAGGGTTGTTTCTCCATGAGGCCTGTGAGGTGCAGCCTTTGTAATTGTCTGTGGTCAGGCCTGAAAAATCCCACATAGGGTTTTAACCAGGAGGAGGACTCCTCAGATGTCTCCCGTCTGTATGTGGTTTGTTTTTAACTCCTTAACTAACTTATACTTCTTTATTTATTCTTTTCTGTCCCAAAGTCACAAAGGAGTCTCTTATCATTCCTAAAAATCTTATGCTGTTGCTTCTCATATTTAGGACTTCAAACTCATATTGATTTTTGTGACATATGGGTATAATTTATTTTCCCATATTTAAAAACACTCATTTAGCACCATTTATTGAGTTATTCATATTCTTACTATTGCTCAGTAGTGCCACTTGTCACAAATGAAGTTTCTACTTATGTGTGGTTCTGATTTAGGCTTACTAGTCTGTTCTTTGGGTTTGGATGCCCCTGAATCAACACAATATTGTCTCAATCATTGTTGCTTCCCAATAAGCATTAGTATTTAATTGGATAAATCCTTCCATCTTGTTCTTCCTTCTCAAAATTGTCTTGGCTGTTCTTAGCCATTAGTTGATGCATATACATTTTCAAACCAGTTTGTTGAGTTGAATAACAAACTTGAGGGATTTTGAGGAGCACACATAAAACTTATAGGTTGAGATATGATAATAAACATGTTTACTATGCTGGAGTCTCTCCTGCCTATACTTGATTTATCTCTTTAATATCTTCCAGTAAAGTGCTATTTGCTCCATTAAGGTTATACATTAATTTTATTAAGTTTATTCCTCCTTGATATTCTTTTATTTTTATGTTTTATTGTTACTATGAATTCTATATTTAAAATTATCTTTTCTAATTGTTATATATATATATATATATATATATATATATATAATCTTATGTCCAGTTACTATTCTTTTATAAAATCAAATACTTTTCTGTAGATAATTTTTAAATATACAAATACATTATTTTGAAATAATGCCCACTTTGTTGACTGTGTCTTCATTTCTTTTACCCGTCTAACTGTACTTCTATGGCTTTCTTTATGATAGTCAATATATTGATGATAGTGAGCATTGTTATCTGAATCTTGAGTTTGATGGGAATGACCCTGACATTTCACCATCAGGTGTGGTATGCTTTGTAAGTCTATGTGATAGGTTCGATTTATCAGTAAAGAAGTTTTCTTGTATTCTAAATTTGCTGTGAATTGTTGTGATCATAAATGCTGAATTTTATTAATACTTTGTCTCCATTTAATGAGATGATCTGATAAATTTTTCCTGTAATATATTATGTGGTGATCTCTATTAATAGACTCTCAAATGCTAAAGTGTTCTTGCATTCTTGCCTGAGATCATGTTATTTCAAAATGCACTATTATTATTCAGTTTCTTCATACTTCTATAACAATTTTTGCTTCTATGACTCATGAAAGGCCAGAAGATTTCCTTTCTTCTGTCCTTCACTGGTTTTCTATTGAATTTTTCTTATTGTCTCCTTTCTGTATATCTTGATTTTTATGTTCCCTTCTTTTCTCCTTTCTGAATGTCTGTTTGATTACTGTAGTTTTTTAAAAAACAAACAAACAAACCTCTCCCCTTAAAAGAAAACAAAAAAACTTCTACTGCTTTTTTTCTCCACTGACTTGGAAATTATAAATTCTATTTCTCTTAGTTTTTCCTTTGAAAATTATTTTTAAAAATTATATATAGCTCTGATTAACTCTTACTATGTAATTATTCACTATTTTTATTACCTTTTCTTGATCGCTGAGTTAGACATGATATTATTGTTTTATAGTCTTTTAAGAAAGGCTTACCTACCTTTTTATTTTTATCAATTTTTTGATCATTATTCCTTCTTTTATCTGACACTGTTTTTCTGGGACCATTTTCTTTTTTCTGAAATACAGTTTGTAATTTTCTTGGTTGAGGGTTTACTGGAGGAGAACAAACATATTTTTGGTTGTTGTTCTGAAATGTTTTTATTTTATTTACATTTTTAAACAATAGCTTACTGTGTAAGTAATTACAGGATGAAATTAATCTGTATCAATACTTTGAAAAATTTTTGGTTTATACTACTGAGATTGAGAAGTATGCATTGAGTTTGTTATTTCTTTGTAGGTAATCTTTTTTCTCTGACTACTTTTAAGATCATCTTTGCTTTGTCTTTGTCTTTGCTTTTCTTTATTTTTACTATGATATATTATGGAAGAGTTTTTCTGCATTCTCATTATAAGGATTTGTCTTTCATCAATTATAAAAATGTATCAACTATTATCTTTTCAAATATTGCCTTTTTCTATTTACTTCTTTCTTCGGGAACAACAGCTAAACACATACATGTACACACACACGTACGTATATCATGTATATATAAATGTAGATATACATATTTATATATACACAGACATGCACATATGCATAGGTATATATCTATATATATAGATATAGATATATAGATATATATACCTACATATATTTTTTCTTTGTATTCTTCATGTGTCTTAATCTCTCTCATATTTGTTTATTTCTTGTGCTATTTTTTAGAAATTTAAGTCAGACCTGTCTTCCAGTTCCCCAATTTTTCTCATAAACAATGTGTATTCTGCTATTTAAACCATACTGAATGTTTACATTCAATGTTTACATTTTTTTCTACAATTCCTATTTGTTTACTTTTCAAATCTGTCTATATTCAAAAGTATAATATCTGGATAATTGCTGAGTTTTTATTTCTTTTAGCTCTTCAAGCATTTAAACTTTTAATTTTGTGTTTTGTAGTTTGTGAGGTGTGAGGTCATGTTTGGCCTGACTTTATCTGCTTGACTTTTGGACTTCTGAGAGCTTGGATTAAATGTATGCACTTTAGGTAGAATGATCTGCCAGACACCTGAGGCTCTGCCAATGGGGGCCATTGCATGTAGCTTTCTCAGCTTGGCACTTCCCACACCACCCAGGTGGTTTAAATTAAATGCCTAAACCTACCCAGATTATGCCTGTGTTTACAAATTCTCAAGGAAGACTTTTTCCTCAGTTACAGCTCAAGTTAAGACAGACATATTTTTCTGGTTGTATAGATTTTTGCCTCATTTATCATTTTACAGAGGCCTAGCCCTTCAAAGATCACTGTTTTGTGCAGGGTTGGGAGGGCAGGACTCCGTTTTAATTCTTCACCTGGAGTGGTTCCAAGGCCTTCTTTCTTTTTTCTGTCCTGTCCTTAAAATACAAACCTCTACATAACCCAGATCAGCAACTACGTACTCTGAAGGCTTATAAACTTACCAATTTATAAGCACACAGACCAGTAACCAGCAGATAGAAAACATTGTATATAAAACACATTCAATAAATAAATAGAAAATGTCACATAGGAAATGGTTGATGGGATCAGGAGTGTTTAACTTGGAGAAATTGTGACATTTTTTTAGGGTTGGGGATGAGCAGACAGATCATTTCATAGCTCTTTTTACCCAGCTTCAAATATTTTAAAGGTGAAGTAGTTGAAATGGGTTTGCCCTATGTAATCTAAATGAGCAGGATTAAGACTGATCCATCAATAAATATAGCAGCCATTGTCGTCTGGCAGTGTAAAATATAAAGAACTGAAATAGCATCATTGGATTTATTTATTTATTTTTACAAACTTTGATGATCACATATGTAAAATGTTACCCATGTTTCAAAAATTTAATGTTAAATTATAAACCTTTAACAATGATATTAAGTTTTTAAAACATGACTATTGACTCCACAATATTTCATTATGTGGAAGTGGCATGATTTATTTAACCATTCCCTTATTGTAGAGTTAATTTTTGCTCTTAAGAGGAGACTGAAAGACATCCATATAACCATTTTAATGAGATCTCTGATAAATTCCTTTGCTAATTGCTACAAATGCCAAAAGGTCATGAATAAGTTTTAAAGGCATTTGATATTTGTTTCCAACTTGTTTTCAGGAAAGGTTAAACCAATTTACACTTTCACCGGTAGTACATAATCATGTTTGTCTCATTTCTCTAGTTTCTTTTCTGGATGTATTTATTACAATTTTTAAAAGAGGAATTCATGTTTGCAATCTATAATATTTAAACTATAGGTGTTGCTCATAAAATATACACTAGATTTGTATTTAACATAGATACTTAGAGAGTTGCCAAATGGATTGCTTCCTTTGGTTTCTTTTGCTAGAGAAGACTGTTCATAGTTTGTTCCATATGGGATCTGCTTGAAAGCTGTGTGGTTTTAGATGCCAGCTGCTACTTCCTTTTGCAGCAATAGACAGAATCTAAAAGTAAGTCCATTTTAGACTCCTTCTCATATGACATTTTATCTTCCTACAATACATGAAGTCCTTGATATCTAAGAAATGGTGCTTATTAAAAGTCAGAGACTATATTCTTTAGAATGGAAATTTTTTTATTTTTAAAAATTTAAGGTTTTGGTGTTGAAATTTAAATGTTAGTACAAAAATTATATTGTTATGGGTGGTGGATAAAACTGTAACTGCACTTGCTAATGTATTTCAATAAGTAAATCAGTGATCTAGAATATTTGTTGCTATTTCACACTGAAAAATACTGTGCAAACTTTCTCTGGGCAGAGGTGTGATATGTGATCAAATTACCTCATTACATCAAAAAAGTGAGTACTCCACTGTCATGAATTAACCTCATTCATTTATACCTTGAAATAAATTTAAGCAAATTCCTTATGTTGTACAGAGTATCTTCATTTAAATGGTCCTTTTTAGAGATAATGAAAGGCTTCTTCCTTTGTAAAGGCATCAGGAGTCAGTCTGTAAATAGGGGAGTAGTTTTTAATGACAGACAACTTTCCTGTTATCCCTGAAGGAACATTGCATAAGCAGCCACCGACTCCTCAGACAAGTAAGGCTTTGACCTCAATGCCTCTTCACCTTATTGCTATATAAAATTTGGACACAGAAGCTATATGCCACTGGAACTCATTTGCTTTTACAATTGAGCTCAGTAATGAATATGATGAACTACAAGGTGCTTTTTATTTTCTCTACTGCAGTCATCATTTATAATTTAGAAATGCTTCTTTTGAGATCTTTAATAATTGAATTTTGGGAAAGAAACTATCATAACTGGAAAAAAGCCATAATTATAGGGAAAAATATATCTGTGCCATCTGTCTTTTAATTAGTCACGAACTGTTTTAGTCTCGAACTGTTTATATTTTAAAAGATAGCAAGACACAAACAGAAAATGTAAACGCCACCTACTTTGAAAATTAGTTAAATGAAATATTGTCCTTTATGATCTCTCAGAAGTGTCAACCTGAAGTTTAAGATTCTCTATTGATCAGCCTCCCAGACTTTAACTCAAGTTACATGGCTGCAGAAATAGGGCTCTTAACCATTGCACTGTGCTGTTGTCTGCTCTCCCTCTCCCTGCCGGGTTTAAAGTCGCTCATGATTCCTTGTTCCCTGATATGCTTCTCAGAGAGACTACTCTCCTTTTCCACTCTTCCCTGCACACTCTGCTCATCCTGTCCTCCTACCCAGAGGTCCCCGTCTTTTTGCTATCAGTTGAAATGCTTCCTGTCTGATTAATGCCATATTAAACACTGACATTTTACTTAATATGGATACAGTATAATGTACCTCTCTATCTTGCATATATCACGTAACTTCAGCTTTAGAATTATACTCAGGTTGTTTATTCAGGATAAAACAGTAGAGTCTTTTCTTTACTGTTTTGAATTAAAACAGTAAAGTCTTATCTTCACTGTTTTGAATTTAGTGCTTTATTAAATTGCATAATATCTAGTACAAATCTGGATATAATAGGCCCTTATTATCTAGAAATAATTAATTTCAGTTCTTTTTAAATATGTACATTTTGCAATGATGAAAGAGTTGAAATGTTATCAAGGTAAAATGTTACAAATGGAAAAATACAAAAAACCATAATTTTCTCTCTTGGCTGTTTGCAACCTTTTAGAATATTTTTTGAACAAAACTAAATAAATATGACAATGCATACTCTTTGGGTCTAATTTTCCCAAAGTATGGAAATACAAGTGGGGATGGTAGGCAGTGAAAGGAAAGTCCCTTGCTACCTGTGGTGAGTATGTATGTGCCTAAAAAACCACAACAGATTACACCTCCATCAGAAGCAAATTGACCATACAGGAATCTGCAAACTCTTCAGAGATAGAACCCCAGTCACAGTCAACTTTGTATCCCCAGGGCTTAAGATGGTTCCTGAAACAACAAAATAATTAATTTTTATTGAGCTAAATTGAACTTTCTTAGTGTTGAAGCAACAAATATTTCTCATACCTAGCAGATTACTTTGAGTTTTTAAGAAAATACTTTTGCTACTTTGTAAAAATATTTGAAACTCTAAATATTAGAAAATATATAATATAAAAATAAAGAATGAAAGCAGAGCAAAAAATTTGACAAACGCACATTAATAGTTATTACCAGGCATTTGACTGTAGCAAATTATTGCAGTTGGATATGGTTTACTTTGAGTCTTATGACAGATTAGATACAGAGAGAATCATATGAGGTGTTATATTTTTTAGTATCTTATAGCAAAAAGCATATAACTTGGGTTATAGTGACAGTTGTATTCTCAGAATACATTTAAAGAGTAGTTTCTCACCTCAGTCCTTACGTAAGGGAAATTAAGTACTATTCTCATAAATAATTACATGCATTTTTCAAATAGTTTCAGAATGTGAAGTTGAATAGTCTTGAATTTGGATCCCAGGTCCTGCTAGTTGTGTAACTGTTGCACATATTCTTTAATCTCTTTAAATTTGAGTTTTCTCATATGTAAGATGAGAATACTACTACTGCCTGTCTTGTAAAATTGTTTTGACTCAATATATAGGATGTAGAAAGTATTCAATAAATTACAGAAATATGATACTGTTATTGTTTCATTGAAAGCTAACTTATGACAGATGCAGGCTAGAGAAATTAAAGGATTTGGAAAATGAGTATGTGTACTACTATCATTCTACAATATCGGATATCTCAAATAATCTTGAGGTAGGTGTCAAATCACAGTCCACTTGGCATGATTTTTATAAGTTTTGTGTTGGTATTTCACATTTCTGGTCATAAATACAGCTGACTATGAGAAATCATGTTAATACCCTGTTGTAAAATTTTAACATCATAGCTTATTCTTCCTCAAAATAAGCAAGCAATAAGAATCTATCTAGAGTAAACCGGTCAATGATGAGAACTCATATTGTCTAAGAGAGAGAAGATGACCTAAGAATCATTGAAATAGGGTTATCTGAGGCCCACTGGTGGAAAAAAAAAAGAGTAAATAATATTTAGGAAACAAAGACAAGTGAAACTTTAAGAAATAAAAAATATATTCATTAAACTAAAACCAAAATGGACAAAGAGTAAATTAGAAAATAATTTATTAAATGGAATATATATCTAAAGAATTGCAGATTATGGAAAAAATGGTAAAAAGTATATTAAAGAGTAGTTAAAAAATATGCCGAGGGGGCTGGCCGAGAGGCTCAGTTGGTTAAGAGTTGGTTTAGAGCACGTGATCTGAGCAGTAGGACCGTCAGTTTGATTCTCACATAGGCCAGTGAACACTGCGCCCTAACCGAGCTGTCACTGAGCTGCCAACAGGATGGCTCAGCTGGTATAACAACAAGATTGCCTGTTCAATGGTGGGCTATGGCCACCCGCAACTAAAGATTGAACTTGGCACCTTCAGCTGAGCTGCAGCCCAGATGGCTCAGTGGATAGGACATGTGCTCTTAACAACAAGGCTAGTGGGTTCGACTCCCGCATGGGATGGTGGCTACGCCTACCCGCAACTAAGATTGGACACAGCACCTTGAGCATAGAGGCCACGAGCTGCCTGCTGAAAGCCAGATGGCGACTGGCGCCTTCCACAACGAAGACTGAAGAACAACTTGACTGGTCCCCTCCCCTAACACTGTTCCCCTCCCCCAATTCCCCAATAAAAATCTTTAAAAAAAAAAAAAAAAGATATGCCTAATGCAATGAAAATGTCTAACTTAAATCTATTTGAAGACCTAGAAAAGAGAAAATTGAAAGACTAGAGGAATAATAATGTTTAAAAAGAATATGACTGAAAATATTCCAGAACTATTGAAAACCATGAATACACAGACCCTGGAAACAAAATGTATTAAAGATGTGTTGCAACTTATAAAAATAAATCCATACATAGACAAATCATTGTGAAACTACATAACACCAAAGACAAAAATCAAAGCCAGAGAAGAAGAACAGACACCTGAACATGATCACAAAAACTCACATTGTCAAACAGGCTCACATAAAACACTGAGGTATATTCAACTTCAGTATCTAGGAAGCCCCAAATGTTACACCCCATTTCCAGAATCCCTTCGCCTCACCAGTATGTACTTGGTTTTAGAGTGTTGAGAGCTGAGTATGGGCCAAGTTAGCACAGAAAAGCCATGGTAATTACCTTCCATTCTTCATTGCAACTGCGGCATATAAACTGCAGGCTATTTACAATGATCCATCTGGATTGAATAGATACACCATGCTAAAAGCATCCCCAGCTATAATTAGTACATTGAACCCCCTGCATGACCCTCATGTATTTCTTAGTAAATTCCACTGGTTAACATTTGCAAGGAGTTCTGTTCAGGGTCAAGCTTGCCTCTGGTGTCTGTGTCTATGTTGATAGAGGAATGGGTTACAGACCCATTTTTATTCTTTCCATTCCAAACTACAGAGGAATAACAACAATAGGATTACAGCAGAATTTTCAACAGCAATGATGAAATCTAGAAGAGATGATTATCGAGAAAAAATTAACTCTGAACTTAGAATTGCATGTTTAACAAAACCTTTTAAGAAGGAGAAAATAAATATATTTACAAATAAAAAAATGAACTGGCTACCTACCAACAGCCCAGAATAAAGCAGCATTTAAAGACATACTTCAGAAGGATCATCTCCAGTGGTCTTAGATGCAAAACAATTGCTGGACAAATAAAATGGTAAGTTTTATTATGCTATTAGGTGAAAATTATATAAACTAATATGACATTTTTCAAGAGGCAAAGAAGAAAGTCTGACAGAAAGATAGACAAACACTGCACTAGTGTGCTTCCCTTCAAAAGCATTCTATGAAAATATTCAGTATCCCTTGGTTCCTGAAGAGGAAAGCCCAAGATTCAGTGACAGGAAATGGCAGGCATATTTAGAGGAGCTTGAAAACACTCAGTGATATGGGCATGGATTACAAGGTGTGGCAGAAATGGGTCTAGAGAAACATGAAGAGGCCTAATGACTGGGGTGGGGAAGGGTTTCTTGTGAGCTATGCTAAGCAGTGTGGATTTTATGCTTTATACATGCCATCACTGTTTCTAATACCCTCTTTTATAACTGCACTTACACTAGATTATGATCCTTTACTTATTTATATTTCCTATTATAGTGTAAAGCCCTCCATAGAAGTGTCTAATTTGCCTTTGCATTATCAAATATTTAGCAGTTTCTGGTACATAGTTATTGCTAAAGTCATGCTCATTAAATGACTAAATAATTAACATTATGTTCCTTGGCCTCCTTAGATAGATTTAAGTATCTTCTTGTTTGTGGCTTCATATAGCCTATGCATATCTACTACGACATGTACTTGTTAAAAAACTTGTCTCTGTTAGACTGTTAACACTATATTTACCTCTGATTTCTGTCATAAAATGCTTCATAAGTATTAGTTTGGTAAACAAATGTAAGTATGCATGCATTAGTAAATGAAACAAAACTCCATAATGGGCTGAGTTAAGTTACAAACACTCTCTAAGGAGGAGAATCAATGGTGCACCGGAGTTTGCTTATACCAGCTCATGAGGTCAATTGAATTGTGTGAGCTAGTTGATATCACATTGGTATCTGGAAATTGGCCGTGATAGAAACAAGGACACCATGGAAATCAGAAAATGCTATTAGGGTGTATTTC
The DNA here is from genome assembly GCA_033961575.1 of Aselliscus stoliczkanus. NCBI lineage: Eukaryota > Metazoa > Chordata > Mammalia > Chiroptera > Hipposideridae > Aselliscus > Aselliscus stoliczkanus. The sequence goes on from CM066733.1 coordinate 126,325,391, forward strand.
ATTTTTGTTTTTGCCAGAAAGCCAGTTGTACACATTCAGAACCCTTATCCTTATGTCAGATGTTTACACATGTTATATCTTGGAAGGAAGGATTTGTGAATAGGCAAGGCAGGGTCCAGTTGCTCCACAACTGTTTTAATGCAGACCTAGATCATTCACCAGATAATCACCTCTCTCCCTCCTTTCAGCCAAACCAAGGATGTGAGACGACTGATGTAATGCTTTGCAAACTGCATTAGCTACGCTAGATGCCTACCAACAGATGACTAATTTTCCACTGGCTGAGAGGTTCTTTTTCACATGGAGGAATGGACCAGAATCATTTGTTGGGTCAGTTCTCTGTAGTTTCTTGAAAGTTACATTATTTGTTATTTATTATCAATCTACAATTCCTCTTCTTTATTTTCATGTTTGAAACTCAGTTTCTGAGTAAAGGCATGATCTTATGCTCATAATATAAATTCAAATGAATGTAACTTTACAAAACGAAGGAACTGAGGTAGGTTTAAGATTTAGTAGAAGCAGAAAATTGTAAGGTGATACAAATGCAAGCCCTAAAATAAATAAAATGAAAATAGCACTAGTAGTTATATTGTGGAAATAGAAAATGGATGAAGCCAATTTTGCCAAATGTCCCATGGTACAGACGACAAGGTGTCTAGCTCATTAGTGCTTTCACTCAGTAAACAATATTGGCAGAACTACGACATGCCAGACCCTGTGCTATGTGCGTGAGTTTCAGTGGTGTGCATATCGGTAATGTTTCCTCCCTCCATGACATCTAGTGGGGGATCTGACAATGAAACAATTAAAATACAGATGTAGTTACATGTTCCGATAAGCAGTACATAATCACTGGCTCCGGCTCCCACCGTAAAACAGGGAAAGCTGCTTCTACCATGCACCCTCCAAGAAAGGTGTCAAACTAGGGAATGTGTTGGAAGGCTCTGGACATATCTCACAAAATCAAAAGGAAAATCAGGATGTAAGAATGGAAGGAAGATGGCAGATCCATGAACCTGGTAGCAGGAGACTGTGCAAGTTTTGTCCAGAATCTTCCTGCCATTTAAAGAACTGAGCTCACCTAACTCCCAGGCTCCCTATCTACTGTTTGGCTCTGAAATCCACCCTTGGATCAAATAACTATGGCTATGTTGACAATGACATTTTCTACAGATATGGCCCTTAGCAATCTTTACTTCCTAGCATTGAGCTTGGCTCCCATCTGGTAATCACCTCAGAAGGTACCAAATTACCAAAGCTACTAAAAATGCATGTAGCAAAGAGGCAGATAAGCAGATAAACTAAGCTAATAGGGGTTGAAGCAGCCCGAGTAAAAGTAGAAGTCTTCTTGACTAGTATTGTCACTCCCAATCCACTCATTAGCCATATTCAAGGACATTGCTACTCAGGCCTGACTTTCTGAAGCCATTTTTTTCTGAAGCAAGAAGTAGCACCTGGTCGAGTTCACTGTGCCCTGTCCTCAACATCAGTTGTATTCTTCAGACCAACTCAACTCATTCAGTCAATTCTTTTTTTTTTTACATACCAGGGTAATTTACACCAAAAAAAGAAAAAGAATACTTGAAGAGAAGAAAATAGTAAAGACAATGACCTTGTGTTAAACATGGAACTCATGTCTGTTAGCCTGGGACCCTGGGGTTTGAATAGCTTGAATCTGCTGTGAAGACCTTTGCCTGTGCTGTCACTCTAGGTAATATAGTGGGCTGGCTAATGGCTACTCAGCTAACACTTAACTCCTTTCCTCTGCATTGTGCTAAGGGCCAGAAAAATTCTCCAGACAGTCAGAGATAGTGTAAAATTTGATCTCTTCTCCCTTTCAGAATGCCTTACCTCCTAATACTATTACCTATACTCTTCCAATGGAAGTTGGGTTTTATTTTCTCCACTGAAACTGTCTTTGCTAATTGCTAAATCTCCTTTGAGTGTAACTCTTTCCTAGAGCGTCTTATTAGCTTTTTTTTTTTTTTAAAAAAAAAAAAACACCATCACTTTCTTAGGCAGTTTTATTTATTACCTTAGCTTCAACATTTATAAATTATGTATAGATACTCTCACTTCTATACGGGTAATTCAGACATCTCACTTTAGTGCCTAAAATCCTATTAAATATGTCTTACTTTCCTTGAAAATGCACATCTTCTATTTTTGCTCTTAAGTGGACATTTGTCATTTGTGTTTGGCTATCTCCTTTGAATACCTCCCTTTATAGTGTAATTCTCACACTATAAGTCCTGCCTTCCTAAAATAAAAGACAGAAAAGTTCTTTGAATCTCCAGTATAAGCATAAGAACTAGATTCGATCAATCAGATTTCATACATTATACTTGTATATAATAATAACTGAAACTTTATGGATTTCTGTAGCACTGATTATTTCTTGTTGAAGTAGTTGATGTCAGATCTGACTGTGGTGTCAGATCTATACTGTGACATTCAGTTGGGTCTCCAAAGTCTCTCCATTTCCTTCAAGATAGCGTACAGTGTCACTAACATGGTCCTCCAAGGAGCTATTATCTTGCATATAATGTTCACCTTATATATAACATCTCAAGGTACACCACTCAAAGGCAACAAACCTTTTCAACCTTTTTACCCTTATTAAATTAAATATAAGTATTTAACTTGCTTTGTCATTGTGTCCTATCCCTTGGGTACAAGTTAGCTATTATTTGACAGAAAATTGTGACATGACCATGTTTCTATATATGCTTTATATCACATACAATATTTTTGGATTTATGGAATTTTATTTTCTATTCTCATTCAATGAATATAAATATCTTTTAAAGATAATTTAGTTGAGTACAGTTAGTGCTCCCCTGTTGTTCAGGAGGTGATAAGAAAGGTTGGGTTGACTTGATTATAACCGCATCAGCTGGGCTGGCTTTGATCTCTGACTTGCATCAAGAATAATGGTAACTAGGGCCAGTCAAGTGGCTCAATTGGTTAAGAGCTTGCTCAAGAGTGCGAGCTCTGAGCATCAAGGTCACCGGTTTGGTTCCTGGCCAGTGCTGAGCTGCCACTGAACTGCCAACAGGTGGCAGGATGATTCAGTAAAAAAGAAGAAGAAGAAGAAGAAGAAGAAGAAGAAGAAGAAGAAGAAGAAGAAGAAGAAGAAGAAGAAGAAGAAGAATGGTAACAGCAAAAGGAGCAGTAATTGCCTTTCTTCCTACTGCTACCTGCATATGCTGTCCAAATGGTCACTGATAATCTTTCCCTGTGGAGCTGAGCACATCGGACAAACAACATACCCTTCAGAATTGATCTTCCCCTGGTGAAAGCTGGATTGAGGGCAAATTTGTAGAAAGAACACATTGTATGGAAAGGAAAATGAATAGTTTTTGAAACAGATTCTCACTTAATAAGGTAATTAAGTAATAAGAAACTGGCTTCGCTGAGGTCTTGGCCAGAAACAAGAATAGTAACTATTTGCAGGGAAAGCCTCTGAGAATATTTCCAGCAGAGAGACTCTCACTCCCTCTCAGTCTTCTCATTGTCCAGCTATACATCAGGATGGTGCAGGTAGGAGAACTCCTGGCTTCAGCCCCATTGATGAACTGGTACAGAGCAGGTTCTTGGCATAATGGTGACCCAGTGTTCTCTGGGGTCAGCTGCTTGGCACCCTGCTCCAAACCAGTTTCTTTTGGGAAGTACTTTGGAACCACACAAAATAAGGGGTAAAGCCTAGAAACAGTTATTATTCCACTGGATGTAGAAATTAAAAGGGAGAGATTTCTTCTAACAAAATCTAGGGCTACTAAGAAGAAGGACGGAAGAGTAGATGGGGAACTAACATTTACTGATGCCTAATCTATGGCTCGCTGTGCTAGGAATTTGAAAGGTTATCACATTAAATCATCAGAAAGATATTTTCCATACAAAATATTTTCCTATTTCTAAGAGGATGAAACTGAGGTTCAAAAAGTGAAGTCATTCTTCCCATTGCATAGAGGTGGTAAGGAGCAAACTTAGGACTCACAGCTAGAGAGGTCTGATTTAAAAAATCATGCTCTTTCTACTATGTGCCTTTCTTACAAGTTTTTTCAAAAACAAAAGAATTCACTTAACATTGATCCCCAGGATTCATAAATTATCAGAGAACTAGTAATTCCTTTATGAGGCAAGTGAAAATCAATAAACCAGTATTTAAAAGAGCTGGGTCTCTAATGACATTCTGATATTCTGATGTCATTAGTGGCATAAATTATTAAAATGGAGAGGAAAACTGGAACATGATTTTTTTATAAGATGTTGAACCAAGAGATATGGCAGAACACATTGCCAACTTATTTAATATTTCCATTATATAAAAATATACCAACAACACTTCCCTTAGAATTTAACTCAATGTATCAGACAGATGATGATCTTCTGTTCTAAAGTAGAACTAATACAATAAATGAACTCAGACTACCTTTTGTGAAAAGAAGTCAGAGACAAGCCAGAAATTGTCTTTGAATGAGAACACATACTTTATAGGGCCAAGAAATCTCTGAACACTTTAATGTGACTGAATAAGGAACAGAAGGCACTAACTATGGAGTGGGGTAGAGAGTACCACACATTTTTGCGATGCTGTAGCTATTTCCAAGGCTAAGAATATGATGTCTCAGAGTCATCACATAGCCAGGGAACCCTCGCGTACAGAATAATTGGCAGGACAAGTGTGTACTGCCTTGCAGTGACAATGTGATAGCAAGCCAGGTGGAAACGTCTCAGCGAGAGGGAATAGACAATGCAACCCAGCTCACAGACAAAGCACTTGCCACCCTGTCTCCTAAAGCTCATAATTCCCTTTGAGTGGTTCACCACTGACAAAGCCTGAGGCCCCATCTATGTAATGTCAAGAATGATCTGTGTGGATGTGTGACATCCATCAAATATGCTATTTTGCCTGTATAACATTAAGCTATTAGGCGTTCATTTATTTTTCCATTCATTGGTTACATAAAGTTTTCTCATTCGGATGCTTGGTATCATTTAAACATGATCCAAGACTCATTCAAAAATTAAAAACATTCCTTTCTTATAGAGTTCAAGTTTCCAGCATGATATCACCACCTGGATATAAATAACAGGCATATCAATTATCCTGCTGCCTCCCTCATACAGGCGGATGACAGACTCCTACCTCTTTCCAGCAGAAGCTTGTGTTTTGGTATTTACAGTTATAGTTCATAAAATCCCTAATCCACAATGTTCTTCTATTTTTACATCTGTAAAAACTGAGCCTAGAAGACACAGGAGTTATTTAGGATATTTTCGCTCTGTTGGGTCACACTGAGAGGCCCAGTTTTCTGCAGCAGAGCCTGGCACGCTGCTTCTTACGTGCTGCCCTTTTAGGCCAGCAGCTCACTAGTCGTGTGGTTCTTCTCAGCAAAACAACCACAAAAATCACCCTAAGTCTTGTCACTATCAATCTCAGAAGGATTTATTCATGGTCCAGTCTAGTGACTTTTAGCTGCCAACCCATCAGATAACCTGTGTTGTCAGTATAACCTGATAGTAACTTGATTAACATTAGAATCACAAAATTTTAGAACTAGAGGGAAACTTCTGGGTCATCAGAATTCCTCTCCGTGGTACTAGATGGGAGAAATCAGAAGCCAGGGCAGGTGTTGGTGGAGGTACAAGGCTATCCCATAATAGGTTGGATGGTTTTATACAGAACAAGGCCATGCAATTCTTAGGCACATGACTCAGAGGAGTAGGCAAGGGTTGATAAAATACAGAGAGATGGCCTGCACCATAAAACTGCATGAAAACTAAGAATTGCCACAGGCCAAAAGGCAGCTCACAGTGAGTTGCTGTGCAAGGGGGGTGTCATCTTGGAAAAGGAAGGCCTTCCCTGCAGGACCTGGCTGGCTGGTGTCAGTCACCCAGTTATCCAAGACCCTCAGGCCTTCTTTCAGCCACTGATTTGAGTTGTTCCTAAGTTTGATCTAAGAACTCTTCTGGACCCCAGACAACTTCCATTAAAACAAAAAAAATGACAGTACACATATGTATACTGATATTTTATACATTTCAATTGGGTAAAATCCACTCCTAGTTCTTATTTCCTAAAAGCCTTACCTCCTTCCTTCTCTGTAGCTCTTTAATCTCATTCTATTGCTATTTATCCACTTATTTGTTTTTTCTTTATTGTTACATTCATTCATTCCACATTTATTGAACACTTGCCTAACGTGATGCACATTCCACATCCTGGATGAGATATAGAGATGTATAACATATGGTCCTCATTCTGAAGGATTTCACAGTCTCCTGTCAGACAAGCATGTAAACAGATAAATTACAATACAACAAAATGAGAACACATACTTTATAGGGCCAAGAAAACAATAAAATTGATAGAATTGCTGTTGGAGCCCAGGAGAAGGTATTTCCTACTATGCGTGGAGTCATCTGAGGTAGAACTTGAAGGGTGAGAGAATCTGGCCAGACAGAAAGAAGAAAGGTCCTTCTTTGCAAGTAATAGTACGTACAAAAGCACAAAGTAATAAAAAGGACCGGTGATGTTTGTGAAATACTGAGCTGTTTCACGTGGGCAGAATAAAGAGATACATTTGATGTGACATCACCAGAAGTTGTTTGACTGGATGAATACTGGGAAAAAGAAGCCCTAAGCTTTCTAACTTAGGAAATATGCACTAAATAGTACATATAGTAGACACATCTTTAAGCAAGTCCAAGAATACAGCATAGAGTGTCAGTTTGGGACACTTGAGAATGTATAAAACTCTGAGGTCATTTGTAGAGCAATTATTGTTTTGCCTTTTGAGTAGTTATAAAATCAGTTTTCACCAATACAGATGGTCTTGTTTTGTTCTCAATAATCAGGAGATAAAAGAATAGATAAATACAGTGGCAGATACTAACTTAAAAAAAAGCCTTTATTTTCTGCTATTGATAATAATACTTAAAAGCTTAAACTTTTATACTTAGTTTGTTAACCCAGGAGATTTAATTAAAAATGTGGTCCAACATTCCAGTATTAATCATTTTTTAAATTAATTAAAACAGTTACACATGTAACTTGTAATACTAATTGTTAAAATAATTCAAGTTAGAATGGATACTAAATCTAAACAAAGTTGGAACACATATATTAAAAATAAATGAGATCATGATAGTGGATAATAAAGCCATTATATAAAAGAAAAAATTAATTGATTTACTATAAGTAATTTGGTTCTGCTAATTGGTGCAAGTATCTATTGTTCTATGGATATATCTACATAATATTTATAAAGTCATATGGGTCATTGTATTAGAATAATATATTTCTTACATTTTATCTAAACTTTTTTATTTTAAAATGGTTTGAAATATGTAGACAAGTTGTAAGAAAATTTTTGAATAATTTACATTACCACAGTATAGTTATCAAATTTAGTAAATTTAGCATTGATACAATAGTCTTATCAAATCTATAATCTTTATTACAATTTTGATAATTTTCTCATAATGCTCATATAGTACCTTTTCCTTCAGTACAAGACGAATCTAGGATTATACATTGCAGGAAGTTGCAATGTATTCTATCATCTGTAAATAGTTTGCCAGCCAATGATCTTGATAGTTTGCAGAATACAGGCAAATAATTTCATAGAACATTCCTAAATTTGTATTTGTCTGATGTTTCCTCATAGTTAGAGTCAGGTAATGCCTTCCTGGCAGGAATACTACAAAAAGATGTTGTATTTTTTTAGGGTATCATATCCGGAGGCACATGATGTCCACCGATATCTCCTTTGGTGATGTTAATTTTGATTGTCAATGTGTTGTCTTATTTCTTCATTATATATTTATTAATTTCCCCCTTGAAACCATTAAATAATCTTTGGGATACACTCTGAGACCATGCAAACATTCTGCTCTTCATTGAACTCCTCCCCTACTCCCTGCCTGCATATCCATCCATTGATTATTCTTCCCCAACCAATATTTACTATAATGAAGGCAAAATGATAATTTTACAATTACAGCATGCCCTCCACATTTATCAGTTGCCATTCTACTCCAAGGATGAGCCCTTTCCTCTCTTCTATTTATCCGTCTCCTGTGTGGACCCATGGATCCCTATTTTCTTTGATGACATTACTGTTCTTATTTACTTGGAGAATTAAAATGTCTCAATTAAAATGCTAAAGTGGAGACACTTCTGGCTGGGTTCTGTGTTAATTTATTCCCCCATTATTGTGTGTGTGTGTGTGTGTGTGTGTGTGTGTGTGTGTGTGTGTGCACTTTCTTAATTTGTGGTACAACAATGCGTTCCAGGCTCATTTTATACCTTCCTTGTCCCAATTCTGGAATTAGTCATCTCATTTTACAAGTTTTATGAAGCCATTTAAAAGATTAAACTTTTCAATATTTAAAACATAACCCAAAGACTTACTCTGACACTCTGGATATATTCCTCATTCTTTCTTGCTTTGCTAATAAGGAAAGGTATTAAAATGTTCTCTTTTTAACAAATGTGCAGCACATTAAAAATAATTAATCACACTTCTGTGGATTAAAAAAAAATCAACATTACAGGATCTCTAATAGAACTTGTAAATCAGAGAATACTATGCTGGATCAGAATATTTTCCGCAGCCTTTTAGGCATGTTAACAAGGACTGAGGTGTTAATAACACCGTTAAGTATTGCTGAAATGATGGGAGCAACTGTAAAATCTATATTTGTCTGCCTGCCATCTGCTGCTCATTAGCTCAGCACACCTATCAATTCTGGGGACACAGCTCTTTGCATTCTGCCACAACTGTCAGCAGTAAAAATTTGCTTTCATAACTGGTTTTTAAGTGATTTGAAACAGCATATGTTATTTTTCTTAATATGATCTTTTATCATGAGTCAAAAATGACTTTCTGCTTTTCAAAATGAAACACTGTATACTCATTAATCAAAATTATCTCAGTTAAGTTATATTATAATACAAAGATGGGGTATTTTTGGGAAGAGGTTAATAGGCCCTGATTCTAAGACAAGCTATTACACAATGAAACAAAATTATAGTCTGATCAATTTTACTCCTTTAATGCATTGCGCAGGTTATAGAGATCATATTATATACTTCAAGTAATGCAAATTATACAGTCTGAGATGCATATCTGAGTCAGAACTTTTGACAGATGAGCTATTTTGAAAAGAGTGTTGTTGGGTTTTCCTGTACTATTTTCCTTCTAGAAGCTTTTTCTTGTATTTCTGGACTTATTTGAGTGAAAACAAAGACAAATAATTATGTTTTTTCCTGTATAGTATTTTAGCCAATATTTTTAAAGAAACAAATATGATGTGGTGTTGTGTGGTGGTATATGGTATGAGAAATATTGTATAACTTTTGAAAGCTTTTCCCAAGCTTTTGATATGGCACCAGCAACTCAGTGGTGGGGGTGGGGGTAGTTTAGTAGTCCCAGGGCCTCTGCCTCACCTGTTGAGTAATAAGTGAATGAGGATTGACTGACTGTATATGTGGTGGTTTCCATAGTTGCCTTCCAGTTTACTCCATCATGTGAGATGCTTGTTCTGGATAGCAGAGTGTCTCAGCATGCTACAGTCAGAGAATACAGGTTTGGGAGCTAAATGGGTCTGTGTTTGAGTTTTGACCACTCCAAAACTTACACAGGACACTTAAACTCACAAATTTCACTCTCGTAATATATTAAATGAGGCATGATAACCACTTCATAAGATTATTTTGAAGTTTAACTGAGAAAAACTAATAAAAGTGCTTTAAATATTTCAAATGGTTACTTATGCTTATTATTATTATTAATGTTAACATGATAAGTTTGTGTTCATTTTATCTGGATGGCCAATTAATAACTTTTAAATCAATACACTCAGACAAATACTAAACAAATGAAAACTGTAATAAAACATTTCCATGAAGAATTTTATTACATCAAGCACTATCAAAATGCTTTTAAAAATACTTACTTATTTTTAACAATCCTCTAAGTTATAATTTATTCCCATTGGCAAATGAGAAAAATGAGGAATGGAACTCTTAAATAATGTGCCCAGGGTTTTTAAGCCACAAAGCTGGTATTTGAACTGGATTTCTGTCTTCATCAATTTCTGTCTTCAATGTTAACTTTGTTATGGGCCTTGTTAACTTTCATTTCTAACCAATAGAAAGCCGAGACTTTAGAAGAGGAAAGAATTTTCCATGAGCTATAATAAACTGTGAGTGGGGCTGGGAATGCTCATCGGTGAGTTTCATTGTGAACAACTGAAAATATCAGAGACAATCACTATGAAAACTGGAAGGCAAAGGAGAGCCTGAAAGAGAAAATTGTCTTTCCGTTTTTTTTCAGATGATGGATGGCACCTGAAAAAGAATCGTGGGAGAAAGCTCTGTAAAGGGTTGTATTTACAAGATCAGTGAGAGGGGGCGGCTGGTTAGCCCAGGTGGTTAGAGCACAGACTCTTAACAGGAAGGTTGCTGATTCAATTCCCATGTGGGCCAGTGAGCTGCACCCTCCACAACTAGATTGAAAACGACGACTTGACTTGGAGCTGATAGGTCCTGGAAAAACACATTATCCTCCAATAAAGTTTAAAAAATAAAAAATAAATAAAAGATTAGTGAGAAAGAGCAGCTCATCTTTTTTTTTTTAATTTTGTAAATTAAAACAAGCAAAACAACCAATAATAAAACCTAGACCCAAACAGATACAAGTTACTATGAAAACAAAGAAGTCCAATGACCTGAAATCTAAGATGTATGGTTCTTATTAAGAGAGTGAATAACAAAAGAAGATTAATAAGTTGGTTTAGAATTTGCTTACTACCACACACCATGTTGAGTTAAAGCACATTTTTCCAGATCAAACGAGGAAGAGAGACAACACACATGGTTATGGTTGGATTTGCTCTACTTGCTTTTGTTCATTTTATGTCTTATGCTTAAATTGTAATTTACTGATTATATCAGTTGGATTCTGTTTCATGGCAAACCACAAAACTTAGTGTGATAAAGCAGCAAACATTTATTTGGGCTCATGGCATTTTGTCTGGGCTTCACTGGTCTACAGGTCTTACTCAAGTGTGTCTGCAGCCAGTCCAGGTTGGCTGGGGGTTGGTCTGGAAGGTTTCAGCCAGCGTGGCTTACCTCTTCCCTAATGCCATCTGTCATCTTTCACCTAACAAGCCATGTGTGCTTGTTCTCATAGGCAAGCTCCAACGTGCCAGTGCTTGTTAAGCTCCTGTTGCTTGTCTCCTTTGCTAATGCCCAAATCAAAGGTGGGAAAATAGATTCCACCTTTTGATGGAAGGACTGTGAAGTTGCAATGACATGAGTTCACAGAGAAAAAGAATTTGTGGCCATTTTTTAGAATCCATCACATCGCTCTATATTTTAATATGAATAATATAAAATTATAAATCAATTATTAATTATACTTATTGTTACCTAAATACAAATAATAGTTCCCTACTATTCTAAGTTTTCTTAAATTGACCTATTTGTGCCTATTCCTTGTTGTCTGATCTAGCACTTCACTAAAAATAGAGATTCTATGTCATGGTGAAGAGAACATGTTAGTCATCTATCATGTTTTGCAGATGTTCCTTTGTCAGCTTTTCTGGTATCTGTTAATGGCACCTTGCTCTTCCTTTTGGAAATGGCTGCTCCCTCACCCAACTCAAATGGATTGAGGGCAAACAATACATGTATTCCAAACTGTGCTAGTCACTACCTCTTAAAAATTTAAATCTGCAGTGAAGTCATGCAAAAACAGAAGGCAAGACCCTAAAATGACCATCTGAGAGTTTTTGTGAGGGAGATCTCCAGAGGTGTCCTGGTTCCTGTATTTCCTAGAATTTAATTATTCAGCGTTTTCTTCCATTCTGTGAGTTTGCATTTTCAAAATTTTCTGCTTTGCATAAATATATATAAATGTAACATATATGTATAATACATATAAATTATATGGAAGCAGAACATTTATGAAGATATAAACAGATATATCTTAAACAAATGTATATATATTTATTTAAGTATGCCAGATTTTTTTTTTTGGGGGGGGTTTCAGCAAAAGTATGCTTAATAATAAATTAATATGATTCATTTCAAAAAGTGATATTACAAGTCCTGAATCCTAAAACCTGACTTAGAAGGAACAACATGGTAGTAAATGTATTACTGGAATGTGGTATGCATTTTGATGAGTTAAAATAGAAGTGTTTTAGTTGGTAACAAAAAATCTGAAGTTTGCATTTGAAAAAACGCAAATAAGGCCAATCTTGATTTAAATCTTTCAACGGCTTTCCATCACTCATAGGGTAATATCCAACATCTTTGGCAGACTCCTCCGAGATCTGATCCCAGCATACCTATAGAGCTCTTTCTTCTCTGTGGTCAATAAACTCTAGCCACACTGACCTACTTTCAATTCTTATGGCTTCTCCAGCTTCATGACAAGCTTCATGATCACTTTGCCTAGAAGGCACTTTTCCCATCAGTTTGCTTAACTAACTCCTACTCTTCTCCACTTCTCAATTAACTGACATTTTCTCAGGGAAGGCTTTCCTGATGCTCTAGATTAGAGCATCGAGCATAGAGCATTGATATGTACTTTCAACATACTGTATTTTTCCTTCAGAACATTTAATAGACTACATTTAAATAATGATCTGTGTAATTATTGGTTTAATATGTGTCCTTCCACTTGCTTGTAAACATCTTTGAGGATATTCAATATTTGTTAAATAAATTAATGAATAACACAAAGATATTATACCTATTGAGACCCTTTCTTGTTCCAGAGTGTTTACTTCTAATGTCTGGGAACAAATGACACTAAATGTCTTCATGGTGGGATTTTTCAACAAGGGGCTTTCCAGCAAAGAGGATAACCTCTTAGGTCTCCCTTGTCTAGAATAGGTTAGAGACCAGGAGAGAGATTGCTTTCTTAGGGTACCATGAAAATTCTCCTTTCCCCTATCCCTTCTCATGGGAAAGCTAGCATGTCTATCCCCCACCCACCCATGTTTATTCACCAACCCAGTTGGACTCTTGCTGAGTTGAAAGATCTGCTATTCTACCCTGTGGCTCTGGTGTGTACAGAAATATTTTTAGGGTAAAGGTAGCATAGTGGATATATAGGGAACAATTTTAAAAAACTGAATAAAGATATTAATCAAATCCATAGTGGTGAGTGAGATTTCCTGGGGAAAATAGAAAATGTATAAAAAGAACTGAAAACTGTGGGCATCTCTATTTAAGGGAAGAGCAGGGGAAGAGAAAATGCATGCTAAGTGGGAGAAGCCAGAGGTGTGGAAAGAAAACAGAGAAGCTACATATCACAGAGGCCAAGGAAAGAGAATCTTTCAAGATGAAGGGCAAAGTCAATGCTTTAAGTGCTGCAAAGAGGTTGAGTGTAATTTGATAACTTTCTAAATTATTTCCAACAAGGAAATTACTGGTAGCCCTGAGGACGGATAATTTTATAGGGTTAATGTGGGTGCATGCCAGAATGCTGCAAATCAAGGAATAGCTGTGAGGCAAAAAAACTCTATAAAAACCATCCATGCCTGTGGAAAGAGAAAAGGGAGATGACTTGGGGCTATGGGGCATGTTGAGTAGGGGACATGTTTGAAGTAAAGTCTGTTTAAAGACTCACAGGACAGAGATTGTACAAAAGGAAAACTTTGGGGTACAGAAGCAAGAGAGGGGACTTTATTTTATTTTATTTTATTTTATTTTTAATTCAAGGCACTCCTTTTTTTTTTTTTTTTTTTTTAAAGGGCAGTGTCACTAACCCTCATATGTGGGATCCAAACCAGGGCCACTGGCATCCCAAGCCAGCTCTCAACCACCACGCCACTCGGCCAGCCCAAGAGAGGGGACTTTAGAGGGAGGGAAAGTCCTTCCAGAAGAAGGAGGAGAGAGCATCCAGGGCACAGGGCACTGTGAGAGAAGGGAGTCAAGCTGGGTGGTTTATTGTGAGTGTGGGGAGAAAGGTGATCCTGCTCTTGCAGAATAATGTCTATTATTTTTTCTTTCAGTTAAAAATGAGGTGAGATACACTGTTATAAACAAGGAGGGGGTGTGAAGTAGAGGGTTTGGAAAAAGTGGAGGACGGAAATGCCCTGGAAGTGGAAGAGAGATGACTTGAGAAAAAGAAAGAAGTGCCAAGCACTGAGGGCCAGGTAAACTTGATGGTTGCCCTTTGTGACCCTACACTAACCTTCAGAGGTATAGGATTTCCTCTAGCTTACTCAGTAGTTCCAGTAGACAAAAGAAATTTTTGGATTGGTATAAATCTGAGATTTTTCCAGGTGGATGACATGGCTAAGTGCAAGTATTTCCCTCTCCCCCTAATATTTAGTATCTAAATCATAAAAGGTATTCTAAAATTTAGAAAACAGGAAAGAGGAAAGAACATACGTCACCACATAAACACATTAGTAGCACTTCAGTATAATTATTTATGCCTTCATAATATATGTTTTTACTCTTTATATTGGATTGTCGGAAAAGTCATGACATTTTTTCTATTTTTTTGTTGCAAAAATGTGTCATGACTTTTCCAACAACCCAATATAATGAAAACTAACAAATCATGTATATATAATGAAAATCAATGAATCAGTGAGGCATATTTTCTTCAAATTTAAAGTAATATTTTACAATAAAATTGTTTCTCAGGCATATGAAAAATGCAGATTCAAAATACTTTTCTGAAAATGATTGGCAGGTGCCCTGAACACTGACTTAGGGTAAGGTGGAATAGAGGAGAGTGACCTATCTTTCCAATCTCATACCTCTCTTTTGCCAGTTTGATAATTATCTTTTGCACAAACATGCTTTGTAGATGCTTTTAGCACAGTTTTCCAAATCTGCTTTTAGCGCAGTTTTCCAAATTGCTCCATTTGGAGTGGAATTAAAAAAAAACAAAATAAATATTCTTAATATTCAAAGGCTACTAAATGCTCATGCAAATATCACCTCTTCCAGAAATGTTTAATTGGAAGAATTATTTTTACCATTACATGGTAAAAAGAGATGAGTCAAAAGATTAGAAAGTTTCTTGTTTTTGTTTTTCATTGTGATCTAAGTAGAAGAAAAAGGACATTTGTTGAATGGACATTTGTTGAATTGACATTTGTTGAATAAATAATGAAAAACGGCAAATGCTAACATATATGTGTATATCTGTCCTCCAGAATGAAGAGTAATGCACAAGCTAACTTTGATTGTTACAGACATTGTAACACAAATTTAAAATATAAAAAATTTCAGGAAGGAGGGTTGCTCTGCTTTTCTCTAAGTTAACATCCATTTGAATCCTGATACCAATATTGTTTTTGTGACATTTAATCTCTATTTGCATGAGGTACTTAAGCCTTTCCTGATCTAAACCGTTCCCTCTCAATCATCTCTCTACCTGCCTGGAGCTACACATCAAATTTAACAGTTCAGCAAGAGGAATCCTTTATCTTACCTGTTAAAAGGCCAATTGTATTATTCTTTTGTCTCCCACCTGCACAAACAACATTCTCTTATAACAGTTGGTCAACTACTCAGTGTCACAGCTTTTTTTCTCTCTATCTGCCTCATCTTTGCCCTCCCCCCCACCGTCTCTAACTTGGCCTAAGAGTCCCTGACTGTCACCACTGACCCTCGAACCAGATGCCTCTGCTTTGAGTGCCCTTACTCACCTCGGTGAGGGTGTGATTGTGCCGCTACCAAAAGTTTTTCTTGGAAGTACCTCATTACCACTTTCTTCAGGACAACGGGAAGGGGAGAGGTGTCCCCTCACTTGTATTCCTTCTAATGAAAACAAAATTGTATCCTGGATATAATCCTGGTATTTTAATGCTCAGGAAATACCTCTCCCACGAGGTGTGTGTTTGTGTTTACAGGGTGAAAGGAGGAGGAGGAGACAGAAAGAGAGCGGAGTTCCTGCCGTCTTGTCTCCCTTTACCACTTCACCTTCTGCCCACTGGGTTCTCATCTTTCCCTGCTCCGAGGCCATGCTCACCCTGCCCTGCCCCTGTCTGCTTCCCAGGCTGCTCCCTGGAAAGTGCAGGCCCCACGTCGACACCACCACTTCTTTCCCCTAAAATGCTCCCCTTCTGGAAGGAAGGAGAGTCACAGATCCCGCCTTGTTGCAATCAAAACCCAGGCCTTATCCTAGGCCCACACCTCCTGAATGTTCCAAATCCTGGAGTTACTTCCACGCTCTAAGTAATTCAGATTAAAAAGAGAGAGATTTACATTTTTTAAGCTAGACATCTGAATCTACTACCGTTACTTGAATCAGCCAGATAATAATCCATTTCAGTGCTAAGCTTAAAAAACAAAATAACAGCTGAGAGACTATAATTCACTTATAATTACTTTGCAATTTCAGGGTTATTTCTGGGAACTCTCAAATCCTTGATTTCACAAGCTACTCATTAACTTATATTAAAAATGAAATACAGGGCCGGCCGAGTGGCGCAGTGGTTAAGCGCTGGCTTGGGAAGCCATCGGCCCCGGTTCGGGTCCCACATAGGAGGGCCAGTGACACTGCCCTCAAAAAAAATAAATAAATAAAAAAATAAATAAAAAAAAAATAAATGAAATACAGTTTTATGGAAGGTAGTTTGGATGCTGTCCCTTTCCTCCTGTGACTTTAATTTAGAAGGAAATTCTTTCCAATATTTCAAGTTTATGTGAAAAAGAAGGTGTTAATTAGACAAAAAACCTTTTACATAGTCCACCAAAAAAAGGGTTTATTTGGAAAAAGAAAACAAAACCACCACAACAGTGTGGGAACACGCACCTCCCAAAAAGAGAGTGATCCCCCAAGATGGGTCCCATATATATTGTCCCTGCAGAAAGTTAGAACCATCAAGTTTAACAGGAAGTTGGGGCTAGAGAGTAACAGGAAGCCCAGCTCCAGTCTTGGACCTCCCAATCCCTGGTTAATTTCCTTCAAGTGCCAGTTCACTTTTATCAAAAGTTTTTCTGGGTATGGTTTTCCTGGGAGTTCTCAGATCATGCCACGCTCCAGATGATGCAAGCTCTTCCTGCTTACAGAGCCAATATTGATTCAGAGTCCTCCCTAACTCCCATCCACACAGTTCAGTAATCAGGCTCATAGTAACTGTATGGGTAGGGAGAAATCAGGGTGCAGCACAGATAAAAGTGGACTTCCACCGAACCTAGGCTTCCCAATGTTGAGCCAGGTTCTTGACCTGTAGCCTCTGTTCCTGATATATTCTTATGTCTGTTCAAGGAAGGAATTGAAGAAACAATGATGACTAAAAATGTCCTATCATTTTTCCCTGCCTCACAAATAAAATGAAGAGGGGAGTTATCCTAAATTACCTTTAGACTCCTCAGGGCCTAGTCTTACCTAAAACAAGTGGAAGTAAATGTGTGCGATATATGTATTTTGAAATTTCGATAATGCTTTATTTAATTCAGCATATATAAAATATGATATCAATAATCAATAAAAATATTACTTTTTTTGGTAAGTCTTTAAATTCTGTGTGTATTTTATACTTATAGCACATCGTTAATGATTTTGTTAAAATGAGGACAAGAAAAATAAATTTAATGGAATGTGTTTATTTATTGTTTGTCTTTATTTTATTATTTATTCATCATGTCATCAGTATATAAACAGAATACCAGACATGTAACAGTGATTGAATTCAACCAACTTTAGTATTTTTCAGACTTCGAAGTCACATAGAAACCACAGTTTTATATGTATTTTGCAATTTTGTTGTTACGAAGGTATATGACATATAGACTATGGGCCTCCATTTGTACTTTTGCCCCAAGCCCCACAGGTGTTAGGTGTGGAACCTCTTACTTTCTCTCCACCATATAACCAGGTACAGTAGAGGGAGAATCCACAGGAAACGATAGGCATCCTCTGTGATAGTACTTACCACTGAGCTTTCCTATTCCTAAATATCTTCTCACATTCCCTCTATTCTCCTCAATCTTTCCCTTTCCATGAAATAATACTTATTGACTAAATAAATTAATGTGTTGTTTTTATTTTTGCAGTTGATAGGGAATTCCATATATATCATCTAGTTTGTGTATAACACACTCTATGAGATAGGTAATAGCAGATAAGAAAACATGCTGAGAATGTTTAAGTGACGAAACGAACCAAAGTTTAACAGTCACTGAGGGATTCTCATTTTAAGTTCTTGCTCTTTCAACTTCCTTTTGTTGCTTCATTTCAGGTATGATTTGGATTAGGAGAAATGGGAGTTAGGAAAGCATTTTAAGTAGAGCAAATAGAATGAACAAAGAAACAAAACAGCCATTTGGTTTGGGTAAAGCTCACTGTCTATGTTTAGAAAAAATAGAAAGTCTGAGAAAGAACAGGGCTGTGTTGATTGAAGCCTTGGGTATCAGGTTGGGGCTTTGCATTTTACTAGGATGATTGTGTGCTACGTAGATTTAGAGAAAGCAATTGAAGTAAAGAAATCTTATTTTGATTAATAAAAATACTGTTTATTTGCTCTTGTAAGTTGATTAATGGGAGCAGGAGAGAATTAAGTAGTACAACTTGTACCTGCTAATAATAAGTTCCTGAGGCCCACATCTTCCTTTCACTCTCCAGTGTGGGAAGGCAGCAACTAATCCTGACCAGCTGGCACCTTGGTCTGTACAATCGGTCATGAGGGCAGCCAAGATAGAGAGGGTGGATGGATCCTTTCCAACTCTGCTACCATTTTTCAGCCAAATGCTCAAATGAGGAGGAATTAGCCACATTTTTGTACAAAGGACAAGGCATTTCTATTTTTGGTTGATATGTAATATTTTTATGGACTTCTTGAATTATGTGTTCAGATTTTTTTTTTAAAATTCTCAATATGGCAGGCAGAGTACTCCCTTTAAAACATGTGTAAGATCATGTCACTCCATGGTTTAAAGCCCTGAAATGGTTTTCAATTTACTTGGAGTGAAAGCATAAGTCTTTAGAACACCTCAGAGGGCCTTCCACAACCTATTCCTCATTACCCTTCTTGTCTCTTTTATGTGTCTTTCTCCCTTGCTCATTTCTCTCTAGCCACATTGGCCTCCTTGCTAGGCCTCCAACACACAGGACACACTGCTGCCTCAGGACATTTGCACTTATCCCCTCTGCTTAGAACACTCTTTTCCCCAGATACCTATAGAGTTCATCCCCTCTCGTCCTTCTGATTGTTGCTCAAATATTGTCTCCTCAATGAGGTCTGCCTCATCATGCTATTTCAATGGAATCCCACTCCACTGTATCCTATACTCTTTCTGTTTCAATTTCCAACATATCATCATGTGGCATCTTATGTCTGTTATTTATATATTTGTTTTTGTTTTCTCTTCTTCCAGTAGACTCTAAGCATTGAGGGAAGGGATTTGATCAGTTTTGCTCATAGCTGTACTTGTCAAGACCTCAGCAATCCCTGGCATGTAAAGGTACTTCATAAACATATGTTGAATGAAATAAATGAGGTCTTTTATTCTCTGATGATTATATATAATATTTTTCTTTTGATCTTTTGTTTTGCTGAGGAAGCATTGTGTATGTGAGTGTGTGTGTGTGTGTATCTTTTGATTTGTTAAAGAAGCTTTTAATCTTTTAATGGATTTTTATTTATCTAGAGAAATTTCTTCATTCCTCGGAAAATTCTGAGTTACTGTCTTAGAGACTTCCTTTTTATTTTCCTCAAGACTGGCACTCTCATCAGGGTTTTTGTCAGACTGAAAAAGGATGACCTATTTCTTCTAGGTAGAATGGGGCTTGGCAAAGCCTGGGACCTTTAAAAAGTCTCCATCTGCTGGCTGGGATGTGGGCACCATCTGTGGTCAGAAATGTTATTATTCAACCTGTCTAGTCTGTCACTTACACTCTAATTTTATTTTATATGTATATATTTAATTTGTGCTATTACAACACAGTTGACTGCTAACTTTGGAAATGCTTCAAAGGTATGTGTATTTTTCTCTATAATCAAGTTTTAATACTTGAGGGCAAAGTACCAGGTTTCTCTGATGTCTAAATTGGTGGTGCACAGAGAGGCTCAATAAATAAGGTCAACTTGGTGCAGTGATGATACTCTTTTAATTATGAGTCAAATAATGCCATAGAAATTATAATCTTATCCATGGGTATCAATTATATAAACTATTCAAGATCCATATAAGAACAAATAATTCTTTCATGCCCTTAAAATACCAAGAAATTTGGAATCAGAGAATAGAAGGAATGAAATATCTAAGAAGTTAACTTTCTACTATATGGCCTTAACATTTATCTTTAACTATTTAAGTGTTGAGAACATTTTCAGAATACTAATTCATCTTATTCATCCTGGTGTGTCTTTCTTCCATATATTGTTATAAAAGTATTTGGTGTAGTATTCATAAGAACAATTTTAATGAGTCTTTCAAACCCCTAGATTCTCCCAATGCTTTACCAACAGAGAATTTTAGAAGAGAGGCAAAGTTCTGTTGGAGAAAGTATCAGTGGTACAGACCTTTATTCTGTTGCCTCAGCAAGCTGGAAGCTAACTATTTTAGCTCTGACCTGGAAAAGAAACACAAAAAAGCAGTGTTCCCTAACCCTACATCTGAGTCTATTGGTATGTCTCAAAGACTCCAAACCAGTTGTCATTGTTATGCTGTTCACTTCCTCTCTGCCATGCCTCTTCCCTGTTTCTGGGAATCTCCAGGCTTTTGAGAAACAACACTGTGCCTCAGAAAATGTTCAAAGTCTTTGAAAACAAAACCTGTTTATTAGAGGTGATAATGACCCAAATTTCTCATCCAAAAAAAGCGACTCCTAGAATTTCTAGGCATTGTTACAAAGAAGCAGCTGACATACATGGATATCCTTCAGCTACAATCAAACAGAATTAGAGGATCTGTGAAGGGATGTTGACAATTCAATGACAACTATAACATCTTTGCAAAGATTAGTGGTCTGAACGTTTATTCTGTCATAGTATGGAAATCCTGAGTTCCTATAAGTAATTTACTAAACAAATAAAGACTAGTTCAGATTCATGTACCTTATTGAAGCCTACTATCATTTCTTTAAAGACATAAGGCAACTCCCTTGTTCCATACTTTTCGTTAATTACCCATTGGTTTACTGAATAAAGTACAAACACTGAGCCTTACTATTCCAGCCTCACATGAAGCCTCCCCTTCAGACAAATTGTCCACTGACAGTCCTCCAAATCCAGTGGAGGCCTCAAGAAAGCCCATTACCATGCTTTTGCCCATGAACTTGTCTTGCACTTAATATGTCCTATGTGTTTAGGACCAGTCAAATCCAACATCTGTCATGAATGCTTCCCTGATCAGGCCATACTCCAGTTTTGATTTTCTAGACATTTAACTGCCTAAAATAGTTAGAATCATGAATTTGATGTCAGGCCGTATCTTTTACTAGATATCTTGGCCAAGTGCCTATCTCCCTAAATTCCAATTTCTTTAGCCATTGAACGGTGGTAATACCAAATTGGCAGAGTTGTTGTGAAGTTTAAACTTTGTAAGCTCTGCAGAGTTATAGAAATATTAGGTATAGCCTTATAATGTATATTCAGTTGCAGGTAATGTTTCTATTAGTTGCCATTTTATGTATAAATACCTTATTTCTCCATCGAGATCCTGAAATCCTTGAGAGTGCTGTGTAGTTCTTATACTTTGTCTGTTCATTATGCCTGGTGAAATATCCTTTCCATTCTGTATGAACAGAAACATTTGTCAATTGATGGGCTGCATTTCATATAGTGATGAAATGCTTCTACAGTATCTCATGTCTGATATCTTATTCACTGGTTGGTAACATTGGAAGATAGTACTTAATTTTGTTGTTAGTTACAGGGGATTTGGGATAATTCAAAACAGAATCATTGGGATATGTTCTGAATATTAATAAAGAAGGAATCTACCCCTACTTTTTGTCTCTCTGCTGGAAGGCCAATGCTACACTTGATCAAACGTCACCAGGTATTCACTACTTTAGCTTTGAAAGTTAGGACCCAGCCTTGACTCTCTGACTGCAGGATAACTTGTAATTCAACCTATTGGGAGCTGGCTGTGTATCAAAAGACAGTGGCTTTAATTAGAGTTTTCAAACAGCTGACAAAAGTGGCAAAGCTGGGGGTGGGGTGCGGAAAGAGAAAAGAGGCTTTGTTTTAAGGACCTATTTTTTTTATCCATTGATCACAAGACACCAGTGGCTGCTTCAGGGACTCAGGTCAGTGGAGTCCCCAGGGTTTACTACAGTAGGTTTTGAGGGTAAACATGACAGTTCAGAACAGAACAAGAAAAATATGTAATACAGCCAAATAGATTATATAAAAAGCACCTTTTGGTTATTAACATGAGGTTGAGCAACCTGTTTCTCCATATGAGTATAAAATTATTGCAAGTGTTCATTAAGGCTTCAAAGCAAAATTGAAAGCAACATGAGATTCACCAAGTACTCCTTCTCCTCTCACCTTTAATCGCTGAAATTGGGCTGTTAGTGATGGTTTATTGTTCTTCCAATGAGGACAAAGAGGGTTGGACTGTCCCTAAAAAGAGAGAAAGGGGATGTTCTTTATTATGGCTCTCAGTGCTTTTGAATGCTTTAGCATATTTAATTGGACTAAAAAGAATTGTTAAAGTCAATTTAAAAATCACAGGAACTATACAATTGTTTAAAGAACAAGGTGAGGAAAACTCTACGATAAAATACATTGAGCTATTTAGAAAAATAACTTTTAGCAATTCAGCAACATGTATTAAAAGCTTTATTCCTACATGTTGGGTCAGCCGAGTGGCACGGTAGTTAAGAGTTGGCTTGGGACGCCAACAGCCCTGGTGCAGGTCCCACATATGGGGGCCAGTGACACTGCCCTCAAAAAAAAAAAAAATTTTATATATATATATATATATATATATATATATATATATATATATATGCTTTAAAATGTTTATTTACTCAGAGAATCCTATTCCTAATAATCTTACAAAAGGAAATAATAGCAAATATGAAGGAATAAAAGCTTTATTCACCAACATATTACCTATTGTATAAAAGGAACTATAATGCAACCATTAAAACACTACCCTTAAAAGTAATATTAAGGCCGGCCGACTGGTGTGGTGGTTAAGCACTGGCTTGGGAAGCCAGCGGCCCCAGTTCAGTCCCACATGTGAGGGCCAAAAAAAAAAAGAAAAAAAAAAGTGATATTAAAACATGGGATAATGTTAAGAGAAAACAGTCAGATGTAAAATTATGTTTATATTTTGTGATTAAAACTGTCAAACAATGAACAAAATGATATATAAAATATTAGAAAATGTACCACAATGTGATTATATCTAAGTATAGGTGGTATCAAATTATCTCCTTTACTTTGCTGTATATTATGTAAGAAAAAACACAATTTAAAAATATTTCTTTCCCTGTAAAGGAAGAGATTTCCCTACACTCCTTTTTCTCAGCGAATTTACTTTGAAAATTTGTAAGTATGGAAATACTTCCTCCTTTTGAAATATATCTATAAATGCTTTTGAAGACTAGGTAAGTCTTTGTCAGCTCTACGACCCAATAATGTCTCTCTCAAAGATCTGGGAACCATATCTTTGCAATGTAAACATCAAACCTTTTTGCCAGGTAAGGACATAGCAAGAAGAATGAACCTGGAAGTCTATGAACCAAGAGGTATCCTTATCATACAATGAATTTGCTGGATGCCTTGGTCTTGGACCTCCCAGCATCCAGAACTGTGAGAAATAAATGTTTGTCATTTAAGCCACCACACCACACCCCCAGAGGAGTCAACATCAAAGGAGATAGCACCTCTATCTTCCATTTTCTGTAGGACGGCAGGGGCCTCGCTTTAGTGGGCACATTGCTCCAAGTTGCAAAACTATCTTCTGTCATAAAAATATGAGAAGTTTGTTTTTTCTCTGGATCAGGTCAATTAGCTAACACAGATACACCCCAATGACCAGCTGAATTTAGGATTAACTGTACCAGACAATTGGTACTGTCCAGTCCTCCTACTTGAAGACTAGTGATTATTATCTCGAATACATGTCTGTAATGGATTGTATCAATTTGGCAATATAAGGAAGGGGTTGGGGCTCCTTTCTGTCTTTCCAGTCTCTTAGCAGATTATCTGTGATGTGCATTAGATTTTGGTTTAATGCTTATTCAATAATAAAAGTGCTTTATTACCTTTTGCAATGGAAAAATATTGTGATTAACTAAATTTCTACAATTTCAAATTTTATAAAATGACCTTTATTATGATTACAAAGGAAAATATTTTATATTATAATTAGCTTATAGTTTCCTAATTGATGGTTTCTCTTTTTGTTAACAATCTTTTTGTTAAAGTAGTTTATAACTACTTTATTAGTTTATCCTACTCTAAGCTATACACTGATCTCTGCTCCAAATTCTTTTGATTTGGAAAAACCACAAGAATTCTTTGAACCGCCTGTTCCACTTTCTTCTGAGTTGCATGTCATAGGGTTTTTTTTTTTTTTATGTAATGCCTGTAGTAATCAGTTTATTACACAAATTAATCATTCTTGAACGTACAAGCTCCAGAGGAGCAACTGGGTCTTTAAATACACACAAGTATTTCCATCAAATGAACTTTCACCCTCACATCCAGATAGACCCAAGCAGTTAAAAACATAAGAAAAATAAGAGCTATTAGCTATGTATTAACTGAGAAACCACATACAAACCAAAGAATATGGAAAAGAGAAAGGGGCTGAAAGGACGAGGGTTGAAGGGTGGGGAGATGTAAGAGTTGGGAACAAAGCCCATCACACTTTATGTACTAATAGCTCCAATCCTTTTGAATGTTGACCAGTTAAACTTAGACCTTAAAATACAGGATGTGGGTACAGTTTAATCTGGTTGGTCAAAACTTTCACCTAAGACGTAGGTCCTTCGGAATAAAATGAATACAGAAACAGCTTCGTGTTCTTCGCCTTGTTTTTCCTATCTGTTTTGAGTTTAAAAGGATTGCACTTAAAAACAATCTCCTACAGGTCAGTGGAGCTTTTCTTCCCCATCCAAGCACACACCACACTCACTACCCCTCACCTTGCCGTTATCCAAATTTAAGTCAAAAAGGAAAGCTTTTAGTCTCACACCTAGGTTACGCCTGGAGAACTGGCTTGTCACACACACACTTCTCTGCTAGGAGGCAATGTTGGTACAGAAGTACAGTATTTCTAGTTTGTTGTTCCAAGTATGTACAACATGCAGCACTGCTGTATCAGGTAAACATGTGCACAGGGGAAGATGAGGCATGGGCTCATAGAAAGCAGTCAAATGGAAATCAAAAGGACTTTCTCTTTCAGAGTTTCCCTATCTTTATTTGTAGAGGTTATCCAATAATTTCTTTAATTACATCGCATACTTCTGAGTCCATTCCCGAACTATTCTGTTGTACTTTTCTCTATCTGTTTTGTAGATCCGAGCAATCTCAGGCACTAAAGGATCATCTGGATTGGGATCACACAACAGAGAACAGATGGACAAGAGAACTTTTGAAATAGTTAGTGCTGGAGACCACTGTGACCGTAGAATATCAAGACAAATGCTGCCATTACTGTCATAGGGTTTTAAGACTGGGAAATACACATCGGAGCCATCTTGCTACAACTGCGAGCTCCTCCAGTATCCCATGGAGATTGACTTAAAACCTCTGTTTGTCAAAGCAACAGGTTATCATTAGTACTGGTTAGCCCTTCCTTTGGTCTCTGCTTTCTGGTTTCAAAATTTTCCTGTTTTCTTTATTTCCTCTATCCTCTGATGTGCCTTGAAAGAGTATCAAACAACAAAAAATGTTTTAGTATAATTATGTCACAAATATTGTATCTATCTATCATCATCTATCTAATATTTACATTAGTGTTAATAATTGGTTCGGAGTAGAATAAACCAATACATATCTATGAACTGATTGATTTTTATTTTACATTCAAATTTAACTGGGCATTCTGTATTTATAATCCTTAAGACTAGCAAGCCCACATGTATTGTCATCATAAATATGCTTATTGAAACTGTTTTCCCCAAGGATGACAATTTCTTAATCAGAGTCAGTGTGGGTAACTCAGTGTTTTATAGTATATTATTTAGAATAAGGTAATAGATTAAACACAATGGAACTAATAACGCTTATGGATAGAAATATAAACTTGTAAGATAAAAATATATCTTCTTATCCTTTAGGGAAAATCAAGTTAATTTTTCTATTAAGACATTAAGAGATAAACATCTGAAAGACTAAACAAAATAAATCACATATTGTTTATATCTTTAAAACTTTTCTCTTTACTCATATCAGTTTCTATAACGCTGTACATAAGTGATCTTATTATTTTTCCATTATAGAATATAGCCCCGTTTTTTTTTCCTACAGCCATAAGAATGAGTGCCTATTTGCTCCCAAGTCCTCTGAACTTCTCCTCTAAATTCTCCTTCTTCTCCTGGCTGCTGCAGTTTACAAATATAAGAATGAAAGACAACTTGAGATGACTGGTGTTCGCAGCTCATTTTCTCCTTTTGGTAGCCAGCTAGACACGGGTCTTGAGTCAGCCTGATAAAAAGAACAAGCTCTCAGCAGTGTCTGAGCTCTGGGATTCGCCCTTTCCAACGATGCTGTTTTTAATGTTTCATGAAACTGTAAAAATTGCTATACCGTCAAAATCAAGTAGCCATTTCCTACCCCTACCCTCTTTCTCTATCAATACGTAAAATAGTAGTTTTCAGTGAGGTGTTTCTCCTACGGCCCATTCTCTGACAGGTCCTGCTATCCCACCTCAGCACCCACTATGAGATGCGCAGGCCAGTGGGATGGTGTGTGTTTGCCATTTCCCCTCCCTCAAGGTACCCACTTTATTTCATGCCTCTTGTTACTAATGCTGTGTTAGTCGGCCTGCATTGAGGACAATATCAGTGGTGTAATTTATAAGCAGATCTGCCTTTTCTTTGTACTTGATGAGACCAAAAGGGCTCTGCCCCAGTCTCAGACTGAAGCCAAAAAATCCAGTCACTTCATTACAATCTCCTGGAAGTCATCCTTCTTTCCATTCTGGAAATTTCCCTTTGCTCTTTATAAAATTTCAGAAAGTGGAACTGTTAAGGAAAAGATATATTTTTATAAAAAGTCAAGATTTCAATTAGATTTTGCCTCAAATATGTTTGCTTCACTCTTGAAATGGGCTTGAGATTTAAATAATTATAGCTTTGTTTAATAAGCCATGAACATGAGTGTTAATTACAGAATTAGAAAACACAAATTTAGTGAATGAATGTATTTCATGGCTTTGTAAATTAATTTAGGGTGGTTTGGGTTAGAGGTGCTTGCTTAGGGCTCAGATGTAAAATGCAGTTTAAAGAATAGTCTGCAATGGTTTATTGATCTATTTTTGGGGGGGATGGAATGGGGAAATAGACTGAGTACATTTGTGGTGAAAACTTATTTCTTGCTTTTCTCTGTCACACAGACAAGTTAATATCCTAAGTATAATTAAAACAAACACACACACATAACAGCCAAACCTCTTCATTTTTCTTCTCTAGCAATCTGAAATTTCTGACAAGTTAAGCTTCTAAGTCCTTTTTGTTAATTTTACTGAGAGCTATAAGTAAATGTTCTTACTACATATTGGGAGAATGTCTTACTACATTTTCTTTGTTGGTGAGTATTTTGTTGCTTTTATGTAAGTCCAGAAAGCATAATATTTTATGTTCAATTGCTGTTTGGAAAATTTGGTACTTCTGTGATTGAGAAATAAAGTAGTATTAATACTGCAGTTCCAAAAAAAATTTATTTGGACATACTAGTGGGAAAACAAAACAAAACAAAACAGAATGTTCTAAGATTGCTCATGGAACAGGCTGGTGGTAGTAGAAGGGAAAAGTTGAGAAGTGTGATTTCTTCATATGTCTTCAGAAACCCACCTAGCCAGTCTTTTGGGAAATTATTTTGTTGCTGCAGAAATTAGTGTTGTATTTAAAGTTTAGATTAAACTCAACCAAAAGTCATTGATTCTAAAATGGAGTTTAAGAATTTCTCATTATTCTCATTATATATTTTGTTTACAAATGCTTGATGCCTTTTAGTTCTACTTCCTGCCAATAGCAAATAAGTACCAAAAAACCTGTACTGTTTAACATGTAAAATTTATATTTCCAACAGGAAACACATTATGTGACTTAATATAGGAAGTTGGGATTCTAAACTAAATTATAGGTAAAATAGAAAAGATGATTTAAAATTTTTTACATTCAGCAATCAGCAGTTTAAGAGATGAAGCTTTACCAGTGAAACTGATGGTGAAAAAGATCATAGACCACAATTCAGCTTGTACTAGGTAGCTTCCACCCAAAAATAGTAGGATGTACTTAGAGGCATATTTAAAATGTGAGCTATAATTTTGTAAAATTGCCAATGGTCTAATCCTTTATATCTTTCAGTGGATAAACCCCTAAGAATAATTGCATAAACCATCATTGTTCTTTTGGATAACAATTAAAAATGAATTGGTCTTGGCAATGTTTTTTGGATTTGACACCAAAAGACAAGACAACAAAACCCAAGCAAATGGGACTACATTAAACTAAAAAGCTTCAGCACTCCCTAGAAAAAATAAAAGAAAAGAAAGAAAGAAAAAAAAGGAGAAAGAAAGAAGAGAGGGAGGGAGGAAGAGAGGGAGGGAGGGACAAAAAGAGGGAGGGAGGGAGAGAGGGAGGAAGGGAAAAGGCAACTGAATGAGAGAAAATCATGTATCTGATTAGTTGTCAACATACAAAATATATAAAGAACTTGTAAAACTCAATAGCAAAAAACCAAACAATCCAATTAAAAAATGGGCTGAGGATCCAAATAGACATTGTTCCAAAGAAGACATACAGTTGGCCAACAGATACATGAAAAGATGCTCAACATCACTAATCATCAGGGAAATGAAAATCAAAACCACAATGAGTTTGAAAACTTGCTCATTGACAAATGTATGTGATGGCTTTGGCAAAGGAAAATGAAGAACAGATTTTCAATTTAATGGAATTACTTTTTTAAATGGATAATTAAATACATAACAATGGCTAAAACTTGGGTTACAATGATAAATCATTGATTTGCATAGTGATAAACAGTAGTTCTCAAAGTTGGCTTAGTCAGCAAAAATATTTTAAAGGTGAATGCTTCATGAAAGTGAAATTCTGCATTTTCACATATAAGATTAAGAATTAAAGTGTTTGAATTGTGATGAGTTGACCTCATTGACAATGAAATTTTGGAAACCTTAATTACATATGATAAAAGTTAGTTCACATAATGTTTATTTATTGCCTTCTAAAAGGCCCATCAACTATTTTCCCCTTAAGATAATAAAAGAGGTAGCCTTACAATATTTCATATGACATGAGTTACTTGATTTTTCAACTAAAAGATGCTTAATAAAATTTCTTCCAGTAGTCATCTCAAACATTCCACTTATCTCTTTGCTAGTGTTCTGGTCTTCTTGCCTTATGAATTATGCTTATAAAATTTGCAAAAACAGTAAAAAACGATTTCAATTTGCATGCACATATTTAAGTAGACTCACATTCTCAAAATATGGTGACTCTATGACAAAAAATTACAATGTAAATTTCGATTGGCTCAATTTTATAAGTAAATTCAGTCCAGCTATGATTAAATAAAGAAGTAGAAAGGAAAACTTGCTTGTTTTTCAGGATTAAAACATTTTAAAATTTTAACTTATTCAACACTTATTGATCCTACCATCTGCCAGCACTTTTCTAAGTGGTTGGCATAATCAGTGAACAAAGAAGACAAAAATCTCTGTTTAAGTACTGTAAAAATTTTCAAGTTAACCCCCCAAATTTGAAGAATTTTAGATACCATCAGAGACCTTTGGATAGTTCTTTTCTTTGCCATTAGAAAACTTTCTGGAAACATTCAATAAACATGGTCTAGATGCTTTCTTACCTCTCTAAATACCTAGGGAGTTAGAGAATCAGAAGTCTGCTTGAGTGTGGAATGTGAGCTGATGAAATCCGGTGACCTTAAGGGTTATCTGTGTGACAGACACAGATTAGTCTGGGGGAAACTTCTGCTCTCGTGACAGAATGGAATAGCCCTGTGGCCAGAAATTTCATGTTCTCAGACCCTGGTCTTTTCCACTGGAAGAGCAGTTAAATTTCACCTTCTTTAGGTATAACATTGCATTTTTCTTTGACTCTGTCTTGTTCTCAGATGCAATTTGGGTTTTTCTTATGTTCACCCACCTCATATACACAGTTTTGTGTGATTTTCTAGGTTCTTGTAAAAGTAGTCTATTTGATTGTGTGTCTAGTTTTTTACTTTTATTGGAGAAAATATCACCTTCCATTTCTGGGGTATCTCATTTTGCTCTTATGGTCTATGAAGGTATAGATGACTGATTTTGTTTATCTGATTATCTAGATAAAATTTTAGACTCTGGTAATAGACAATAAAGAAAATGACAATAAATGTAAATTAGTAGAGACCATACTTCATCATCTTTGTTCTTTTAAATCCTTCAAACTGAGGATAGTCTCCTATCAATTCTAGCTCCTAAAAATATCCCGAATGAGAGCTCAAGCTGCACTGACCCTCCATTTATTTCAGCTTTCTGGTGATTACACTCCTAGTTGCCTACATATGGGTCCTTCGCTTGCTATCCAAGTCTTCTTGGCTCCCAGCTTCAAAAAACTTATGACGTGCTTGCTGGTGATGACTTTGCCATCCCTGTTTCCAATGGAAATTTCCCTCCTTACCTCTAGCTGCATCTCTTAACTTTCCTACGTGCTGGATCCCAGGAAGGGGCTTGCAGATCTTGCATCTTGCTTTTGCTGGTTTCCTTCCCTGGACGGTTCATTCCTACTCTGGACCTAGTGTCTGGTCTCAGCTGCTTTATGAAAAAATTTCCTTGAGGACGCCCACCCGCCTAACCCCTGAGCATGGTCCACCCTGGAGTCCTTGCTGTGCTTTTCCAATGCCCTGAATTTGCTTAGGGAAGGCCCAGTGTTAACTTATGGTGAGTTGGATACGTCATGAATTCATTTAGCTTTGGCTCCCTGAGCTGCTTCACCCTCGGCTTCATTTTTAACGAGATGACACGCCTAGTCTCAGCTCCTCTCTACTGGCCTGGGGTTTCCTAGGAAGAATCTTTATTCCCAGTGATTTACCTTCTGAATATTAACCATTGCCCCCATTTACTCCTACATGTAGCTTCCTTTTTAAAATATTGAAAATGGCCCTTTGGCTTTCATTGAAAATTAACTATTTTACTCCAGATATCAACTCAGTGAATCCTTTACTGAGTTAATTGTAACACAAATTTTTTTGCAAAGATTGAAATGAAACAAATGTATTTGAGGAGAAGCTAGGTTGAATTGTATACATATTTGGGTGTAGACTTTATAAACTCTCGGTTTTACTGGAGATCATTGTAGAGAAAAAGAAATATCAAAATGTTTTCAATGTATACAGATGCCACAGCAGGTATTTCCACACCTATTTTATTTGATAACTTCCAGTGACTGAAGGATATTTCAATATCAAGTAGCGGTTTGTCAGCAACTGTGCCTAAAATAATTTTAAAAATCTTTGTAGGGAAGCAGATTCTCTTTTTTAGGTCCAGAAGTTTTCTCAGGGTGACATGGAGTCTGGCTAAATCCTCTATGTAGAAGCAATTCATGTTTTGTGCATGATATTATGTGGCCATCTTCATTGTCTATATAAAAACAAATGAAAGTTATAGATAATTTTTTATAAAGAGAATTATGCAAACATCATGTATATTTTTATATTTGGCTTTGACATAAGGCAATATAAAGAAACTCATGCAAAGGTTGTACGCACGCACAGAAACTCAAGCGTTCTTCTCTGCCTCATTTTGATTCCTTTCTGAGATAACCCATAATACCCTCAACTGAAATAATATTTTACCCCAAAAGTCTGCTAGGGAAAATTTTGTAAGCATTTCTAATCAAATATTTCTGAAATGGTTACAAATCTTTTAGATCTAGCAATGAGGGCACCATGAAGAGTAACAGTGTTGGGAAGCAAATGCCCATCCAAAGTAGAAAACTACTGATTAGAAATAACAACATAAAAAAATATTTTTCAAGGGTAATTTCCATTTACCTGATAGTTTTTTTTCCATAAAAATTGATAAAATACTCTAAAAGAGAAAACAGGACATTCAAATAATCTTTTAGATTCTTCATCTTTACAATCAAGGAGTTGGACTAGATGCTAAGTGTTTTTTCAGCTCTAATATTCTGATTGTAGTCAACATAAGAATATGTTAAAATGTGTCACACTGTTTAAATCAATTGGTAATAGGAAGCATGGCTTAAAATAGTGAAGCCTGATGTATAACCTTTTCAATTTACAGATAACAAAGGCAAGTCCCAGGGAAGTAACACTGACTATCCAACAGTACGCATCCATTTGGGTATCAATGTTACTGTTTCCACATTTCCCTAATCATCAAATATTTTATTTTTGTTTTGTTAAGGACTACAGATTCCCACTCTCCACGCTGGCAATTCAGCTTTAGTAATTATGGGATGAGATTAGTAATCTAGTTTTGTGAAAGGGTCCTTAATACTCTGACCTGTAGCAAAAGGTCAGAACCACAGATCCACATCAGACTACCTGAGATACAGTGATGGAGAGGAACAGGTATGTCGTACGGTTCTTGGGCAGGCTCTCCAGTGCTACAGAGAGGTATCTTCCTTACAAATCCATCATTTTATGCCACAGGCTACCACCACCCCAGTGCCTTCTCCTTTCTAGGTGAAATGCATGTCATATGAGTGACATTACTTGGTATCTAGGTTACTTTTCTCTGATAAGACTGCCTATGGAAAATGATATTCCTAAAAGAACAGGCATTAGAAGAGTGGATCTATAGCCCCTACTTACCATCGGCTCCAAATTCACATTCTAAAAGTTTAATTCGGCTCAACCCCTGGAAATTCTCCTTAGTGGAAAGTATCGATCTGTCCATCACCATGCAACAGTCTTGAGCCTCGTAAGGCAGTCTGGGATTTGGAAATGATTTACTTTACCTCAAGTCATGGTGTATTGTGATGTGAATTTCTCTAAATTGTTGGCACACATCATAAGGAGAAGACCCTTTGAATACTTTTGTCATAAGTATTTCTTAACCTTTTTGGTAATAAAATAAAAACTTAAACAGACTTAATGTCTAATAACATAGTTGGTTTTATAGAGAGAAAACGGAGAACAAAGTTAATTCTAAGATCTGCCATGTAGAATTCCAAGCACCTCAACATTCCTATTTCTGCCACTGTATGTGTTCACTGTATGCAAACTATGGCCAAAATACATGTTTCTGTCCCTCATGCTACTTACTCATGGGTGCCAAAGTTTAGTTTAAGGCTTTTTTTATGTAGCACATTATAAGAAATATATTATATAGTTCAGCTCTCAATGAAATATCATTCCTGATCTTTCTTGTTCATAAAAAAGTAAATTAGTCTTTTATCTGCTAATTTTAGGAAAAAGGTTAGAAAAAGTAAGAAGTAAATAACTTACCTCTAAATATATCTGACTCCAAATAAAGTAGCTGAACTAAACTTAGTACAATTTTAACAAAAAAAGTAGAATTTAACATAATTGAATTTTTTTATATCTCATTTGAATAATGTTTGTTACTGAATTTGACAAAATAAATTCATTTTTTTAAGTGATGTTGTTTATAAGGCAGTCTCATGATACAGGCTCTGAGGATCAAGTATACAGTTAAAGCCATAATAGACTACCAAATGATATAGAAACGTTTTCTGTGAATATTTTGTTTGCTTTAGAAAGCTGATCTGTTAAAACTGTGACTACTTTTTTTTTTTTAATTTAAAAGAGTAAAACAGGAAATCAATGGTAGTATCCTTATATGGGTTAAGAAACTATATATGAGTTATATACAGAAATCTTCCACTGTTAGATATATGTGTAATTCTTATTTTTGAGAATTGGGGCCAAGGAAGTGGCTAATTAATATACGTACCTCAAATGCCTTAAGTGGATACCTATGAAAAGGTATATATAAATATAAATAGTAGTGTATATTTTCAAAATTTTTAAATAAACACAAAGAATATATAGGTATACATGTTATAATTTCAAAGTCAACACTAGCACATAAGTTTGCTTACCTAAATACATACTAGGGTACTTCCTGTTTCAACACATGCACATACAAACACGTGGCCATGCACATAACCTTGCTTTCTGCACTTGCAAGAAAGTCAGAATATACAATATAGTACATCGTTTCTACTTAAATCATATGGGCAAATTAATGAGGATGACATTAAAAAATTCTGATCTACAAAATCAACATATAGGAAGATGTATTCCAGATATTAAAAACACTGAAGACTGATGGGAAGTTAAGATTTAAATAGTTTGTTCCAGTGATCTTGAAAGATATAGAAGAGACAGGATTGATTGTAAAGACTCAGGATGCTCTTTTTGGCAATTGGGACTTCTGTAATCTAGCAATCCAGGCCAGAGACTCAGACCATTGATGCTTCGGATCTCAAAGAAATAGCATAGCTGGGGGCAGTTCTCCGCAAGGCGGGGGGTGCCGATGGAGATCTCGACGCCCATCTGGATGGGAGACGGCGATTTGCTGGTCGAGCAGGTCGGGAAAATCCTTTTCCATGGGAGGACTGAACTGCCATGGATTCCTGAGGCACAGAAGACATTCATCTCACTCTATGGGCACCAATCATGGGCCTAATATTTTAAGGATCCCAACGATGGGATTAATATATTAGTATATTTATAAGCAATAAAAAGCATCAAAAACTAAAGAAGATATCTGTCTAATATTTGTGGTCTCAAATGTCTTAGAACAATTCACTTTTAATATAGAATATGGCATTTAATAATCTTGAAGATCTCTTTACACTGACCAACTTTAATATAACTGATCTTTTAGAACTAATTATAAGTTCAGTATTCAGAAGTTCATGTTAGATAACTTTGAAACGATGGAATTGCAGATGTTTCTTATTGGGATGTTCTGTTTCAGTGTCGTTTAAAAACACAAAGATAATTTATAGAAGACACTTTTCATTTTTGTCAAGGTATTGACACTTTTAGAGATCATAAGCAAAAGGCACACAAAACGCCAAAGATTTATCATATGAAATGCTATCTCCCCCCCCCCCCCACTAAGAACCACTGTTGCTAGCTCTCAAAAATTTCAAAATTGCTAGTAAGGAGATACTATCAATACCGGGCATCATCTGATGATTTAAAATATTTTCCTTCCTTTCCCTTTCTTTAATTTCTTCCTTTTTTCCTTTTTATTTTAATGGAAGAAAAGCAATCTTAGATCCTTGCAATTAAAAAAAATAAATAAAAAGTTTCCATGACACATTTCATACCTTTGGTTCTTTTTAACCTTAAAACCTTTGCTCTTTTATCTGAGATAGACAGGGAGGATGGCCTCAATTTCTATGAAAGCAACCTGCATTTTAGTTTTCTTTCTTTAGAATCTTATTTTTCTAGAGGAAAGGGGGATAAAGAACTACTAGGGATCCACAGTAGAGGACCCGTCCCAAGCCCCTAATCAACGCAAAACTAGGGAAAATATTTAGCAGTATTTCTTGTTAGCTAATGAGAATTTGACTGGTTATTGTATACATGTTTCCATTTCCCACCTGAAGCTACAGGACCTTACAGGTATTTATGGGCTCAAGTAAAAATGAAGGAAATACAAAAGCAGGATAATTATTTGTATCTTGTGCAAATTTGCACAAGATGCCATAAAACGGATAAAAACTGTTATTTTTGTAGGGTTTGAAAGCCATGGAAAAATAATTTCTTAAACCAGAAGGAAACAACCTGAATAGCTTAAAAATATGATGCATACATACTGTATTATGTAAAACTAGGATTTTCAAAGCATTAGCTTCGAAATATAACAATATGTCACCTTGTAAGTTTTTGCAAATTATACATAAAAAGCGACTGTTGGATAGCTCTTCATTGTAAATACCAATCTCTTCTACCTCTTTTTCTCCTATAACTAACAAAGATTATACCTCTGCAAGCACACTGGAACAACAACAACAACAAAATATAACCATTTATTCAATTATCATTTTTTTTGGCAATTTGTATTCTAAGAATTTATACAAATAAGAAAGACTTTAACATTGTTAAAGCTATAATATGATTTTTTTATTTCCATGTACTGCCTGTTAGCTCCACAAATAAGGGAACCTTAATAAGGCATTATTTTAAATGATGTGAAAAATAAATAAATAAATAAATAAATAAATAAATAAATAAATAAAATAATAAAATAAAATAAAATAAAATAAAATAAAAAAAGGGCCGGCCAAGTGGCGCGGTGGTTAAGCGCTGGCTTGGGAAGCCAGCGGCCCGGTTCGGGTCCCACATACGAGGGCCAGTGACACTGCCCTCAAAAATAAAATAAAATAAAATAAAATAAAATAAAACAAAATTATGTGTTTTACTCATATTCTAATTCATGTGACTAACTCCATGAGAAACAAACACAAATCAAATGCTGGGAATGACTAAACCAATCATAGCTAATTACTGAAAAGTGCCAGTTATTTTTAAAATATTTGCCACATACTTTTAAAAACATAAACACTTTAAAAGGATATGATTCTATAAATTGACAAATGCATATTCAGAATACTTCTTCAAGAAAAAAATTTACAACAAACATTTGACTTCTTGAGTTTCTTAAGCCCACTTCTTCTATTTATGTTATCCTATTTCAGAATTTTAGAAAAGTTATAAACTACCCTTAAAATCCACCCTTTAAAAAGTTCACCTTGAGTTACAACCCTCAGGTTTATATTTATTCACAAATGAAGGGTTAAAAAGTTAAGAAGATGCCAAAACATGTGCCAACGTTCTATTTATACAAATGGGCAATTGACTGAACCCTGAGCCATGGCTAAACATGAATGCAGTTCTACCAAAACACGTTAATTCCTTTCTCACCTCTGTCATCTTTTTCCAATCTACTCCTTGCTTCACGTGCTGTGCCCCACACATCGCTGTCTTTTGGTGAAGCTCTTGTTCTATTGGGAGCATTTCTAAATGCTGACTTAACGTGGTCCCACCACTGACATCTGAATTACGTTTGGGCCACTTTTCCTGGAAGCATTTAGAGTTTTGCAATGCAGACTCTGTGGCTGTCTCATAGGTTTTCAACAGCTTTTCCACAACGCCATAATTTGATCTGGGGTCAGCTGATCTTGGTCGGCCAGACAAATTACTGGGTCTCCAGTCATGCTCGTGAAGCATATTCCTGTAGCTGCTGGGATTTACGTGTTCCTGCGTTTGTCTGACTAGGCCTGGTATGGGTGTTTTGGCGGGATTATCGGGTACATTTTCCCTAAGCACAGGCATCTGGCCACTGGTTTTCAGAATATCAGACACACCGTCATTTCCTGATATGTTACCTGTAACTAAGGCATCACAGGGCTTAGGATCGTGAGATGAGTCTGAGCTGCTTTGATTTTGCTGTATTGCACGACAATTTCTATCTGTTCTAAATACAGTTCTATTAAATTCATCAGTCTTTGCTGCCAGCTTTTCATTCCTAGGAGTCCTTTCAAAGCCACAACTGAAGCTTCTAGGTGGGCTGCTGCTCTGTGTCACTGAGGAGCTACCGTCATCACTTATATGAAGGTCAGGGTGAGACTTAGCAGGGTGATCTAGGATCGTCTTTTCATATTTTGACTTACTGGGCGTGGAGCAGGTTTTCTGAAACCACAAGGTAGAGGGGCAATTTTTTCCACCTATCACAGTGTCACACGACCAAATGCCAAGTCCAACGTTTTCAGTACATGGAGGTTTGTTACCTATTTTGGTTTCTGGTGCCAAAGAAGAAAACATAAGACCATCTTTCAAAGTCTTCCCTTCATTTAGACACAGTGTGGGCATCTTATCATGCCTCAATAGGAAATGAGGACTGTGGTTCCTTTCTTCTTGACCCTCATGGGCCACCTGACTGCTGTGATCTAAACTGTCCTTCAAACTTTCATAGGCTTGTTCAGAATATGAGCTGGGGAAATTTCGAGATGTGCTTCTGGGAGGAGGAACTGGCGGAGTTTCATTCCTTTGCAGATCAATTGTATCAATTCCACATTTTTTCATAATATTGCTCTGGAGCATATCAGTACAGCTCAGGTTCTTTTTATTTTTCTGCTTTTCTTTTTCTAAATAGATTGGAAGCATGCATTGGCCATTGTCGATCATGTGGTCTCCATGAGGCTTATTAATTACATTTGGCATTTCCTGGATAAAAGAATCTGACTTCATCCTAAACAATTATAAAACATGGTATATTAGTGACAACTTTATTTAGGATAAGCTCTTAAAAGAAACCATGGCTTAATCATTGGATTTTTTGCTACAGGAAAAGGAGTCACAAATTCCTAAAATGTCATTTCTATATAAATCCCCTAGTCAAAAATCTCCAAATCTTTTTTTACTATAGGATAAAGCCCACCTCTCAGTGTTGCATTCAAGGATCTACATACTCTGACCCAAACTATCTTTCTCACCTTGTCCTTCATTTTTTACCATTGCCTGAACTTTCACCTACTCTCAGACTAGACAGTGTAGTCTCTTGAGTGTCCGCTACTGGCATTCCCATTTCTATAGGTTTTCTTTAGCCATTTCCTTACATCCACTCTGCCTTCTGAATTCCTATTCATTATGTCTTGTGAGCTCAAGTTCCTCCCCTTGAATTTGAAATAACTCTCTAACTAGTATGACAGAAATATGACTAAAAGTGCAATGAGACCGGAGTACACTAAATGGAAGGTGTCCTTTGGGCTGGAAAGAAAAGTGAGAATTTCTTTTGGCTGAGTAAAGTGAAGGGCAAGTAGGCAAGGTGAGTTGTAATAAAAACAGTGTGGCTATTCAAGGGACAAGTGAGTGCTCTGGTGTGGAGGAAGAGAATGGGAATTAAGTGAGAAACATTACGTTAAAGTGTAATGTCTGAATTACATATTAAGGATCTTGAACTTTTCCCTAAAGGCTATGAAGTAACAAGGAGAACTTTATATCAGGTGAGATTTGTAAAACAAAATTCCCTAGCAAGTCTTTTCAGAGGTCAATCAAAATAAAAACCTAAATATAGCAACAATAGGGACTCACAAATTAAAGTTAATCATAGTGATAAATATCAATCACATTTATCTCTCCAACTTATAAAATATTATGAGCTAGCTTACAATAAAGTGCAGATATATGAGTATACTCATTAATAGAATAGTAGGCAAAAGCTAAATGGACAAGTAGAGGGCAAAATTATGTATAAAATATGGTTGGATAAGAAAATCTAATGCAAGTCAGTAGAAAAATTCTCTCTGAGCTTGCTAAGAGCTAATGAAAAATAAGGGTACACATTACTGTAGCTTTCTAAGAGAAGAATACTGCCTCATTAGGAGATAAATGTTGATCCTAGAACAATTCATCTTTAACTTGTAGAAAATTGCAATTATTTTTTAATTTGCTAAAACTTACTTATACAGTTATATTGGTCTTTCTGAAGTGAAACACTATTTTTATAGCATTGTATATTTGTGTGTACATATTTACAATATGTTGTTCTAAAAATTATACATGTTTCCATTATAAACATAATAAATGTAGAGAAATAAATGACTCTAAGGTATAAAATATTTCAGTAGA
This sequence comes from Aselliscus stoliczkanus, assembly GCA_033961575.1. Lineage (NCBI taxonomy): Eukaryota > Metazoa > Chordata > Mammalia > Chiroptera > Hipposideridae > Aselliscus > Aselliscus stoliczkanus. The sequence goes on from CM066733.1 coordinate 126,365,180, forward strand.
ACATCATTATGTAATTAAAATGCCACATTGTTAAATATGACATAATTTAAAGACATATTTAACTGGATTAGCCCAGTTGCATGTTCTTCCACTGGCCAAATACTCAAAATAAAACAGAACTGTATTAGAAGATATTTATTAATTTATTATGGCGGGAATACCTTAACTAAACACTAAAGAAAGGAAAGTATTCCTAATAATCATATTACAAAGCAAATTAAAAGAGTTGCTTTAAGAATTAGCAAACAGAGAAATATACAGTTAAAGATTTTATCTCCCATCGAAGATGATAGATTTTAATAACTCATTGTTAATTCTCACTAACAAAGCGTAAGAGGAGAGGGTCTTGAATTCATTCACTGAAAACTATATATATATTTTTTCTAACATAAAATGATCATGGATGCACCAGCCTACCTTCTGTGGTTAGACCGTTTTCGAATTTCCTCTTGAAAGCTGCATAATTCTTCACTAACTTTGGCAAGTTCTTCAAGAGCCTTTACACAGATAAGCAATAATGGCATGTTAGCATGTTGAAAGATTGGGAATGTAAATATTCCTTTAGAAACAGTTCGGGGCCAGTCACATCTTACTTACTGTGTTGAGGGCGCCAGAACAGCCCTTGTTCTCTTCCTTGCAGGTCCTCAGGTCAGGCCAGGCCTCACCTGCATTCTGGTTGTCTGTGGCCAAAGGATCCATAAACCCTACTTTCGATTTTTTGTTTTTTGTTTTTTGTTCCTTACACATTTCATTTCTTTCGCTGAGTAAGCTCTGCTCTGTTTGATTTTCTTTCTCCAGACCATCCCTGTAATTCATTCTTGTAAATTCCCATTGTCCTGAATTGGGGTAATCGGGAGGCGAGTCCACCACTTGATCTTGAATGGCCTTCTCACGATCACAATCAATGACCTTAGCACGCTCATTCATGTTGATTTTCCTCCGAAGCTTTACTTCATGGCAAAGCTGTAAGGAAAATAAAGGTAAAATGTTTCTCCCTCCTAATTCACTTTGTTAATATTTTTGATACTAAGCACACTGTTTTGAGTTCTATTGTGCTGTGACTATATACTACCGTGAGGCATTAATGCTTGTACCTCCGAGTGCTTCTAAAATCTGGATTAGTCAGAACAACTTTGATAAACCATAAAGACCACTTCTAGCATGTCAAAGTATAAATGGTAGGTAATTTCTGTCTCTCTGACTAGAAATCAACTCATTCAAAAGGAAAATAAACCTGCATCTACATATAGGTATGACTATGATACAGAAGCCTATTACAAAACTGGAATGACCAGAATCAATTACTGACAATGCTCTCCAATTGCTTTCAGAGAGAATCAAGAGTTTAAACATGAAAATCATGTTTTTAAACATATGATCCCACTTGTATGTCATATTTAACAATGTAAAAAGTTGACAATTGCATATACTCAGTTCATTCTGTTTTCTAAGTAGACATTTTGCAATCAAAGGATGTTTTCTTTGGAAGTTATGTTGGTGAGGGCTAGGTAATATAAATTTTTTTTTTTAACGCCAAAGCTATCTATACACATTGAAAAAGAGTTTCTTGTCCTGATTAAAACAAATGTGGCCCCATGCTATGTGACTGAAAAGAACTTTAAGGCTTTGATCATCTATTAGTCTATGTTAAAGTAGACCCCAAATTACTTTTTAAAGAGAACTTAGTTTAACCTGTAGGCATTCACTCAGTTCATCCCTGAATAGAGGAAATAAATGGCTTTCTCTTCAGGCTTCAGTTCTGGGAAGGCTTGTCAAATTTCAAAGGAGAATATCAAATAACTATTAAAGCCAACAACTCTCCATTTTACAGCCACAACCTATATCTGCACTACATCTATTATTTAAGGCATAACAGATTTATTGCTGCTCAATATTTACCTAAATCTCAGATGATAAAAACACTATACATAGCTGATGTCCAAAGGACATACAGTGCATTTATTTCCCTAGATACTTTTAAATCTCTCACGGGGTGAAGTCAGGATAGCATCAAATTGCAGCCATGAATCGATTGCTTTGGCCCCTGTAAAATTATTTATACTGAACTGCTGCAGGCATTATGATGTGGGCTGACCCTGAGGATATTATAAGAAGCAACCCTCAAAAGTACCATGTTATATCTAAAGATGCTGTTGGTGATGGCTTTTTTTTTTTTTTTTTGAGGAGTCATGGGTGAAAACAAAATTGCTTTAGTTTCAAAATCAGGGACAGAAGTGCTATTCCTGGGAAATAAGTTTGCTTTTTTTTTTTCCTGAATATTGAGAACTACACAGCTGATAAGTTTTTGTGTTAGCTACAAGAAAGACAGATTTGCTGCATACATTTTACATATGCTCCTTCCTCTTCTCTTTATCTTATCTTTCTCTTTTTACTTTGGCATACTGTGCCTTATGTAGAATTTTATAGGCCATCATAAATTCTCTTGGGAACATAAGTGAGGTACGAATAAGAAAATAACATAATGTTATTGATGGAAAACAATTTATTCAGTGTAAGGGAATCTGTGTTATCAGTCCCAACCTTTGTCAATTGTTATCTGATGGTTTGAGCAGAAGATAAGCAGGAAAGATTGCAATTATTTAAAAAAAAATTAAAAAAAAATCCCAGGCATCTGTGAGATCTTTACAGGGTTTCTGTCTGGATTATTCCATGTTTCAAGTGATCCAAGTATGTACATTTCAGCTTAGCAAATGCAGTGACTGTGGACAGTGGCTGAACAGAGAATCATTAATATTTTCAGGCCTCAGACTGCATCCTCTCTCTAGATGACATTATCACTTGGAATCATTCAAGTTCTATGAGTGATTTTTCTAGGAAATCTGCAATTCCCTACTATATGGCTGAATCGTTTGCATTTGATTGCATACACAGAATTCAGTCATAAATCTTAAAGCAATACTGTCTATTGTGTGTGTGCTATAATTTTTCCAAGTATTGCCTTTTAATTTTAGTTTGAAACAAATTTTCTTGTTTCTCTGTAATGTGTGAGGCTACTTTCCTTTTCTTTCCTCAATCTTTTCTACTCTCAGCTTTGTAGCCTGTAAGAAGGATGTGTAAAGGGTATGTTCTTATAGCCTACACAGCTGAGAGTAGAAAATGAATATATATTCGTATAAGGGGCACACAATGCTAGTTGTTCAGGTATTTAAAAGCATCACCTTTGGTTATTCTGGGTACGCACATTACCTAAACATAGTCCCTGGTATGGAGCAGTATACTTCAAGCAGCAAGGCCTAATAGCACCACAGCTACTGTCCAAGGTAAAGAATTACAGCCCTTCTGTCTCCTTGATGTAGGAAGGAACAGTACTTCTATGGACTATCATCCTAAGTTTAAAATAGATTTAATGCCTGTTAATTGATAAGGCTAATAGTTATCATCAGGGGAATCTATAGAGCTGTCAGAAGAATTATTTTACAGTAACATTTAACCAAACAGCAGATTGCTTTCAAGACATGGTTTAAACAATTGGCTAGACTAACCCTGACCCATAATTATTTTGCTTGGATGCCAGAATTATCTGAGCTTATTACTGATTGGACCTTGCAAACCTTTGGGAGCTAATGACCCATGACTTCAGGTTTCTGATTGGAGTGTGGATTCTGATTTGATCTAGGCAACTCCTTTTTGATCCAATCTGAGTCTCTGGGTAGAGGAAGTAAGAGTGTGAGCAACCCACATTTTCCAAACAATAGAGGGACAAGCAGTGGATTATCCTTTCAATCTTTAACCATATAATGCCTACTTTCTCAGCTCTATTTTAGAGGAATATTTTAATAGCCACTCTTTTTAATTTTTTTTCTTGTAGCATGCCAATTTGCATATAATTCACAATGAATTACATGGCTGTTAATAAGAAAAAATATTTGCAGTGTAAGCACATAAAGCACCAGCTTTGATTGCCTCTGAATAAAGGTGAAGGAGTCTATTAAAACAATTGCTTTGGCAATGTGTACAAAACCATATAAGTCAATTCCATAGATGTTACCAGGAGAAAGCAAGATAAGTATAAAATACTTTACAGTTTAATTATTTACAGAATAAGCTTGGCTATACATCAATGTAAATACTTAAAGAAAATATGCCAGGCGCAACAGACTGAGGGATGTTTAATGGGAATAAAATGGCTATTTGTATCAGAATCATGGTATGTCATTTTTCATACACCTTTCCTAATAAATGTGCCAATAAATGTAGCATACCCTACCAGAATAAATATCATGTCCATTGTGATTTTCTGTTTGAGATATGACACTCCTTTTGATTATACTGAATTATCTGGTATGTAATTTACTTTAGTAGACATTATTCATAAGTCATCGCAGGAAGCATCTATGTTTTAATGCACGACTGTAATTTTTCTAATATACGTTTCACTAATTATGTCTTTCTTGTTTCCTTCCCGGAGCCGGTAGTTGAACATTCATGCAAAACACATACGTCACTCTAGTTAGAAAATAATAAGTTGATACACTTTAGAATGACATTTCAAGTTCTTAATTTTCATGCAAGGTTATAAAATAAGGCTAGACCCGATGATACCATTAGTAAGGTTACGCTATTTGTGGTCTAGTAAATGTCACTAAGGCATGCACCTCTTAAGTGGAATAAAGGAAATAAAAAATGGTTTACAATGCAAAACAAACTTCAATAGAATTTGCATTCTGAGGTTTAAGTTTTCCAATGTGTGCAAAACAAATCAGCTTGTACCTCCTCTATCTTCTTCTGCATGATCTTCCATTGGCTTTCCCATTCCTTCCTTTCGTTGTCAAACTGGTCCAGTAACTCCATCTTTTCCTTGTGCCAGTTAGTCTCTGTGTTCTCCCACTGCTTATGTAGGTCCATGGCAACTGTGTGAGTGTTGGTGAAGGGGGTTTCTGCTCGTCTCTGCCTTCTCTTAACTGTTTCTTGGAAACTTGGAGTTGTTTTATTTGAAGCAGTCTCACTTGCCTTTAAAATAAAACCTAATATAAACATAACAAGAGAGAGTTCCAAATCCATGTGCTTTCTGGGGAACACTTTATTATTTTGTCAAAAACCATCGACATAAACTACAGGAACGCTAGGCTTAAAAGAAGAGATGACAACAATCTACTTAAGAAGAAACTAAGAGAGTCAAAAAGTAAGTATTGTCCAAGGTATTTTTCCCCCCACCTTCTGAAACCAGACAGCAAAATTATAGTGGACAAGATGGTTAAATGTAAATGAGAGATACAAGTATTCCTTTAACTAATGACTTGATCTAAATATAGAATTTCTCATGAATATTTAACAGTAGAAGCCTGAAGTTCAAATGTACGGTCACAGCTACACAACCACGGTAGACTCTGCCACAAGAGAATGACTCCTTCTGTTCTGATGCGGTCACATTATGTACTTCTGTAACTGCACATCCTGAAACAGAGCTGGATGAGAGTCTCAATTTTATATTCAGAGTTCAAGTCCATGTCACATGTTATTATTAGTTAAGACCCCAAAGTTGATAGTTAATCTGAGACTGATATATTAGCAAGAAGCCAAAATAAATCATTTAAAAAAAAATCATGATTTGGCTTCATCAGGTAAAATGTAAGAAAGCAACAGAACTATCCTGGGAGCCAAATGTTAAAATTTCTCCATGCTTTCATATCTTTCTAATAGATTATATACCAGAACATTTAGCATACTGGACACAAAGAATTGAAGACAATGTTTTGCTCAGTTTGCAGAGAAATCCTTGATCACATTAAACAGTGACTGAAACATTTAGATTTCTAGCATTTAATGTATCTGTATTTAGGGTCTGAAGATGCAATTTAAAATACCAGATCAGTAACTGTTATAAATCATCCCAAATTTCTGAGATTTAGTTTGTTTACTTTAAAATGGGGCCAATCACAGGGTTGTCCTAACTATTAAATGGTACTGAATGCAAAGTAGTTTGAGAAAGTTTTAAAAATTCCCTATTTTTTGCTTTATAAAATCTTGTTCTGACTTCCATTGGTAATCATTTTTATCAATAAAGTCCTACCCTTTTTTTAATGGGTAGAAAAGCATGTTTAAAATATCTGAATCTCTGTCTACGATAATTGTGCCTGTAAGAAGTCTAACGCTTCAGTTTTCTAGGCCAGCACCCAAAATGCCTTAACTTAGCAGGTGGCAGCTCATGCTAATTATGAGCAAAATTCCTAAGAGTCAATAACTGCTGGGATGCTGGAATTGTGGAATGAAGCCAACAGAACCAGGCAGCAGGCCCCATTTTGTATTCACAGAAGACCGCTGCATATTTCATACCTCAAATATAAAATAAACATTGAAGACTATTTAATTTTGTGTCAGGCTGTTCTGAACATGCATGTCTGAGAGGTAAACTGTTCCAAACATAGGTTTTTGAGCTGCAATCTATCAATGAATTATAATAGACTAATAAGGATAAAAGTGTTAGTGCTATATGCAGGGCTCCACTTTCAAAGCCACTTTACCAATATACTGGGAACTATATTGTACTTTTCTTTTGAACAATTTGCTACAGATACTTTGATCATTTTTACTTATTTCTTTGGCACTCACAATAACATGACTGATTCTGTAAAGAAAAGGTCATTCCAGATTTCGCCATTAAAGATGCTATCATGTCTCATTTTATCCACTTAGCCATGCTCTTTTTCTAATCTCGTTTTCCATCCTATCATCCTTACTTCTTTTTTCTGTCCTCCACACCTATGGGACAGTGACCACAGTACCTGCTATCGCAAATGCAAGTTGCCTCCAAATAAATATATCAGTGAAGACTTAACCAAATGTAGATAGTAGAGGATATACAGAAGTTTGCTGTTTGTTTTGCTGCATCTGCCACTGATCTTGATTACCTAGTAATCTTTTAGGTTCATTTAATAACTAGTCACAGGATATGCAGACAGTGATTACTTTCAGAGACAGGTAGACTGGTTTAAAACTATGTAATTAACTGTGAGTTGAAACTCTTATGCTTACTAGCAGGCATTTAATACTGGAACTTCTTAGGAAAAGTAGAGTGGCTGAAGGTATCAAGAGATAGTTGCAGATTTAATTGAGAAAGTTATATTAAGGGAGCAGACTGGTTTCAAGCTACCTGGAAAAGAGGTGCTATGCTAGTCTATGTTTCATCCTAATGGTCTTTAAACACTGGAAATATTCAGAAATCATCCTAAAGTTTCTCTATAATTATGTAGCAAATGGCTCCAATGTTTGTTTCTATTTCTAACTCTTCCTGAACCACTTCTAGACCAAGGTTAAAAGGTGCCAGACTGTTCTTCTTCTCACCTACCAGAAGAAGGAAAACTCTGAACCAGGCTTGTTCCCGGTGTCAGGACAATGCATGAATCCAGGTCATGTTCTCAAAGCGGACAGAATCCTGCACTTAATTGCAAAGTGCCAAGCCCATCATTTCATATGGAAAAGGGCCAATCCAGAGAACTTCCCCTTTCCAGGACCAGAGCAATTTCTAGTGCCAGGAATTGTAATGGTTATGGATCAAAAACAAGTCTTTGAAAGAAAATTCCTATAGAGCAATAGCTGTGCCAACTTTTGTGGGAGGATTTATTTCACCCTCTTAACATTTCTGTCTTGTCATAAATGTCAAATGTAATAGAGCTGAATATATTGCTTTCTCCTCTAAAAATAAAGTGGGGACCATAGAATTGTTGCAAGGATTAAGAGAGCAAGAGAAGGCTTAATAAAAGTGCCTAAAACAGTTTGGATCATAGCAGGTGTTCAATAAATGCCTGTTTCTTCCATTTGTCCCTTTCTCCCTTTGTTTTTTTTCTTCTTGTCTTCCCTCCCTCCCTTTCCGTCATCTATGCTTCTGTTTTTTTCTAAAATAAAACATGATTTTGATCTTTATTTAATTAGGAATTTGATAGAAGAAAGTCTAATGTGTGAACTCTCTAACTTTCAATGATTTTCCTTTGCACTCAGTATTTTTCAAGTATTTTAAGGATAGCTGGCAAGTTAAATATTTTGGAAAATATTTTTCGTTAGTAAAATTTTAAATACACAAATCTTAAATAAAATGGCTTTTGCTGTAATTCTCTCTCTCTCTCTCTCTCTCTCTCTCTCTCTCTGTCCATATATATCCTACTAATGGGGCAACTCTGTAGAGACATAATGTTCTGTAAGCAGAAGTTATGGGGTAAAGTGGTTCAGCATATTCAAAAACTCAATTTCAGCGCTCTCTACTGAGGCAAATATAGAAGTTCTCTTTGTTCCTAGTTGTCACTCTTTTTTGCCCACAGATATTGGCATCTATGTGGGAGACAAGAAAGAGTTTCTGCTATCTGCACCCCTCCCCATGTTTCTTTCACTCTCCCCCTCACTTCATTCCTTTCAGAATTTCATTCAGGATAAAAACGTATTAGAGCAAACATGAAAGGATAGAGGGAGATGATTACTGAACCATGCACATGTTGTCCCCGCAACAACTCTAAGCTAGCATTGTATAATCCATTTATGCTACTCCGCCATCCCCAAGGCAGAAAGCCAGGGCTGTAGGGTTCTGAGTGGGCTGCATGGTTCTGAGTGGGCTGCATAAGTATGGTGACGGGAGGCAAATAGTTCTGCTAACCCTCCAGCCCTACTAGAGTAAGCAAAATGTAAGAGTAACACAGGAGTCCACAATAAATCATTTTCATTTACAAATTGGTCACGGTAACACTTCTTTGTCTGAGGGGTACTGCATTCTTACTACTCCTGGGTCATACCCATTTTAACCTCCATGCTCCCCCATGAAAATTGAACTTGAGCCAAACAAATGAAACCATGTTAGGGAGTTGACTTCCATTGATCCTTCTCTCTTTTGAGATTTTTGTTCAGAATATTTGTTTCTTGCTCTCCTATTTCCTCATTCTAAACAAATTACTTTTCATATAGTTGACAATTTTTCATTTTTAGGAGGTTACTTATTCCAATAGGAATGCCACACACCATCAGTTTGGTCAGTCTTAAAATTCCTAGAATTATTACCCTTGGAGATGCTTTGCTTCCCCTTAATTTAGAGGGATTAGGAATTCTCATGCCCAAACCTGTAATAGCAATACACCAATTGTCTCCAAGGTTCTCCAGCCCTTTCTGCAGGCTATTAACATTGCTTCAACTAATTAGCAGACCTTATTCCTCTCCTCCTGTTCACTGGCAAATGCATCTTTCCGAAGTCATGATTTGATTTTGTTACAGGGTAAAAGGGGATAATATTTATCGCTATTTCTTGCTATTTCTTATGTTCCAATAGGGTCAAAGAGACACTACGACGTGCAATTCCAAAGAAATCCATTTTTCCTTCTTATTTTATTATCTTCTCCTTCCTTGTTTTTCTCTCCAGTTACATACTTAAACTAGAAGACATTCAAGATATACGTGAATTGATTTTATATTTCTTAATATATAAAATAAAACTTTGAAAGAAACTTTTGGCTTGGGGAAACAAATGCCTAAAATTAACCAGCTTACACAGAAGGTGTAGTGCAAAGGTTCTCTTTTAACTGCAGATTAACCCATTATGAATGGCATGTGCTACAATTCAAATGATAGGAACACAGATCATGCAGTGAGCAAACAAACCATCATTTCAGATGAAACTACATTTTTCCATTGCCATTTTCAAATACCAGCCACCTCAAGGCTTGTGAGCTTTAGTTTGCAAATATTAAAGTCTTCATCTTAACGAAAACAGAGGTCTAATAAATAAATTTAGTGAAATTCCACGGTAGGCAAAGTGCTGTTTTAAGTACTGAGAAGCAGTGTTTGAAAAACAGTCTCAGAGCACGGATGGCACTGTCAGTCCAGAGTTGGGAAATGCACTCCCAGCAGCTGAACCCTCTTTTCCCTGCGAGTCAGTAAAATCCGTTACAAACCCCGCCCCACTGTTTTTAAGCCCAGACACAGACACTGAGACAGGCAGATGTTGAAATCACCCTCCACTTAAACAATATCCGTAGTTCAAAACGTGTCAGCAGCAGCCCCTCTGCATTTTGCCAGAATTAGTCACTGGCTTTCAAACTGCCAGAAAGAAACATACCTTTTTGCTCTGGGGAGAAATCCTATGGATTTTCGACCACTGGTCAGTCTGGTTGTTTGGAAGGACAGCTAGTTGTTTTAAAGAGAAAAAGTCTCAGCTTGGTGAATCTTGCTTCTTTGCAAAAAATTGAAATGAAAAATAAGTCCAACCATTCAACAGAGCGGTACTGACAAGTCCCTTTGAAACCCTCACCACTTTCACAAATCAAAAAGCTGCTCAGCTCAGTGTCACAGCAGCAACTGAGACTGCTGTGACGTCAGTTACTTGGAGGCGGCCTTCAAGCCACCTCTTCCAACCAGAGCTTTGTAACTTTAGAGCAGCTCCTTCTCTGGGTAAACAACTCCAGGTCCAGGACATTTTTAGCTTTTATAATGGAGCTCAGTATTTTCAAACTCGCCACAAGTGCCGGTGGTAATATCACCCGATGACAATGGCCAATTTTAGATTCCTTGTATTTGGAAAATTCAACTCCTTTCTGCTAAGCAGGAATTATCTCCTTGCATACCTCTCTGCTTCCCTTTTTTTGGCCAACATCGGAATGCACTTTTCAGTGCCATTAGAGGTCTGTTGGTGTCTGGATGTGGCAGAACAACATGCGTGACAATTACATATATGCAATCTCCAAAGATTTGTGAAAAGGCTATCAAATGTCTATCTTTAAATAAAGTAGAAATGGGGCATATATAGAGACCAACCACATAGCTCTCCGTGATTCTGCGACAGCTTGCTGCTTATATCTAAGGTAACAGGGATGTCTGTTAGAGGAAATCAGAGCCCATGGGAAAGGATGATGCTTATTATGGAAGGCAAAAAGCCTAGGAGATACCCATGTGCTTGTTTCCAATTGAGGTGTGCTGCAGCCCAAGTATATGGAGAGGCTCCTTAAACCATGCCTAGATGCATCTGTCCTGGAAGAGCTAGGAAACCTCATCTCCCCAGCAACAGTACAGGTTGTGTGAGAACTTGTATACACATTCATCTGCTCACGTTTGGTTTAACTGACTGAAAGAATGTGTCTAGAGCAATTTTGTGTCTAATTTGGAAAACAAGCTAGACAAAAGTTTAAATAGTAATGTCTTATCCTCAAATCTGAAGAACTTCCTCTGTGTGGCTCTTAAACTGTTCACTTTCACATTATTTTTGCCTGCTTTCAGATAAATATTTCACGGGGAGCTAAAAAATTTAATAATAGTAACCTGCTTATAGTAGGACTTTAGTATATGTAGGACAATAGAATGAAATCACATTCTGTGTTTTGAAAGCTTGGTATCATAATCCCTAAAACAATATCGACAATAATAGTTATAGTAATAATAGTGATTATTCATGGAGAGGCAGCTGTCTGCAAGGCTCCGTGCTAAGTCCTTTCAATATATCTTTCTCTTAGTTCACCCTCACAGCAACTGTGTCTGTAGATGTTAACCCAATCTTACCAATAAAACAATGGCTCAGAGAGATAGAGGTAAGCTATCTTGCCTCAGTCATAGAAATAAGCTCATGCAAAGGAGTGGGGTTTGGAACCAGTTTCTCTAACTGGAGACCCTTGGATTTTGTCATAGAGACCTTGGTTTCAATTCTACCATCACCACTTATCCATGTGAACTTGGGAGTTTCTGCTTCTACCTTAAAGGGATAATTATATTTACTTCATGAGGTTGTTGTAAGAGTATGAGGGGACACATAGTGCCAGACACACAACAAATGTTAGCTCATTTCTGCCTTCATCCTTATGAGGACAGGAGGAAGATCCTGGGGTGTGTGTGGGGGGGAAGGAGGGGTTTGCGCAAAGCATCTAAACAGAATTATCTAATAATTTTTCCACCGTCCCCATTCTTCACTCCAGACCTCTTAATTTCCATGTGTCCTTAGTAAATCAAATTACGACTGTTTTCTGAATCCTATCAGAACTTCAGAGAATATGTGGCTAAGTTACAGATATTATGTTGGGCTATACTCTACACTATCACTCAACAGTACCTATTTCAATGCCCCATTTTGTGGATGTCCCTGTAATTATTTATTGCAGGTGCTTCATCTACTTCTTGTCAGAGTAAAGCTGAAGTTAAATTATATATAAAATCAACAACTACGGAAAGACTTTGACAAGAATTTGTCAGCAAGTCCACCACTAAATATATTATTTAGCAACCTTTTGTATTGTAACATCTTATATATATTAGCTAAAATTTCCACGCTATATTTCATACCCAAAAGAAACAAAGTAACATGATTTAGATGATCCAACAGAGGTGATAAATACTCAGCACAGGTGTTTTGAGCCTTTCCGCTAAAAACTTTCTTTTAAGAAAAGTTCCGGGACAGCCGAGTGGCACGTTGGTTAAGAACTGGCTTGGGATGCCAGTAGCCCTGGTTTGGATCCCACATATGAGGGCCAGTGACACTGCCCTCTACAGCTAAGATGGTGAACAACAACTCCACCTGGAGCTGGGCTGCTGTGAATCACGGGGACAGCATAGCTGCAGCCCCTGCTGCAGTGGGCTGCCATTGGCTACAGTGAGCGGCCGGCAGTCTGGTGTGAGCTGCCAAGAGACGCTGTGAGCGGCCGTCCAGAGGCTGGCAACTGATCTGCCTCACCTGGGAAGAGCGCAATGATGATACCAACATGGGCCAGTGAAGCAATGTCTTTCACAACTAGACTGAACAAAAGGATAGCAACTTCTCTGTTTCCCTTCTCTGGTTCCCCAACACTGTTCCCCTCCCCCAATTTCCCAATAAAAATCTTTTTAAAAAAAAGTTCCTACTGTTATGTACATAAAATGAATGGATTTAAAAGACTGATGCTGGCGTGCTTAGCCCTATGGTGATATCTTGACATCTCGAAGTGCCTGACATTTTCAAACAGGTGTCAGAATGGCTGAAAACCTTTTGGGAAAAATGCAATTTGTTGAATAATCCAGGTTACTTTTAAACCAGTTAAATACTTAAATGTTTAGATATGAAATTCAGCCAAATTATTGCTCTAGGTATCACAGAGAATTTGGAAAAAATCATTTATATCTGATGATATACTTATCCTATTTCGATATATTACAAATATGTGAAGAAGTGGATATAACACTTAATGTGAAGTAAATGTAGAAGCACCAGCTGCTGTCAAGAAACAAAACAAAATACAAATCCTGGAAAGGATTTGAAAAGGTCTGTATGAATAATGATATTAAGCTGCAAATGAAAACATTTTGATAATGGTGAAAGAGGAATACTGAACAACACATAAATGTCACCAGCAGGTGTTTCCAGACTTACAGAATTTTAGAGCAAGAAAGAACCTCTGAAATCATTTAACCAGTCTTCTCATTTTACAGCTGAGGAAAGAGGCCCTGATGTGAAGTCACTTGCTCAAGGTCACAGAGCCACTTACTAACAAGGCCAGGAATAGAATCCAGGTCGTCTCATTTCTGGGGGAGTTTAAAATTCCAAGGCATTCAACGGACTAGAACCCAGGGATAAGAGTACTAGGCATGAGAGGAATTCAGCTTTCTTCTAAGTCCAAATGAGGAAGATGATACTCTGCCTTCCAAGTATAACACAGGAGTCATATAGCAGAGTATTTATCTTGATGACTATTTGTCTAAAGAGGCGTGTGTCTTAGATAATATAAATCCTGAGTCAAAATACAAAGACAAAAGGATTTTCACTTAGTGATTAGAAAAAATCTGGGAATAAACACACCAACTTTGCTTATGCTGTGCCAGTATACACTTAATTTATAGGTTTTTGTCTGAAGGGTGATTTTCAAGCATTACAAGGCAGTTATTTATTTAATCTCTTTATGCTATGACAATCCTGGCTGTGTATGAGGCTGGGATGCTTCTGGCTTCTTGCTTGTATAATTTTCCAGGCCCTTCTTCTTTTAAACTTATTTAGCCGTAAAGGGGGTATCATAGTCCCATTCTCACTGGGAAAGAGATGATAAAAATTGCAAAAGTGATGACTTTGAAAACGCGACTCATTTTTACCCATATTAAAATCTAGAAGCTATTATAGGTGACCTATATATAAAATAGTCCTTCCTTCCAGAATGATGTTGGCATTTTGCAATACATGATTTCAGTTGTTTAGATCTCTCTTGAATTTTAAATTATCTTTCATTCCCAGGAAGAGGTCTTGGGCACTCTGATTAACATTCCATTTAACAAAGGTCTGTTGGCACCGACTCTGGCCAGGTGCGTATTGTTAGATCCTGAGCATCGAAAGAAAAATAAGACAAATCCTTGTCCTCAACAAACTCGGTCAACTCTGAAGATCCCTGAAATGTGATCTGCAGCATGACTGGCCACATCCTGAGAAGCCCACTGCCTTGAAATACATTTATAAACAAATGTGAGGGGCTCTCCTGGGAGCTCCCACAGCATTCCACGGAGGGGAACACAGTGGAGTGTCACTCGCAGTCTCTGCTGCACACTGCGATCACTCAGAGAATCATTTAAAAATTTACAAAAGCGGGAACGTTCCCCTAGACTTTCTGAATGAGGCTATCCCATGGTAAGGTCCGGTTTTCATAAGGTTCCACAGCTGATGCTGCAAATGTGGTCCTGTGTTTGTCGAGTCTTAGAATCACAGAAGCTGGACTCTGTCTTAGTAAAAGTAATACGATTTTGATACTTAGAAGAATCTGGTTTGGGTTATAAAATTATGAGAGTCACAAAGAGTGTTTATTATCCATAGAAGTCACATATTTAGAATGTTGTTTTTCAGCTAACGTGCTATTTTCCCAGTGCTGGATGTTTTCCCCCTAGAATCATAGGATGCTGGCTCTCTCTTCTATTCTGAGGGTTGGTGACATGTCAAGAGATTTTTTTAGCCAAGCAGATCTGTCATGGGGCTTATGTACAGGCATTTCCAGATGACAGAAATATTTAAAAGAAACAGTTTCAAAACTATCTGTTCTTTTTAAGAACTGGTCTGTATTTGGTAAAACAAAACATTTCAGAAATGCGGACTATTTAAACCTAGAGACAGATCTTCCTCACGGCTTTCAATTTTGTTTTTAACATGTCATTATGTTATTTTCAGATTCTTGACTTGGGAGATGTGGATAATGACGACACCAAAATTAAAATAAAGGGAATAAGGTTGCCTGTTATTTCAGAAAAGGGCCCTGGGAACACCTGTCGGCCACAAGAGGGCCACCGTGAGTCACTTCTCTCCAGTAGGACGGTCCAGCAGTAAAGCAGGGCTAGGAGAGGCAAGTCAGAGAGTATGAACTGAAGGACACAGGAATCAATCCCTGCTGTCCCCCATCTTCTGCCCCTGGAGAGCTGCTAGCCCACCTATATCTTCTATGTAGATTTATCACCGTTAGGTGATAGCATTATATTTTCAGTAATTGTCTAATCAGTGCAATTGACAGAGGAAGCAATTACTGACTAGTCACACCTTGGTACAGAAAAGAACAGTTAGCACATAGAAAAGACTGGAAGGAATCAGTCAATACAGGTAAGCTTTGATTGGAACTCAGGAAAAGAATCTGTTTTATTCATGGAGCACAGAGTGGGGAGAGGAAGGGGGGATCAGAATGAGGAAATGTATGAGTGGGTGCTAGACTTTGAGGGGTCAAAAGGAATGTGGCATCATCATGGGAGAAGGCTAAGGTAAAAGCTCTGGAGAGGAGGGTGCAGAAGGGAGGCTCAAAGTCCCACTTCCTGGCAGCCTTAGGCCACTCTGATCTGAGGACTTCCTCAGAGCCAGCGACCTGCTCTCCACACCATGGGCTCTCAGGTCCGAGACAGTAAACATAGTACGTGGATGCTGTCTGTGCTTGGCGCTTACAGGCTGTTCTTTTTTGTTATTAACCTCAAACTATTCTGAATAGTAAGATTTCTGTAACTTCATTCTTTATTTATGTTGAACCCACCCTGCTATTTTGAATCCATCTGCTTTCTACAAATATAGTGCTTCAAATAACTACTTATGAATAAATTACGTTCCCTCTAAAGTGAGTGTGGCCAGAGGCATGAGTTTGTCCTCCTGCAGGTTTTCTCATCTCAAGATTTGCCAGGTCCAGTGCCAGTTAGAGTAACACTAAGATCCTGGTACCTCACCGATACTACCTTGCAGGTACACATTTTCTTTTAGGAAAAGAAACTCAAATTCCTAGGAGTCACCTAAAATCCAGAATTAATTAATTTGGCTGATTTGTCATATTAAACTCCCCCTTTGAAGTTCTAAATGACCGATCTAGGCTGATGCATTGAATGTTCTATTTAAAAAGTCTCTTTTTTTTTTCTTCGCCCTTGGTTGTATTTTTTAAATCTCTTTGAGCCAAAAACAAAACAAAACAAAAAAAGTCCAACTCTGTTTTATCTGTCCAGGAGTTAATGATACAGAGGGAGTGACATGCATTGTGCAAAAATTGCACATATTTATGAAAAAGAAGACAAGGAATTCTAAACTAGACGTTACACTGAGTTTTCTGACTTTAAGAAAAAAACTCTCTAAGCCTTTTTTTTTTTTTTAAGCTATTAAATTCTCTTCCCTTACTAAATCATTTGAAGCAAGTGGGCAAACTGATGAGCTTCTCTCTGCCTCTCACACCCTCTTAATTTTCAAAGGCTTCCATTAATGCAGGCACTTTCGACAAGAATTTAAAGAGCTGACTTGCTGCTGACTTTAGAGGTACTGTGTAGGACAACCTCAGAAAGGTACAAATGTCGCTAGTCAGCCTTCGAGAATCACTTCTGCATTTTATTTGTTACCACATATTAATAAGCAGCTCAACTCAAAACACTCACGAGAGACTCCAGAAAATAAACACGTAAAGCTCACGCATTCAGAATCGATAACTTCCTGAGCTCCCTGTCTGGAGGGTGTAGTATATATCAAGTTCCTGAAACAGCTGCACCATTCCTGAAGACTCGAGGGTCATTTTGCCATTTTGTGAAATGCATCAGTGTTCTAAACTTTTCTGAATGGTTCTAGTTTTTCAGTTGTGCAGTCCTCCAATGTGCTGTTTGTTTAATATTAAAATTAAAAGATAAAAACTCTTAATTATTCATTTAATATATCTAACAGTGTACTGAAAATTTAAAAGAAAAATCATCAAAACAAAAGCAAAATAACATGAACTCGGCTTGAAATACCTAAGTAGGAATTTTGGTTTAGAAAACAAAGAAACATTCTAATACACAAGTCAATAAAGTTACATGAATATCTTTGAAAAAAACTGAATAATTGCTAGAAACCACCGATTATATATTCTTATATCATAGTATACTTTATGAGTTTATAAAATTGTGCAATTTTATTTTTAAATGGTAGGTTTTGATGGTACCTTATTTTAAAAAAATGGTTATAGGAAAACTCATACAGCTATGAACTAAAAAACCTTTTATAATTATAACAATGACACTGTTATAGGAAATGTAACAAATGTAAATAATCAAGAAATGTCATTTCCTTTGAGTTTATTACACATAAACACCTAAGATATAAGATGAGGCACTTTGGGACAGCACAGCCTGGCTTACCATGGGCAGTGAAAGGTGGAGATTTCTGAAATTTCTCCTTATTTTTCAGAGGTGAGGGTTATACTTGCTTCTCCTTGTCTCCGATCATGTGAGGTTGTAATAGTACTCTACATGAAAGTTATTCCTGGGAGTGTTTAAAAAATTACCCACAACTTCACCAGGACGGCCCCAAAGTTACTTGAAAACTGCTGAGTACTTTAGAGTGAGTGCATCTCTAAGCAGAAAAGGTGTGGAATAAAATGTATTTACTAAGTTACATGGAAAGGACATTTAGAGATTCTATGATTTTGCACGCATTTTTAAAACAGCTAACATTTAAAACAGCTACCACCATGCCCCCCTCTCCCAACTGATCTACACAAATGCACTGTTTAGAAGTATTTAGTACGCTACATTCATTACAGTCACTACGAAGGTTTTCCTACCATGTACAGGCCATAAAGCTTTCTGACTCTATGTGAGTTGCCCTCTGAAATTCTACAAGTAGGCTGTTGAGAATACCAGGACCTACTCAGGAAATGTATGCAATCACTTTATCTCCCAAAAGCTAAATCAAAATTGCAAACATTGAATCAAAACTATCTTTCATTAGACCTAACTAGTTTATAACTAGGGTTTAAGCAACAGAGTCGTCACAAATACTATTTCTGAACTGTACCAAATCCCAGTAGTTAATAACAGTCAATTTTCTCACTTTCTGATATTATCCTCCACTTTCTCTTTAATGCTTACATTCAATTACAGCATCTGACCCAAAGCATGGCTCTGCCAGATGAAAGTGGCTGTAGTTCTATAAGAATATACAATAGCTATAAACACTGCATGAATAGTTGAAGTTAAGGCAGAGCTACCAAATTGACATTCGAAACTTCCCTGGCAGCTGATTAAACAACTGTATCCCACTCTACCACACAAATTGAAGTGAAGGTTGGGGAATGCAGGCCAATACACATTCCAAGCTCAGCACTGAATTTTCCTTTGTTTTATGAGTTTCAGTCAGTTACGCTTAAGAAAATAGCCAACTGAATTCTTTTTTTTTTTTTTTCTTAAATTAGGCCAAATTACCAAAGACACTCCTTCCTATGCCCAAGAATGTGCATGTGAGGGAATTTTCCACAATAAAGTTAGTTTCTTTGAACTTCTTTTCAGCACAAGGTTTAAATAGCACAGCTTCAAATGTACAAATAGGATTCTTGATATCAATAGTTGGGGTACTCTGCTCTTTTGACGAACAAAGCCTGGGTGCTCCTCTTTTAGAACTAGCTTTCTACCACAAAGATAATGGCAGTACCAGGCTCAAAGGATGGGGGGAGAAGATACTGGAAACCTTCTGAGGTGGTGGGCACTGTCTTTGTTAACTTCTTTTTTTTTTTTTTAGGGCAGTGTCACTGGCCCTCTTATGTGGGACTGAACCCGGGCCGCTGGCTTCCCAAGCCAGCGCTTAACCGCCGCGCCACTCGGCCGGCCCCTTGTTAACTTCTTTTTTCAAGCCTATGTCCTGTGGTGTAAGGAAGAAACGGGTGTATCCTAGAAGAGTGCCTGCAAAGCACCTGAGGTTCCAGGAAGAAGAGGCAAGGGACAAGATCACTTTATGCCAGCTGGCGGTTTGCTGAGACCACCCCCAACTACTGGCCCCCAGCAGTCCTGAGATGAGGCAGGTCTGAATTCCTCGACACTGCAGGCAGCTCTCCTTGTACACCACAGTGTGGCAGACGTGTGTGCACACACGCAGGTAAACACTGGGAAGCCAGCTACGCAGAGCTTCCTTGGACTTCGACTACTTGTATAGAGTCAAGTTGCCTCACTAACTTCAGAGGAGCTGTCAGAGTGACCCCAAAGCCCCCCTAATCTGTGAGCAGTAGCCAAGGCAGTCCTGTTTCCCCTCCCCAATATCTTCCTGGAGTTTCATATATGGAGAGCCTGGATGGAGTCCATGATGCTCATGAAATTCTTCTAGAAAATCAATGCCTTAGGAGTTCATAGGTACGATGAATACCCTTGTTGCCAGGATGACCTTAATTCCTAATAAGATATCTGAAGATGAG
Source organism: Aselliscus stoliczkanus (assembly GCA_033961575.1). Taxonomy (NCBI): domain Eukaryota; kingdom Metazoa; phylum Chordata; class Mammalia; order Chiroptera; family Hipposideridae; genus Aselliscus; species Aselliscus stoliczkanus. Next base: position 126,384,766 of record CM066733.1, read on the forward strand.
GCTGGTGTTTCAATTAGCCCAGGCCTCCCTTGGTCAGCCAATTTTAGTCTTTCTAATTCAGGTCACAAGATACTGTTGGGGTATGTGCACCACCCCTGCATGTATTTATGGTATCATTTTGTCCCAGACTGCCCAAGAATTTTATTGGATTTTCTTAGGAAAATCTAACATGCCATCAGGAGGCCAAAAAAACAAACAATAAATTAAAACCACAGGTTTTTTTTGCAATTCAATCAGAGTACGTGTTAGAGTTAGGTGTTTACATGTCTGTCCTGTTCCATCAACCAATTAAGAGTTTGAAAAGAGTAGAAACAAAGCCCTACTTTCCTCTAAACTGAACATAGCAGATACTTCAGAACGTTTCTTCCACAGACCAAGGATCCATGTTCTATCCTTTTGCTCCATTCTCACGTCTCGTGTATGATCTTTCGCACTTTGGTTTGGAGGGGAGTCAGTTGGCATTCCTCATTCCTGGTGGACTTGTGGGGCACCATCTGCTCTCTCTTGATGAACACGGGGAAGCTCTGTGACAGAGATAGCTACATAATGACAGGGTGGTGGATTGTCAAGGTGTGTGTGTGGGATCACCTTGAGACTTTAATTCAGTGTGCACTGGTGCCTGGACCTCTGTGTGTGCGCCTGACCCTCGACACACACATTGTTCATCTTGGTTCTCCTTTCTGTCATGTATTATTCCTACTAGTCTTCTCTGACTGTGTTGATTCTGATAACCTATATTAATGAAGGGAGAGTTTTCTCTAAGGTTATCACCAGTGTGAAAATAGAACTGGTTTGTCATGGCTAGGGCTGTATGACAAAGGTGGAAATGCTCTGGAGAGGGTTTGCACACTCTCTGAATGGCTGGAACTTTATGGTCTATTCAAACCAAGACAACTGATGGTTCTATAAAGGCAGTATCACACAGTTCACTGTAAACTTGCTATAGGCTGCATATATATATTTCAGATAATCCATACATCTAAAGCAGTGGTTCTGGGGAATTTTAAAAAATATAAATGCCTGGGTCCATACACTGAATTTAGTGCTAAATAGGGCCTCGCATTTAAAAACATCCCAGAAATTCGGATATGCGGCTAGGGTGGAGAACCACCGTTCTAGATATTTAGCTCTTGATTCCTCTTATGATCTAGGGGAGGTAAAATTCTGAAGCAAGTGTCTTAAAGCCACACAGGGTATGAATATCCATGATACTTCTGAAGTAAGCAAGTGCACTGTATCCCATGTTTCCCCACAGGGACAATATCAGCAATTTGCACAGGGCAATTATTTGAAATTCTAACCTCTTTCCTCTAAATGCCAATAGAGCTTCTTAGTCATGTGACAAGCCACAACAACTCCACATACTTCCAAATGCTCCAAAGGTAGCTGAGTTGCACTGCTTAGCTGGGCCGATCTGGCTCCAAAAGCAATAAACATTTCAGATAAATTTTAGCCCTCAAACACTTACTTTTGATTCTTTTGCCTAAATGGTTCCTCTGAGATGTTGGCCTAGAGGCTTATCAAGGATCTAACAGACAGAGTTTGGTTTTTAAAGTGTTTGCTTTCCCTAAGATAATATTTTTCAGTAAGTTAATGCTTGAATAGTTGCTGAAATAGAGCACTTACGCTCTCCGATTCCTCTTTGTCATGAAGTTCTACCTAGCCTTTTGAATCTCCAAGATGAAAAGACGGGCTACACAGTGACAGATTCCAACTGTTGGTTAACCACTCCTCACTCGAGATCTCCCATTCTTCCAAAACAAAATGAAATAAAAACCAAAGAGGAAAAAAAAAATGGAGATTAAGAGCAGTTATATTAAACTGAATCTTAAACTCCTGATAACTTTTTCCTTTTTTTAACTTTTTTCTTCTTAAATTAATATTCAAACAGAAATGGAGGTATTGGGGCATGAGGTCACAAAATTCTGTCACCAATACTTCTGTAGTAGAGCCAAGATTTTCCACAGACGATTCTTCATGCTGAGATACAAGATACTTCACTTTTCAACAGGTTTTCATATCCACCAACCAATCGGAGAGTATTTCCAAGTATGTGGTTTTGAGTGCCAGAATTTCTGAGTCTTGGGTGGCACTGGTGTATTCTACCTTTCTGCTGGGTAAATTGCTAATGAGATGAGCAGATAGGACCTTCAGGGTACATGGAGCCTATCTAGGCCACTTCAGCTAGCAGGGGACAGGGGCTGCTCAGGTTCACCAAAGTAAGCTTACGTCTAGAGTAATTCTGACTGGGACTACACTACTACTGACTTTGGTTTGGGATTTAATGAATTCCTAGAGAACGACTATAGCTTTCCCTATCTAAAACATTTCACATACTCTATTTCTAGCATACCTCCTGCTCTGGAGGCAGTTCTGTGTAACAAAATATTGAAAGAAGAGAGGGCTCCAGGAAACAAACTTGATTAGCAATATATGGATCCAAGTCTGATAGGTAAACACAGAAATACTGGTTTGGTTGGAAGCTGGTCAAATGCAGTAGAACAGGGATAATTATTTTCTAAATGAACTAAGGCCTAATCTATAGTTATGCTTCCAAACACATCTCTTTTGACAGAACACCAACAGCATTGCAACCAGTTCTCCTCAGTTTCCATGAGGGTCACATTCCATTCATTCACCAGAATTTTCATAGGCATTTATTGGATAGAAAAATTATCTTGTTAGTCTGATGTAACCTAGCAAAGGTATTTACAAACCTATATATCTATTTGGAAATGTACCCAACTTGTAAACGTTCAGCTACTGAATATCATAATAGTCAACTACTGAGAAATCTTTGAGATTTAGCCAATTTTTACAGTCATTCTGCTAATTATTTATCAAGAAGTGTACAAATTAAGATGTAAAAGACAGAAGCAAAAATTAAAATAATTTATATATTAAAAAACTCACAATTACTTCCTTACCTGAAATAGTTTAGAGCTTGGGCTTCTTACTGAATTTGGTAGTGGTAAGATGGGTCTTTTTAAAGAAATAAGCAGTCTTCAGTGTTTTCATAGCATTGGTTACTACAGAAATTATACTTCTTTTACTTCTTGTCTTGAAGGGTGAACAAAATAAACAAACTGAAAATACTACAATGAATGGTAAATGATGAAAGATTTACAGTACAAAAAACAGTGTAAAAAGGAAGACAAGTTTAAATATTGTTGTGTAAGAAAGTGATGAAAATAATACAAGAATGAGAATAAGTAAAATGATAGGCTGGAACATCTGGGAAAGTAAATGCAAAGACAAAGAGAAGAGTTAATTAACAATAATTTTAGAAAGTTAAATTTATACTAACTAACCTAAGCATTCATTCAACTTCAGATAAAGCAGAACCCTCCCTTAAGCCTCTATTTACCAAACCTGAAAGCTTATTATTATAATACACCGTGCTTTCTCGCACTCTGATTCTCCCCAAAGGCATAAATGAAAAGCCACATGCTCAAAATATCCTAAAAGCTGCAACCAAAAAACTAAAAACCAATTATTTGACATAATAAATAGAAGAAAATAAGCTTCAACGTTTAAAAATCCAGCCAGTTTTATAGTACGTATTTTTTTTTTCATAGCAAAGCAGAGCAACGTGCAAGATCAGTAAGTGACAGGGTTGCAATTTTCCTAGTTGTGACTAACAGGCAGTTAATCTAATGTGAATTGTGCTTCTGTGTATGAACTGATATTTAAATGTAAACCTCTTGCATGCTGTTGTACTTCTGCGGGTTCTCCAATAGATACAGGACACCAGGCTTGCTAGAGCGGGTAGGTAGCATTGCCTGCTTTGTTTTATAATTTCTCTCTTAGGTGGTTAACTCTAACAAAATGCACTGGTCTTTGGCCACCATACCTGGCTAGAGCACCTCAGTCCAATTCACCGGGTGTGCTTCTACAAATTAGGACGAAGGAAAAATGCTGGTTTTCCCTGTTCGGAGATAGTTATTACTACTTTTCTGAATTATGTTGTCTGAAAGCTAAAGTATAACACTCCTTCTGTAGTCCTGCGATTCCCCACTGCAGGGCTGACAGTGACACTTTCTAGAAAGAGTGATTATGCTACTTCAATTTGTGGTAAAGGAGTGACGTCCCTGTATGCCTTTTGCTAGGGCCCTAGACACAATACCTCTCTCTTTACTGCTGGTTTCTACATTTAAAAATTACTTGAAACTCAATTTGAGTCTTGGTTGAAAAATAGCAAATCAACAATTGAAGATTTTTCTATTCAGGATCTTCTTTCGGCTCCAAGTATTAAAATCAGTACAATACTATTGAAAATGTCGACCTTCGATCATCATCATCATCATCATCTTAGAAATCCTTTCATCTTGACCTAAAAACTGGGGGGGGGGGGCGCGGAAGGATGTTAAACGTCTCTTAAAAAACCAAACCAGAGGAAATAGTTACTCCATGATTGGGTGACAAAAACCTCAGGCCTGAAGAAGGGCAATGTGCAAGGGCAGGTGGCGCCGTGGGGCTCCCAAGCCCAGGGAGGCTCTGGGCTGGGCCTCCCCTAACGCCAGCAGGTGGGTGCGCGCAGCCGCGCCACCGGGCCCTCCGCTCTGCGCGCCCTCCGCTCTGCGCGCCCGCCGCGCCACCACGGAGCTCGCAATAGGCAGAACTGTACCTGACTCACGGATATGGGCTCCTCGGCGCCGCGGTCGTCCGCAGACTTGGGCACCTCGAGGCGGTCAATGAAGGTCTGCAGCTCCTTGCGGAAGGCCTTCATCTGCGCGTTGATGCGGTAGAGCAGCTCGTGCTCGCGGATGCGGCTGCCGTCGTCCTCCTCGTCCATCAGTCCGAACAGGTCCCCGTTGGCCACGTAGATGCGCGCCTCGGTGATGATGGTGCTGGTGTCGGCGATGAGCCGGTCGATGGTCTTGCCCAGGCGCTCGGCCTCCGAGCGGATGTCCTTCATCTGCTGGCGGTCGGAGAAGCTCTTGGGCCAGGGCCCGGGCGCAGGGTAGAAGGAGCGGGTGGGCGTGAGGCAGCGGATGTTGCGCACCTCCTCCGAGTCGCTCTCGCCCCCGATGGGCCCTTCGCGCTTGCGGTGCGGCGGCCGCGAGTCGTCGTCGCTCTCCTTCTTGCCCGCGTCGCTCTCGGCGTCGCTGTCGCGGGGGCTGCCGCGGATGCCCAGGTGCGAGGCCAGGTCGTAGCGCTGCATGTTGGACATGAGCACGCGGTTCTCGTACTGCAGCTGCATGACCTTGCCGCTCAGTTCGTTGATCTGCAGGCGCGCCGCCTTCAGCTCCTCCTGCAGGGCCTCGGTCTTGGCACTGTCGTGGTGCCGCGCGCTGTCGTGGCCGCCCGACTTGTACTTGTACTTGTTGAGCTCCGCCGTGATGCGCTTGTTCTGCTCCTCCAGGTCGGCCACGTTCCTCCGCAGCAGCTCGGTCTCATCTTCCACCAGCTGCAGGTGCTGCCGCAGCTCCGACAGGGATTCGCTCTGCTCCCGCATGAGGGGGTTGGCTGAGCCGTTGAAGTCATCGCCCCTCAGGTCGTCCAGCTCCGCCTTCAGGCCGCGGTTCTCCACCTCCAGTTCCACGATTTTCCTGCCCAGGATGTTGGCTTCTTCCTCCACCAGCCTCAGCCGGAGCTTGAGCTCAGCTTCCCTGGTGCTGGGAGGGCCCCCGGCTTCTCCTTTGGGCAAAGGACTGTCCAGATCTCCATAGAAGGATCTGTACTTCTGGAGCTCGTGTTCGAATCTGTCCTTTTCTTTATCAATCTTGGCCATTTTCTTTCTCATCAAAGCAGCCTCTTCCTTCACGAACTGCAGCTGGCATTTCAGATCTTCATTGTCCTCCTCGTTTGGGAAAAGAAGGGAAGAAGATTCGAGATCATTTTTATGTAAATCAAGAAAACAACCAAAAATGGACACCTGCACAAATTATCCCCCTCCCGTTTTTGGGGGGGTAACTAAGATTTAATGAGAGGAAAAGGAGAGAGAAGTAGATGATTCGCACTTTCTCTAAATCATTGAAATTATTTGGCAAATAAAAGATTACGATATTATTACATGCTGCAACTAAATGAGAAAAGAATATAAAAAGAGAAAAATGGTGGTCATCACTATTCAAAAATTATTATATGTTGTAAATGCACACAACTCTTTGGCTCTCATTTCAACAATGTTCATTTTGTTTTATTTTTTAAGTGGTTGGAATTCCCCTGGCTGTAATAAATATGAAACCTATTCCCTGGAAGGAACATATGGTTAATATGCACTCAGTACCATTTATTGAACACTGACTCTCAGCTGATTCTATAAAGTTCTTTACGCATAGGACCTAATTTAATGTTCAGAGTAAACTTACGAGTAGATATTAAAATGTGTGATTTAAAAATGTTCAGTAAGTTGTTCAAGGTTACACAGCTTGCTAAGTAGCAAAAGACAAAGGTGAAATTAAATTCAGTTCTGTCTGACACTAAGGCCCAGGCTTGTGATCGTTCTGCTGTTCAGAAAGTATTTTCCCTCCATCTTTATTCAAGGGAAAATTGTTTTTAAAGGCCTTTTAAGCAGGGGAAGTTTAACACTGGAATGGACAGCCTAAGGAGAAAGTCTAGATCACTCTTAGAATACCCCCATCAGTCTGAAATGGGCAGAGTTGATTCTGCCTGGTAAAAGGGTGATGGAGTCGATCCTACAGATGTTCTTCTCACATATACTTAGGGCAGGCTTTAAATCCCAATCACTGACAAACCTGAAAAGCACAAAGAGAAAAATGGAAATCAACTCTTTCTCTGAGAGCTAACATGAAAGCACATCACTATGTCCCAGGACATTTTTTCCCTATGGACAATTTCCCCAAATTCTCTTTTAATATGTCCTTTGGACCAATCATGTAACTTCTATGGTCTTCAGTTTCCTCATTTTTTAAATGGGAATAAAAATGCTTTCCTTTCCCAGCACTGAGTCAGCTGTGTTGGAGATGAATTCTGGTAAGGAAGTAGCAACTACTGGTGGTGAAGGTGAGGAGGGTAATGAGCTTCCATCAGAGGTGCTCCGCAAATATGACCCAGAGCCTTTGAGACAGAAGACACGGAGAGAAGGGCACAGGTCTCCTGTCCTCCCATCTCCTAATGAAAATGAATCTGAAGGGTTTGAGAGCTTGTGAGTGTGCAGAGCCTGAACATCATATTCCTTCTGTCGTTACATCCTCATATCAGCCCGTGAGGAAGGAGCTACTACGTCCACTTTACAGCTAGGGCAGCTGAGCCTCAGAGAGGTTTATTAGCATGGCAGAGCAAAAGTAACTGACAGAGCACATCTGTATTCAGGCCAATTCCAAAACTCATATTTTTTCCACTGCAAGTGTTGCCTCTAGAAAAGAAAAAATAGGACGATCGGTGAAATAAAAGAAATCAGATGTGCCAGCTTGTTTACATTCTTCTAGAAAGAGTTTAAAAGCATAGAAAGAAGCACAGAGAGAGAGGAGAGAACCTCAGGGGCATAGTGAGAGGGAAGGATATATCACAGCTAATATAAAATGAAAGCTTTTATATTAGCTGGAAGAATGTATGGCACAGAAAGATTGGATGGGAGAATCCATTTCACAAGGTAGAGAGATGCTGCCCACAAAAAACTGTGCTGGGGCCCTTAAACTCATTCAGGTAGGAGGGAACCAAGGACATTTTTAATGTTTGATATCTTATCAGCAGAAGAATCAAAGATAAGTGATGTTTTGAGTTTAGGTGTCTTGATGGACTGTGCTGCCAATAACAGGGATAGAGAATGAACAAAGAAGAGCAGGTTTTCTGTAAGGAAATCAGTATATTAAAATGCGGTCTTTGAGGTGTATCCCTGGAGGAATGCCTAGTGGAAACAGGAATGTGGACTCTCAGGCCTGAGATTACGAAAACTCCATTTCTGGACCTGTTAAAGAGCTCCGATCCAGAGGGGAGGACATGAGAATGAGATGCATAGAGGTGATGGTCATAGCTATTGCAATGGTTTTGAAGGCAACCAAAGAGGAGAAGAAAAGAAAGGAAGACAAAGAAATGGTTAAAGGTTTGGGGTGGGGGGAGGGGACAGAGTTGAAGGTCATGTAAGCTATGAATTAGAATAGAAATATTTTGAATAGAAAAGTGACCAACAATATGCGTATCAAATATGCTTTCATATAGGCTGGGTTTTGTTGGCAAGGAAGGGCAGGGAGACTGGGAAGACAGGTTGGGCTATGTGTATGGTAGAAGTCCTTGAATGGAAAACAAGGCCTTTTTTTGCTAGGAAAGAAAAAAAAAAGGTTGGCATAATGCTGCAGTTTGAGTCTAACCAAAACAGCAGTGGGTGTGATATATGTCACAGATTGGAGCAGGACAACACTTTGGCAGGCCAAAAGAGATGCATGTCTGATTTGTGTATATATAAGCTCTCCTGCCCAAGGGAATGAAAACATAAACATTGTTTTAAGATTTGAACATATACTGCGGTAAGTCATTGGAGAGGAGAATGATGAGTATGATAATTATTTTATTTATGTAGGAAGGAATCTTTTCAAGATACAAAGTGTGGTAGCTTCTGCAATGGCAAGAGTTTAGGAACTCTGTATGCCCAAGTGCCTTGCATCCTCATCCTGTAAGTGAACCATTGTAGGCTACATTTGGAACCGAGCACAGAAATACCATATATAAATGCTGACATCATTAAATCAAAGACTGTATGGAAACTGCTTGGTCAATAATGACTGAGCAGCAAATGCTTGCTCCTATTTTCATTGTGAATGCTCAGCAAGAAACATTATACTGCTTTGAGATGTGAAGCAAGTTGTCTCTTATTTTTGTGTATGTTCAAGACTCACTGTTAAGAAGATACAAATGAAATATGAGAAAGGGGAATATAAAGTTGATAAAGGGCCAAAGGAAGTGAGCTCGGCCTGACTTTGACCTATCCACTACTAAAAGCTAAACTGTACTCTAATAAATTACATATTTTAACTCCTTTAATGGTACAACTCTCTATTATGATCCCCATTTTATAGGTGAGGAAATAAAAGTGTAGAAAGAATAAGTAACTTGTCTAAGGCCACAGAGCTATGAAATGATTGCCATTTCTACCCAGGTAACCTGGCCCTAAAGTTACTGTTCTTAATTGCTCTGTAATACCATTTCTCAGTACATAAAGTTACTGTGCTGCTAGAGGAATATATAAGGAATACATCAAAGAAAATGAAATACAAAGCTATACAAATAATAGTAGGTTGAACCAAATGAAATTGCCATTTGCGTAGGTTAAAATCAGCTGTGTGTTGACAATTTGCATGGCTATATAAAAAGGGGGACATGGGAGTATTCAAAAGTGCATACCGTTGCAGAGTGCCAGACACTAAACACTGACAAATCAAAGCTGAATAATGTGGTCCTTGACTATGATATGCCCTGGCTAAGTACGGGAGATGAATATGTACACAAGAATTACAATAGAATGGGATGCTTAGAGTTATATAAGTTTGTGAATCAATGGTCCTCAGCCTTGACTGAGCAAGAGCACCATCTATGGACTACTTTATAATTGCGATTCCCCCATCCAGGGCAGATGAATCTTCTGGGGTGGGTTTAATGAAAAAAGACATGTAATAACCTCTGAAAATAAATGAATGGAAAATGATAGTAGGGACTTCAAGGGCCATAACAGCATAGTTATAAAATTCCCAGATGTGTGTTCCCATGAAATAAAAACTGGTTGATTGCAATGTATCTTGACTGTTGTAAGGTCCCAGGTCCCACTGTGAAACTGATGAAAGCTATGGGTGTCTTTTGCAGAAAAGGGTCCACATGGAGTGTGGGGTCCACAGAGCCAGGAGCAAATAGTTAAGAATTCTTAGATTAGAAATGTTGTTGAAAAGAATAAATAAAGGTTAACATGGTAAGTATAATAGGACAAATGTGAATTTTTAAAAAATAAACTGACTAAAGCTCACTTAAGGTTTTAGAACAAGGAGCATATAGCATCTTCTCCCTAAAGAAGATGGGGAAGAGGATTCATGGCAACATGTGAAATGACCTACAGCAAAATATTTAGAGTGAGGTAGCTAAAGTTATGGCAAAGGCAGGGTGGGAAAGCTGTAGGGGCAGAGTGCTTTTGAACTTATTAGGGAAATGGAGAGAATGCTGCAAAAAGGAGCAATGATCTTGGTAGGTCTCTGGCCTATAAAGGCAAATACTAGGAGGAAAATTAACTAAGAGCAGAGCAGGGAAACAGGCAAAGGGAAATAAACATTTAATATTTATGCTCTTAAATAAATGATTGACATCAACATTTTCAAATTTTGTATATTTAAATATTGCCTTAGTTAAAGTTACTATCGAAGAGACTGGATTAAGAAAATGTGGTATATTTATACAATGGAGTATTACTCCGCTATAAAGAAGAATGAAATCATACCATTTGCAATGATATGGATGGACCTAGGGACTATTATGTTAAGTGAAATAAGTCAGTCAGAGAAAGACAAATACCATATGATCTCACTTATATGTGGAATCTGAAAAACTGAATGAATGAGCAAAGTAAACAGAAATAGTCTCAAAGATATAGAGGAAAAACAGAGTTGCTAGTTGGGAGCGGGGTGGGGATGAAGGAGAAGGGGAAGGGATTAGAAAGCAAAAATAGGCAACTACAATATTGCCATAGGGATATGAAAGACAGTTCAGGGAATATAATTAATAATGTAAATATTTTGTGGGGTGTCAGATGGTCATATGCCTTGTTAGGGAGACCATTTCATGGATGGAGTAGAGGCTTGATCACTGCACTGTACACCTGAAGCTGAGGTTGTATACCAACTGTAATTGAATATATAGATAGTCACGGGATGTGGATTATACTGTGGAAGGGAGTCAGAGGAAGTGTAATAGATATATATGATATGGGGGGGAGGAGTTGGGTGGCTAAATGGGGGAAGTGGGGTTGTCACTTTGAGGGGTAAAAAGTATAATTATTGCACTGTGTTGTACACCTGAAACTAATTAAAAATAAATAAATAAATAAAAGTTACTATCTAAGAGAAAACCTCTTATAAAATTTTTTTTAAAAAGCATGCTATAGTACTATAGATTCCAACATGTACACTTGAAAGTTAATATCTAGTCAAGTGTTTTTGGAGTAAAAATGCCACTTCTGTGCTCAAATATTTCTTCTGTTCTGAAAAATGCTTCATTACGTCCATCAGCACATTTTGCTCTCTCTGATAGCAGATCTACTCTTTACTGTGGCTGTGTTTCTAAGGTTCGTGACAAGCCCACATTGTGTACAACTTTTAAGTTTTATTTTTATTTCTTCATTGCCTTTCTTTTGCTTCCCCAGTCATGGGTATAGAGAACTACTTTGGTCTAGGACTCTAAAGCCATCACAAGCCTCTCTCCCCTCCACCATTCCTTCTTACCACATTCCTTTCTTTACTCTCTCCGAATACCATAGGGACAGCCATTCCATTGACCTTATTAATTATGAGTGAACAATATTAGCACCATGGGTACAGTTCTCCAATGCAGGAATACATAAAGTACTAATGACATTTTGCTGTGTGATTACAATGTAAATGCAATAATAATAGGGATGTGCTAGTATAATAATAGGGCTAGCTTTGTAAGCAAAGATACTGAATGTTTTACACTGCCCATATCTAAGCTATATAACCAATATGCATAATTTAATTTTGTTTTATAGGAGTGTATCTGACTATTATACTGGTCAGATATTTAATGTCACTTATAACAGTAGCTTATTATATACACTTAGAGATGCTTGATGTACTAGTTGAAATTTTATTTCTACATACCTCTGTGGGAGTCTGTTGAGTCTTCTTTTCAGATTTTGGCAAATCCTTGCTTCCTCTTCTTTTTAATGATAGCTGAAACAAATCATGAATATATATAGTTTGGTAACCTATAATTTTAATTCAATTTTATGTTTTTAAGTGTCTTTATTTCATATGACAAAACCAAGCCACAGGAAAGAGTTAGTTTAATAATTATAAAGGAAGAAAATAACCCAAACCAGATAGATTTAGATATATTTTTACTTTGGACTGGGATATAGTAGAAGAGAAGCTGGCAATTATCTAATTAATTGAGAGATACAGGAAACCTACTGTGAAAATGCAGAAAAACCACTCAGACAAAATTTAGACTGATGACGCGGTATGCTATATGTTTCAAATGAAAGCAAATCCTTGTTAGCATTCCACATCACTGAAGAAAAATAAAAGAAATAAAGTATTATTTCCATTTGAGGTTAGGCTGTTATAAGGTATAAAGACAAACTTTAAGTGGACTTATGTAGAATTTGAAGACTTTCTTTCTTTCCTCATCACACATCTCTGAAAACACACATGACACACATATACACACACACCTGTGTAATACAATAGAGACTAGTAGGGGTTGTAATGGAATAAAGAGCACCCTCCAGGTAATGGAGCAGGCGGAGTGGGAATTTGTGTCAGCAGATTGGTGCACTACAGAAGTGTGGGCTTTTTCAAGAGAAGCTGGAAACGAATCGTTATATAAAAATCTCCCACATTTTACTGGGTGGCCCTAATTGAAATTCAAACAAGCAAAGCTTTGTAGGTCACATAATCTATATCTAGTGCCAAATCATTTCATGAACTAGTAGTATATGATCTCTGATGCTCAGTTCCATTTCTAAGCACCAATATAACAAGAAAAGTCTCTCTGTAAAAATAATAATCCATATGTATGAATATCTATCAGATACCAGACATTCAGCTGGGAACCCAAAGATCAATCTGATAATGCAACAACAACCATTAGGAAGCCCACAGTATAGCATGGGAGACAGGGAACAATTACAGTACAAGGTAGTCAATGCCATGCTTTAGGTTCTGTGGCATCACCACCATAAGAATAATACTTGCCCCATGGCAAATGGTGAAAACAAATATGCTGAACTAATGAGTAAATGTAAAATAAATATGAGGTTGTGAAGTCAAAAAGGAGGATGGGGGTTGGGACAGACAGCAAAAGCAGAAAAGGCTTCTTAAAAGAGGAAGTGTCATAAATGTGAAAATAACTGCAAAAGAATTCCCCACGTTTAGTTTTAACCCATATCCATGTTAAACGCAGGCATATGTCCAGACACAGAAAGTAGGGAAATATATTGCTGGAACTGCTTTCATTCGGTATGAAAATGAAACTGCAGAGCCAAATGAATAGTCCATGTGGTTATTTCTAGTTCATACAGAAAAGACATTTTCTATGTTGCTTGTGTAATCTTCTTAGAAACAAAAGCTGTGGGGACTGATTCATCATTAACAAAAGTAATTTAGGAACCAATTGGTAAAAACAGTCCAAAGAAAACCAAGGACATTGCAAGTTGAACTAGGGAATCTTACCTACAAAGAAGCACCTAAATTAATTTTATTTATTATTTATTGAATGCTTTTAATTTGAATTTCTTCGATATGTTTTTATTTAGTGCTTACTAATGCACAGCATGAGGCACCTGTGATACAACAATAAGAAAACCAACATAGTCTCTGCTCTCTGTGGGGTTCCTAGTTTACTTGGCAAATGGTCTGTTCAGTCCGCAGTCTAATAGTGCGATGAAAACAATGATAATGTAAAAAATAACATTGAGTACCATCAATTGAGTATTAATTCATGTCAAAGCCTTTACAGACATTATTGCAACTAGTACTGAAGACACACTTTTTAGCCTCATTTTGCAGATGGTAAACTAATGCTTAGAGAGATGACATATGTTGTCTAAAGCAGGACTTCTCAAAGTGTGATCCCCAGAAATCAACAGTGTCACTTGGTAACTTGTTATAAATGCAAATTTTCAGGAGCAATCCCAGAGCTACTGAATCAGAAGCTCTGGAAATGGGCCCAGGGAGCTATGATATAACAAGCCCTCGGGGTAGTTCTGATGCATGATAAAGTTGAGAAGCACTGCTCTCAAGTCACTACTTGGCAAGAAGCATGCCTTGACCCAAGTCTTCCTGACCTGTCTTATCTATTAGATCACAAAGGAGAAAGACTTAATCCCATCTGAGGTTGGAGGTGGTGTGGGGAATTAGGAACAATTCCCAGAAAAAGTAATATCTTATTTTGAATCTGGCAGATGAGGGGTCAGTCAGTGGAAGATGGAGAGGGGAAGAATGGAACAACGAGACATTTCATGGAGGAAGACCATTTCTGGGACACAAAGAAATTTGGTATAGCTATAACAAAGCATGAGGAGCGGAGTGACATGGGATTTGCTGGTGGCATAAAACAGATCTTTAGAGACATTGAATAAAGTTTGGATTTTATGTCACTAAGGTCAAATGATCATTCTGAGGTCGATCAGGGTTTTAAGCAAGGAGTGTCCATAACTAGACTGTCCTTGAAGAAATACAAAGACACAGATGTGGCAATCCAAATGGCCATGAGGTAGAGGGATGACATACAAAGAAAATGAGGAAACGTATACTCCAGTCCTGAGAACTTTTCTTTTCTGGTCTCTGTGCTTCATTAATTGCAGATATTTGTTGCATTCTGGTATATATATGTGGCACTGTATGGCATACAAATATGACTGTGAAATATTTTGCTTTTCTCCCAAGATCTGTTTATGATGATAAAAAAGATGATCATAGGGCCGGCCGAGTGGTGCGGTGGTTAAGCACTGGCTTGGGAAGCCAGCGGCCCCGATCTGGGTCTCACATATGAGGGCCAGTGACACTGCCCTCAAAAAAAAAAAAAAAAAGATGATCATAAAACAGTGAACTCAGAGCATGAATTGAAGTATAAGCACAAGATTGAGAGAGCAAAGCAGCAGCTATGATTCCAGATCCAGGAAATCACAGAAAATCATCCCAGAGAGCTTATTTTTGAAGAATGTGCAGAATTTCAGCAGAAATAAAAACAAGTCAACAGCAGGAGCAGACTTGGAGAATGACTGTGCCTTATAGGTTCACTGCCTTCTGAAAAGAAGTAATGGGAAGTAGAGACACTACAGAGAGGAGGTAAAAGAAGATGCTGAAAGGGTTGAGATCCACTTGTGGAGCTGAGAAATTTAGACTTTATCCTGTAGGCAATGTTAAAATGAACTCCCTAAATTAATATAGGAGAAATGCAGAAACTAGGCCATTCTTTCCTAAAAGGCATTTTCTGTTTTATTTTTATTTAAATATCACTCAGGTGGTGTGTCAAATTCAGATCAAGCTCTGAAATAAAGTTTTCCCTTAAATAAAGGTGTATGGACTTTAAGGTGCCTGTAGGACTATAAGTACCGTTACAAATCACACTTAAATTTTCAATAAATATTTAATCATCATTTTATAGCCCAGTAAGTTCTTATTAAATTTATGACCGATGAAACAAAGATGAGAGATTCATTTGGGTCAGGGAAAGTTGTAGAAATAATATAAGTCCCTTTCCTATTGAGGAGAAAATTTCCTCACCTCCCTCAGGCATCCTGCCCCACCTTTATCCATTAAATCCAGGAACCTTTATAAGAGGAACAGTTTGGGAAGCTAGGACTAAATCTCAAGATTTTCATCTTTGTTTCCAAATACCCACTTCCGATGGTTCTCTAGGAAAACATGCCTTGATCACATCTTAATTCTTTACATTCCCAACTTCAACTTGTCCAAAAGAGGCTGCTGTCCTTTTTATCCACATGAAAGCCAGGAATTAAGAGAGTTTTGCCAAAAATTATGTTTGCACAGCAATCATAAAATGGATTGTTTGTGTTCTAAAAATTTTTGAGACTGCCTTTCTTCCTCAATTGAAATTTGGTCTATTTCTTAATATGCAGCATCTTTGTTTTCAACAGTTAAACAACAGAGAAGAACCTGTCAAAAATGCTACTGAAAGATATGATTTGTATAAAAGTCTGCTATGTTTTTGATAAAAATTAAAGACAGATCCATTTGTGTGGTGATTAAATCAAGAGGGAAACTATAACTATATTATATCTAGGATGTACTGAGCATTAAATGTGTGCCATGCACTTTTCTAAGCACATAATATGTATCCAACTTATTTAATGTTACAAATTGTATGAGTTTGATACCACTCTCTGATGCACACAAAGAAGAAATCACTCAGCTAGTAAGTGTTAGAAACATAATGTTCGTTATCCAGTTTCAGATCTCTTGCTCTGAACCATCACATCACACCATTACTCTAAAGGAGGAAAAGTACAGCTTGTATTATTTCCAAGCATATCCTTTTCTATGTTATTGCACCTTGGCTGCGTGGGTTCGGGGGCACTGGTTTATATATATTACCCATGAGCAATGTGTTTGCGTATTTTCTACACAGGGGTCAGCAAAAGTGACATACACACTCATTGGCTCTCACAGTCATCCTGTGAATACTTATGATGTCAGGTCCACATTGGGAGGAAGGCATGGGGACTTCTGACCGGAGGCTGGAGGGAAAAGGAAACAGGCAGGAACACTAGCTTTGCTATGGTCCAAATGTTTGTGTCTCCCCAAAATTCCTATGTTGAAATTCTAATGCCAAAAGTGATGATCTTAGGTAGGAGGTGGGGCCTTTGGGGGATGCTTATGTCATGAGGATACAGCTCTCATGGGTAGACCCCATAAATGGGATTAATGCCCTTATAAAAGAGGCCCCACAGAGCCCCCTAGCCTCTTCCACCATGTGAGGACATAACAAGTCTGCCACTCGGAAGATGGCCTTCACCTGGCCATGCTGGCATCCTGATCTTGGGCTTCCAGCCTCCAGAGCTGTGAGAAATAAATTTCTGTTGTTTATAAGCCACCCAGTCTATGGTGTTTTGTTAGAGCATCCCAAATAGACTAACCCATTTTGGAAGGGAGCAGGGGGGTCTCTTGTCCCTAGAAGACCCCCTCTTGCCTTTCTGTTACATCTCTGACACTTACTAGAGAGCCTGGCACAGGAGGGCAGGTGAGGGCACCCAGAGATCTTGCTCATGACCACATTCTCCACTCTCTCCCCTGAAAGGGTGCGGCAAGGTCCAAGCTCTATACTCAGGAGTGATCTTGGGAACCAAGGGAAATGTAGGTGAAGGAATCATGCCAGGGTGATCAGGTGGCTTCATTCTTCAGTGCAAAATCTCCCAGCTGTTTTTGTCTTGCTTAAAGTAAGTCATGTTTTACCTTTAAGGCACAGGAGACCTCAACTACACACTGGATCTATCCTGATAACATTTTTAAAAGGACTTGACCAGGCTTCAACCAAACCAATTAAAACAGATTCTGGGGTTGGGCCCAGACATTTTTTCCCCAAAGCTTCCAGAGTGAGTTTAAGGTGCAGCTGGCTCTAAGAAACACTGCCCTGTTCTACATTGTCAACCTCACCCCAGCCCCAAACAAGCTCACAGACCTCACCTCCCACCATACTCCTCTCCTGCTTTCCTTGCTCTAGTGTCACGAACATCCTTGTGGTTCTTCAAATATACCAAGCATGCTCCAGATTTGGGGCCTGTCTTCTGCTCTCTCCCATAGCTCCTTCAGAGTCCCTAATAAGAGACACCGTCCCAGACCACGTCACACAAAATGACAAATACCTCCTCTACTCTCTTGCTCTGCACACTCCCTTATCTTCCTAACCCTGCTTTATTTTTCTCCCATAGTTCCTCTCACCATCTAACTTGTATATTTGTTTCATGTCTGTCTCCTCATTCTGTATTGTGAGCTCCACCTGCACACTCTTTTTATTGTTCTCTGCTAGAGCTCCGGCTCTTAGAAATACACCCGGCACAAAGTAGCTGCTCAGACAATAGCAGCTGAATGAGAAAATAGCTACTTCAACTTTATTTCTTGCACAGATTTGTTTTTGAAGCATTCTAACCAAAGAAGTTGGTAGAAGGTTAAATAAAAGTCCATTTTCAAAGTTTCATTTAAAGCTCGGAAAAATAAAAATGTCTCAACCTTTGAAACAAAATGACTAAAGAGCAAAAAAAAACAAAAAAAAAAAACAGGAGCTGAAAAATATTTAAAATGGGACATATAATATTCCTTCATTCTATTTTACTACTTTTCTTGATTTTTAGCAATCCATTTTCCCCAGCATCATAAATTAAGATTTTGAGTCTCAAAATCATTTTGTAAAAGATACCTGGTACCACCATTCTTTGATGGCCTATCTGCCTTTGTGGCTTCTATTCATCAGCTCCTTTCCCACAGTTTCTCTTCTGTCCCTGGCCCTCTGTGCCTGCAGAGCTGCTGCTTCTATCTTCCTGCCCTCAAGACCAGGCCACACTTCTTCAAGTTGCTCTCTAAAGTGCCTTCAGTCATAGCAGAAACCAAGTCAATGGCTCTCCCAACTTTCACCTTACCTAGCCTTGGGGAAATAGCAATGTGATCATGCTGATAATTCAACTAAGTTATTTTCCATATAATATAATTCACTAAAGCTTTACAAAAAATGATCTGGAAAGTATGAGCATAAAGGCACCTATACATTAAACTTAAGACTTTTATTAGTGAGTAAGGCTTCCCATTATAAAATGGTTTACAAAACTGGCTGTATGTATCCCTTCCCAGTGTACAGTCCTTTGCAATGTGCCCATTGAGAGCAAGAGTCTATTTCTATACCTCTTCAGCTAGGTTGGCCTTGTGACTTTCTTTAACCAACAAAATGTGGTGGCAGTAAAATGTGCTAAGAGGGATGAAATATTAGTTGCGAATCTACCCTTAAGAGACCTTAGCAGTCCAAAATCTATCTCTTCTGGGCCAAATGGCTTTGAAAGGCTTTAGAATTGCATAGTATCTTTCCTCTTTAAATGTCATTCTTTGATGCCAATAATTATTTTAGAACACTTCTGCTATTTTCCTAGCATGTTCCTTGTTAATAGTGCTTAAATGTTTTTAAATTGGAACTTACTTTCCATGACTAGTACAGTGAACTTAGGTAAGCCAGAAACTTGAAGAGCAAAATATTTAATTTAATTCCAGAAAATACTATCTTTCATGGTCCTAAGGACCATGGGTTATCAGAGAGAAGAAAAGAGATGGATGCCTCTCTTTAATGGGATGTGGTTGCTATAGGACCAGAGGAAGTAGAATTGGGAAGAAACGACATAAGTCGGGGCTTCTAAAAATCTTCATGAAAAATATTCCTTTTAAAAGTCAGGTTTGGGGCTGACCAAGTAGCGTGTTGGTTAGGAGCGGGCTTGGGATGCCAGCTGTGAGCAGTGGGGCCCCAGTTTGGATCCCACATATGAGGGCCAGTGACACTGCCCTCCATAGCTAAGGTGGTGAACAACAGCTCCACCTGGTTGCCTCTATAGCTAAGATGGTGAATGTTGCCTCTATAGCTAAGATTGCCGACGACTGTGCGGGGTGCAACCCCTGCTGCTGCTGCAGTGGGTTGCTACAGGCTACAGTGAGCAGCAGGCAGCCAGCGTGAGCTGCCAAGAGCTGCTGTGAGCGGTCATCCAGAGGCTGGCAACCTATCTGCCTCAGCTGGAAAGAGCAGAATGATAATACCAACATAGGCCAGTGAACCAATGTCTTCCACAACTAGACTGAAGAACAAAAGGACAGCAACTTGTTAGTTCCCCTTCCCCGGTTCCCCAGCACTGTTCCCCTCAGCCAATTCCCCAATTAAAAATAAAAAAAATCTTTAAAAAAAAAAGTCAGGTTTGGACCAAATAATTGTCTGCCTTCCATGTATGGTTTATACCATATGATCAAAAACATCTCTAGATTCTCAGGGATAATTACTCTCTGTTTCTTTAAGTTACTCTAGATCCCTCAAGGTGTTCAAGGCTACTGGTTAGAGAGTTTCTGATGCAAGAGACTCTTACATCATTGTAGAAGCCCTCTTTTGGATCAGGGTATATAGGTTGTTAGAGGGTTTTCCAAATTATCAATAATGAACTAAGCAAGACCACCTTTCTTTAAAATGCAAGGGTAACATGACAATATGTGCTTCTCTAATATTCATATGGTTTATTACACTTGGATAGATACAAAGCAAAGACCTCAGAAAGCTCCACACAAGCAAAGGGATTTAGGACTAGAAGCTTTCTCAGCTGATTTTTTTTTTTTTACTCTGAGAATCAGGTTAATAACTTTTGAAATAATAATTGTTAAGATTTTTATGCCTCAGATACTTGACCCACAGTAAATGTATGCTTACCAAGCTATAAATGTCATCAGCAAGTGCAGAGACTATGTTCTCTTCTAATTTGCTCTAGTTAATGAATTGGGTTCTAAGCACCATTGCATTTAACAGCAGTTAAAACTCATTTAGCAAATTATGGCAAAGCAGTGATAGCAGTTCTCATAGTCTTCCTCTCTAATGAGGCAAAAGAAAAAAAGAAAAAGAAAAAAACTGCAGCCAGCATTTATAAGTTGAATGGGGACTTGTCCAGTGTTTTTTTAATATTGCGCCTGAAATAGATTTTACCTCATTAAGGTTGTGATATAACATCACTGTTGTATCAAATTCAGAATCTTGCAAGAAATATGCTAAAAGTGTCAATACAAAATGGCAGGAAGCTAAGGGGTGGGTATGACAAAGGTGCTTTAAAATTTATTCTGTGTATAATTATACTTTTAAGACACTTTGATGAAATTTTAAAGGTCAGAGTATTCAATAGTTCCCAAAACACACTGAAAGGGAGTAGAAGCAAGATTCTGGGGTAATTCCTAGATTAGGTTAAAAAGTGATAGTTCATAATTGTGCTATAAAAATTTGGTAATTAGTTACCAAATTTTAAAATGTAGACAATTTATATTTCAAAAATCAAGATTTCCAGTTTCCCTTGAAGGATTGGAACATCTGGTAAATTGGGTCCTGATTATGGCTTGGAAACCTTGGGTTGGAACTGAACATTCACATATATAATATCTAGTTTGCACCATCATTCTTAACACAGACAGCTTCACTCATTCACATAACCTGCTTGGCCGCTAGTGACAGTGGAGTGTTCAAACTCTGCCTTAGACTGCTAAGGTAAGGTTATGTATACAGAAGGAGCGCAAGAAACCCAGTCTTCCAGTTACTATCTTACAGCATCCTCTCTGTACTACTTAGACCCTGCCTGTTCTCCAGGTACTTGCTTTTAGATGAGGCAGGCAACACAGTCCCATTTCCAGATGACTTTAAGGGATAAAATGTTTTCATTTTAATTTCAAATCTACTTAAAGTTAAAAATCACTTAAAAAGTGATTTGAAGAATAAATCTACTTTATCTTCTATATTAAATCCCTCCAAACAATGGAAGAGAGTGATCACATCTCAAGTATTTTCTTCTCTGGGCAAGATATAACTTTCCATTTCTTTCAAGCATTCATCATATGACATGGTTTCATATCTAGCTGACGGTCAGCTAAATTCCTTAAGCCTTTTTTTTTTTTTTGGTGTGCACATAGCTATGGATATATTTCTAATCTTTTACAGTTATGTAATCTTTTGTAGTTATGTATATTTAAAAAAATCAAATTGTCAGATATCACATTATTCATATCATATTTCATCATGTTAATTTGGGTTTATCAATCCAGTATGTTCACATCATTCTGACTTTTTATTCTGTCCTTGCCTGTGTCTTTCTTGATTGCCACTAAGGAGAATTCTGCCTAGATATTCTTTTATTAGAATATGATAGGTATTTACTAGAGACATGGTTGAAATAACTTGAAAACAAATGGCATAAGACTGAGTTGACGTCTTATTGCAGATTTATGAAAACATAAAAAATATATTAATAAAGCATGACAATCACAATCTCTGTAATCTCTATCCATGTATCAAGTAAGTAAAAAATATTATATAATGTTTTCTCTGTAAGTCTCAAATGCATTAGGGAAAAATATCTTGTCTCCATGGTTTTATTCAGTAATAATCAACTATTCTTGGGAAATTGGCTTCTCCTCATTTTAAAACACAGTAAAAGTAGACGCAGAAATAATTGCCTTCATAAAAAATTCACAGAATATATGTGAAAAGGCAAAGAACTGAGCCCAAACTTTTAAAATCAAACAACATATCCACAGGGTGTGTTTTGCTTGCATGTGTATGGGCACATTTATAGAGAAAGTGAGTATGAGTGTGTGTGCATGTCTATATGCACATGTGCATATGTGTGAGTATGTATTGGAGCATAAATGTGCATGCACATGTTTACATGCATATGTGTTTTAGATCCTGGAAGGAATTTCAGCACATCTTAAAAATTGCTCAGTAAATTCTAAAACACAAGGACAACCAGAATCTCTGTAACCTCTATCCATATTCCGAAAAGACAATTTGAAATCTATTACGGATATCAGAACACATGCCCACTGAAATAAGTTATAATCTGATTTTACTTTATATTAAGGAGTATCTTGATATTCTTTGGAAGCAGAAGCTCAAGAAACCCAGTGTTCCAGTTACTATCTTACAGGAATACTCTCTGTACTACCTAGACTCTCTCTGCCTGTTCTTTTTCAGGGACTGCTTTTATATAGGCTTCTAAAAGATCAAATCAGTCAGATTTCAAAGTTATTTTGGAATAGATAGACAATCCCTAATTTCTGAAACTTTAATTTGAACAAAAACAAGTGCCATATTCTAGGCTAAGTAAATTTATTTAGTCCCTTGATGTAATACTTAAAACACAAGCATGTGCGCACTCATCTTCTTTAGTCAGTCACAAGAGCAACTTAACAGCTACACATATAGCAGTGCCTTCATAAATAATAAATAAGTGTCTGAGGGATACAGGCATGAACATAAGAATACAGGATGCCACTGGGATAGGAATAGGAATAAAATATTCCACACATTAAGGAAGTTATGGAAAGTCATCAAAGATGAACTAGGTTCATTTCCTAAAGTAATATTTGTTTTAAAAAACTTACCTTGTTCACACTTTTAATCAAATGGAAAGATTTTGGGATTAATATGACATGAAACTATAATTTTCTTCTTATTAAAATATATTTGACAGCAAAGATAAAAATGTAGGTGCAGTAATACCAGAAACTAAAGTTAACAGTCAAGCATTTGCCAGAATCTGAAAATATTTTCCTTTAACAATAGCATCAGTGGAATTCAACCAAGAAATGTAATCGATCCTATATGTAGTCTTTACTGCTTGAAACAGAATAATTGGAGATGTAGACCTATCAAAAGTAGACATCCCTGTTTCTTAAAAGGTTAAACGTAAGTTTGCTTTATGATCCAGCAATTCCACTCTTAGATATATACCAAAATGAAATGAAATACTTGCACAATATTCTTAGCAATATTATTTATAATAGTCCCAAACTAGAAACAACCCATGCCTCTGGTGAATGGATAGATAAAATACAGTTTCCATTCAATGGAATATTATTTAGCAATAAAAAGAAATAAACTACTGATATACAATAGGACATGGATGAGCTTCAAAAACATAGTTAAGTGAAAAAACCAGTCATTAGACCACATATTGTATGATTCCATTTATATGAAATGTCTATTAAAGGCAAACCAACAGATATAGGAAGATTAGAGGTTGCCTGGAATAGCAAGAAGGAGTGAAGAAGTGGGGATTAACAGTAAATGGGTAGAAGAGATCATATTTAGGTGATGAAAATGTTCTAAAACTTATTTATCATTATAATTGCACAACTTGGAAAATTTACTAAAAAAAATCACTGAACTGTACAGTTAGAATGGGTTAATTATATAACATGTTTCAATAAAGTTATTTTTAAAAAATCGAGGCAGCCAACACTTCCACATCCCAACTCTACTTTCCTCAATACATGTATAAATATTGCACAAACACTAATTTATCATGTCTCTGGAGAAGAGGCCTCGCCTATTTTCAATTGCAGCTCTCTGGTTATTAAAGCTCCAATACAAGTAGGAAGCAAGCAAGAGCTAGACAGAGCAAAATGATTAATTGCGCAATGAATCATGAAATAGATTATTTCCTTATCTAGGGCTTCCTAGGTAGAAGCATAGGCACAAAAGCCTTGGGAGAACCCCTGTTGGGGTTCATTGTTTTTCATATGCCAAAGGTAGGCAAAGAACAACTACGAGCTGCTTCAAATTTTTCTAAGACGAAAATCTTCCTCATAAGCAGTGTGCCTTAGTGCTGCACTAGCAGGCTGTAGATGAATAGGCCAGAATTAGATGAATGTCTACGAGCTGTCAGAAATTGTGTTGTACGTATCAAGTTGTGCTACAGTTTTGGACCTGAGAGTGGTCAGTGAGAGGGACTATGAAAAAAGTTGTACAATGAGTGTCTTTAGCCAACATTGAATTTAAATAGAAGGTTTGACATTCAATTATATTTTGTAAAAACAAAGAAAAAGTACAAAGGGAGATAAAAGTGCATTGAACTAAGGCATTTCAACAGGGAAAGGACAGTCTTTCACAAATGGTATGGGATAACTGAAGCTTCATATGCAAAAGATGAACTTAGACACCTACTTCACAACATACACAAAAATTAACTCAAAATTGATTGTAGACTTGAAGGTAAGAGCTAAAACTGGAAAACACGTAGCAAAAAAAAAATAAAGTGAATTTTCCTATAGGTTAAGCAACAATTTCTTAGATGTCCTGTCAAAAGCATAGATAAAAGAAAAAAAATTATAAATTGGACTTCATCAAAATTAAAATCTGCACTTCAAAAGACACTGAAGGAAACACTGCAAATCATACATACATCTGATTAAAGATTATATCCAGATCTTAAATTAGAACTCAAGAATAAGAAGAAAAATAATTCAGTTAAAAATGAGCTAAGGACTTGAATACATATTGCACAACAGAAGATATATGAATGAGAAATAAGCACATGAAAAAATGTTCAACATTAGGGAAACACAAATTTCAACTACAATGATATATCACTTAATGCTCAATAGAATAGCTATAATAAGAAAGACAAGTGTTGGAAAGGACGTTGATAAATTGAATCCCCAACCACCACTGGTGAGAAAGTAAAAAGGTATAGCCACTTTGGAAAATAGTTTGGCAGTTTCTTAAAAATGTTAAATATTAATTCACTATACGACCATAAATTCTATTCTTAGATGTCCACCCAAGAGTAATGACAGCATATGTTCACACAAAAACTTGTGGATGTTCATAGCAGCATTATTCACAAAGATGGAAAAGATCCAATGTTCACCAACTGACGAATGGAAAAACAAAATATAGTATATACTTAAAATCAAGTATTATTTGAAAATAAAAGGAAATAAAGTACTAATACATGCTACAACAGGGATGATCCTCAAAATATGGTGAAATGAAAGAAGCCTGATGCAAATTTCAACAGATCGTATGATTACAATTGTATAAAACATTCAGAAAATAAAAAACTACAGATTAAAAAAACAGATTATTACTTGATTATAGTTGGGGTGAGAACAGAAAGAACTGAAAATGGGTGCTAGGGATCTTTATGAGGTAATAAAAATGTTCTAAAATTATGTTACGGAGATGGTTGCACAACAATATATTACTAAAAACCATTAAATTATACACTTAAATGAATTTATGGTATGTAAATTATACCTCAATAAACTGTGAAAATGTGTTGGTTCAATAAAAAGTATTCAGCTAAAGAGAAAGGAAAAAATAAAAAATATATGTCTGAAAATAATGTGCTTGCCACTTTGAAAAATAGAAGGCAGCTTTCAAAAATATCATATTTTGGGGCCAGCCGAGTGGCGCGTTGGTTAGGAGCTGGCTTGGGACGCCAGCGGCTCCGGCTCAGAATCCGCATGAAGGCCAGTGACACTGCCGCCTATAGCTAAGATGGTGCACAAAAGCTCAAATTGGAGCTGGGCTGCCATGAGTTGCTGGCAATGGCATAGGCTGCAGCCCCTGCTGCAGTGGGCTGCCATAAGCTACCGTGAGTGGCCGGCAGCCAGTGTGAGCTGCGAAGAGCCACCGTGAGGCCGACCAATCTGCCTCACCTGGGAAGAGAGCAATGATAATGCCAACATGGGCCAGTGAAGCCACGTCCTCCACAACTAGACTGAAGAATAAAAGAACAGCAACTTGTATGTTCCCCTTCCCTGATTCCCCAATGCTGTTACCCTCCCCAAATTCCCCAAAAAAATCTTTAAAAAAAATCATATTCTTAATAAAATAAGGAATATGGCCAGTACAAACTAAAAATAGAAGTTGATAAAGAAGACTATAACCTCTCAAGAATAGGTAGCTGTTGAAAATAAGAAAATTCACAAAGGACACAAATTCAACACAAGAATTAAATTTTGCGCTGGCATCTTTAAAAAGCATGACAGAAGGGGCAGAAAATTAATTTAATGATATTGAGAACAAACTTTAGAAACTGTCTAAGGACACAAGTGGAAAAGATAAAAGGAAGGCAAAGGGATGAGAAGATAGTAATGAGGAGTACAAACTGAACAAAATCCTAAGAAGAAAAAATAGGGCACCTATGATTATCAAGCCTATACTACAAGAAAGCTCCTTTGAGGTAATTAATAAATAAATGTTAATTTTCAGATAAAAGGGTCTAGAGTCTAGACACATTATAAACAATGACAATTACCTAGACAAACCCAGGCAATATTTTTGAACTGGGTATTCTCCTTTAGCTATCCAAATGCATTTTTGTCCCTTTTCTGCCCTGCTCTGTGCTTCGGGAAACTGACCTCTGTGTACTGTTTTACCCAGACTCCCTCCTGTACCAGCTGCTTTCTCATTGGATTTGGCCAATAGAAGGCACTGGCAGCAAAACTGAGGGATGGAAGGTAGGAGGAAAGATAGTTCAAGGTATTTGTCTTTGCTTCCTCACTTTTTCAACACCTTAGCAGTAGCTGTGACCCCTCCAGGTGGCAGCTCCCACTGGGTGGAGCCTCCCCTCGAGTTCCAGCTTTCACTAGCCCCTGAAATACCTTATCTCTAGAAATAGTGATGGTTTCCAAGTATAGCTAATCTCCTCTAAATGCCTTACTGGCCCAAATTAAGAGTAATGTTTCCTTAATCCTGTCTATATTACTGTGAGTAACGATAGTCATTTGATCCATCTAAGGTGAATTTTATTTTCTATTAGAGGACACTGATTGATACAAAACATAAAGAAAACTATCCATAAAAATATACGAGATTGGACAGTTAAGTTCGTGAACTCATCTTAGAAAAAGTGCTACATACCTCAATGTTGAATATCACTATGGCCACCTTTGAAGTATTCCCCTTGGGAAGCTATGCACTGATGCCAGTGCCTAGTCCACACTTCAAAGCAATTTTGGAACTCTTTTTCTGGAATGGCCATCAAAGCTCTCATCATTACTACCCTTGATGTCCTGAATGTCATAAAAATGTCTTCCTTCAATATTTCCTTTATCTTCAGGTAAAAACTCCCTCACAGACTGCAGTGTGAGCTGGTGCATTGTCGTGATGGAAGAGCCATGAATTGTTGGCGTAAAGTTCAGGCCATTTAACTTTTTCACGCAGCCTTTTTAGCACTTCTAAATAGTACACTTGGTTAACTGTTCAGTTGGTAGAAATTAATAATGAATAATGCCTTTGCTATCAAAAAAGGTTAGCGACATCAATGCAACAAGTTTGTAAACTTATTTGTCAGACCTCATATATAGAAAGAAAATAATTTGACCTACAAAGGAATCAAAGTCTGACTGATCTCACACTTCTCCACTGCAAAACTAATGCCAGAAACTAATGGAACAAAATGTATAAAGTGAGAAGAAAAACTTTTGACTCAATATTTCCATTCTGCCACTCCTGTGTGAGGTCAATCAAATGTTATTTTCAAAAGTATAAAGGCTCAAAAAATATAACATATACAAACTTTTCCTAAAAAAAAAGTCAAGAGCATTGCTTAATTAAGTAAAGATTATTTAAAATTGAGGTCTCAGAAATGTAGAAGTTGTGGTTTAAAATCATTGACAATAGTATTGAAATTGTTTGAATATATAGAATTGTTTATAGGACTACATAATTACATATGAAGCAACACATATTCTTTAAATTGAAACTATACACTATAACAATGAATAATTTAATAGTAACAAGTTTATTCTATAATCTCATATTGAATTAACAAAGACCAGACAGGTATCCAAGGGATTGTACTAACTCAAAGAATTCTTTTTTTGTGTGTGTGTGTGTGTTTTTTTTTTTTGAGGGCAGTGTCACTGGCCCTCATATGTGGGACCCAAACCGAGGCCGCTGGCATCCCAAGCCAGCTCTTAACCACCGCGCCACTCAGCTGGTCCAAGAATTCTTAATTTTTTGTTTCATTCTTGATTTTGTTAATTTGGAAAATTGATAATCATACATGGATTACAAAACAAAAACCTTAAGTTAACACAAGCAGAATAAAAGTAAGATAACTACCTTCCAAATCAATGCAGAACATAATTATTCTAATTTAAATCTAGCCATACCTCTAAATAAATGAATCTGATAGCTGTATACTACCCTTGAAAGACAAAACTTTCTATATATAACAGGTTTTCCAAAATATACACAGATGGCTACCATTTGATAAAGCGCTATGAAAATCTCTTCTTCCATGTGCAAGGAGGCACTGGAGACAACTCCATATCAACATATTAGTAGCTCATTGTGCACTTGACTACAGTAATCAATTGTCTAATTATTTCTACTATTATTCAAGGTTCTTGGCCAATATAATGGTAAAAACACTTACTTTGTTGAGGAAAAAAAAATAATGTAGTTAATTTTCTTAACCACTTGCCACTATAATTAATTGTCTAGAAAAAACTGGAAATAACCGAGCTAGCCAGCAGATGAATATAGAATAGTTTGAATTTTTAATTTTAAGTGCTTCTCAGTTGAATCATGCTGAATATAAATGACCCCATTAAGTGAAAATATAACAATAAAATGGAAAATATCAGGGGAGAAACTAAATGACATCTTTAAATGTCATCTTCAAATGTCATTTACTATGTGGATAAAGTTTAAAGGACTCTGAAATGTAAAAATGGAAATTGAACAGAGATATCAAATAAATGACTGTACTGCCATCAAAACGCAATCAAGTCTAAAATGAAGATACAACTGAATTTTCAGTTTGGAAAATACTTCCCAATATACAGTGAAATCACGTTATATTTATTCAAATATAGTGCAAATATTAGAAAACAAAGGAACCAAATAAATTATAATTTAAGGAGCTAAAGATGAGCTTCTCTGACAGCAATCACATCTTTTTAAACAGCTCTTCTCTTGCCCAAGTATTTATTGATAGTTTATATGTATAACAGCCTCTGTGTGTGAATTAAATAGAAATATGGTTCTTAAATTCAGAAAGCATAGAATTTAGATGTGAAGACAATAAAAGCTACAAAACAATCTAAAGTGTCTTGTGCTTGGATACAATAGCCCTCTTCTTTCTGCTAAAATGTTGAAAAAGAATATTTATAGAACAGCAAAGGTAAGAAAGAGGCATTTGTCCAGACAAATTGGCATCATCAGTCTTGTTGATGAAGGCAGGGGCCAAGAGTACAGACAAACTGTCTGCACATCCCCCAAAATACATGCAAATGTGAGCTAACAGACAGATGGTGAAGCAGTAAGAACTAAAGACATGGCTCTCAGAAGGGGAACAGGACAGGTGGAAGAAGTTAGAATGGCTTTATAGTGAAGTGAGATGTAGAAGGGACCTTCAGAAAGGAGGAGATACTCACGGGAAAAGGAAGTGTTTCAAAGGCCTGTATAAAAGAATTGGAGTCCTAGATCGATTGAAAATTTGAATCTCATCAACTTAAAAGTTCTTTCTAGGAGTGAAGCCTAAATCAGCTACTCTGGAGCTATGTGGTAATCACAACAAACATTTGATGTCTATATTGTTCCTTGAAGTTTACAAGGCACTTTAACACATATTATTTGATATTATCTTTATGAATAGACTGGATAAGGAAAATACTTATTTTCCTTTAAAAGGGGACTAAATTGAGAGTCAGCTATTAAGTGACCTATCTGAAATAAGGCAGATATTAAGTCTGGAATAAGAGGGAGCAGGATCAGCAGACCTGAAAATATTTTTCTAGCCCTATGTTTCTAGGTATTTTTTTTTTTCTCCAAAGATTCCCTTTCTGTGATATAAAATAGATTTTTTCCTCTAGGCACCTTGGCAATCTTCTCTCGATGCTTTTTCCTACATGTGTGCCCCAGAGGTGCAGAACTTGGAGATTGTCTGAGTTTTGAGGTCCCTAAAGAGGGCAGGTCATGTAGGTCAGGAAGAAGATGGAAGTGGTATGGAAGGGTCAGCCTGAGTCCCTGTAGTGAGGCTATCCAGCCTTGGCCAGTAGAGACCATGGGCCTGGAGGCAGAAAAATGGTTTGGACCCGCCCTGCTTACTTGTGATAGTATCACAAGTAAGGCTCTATCTGAGCCTCTAGTGTTCATCTCTAAAATGAAACTATTAGCAATATAATTATACATAAAGTATCTGGCACAGTGTCTGGCTTATAATTAGCACTCAACATGGGTGGTTTTCCAGCATCTGCAGCCATGGGGTAACTTTCCATACCTCTGCAGCCAAATTAACTGCTGTACTGGCTGTCTCAAACACTGAAGATGTAAAGCAAATGTAGCAGAATAGTCTGTGGGAGTGACATGATCTGCAGTGTTCTCTCATAATCCTAGTCTGCATTTCACATTTCTCAGCAAAGCACATAGAAGTTAAACTGAAGAACTGATGTCCTGGGTGTCAGACTGCCCCCTTGTCCCTCATTCCCCTTCCCAAGAAGCCCACAAGACCTTGTTGCAGGGAAGACTTGTTGCTTCTGGGGAATAGCTGGGGTTTGAGAGAAGCGAGGTAGAGAACTGGAAGTTTCTAGGAGATAGCAAAGTCTCAGGAGACCTCGAATTCTGGAAGCGGGGTGAGGCTGAACTTACTCATCTGCTCCTTGCACATATTTTGAATTGCACTAATTAGCACTGTGGAAAGAGCCCTGGTTCTGAGTCACACTTCTTTCTGCAAAAGAGGGCCTGAAACACCTCTCTGAATTTCCATTCATTCTTTCATTCAAAATTACTTAGTGTTTATCAACTCTGGGTCAACAACTTCTGGTTGTTATGGACAGGGTGATGAATTTTGACAGACTCAGTGCTTGCTCTCAGGGAGTTTATAGTTTAGTGTAGGAAAAAAGATATATGCAAATGAAATATGTAATAATGTTACAATACTAGAGAAAAATATGGTGTAACTGACCACATGCCAGGCACTGAACCGCATGTTGAAAGTGTCACAGCATTCAAAACAAGTATCAGCTCTGTCCTCAGAGAGCTTCCTGTCCTGAGATAATGTATATCAATGTAGTCAGTATAGTGATGCGTATGTGTAATTATTGTCAAAATATAACCTGTATAAGGTTGACGTTTCTATCAAAAAATAATTAATTTGAGGTCAAAAAACAATTAACTGTTATCCCCTTATGAACACTATGTATATGCTCAATAAAAGTTTGCTTTAAAAGTTTGCTAAATTAAAGTCAAACCAAACTTTTTGGTTTTTAGCCTCAAGGAAAAGACTGAGACAGAAAACAGAAGCTATTTTCTGCCACTGCTAACGGCAAGGTCCTTCTCAGGCAGCCCAGAGTGGCCAGGAGAGAGGGGAGTGGAAGAGAATATTGTTATTAATTACTGCCCTCGAAGCCGAAAAGCACCATGGGGACTAGTTAGGTCACAATTCCAACCTCAGAGTCCCTTCAGGAAGGAACTAGGTTGTTCAGGGGGGGTCGGTTCTCCATAAGGTTTTTGTGTGTGACACACACAAAGGCCAAGTAACCCCTAAGAGATGCTTATTACACTTTTGAAAATGCAAAGATTTTCACTGTAAAAAAACATCAGAGAAGTCATAGGAGGGTGAAAATAAATTTCAATGATAATGAAATACAAACGTTTGAGGGTCTAACTGATAACCAGCACTGATTAACTCACACGCCACAGCCTACAGTGAGAGACTGGCAGCCATCCAGGGGCCGATTTCACCCTAGAAAGCTGTATGGTTCAAGAACCCCACTCAGGGCCTTTCTGTATAAATTAGAATGTCCAGGTACCATCATTCAACGCTTGGGTCTATTTATTAGTGGAAAAGATGATAGATTCTTTGGTCATTGTGGTCCTAAGGCTCTCTCCAGTATGGTTCATGTTCTATAAGGCCCACTTGTCCTCAGCCCAACACACTGGGTCTTCAGCTCTGATTTCCTCACTAAACCGGGCCCTGAGTGCTGAGCAGTAGCATTCAGGCTACCGTAGGTTTTATTCTCTGGGATTCATACCCCCTCAGCAGTGCCCAAAGTGAGTGCAAACTCAGTTTAATTCAGCACTCTGATATCTATATCTTTGCATCCTCTGTGGTATCTATATGGCCATACCACAATGGGCAATACATTACTGTTCAATAAATATCTGTTGATTCAATAAGTGAAAAAGATATTTACAGTAATAAAATAATAATGAAATGAAATAACCCACCTGACTGTGAATAAAACTTTCCGGGAGAACAAAGATGCATAACTGACCAAATAAAAGATGACATCTTTATAGGGGCCCTCGAGAGCATTCACTGTGACTCCTACATTTATGAATAAAGAAACTGAGACCTATAAATTTCAAGTTCCTTGCTCAAGGTCACAGGGAATGAGAAGTGAGCCCTCAAAGCCAGTTCCAGACTCCATGATATATTTATATATATATTTTCCCTAAAAAAACCACACTGAAATTCACAGCTAACTGACAAAAATGCCTTCACTTAATTTTATGGAATATTTTAACTCCTAATTTATTGATTGTGAGAGATGAGAACTGACAATAGTTTAGAAGGCTCATCCATCCCCGGGTTGCCATGTAAATAAAGTCTGTTTATAACTGTCAACATTCTGCTGTGCTCTCATTGGTTTTCTTCACGGTTCCTCTGGAGGTCTCATACAACGCTCAACGGTTGCCTCTGTATCTGATCACGGCCAGGAAAGAATTTCTTTCAATATTTCTCTCCCTGCCTTGATTGCTACTAAACTCGGAGCAGATCATAATAATGTATATCCCTTGGATTGAGTTTGCCTTCATCTTCCCAAAATTCTTACTTGACCAAACTTTAAACTCTTGTTTCAATGTTTATAATTCATCGCAAGCCATTTCAAATCCCTTTTTATGGTAGGTAGGATAGAGAAGTAATCGACTCTCCAATAATTCTGTAGGTAGCACATATATTTAAACACAGGTAAGCTGCTCATGGTTTAAGGGTGAATCACTCAATGTTCAGCCTAGAGCCCTGTTAAACTGGGAGAGTTCAGGGTTGGACACTCAACTCCCATGGATATAGTTTATCAGCAAATGCAACAAATATTTCAACATATGTTGGCTGAACAATTTCTATGAGGCCCAGGATGTTGCAAACATCAAAATCAATGGCTGTTTCAACTGGGAACTGCAACTCAATAGGACATGCTCAACCAGGTAAACCTTCTATTTTTATAGTGCCTTAATGTTTCCATCATATAAAGTTCAAAAGAAAGGGAGTGCGATCTAATCAACCATATAGGGTATGTTATGCTCACATGTATTTTTATGTTAAAAAAAAATCAGAAATTTGAAATTTATAATAAAAGTTCAATATATTTCAGAGAGTAATCCACCAACAGGGTTCTTCTGATCTGTGCACTACTTTGCTTTGCTGGGGGCTTGACATCTCAGTAAAAGAAAAAAAGCCACTTACCCAAGTGAGTCTTGGGAATCACTTCACAGTGCATGCAGCTGCATATGTAACCCCATGAAACAACATTCAGAAAAGATTACAACTCCTAAATACATATATCTCTAAGAATACATGGTAACCTCCTTAAAGACCAGCCTTCCCGTGTTTACCTGGCACACTCTCCCTTGCTTTTAATTTAGTCCTTATTATTTTTGCCAGCCAATGTTATTCAAGAAACTTTTCTCCAAGATATGACGAAAGTAATAGTGTTCGATGCATTTCAAAATATGTATGATCATTTAAAAATCTCAATGACTACTGTTACATTTTCTTTTTCCAAATTATTAAGAAACTACTAGAACCAGAGGGAAATATTTGAAATGCCAAAGAAATTCCCCATTACAACTGTCACTTGGGCTGCTTCTTTGCTAATTTATCACTCAGCATTTACGTTTTGCACTTTAGAACTTAGATAAGCACATCCTATCAAAACCAAGTGTAGTTACAATCAGTTTCTTATTTTATGTAAAAAAAAAAGGTAATTATAATTATGCAAGACAGCATTTGTATATTAATGTGTTCTGTCTATAAAGAGAGTCTGAGTATACAGATATACTCTCTACAGTAGAGACTCAAAAAAAAAACAACCCAAAACCCAGAAACACCACTGTTGAAATTTATAGACTTAATTATGTTTTTGTTCTAGAGTGAAAGGTCATTGTAACTGATAGGATATATTAACCAAATACACAGAAAATGAAAGTACCCAGATAGACGGTGCTGTTGTAGCAGGCCAGTTAAGAGCCCTCCAAAGCAAAGACCAGGCAAAGTTAAGAGAATCATTTTCTTTTAAAACTCTTGTGTGAGGGTGAGAGATGAGACAACAGCTTCTGAAATAAAAAAGATCTAATAAACAGTTATCATCATCGCTTAGTTACTTTTTTCTCTTTCCGCTTTCAAAATCCTCTGTTGGTTATTTATTTGCCCAAATGTCTATTATCAACACTTCCTTAAGCACCAGACCTTAAAGGTGTCATGAGAAGACCCCTCCCTACTGAAAAGCACAGGAGTTTAACAACTTTGAAAATAAGTTGTCTTCCTACAGCAGCAGGGCTTCATGAAGGGCAGCGGCCCTCAATGAAATGCAGCGAAGACTCACCCCTCACAGACAATGTATTGTAGAGAGCCTTCTCCAGACCCTTACTTTATGCTGTCTGTGCATTAACTCGTCCTTGCATTCAAAGAGCCGGTCGTAGTTTCCAAGAAATAACTTTCACAGATACCTCTGTCTCTCTGATTGTAATGCTGAAAGGTAGACCATCATGTGTCCCAGGTTACATAAAGGTAAAGGCCTTTTTCTATTGCAAGAAAGCATGCTGCTAATAGCAATCAATGTTTTATAATCAGGATGAGAATGCCATTAAGATTCTAAGGCAGCATCCTAAGAGGTCCCTCTCGTTTGCAGTTGGCAGACTATCGGCTGTTTTGATACAAGCGATGAACTGCAGCAGACTCAACTAATTGCCTCCATCCTGTCTCTACCCAACTCTTCTTTCCCCCAGATGCCTACTCCATACTCTGAGGGAGATGAGACAAACAGATGGATGCGTGCAAGTGCACAAGGTTTCGTACAGCCACCAGCTCTAAGAGCAATTGGTAAACACCATTGAAGCCAGTTAAACCTTTAGTAAATGGTTGCCAAATTCCAACAGATGGCCAATTGGTCCCAGTAGTGCTGTTCAACATCTCTATGAATCCATGGGAGAAAGTAAAATCAGGGAGTTGGAGGATTGCTTCTCTATAGCATATTCTATTTAACATGTTTGGATTTTACTTCATAGCTAGTGTCTTCTCTTCGTAATGGCCTGGTTCTATTTTTACCACTAGTAGAATTCCACAAGGGGATAACAGTCATGTAGTTAACAGTCAACCAAGGACTTGAATATGCTTTCATTTTACAACCAAGGAAGCAGATGGTTACCTGAAGCTGATGCCATCATACAGAGACAAGTCAGTCCTCAAACTCACAGCTCCTACCCTACAAAGTGAGCCAGTAATTACTGCAGCTCAGTTTTAACATTTTGTTCCTGGTGGGTAACAAAATCACTACTACAAAAATTTTATTTAAATGAAACATTTCTGATTTCTAAACATATTTTCGAAGTATGTTTTCTATCTCTGACACTTTTCTGAACACGATAAAGGTCAACCTCAAATGAACTATTAGGGGACTTCCTAACAGAATATTTTTCATTTCCCCTTTATTACATTTAGAATTCCTCAGGTCTTTATTTTCCACTCTTCTGCTCTTCCTCTATTTCTATGTCTCTGCCCCCATCTTCTTAAACTATAAATGCTATTTTCAGAGATCCTCCTTAATAAAAGGTTACTTTAAAAGCTGATGTGCTGCACATCTGCTTCTAAATTCCTTACCTTTACTGTTATAATTTCTAATCAGGGATTGGAATTTGGATTTTGTAACTCCGAATTGCCTCTTTGACGTGAACATATATCCCTACACTGGTTGGTGCTGCAAGAGTGTTTTTCCCAATATAGAGTTAGAGCCCTGAAGGAGGAAATAGATATAGGGAAGGATGTGAGAAACAGAAGCAAGGAAATGCATCTTGATCATGATTCTCCTGAGGGCATTCCTAAATTCCAGCCCTGCTTCCTGGGAGCCAGATTTGGGCTTTTATTTTAAGATGGGAGCAGGCCCATCTGTCTGGCTAATGGACAGCTAGTCCAT
Source organism: Aselliscus stoliczkanus (assembly GCA_033961575.1). Lineage (NCBI taxonomy): Eukaryota > Metazoa > Chordata > Mammalia > Chiroptera > Hipposideridae > Aselliscus > Aselliscus stoliczkanus. Next base: position 126,421,116 of record CM066733.1, read on the forward strand.
TAGTTCTTTTTTCCTGGGCACAGGATAAAAATCAGAAGCTCTTATGCCATTCTTAATTCCAACTTTCCAGATACCCACCTGACAAACTTTCATATGATGGCAAATAACAAGGTGTTTCACTTTTATCCTAGAGAATCAAATGAAGTTTGTTTTGACTTGAGTGTTTTTAACTGTATAAACAAAGAATATGAGAGAGGGTAAATAAGATATGAACATGGGATGGAGCCGAATGGGAGTGACAAAAAAACTTCCTCTTTGCTGGCCCATAAGAAGGTATTCAATAGCTACTGTTCTGGATTGAATTGCTTCCCTCCTCTGTGCCCCCTGCATTCATATGTTGAAGTCTTAATCCCAAGTACCTCAGAATATGACCTCATCTGGAGATAGGGTCTTTATGAGGCAATCAAGCTGCAGTGAGGTCAGTAGGGTGGGCCCTAATCTTATATGGCTATTAAATTATTGTGTTATTGTAAGAAGGGGAAATTTAGACATACAGAGCTACAGAGAGAATGCCATGTGAACATGATGACAGCTATCAATAAGCCAAAAGGAGAGGTTTAGGACAGATCCTCCCTCACAGTCCTCAGAAAGAGTCAGCCCTGCCAACACCTTGATTTTTGGACTTCTTACCCCCAGAACTGTGAGAAAATAGGTTTCTATTGTTTAAGCTACCCAGTTTGTGGTACTGTTATGGCACTACTACAGCTACCTACTTTATTTTTTTCCTGGAAATCTAACTTTCAATTTTCGACACACTTCAACAGCACATTACTGTTGAAGAAGTATATCTTTATTAATTTCATATTTAATCTCTTAAATTTAGAAATCAAACCTATGCTGCTCTTTCATCAGAATGTCTTGGAGCTCATGATAAAATTAATGATAGCCACAGATGTTGAGAATCATCAAAACCAACGTTTTAAAACTGAATCAACTGGGGCAAGTGGAAGTTAGAGGCCTATTAGTCACCAAGTTAGTTATGGATGAAGATAGCCACACGGCTCCCAGTTGCCATGATTTTCTATGTAGCACACAGCCCTTAGGCATTAGCCAGTAATTAAATACCATTAAAATGTTATGTTAAAAAATGTATCAAATCAGGGTAATAGAAGTAGAAACTAAGGTCACAAAATAGTTTACCTCTCTAACAGTTTTCTAAAAATTCCTGACACATATTCTTAATCAGGCTATTGATATTTTCACTGTTACATGGTAGATATATTTTATACCATTCTGAGATAAGCAGAGCAGTGGAACACTGCAATATTTCAGTTAGTCCATGGAAAGATTAAGAGTTTCATTTAAATTCTGCACATTTAAGCAGAAGAAAATCGTCAGAGGACCGTGTGTGTGTGTGGCAATTCTCAGTAATAGTTCTTACAAGTCGCACTGTATACTCAGGCAGTTTTCAAAGAATATTTTAATTCAAGTTGTTACTTATCACAAAGCTAATTATTTTTTGATAGATTTTTGTTTCTTTTCTCTTCCAATTATTTTCTTCGATACTTAATTTGTTCTTGGAGATGATTCAGAGGAAACATGGCAGAATCTTGAAATAGTTGATGTGGAGGAGAACTCCGACTGTACTACCCTAAAGGGTAGATAGAACTAAGATGAACTGGTTCAAGATTCAGTGACATTGATTTCAACTCAAAACAAAGGAAACAATTAAACAAAGGTATGTTGTGACAGAATTGTCGACTGCAGAAGATCTTTCTGTGGTTAGTCACTGGAATGTTCTAAGCATTAGATCATTTGGAGGCTTTGTGACAAGTAGGATTCAAGCAATGATTAGATTTGATTTGATTCAATTAAATGGCCTTTATGGCCTTTTGCATCTTAATTAAAAGTCTGTGGTTCTGTGAACTCAGTAATAATTTCACAGAACTAGCTCTACCCTTCTACTAACACAAGGCCTTTTGTGCTTGGTACAGCTGTGTAATTTATTTCATTAACATACGTTTAGATGACACAGAACAAAACATCAGTCACAGCTCATATATGTCAAATTAGAAGCAAGGCTGAGGTCAAAATTTTTTCTTTGCTACTTGTTCATTAGTATGAACTCATGTATCTGTTACTATCTTGGGTGAGAACAACAAACTGTCTTATAATCATAAATAATTGAATTATTGTAACAGTCGTCTTAGTCCTTGGGATTCTTTTCTAAAGAGCTAAAAACATATAGCACACCATGAGGTAATTGTATACTAACCTCTTTCATTTTTTCCAGCTCATTCTGTAAAGCTTGCTTTGCAATCTCAACTTCTATAAGCTGTTGCCTCAATTTCTCATTTTCATCTTCTGTTGTTGTTCGCTTTTCTTCCACATTTTCTAATTCATGGTGAAGTCTCACAGATACATCCTTTGCAACCTAAATCAAAGTGTTGTAACAAAATATAATTAAAGACAACTAAATAAATGGGGTAAAGTTATATTCATATCAAATGTATTAAGAGCCAATACTTATACAATGTTTTCCATATGCAGGCATCATTCCAGATGCTTTATATACAAGCCATTCACATATATAAGTTATTTAGCCCTCACAACAGTCTCATTATTCCTATTATTATTATTCCTATTTTACAGATGTGGAAACTGAGTCTCAGAGATGTGAAGTAATAAGCTCAATGTCACACAGCTAACAAGTGGCCAGATAGTCTGGCTCTCAACTCCGTTCCCTTAACACCTCTAGACTACAGCATGGTAATAAATGTTCAATTGTGTTTTATCACATGTAGCAAAATTTCACATATATCTTCTAATTCTGCAACAAAACTATGAGGTAGATGCTTCCATTGTCACCATTTTAAAGACGAGAAAACAAAGTTTTCACAAGTGGGACGTGGGGAATGAATTTTGATTCTGTCCTTCCAAGTGCTTAGTTTTAGGAACCATTTTAGTCCTTAAGATTGTTCTTTAAAAAAATAATCGTGTTCATTTTTGCGTCCTGTTTTGAGATTATCTTGGAAATTTAAGGGTTTGGAAGAAAAGAGGAGCAGTCTAGTGTAGTGACTCAGGATACAGGTTGTGTTTATAGTCTGGGTGGGGAGCCAGCCTGGCTCCCTTAATAGCCAAGTTCTGGGGCAAGAGAGGCTGGGCACTTGACCTCTGTGAAAGGTTCGGCTTAGGCATCTATTAAATGATGCTATTAAGAAGCCCTACCTTATTTTTTTCTCTTGGGAACTAAATGAGGAAATAATATATGAAACAATCTTTGCCACAATGCCTGGTGCATAGTGAGTGCTCAACAAGGGTTAAAAAAAAGATGAAAAAAAGAGATAATGCAATGACTTCCATAAAATGATTTTTCACAGCTTTCTTTAAAACATATGATAATTACGCCTCATTTTTATGTCTTGAAGTTAATACAAATAAAATTATATTTGTTTGGTAGTCCAAGGCCATAAAGATTATATCTGGTTTACATGGTCAATGAATCTGCTTACAGTCAAACTGAACTGAACAGATCACACGTGTCTAAAAGTCACATTTCAAAGATGAGACTTTTCCACTGGCAGAGATGCTGAAGAAACAACTTCACATTTAAAAAGAATGCGAAGGGTTTCTTTCACTTACTTCACTCTCCTTTTACTTCCAAAGGAGGTCTCAAGTGGCACAGTTTTCCTTTCAGGGAGTTATGAAAGTGCTAAGTACAGAATGGAAGGGGTCCTGGATGATGGGGGTGGGAGGGTGGAAGGATGGAGGGTGGGAGGTCTTGGCAGAGAGAAATCTCAACTGGGACATCTTTCCATGGCCGTTCCTACTCAGGGCTTCCTCTACTCTGCACTGCTCTTGAGTGCTGGATTCCACCCTGCCTTCACTGGGCAGACGGATTCTAAAGCCCAGATCAAGGCCAGAGCCTGCGCTCTGCCACACCCTTGTTTTCTGCCAGGAAAAGAGGCACCCTCCTCCCACCATCTCTGGAAGCGCTACCATTATTCCAGGGGAGTTCCACAGAGCTCACACTCTTCAAGGCCTTCCACACACTAGACTCTTCAGATCTACCTATCTGTTCTCCCACCTGGCCTGTCCTTCCGGGACTGATCTTGTGTGGTCAGAGCTGCGAAACTCCGTGCCCCTAAAACTCTTTTCCTTTCAGCACAAAGAGCCCTGGACCAGCGTCCCCACCCGCCGCCACGACCGCGTGCCCCCAGCACCCGCAACGCAGACCTTGAGGTCCTGCTCCAGGCTGCGCAGCAGCTCCCCGTCGATTTCCCCGGTCTGAGCGTAGCGGAGCCTTTTGCGCTCGGCTTTGCGGAGGCGGTACTGCAGGATCCGACAGTTTTTGTTGGCTCTCTCCAACTCGTGGCGCATTTCCTGCAGTTGACAGGCATCCTCCTCGAAGAAAGTGTCCCTCATCTCGTCCATCTCCGTCCTTAGCTCATCGATCTCGTTCTGAGAAGATGATAGGCCGCGCGCGGGTCCAAGTTAGCCTCGCCCCCTACCCCTCTGTCATACACCATGTACGCCCTATCCCAACTCCAAATTCTCAGCTTTACGGCTCCCTCTCCAGAAGACAGGAGTGACCCGGAGAAACTAGTAAAAAACGGCCCTATTTCGGCCTTCTCCCAATCTTACTGTCTCCATGAAAATGTGGGATAAACCACGATAATTAGAAAAACGAAGGAGGCCCAGATTTGGACTTACGTTAAAACCTAATGTTACTAATCTTAGGTTGTTATGAATCCGGAAAAAGCCTAATAACCCCCTCCTCTCATTTCCTGTCCCCCCTCCCTCTTTAAGGCTCCTTGACAGGTTATCAGCCTCTCACCCCCTCCGGGACACGCCCTAATCCTTGGAGGCCCACACTTCCCCGCTCCCCACCTCCCCCCAATCACCCCCCTACCCTCCTCACTTTTAGAGTCTCGTTTTCCTCTCGAAGCTTCTCCATCTCCTCCTGCATTTCTTCCTGCTCCTGGAGCTGCTGAGGGTGCGGCTGCGATGAAGGGGGCGCCGCGGCCTGCATGCCCCCACTGCTCGCGTTGCCCTCTGCGCTCTGCTGGGGACCCTCTGCAGCCGCCGCCATTGGGGAGGCAGAAGGGACTGCAAGAGGCTCGAAAACGGCAGAGGCGCCAGAGACCTGGGAGCTGCGGCTGCTGCAGCCGCCGCCGTTCTTAGTGTGCATCTGAGCCGCGGCTGCTGCCGCGGCCGCCCGCTCCTTCTTGAGATGGAATTGAATGAGCTCAGACTGCAGACATCCTTCCTTCCAGTAGCTGCCTCCGCCACCGCTGCCGCCCCCCACGACACCGCTTCCGGAGTTTCTGCTGCCAGGGCCTGGGGTTTTGCCCGCAGAAGAGGTGGATGGCGAAGTGGAGGCCCCCTCCCCGCCGCTGCCGCCCCTGTGCTGTGAGCGTACGCCTTTCCCTCGCCAGCCCCTGGGCGGCGGTGGCGGCTGCGGAGCGCCCCCCTCCCTTTCCCCAGAGCCGGAGCCGCCACCGGTTCCTCCTCCGTCCCCACCCCCTCCTCCTCCTTCCCCGAGCAGCGGGGGTTCCCCCAGTTTAGAGGACACGGGATCTAGCTCCTGGGGCGGCTCCTCCGGAGGGCCAGGCCTCCTGCCGCCCACCGGGGCCAGGGTCCCCGCAGGGCCTGCTTCAGCACCAGCGGAGGGCTGGACAGTTCCCGGCACGGCCCCCTTGGGAGCCAGAGGCACCGCCTTCTCCGCCCCGCCTCCACTTCCTCTGGCGCTGGCTGGAGGCGCCACGCGCCCCCCGGTCTTGTTGACCTGCTGCTGCTGGGGCTGCTGCAGTTGCTGCTGCCGCAAGGAATTGAGTTTAGTGCCTGCCCCCACCGGGGACCGGATAGCCGAGGCTGTCTGTCGGACAGAATTGTCCCTCAGTCTAGCGGGCGACTGAGCACGCTGCTGCTTTCTGCTGCTGCCCTCCGGGTGCAGGCGAGCCTCTGTGGCAGAGGCAGTGGCAGAACCTGTGGCTGTGGCAGGGGCAGCGCCCCCCGTCGGTGGCTGGCTCATGGCTGTCTAGGAAGAATCTACCCGATGCGATTTAGAATGGTCCATCATCATCAATCAGATCATTCTCTTCTTTCCTCACCGCCACCAAATTTCCTTTCTAAATCTGGGACAGAAACAATAGAAGGAAAGCACACAGCATGTCTGCATTATTACAGAGAAAATGGTGATTTTCCTGTGCAAGAAAAGCCTTAGAAAATGATGAGATTTGGAAAGAGCTTAGTAGAAGCTTTGCCTTTAAGAATAGGATGCAGAAATGTTAATTCTCGTTTTGCCCAGGGAGGCGCTATTTCCATCTCACCCCAACTCAGAAAAAGATGACCATCTGCAAGCAGCTGAACCTAACATTCTCAAGGTAACAGGTTTTGGCAAGAGTGAGACATGGAGTCAGAAAACAATTAATGGGAAAGGGGATTTAAGAAAAAAAAAGAGGATAAGCTCAAAAAGAAGCTTCAAAGAAAAAGGAGATGTTCACATGCTAGAGCTGTCAACACCTTGACTTTTCAACTTCGGTTTTCCTCACCTCAAATCTGCATTTTAAAGCCAAGTTTAGTAGAGAAAGTTTTATTTAATTAATATTCCCAAATGTCAATTACAGAAAAAGGGTTATGATGGAGGTTCCTGAAGAAAAACTGCTGTAGATAAATGGCTGTTTTCTCAAACAGCTCTAACCCTTAATGCTGTTCTTGGTTGGATAAATGCATCCAATTCCCTTTAGACTATGACTAAGAGCAAACTTAAATAATGAATGACTTTAAATCAACTTCTATTTCACAAAAATAATGGCATTAGGAATCATCTATATAGTTAAACCATTAGTAAGTCTAAAGGGATTTTTTTTTTTTAGCTTTGGGAAATAATTTTTAAAACACTTCGGAAAAAGTTTATTGGCAGCTCTGCACAATTTCTTAAATCACAGGTGATGAATTTTTCTATACGTATCCAAATTTCATAGTTCTTGTGAATCATTTTAGTTTGAAGTGTAATTGCTAGATAGAAAATATTTTTATTCTTAAGCATCTTCTTAGATGATATATCATAGGCAAAGCTGTATTTTTATAAAGTGTCCAGTCCTTTCTATGCTGCCAAATTCTGAGACACAATGAACCTGCACCCAAGAAGGCTAGTGCATCCTCACTCATGATGAAAAGATCAACTTCTATTGTGTTTTTTTTTCAAAGCTAAATCCATCACTGGCATTTAAAATCTGGAAAATAGCAAGCTATTGTCTGGATTTTTCTCCCTAGTGATCAGCTAGCTTCAGCTAGTAAATTAGGTGCCTTTTCCTTAGAACTATAATTTCTGTCTACGGCACTGAGAAGGGCATGACTAGACAGAAAGTTCTGCTTTAGGAAAAAAAAAAAATCCCTCCTATTAGGAAAGGAGATACTTGCCAGTTACTTTACTAGCATTATCCCTGTTATTGGCTCCCTATTTTAAGTATAACAGTCAACATGCAGTAATTCCTCATTTTATAAAGAAATATTACTGGACAGCTCCTTGTCCACCCCCCTCTCTCTTCTTGGAATCTCTTTCCAACTCATTTTGGAAAATATCAGTGAACAAAGAAGATATGGGGCGGGGGAAGCGGAGGGTGGGGTGGGGAGTTGTTCATTAACTTATTTTCTAGGTGTTTTTCCCAAGCCACATACTCCTAGAATGTCTGGCCTACTTCATCTGAGTGGACCACCCAAACACGTTATATTGCCAATGCAAACTTATTTCAGTTTTGAAACAGGCAGAATCATTCCCGAGCTGAGAGCCACCAGAGAATCCCGAAACTCAGCCCCTAGACATCTCTACTCTAGCAGAAAGCTCGGGTTCCCCAAACTTGGCTTCCACAATCAAAGGTACCTGGTCGCTGTCACGTAAGTCTCCCAGTGACACCAATGCTGTGTCTCTTCAAGGCTTCCCTCGTGGAAATCGCCAACTAAGCAAACCCAGAACGGCCCAAACCAAGACTTTTAATCTCGATTTTAACCTGCCCATTGATCCACTCCATCTCTCATCCCTTCCCTCTAGAAATCCAGAACTGCTCTCACTTCTCAGCAGAGGCGATGTTTCGAAGTTGATGCAAATCAACAGCGCTTTCCTTCCGATCTTTCTTCGACCTCAGGGTTTATTGTGTCTTTTAGAGACGAGAAAAGTTTAACTTCATTAGCATGACCGGCTGAGCACGACGTGGGGCTCCTTCGCCCAAGTTCCACGACCCCTGGATTTCTCCAAACAAAGGCTGTTAAACGTGCAGACTCGGCGACCCCCAGAGCTGTGGTCTACGGCTCAGCTGGAGCTGCGGCTCGGAGCAGGCGAACACCGGAGGTACCACGCCGTGCCAGACGCTCCCCAGGAAGTGCACTGATATTCATGAGCTGACCTCACCGGACTGGGGAGGGGAGGGGGCGGGATTGCAAGGGAGGACAGAGTAGAACTAACCAAAGAGAGGCTACTTTCAAGAGGAAAGAGAATAAAGGGGAGACAGGGTGAGGGTGGTGGTGGCAAGAAGACAAAAAGGCCAAAGCCACGCCCCAGGGGTAGCCACGCTCACAGTCCTTGCCGCACTCCCATATTCCACACTTGGCAGAAGATTCCAAAACCACTCGAAATAGGATGCACTGGTTTTCTGTAAAGCTTTGTCCTGGGCTCGATCAATCGCCATCAATTATTTACTTGAGCTCTTTTCTCAGGGAGGCGATGGGAACAGCCTTCCGGGATTGACTGACGTCTCCAGATGCAGCTGCAAGGCGCTGGGGGACGGCTGCTGGGAGTTCTCTTTGTTCACTCACTTTAATCTCAGCCGAGCTCTCCACGCGGTGCACCGTCCCCACCCCCAGTCCGGGCGGAGTCATCAGACGTCGTTTCCAGGAGCAGATAATGGTTGCCAGACTCATAGCCCCACAGACAAAGGGTTCTTGTGATGCCTTGACTGATTTAGTACAAACCAAATAAATATTGGTTTACAGAGATCGTTTACAGCCGAGTTTGCCCTTGGTACATTTTCTTCTCTCTTAAATTCTAGTTTCCATTGTGAATACAAGGAACAATAGCTATGATCCATATCTTTATAGCAGTGCATGTGGGTAACATGAATCACCTACTGTATTTATTCGATACGAGTTTAAAGGGAATTGGAGAGGACAGGGATTCGGAATATATGCCTTTAAGATGTGCACTAATGCATACTGTTCCACAGTAATATTTTTAAAATCTCTTGGGAAATTCTCTTTTACCTCCTAGTCTTATTTTTATTTTTTTATTTTTTTTTGGGGGGGGCAAGCATGAAGATCTCCCTCTTACCTCTAAGAATTCCTTAGTGAACTGGAAGATGAGAATAAAACTAAAACATTGCTTTAGGAGGGGTATTTTTTTAAATTAAATGTTTCTTACATTAATATTGTGGTTTTGCATGTAAAAAGGAGGTCAATATTTTGAAATAATGGTTGTTTATGCTAACATGAATTTCAGTGTAAGATTTTATTTTCCACGTGTAACACCTTGCATTAAAAATGAAATTAAAACAATTTAGAAGTAGCAATATCGTTACAGCAAAATTTAAAAAGAGATGTTCAAGCCCTGGTGAATAGTATCTGCAGAGATATATAAGACTATGGTATCACAACAAAATCATTCATATACTCAACTGCTTCAAAAATACATAAGTTCCCAGTTAATGCTTGGCACTGTCCAAGGTGCTGGTTAGGCAAATTTAAATTAAGAAATACTCCCTGTCCTGGGAGGTTCAAACCTATATGTGAGAATTAAAATAATGTCTCTATAATACTTTGGATACTTTTGGAAAATAGAATTGTGGTATCTGTGAGATCTATAATTAATAGCTCAGACCTGGCCAACATACAAAAAATAAAGGGAGTGGGGGTGGGAGGGAACGGGGAGTGGGATGTAGATTGGGGAGGGGGGTTGTCACTTTGTGAGGGGTGAAAAGTGTAACTATTAAACTGTTTCGTACACCTGAAAATAACAAAAAAATATATAAAAAATAAAATAAAGGGAAATGAAGAGTAAAATGTAAACACAATTTATTTAGAATTTATATTAAGCAATTTGTCATTATGTACCCAAATTTGAATTGTGATTTTCTTAAGAAATACCAAGATCCACAGGTGTCATTCAACTAAAATTAATAAACTGGATAAAAACATGTTTTAGATTAATTTTTAAGGATAAAATAAGGTAAACAGAGCCTAAGAACACAAAACATACCTGGCCTTGTTCCTCTAAGAACTTGTACACTGATCAGGCATCTATTTCAATGTGTTTACTAAGGTTGCATTATTGATTTCAATGCAATTAATAACTTCAAAATTCATAAAATAAAAAAATTGATTATCATGCAGTCAATGTGCTTAAATGCATCAGTTTATAATTTAATATTTTGCAATTTCAAGGTTGGAAACTAAAAAAACACTAAGTATAAGTGATATTTAAGATTCTTTTTTACTCAAACAAATATGCTACAAGGAGAACTTTGGAACTGGAAATTTATCTTGTTTATTCTTTTATTTGTTAGGTAAAATTATATATCTCTTTCCATCACCATACATTTGATCCCCTTTACTCTCATCTACTACCCCCCCTCCCTGGTAACTGCTAAATATTGTCTATGTCTCTGGGTGGTGAACACACAATGTTACATATAGATGATGTGCTACAGGATTGTACACCTGCAACCTATGTAACCTTACTAACCATTGCCACCCCAATAAACTTTAATTAAAAGAAAAGAAACACATAAAATTATATATCTCTAATTAAGCAAACCTCAAAGATGATTATTCAGCGATTTGTCAGGATTTAGAAAGGAATGATTTTTATTGTATTTTAGAAGTAGACAGGCCAACTGACCTCTTTGTGTAATTAATAATGAATCATCCACTTGGTAACACAGTAAGTGTGGATCTTCAATCAAGAGAAGAAGGCGAAAGTCTCAAACACAAAGCTTTTAAGAGAGATATAGCTTAAAATACCTACCCTTTCATTATCACGACTAACCATATAACTGTATCTTTATCTACATAGTTTACATTTTGCAAGGCCCTTCCACTTTGTATGCTCAAAATACTGATATTATCTTCTCTAATTCAAACATGGAACAACTCTGTTTCAGAGATATTAAACATCTTATACAAGTTCAGTTTCACAATCCTAACCTGAACTTGGGTCCTCTCCCATTAAATCTGCTTTTTATATTCTTCCATGTATCTTCTTTTTCAAGCCATACTTAAAAATCTGTATCTCTAAGCCTGATTTGTGTCTATGCTAGTCTGATCTTTTCATTTATGCATAGACTATCTATATTTGGAGATAACACTATCACCTCAAACTCCATATGAAATTTTTCTCTCTACTCAAACTGATTTCAATTTTGATTCTATTTTTCTTTACATGAAGATAAAGAATATATTCTATGTCTATTTTTCTTTTAGTAGTATCTTCATTTGATAAATGTTCCCATTAAAAACTGGTTTCTTCATTCCTTAATCTTTTCCCTTATGTAGCCATTTTTTTCCAAAATATTTCCTAGACTTTTCTTTTTTATCTCCTGTGCAATCACTACCAAACTCCAAACCCTCATAATTCTGTTTAGACTACTGCAATTTCTTTCTATATTAGATAAATTCTTTCCGCCAAATCCATATTATCCAATACTGCCAGTTTACACCTTTATTAAACCAAAATTTCCTCATGTCAATCTGCATTATTTTCAAACTCTTTTTTCTAGGCCAAAAAACTTCATTGCCCCCATGCTATACCAAATGTACTCCCTAATTCTTTACCACACATAGTCTCTGTCCTAGTTCAACTTATTGTCTCTTTTTCCCATAAGCATATGAGGCTCATTCTGCTTGGTTACTTTTTCTCTTACCACTTTTTATATTTGGCATGTCCTCCCTTCCTTCCCACCCCAAAGCTACCCATATTCTAAGGCTCTGCTTAAGTTTCAAATCTTTCAGCCATATGAAGTTATTTAAACTTTTCAAGCCTCAGTTTTATCCCACTCATTTATTCATTTATCTATACATTTAACATATTGTTGAATATTTAATAGTACCTAATATATGTGATTATTATTATAAAATGCTGAAGGCAATCTTATCATAGTGCATGAGGCATGCACTAATCATAACACATGATAAGTGATAATTACTTTGTGCCTGGCATTGTAAGCTATCAATAAATGTTACCTATTATTGTCATTCGTATTTTAGGAAGATTATTACATTAGTTCGTACCAAATTCTACCATGCCTGAATTTCTACAGAACTTATATACATTGTCACACTGTTAGAAACACTTGATTAATCTTTGATTATTTCATAATTGTTCACCCTGATGGTAAATATCTTCAAATAATATTCCTGCTTTCCTCATTATCTCCATTAGGGAAGCTGGTCAGTACAGGGGTTGAATTGATTGGTAGATATTTATGACAGAGAAAAGCTGATGTTTTCAGATGTACCATCTGTTTTTGGAAAGTAGTTTCGCTCGGCTATGTGCCATTGTCTTGACTTTTACTGACATGCAGTCAAAAGGCATATTTGTTCTCTGGATTACGTTTTAGATAATAATTTATAAATCGTGGACTCCTTGGGTTGTAAACAGCATGATTCATCTTTTTGTCTCTAAGCCAGCTACCTAAGCCATATTATACAAATGCCTTAGCCTAATTTCAGGCATCTCAATAAAGTCTATTCTACAATCTCTCAGAGTAAATGTACACAAGCTATAACTTAACGTAATGACCGAAACTAATGATTTAGCTCATATATTGGATTAAGGCAGCTTTGTGAATGACAGAAATTGCTACTCTACTATGGATACTTTAGTTACTCATGTTTTTGCCCTTGTGTAAATTTGCAATTGGATATTGCATAGTCAAATTTCTGTTGCATTACTTCAATAAATATTCATGAATATTCACACCTTGGCAATTCAAGCCAATGTCTAGCGACTCATAAGATAAATACTGCTGTATTTCAACTTAGTCCCATTTTCAATCTTATCTTAAACCTAGTGGAGATGTTTTACAAATCTGGTAGTTATTGGGTAAATGTTATACACATTTAAGACTACCATTAAATTTCCCTTAATATCACGAGTGTCATAATTCAGAATCATCACATTTTAATAGCAGTGCTTTAATAATTCTTTATCTCACCTGCTCTAAATCCTCCTGCATAAATAATTAAACTGCTCTAATATGAGAATAGGGTCTCATTGTGACAAACCAACAAGGATAGCATCTTAAGTTACTCTAGATTTCACTAAGAAATTTTAGTACAAGTTTTCATTTCTAAGCGTCCTCTGCATAGACAAAATCAAGCAAAGATTATAACTGTAAATAGCTCTGGTAGTTTTTATATTATTATATACTGAATACTTGTTAAGTAAGCTGCAAAAGTTACATTTTATATTTAACTGATCCAGCTGTAAAAAAAAGCAAGCAAAATGCCACCTACAGTTTATATTCTAATATCTTGTTCTTCGTGTTCTTAAATACCAGTGAGGTTTTAATTCAATGTCTAGTCACTAAATTTTTGGATATTATATGCTATGAAAAGATCAGAGTACTCTTTTATCTGACAGGATTTTAGATTACTTTGCCTTTATTTTGCTCAATGATATTTGTTGTATATAAGTGTTCACTCAAGCACATTCAAATTGAGACAATCAGACCAGATGTAGAAGAAATAACAATGGATACTTCAATAACCTGGGATTAACTAACAGAGAGGATCTATCACCACACTTTGTAAAAAAAAAAAGACACTATTGGCAATAGTATTAAATAGAAAAGGGTGCAGAGTGTGGTCACTGGGACACAGAAAAAGAGATTTATGTAGATCATACTACCTTGAAAACAATGACTTTCTACTGGGTGACATAGGTGACATAGTCAACTCAAGATGTTCTCATGCCCCTCCCTGCATCTGTTCTGCTGGGACTCTCTCTGAATTGCTCCAGCCTCAAGGTGGAAAGCAGTTTTGAAAGAGTCAAATGTAAGATATCAGGACAATAAGCAACAATATTATCAATAATTCAGACTCTGAAATTACTATGTTTCTCACAAACACATATCTTTAACATATGGTGGTGATCTTAAAATCTCTACTTTCAGAAAAAGCATACATTTTGATTTCTTTCTCCAATATTAGTAATGTAGTTTCTCTGTGGATATTTTTATTGGAATTGAATATTAATCAATTGAAGGAACTATCATTTTTATGATATTAATTTTCCCTCTACATTAACATTGTGTAACTTTTTATTTAATTAGTTTGTCTTTCTGAATCTCATTTTTTTTTGTTTTCCCAGAAAGCTTATACAACATTTATTAGATTTATTTATAAATACTTGATATTTTTATGCTATTGTAAAAGGTCTCATCTTTTTAAACATGTCTAATTGTTTATTGTTAGCATATAGAATGACAATGAACTTCTGTATACTGATCTTATATGCACACACTTTGCTGTATTCTTCTATCATTTCCAGTATTTTTTTCTACCGAATAATTTTTAAGTAGATAATTATATCCTATGAAAATAATATTAATTTCCTCCTTTCCAATCTTTTTGTCTTAAATTTGTTTTTCTTGTCTTATGGTTCTGGCTAGGACCTCTTGTACAACACTGAATAGAAATAATGATAAAGTATATTATTAAACTAAGAATACATGAGAACTGTCTTATCTTGCTATAGTATATCCTCAGAAATAATCCATAGCAATTAAGAAACTGTGGTACATTTATACAATGGAGTATTACTCTGCTATAAAGAAGAATGAAATCGTACCATTTGCAACGATATGGATGGACTTAGAGACTATTATGTTAAGTGAAATAAGTAAGTCAGAGAAAGACAAATACCATATGATCTCACTTATATGTGGAATTGAAAAACGGAATGAATGAGCAAAGGAAACAGAAACAGTCTCATAGATATAGAGGAAAAACAGGGTTGCTAGTTGGGAGCGGGGTGGGGATGAGGGAGAAGGGGAAGGGATTAGACAACATAAATAGGTAACTACAGTATTGTCACAGGGATATGAAAGACAGTCGGGGAATATAATAATGTAAAAATTTTGTGGGGTGTCAGATGGTCACATGTCTTGTTAGGGAGACCACTTCATGGATGGAGTAGAGGCTTGATCACTGCACTGTACACCTGAAAATGATGTTGTATAATATTGTATGCCACCTGTAATTGAATACATAGATAGTCACGGGATGTGGATTATACGGTGGAAGGGAGTCAAAGGAATTGTAATAGATAGTATGATATGGGGTGGGGGGAGTGGGATGTTGAATTGGGGGCGGGGGGTTGTCACTTTGAGGGGTAAAAAGTATAACTATTGCACTGTGTTGTACACCTGAAACTAATTAAAATAAATAAATAAAAAAAACATATTGTATAATAAAACTGGAAATTTAAAAAAAAGTAATAATAATCCATAGCAAAACAGCATACTTAATGGATCAAGAAATGGAAGACTACTATCACTGCCTTTATTTAATATCATACTGGAAAACCCTACAGTGAACAATCGAAGAAAACATAAGTTACAGGATTATGACAGAAGCAAAAGTAGTCATTATTTTAGATGGTATGATTATTTATATATTATTGACCAAAAAGAATCCTAAATTCAGATACATTATTGACATTACAGTTAGGAACTATTGCTGTTTAATAAAAGGATAAGCTTATAATGCATGTCATTATAGCAGTAACAAACAGAAAAATATCATTTAAAGAGATATGCATTATTATAACTATAAAATATATAATATGCCTATCAATCTAATAAGAAATGTGTAATAAATTTATAAAGAAAATGATACATTCTTATTTAGAAAAATTAAATGAGACCCAAGTCAATTAACAGAATGACGTTAATCAATGTCAATGGGAGGACTCGGTATACTAAACATGTCAATTTTTCTCTAATTGACTAATAGATAACTAATAGTTAATTAATAATTCAAAAAATACCCATAAAAGTTCCACAGGTTTATTTTTTAACTTTAACAATTTGATTCCTCGTTTTATATGTTAAGTACAGGGCCAAGGTTCACTACGACACAAATTGAGTTAATAGGCCCTACGAGATACTAATAGTTAAACTTTAATACTTAATATGCTATTGGCTCAGGGATAGAGAAAGAAACAGACTAGGCGAGTAACGGGCGGCATTAAAATCACCAGAGAAATGATGGATTATTCAATAAATAGCACTAAGACAAATGGCTAAGTCTATGGAAACAAAAGAAATTAAATCACTACGTGGACTCATAAATAAAAACCACTTGAAAACAAATGGATGACTAAAATGTGAAAGACAACCACCTTAACACTTTAAAAAGAAAGATTAGGTGACGTTTTTGTGCTTTGTTTTTTTGGTCTGGGATAAGGAAGAATTTTAAAACATAAGATTCAAAAAAATATCTAACACAAATGGAAACATAAGTACATTAGACTTTATTAAACGTAAGAGTTTCTGTTTATCAAAAGATAATGTGAAAAAATAATGAAAAGACAAGTCGTAAGCTTGGAGGGGCAGTTTCAAATGTATAGCAACAAAAGATTAAGATCCAGAATACTTCAAAGTGTTCCTACAGATCAATAAGAAAAAGATTAACAGCTTAATAGAAAAAAAATCGTCAAAAGACAAAAATAAGTAATCATAGAAAAGCAAACATAAACGGCCCATAAATACAGAAAACATACTCTACATTATTATTTAAACAGGAAATACAAAGAAACGTACTTGGACTAGCATGTCACATCCACCTTATTTTAAAAATATTAAAAAGTCTGATAAAACTAACTATTGGAATAGGTATGAAGCAACAGGAAGTTTTATGTATGACTGGTAGGATTAGAAATTGATGCAATCACTATGAGAAACAGTGCAATGTTATGCAGAAATGCTGAAGAAATGCAGTTTCTACATCTGAGGAAAGGGTTCAAGTTCTTTGGATGGTGGAAAATCTTTGAGAAACAGAAACCAGTACAACTGGGCATCCTGGGGAGAAGTAAACATAGCACATAATCAGCTGAAAAGGAGCCTTGCAGAATAGGAACTATTTATTTATTTACGTAAGTGATGCCTAAGTATATTATTGTAAAATATTTTTAAAATATAGAATTATATAAACTAAAAAGTGAAGTTCTACCTTCAGATCTCTCCCTGTTCTATTTTCCAATACAAAGGTGATCACTGCTGACAATTTAGCATGTATACTTGCTGGTCTTTCTTATAATTTGTATTACATTTATAAGGATTAAAAAAAGGATATTGTGATCATACTATGTATATAGTCCTGCAAAATGCTTTATTTTAACTTAATAATATGAGTTGGATGTGTTTCTGTATAAGTCATATGGATTTACCTTATTCTCCAATTGCTATTTATTAATAGTATACCATATATGGATATTCCAATATATTTTGACACATTGTTTCTAACTCTTATTACAAATAATAATGTAAAAAATCCACTTTGCACATATTGTCTTCTGCACCTGTGTGTTATGTGGAGTAGATATTCAGAAGTGAATTATTGATTAAAATATATTTTCCTTTAAACTTTTTAAAGATTTGCCCTTTTATTCTCTAAAGTGTCATCATTAATGCATTTTCTTACTAACAGTGTGAGAGTACTTGTTTCTTGTTTTTGTCAAAACTAGATATCTTTTTAATTGTCAGTATGTTACATAAAAACTATGTAATTTTTATTTAATATACACTTCTATAGTTAATAGTAACATTGAGGATCTTTTTATATATCATTTGAATTTGAATTGCCTCTTCATCTCTTTTATGTGTTTTCCTGTTGGATTCAATTATCCTTATGGATTTCTGGAGGTTTTTTCTTTATACTCTGGATAATAATTTTTTTCTGTATTCTATGTAAATATTTTCTTCATACTGTCTTTTACCTTTTGATTTTATGGTGTTTTGCACAAGATTTTTAGTTAGTATGCAGGTGTATTTTTCAATCACTGTATTCATAGCTGTTAGGCTTTGCATCTATAAAATCCTACTTATATTCATAGGGATAGTTAGGAATATGTGGGGCCACAACTTACATATTTTTATATCCTTCCCAGTCTCTACTACAGTGCTTCATAAATTCACGCAATTGAATGAGAGTGGTGTGGTTGGGATAAATCTAAGCAAAGGAAATGAAAGCTATAGAAGAAGTCAAGGCAGGAGGCCAATAGCATCTTTCTGTTATGGAGTAGTTGGGTATTTTTAGCAGTTTTCCTATAACCAGTTAATAGAAACTCCATTTTTCCAGTTATTTAATTCAAAACACTTGAACCATCCTTTTTTTCTTACACACCACCTCAGCCTATCAGGTAGTCTTGCCAGCCCGAAATACAAAATAAATTCCCAGTAGACTCACATTTTACCACACTCGCTGCTACCAACTGCAGTCCAAAGGAAAATCATTAATTACATGAAGGACCTCCCTGTGTCTACCCTGTTCTCTTTCCTATATGAGTAATGTCCACACGGGGACCTGATTGATCTTTTCAGTTATAAGTCAGAACATATGTTGCTCTTCTACTCAACCTTCAAATGCCTTGGCACCACCACTGCCAGAGCAAAACCCATGGTATGTGTGTCATACAAAATCCTACATGACCTGTCTTCCTCACTCTCTCTGCCTTGCTCTCCTCCCACATTCCCCTTTTACTCTGACCTCCTTGCTGTGCCTTAAACACTACAGGCACATTTATCAATCATGATTTTGAAGCATTTTCCCCTTATTTTAAGAATGCTCTCTCCCAAAATAATCATTTGCCCTCTCTCCATATCTCCTCTGGTTCCTTTTCAAATGTCACCTTCTCTGACAATCCTAATATTATGACTCTTTATACAAATTGTGTCCATTTAGCAACCTCTATTCTCCCTTCTGTGATTTATGATTTTCTTCATAGCACTTGCCTCCACCTAACATATTCCATGTTAATTGATTTGTTTCCTCCCCACTCTAGAATAACAGCTCCAAGATGGAAAAGATTTGTTTTTGTTTTTCATTGCTCTATTCTTAGGATCCGGGGCAGAGGAACTTAGAAATTTCTCAAAAATATTTTTATTTATTTGAATAAATGAATGAATAAATAAAAATAAATACATGAATAAATGAGAAAGAATTCCTGGAGGCTTCAAATCTCAAAACAGAGTCTGCTTTGAGATGAAAAGCAACAGAGGCACGTTATGGATACTTGAAGGAAGTAGAAGTTACTTGAAGTCAGAGAGAAGATAAATGTGAGGAAGAGGAAGAGAGTAAGGAAAGAACTGCTATAATCCAATCTGAGGTCATTAGAATCTGGTTTAAGAAAATAGTAATGGTAATGGAAAAGAAGTCATGAATTCAAGTGGAATAAAAAGTGAATTGGTTGAATTAAATGTAGTGGGTGGAGGGAACAGAAACTACTGATATTGTGATCTTAGAAAGCTGGACACTGTTAGGCCACTCCTAAAAAGGGGAAAGGTGAGATGATAAGGTTTTTTGGAAGAGATGGGGAAAGGACTATGGTTTACTGATAGGTTGGTTTTTTTTAATTCCGTCAACTTTTTCACCTACCCCCCCAAACTCTTTCCCATCTGGCAGCCATCAATTTATTCTCTGTATCTATGAATCTGTTTCTGTTTTGTTTGTTCATATTTTTTCTTTAGGTTACAAATATAAGTAAAATTATATGATATTTGTCTTTCACTGTCAGACTTATTCCACCTAGCATAATACTCTATTGGTTCATGCATGTCATTGCAAATGGTAAGATTTCATTCCTTTTTATGGCAGAGTAATATTCCATTGTATATATGTGTTCATTTTTGAATGATGTAGAGAAGGATGAATGAAAACAAAGTTTTTACAGGTATAAACAGATGTTTTTCTTCAAACCATGTTTTACTTTTTGTGTTTTATATTGCTCCTCCATATACTCGACAACTGTAATTTGACCTGAATAGTAGTCAGCAGAGGAGTGATCCTATATTGCTTCAAGTTTATATACGGTATATGCCTGTTGGGTCTAAAGTAGTCATGAAAGTAGTAGATAAGTCCCCAGGTTCTCTCTGGCCCTGCCCCACCCCTGTAGCAGTGCCTCCGTTTGAGGACTCTGCCTTCACAGATAACACATTAGAAATGGATGTCAAGATGCTACATTTTTATACTGAGACAGAGAGAGAGCAAGAGAGAAAACAAAAGAGGGTCAGGAAGAAGGAGAGGGAGAGGGACGGGGGTAAGAAAGAGAGATCCAAAATGCTTTGAGGTATTGCACTAGGACTCTAAGTATCTTGAAGTTATTATCTCAAACTTCTGAGACTGTAACTACCTGAGAAATATATATTTATCCCATTAGTTTATAAAGGAGGAATCAAGACCTCTATAATTTAATGGAATAAAGTCATACCATACCACTCACCTACTCTCCAGGTGCATTGAAATCCCCAGTAGCAAAATGTCTGGGAGGGCTGAGCCATCCAGATTTGTAGGACTGAAGTGATGGCTGTAAGAGATAATATCCAACTGCAAAGGGCTTGGTATTTCTGGGGCGGTGTATCCCCCATGATACATCTTAGTCCCAATTGGTAACAAATTTGAATTTGTTCTCCTTATTTTTGCCTTTTGTTCTCTTTGCATTTTTTTCTCTTTTGGTATTTTTAAATATCATGGGAGTTAGACTTGAACAGGTTATGAGGTAGGGACTTAAACTGCTCAGCTACTCTTTTGAATGGGCGGGATGAGTGACCGCCTGGACTAGTAAGAATTCCTTTGGTTAAAGTGATGGTAACCCAAATCACACTAGCTGAGGCAAAACCAGATATTTATTGGAGGGCTGCCTGGTTGTCAAACATGATTAAGGACGTGTGACTAATCAACCTCTGGGAGGGCAGAGCTGTCACAGGGTCCAGAGAGAGCTGGAACCGGAGATATGAACAGTGCCTGGACTCTATCTCAGCCTTATCTCTGCCCACCCTGCCTTTCAGTGTCATAGTTTTCTACTCAAGGCCAGCTTGCTGTCCTACTTCCCCCAGGACCTGCATCCCACATCTTGCTGCTCCCACTACCAGGGAGGCACTGGCTGGCCTTTCCTCATTCTAATTTGGAAAAAAAACAAGGAAGGATTCGGAGTCACAGTTTTTAGGTTGTAGGCTCACCCTTGGTGTTTTCAGCCAAGACCAAGAGCCCATGTTGTGGGATCCTGCATGAGGACCAAAATGTCTTTTGATTATATCATTGATGAGGAAACTGAGGCACAGGGAGGATAACTGACTTGTCCATGGTCACTCAGCTAGTACAGTACAATTTGATCAGTGTCTACAGAAGTCATTAAATACATATTAGTTATAATTGGATTTGTAATCATTCAAAAGCTATCTGGAAAGATCCTGAAACAGAGCAGCCAAAAATAAAAAGGGGGGGATACACTATATTAAATAGGTTTTATAACCATCTAGTGGCAGTCTAGAAAATTTCATCATTATTCATATATCACTGTAATATTGGAGGAAGTTTTATGTTCCTCAATGTAATCTTTAAATAGGTATCATAAATTGGAAATATATTAAAAATAAGTTTACATATTTCATGGGCTCAGTATTGAAGAGCACACATTTAAATAATCATTCCAATTGATATTCAAGAAACCAGCTCTGTAGTGCTAATGATGACAATTATTTTGAAATTTTAAAAATTGGGGATAAATTCTTTTGTAATGAATAGCCCTTTGGCATCAAATGCAGTATGAAATGAGCCATATTTCAAGGTTGGTCACAGGCAGTCTGGTAAGAAAGATGGTCTCTCTGAGAAACAAACAGTTGCTGCTACGAAGGGAATACAATGTAGGTGAGCACTAGGGGCCTTTCCTGAGGATGTATGTGCTCGCTTATCCCAGAGGCTGGCACTGCAGCTGCTCTGAAGATTGCTGTGGGGCTAGGAGAGAGGGAGCCACAGGGCACAGAACCAGTCAGCATGGCTCTGAATGCACAGGTCCACTTTGGTCCCACCAGCCATTTGGATACAATGCAGCCATGCTGTTTAATTCCTTCTGTAAAGATGTGATTTACAACAGTGTGATTCTAGCATTTGTCATTTCCACTTAAATACAGCACAATTTTTATGTAAGGGATACCTGACAAATTGACCATTTGACTTTGAATATTTTTAAGATTATATTTAGTTAAATATCATTTGATGAATTTCAGTATAAATTTACTTTTCAATCTCAGAAATGGTATTCCATGGTGCATGTGATCAATAAATTTGTCCCTGCAGTACTAGATGTATAACAAGAGATTTTACATACATATCTTTAGAGAATTCACCACATTATGCTCAATCAGACTGGAATAATATTTATATTTATAACTCTCCAGTTATTTGATGAGGTCATTTAAATCTTGATCTGATCCACAAGGGAAAAAAAATCATGAGAAAGTGGATAACTTGAACATGTTCTCTTCCCTTGAAGATGATTGTGTGATATGTGGAAATATCATTTTATTTTTCCCCCAGGTTTTAAAAAAAAGGAGCTGCTATTCCAGCTTGTTAATTAATTTTCAATTCTTATATTAACTTCCAGCATGGGAATAGTTTTTTTAGCAGCATTGGTCAACTAAGGGCTGATGAATGCAAATGGCTCAGTGACAAGATTAAAAATTAGATATGTTATGAATGTAAATTTCATTTGTGTGGAAACAAGAGTGCCTTAAAATACAAAATGTATACATGTAGTCATACATATATTAGTACAAATGTGTGGGTAATATATTTTACTAAGTATATCTGAAATATTTATTGAAACCATCTGGCTTCCTAGTAGTTATTTTAAAATGTGTCATGTTTACCACAATTTAAAAAATTTCTCACAAGGGATAGAAAGCAGCAGCCACTGTAATATCTCCCCCTGCACATCATTCCTTCTTATAGGGAAATTTGGAGATGACACAGAAATCTCTTGGGATTCATTGGAGATCAACATTCATATACACTCAGGCTCATGATCTTGGGGAGCCTGAAAGTGTGACATTGGGTTATATTCTCCAGATTGGGAAAGTGTACTGGAGAGCTCTCTGTATCCAGGCAGGATACAGGACACTTGATGACGTTAGAAGAATGTTTTAAAACTTGCACAACAAAAGGGAATGAATGCTATTGTTCACCTATTCTTCCTGGTTAGACATAACTCAGCCTTCTCTTGGCAGCGACTAGGAACAATTTTGCAAATTAATCAGTGGCACTAAGAGACAAGTCAGCTCAGGTGAGGCTAGGAGGAGCAGGAGTGCTTGACAGTTAGGGAGTATCTGCTCATCTTCACCACAGTCAGGGGCCCTGCTCCCAGCTCCCTCTAGTGGAGCACGCTTGCCCATGCCTAGCTCTGCCTCTCACCAGAGCTGAAGATTTAGAAGCACAACTGCCTCCAAGGCTCTGCTCCAGGCCAGTCTGTAAAAGAAGACGTTGACTGGGCCCATTGCTGACAGGACCCTCGCCTTTGCTTAGTTAGTTTATGACGGAAATCAGATGAAACAAGAAGAGTAGGTCTTTTTCCCCAGGACCTCTGTAGGATATTTCAAAGAGGAGAGATGGGGCTGTTAAGAAGGTATGCTTTAATTCACTTTGTGAACCGAGTCTCTGGTTCCATGTCATCTTTTTATTCCCTCCATGTCGGATCATCCCAAGTGAGTGGGCTCTCCAAATGGGTGCCTTCTCATGGGGGACCTACTGCTGATGAAACCCTCCCCTTTCCTCCTGTGGGCATTACATGAAAATCAATTCCAAATTGCTACTGCGTTCTTTACATACATTTTCCTCAGTCCTCAGTTCCTGATGGAAATGCACAGGTCCAAAACCTCCAGGTGAACTTGCGAATATTTTATTTTATTTGGTTTTTTTGCACACATTTGCCCATGCTTCCTGCAGACCCACAAATTTCTATTACTCCCCACTATTCCTCTCCCCTCTTCCACAATATGAGGCACCTGGATTACTTTCTAAGCGTGCCATTTACCAAGATATAGAAGACTTACCTCACCTGGGGAGTGCACAATGGAGAGACCAGCCTTTGTACTAAACCAGGGGTCGGCAAACTGCAGCTCGCAAGCCACATGCAGCTCTTCGGGTACATTCCATCTCAAAAGTTTGCTGACCCCTGGAAAAGCCAATCCTGTCCCTCACAACAATTTAAAATTTATTCAAGAGCCAAAAATATATTTATACATAATCACCATCACGTAAATAATATCCTTTAAAAAATTTATAAATGAAACTATGATAGTTTTATTTTCATTTGTAATTTTACTTCAGAGCCTGTGGCTTGTGAGCCCCAGTTTTCTGACCCTTGGTGGCTCTTCCATCTCAAAGGTTTGCCGACCCCTGTGCTAAACTGTGGTCGTCATTCTCTGAGCCTGAGATTGGGGCTCTTGCAACCATTGGTGATCATGTTCCCCATACCCACCCTTCTTTCTGGGACCAAGTATAAGGCAAATCTTGGATACAAAGTCAGCTTTTGGAGATGCAATGAAAAGCAGGGGGAGAGGCAGGGACAATTTTGGCATAATAACCCCAAGGAGGCACATAAGGAAGAGGTTCTCGGTCTCCACTTGTTCCCCATTTCTCCACCCATAACTTCAGGTCCTAGGAAATACGTGAAATGGAATATTTGGCAATCTGTACCTGGGGAGGCTGAGGTAAAGAGGCATGAACTTGGGAAGTAGCGAGAAATCAAAGGACATATGGAATTGAGAGCAAAGGACAGGAGAGATACTGGGCCCAGAGAGGATATTTTCTTATTTCTTGCTGACAATAAGGATAGTGACCATATTGCATAGTTCTTAGACCCTAAACAAAAGACCACAGGCCCTTAAATGATTTGTATATGGCAGAAAAAAAATACTTCTGATTTTCCATCATTTGCGAAATGCACATAGGTTGGAAGATATGATTTAAATCTGAATTAAAGGGTTGTTTAACAATTTTTTTTCTTTGGGACTCAGTGAGTGTGATGTCATTGATTTTCATCTTGTTCAATATGGGACTTCATCATCCTTCTCTTCCACGGTTAGTGCATGGTACTGGGTTATATGTATACGTCTGTACAACGATATACCAATCATGTACTATCCATCTCCTCTTGGGCTCTTCTAATGCATTTTGTGAAAAAGAAAATTGGATAACTATTCTTAACAGGTTTTCTTCAGCCTTAATTCTTTGCCATGAGAGACTACTGCTAACTTTCACCAGTTTTCTAGACCAGTCTTGGATGCTCTGATCTTCACAAAGCCAGACCTCTAAGAAAAATATATTAATATTCAAGAGATAAATGAATAACATCGTTCTAGAAATTTCTGAACAACACAAATTCCTAATGATAACTTTATGCTCTCATTTCTTCTGACAGCTGACATACTGAATTCTCTGGCTTTCTGAAACATCAGAATCATTGTTTATTTAAATCATATATTCTCCTAGGCTGCCTTGCATTGTGCCTGGACCAAGAGATTTTGGGCAGATTACAGCAGGATCACATTTGTTTCAAAGCTGAGAAACAGCTATCTGAAGACCTACAGTGAAACTTCCTAGAACTTTTCTCTATTGCTCTGTCACTGGCAGAAAACCGGATAAAGTGTTCATTCACTTAAAATGGGAAGGGCCACAACATTAAAAATATCCAATAAATTCTGGATTTTAGTGTATTTCTGTATCTCATTTTTTTCTAATTTCACTTCATGTGTTTAACAATGTTTGTAATAAAAAAGAATTTCCTTTATAAGTTCGTTATTGGTTTCTGTCTCTTCACCAATATTTTATTCCAGTATTTCAATAATTACACATTTTCATTAACTCTTCAGATTTTTTTTCTATAATGCAGAATTTGTTTTTCTGAGGTAGTGGCCTACCTTGAACTTTAGTCACTTAGACCAATATATTATTCAAAAAATAAAACTGGTTTGAAATTTCTTTTATCCTATACCAAATTTTTTCAAATATTTGAGCCAATTTCTGGTTTTCTTTTTCTGTTTCTTTATTTTAAAATGTTTTTATTTTACTTTAATTTTTTAAATTAAAGTTTATTAGGGTGACAATGGTTAGTAAAATTACATAGGTTTCAAGTGTACAATTCTGTAATACATCCTCTATATATTACATTGTGTGCTCACCACCCAGAATCAATTCTCCTTCCCTCACCATACATTTGACCCCCTTTACCCTCTTCTTTTTACCTTCTTTACCTCCTCCTTTACCCTCTGGTAACCACTAAACTATTGTCTGTATCTATGAGTTTCTGTTTCTTTCTTTGTTTGTCTTATTCCTTTGCTGCTTTCAGTTTTATATCCCACATATCAGTGAAATCATACTGTTTTCAACTTTTTTTCTGTCTGACTTATTTCACTTAGCATAATAATCTCAAGATCCATCCATGTTGCTCTAAATAGCACTATTTCATCTTTTCTTATGGCAGAATAGTATTCCATTGTGTATATATACCACATCTTCTTTATCCAATCATCTATCTAAGGACATTTTGGTTGTTTCCATGTCTTGGGCACCCTAAATAAAGCTGCAACGAACATCGGAGCACATATATCTTTATGGATAAATGTTTTCAGATTTTTGGGGGTAGATACACAGGAGAGGGATTAGCTGGGTCATATGGTAATTCTATTCTTAATGTTTTGAGGAACCTCCACACTGCCTTCCAAATTGGCTGCACCAATCTGTATTCCCACCAACATTGTATGAGGGTTTCTTTTTCTCCACAGCCTCTCCAACACTTGTTTTAATTTGTCTTGTTGATGGTAGCCATTTTAACTGGTGTAAGGTGATATCTCATTGTTGTTTTTATTTGCATTTCTCTGATGATTAGTAATGTTGAACATGTTTTCATATGTCTATTGGCCATCTGTATATCCTCTTTAATTTTTTTTTTTTGAGGGCAGTGTCACTGGCCCTTATATGTGGGACCCGAACCCTGGCTGCTGGCTTCCCAAGCCAGCGCTTAACCACCACGCCACTTGGCCTGCCCTGTATATCCTCTTTAAAGAAATGTCTATTCAGGTCCTCTGCTCATTTTTTAATTGGATTGTTTGTCTTTCTGTTGTTGAGTTGTATGAGTTACTTATATATTTTGGATATTAGCCCCTTATCGGAGGCATTGTTTGCAAATATCTTCCCCCATTCAGTTGGTTGCCTCTCTGTTTTATCAATGGCCTACTTTTTCTGTTCCATTTATCTGTTTGTTCTTTAGCCATCGCCAATTTTATTTCTTTGGTTTTATCTTTTATTTCTATTTTTCTCAAATGTAGGAAAGTCTGGCACTCCTGGCACTGCTTGTGTGCTCCTTTGGTGTGGACCTGGTACCTCTTTTGTGAAGGGCAGTTGCGATGACTTGGGCACTCGCCATGACCAACAAAAAGCTCAGTGGAGTATAGATGGAGAACAATGATCATATTAATTTGAAGGTGGTGTGGCATCATAGTTCTGTGGTGTAGTTTAAGATTAAGAGGCATACACTGCTTAATGAAAGCCTCCTGTGAATGGCAGGGTTTGTCAGTGAGGCAAATCAGATTCTGATTTGATGGGCAGCCAATCAATGAAACAGTCATACCTGCATAGTTGGAAATAGAGGATGAAGATACAAGTGATGTGTTCTAGCATCAGACAGGAGGTGTCTAATAAAAAGGTAACTGCTACCTGACTCCAAAACTCTGTTCCTCCAGACAAAGAAGACATTCTCTATAAAGTACTGCAATTTGGTCCCACCATATCCTGACTACTACAGTATAATTTTCTCTGTTCTTTCATTTTCCCCTTACCCATTCCCTTATTGTACATTAAGTAACTGATACATGTGCATAAGCATTTGTATTTTTCAAAACTAAATAGCCAGTGGTAAGTTTGAGCAACATCAAGTGGAGATGGGATGGGGGAAAATACTGTTCTGTGGAAATACCCCCTTTCTCCATTATGGTATGCTCATTCAGCTCTTATCTTTATATACTAGCAAGTTATTCTGCTCTTACTGTTTAATAATAATAATAATAATAATAATAATAATAAAGAACAACACAAAAATTCATCCTTGCAAACCTTGTTTGATTGGACATTTTAATGTTTTTTTATTTATCATTGTAAAACCAAAGACAATTTTATAATGTTTTTCTTTTTTGTTTGTATGTAGTTGTCACATGTAGGGTGATCTTTCTTTAAGTAGAGATAAATTACTCTAAAAGAAATGAATCCTAGATAGTTCTCCCTTCAAGTCAAACATCTCATTGTTTAGATAAATTTATTGTATAAAATTATATAATATATATGTTTATATATGCCAGGGGAGCCAAAAAATGCATACGTATTTTGAGAGATGTTATCTATGCTCAAGCAGTATTCACCATACTCAGAAGTGTCTGCACGCTGATGGTGACCACTTTGAGCACCTCTTGTAATTGCAGAAGTCAAATGTAACGTGTATTCATCTTTTGTTATTGGTATATATTGAGTATTACAGTTAAGACAATTTTTTTTCCTTTCTTAAAATGTGTATACGTTTTTTGGCACTGTGTGTGTGTGTGTCTTGCCTGCCTGCCTGCCTTCATTTTGTGAGGGAGAGAAAAATTTCCCCCTTCCCTACTCTGGTTCTTTGGGTTGTTTGAATAATGAAAATGACATAAAAGAGATTAACAGAAGCGAATCAGTGTTAGTTTTGTGTACACAAAAACCCCACATACATAAAATAGTCAGAGACCCATATACATGAAAAGATCAGAGATAAAAGTTAAAATGCGGGATATTTGACATCCTGAGCTAAGGACTAGGATAAGGTCTGGGACTTCAAAGGGGAGGAGGGCAACACATAGGACAATAAAAATAAGGGCAGATGTTCAGTAATTAGAGGTTTGTCCTACCATACAGTTAGGTCATAAAATATTATTTTTGATAATATCTCATTCTGGGAAAGATCCCAGTTCAGATTCTTTTAGGTGTTAATAGAGGGGCAGAAATCTCTGATGAGCCCAAAGGGTCTTGATTGCTTTCAAGTCAAAAGAATCCGCAGACCACAGTGGCACATCTTGGGGCCACCCTTGTTCTGAACCCCTACACTTTGCTTTTTGATTAAAACTCTAAACAATGTTGAACAACAGTAGGCAATGGTGCAGCCTCATCTAATTTATATTATTACATAATATTATATTCTTTTTAACATAAACAGGTAGGTTTGATTTTGCTTTGTTCTTCCATCAAGTACAATGTTTCCTGTTGGCTTCACTTACTGGCATTCCATCTGCTCCAAATGCAAGGCAGGAATGCTAGCTTATGAGCTGGCTTCTGTGCACTTCCATAAGATATGTGTCGGGGAGGCTGAGAACTCCCTTTCCTCTTCCTCACTCATCATCAGCCCTGCTTCGGGTTAGACTTGTCTGCATTCTGTCCCTGGAAGCCTGATTGTTTTCAGAATCTTTCAAAAACTGTCCATTGACTCCTCAGGTGAGCTAGTGAACTGCTGGGCAGCTTGCCATTTACCAAATTTAATTTACCAGTATCATGTCTTCCAGAAGTCACTCTTCTGATTCCTCTTAATATGTATATATATATATATATATATATATATATATATATATATATATATATATATATTTCTTCAGAATGTCAATGGGAATTAGGTAAACAAATCAGCTTAGCCAACAAATTTGAAATGGTTAATGGTTCTTTTAAAAATAAAATCTATCATTTTCAATTCTCATGTGTGAAAATATAAGTGAATTTTCCCAAAGTAATAAAGACAGATGGAAATAATACATTAAAATTCAGCTCCTAACACATCTCAGTGATGGTAGCGCACTTAAAATTGTTATCCTGATTAATTTAATGAACATTGGATTAAGAACAGTGGTTCCAAAGTGAAAATATGAATATGAATAAGTTGACTTATTATGCTACCTGATATCAAATTATATCACAAGGCTATAATAATCAAAACAGTCCAGTATTGGCATAAAAACAGACACATAGATCAATGGAACAGAACAGAAAGCCTAGAAATAAACCTATGCCTATATGGTCATTTAACCTATGACAAATGAAGCAAGAATTTACATTGGGATAAAGACAATCTATTCAATAGATAGTGCTGGGAAAACTGGACAGATACATGCAAAAAAAAAAAATGGAACTGGTCCACCTTCTTACACCTTCTTGTAAGTTTACAAGAATAAACTTAAAATGGATTAAAGACTTAAATGTAAGACCCGAAACCATAAAACTCCTAGAAGAAAATGTAGGATGTAAACTCTCAGAAATTACCATTAGTAATATTTTTTACTCATACATCTCCTTGGGCATGGGAAACAAAAGAAAAAATAAACAAATGGGACCACGTCAAACTAAAATCTTTTTTCACAGCAAAGGATATCGTCAACAAAAAGACATCCTATTGAATGGGAGAAGATATTTGCCAGATACATCTGATAAGTGGTTGATATCCAAAATTTATAAAACACTCATATAATGAAGCATCAGAAAAACAAATAATTCAGTTAAAAATGGACAGAGGACCTGAATAGACATTTCTCCCAAGAAGACATAAAGATGGCGATAGACATATGAAAAGATGCTCAACATCATTAATCAACAGAGAAACACAAATGAAAATGCAAGTAAACAATGAGATACCACCTCACTCCTGTCAGAATGGCTATCATCAGTAAATCAACAAACAACAAGTGTTGTAGAGGATGGGGAGAAAAGGAACCCTTGTGCACTGTTGGTGGGATTGGAAATTGGTGCAGCCCCTATGGAAAACAGTATGGAGGTTCCTCAAAAATTAAACATAGAATGGCCTTATGATCCAGTAATTTTACTCCTAGATATTTATCCAAAAAAGTCCAAAACACTAATTTGAAAAAATATATGCTCCTCTATATTTACTGCAGTGCTAGTCACAATACCCAAGATATGGAAAAAACCAAAATTCCCATCAATAGATGATTGCATTAAGAAATTGTGATACATTTATACAATGGAGTGTTATTCTGCCATAAACAAAAGAAAAGAAATCTTGCCAATTGCAAAAACATGGATGGACCTAGAGGGTACTGTGCTAGGTGAAATAAGTCAGACTGAGAAAGACAAATGCCATATGATCTCACTTATATGTGGCATCTAAAGAACAGAATAAATGGACAAACAAAACAGAAATAAGACTCAAAGATACAGAGAACAAACTGATGGTTGCTAGATGGGTGGAGGGTTGGAGAAGGGTGAAGGGATTAGAAAGTACAAATTGGTAGTCACAAAATATTCACAGGGATGTAAAATACAGTATGGGGAGTATAGTCAATAATGTTGTAATAACTAAGTATGGTGTCAGGTACTAGACTTATGGAGGAGATCATTTCATAAATTATATGAATGTCTAACCACTGTGCTGTATACCTGAACTAATGTAAAATAATATTGAATGTCAACTATATTGGGAATCTGCCCTACCCAACTCCCCGAACTCTGGAGGCAGTTTCTTGTGAGCAGCCAGCCTCGCCCACATCGCACTCTTTCTTGGAAAACTGTAGGAGTTCACAGGCCCCATGTGGGTGGCGACTGGCCTTGGTGTGCTCTGAGTAGCTTCAGGCTCAGCACTGGCACCAAATCAATAATATTGTGATAGCGTGGTGCAGTGTCAGATGGGTGCTGTACTTACCATGGTGATCACTTTTTTAACATAGGGAAGAAAATCGATAATGTGGTAATAATACTGTATAGAGCTCAGTGGGTACTAGTTGAATAACTATGATGTATATCTGAAACTAATATGTTAGCTGTATTTTAATAAAAAAATATAAAAAAATTCCACACTAAGAGGCCTTTATATGTACTTACAATGTAGTATTATGTTAACCTTAGAAAGAACAAAGTAAGTCTATAAGTATTAGCATTTTTCTAAATTTATAAATATCTCTAGATAAACAATACTAAATTGCATGTGACAAAAATAAGTTGAAAAACTGTATAATACAGTTCCATTTTGGTAAAAGAAGTTTAAGTATGCATCTCAAAGGATACAAAGGATTTCAATAAAAAATTCACCACTAAATTGTTAAATTGTTAGTTTTATTTTTATCATCATTAAGACCACTGGTCTAAATGAATGAATAAATGATTAAGAAAATAAATTAATCAGGGTTAGATGATCAAACATTTCACTACCTACTTTCTAAACAGTGTTAATATTCTTTACATTTGTCTCTCAAAGAGCATGGTTAGAAAACTATGTTAAGAAAAACTATTAATAGAAATAACTTTGAATATAAAAACCATTAAGAGTTTTAGTGGAGAAGGAGGGAAACTTGCTCAAAACCTACAATTAAGTTGACCTCTGTTTCTCCTCTATTTTACCTGAGACCAGTGCCTGCTCTCTTTGGCCACATGGTGGCACCATCTGAATACTGCTGCTCATTTCCTCCTGGGCAAGTACAGGTTTTTAGGCAAAACTTGATGGGTGCAGTCTAATTAGAGGGACGCTGGCAAATGAAACTGCCGTGCCACAACTAGTTGCTGTGTAATGGCTTTCTATGAAAATACTCTCTGTCACAGGAGAAAATAATAATGTGTTTTTGCCACTGTGCGGGAGGAAGAAACGTTTCTCTTATCCTCAGGTTTCTTAGGCTGGCCGAAGAAATCTACATGAGATAGATTAACAAGAGAAAATAACCAAATTTAATACATATGAATGCATGAGAACTCACATACATGAGAAAGCCAGAGACCTCACATACGTGAGAGGTTCAAGGACACAAAGTTAAAATAAAGTACATATAACATTCTGAGCTAAGGAAGAGAGGTGGCTTCGAAGGGTCACCACAGGTCAATATCAATAGCAGATGGTGAGTAATTAGAAGTTTGCCCTGTCTATAGACAGACAGGTTATTAAAAAGTTATTTCTGGTGATAAATCTTATTATGGGAAAAGTCCCTCATTTAAATTATTTAAGGGAGAGCTAAAAGTTTCTTGTGATCTTCAAGGATATCACTGCCTTCAGCTCAAAATGATTTACATGCTAAAATGGCACATTTGGGGGAGGTCTCTTCTGAACCCCTACACCATGAAGAGAAATTACACATATTTTAGAAAAACATTTTAAAATTTGGGAAAACCTTACCATTAATTTAGCAATCTTTAGAATAAATTTCAGTAACAGTAATGTGCTCTACAATGAATCATGCTCTTTTTTACTTATTGTCTTAAAAGACAGTCATCTTACTTCCTTTTTTCTTTCTTTTTAAACTTTTTTCTTATTATTATTAGTTACAGATGTACAAAATAATGCAATAGTTATCTTTTTCACCCCTTACAAAGTGACTCCCCCCTCCCCCCTCCCCTGCCCCTCACCCAATATACATATCTATTACAATTCCATTGACTCCATCCCCACACTATACTCCACATCCCATGACTATATATGTGTTAAATTATAGTTGACATATAATATTATTCAGCGGCAGCTTCAGATGTACAGTGCAGTGGTCAGGCCACTACACCGTCCATGAAGTAGTCTCCATAAAAAGATATGAGTCCTTCTGTTCCCCTAAAAAATATATATTTACAACCTTATTGGTTATATTCCCTAAACTGTCTCTTCTGTCTCTGCAGTAGTATTGTAGTTATCAGTTTATGTTGCCTCGTCCCTTCCCCTTCTCCCTCATGCCCATCCCCATCCCATATAGCCCTCATCAGTTTTTCCTCTGTGTCTCTAAGACTATTTCTGTTTACATTGCTCTTTTATTCAGTTCTTTAGATTCCACATATAAGTGAGATCATATGGTATTTGTCTTTCTCTGACTGACTTATTTCACTTAACATAATGTTCTCTAGGTCCATCCATATCATTGCAAATGGTACCATTTCTTCTTTATAGCTGCGTAATACTCCATTTTGTAAATGTACCACAGTTTCTTAACCCAGTCGTCTACCTATGGGCATTTTGATTGTTTCCAAGTCTTGTCTATTGTAAATAGTGCTTCAATGAATATAGGGGTGCATATATTTTTTTCAAATTAGTGTCGTGGGTTTTTCAGGATAAATGCCTATGAGTGGAATTGCTGGGTCAAAAGGTAATTCCATTTCCAGTTTTTTGAGATACCTCCAAACTGACTTCCATAGTGGCTGCACCAATCTGCAATCCCACCACAGTGCAGCAGGGTTCCCCCTTCCCCACAGCCCTGCCAGTACTTGATGTTTGTTGATTTATTGATGATAGCCATTCTGACTGGAGTGAGGTGGTATCTCATTGTGGTTTTTATTTGCATTTCCCTAATGATCAGTGAGGTTGAACATTTTTTCATATGCCTGTTAGCTATCTGTGTGTCCTCATTAGAGAAATATCTCTTCATTTCCTCTGTCCATTTTTTAATTGGGTTGTTTGTTTTTCTGGTGTTGAGTTGCATGAGTGTTTTATAAATTTTGGATATTAACCCCTTATCAGATATATCATTGACAAATGTATTCTCCCATTCAGTAGGCTTCCTTTTTGTTTTATTGATGGTTTCCTTTGTGGTGAAAAAACTTTTAAGTTTGATATAATCCCATATGTTAATTTTTTTCTTTTCTTCCTTTGCCCATGGGGATGTATCAATAAAAATATTGCTCAGAGTAATGTCTGCAAATTTACTCCCTATATTTTCTTCCAGGAGTTTTATGGCTTCAGGTCTTACATTTAAGTCTTTAATCCATTCAGCCACCCTATGTCTTTTTATTGGAGCATTTAATCCATTTACATTTAATTTGATTATTGATAGGTGTGTATTTATTGCCATTTTGTTATTTGTGTTCCTAGTCTTCCTTAGTTAGGTTCTTTTTCTCTTCTGCTTAAAGAAGCCCTTTTAACATTTCCTGCAAAGCTGGCTTGGTGGTGATGAATTGCCTTAACTTGTTCTTTTCTGGGAAGCTCTTTATCTCTCCTTCAATTTTAAATAATAACCTTGTTGGATACAGCAATCTGGGTTGTAGGCATTTATTTTTCATCACTTTGAAAACTTCCTGCCACTTGCTTCTGGCCTGCAGAGTTTCTGTAGAAGAGTCGTCTGATAATCTTATGGGGGTGCCCTTGTAAGTAACTTGCTGCCTTTCCCTTGCTGCTTTAAGGATTCTGTCTTTGTCCTTAACCCTTGCCATTTTCACTATAATATGTCTTGGTGTGGGCCTGTTTGGGATCATCTTTGTTGGAACTCTCTGCACTTCCAGGGCTTGTATTTCACTGTACTTTGCCAGGTTAGGGAAGTTTTCAGACATTACTTCAGATATGTTCTCAATCCTGTGCTCCCTCTCTTCTCCTTCTGGTATTCCAATGATGCACTTATTGTTGCATTTGATGTTGTCTCCCAGCTCTCTTAAACTATTTTCAATGTTTCTCATTTTTGTTTCTTTTTGTTGTTCCACTTGGGTGATCTCTGCTATCTTGTCTTCTAAGTCACTGATTCAATTTTCTGCTTCATCCAATCTGCTAGTCATTCCATCAAGTTTGTCATTTAATTCAGTAATTGTGTTCTTAAGATCTAGCTGGTTGCTTTTCATGATTTCTCTATCCTTCTTTATATTTTCATTAATTTCCTTGAACATTCTACTAACACACCACTGGGCCGGACCCTGGACTTAACTTTAAAAAATATTTATAGCACATACGCTTAATATTAATCTTAACAAGAATTTTTACAGTATGGGAATGTGTTATGGTAAACATATGTTTTGTATCACCTGTTAAATTTATAGTTTATAGAGCCGGCCAAGTGGCACGGCGGTTAAGCGCTGGCTTGGGAAGCCAGCGGCCCCGGTTCGGGTCCCACTTATGAGGGCCAGTGACACTGCCCTCAAAAAAAAAAAATTTATAGTTTATAGTGAAAACATTGTGTGCGATGAGTACGTTGAATAATTAAATTTGAAAAATCATTGGGTCAATTAAGACTAAGAAAAAATGTCTTCTGGTCAGACATTCAAAATTTCAGCTTTACTCACCTGACATGACCTTATCCAAGCTACTGAAATTCTCTAAAATTTAGTTTTCTTATGCATCAAATGAGGATAAAATACATTACTTATAAAGTTTGGGGAAATTTATTGTGATAATGTATGTAAGCACTTAGCTAATGTTATACGTGTGAGACAGTCAGGCACAGTGAGTGTCGTAAGAAGTGCTCTAGTTGCTATTACTTTGATAGAGACCAGACAGTATACTTCTGAAAGTGAGAAAACTCAGATTTCTGTAGTAGAGTGGGCAGTTTTATAATGAATGGTGAAGACCCATGATGAATGGGGCATGACAAAGACTCTCTCCTTGACCAAACTTTAGCTGCTCCTCTGAGCCCTCTTCTCGACTAGGC
Source organism: Aselliscus stoliczkanus (assembly GCA_033961575.1). NCBI lineage: Eukaryota > Metazoa > Chordata > Mammalia > Chiroptera > Hipposideridae > Aselliscus > Aselliscus stoliczkanus. The sequence continues at coordinate 126,457,490 of CM066733.1, forward strand.
TTCAATCTTGGCGTTTGGTACCTCTCACTGCTAAATTCAGTTTTAGCAAGAATACTACCAAGTAAGCTTAGAGAGTAGTCCCTACTCTTGATAATCTGATAAAGTTCTTCCTCCTCCTCTCCCCGCACCCTCACACTCACACACACACACACATACACCCCTCTGATGTCTAAATTCTTGCCCTGTCTTTAGTAAGAATCTTGTTAGTCTGTCTTAGCAAGAATCCTACCCTGGTGTCTCATCTCAGTAATTTTCCATCCATTGACCTCACTGAGATCCTTGGCTATGAGTATAAATTGCCACTGACTTAGCTGTATCCAACTTGAGTTTTATCTCTCTTCTCAATTGTAATACCTCTATTTCAATAGTCTTGAATAAAGTCCTCCTTACCATTTTAAGATGTATCAGAATAATTACTGAACAAGTGACAGTGCAGGCACAATGAGTCTTCCTCTGAGAAATTTAGCTTCCTAATTAAGATTAAGAATTTTTTTTTCCATGTGTTTTTGAAGATCTGTTACTAGACTGGAAGGAGAAGGGAATTCCACTTAATATTTCTATAATAGAAAACAGACTTGGAATTTTAACAGAGAAATATAGAATTCCCATGTCCTATCTTCCATGTCTTTCAGTAAATAATCATAGCAATTACATTTTACACTTGGGACATTTGTTAACCTGGATGAAAGAACAAACAGAAGCCCTTAGTATTGATGTATACCTTGGTAATGTTGCTGCTGAGGTCCTTTTTCAGTACAGAAAACATTATCAGAATACCCCTCTTTTTCAAGTGCCATTGAAATATTCTCGGGCCGGCTGAGTGGCACATTGGTTAGGAGCTGGCTTGGGATGCAAGCCCATATGTGGACCCCGGTTTGGATCCCACATATGAGGGCTAGTGACACTGCTCTCTACAGCTAAGATGGTGAACAACAGCTCCACCTGGAGCTGGGCTTCTGTGAGTCGCTGGGATGGTGTGGGCTGCTGCCTCTGCTGCAGTGGGCTGCCATAGGCTACCGTGAGTGCCCGGCAGCCAGCATGAGCAAATGGCAGCCAGCGTGAGCTGCCAATAGCTGCAATGAGCGACCATCCAGAGGCCGGCAACCGATCTGCCTCATCCAGGAAGAGTGCAATGATGACACCAACATGGGCCAGTGAAGCAATGTCTTCCGCAACTAGACTGAAGAACAAAAGGACAGCAACTTGTCTGTTCCTCTTCCCGGATTCTCCAATGCCGTTCTCCTCCCCCAATTCCCCAATAAAATCTTTAAAAAAAAAAAAAAGAAAGAAAAGAAATATTCTCTAAGATAAACCACATAGTCTACCTGCCCCCCAAAAATCAAACCTTGATATATATAAAAAGATTTAAAATACGCAATACATATTCCTTACAATAGTAGACAATGTTAGGGACTATAGAAATCAATTAGAAATCTGTAAAAAAAAGATATTTGAATATTTCCCAAACATGTAAAACAATTAAAAACACCATTTTAAATATCTCATAAGCCAAAGAAGAAAACACAATGTAAACTAGAAAGAATTTTGTATTTAATGAAAGTGAAAAATATGACATACCAAAAATTGTAGGGTGCAATTAAAGTAGTGCTTAGAAGGAAATATATGCTTATGTAAAATTTTTTTAAAAGATACAAAACTGATGATATAACCTGTCTTCTGAAACTATAAAAAGGACATTAAATTAAACACAAAGTAAGTGTTAAACAAAAGGATGCACTAAAGAGTACAAATCAGTTAAATACAGAGAGTGCCAAAAATATGATACACATTTTAAGAAAGGAAAAAACTGTATTAAAATTGTCATGTTCAATAACAAAAGATACAAGTCATGTATATACATTTTTTTGGCACCCCTGGTATAAAGTGAACAAACAACAGAGAAAATCAATTAGACCAATAATTTTCAAAAATATCAATACAATTGATAAATGTCCAGTTTGATTGATGAAGAAGAAAGTAGGACACAAATTACCAACACGAATAAAAAGACAGGCAATATCACTACATTTTTACCAACATTTAAAAAGGAATAACATGAAGAGCCTTATGCCAACAACTTTGAAAACAGAAAAAACTGATAAATTGCTTGAGAGATTAAAGCACAAACTGGCACAAAAATAAATATAAAATCTGAATAGCCATATACTAAATAAATTAAAGAGGTAATTTTAAAAAGTCTTTCCCTATATCCTATAAATACTTTCCAGGCCCAGATGGTTTCATCAATGAATTCTCTCAGACATCTAAGGAAAAAATAACCTTACACAAACTTTTTCTGAAAATAGCAGAAGAGACAGTAGTTCTCAAGTAATTTATCAGGCCTACATAACACTGTTACCATCACTAAAAACAAGAACAGGAAATTGCATACCAACGTGCCTTCTGAACTAAAACACTAATTGTAATATTAGCAAATTGAATCCAGCAATACCAGGTCTGACAATTAAGTTCTGGAACTTCTTGCAACAAAGTTGTTAACCATATTTTTATTTCAGAGGGATTACTTATTATGAATTTGTACTAACTGGACAAATAGTTAACCAAGTTTACTATTTGGAAGTGCTGATAAGGCTGCGTGAAAAAGTTAAACAACCTGAACTTTTCACCAACAATTCATGACTCCTGCATCACGACAATGTACCAGCTTCACACAGCACTGTCTGTGAGGGAATTTTTAGCCAGTAAACAAATAACTGTACTGGAATACCCTCCCTACTCAACTGATCTGACCCCCAATGACTTCTTTCTTTACCCAAGATAAAGGAAATATTGAAAGGAAACATTTTGATGACATTCAGGACATCAAAGTTAATACAACGACAGCACTGATGGCCATTCCAGAAAAAGAGTTCCAAAATTGCTTTGAAGGGTGGACTAGGCACTGGGGTTGGTGTGTAGCTTCCCAAGGGGAGTACTTCAAAGATGACCATAGTGATATTCAGCAATGAGGTATGCAGCGCTTTTTCTAGGATGAGTTTGCAAACGTAACTGCCTGACCTCGTATGATGTTGGCAGTTGCTTTTAGAAAAGTATGTCTTATAATATATATCCATATATTTATTTTTTTATAAAGATGGGATATATATATATATATAAATATATATATATATATATATATATATATATATATATATATATATATATATATATTTAATGTCCAGAATGCTTGTGTTCTTGATCTAGAACATAACAACATTTTTTTTTTTTTGAGGGCAGTGTCACTGGCCCTCATATTGGGACCCGAACCGGGGCCGCTGGTTTCCAAGGCCAGCGCTTAACCACCGTGCCACTCGGCCGGCTCCACAACAATTTCTAATACTTCCCTTTTATATTGATGTATTCGGAGAGTTGAATAATAAGTGATCAGGAGTCTACTGGGTAAATAAGATGACCGGAGCAAGGCAGCTGAATCTTGCTGAGGGGTATTTAACCTGGACCATGCCAGAAGTAAGCCATGCCCTTGACCTGCTATGAAACAGATGTTTCTAGTGAGCTAATAATTGTGCTCTCTAGATACACTGCTTATTGACACTGAGATAATTATTGTCATTATGTGTAAGCAAACTCCAAATAAGAGTGGTTTAAATAAGATAGAAAGTTGTTTCTCTCCCAGGTAAAATCCAGATGTAGGGATACAGGAATATTTCATGGCTCCAAGTTCTGTGGGACTCACACAGTCCCAAGATTCGCATTCTGGCATCTCCAATATAGTTATCCTTTCTTGTCAAAATGGAGTTTTAGCCATCACATCCACAATCCAAGCCACACCATACAGGAAGGGATAAGAAAGCAGCATGTCCTCTTTTTCTTTAAGGGAAATGTGGGCATCATTTCCATTTATGTTCCTATGGTCCGCACTTGGTAACATGGCTCCTTGCTCAAGGGATATTAGAAATGTAGCCCTAATTCTTGATGTGCATCATCTAAAATTCTCAGGGAGAAGGAAAACTGGGAATTAACTAGGGGTTTTTGTCAACAGCCTAACTTGGTTCTGTCTGGTGCTTCAAACTTCTTTGAGACAGAAACTTCTATTAAATGAATTATTCATATCTTTTTTAGTACATCTTTACACATTACTCTGACTCCTAGTTATATCAACTTTCATATTTTCTGTACAATACATTAAAGCTTTTTTTTTTCTAATGAGAAGCAAGCACCCTAATGTGATTGGTAATATATTTTGTAATCAGTGTAGTCTAGGGAACTCCTGGATGGCTTCTGTTGACAAGTAGTTTCACCTATAATATTATAGGCTTTCCTTACCTATTCTTTAAGTTCTTACATAGAAGGAGTTCCAAAATTTAACTATTGTCAGAAAAATCATGATGTATTTTTTTCTGTTTTTTTGTTGCAACAATGCATTATGACTTTTCTGACAACCCAATATTTTAGATGGTAGCTGATATATCAATTTCCTCTACTTTACCTCCAAACAGCAGTTGAAAGTTGCTGCATGGGAAAAACTCAGCCCTTTTAAGGGAGTCCATTCCTTTATAATGAAATTGCAATAAACAGAAATTTCCTTTTTTATGTTAGTTGAAACATAACATTTTATGTTAGTATACACCTGAATTAGAATGTGTTAGCCTTTGTCTTTTTCTCTGGAATCTAGAGACACACGATTCACTACGGGAGATAATAGTCTTCATATTCAATACACATACTAAATATATGTTTTCAAAGTTTTTTTTAGCCTTTGACAAGAGATGAACTAATGGGTCTGAAGGTTTTCAATCAGGGACCTGTGTTCAAACATTCTTAAAGTACTAAAAAGACTCAGCATATAGATGTATTCATGGTGAAGATTTTTTACAGTGATGTATAATAGTAAGGATACATAGCTGAACCATAAGGCAAAAGACTCAGGCAGAGTCTGGTGAAATGCAGGTAGAGGTTTATATATGCTCTCTCCCTCCCTTGAGAAATCACACAGAACACACTTTTTTCCCAGCAATAAAAGTGAAGCAACATGTGTGTGATGTTTTTGAGCAGAAATCCTTATTAACAATACAGTGCCTAAGCTGTTTATTGGGGACTGATCATGTAGGCATTCTCTGATTTGGGGGTTGGTCACATATAAAAATGTCAGACTTTAGAAAGAAGGCAGGTGTTGAGTGGAAAATATCGATCGCAGTCTAAGAAGAGTAAATTACCCTTGTCATTTAACTACTGATTAGAAATTCTGAAAGCTAAGTACACAGGTGTTAGCCAAGGACAAATCTTACAAGCAGGTTTTCTTTTCATGATAGCAGGCAGCCACAGACCTGCTAAGTAAATTCTTTTCTGCAAAGGTAAGTAAATGTCCATATCTTTAAATTCCTAGATAAATAAGATCAAGATATATGTGGAAGGTTGTACTTACTTTGATCGGCATAAAAAATGCAGTGTAAATATAATAACCATTTTACAGAAGTATTCTCAACATTTACTCATTCAAGATTAAAATTTTTGATAGCTTTTTAAAACTGTTGTGTAAACAGCAAACTATGTTGATAATGTAATTTAACAGAGAAGGCACCCTATTTCCTTTGGAAAGGATTTCTTATCTGCACTTTATTGATCCTAGGAAACAGAACAGTGTTCATATGTTGGTGTAGAATAAGCAAATAAGCCCATGACTTCTTCCTCTTTTTCCCCATAAAAGCCCTGCTACAGCCTCAACCCCAAGTTTGGGCATAATGGCTTTCCTTCTTCCCTGGGCCTGCATCCTAGTTGGCTGCTTTTCTGTTTCCCTAGCACAAGCATCCAGCCTTTCAGATATGTATCCCCCACTGTGGAAGGACAGTCCTGGTCAGTTCAGTGGCTACAGGGTGGAGAATGGAAAGTACATTATTGACCCTTGGGTATACCCGGAGAGGTTGGGGATGTATAAAATCCTACTGAACCAGACAGCCAGATATTTTGAAAAATTTGCACCAGGAAATGAACAAAATCTATTATGGGGATTGCCTCTGCAGCATGGATGGCAATATAGTACAGGTAAGAATGACTCTTGTTTTCATTCTAATGATCTGCCATTATAACCACAAAGTAATATGGCAAATGGGACTCTGTATATACCATACGATGCTTTTGAAAATTATTTATTTTTGCCTCCTTCCCCCACATAACCATTATTTGTCTCCTTCTTCTTCTCCTCCATAATCCTTCTTATTTGTGTTGCTGTTTTGACTAGAAATGTCACTGAAGCATATAGTATAGTTACCAAACAGAAAAGACTTTGTATCTAATCTATTGAGCATTTTACAAGTGTTTATTGTATTCCTACTAGGTGCCAGACTCAATTCTAAGCACCAGGAGGAACAAATACAGTTAAGATGATATGCACTGAAAATAGAAAGTGATTTCAAATCAGTTGGAATTCCTTGAAGCTCTGTGATTCCCTATACATGGCGATGGGGATGATGACAAGGTGTGGCACTTTTTCACAAAGATTTTCCTCTACATATGATTTATTCCCTTTGAAAATAAAGTACATTGTAGTGTTTAGTTAGACAATATGTTTGTACCGAAGATTCATAAATCAAAAGAAATTTTTGTTCTGGCTGACAGAAGCACCTCATGAGAGTGGTAGCTCTTGCCCACTCCATACAGATAATAACACTGACAAGGAAATTCAATTCAGGGATATTAAAGTTTACCTGGGGTCACATGCAGGAGCTACTGAGGTTGGCATGCCATCCATCTTTGTCAGGGGATGTCTTGAGGCTCAAACCTACTCCTATTTATCTGACTTCCCTTGAAGTCAAAAAGACCATGGTCCAGGAGAAATCATGACATAGAGTTCACTATGAGAAGCATGTCAGCCTTAGGGTGCCTACAGGCTTATGGTAGCTGGAGGCTGAATAGGCAGGTAGATTAATGCCCTTTCTTACTCTCTCATTACGCTCACACGTTAGGATCAATTCTGACTAAACTCACCTAGTGATGGACTTAAACGAATCCAGCATTTTCAAGAGCAGTGGGTATGGTGTGTGTGTGTGTGTGGGGGGGGTGTAAATAAATATTTCAGACAGTTTCCCTGCCATCAAAAATCTCACAACACATTTGGAACATGAAAGATAACAAAAATTAATCAGGAAACAATAAATAACAATTCTTGGATAAAAGTTAAAAGTGCAAAGGAAGAAACAGAGTGGAGTGAGCTGCAGTAATCAGAAATAAGTGGATTTGAATCAAGGCTTGAAATGTGGACAGAATTTCACTGGGGAAAGAGAAACAAAATTTTCCAGAAAATAAAAGAAGAGAAATTCATGGTTCTCAGGCTTGGCTGCACATTGAAAATAATTGCTTGATTCAAAAAAAAACAAAAAGCAAAACCAATGCCTAAGTCCACCACTAGAAATTCTATCCTGATTTAATAATATGAAAAATTAAGCTAAAGGACAGAGCCTAGAAACAACATGACATAGGTATGTGTGATTGAGTGTAAGGTATGTGGGTATGTGAGTGTGTGTGTGTGTGTGTGTGTGTGTGTGTGTGTGTGTGTGTGTTAAAGGATCATAAAAGGAAGGGAAGATACAGAGAAAGGGATTGAGGGGAATGGTGTTGTTGGGGGTCCAATGGAAGATCAAATAAAACAAAATATTTACTGATATTTAGGAATTAATGCTATTGGAATAATGGGTAAATGTAGATCAGGGTTTGGGTTTGAAGTTTTAGGTGACAAAAAGCTTCTTTAGGTTCTTGAACAAGTATGATTTTACTAAAAGTGTTTTCATCAGACTTACTGAGAATTTTGGCTCAGATAGATTTTTTTTTTTTGAGGGCAGTGTCACTGGCCCTCATATGTGGGACTCAAACCGGGGCCACTGGCTTCCCAAGCCAGCGTTTAACCACCGCGCCACTCGGCCGGCCCTGGCTCAGATAGATTTTTAAAAAGACAATTTATGTCATTGGGTCAAGCTGAGATACTGCAAAGATAATCCAGATCTGACATGAAGAATCTGGATGAGTGAATGTCCATGGTGAGAACTAGAAAGAGTCTTCAAAATGACAGGACATGGGCTCAGATTGGAACAGAGGAAAAGGAAGAGCTGAGGCTGTTGGAATGAAAGAATGCAAAATTTTATTTTTCTGACAGAAACAGAGATATTTACTGTTTCATGAGTATCAAGATCAGTGTACAATTTCAGTCATGTTCAGTCGGAGATGAGATGAAATCAAATAGGACATATGCTCAAGTGGGTGTTTAGGTCTAAAGAATAATTGCTACACACATTAAGATGATATTAGAAGGTATCCCACAGGGTGAACCCTGAGAGAGTAAGTGAAATAACCAGGAGACGATGGGGTGATGGGGAGAGGAGGCAGAACAACCCCCAGAGGAAATGAAAGAGAAGAAACAGAGGAGAAGGGTTTTACAGATTTATCTTTAATTTAGCAGTCTGAGGAACAGTCAATTAGAAAAATTCACACTTCTAATATTCATACAGATTACTAGCATTGACAAATTCTTCATCAATCATTGCTTTAAGAACGATCAGCTTAAGGAAAGCAGAGTGATGAAGAATAATAAAAGGAAAAAGAAAAGAACTGAAGATATAAATGGAAAAGAGATGAGCAGCACACACACACGCACACACACACACACACACACAAAATAAAGATGGTGAAATTGTAGAAAAATGGAAGGAAAAGAAAGTGAGTGCATAAGAGAAGGGATAGAAACAAAAGCAGAAGCAGCATATTGGTCAGTAGATGCATGAAGGCATGGGAGCAGTTGGAGAAGTAAATGAGAAAGAGTCCTTGATTTACTTGGGTGGAAGCCAAGGAAAAGAGGAAGTTAGCAGAAGTGGAGAGAATAGGTTGTGAATGAGTAAAGGAAGAAACTAAAAAAGTAAATCGAAACAAAACAAAAAGCTGTACTGGAAGCAACAGTTGAAAGGGGGAAGGAAAGTATGACAGAGAATCAGAAGGATGAACAAAGGATAAGCAAGGGAGATGGGAAAATGACACAAAACAAACCTGAAAAGTCAGAGTGGTATTTAAGAAAATATCAGTTGTCCTTTGGTGAGGAAGAGAAAAACTATACCTGTGGGAAGAAACACTTTTCATGCTTTTTCTCACTTGACCTGCAATATTATGATTTAGTTAATATTATTATCCCCATTTTAGAGATGAGGAAACTGAGGAAAAGGTGGGCAGTTACTTAGCAAAGGTTGACCTAAGAAATGACCTTAGGAATTTGGTTTGACAGTAGGCCTCTCTTAGTCTGTGTGCATGTTGCTTTCCTAACTTTGAAGGAGAGAAGGGAAAGCAATAGAAAAGAGAATAATTACAAAAGTAAATAATATTCAAGACAGATAACTTAAAAGTGAAAAAAATGTGGTGATATTAGAGAAAGGAAAATAAATTGATTCAGAGATGAGAAACGAAGGATATAAAGAATGATTGGAACAAGTCATCAGAAGATAAATATTTGAACAGACTGATGGTTGCCAGATGGGAGGGGGCTCAGGGATGTTGGATGAAAAAGGTGAAGAGATTAAGAAACACAAACTGGTAGTTACAAAATAATCATGGAGATGTAAATAAAGCACAACATAGGGAATACAGTCAGTAATGTTGTAATAAGGTGTCAGCTGGGTATTTTACTTATGGGTGGGAGGATCATTTTGTAAGTTATATAAATGTCTAAGCACTATGTTGTACACCTGGAACTAATATAATATTAAATGTAAACTGTAACTGAAAAAAAATAATAGAAAAGATAAATATTTGTGCATCTTTCCAAAAAAACACACCCATCAAGAGACAATTATAACCAGGTTTAACATGCACATAATAAATAATCTGTGCCTCCTCTCTCTTCTAGGCAGGTTAGCTGATCCCAGCCGGAAGACAGACTGTGGCTATGAATCTGGAGATCGTCTGTGCATCTCTGTGGACAGCTGGTGGGCTGGTAGGTTCATTTAAACAGCAAAACAAAGAGTAACCATCACAAGTATTCAACGTAACATTTTAGGGACAGAGACAAAACACTAACAGTACTATCCTTGTGTTAAAAGCAATCTACCCACCATGTACCTTGTGGCCTTCATGTCACATTCTAGGATTTTACAGCCACAATATCAATAAGTATTCCATAGGACATATTCTGCTTTTCACAGTGGGACTGAAACAAGGAACTGTAAAGGATGATGGTGTCTGACAGACCAGCAATGGCAGTCAGGAGGGAGGTCCCACTAGTGATGGGGAATCTGCAGGGAAAGAATGAGAAATGAGAGAACAATAATCTAGCATTTTTTCTCATTTCAGTTTAGACCAAATGTGTTTAACTTTTAAACTTGTAACTATATCAGAGATTAACCCACCACAAATCATTTTATCAGTCAGTAATCTAAGGTTTTGAGTATTTAATACCAAAATAATCAGAAAGTATTTTCTAATTCTTTGATTTTATTTAGTGTTTTCATAATGAAACTAATTTACACCAAATTTCATAGAGACATTTTCCAATAGTTAGAAACAGGACCACATTAAACTTCACTTTCTTGGGGTGACACACATATACATCTTTACATATTTTTTTCTAATATGACATTGGTTCTTTTCAAAGACCTGCAAATAGTCACGGTCACAGGTCTAGAATCAAGTTTCTTTATTCTCAGATTGACTTAGTAGCTTTAAGTATCAGCCTGCTACACTGGGGCATGGGACTGCATTCACAAATGTAAGTGTATGATGAAGAATGTTCTGCATCACTAGCGAGAATAAGTATAAGCTTTATAGCCAACTATATTATAATGTCTAAATCTACTCGAATAGATTATACATAGAGAAAAATAAAACCTTAGTTCATTGTCAACTTCATTATCTGAAGGTCTACTGTCAAAACTTATCCAACATTTTTACTTTAAAGACCTACTATAAGACAAGGACTTTGTAATATCATGGCTGCACACTAAACTTGGTTAAATAAAATACAAAATATTAATGCTATAACCACATTAAAATATTTAACTTATATTTACTTATGATTGTAGGGTTATTAACAGAAACATGTTAAAGTTTTATATATATATATATTACAGGATATGTATATATGTATATGTATACATGTATATGAATGAATGTATATACATTTACATATGTGAATATATATACAAATATATATACAAATATATATGAATATATATGAATATATATAATATGCAATCCTTATGGTGACTTTCATTTTTTTTTCATATTTTTATATATTTCTGGATCTGTGAATTTTGCTTAATGGTTTACAGATTACTTATCCTCTATCACATTTGTTATACTGTACTTGTTATAATAATAGTACTTTGCTCTTACAGACATGAATTACTTTCTCTGTGTATTACCCTTCCTTGCTGCGGTTGACTCTGGCATAATGGGGATATCATCAGACCAAGTCATGCTTTTGCCACCATCCAAGAATCAGTCAAGCTTTTGTCTTACTGTTGCTACTTGTCAGTCATCCTTCCCTGTGTTAATGAGAAAGTGGAATGCCTTCTACCAGGTTTCTTTTTTAAGTTTTGTAATTTATTCTCTTAGGTGATAGTAAGAGAATTTCTCTTTTTGTATAATGCTTTGTCTAGGTTTCTGTGTGTATAGTACAATATTTTCCTAAGTATAAAAATGTAAATTTTTTGTAAGTTATATTAATATTATTATATTGCAGCAGGGCATTACATGTCATTAACATCCTCTGAATCAATACAGCATTAATACAAAATCTAGGGGCCGGCTGAGTGGCATGGTGGTTAAGCGCTGGCTTGGGAAGCCAGCGGCCCTGGTTCGGGTCCCACATATGAGGGCCAGTGACACTGCCCTCAAAAAAAAACAAAAAAACAAACAAAATCTATCCACTCATCTCACTCTAAATACATTATACATAAATGTGATAGCTCACTGGATAGCTCACTGAATGAAAAGATTATTCTGGTTAATTAAACCATCAGGTAAATCAAAGGACAAATCTTGGGAGAAATATGATTATGGAGTTTTTTTCAATGGATTTAAAAGTTAAAAAAACTTTCAATTACAGTTGACATTAAATATTATATTAGTTTCAGGAATATAATATATTTGTTAGACATTTATATAACTTATAACATGAACCCCCTGATAATTCCAGTACTCAGCTGATACCATATGTAGGTATTACAATATTATTAACAATATTCCCTAAGTTATACTTTACATCCCTGTGACTATTTTGTAACTGCCAATTTGTATTTCTTAATCCCTTCACCTTTTTCACCCAGTCCCTCAACCCCTCAGGGTTGGTTTTAGGATTGGTTTTAATTGGTTTTAAACAATTAAATTATTTAAACTCAATTAATGAATGATCATATATAGGTAAAAGTAACTATTATGGGACAATCAAAACCAAATATTCAATGACCAAAGAAAATACATTGGTTAAGCATGGACATGAACCAAGATCAATGCTGAAATGTTAGTTTTATAATGTATTAGTTTATTATTTTAGATATGCTTAAATTAAATACCCTGATCATTTCATTCTTTTCTTAACCTTAAGCTTTTATGATAATTTCAACTATGGGAGCAAAGAAAACAATGATAAAACAATAAAATCCTCCTGTTGGGGAAATATTTGCAGTTCATTTCTTATATACTACTACTAATAAATAATTATTATAGTCTTTACAGAGTGTCAGTCACTGATGGCTTATACGAATTAATTCTTATAAACAAAATTCTCCTCTCATATAGAATATTGCTAAATTGTAAATGTGGATAAGATAAAATTGTATGGAGAGGAATTTTTATAGTTGTTCAAACTTAAATCAATTTCTCCTGTTTGCTACAGCATTTGAAGTTACCTTCCAGTAGCTTTGAGGACTTGTTGAAGTACTTATGGGTTGCACATACCTCAACCTTGGCACATCATGACAAAACATTTGATGATAGGTAAGAGTAGATCTCAAATCATTTTTATTTAATATGGCAAATAATTTTTGGTTTTATTTATGCTTTTTATTCTTCTCCTAAAGTGACTGTCTACCTTCCTATTAAATAACATATCTAATCATTGGGGTATTTAATGATGAAATGTGAATATGTTAGTGTGATCAGGCTTAAAAAGTGTTTTATGAAGAAGGGGCAAAAATTTGAGAAGAAAAATCTCATACCAACCAACCAACCAACCAACCAATGAAACTCTCTATTGAAAAAAGAAAGAAAAGAAATTATATTCATTATTTTGATCACAGACATATTATGAGTGTATACTTGTTGGAGAGAATCAACCAGCATCAGGGTTAGCATACAAAATAGCCTAGAAGGCTATCAAGTCACTTCAAATGTAAACCTGGGGGTATTCTATACCTAGATGTGATGGTGTAAAAATAATTTGATCACAAGTATATAAACCAAAAAAAAAATCAATTTTCTGATATTATTAGAAGCACTTTCTTCACTAATTATAACAAAATATTATTTTATTTATTTATTTTTTTTGAGGGCAGTGTCACTGGCCCTCATATGTGGGACCCGAACCAGGGCTGCTGGCTTCCCAAGCCAGCACTTAACCACTATGCCACTCGGCCAGCCCAATATTATGGTGTGTTTTTTTTATTAACTAATTTTATGTCCTAAAATTCTACCTTTCTTACCTGTTCTTCCATTTAGGTGTGAACAAATGACCCTCCTAAGCGAATTTTTAAAATAGCTGCAATTTCTTTTTTTTTTTTTAAATTTTATTTTATTTTTAATTAGTTTCAGGTGTACAACACAGTGCAATAGTTAGACATTTTACCCCTCAAAGTGACAACCCCCCCACCCCCAATAGTTTCAGGTGTACAACACAGTGCAATAGTTATACATTTTACCCCTCAAAGTGACAAACCCCCCACCCCCAATACACCACCCCACACCCCCCCATATCATATATATCTATTACTCTTCCTATGACTCTCTTCCACAGTATAATCCACATCCCGTGACTATCCATATATATTCAATTACAGTAGGTATACCACGTCCACTTTAGTAATACAGTGCAGTGATCAAACCTCTACTCCATCCATGAAATGGTCTCCCTAACAAGACCTATGATCATCTGACATTCCACAGAATATTTACAACATTATTAATTATATTCCCCAAACTGTTTTTCCTATCCCAGTAGCAATATTGTAGTTGCCTATTTTTGCTGTCTAATCCCTTCCCCTTCTCCCTCATTCCCATTCCTCTCCAAATTAGAAACCCTGATTTTTCCTCTATATCTATGAGACAGTTTCTGTTTACTTGCAATTTCTTAAGTACAAGAAATAAAAGAAATTTGACCAAGTATTTTAACGTAATATCTCACTTCAAAATAACTTCTTTTTGTCGATTATGAATATGCAACTGAGCTGTTTAGTAATTTGCCTAAAGTCTTACAGCTGTGAATGACAGGGCTAGCATGTATATTCCCTGTGACTTCATAGCCCATCCTCTTACCCTGTATGCTGTACTGACCTCAATGTGTGTAGCCTCTGAACTCCTTTTCAGAGCGATTAAACAGTAAAATATGCTTCCTCCTTTTCAATGTATGGTTATGCATTGCTTAATAAGTTCTTATTAAGAAATAAGTTCTTAGAAATGTATCATGAGGCAATTTCTTCATTCTGAGAACATCATAGAGGTATACACTTAGATGTACTACAGCCTAATACACATCAAGGTTGTATGGTATAAGCTATCGCTTGTAGGCTACATGTAACTGCACTGGATGCTGTAGGCAATTATAGTACAATGGTATCTCTTAATCTAAACATATCTAAACCACACAAGATTTAATCAACACAAGAGTAAACGATGCAATCAAGAGACCTTGTAAACATGAGACATATGAAGCTACTGCCTGAATAACACTGAATACTGTTTTACAGAAAACATGTTTTTAATAAGTAGGAAGAGTGCACTGTTACAATGAAAGTATAGTATATATAAACCAGTAATGTAGTTGTCTATTATCATTACCAAGTATATACTGTATATAATTGTGTGTGTTATTTTTTTATATGACTGGTTGTGCAGTAGGTTTGCTTACACTAGCATCACCACAAACAAGTGAGTAATGCATTGCACTATGACCTATCAATGGCTATGCTGTCCCCAGGCAACAGGAATTTTTCAGCTCCATTATAACCTTAGGGAACTACCATCTTACATGTGGTCTTTTATTGACAGAAATGTTGTAATACAATGGATGACTGTATAATGGAGCAGGGACAAATGAAGCAAAGTAAAATATAAGATTCACTTCCTTTTGAAAGAATATTCCAATTCTAAGAAGAGATAAACCACAAATGCCATCATTTAACTGAACACAATGTGCATTCATGCTTCTTTACTCTCTCACTCAAGTAGGCTAGAGGGCAGGTGAGTGTGAGCAGAGCCTCCTTGCCCGAGGAGTCAGAGCAGAGGATAGACAGTTTACAGAATATTCCTACAGCTGCTGGTATCAACTTCAGAACTTTTCAGTGGCCTTTCCTTCTTTCCTTCCTTCCTTCCTTCCTTCCTTCCTTCCTTCCTTCCTTCCTTCCATTCTTCCATTCTTCCTCCCTGATTTCCTTCCTGCATTCTTCCCCTCCTTCCTTTCTTTTTCTTTATTTTATATACTGAACTCAGGTATACTTTAAATTGTTTATTTTGGATTATTTTTAGTTTGCATATTATCCACTTCTTATATGCCAATGATTTAATGAGTCAAATGGTTCTATGAGGTTTGGCCACCCATTCCATCAAAAATATATAAATATATAAAACAGCTATATCTAGAGAGAATATCACTGTAGCCATGTGTTATGGTTATTTTGGTATCTCTAAAGAAAATTATAGCACATTGATTTTTAGTTTTAGGTATTATCTTTTATATAATTACTACAGAAAATTACCATTTAGTTCACTCCACCCCTACTTCACACACATTTTTCCTACCTCTCATTTTCTCTGTATAGTTGTTTAATGATTTTTGTTAGGTCAATATTCAGTGCTTACATTATTTTAACTATTATCAGTATTCACATCTTAGTAATGTCCTAAGCTGATTACTTTTACTTTTCCTCATCATTTAATTCCCATTAGAGTTGATAATTCTCTTGTGTTTTTGCTTTCCAATGTACATAACACTAATTATTTACTTCACATTGGCAACCAAGGGGGTTTCTTCTCAAGATGTTCAAAAGCATCATGAATTGTATCGATTTCTTCATCTTGAAGAGTTTTTCTGTAGAGCCATTGACTTGTTCTACTCTGCCCAGATAGCCAGGTATAATCTTCAGGTACTTACCACCACTTAGGGATTTTGTTTGCCTCTCTTTTTTGTGTTGAATCACTCATTTCTAGTATCCCATGTCTTTGTCTTTGGTTAAGACTTACATACCAGTGGATTCAGAACTGTTACACAAGAAAAAAAAAAAAAGAAGGTAATTTGCATATTTTAAACTATCCTTATTCTGTCATGGATTTTGACTGAGGCTTTATATGAGTACAACAATCTAGGCTGGTAATACTTGAGATTTTTGAAGGCTTATTTCCGTTACTTTTTAGCTTCATGTTTGCTGTTGAGAAGTCTGAAACCAGTCTGATTTCTGATCCTTTGTATGTAAGCTTTTTCTCATTCTTTTTTTTTTTCATTTTGTTATCTGTTTTGGTATCTCTTATCCATGTTAGAGCCTTTTCGCATGTATTTGGTAAAACCTGGATATCTACTTGTATTTAAAGAGAGGCACTTACAGGAGTGAGTGGAATTTTTCTACTATGAACACCCCTCTAGGGTAATGTTGCTGAGTCATTTAACTAGGAAGTCTTTAGCATCAATCACTTTTTCTCTCTTGAGTCAGTCTTCCAGAGGAGACACTTTCCCCTAGCTTAAAAGTGAAGGCCTGACTGCTATATTCTTAAAGTCAAAAGAGGGAAGGAAGGAGAGGAAGGAGTGAGTCTTAGTATCTAGTGTACTATATTCACATCTATATGGCATCCCTACCTTCAACTGTCGCTAGTTCACCCAGTTCAGGGGCCCTCTGCTCTATTCTTTCAAGTGTGAGTAGTTACTTCCTATTTGGAGTTTAGGAGGGAGTCTTTGTATATGTTTGCTTCTTCAATAGACTTTCAAAGAATCACTCTTGATTTTAGCCAACTTCCTTCACCCAGAGGGTACCACTCAGTCTTTATTTGGAAGATATTGTAAAAATTACATTAGGATTATTTCTTAGCTTCTCTCTAGTTGCTTAGGATTTAGTTTTATGACTATATTAAATTGTCTTTAATTTTTCCTATTTGATTTCCAGACTTCAAAATTTTGTTACTCCTGTCTCCCCTGCTATTCTTCTAATCCTACTGAGTTTATGCTTTAATATTATCATTTTCATGGGGATTTTGCAGCAGGTAGTAAAAATTGATAGAGTTATACAAATCAGCATTTTTATTCAAAAGTTCAATTTCTTTAATTGAAATAATTTCCTTCTGTTTTTTTATAGGTTCATTTTAGTTTCATCTATTTATAGGATAGACAAATTTATACATAAAGTCATTACTGGGCTTAAGAATAAAAGATTTTAATCAATTCATGTCACTTGAAACTTAGAAAATAGAATTCCAGCCAAATGGAATTTTTCTGACACCTTATGTTGATGGAAGGTGAATCTTTTAAGGATTACTAAAATGAAGATTTCAAATGGTTGTTTATGTGCCCTCTGATTTGTCCAATCCTAAGAATTCATTTGGAAGGTTTTAGGTTACTGATGATTCCTTGAAAAAGAGTAACAATGTAGTGGTTAAGACCTTGTGCTTTGAAGACAAAAAGGTCAGATTCCATTTGACTTGGGGATCCCAACAGTGATAAAGTCAGTTTTCTCATTTTTAAACTTATAATAATAATAGTACATGGGGCCAGCCGAATGGCTCAGTTGGTTAAGAGTGCGAGCTCTGAGAAATCGCCTCCCTGGTTTGATTCCCACATGGGCCAGTGAGCTACACCCAAGCTGAGCTGCCACTGAGCTGGTGAGAGTGCGTGTTTAGCAGCAAAGTTGCTGGTTCAACATCCGTATGGGATGGTAGGCTGTACCTCCCTGCAACTAAGATTGAACACAGTACCTTGAACTGAGCAGCTGTGAGTACGTTGAATGTCTTAGGGTGCAACAAGGTTGCAGGTTTGACTCCCGAATTGGATGGTGGACTACGTCCCCCGTGACTAGATTGAAAGCAGTGCCTGGACGTAGAACTGAGCTTGTACTCTCCACAACTAAGATTGAAGGACAACTTGACTTGGAGCTGATGGGTCCTGGAAACACTCAATGTTCCCCTCCCCAATAAAAAAGTTAAATAATGATAATAATAATAATAATAATACATACATACATACATACATAAATACTACTTAGGGTAGTTTGGGGGATTGAGAAATTCATGCGTCATACTTAACATACCACTGCACATGAGAAACTTTCAATACAAAGTAACTATTATCATCATGACAAGAAGCAGTAGAGGACAGTAGTAAAGAGCATGAGCTTTAAAACCAGATCAACAGGATTGAAACCCTGGTTCTGCAATTTGTTGTGTGTGGCCCTGTATTTTATTTATTTTTCCTCACAAGGCTGTAGCACAGTTGACAACCACTAAACCTCAGTGTCACACAACAGTAAGCTGTTCTGACCCATATATCTGAGGCTTAGCTGGGCAGGTCTGCTGGGCTCATCTAATATTGGCTGATTTTGATTGTCGCCACAGGGTTGTGTGGGAAAGCTCAGCTCTGCTCCAGTTGTCTCTCATTCTCCATCAGGCAAGCCTGGGTGTTTTCTATAGTGAGGACAGAATGGCAAGAGAGAGAAACTAAATTGTGAAAACATATTTCAAGCCTATGCTGTGTCAAGTTGGCTAATGTTATATTGACCAAATCAAATCATATGGCTGAGCCACAGGCAGGAAATTATGCCTCTCTCTTTCCCTTTCTTCCCCACTTCTCCCCGTAGTAGGGAAGGTAGCACCAAAAATTACATATTTGGGGCCATGTTTGCGATCTATATTTGCTGGGGAACTTCCTTAAAACTCATGTGCTACTTTCTTTAGGTAAAAAATATACTAGGGCTTTTTTATTTATATGAAACAATATTAAATTCTGTGTAGTCTACATATCTTAAATAAAGCTTGGTGGTTTTGGATCCTAAGGTTGCTGGTACATACATATCTATATTTTAAATTAAAATGAGGCTTTAAGGTATCTTTTAATCTTTTTACTTGACCACATTTCAACTGACATAAGATAAATTGTTAAATAATACATTCAATTATATCATTTGAAAGGCTCCCATTTAGTTTCATTTCTGCTCATTTGTCCTTTGTGTCTTGAACTGGTGCTCTCATGTCTTTCTTTCCTAGTGTTACCGACTCTTTGGAGTTTACTTCTTTGTTACTAGGGCTTTGTGGCTATTGCTCAAAATGCTTATGAATTCACATATCCTTTTATCCTTATTTCATAGTCAAATGTGATGTGACTAAAGCTAGTCAACTCTGAATCCAGGCCAAACTCTTCTTTCATCAAGGGTCTACTGAACCCGTCTTCTACTTCTGGATGCTGGAGTCAAGGAGGAGCCCACATGCATGGGAGCCAAACACAGCAAGATTTCTCCTCTGGGTTATGTTATGGCTTATTTAACATTGAAAAACATCATGTAAATATTTTCTGTTTGATAGACTCTCCATATGTGCTGTGGAAATAGAAATGGGTATAGTGTAATGATAAAACAAACTTTAAATATATGAATGATATGGTACTATTGGAATATAAAGGAGAAAGAAATAGCCAGTTCCACCTCAGGTAAGCTGGACAACTTTGTGGTAGAGTGACATCTATTATGTGACTTGAAGGAAAATGTAGCTGGTGAGCAAAGCAGGGATTAGACAACATTTCAAAGGAAAGAGTCTGTTAAAAAAAAACAAAAACCTGCAAGTTGTTCAGCTTGCTTAGACAGCTGATGGGGTCAGGAGCCATGAATTACATAGTTATAAAATAATTTACTACACTCTTAACCTTACTATAATAATTTGTCCCCCAAAGATGTAAGAGAGTTTGGTTTCCTAGATGACTTTGTCTAGTAGGAAAAACCCATGTATTTAAAAATTTATACAAGAAAATTGCACATCTGGTTTTCTAGGATGCTCAATATTTTAGAGGTCTCATGACTTCAGGAAATTTACAAAGGTTGTCTGACTCCCGTAAAAATTCTGCCTTGGAACCTTTGATTTTTATCTACAACTTCTAAGAGTATTACTTACTCACAGTTTAACATCTGATTATTATATAATATACAAGGATAAAGTATCCTTGTATAAAAGTGATAAAAACTCAAAATAAAATATAAATGATTGGATGGTCCTTTCCAAAATTAAAGTTTAAACTACCTGTATTTGTATCTTCAAAGTTAGGAAGGAGCATGTGCCATGACATTCTAAAATTAAGAAATACATTATTAGTTTGCTGGCAGAAGGTGATGTTTCTCTAGGAAACGAGGCTGAAATTTTGAGTGGACTAATTATAAGTGTACGTGTTTTCACTTGTCTTTTAGGTTGGAATATTATTCTCAACCAGAGGCATATTTTGGAAAAAGTTGGTCTTGTGCTGTAGAATATATAGCTGTAGTTCAGTTTCCTACAATCTTGACTTTAACACATGATTTCCAGAAGTCCCTGCCACCACGAATGCTTGTTAATGGGGATAGAGCCCCCATCATCAGTGACTTCACTGAACTTCAGAATGCAGTCTTGTTTGGTTTAAATGTTCTTCAGGAAGTGGATAACTCTAAAGGTAAGCATCTTACGAAAAATACCCAAAGAAAATCAATATTCCTTTAAATTGATAAAGGAAGAAATAATGATTACATCATATATATGTGTGTGTGTGTGTGTGTGTGTGTGTGTGTATATATATATAATTACAATGCATACTTTCAAAGAAAGTCATGATTTCCTATAGGTATCCATTTTACACATTTGGATCCTTCCACTCATCACCTGTCCTTTCTTATGAGTCCTTATTGACCCATAAGCCAACAGACTACTACAAGTCTACTTTCTTTCATCTACAAACTCATATTTATATTTTGTTGTTGTTGTTATAATTCTGTATTTTTACCCCTTATTCATGGCTGCTAAATTTAGAAAAAGTAAAGGAATCTCAAAAGAAAACCTGCTATAATTAATGGGAAAACTAGCAAACTGACTTCTATGAACTCCCTTTATCCAGCCTTACTAGTCATGGAAGAAGTATTCTGCTCTATTCTCTCAGTTGTAGAATTTCCTAGTGAAAAACAAAGGAATTTATAATTGTGTGTTTGAATTACCACATTATCCCAATTTTCCAGACATGCTCTTATGTAGTGAACTAAACTTAAAACATAATTAAAATATTAGTATTTTTAAAACAAACAAAAAAGTTTGAAAACTATAAAAGATATAAAAGCAAAGTAAATAAAAATTTAATTTATGATTTAAAATCTTATTTGTAATTCTAAGAGTAACAAAAACACCCAAGCATTTTAGAGGCTTCAAGCAGTTGACGTGTCTTGCTCCTGTAATGGCCAATATTTTACTGAGAAAGAAACAGAGGCTTTGTAAATTTAAATAATTCACCAGCTGGTAAAATTTGAATCCTAGCTGGATTACTTTAAAGCCTGTGCTCTTTCTCCTTAACATAATCATACTGCATACTGAAATCTATATTCTAGGATACTCTGAAATCTGGTGTCAGTACTTTGCTGTTATTGTTGCGTGTGTCACAGTGGAACTGACTCAACATTAATCAAATTGAAAAATTTCAAATTAACCTGACTTCTTCCTTAGTCTAGAAAGGGTCTTAGGATTTCATTAGATTAGCTCTAGCCGACTGAGAAGAGCCAATGCTCTCAACCCACCATTCAGGTAACATGTTACCACTACATGGAGAGGGGGAAAGGATGTTTATGAAAATTAAATGGAAACTAAGCCTTATCCTCCTATCTCCAAAGAGTCTAGAAAGAAAAAAGTAGACCTGGAACCAAGTGTTCTAGATACTTCCAAACCGCTACATCTTGTACATTAACAGATCTAACCTAGGTATTTCTTTGCTTCAAAGATACTGTCAATGGTACTCAAGAAAGTTTTCAAGAGGTTACATTTTTGTCATGAAACTTGAATTAAGGTTCCTGTTTTCTCCAAACCACTATCATCTAACAATTTCTATAATTTGTGTTAATTTGTTATATAGAAAGTGTTACTTCACTGTTGTATGAATTTATATTCTTCAAATATGTTTATTCACTTTACCCAGTTTTCTGGTGAGTTACTTAATTTTTCTTACTGGTTTTTATATGAAGAGCTGGTCAATTAATTTTCAATTTAAAAACTTATGTGTGTAATTATCCTGCAATGAACAATATTTGTATGCAAAATACATAGAATTTTATTTAAAATAAACATTTTTAACAATTGGGCTTAAATTTACTTGTAAAATTGTTATATCTTTTCCAGGGTCATTATCTTTGACTATATGGAAAATTTTAATGAGGACACAAGCTGCAAGAAAGTTAGTTCTAGACCTTTTAAAAGTAATTCTTGAAAACTACAATCCAACACTTTTTGGAAATGATTAATAAATTAACAATGAACAATTCAAATTTGTTGCACAACAGCAATTTCAAAATTTAACATGATCATAACCATATAGTTTTCTTATTTCTGTTGTTTTTGATTTATGTTCATTTGTTAGGATTTTGTCCATGTAGCCCTAATTTTAAATTCAAATTAACACTGTGATTATTTTGCTCAATAATTCTTGACTTTTAAATTTATCAATATAAAATGTTTAAGACCTAAAGAAGATTGTATTAAGCTATTATAAATCACTGAGAAATTAATAAACAGACATTAAGCTTGTATGGCTTTTTTATTGTTATCCTATGTAACCTAATTTCATGAAATTTAGGACAATATATCTTGCTGATTTATAACCCAAACCCAGAAGATTTGAAAAGAAAATACTTAATGTCAATTAAAATTTTACAACTAATAAAACTGAACTGGAAAGTAAATACTTAACTGATTTGTCAGTTTTTTTGTGTGTGCATTTTTACTCGTCACAAGTTTATAACAGTTAGATAAATTAGTTTGAATAATATGGGCAGCAAATAGGAAAGATGTAGTTTAAATCTTAGCTCTATTGCTTTTCAGAGTGAACTCTCAGATTGTCCATAGTATTCTCTGTTGCAGTGATATAAAGATATTTTACAGTAATAAAAGACTGGTCTTTTCAAACCATGCTTTTATTTTTCATTTTATATTGCTTTTGCATGTATCAGAGGCTGTAATTTCATCTATATATAAATTAGCAGAGGAGTGATTGTGTACTGCCCCAAATTACTTTAGGTATGGTCCTCCTGTGTCTAAATGAGACATTAAACAAGTTGCCAGGTTCTATCTGGCCCTTTACCCCTCGCCACTTCCCATTTCAGGAGTCTGCTTTCACAGATGACACATTGGCATAGTGAAATCTCAGGACCCTACATTTTCCCAATGAGACAGAGGAAGAGAGATCTAGAGTGAGTAAGAACCACAGGAAGAGATCTGCTGAATTGTTTTGTTGTTGTTGCTATTTAGGAATTTGCACTAGAACCAAGTTTCCTGAAATTCCTTTAGACCTGAGTTTCTGAGAGTATGAATAGCTGGAAAATAAATATGTACTTAATTAGTTTACAGAGACGGAAATCAGAACCTTTATAAATTAATGAAGTAAAGTCATACCACTCATATGTCCTCCAAAACTATTGAAATCCCCAGTAGCAAAATGTCTGGGAGGGCTGAGCCATCCAGACTTATAAAACTGAAGTGATGGCTGTAAGAGGTGACATCCATTTGCAAAGTGGTTGTTATTTCTGGGAAAGTGTATCCCTTCAAGATAAGTTAGTCTTTTTTTTTTTTAAATTGGGGAATTGGGGGAGGGGAACAGCATTGGGGAATTGGGGAAGGGGAACAGCCAAGTTGCTGTCTTTTTTGTTCTTCAGTCTAGTTTTGGAGGATGTTGCTTCACTGGCCCATGTTGGTATCGTCATTGCGCTCTTCTCGGGTGAGGCAGAACGGTCGCCGGCCTCTGGATGGTCGCTCACCGTGGCTATTGGCAGCTCACGCTGGCTGCCAGCTGCTCACGCTGGCTGCCGGCCACTCACTGTAGCCTATGGCAGCCCACTGCAGCAGGGGCTCGCAGTCCAGCTCCAGGTGGAGCTGTTGTTAGCTGTAGAGGGCAGTGTCACTGGCCCTCATATGTGGGATCCGAACCTGGGCCGCTGGCATCCCAAAACCAGCTCTTAACCAATGCGCCACTTGACCGGTCCAAGATAAGTTAGTCTTAATGGACCATACATAAGAATTTTATATATTAATTCCAACTTTTAACTTTTGAGCTCCTCACATTTTTCTTCTTTTAGTATTATACTCACATATTGTGAGAATTAAACCTGAACAGATGATAGAGTACAGACTTAAACTGCTCAGCTACTCTTTTGAATGGGCGGGATGAGTGACTGCCTGGACTAGTAAGAATTCCTTTGGTTAAAGTGATGGTAACCCAAATCACACTAGTTGAGGCAAAACCAGATATTTATTGGAGGGCTGCCTGGTTGTCAAACATGATTAAGGACGTGTGACTAATCAACCTCTGGGAGGGCAGAGCTGTCACAGGGTCCAGAGAGAGCTGGAACCGGAGATATGAACAGTGCCTGGACTCTATCTCAGCCTTATCTCTGCCCACTCTGTCTTTCAGTGTCATATTTTTCTACTCAAGGCCAGCTTGCTGTCCTACTTCCCCCAGGACCTGCATCCCACATCTTGCTGCTCCCACTACCAGGGAGGCACTGGCTGGCCTTTCCTAACTCTAATTTAGGAAAAAAAAAAAACAGGGAAGAATTCGGAGTCACTCTTTTTATAATAGATCATAGGCTCACCCTTCGTGTATTCAGCCAAGGCCAAAAGGCCATGGTGCCATGATTAATCCAGCCTGTATCTGGGGCTTAATCCTGGACTAGTCAACATCACAGGAGGTATGGGGGTTTGGGGCTTAGATCAAAAATAACATAACAGCTCCCATTCAAACCAGGTAGCCAGGGAAGAGAGAAGGGCAGCTCAAAGGAGGATGCTGACTCAGTGTTGCCAGCAAATGAGCCATGTGACTATACTCTGTATATGGAGAGATTTCAAGAAAAAAAAGACCTTACTGTTGCTCTGAAATTGGTCTCCTATATGCTTGGACTTTTGGCTTTCCATATTAGTCATTCATTCGTTCATTCATTTATTTTTTATTTTATCTAAGACATCATCCATACTAAAACAAAACAATTCTTGGAGGAATGTGCAGCACTTATAGTTGTCTGCCCAACAGCTATCCTATTTTACCCCCTTTTCCTTGAGGACAGAATTTGCCTCTCTCTATAAAGGCTTAAGACATCCCCAGAACCTACCACTATTTTTGATACATTGTAGGCACTGTCAAGAAATGTTGAAGAGAGATTGAATGTGTAAAGAGCCCCAGTACAGCACACTGACAGGCTGTGTGCTTGGTGATTCAGTCCACATTCATGGAGTAGCAAAGATCTTAGTGCAAGCCTCAGTTCTGAACTGGGGAAAGCTATAATTTGGAAAACACACATGCATGTACATGCCAGGTACAGTGAGAGTCTGGCAAATAATAATAATAATAGCTAACCTATAAAGCGTCAAGGACTTCTCTAAATGCTTAACCTATTTACTCACCAAATTGTCACAAACAATTCTTATGAGCTAGGTAGTCATACTTACTATTCCCATTTCATAGATAAGAAAACTGAGGTACAGGGAGAATAAGTGACTTGGCGTAGGCCCCTTAGCTAACACACTATTATTGGATCAGGGTCTATGGAAATTATTAAATAAATAATACAATTAGACTTGCAATTATTAAGATGCCATTTGAAAAGAACCTGAAACAGATTAGCTATGAAATGGAAATATACTATATTTGATAGTTTTTATAGTGCCATCCAGTGACGATCTGGAGAATTTCATTATTGTATATATTTCACTCTGTAATATCTGAGGACATTTTATTTTTCCATAATGATCTTTAAACAGGCATCATAAATTGGCAATACATTTATAATTGCATATTTACATAGTTTATGGGCCCAGTTAGAGAACAGCACACATGTAAAGCATCATTCCAACTGATATTCAAGAAACCAGCTTTCTAGTGCTGATGTTGACAATAACTGAAATTTTACAAATTTGGAATAAATTCTTTTGCAGAAAATAGTTGTTTGCTCTCAGCTGCAGCATAAAATGAGCTAGATGTTGAGGTTTGCAGCAGACATCTGGTACATGAGCCCTCTGTCTGGGGAACAAACAGTTGCTACTACGAAGGGAATAAAATGTAGGTGAGCACTAGGGGCCTTTCCTGAGGATGTATGTGCTCGCTTATCCCAGAGGCTGGCACTACAGCTGCTCTGAAGTTTGCTGTGGGTCTAGGAGAGAGGGAGCCACAGGGCACAGAACCAGTCAGCATGGCTCTGAATGCACAGGTCCACTTTGGTCCCAACAGCCATTTGGATACAATGCAGCCATGCTGTTTAATCTATAAAGATGTGATTTACAATAGTATGATTCTAGCATTTGTCATTTCCACATATTTTTATGTAAAGGATACCTGATGGATTCGTAAAGAACAAAAAAAAATTTGACCATTTGACTTTGAATATTTTTAAGATTATATTTTGTTCAACATCATTTGATGAATTTTAGTATAAACACATTTCTATTGCATAAATAATACTTCATAGTGGATGTGTTGATAAATTTGCCCCTGGAGCACTACACATGTTCCAAGAGTTTTTATAGATCTTTAGAGATTTTATCATATGCTCTAGAAGCCTAGAATGTGGCTAATATTCAGAAATCTCCAGTTATTTGATGAGGTCTTTCATGGCTTATTATCAGAATGGAAAAAAATCATAAAAATGTAGGTATCTTGTACATGAATTTCCCTCTCCTTGAGTTAACAATATTCCATGACATTTGGACATATTATTTTATCCTTCTCCAGGTGAAACATAGTTGCTGCTCTAGCTTGTCAAAATTAGTTTAATTAACAATTTCTGTATTAAATGCCAGTATGGGAACAGTTGTTGTTGTTGTTGTTGTTGTTTTGCATAGGTAAACTAAAGTCTAATGAATGCAATTGACTGAGTGGCAAGATCTCAAATTTGATAACTTTGAATGTAAATCTCATTTATCTGAAAGGAAACTGAAGTTTTAAAAAGACAAGTCTTAAAATAGAAACTATATACATGTGTCATCACTATATTTTGAATTTGGTATAAATGTGTGGATGATAATATATTTTATATACATATATTACAGAATCATCTGTATATATCTGTCACCTTACAGTAGTTTTAAAATGGGATACCTTAATACAAATTTTTGTAATGTTTCCTTGGGACACACTGCAATATCTTTATCTCTACCTCATTCCTTCTTCAAGAAAAATTTGGAGAGGACACAGAAATCTGTTTGAATACATTGGAGATCCATATACGCACTCAGGGCTCCAGATCTTGAAGAGCCTGACAGTGTGACATTTGGTCATATTCTCCAGATTGGGAAAGTGTACTGGAGAGCTCTCTGTATCCAGGCAGGATACAGGATTCCTGGTCACCTTAGAAGCATGTTCCATACTCTTGCACATTAAAATGGAGTGAACACTACTGTTCACTGATTCTTCATGGTAAGACATATTTAGCCTGCTCTTGGCAGTGGCAAGAGACAGTTTTGGAAATTATTCAGGGACCTTAAGAACATGTCATCTCAGGGGCTGGCCGAGTGGCTCAGTTGGTTAAGAGTAGGTTGGGAGCACGAGCTCTGAACAGCAGGGCAGCGGTTCAGTTCCCACATGGGCCAGTGCCATTGCGCCTTCTACAGCTAAGATGGTAAATAACAGCTCTACTGGGAGCTGGGCTGCCATGAGTTGCCGGCAATGGGGTAGGCTGCAGTAGGGCTACAGTGGGTTGCCGTGAGCTACTGTGAGTGGCCGGCAACAGTGAGAACTGTCGTGAGCCACCGTGAGCAGCCGTCCAATGGCCGGTGAGAGACTGCCTCACCAGAGAAGAGCGCAATGATAATATCAACATGGGCCAGTGAAGCGACGTCCTCCACAACTAGACTGAAGAACAAAAGGACAGCAACTTGTCAGGGTCCTCCTCCAAGCTCTACTGGAGTGGAATTGTTCATGCTGCATCAGGGGTGCCTGGCTTTGCCTCTAACAGGAGTTGAAGGTTTAGAAACACAACTGCCTCCATGACTCCTCCACATAAGGGCAAAGCTTTCAAAGGAGAGGTTGATTGGATCCATTGTTAATGCTGACAGGACCCCAGCTATTAGCTGAGTTGGGTTTATGAAGTAACCAGATGAAACCAGAATAGAAGGCCTCTTTCTCCAGAGTTTTTCTAAAATAATTCTGAGTAGATGTGGGTGGGAGGATGTGTTAGGGAGAGGGTGTATTTGAGTTCATTTTGTGAACCAACTCTCTGTTTCAAAATAGGCTTATTGTCCCCTCCATGTAGGACCATCTCAAGTAAGTGGACTCTCCAAATGAGTGCCTTTTTTTGAGGGCCCCAATACTAATGAAAGCCCCCCTATGGATTTTATGGGAGACAACATCAGTTTCCTGTGTTCTCCATATCCATTTCCCATGTTTTCTTTCCTACTGTGTTTCCTGCTGTAAATCCATAGAATGACTACCTTTAGGAAAAAACTTGCGAACTGTACTGTATAAACATCTGTCTAAATTTCCTGCAGGCACACAAATTTCTATTCCACCCTATTGCTCCTTGCTCTTTTCCTCCATATTAGGCTCCTGGGGAACTATCTAAATCTATCTTCTACTGAGAAGTGGAAGACTTTTTCTCACCTGGGAAGTACACAATGGAGAGACAAGCCTTTGTGTTAAACTGTTATTCTCACTCCCTGAACCTGAGATTAACCAACCTTTTTCTACAAGCAAGTAGAAGGCAAATCTAGGATACAAAGCTGGCTTTAGGAAATGCGTAGTAAATCAGAGACCATTTTGGCACATTAACCGTTAGGATTCACATTAGGACCAACACCTAGGAGACCTTACATCTGTGCACATCTGCCCATTCTTCCTGTAGGCCCACCATTTTCTATTTCACCCCACTATTCCCTTCACATCTGCCCCAATATGAAGCACCTGGATTACTTTCTAAATGCCATTTACCAAGATGTGGAAGACTTTCTTCACCCGCGGAGTGCACAACGAAGAGACCAGCCTTTGTACTAAACTGTGGTCATCATTCCCTGAGCTTGATATTGGGGCTCTTGCAACCACTGGTGACCATGTTCCCCATACCCACCCTTCTTCCTGGGAACCAAGTATAAGGCAAATCTTGGATACAAAGTCAGCTTTTGGAACTGCAATGAAAGCAGGGGGAAAGGCAGGGACAATTTTGGCATAATAACCCCAAGGAGGCACATAAGGAAGAGGTTCTTCTCGGTCTCCACTTGTTCCCCATTTCTCCACCCATAACTCCAGGTCCTAGGAAATACGTGAAATGGAACATTTGGCAATGTGTACCAGGGCAGGCTGAGGAAAAGAGGCATGAACCTGGGAGGCAGCAGAGAAACCAAGGGACACATGGAATTATGACCAGAAGAGAGCAAGTAGACACAGAGAGAAAGTTCTCATATTTCCTACTAATCACAAAGGTAGTGGCCAAGTTGGATGGCCCTGGATCCAAGGTCTCAAGTGCCTTGTAGAGGGCAGAATAGCACTTCAGATACTCTATTCTTTGTGAAATGTGTAGGTGTTGAAGATACAATTAAAACCTGAATCCAAGGGTTGTGTTACATGTTCTTCTAGACTTGCGCGTGATAAAGAAACAGATTGTCCAGTTATTTTTGTTTGTTTGTTTGTTTTTTGAGGGCAGTGTCTCTGGCCCTCATATGTGGGACCGAATCAGGGCCACCGGCATCCCAAGCCAGCGCTTAACCACCGTTCCACTCGGCCGGCCCTCAGATTGTCCAGTTTGAATTCTCTGCCATGAAAGACTTCAACTAACTTTCACCAACTTTTTCTGAATGAATTTTAAATACCCTAGTCTTCATGAAGCAAGACCTCTGTGAAACATATTAATATATTGATATCCAAGAGATAAATGAATTGAAATATACTTCCAGAAATTTGTGAATGGCAGAAGTTCCTAGAGCTGCATTTTATGCTCTGATTTCTTCTGATATCTGGCAAACTAGATCTGGTATGACCTTTATAACAACCAGAAATCATTGTTCATCTAAATAGTATAGCCCACTAGGCTGCCTTCATGACCCCTGGACCAAGTGTTTTGGGGCAGATTATAACAGCACCATATTTGGGCCAAATATGAGAAATGTACATCTGAAGATCTACAGTTGAATTTTCTGGAACTGCTCTATTTTCTTAGATCACCTGGACATCAGATAAAGTTTTTACTCACTTGAAATGGTAAGAAGTCCAACATACTAAGAACATCCAATGAATCCTGGATTTTATTAGAGTTCAAAACAAGTCACGCCAAGATGTACCTCGATAGTGTGCAGATTATTTTGAGCTAAAGGCAACCCAGACTTTGAGGGCTCAAGAAAAATTTCTGCTTCCTTCCTGAGAAGAATTTAAATTTTGGGTGCTGCCCATGATAGGAGTTATTTTTAGAAATAACATTTTATGACCTATCAGTAAGGCAAGACAAACTTCTAAATGCTGTTCTTATCATCCTGCAAATGACCTTCCTCCTCTCCGAAGCCCCAAGCTTTCTTACCTCATTCTTAGCTCAGAATATCCTATCTACCTCATTTTTCCTTTCTGTCTCTGACTCTCTCATGCATGTGGTGTTGGTGTTTTCATATGTAATTAAATGTATGTAATTAAATTAGGGTATTTTCTCTTGTTAGTCTGTCTCATGTAGATTGAATTATTAGACCAGATGAAAGAACCTTGAAGGGTAGGGGGGAGTTTCTTCCTCCCCTGAAGTTGGTGCTGTGAACAGGATACCTCACCAGCTGGGCACTGCTCACCCTGAAGCTGCAGTAGTAGAAAAATTCTGGGACCTCCAGCACAAGATGACAAAGGTAAAAATTCTTGCCAAGCAGACTCCTGGATCTCTACTTTTAGACTTTTTTGGAAACAGAGGTGTGAGAGTCCTTTTTTTATTATTAGTTTTTATTTTTATCCTTTTCTAAATTTCAATTAGCAGGAGAAAATATTTGTGAAACTAATTTCTTGGGCTCAGTGACACTTGGTTGTTTGGTATGAGTTTCATGGGTTTCGTTAATTCTGTTTTTTCTCTCTGTGTCTGGTATCTATCCTTTCATCTTGTTATATGTCCTGAGAGCTTGGTGTTATGACCAGTGATAATATTTTCTCTCCTGCCTCTACCATCCAGAGGATGCAATTGCCAGGGTACACCTTGCTCTCTGTCCAGCTGTGCCAAGCTCTCAAGGGGATTTTCTGTGTCCATTTCCTCCCAAAGATGGCAAAAACAGGGCCCCTCATCTTGTCTGTCAGTTGGAGGGTGCATATGCACCCAAATAGGCTGTGAATCTGAGCTTAGGGAATCTAAACATCCCATTCCAAAGGGGAGAAAAATGCTGTGTTTTGGAATGGCTGTTTCTAACTCCTTGCAAGGAGTTACAAAAGAACTCCTTTAATTTTGTGTGTGTTTTCCAGATGGATAGAAGTCTTCCCCTGTTGCAAGGCTGATGCCCTCATAGTATCAAAGACACTGTTAGAAAATGTATTTCCAACTTGGGACATGCCTTCCGTAATCTCTAGTGATTGAGGTACCCACATGAGCCTTGATGGGAAGTTTTGCAAACTTCTTAGGATATCACTGATCCTATCACCCTCAATTACCAGGCAAGTTGAGAGAACTAATGCAAAAACTGGATTTAAGAAGAATGAGTTTTAATTACACAGGACTGAATAAACTGATGAGGATGGTTATAATTTTTATAACCTATTGTTTAAAATACTGCTGATTTAATTTTTTTTTCCAGGTATAAAGAAATTAATTTGTCTATTTTTTTTTTTTTTTGAGGGCAGTGTCACCGGCCCTCATATGTGGGACCGAACGGGGGCCGCTGGCTTCCTAAGCCAGCGCTTAACCACCGTGCCACTTGGCTGGCCCTTATTTCTCTTAAAGTACCTATGACTTAGAGCAATTTGGTAAATTATACCTTTTTAATCAAATTGAAACATTTATATTTTTCTCCCTACTTAATCCCTCCAGAATTCAGAAATTCTCAGTGACTATTATTTTCATGGCAATATTATTATCTGCATAAGTTCAACAAGAATCTGTTTTCCTTGGAATAGGACATAATTAGAACATAAGTTATATTACCAAGACTTTGACTGGAATGTCATGTTTGAGACAGACATATATAGATTCAGCTATGACCAGGCAGCTTTAGAAATTAAGATTGACTTATGATACCTTCTTGGAAAAATTGGGCTGGCCTTGCTTATAGGGTTCCCAAAGAGAAAGATCATTTTCTGGCAGGTGCAAAAACCTCAGGATATTTGGGACCTCAAGAAGAGAGGAATTTACCCAAATCTAGGGCAGGCAAAGTCTGATGGCAAGTATTGGGCTTGGCCTCTTAGCCTTGAGAAGATTTAAAATGCTCAATCTTCAAATTTCTTATGAAAAATTCCAGGAAAGCAGATTTAAAAGAGATTTAATTAACTTATATCATTAATTGCCATTGTTGTAGTACTTATACAAATAATCAGGCCAAGTTTATTGAAACTAAACTTATTCTGCAAATAAATTAGTCTTAATTTGCTATCTTTGGTAAAAATGAGAGTGATAGTAGAGAAAAACTATGTTTCAATAGAAACTATAAAACATACTTATGGATATTAAATTGTAGTCCTAGTAACTTCTTTAAGTTTTGTTTTTTTTAGTTGTAAACTGGACCTTGAAGTTTAGTTTCCTCACATATTTGGCTGAAACATTCTAATGTTTCAAATTGTCTCCTGTCGTTTGACCTGGAATCATTGAGAAATAAACTTGTCCTTTTCTCCTGAATCCCTGCAAAACACAATTAGATGACTTAATGCAAACTGCAGAGAAATTACCACAACAGTTGCTGTGTAAGCCCCTAAACAGCTTACCTAGACACCTGATGACATCATCAGAGACATTTCAAACTGTAAAAGATGCTTCAAGCCTGACATGTAGAAATCTTCTTGACTGGCATCCCTGAGGACTCAGAAACTGGTTTATAATTTGATCCATTCTTTAACCTTTGTTTTCTTCTGTTTCCATAGTAATATCTTCTATTAATATCCTGATGTCTTATACAATATAAGCCTAACTTTGGGAGCCCACCTGCATCAGTACTTCCTGAAATAAGCCATGGCTGTTGAACTGACCTGACGTATTCTCAAGACTGAGATTGGTTTCATGGGATATAAAACAATCTATAGCCCATCTTCTGGCATACCAAATTTCCCTGAAGGGGACTGGAAGGGTTCAGAGCAAGTCACCCTGAGATGTGTCTCTGTGGTATGCACAGGGAAGAGAAACTTCTGCCTTCCCTTAACTATCTAGAAAAATTTAAATTAGGGGTCTTGTTATCACCAGAAATAACTTTTTACTACCTATCTATAGGGCAGAACAATCTTTTAATTGCTGAACATCTGCTTTTGTTTTTCCCCCCAAGATTTTATTGGGGAATTGAGGGAGAGGAATAGCGTTGGGGAATCAGGGAAGGAGAATAGACAAGTTACTGTCCTTTTGTTCTTCAGTCTAGTTGTGGAGGACGTTGCTTCACTGGCCCATGTTGGTATCATCATTGCACTCTTCCCGGATGAGGCAGATTGGTCGCCGGCCTCTGGATGGTCGCTCACCACGGCTATTGGCTGCTCACGCTGGCTGCCAGCCGCACATGCTGGCTGCCAGCCACTCATTGTAGCCCATGGCAGCCCACTGCAGCAGGGGCTGCAGCCTACACCTTCACCAGGGCTCACACAGCCCAGCTCCAGGTGGAGCTGTTGTTCACCATCTTAGCTGTAGAGGGCAGTGTCACTGGCCCTCATATGTGGGATACGAACCGGGGCCGCTGGTGTCCCAAGCCAGCTCTTAACCAATGCGACACTCGGCTGGCCTGAATATTTGCTTTTCTTATTATCCTGCAAAGGACCTTCCTCTCCTCTGAAGCCTCAAGGCGCCTTACCTCATTCTTAGCTCAGAAAGCCATATTCCCTTTTTGTCTCTGACTTGCATGTACATGGTATTCCCATATGTATGTATATAATTAAATTCGGTTATTTTCTCTCATTAAGCTATTTAGTCATTAGGTCAGCTGAAAGAACCTTGAGGGGTAGAGGAGAATTTCTTCCTCCTCCAAAATTTCAATAGGTTTCCACATATTTCCCAACTTCACTTACTTGTTTTATTTATTTGTTTTTATTAAAAAATAATCTTTACCAGATCATGATAGTTTTCAACCTTTGGTGAAATAATTTGTAAGTTTTCTATCAACCTGGGATTATTGATCAATATTTATTCTAGTATTGCTGTGATGACATGTTTTTCAAACTCTTCGAGTCATCAAAAATTTATGGGTTTTGTTTTTTTGTTTTTGTTTTTTTTAAGAGGGCAGTGTCACTGGCCCTCCTATGTGGAATCCGAACTGGGGCCACTGGCTTACTAAGCCAGCACTTAACCAATGAGCCACTTGGCTGGCCTAAAAAATTTATGTTTTTGCATTGGTGTATGATTTATTTTGCTGAAATAGTGATCTACTGTAATTTTTAGTCATTTAGCTCAACACATTATTGAAAGAGCAAACAATTTGAAAAAACACTTTTATCCTATACAAAATTATTTCAAATATTTGTGCCTATTGCTGTCCCATTTACCTGTTTGTTCTTTAACCATTACCACGTGTCTTCTTTAGTTTTCTATATTCTTTCTTTGGTTTTATCTGTTTTTTTCCCTCATATATAAGAAAGCCTTGAATTTTCTGATTTTGTTCTAGGAAGCAGTTGTTGTTTAAACTCTCTTGTCTTTGCTAATGATTCTTTTATTATATTTGACTTTCTGATAAATTATCTTATAACTTTTAATTAATCACAAATTTGATTCTTCCTTTTTCATATACATAATTTATGGATTTCCTTTTTCCTTCCCTCCTTCTGTCTTTTCCTCACTCTCTTCTTCCTTTGTCCTTCTATTACTCCCTCCCTCACTCCACCTTCCTTCCTTTCTTCCTTCTCTGACTAAAACTTCCTAAATGATGTTGAACAACAGCAGACCATGAGGCAGTCTTATCTTGTTTATATTATATTCTTCATGACTTTAATGTGTACAGCTAGGTTTGCTTTTGCTTTTGTTACCCATTTAAAAAAATATTTGCTATTGGTTTTACTCACATTCTTTCTGGGCCAAATGCAAGATAGGAATTAAAGCTTTGTAAACTGTGTACCAGTATCTCGTGCACCTCCCTAAGATGTGTGTAGGGTAGGTCGAAAACTCTTTCCTCTTTTTCTGTTTACTTTCTAGGTGAGCCAGTGAACTGCTTGGTAATTTGTCTTCACTAAGTTTAACCTCATCAGTACTATGTTTTCCAAAAATTCTTGAAGTCACCTTTCTCTGATATCTCTTATTTTATTTCTTTAGAATTTCAATAAGAACTTGGTAAAAAAAAAAAAAAGTCAGTTCAACTAACCACTTATATCAGTTAATGGTTCTGTTAAAAATAAAATATCTTCAATTCTCCAGTGTCAAAGCATAAGTGAGACTTTCCTTAATTAATAAAGAAAGGTGAAAATGATGCACTAATATACAGCTCTTATTACACATCAATGATGACAGCTCTTTTGTAATTGTTATCTTAATTAGCTTAATTAACATTAGTTAAGAGCTTTGTTTCTGCAGTGAAAATAGGTATATTAATAGGTTGTCTCTTTCCCAAAGTAAAAACTAAGCACATGTGTTGAAGGTGTGCTTTTCATTACATTTATTCTATAATTTCCTTTTTTTTTTTCTTATGTTGACAAAGAACCTTCCTAAGAAATAATGTTGGGTTTTAGGTCAACACTGTATACCAATTAGAAAAAACAAACAAATGAAAAAAAACAACTCATTATTCTCTCTAAATAACAAGATTTTATCTAATGGGACCATTGTAGTTTTATGCATATCAATGCCTGATTTTTCAAAATATTTAATATCCTGTTCAATGTTTTGTAGTACTAAATTTTATTGTGTCTTTCACATTGAAATGCTGTCATTGTTTGAAGCATATTTTTGGCAACATGGAGTTGTTACATTCCATGGTAACCATGGAGGCTGAGAGAAAAGAGAGACAGCTCTTCTTACTTATGGAGCTTATACTTGAATTTTTGTTTTGGTGTTTTTTTTTTTTAATTTTAAAGCCCACCTCATGCAAATTTCCTATTTGTTCCTCTGCATGAGGTGGGCTTTAAAATTTTTTTGTAATGTTTGATGAAACTAGATTAGTTTCTCATATGAAATGGATTCCACAGAGCACTGAGAAGTTCTTTTCTCAGTTGTTAACATGCTTTTAAACTTAGCTCCAAACTCTAAATGAATTTGAATGCTGTCTGCAATCTATATCACTGCACCCACTTTCATTCTCACACCCTTCTTTTAGACACGTTATATCTCATTTATTCCTTCAATGGATAATTCAGTCTCTAATGTGAGAAAGTAATTTGATTTGTACTAAATAAACTTTATCTTCAATTTTACATTTTTTCCAGCTTTATAAGGAATAATTGACAAATGAAAATAGTATATATTTGAGGTATATAATGTGATATGTTTACATGCATATACATTGTGAAACGATTACCACAATTGAGCTAATAACACATCAATAAATTCACATAGTTGCCATTATTGTGTGTGTGGTGAGAATACATAAGATCTACTCATAGCAGATTTAAAGTATAAAATACAGTATTATTGACTGTAGTCACCATGATATAGATTTCCAAGCAAGATAGAAGAGGTAAATGCTGTGCTTACCTCCTCTCAGGACCACATCACTTACAACTAAACCATAGAACAACCATCATTGAGAATCACCTGAAGTCTAGCTGAACTAAAGCCCTACAACTACAGAGATACAGAAGAAGCCACCTCAAGGCTGGTAGAAGGGGCAGAGACACAGAGCAGGCTGGTCGCACACCCACATGTAACCATTAAAAAATCAGAGGGATATCTTTGCTGCAGAGGTCACTCCCCCATTCCCCCCGGCCCCAGAGCGAGAGGTCCCAGCCCTACTCCAGCTCAGGTTTTAAGTGCTGGGGAGAGAAGTTCCCATAATTTCTGGCTGTAAAAACAACCAGATTGTGGTTGAGTGAGGCAGAGGGTGGCTGTACTCCCACGTACTCCTCTTAAAGGGACTGCACACAAATTTACTCACTGATAGACTCACTTGCTTTGAGCTCCAGCATTGTGGTAGCAGCTTGAAAGACATCAGGGACACACAGAAAGGAACTGAATTGTCTAGTTTCAGGGTGAAGTCCAGAGGGGCAGCTTGCTCCCTGAGGGAGGAGCTGGTGGAAGCCATTGTTTCTTTGTCGAGTCCTCCATACTCCATGCATGCAGATGCAGGCAGACATCATATCTGAGTCTCTATCAAATTGCTATCACCTTTTGTCTGTTCTACCCTTGTGATTCCCTGAGACCCCACCACACCCAACTTTTGGGCTCAACCAAGCCACTTCCAGACAGACAAACAACCTGTCTTAGCTCATGCTGCAGACTTTCATTAAATCTCTCAAAAGTTTAAAAAACCCAAACAAGCAGCATCTGGCTTCAGAGTGTCCCATACCTCTCGCTGAGCAGCCTAAGCCCAGCACAAGCAACAGCTGGACTTGGTAAGAGGCTTGGCCTCTCAATCACATCCAAGCCCAGTGCACATGATAGCCATCTTTGGATTGCTTTGTGGCTTATACCAGGTGGCCCAAGGCAGGTCACAGGCTGTGGCTAAACTTGGCCTGCAGCAGGTTCCCTTCCAGGAGGCCCCAGGGCTGGCATGCCTGGTGGACAGCTTTGGATCAACCCAGATAATTACCTGACCACCTTCAAGCACAACACATACAAAGGGCAGACGGGGCAGGCACCAGAGCCCTGGTAAAGTGAACCCTACTCTGTAGGGTCAGCCATTGCACCACAGCTCCTGCTCTGTAGTCACAGCCAGTCCTCACAACCAATCAGCCTGAGGGACAATCTCTCCCATTAATGTCCAAACAGCAATGAAGTCTCAACTACAATAGGAAGGCATATACAACCCCACAAGGGACACACCTGGCGCACTCAGCTCAGGTGACCAGGGAGACTGTACCATTGGGTCCCACAGGATAACTACTATAAAAGGTCACTCCGCTAAGATTGGGAGGCATAGCAGGCTTGCCTAATACATAGATACAATTACTGAGTGGCAGCCAAAACTGGGAAACAAAGAAACATGTTCCAAATAAAAGAACAGAACAAAGCTCCATAAAAAGATCTAAACAAAATAGAGACAAGCAATCTACCAGATATAGAGTTCCAAACATTGGTTTTAGGACTACTCAGTGATCTCAGAGGGAACTTTAATAAAGAGATAGGGAACATAAAATTGGAGATAGAAAAACAAAAAAGAACCTGTCAGAAATGAAGACTGAAATGAAGAATACATTAGAGGAAATCAAGAGTAGATTATATGAAGCTGAGGATCGAATCAGCAATTTAGAAGATAAGGTAGCAGAAAACACCCAAATCAGAACAGGAAAAAGAAAAAAGAACCTCCCCTCCAAATGAGGATAGTTTAAGGGGCCTCTGGGATAACATCAAGCATACAAGTATTTGCATCATAGGGGTACCAGAAGGAGAAGAGAGGGAACAAAGAATTGAAAACCTATTTGAAGAAACAATGACTGAAACTTCCCTAACCTGGTGAAGGAAATAGACACACAAGCACAGAGTCCCAAACAAGATGTACCCAAGGAGGCCCACACCAAGACACATCATAATTCAAATGCCAAAGTTTAAAGTTAGAGAGTCTTAAAAGCAGCAAGAGAAAAACAGTGAGTTACCTACAAGGGAGCTCCCCTAAGATCATCAGCTGATTTCTCAACAGAAACTTCTCAGGCCAGAAGGGAGTGGCAGGACATATTTAAAGTGATGAAAAACAAAGCCTACAACCAAGATTACTCTACCCAGCAAAGCTATCATTTACAATCAAAGAACAGATAAAAAGCTACCCAGACAAGAAAACTCTAAAAGAGTTCATTACCACTAAACCAGTATTATAAGGAATCTTAGAGGGACTTCTTAAGGATGAAAAAAAAAAAAGATAAAAAATATGAATAATACAATGGCAATAACTACATATCTATCAACAATTACTTTCACTGTAAATGGATTAAATGTTCCAATAAAAAATAAGGGGCTGAATGGATAAGAAAACAAAACCCATACATATGTTGCCTACAAGAAACTCCCTTCAGATTGAAAGACACACACAGACTGAATATAAAGGGATGGAAAAAGGTATTTCATGAAAATGGAAACAGCAACAAAAAAAGCTGAGGTAGCAACACTTGTACCAGACAAAATAGACTTTAAAACAAAGGCTATAACAAGAGAAAAAGAAGAACCCAGTAATCCCGCTTCTGAGTATTTATCCAAAGAAACCCAAAACGCTATTTTGAGGGGACATGAGAACCCATATGTTCACAGAAGCATTGTTTATAATGACCAAGCTGTGAAGGCAGCCTGGGTATCTGTCAATAGAAGAAAGGATAAAGAGGAAATATCCATATATACAATGGAATACTGCTCAGTCAGTGAAGGGAATGGGTTCTTGCCATCTGTGGTGGCATGGATGGACTTGGAGGGTATCGTGTTGAGTGGACAATGTCAGACAGTAAAAGGCAGATGCAATATGATTTCACTTATATGTGGAATCTAAAGAACAAAATAAACAGACAAAACAGAAACAGACTCATAGATACAGAGAACATTTTGATGGTTGCCAGATGGGATGGGGTTAAGAATGGCTGAAAAGGGGAAGAGATTAAGAAATACAAATTGGTTGTTACAAAGCAGTCATGGGGATTAGGGTATAGCATAAGGAATATAGTCAGTAATATTGTAATAACTATGTATAGTGTCAGATGGGGTGATAGATTGGAGGAGGCTTGGGGACAGGGTGAAACAGGTTAAAAGATGAAGAGTACAAATTAATAGTTACAATATAGTCATGGGAATATAAAATAAAGCATAGGGAATATAGTTAATAATATGGTCATAACTATGCATAGTGCCAGGTGGGTACTAGAGTGGTCAGGAGGTTCACTTCTTAAATTATATAAATATCTAGCCACTATGCTATATATCTGAAATTAATATAAAATTATATTGAATGTCATAATAAGGTGTAAAAAAATAAAAACCTGAAACAAACAAATAAACACAAAAAAATCCAAAAAAAAAAAAAAGGTATATCATATATAATTGCCTTAGTAGGCGATTAAACGTAGTTTTGTGCTAAGTACAGTCTATGATATTGGCACAATGATGAAATTGCCTAAGTTGAATTTCTTGGAAGTATTCCTGTCGTTAAGCAACACATAACTACAGTTTTCTTAACAGTAAAACTACAGGTTAGGTAGGACATCATAGTGCAGCAGGCCCAGAATGCAGATTGGATACACCACACTTCATATGCATAACAATGCTTGGACTTGGGACTTTAGGGTCTATATAGGTCTTTGTACTAACGAGTCTTTAAGCTGTCCTCCAGTTGTATTTATCCATAATGGTGGCCTTCAAATATCTTGTTCACTTATACCCTAAAAGAAATTTGCAAAACAATGTACCTAAACACAAGTTTTTCTTCATAAATTTAAATAATTGCACAGGATATAATATCCAGAATATAATAAATATTTATATTTTTTAAAGAAGACTATTATATCACACATTTAAATATTACCAATGGGAATTATGTATCACATAATTTGATATCAACTGTCATCTCAATTTTTAAAAAAATACATGAACAAGCTCTTTTTTAAAAAAATGTGCTACTGTTGGAGAAATACACATATAGTTCAATTGAACAGCATAGGGAAACTAAAAATAAATTTACATAAATATATGCAATTAACTTTTGAAAAAGTTGCAAAAGCCATTTAATAAAAGAGGGGTAGCTTTTTAAATAAATGGTGCTAGAGCCATTGGTCATCCACAGGCAAACAAATAAATCTCTAAGGAATTCACACTCCTTATACAAACATTACCACAAGTAAATCAGGAACATAAATGTAAAACTTAATACTATAAAACTTCTAGAAAAAATATAGGATAAAAATCTTTGGAACCTAGGATTAGGCAAAGAGTTCTTAGGCTTGATTTCAAAAGAAGCACTTAATAATGAAAATTCATAAAAGAAAATTTGATAAATCAGACTCAGCAAAATTTAAAAAGTTTGGTCTCTGAAAAATTCTGTTAAGAGAAGGAAAAGATAGGCCATAAAGAAAAAATGATAATTGGGACTCCAAAAAAAATCTTTAAATTTTCCTTTGTGAAAGATTCTGTTGTGAGGATGAAAAAATAAGCTACAGGCTATGAGAAAATATAAAGAATTCTCAAAATTCAACAACAATCTAATTAGAAAATGTGCAAAAGATATGAACAGACATTTTACTGAAGAAGAGATATGAATATCAAATAAGCCCATGAAAAGGTGTTTAACACCTTTTTGTCATTGAAGAAATGAAAATTAAAACCACAATTTGAGAGAAATCCAAGATGGCAGAGCAGATAAACACTGTGTTTGTATCTTTCCATGAATACAGTAAAATTACAACTAAATATAAACCTGGAGAACCATCTGAAGTCTACCAAACAGAAGTCTTATGATTAAAACGGTAACAGCAACAAATAAGAAGCCATATTGAGACTGGTAAGAGCGGCAGAAATGCTGAACAGGCCCCAAACCTCCCTGTGGCGGTTGAAAATAGAGAGGGATATCTCAGCTGAGGAGGTTCTCCCCGGAGGAGCGAGGGACCCCAGCTCCCGACACCAGGCTCCTCAGCCCAGAGTACTGGTGTCTAGAATAGGAATCCCCACAACATCTGTGAAAAACAGTGGAGATTCCGACCATCCAGGTGGGATGGAAGGCCTTCGGAAACCCAGACATCCTCTTAAATGGCCCACTCACTCGTTCATAGGCACTCACCGTAAGTTCCATCGGTGGGGCGGTGACAAGGGAGGTGTCAGAGACATACAGAGGTGCAGACTGAGGTGTGTGGCTGTGGAGGGACGACTGGAGGACAGTCAGCATTTTCCCTGTGTGGGAAACACCTCTGAACCTCTGGCAGGCCAACGCCATCTTTCCTATGTTGAGCCCACCCCCACAGGCTAAATCTGAATCTGATTGGCCTGGTGAGCTTGGCCGCTCCCCTCTGCTGACTCACTAGGACTCTGCCCCACCCAATTCCTCCCAATGCCTGAAGCACTTTCTCTGGGAGCAACCAGCCCTGGCTGCATTGCACTCTTCCTTGGAAAACTATCAGGCCTAGCTATTTGCGGAGTTACTTCACACCCTGTACTGGTGGTAGATATCCTCAGATTGTAGCATGGCCTCAACCACATACCTCCAGGTTTAGCACAAGCTGTGAACAACTGGATAGCTTTGTAGCTCCTACCAGTAGTCCCCGACAGTCAAGGTAGTAGGTGACCTGGGCCTGCACTGGAGCCCCTCCTAAGAGGCCCCAGAACCAACATACTTAGAGGTTGGTTTTAGACCACAGCAGAGAACTGCCCAATTAGCACCACAAGTGGCACACACAACAGGTGGTCTCAAAAAGGCACCAGAACCTGCTGAGGTGAATCCCACTCAGTGATGTAAGCCCCCCATACAGCAGCCCATGAACTGTGGATGTTGCCAAACCCAACAGCCAGTCAGCCTGAGGGTCAATACCACCCTCTGAAGGGACTGGCATGAAGTATTCAATGGGATGAAAAGTAAGGACCTACAACCAAGATTACTCTACCCAGCAAAGCTATCATTTATAATCGGACAGATAAAGAGCTTTCCAAACAAGAAAAAACTAAAGGCAGTTCATTATCGCCAAACCAGTATTACAAGAAATGTTAGAGAGACTTCTTTAAGATAAAAAAAAAAAAGAAAATAATATGAATAATAATTATGAATGGCAATAGCTACATATCTATCAATAATTATTTCCAATGTAAGTGGATTAAATGCTTTAATCAAAAGATATAGGGTGGCTGAATGAGTTAGAAAACAAAACCCTTACATAAGCTGCCTACCAGAGACTCACTTCAGATTTAAAGATACACACATATAGAAACTAAAGAGATGAAAAAGATATTTCATGGGGAAACAAAACAAAACAAAATGAAACAAAACAAAACTGGGGCAGCAATATTTAAACCAGATAAAACAGACTTTGCTTATTTATTTACTTAGTTGGTTATTTAGTTTGGTTGAAATAAATTTATTTAATAAGTCTCAGCTAATGAGGATACCTTTCAGTTTTGATTTAAACCATTTGCCTAGTTATTGTTGTGGTTATTTTTAAATTTAATTTTACTTTTTTATATTAGTTTCAGGTGTACAAAACAACATAATGATTAGACATTTGTAACCCTCACCAAGTGATAACCCCCCTCCCAGTCTCTTACCTCTCTGATATCGTATAGAGCTGTTATAACACCATTGACTATATTCCCTATGCTGTACTCCATATCCTGGGAGATATATATATAAAAATTTATACACATTTTTAAGAAAGGAAAAAACGGTATAAATTTTAATACTTAATACATATTGATAACAAAAGATGAATGAATACAAGTCACACTTGACTTCTGCAATTACAAGAGGTGCTCAAAGTGATTACCATCAACATAATTTTAATAGTTTTTTTCTTTCTTAAAATGTGTACAGATTTTTTTGCTCTCTCTCTCTCTCTCTCTCTCTCTCTCTCTATATATATATATATATATATATATATATATATATATGTAATTATAGTTGACATTCAGTGTTATTCTACTTGAGCTTCAGGTGTACAGCACAGTTGTCAGCACCTACAGTCTATGAAGTGATCCCCTTGAGAAGTGCAGTACATTTATACAATGGAGTATTACTCTACCAAAAAAAAAAAGAATGAAATATTCCCATTTGCAACAACATGGATGGACCTAGAGAATATTATGCTAAGTGAAATAAGTCAGACAAAATACACTTTAAAACAAAGGCTATAAGAAGAGACAATAAAGGGCCCTGTAATACTACTTCTGGGTATTTATACAAAGAAATCCAAAATGTTACTTCGAGGACACCTGTTCATTGCAGCATTGTTTACAATGGCCAAGATGTGGAGGCAGCCTGGGTGTCCATCAATAGAAGAATGCATAAAGAAAATGTGGTACGTACATATGAGGTAGGACAATTAAGTTCATTAACTCATCCTAGAAAAAGTGCTACATACCTCATTACTGAATAGCACCATGGTCACCTCAAAGTACTCCTCTTGGGAAGCTATACACCAATAC
The DNA here is from genome assembly GCA_033961575.1 of Aselliscus stoliczkanus. Lineage (NCBI taxonomy): Eukaryota > Metazoa > Chordata > Mammalia > Chiroptera > Hipposideridae > Aselliscus > Aselliscus stoliczkanus. The sequence continues at coordinate 126,502,162 of CM066733.1, forward strand.
CAGTGCCTAGTTCACCCTTCAAAGCAATTTTGGAACTCTTTTTCTGGAATGGCCATCAGAGCTGTCATATTACCCTTGATGTCCTGAATGTCATCAAAACGCCTTCCTTTCAATATTTCCTTTATCTTTAGGTAAAGAAAGAAGTCATTGGGGGCCAGATCAGGTGAGTAGGGAGGATGTTCCAATACAGTTATTTAGTTACTGGCTAAAAACTCCCTCACAGATAGTGCCATGTGAACTGGTGCATTGTCATGACGCAAGAGTCATGAACTGTTTGTGAAAAGTATGGTCATTTAACTTTTTCACACAGCCTTTTAAGCACTTTCAAATAGTAAACTTGGTTAACTGTTTGCCCAGTTGGTACAAATTCATAATGAATAATCCCTCTAATATCAAAAAAGTTTAGCAATATCATTGCAACAAGTTCGCAAACTTAATTGTCAGATCTTGTACAATGGAATATTGTTCGGCCATGGAAGGGAATGGGTTCTTGCCATCTTCAGTGGCATGGATGGACCTTGAGGATGTTGTCTGAGTGGAGTATATCAGGCAGAGAAAGACATATGCATGTGATTTTGCTTATATGTGAAATCTAAGAACAAAATTAACAAACGAAACAGAAAGAAATCATAGATACAGAAAACAAATTGATGGTTGCCAAATGAAGGAGGTTGCAGGTGTGGGTGAAAAAAAGGAAAGGGATTTGAAGTGCATATTGTTTTTTGCAAGGTAGTCATGGGGATGTAAGGTATAGCATAAGGAATATTGTCAATAATATTGTAATAACTATGTACGGTGTCAGATGAGTACTATTGATAGAGTTGTTGGGGTGATAGATGGGAGGGAGCAGGAGGCGGGTTAAAAAGTGAAAGGATTAAGAAGTAAAAATTGATAGTTACAAAATAGTCATGGGGATGTAAAGTAAAGCATAGGGAATATAATCAATATATGATAATAATTTATGTATAGTTCCAGGTGGGTACTAAACTAGTCAAGGAGATCACATCTTAAATTATATAAATGTCTAACCACTATGCTGCACACCTGACATTAATATAAAATAATATTCAATGTCAATTGTAATTGAAAGATTTAAAAATGAGGGGAAAGATGAAGTGGAATAAGATGTCCAAATTTCCAGGTATATATAGTAACAAATAAGTCATGGGGATATAACGTACAACATGGGGAATATAGTCAATAATATTGTGATAGCATAGTGCGGTGTCAGATAGTTGCTTGACTTAGCATGGTGATGACTTCTTTAGGTATATAAATGTTGGATAACTATACTCCTGAAACTAATATAATGCATGTTAGCTATATTTTTAATAAAAATCTTTAAATAGTTAAATAAAATAAAACCACAATGAGATATCACTGCATGCCTACCATAACGGCTAAAATAAAAAATAGTTTGATAACACGAAAACTAGTAAGGATATGAGAAACTGGATTATTCATATGTTGCTGGTGGGAATGTAAAATTGTACAACCACTCTAGAAAATAATTTGGCAGTTCCTTTTAAAACTAACAATGGACTTACCACATGACCCAGCAATTAAACTCTTAGGCATACATCTTAGCAAACTGACAACTTATATTCTTACAAAAAATTGTACACAGATGGTCAGAACAGCTTCATTTATAAAAACCAAAGACTATACTTGCCAAAATCCCAAATGGATAAACAATCTGTATATCTATGCCATAGAATTCTACCCATCAATAAACAGAAACAAACTCTGATACATGTAGCAATTTGAGTGAACCTCAAGGATATAATTCTTTGTTTCAAAAAAGCCAGTCTCAAAAGGAAACATGCTGCACGATTCCTTTTATTTAATATTTGTGAAGTAACGGATCTCTAGCAATGAAGAATAGATTAGTCATTGCCAGGGGTCAGAGTGGGGAAAGGGGTGGGTTGAGTGTGGCTATAAAGAGGTAGAATGAGGGAGCTTTGTGGTGATATTATAATGAAGTATCTTGATTGTGGTGATGATTAGACAATGCTACACAAGCAATGAATTTGCATAAAGATACATACATACATGTACAGGCACACAAATGAGTACAGGGGGAACTGGTAAAATCTAAATAAATTATATGAATTGAACCAATGTCAGTATTATGATCATGGTAATGTAAAATGTTAACCTGGGGGAGTTTAGGAACCTCCCTGGATATTTCCTTGCACTTCCTATGAATAGATAATTACTGCAAAATAAAAAGTTTTTAAAACAGGTTCGAATATATGTTGTTTCGTTATATATGACCAGATCCCTCTGTGAGGTTATATTATTTTGCCCTGTTAACGATAATGAAGATTCTAAATTGCCTTGCTTTTTGTTAATTTAAAAGTAGAGAAATGATAAATCAGTATGTATTTAAGTTTCATTTCTCTTATGAATATGCTAACACAAAGAATATAAGCGTCAAGGCAGATTCACATGAATCACAAATCTTTCCCAATCTCAAGCTTAATTAATGATTTTTAAGGATTAAAGCAAGAAGCAAATGCAGACAAAATTTATTTTTGGAAGGCAACACCCTTTCAGATGCTGCATCCTAATTGTCTTTTCCTCCTGCTCTAGTGTGCAGTTTGAATTCTGATTAACGGACATATTCTGAACAATGTATGCAAATACACTGTTCTCAGAAGCAGTGATTTCAGTTTTTGGGCCTCCAGTTTTATGCTCTGTTACTAACACAGAAAAAAACACCTACAAGGTTAACTTCCATTACTAGCTCTGCATCCTAAATCCATAAATTCTACGTTTATTTGCAATAAGCGATCTAAATAGGCCTGATCCATCCTGCCCAGTAAAAGCATCTTTTAGGGGCTGGCCGAGTGGCGCGTTGGTTAGGAACTGGCTTGGGACACCAGCTCTGAGCAACGGGGCCCTGGTTTGGATCACAAATATGAGGGCCAGTGACACTGCCCTCTCTAGGTAAGATGCTGAACAACAACTCCACCTGGAGCTGGGCTGCTGTGTGTCCCCCGGACGGCATAGCTATAGCACCTGCTGCACTGGGGTGCCATAGGCTACAGTGAGTGGCCAGCAGCAAGCACGAGTGACCTGCAGCCAGTGTGAGCTGCCAAGAGCTGCTGTGAGAGGCCGTCCAGAGGCCGGTGACCGATCTGCCTCATCCGGGAAGAGCGCAATGATGATACCAACATGGGCCAGTGAAGCAATGTCCTCCACAGCTAGACTGAAGAACAAAAGGACAGCAACTTGTCTGTTCCCCTTCCCCAATTCCCCAACGCTGTTCCCCTCCCCCAATTCCTCAATTAAAAAAAAAAAGCATCTTTTATACAGTAAATCCTAGTTGTTGTTTCATCACTAGCTTGTCTACTGGAAGATGTTTTAGGCTATTGACAGATGTTTAAACAGAGCTGTTCTAAGTGTATCATAACTTAGGGCCTTCTGCTTAGGAAGGGATGAGACACAAGCCTCTGTTAATTTCCTTCCTAATTCAGTGGAGCATTTTTGCATGTTGAAGTCACATTTGAATACATTTTTGGTGAACTTCTCTTTCATGTCTTTTGCCTTTTTAAAAAATTTGGTCTTTTATGTTTTCCAGTTGATTATTAAGATTCTCGTTCTTCCACTCTCAAATAAAAGTGATATTCTTTGCCTATGATTGCCATTATTTTTTTCCCATTTTGACATTTGGCTTTTTACTTTGCATATGTATGTATGCAAACCCACATGTACATACATATCTAAATTTATTTCTGTACATATCAATCTGTATATGTGTGAAATGTGAGTTTGTACTATCTCTGACTCTAAGCCAGTGCCAACGTTTCATTCTAGACTTCCCCTGGCCCCCACTCTTGTACTTATTTGTATCTTTTTTCTCTGATGGTAATAATACTAGCCTTATTATCTACAGATAATGCTTTGTTGGTCAACCTAGTATACATGTAATATAACATAGTTTCCGAATTACTACCCTGAATGCCTATGAGAAACAAATACAAAATAGTGTGTGTACAGCTATCTTTAGCTTTAGAGTATCCAGGCCATGTGCTAAAATTACTCAGGGCAACGTTTCCCGCCTTCTTCTGTGAGGTTATGCATTTGTAATACCCTTATAATGCTTTTAGTTTTATTTGTCACAGTCTTTGTCTTGGGTTTCACAGCTACTACTGAAAAAGCAGCTCTTTGCCTAGGTGGCCTCTGAAATCTGGAGGCCCCATATACCTCATTTGGGCCTTCTGCTCAGACGCATTTACAGAGTGACCAGAAAAACTTCTCATTTTAGTGAGATCCAGAACAACAGAACACTCTGCCACTAGTCTAGGCTGCCACGCAATCTGCTTTGTTGTTTGACTCATTTGATCCTACAGATCAATGGGCTGGAAGTATCAGTGTAAGAAAAGGATGCTATGTGGAGGCTTTGGCAGGCCCCTCTATGTGAATCACAGTCCAGACTATTAGGATTTTGTATTAAAGCTGTGGAATCCTCTGCAAATAATGACTTTCCTTTTGAGAATCAGTTTTTCCCTTGTTACTGGCTCTTATATGCCTGCCCATGATCTAACAGTTTACCATGTAACCTGACTTACCCATCAAGAAAGGATATGGTCTGACCACCAGGCCCATCAGCAAATTGAAGTGGTATATAACAAATGATTTTGAGCAGGTCCTGAAAATGCAAGCAAGCTGCTGGAGAAAGTAGCTCAGATACCCATGACCCGTACACCTTCTGCTTTTTCTCTCATGCCTTGCTTCTGGCTTCATGCACAATTTCTTTCATAGACCAGTTGGCTCAGAGAAAATAATTGAGTTTGATTTATAGAGGCTTCTGCAGGATATACTGGCACTACTTGAAAGTACAGAGCAGAAATAGGCTCATGCTATGGAATTCACTGTACTTACCATGTTCTATCATCCTGAAGTAGCTGGAATTATCTTTGAAAGATCAGTTACCATACCAAATAGGTGAGGGCACCTTGTGTGGCTGGGGCAATGTCCTCCAAGTTTGGTATATGCTGTATAATCAAAGACTAATTTATGGTGCTATTTCTCCTATAGACATGATTTACGATTTCAGAAATCAAAGGGTGAAAATAAAGTGTCAATTCTCATTGTTATTCCTAACGATCCACTAACAAACTTTTGCTTTTGTGTCTGAGATTTTCGGCTATTCTCATCTTGTGGTCTTAATTTCAAAGGGGGAATATTTTCTTCAGGGGACACGATGATATTTCATTTAAATTGGAGGTTGAGACTGTAAGCTGGCCACTTTAAGCTCCTCATACCAGTAAATGTACAGGAAGAGACGAAAGTGAAGATAGCTTGCTTATCCTTAAGTGGGGCAAGAGTAAAAATCTGGGTGGTTTAGTTAACATTTGTAAATTTCTCAAATTCATTGTTCCTTTTTAAAACTGGGATAAAACTCAAGTCTGTCATGTTCCTCTCCTGGGTTTTAGGCATTGCCTCCTTTAGGGGTTGTTTTGAATCCTGCCTCCCAGACTCCCTCCTTTTAAACTGACTCAGTTCTCTAAGGACGTTCACACATTTTGTGACCCTAAGGATTGTGCTGTGTTGCTGATATTCAGATTCTCTGTTCTGAGTCCTCATAGTGCTTCAGTTCCATTTTTGTCAGATCTCTACAGAGCTCCTCCATCTGTGATTTCAAGTCACCACAAACTGATCATGCCCAAGACTGAACCCATCACCTGGGGATGCAAGCAAGTCTGTTTTGTGAACGTTCCTCTTTCTGTTAGGAGAATAAGGTCTTTTTCAGTTTTGTCACTCCTTTAGACAACTTTATCCCTTCTTGCCTCTTTTAGAGCCAATTCTAGCAGCCTGCCTTTTTTTCCTTTAAAGAATATTTGTTTTGCCTCCCTTTATCCTTCCTTCATCCATGTTTGTACCTCATACTTGGGGGAGTTCTAAAATGTCCAAGCTGGTTACACTGATTCCATTTTCTTCCTTTAGTTAGTCTAACACTTATTCTTGGGAAGAATCCTGAGCAAAAACACTGTTTGTTTGGTTTTGTTGTTGTTGTTGTTTTTCATATCTCTTTCTTCAAGAAACAAAGTAATTCTAAATTTCTTACTGTTTCAAACACAATTCCTTGGTCTTCTTACCCAATACTGCAATTAATTAATCCCTTGAGTACACTATGTATTTCTGCTCTGGCTGGGCCTTTCTTTCTTCTATCCTGCTTCTTTGTTATCTCTCTCTCTGTGTCTCTCTCTCTCTCTCTCTCTGTCTCTCTCTGTCTCTCTGTCTCTGTCTCTGTCTCTGTCTCTCTCTCACACACACACACACACACACACACACACACACAATCACATGCACATGTCGCACATCACAGTATTTTCAAACTCAGGTTTTTCTTAACCTCATTATATTTTTTCCTACCTGGATTACTATTTTTTTTATTTTATTTCATCCATTCAAATTCTATTTAAATTTTTAAGATTTAATTCAATTCTCATTTCCTTCAATGATTTCTCCACCATACAATATTCTCTCTCCTTGGTAAATATCATCACATTACTAGCCAGTGTCTTATACTTTGGCTTCTTATTGTCCAATGGTTGGTTTATACTTAGCTTTCTTCTCCAACCATGTCCTAATTCTTTGAGGGAGGTGATGGAAACTCCCCTTAAATTCCTTGTATAGTCTTCAAAGCCCTTCGAATTAAACTATTATCTTGGTAAAAATAAACGTCACCTCACCAGATAAAGTCAGTCTTCTTCCTATTCTACATTAAATTATGAAATAAATTACTAGTTGTTCAGTGCCCCTCCCTTTCTTTCATCTTTTGTTTTACTTTCATTAAAACATTTTGCCCTGCTACAAGCTCCCCATATTGTCTTGCCAGCTTCAATAAATGTTCTATTAAAATCTATCTGCTAAACAAAAAATAAAATCTATTGATACATATGACGTGATGGATAAATATCAGAATAATTATCCTTTGTGAATAAAATATTTTGTTTGATCCCACTTATACAGAATTCTAAAAAATGCAAAGCTAACTACAAGGACAGAAAGCAGAGTTGGTGCCTAGGGCAAGGGATGGTGGGGTAAGAAGCAGATAAGGAAGGAATTCCAGAGGGAAGTGAAGTGACTTTTGATGGTAATAGATATGATCATTATCTTGATTGTGATGTCTGAGTGATGTGTGCAATTTTTAAATTATGCCTCAATAAAGCTGTCTTTACAAAAATAACCTGCTAATCAAGAATGAAGCAAACATTCAATGGAACTAATTATTGGGCAAGTTCTAGACCCTCATTGCTATGTGTCACCACAGTCTTCTCCCCAGTTTTCAAAAATAACAACAACATTTTTTTCATTGGTTTTGTCACTTACCTCTTAAATCACTTTTGCTAGCCAGAACAAAAATAACTTTAGATTTATGATGATTTTTGTTCCAAACAAAACTCCTGTCTAATTCTTGAGTGTTGACACTATTTTTAAGAAGAGAAAAACTTTTACTGAGAACATTTTCCAATGCAGACTTTCTCTCCTTTATCACCCCATCAAAGAATTTCAGATACAGCAAACACAATAATTTTATACAGCCTTATATAAATAATGCATATGGTCTTACTGTTTTGTTTCTGGATGTATTCTCAGTGTTTAGAATGGAGTTTAGCACATAATACAAGTTCAACCAATAGCGGTTGATTATTGAATGCTCTAGATCTAAGTCTTTAGAGGTTGGCAATCACGTGATCAATCATTCTACTATTTACTGCAGGGCTCTCCAGGGCAGTAGTTGCTAGTCATTGGGCCATTTAAATTTATATTGATTCAAGTGAAATAAATTAAAAATTCAGTTTCTTAGTCACACCAGCCCCATGTTTGTGCCCCATAGTTATATGTGGCCAGTGTTACTATACCAGAATGTGCATGCACATAATATTTATCAAAAAATAAAGTTCTATTGGCAGGTGCTGGATACAAACTCCTGAACACAGGCGTTATTCCATAAATATTTGATACAGAAAAATCAGGAGAAAAATGGGAGCCATGGGAGAAGGAGGAGGTGGAAAAGAAGAAGAGAGAAACAGAACACATTTTAAAAAGCCTGATATCTTTTTTAGTTTACCTTGTATTGGAATGAAAAACAGTCATCCTTTCCTGACTGATTATGCAGCCATGCTGTAGAGGCAATCCCCATAAAAATTTTGTTCATTTCTGTGTGCAAAGTTTTCAGAATACTTGGCTGTATGGTTCACTTGGACTTTACAAATCCCTATTCTCTTAAAATACACCCAGGGGTCAATATATTTTTCATTCTCTACCATGTGGTCACAGACATCAGGAGGACTCATTTTCCAGAGAGGGGAATGTGAATCTGAGTTATTGGTTGTTCCAACTAAAAGAGCAGATATACAACCAACTATTACAGAGGTCCAAGAAAGATGGAGAGTAATGGTAACAAAGCTAGAGATTAAGATTATGGCGGGACTTCCACTGGAAAATTGAGGAGTAATAGTATATTTTTATATGTAGCCAATCAAACTTTGCATTCCTTTTCCTAATGATAATTGTGTGGAAATGGAAATGCCTTACCAGTGAAACTAGCGTGACTTCCTTGCAATCTGGGTTGCCAATCTGGGATTTTGTTCACATGACCTGAGATAAATTTCTTATTAAATTATTACAAGGCTATATTATAAAGTGTCAACATTCCTGTATATATTCCTTAGTGTTGCCTATATAGAAATTTGAGAGAGAGAGAAAGAGAGAGAGAGAGAGAGAGAGAGAGAGAGAGAGAGAGAGAGAGAGTCAGGTTTTCTTTTTTCTAAAATCCCTACTTACTCAAAAGAAATCTTTCAGAAGTGAATTTGTTTACTTCTCAAAGGATTGGAAATGATTGGTGTTTAGAACCTCAATAAGATGAAATTAAGTCCATTAGAATGGAATGAAGTGACTTTGTAGGCCAAGTTTCGAATTATTAGCCAGGTTCAAACAAAAGCCATTACTAGTTGGAGCTTATTCTAGAAGTTGTGTATACATTGAATAAATATTACACTAAATGTTGATACATATATTTTTTTCCTGGACTTTACCTTCTATTCTATTGCTTGGTCTGTTGTTTCCTAATATCACACTGCTTTAAGAATTGAGGCTTTAAAATATGTTTGAATATATGCTAGAACACCCCTCCAATTTTTTTTTTAATCTTCAAAGTTTTTTCTAATTATTCTGGCTTGTACTTTTTCCAGAAAGAATATAGAATCTGCTAGAAAATATAGATTTCTAAAAAAAAAAAAATCTCAATGATATTTTTATTGTGATTATATTACATTTTAGATAATCTTGGGAATGTTAACATTTTGATGAGTCTTCTTACTATGGAGCTTGTTATGCTTTTCAATTCGTTCACATATTCTTAGAAATTCCTATAAAAATGGGGATAATAACAGGTCAAAAGTGAATTAAATTTTTTTTTTTCAGTAAAATCAAGACACCACAAGTCAAAACTAAAAGCGCAACACTGCAAACATGTGTAGGTAATTACATAAGGTCACAAGGAAATAAATGGAATTTTCAAAGTCACTGCTGAGGAATAATTTTAAATGATTCACAGTTGTCATACTGACTGTGATATGGATTTCTGGTTACTTATCTCAGTATTCAGTTGGAAGATTCAAACTTCAGTAGAAGTAGTGGCCCCCCCTATCCACCGCAGTATCTCTGCTCACTGTGAATTTGGCCTTTCCATATCCATCTGAGGAGACTATTGCAGTAGCTAGATTTTATATATATAAACATTAATACAAAATTAGAGAAAATTATTTTTTTTAAATCAATGCAAGAATTAGCTGATGACATTTAATATTCATTCATTTAAAAATGTAGCAAGCTAAGAATAGAAGGGTAAATACTATCTGCAAAGGTTATCTATGAAAATCCTACACCTGATTTTACCACTTTTATTCAACATTGTACAGCAATGCAGTAGACAAGAAAATAAATTACATAATTTGAAAGGAATAAATACAATTCTCAGTATTTATGCAGTAAATGATACAAATAATATGAAAGAAAAACATCAGAAAACATATTAGAATTAATAATTGAATAAAGCAAAATACCTAGATACAGTTTTCCAAAAAAAGAAAAATCTCTTATGTTTAAATATACAAGCAAAAAAATAGATGGAAAATTAAGTTGAAAAACCAATAGCATTAACAATAATATAAAATAAACAAACATGTAGTAACAATTGCAATGAAAGATGTTAAATAAGTTGACACAGGAAGCCATAAAACATCATTGAATAATATTAAGGAAACATATAAATATTAGGTTTAATCACATGAAGAAGCTGTTTCTGTAGATCTTTTGAATATTAACTACTTCTTATGTTCAACCTAATAAATGGGAAAACTCAGTATTGAAAGATACACATTAAAGATCAATAGATTAATGTGCCACATCAAGGGCACATTCTGGGTACAGGTAATTGGATATGAATATACGTAATTTAATGCAGTTCCAAATTATTCATGTTCTATATTTATTTACTCCTCAAATGGGAAATATATAATAAGGTTTGGTTGAGGAAAACATTTACCTCAAACTGGGTATTTATGTAGATTATGCTCAATATATTACTTGTGGAAACTCTTTGCCTAAATTGAGGAAGAGGTTTTGAATTAACTATCTTGTTCTATCCTCTCAGTTCTTTCAAGGATTCATGTTTTCTGACTCTCTTTCCAAGCAACCTCCAATACAAAAAATTCTTTACTTTTCAATTTGGTATCCTTCCTCTGGTTCTTGATGCTAACTCATTTTAACCAACCACTCACTCTAGTACTTGTGTATAATCTGTTTCTGGACTGTTTAACAGCTTATTTATTCTTGTGTTCATCTTGTCTACCAGGATTCTGGCAACTCCCAGTCCTGGCCTATTCCTAGGCCTAACTCCTCAGCATGGCTTCAGTGTCACAGGCATGAATCCATGCCTTCTGTTAATGAAACCTATTTTCTGGTGTTCCTGCTTAGTGACCAGAGAACTATTTTGATTGCTAATCTAGCTGTTGAGGTACAGCCAAGATAACTAGTGACATAAGACATAAGGGAGAAGATATCAATAATAAACAGCAATTTCATGAAATGTCCTTTGGTCCTGTAGATGATGTCTAAATAGAAAAACCCAAAGAACAAGTCTAACTATTATTATGACTAATATCATTAGCAGACAGGCAAAGACAATCAAAAATGGATTATTGTTTCAATATCAATACATAGGTATACAGACCTTGTCAATGTCTTGGGATAGCTGCCTACCTCTGATGTTAGCAACTTCTCATCCTGGAGGAGTGTTTGATGTCCAAAGACAGGTGTAGGTGTCTGTTTACAGTTAGAAGCTTTTTTCCTTTGGTGTGTTTGGACAGGTTTTCACACGACTACTTAAAATTTACATTTCATTGTCTATGAATATACTGTTTGTATTATTTGCCAATCGGGCATATCTGATAGCTGAAACAATGTCACTCCATTGTTTGTTTATTCATAGTTTGCATTTCCCTAACAGCAAGGTTGAATAATTTTCTTGTGTTGATTGACAAATTTTGTCTTATCTTCTGTAACTTGACTGTTTTTGAAAATTTTTATTTTCTAACAAAGCTATAATATCACTTTGCATTTTTCTATTCCAACTTAATTTTCTATGTAGCAAAGAATTTTTTATTTTCTTTTTTCTTTTCGACCTTTGATATGTTGGCTTTTACCATGAATTTCATTATGTTTAATCAAACATGCCCATTTTTCAGTTTATGAATCTGAATAGCCATCCTTCATTTTAAGTCTCTTCCATCTCAGTTTTATGCAGATTCATATGTTATTTTCTAAATATTTTACTCTTTTATTTTTACCACATGATTTTTTAATCAAATAAATTATGTTTGTTCATTTTGACACAGAAGATTGATATCATTGCATTTAAAAAAACAAAAAGGCATACTTTTAAAAAATTTAACCAGGAGGAAAAAATAAACTTTTAAACTAATTTTACAGTAAGAGCTGAAAAATATACTTTCAAAAATAATTTAATCTATGAAGTCTACCAGCACGAATTGTATAAATTTTCAACCAATCCTTTCTGGTGATTACACCCTCTTTTAACTTCAAACCAAGTCCATACCACTATCCTATGTTTCTTTTAATCCAAGAAGACTCAATAAATATTCTTCGTAAGTGTTGTACATCATACAGATCAGCTTAGACTACTTTATTTTGCTGTATCTTTTAGGTAAAATTGACTTATTTTCATTTTGGTATACAGTTCTATGAATTTTAAGACACTCAAAAATTCATATCCATACATACATACATGATCTGACCATACAGTCAGAACACAAATGTTTCATCACCTCCCAAACTCCTTCATGCCATTCCTTTATAATAACCACTTTCAGCTATCTCTATCAATGGATTCATTACTATAGTTTTATCTTTCTGAAAACGTCATATAGACGATATCATACAATATGATATTTTTATACTGGCTTCTTTAAACCAGCCTTTGTGATTCATCAAGTTGTGTGTTCAGTAGTTCTTTCAAGAGGTTTTCTTGTTCTGTTTGTTCTTTTTCCTTCTGTTTTGCTTGTTATTTATTTATTTATTTATTTATTTGCTGAGTAGTATTCCATTAGATGGATGTATCACAGTTCTTTTAACCATTCTCCCACTGAAGAATATTTGGGCAATTAGGGTAAATGCCCAGGAGTGTGCTGTGTATGTAATTTTATTAAAACATTTTCAGAATGGCTGTTTTAGTCTGCTGGGGCTGCTTTAACAAGGTATAGGCACACCTTGGAGATACTGTTGGTTTGGTTCCAGACCACTGCAATAAAGTAAATCTCACTCTAAAGAGAGCCATAAATTTTTTGGTTTCCCAGTGCATATAAAAGTTATGTTTATACTATACTGTATACTATCAAACATACAGTAGCATTAGGTATAAAAACTTACATACCTTAATTCATAGTGATGTTGCTAACTTACAGGACAGTATTGTTTGATTTACTTTTTTTTTTCAGATAGCACCTAATTCTACAGGTTCTATAGATTCCTTGATACATTTTACATTGTATGGCATAGATAGGTGAAGAATTAGAAGTTCAATCATAGGCATCAATCATTGCAATGCATGATTAAAAATGAAAGTGGCACTTCCTCTGGAAATACCGTCCAATGTTTCTGCAGTAGCAGAAACTGGCATCTGTACGGCTTTCCCACATTGGTCTGGCCTCTCCATGTGGTCCTTAGGCAGAGGCCCCTGGTAACATGTTCTTAGATTGACCTGGAGGTAATAATATGAAGCCTTTTTGTTCTTTTCCTGGGATTCAATACTTTTGCTTCCTCCAATGCTCTTGAACAGAAAAAAAAAATTTAAACACAAAAGCCTGCCTAACAAATGGAAGCAATACATAAAACTGCCTTACCAGAGTTTTGTCTATCCAGGTCTGTAGATTTCAGCCATAACCAAAAATCCTTTCCCCAAATCCTAGTGCTCTGTTTCAGCCCTTTGCCAATTCCTAGGTTTTATAGCAAAGGAAGAAACAGAAGCAGCTTATAATTAGAAGTTTGACAGTTAGCCTAGTTGTAAAATAAATGTGTCTTATTGAAACAAGTTATAACATAATTGAATTATTTGTTGTCCTTACAGAAGAATATCCAAATTAATATGGGTATGAAAGGTGGCAGCCTATACATTAAAACATTATATTAAAAAAACTTTAGATATTGGGACTGTATTCCAGAGTTGAACATTACAAACGCCTCTTAATTTTAGGATGTGCAGAGATAGAGTGGAGAGTTAGAAGCATTAAAAAAAAAATAATTGGTTATTGAAATTTTTAGCTTTTTACAAATTCGAATTTTACTGAAAATTAGCATTAGATTAGATATGGTGTTTGAAAAGCATCCATGAAGAAAAGGGAGAAGGAAGCTTTTGAGAAAAACAGAAGCTTAGATTTATACTCTAGACAACTAGCAACATCTAGTGGTCATTCCCATGATCAACCCCTCTCTTTATTTCTATTGTTGCTTAGAATTCAGTCACATGCCAAAACCGTTGGTAGGTATTTTGAATTAAGTAAGAAAAAATAAAACAAGATAAGATAAGATAGGATAAGATAGGATAAGATAAGATAATAAGAAAATAATATAAATTGAAATCTAAGCATTAGTTTTAACGTATATAGAACATAAACATACAATACATGTACTGTTATTTACAACTGTTTGATTTATGAGCAATAGAATTTAATACATTGAGTAGTAAAGAGTGTTCAGCTACCTTACTTGTCATAAGAAGGGTTGTAACTTTGTTATACATAGGAAGGGGAGAGGACTTAATTTTACCAACTTTAACCCTAAAAGTTAAATTAATATTTTAAGAGTCTTGCTATAGATAATTATCCATTAATTTAACTGATAGAACTGGAACAGATTTTGAGCCATTATTTATTTTACTCAACTGTTTCGAATCACACAGGTGTCAATCATTGAATACACATAATCTGGCAGTGGGGGGCTCACACGCATGTTAAAAAATAACAATAGCTAATAATTAGTTAGAGGAAAAAGAAAACTTGCCTGGAGTTTTTATGTTTTCATGGCCAGTCTACAAATAAATAATTCAAGAGTTGCATACAAATTAAAAACTGTCAGGAAATGGATGATTCCTACTAACATAATTCAAACGCTCTAAAAGATTATTTATTCTAAGTATTGATAATATGATATATAGCACTGATACTGGAAATATAAACAAGATTACAGTCTAAAAACAGAGAGGAAATGGGGAACAGAGACTAATGTTTATAATGCATATTTAAAGTGCCAGACACATGGTGGTACTTGATCTGCATCTGTCATCATACTTCATTTTCATGAAAATTCTAGAGACAGATGGCATTTGCCACATACCCCTCTTCAGCCCATTTTATAGGTAAAGAAATAGAGTCTCACTCCATTGATCACATAATCTGTGACAGAGATGAATCTGAATTCAGCTCAATCTGACTCCAAAATCAGTGCTTTTAATGCTTATCAAATCATCACACGAGGTCTGACACTTAAGTTTGCATACTTGTTGCAATGATGTTGCTAATTAATCATTTTTGATATCAGAGGGATTATTCATTATGACTGTGTACCAACTGGACAAACAGTTAACCAAGTTTACTATTTGGAAGTGTTGAAAAGGCTGCATGAAAAAGTTAGATGACCTGAATTTTTCACCAACAATTCATGGCTTACATCACGACAATGCACCAGCTCACATGGCACTGTCTGTGAGGGAGTTTTCAGCCAGTAAACAAATAACTGTATTGGAACACCCTCCCTACTCACCTGATCTGGCCCCCAATGACTTCTTTCTTTACCTGAAGATAAAGGAAATATTGAAAGGAAGACATTTTGATGACATTTAGGACACGAAGGGTAATATGATGACAGCTCTGATGGCCATTCCAGAAAAAGAGTTCCAAAATTGCTTTGAAGGGTGGACTGGGCGCTGGTGTCGGTGCAAAGATTCCCAAGGGGAGTGCTTCGAATGTGACCATAGTGATATTCAGCAATGAGGTATGTAGTGATTTTTCTAGAATTAGCTCTCAAACTTGTCAAACTTCGTATACATACATACACTAAATTTAAACTCAGGACCAGAAGTTTTAAATATGAAATTAGCATTTTTTAAGTTTACTCGTTGTTTTGCAAGTCCTGAAAAAAAAAATGGCTCCAGGGTCACAGGTTGTCTTGAAAGACATACCACTGGTCAAGTGACTTCTATTCATCAGTTTACAAAGTCTTTCATGTCACACATTCATTCAACTATTATGTTAGGCACTCATGCAACTAGAGAAAGTTTGAGATACAAATCTGAGTTAAAGGTGGCATAATAAACTAAATTTATATAACATTAGAAATTTACTCATTTAAAAATCATGTACTATACACCTACAGTGTATCACTGTTGACAAACAGACTAATGACACAAACAGCCTGAATACCAGGAACTCAGTGAATATATATATACACACACACACACACACACACACACACACACACACACAAAGAGTGTTCACAGCAATGAAGATACATTATTATACTATACATGCTATAGTGGTAAAGGAGATGGGAATGGTGATGGTGTATGCTTGAATGAATCTTGCAGAATTCACAGAGATGTTTGAACTCTATGGTTCACAAGCCTGATTGAGATGAGATGAAAGAACATGCCAGTTAGAAAGAGGAGTCTAAATAAAGGCAAGAAAGAGATGAAGAAAAGTAGATGCATTTGAAGCATATTTAGAAAGTAATAATATATCAAGGGTAAAGACTTTCCACAGCTTTAGAATAATGGGAAATATGCATCACCACTAGGATGCAGGAGAGTCTGGTGTGATGAGAAGAAGCTGTTGACTCTTGCACATTAACTGGTCTAATCGTATATGTTATCTTTCCCTAACACCATTTGCAAATGGTTGATGATTATTGATTTTCAATTTTGGTAACATTATTAATATATTGGATTGTCAGAAAAGTCATGACGCATTTTTGTAATGAAAAACGGAAAAAATACATCATGTCTTTTCCGACAACCCAATAAGCTATAACATTGTCTGTTATTTTTAAAGCTGTAATATATTTATTGCCAAAAAAGTTCAACTATGTACTTCTATATTTTAGGCCCTCAGTCCTTGTTGCTTTACATAGTAGTAAGGGAGCATGAAATGACTATGCAAGTTAAAATTGTGCAAAGTGAACTTAATTGTCAGTGGAAGCAAAATTAAAATTGTTCCATGACCTTTAACATTTTTGTTTAAACATTAAAAGTTTTTTATCATCAGTTATAAATGTATAAGTAAACGAAAAAGAACAGTAAAACTAATATTTATCTAGTACACTGTAATTTAAAGCATTCAGAATGAAAGTGTCATATTTCTTTGTAAAACACATCAAGAAGAGTATGAACAGTCAGAAGCATGGTGGTGTGACAGGTCCCGCTATCTCTCCCCTTGAAGTTACAACAAGTTGAACAGCTATAATTCAACAAAGGATTCCCTGTTCAACACACAAACACATTTGAGAGATCCACACATGGAAACATCTGAAAAGATCAGAGAAACCAGAGAAGTGCAAGAAAAAATAAAACACTGGCACTATAGTGCCACCTACTGGAACACAAAACAAAACACAACCTGCTAAAGAGGTATCACTCCTAAAACAAAACGAAAACAAACCAAGTTCATTTCCACAAATGCCTTGGAAAGAAATAATCTATGAAATACCACGAACAACCATGATAAAAAGGGAGTTCAGAAAGAAAATGAAAACCTCTAGAAAATAAACTTAAAGTCATGGATATATGTGAATTAAATGACAGAGAATTCAAGATTGAAGTTCTGAAAAAAATTAACAAGATGCAAAAAAACCCAAGAAAACTCAGATAAGCAGTTTGATGAACACAGAAGTAAAATTAATAAACAAATGAGTACTTTACCAAAGAGATTGAAACTTTTAAAATAGTACGAAATAGAAATTCTGGAGCTGAAGAACTCAATAAAAGAAATGAAGAATGAACTAGTGAGCTCAGGAAATACAGCCGACAAGATGGAGAAAAGAATTAGTGATATCAAGATAGAAATCTAGAAATGACACAGATGAAAGAAGAGAGAGACTAGAGAGTGAAACAAAGAACAAGGAAAGAAAGAAAGAACTCTATGTCAACTATCTGACTCCATCAGGAAGAGCAATATAAGAATAATGGGTATGCCAGAAGAAGAAGAAAGGGAGAAGGGAACAGACAGCCTATTTGAACAAATAGTTGATGAGAACTTCCCAAATCTGACCCATGAATCCAAGAAGCAAAGAGAACATCTACTTGTCTCAATTGAAAAAGGACTTCTCTAAGGCATATTGTATTAAAACTGTCAAAAATTAATGACAAATAAAAATTCTCAAGGTAGCCAGGGAAAAGAAGATGGTAACCTAATGAAAGAAATTCTATTAGATTATCATAGGATTTTTCAGCATAAACTCTACAGGCTAGGGGGAAGTAGAATCAAATATTCAAACTATTGAAGGAGAGAAATTACCAGCCAAGAATAACGTATCCAGCAAAGTTATCCTTTAGATATGAAAGAGAAATAAAAACTTTCCAGATATATAGAAACTGAGGGAATTTCCCACCACAAGACCTGCATTATAGGAAATTTTGAAGGGAGTTATTCTACCTGAAACAGAAAAAAAACAAAGGATACAAAACTGAGAAGATGACTAACAGAAAGACAGAAGCAGGAAATTTCAACCTTTACTTAGAATAGGGTATTATATACTTAAATATAACATAAAGGTTGAAGAAGATAAAAACATTAAAAAGAGAGAAAAAGAAGACAATAGCTATTGCAATTCAGAAATTATTTCACAGTATATAGGGATAGTTTGTGACAACAAAAACATAAAAGGAGAGAGGGTAAAGTTATGAATTTACAAAGGGGACTGGAGATAAGATGCATTCAGAAGAAATAAAAACTACTGTACATATGAAACTTTCTTTTGCACAAGCTTAATGGTAACCATACACAAAAAACCCAGAACCAGAACTTAAAAATAAAAAAAGGGAAACAGATGAAAAAAATCATAAAATACCACCAAACTAAAACAACAGACAGAAACACAAGGGTAAAGAAACAATGGAACACGGAGCTACCAGAAAACAAAAGATAAAATGGCTATAAGAAATCCTCATATATCAATAATCATCCTATATGTAAATGGACTGAACTGAGCAATAAAAAGTCACCAAGTAGCAGATTGGATGAAAAACCAAAATCCAACCATATGTTGCCTTCAGGAGACACATCTCAGCTACAAGGAAAAATACAGACTCAAAGTGAAAAGGTGGAAAATGAAACTCCAAGCAAATGGTATCCAAAGAAAAGTGTGTGTAGCTATACTTATATCTGAAAAAATAAATTTAAAAATAAAAATGGTAACTAAAGGAAATAATGGACATTTTTCAATGTTAAAAGTGGCAATACATCAAGAAGACATAACGCTGACCAATATATATGCACCCAAATCAAGTACCAAAATATATAAAGCAACCACTAACAGAACTAAAGGGAGAAACTGAGAAAAACACAGTTTATAGCAGAGGACCTAAATACACCATTGACAACACGGGAGAGATCATCTAAACAGAAAACCAGTAAGGAAATATTGGTCTTAAGTGACACATTAGACCAAATAGACATATAGATATTTACATAGCCTTTTAACCCAGAATATAAGATTTTACATTCTTTTCTAGTGTAAATGGAATATTCTCAAAGATAGAAAATGTTGGGACATAAAACTAGCCTCAGCAAATTTAAGAAGATTGAAATCATACCAAGCATATTCTCTGATCACAAGGCTTTGAAATCGGATATCAGCTGCAAAAAGAAAGCAGGAAACACCACAAATATGTGGAGATTAAACAACATGCTTTTAAAGAATGCCTGGGTCAAAGAAGAAATAAGAGGAAAGATCAAAAGATACATAAAAACAAATAAGAATGAAAATACATCCTATCAAAATTATTGGGATGCAGAGAAAGTAGTAATAAGAGGAAAATTTATATCATTACAGGCCTATTTCAAGAAAGGAAAAAAATCCCAGATAAACAACCTCACATTATACCTTAAAGAACTAGAAAAAGAAGAGCAAATGAAACCCAAAGTCAGCAGAAAGAAGGAAATAATAAAACTCAGAGCAGAACTAAATGAAATAGAGAACAAAAAGACAATAGAAAAAAATTAATGCAACAAAGATCTAGTTCTTTGAAAAGATTAATAAAATTGACAAACCCTTGGCTAGACTCACTGGATCAAAAGAGAAAAGACACAAATAAACAAAATCAGAAATGAAAGAGAAGTTACCATGGCTACCACTGAAACACAAAGGATCGTACAAGAATACCATGAAGGACTATTTGCCACCAAATTCAATAACCTAGAAGAAGTGGACAAGTTCTTAGAAACATATAGCCTACC
This sequence comes from Aselliscus stoliczkanus, assembly GCA_033961575.1. Classification (NCBI taxonomy): domain Eukaryota; kingdom Metazoa; phylum Chordata; class Mammalia; order Chiroptera; family Hipposideridae; genus Aselliscus; species Aselliscus stoliczkanus. Next base: position 126,522,204 of record CM066733.1, read on the forward strand.
TAGGCTGAATCATAAAGAACTTGAAAATCTAAGTAGACTGATCAAGAGTAAGGAAATTGAATCAGTCATCCAAAACTTTCCCAAAAGCAAAAGTCCAGGACCAGATGGCTTCACTAGTGAATTCTACCAAACATTCAAAGGAGATCTAACACCTGTCTTCCTCAAACTCTTCCAAAAATTGAAAAAGAGGTAATACTTCCTAACTCATTTTACGAGGCCAAAATTACCCATCTACCAACACCTGACAAGGATAACACAAAAAAGAAAATTACAGACCAATATCTCTGATGAACACAGATGTAAAAATCCTAAAAAAAATTCTAGCATGTCGAATACAACAATGCATTGAAAAGATTGTACATCACAATCAAGTGGGGTTCATCCCAGAGGCACAAGGATGGTTCAACATATGCAGTCGATCAATGTGATACACATATAAACAAAATAAAGGACAATAATCATATGATTATATCAATAGATGCAGAAAAAGCATTGGACAAGATACAACATCCATTTATGATTAGAACACTTAAGAAAATAGGTATAGAAGGAAAATACCTTAACATATGAAGGCCATATATGACAAACCCTTTACTGCTAACTTCATAATTAGCAGTAAAATTACCTGAAGCCTTTCACTCTACATTCAGGAACAAGACAAGGTTGTCCTCTATCACCACTGATAGTCAACATATTATTGGAAGTTCTAGCCAGAACAATCAAGCAAGAGAAAAAATAAAAGGCATCCGAATTGGGAATGAAGCAGTTAAACTGATACTTTTTGCAGATGACATGATTCTACATATAGAAAACCCTAAAGACTCCACCAAAAAGCTATTAGAAACAATAAACAAATACAGTAAAGTTGCTGGCTACAAAAATCAATGTACAAAAGTCCACTGCATTCCCATATACTAACAATGAACTCAGAAAAAGAAATAAAAAGAAAATTCCTTTTGCAATTGCAACAAAAAGAATAAAATACCTAGGAATAAACTTAAGAAAGGATGTGAAGGACCTATACACTGAAAACTATAAGACATTTTTAGAAGAAATTGAAGAAGACACAAAGACATGGAAAGACATTCTGTGTTCATGGATTGGAAGAATCAACATAGTTAAAATGGCCATATTACCCAAAGCAATATACAGATTTATGCAATCCTCATCAAAATCCAAATATCACTTTTTTAAAAAGTATAACAAAAAACCATCAGATTTGTATGGAATCAAAAAAGACCCTGAATAGCCAAAGCAATCCTAAGAATAATGCTGGAGGTATCACAGTCCCTGACTTCAGCTTGTACTACAGAGCAACAAAACAGTACAGTATTGGTGAAATGCATAATTCTTAAGCAGGAAGCCCAATGACTTTATATCTATGTGTATCTCCACATAACCAGAACTAAGATTAAGATACAGGATATTGCCAGCACCCTGGAAAACTGTTGTATTCTCTCTCAGTTATTCCCAACTCAAATACAAACAGTATTATGTCCTATTAACATAAAACACTGTTGTGTGTTCTTAAAATTAATATAAATGGAATCACAAAGCATATATTATTTTTGGGTCTGACTTCCATCATTCAAAATTATAGTTGTGAAATATACTCATGTTATTGCATGTACCATTGAACTCATGTTGTTCCTATATTTTTTCCCACAATTTATTTATCTATTCTATAGCTCATGGGTATGGATTGCTTCCAGTTGGATCTACTATAAACAAGGCAGCTGTAAACAACTTTATACATGTCTTATTGGTAGGCTAATGCACTCAACTTTGATGGAATTACACCTAAGAGTGGAGATTTAAGGTCATGGGGTAGATAAACTTCTAGCTTTAGTAGATACAGCAGTTTTCCAACATAGATGTATTAATTTAAACTCCCACTGGCAATACGTGTAAGTTCTGATTGCTCCACACTTTCTTCAAATCTTGTTCTTGTCATTCAAAAAAAAAAATCATCCATCTGGTGAATTTGTAATGGTATAAGTCATTGTAGCTTTAATTTGCATTTCCCTGAAGACTGCTATGATTTGAGCACATTTACATATGCTCATTATCCATTTGAATATCCTTGTTTATGAGATGCCTGCTTAAGTCCTTTATGTTTCTTAAAATTCAGTTGTCTGCATTTTATTTAATGATTTGTGGAGTTATTTCTGTATTTTAGATATAATACTTTTCCTGGATGTATATACAGCAATTATCTTCTCCCATTCCGTGAATTCTCTTTTAACAATACCATTCCTTCTTGATTCACAGATTTTATTTCTGGATTTACTTTCTTTCTTCCTTTATATAGTCTTGTATGGAGAATTCAACTGATTGTAAGTCCTCTCTGCTTTTGTTTATCTTAAAATTCTTTTGTTCTTATTTTTTTAAATTATTTAATTTGGTTCACAGTTCGTTTTTTTTTTTTTGAGGGCAGTGTCACTGGCCCTCATATGTGGGACCGAACCGGGGCCGCTGGCTTCCAAAGCCAGCGCTTAACCATAACCGCGCCACTCGGCCGGCCCTGGTTCTTAAAAGTTTTTTTCACCCCAGCACCCTGACTTCCTGCTCCTGTTTTGGCCTTGGAAAATTATACCATTTGCCCATTTGATGCCTTAGCCTTATCTTTGTATTCATTATCTCAAATTTTACTATAATATAATGTGTTAGAAAATTACTTTTTAAAAAAAATCTTTCTTGAGATAACGCCGTATTCTCTAATTCTGAAAATTAGTTTCATTTATCAGTTCCTGTTCTTAGATAACATCTTCGAATGTTGCTTCACCTCAGCCTTGTACCATTTTCAATTTCTCCTGCTCTAATTCTAATTAGATGACTATTATGCCTTCTTACACTCAAAAAATGTCTTTTAACATATCTTTTATATTTTCCATTGTCTTGTCTTTCTTTGCTGTAGTCTGGGTGTTAATTTAAGATCTACAATCTCATAAACTTTCTCTTCTGTTATAGCTAACCTGTTTTGTTTTTTTCTCAATTATTATATTTTTTTGCTTTTAATATTTTTATGTTTCTTTTGTACTCTGCAAGGACAAGGCCACCAGAATATGTTTTAGTTTCATATTGTCAATCAAATATACAAGACACAATAGAGTTACCCAGAACAAAGTTTACTTAGCTTTAATGAAGGGTAGAAAACAGATAGCAAGCACTCTGCAATGCAAGAATATCCTGGAGTCTTCAGGCACCCAGTTACATTGTCTCAGGTACCTAATCATTGCACTGTTCTCAAGAAATGATGAGAAGATGCGAAGAATGTGAGTCACATCAGCATAGGGAAGCCACAGGGGCTAACGTCTTTCAGCCTAAGTACCTTTGTAGTCACCTAAAGGGGTATCTAGCACTCATTCTTTACAACAACTTCAGTACATTAATGACAAAATATACAATAAACCCTGTAACAGTCATGCACAGAGTACTTAGATTTATCCCCCTTTCATCAATAGTACAATTCGTCTTAGAGTTGGTAAATATAAGTAGAGTCTTCCTGGCCAAATCCATCTCACAGTGGATCCATTGGTTCCACAGACCCTCCCAGTGCTCATTTCTTCATTTCTCAAGTTATAATCAAAACATACACATACAGTGTCTCTTGGAGCCATAGAAATGTTTCTTTGGTCAGTGAAGAAAAAGAGCTATTATAGTGAAAATGACTGAGCTGAATCCCCTGTAACCTTTACTTACTTGTGGCCAATGTAGGTTTACATATGATAAAACAGTATTATATCCCAGGTATATTGGCAGAAAACAGTGCCACGCTCAAAGATTTTTTAAAAAATATATAGTATGTTAGAATCAATGAATAGGAAGAAAAATAAAATAAAATGAAGGAAGACGATAGGAAGAACCAGGTGAGGTTGAGGTTACAGTATGAGGTACTGTGGTCGGGGGGCAGGGGGTGGGGAGGCATTTATATAAAACCTGAGGAAAAGGAGAGAGTGACCTGTGTGGATATCTGAGCAAAAAACGTTTCCAAGTCGGGAGGAAGCAAATGTCCTGGTGTATTTGATGAACAACGAGGAGGCTAGCATGACTTGAGCATGATGAGTGAATGAAAAAGAGGCCACACAAGTAACAGGAATAGATTACGTAGGGCTTTGTGGATCATTTTTGGAATTTTGACTTTTACTCTGAGTGAGGTAGGAAGCAACTGTGGTGTTAAATAATACAGTAATTTCTAAGGAGCTCATTCTTGCTATAGTAATAAGAATAAATTGATAGCAAGAGCAGAGACAGGGAGAATGGTTACAGGGTGACTACAGTAATCCAAGAAGCTTGGGTCACAGTGGTAGAAGTGAAAGCAAAATTAAAAAATGGTATTATAAAATGGTGGAAATATTTTGATGGTATAATAAAAAGAATGCTTTAATTCTATTAGATTCAGTTTTTAGAATCCAGGCCTCGTGATATGTTTGGATCCTAATTCTGACTCTTCCTTCTACAGAGTTTTATATATCTTCTTCCTTTCAGAAGAAGTAACTTGTATTTCAAGCCTTTGGATAAACATCTGGAAGTCTCACTAATGTTGACTTTGATCTTAAAACAAGCACTTTTTATATAAAAGCCCTAGTTATGAAAGTGGAACACATCTTAAAGAAGAACATTTTCTTTTCTGCATTTCTCACTCTCTTTTCATTCCCCTCCTTTGACTGCTTTGCTTGACTGGTTCAACTGGGAAGAAGGTAACATTGATAACTGGTAGTCTTAGTAGCTATCAATGCAGGACCAGCTGTGAAACTTGGTCATTGTGTTGAGCACTATGGGTCCCCAGTTGGGGGAATGGTGGAGTGGTGGAGAGATCTCTCTCTTTTTGGCTTCTCTAACATGGGCAGCCTCCTCCATAGCAGTGAAGAATTGATTTCAATTCTAGTTAAAGAATAGTTTAACTTAGTTATTATAGGAAGATAGTTATTCCATTGTTAAACCTAACAGAGAACACACACATACAAAAACTAAAATTAGAAAATTTATTTTTAACTTTCCAAAAGTCTTTCATCAATGAGCATAACATTTATTATACTTTTCAAAATGAAGAGCGCTGGAAGTACAGTACACAGAAGGAGTTATATTAAATTAGAAATCTTATATATGGTTTCCACTAGAAAGCCCATGATGATCTACAACCAAACTAAGACATGCATTCTTTTGATTTTTCTAATCAAAGAATTGTACTTACTAAAAGTATGAATTTAATTGTTCTCATACACTAGAAACAACAACAACAACAACTAAGTATTCTTTATTATTTGAAAAATAATAAATTGGCCTGTGAGTTCCAAGTCCAAAACACCAGTTTGTCAAAATTGATTCTCTATGTGCTTCAATAATCAAGTGCAGCGACATAAACTTTGAAAAGTTCTTGTTCTTAGAGTCACAGACAAGCAAAATAAAATACAGTGAAACCTTCCCAGGACATTTCAGAAATTGTAGATAACCAACAATATTACCACATCTAATTGCTAAACAATCTTTAGGGTAACTAGAAATCAGGATTCATTTCCACTTAAAATGTTAAAAAAAAAACAATCAGGGGAAGTAAACTGACTCAAAATATAGTCATGTATTACTTAACAACAGGGGTACATGCTGAGAAATGCTTCGTGAGGAAATTTTATTGTTGTTTAGACATCATGAGTCCACTTACACAAACCTAGATGGGATAGCCTACTACACACCTAGGCTGTCTGGTATAGCCTACGGCTCCTGGACTATAAACCTGTATAGCATGTTACTGTACTGAATACTGTAGGCAATTATAACACAATGGTAAGTATTTGTGTATTTAAACATGTCTAAACATAGAAAAGATACAGTAAAAATATGGTATAAAAGATAAAAACAGTACACCTGTATAGGGCACTTACCACGAATGGCATTTACAGTACTAAAAATTGCTCTGCGTGAGTGAGTGAGCGTGTGTGGTGAGTGAATGTGAAGGCCTAGGACTTCCCTGTATACTGCTGAAGACTTTATAAATGCTGTACATTTAGGCTACTCTAAACATATTTAATTTTTTTCTTTGACAATATAATAAATTAACCTTAGCTTACTGTAACTTTTTTACTTTATAAACATTTAAAAATTTTTTAACCCTGTGACCCTTTTGTAATAACACACCTTAAACACCCACATTGTACAGCTGTACACATTTTTTTCTTTATATCCTTATTCTATCAGCTCTTTTGTAATTTTTTCTTTTTTTTTACTTTTTAAACTTTTTTGTTAAAAACTAATGCACAAATACACACATTAGCCTAGGCCTATGCCAGGTCAGGTTATCAATGTTACTGTCTCCACCTCCACGTTTCCCACTGGAAGGTCTTCAGGGACAAAAACATACACAGAGCTGTCACCTCCTGTGATAACAGTGCCTTCTCCTGGGACACCTCATGACGGACCTGCCCAAGGCTCTTCTTGAGGGGATGTCACTCTTTTCAGAAATGTGTCCAAGGTGATTTGTTTGGTTTGCTTCTTCTTTTCACCATAGATTTGCTTATAAACAGATAATGTACACTGAACATTCCTCTTCATTAATGAATACCTTTTGGTGTCAGCGTCCATGTTTTCAAATTTTTTGAAGAGCTCTCTGAGGTCTGGAAAAGCTTCTGCTAAATGCTTCACTAAATTTTTTCAGGGTGAGGGTTCTTCCTCTTCTCCTATACTTCCCTTTTCTCTTGCCTCTTCTTCAGCTGCGTGTTCTTGTTCCAGTTGCAACAACTCCTCATTCGCCAGGTGCTAAGGGACCCCTTCTAGGAGCTCCTCAAGGTTACCTTCATCCACAGCCAGGTTCAAGTTGTTTGCCATCTCAATCACAACCTTGTTGATTTTTCCAGCCTTTGCACCATGTTGTTCTGATGGCTATGATGTTGCTAGGCAATAGAAATTTTTCAGCTACATTATAATCTTAAGGACCATTATATATGTGGTCTATTGCTGTCCAAAACATTGTTAAGTGGTGCATGAGTATATAAACATTGTGTAAAGGTCTCCAACTGTAATATTTTTTTTCCTGTTGAAAAGTTGTCTCATGATTTGTTATTGTCAAAAACTCTTTGGTACTAAGCTAATGAAAAATTTCTATACATAATGTAAAATAATTATGAGATAGGAGATTAGCTAACAGTTTTTGTAAAGAGTATGCCCTATGAACAACTCCAAAGCTTGCCACTAAATTCCTATACAACTTAATGAGAAAACTTCCCTGTCTCTCCATTTTGTTATAGGCAAAATAATATCATCTCTGTATACTCAATACATAATGATACATAAATAAAATGATTTTCCTAAAAATCCTAATAAACATTCATCTAAAGGGTTATCTACAGTACATAAAATAATAAGGCATACTATCAGATCTTTGGTAATATTGCAGTTATAAATGCTGGTTGTTAGGTAACAGGGGAGTAAGTTATGGTAAAATTCCTGTAACTCACAATGGTTTTGGTGTTAAGACTCAAACACATCGCTCTGGGGTTTTGGCAAAAAAAAAAAAAAAAAAAAAAAAAAAACTCAAACACACACACTTATTTGCAGTGGATTTCTTAAATAAACTGAAAATGTGAAGCAAAACTCATTTTCACAGTTCCAAAAGAGTGAAATAAGAAACCTGGGTATTTTAAATCACTCTCAGACATAAGTTTTTAAAGTTATTTTTAACAGAAATGATAACACCAGAAAAATGGCAAAACAAATTCTGAAGAAAAGAAAACATTTGGCGAGCTGTCATTCTATTTTGTACTGGTTGTTACTCAAAACTGAAATATAAAATTATATTTCAGTTGCTGAATAGTTGGAAGTGGAAATAAGAACCACAAAAAAATGTAAACATTAAATATATATGTCCTAGGTATTAATGAAACAATATATTACGATTTTGGCACAACAAAATAGACTATGAATTTTATATCATAGATTTCTCTAAGTCTTATCTGTTAAAACTTTTCAGGTTGTTTTTTTCCTTTGTAGGCTTCTTCTGAAGGCTGTTGGGAAGCAGTTGTTTTTCAGCTAGAAGGCTAGGCTTACTGTTCCACCGCAACATTTATGTTCACTACCCAAGAGGCTTCAGTCACATCTCATTATTTTTGATGTTTTTTATTTTTGAAGATTTCTAGAAGTAAATAAAAATAAGAGTCCATCAGAAATATGTATTGGAAATAGCCAGGAAGAAAACTATTTGCTTTCAAATACTATTTATAGGACACTCACATGCATATATATGGTTTTTGAGAAATAATTGCCACCAAAGTAAGAAGAGTCAAAAAAGAAAGCAAGAAATGTAGTCTTTAGAAACAAGGTAAACATTTCCATGAGGTAAGAGATAATACCTTAAATTGGTAAAGTGTTTTTCAGTTAACAAGAACTCTATTATATAGGTAATGTAAGATGAAAAACTGAATTCACAGTGAAGTTAAGAGACTTGTTCAGAAATCACACAGCTAGTAAAAGACTGAAGCTGATTGTACTCTAAAAAAAATGAATGTCTGATTTCAGACCCAACACTGTGGCTGAGGCACAATGCCTCCAGAAGAGCCCAAACCCAGTTGAGTTCTAGACTGCAAAGGAGAAAAAGGTTACTGATTGTATAATCATTAAACTGAAGAAAAGGTGACAAGTCTCAAACATAAGCTGTATGATTTAAAGTTTGTTTTTTTTTTTTTTTAAAGATTTTATTGGGGAATTGGTGGAGGGGAACAGCGTTGGGGAATCGGGGAAGGGGAACAGACAAGTTGCTGTCTTTTTGTTCTTCAGTTTAGTTGCGGAGGACTGTTGGTATCGTCATTGCGCTCTTCCCGGATGAGGCAGATCTGTCGCTGGCCTCTGGATGTCGCTCACCGCGGCTATTGGCAGCTCACGCTTGGCTGCCAGCCGCTCACGCTGGCTGCGGGCCACTCACTGTAGCCTATGGCAGCCCCACTGCAGCAGGGGTTGCAGCCCACACCATCACCGGGGCTCACAGCCCAGCTCCAGGTAGAGGTGTTGTTAGCTGTAGAGGGCAGTGTCACTGGCCCTCATGTGGGATCCGAACTGGGGCCGCTGGCATCCCAAAACCAGCGCTTAACCAATGCGCCACTTGGCCGGCCCTGATTTAAAGCTTTTGATTAACACATACACAGACCCGACTTTAATTCACATAATATCAAAACTCAAGGAAAGAAAGCTACATTGCAAATAAGAATTCTGTCTGTGTTCAGGCTAGAAACTTCATTCTTTTCCAGTATGGTTTTGTGGAACATAGGGGAATGGGTGGTTAAAAACCAAACAAAACAAACAAACAAAAAACCCTAATAACATGCACTAGCACTATAATAGCTAAGAGGTAAAGAAAACAGGTCATCTCTTTAGTTCCCCCATACCTCTGCTGTACTAGTGAACTGTTAAGAGCTAGCCACATGGACACCCAGGGGAATCCTCTGAGGCTCATTGGCCCATGACTTCATCTCTCCTCCCTTCCTCTCCTTCTCCCTCCTTTCCCTCTCTCCTTCCCCTCTGTTCTCTGTTCTCCATATCTTCCTTTGTTGCTATCCTCCTTCCTTTCTCCTTCCCTCTCTCTCTCTTCTTCCCTCTGTTTCTCCCTTTTTCCTTTCTTTTCTTCCCTCTTTCTTTCACCTGCTTCCCTCCCATCTCCTTCCTTCTTTCTTTCCTTCCTTCCTTCCTTCCTTCCTTCCTTCCTTCCTTCCTTCCTTCCTTCCTTCCTTCCTTCCTTCCTTCCCTTCTCTTTTTCTGCTAAATATTGACTCTATAACCTTAAGGAAGTTGTCTAACCTTTGTGAGCCTCATATCCTTCTCTTTAAAAAAGCGGGGGGGGGAGGTATAATAGTTCCTATTTTATATAATGCCTATGTACCTATTATGACAAAGGTGAAATGTGCTAATAAATGCGAAGAGTTTAATATTTTAGAGTGGGGAGTTTCATTGTCTTACCAATTGTTAACTATTTTTATTACATGTGTGAAATGCAAAGACAAATTATACAGTTTTGTGACCTCTGAGGAGCTTACAGACTAATCAGGGAAGTTTCAAGAAATGGGATGTCAAATCAGAAAAAAGTGGAATTTCTCCAAACATCCTGTTAATTCCCTTAACAGCATGAATTTGTTTTCCTCTGTCAACATCTCCCCTCAGTGCTAATATGAGTTAGGTGTTAGGGGATGGAAGTAAGGTGAAGTAGCCAGTTGGCTGATGAGAGACACATAGCCTGGTTCCATGCTCTCTTTCATTTTGTTCCCTCTCTCATCATCCACTGCTGCCTTTAGATTTTTTGGCCTTTCTTACATCACAAAAAAGCAATAAAACTACATACTGTAGTATATATACATTATAGATGAAAGGACACAGGATTTTTAGGCAGTATGCCCAGATTTAATTTCTACTTCTAACACCTACTATCTCTGTGACTTTATCTGTAAAAAAGGGATAGCAACAGTATTTCTCCCTCCCAGTGTTGCTTTTTTTTTTTTCAGAGGGGGAATATGGATGTGAAGGCAAATGAAAAATAGATGCACTTTACTAGAATAGCAGAACCTAATTCCTTATGCTAAGACTTACTGGCTGTGTGTCTCAAGGAATCTCCGAATTCCATTTCCTTATCATTGAATGAGTTTTGATAGAAATAACTAAATCATAGAGTTGAGAAAATATCAAATGAAATAATGGACTTGCAAGTGCTTTGTAAAATGTAAAGTGCTACAGAAATACTACTTTCTATTACCATGTCACATTCACATAAAACTATTATAAGCTCACAGTCTGAAAGTTCAATCTGTCATCTTGACAGTTATTAGTCTCACTCTCCCTTGTCAATAAGCTGATTTAAGATAGTACAGAGATAAGCAGAAAAATGGAAGGTGAGGGAGTTAGAATGATTAGATTATCTTAATATAAAATAATAGGATTTAAGCAACCTTAATTTTGGAGGGGACCTTAGAAATTGCCTCTCTTTGCCTGATCTAGCCCAACCTTCCACCCAGTGTAGGAATGCTTTAAATAACATCTGAGTCCTAGCTGCCCACTCGAGTTGACAGAGCAGATTTCACATTGAGTAAAAACTGTTCTTTATTACATTAGTTTTCAAAAAATCTCAGAATGTACAGGAACTGATTTTTCTGATGATTATTTAAGTTTTAAAATTCAAATTGAATTAAAATCCTCAGTTCTTTTGGCACTCATCAACCATTCATTTTGGAAATGTCACTAACTATTAATAATAGGAAGGTGACATTTCTTACATTGAATTGAATATTTACTGATTACTTTGAAATATTCACATTTACTTAAATGATCAAATTAACTGAGGGATGTGAAATAATGTATACTCAGTCCCTTGGAGATCAAACACTTCATCCATTGAGGAATAGATATAGACTGTAATTTTGTTTTTCTCTCTAAAAAGTATACTTCTATAGTCAAAAGTGTTCTCCAACAGTCAAAATCTACATCTATGTAAGGCTAACCTAATGTTTAATACACAAAATGAAGCTTTATGTATATAAAATTAGATGACTAATTTTTTTAATGAAAGTCTTCAAGTAAAATAAAATCTCCATTTTTCTCTGACTTTAGAGGAATCAAGTTCAAGTATATCTAAAGTTACTTTACATTCTCTTATAAAGCTGATGTTTCCTAAAGAGTTCATTTGGGCCAAGGTAAGTCACACCCTGCTTGCTTTCCTTTTGGGAGCTTTGAGTGCCAGTCTCCTTAAATTGCTCAACTTAATGGTGAACTATAAAACCTGCTGTAAGAAACTCTACCTCTTTTAGGAGACAGCTTGGTTGTAGAATGTGGTTTCTGAAATCTCTTTTGAACATTTTCAACTGGATTTTCATCCATGTACCATTTTCATGTCTGTACCCATCCTCTATTTTCCTTTCTTTAGCACATTTTGTAATTAAGCTATTGGTTGAGATTGAACTAGCTGCTTTGTTCTTCCTCTCATCTGCAGTGGTTACATGGATATTGCATCACTTTTCAGAAATGGGTCTTACGTTTATACTCCTGGCAGCTGTTTTCGCACATACAAAATGTTTGATAGGTGTTATACATTATCTGTCAAGCACAGATTGGGACTTCGGGGTTCATTTCTTTCCTTGAGAAATACTTACTGAGAGCCTACCATGAGCCATGCACTTTTCTAGAATCTAAGTTTAGAGCAGACTGATAAAAAATGGGAAAGGTGACCCATAAGCAAAATAAAGAAGTAAAGTGCATTATAGTGTATTAGATGGCACAAGGAAGAAAGGCAGCCCCAGTGAGGAAGGTTACAAATTCAAATAAGGTGGTTACGGAAGGGACCACTAAGAAGATAATGGCTAAGGAAAGACCTAAAGGAGACAAAGCTAAAAGCATGTAGATTTCTGGAGGCAAGATTATGACACTTAGAGAAAACAACTGTGTAAGTACTGGGGATGGAGCACCCCTAGAGTTTCTGAATAACAGGAGGCCAAGTATCTAGAATTGTGAGAAGGGGGAGGAGTAGAGAGACAACTGGAAGATTCTAAGGAAAGGAGTTACATGATCTGACTAAGGTTTTAACACATCCGCTCTGTCTGTTGAGAATGGATAGTATTAAGTAAGGACAGAAGCAGATAGGCTACTTGAGAAGCCAATATAAGAATCCAGATGAGAAATGATGATGACTTGGAACATGGACTAGGTATACAGCAGTGATATGGTAAAAGAAAAAAAAACAAGGTCATATTCTAGATAGTGTCTGAAGATAAAGCTGATAGGACTTATTGATATAGTGGGTATGATGAGTGAGAAGAAGAGAAAGGTTGCTCATACGACTTATACTGCATTATTTTTAAAAGTGTGGTCTGGAGACCCCTGGCATCATAATCACCCAAGAAACATGTTGAAATAAATTCCTAGTTCCTGACAACTTCTGAATCAGACTCTAGAGCAGAGGTTCACAAACTTTTACTCTATAGGGTCAGTTAGTAAATATTTTAGGCTTTGCATATAGTCTCTGTCAAAACTACTCAACCCTGCTGATATAGCATGAAAGCAGTCATAGATTGTATGTAAATGAATGAGTATAGCTGTTTCCTTATAAAACTTTATATAGACATTGAAATTTCAATTACATACAATTTTCATGTGTCAAAAAATATTTCTCTTCTTTTAATTTTTTCCAACCATTTAACAATAAAAACAAATAAACAAATATTCTTTTCTGTGGGCTGTACTAAAGCAGGCAGTAGGACAGTTTCGTTCAACTGCAAGAATTTACCAACCCTGCTCTAGAGAGCAGACCCCAAGATTATGTATTTTTAACATGCTCCTTATGTAAATGTTTTATGCACAAGAACTTTGAGAAACATTGTGATAAATGTTGGAAGTTATTGTCATCTGTTCCTCTTTGCTTTGCTTACTTTATGGGTCAGAATAAAGACAGAATTCTTGGATAAAATGAGAACCAGAATTGGTTTGGAAAAATAAATGAAAGAAAGATTTTCACCTGCCAACAAGAAAAGGAGGTTAGAAGAAAGGAGAAAAGAAATTTAAAATGTTAAGATTAAAAGTTATCCAAGAGGAAAATTAAGGAATCAGGGAAAGGCTCAAAAGCTTATCATTTTGAAGTAACTAATACTTTATCATTTCATACTTTTAAAAATGTGTTTACCATTAAGAAGGATCAATCATTGATTTGTACAGAACTCCACAGAGGTCAAAGAGAGGTCATCGTATAAATCCAGTTTCCTGTTTTACCGGAGTTAAAATATTGTCAATGATCTTAAGAAAAATATTATTTCATCATATGAAAGAATTCAACCTATTATAAGTTGCACTGAACATCTCTACTTATAGCAGCCCTATATTAGGTCTCAGTTGTTATGGGTTTGCACTATAACATCTGTTCTTTTTTTCGTTCCATCATCTAATGCTTCAACTACTCTTTCTTTCTAGGGTTACACTCAAATCATAAAATAATGTGCAGAATATAAGAAAAAGTTAATTTACTTAAATGGACTTATTAATCACAACCATGTTACTGAAACAGTGATCGTTCTGGGTTTAAAATAATTGATTTTGTATATTTATCTAGTATTTCTCAATCGTATCTCTACTTTGCTGTCACACTATCATCTGCTGTGTCTCAAGATTTAATTCATCAACATTTGATTTCTAAGATTGAATCAATTAGAAAATTTATTTTAGAGAGAATAAATTTTAAAAATAAACTTACATGCAGTTTCACTTTCCAATAGATCTAAAACTATTTATCAAAGAGTTTTTGGATTTTTAAAGAACTTATTGGCTAAAAAAATAATATGTTTATAGGTCTCTAGTGAACATTATGAAAACTGCACAAGTTGTGATGAGAAAAAAAAGAAAACAGAGAGTAAGACAAGGCTTCAAACACCTTCTCTCAATAAACTGTCTTAGTCTAATGCTCCTAACTCCTCAGAGCAGTCTAACAGATTCCTTTGTATACCAACATGAGGCATGATTACTATTATGCCACAGCAATTAATATCGATTGAGCTCTATGATAACGATACTTTTCAGTGTCTACTCTGTGCCAGTCTTGTTGCACAGTCATGTGAGGCAGGTATTTCTCTCCTCATTTTATAATACATATAAGAAAACAAAATCACAAAGCAACATGACAATCTCTGAATTAGAGCTCAGTCTTGGGTCTGCCTGGTTGCAAAGCCTGCACATTTTCTTCTGTACCCCACCATCCCACAGACTGTTTCTGCAGTGGTTAACGTTGTTGTCCAGCCACAGACTGAGGGGAAAATGGAGAGGGGAGGGGAGGGGCGGGAAAGGAAGGGGAAGGGAAGGGAAAAGAGGGGAGGGGGGGAAAGTAAAGAAAAAAGATTGCTTTGTCTAGAGAACTGTTCTTTCCTTTCAATATGGTATATGGTTTTGCTTATATAATTAACATTCTGCTGATGAGAATTCCCAATGGCGAAGAGGAGTCAGATTTTCCATGAAGAATAAGAACTGCAGGAAATAAATTAATCTCTAGGGAAGAAGAGGGGCAAGGCTGTCAGGACTCACACAACTGCCTAATAGGAAATGATATTTCAGAAACGTTCAAAGAATGAAATGACTGCAGGTTCTCCTTCCAGTGTATTCTTAAACATTTAAACCTTCTGAGAAGAGGGAAATAGGTTGCTATATAATGAAGAGCAATCTTACAACATTTTACTTCAGGCTGTCAGTAATTCCAAATTGAGATAGCATTCCCTGAAAATTTAAGGGGAATTCTGCTAATGTCATTATTTTGTTTATATTCTGAAAAATCTGCATTGATGTTAACTAGAAGGGTAAAAGATATGCCAGGTTGTGGGATTATCAGTTTGAAATTATCCAATACTTTAAATACCAGGTTTTCTGGTCATTGGAGTAAAAATAATTATTGTGTTTAGGATTACACACTACTTAGAATAACACCGAATTGCTGAAGTATTCCTTTATTAAAATTGAGAGAGAAAAAATATATTTATGATATCTAAAGTACCTACCTCTTGACATCAAATATTCAATCAAGGTCTTTAATATAGAACCCCCACTTTGTCTAATTCACAAAATAGTCCTGATAAGGAACTGCCTTATGTTTTGTTTCCCATCATACAAGTAAAATCTGAAGTTTAACATTAAGATTAAATTAAAACTCAGTATTAAAACTCAGTATAAAGACTTCCTTATTTTCCAATAGCTCCCTTCTTTATTTTTAGCTCCCACCTGGACCTCAGTGAAGAGATTTTCCATGGAACTCATTTTCCCTCATCTGTTAATTTACCACAATAACTAGGTTCCTAGATGTGGGGAATCATGTCTTTGTGAAACTTACTTAGAAATGAGCAACTGTTGCATCATTCTATGATATCAAACTAGGTCATAGAATCACACGCTTTTGGGATTAATTGCCTGGTACACTTCCTATTTGGGTGAGAAAAGCATAACTCAGGCAAATGAAATAGCTTGTGAAAGGCTACACATCTAGGTTGTGCAGAGCTGGGACTAGACCTCAGGGTACCTGCCTAGTGTTCATCTCACTATGATTTGACAAGTCTAATTTATGGAGGACGAGTCATGGCACAGGTTTAGTTCAAAGATGTAGGGATAATTAGAAGAACATAGTTGAAGCTTCAAAAGAAAGAAAATTCCATTAGAGAATGTTGATTAGGAGAGCATGAAATTTGTTCAGTAGAGAACATTTATGTAGGACAAAACCAAATAGGCATATTTTAAAAGACAATACTTCCTGGCAAAGATGGCAGCTTCTAGAAAGATACATAAGGAGGAATAAAAGCTAACAGCCTCCTGTTTCGACAGTCAGATTACTCAAAACAATTGCTGCTATTAACAAATGACCTACATAGTAATCACATCCTCTTCACAACTAAATGATAATGCTCAGATAAATGACTTTACCCTTGGCTGAAGGAAGCCACCTTGCCCACAGCCATGCTCACTTCTCAGGGTCATCTGCATCCAATGATTGATTGGTATGGGGCTATAAAGGCCTGGCCCCCTCATCCCAATACAGGACAGCTCTGAAGAGCCATGCCAGCTCCAGAGCTCCCTGTGGGATCAGCCGAGGTCTTTATTGTGACTTCATTATCATTTAATTTTTCCATCTGCCCATACCTGCTTTTGTTCCTCTGCCCTATGTGTTGTTTCTGAGAGCACTTCTCAATATACTTGCCACATGCAAGTTTACCCTGGGGACTGGATATGCAACAAATGGCTTAAAACAAACATTGGTACTTAAGGCATATACCCTAACAAAAAATAACACCTAAACAGTGAAGCCCTGTGCTCCTTCTGAGATACTGTGCTGTGGTAAGATGGGGAAGAGGTTAATTGGGGAGGTACACAGATTCTTTGTCTCTGCACAAAGTGTTTCTTGGGCTCGGAGGAGTCAATGACTCATCTCCAAAGATTTCTAATCACCTCCTATGTCCATAGGATTCATAGCTGTCATGAAATTCCCAAGAGGATAGAGCTCTAAAAAGAAAAAAGTACAGACAGAAATTCAGAAACTGCAAGAGCCATACCAGCACTGTGCAGAATGTATCTGCAAGAAGCAAAGTTTTCCTTAGCAATCAACTCCTAAAGATGCTGAAGTTAATTGTAATAGCTATGATTCAATTGGAATTTATTATGTACTATACTAACTTTAACCTATTTTACCTAACGATGTCTTCAAAAGAGCCTAGGGTGTAGCTCTCTTAATTAACCCAATTTTACAAATAAAGACATAGAGACATCAAAAATTTGCTTTCGGTGTATGCTAGCAAGTGGGAGGGAAAAGATTTAAACCCAGCAGTGTGAATTCAGATTCCAAAGGTTAACCACTTAATCATCCTAGTTTCAGAGAACTGTTCTTTTAGTAATTGATGAAGAAAACAACCTGAGGACTTAATATCAATGTTCCTAAAATAAAATGTGTACATTTCCAACAACCAGAGTGAATCAAGGACCCACAGGAGAAGGTAGCCCACACGACCTGATGAAGCATTTCGATCCGTGTCTTCATGAAGAGGAGCTGGGGCTGACAGCACTGATCCGAAAGTATAGTTTACTGTCCTCCCGGCTGCAATAAACTCTCATTACATAACGAGTGTTAAGCGTTCACAGTGAACCTTCTAGTTGTTTACATTAAATTCCAAAATAAGGAATTCCCTTTAGTATAATTCCACTCTATCTGAAATAATAATATCTGGGCGTCCAGAAGGAGCAAAAGTGGAGAAGCATAACCCGTCTTAATAAGATTTTTGCCTGTAATATGCCACAGACTCTAAAACTGCCACTCTTACCCACAGAGAATTTAGAAAATGATTGACTTGCATCTAAGTATTAAAAAGAAGGGAAAGCTCAGAAAGGGTATCATTTGCCCATCCTGAACTCCAAAGTGGTGACTGAATACTGAGAAATGAGCTATTCATTCCAAGTATGGTAACTGTTCAGTAGAGAACCATTGGGTCTTTCTTTCTTTCTTTCTTTCTTTCTTTCTTTCTTTCTTTCTTTCTTTCTTTCTTTCTTTCTTTCTTTCTTTCTTTCTTACAAATAAAGAAACATACACTATATTACATGGCATAAATGAAGTTTGAAGAATTATATTTCTGCTTTACTTAACTTTTATGATTTTTTTAATATGTGGAACTGTCATACAACTCTAATTCATAATGAAGACAGACTCTGTACTTGATTGTAATTGCCATTGGGAAAGCAAATGAAAATATTGCCCAGATGAGCATACTAAATAATCTCGAAATATATGCATGTTGAAATTACTTTAACCTAACTAAGGTGATTTCATTCTGCTCTCTTGAATAAAGTTAGGAGAACCACTACTTTAATTCCAGGGCCTCTTTCTCCTTAAACTATCAGGTACAGGCAATATGTTCAAAGTAGGTGCTGCCCTGGTCTGTTAGACAGTCTGCACTATTCATTCAGGGTGCAAAGCTGGTGTTGCCATGTGCCAGCCCAGGAAGACGCACGCACAGGGATAGGTCAGGTAAGTGTTCCTATGATTGAAGCAAAAACTTTGATCTCAGGATTGTATTACCTTTTTAGAATCCAAAATCTTAAGGAAAAAAATAGTTTCTAAATTAATAATGGTGTGAGACTCAACCTGGCACCGCTATTTTCATTGAAGTAGTTGTGTCTTTTATAGTCACACTTGGTTAGTATTTGAAATTTGGAGGAATTGCAATATGCATGGTTTTCAAAGCCCTTTACAGAATTTCATTTTTATCACTTGGAGAGAGTCAATGAAAAGGTAATAGGAAAGCTCTATGGGATATTTTTATAGGAGTGTCAGAAGCCAGTAAGCTAACTACATGGAAGAACACAGATTGTACAGGCAGAGTTAGAGCAGAAACACTTCAGAGACTTTATATCTAGTATTTTGACTTTTACACGCCCTTGGAGAAAAAAGAGTGCTAGCTACAAAACCAGATAAGGAGGGGAAAGAAACAAACCATATGCTTAAGAATAATTACAGTTTCAATTTTCTTACTGAAATGTAAAGTCTCAAAGATAAAGTGTAATAGAAATTGAGCTGCTTTGGTGTGTGTATAAAATATTGCCAAGAAAGAAAATTCTCATTTCCCTTGATAATTCATCCCAGATTTGTACAATACGGAAGTTAGTCTGGGTAGCTTAATTGAATGCTATCAACTTCTCCACCAGTCCATTTGTTCCTGTTTTGCTTTCAGTAGAGATGGAAAATATCAGGTTGCCCTCTCTATAAGCTATCATAATTGAAGTCTGCATTAGATCATTTATCTGACACTACTTTAAATTGAAAGATTTCAATTATGTTAACATGTTCTCAAGTCATTAATCCTTCTTGTTAATTCTAGCAAAAACTTAAAAATATCGTTGTTATGATAATACAAGCAATCTTAAAATAAAACAGTTTCTTGGCTATGAAAACCATAAATGAGAAAAATCTAATAACGAAAAACAATGAACAGATCTATAATTATTGTGAATGTTTAATATTATGCTGCACTTAAAACTATATCCCAGGGGCCGGCCAAGTGGCTCAGTTGGTTAAGAGTTGGCTTAGAGCGCATGCTCTGAACAACGGGGTCGCTGGTTCGATTCGCACATGGGCCAGTGAACGCTATGCCCTAGCTGAGCTGTTGCTGAGCTGCCAACAGGTAGCAGGATGACTCAGCTGGTGTAACAACAAGATTGCCTTTTTAGTGGTGGGCTATGCCCACCAGCAACTAAAAATAGATTGAACTCGGCACCTTGAGCTGAGCTGCCACCCAGATGGCTCAGAGGATAGAGCGTGCATTCTTAACAACAAGGCTGCCAGTTCAACTCCCGCATGGGATGGTGGCTATGCCCACCTGCAACTAAGATTGAACACAGTACCTTGAGCTTAGAAGCCACGAACTGCCAATGGGAAGTCAGATGGCGACTGGCGCCCTCCACAACAAAGACTGAAGAACAACTTGGGTAGTCCCCTTCCCCAATTCCCCAACACTGTTCCCCTCCCCCGATTCCCCAATAAAATCTTTAAAAAACAAACAAACTATATCCCAATGAGATTTGCAAGTCAGGTAGTCACTGACTGAGTTATATATTCCAAACAAAATAGTAGTAAGAATTTGTATATTGTCCATTTGTCACATAGACAGTTAAAACCAGTATCAATGACTTAACCAACCTGTGGTTACATTGGTGCCTGCTACTGCAGTTGTCCCACTCTTGCTTCTCTTTTTCTCCAGATCAACCAAATCATTTTGGCAACCAACTGGTACTTTTGAATCCAAGCCAGCTTGATTTGACTGCAGTTTCTTGGATAGGTCCACATGGGGAATCTGAAATGACACAAGCCAGAATGATTGATTTCACAAGTAAATTATCAGTCCAAAATAAATGCTCCCCAGAGATATGACAAGTTATATCACATGGCAAGTTATTTCTTATATCTGAAATGGAACATTCTATATGTCAAAGTGGGTTACAATTTATATTTTCATCAATAGGCTTTGGTAAACTAAGTGTGGAGTTTTCACCGGTAATGCAAGTGACTAGAATAAGAAGTCATCTCAGACAGAGAAAATCACCTTCAAAGGCCATTTTCTATATTACTTTCTTTTTGTGAAGCTTGTGAAATATTTTTCATTTAGAACATTTTCACTCAGTTTTTATTATTATAGTTAAATAATCCTGCATTTCATTATATATTCCATAATTACATATTGTATAATGATACAGATGAAAATACAGATTTCATTTCTGTATTTTCTACATTCTTTATATAAAACAAATTACAATATCTGCCAAAAAAATAACTCTCATTTTTCTCAGTATTATGCAAACTTGACAAAGCTCCTCTAGTCAATTGAAGAATAATAATTCATTATAACAATGAATTATTAAGGCACCACATCAATGGACCTCGAAACTCATCTCACATAAGAGATGCCATAGTGTTTGATGTTGTACTGGTATATTGTATGCTTCAAAAGAATCATCAGATAGAAGCAAAAACGAAAGACTTAAATAGGAAATTGAACTTTCAGCAGTATGCTTCATACCCAAATTCAGACTAGAAGTTTTTCGGTTTGAATGTAATTATAAAATATTCAAAGAATTCATAGAGCCAAAATTAGCCAATCTTGGCTATCCACATAGCCATTTTGACTCACCGAAGGATAAGATAATGAATAGCTTTCCTTAAGTTCCTCCTACAGATTGTGTATAGTGTTTTACTCATTAAAAATATCATTAAAAGCTTGAATCAAAGGTTTTAAAGCTTGGAAAAGACCAATAAGGAAATGAGGATCCAGCATGATTACATGATTCACCCAAATTAATAAAATAAAAAGTGCTGAGCTTTGTGGATATGACTCGTGACTTTTAGTCCAGTGATCCGCATATCATTCTGTGAACAATTTGTTCATCTATTCATTCAATGTGGTGCACTGGCTGCCCTGATGGCCTTAATTCTTTAACCCTCTGTGTCTCCATGTCCTTTGCATGTACTCTCACAGTGCCCTCCTACTAGGACTTTTGACTTGTACATGTGGCTTCTTCTGGACCAACAGGATATTGAAAATGTAACACAAACACAGACTTAAAAGATGTTTGCATAATTGTTTTTGCTCTTTGTTGTCTTGCGACTATGCCATGAGGACATGCCTAGACTAGCTTACTGGATGTTGAGCAGGACAGAGAGCAGATTCAGGTTACCCCATTTGTAGCTAATCCCCAAATTCCTTTTCTAATGACAGAGGATGGGACACTGATGGCACTCTCAGTGACAACTCAGATCAGAGTTTGAATGTTGGTATCAGCTAGGACTCAGCCACTACACTTGCTTCCATTTGACTCATCCACAGCCCACAAAAACATAAGACTATCACTCACTATGAATTTTTGAATTTATTGTCTGGACTGTATTACTACACAGCTTTGGAAAGAAGCAGATTCAACCAGCATCTAAGTGCTGTCCTGATTTTGTATTAGATACCTTTGGAAAATGTATTATTATTTCAAATTATCCGATGAGTATTAAATTATAGTTTCTACATACTGAGCAATAAATTAGTCTAAAAAAAGTATGTATTTTCTTGCTTTTCCATACCAAGTTAAATTGATAATATTAAGACATTGAGGGGGAAATGTAAGAACTTCATGTAAATTATGTGTGATTTATAACATATCCCAGGCTTCAAAGGAAAAATGCTAGATATAAATAATATCCTTAAATCTGAAATATTTAACATGAAAGACTGAGGAGAGAAGATGACCACTTGATCAGAAAGAGTCAAGTATTACAAAGGCCTGGTACTTCCTGGTGCAAATCTCTGGCTGGTTGTACATTTTGTAAACATATTAGCATTTCAATAAAGAAGCCCGTTTTACTGGACATAGTCCCCACATTGGGGTCCCCTCCAGCCAAGCCCTGTCAGGCTTTCCAATCTCTTCTCTGCTTTACTTATCAGAGCTAGACTCTTGTTTCCCGGTCTTAATATAAAGAGGTAGATGTGGCTTAAGCTACTGAACCTACCAGGATCTCTCAACCTTGTTTACTTAGTAAGCCTCCCCTCCAGTTCCCTGAGTCTCCAAACCATGCCCAAGATACTGATTTTCTGCTACAATAAAATTCCCACAAGCTCTGTTCTTCACTGCTTAATTTCATTCCTTTAAGCCCCCCCCCCACCCTGCGGGGAGCCGGCCCCTGCGAGGACCAGGGGTTCCCTCGGGTGGGACCATGTCGGCGAGGAGAAAGAAAGATGGAGACACTGGAAAGAGGTTCACAGGAGTGTCACACCTTTATTGTTAAAGCCTGGCCCCTTTTATAGGGGCTTCTGACTATTAACTCAATTACAAGTTATGTTTCACATGATCATGATGTTTTCTCTTACTCAGAACTTTTACTTGTTTGTAATTATATCTTTCCAGGGTACACTGTGGCCTGTTCAAGGATTTTACTTATCATCTAAAGAGTGGTCACCATGACTACCTTACAGGGCGTATACTTGAACTGTTGCCAAGAGTTTAGTAGTGGCTGAGTTTAGGGCAAAAAACTATTTTTATGTGAATATAATACTTAGTAGCAAAAGGAGTCTCAAACTTTTCCTATCCTACAAAGAGCTGCGTATTATTGTAATAGAGGGTAACATCTGTTTCTCAGTCAAAGCTTCAGTATCTGTTGCTACAGCAATGTACAAACAAAGAGTTAAAACAAGGCTGTTAATTAAAATAACTTATGGTCAGTAAGTTGTCTCTTATCAGAACTCTCATGGCCGAGAGACCTTGGTCTCCTGGTCTTCAAGAAAACCTTTCACAGCTGAATAGGCAAGTAAACTCAAGGTCAGATGATATCACCAGCTTTTCACAGACACTGTCTGCTTCTCACAGACAGGATTTGTCCATGTGACCAGAGGCCTGAGCCTCAGTTTCTAAAGGGCTTGAGTCCCCCTTTTTCTCAGTCCTGGGGTCCCCTCGGACTGTACCTGTTTTAGGGAGTTTCCTTATCTTTAGGAAATCTTCCCCCATCATTGACTTACACAGCCAGCTATCATCAGGGTACCCCAGGAACTTGCCATAAATGCAGTGAAAGTACTGTCTCCTATAGGATCTGATGTGGAGGAAAGGCACATGGGTTCATAGAGACAGGAGATATTACATGACCAACCATAAGGCAGCATCCCAGACATCCAGCGCTGAGCGTGGATCTTTATTTCAATGTGGCCTTGTCAGACACTAGGATGCTGTCGGCCCCCAACACCACCCGCCTCTAATTCCTATCTCTCAAATTCTTTCCCTGTGCCTTCAGAACTTTATTCCATGGTTTGCAAATTGTACAACATATTCAACTTCCTTTCAGATCATTGTCTCTACCTTCCTGCCTTGACTAAAAATTCACTCTCCACTGAGTACAGCACTTCTGCAGATGAAGATGGATGCTTGTTCCTCCACAACCTAGATACCCTCAGGTTGATGATACACTTGCCCATAGTGATGTCCATTGCATCATTACCTCCTTGCAAAAAATCCCTGTTGCTTTGATACTTTTGGCATCTAGCTATGTACCACCACCCTTCTTGTTGGTATTGTTTATTTACTAATCACTAGTCACAATCCATCCTTCATAAAAAGGCTATGTTATTGTTCTCTTTCCTAGCCCCATAATCATGGATTATGTTCCCATCTACACAAACATCCAATTTAATACTCTTTAGATCTCCCTATTACAAATGAGCTTTTCATTTCTCCACTTTAGCCATTCACTCCCAGAGTCACAACTGAACCCTGTCATAACCTGAACCTTTTCCACTTCCCAAATCACTGAATGTCTTTCCCTCTCATCTGCTCTTCTGTCCTTAAGTTTATTGTTTCCATTCCAGGCAAAGCTCTTACCGTCAAGAATTTTTTTTTTTTCTACCAAGATTATTCTTGGAACTCACAGGGATTTGAGATCCACTGATTCTTTTCCTTTCTCTACATTCTCCAGCCCTCTAAGCATTTTTCCCTTTCTTCTCTACATAGCATCCATCCTAGGTCTAAAACTTCAGTCTGGCAAGTAACCTGTCAGACTTTACCTTATTTAACATTCAGCAGCATTTGAAATATTGGATCTCTCCCTTGCCTGGCTTCTGGTGTCCCTCCTACCACTCTAACCACTCATTCTTAGTCTCTTTAACCTTCTTTACCTAAACATTGACGGTTAAGAGTTTCTCAAGGTTTTGTTAATGATCTAGGTTATTTATTTATTTATTTATTTATTTTACCATTCATAGATACTTCCAACAATTCCAAGGCTTACTTTACTACCTATATGTTTATGACTCACGGATGGGGCCAGATTTATAAAATAAGATGACACACGGCCTTGTAGACCACGGTAAGCACTCTGGACTCCAACTCTAATGTCCTTTAGTTCTATAATCTGGCCATTCTTCCTTCCTGTCTCAAGGCTTGGCTATGCCATTAGCCTAGAACATTATCATGAATTCTTCCTCCTTAATTTTACTAAGTCTTGAGTTCCTGCAAGTTTTTCTTCACCATTTAGACTTTAGCCAGCACTTTTGTTTTCTGGTCTTTGAGTGCCTTGTACTTGTACTGCAATGCAGTTTTTACAAATACAATTAAATAACTCCTGATTTAGTGTTTAATGTCTATCTCTTTGGTTAAAATGTAAACCCACTAAGAATAAGAACTACAACTTTCCTATTCACTGTTTTCTGTCCTTATCTTGGTGTTTTAAATATAGTAGGTATCAAATAACTACATATTAAAAGAATGGAGAAATGCATGAATAAAACATAGACTTAATTCTTATGACCTTTTCTTCGGCTAGCTTATCAATGGTCACTACATAGTCACATGTTCATATGTTAAGAGTGATATCCAGTCTTTCATCAGAGTCATCCTTATTACATAGTTGAAAGGCACACATATTTTCAACTTATTTATCCACTAAAAGAAAAATCCTATATTTTTAAATAAACTCATTGATGCAATCATTGCAAATACTATAGTTATATAGTATTCTATACATTTCTTTGGTGCAAGTTAGATTGGTCAATATATATGGAAATTATAAATCAAAGAATGGCTATGTCAGGGAAAGTGAGATCCTGAGAACTGAATGTATATACACAATGGCCCCATATTCTTGAGGCACAAGATTGTGGCCTGACAATAATGAAAGAAATAAAACTCTCTGTCAGGCACTGCTTCAATGATGTCGAATCTTCAACCTGAAGAGTAGGCCCAGTGGAAAATGAGAAAAATAAAATGTGTGCAAAAAATAAAGAGGAACACACATAAATCTGAACTGGCATCCATCAGGCCCTTGTGACCACTCTACAGTTGTACTTCAAAAAATAAATCCTGTTAGTTTGTGTAATTTCCATGTAACTTGTCATTAGAAATGAGTCATTAGGATCCTGTCTGCTAGTATAAAACAACTATTAAATTATTTCTCATGTTATTCTTGGCTTGTAGTCTGCATCCTGCTTTTAGTGTTCCTGCTGAAAGCAATGATTCAATTACAAGGTACTGAATATTTTCCTCATGAACAAAGAAAGGAACAAATAAACATAACCAAAAAAAGTTAACCCAGATGTCTATGAAAAATAATTAAAAGATTTCTTCAAATCTGTCTTTCATCTCCTACCTAAAGCCATGCTGTTGGGCAAAGATCATTGTTTTCCAAACAGTTCATTGAGATTCCGAGTTCATGATTATATTCACTTGCGTCCCTTCTCCCCAAGGGCACATATGGCTTGCTTTTCCTTAGACAGCCACACAGGGTCTGTCTTGGCTCAGTGACTAAATATCATTCACATTTAAAACAACATGCATCCCAAATAATGTACTTTACTTTATACTTTGTAAAAAATCACTTACTCTTCTAACAGACTAAAAAAAGCTACCTCCTTCTTTGCTTATATAAACAACTGCTCTTTCCACTGTCTGTGCTTTTTCTCATCAGAAAAGTAAATTCAAGTGATACTTGGGAAGAAATTTCTCATTAACTTTTTTTCCTCAGAATTAAATTCTACTCAAATCAACAACAGAAACAGTAATTCAGAGGCTCTTCATGAAAATAAGGAAATCAAAAGCAGAATCTAAACATAAGTAATACAGATTTGATATGCACATGAAATTATCATTCCAGGAGAATATGTAATGTCTCTCTAATGTGTGTGTGTTTGTGTGTGTATGTGTCTCTGTGTGTGTGTTTTCTCTTTTGTTTGTTATATGGTTGAATCACCATCAATAATTTATAAGATTATCAAGTGGTTTATAAAAACTAGTAATTTTCTCATTGTGCATTATAGAGTCAATCAAATGGAGGCAAATGTTTGCTTTCCCTGAAGAAAATATTTAAACAAGCAAGAATATAAACTGAAAAATAATCTAGAGTTGATCACCCATATAAATAGTCCCCTCTTTCGAACAGTTATCTGATGTTTCATACGAATATGCATCTATAATCACAAACTGTCTTTTCTGCACAGAATACATTCTTTTTACCAACTGAAAGAACATGCTTGTGAGCTTGTTTCATCCAATCCCCAAGACAAGCTGTCATTCACACCATTTTTACCCCTTGTAGCCTTAGATTGTTTGCAGAGAGGTTGCCCAGGCCTGTGATTGGCAGGCTTGAATCATCAGCCCATCAGAAGCCCATCCCTACCTCTCTCACTTCTCCTAGAACTTCAGGCTGTGGCCCTCCCAGGTGAGACTCCTTGCTCACATCACTTACCCTCTTCAGCCAGTGCTTTTTCCCCTAGGACACACATACCTTCTGCTTCAAATGGGCACTTCTGGCTGGGATCTGAGCTGGCAGCTGACTGGGACCTCAGCAGCAGTCCTGTGGCTTGTGGTATGTACATGTGGTTTGACACTTAGACACTCTTATGCCAACTGTAGTTGACAGATGGGACAATACCTCTCTCCCCTGCTCACTCCATGTGTGTCCAGGAGTTCAGACGTTTAAAGGAGTTGGGGTTTTCCATCTGCCCTGCCATTCTTTTGGGTTGGAGAAGAGGCAACTGGCCCATGGAAAAGAAAGATGCCTGTACCTGCTTTCTAAGTTGCCCTGATAAGAAATAACTGCCTCCCATCCCAACCCTTTAAAGACCTCCTCTATGTGCTAGGCTTGCTTGGACCAGACCCAAGAAAAACCATCCCTGTTGCAAATACGATTAGAGATCTTATCATGCATTATATACCAAAGATCTCACCATGTTCTTTGGAAAGAAATCCTTTACTTAACTATTGAGAGGACTTTAAACCTTCATGTTCAAAGGCATATTTCAAGAACATATTATGTACTATAGGAAGAGATTAACAGTACTCATATATTTCAGCTGTGTCTTCCCCTATTTTTCCTGCTGAAAACTGGGAGTTAAGCCATAAAATATCCAGATGTCACACCATCCTGATTTGATGCTTATTTGACCACCCTTTTGGGAAAAATCAAATTCTAGCTTCTGGATGCAGGAAGAATTCAATATAATCACATGCTTCGTTTGATCAAAACAAGTTTAAAAATTTTTTTCCAGGGTACTCAGGGCAGAGAAGCTCTCCACACCCCTTTCAAGCTCAATTCAACCTGCTTCTTGCTACTCTAATCTATGAATTTAGCCAAAGATGAAAATGGACACTTGAGGTAATGCATAATCCACATATTTTTATTTTAAAATGCAGTCAGAGTAGACAGCCAATCCATACAATGTTATTCTTAAGAAAATAAGTGAGAAGTCTGGCTACCCTCAAAGATGAGTCCTGCCACTGCAGATAACGGAAAAGCATGCAAAGGGTTTGCTATTTTAGAGGAACTGTAAAAAGTGCCTCCCCTTTAAAGTACCAAGACTGCTTACTTACAGTGTTGATATTTTGAACACTAGAATAGCTCTGTGTGTAAATATATTTCCTTCTTTCTTTTCATTTTGCCCTCCTGAAACTTTTTAAATTATTAATTCCCATGGTTGTTATTATAACTTTCATAGCTCCTATTTTAATTGGAAAATCATAACTCTTAGACTGCATGAAGTAATCTGTGGCCAAAGGGCAGGAGAATTAATCTTAATTTGAATTTTAGAAACATAAATCACAGTAGAATAAACTATATGACATAGTTTCTGTTTAGATTAGTTTTGGGTAAAATTAGTTTTGAATCAGTGGACAGATGAATAGCATGCAAAGTGTCCAGCAGAGCACCTCCTGCTGCAGACGGCAGATGGGAACTGCAGTGTGCCATATAATATTGGGTTGTCGGAAAAGTCATGACGCATTTTTGCAATGAAAAATACAGAAAAAATACATCGTGACTTTTCCAACAACCCAATAGTTCTGCATCTAGGAAAAATATTTTCAATTCATTCCTTAAAATCACATTTGAAGTCATTTTAACTCTTGAGTATTAAAGCACATGAGTCTTTGAAATGTATCCAACCTGGCAACATGATTTAAAACATTGCTTTGTTATCCATGGAACGAGAAGCCATTTTAATGAGTAGGACTCACTTCACTGTTTCTTTGAGTATTCACATTATGTGAAATGTTAAACGGCATTCTTGCCCCCGAAGTGTTGCTAAAATGTAAAAAGTTTGTGCTATTGTGAACAAGTGCCCAACAATGGATATAGGCCTTGAAGTCTGGTTCCCACCTTCTCACCTCAACTCGGGCTCTGCAACATGTCTTTGAAACCCTTTCCCATGAAGGCTGCCCTCTCACCTCTTCCTGCACACACTCACTATTCCTCATCCCTTTATAAAGCATATTTGGCACCACTATCCTACACCATCTCTAAATTTCTACAGAATCCAGCCATGTCCCTTCAGTCATCTCTAGGATCCTCTCCTACAAAGAGCCCATTTGCTCATAATGCTCTCTTCAGCTCATGTCTTTCTGTTTGTCGTCCCTCTACCAACATGGCATCAGAGGAATATAATGTTCACACCTTGTCAAACATTTTTTTCCTACTCTTTTTAGCCGCATGTAAGTGGACCTCATTTTCCCTCAGAATTTCTTCATCATCAAGATCTTTCATTCTAAGGTTTTCCTTCTGTGCTTATATTCACTCAATACTGTTCTTTCTTCTCAGTCTTCAATTCATTGTAATTTTCCTATTTGACTCTGATATAAATCCATGTTGGCTGGTGACATCTTGGTCCTTATGTTGCTCAGTTATCAAGGCTATCTCCTTTAGTTCATTAGGAAGGGTCCATAGAAGACATTTCAAATCTTTTCCTCTTTTTACCAAGCCCACAACCAAACTTGGCATTTCTCAATCTTAGGAAACTATTAATCACTTAATTCATTGAGATTGTGGCCATGTGAAATTAATTCCCACAGCTTTCTTTGTCGTTTCTTAGACGTGCACTTGATCCCTATTCTTATGAAATGTCCTATCCTCTTTCTACAGTTGAGTTCCTCCTCCTTTCTCTGTGCCACTTTCCCTCCCACTTTCCCATGGAATTCCATAATCAAATTTTTTGCCGACTTCTCTTGCATTCTCTGACTCCGCCTCTCCATTGCCTTGTTGATTTTCTGCCAAACTTTGGTAACAGTAATTTGTTCTTACTGCTCCTCTTCTCGTCCTCCCACTCACTTAATATCTGGGTATTTACTGCATGGCATCTGGTTTCTGGTCCTACCACTTGACAAAAAATATTTTCACCAATAACTTTCTAATCACCAGTCATAAATGCCATGGCTTTTTCTCAGACCTCCTGGTTCCTGAACTTTGTGGGCACATAACCTGTGAACCACCTCATCATTTTTTAAAAATCACTCTCTCCTCAGTCTCCAATAACACTACTCTCATCTTTCTTCTTCCTCTTGAATTGTCATTACTCATCACGGTAAGTCTTTTCTCATTCCTATCAACCTCTAAATCAGTGATCTCTAAACCATTCTGATTGTGTCCTCTTAACAATCAAAATCTTAAGCATGAACCATAAATGTGATACATGCATATATATATATTGAATTACATAGATATGTACTCTACAAACATATGTAGTTATGAATATTTACTCAACTAAGATATCATGTGCATTACAAAACAAACTTTAAGTACAAACAATAAAATAATAAAGTAAAGATATTTTGAGCAAAATTTTTATGTTAGTTATTAATAATATTGAGGGAAATTGTTGAATAATTTGCTTTCATTACTTTTTAAATCTTGATTTAACATTTTATGATACATCAATTCAATTGTTTGCTTCATAATTCTGTTGATTTATATACTGAGTTTAAGGCTGTAACCACTAAAGCATGATGCGTCACAAAGATACATGGATCCAAATGAAAAAAGTACATTAATTGCCCTAAGTTATAATACATATTTTTCAATGTGTACTAATTTTGCAAAGATGTTGACATTGGCTTGCAAATTCCTATTGACCCTGATGTCAAACTGTTTAAAAACTAAATAGTTAATTAATATTTTAACTATTGGATTTAAAACCCACTGAAATTCTTTGGAAGATTTTATAAATGCTTGGAAATTTTATTTTCTAGTTTTGAAACTTTGCAAGATGCAAGGTTTTATAGGTAGCACTATATACAGTGCATTGTTTTCAGCAATAAAAAGCATATGAATTAGAACTATTTCAAAACAATTTATTTTCAAAATGTCTTCTATAGGATGATTCTTTTATTATAGTAATTTTTACTCCTGTTAATTGAAGGGCTGGCTCAAGTGTGTATGTGCGTGTTCCTCCAGGTAGCAGACTATTGATGGGCACTTGTCACGGACTAGGTAGACAAATTTGAATGCTCACCTTTTTGTAAAATAAATCTTAATATTAATACATCTTTAATTTTAGAAAAAAATGATTTGTCATAAGATAATCAGCAAATCTTTATATGATACAAAAGAGCACCACAGTCATTTCCCATTTCACAAAGTGTCATGAGATGGGAAATGACTGTATATTTTACACTTTTATTTCTATAAATTAACCATTTTCAAAAAATTCTGCAGAACTTTGTAAACTTCTGGTTATAATTTCTTTGCTGCAGTAATTTGACTACAATAACAGTGAGAATGTATTTTATATGTAGATTCATCTCTCTTAGGTTCCTTGAGGATCACTTTTTAAAATTCTAGACAATGCAGCTGCTCTATCAGTAGCTGTACTTATCCAGTTTATCCATAAAGCAATGCTTTCACTAAAGAAGTCATTAAAAAATAGAATAATGGCTTATCCAATGCATTTAAACAATTTCTTCATGGATTTCATTATTGAAACCCTATCTAGCAAATATAATAAACACATATTTCAGGAAAAAACAACTCTCATGCAACTTTATAGAAAATCTCCCTTACTGAGTCATTTGTTCATACAAATAATAGCAACAGCTAACATTTATTTTGCACTTACTACCTGCCACCCATTATTCTATGCCTATTACATGTATTAGCACATTGAAATCTTCAGGTTTTTTTCTAAACATCTTCCAAGATTATTTCCAGAAAAATACGTGGTTTTAATTTGTAGCCTTCTTATTCCTTTGTATTATCTTAGCCATTTTTAGGAAGAACCAGTGTATTCAATAATATGTAGTTTTTTCTTTATCACTGTTAAAAAACTCAAAAGACTTAATGTGAACTTCAGTGAATTTTATATGTGATGAAGTACTGAGTTGAGTATAACATAATTATAAAAAACACTGAAAAACTATAGAAAATTGTTTTCATATTTTTGTTTCTTAGTTTTAAAATATATTGTTAATCACCATGACTTCATTTCCTCACTTGCAAATATTGCATAACACAATATAAAACACTGAAGTTCATTGTCACTTAGAGTGTTTGTAAATCTTCTTTTCAATCTTCTTGTTAATTTCAATTTTTTTGCTGACATCTGGAAGGGTATAATTTGTTTATTATCTTTTCTTTTCCT
The DNA here is from genome assembly GCA_033961575.1 of Aselliscus stoliczkanus. Taxonomy (NCBI): domain Eukaryota; kingdom Metazoa; phylum Chordata; class Mammalia; order Chiroptera; family Hipposideridae; genus Aselliscus; species Aselliscus stoliczkanus. Next base: position 126,554,588 of record CM066733.1, read on the forward strand.
CCTAAGAGGGCTGATGGAGCAATACCAGAAGTGTGAAAACTGTCAGTTTCACTTTTTAAAAAAATAAAATCACTTTGTTGTCTTTAGCTTATAAGTACAATATTTTAGTAAATTTCTTTAGTGAAGTATGTAATTCTACTAGAAAAATATGCAAATAATGGCAGCTCAATGGCTTGATACAAATTGAATGCACCTATGTGATTACTACCCATTCTGGAAATAGGATATTACTAGCCCTCATGCCTGCACCCAGTCACACGTCCAATTCCTCTTCCCCAAAGCTACCCACCATCCTGACTTCTAATACCATAATTAGTGTTCTTTCATGTTTGCAAACTTTATATACTTTGAACCACAGAGTATATTCTCTTTTGTATCTAGCTTCTTTCTTTCTAACCATAACTTCATGGAGTATTCCAATGTAAGAGCATACCAAAATTTACTTAGCAACTATACTACTGAAGAACATTTGAGTTGTTTCTAATTTTTATCTCTTACAAATAATGCTGCTATAAATATTCTTGTACACATCATTTAGGGCACATACGAACACATTTCTTTTAGGTGCATATATGTATATGTTTCTGTGGGCACGTAATTGTTGGGTCATAGGGCGTGTATATGCCCAGCTTTAGTGGACACTGCAAAAGGTTTTTCAGAATGTACTCTCATCAAGAGTATATGAAGTTCCACTTGTTCTTGGTTAATGAAATCATCTGTGAATCCAATCATTTAGATCTGGACCATCTTGTTGGAAGACAGTAACACAGACTTTATCCTCCAATATGGCCAACCTCAACATCGATCATGACGTTTGCTCTTGGTTAATTATAGAGAATATAGAGCTTAAAGAAGGATGTTTGGATCTAGGCATCTTTTCCACTTATATCTGAAATCCTGCCTTAATAATCAAAAATTTAGACATGTCATTTCTCTTTTGATGTTTTCATAATGCATATATAATGTACTGAATTGAGATGACATTAATTTTATTATATGTTATTTATACATGAAGTGGAGAGATCTTAAATTCACACTGAGAAAAATTTAAATATGAAGAATTGATATACACACATAAACACACACACATACATACATACATATTTGAAATTCTGCAAAAAATGTTTCAACTCACTCCCACATTACTTTGAAAGGGGAGAAATTAAGTACGGTACAGCATAAAATTGATGATAAGGGATATTTAAGAGCTGAGTACTTATGGATTGGGCTTTATAATGCCAAAACCTAGCCCCAAGATCATATAAGCACTTTAAATACATGAAAATCTCTACACAAGTACACGATCTGTCATTATTATCTGCCAAGTTAAAACTCAGCTGACAGAGAAACTGTAAGAGCCAAAGATGATAAATAAAACTCAAGTATAAAAGGATTAAACAATATCTTCAAATGCAAACCAGACTCGAGTCCAGGTTAAGGCCCATCATCTTCAGACCTATGTTCAGATTACTTTTATTACTTGCCATTTTATTTTATTTTCCTACCGTCTTCTTGATCTCCTAATGAGGTCAGAATTGTATTACATTACCATATTGTAATTAGAGGTTTTATCCCAGTTTCCTAAAACTAGAAAATGATAAGTAGGGAAGACCGAATGACCAAAGAGAATTATATATGTCAATGCCTTTTTCTTACATGGCAGAGAAAATGTAAGTGCGTAGAACAAAACACAGGAAGAAACTTGCAAACTACTACTACTACTACTACTAATAATAATAATAACTAAAACACTGATCAGATGGTGTTTGATTTACAATATCATTTTACTCTTGCTTTAAAAATTAGGTTGTACAACAGCTCCACCTGGAGCTGGGCTGTGCGAGCCCCGGTGATGGTGTAGGCTGCGGCCCCTGCTGCAGCGGCCTGCCATAGGCTACAGTGAGTGGCCAGCAGCCGGTGTGAGCTGCCAAGAGCTGCTGTGAGCGACTGTCCAGAGGCCGGTGACTGATCTGCCTCATCCGGGAAGAACGCAATGACGATACCAACATGGGCCAGTGAAGCAACGTCCTCCGCAACTAGACTGAAGAACAAAAAGACAGCAACTTGTCTGTTCCCCTCCCCCAATTCCCAAATAAAAAATCTTAAAAAAAAAAAATTAGGTTGTAAACAAATACTTGATAAAGCAATTGGGATGTGGTGACTGTATTTTAGTAGTAATTTATATTGCCACCAGATGGCAGTCTTCCCCGACTTTTTGCAGCTACCTTCCAGAGCCTAGCTATTCATTGCTGACAAAACCGTGGCATTATATCTATGTACTAGGTTTGGAAATGGGAAATCTGCCAGGACTTTGTGGCTCCAGGATTAAATGTCTCTTATTTGAAAAGAGACTTCCAGGGGCAGAGTTTTTATTTTTTCAAATCATCCATTCATCTCTGGACAAAGGCTATTTACATAAACTCCAGGTTTAAGTTGAGCTTCTCAGGATCACAGTTGGCACCTTTTTCTTGACGTTTGGGACTCCAAGAGGATGGTAACTGCACTAGTGAATGTCTCAGAGTATAGTATTTCTTAAAGTAGAGCCAAGTAGGAAGTATTCAAATGCCACCCGTATCTCTAGTATTCTCATGTAAGTTGAGCTCCTAAAGTATTTACTTAAAACATTTTCATTTTCTTGAGACGAGGAGTTATGTAAATACGCTCAATTTTACCTTTCTTATACATATGTCCTTGAGACGTTTTTGGCTAATGTGTTAGGTTAGAAATTTTTACTTTCTAGCTACATGTGCACACATATATCATAAACTAATTCCAGAATATAAAAGGCTTATCCCAATGATCAGATCAGTGACATTTGCATCCAGGAATTATAAGCAACAGAGTTCATCCACTCCTCATGTTGCTAGAGAACCTCAAGGCATTTTTCCAACGTATTTTGAATTTGTACTTATAACAAATTTATATCCCTGACATGGATCAGTATTAGTGGATTTCCTTTTTAATACTGGAATTTACACAATCCTAGATGCTGTGTATACTATACATAGGGGAAAAGCTGGGGACATTCCAGGGTGCCTACTCAGGGTAAAGGGTGAGACTTGGAGAAATGGGGCTTTTCAGACAGGGCACAATGGTGACAGGGGTGGGGTTCTGTCCTTATCACTTTGGCTTTTTCCTACTGACAAGTAATAGAATGTGTCATCCCAAAACTTGACTATAGGAGTTTAGGTCCCACCACCCCAACATATGTCACTTTGATTATTTTGAGCTGCAGGCATTTAAAAGGGAGCAAATGCAGAGGGAGACTATCTCTGAACTCCGCTTATTTGCCAAAAGACAGATCTTCCAAAAGGAACTTGATCGTCATAAATTTCTTCCCTGGGAGTTTCATCAACCAGAAAACTGACTATTATCACAGGAGAAGAGAACAGAATTCATGACACCAAATCCAGACAAACTGTCACAGACTACCTTACCTCTCATCTATTCTTCTTAGGGCCTGGTCATCCTTCCTGAAAATCATTTACTCTCAATAAGAGTCCTACCTACCCCTCCTATTTCCTTATGAAGATGGTATTTAAGCCTAAATTCTAAAGCTACCTTTTTGGGTTACTCAGTTTTCCCAGGTATCTCCTGTGTATATTTGAGGTCTACATGGTAATAAACTTCTATTTACTTTTCTCTTATTAATTTGTCTTTTATTTCAGGGGCCTCAGTCAACAACTCAGAAGGGTAGAGGGAAAATTATTTTTCCCCTCCTACAGCACTGAAACCTAACCAAGAAAAGCACAAGCTATTGAACAAAGCTATGGGTAACTTTAACTATGCACTAGATTCTCATACCCTCCACCTCACCCCTACTCCACACAATTTGCATGCTGCAAATCTAGAGAATTTAACTATTGGGCTGTCGGAAAAATCATGAAGCATTTTGCAATGAAAAACATAGAAAAAATACGTCATGATTTTTCCGACAACCCATTTTTCCTATGCAACATGCAAAGTAAGTGTTAGAATTTAGTATAAATTTCAGTTAAAAATACTCATTATCCAGAGCTAAATTCATTGTCATTCATAGAGAATGGGGACTGTAATACAGTTGCCAAATAATGTGGCATATGTGGATACAATCATGCATATGAAGGGGAAATTTTCTATGGATGAGGAATTGGGGACCAAATTATTTAGGTAAACAATGCAACAAAAAGGGTGGCATATTGTTCACATTGGTTGAAAACAGAGAAAGTTCTATTCTGTTTCAATAGCAAAGAGTTATAGATTTTTCATATAAAATTAGTTTTCAATTTAACTTCTCTGTTTAAACTTTCTCTATAGCTCCTATAGCCCAAAGGATAAATTTCACACTCCTTTCCGTGACCTTTAAGATATTCCACAACCCCATTTCATACCTCCCCTTCTATGCTTTGCTCTGTAATTCCCTGAATATGCCCTGACTGCTTATTTTCAAGTTTATCTTGCTACAATAGTGTGCTCCTGGCACTCTTTCTATTTATTCATGTTTGAAATTCCTAGGGAGTCCTCAATACATATGTGATGAATCAATTAATCAATGAAATATCTCATGGTTGCTTTTCTGAGTAGGCTGTTTCTAAAAATAATCCAAAATGCCTGGGAAATATATCTATCCACTTTTCCTTGGGAAGAAGTCCAGGAATACCTGTGTATTACATTAGTTTCCTAAGGTTGTTGTAGCAAATTACCACAAGCTGGGTAGTTCAAAAGAGCAGACATCTATTCTCTACATGTTCTAGAGGTCAGAAGTTGAAATCAAGTTGTCAGCTGGGCAATGTTCCCTTCAGAGGCTCCAGGGGAAACACTTGTTTTGCCTCTTCCAGCGTATGGTGGCTATTGACATTTCCTTGGTGCTTCTTGGCTCATGGCTACATCATTCCAACCTCTGCCTCATCTCCACATTTCCTTTTTCTTTGTGCTTTTGTGTGTCTGAAGTCCCTCACTCTCTCTCTCAGAAGATATGCACAGTGGCATTTTGGGCCCACCGGTTACTCCAGGATAACCTCCCTTCTCAAGATCCTTAAGTTAATCACATCATGGTCTTAACAGCAAATATTCATCCTTTTCCCATATAAAGTGATAGTCAAATTGTCAGGCGATAAATATGTAGACACCTTTTGGGGGCCACAGGTAGCCCACCACAACCTGAGGGCAATAATAACCCTATGAGAACACAAAGTTTGAACTGGGTTCAGGGTGTCTATCACCAACACTATATTTTCTCGGTTAGACCTAAACCCAGATGTTCCATAGTGCTGAAATGGAATGTTTATAGATAGTACTCAGGAGGATTGCTATTGCTGAGTGAGCTCCATATAAACCAACACTTCCTGGAGAGCAAGAGAGCACAGGAGACAAAAGTGATACCAGAGTAACTCAGGAGACAGACCTGGTCAGTACACTCTGGTCCTGCATATTGGGCAGGCCAGTGCTGTGACTGACGGGATGGAGACCCCAAACACATGCAGTCCAGATAGAAGCACTGGGAGCGAGATCCGAAAGATGACTATGATGCCCAATGAAAAATCAATTTTCACTTTCAAGGAACAAAGGTGTTGAGAGTGAGAGTGAGCAAACTGTGGGGCAAAAATAAATGAAAATTACTTTCTTCTACCTCCAAAGGGTAAGAATAAAGGAAGAACCAGTCAGTGGGAAGGAGAAGGTGGCACGGGGAACATGGAGGGTCTGAGCAGCCTATTCAATGCTGTAAACCTAACTAATTGTTCCAAACCTATAAACTACAGTAAGGTTTGGTGTGACTCTGTGATCTGCCATTTGACCAATATTCTCATACTCTAAGATTCCATTATACTAATAGTCAAAAGTATGATTCATTAAAGGGCTCACCTTCAGCTTGGTGCATTTGTACTGAGAAGGCCAGCATTGGTTCTCAAGTAAGGCGTGTTCTGAATGGCCAGGATCCATGTTGATTTTCTCCATTATTATCTCTGATTGTGTTCATGGGCATGTAAGGAGAGGGTTGGAAAAAGAGCCACTGGAGAAGGGATCCCTGGACCTCAAGGTAGAGATTCTCCCCTGAGTCCTCCAGAGGAAAAAAATAGGAAAATAATTAGAGTTATGGCAACAGGAAACTAACTAGTCTCTTTCTCTGCATGTTGGGTCTTTTCGGGGCAGGTGGGAATATTTTATCACAAAAGCAATCTAAGGGGGAAGGGATTAAGATGTCCAAATTGCCAGTTATAAAAACAGTCATGGAGATGAAAAGTACAGCATAGGAATATAGTCAGTAATGTTGTAATAACTATGTATGGCATCGGATGGCTACTAGACTTATTGGGGTGACCACTTAAGTGATGGAAATATTTAATTACTATGTTGCACACCTGTGACTCATATAACACTGTATGCAAATTGTAATGGAAAATAAAACAGTACCAAAAAAAAAAAAGCCCAAAGTCTATTTGAAATCATTCAAAAACTCGTGACAGTCAGATGCTGGAAACGCAAGCAACTTCAGAGCTCATAATGCAGGGATCAAGACACATAATGGAGAAACTAAGGACCATAGTCGTGATTGACTTCAGAATTGAGGTTACCAGTTTGTGACTCCTGATTAATGGGAGTATCTTGTCAGACAAACACTGCTGAAGTTTGGAAGCCTCTAGTGGATTTGAACATTGCTAAAAATCTTTATTGGATATAAATTTCAAAGTGTTCATAGTGATAGCCCAGTGATTAAAAAAAAGAATAGAACAAAAGTGACTAATAAGGTGATTTTAATCAAACTCATTTGCATTCCAATTCAATTTATTTCCCCCAATGTGTCTCTTAATTAGCTTAAAATTTCCCAGTGTCATTAAAAAAATGTTGACCATATATAAGGCCGGCCTCATTTTGCTGAGTTGCTGTAGAAAGACATGGGAGCATAAACAACTTGACCATTTTTTTCCCTTGCTATGTGAAAATAAATCTTGTGTGTGTTTACAAATGGCTGTGGAGAAGGAGAGGACTTATTTATTGAGAAGGAGAGGTGGAGAAGGAGAGGACTTATTTATTGAAGCAATCTGTGATGGACATAGCATTAGACCTCCAGAGAGCATTTATGAGTTACTAGTACTCCAAGATAAAAACTATAAACCATTTACTACAATTTCCTTTCAAGAAAAGAGAAATAAAGGGCCAGCCAAGTGGCTCAGTTGGTTAAGAGCTCGCTCAAGAGTGCAAGCTGAGCTCTGAGCATCAGCAGTTCGATGCCCAGCCCGAGCTGAGTTGCCGCTGAGTCGCCAACAGGTGGCAGGATGGCTCAGCTATAAAAAATAAAAAAAGAAAACAGAAATAAGAATTTAGGGTGCATTTTATGACATATATATTATATTATATTACCAGCAAACATGTTAACTAAAAAACAAAAGCTTTTAAAATTTTTTTCGCTTTTGTAATCATGTTTGAAAATAGGTCCACCTCTCTCTTCCTCTTGTCATATATATAGACAGACATTTGCACATATTTGCTTGCCCATAATTGAAAAGTACTTACATTTTATACATACCTTCTATGACAAACCAATAAAACCCTACAAATACTGTAGCCTATAGAAAACTCAGTTTTAAGTGTGCAAACATACTGTCCGCCATCAATATTTCTCAATAAACATGTAGTTAGTAGACACAGGAGCAGCAAAAGACAACGGTCCACAACATACAAATTATAAACGTATGGGTAAGCTTGTCATTTCCTTTCAACTTTGCTATTAAGTTTTCTGGTGCATTTTCAGTATTTTTAAGACTCGAATAATGATCTACATCTCATTTAAATATAGTTACCATTTTTATTTCTTTTGGTGTTTCTTCTGATCTTGAAAAGGGCTCATAGAACAGCATTGTTTATTGTTGCTTATCAAATTTCATTTGCAATATTATAGACTTAGAATCATAGAGGGAAGAAGAATCTGCCAGACATATTATGCCCTCTATTTCATAATACAATAAAGATGCAAAATGGATTGAACAAGGAGAAGAAGCGAACTAAGGATATACAACAGCTCTAAAATGAATTCTTAAGATTTGAAGCACACAAGAATCTAGAGACACAGCAGAAAGTGTTTAGCTATGAATTTAGAAAGTTTAGTTTTATAACAGCTTCTCCAGTTTCCTATAGTTTTATAACAGCTTCTCCAGTTTCCTAAGTGACCCATCATTTACGGTAACTCTTTTCAGTTAACTCTTTACTATAACAACCCATTTTCATAACAGACCATCTAATCAATTTCTTAATCTGCAAAATGGGAATAACAATTACTGGCTGCCCAAGATAATGGGTTAAGTTTACATGAGGCTGCTCAGTCTAGATGCGAGACAGAAGAAATCATCAGAACCTAGATACTTTCCTGTAAGGTAACATTTGTTGCCCCAACATAATAATAATCTGGCACCAGTAAAAAAAAAATTGGTTATTGAAGAGTAAATGAAAATTACTTAAGCAAGTTCTTTGCAGGGCAACCAAGAGAATCATATGAAATATAAGGGGAGAAGAGAAAATAGAACCCTGTGGAAAAGAGTATAGTGGTCCCTAAAGAAATTAAACATAGAATTCCCATATGATCTAGCAATGCAATTTCTGGATATATGAAGGTCGGACAATCAAGTTCACGAACTTTCCACCATGTAAACACACGTGGATCCAAAAGAATTGAAAGCAGGGATTTGAAGGTAAAATTGTACCCCGATGTTTATAGCAGCATTGTTCACAAGGCCAAAGGCAGAAGTAACCCAAGTGCCCATTGACAGATAAAAGTGTAAACAAAATGTGGTATATACATACAGTAGAATATTTTTCAGCCTTAAAAAGAAATGCGGGCCGGCTGAGTGGCTCATTAGTTAAGAGCTGGCTTAGGACGCCAGCGGCCCCGGTTCGATCCCACATATGAGGGCCAGTGACACTGCCCTCTACAGTTAACAACAGCTCCACCTGGAGCTGGGCTGCAAGCCCTGGCAATGGTGTAGGCTGCAGCCCCTGCTGCAGTGGGCTGCCATAGGCTACAGTGAGTGGCCAGCCGCCATTGTGAGCTGCCAATAGCCTTGGTGAGTGACCATCCAGAGGCCAGTGACCAATCTGCCTCATCCAGGAAGAGCGCAATGACGATACCAACATGGGCCAGTAAAGCAACATCCTCCGCAACCAGACTTAAGAACAAAAAGACAGCAACTTGTCTGTTCCCCTTCCCTGATTCCCCAAAACTGTTCCCCTCCCCCAATTCCTCAATCAAATCTTTAAAAAAAAAAAAGAAATGCAATTTTGACACATTATGCAACATGGATGAATCTTGAAGACATTATGCGAAATGAAAAAGATCAGACACAAAAGGACAAATACTGTATGATTTCACTTATATGAGGTACCTAGAATAAAAGAGTAGTCAAAGTCACTGAGTCAGAAACCAGAATGGTAGCTGCCAGGGTCTGGGGGTGGGGGGGGATGGAAAGTGGGGGGTTATTATTTAATGGGTACAAAGTTACAGTTTGGAAAGATGAAAATGTTCCAGGACTGGATGGTAGTGATGGTTGCACAACAATGTGAATGTACTTAATTTCATTGAACTGTACACCTAAATGTTGATTAAAATGGTAAATTTACAATATATGCATTTTACCACAATGAAAAATATATGAGGAATATTTCTTCCTGGGTTTTACAAAAGTTATTTACTAAAATTGTTATCATATAAAAGAGCAAATTATTTTAGAAATAATATACAGTATGTGTAAAGATGATTCATTAAAGGAAAAAGAGAGAGAAAGTGGTCTAGTCTCTCAATTCTTCAGCATGCCAAGTGGCTCAGAGGAGACTAAAGGGCAAGAAGAACCCTTTGACTGTGTTCTCCAGATTAAAATAATGATATCTCAGCTTCGGTGATGGTTTTGCATTAGAGCCTCTTAATTTCAAGTTTACCACTTGACTATTAATCATCTGGGTGCCAAACAATCCAGATATGAAGCCTAAGCCTGAGAAAATGTCACTCTCAATTTTTCTCCCTCCCAATGTCAAATTAAATTTTAAAAGTCTGCTTGACATTTAGGAAGTCATGGATGTGAATGGAGTGAAGGAAAGAAGTTCATGTTAGAAATATGCTTGATGATTAAGAGGATTTAAAGAATGAGTTATCTGAAAAAAAGAGTAGGACATTGTAATGTTCAGAGGATATACTATTCAGTCCTCAAATGTAATGGGAAGAGTATGAAAGGCTTCTGAAGATAGAGTCCCTTAAGAAAGATGTACAAGTGTTTCTTAGTTGCTATGGTATTAGCTTTGTGGGCAGATGCTGAATTCAAACAAAACTACAGACATCTAATAGTACCTAGAGCTACTAGACATATGTGTGATGATGAAGATGATTAAATAAATTTCTTTCATAAATTTTTCAAGATTACGATGTATCACAAAAGCAAATCTCGTATATAGAATAAGTTTTGTTAAAATAATGTATAAATAAGGCCGGCCAAGTGCAGCGTTGGTTAAGAGTTGGCTTGGGGTGCCAGCTCTGAGCAGCAGGGCCCCAGTTAGGATCCCACATAGAGGGCCAGTGACACTGCCCTCTACAGCTAAGTTGGTGAACAACAGCTCCACCTGGAGCTGGGCTGCAGTGAGTTGCCGGTGAAGGGGTAGGCTGCAGTGGGACTGGCTGACAGCTGGCGGGCGCATTCATGAGCTGCTGTGAGCCGTCATGAGCTGCTGTCCAATGGCCAGCAGGCAAGTGCTTCAGCTGGGAAGGGTGTAATGATAATACGAACATGGGCCAGTGAAGAGATGTCCTCCACAAGTAGACTGAAGAACAAAAAAGGACAGCAACTTGCCTGTTCCCCTTCCCCAATTCCCCAACGCTGTTCCCCTCCCCCAATTCCCCAATAAAATCTTTAAAAAAACAAATAAAAAAATAATAATAATGTATAAATAGTGAAAAGTAAGTCTACGTTTCTCAGTGTTATTCTAGCCTTTTCTGTATTATGCCTACTGCCTACTGAGGTTTTCTTAGGTAAAAGAACAACAGCTCTTTAAATTTTACTGTCAACTGTAGAATATGTTACCCTTTGAAAATTGCTTTTGGCCCAGAAAAAAAAAAATGTATAGTAAAGACAAATAACTGATATCTGAAACTGAAACCATTATTAAATCATTGAAGTTGACCAACTTTCCAATATCTGATATCAGGTACAATGATCAGAGTTGTCTCTAGAACAGAAGGTTCATTGACTGCTTCAGACAATTATTCTCCGATAAGTTACAGATGTTGCAAATGTCTTTATTTGGTTTACCAGAATTGTGGTTCCTTGGTTCAGAAAGTGAAAGAGGAAGTTGATCCTTTGGAAATTTTCAGTGGAAGCAAAATTTCTCTTTAGTAGTCTTTGCTTGCTCATTCTCCATCCTTCAATTTCCCCACTCCCTTTAATATTCTTTTGTTACCCCAGATCATTCATATTGGATCAAATGTACAATTGAAATGTGAGAGTGGGAAAAGACTGAAAGAGAAATGGTACACAGGGGAACTTATGTTGAGATGGCTCCTAAGTTTTAGAGATATTTAAAGAGAATGTTCTCTTTAACTGTACAAAGTAATCAACCACGGTGACCAAAACAGCACCATCACACAATCGAACCTGGGAGAGCTTAAATTATTTCTCAACCCTTATGGAAAGTAATTTGGAAATATGTATCATGCCTTAAATATCACTATGCCCTTGATCAATAATTCTACTGGTGAGAAATCTGCCAAAGCAACAAATCTTAAATATAAAATGTTTCATAGAGAAAAAAATTAGAGACAATTATTCAAATGACAATCAAAATCAAAAGTGTTGGAGAATAAGTAAGGAAATTGAGGTTAATCCAAAAGGTAGATTTTTAAAGCCATTTAAAAAGATGATATATAAAACATAAATGTCTTTATGCTATATTGAAAGAAGCAAATAACAGTACAGGTATTGTATAATGTATTTAATCTACATGCCAAACTACAAGCACTGGTCTAGTGATATAAACATAATATATTAGTATTTTACCCTGTGGGTGAATTTGCATCCAATCCTAATTCAAGTGTTGAACTATGTTATTTAAAGGGGAAAAATTAACTTTTTATCTATCTTTATATTTATAACTATGGGCCTAATTCTCCTATATTTACAAATATGGACCAAATTCTCAAAATTTGTCCATATCACTAGAATAAAATTTAAAAATATAAAATGCCTAATGTTAACATGCATATTTAGAACATTGAAACTATTTGTTTCAAACTCAGTTTATGTCCAGCTGTTTCTCTGTTTCTTCTCAAGTTATTCTTTTACTCCCTTCCACTTCCTAGCAATAATATGCTATTAAATATCATTAAGTTCTCTCTCTCTTTCTATCCCTTACTGACATCCTCAAAATATTGCTTCCTCATCATGGTCAAGATAGTGGTTGAAACTCTAGCCATCATATTCACTCCAGTGGCCACCCCTCAACCTCCATTTTAGAGATACTCCATGAAATTTACATATAACATTTCATGCTTATATTTTATTTGCCATAACAAAGCTATCATAACGTAGTTCAAGGGAGGCTGGGAAAGACAGTGTCATACTTGGTAGCCATATCCTAAAAATCAGGGATTCAATACTACAAAAGAACAATTAGAAAACAAAGAGCAAACTATTACATAGTTTTACTCTTCATTATATTTCCATAGTACCTAGTGCTTGCACAAAATAGGTGTTCAAACAATATTTGATTAATAGTACTTTTAAAATTGAATTCAAGGGGCCAGCTGAGTGGCTCTGTTGGTTAAGAGCTCACTCAAGAGTGCAAGCTGAGCTCTGAGCAACAGCAGTTCGATGCCCAGCCCAAGCTGAGCTGCCACTAAGCAGGATGGCTCAGTTAAAAAAAAAAAAAAATTAATTCAACTGATATGAGATTACTTAGTTACAAATTTGGGAATATGATCTAGAAATGCCAATTCTAGTTATTCATATTATTAAATAAATCCATGATGTGCTAAAATATTTAGCAATAAGGATTCATTGCTTATTAAAATATATTTTTCATACTACAAAATTTGAAATCATAAATGACTAACAATAGAAGATTATATAAATTATAGTATATCCATAAAATATAACACTATGCATGGAAAAATGTTGGTTTTAATATTAAATGAATTGAAAAAAGCTGATTACAGCTAAAAAAAATAATCAGACTGAGCAGAGGAAAAAAGAAACTGAAAGGAAATTTATCAGAATTATTATGATAATTGACTAATTATTGAATTAGAGGCAATTTTATGTTTCTGCTTATCTATTTTTCAAAATATTTTTCTACAATAGCATTTATGCACAAAAGAAACCTCATATTAGGTTATTTTGAGGTCATATTGGGATAAGTAATATCAGCACCAAAATAGCATAGTGCTCATAATTCATAGTGAATATTCTTTACACTCTGATCAAAGGATAATTGAGGGACACAAAAAAACTCCATCTTATTTTTTTTATTATGTATGTTTCCCTACTTTCATCTCATTCTCTCTTAAACACTTTTTATCAGACACTCCCCCACACACATAAACACATTCATTCACACTCTTACACACCTGCACAGAAAACAAGCTAGCTATAAATGAAGAAAAATAAATAAAGAAAATAAACTGCCAGAATAATCAAAACAACTCTTAATAAACTGAAAATGACCTCAAAAAACAGAAACACCACACATTATGAGGGGAGCACCTATGAAAAGAGACTCAGTATTTCTGCATGTATTTTCTACATTTAGCAATGCTAAGAGTTGAGCGTTATGTCTGGCAAGATGTGCTCCTGGTAGGACGATAGTCTTGCTTCTATTGGTTAGGTTATATCTACTTGGTCTTATTCCATGAAGAGTCTGCTTTACCAACACACATAATCAAGAGTTGATGGCAAAATCGAGTTGTATGGATAGTACACCAAAATGGGAATGAAGAAACAAGGATATCTTGTAAAAGGCACCATTTCTGAGAAACTCAGTTTTCATTTTAACCTTTAACATAATAATAATGTAATACTTAGATGTTTCACTGAATTCAAATTTTATATTCATACCTCAAATTATTCATACTTCAAATTATTGCATAAGGAAAGCAGCCCTGGATTGAAAGCCAGTAGATTCAAATGTCCGTCTCAGTTCTACTCCTAACTAGACAATGCATTAGGGGTTAACTGTGTATCTGTAAATGAAGGGGTGGGATAAGATGAACTCTAAGTTCTCAATCAGTTTAACTTTCCATGGTTCTTTTGAGTATGGCCTCTATAACAATTTCATATGTCGAAATATTGCTAAATCTCATATGTAAAATCCCATCCAGCCCTGACGATAATATGCCTCGTTGAGCGTAAAGCTCACTGCAGGATGAAAGCTACTCTTCCTTTATCTGGAAAGGCACATACTTGCTCATTCTATGCCCCTCACAGTGTGGGTAGTTTTTTTAGTCTCCATTGTTCAAATATGACAAGAGCATAAAGATATGTGGTGATTATAAACTACAGGGAAAGCAACTGAACTCGATATTTTTTCAAACCCCAGGATTGATGCTCTCTATGGCAAGTTAATAGGGAAGGGAAGTCTTCATGAAACTAAATATGAAGCACTGCATGTCAGCAACTTATTTTGAAAGAGGATTTGAAACCAAAGAATGATCCATATTCATAAAATGACTCTATAACATTTTCAATTCTCCCTTAGGACTTTTGTTACACGTGCCATATGCCTTCATAGGAAGAGGCATCCCTAAGGTTCCAGTAAACTTACAAGTGAATCTGAAATGGGTGCTATGATACAACCAGAGACTTTTTAAAGAATCTGTAAAAGGAGGTTAAGACTCCAATTAAGTAATCTTATTTAGTAAGACCCTGACAAAGCATTACCGGGACATAGGTTAAATGTCCCTGGATCTTACTAGATGAAAATGAAGCTTAAGCCATAAAATAAACCTTATCCTATGCTGGGCATAGAGCTGAAATTGAAGTTTATCAGAGTCTAATTCATGACGGAGAACTGCATTCAGCTCCACTGACCACAATAACACTATGTCATGAGTTTCACAGAATATAGGAATAGATTTGGAGTTTTGAGTAGATAAAAGTATCAATAAAAAGTTACTTTGCTTGATATTTCCTGGGACACCAATAAAAAGTCACTCCAAACCTCTGCTCATTTCTTTATGGAATAGGGGCACTATCTCCTAGAGCTCTTAGAGACACTTATGAGAAATGTTTTGCACAAAGTGTATAATGGCCTCATTATAATCATTGTTATTATGGGGTATTCCCAAGGTTCTGTTAGGTGTCAGTAACTAACACTGTTGGACCTGGGTTGTAATGAGAAAGCTGTCCTCACAGGAACAACTACTGATGCCCTATTCTAATCATAGTATATTGTAATCACCATTAGCAGAAAAATAAATTTACTCTTATTGTGGGAGAAAAATGAGAATATATTATGATTTATAGATCATTCTTTTGAGGTGGGCATACATTTTTACAATACCCTTGGCCTACATCGAAAAGTGTCTTCATATATATATTTCAGATACTGATTTTACATATATTTATATATCTTACATAGTATTTTGTATGGTAATTCTCAAAAAGAAAATACAAAACAATGATTTAATTATAAGTACAATTTCATTCATGTTTGATCACAAATTCTACATCAGGATGTCAATGCATTCTTAATGTAAGAGCTGTTCTATAAATGTTTGGGTTTAGATTCCTGTCACAGTGGCACAAAACCAGTTAAACTAGATCTTATTGGATTTTAAACAGGAAATATTTGTTTGTTCTATGATTGCCTAGCTAATTACTGATACAATTTTGTTCATTGTTGAAATTTATGGGAAAATTAAATATGATAAAGGAGCTGCTTGATATTCATTTTACATTATTTAAATGCTTTACACAGCATAGATTATGCAAGCAGAACCCAACCTGCAAAGGGGTTGTATGGCTACTTGTGGGTAAAGAGGTTTGGAGAATTATTATAAAAGCATTCTCAACCGTGTGTCTTATGGACATTTTCATAACAGTTGCTTTAATTAGTTGAACTTTAATACAAATAATATTTTCAAACTAATTTTTAACACATAAACTTACGGTGAAATATGTATGCAAATTGCAACTCAGGAATCTATGGCTAAGTAACGCTGTCACGGACCTAGAAACTTACTACCTCCCCACTCTGCCATTCTTAGCATGTCAATTGTGCCCACTGGCCAATTCTCTCATGGTCAAAAGATCACTGACAGCAGCACTCAATGAAATGCTTTTCAGTTCACATCCACTGGAAGACAAGGAAATCTCTCCCTCAATTAAGGAATATAATTTCCTCCCTTTAGTCTCATTTTGCAAACTTGGATCATGTGTCCATCTCCAAACTAATAATGGTTAATAGGAAAACTGCTTTAAATGAATCATAAAATAACGCTGCAGCTTGGGACAAAAGTTTTTTAAAAGGAAGGTTATATTAGGAAGAAAGAAGAAAGCAATGCAGTCCGGATACAGCTTTAGAGATTTGGGATAGATAGAGGAGAAAATAAAAACAGATGGGGAAAGGATAGTGAATGGTGCAACAATTTAAATTAGTGAGCTGCTGATAAACTATTCATAATGAAATATGTATGTAGGGCCATGTTACTAGAAATTAATGCAATTAATTGGAAAATTTTCCCAAGAAAACAGACTAAGGATTATCTTAAAACTCTATCACATCCATTGTTTTCAAGAAATGTCCTTAAAAAACTACATGACAGCTTGTTATTTTGGTAACATATTCTTTGAAGAAAAATCTTGGTCCTCTAGTACACAAGTCATCTTTCCTCTAAAACTGCCGGCATCTACAGAAGACATCTTCCAGGAACATATAATGCTCCCAAACTATATCTGGTATTAGCATCATCATCACCAATTAGACTCAGTCAACACAATTTGAAGTTATAACACACGATAGACACTGAATCCCCAAATAAAAAAAGAAAGACCTAAATACTTTTCAAATTAAATGTTATTATAAGGGAAAGGTTAGTTTGACTTCCAAGTCTAAGCAAGTTTTAGATTTCTACTGTGACAGCCATGAAGATTTCAAAGAACAATAATTGTGAGGTTTCCAATAAAATGTTGAACATTTTACATTTTGAGTAAAAATATACGTTTTTCTTCCATCACCTTACAGAATGCTGGAAGAAACTATCTTACCTATCAAGATACCATATATACATATATTTTTTTACTTTGGTATCAACTTACTATAACTTTTAACTGTATGTTGCACAAACATTCTTCATAAAGTAAAAGCAGAAAATCAGCAACATTCTCATCCTAAATATCATAATTTAGCAATCAATATTCAACACTAACTCATCCAAATACAGAAAAGGATTCATAGTACATAGCCAGGTATGTCATTAAATAATCTTTTTTATTTCTTTATAAAAAATAAAGGCATTATCAATGTCTTTAAAAAGTTAGGTATTTCATTTCAATCCTGTTTAACTTAACTTTCTAAAAATTTTTATGTAAAAATATCAATATGCAAACAGGCACTCATTTGTATGGCTTTGCAAGAACAATTGTACAGAGATGCTGTCAGGTTAAAATGGTAGCAAATAAACATCTCATTAACTTGAAGAGCAATGACAAAAATGCACCTGTAAAATCATGGACAGATTTTACCATACCTAAGATTACTAATAATCAATTTAACTTTCTACAACAGCACAAAAGATGACAACTAATATGTGACACTCTTTAAACCAAATACTTCCATGACCAAATTCAAATGGCTGTATGCCCATTGCTTCTAATGGCTACTTTTGACAAGATAATAATAAAAATAAAGAGATGAGAATGATCAGTATACAAACATTTCAGAAACATTCTGGCACTTTTAAATGAAGCTTTTCGTGTTGTCTTCTGACTTCTCTAACTGTCACTCAACTGCATCCTCTAGCATTTTTAACTAATTATTAACTATTTACTAATATGACAGCTACTTTATGTAGCGAAAGAAATAAATCTAGAATGATAGTATATTTTCTAGTATTTTAATATGCTAGTCAAATTAATTCAAAAGTGAGTTTCATCAGAGTAGTTCACTGTTTAGTTTTTATGAGGGTGTAGTTATGGCACTTTGAAGTCCAAAAGACGTCTGTTCTGCAGACCAATTATTTATATCCTAATAGAAAATGCCACCATAATTAATCTTGATTTTTTTTCTTCTGTTAAGTGGACAATATAGAATGACTTTTCATTTCAGATATTTCTTCATTAGAATGTTTCTGCCAATTTGTATTTTGTGGCAAAAAAATAAAAACCTAGTATCATAATGCACAATGGTCACCCCATTATTTCAGAAGGGAAAAGCAGGAAATAAAAATATCTGTACTGTGGCCGGCCGAGTGGCGCGGTGGTTACGTGCTGGCTTGGGAAGCCAGCGGTCCCGGTTCGGTCCCACATATGAGGACCAGTGACACTGCCCTCAAAAAAAAAAAAAAAAAAGAAAAAAAAATATATATATCTGTACTGCAAGTCAAAAGACATTTATTTATTCCATAACAGAGCTTTCCAATAGAACTTCCTGGGATGCTAGAAATGTTGTATATCTGAGCTATTACACTAGCCACTAGCCACATGTGACTATTGAGCACTTGAAATGTGACTAGTTGAATTATGGAACTATATTAATAATCTTAGCTAATTTAAATTTAAATAGTTCCACATAGCTAATGGTCACATTAGCCATGATGTATGATGAACTATGCTACTGGATTCTACAATTATTGTCAGAGTTACTGACGATGTATTTTGAATAGACAAAAATATATTAAAAATGTGATCATCTCTAATGGCAGTAATATTTTTAGGTACTTTATATGTAAAGAAATCAATTCACTTATTCAGATAGATAGATAGATAGATAGATAGATAGATAGATAGATAGATACACAGGTAGAGAGATACATAGACAAACAGACACTGTATTAGTCAACTTAAATTAGCTGTGGTATCGACAATTACCAATTCTTAGTAGGTTGCAACAATATGGTTTATTTCTTATTCCTGATATATTTCAGGGTTCAGCTGTAGCTAGGCTCTGGAACCAAGTTGGAGTGGCTACCATCTAGGACTTAACAATTCCTTGACAAAGAGAAGAGAAAAATAGTAGAACAATGTATTGGGTTTCAAAGCTTTTGCGTAGAAGTAGCATAGGTCACCTATATCACATTTCTTTGGCCAAGTCAAGACACATGGACAACTCTGATATTGGTGATGCTGAGAATATTATATTCCTTCAGGTACACCCTGGTCTGGTAGAAAGGAATCAGATAGAGAAGGGTATCAAATATTTTAACAATAGTACAATTTATTCTTGATAGATCAGAAATATATATATATATATATACATACACACACATATATATGTGTGCTTACACACACTCACATATACTCATATATACATACATATTTAAGCTTAATTTAAAAAGAGATTTGAATTGGTCAGCAATTGTATATAAAAGTAACAGAATACAAAAAATGAACACTTAAGAATACAACAAAAATAAAATATAGTAAAAAATAGAGGGAGTTTACAAATATCAAACCATAGGTCCTCTATAGACTTGAGTATTAAAATGGATTTTGAACTTCCTAGCATCCCCAAAAAGGGATAATCAATTCTTATATTTATATTAATAACAAGGTAAAATAAATCAATTTCTTTGAAAAATATAGCCTTTGTTGGTACAACAATTTATAAAAAACATTATGATAATGAAAAAAAATCCTTAACAATTACCTTTAAATAAATTTATATTATAAAAATATATCACCATAATAAATAAATAGCCCTAATACCAATAGCTCTCAGTAGCTATTTATTGAATGAGGAAAAAAAAAAGAAAAGAATACAGGAATTTTGAGTATCCTATAAGAGCAACATAAAAAGTCACTTAACATGTGACACTAAGGTTCAAGAAAGTAAAAATTCTTTTACAAGGCCAACATATAAGGATACATGCATATAGAGATTTCTAATTATGTGACCTGATATGAAGAAAAAGTTTGAGCATATAGAGGAATAAATGGACTACAGATCATTTATGTAATTATTCATGAAAGAAAGAAATAATTATTGGATCACTTCATGGAGAAATAAACTGGTTCCTTATTGGGCAAAGTAATTGTTTGGGTAGATGTTGTGGTTCTATGCTTATTTTAAGGACTTACAAAATGCTTTAACAAAAGAACTTAATGTTAGAGATGTCAAGAAGTCTCAAAAGAAATACACTAAAAGATGAAGTCATATCAGATATTCTTTTTTTAAATGGTTATGTGTTAAATACAGGAATTTGTTATACTTTTCAGGATTTAGGAAGTATACCTTTTTAATTAGTAAAGGAAGTTTAATATATAAGTATAAATTTATATAGGCAAATTACATAAATACTTTACAATAAAAGAATTTGATTCCAAGGAAATTTCTGTTTATCATTATTAAACATTTAGAACATAGAACAATGCTCTTATAAATGTTAGTTAATGAATAATAGTTATAGGTAGACTTGGAGATTTGCTGTCATCAGTCACACATATGTTGTCTGATAACACTCAAAATTACCTCTCCATCTATAATCTTTTGGACTCAGGTACATAGCATACATAATATATATTCTACTACCCTTGCATAGGTACAATGGTATGTCCAAAAGGAATTTTAAACTTATATCCAAAACTAAATTCCCCTTCTTCTCTCAAACATGTTTCCTTACCAATATTCTCCATCTCAATAAATGGCAAATTCTTTCTTCTAACATGTTTCCTTACCAATATTCTCCATCTCAATAAATGGCAAATTCTTTCTTCTAACGGCTCAGGTTAATAATCTTGGAGTCATCCTTAATTCTTTTTCTCATATATATCCATCTTTGAATTATGATGGCTCTATCTTCACATATATCCAGCATTTAGCCACTTCTCATCACATCTATCCCTACTCATATGTCTCTGGTCAAAGCCACCACTATGCCTTCCCAGGACTACCTGAAAGACTTTTTGTATGACTTTTTTCAAAATTTGTTTTTAACCTTTTACAACCTGTTCTTCAAAGAGCCATTAAAGGGATCATTTCAAAATGTAAATTAGATCATGCTGCTTCCCTACTCAAAACCCTCTGTTGGCATCTGTCTTAGTCAGAATAAAAATCTAACATTCTTTTTTTTTTAATTTTTATTATTAGTTTCAGATGTACAAAACAATGCAATAATTATCGTTGTCACCCCTTACAAAGTGACAGCCACTGCCTCCCCCACCCCCGATATCATACATATCTATGATAATTCCATTGACTCCATCCCTACATTATATTCCATATCCCATGACTATATATGTATTAAATTATAGTTGACATATAATATTATTCAGCGGGAGCTTCAGATGTACAATGCAGAGGTCAGGCCTCTATACCATCCATGAAGTGGTCTCCCTAACAAGACATGAGTCCATTTAGTCTAAAATATATTTACAACATTATTGAAAATCTAACATTCTTATCATTGCCTATCTGACCTGGCTCCCTACTAATCCTCAAATATAATATCCTACCTCTTATCTCTACTCCAGCCAGGACAAGACTTTATCATCTCAAGGTCTTTGCATGGTCTGTTCCCTCTACCTAATTCTGTTCTTCCAGAAGAAATAGGCATGACCATCATGCTCATTTCATTTCCTAACCATTCTATCTAATTAATTAAAATAGCTGTCCCCACCCCTATCATTTTCTTGACCCTATCTAAAGAATTTTCAGTACTCATCAGACACAGAAAATTATTTTCAGCCTGAAAAATTGGCATTGACCTTGCTCAAATTTATAATTTCTGTTATCTCCTCTTCATTATCTCTTCTTGATGCTATTACTCTAAGCACTTCTACACTAAATTAACAGAATAAAGTCAATCAGCATTGTCCACCAAGTTACTAACTTTCATAAAAATCAAAAGAAAAACCTAATCAATTGGCTCTCCATCTGCATTAAAAAAAGGGATAGATAGCTTCGAATAACTAGATAATCATACAGTCTTACATAAGTTTGAAATACCTGAGTTGGAGGAGATAGGAGGCATGGCAAGGGAAATGCTTTCAAGTGTTCCATTTGTCCAATCAGTCTCTTCCTGGCTTTGTTCTTTAACTTATGAATTTGAGACAAGAATTTGAGAAAGATGAGTATTTGCCTGATTTCCATGAATAACTTGTAAAGGAAAAGTCCATTAGAAAGGAAGGGAAGAGGATTATTATTTTTAATTTAAGTACACGCACCAATCAACTTTCTAGGTGATTAAAATATTCCTGATCCTTAATATATATTATATAATGCTTTAGAGTTTACAGAATGCTTTCATATATGCATTGTCTCATTGGATCATCAAAATCGAGATTTGTGTTGTGGTTGTGAATATGAAAAAGAATTAGTGGTTCTGTGAGACAGGTATTTCTGAGCAACACTAGCCATTTGCATAATAGAGTAGGTTCTTACAGAAGTGATTTTAAAACAAAAAGTAAAAAGCATTTATCCTAACTTTGCTACTCTCCCTACCTATCAAGTCTCATAAAAAAATTCCTTCATTTACTTGCAAATGATTGAAAATGCATAAGTAGAGATGACTTCCTTCAGTTTATTCTCTCTTTATGTAACTATGAGGCACATGTGGATTGTCGGAAAGAAGATGTGTATATGTGTAATATACACACTCGATTTTTAAAATTAAAATGAAAGAATGTAAATGACCTCTCATTAATAATTTTATTTTTGTTACATTAAATCAATTAAATTAATAATATTTTGTAAATAGTGGGATAAAACATTAATCAAATTAATATCATCTGGGGATTTTAGTTATCTTTTTTTATATGATTGTTAGGAAATTTAAAATTGTATACATGAGTCATATTTGTGGCTCACATTGTATCATTATCAGACAGGTAATTCCGAGAGAAAACACAATAGTTAAATCTTAAACATTCCTAAAAGCTGGTTTAATTAAATTTAATTGAGGAAGAAATAAATGAGAGCACAAATATATCTACTACCAGTTTAGAAAAACATCGGAAAGTGTGTACAAACATAATCTCTACCCTAAAATTAGCTGACAGAGGCCCTTACAATTGGTTACATGTACTAAGAGCTTACTACGTACCTGGTTTGTGCATGCTTTATCCCATTTAATACTCATAAAACCCCTATGAGGTAGGAGCTAAATCAGTACTAAAGCCATTTGCTGTAAATTTTTCCATAGTTGTTTGCCAAAAATTAGTTTGTCTTTCTCTTTCACTTGTAAAGTATGCAAGCTTGAGACGTTTTTATTACAGTAATTTCCTTTTAATTTTGAGAGAGAATTAATACTAAAAAAATATTAAAACACTAAAAAGTAAAAGTGGTTATAAAACATATATATGCAAGAGAATTCTGTGATCAACAAGATTAAAATATAAAATAAACTCCTTATGAAGTGTATACAGAGATAAGCTAGTCTCAGAGAGGACCTGAATGGGACACTAGTTTACTATTAATAATATTGTCCCTTATCTGCACCTGGGCTACTTAAGACCCTATCTCCTAAAATAATGCACTTGTAAGGATTCAGGTCAGGCCCCTAAGATAGTGTTGCATGCTGGCTTTGCCCTAAGGCAGTGGCAACCACTGGTAATCACCCCATGACTAAATAACAACTTGTGTGTTGTCTTACTCATCACATTCTCTCATTTAATTTTTGAAGATCTGTATTTTCTTATTTCTCACTTAAAATTTCCAGAAGTTGTTACATATCTGTTTTGTCTGATGAGATCAATATAAATGTTGTTTGTTTTGCTCTCTCCTTTTCTCTCTCTCTCTCTCTCTCTCTCTCTCTCTCTCTCCCTCTCCCTCTCCCTCTCCCTCTCCCTCTCCCTCTCCTACTTCCACATAATAATGAAATTATACTCCCCCAACTACAGTAGGAGTTTTAAGCTTCATTTTGTCCTGACATCTCCATCTGTATGGGCCCCCACCAGGGAAACATCATTAACTGAATTTCAAACCTTCATGTAAACTACCGGAGTCCCATTAATCTAATCATGTTACAAGAAATCTTTGCTTTCTCAAGGGATACCCCCTGAGACTTTCAAGAATTTTCAAAGTCAAGGATACTATTATGGCACATAATTTCGTCCTTAAAAATTCAATAATGCAGAATGAAAAAATAAAAAAATTAAAAGGAAGAGGTCTCTTCAGACTTAATCGTTCCACAAACACAAGGCCAAAAGCATGTATAAAACTATTTGAAGAATAAGAATTGCTACTGTCTTAGGTCTCTTTACTGCCCACTAACATTATCAATTGGCTATTTTTGGGGAAATATTTCACAAAGCAACAAAGTTTTTATCATGTCCTGAGTGTACTTGTGTTGAAGATGATGAAGAGAGAACAATAAAAGCCCAAACTGAGATGGACTGTCAACTAGAAAAAAAATGGATGGGGAAGCTTACTTCATAACATTAGCTTCAAAGCATAAGAGAGTCAATTTTAGCTGTGGTAAATTACAAACTATTACATCTATTGTTTGCAAAACAATGAAGAGAATTTTGTAATGCCAAATGTAAGGAATTACTCAAGCAATTTAATCAAAATTGAATTGCATTATAAATACTTGGGTGCTAGCTGACCCCTTTTTGAAGGGGGGGAACTACTATTGTTCTTAAATAACTACTTACTGATACTCAATCTAGAACAAGGATTTATTGAGTGACTAATGTAGAAGCAAACAAATCAAAATTTACCACCAAAATTAAAAACATCTGCTCTCATGATATTCAATATATAGTACATATCTGAAATCACTGTTTAATATTCTCTGTCCATGAGAATTTTAACAAACTCTCAATCATCATCCAATGGACCCATTATGTTGCAGTCTTAGCTCTTCAGAGGACTGCTGATTTCCATGTGGTGGCCATCAGGAATCACCAATGTGGGTTTCATTCATTCCACGTCATTTTGTTTGTTTGATGCAGTAACCAAAAGTTTTTATTGACTGCAACCTGAATTTAGTAGCATTTGGAAATATTTGGTTTTTAAAAAAGTGTTTAATTTAATGGTACTTTTGGTAAAATAATGGGTTATTAGACATAGAGTGAACCTCTCTTCTGTTCTACTTCGATATAAAATAATTCCCTTCCTCAGATAAATAAAAATATAAAATATGTTCAGCAGGTCCAATATAACAATTAGTGAGCATTTATTAACAGTTTAAGATAGAACTCTCCAAATGTTCTATAAGTACATCTTTCCCTTCCTCTTACAATATCTTCCTCTAAACTATAGCACACACAATCACACAAACACATACTTTGCTCTACTTAGTTCTGAACCAACCTATTTAATGATTTTTTTCATTTATACAGGTTATAAATTGATGGAAGAATATGATACTTTGTGTTTTTTTTTCATTAAAGAAGTGTACTTTCAAAGGAAAATAAATGTTAATTAACATTATTTGTATTCCAAGGATTCATCTCCCATCCCTTCTAACTAACTTAATTAAACATCACGTTCTGTTTCTGGATTCCTTAACAACCCCAGGCACATTTCCCTCCACTTGCCTCTATGAACCCAGCAAGCTGTTCCTTGTGACTTCAAAGTGGAATATTTTTGCTTCATCATCAGTTTTGTAGCCAAAAGGGAGAGTTGGCTTACCTAAAAAGAAACTATATTTTCCAGCGATAACAATAGATTAGAATAATCACCACTTCCTTTTAAAATACATATGCTTCTTCCTCCAAAAAATAAAAGACAAGGAAACTTTCTTTGTGAAAGGATAAAGGTAACATGTGAAAGAGAACAATATTAACCATATTTCTAAAATTCAGTATGTTAAAATCACACACCACAATTATCAGCTGAATTATTTATGTATTCAGATAATTACTCTGATCAGAAATTTGAAAGTTCCAAAAATATTAAAATGTTTCTAAATAAAAGTTCCTAAGTTTCTCATCATTTCCACTTGCACATAGCTCAATGATGCATGCAAAAGTAACTCTGTAGTCATCACACTGGCTTTGCTTTCCACTAATAATGGCACCTAGTCTTTCTTATTTACCACAGACTTTCTTATTTACCACAGACTAACCCCTCAAACATTTTTAACCTTAAACAGCATTATGTTGGGCTCAATCTGAAATACAAATATTACAGTGCTTCAAACACTTCATCAGAAGATAGAATTCATTTCCAATTCACTTTGCACACCTTCATTTATTAAGTTGTTCTCTGAATTTTGGTCAACATATGGCTCTGCAGGGAGATGGAAACATTAATTACATGTGGGAGAACTATTTGATTCTTTAAAGCTAAACTTCAGATGCAAGGTTTAATGAGGAAGGAAGAAGACTGGAATAAATCTAACATTTTTAAGGAACCTATTAAATTGGGTAAATCGTTTGAGTTAGTCCTCCTTGGCTCTCATTGAGACAGCATAGGGACTTGGGCCCAGGCAGAACGAATGATGGATGGCCAGAAGGAACTATTGTGATCAGCTGATCGAAAGAATGCCACCACCCCCTCACTCCCTACACGAAAATGCAGCCGCTGATTATTATCTCCCTTCTAACTCTTTACTTCTATACAGATGCAGAAACCTCACTGTTCGGCATGTTCAGTTGAACAAGGTTTCACTGCTCTACAACCTTCCTGGGGTGGTGATGATGAGCAATGCGCCATCTTGCCCACACAATGCATGTGCCGGTGCAAACGTAGCCTCAGAGGAAGCGCGCCTTTTTCAAAAAGCCCGCCTTTTCCGGCAAGTCTGTCTGTTCCCAGCTTACACAAGCTGCCAAGCAGAACAGCCCTTACTCAGTTCAGAGCACCTTTCTTGCCTCTGGGCTGCTTCCCTTGTGCTTGAGCATAAACTTAATAAAATCCGTCTGGGGTTTCCTGGGGTTTCCTCCTGATTTCTATCTTGGGGAACCCAAGAACTCCAACACCAGTAACATCTTCACTTTGCTCTAATCAGTGATTGAAGGAGTTGTCTTAAACTTCTAAGCTAAGTTATATTTATTATGAACAAATGAAAACTGTTACCAAAGTTTGAGGACTTATGTGCTTGGCAGTGGATGAAGTGTTCCTACAATGTCTTCTTTGATCTCCCCCAGGAACTTATTAGGAAGATATCATCTCCTCATTTTACAAGGGAAGATAAGAGAGGCACAGAGGTAAAGCAACATATTCAATGTTACTGCATCCATATACTCAGGCATTGCTTTCTATTGTCAATCATACTTATTGTTCTGGTTTAAGAAGATTTCATTTCAGCTCCAATAGATAAAAAAAAAACTAAAGAATACATTTTATTCCATAGTAATCACTAACCTCACATTGAAATTTGGAACTGTGGAGCCTATAATTATTTATAGTTCATCTAAGCATGGTTTAAAATCAAAGATGGGATTTATTTAAGTTGCACTATGGATTGTTTTCCACCATTCTTTTTACTTCTGCATAATTACAAGACTAATATATAAATATCCCTTATTTCACTATTTCTCCATCTTCCCTTCCCAAGATCACTGCAATCAGCATGGTATGTCTGCACCATGCCACATATACATATCAGAATACATATATGATCATATAGAAAGGTATAATTTTGTTAATAACTGGAAAATAGTGTATATTTTGTTTTAAACTTGCTTTTTTTACTTTATATCTTGAACATTTTTACTTTTCAATGCATATACATCTGTCTCATTCTTTTAAAAATCTCCATAGTATGAATACTCTTCATTTATATAACCATATCTCCGTCAATAGATCTCTATTGCTTCCACGTGTTATTTGTAACAATGCAACAATGAACGCATTATTCTTATAAATGCACATATGGGGGAATTCTCTAAGACAGATAGTGATAAGTGAAATTGCTAGGTCCAAAGTTTTTATACAAAGTATAAGAGAACCTGTTTCCTCATACTCTCTGATTATTTTTCTTTTTTCCCATTTTTGTCCCTACTGAATTAAAATATCTTATTTTTAATTTTATATATTATTGATTTTGGTGAGGTTAAGGAGTGTTTTACATATTTACTGGTCATTTGTAATTTGTTAAATTTTCTATTTATATCATATGCCCATTTTTAAGGGAGAGTATTCATCTCTTCATTGAGGACATTTAAAAACAAGTCCTTATATCTGAGTTAATAAAGTGCTTCTTTATAATTTATTTGCTTAAAGATTAAGCTCTTGAAATCATCCTCAGGAAAAATATTGGATATCTTCCTGTTTCTGTCATTTCATAGACTATACTTTTCTCCTCTTTAGTAAATGTGCTTCCCAACAGGCTCCAATTCCTATGGCTTTTTCACAGGAAAAGAGCAACGTCTTTCAAACCTAATGTCATTATAATGTTCACATTCCCAGAGAATTCTAAAACTTCAAGAAGTTCTAGTGAATGATTTAGAGATCCAATCTTTTCATTTGGGTAGCTCATTAAAAGGTAGTGGTGGGTGGACTCAGTCTTCAAAGAATTCTTATTCTAGAAGTTGTAAAATTTATTTATTAGACTTGTCTTTCTCTGCCAGTCATGATTTACTTAGCATAAACATGAATTATGCTACCACAAGGTGATAACACTGGATAAGTTCCAGAATTCAATGTCTGTATGTGTATAAATATATGCTGATTCAAACACAATTACCTAAAGGCCCTAAGTTACTTTTTGCATGATTTAGAGGATAGAAAAATAATTAAGAAGTGAGAGGTAATCCCAAGATTTTGCTGGTAAGAGAATAGAACTTTAGCCTAAAATGCACTTCCTAGGGAAACGAGACAAAGGATGTACCTTTTTATAATGATCTCTTTTAATTAAGCTAATGCAGAAGCATTGAAATCCTATCAGAATGTTTTTGGAGTACCAACTTATTAAAGAATCACTGTTTCTGATCATCACATATACTCCTGAAATATTTCAGCATGACTAGTAAGCCAAGTTCTAATGCTAGAAACTTCCAAAAGAATTATATTTTTAGAACAAGTTTGAGCCTCTTTATCCAATTTTCTATCATTAAAATGAATGCACTGTTAAAAATACATAGAGATCTCTTAAAAATACTTTATGTGTTTTAAAAAAATCTGCTTTCCTGTTACTTATAACTGTAGCTACAAATCTAAACTTCCACTAAAGGATTTTGAGAGATTTTTATTGACAACAGGAAGATTCTGAATATTTTCATTGCAAAAATGACATCTGGTACTTTCTCCCATACTATAAGTGGTTTAACCTGTCACTTACCTGTAAAAAGCAACCAAAGTAAGAAGCCAAATAGCTCAAAGCATAATAATGAATAGAGCAACAACTGTACAAGACTCTAATATTGGTGGCTTTGCAATTATATGGCAGAGAAAAAGAGTTAAGGATTATCTCAAGTTCAAAGTGATAAAATTACAATTAGCCAATTTATTTATTTTCAATCTATATCATCTTCTGTTCTTATATTTAGTGGCTAATATGAGTGTCTCTAGTTATCCACTGATGCATAACAAATCACCCCCAAATTTTAGTGGTTTAAAGTAACATCATTTTATTTTCTGCACTGTTCTGTGAACTCTTTAGGCCCAGCATCCAAGATGGTTTCCTATGTCCCTGGCACTTTGGCGAAGAAAGCTGGGCTCTACTGGGTTGCTGTGACAACGAGCAGCACAGTAGTCTCTCGGAGATTACCAAAACTCCACTTCTTTTGGTTTGAATTGACCAATTGAGCCTTTGCCCAGGAACCTTACAGCACTCACTCTGGGACCCTGACAAAAGCATGTTCCCCAGGTCCTGCCAGCTTTCCCTGCTGTGCTCTGCTTTTCCTGATTCACTCTGCAGCTTTTTATCATTGAATAATAAAAGGTTGGGAGACTAATGTAAAAGGCAAAAAGTAAAATGCTTTCTTCATAATTATTGGCATTTTCACTAAAGAAATCAATGATATTCATAATTATTGTCTTAGTTGGAACTTTTGAGAATAGTCATTAACTGGCATTAACATGGTACTAAAATATATTTTCAGTATGTAGTATCCTATTTGAAAGTAATTTCTTTTAACATTTGATCCCTAAACCTTTTCTTGAAAAGACACAATAAAAATGATTATAGCAGCAGCATTCCTCCCTTTTTATCCCTGACTAGGTAATACATTTTTATATCATATGAATTCTGTTCAAAGTTACTTCATTTAATCCTCATTACCTTCTCCCCACTTTCCCAGAACATAACCAAATATTAAAGAAATAACATTAACTTTATTTACTTTGATGTAGTAAACATATTTTCAAATAAATTTTAAAACCAGAACAAAAATGGCTCTAATCTCTAGATCATGCTTTAGAGACAAAGTCCTGGTATCCTGAGTATTACTAATGTTAATCATTTAGGACATTCTTAACAGCTATAATAATTATTTTAAAGCATAAATCATATCATGCCATTATCTCTGCTCCAAACCCTTTGATGACTCCTCATCTCAGTCAGAGAAAAAAATCAGAGTCCTTTTCAGCACCTATAGTACCCTATATGGCTTGCCCATCCTAGGCAAAACAGTTATTTTTGTTTGCTTCTTTTGTTTCGTATTGATATATGTACATATTATAGCCAAGGGATAGATGATTGGATAAATAATTGAGTATAATTAGCAGATATCTTAGAAATAAGTTTGAGTCATTTAGCTTTGCACTGAAACTGGATGAATTCTCATATACCTTAAATATTCTTCTCAAGTGTTGTGAAAATTTATTCTTTTATTCAACCCTAGATAACTTTCTGAGCATCGTTTGAAGATAGCTGTATACTCATTGAAAAGATGGTATTCGCTCTTCAGAATATCCACATATAACAAAGGAGGTAAGATATGTACATCAATATTACTATGAGTTAATAAAATAGCAAAAAAAAAAAGCCTAAGGAATCCCAAGATGGTCACTTGATTACTTGGTCCAAACTGGAAAATTCTCCTTACTGCATGAGGAATATCCATAAATTTAGATCTGCTCTATCTAAGAGAAAGACAGAACAGAAATAGAGAGACAATAATTTTTATACAGCTCAAAAAAAAAAGGTTTTAGCTATGTCACTATCCAATGCACATACGTGTATTGGCTTAATATACTCTTTGCTTACCTGGTTAGTACACAGAACTACAGAATCAGTGCAGATCCAATGAGGATAACAGTATAGAACAGCTCTCCTAACAATGTGTCAGCAACACCATTTTTATATAACATGAGAAATGTGCTTGCTTCTATACTTATGTTACTGATATGCCTAATCACTATACCTTTCACTTAGAGGAAATAAGTGTATTTCAAATCATAAAATTTACAAATAATGCAAGAAAAATGTAACCAACTTTTTTGGTGGGCCATATAATTCCCTTTTGATGTGTTAGGTTTTTTTAGACATGTGTTATCTGTTTGGATTTTGTCGTTACACCAACCTGTGAGGAAGATGCTATTGTTCTGTTTTGCCAGCGATGTAAACAATAAATGTGGATTCCGTCTAAGGAAGAACAGAGGAGAAACGCTGATAGAGATATTTATATCCCATCTTTTCCAGGAGGTAGTGCTTGGGCCCCTGGGGGCAGAACAGAGAGAAAGGTCTACTCTGATGCTGACTGCAAACAAGGGAACCTTGGGCAAGATTGTCTTACCTACAAAATGATGATGATGATGATACCTATATCACAAGGTTGTGTTATGAGGTTCAAATGAGATGAAGTACACAAAACCACTATGTATTATTATTATAGTTTCAAAGAAGATACAACTTAAAGACTGTACTAATGTATTTATCAATAAACTGATGTCAGGAAAATTTTTAGAATCATTATTTTGGATTGTGTTTCTGGTGCTCTCAAAATCCTTATAATTTTGAACTATTTTCTAAAAATCCTATGTTGCCAATCAAATCTGAATTACTGCTTACCTCTGCAGACTACTCTTTTGAAGACTGATTCCCTTTTAAACATGATTAGCGATGAAGTTTTCATAATAAGAAATAACAGTTTCTCAGAGTGGTCTGGCAGGGCTTTATAGAACAGCTTCAGTCAGGCTGACATGTGCTTTTATTAACCATATATCCTGTAGCTGCACAGACAATGAGAAATTCACTGTGAGCAGGACCAATTATAACTGAACAGGTACACTTTTCCCCCAGCCTGGTCATGATGTCAAATGTTTGATTAGAAACATGTGCTTTTAGCTAAATAGGGGTAAATTTCTTTCCATTTTGTAAGAACAAGCTATTTTTGCCTTTCATTCCACAGCATCTTACTACCTTAATTTTGGTCTCTCAATGACAAATAGAGTCACAAATATAGCACCCTTGAGATCGGGAAAACAATATTGTTGTATTTGTTTGAAAACAAATTGAGTTAGCTTCAGGAAGGAATAGGCTGCACCACTGCCCAGAATCAGATGCATTGTGTGATCTAGGAAAGCAACAGGGACTAGTTATATGCAAAGAATGGGTCCCAGTGGAGGCAACATGGGGATGGACTTGGCAGCCCTGGAAAGAAATATCAAGTAGGGTGACAAATACAGGGGAACTTTAAAATGAAACACATAAAAGGTGGATGGGATATTGCCATGTGTGTATTTAATAGAGTAACATGGCCATGACAAATCATGTTTTGGAACTAAAGGACTGGAATAAGGAAGAGTGATTCTGAAGATGTTGGGGCCGACAGCACCTCAGTGTCTGATAAGGCCACACTGAAATAAAGATCCACGCTCAGCATTGGATGTCTGGGGTGCTGCTTTATGGTTGGTCATGTAATATTTCCTGTCTCTATGAACCCATGTGCCTTTCCTCCACATCAGATCCTATAGGAGACAGTACTTTCACTGCATTTACGGCAAGTTCCTGAGGTACCCTGATGATAGCTGGCCTTGTAAGTCAATGGCGGGGCAAAATTTCCTCAAAAGGAAACTCCCTAAGACAGGCTACAGTCTGAGGGGACCCCTGGACTGAGAAATTGGGACTCAAGCCCCTTGGAAACTGAGGCTCAGGCCTCTGGTCACATAGGCAAAAAGTCTGTCTGTGAGAAACTGACAGCCTGTCTGTGAGAAACCAACAGTGTCTGTGAGAAACCGACAGTGTCTGTGAGAAACTGGTGATATCATCCAACCTTGAGCTTACTTGCCTACGCAGCTATGAAAAATCTCCTTGGAAACCAGGAGACCAAGGTCTCCAGGCCATGAGAGTTCTGATAAGAGACAGCTTGCTGACCATGAGGTATGTTAATTAACAGCCTTGTTTTAACTCTTTGCTTTGTACATTGCTGTAGCAACAGATACTGAAGCTTTGACTGAGAAACAGATATCCCCCTCTATTGCAATAATATGTAGCCCTTCGTAGGATAGGAAAAGTTTGAGACTCCTTTTGCTACTAAGTATTATAATCACATAGAAATAGACTTTAGATGGTTTTTGCCCTAAACTCAGACACTGCTAGTCTCTTGGCAATAGCTCAAGCATGCGCCCTGTAAGGTAGTCATGGTAACCACTCTTTAGATGATAAGTAAAATCCTTGAGCATAGAATAGGCCACAGTACACCCTGGAAAGATACAGTTACAAGAAAGTAAAAGTCCTGAGTAAGAGAAAACATCATGATCATGTGAAATATAACTTGTGATTGAGATAATGGTCAAAAGCCCCTATAAAAGGAGACAGGCTGTAACAATAAAACATGACACTCCTGTGAACCTCTTTCCAGTGTCTCCATCTTTCTCTTTCCTCGCCAATGCCGTCCCACCCGAGGGAATCTCTGGTCCTCGCGGGGGCTGGCTCCCCACATGAAATGAGGCAGTTCCTTGGAAAATCCCCCAAGAAAAATAAAAAACAAAAATCCAGGATACTAAATCCAGGATTAAGAAGAAAAACTGGCCCCCTTAAATCAAGCACTATAGACAAGAATGCCCTGTGGGGTGCCAAAGAGAGGGAAACTTACAGGCAATGTCACCAGGAAGGCCACCAAACACCATAAGCTTATTTTGGGATACTTTCTATTTCCTCAGTTTAAAATTCTTCAGCTATAGAAAAACAACCTATTGATATTTCAAAGGACTCAAATGAAGATATTCAGTTACTTTTGACTCTTTACTGATCAGTGCATAGATACAGAATCATAGATTGGTAGAATATTTAGGCTTAAAGAAATAGCAATGATCATTTACTCTAACCTTATTTTTATAGTCAAGAATGTTAAGATTATCCCAGATTACGACAAACCAGTAACAGAGCTAGGACAAGAATCGTATTTTCCTAATTTCCAGATAGCATTTTCTGGTTATTTTTTCTTTTCACCATAGTGATCTAGGATTACATCAACATTTTTAAAAGAGAACTGTACCTATTAAAGTCCAAGAGAAGAAAATTCTGTTAACAAGAAAACACAGGTAGGAATAAGCTAAACTTAAAAGGTCAGCAATAGAGAAGTTATATAATGAAGATTTCTTATTTAAAGTAGGAGGAAAACATGCAACACAGAAGAAATGCATTTGGGTTTGCTCTCAAAATATATCTAAAACTAACCATTTCTTATTACCTCCACTGTTAGCCTGTGATCCACCATGTATGGTAATGTTTGTTAATTGGTCATGCTGTTTCCATCCTGCTCCCTTACTGTCCAACAGCAGCAGAAGAGTCAAAATGAGCCCTTTGTTCCCCCACTCACTCTTCCAATTGCTTCATTAAAACTTCAGCCAAAATCACTACAATGATCCACAGAGACCTATATAATCTGCCTCCTCCATCTCCTTTCTGATCTCACCTCCTGTTGCCCCCTTCCTTCACTATATTCCAACCATTCTGGTCTTCCAGCTGATTCTTGAGCATATTAGGCACACTTCTTCCTCAGGGTTTGTATCATTTCTTCCTTCTGCCTGGAACACTTCTAACTCAGTCTCTGAATAACTCATCTTATTCATTCAAGTCTTTGGACAAGGGTTGTCTTTCCAGTAAGGCATATCATGACCACCCTATTTAAAATTATTCTACTTTCCTCACACTCTTAGTCCTCCTTTTCTTGTTCTATTCATTTTTTCATAACAGTTATCATGCTCTAATATGCTACATAATTTATTCCACTAAAATGTAATATTAAATGGAGTGTCAACCCATTTACCAAGGTGTTTTGCTACTGATGTATATGCAGCACCTAAAACAGTACCTAAAATATAATATAATTAAGGAATAGTTGTTGAATAAGAGATGACTAAAAGCAGATGGTCACTATGTTAAAGGACATAATCTTCGGTTATAGCCAAATGAAAATACATAAATCCTACACTAGAGAGAGTATCACAGCACCGAGTGTTTCTAATTCTGAAGGAAAGAAACTAATATGTAGAAAATGTAAAGAGTTTGAAGAAATGTCAGAAGTACATCAGAAATTGTTAGAAAGATACACATGACTTTACTGAGAAGATTTAACTAAATGGACTATCAAACCATTTACCAAAGTGGAAAAATGAAGCATCGTAAAATTTATATTCTCCTTTAATATTTAAAATTAAATATTAAAAAGTAATATTTAATTTTAACATAATTTCAATCAAAAGTCCCACCAGATGTTTTTATAGAAGTTAATGAAGTGGTTTGAAAGTTCATTTATTTTTTTTATTTTTTATTTATTTAACTTATTATTATTATTATTATTAGTTACAGATGTACAATACAATGCAATAGTTATTTTTTTCACCCCTTACAAAGTGACTCCCCTCTTCCCTGTCCCCCCACACCTGATATCAATTCCATTGACTCCATCCCCACACTATATTCCATGTCCCATGACTATATATGTGTTAAATTATAGATGACATATAATATTGTTCAGCGGCAGCTCCAGATGTCCAGTGCATTTAAAAGGATAAGGAGCTGAGAACCTAAATAATTAGTGATAATGAAGAAATATATATCAACATTAAGACACTTTAGAAAATACTACATTGTGAGCTACTGATGTAAAGCAAGCTAGGTAAATCAAAGAAATAGAGTAAAAATAAAATTAAATAAAAATTGAGAAATTGTCTCCAGAACAGATGGGTAAAGAATAGTTTAGTAAATATATGGCAATGGGAAAATGTATTCACCATATTTTTTCTTACAATTTACAATATAAGTTCCTATGGATTACAGAGTTAAATAAGAAAGTAATTATTTCAAATAATTATAAGTTGATCTGATTTTAAAAAGGGTCAGGATTTCTAAGCTTAAAATTGTGTGTATATATATATATATATATATATATATATATAATGAGAATGAATATTTTAATGCATTAAATAACAAAAATAATCCAACAAACAAAAAAAAAGCAATAAATATGAGCTGACCCTGGATGAAAAAGCATTGATTTTGTATGATAAAAGAATTGAGGAAGGCAAAGGGTCAAGGATTAATTCATTAGGTATTATGGTTTAGGAGTTTCACTTCCTATTCCTAGCTATTCTCACCAGACCTTCAGCCAATTCATTTTTTACCTACAACTGCATTGTTAGTGGTACCCTGAAAAATCAAAGAGGACAAATTGAATTCATAGTTTGGGGTACTAAAGACCAAAGCAATCTGATGCAGTCAAAACACCTGTATTGAAATCATAAATAAACGTAAAGTAACAGTGAAAAGCAATAATAAAAAGGGCAGGGGGAAACTTTTGGATGTGGCAGATAAATTTATGGCACAGACTATGATGATGGTTCACAGATGTATATCGCTAAATCCATCATATTATGTATAACTTTATGTATGTTAAAAATATAAAATTTAAAAAACCATAATTCAGAAAAAGAAGTGAAGAGCAAGACAGTAAAAGAGAAAATACAAACTCCCACATATATATTTGGAAATAAAAGAGGAGCGCACTGGAATGCCACAGACTATGTGAAAATGAAGGCTTATTTGATTTTATTTAGACATTAAAAAACTTGACATTCAAAAGGATGATTGGAAATAACTTCATTGTACATACCCACACATATGTACTCACATACAGAAATATGCATACATGAGTGTATACATAAGTGTATACATAAGTATATACATATACAAACATATACATACATACACATACTTATAAGTAAGTAATTGAGTAAGTTAGACTTCATAGGATATAAGCAGGAACCAACTTAACCAACTTTTTTTTTTTGAGGGCAGTGTCACTGGCGCTCATATGTGAGATCCTAACTGGGTCTGCTGGCTTCTGAAGCCAGCACTTAACCACCACATCACTCGGCTGGCCCAACTTTCTTCTTTTTTTATAACCCTTCAAATTTCAGTGAACTAGTGGTTGTTCTAACCCTGCATATAATCTTGGGGAAATCCAATAGCTTTTAGTGAACAAATAGCTCATAAAAATTTATATTTGTATAACAGACCCCTAACTCCAGGCCAGTTTCATATATAATAACCAAAGCTCAGAGACCTTCCCAAATTTAAGGCTTCTCCTTGTAGTAGCTTAAGCTCTCTTGAAACTTCCAAATCTATAACAGAGAAAATATGGTTGACGTCTTAATTATTATCTCTCTACATCTGTTTTCCCTACTCACTAGCCTCTCATTTTTACTTCTTCAGAATAGGGTCTAGAGAGAAAACGGAATAACGAGAAAGGATATACAGCCTTGGGTTGCTGATATTTCTGTAATGTGGATGTGGCAGATATTAAAAGCTGACCATTCATTCATGAGCTACTTTTGCAGATGACTTAGAAACCATTCTAATTGGGAACCACACTATAGCTTACTTGCCTAAGGCTAGCCACTTAACAACCATCACCCTCAGCTTCTAGACTTTAGGAAAACATTGATTGGTTAAGGTCCCTTCCTTGTCTGAAGCTTACATCTTGTCTCTAGAGAACACACACATTTGTTCTACCATTGATGGAAGCACAGTTTCTTCTCAATATCACTTACCCAAAAGGGGAGAATCTCCTGTTATAGCCTCTTACCTTTAGACTTTATAGATATGGGTCAAATGCCAGTTCCTATTTTCCTCAAACTCCCATAGCCCAATGTCAAGGCCCCCAAATGAATCATTTGATGGCCCCATCACATAACTTGAAGTGAGGGAGAAAAGCCCAAC
Source organism: Aselliscus stoliczkanus (assembly GCA_033961575.1). NCBI lineage: Eukaryota > Metazoa > Chordata > Mammalia > Chiroptera > Hipposideridae > Aselliscus > Aselliscus stoliczkanus. The sequence continues at coordinate 126,592,749 of CM066733.1, forward strand.
TTCCTTTAGCCATAGTGTTGGGGGGAAAAGAATTTATAGGATACGATTAACACTCTGCAAAACAAATCTTTTCTCAACTTGCTAACTACTTAACCTTTCTTTTTCTTAACCTGAAGTGAGGAGAAATGCTGAAGTAGCTATAGAACATTTGCTCCTGGTTTCCATGGTACAATACTGGATAATATTATTGGCACTGATTGTAGGACATTTACCTTCCAAGTCCTGCATAGATAACCTTAGCAACTCACTTTGAAATGCGGAGGCTCATTCACTTACATTTAACCCTCAGGTTTGGGGCCTTTGGAATAATTCTAGGACAAAGAGTCAAATATAACAATCTGGTAACTTACACACATGTGTACATATGTATATATGTCCATACATCACTTTATCACAGATACAAACACAGAATCATTCACGCATGTGTGCCTGAGTCTACATGTTAATGAATAATGGAAATATAATATTTATAGATCAAAACATGATAAAATTATTGGTAATTACATTTTCTTCTTTTTTTTCTATTTCCTAAATAGCATGCCTTACTCTTAAAGCCATTAAAAATATGTCTATATATAAATGCATAATATTGAATCTTATTTTAAAAATGTGCTTTATTTAAAATATTTATTTAAAATATTTAAAAAATATTTTAGAACAAAAATAAAAGATCTCTAAAATAGAATTAATAACCCAGAAACAGACTGTTATATAAAGAAATTTATTATGTGATAAAGAAAGCATGAGAATATTAGGAAGAATTACTTAATAAATGGTATTGAGATATTTTGGAATCACCTTCATAATAAAATTCAGATGGATTTAGTAGTGTATAATACATATTATACACAAACATACACACACACACACACACACACACACACACACACACACACACACAGAGGGTGCCAAAAAATGTATACACATTTTAAGAAAGGAAAAAACTATTAAAATTGTAGTACTCTATATATACAAAAGATGTGTATACATTTTTTGGCACTCCCGATATATATATATATTTTTTTTTTTCACACACTTGCATACATCCATACACATATACCTGTGTATGTATGTATGCATATATGTATACATTACATATATATGAAAAAAATTCTGAAAAAATTAGAACAGAATTGATGAACATATACCGAATCATTGAAATGGGGATACATTTAAAAGCAATACAAGTATGCACATATGAAAGGTTAACAGGTTTGACTGTACCAAAAATTAACACTTCCACATGGAAGTATTGAGAACTAGTCTGGAATACTTACCTAAAATGTGACATTTGCAGACTTTTTAAAAATACACAGAGCACAAAGGCATTTATTTCGAGAAAACTAAAATAAAATGGAATAAAATAAACTTCCTTCCTTTCTCCCCTCCCACAAACATTTTCCTCCCACAAACATTTATGGATTGATTGCTCTGTACCAGGAACTTTAATGAAACACCAAGGAAGCAAACATAAATATATATTCCTAGGTCTAAAGAAGTACAGAGTCTCATTAGCATGACTGATAAGTAAAAGAGCTGTTATAACACTTTGTAGTAAGTGCTATGATAGCAGTTTGTAAGGTGTGTCATGGAAACCCAAATTAGGAATTTCAAACTCAGGCTCTGAGTTGAGGGTTGGGAGGTAGAGAAGGGCAAAGGAAATTTCCTCAGAGCAGATAACAACATGGAATAGTTGTAAAACTGGTTTAGGATTCTATCTCTAACTGATAGCTCTCTTTCCTTGGTCAATTATTCTCTGAGCCTCAGTTTCCTTGTCTATAAATTGGAAATAACAACACTAATGGGGATACTGAAGGATTTAATGAGAAAATTTTATTTAGAATTTCGATAAATGGTTGTTAAAATAAAATTCCATTTGGAAAGATTTGGAACTCAGGAGAGAACAGAGGAATCAAATGGCAAATTTAATATGGTTGAATTGTAAATGTATGGCAAGGAATGAACAGGAGTAAGGTTTGAGTAAGACTTTTAAAAAATTGAAAAAAAAATACTGATTTTTGGAAGCCTATCCTTACGCATTCTTTCATAGCCATCTTATACTCATTTTCCACCTTAACATTTACCCAGAAAATTTGGTTTGGGAAGCAAAGCATAAATGTTTTCATTTATGTAGATCTGGCATCAATGAAAACTCCAACAAAAGATTTAAAAGTAATTGTTGACTTGCAGGCAACTGGGAAGCAGTAGTAAAGCTTATTTGCTCAAATAACATAGCTTATGTCTTACCAATTTATTTCTAAGGATGATTTTTATTCTAAACTAAATTCAGAACTGATAAACATAGTGATGGAAAACTCAGACAAATCAGTTTTTGGAACTGCAGTCAGCTAGAACTTACCTTCTCTAGATTTTTCCAACTACTCTTGCGATTTTTTTAAATTTAGAAAATAAAACGGAAGATAGTGAGCTCAAAGAACAGCACTTAAATATCTAGCGAGCCCACATTCAACTCAATGACTCTAGGCACTAAAATTCCTACAGGGATTATAGGAAGTTGACAATTCAAGTCAACTTCACTTTATACATAATGTGCATTAGCTATTCCAAACTGCTGAATCTTCTGTTAAAACTGGTAATTTCTAAACAGGGATTTCTAGCTTAAGGACATTTAAGAAACTGAAAATTATTCTAGCCTTCATAAAAGCCAGAACACCAATGTGAAAGGATTTACTCTAAATTTAATTCAATCAGGGCCGGCCAAGTGGCGCGGTAGTTAAGCACTGGCTTCGGAAGCCAGCGGCCCTGGTTCAGATCCCACATATGAGGGCCAGTGACACTGCCCTCAAAAAAACAAAAAAACAAAAAAAAACAAAAGACAAATAAATTTCATTCAATCATTTTATCAGTACACTGGGAAAATATTACTTTTAATTCACTTTTTTTTTCCAGCTAAAAATTAACACTATAACAATACACTGAAAAAATGATAAACACATGTTTGGTGGTATTTTAGTTCTGGACTCCACAGATGGGAGAGGGAGGTGAGGAACAGTATAAACTAAATGTTTTTCATCAGCCCTTCCTCACTCCTCCGGTGAGAACATTTTCAGTTGGTTGAAAGATCAAAGAGGGCCAAAATTTTGGTTCATTCAAGTATTTCCAAGTAGCCGTGTACTTCAGGTATCCCACAATGGAAACAATGTTCGTTGGACATAAACTTTCTAGAGAATGAGTATTTTATTAGTAGTTTGATAGTGTGATCATTTTTGGTGAAACTTCTTAAAATCTAGGACAACGTTTTCTAATACTTACTTTCACCAGTTCTTTTTTACTTAAAACTCAAATCAGTCCTTGGTTATCTAGCTAGAAGTATTAATGTAGTGCATTTCATGCCTAGAGTAGAACTTTAAATATTATGATTACTCTCCCACTTCCAAAGCACAAAAAGAACTTATAATAAATATTCTGCATTTCCCAATGGGCACAGATTTCTACCTGCAAGGTTTTAGTTGGAACTCTAGTTTAGCTATTTTCAACTCAGCAATTCATATATTCACCCTTTGCCCTCTCTTCCCATCTTTTTCACTTCCTACTCTAGTTAACTGTTTACAGGCTCATGTCATTTACTAAACTATAAACCTCAGGCAACTCAGAATAATGATGTATTATTCTATATGTGTCTTGCCCTAAGAACAGCTCAAAAATCTGCTAAAAATATGCTAAAATTGTATCTCACAGTTAAAATTCATCACAGAAAGATCACAATTTCCCTTTATTTTCCAAATCATATTAAAGACTCCAATTTTTAGAGTATGTTCATGATCTATTGACTTTCCCTTTGGTCTATGAAAACTGATACAATGACAATTTTCCCCACTCACAGGCAAAACAGACTTATAGCTTCTATGTTATGCCAAGAGAATACACCAAGAGTGGCTAGATATCAGTCTGCAAATCCAACACTCTAATACCTTTATACCATATCAGTTAAAAAAAAAAAATCTCACCATGTTTGTGGGGAAAACATTCTAAATCCTATGGATGACAAATGAGTGGATATCATATTATTCTCCAAAGATCTAGATTCAGCTTAGGAGCGTGGGTGACTTTCACACTTTCAGCCACTCTAACTGTCACACCGGATCAGAAGTAAATCTTCACACCCAGCAGCAACTGTTGAAGTGCTCTCTCAGCAACAGCCAGACACTATTGCTTTCCTTCTACCTTTTCCAGCCCTCACTCCATTTCTGGAACAGCGTTTGTTTTCTGCTCCATTCACAGCCCCTTGCCATTGCTGCCTCCCTTGCTCTTGGCTTTAATATCTCCTAGGGGTGTTCCTGGTCGGCAGAAATCTACAAATTCTGGCAGCAAAGTGGACACTTGGGCATTAAATGGCCAAACAGAGTTAGTGAAAAATGCAAGATTTCTGGTCCTAGTTGCAGTCTCTGAAGGAATGGAATATCTCATCTTTCAGCCAAACGTTTGTTTTTCTATCTGCTTATAGGCTCTTTCATCAGAATGCAGAAGTTACATATTGCCTGTGTGGCGCTCAGAAGCCATAGCCATATATCTCGGCAGGCAAAAACTCCAGTGAGTATATGTTCTTTCAAACTATCTGAAATTATATCTGACATAGAATCTAACCCTCGGGAAGGAGAGTCTACTCCACAACATTCCTATTTAGAATACAATTTTAGGCCCAGCCTCAGTTATTTAGTCACTTTACAATATTGTTTTCATTTGCTTAAGAATCAAAATGCACAAATCTTAAACATACTATTTCTACACTGTCCTAAGCCTAAAAAGAATTTTAAGGGTCACTTGGTATATTGTCATCCTTTTGCTTAGACCCCCATACATTATTCTCTAAACAGTTAATTATCATATTTTTAAAACACCAGTAAAATCCTTCAGTGTAAAACTTCATAGGCCTTGAGATCTGTCATCTGTGAGTGCTGTCATCTGTGTTGGTATTCATCTCCCCTCTCACCTGCTCCTGTTCATATCTATATTATAATTCTCAAATTTCTACTGAAATCAATTTTCTCTTCTTTAGGTATTGCTAAAGTTAGAGAACAATTGACAATCTTACCTTGGATATGAATTATTTCTATTTATTCTAGTTCCTATAACCTGTCCTCATATACTTTTAATTTCTAAACTTCTTAGATGAACTTGCAGGGTTCATAACTGACAATGGTTACCTGATACAGGTGAATTTGACTAATACTGAGTACATATAGTTTCTTCCTCTTAGACATCCCATGTATCTGCTATGTTATTTAACAGTGCCAGAAATGATCTAGTAAAGTTAATGACCTACTGTGAAGGCAAAAGTAAACTTATAAAATGAAACATCTGATACTCTTCTTTGCATATGTAACCAGGTATTTTAATGAGTTAAATAAGTTTGAATGTTTGAACTCTGAATAACCCTCACAAATTGTTCTCTGAATTTAGAGCAATATTCCACATACAGACCAAAATCTTAGAGGCTTATTTTCAATGGTTGCTACCTGCCTGTAGAATATAAAAAAAATGTTCTATCCAATCACTTCAAAAGCATACATAGATAGAAAAGCTTTAAAGTAGGTATCAGAAGAAACATAAAAGAATTATATGGAAATATGACATTGGTATAATAAGAAATAGGTGGTTGCAAGACTTTTTGGGTATACTATACAGACACTGACAGAGCTTCTGTTTATATTCCAAAAATTACCCACTAAGCAGATTGCTATCATCATGATAAGAAAGATTGTTCAAAATGAAGTTAGTAGGTCAGAACACAGATAAATTATAGTATTCTCTGACATTTTAAAGTGATTTCTGGGAAAATATAGTTCTTTATCTAGCACACTGTGATTTGATGGAACTAATCAAAAACAAAATATCATCAACCCTTCTCACTGATTGATAAACTTTGAACCAAGCAGGAGTTGCCTGAACATCACTGACCTAGCATTTCCTAGCTTCTGCTGTAAATGTTTTGAAGACAAAAAATCTATTTCAACATATGACACCAAAATTATCCTCCCCTGGCTCTCAACCAATGTTGTAATGAAAACAAAAAATGTACTCTTTGCTTCAGAGTAGCTCTTAAAATGTGAAAAATATCATCTAGTATCAAGTCATTCAAGTTTAGACTGTTACTCAGTTCCTTCAATAGGTCCTTAGATGAAAATGGCTCCTGGATCTTTTATCATCTTAACAAACAACTCTTAATATTTTAACAAACTTCAATTAATCAATATTCTTTAGAAGCTGGATTCAATACTAGATATTGAGACCATAATCCATGTGGGGTTTGACCAGTGACGAAGCAGTGAGGAATTGTTAAGTTGATCTGGAATCCTACATGTATGAATCCAAAAAACAATTGCATTAGTTTTATTTTAGTAGCTGTGAGATAATAGAAAACATACATATTGGTCTCTGTCCCCAGTCTCCTGTTCAGAGGTCCTGAAAGGCTTGTCGTAAGGGGTGAAAAAAATAACTATTGAATTGTCTTATATATCTGTAACTAATAATAATAATAATAATAATAATAATAATGTTAAAAAAAAAGAGCATCAGGAACATCTTTTGCTCTAATATTTCCTCTTTGACCCCAGTTCCTGATACAGGGCTCCTAAGTCCCTTGGAACTTCCTGAGTGATAGGAGTGACACTTGTTCTAATGAGGTGACTCTAGATGGGCTCCTGGATGGCTCCTGGAGGGGTGACCAGAAACACCAAGCCATGATTAGAAATTTGGAATTCTCAGCCACAACCCCCTCTAATTCTTCGGAATGGGAAGAAGCCCTGGAAATGAAGTTAATACTTGATGATGCCTATGTGAGGGAGCCTTTTAAAAAAATTCCCGAAGTGTGGGCTTTTGGAGAACTTCCAGGCTGGTGAACACACCTACGGTCCAGGGGAGTGGCATGTCCCAACTGGACTAGGGACAGAAGCTCCTGAGCTTAGGGTCCTCCCAGAGCTTGCCTTCTGTTATCTCTTCATCTGACTGTTCATCTATATCCTTTATTATATCCTTTAATAAAATGCTAAAGGTAAATAAGTATTTTCCTGAGTTCGGTGAGCCACTCTAGCAAATTAATTAAACCTGAGAAGAGGGTCATGGAAACCTCTGATAAGTAGCCAAGTCAGAGAGAAATTGTGGGTAACCTGGGGACCTACTACTTGTTATTGACATCTAAAGTGGGGAGGGGCTAGTCCTGTGGGTCTGAGCCCTTAGCATGTGGGATCTGACACTATCTCCAAATAAATAGTGTCAGAATTAAGTTGCAGGATGCCCAGCTGGTGTCAAAGAACTGCTTGGTGTGGGAAAACCCCCATCTACCTGGTGTTAGAAGCATTATGAGTATGGTAGTACCGTGACAGTAAAGAAACATAGGAGGAAGACGAGATTTACCAAAAGAGCAGCCTAGACATCGCAGTTTTGTTTTCTGAGTTTCTCTCTTAATAATACACTTAGTTCATGTTCATCTGACGTTCTGTCAAAGGACATTTAAAACAATGTTTAACCTATATATTTTTTCTGATGCCTTCTTAGTAGTTTAGGATTTTTGACCCCTACCTTTCTGATGGTAATAGTCATGGATTCTTTCGTATCTCCAGATCTTCACATGCTGTTCTAGTATCTATATTTTGAGACAACCTGTCCTCATTCCCTTTCTCACCAGTATTTTTTTTTTAGCTGAGCTTGTCTGCCACCTGTTGGCAGCTCAGCAGCTGCTCAGCTCAGGCCGGGAATCCAACCAGCAACCCTGTTGCTCAGAGCTTGCACTCTTGAGCGAGCTCTTAACCAACTGAGCCACTTGGCCGGCCCTTTTCTCACCAGTCTTGACTGTTAATTGAACCAGGAAATGGACCTGTGATACAAAGTCCTTCTCTTTTTAAATTGAAACCAAACAAAGGTTACACTCTTTTCTAATGATGAACTAGGAAGTCCAGGAACTATAAGCAGTAGCATGTCTCATGTGAATAAAACTAGACTAAGAAAATGAATTAATGTGTAATGAAAAATAAGGCCCATTCTGGCTGTGTTCAAGATTCTGCTTCCAATTGTCCCTGAACTTCAGCTGTATCCTTAGTTTCTCCAAGGGTATATAAGCTAATAAATTAATTAAAAAGAAGAAAAGAAAAAAGCCATGCAGCAAAACAAGTTCTGACTTAAATATAGACGTTTCTATCCCCAGTTTTTACTTATTCCTCCCTCCCAATTTTATGTCCTATTTTAGTTTTCTATTATTCCTATAATATAAATAGGGTGCCTTAAACAATACAAGTTTGTTATCTTAAAGTTCTAGAAGTCAGAAATCAGACATGAGTCTCATTGGCTAAAATCAAGGTGTTGGCAAAGCTGAGTTCTCTTCCGGAGACTCTCGGGAAGATTTCTCTGTCTTTTCTAGCTTCTAGACACCATCTGCATTCCTTGGCTCAGTGCCCCTTTCCTCTAACTTCAAAGTCTGCAATGTTGTGTTTCTCTGATGATTCTTCTGTAGTGACATCTCTCTGATCCTGACTTCAACTGGGAAACGTTCTTTGAAGGACTCTTGTGATTAAATTGCACCTACCTGGATAATCCAAGATAACCGTCTCATTTTATGGTCCTTAATTTTAAGCACATAGGCAAAGTCTCTTTTGTCATACAATGTAACCTATTCACAGGTTCTGAAGGTTTAGGAATGGACATCTTGGGAGGGGTTGGGAGTGAGGGGATGGGAGACTATTCTGCCTACCACTAAACAAAAAAACAAAACCACATTCTATCTCTGATACCATTCAATTCATTATTAAAACTATATTTATTAAACAAGAATAGCCAGATAGCCTCCATATTAATAGAAGCTTACTCATCAACATTATATGGGAACAGCTGTTTAATTCAAAATGACTCCTTCAAAATTATTCTTCTGGAAATAAAATTACGGCTGATCTTATCTTCTTCTGAAGATGGGTTTGAAGATCCTTCCTGGGTTTCCCCAGCACACAACCAAGTGCAATCTTTGAAATGTAGAATTTAAAACTAGTTCCATACCCACATACTTGAAGCCTGAGGCAGCTATTATTTCTGGGTACAGAGAATAAACACAGCATCTCTCTTTGTTTTACTAATAGCTTTGTTTCCCTAAGCTATTAGCACAACATCTGCTAGGCCAGAACACATGCCTTCCCCACCCATAGAACCACTGCCGGCCAGATAAACGACCGACACTTTGCCATGTAAGGGCCAGTGCTTTCAAGGCACTCGGCAGGCAGTTTTCAAGAGGTAACAACTTCATGTAAAAAAGAAGCTGCAACCCCTTCCTCTCCCAAAATTTTTAGTGTGGTTATGGCGCTTTTTATTCTGTTATGATCTCATACTGTCTGCTGTAGTGTGGTTATGGCACTTTTTATTCTGTTATGATCTCATACTGTCTGCAATTTTATTGATTTTGTTTTTCAATAGAACTGTTAAAGATTACAGCTCTCAGATAGGCAGAATGTGGGCAGATGCTCATATGTTCACACACGGTTCTGCCAAGATATTTTTACATCTTTCTGCACTTAAAACAAAATGAAGACATGTGTTATAGAGGCATGCTACTGGTAACTCCCCAGAAGAAGAGAGCTTTTTGTACGTTTATTTCCTGGATGAAGTATTAAAACAACTCTACCTACAAAAAAATAGAAGAGATTTGCTTCTGAGGCACCTTATAAAACACTCCTAATTACCAAAACCCATTGAAATGGCAATTTGGGTCAGCATTTTTACATGTTATCCCTGCTATTTCTAATTCAATATAAACTTCTTGTCACATTTATTGGTTAAGCATCAAAATACAAAATGTTGCAACAGCTTATGCTCTGTTGATGTTCATTCATCTACTGTGCATCAGAAAGGCTTATTTCAAACATGGCATGAAAGAAAGAAAAGTAAGCAAAACACAAACTCAGAAGAGTCTTGAAATAAATTGCCACAAGAAAAACACTCGGGCCGGCCGACTGGCTCAGTTGGTTAAGAGATCGCTCAATAGTGCAAGCTCTAAGCAACAGGATTGCCGGTTCGATTCCCTGCCAGAGCTGAGTTGCCACTGAGCTGCCACTGAGTTGCCAACAGGTGGCAGGAAAGCTCAGTAAAAAAAAAAAAAAAAAAAGGAAGGAAATCACTTGAGGAAAAAAAACACAAAAATCATAGCCTTACCTTGGGAGACTTGGGCAGGTCCACTGTCTTTTCTTCTGCTAAGTTTAGCAGGGTTAACTTTGTTTCTCCAACTGAGGGATGTTTAGGAGGACGAGGTGGGGGGTGCAACAATGAGCTTTCATATCTCCTCATCATGTAATATTGTTCTTCAGTGATCTCTTCGATCAGAGTCCTGACTAGAGATGATTTTATTTCCTGAGACAAATTACTAACTAACTGAACAGTCATATTCAAGCGGCTGACAGGAATTTCCCAGCACTCCCTGGGGTTGGCAAAGTCACTGATAAGTAGGTAAGAATCTGTGATCACTTCTTCTAATCGCAGTCCTGGGGTAGCAGCCAAAATGTCTTCTTCAATGGAAAGATCTCTCACAGATACCTTCACATTGAAGGGCAAATGGAACTGTGCACAAAGCTCAGAAATGTAGTATTGTTTCTTATCATGAATCACCTCAACAAAGCCTCCTTCCATGTTCAAAGGGAGCAGTGCTGCCTCAGAGGATTTTTTGAGGATTTTTTTACAGATCAGAACATTAACCACTTTGTGGATTCCCTCAGAGAGGACTTCAGTCGTCTTCAAGTGATGCACTAGAAACTGGTCCCCAACAGACACGGATGACAGCTCCTCATGAGTGGGATGAAAGGCTTTGGTGGCCACCACGTGGAGAGGTTCCTTTTTACTCTTCGCTATCTCGAGGTCATAAGCTGTTGGAAACTCGCGAGGTCGCCGTTTGAATTTGCCTTTATAGCTAGTGGGGATTAAGAAGCGTCTTTTAGGAAAATTGCTCCTAATTTCTGAAGCTAAGATCCTTGATGCCTGGTACTTTTTGTGAATCATAATGGTTTTCCCAGGCTGTAAAATGCTTCTGGGTAGGTGGTTTCCTTGAAGCACTTCTATGATTTCAGCCACCAAGGGGAACTCTTTACTGGTCTTTTCAGAAAGATCTTGTGTAGATAACAGCTGCAGAAACCAGTTGGCATCATAACTGTCAGTAATGTCTTTGACTTCAACATCTAAACTGGGGAGGATTCGGACTATATCCTTCTGGACTGGAAAAAAAAAAAAGACTATGACATTTTGTGCCTCAAAAATCACTGTGAGGTGGTATTAGAATCTTCCCAGGTACCACAGATAGATTTTATTAAACAAAAACAAAAACAAAAAACCCTCAGATGATCAAGATATAACATTTATGTGTGACTATCCTTTTACAAATATTAAAATAAAATAGATCATATATAAAACTGACACCAATAAACCTGCTACTCAGATTAAAAAATAAACATTAATCAGTACCTTGGAGCCCTCACCAAAATCACATCCTTCTTGCTGCAGCCTAAGGGTAACCATTCCCTTGATTCTGGTTTTAATCATTCCTTCATTTTTCTTTATAATTTTATCACATATAATATACATGAATATATGTGCATGTGTGTAAATTTATATGTGTATGTATTTTTTCCAGAAGGTTTATTTTATTATTTTAAATCATGTTCCTGAGGTCCAGACAATATATGTAAAAGTACCTTAGAAGTAAGTTTTGGTACTTCAGATAAGACACTTCCTGCATCAAGCCCAAGACATACATCGTTTAAACAAAATTTTGTCATGTGGGATACAGCCACATTGCAAAATCATGGGATACAGGTACTTAAGATTAATATATAGAAATGGATACCAGGATGCAATTTTTTAAGTTATTTCTTTCTCTACTGGTACGACATTAGCACCTGGATAGAAAAGAGGTGGCTCAGGATGGGTCATAGAGGAGCCATGCAGGAGCCCGAGGTATGCTGGCGAGGTACTTATCAATATATTCTTTACCTGTTATGTCACTGGCAACTAATGACTCTCTCTATATTCTTCCTCAGAAACCACTGTCCCAGAAGCATTTTTTTGAGACTATGAAGATACTTTTGAGACTATGGAAACACTTAAAATATTGTCCTGAAATCATCTGCTCGCCATGTAGTATCCCACACAATAGCCTTACAAATGGTCTTGCATTAAAATGAACATATTAACAGGACTTTAAGTGTTTTATATATTTTTGATGAATTCCTAATAGTTAATGTTTGATAGCATTTTCATGATCTGCATTGTTTCCCAGTATCTCTAGGCATCTTTCTGTCAATATTCTTTCTTCTTTGCATGCTTTTGAAAATGAACAATTTGAAAGATTTAGAAGACAAAATTTCCTTTTTTGAAACATTGTCTGTATTATTACTTTTGTATTATTAACTCTTTATGAAGCATCTGAAAACTATAACTAAAATTTGCATCATTATTACTTGTACATGCTATGTACAGAGTTCTTGAAGACACAGTTTTATTTTACGTTCTTGAATATAAAGAAGAAAAATTTTAAAAAAATCAATGGTTGTCTATAGGCTGAAGGTCAGTAAAAACTGTAAAGATGCTTCATTTAAATAGAGATAGACAGGCTAAAAGAACAGTTCTTATGTTTATCTGTTCATTTTATAAAGTTTAGCATACCCAAACTTTTGAGATTGTGCCACAGGCATCCTTGAACCCCAAGGTAATTTTAGAAACTCTAAAATCTCAGTTATTTAGATCAGAATGAACTAGGTTTAATAGTTGTGGGCTGGCAATAGATAGGTTCATAGGTTCATGTCATTTCTCAAGTTGAGGGAACAACTAGACATTGGTAGAATAGACGCCATTAAGGAATTTCTGGGGGCCCTACCGTGATCCATCAGAACCTAGAGACCCTAATGCAAGCCAGGTGCCAATCTATAGTTGGGCATAGTGGGTGCTATGGGGGAAGGAAAGGTGTTAATACCCTAGGAGGACTTTATTGCTGCCAGAGAAAGCCTCCAAGTCAGGCTATCTGACCTTTGTTAAGTTTTGATGCTTCCAGTTCCTGACCCATCTTCAATACTTTTGTACCATCCACTGGAGGTATGCTAACCTATCTCAACCCACTTGATATTTTGTAGCATTTGACAGAGTAGATTTGATAGATCTTTTTTGCTTTATTTTCCTCACTTATTTCCTTATCTTACTTATGATTCTTCTCAGTTTCTTTGCTGGTTTCTTCTCTCTACACACCACCCACCCTCTCACCTTCTCAACCTTTTCATGTGTCTTGGTTCTCTATCAACATTCACGCCCACTGTGTTCTTACAGTCTCAGGCCTTTAAGTACAATATGTATGCTGATAACTCTCCAAAGTATACCTCCAGCCAAAGATTTCTCCCACTTATGATCTCCACTTGGATGTCTAATAGATGTCTCAAAATTAACATGCCCAAACTGAAATTCTGACCTTCCCAATCAAAAATTAGTCTATCTGGTACTTTTTGCATCTCAGTTATTGAGGACTCCAGTCTCCTTATTCAGACCAGAAATCTCAGAAACATCCTTAGTTTTTCTCTTTTTCTAACACCTGACAACCATTACATAGGACTCCCCTGTTCTACGCCACATTATCTCATGTCTGGTTTATTGCAATGGATTCCTAACCAGTCTTCTTACAGTCCTATCTGGATAGGGCAGCCAAAGATTCCTTTCTAATGTTAAATTGATCAACTCTCTCCTCTGTTCATAGTCCCACAGTGACAGTCCTTTTCACTCTGAATAAAAATCAATGCCCTTACTAAGGTCTTAGGTACCACTTGGATCTCATCTGCCATAGGGTTCCCTCACTCTTACTTACTGCTGCCTCCTCAACATCCCCATTTTTAGTCATGTCTTTGCATAGTCTGTTTCCTCTGCTTGCTACATCCCTTAGCCAGGTATGTTTATGGCTACCTTCTTTTCAAGTCTGAAACAAAATATTATTTTCTCAATAATTCTTGCTTAATAAGTACTTGCCATAGACTGAATATTTGTGCCACTCTAAAATTCGTATTTTAACACCTAAGGCCCAATGTGATGGTATTTAGAGGAGCGAACTTTGGGAGTTAATAGGTCATAAGATTAGTGTCGTTATAAAAGAGACCCCAGAGAGATCCCTTGACTGTCAGTCATGTGAGGACACAGTGAGAGGATCATTGTATGTGAAGTAGGAAGTAGACCCTCACCAGACACCACATCTGCCAGAAACTTGATCTTGAATTTCCAGCATCCAGAACTATAAGAAATAATTTCCTGTTGTTTAGAAGCCACTCAGGTTATGGTATTTTGTTATAGTCACCAAATGGACTAAGACAGTTCTCTATTTAAAATTGCTACTATCTCTGTGCCTTCCCTTCCGTGTTTCTCTATTTTCCATGTTACCTTTCACCTTCAATCATCCCATATAATTTGCTTATTATGACAATTGTTTATTGTTTGTTTTTCCATATTGGAACATATGCTTAACAAGGATAGGAGTCTTTCATTGCTTTGTCCTCCAGTATATTCCGATCTCTAGAATGGTGCCTGGCACAGAGCAGGTACTCAATAAATGAATTGAATGAATGAAAAACAATCACAAGAACAACATCCTTAACTGAGTGTTAAAGGATATGGTCTAGTTAAGTTGAGTTCCATGTAAAATTTCATTAGGAAGGAAAGAAAAAGTTCCTACTGCTAAAACTCCTGCTATTAATTATAGAAGGTATTCTATATTTCATTTAAAACATGTCATTTTAGGTTGTAGTTTATGTTATTCAACAGCCTATTACATGCAATAAATATATTAATGTTTGGGGTTTTTTTTACAAAATAGTAATCTAGACATTTAGGGTATAACAATAATTATGAAGCATATTCCTTAAGAGAAGATTCAATACAGGGAAACAGCACATGTGATGACAGTCAAGAACTCTTCCTAAATCCATTAAAGAACTGAGGTTACAGGGAAAACCATCAAAACTAGAGAGATAGGTGAATTCAGAAAGTTACAGCTTATTGGGAAAAGACATCACCCCTGGAGAAAGCAAATAGTAAGAACACTTTAAGAGTAATTGACTAATTGCTGGAGACTAAGCATGGACAAGCTTGAGAGATAAAAATTCTGGATGGCTAGGCTTACAGGGATTCCTCAACACTTTCCTAAGTTTACTTCCATGAACCCCACCAGGTTCTCAGGATAATAATCAGAAAAAAGTCCTCTCATGCTTTGGGCAGGGTGAGGGGGAAATTAACCATTGTAAAAACAAAAGAAAAAAAATAATAATAATAAAAAAGAATATTAAAAAACGGTGGAACAATGACAAAAAGTGTAATATACAGGTCATGGAAATGTCCAGAAATAGAAGAGAAAAGGAACAGAAGTAATATTTGAAGTAATAATAGCTGAGAAGTTTCCAAAATTTATGAAGCTTAGAGAATAATAAGCAGGATAAATGCTAAAAACATCAACACCCAGGCATATCATATTCAAACTGCAGAAAATCAAAGAAAGAAGAAAACCTGAAGACAGAAGAAAAAAACCATCTTACCTATAAAGGAAGAAAGATAATTACATTGGATTTCTCGTCAGAAACCATGAAAATAGAAAGACAGCAAATGCTATACTTAAAGTGTTGAAACAAAAAAAACAACCACCCTGAAATTCTGCATCCAATGAAATTATCCTACAAAAGTCAAGGGTGGCAAAATATACCACTCCAAAATATACCATTTTAGCATACAGATTATTTTGAGCTAAAAGTACTTGAAGAACAGCAAATGCAAGAAGGGCATTCTAAATTCGCCTTTTCTTCTGGAAACAGGAGATGAAAACCCCCATGTGAAAGGTGTTCTCCCTGTATCAGGAGAAAAGAAACATTTTTCTACAGGAGTCAAAGCCAAGAGAATTCTCTACAAACAGACATTGTTTAAAAATTCATCTTATCTTTCTTTAACCTCCCCACATAGTTCCTTTTCCACAACTGCCTCTCTTTGTTCAATCCAATATAAATGCATGTAACTTGCACAATTTCTTTGGGTCTTCATTTCCTTATAAGGACTCCCATGATACGCAAAAGTTATGTAAATTTGTCATGTAAAATTTATATAACTTTGTATGCTTTGCTCCTTTTAATCTGTCTAATGTCAGTTTAATGTCAGACTTTCTCAGATAAACAAAAATTGAGTTTCTCATAAGTAGACCTGCTTTGGAAGAAATGTCAGAGTTCTTCAGAGAGAAGAAAAATGATATAGGTCAGAAACTCAGATCTACATAAAGAGACAAAGAGTATTAGAAAAAGAATAGATGAAGGCAAGATAGAATACTTTATTTTTTCTATCCTTAGTTGATACGACTGATAACAATTTGTTCAATATAATAATAATAATAACAATAGATTGGATGATTATAGTTCGTGGACAATGAAGTGAGTAACAGTAGTGTTGTTATAAGGGGCAGGAAAAAGGAATTGGGAATATTTTGTTATAAGGTACCTGCACTACCCACAAAACGGTATATTTGAAAGTAGACTTGAATTATAAATGTATATTGCAAACTGTACAACAACCACTAAAAATATTTTAAAGTCTAATTCATGTGCTAAGAGTGAAGAGAAAAAAGAATCATATAAAAGCCTCAAATAAAGCCCCACTAGGCAGAAAAAGAGTGAAAGAAATAACACATCTAGTTTGGGGATGGTGATAAAGATAGATATGAAAGATGTAGCTGCAACATGAGTCACTAAGAATGGGGAGAAGCCAAGATAGGATAGGAAAGCGAATATTCCAGATGATAAAAACATCATGATCAAAGAGAAGGAGGCATATAGAACAGGGTATAGTCAATGATTAACACATAATCCAGCCTTGGGATTTGAAACTAGAGCACAGGGTTTGGACAGGAGACTTACTGAAAGGTAAGATCATGAAGATGAATTAACCCTTGAAAGCCAGGCAGAGGAAAAGATAACTACTGCAGGATGAAATAAAAATATTTCAGATTAGGAATGACCAAATTAAATTAGGAATTTGGCAGGTTAATTTGACAGCACAATGGGAAGAGAAGCCAAAATCAGAGCATTTGCCCTTCTCTACCAATTGCCATGAAGCCCATAGATACCCAGTGTACAGACAACTCAATCCGCCTATTTTGCAACAATTTCAAATTTTACGTATTTTGCTTTCATGTATGTTAGTACATTAAAACAAAAACCCTTCTTGGTTTTTTATACTAGTCTCTGTATTCTTGCATGTTTTAAGTTCTCCATAGCCAGAAGCTA
Organism: Aselliscus stoliczkanus; assembly: GCA_033961575.1. Lineage (NCBI taxonomy): Eukaryota > Metazoa > Chordata > Mammalia > Chiroptera > Hipposideridae > Aselliscus > Aselliscus stoliczkanus. Next base: position 126,610,016 of record CM066733.1, read on the forward strand.
GAATAAAAATTTATATTTGTTTAAAATTATATAGAATTTGGTAACTACATCCTAAGTTTTTAAACTGGAATGGGCATAACTAATTTATATGACAAATTTTATTACATCTATATGTGTCCAAGAGAAAGATAAAGAAATCAATATTTTTTGTTTTGTTTTTCCTACAAAATGGAAAGTTACGTGCTTATAAAAATACATAAAAAAATAAGAGGGGAGTAAAAATTTATCAGCTTTAGATTACCACTGCTTACATTTTGGTATATATAATTATAGTCATGTGTGTGTGTGTTTGTGAGAGAGAGAGAGATTCATAAATTCTTTAAACAATCATTTGTTATTTTACAACTGGAAAACTGTAATCCTCCCTCTACCCACCACACCCCACAACAACAAAAACAAACAAAAAAAATGGGGCATAGGGAGTTAGTTAAATTGGAAAATTTCCCAAAAATGTTATCTTGATTTCAAAATGATAAAGAAATAAGAAGGCAGCAGCTCAGAACACAAGAGATATTCCTCAAGGTGCTCATTACAAATTTTCTAGTTGCAAACTAATCTGAAGTAAAAATAATATGTACTCATAAAACCTTAGTTTAGACTTCCCAAATTTCCTTTCTGGGTGAACACGAATAGTTCTTGCTTAGGTATGTTTTCTGGTTATCCAAAGGGAGCTCTTGTAAGGAAACGGTCCACTCCATTTTCCCTAAAAAGACTGCACTCTTTTACTCTTTACGTTGCTGAGTCATTTCACTAAACCTTGTCCTTCTGCCCAGTCTTTCAGGGAAAGCGCCTTTACAGTTAGGGCCACTGTTAATCATAATGTTGTGCTTTACTGCATTTCCCCGTTGGAACAACTCTTTTAGCTACCTCTGAATTTGGGGAATCCACTAAACATTATCTTTAAAGAAAAAAAATAAAGATTTACATTTTAAGCTTGGTAATGTTGGGTAATGCATGTTTCCTTGGAGAGTTAATATTTAATTCTGGAATACTCTCAGTCTCAATTCAATATATGAGGACCTATCTTTTGCAATTAGAATTGAGTTAGTAGTATGAGTTTGGAAATATACTGAGGCAATCTTACTCAAGTGTCGAAGCAAGGTGATTGTTTCTACATATTTTTTCTAAACAAGTAAATTCTAGCCCTGCAGTTTCTCTCAATTTCTAGTTCTTGCTATACTATCATTTAACAATAGTAATAATAACAATAATTCATATATTTGTTGGAAATATTCACTAAGTTTGATTTGTCATTTACCTTCCAAAATTATACTTATTTTTCTCAAAAATGCCTTCATAGATTTTATCTCCATCTCTCAGTTACCCAGTGGATTGTTTTGTTTATATTTTTGCATCACATTCTACTCTTTATGATGGTTATTAGATTCACTAATAATTTCTGAGCTCTGTCTTGTTCATCCATTTAGTATCAATTTTCTTTATGAATATTCTTTGAATTAATTTTTCCCATTTATTTAACTTCATTTTAAGTTAAGAGACGCTACACTGTGAATTTTCTTTTTGTTAGATGGTTCTCCACTGGTTCTATGGGTATTTGTTTCTATAAATACCGGAAGTGCCTTTCAGATTGCTCTTTTACATTTGTAGCAGGAAAAAAATAATCACCATGACCCTCATCAAGAAATCAAGAGTCATTTAAAATAAATATACTGGCTTTTGATATAGGTTTACTTGTAACACTACTCTTTTATATTTTTATTTAGTTTACAAAAACTTAGAAAAATGAGTAGCCATTTCTTATACTGGATGATACACTTTCCTATGTTTTCTCCATTGATGTTTGTGACATTTAGTTTTATGTAACAACTGAGCTATAGTGCCCAGTTACTTAGCCAAACACTAAACTAGGTGTTGCTGTGAAAGTATTTTGTAGATGTTGTTAACATCTAAGTCAGTTGACTTTAAGTAAAGGATGTTACCCTCAATAACGTGGCTGAGCCTCATCTAATCAGTTGAAGGCCTTATGAGCAAAAAGTGAGGTTTCCATAGAAGAATAAATTCTGCCTCAAACCGCAGCAACTTCTGCCTGAGTTTCCAGCCTGCCAACTTGTCCTATAGATGTAAAACTTATTAGTCCCTATAATTGCATGAGCCAAGTCCTTAAATTAATCTTTATGTATATATAATATTAACTATATATAATATTATATAGCTTCTGTTTTTCTGGAGAACGCTGACTGATAAAACACTAATAGCTGGTAATGTAAACATAAATAAATCCCTGTATACAGTAAAACTATACTTTTCTTGTTGTTTGATATTTCTATTAGCAATAAGATTGCTGCTTAAAGAAAGAACATGAAATGGAAGCTGACTAGAGTATCCACTGGTTCTAAATATCATGTCAGGTCATAGCATTTTCTAGACACATTAGGAAAAGCATCACTAATAAAAATTAAACCTGCTATAACTTTTGTGCCATGAAGTGAATATTGTCCTCAGCTATTAAATTCATAAATATGTCATTATAATAAATCAAATCCAAATATGTTAAATGAGAAAACTCTCTTCTCACCTAAATAGGGACATTATACTGTACAATATGTATTTCAAGAAACAATTATTTTAGTTGCTTTATTCATTCATCCCTATATTTGATTTATTCAACATTTACTTTATCTCAAGCATTGAGAAGAATTAGAAATTGACTCTGGTATTTTTATAAATTACTAAAAATTATGTTTTATTAAAATTATTAAACTTATGAGTTACACTTATCACTTAGCAATATTGGCAATCAGTTCTTTCAGAATTATACTAGGTCCAGGAAGAACTTTGAACAAGGACTAATTTCATTAATTAATGAGGTTTATGGGTGAAATATGTTGCTTTCCAACCCCTTCTTCCCTCAAATTTACCACAAGTGTAAAAAGGGAAAAATATTAAAAGTTTCTATGAATCTAAAAGACATTAGCAATTCTTCAACTAAATGAAGACAGAACTCAGATTAAAGGATGGTAAATGATGTGGCAGAATAGGAAAAGGAACACTTACGCACCTAAGGAGTCCAAAGGAAGGTCATGGAAGGTCAGCCATTTTTTTATCCCACAGAATCCCCAAAGCTTACAAATTAGAGACATAATATGACTCTCTAAAGATGGAAGAGAAGCTGAGGGGCAAGAACAATAAAATTATTTGAATGTCTGAAGGGTAGATAAACCCAGGTCTCCAACTCTAACCTGGGTAAGATAGATGACCACCACGCCCCCCCCAACCCCCCCGCCCCCACCCCCACCCTGCTTCCATCTCTGTCTCTGCAGAAAACAGCAGATACAGGGCCCCAGAATCCAAAATCCAGGTATAGGCCCAGAGGGGAAGCACGGCTCTGAAAGTAAAGACAGGAAGTTTAATTCTGTTGGAAAGTTTAATAGTGAAACCCTCAGCAACTTCCTTGCTCAGCTACAATAGTTTCAGAAGCCCCAGAAGATGTCAAGAAAATTATCCTCAAGTCAAACTGGATAAATCCTAAAGGAAAGACTCACAGAACCTGAACTTGGGAAAATGTGCCAATCAATGAAAGAGCTGAAAAAATGAAACCTAAAATTCATGAACAAAGAGCTTGGGTTTAAATACTGCTTCACTTGTTATTTTTTAAAATAATGTCTCATGTGTAAATATAAACAAAAGGCAAATAATTACGAGGATTTCAGAAAAACATTTAACAACAAGGACATTTAACAAGAAAGCTCTTTTTTAAAAAGCCCAAAAAGAGGCATATGAAATGCAAGCAAAAGCAGAAAACTTAAAAAAAAAATGTAAAATATTCTTAGAGAAATAAGATATTGCATCCTTAAAACAAGAACATGGTAACATTTAAAACATTATGAATGAAATAACTCTTGAAAATTAAAAATATGATAGCTAAAATTAAAAATGCATTAAAACAGTTGGAAATGTAGTTAAGGAATTTTCCCTGAGGGTAAGTAAACCAGAAACAAGTGCCATAAAATAGAGAGGAAAAGAGTACTAGATCAGTATGGGAGCTTTAACATGAGATTAGAAGTTACTGAAATTAGAAGTTACAGGAAAAGAAATGGTTAAAAGGAAATTATCAAAGAAATTATCCTAGAAATAAAGGACTTAAACTTCTATACTGAAAACTGCCATCATAATGAAATAACTGACTCACTACAAAGCATGTTGCTATGAAATTTCAGAATATCATGGATAACCTTGTAAAGGCAATATTGGAAGCTAGAACACGATGGAACAAAGCTCTCAAAATTCTGAGGACAAATTATTTTCAACCTGGAATTCTATAAGTAGACAAACGTTCAATCTTATGTGAGTGTATAATAAAGATTTTTCAAATATGTACATCTTCTAGCTAATTAATGCTCTCTGCCCCTTTCTCAGGAAGCAAATGGGAGATGGGCTCCTCAATACTGAAGAAAACCAAGAAAGAAGTTATTTGATTTCACAGATTGCAATTAAACACAGAAGAAAGTCAAAGGGGAACCATCAGGATGATTTTAAATGGAAGTTCCAGGACAACACTGTTATGGACTAAATGTGTGTCCCCCAATATTCACATTTTGAAAGCCTATGCCCCCAGTATGATAGATTTGGAAATGGGGCCTCTGGGAGGAGATTCAAATTAGATGAAGTCATAAGCGTGGAGCCCTCGTGAATGAGATTAATGTCATAAGAATTATGAGAGAGCTAGCTGTCTCTCTCTCTGCTGTCCATCATGTCAGAATACAATGAGAAGTCAGGCGTCTGCCTCAAGGAAGAGGTTCTTCTCCAGAATTTGACCTTACTGGCAGCCTCCCCTTAGGCTTCCAGCCTCCAGAACTGTGAGAAATAAATTTGTGGTGTTCATAACCCACCCAGTCTATGGTATTTTTGTTACAGCAGCCTGAGCTGACTAAGACAAGTACCTATGCAGTTGGTCTAGTGAGAAACAAACTCAAAATGGAGAATGAGGATATTGGTTTCCAGGAGGAATCATTGCAAAAGAAAAAAAATAATAGAAAAGTCATATCTCCGGACAGTTTGGTCTCTGTGAAAAATTGAATTGAATGAAATTTTTAAAATAGAGATGTTTGAGAATACTTCAAGACTTAGGGAGAGGATTGAAGAAAACCAAGTATGAAAGAATAAAGTCATCATTATAGAAAACCAAAAAGTTATACAGAAATGGAATTATAGTCACTATACACCACTTGTTCAACGGGAATTGTCACAATAAAGAAAATACAAATGCTTAACCATAACATACCATATACTAAGAGAACAGGGAAGGGGAAGTAGCAATGTGGGAGAATTGAACTTTCGTTGCCATATGCAAAAGTAGGTAGTTACTGTCTGAAGTCAATAACTTAAAAAGTAGCAAAACCCCTGCATTTGGAAATGTAAATGCAAATGCAAGAAAACAGGAACAGAATGTTTAAAGGGTGGACAAGTGAATAGCAGAATGTGGGGAAATTTGGGAATGATCAAGGGTACAAGGTTTGCTAATAACTTTGTTATAAGTCCTTTTACCACTATTTGACTTCTTTGATGTTGATAAAAATTGGATTTTTAAAAATAAAATCAGAGAAAGAGGTAGTCTTTCTCTCAGATTACTAAAAGATTAATGTGCTTTCTCTGCTATCCATTTATCACCTATTATACAACATTCATATACTGCCTTCCTTATATCACCTTTCAGAATGTGTGATTTCAGCCTTCTGTCTGTGAATTAACATGTTATATATTTGAGAAAAAAACTGTACCCCCAAATTTTGGAAGGCACTGACTTTTTCTCCTAAAAGGAGATACAGTGTTCCAACTCTTAAAATTTCAGTTAGGGAAGAAATGATTGTCAATCTGTACTTCAAAACATCACACCATTAAAAAAGTTTTAATGACAAAGACTTCTGGATTTTTCAAGCAACTTTAAATAGCTGGCTCAATTTTTCATTTATAAATATTATGGTTTCCATTCATTACACTAATATGAATTTTATCTTCCTTTGAAAGGCACAAATAGATTTTTCTATGACTTACATGCAACAAGTAATTAGAGGTCTTGGACAATTATTTATATCTGTTTTCCAAAAAGATATAATTTATATAAAATTATTAAATGTATGTGAGAGTTGGAGGGATCTCAAGCCTATAATGAGGATTACGATGAAGAACTTCCAAGAACAATTATTTCATTTAAATAGTTTTTGTTGCTTTTCTTTTTTATTGTTATTTAAATTCTTTATTTACATTTTTACATTAGTACCATATTTAATACCAGCACTAGTTGGTTGTAGAATATCTTTTATTTCCTCTTTTCTCTTCTTGCTATGTTCTCTTTTCAGCAAATCAATATTTCATAACTTCCTGTAGTTCTCAATATCTTTCATTTTGCTTTTGCCACTAAAGTTTCTTGAAAACTTCCTATCACTGGCTCAGACATACTGTTTTTCTTGTCACTTTAGAAAGGAAGGACTCTAGGGGCCGGCCGAGTGGCACGGTGGTTGAGCGTTGGCTTGGGAAGCCAGCGGCCCCGGTTTGGTCCCACGTATGAGGGCCAGTGATAAGGCCCTAAAAAAAAAAAAAAAAAGATAGGAAGGACTCTAACCAAGCGGGGTTTGAGCTGTGCCTGACCCTCAAGGCCATTGGAAAGCAACTTAGTAACATGCCCTTGATATTGAGGCAAGTTTGAGTCTTCAGTTTAAGAAAGAATAATGTAAAACAAGACCAAATTGATTTAAAAAGAAATAGTCTCCACTTTACATTTAAAAGAAAATGCCGACAACTACAAAATTTTTAAGAATTGTACATTTTGTGTTGGATACTCATCCTCTTTTTCCTGGGAATATTCTGCAGTCAAGACACATGCAAAGCACTCTCATATAACATCTGCCCAAAAATTGCTATACAATAAGAACTAACATTTAAGATAATTCCTAAGAAATCAAAGATGCAAAATAATTAAAATCAAAATTCAAGTTTAATATCATAAAAGAATTAAAATTGTACTATAACATTTTGGGAAGGAGTTTGTTTCAACTAAAGGCTTTCCTCTGGGATCTTGGTTAGCAGGAAACTATATTGAAGTCTACCTGAACAACTCCCTTAAAATCTCCTGCTCTTCTATCAATGTTTATAGTTAACAAACTGTATCACTATCCAGCCAGTAGATCAAGCCAGAAGCCTTGGAGTTGGGTTGACTTTTTACCCCTTCAATAGACCTCCAAATTCTACTGGTAGTACTTTTTAAATAGCCTGTTAAAACCAACTACTTTTCTCTGTACATTTGAGATTACTGTTGTATTAGTCTCCCAGTACCCTGCCATAAACCCAATGGCCTCACTCCTCTGACCATGTTCCTCCCAGCTGAAACCCTTTATTAATGTGCCCTTTAGACAAAAGCTAACCCCTTAGTATATATTTCAAGACACTCCATGACTAATTCCACTTCCCCCACTGCATGATTTGGTATTCATCTCAACCTGCCTTCTCCTCTCTTTCTACACACCGGCTGCACTGCAGCTCCAATCTCTTGCTTACCTACTTTGCCACAGGCTGCTACCACTTCCTCCAAAATTGTCCCCTCCATCTTTACCTGACTATCTCCTCCTTATCCTTCAGGTCGTAGTTTAAATGCCATTTCTGCAGAGAAGTCTTTCTTGATCCCTAAACTTATTCAATATTTTAACCACCTTGTTCATATACTTAGGTTCTGCATTGGCTTTCATTTTAAGCTGTAGGATAGGAGATGCCGATAGTTTTAGAAAATCAACAGATTTTAAGATGAGAAAACGCTATGCATCATATATGAAAAAAAAAAGTTTAATTACTAATTTAGATTGCACATTTTGGGATAGCTAACAATATGCTAATGTTAGGTTTAAAATTTTCTGTGACCTCATTTTTCCATCATAGCAAAAAATAATCATGCTGTGGCCTCAATTTTTTTTTGTAGTATTAAAAAATAATCACTACTTGAGTAGAATTCCTTACGTATACCTTTAGTTCAAAATAATTAATCAATTTCTGGTTAAATATTTTTGTGTTATAAAATTTAATATGTAGTTGGAAAACCTACCCAAAGGTTCACATCAATTTTTTCGTAATTGTCTTAAGTAACCAACAATATTAATGGGAGAAGAGATATATAGAATTTGAGAGAGGGATATACTTTACCAAATATTTTTACATACTGTTTTATGTTCTCAAGTGTATTACATAAAGTACCTGAATAGAACTTTATCCTATTCTCAAAACAACCCCAAGAGGCAGGCAAAAGGGATATCATCATTTGCTTTGCCCAAAGCCACCACCAATTAAGTTATTGATCCAGAGTTAGAATCCAAGACTTGTGGCTTCAAATTCAGAACTCTTAACTCCAAACTTGCCCTGATTATGTGTTTAATCTTGAAAACTCAAGATATTAATTATTGGGCCGGCCAAATGGTGCGGTGGTTAAGAACTGGCTTGGGACGCCAGTGGCCCCAGTTCGTATCCCACATATGAGGGTCAGTGACACTGCCCTCAAAAAAAAAAAAAAAAAGATATTAATTCTTTTAAGGGTAACAAAGCTCTCTCCAGCTATTCCTATTTTAAAATACAAATAATACTCTGAAGAATACATATTTAAACAAACCCATGTGTGAATTAATTTGTCACATCATTTCACTTAAGTGAGAAGTACTCCCAGATCGTAGAGAAGATTTATGACTAGTCATGGTAGCCTAACAAAGATTTTCACAAAAATAGGGGTAAGGGATACATTAAGGAAACTGCATTTTACCCTCTTTGTTAACAACCTCCATACAAGAAAGTCTCTTTCTATCCAAACACATTCTATATTAAAAAGTACCTCTTTTCTGACCATATTTAACTAGCAGTGATAAAAATGAATAAACATTTTAATTTGTCTGTATGAGACAGTTATAGCACCTTACATTTGGATAGCACCCCATAATCTACCGTTTTTCTGGAAATAAGACCTAGCCGGAAAATAAGCCATAGCATGATTTGGCATAGTGAATATTTTAAGCTGAAGGAGTTTGTGGAAAATGCACCCTTCTCCCTGAAACAGATGATAAAACCCTCATGTGAGGGGTGCGGGCCCTCCATATCCTGGAGGAATCATGCTATGGCTCATTCTCCTGATAGGTCTTATTTTCAGGAAAACACGGCACATGTGCTTATATACATTATTGAATTTGATCCTTGTAAAAGATATGTGTTTTGCTTCTTTACTACAGATGAGAATCTAACTTTCAGAGGGCTTAATGGACAAGTCAAGTGCAGAGCCCCATTTTGCAGACTCGAAAGCCCTTCTCTTTCCTGCACCCCACAGTGCTCCTGCTTATACAGCATCAGTCTCAGTGGATACTTACATTTCATCACACCTTGAATTTCATAAACGGGCTTGAGAATCAGGGCACCATAAAAGCCTTTAGGGAATGGGTTCGTTAAGTCCCATTTGTTTGAAAAATCTGTGAGTTTTACAGTTCGTGTTCTGTTCTTGGGGATCTTCCATTCGACAATCTCCTTTAGGGTATAAATATGTTCATCTTCACATTCATAGAATTCTCCTTCTTGTGACAAAGGCAAAGTAAATGAGTGATTTTGATGATTCCTTACCACTCCACAGTTCACCATTGTTTCTCCATTGATCTCTTTGACTGAGCTGAGCATGATTTGCTCTCCCTGGTTTATGATGAGATTCTCTAGTTTTATATCCTTCTGATGATAGAAGCAAGGATGCCTTAGTCTACTTGGTCCAATATGAATGGTCCTTGTAATTTCTTCCATAGTAAGGTATGGAGTTTTATCAGCCACAATCTTAAAAAGACCTAAGAACAGAAATGTGTGAATTACAGAGGGTTCTTACAATAAAAGTTCTCATACCAAAATCACAGTAAGAGGATTATAAAACAAATATAATGTAGCTTTTGAAAGTAGTGTACCTTTTTAAAGATTAGAAATATTTGTTTTGGGTTTTTTAAAATAAATGCACTGGAGTGACATTAGTTAATAAAATTACATAGGTTTCAAGTGTACAGTTATTAGTTTACCCAACACACACATTTCAACCAAATTCATAAACATATCAAATCATTGTTAACAGAGTTATAATGCCTTTTATGTACATTTTAGTTTACTATACAAAGATTTATGACCAGTTATTTTTGTAGTCGATCTTTGCTTAAACAAAAAAATTATAAGATTTTGGTTACTTTTAGATATAAACTTCCTGGGAAAGTGTGGATGATGCAACCCTGGCAAGGAATGAGTAAAGCAGCATGTGCAATCTGTCCTGAAATCCTTTAGAAATTGAATAGTATCCACTGCATGTGTGCTTGAAGACAGTAAGGCAAAGAAACATGTACTTTCAAGGAACTTATTTTATTATGTCTTTTCCCAGGGAAAATCTAATATAATAGTATTCTTGAATTCTCCATAGTAAATGAATTTGTGTGTGTGCATTCGCATGCGCACACATGCATTTGTGTGTCTGTGTGTGAAGATTTATTTGTAACAACCCACAATTATTATTATCAGGGTATAGAAAATTTAGCAGTTTTTGTGAAATACATTTAAAAAAATAGCTACCTAGAATCTCATAAATGGTAGAGACATACAGGTTTGTTTTTTTTTCTATGATAGCTATATTGATGACATAAGTCACAGAGAATTAATTCAGCATTTTCTTTCTTGGGAATTGAGTTCACCTAAGGTAATAACAAACCTAAAATGTTATGAGGTAGAAAATGTCTGAAACCCTAAGGGTGATCATTATTTCAAGTTAATCACACACTTCAGAGCTGTCTTGTTGGTTGTCTCTATTGCAAGAAAACATCCATCTATAAATCAGTGTGTTTTCTCTTAGAAAATGATTAAGTACACAGTTTAGCATACTAAGTAGCAGAGCACAGAAAAAAATTGATTAAATTATTTCTTCATATATTATTATATCCAATCCAAAAGCCCATTCTTATAAACAGTCACATAATAAACTACAGTAATCTTTTGGATAGAGTATAGTAGTTTTTGTGTTGTTTTTTTTTCACTGGGGGAAACATAATTTGTTATTCTTCCAAAGAAAATGGAGCCGAGTGATTATAATATAAACTAGTATATGACTTTCATAAAGTAAGTTAAAAAAAAGAAAATAGATATGTGTTCCATATTTGATTGTTATCTATTAAAATGGATATTATTTTTAAATTAGGAGAAATTATTCACACAGACCATGTCACTTAAAAAATCAAGAATTCGGGCCGCCCGAGTGGCGCAGTGGTTAAGCGCTGGCTTGGGAAGCCAGTGGCCCGGGTTCGGATCCCACATACGAGGGCCAGTGACACTGCCCTAAAAATAAAAAAAATAAAAAATTATAAAGAAATTTAATAAATGGATTCATTGAAAATTAGTCAATAAGTGAATTTAGTCTTTAAGATCTTGTTCCCGAATGTTAGGTTTTTAGGAAGTTTATATTTTTAACTAATTCTCTTTTTTTTTTTTTTTTTTTTAGATTTTTTTATTGGGGAATTGGTGGAGGGGAACAGCGTTGGGGAATCGGGGGAGGGGAACAGACAAGTTGCTGTCTTTTTGTTCTTCAGTTTAGTTGCGGAGGATGTTGCTTCACTGTTGGTATCGTCATTGCGCTCTTCCCGGATGAGGCAGATCGGTCGCCGGCCTCTGGATGTCGCTCACCGCGGCTATTGGCAGCTCACGCTCGGCTGCCAGCCGCTCACGCTGGCTGCGGGCCACTCACTGTAGCCTATGGCAGGCCACTGCAGCAGGGGCTGCAGCCCACACCATTACCGGGGCTCGCACAGCCCAGCTCCAGGTGGAGCTGTTGTCAGCTGTAGAGGGCAGTGTCACCGGCCCTCATGTGGGATCCGAACCGGGGCCGCTGGCATCCCAAAACCAGCGCTTAAACAATGCGCCACTCGGCCGGCCCTTAACTAATTCTTAATAATCTGCAATCATTATAATTAAAAGTAATAGTAACAAATGAAATTTGTTTAGAAATTCATAACTTGAATGATTTTTTTACCTATACATCATTTATCCTCACATTCATAATAACCTTCGAAGGACAGTACAACAAATCTTATTGGGGGTATGAAAGTGGTCATGATTTTCATAGTCATGGCTCTAGAATCTCAAATCAGACTTTTGACATTCAAGTCTCACACTCTTGTCACCACACCGGGCCGCCTCCCTGTTATGCATATGACTTACAAAGACATTGCTTATGAAAACATATTTACTCCAGCGCACAAAATTTATATACGCATCACATGAGCTGGCCTTTCCTTTGCTTGAAACAACCTTCCCAGACCCTCCAGTATGAGAAGAGTAAGAATGATTTCCTGGTCCACTGTACAAAATATGTGCTCATTAAGATCTTTTTTTCCTACTCTTTTCTCGTTCTACCTCTTCAATTCCCACCCAAATACGGAATAATTATAAAAATTAAAATTTCCAACTGCATATCACAATATTATTTAATATACATAGGATGCAATCATAGCGAAGAGTTCATAATCTTTTTTTCTGAGTATAATCTCTAACTTGCTTTCCCAGATGTAACCAAATATATTCTCTCCATCTTTGAAATAAGGAACCTTAGAATGAACTTTACCTACTAGTTCTCATCTTCCTCTCATATCATTAAAATAAGAACTATTAAAATATTAGCAGCTTACAATGTGCTTGAAATTCACATGCATGATATAATTTTTGAAATAGCAATATGATATAGCTACAAATAAAACACCAACACTTCACAGATAAGTACATGAAAGTTTGAAGAGATGAAATAAATTCTTTATCATCACATAGCTCATAAGAAACAGAGTATGTCCCTAAAGCTCAAGGGATTAATCACAGTTATACATTTCAACCTTTCATTTTTATCACACGTCATAAATTGTTTGTCCAGCCTTTTATTAGCTAACAGGGATGGTTCCAAGGTGGGCATCTACCCTGCTTTTGGATAGAAGGATTTAGAACTTTTAAAATCTAACAACATAAGAAGGTGAACTTCACTGATATTTAAGACATTGATGGGCACTCGTCTCATCTGTTCATCTGTCAGATGGCCACATGCCTGTAGGTGGAGGTAAGGCCTCTGAGGAGGCCTGGGAACTATACAAGGTGAAAGCATTGACAGGGCTGCACACCCCCATTCAGGTACTTTCAGTCTGCTGCAAGTTACCTGTGTGTTTAAGTGAATTTCTAGAATATATTATCATAGTTTTTAAATAAAGTAACCCATACAAAATGGATAGGTGACTTTAAACACTTCCTGCAAGCAAACCGTGTATTAAAATTAAAATTAATGTAAACATAAGAACAATAAAAAATGGCAGAGTGGACATTTCTACTCCGATTCAAGTTTTTTTCAGCCATATTATGAGGTAAACTAATGACACTCTAGACTAATGAAAAATGAAAGTGGCTGAAACTTCTTTAACACAAATTTATCAAAATACAGATTTATACTCACTATCATTTTACAGAAAGTTGCCCTTGAGATATAGGTAAAGTTATATAAAATACACACACACACAATTTCAAATAAATACATATATATTTGAGATGCATGTTCAGAATATTTAATGCACTGAGCTATGTGAAGACAATTTGGAAACAAATCAGATTGCTACACATATCTGATCATGTGTCTTGCCTCTGCCGATAAAGCAAAATATGTCTCACTTTTTTTGTGAGTTTGTGCTTTTACCTCTTATAAAACTGCCCTATTTGTTCTGAAATCAAATTTCTAAACATCCTTGTTGTTTTATATTTGCTTATATAGATGTCTCATTTCACACGCTTCGTGTACCTTTTCTATCATTTTGTTACATTCCCAGGATAATTGTTAGGTCACCATATCCTAAGAAATCTTCCTCAGGACTGACTACCCCAAATCCAATATTTCCACTAGCTCAAGAATCTCTATTGAAATTCAGATTAAAATAGGATGCATGAAATATTCTATCACAGCAAAAAACTCAAAATCCTTGAGCAAAGTATTGAAATATATAATAATGTTCAAACTGTTGGAAAATTCTCCAGATTTCTCAGAGTCAATTATAGGATTATTGAACATCATCAACTAATGAGTGATTCCAGCAATCTTCATAGAGGAGCAGAAACAAAGAATGGGAAGAAAGTCAAAGTTCATGAGAAGAAAATTTTGCATGGTAATTTTAACTGAGGATTTGGGAAGGGAGAAGACATATACCAAAGATGGTGACCAAGTTTCTAGAAGTTAGAAAAGACTAAGTGAGGCTGTAGAATTACTATGTTTTAATGTCTTTACATTTATAATGGAATCAGAATTGTCTATAATAGCTATTAAGAGTTTTAATAGATTTTTTACCTGGAGAGAAAAATAAATAATAAACCTATCAATTCATTTTTACCTCTTTGAGTCAATTATTGCATTTTAAAAAAAAGACCTCTTTTCTCAAATAACATTTAAACTCCTTGAAAGAAATGGCGATGCAATATCTAACACATTTGGGATGTTTAATAAATAATTTACACTAATAATATTAGGGCTTGAAATGATATCATTTGTTATCTATGCCTAAATCTCCATTATAAGCATAGCTTATTAATAAAGTTGTCATACATACTTGTTTGTGTTTAAGCTCTCTATCTCCCAGGCAGTGAGAATGAGTATAATAAACCTTAGATGAGGAGAAAGGATGTAAGAAATTCTTCTTATAAATATTGGTAAGAGCTCTACTCTCTGGACTCTAGTTCTGCAGAGCCCTGTCTCTTTAGTTATGGGAAGACACAGAGAGGCATCAGGACTAGAAAGAATCCCACACATCTCAGTCACCCCAAATCTCTCACTGGGCTTTGTTAGGAGGATCTACAAAATATCACACATTTATTACTCCTAGCCCTGGATAGTTTGGGCAATAGAATTTTCCAGACCAGTGACACACAATTATCCCAACTGTAATGTGGAGGGGTTAAAAGTGTAAATTATTGGGGCAGCTAGTTGGCTCAGTTGGTTAGAGTGCAGAGCTCACAACACAGGGGTTGCTGGTTTGATCCCCACATGGGCCACTGAGATGTGTTAGATTGAAACAATTGTTTGACTTGGAGCTGATGAGCCCTGGAAAAACACACCGTTCCCCCCAAAAAATAAATAAACCTTTAAAAAAATATTGTAAATTATTGATTCAAACAGACTGTGTTCAATTCAGGCCTTGGCCCTTTCTGTACTATGTGAAGTTGAGTACTTAAACTCTCAAAGATACATTTTTTTTCTATAAAATGGAGAAAATTATATCATCGACCTCATAAAATCATTGTGATGATAAAATGAGTTAATACATGTAACATGCATAGATAATACTTAATATTTTTCATGCACCTAAAAAGCAAATAACCAAAAATAATGGTTATTTTTTCTCCTCATTTTTTTTCACTCTGGAACTGTAAGCCATTGCAGGATGGTTATAAGGTCAGAGGGATTAATACTTATAAGGCTGAAGAGGACAAACGAGATATTACAGCCTGAATCAAATTAGATGAGACAAAATATATAGAATCCACAATTCAGCATCAGACACAAGTTGAGCAGAAAATCCCAGCAATGATAACTTCCACCAATTTTGCCAGAGTGTTTGCATATGAAAATGAGCCTCAAGTGACCTTTGTAGATGGACTGCCTTTGGGAAAACATTTGCAGGGTGCTGAGAAGAGTTTGTTTGACCCCATGCTTTGATAAATTACTTAGAATTTAACTACCATAATTTTATGACCATAAGGAGCAGATTATTGGGAGATATAGGCACTTTTTAAAATGCAAATGTTGTGCTGCTTGTAGTTACTCACAAGGTGTACATTATACTCAGTTGCTGAAGTTCCCTTGAACAAAAGAAACAGCAAAATGCCAAGGCATTCCTGAAAGTGTGTTTTATTCATGGCTCTGAAATGTAGTTGAAGCCAAGTGAGGGAGGAGCACACCCTCCCTCTATTTTAATGATCATAATTTTGCTAATGGAATGTTAGTGGAGAGAGTTGGGGAGCCATGTGGTGCTGACTGCGTTGTTCAGTATTGATGTTGCCTGAAAATTAAATGTACCTAAGTAGCCACCTGTTTATGCTTACGATTATGTAAAGCCCCATATGTTTCCCTCTCTACACATGGGAGGTAAATATTGAAAAAATTATTCTGGTGTGAAGGGTGAAAACAGCAGCAATTCTTCTATAACTGTCACATATGCTGCAGTGTTTCCCTTAATGTTGTGCTTTGTGTGACTTATTTGCTGATTTTTACCATGCAGTCTTCAAAAATATATGTTACCCATGGTTACCCAAAACAATTAAAAATCAGTTTATATTAAATTCAAATTAGGAAGAGATATAATTTTTCACTGTAGCCATAAGTTTTAAATGCATTTCAGTGCTTCTGATTTAAATAGATTTTGATTTGCAAGATAAAGAAAACTGAACTTTTTTTTTCTTTTTCTAAATTCACAGTATATGAAAAGGAACATTTTCTTCCTAAGGATATCCTGTTGATTCCATATTACTAGGCAACAAAAAACTAACCCAAATAACATGAATTTAAAAATCCCACCTAAAATCAACTGCTCTTTAACTGGCTAGCCCCTCACCATACCCACTTGATTTGCTCGGAAAGCAGCTTGCTGGACTTGATACAGATCTGGCCTGGTATTAGGCATCAAAAGTTTTTGAGCAGTTTTGAGATGATGAGTTTCATTGGAGCAATGGAAGATCTGGCACAGGAAACACCTGTGGAACTCCCTCGGACTTTTCAGAGATTGGTTCAGGGTGTAGCTTGTAGGAAAGACCAAAGACACTGGAGCTGCTAATATTGAGTACTTTAGACACTGAAGATAAATGAATGGGAGTTTTATATGGTTTGTATCTGATTGAGAAGGGTTTCAATATCAATTTTCTAGCAGCCTAGACATGATAGTCCGTGATTTTTCAATGAAGTACTTGCAAAAACACACAGAATATGATGGAAGAAGGGGAAAACTTAACATACTACCAAAAACTAAGAATAATAGACCAACTGGCCCCCAAAGAAGAAAGAATTTACTTTCCTAATAAGGAAGATAGAGCTGAAATAAGAACATTAAAATTCCACCCATGCTGTGTCTAAACCCATAGAATGCACAACACCAACAGTAAACCCTTATGTAAACCACAAACTTTGGTTATGATGTGTCAAGATGGTTTCTTCAGTTGCATCAAGTGAACCACTCTGGTGGGAGATAGTGATAATGGAGGAGGCTACGCATGTGCCGAGGCCAGGGGATATGGGAAATCCCTACTTTTCCCACAATTATACTGTGAACCTCAAACTTCTCTTTAAAAAACAGTCTGTTTTGAAAAAGCTTTTGTTCCAATAGCAGAACTTCTAAATACCTGATATATAATTATGTGTGAATACAGTAATGTGCTTTACCGATGTCCAGTTAAAAGAATTCAGGTATTGAAGACCTGAGTATCCAATTTTTTAAGGAAAATTTAGTTCCTGCATGGTGATACTGTTGTGGTAATACCATAAAAAGCAAGAGAGGAATTGTGCATGTAGAAAAGGGGGTGGTAAGAGCAAACAATGATGAAGCCGATTTTTAGAAAATGTACATTAAATACTCAAACCATGAAAACTTACAGAACAGTGCAGGTTGATGAAAAGCCTATTTTAAGATGATCTTTGTGATAGAGTTCTGATCTGAGGCTGAAAGGTACAGAGATGGCTGAAAAGACCCTTTTGACCCAGAACTGCAAAGCCTATTTGTGTTCCAGGTAATACACGTTTTAGTTATCCAAAGACCAACAATTTAGAGATGTAATCTAATCATGTACTGAAGAGTAGAAGAAGAAGAAAAAAAACAAAAAACTGAAACTGAAAATTAGTGTAAAAGCCTGAATTTCCTGTGCATTCAGATTGCTTCAAAATTTCTTGCATAGTATATCCAGAATATCCCTTTTAGTCTAGGAAAATATTTTGTGTAACAGCTGAATTTATTTTCTTAAGTGAGCACAGTGGGGAAGACATGCCTCAAGAGAAGTTGACCCAGAAAACTGGAAGAATAGCCCATAATTCCTTGAATAGCAAATTATCCAAAAGGCAGGGCCTCGCTGAGTTATGTCTTCATAACATCCAGATGGAAAAATAGGAGCAAATTCTGCCTTATATTTTGCTTCTTTTTACTGAGTCCTTCAAAAAACAGGAGGTAAAAAGGTTTTCACTATAATGCTCTTAAATATATTTATTTTAAATATTTTTGCGTAACAATTTTCCTAACAGGTAATTTCTAAAAGGAATTTAGAACGTGATATTTTAGCCAAAATAAGAAAAAAAATCATATTATCATAAGATGGCTACATATAAAAGATTCAGTCATTTCAATGTTAAACGGAACATAAAATAAATGACCATTGGATATAATATTGTATGTTTTCTATAATATCAATTAAATATATATAGTTTTCCAAGTGAAACAATAGGGAAATTTATTATAAAATATTAATATATGTATATGTATTTTGGTACCCAGACACAAAGGAGCAGGTTTCATAAATTTTAGTTACTTAACCTGAATCAATTTCTTGAAAAAATAATTCTATTTATTAATCTAATTTTTGCCATTGGTTGTTGTTAATACTTTCCTATGTTTGTTTTCCATATTTACAATTAAAATGATTGAGAGTCTTACTCTTAAGGGAAATAGAATTGTTGGTAGATAATTCTCCAAGACAATTCTACACACTTCAGAATCTGGAGGTAGCAGATTTGTTTCCTGGCCAGTATAGAAATGATGGAAAACATCTCCCTCCTGAGAGACATTCTAGAATTATAAAATCCTCCCCCCCAAAAAAGATTTTATTACATTCCAGAGTAATAAAGGCAATGTCTTCCTTCAGGGCAAAACTTGGCAGGTTTTCCAGCGGCCTCTTACACTCTTGGTGTTTCCTACACTCAATGTTCCTCCTGGCCCTGCTCTATATTACCTGGTGGGACATGGGGCTGAAGGGGCACCACTAAGGCATGGAGCTCATGCTGTCTGCACTACCACTAGAAATAGACTGCTATATTCAGATGGACTCATTGTGTCATTAATGACCTAGTTTCTAGAAGTATGGCAAGTCAGCCTGACAGCTGTGTGGCTACTTGGGGATGGCTTGACCACCTCACAGATAAAACCCATTGAACCATTTCTCTGTTAGAAATTAATTGAAATAGGAAGGGCTGCCTGAAGCTTGACTTTAAAACATCATTTAAATCCATGAAAGACATGAATGCAATTTTGTATTTAGTGGATTTTCTAACATTTATCTAAAAGATCCCATTTTGTGTTGTGTGAAGAGTGGCTTTAGTTTAGATGTTTTTAAATGTTACAGTGCTTACTGCATATAACAAAAAAAGGTAGAAGGATGCCACATATTCATGGGAACTGTGGATATTCATTATAACACTGATTTGGGCTGACAAAGGACATCTCACTGTTCTATAATTAAGCAAGAAGAGCACCAGAGCACAGAGTCTGGAATCATGGTGTTTAGATCTGTATCGGTGCTCTCCAAAACAGTACCACTACTAGAGAATTGTACTGAGCATTTAAATGTGGCTACTTGAAATTTGCATAGCAGGAAGTGAAATGTGTTCTAAGTGGAAAACATACCACATTTTAAAGGCTTAGCATGACAAGAATGTAAAACGTCTCAATAAATTTTATATTGATTAGATTTTAAAAGAGTACTTTAGATCTAACTTTTAAATGAAATATAGTATTAAAATTAATTTTACATCTTTTTCTTTTAACTTTTTTTTTATATATATGTGCTAGCCAGCCTCCAAGACTGTCCCAGGCGATTTCTGCCTCCTAGTAGTCACACCCTTGTGTAGCCTTCTCCTGGACTTTTGTACCAGTATTTGTCTGTGTGATCAAAAGAATACCTCATGTGCTGCTTAACGATGGGATACGTTCCAAGAAATGCATCATTAGGTAATTTTGTTATTGTGGGAAAATCATATAGAGTGTACTTCCACAAACCTAGATGGAATATCACCTGCTACATCTACACCTGGGCTATATGGTAGAGCCTATTGCTCCTAGGCTACAAGCATATATAGCATGTTACTGTACTGAATACTGTAAGCAATTATAACACAGTGGTAAATATTTCCACATCTAAACACCCTAAACATAGAAAAGATGCAGTCAAAATATGGTACAAAAGATAAAAAGTGGCATACTTGCCATGAATGGAGCTGGCAGGACTGGAAGCTGCTCTGGGTGAGTCAGTGAGTGAGTGGTGAGAAAATGTGATGGCCTAGGACAGTACTGTATGCTGCTGTAGGCTTTATAAACACTGTATAATTAGGCTACATTAAGTTTATTTAAAAAGGCTTTCTTCAATAATAAATTAACCTTAGCTTACTATAACATTTTTACTTTATAAGCATTTTAATTTTTTTACTCCTTGACTTTTTAAAAATATTATTTATCTTAAAGCACAAACACATTGTACAACTGTACAAAATTGTTTTTTCGTATCCTCATTCCATAAGCTTTTTATTTAAAAAAATATTTTTTATCTTTCAACTTTTTGTTAAAAACTAAGGCACAAACACACATAAACTTAGGTCTATACAGGGTCAGCGTCGTCAATATCACTGTCCCCACCTCCACAACTTGTCCCACTGGAAGGTCTTCAGGGACAATAACATGCATAGAGCTGATACCTCTCATGATAACAAGGCCTTCTTCTGGAATTCCTCCTGAAGCACCTGCCTCAGGTGTCACTCTTTTTAGCAATATATCCATGGTGGTTTGCTTGTTTTATTTTGCTCTTTCTTTCTTTTTTTGTAATAGATATGCTTATGAGTAGATAATTCACTATGAACATTTCTCTCCATTAATGAAAACCTTGAGGTGTCAGGTTCTATGTTTTCAAAATTTTTAAGGAATGTTTTGAGGTCTGCAAAAGCTTTTGCTAAACCCTTTACTGTGAATTTGGTTGGGGGTTCTTGTTCTTCCCCTGAATCGTCCTTTTCTCCTGCCTCCCCTGTAGCTATGCATTTCTATTCCACCTCCAGCAACTCCTCAGTAGTCAGTTCCCCAGGAACCACCTCTAGGAGCTCTTCAAGAGCTCCGCATCCACACCCAGGTTCAAGTTGCTTGCCATCTCCACCACAGCCTTGTTGATTTTTGCAACCTCCTCATTCTTGGCAAATCCTTGGAAGTCATGGATGAAGCTCTTGAGTGTCTTCTTCCAGATCTCATTCATACACTCCTTGGTGACATCACTCAAGCCAAAGCAAGGTTCTTGATTCAGTCATAGATGTTGTAATCCTTCCAGAATTGCATGAGTGTCATTTAGTGTTTTCCTTCATTGCAACAGTAGCCTGGATAAAATTCTCTTGTTGCAATAGGCCTTAAAAGCTGTTATAACTCCTTGATCCATTAGCTGAATGAAAGAGGCAGTGTTTGGAGGGAGAAACACCACTTTGATATTGGGATGAAGATCCCAATAAAAGGAGGATGTCCAAGAACATTATCAACAAAAAGAAAAACCTTGAAAGATATGTTTTTTTCCAAACAGTACTTCTCCATAAGCTGGCACAGCAATTCAGGAAAGCATCTTAGAAGAGGAGCTGGGTCATCATGACTTCTTAATGCTCCTGTGACACTCTGGCAGCACGTGCTTATCAATATGCTTGAAGGCCCTATGTCCTCACTGTGCCTGATCACAAAAGGCTTCAATTTGTAGCCTGAAAAACTGCCCCCAAGCAAGACTGTTATGCTTTTCTTAAAAACCTTGAAACCTGGTGTTCACTTTGTCTCCTTATGGTTATCCATTTCAGGCATCCATTTCCATAATAGGGAGATTCAGAAACGCTTATGTAAATTTGATGTTTGGGAACAACAACAACAGCAACAATAACAACAACAAAAATAACTGTTCATCAGAAAAAAAGTATTAAAACACTTTCTGGATAGTTCTCATTTCTAATGAGAAGGCTTTTACTATGCATACGTTATAACACTTCAAAGGAGGAAGAAATTTTTCCAGGAAGTACTCCAGAAATTTGGAACTTTACTATAACCCAAACATTACATGATTTACCAGTCTGTGGGGATAATACAATTAACTACCAAATATCAGAATATATTTTTATTGTATTTGGCAAGAATGGCATGTTTTCTAGCTCATAAAAGGGTTCAGCAAAGAGGCTGTCTTCTAAAAGAACAAATTATACTTGTAAAGCAGTATGTTTATTTCCATAAAGAACTGAAATGATTGTTTTTTATTTCTTTTAATATATTGACCATTTTTTGAGGTGGCAAAATAGAGACATATGGAAACATAACATTAATATAGGATGCAACCAATGGTATATATTGTTAGTTTAGTTCCCCAGTCACATTTTAGCAAAAATGCAACTTCCAGTTTGTCCTCTGAAAATGTTCTTGCCAAATCCGTACATAGCTTTCCTTTCTAGACTGTTGCTTGAATTCTGTTTGCTGGATCTGCTTCTATAAAGCTATATTTATTGGTCAAAGACTGGGAATATTTCTTCAGGAGAGCATCTTTATTTGCAAATAAATCATTATGACTACCGTTGCCAAGGTTATGGTGATCTTCATCAAAACTTTTGAATTACCATGAGAAATGAAGGATCTGTGCTAATATATTTTATTTTAGTGCAGAAGGGTGGATGATGTCAGCAAATTGGTAGAATAAGGACCTTTGAAAATCATCTCTTCCATTAAAGCAATGGAAAAACTGGTAAAAAAAAATAATAATGTTTTCAGGATTCTGGAATTAACCAAAGGATTGCAGTAATCTAGAGTGCATTTATTAACAAAACATGCCTGAATCTTGGTAAGAACAGCAAACTTTGTGGCATTTTAGCCTGCTGTATTCCCACTCTTCCCATCCTTTTCAATTCCACAGTATCCTTGAAAACCAACAGCCTGCAGTCACGGCACAAGAAGCTGTCCAACAGTCACAGGAAGGGGCAAAAAGGAGCTGGAGGTCCTTTAAAGCTCATTGTCAGAGAATTGTCCTTATTTAACATGTCTAGAAGATTCTACTTTGAACACTGTGTTTATTTTATTTCATTTTGAGCTCACTTGGTCGGAAAAGACTTTTCCTCTGAGCATTTGTCAAATGCAATGAGAAGCAATTATTTAATTTTTGTGGCTGACTGCAGGGGTGCATAACAGTTGGGGAAAACAAGAAGCTTAGAAGGAAAAGTTAAATAGTGTGATGCTCATAGGACATTGAGAAGTTCCAACTTATTCCTGGAAATCTAGAAAATCACATACATATGTAGGACTGTGCATGTGCTCAGGACTATGAATACACTCAGGAAAGACCTAAGAAGGTCTCAATTCTGGGTGACTTTGAAGCTCTACATGAGGAGGAAGTAAAGGCAAAGTGAAGAGTTCTCAACTGCCTAAGTGTTGAAGGTACTCCCCTCTCCACCCCCTGAAACACACATACACTCAAATGAACACAGAACCCTGCAACAAAGACTGGGGGGCTTCTTGTTTCCAGTTGTTTAAGGAAATTTTGGCCCAGACATCGGTTGCCCACTAAACTAACTGAGCAGAGGAATACATGAAAATAATGTAAACTTTATAGGTTTGGATCATAAATATCACTAAACAACTAGCAATAACAACAAACCCTAAAAGGAGAATCAGATTCCTAGAGTTGACTGTTTAAAATTATAGTGTTTAAAATACCCAGTTTTCAACAACAAATTATGATACAGGCAAAAGAACAAGAAAGTATGAAAGTATGGGGCATACACATGTTAAAAAGAAAAAAAAAACAAAACAAAGAAACAGTCAATAGAAGTTGTCCCTGAGGGAGCCCAGGCATTGGACTTCCTATGGAAAGAACGTAAATCAGGTATTTTACATATGTTCAAAAACTAAAGAAAACTATGTCTACAGAACTAAAAGAAAGTATGAATATGAAGTCTTGCAAATAGAAAATATAAATCAAATTTGAGAATAGCTCAATTGAGATGATCCATTCTGATAAACAAAACATATGAAAGAAACAACAACAATGAATAGAGTATCAAAGACCTAAAAACACCATCAAATATATCAGTATGTAAATAATGGGTGTGCCAAAAGAAGTGGAGAGAGGAAAAGATGGAGAACAAACATCTGAAGAAATGATAGCAAAAGCTTCCAAAATTTCATAGAACACATTAATCTACATGTTCAAGAAACTCACCATATTCCAGGTAGTGTAATCTCAAAGATCCATGCCTAGACATATCATGATCAAACTGGTGAAAACCAAAGACAAATAGAGAATTTTGAAAACATCAAAAGGGAAAAGACTCCAAATATACAGGTTCTCAATAAGATTAAAAGCTAATTTCTGGGCCGGCTGAGTGGTGCGGTGTTAAGAGCTGGCTTGGGATGCCAGCGGCCCGGGTTCGGATCCCACATATGAGGGCCAGTGGAATGCCTTTTAAAAAAAAAAAAAAGCTAATTTCTACTCATAAACCATAGAGGCCACAAATCACTGGGATGACATATTTAAAGTGCTGTCAGAAAAAGACTATCACCCAAAATTCTCTATCTAGAAAAAATACAAATTATTTAAAAAATGAAAGAGGAGCCAGCCAAGAGGCTCAGCTGGTTAAGAACTTGCTCAAGAGTGTAAGCTTTGAGCAACAGGGTCACTAGTTCGATTCCCACATGGACCAGTGAGCTGTGCCCAAGCTGAGTTGCTGCTGAGCTGCCAACAGGTGGCAAGATGGCTCAGCTAAAAAAAAAAAAATACAATGAAAGGGAAATTAAGACACATCTAGATAAACAAAAACTGAGAGAATTTGTCACTATCAAACCTGCCATACAAGAAATACTAAAGGGAGTCTGTTTTCAAGTGTTTTCTATCCTATCTTATTTTTCAAAAAACTGCATAAAAATAATTATAAATCTTTGTTGATGGACACACAATGTATAAAGATATAATTTTTATGATAATCACAACTTGAGGGGGTAGGAAATGGAGCTATAGAGAAGCCAAATGTAATATACTTTTGAAATTAAATTAGTTAATTCAAACTAGATTGTTATAAATTTAGACATAAATTGTAATCCTCAGACAACCATTGAAAAAAATAAGTAAATTATATACATATATTTAAAAGGCATTTGACTTTAGGTTTATAGGAATTTGGAAGTTATTATTTCATCCTAACAAAGAGTAAGAAGGCGAACAAACTGAAAAATCAACAACTCCACTTAGATCCATTAGAGAAGTGACAAAGGACAAACCACTACCTCCAAAATTGGAGAGACAAGACGTAAGTAGAGAGAATCACAACTTACCAGAAAAGAAACCTCTACAGAAATCAGTACTAGGGTAGGAGCAGCTGAACAGCAATTGAAAAATTATTGGAGGCTCAGAGTGGGCAATTCTGAGAGTAAGAAAAAAAACAAAAACCTGGGGGTGGAGGGGTGGGTTCTAGCCATAGACTGCCCCTGACACACACACATACACACACACACACACACACACACACACACACACAATTTTATAAGTTTTCTGTCAGGAACTTGATCAGTCTCTTACAGTGAATATCAGAGAAAAATCCCCTTATGCTTCTTGCAGGGGGAAGGTAATAGAAACCATTTTGAAATAAGCCACAGAACTCTGTTCCTCTTAACAAGGCCTGCACTCAAGAGAAACTATTAGAGTTTTATCAGGACAAACTGACCTGGGGGGATGAAAATATGCAACTAATAGCTTCTCTAGCCTTCCACTTAGGGAAAGGAATATACGCAGCTCTACTTTGCTGTAATCTTTCATATAGAAGAGATATACCAAACTCCAGCCTACTGTTGTACTCCTGTCCCTCCTAAGGAGTGGGGATTCAAACTGAAAAGCACTTGGGAAGTTCACAGTTCAGACGCACAGGCTCAAAAAACATGGCGACCTAATTATAGGACTATAGAAAGTTTCACACACACACACACCCTGCCATAATTTACTGTCACATTAATAACAACTGTATTCACTACAGTACCTTTAACCCAGTACATCATGTGTGGCTATTAAAAAGTTACAAGGTTACTAAAAGGCAATAAATGCAGTTGAAGAGACAGTGCAAGCATCAGAATAAGACTGATATATGGCAAGGATGTTGGAATAATCAAACCAGGAATTTAAGACAATTATGGTTAATATGCTAAAGGCACTAATGGTTAAAGTAGAACAGGTGGGTAATGCAAGCAGAAAAACAGAAACCTAAGAAAATACCAAACGAAATGCTAGAAATCTAAAACACTATTAACAGAAATGAAGAACACCTTTAATAAGCTCATTAGTACACCAAATGCAGCTAAGGAAATAATCCCTACAATTGAGGATGTATTAATAGAACTTCCCAATACAGAAAAGAGAACAAAACAAAACAAAACACAGAACAGAATATCCAAGTAATATGGAAGAACAGCAAAATGTACAACTTGCATAATGGAAATGCTAGAAGGACAATAAAGAGAAATAAGAACAGATGTAATATTTGAAGCAATCATGATGGAGGATTTTACTAAATTAATGTCACACACCAAACCACAGATCCAGGAAGCTCAGAGAATAGTAAACAAGTAAATGAAAAACTATATATGCATTTATATGAACTGCATAGAAACATCATATTCAATTTGCAGAAAATCAAAGATAAAAAAAATCTTGAAGGAAGCCATAGGAATAAAGCACGTTACCTATAGAAGAACAAAGATAAGAATCAATTCCAACTACTCCTCAGAAACCACCAAGCAAGAAGAGAGTAGTGTGGAATTGCAAATTGGTTCAGCCACTATGGAGGTCCTCAAAAAAATTAAAAATAGAAATAATAGATGATCTAGCAATCCCACTTCTGGGTATTTATCCAAAGAAATCCAAAACACTAACTTGAAATGATAATGATATATGCATCCTGATGTTCACTGCAACATTATTTATAACAACCAAGATATAGAAACAACCTAAGTAACCATTGACAGACAATTGGATAAAGAAGTAGCAGTACATATAAACAATGGAATTTTACTCATCCATAAAAAAGAATGAAATCTTGCCATTTGGAACAACATGGATGGACTTAGAAGATATTATGCTAAGTGAAATAAGACAGAGAAAGACAAATACTGTATGATCTCACTTATGTTTGGAATATAAAAACAAAACAAAACAAAAATAAATTCATAGATACAGAGAACAAACCAATGTTTGCCAGATGGGAGGGGGATTGGGGGGCTGAGTGAAAAAAGGGAAGGGACAAAGTGGTACAAATTGGCAGTTACAAAATAGTCATGGGATGTAATGCACAGCATGGGGAATATAGACAATATTGTAATAACTATTTATTGTGTCACGTGGGTACTAGACTTACTGGGGGATAACTTTGTAAGTTTTATAAATGTCTACTATAATATTGAATGTCAACTGTACTTGAAAAATATAAAAATGTATATTTAAAAAATAATAAAAGAGAGAATGAAATATTTCAAATGTTGAGAAAAATAAAGCCCATCAACCTAGAATTATGTATCCTAAGAAATTATTTTTCAAAAGTGAAGAAGAATTAAAGCCTTTTCCAGATAAATAACTGAAGGGATTTGTTGCTGATAGACCTGCTTTGCAAGAAATGAAAAAAAGTTCTTCAGGTAGGAAAAAAAAAAAAAAAAAAAATATATATATATATATATATATATATATATATATATATATATATATCAGAAACTCATATCTACATAAATGAAGGAAAAGCATCAGAAAAGGAATAAATGAGGGTAACATAAAAACTTTCATATTCTTATTCTTAATTGTTCCAGAGGTAAAAGTTTGTTTATAATAATAATAATATCAACATTGCATTCAATTATATATGCCTATATATAAGTGAAATGAATGACAGCAATGATACAAGGCACGGGAGGAATGAATTAGGAATATTTTGTTATTATATGGCACTTACACTATCCATGAAACAATACGGTATTATTTGAAACTAGAGTTGAGTTAGTTGTAAATGTATACTGGGCAACCATTAAACAAAGTTTTTAAAAGTAGTATAATAAGTATAATTTAAAAGCTGAGAGAAAAAAATGGAATCATCCAAAATGCTCAGTTAAACACACAACAGGTAGAAAATATATAGAACACAAAAAATAAGAACAAAGGGCAAATAGAAAGCAGTAGCAAATATCACAGACATGAATACAACTATATAAATAATCATTTTTACCTCCAATGGTGTGAATACAACAATGAGGAGATAAAGGTTGTCATAGTGGATCAAAAACCAAGACCCAACTATATATTATCTACAAGAAGTTCACTTTATATATAAAGAAACGTATTGATTAAAAGTAAAGGTGTGGATAAAAATATACAATACTAACATTAATCTAAAGAAAGCTGGAGGAGCTATATTAATTTTAGGCTGCAGGCTTCAGAGCAAGGAAAATTATCAGGGATAAAGTTGGGTATTTCATAAAGATAAAGGGTCACTCCTCCAATAAAACATAAAAATCTTTAATGTATATGTGCTACCTATATAGTGTAAAACTACATTAAGGAAAAACTGAGAGAACTATGGGGAGAAAGATGAATTCATTATCATAGTTGGAGACTTTAATGCCACCTATTAGCAATGGTTAGAGCCAACAATCAGAAAACAGTAAAGGCAAAGTTGCACTCAAAACCACCATTATGCAGTGGATATAATACTTAGCTATAAACTACCTTATCCAACAACAGCAAATTATACATTCTCCTCCAACTCATATGGAACATTGGTCAAGACAGACCATATTGTGGTCCATAAAACACAACTTAACAAATTTAAAAGAATAGAAATCATAAAATGGCTGCTCCCAGACCACAACGAAACTAAGCTAGAAATCAATAACAGATAAATAAATAGAAAATCCCCAAATATGTGGAAATTAAATATTACACTCGGAGTCAAAGAAGAATTCTCAAGAAAAATTTTTAAGTAGTTTTAATTAAATGAGAATAAAAATACAACTTATCAAAATGTGTGGGATACAATGAAAACAATAAATGGGAGAAATCAAATTGAATGTATACATTAAAAAAGAAAGATCAAAATCAATGATTCAAGTTTTCATTTTAAGACACTAGAAAAGAGAACAGCAAATTAAATACAAAATAATAAGAAGAAATAAAAAAAATTACAGCAGAACTCAATGAAATTGAAAAGAGAAAATTGAAAAAATTAAAGCTTGTTCTTTGGAAAGGCCATAACATAGATAAGGCTTTAGCACAAACTACTAAAACCAGAAATAATAGAGGAGAGATTACTACAGATGACATGGATGTTAAAACATAGTAAAGGAATATTACAAACAATTCTGTGGCCCAAATTTGAAGATCAAATAGACCAACTCCTCAAAAGACACAGACTGTCAAAATGTACACAAGAGGAAATAGGTCATTTGAATGGCCTATACCTACTAGTGAAGCTGAATCAGTAATTAATAAACTTCCAAAAGAGAAAGCACTAAGCCCAGATGGGCTCACTGGTGAATTCTACCAAACATTTAAGAAAAAAATTATGACAGTTCTCTACAATATATTTCAGAAAACAGAAACAGAAGAACACTTCCTAATTCATTCTATGATACCAGGATTACCTAGCACAAAAAACAGGTAAAGATATCGCCAAAAATATTAAAAAATAAAACATAAAATTTACAAACCAATATGTCTCATGAATTAGATGTAAAATCATCAACAAAATATTCACAAATCAAACCTAACAATGAATAAAAAGAACCATACACTAAAACCAAGAGGAAGTAGGGCTGGCTGAGTGGCACATTGGTTAAGAGCTGGCTTGCGACACCAGCTCTGAGCAGCAGGGCCCTGGTTTGGATCCCACATAGTGGGCCAGTGATACTGTGCCCTCTACAGCTAAGATGGTGAACAACAGCTAGACCTGGAGCTGAGCTGCTACGAGTTGCCAGTGAAGGTGTAGGCTGCAGCGGAGCTGGCCGACAGCTGGTGTGCACTTTCGTGAGCTGCCGTGAGCCACTGTGAACAGCTGTCCAATGGCCGACGAGCAACTGTCTCACCCGGGAAGAGTGCAATGATCACAACACCAACATGGGCCAGTGAAGCTATGTCCTCCACAACAAGACTGAAGAACAAAAGGACAGCAACTTGTCTGTTCCCCTTCTTGGATTCCCCAGCGCTGTCCCCCACCCACCAAAACACCAATAAAATCTTTGAAAAAACAAACAAAAAACAAACCAAGAGGGAGTTATTCCATAATGCAAGAATGGTTCAACATTTAGTAATGTAAACAATCACATTAATAGGCTAAAAAGGAAAAAATCACAGGATCATATCAATAGATGCAGAAAAGCATTTGACAAAACTCAGCATTCACTCATAATTAAAAAGAAAAAATTAAAAACTCTCAGCAAATTAGGAGTAGAGAACTTCCTCAACTCTATAAAGAATATCTACAAGAAACCTAGAGCTAACAGGATACATAGTAAGAGACTAGAAGCTTTCCCACTAAGATAAGGAACAGGGCTAGGTTGTCCCCTCTCATATTTTCTTTTCAACATCATACTGAAAAATTCTAGCTAATGAGAAAAGACAAAAAAAGTAAATAAAAGCTATGTAGATTGGGAAGAACAAAATGACACTGTCTTTGTTCAGAGATGACATGACTGTCCATGTAGAAAATCTGAGAGATACAACAAAAAAAACCCTAAAAGGGCCAGCTGGGTGGCTCATTTGGTTAAGAGCGTGAGCTCTCAGCAAGAGGGTCACCGGTTCAATTCCCACATGGGCCAGTGAGCTGCATCTAAGGTGAGCTACCACTGAGCAGGATGGCTCATCTGATGAGAGCACATGCTCCAAACAAGGTTTCCGATTCAACTCTTGCATGGGATGGTGGGCTATGCCCACCAACAACTAAGATTGAACACAGTACCTTGAGCTAAGCAGCTGCAAGCTGCATTTGTCCAGCCAGATGTTGACTGGACTTGGAGATGAACTAGTTGCACCCTCCCAACCACTAGGATTGAAGGACAACAACTTGGCTGTTCCCCTTCCCCAATTCCACAACACTGTTCTCCTTCCCCATTCCCCAATAAAAAATCCTTATAAAGGATATAAGTGTATAAAATTAAAGGCAAAGGATTACAAGGAAACCAACTAAGATAACATAAGCTCAAAACAAAACAAACAAACAAACAAAAAACAAAAATAAAAAAACTCCTAGAACAAATGAGTATAGTAAGATTTCAGGATACAAGGTTAGTAAAGAAAAGTCAGTCACCTTCATATATACCAGCAATGAACAAGTGAAGTTTGAAATTAAAAACATAGTATCATTTATATTAGAACCCCTAACATGAAATACTCAGGTATAAATCTTACAATATATGTACAAAATCTCTATGAAAAAATATTACAAAACCCTGATGAATGTAATCAAGGAATTAAATAAATAGAAAGATGTTCATAGATAGGAAGACTCAAAATTGTTAAGGTATAAATTCTTCCCAACTGGTTCTATAGATTCAACAACTTTTTAGATATGACTCTCAAGGCAAAATCTATTACAGAAATACTGATAAACTGGACTTTGTTTAATTTTTTTCCCCTCACTGAATGATACTGTCAAGAGAATGAGATGAAAATCCACAAACTGGAAGAAAATATTTGTAAAAGCCACATCTGAGAAAGGACTTGTATCCAAACTATACAAAGAATTCTTAAAACAACAATAAGAAAACAAACTTCTATAGATTAAAAAAAAAAAGGGGGGGCATCCAAAGAAGAGAGGTTCAAGATGGCATAGAAAGTAGTAAACACTATGCCTGCATACTTCCAAGAACACATTGAAGTTGTAACTAAATTATAGAGAAATCAACCTGGAGAACCATCTAAAGTCTAACCGAACAGAAGTCCTATAACTAAAAATATAAAGAACTCACATCGAGACTGGTAGAAGGGGCAGAGACGTAGAACAGGCCCCAAACCTCCCTGTGGAATTCGAGAATCAGGAGGGATACCTCAGCTGTGGAGGTTCCTCCCAGAGGAGCAAGGGGCCCCAGTCCCCCCACACCAGGCTCCCCAGTCTGGAGTAATAGTGCTGGAAAAAGTAACCCTCACATCATCTGGCTGTGAAAAACAATGGGGATTCTTACCATCCAGGTGGGACGGAAGGCTACGGAAAACCCAGGCGTCCTCTTAAACAGCCCAGGCACAGACTCACTCGCTCACTGGCACTCACCTTGGGCTCCAATAAAGGATGGTGGCTCAGGGGGGCTTAGAGACGTACAGGAGGGCAGACTGAGATGTATGGCTTTGGTGGGTGGACTGGAGGATAGTTGACATTTTCCTGGTGAGGGGTCAACCTTCCATCAATCTAGCAGGCAGGCGCCATCTTTTTTTGTGTGGAGCACGCCCCTTCTGGCCAAATCTGAATCTGATTGGCCTGATGAGCTCCACTCTGTGTCCCTCTGGCTCACTGGGACTCGTCCTCACCTAACTTTTTCACTGCCAGAGGCACTTTCTCCGTGAGCAGCCAGCCCTGCCTGCATTAGACTCTTGTTTGGAAAACTTACAGAGTCCGGCAGGCTCCAGACAGGTGGTGCCTGGGCTCAGTGTACTGTCAGACTTTGCTGAGCAGCTCAGCACTGGCACCAAACTCAAATTTACATTGACCTGGTAACCACAATTTTCCCCACTCTAGTGACTCCCTGAAATCCTGCCACACCCAACTCGCATACTGCACGAAACATTATCAGTGGCTAAACCTTAAGAGAGCCGGCAGGTGGCATCAGGCCTCCAGATGTACTGGCTTTTTGCAGAGCTACCCTAGACCTGGTACTGATGGCAGATGTCCTCAGTTTGCAGTGTGGCCTCTTCCACGCACCTCCAGGTCCAGCACCGGCAGTGAACAACTGCGGATCACTATGTAGCTCCTACCAGGTCCAGCACAGGCAGTGAACAACTGAGGATCACTATATAGCTCCCACCAGGTAGTCCCTGGCTAGTCACAAACAGTGGGTGACCTGGGCTTGCACTGGAGCCTCTCCCAAGGGGCCCCAAAACTAACATACATGGATGTTGGCTTCACACCACAGAAGAGCACTGCCCAATTAGTCCCACAAGAAGCACACACAAAGGGTGGTCTCAACAGGCAACAGAGTCCACTGGGACAAATCCCACAACTGTCTACTAGGCTGTACACCTGAAATTAATATAAAATAATATTGAATATCAACTGTAATTGATAAATTTTAAAAAGGAGGTATAGGGGAAAGGGAATAAGAGGTCTAAATTTCCTGGTTTAAAACAAATAAATCAGGGAGATGCAATGTACAACATGGGGAATATAGTCAACAATATTGTGATAGCATAGTACGATGTCAGATAGTTGTTGGATTTATGTGCTCACTTCTTTAGGTATATAAATGTTGAATAATTATGGTGTGCCCCCTGAAAATAATATAAGATTGTATGTTAGCTATATTTTTAATAAAAATATTTTTTTTAAAAAGTGGGCAAAAGACCTGAAAAGAAGAGACACCAAGTAAGACATACACATGGCAAATAAGCATAGTAAATAAACATTATCTGTCACCAAGGAATTGAAAATCAAACAATAAAGAGACACCATAGGTATATATATATATTAGAATGATCAAAATCCAAAGCACTGACAACACAAAAAACTGTTGAGGAAGTGGAGAAACAGGAACTCTCATTCATTGCTGGTGGGAATGCAAGAAGTTACAGCAATTTTGGAAGAGAGTTTTTGGCAATTTTTTTTTTTTTTAAACCAAACATATTTTACCATATGCTTCAGTGATCAGGCTCATTGGTATTACCCAAGTGAGTTGAAAACTAATTTTTACACAAAAATCTCACATGAATTTTTATAGCAACTCTATTCATAATTGCCCAGACTTGGAAGCAACCAATCCCATTTATATGCAATGGAATCAAAAAAATAAAATACTTAGAAATAAAGGAAGTAAATTAACCAAGGAGGCAAAAGACCTGTACTTGGAAAATTATAAGATATTGAAGAAAGAAACTGAAGAAGATACAAATAAATGGGAGCATATACTGTGCTTATGGATAAGAAAAATTAACATAGTTAAAATGTTTATTTATTTATTTATTTATTTATTTATTTATTTATTTATTTAAAATATTTTATACTACCCCAAACAATCTATAGATTCAATGCAATATCTATCAAAATACCAATGGAATTTTTCACAGAACTAGAAAAATAATCCTACAATTTATTGGGAATTATGAAAGACCCTGAATAGCCATAGCAATCTTGAGAAAGAACAAAATTGGAAGTACTATGCAACCTGCTATCAAACTATACCAAAAGCCTATAGTATTCAAAGCAGCATGGCACTGGCATAAAAAGAGACACACAGATCAATGGAACAGA
The DNA here is from genome assembly GCA_033961575.1 of Aselliscus stoliczkanus. Taxonomy (NCBI): domain Eukaryota; kingdom Metazoa; phylum Chordata; class Mammalia; order Chiroptera; family Hipposideridae; genus Aselliscus; species Aselliscus stoliczkanus. The sequence continues at coordinate 126,644,511 of CM066733.1, forward strand.
ATGGAGAGCCCAGAAATAAACCCACACCTATATGGTCATTTAATCTCCGATAAAAGAGGGAAAAACATACAGGGGATAAAGACAGCCTATTCAATAAATGGTTTGGGGAAAACTGGACAGATACATGGAAAAAATGAAATTGGACCACTGTTTATACCATAAACAACATTAAACTCAAAATGGGCTAAAGGCTTAAAAGTAAGACACAAAATCATAAAACTCCTAGAAGAAAACATAGGCAGTAAGTTCTCTGACACTGCTCTTAGTGATATTTTTTTCTGATCCATCTCCTCAGGCAAGGGAAACAAAAGAAAAAAAAATAAACAAATGGGACTACATCAAACTGAAAAGTTTTTGCACAGCAAAGAAAACCACCAATAAAAGAAAAAGACAGCCTACTGAATAGGAGAAGTATTTGTCAATGATATATCTGATATGGGGTTAATATCAAAATTATAAAGAACTCATACAACTCAACACCAAAATAATAAACAATTCAGTTAAAAAATGGGCAGAGGACCTAAATAGGCATTTCTCAAAAAAAGACACACAGGTGGCCAATGGATATATGAAAAGATGCTCAAAGTTACTAATCATCAAAGAAATACAAATTAAAAACACAATGAGATATCACCTCACACCTGTCAAAACGGTTAGCATTAACAAATCAACAAACAAGTGTTGGCAATGATGTGGAGAAAAGGGAACCCTCGTGAACTTTTGATTGGATTGTAAATTGGTGCAGCCACTATGGAAAACAGTATGGAGGTTCCTCAAAAAATGAACAAAAAAAAAAATATAACTGCCTTATGACCCAGCAATTCTACTTCTGGGTATTTATTCAAAGAAATCTAAAACACTAATTCAAAAAGTTATATGTACCCCTATGTTCAATCAGGCAGTATTTACAACAGCCAAGGTATGGAAATAACATAAGTGCCCATCAACAGACAATTGGATAAAATAGAGGTGGTACATATATACAGTGGAATTTTTCTTAGCCACATAAAAGAATGAAATCTTGCCATTTGAGACAACATGGATGGACCCAGAGGATATTATGGTGAGTGAAATAAGTCAGACTGAGAAAGACAAATAACATGTGATCTCACTTACATGTGGTATCTAAAGAACAAAATAAACAAAGAAACAAACAGAAACAGACTCAGAAATACAGAGAGAACACTGATGGTTCCAGAGTGGAGGAACAGTTGGGAAGGTGGGTAAAAAGGTGAAGGGATTAAGAAATACAAATCGGTATTTATAAAACAGTCACAGGGATGTTAAGTACAGCATAGAAAATATACTCGATAATGTTATAACAACTATGTATATTGCCAGGTGGGTACTAGACTTTGGAAGGATCATTGCATAAACTATATAAATGTCTAACCAATATGCTGTACACCTGAAACTAATATAAAATAGCATTGAGTGTCAACTGTAATTGAAAAATAAAACTCTCTCTCTCTCTCTCTCTCTCTCTCTCTCTCTCTCTATATATATATATATATATATATATATATATATATATATATATATATGACTTTGTTTTCAGTTTAAAATCTAACTGGGAGTTGAAATTGAAAATCTGAATAGAGCATAGATAATGAAATATCTCTGTTGAAACTTATAAAAAATATAAGTGGCCTTGATTTTTATCTTTCTCCCTAGTGCTGTTGTAGAAGGACTACTCGTATATCTGGGATCACTTTTATCATGACCTAGGAGGTGTTTTGGAAAGAAAGTATTCTTTGATCATTACCACTCACATTACCCCTTCATTTTCACCCGAACCCTTACAATAAAACTAGTTTTGTAAATACATTTTTCAAATTGTTGCTCAATTGATGTAAGTTGATTATGTCAGTTGAAAGCTCAAAGGGTTATCATAAATTGCAATTCCTCAAGTGAAACTGTTAGTCAAAAGACAAGTGTTTTAACTACTATAATAAGGCTCCTTCTCCCAGAAAATTCTAGTCATTTTAACTTACTAAATATTTATTATATCCATCTTCTCCTAAACACTGCAGGGATTATAGCAATAAATGAGATTCAGATTCAGTCCTCAGCAAACTTGTGATCTATTAAGCAGATGGTGCTCATCAGGCAAGCACACAAATAACTTCAATTACATGCAAAATGTAGTAAATTCAATGATTAAGGCATGAAAGACTATCGCGATTCAAAAGGAGAGTTGATGCATCCAAGTAGACTAGTTAAGAATATCTTCTAAAGCTTCTAAATCTTCTAAATGGTTCTCAACCTTGGCTGCTCATTTGTATCATCCTGGGAGCTTTAGGAAGCCCTGATGACCAGATTTTATCTCAGACCAAATAAATCAGACTATCTCAGGCAAGTGGCCTGAGCATCAAGGTTTTTAAAGTTTCCGAGGTGGTAGCAATGTGCAGCCACGTTTGAGAACCAGTGCTATAAAGGATGGGGTGAGGGAGGAATAATTAGAATTAAACAATGAGCAAATTTCAATTGAAAGGGGTGGATGGAATATTAGAGCAGTTGTAAGGATCCTTTCTTCATATAGTGAATTTATTTTTATTCTCCAAACCTCAGGTCAACTATAACATTCTCTAAAATGCTTTGCCTGACTCCACCGATGATAATAACAATGTTAATAATGGTAATAAAAGCTGATGCTTTTTTATACCCTTTGCTATATAAGTGCCATTCTAAGTACTTAAATATATTCCAATATTTAATCCTCCCAACAACACTAGGAGATAGATAACATTATTATTCCCATTTTACATGACAGGAGGGTAAATATCTTGGTAAAGTTATACAACTAAGAGTGGCAGAGCTGGGATTCAAATATAATAACTCGGAAATCCATGTTCTGAAACATGACCAACTGGAATTAGATGTTCTTTATCAAGACTTTCATAGAACTCATGCATACTTCAATCTTACCACGGATCACATCATATTGTAAATGTTTACTAGATGCTCTGTGCCAGAAAACATGCTGTTACTAGAAATATAATGTCCCTTATGTTATATTTTATCTGTGAGGGAATTTTAGTTCAGAACAGAGTTCAGAAAACTACAATTCACGTGCAAAATTGTGCTGGCCAGCTGTACTTCTAAGTACATTTTGATTGAGCTGCGGTCATGCTCATTGGTTTATTATCTATAACTTCTTTTATGTTACAGCATGAGTTGGAGTAGTTGTGATGGAGACCATCTGGCTGTGAAATCTAAAATTTACTATCTGGTCCTTTATAGGAAAAGTTTGCCAACATCTGCTCTAGAAAATAAGAAAAATAAGGAAATCATCAATGACTAAAATAAGGAGTATGCTATGGTGCTCAAGATATGATGGGGACATAAAAGAGAGATATCTAATTTTTGTTAGAGGATCAGCAAAAATTTTCTAGAAGACATGATATTTAAGCTGATTTTGTAAGTCTGAATAGAATAAACTAGACAAAACAAACAAACAAAAAACGAAAAAAACAGACTTGTCAATAAGATTGGACAGGGAAGTTTAGCAGTGATACAGGGAGCTAGAATAATGGCAACAGGCATAAAGAAGGTTGCTATGTAATATGCTACATATTAATTAGTTCTAAATAACTTATGGAAGGCCGGCTGAGTGGCGCTGTGGTTAAGCGCTGGCGTGGGAAGCCAGCGGCCCCGGTTCGGTACCACATATGAGGGTCAGTGACACTGCCCTCAAAAAAATAAATAAATAAATAAATAAATAAATAAATAAATAAATAAATAACTTATGGAACTATATGTTTGATTTCTTCATTTTCACTATCAAGCATAGCTGGTTGTGCATATAGTTGAAACTCACTAAATACCTGTTAACAAAAAATATTAACTCCTAAGTAAAGAATGTTCTAAAAAGGGAAGAAAACATTTGCCTATTAGTCCTTAAAAACATTGAACTATAAAGAATTCTGATTCTTTCACCCAGTGACCCAGAGTGGAAAAAAAAAAGTTACCACTTTTTAATTGATTATATATATATATATATATATATATATATATATATATATATATAATGCAGTTTTTGCAAATGAGAAATGGTTGCAATATACTGTACCTGGAAAATTCATAGGCAGTTCAAAGGGTTGTGGAGACTCACAACCTTCAATGTGCTCACAAATTTCAGCTATGATCTTTTTAATTTTGAGACCAGTAATTTTAATCACTTCTCCTGTTGACAAACAGCATTCATTTCCACACATTTCACAAATAGGACCTGAAAAAAAGAAGAGTAGAAGCAGTTTTTTAAAAAGATTAAAATAACTAAATTTAGTTATTAAAATAATTAAATAACGAAAAACAAAGTATTAGTCAAAAGACTCATATAAAATGTTTTTATTCAGTTCCTCTCTTAGCTACCTACTAAATAGGAATTTAGTCAAGCTTGGCAAAATGTACAGCATGTACCAGGATAAATATTAGATTTCCACTTCATCCACTGGGCACAGTATAAACAGCCTTATTTTTGTTATTATCGTAAATTGAATTTATGATTTTCTCAGCACCTTTAGCTCACCTTTCCAAGGTCAAACTACAAACATGTGTTTCCCTACTGGGATTTATGATCTTTTTTTGTAGGGTCAAAGAATTAGGCTCTTACGAGTCAAGAATTATCTAAATAAGTACTGCCAACAAGGTTGTAAATAGGTACTGCCAACAAAGATAGAGGGTCTGCACACCATGGCTTTATATCAAGAGCATCATATCTGCTTCTTAGACCTGGTTCTCTTCATCATCATGAATATAAGATTTTTGTCCATTTTATCTGTTGTTTTTTGGCAAGCTGGAAACTCTCTCAACATCTTTATGGCAATAGGGGGCAGACCAGCCCAGATAAACTGAAAAGATTCATTTTAGTTCAGGATTTCAGTCTCTTTCCTAACAAACCTTTTATCATAGATGCCAAAACTAAGCTTTTCACTCACTGATTTTCCTTTTATATCTCTTGATGGAAAAAGGGCAATTAGTGAAATGACCAGAATATGAGCAACAGAAAAGAGGAGAGGCAAAAATTCAGGATAATCCATCCAGTTAAAAGGGAACAACCCCAAAACTATATCACTGGGATATTCTCACTTTACAATTATACAGTAACTAAAGGCTGATGTAAATAAACATTACAGAACTGTGGGGTTTGAAACATACCAATTTTTCTTACCTCCACTATGATTTATAACCTCTTTACCACACTAAAATGTAAACAATATAAACACAAGATTTTAGTGTTTTGTTTTTTTTTTGCTTTCTGAAATTTTCGCTATTGCACCCCTTCCTACTACAATCTGGCTTGATATATAGCAGACACCTAAAACATTATAATAGCATTAATGGTCATCATAAACGTTATTAAGCCTGACACCTAATCTAGCTGTAAGCAACTCTGTGATTGTATCAGAGCCTCAACAGAGAGCACAGGGAACTGTCAGATTAGAATAGTTTGAGGAGGTTTTAACAAAGGGGCAATTTACACAGAGGCGCAGCCAGTTCTAAGCAACACAAGAAAATAAATATCCTGATCTCATTCTTCTCCTTCCATTTGATCCTCAGCCAGGGCACCCCACTAGCTCAATTCAGCCAGGAGCCAGTGGACAAAGGAGGCACTAATGCCCCGGAGGAGACACCCCCCAGTACAGAGTGGAAATGAAAAGCCAGCACACCAAACTTACTGTCCATTATTTAATGAGAATCATTTTTGCAGACATGCTAGTGTATCTGCTACTCAAGTCTGAAAATATTTGCATAACTCTCTTTTCTCATGCTCTTCCCTTAACTACATATATGTTCATACTTTTCATTAACTCCAACACATGGTGTTCTCAGCAATCGCAAATCCTTTGTAGAACAATTTGGGATATTAAAAAATAATAAATTCAGAGCGACATGTTCCTCCAGTGAACTTAGAATGCTTTCTATAATCCTCATTTGACAATTAATCATATACTAACATTTTATATCTTCAGTATTATCTCATCCTGTATTTAACTTTTATGACTTTAGTTTTTATTGCTTCCAATTCAATTTTAAGGTCATGAAAGAAAATATTACACTGTGTTATTGCATAACCATAACACATCAACCTCCCTTATTCATTCATTCAGCAATCTTTAATTAAAACCTACTATGTGTCAGGCATTGTGATTGGCAGTAGGCATCTAAGATAAAATACATAACCTCTTCCCCACTCCCCACGTCCCCTCCCCCACAGAGGCACTGTATGGAAGGGAACAGACAAGTAAGCTGGTATTGAAACAGCTTATGAGAAAGTTATAATTTAGGAAATACAGGTCATTGCACGAAAACATTGGCAGCATTTAATTAAGAAATTACATGGGGAAGAGATGAGAGAAGGATTCCTGGAGGAGATGGGATCTGAGCTGAGTTTTAAAAGAGGCATCACTAGATGTCAGGACAGGCAGAGGAAATGGTACTACAAAAAAGGCACCGAGATATGAAAGAGCCTGATACATTCTGCCAATTTCAAGCAGTTTGTTATATCTCAAATGTAAAGTATGAAAGGAACGTGGTAAGAAAAGAGCCTAGAGAAGTAGAGGAAGTGTAGATATGCAGCATCTTTATGAAATAACCAATAAACAAAAAGGCCAATCAAAATCTGAAGCAACCTCAAAGTCAGAAAAATCTACATCTTCAGTCCAGGAACTTACCCCAATTTAATGAAAGGTCATATGTATCTAGGTGCTTACTATCCAAAGTATGGTCTATGGAATAACCAGGGAGCTTGTTAGAATCTTGGCCAGATGAATTAGAACCTGCATTTTTAACAAGACCACTGGATGATTCATAAGTACATTAATGTTTGGAAAAAACTGGCCAATGCAACAAATGCATAACTGACATAGTCTCTATTGTGAGATTGTTGCAAAACTAAACAGAGAGGGAAGAACGTGCCATGCAGAGGAAGCATTCGGTGTCGCTGAAGTAGAGGATCCTGAAAGTGGGGCAAGGAAAGGGAAATACTTTAGGTAGAACAGTGACATGATAAGATTTTTCCTCGTCACATAAAATAGGACATAAGGTAACCTATTTCATTTTAGTTGAAGTCTGTTGGGCTTCATTTCAATGCAATGGGTGTTTAATTGTAGATGTAACATAAACTCACTGACTTGAAATGCCATTTTTTTTCCAAAGGTTCCAATGGAATTAAAAATTAAAAGATGAATTTATGTGAGATTATATATCAAATCACAGGGAATGGAAGCCAGAGGATTCTATAAGGAGAAAATTCTAAGTTTTAGTCACCACACAAAAGCTTTTGACTGTTCAGCTCTCTTTTCAAGCATCTCTCTCCTTTTGAAAAAGAAAATCACTTCTTTCAGTCATATAAGAAAATGATCCTCATGCAAATACTAATCTTTAACATTTATCTTTAATTCTTTGTGACTCCCAATGTTCTCTAACCAAGAAAGCTCTTAATCCATTTTCATAAAAAGAGGAGTCAGGAACACCTAACACTACAAAGTTATTTTCATAACAGGTGATAAGAACAAATAGCAAATACCAAATTCCTGACACTTGAAGCATTCTTGTACTTTGTCATTAATATAATGTCTTTTAAAATATACTTTTTCCTCAGTGAAAATATAAAATGGTTAATTTAAAAAATAGATAACTGGGCCGGCCGAGTGGTGCATCAGTTAAGAACTGGTTTTGGGATGCCAGCGGCCCCTGTTTGGATCCCACATATGAGGGCCAGTGACACTGCCCTCTACAGCTAACAACAGCTCCCCCTGGGGCTGGGCTGTGTGAGCCCTGGCAATGGTGTAGGCTGCAGCCCCTGCTGCAGTGGGCTGCCATAGGCTACAGTGAGTGTCCGGCAGCCAGCGTGAGTGGCCAATAGCCGCGGTGAGCGAGCATCCAGAGGCCGGCGACTGATCTGCCTCATCCGGGAAGAGCGCAATGACGATACCAACATGGGCCAGTGTAGCAGCGTCCTCCGCAACTAGACTGAAGAACAAAAGACAGCAACTTGTATGTTCCCTTTCCCCAATTCCCCAACGCTGTTCCCCTCTCCCAATTCCCCAATAAAATCTTTAAAAAATAAAAAAATAAAAATAATAAAAAATAGCCAACTTTCATCATCTTAGAACAAGCACATATAATGTGTAATTGCCTTTTAAAAATTTGCTGAGGGGCCAGCTCAGTGGCGTGGTGGTTAAGCGCTGGCTTGGGATGCCAGCGGCCCCAGTTGGGTCTCACATATGAGGGCCAGTGACACTGCCCTCAAAAAAAAAAAAAATTGATGAGATATGTATCTGCACTATGTGTTTGTGTATATAGTTAGATATAGATATTAAAATTGGTTCCATTTCATTTTAACAGGACATACATTTTGAATATGCAAATCTCAAATCTATTTAATTTTTACAGACTGATTCTTTCCAAGTCAGAGCATATGTATTCAGGATAATGCCAAACATCAGAGAAGCTGGAACAAAGCAGCCTGTTGTCAGTGATCAAACATCACCCCTGAAGGCTGTACTGAAAAGCCATGTGCCTTTGAAATCACCTTCTCTGTAATGCTACTTTGCTCAATAAAAACGACATATTAATACCCTCTTATGACCTCATCTCTTATTTGACAATTGTGTAAGTAATGCTGTAATCACATCAGAACAACCAAAACAATTGGTTCAATAGATTTTCTTCCATTTCCTCTACAAAGTTAAAAATGCATGGCATTTGTGAGGGGCGGGGGAAGGAAGAAGGAAGGATACATGTTATTTAGAAGATTTTCTTTTCCCTTTACTCAAAATTCACCCATTTCCTCAAATCCCCATCCCCTTCCTCTGCCACACTAGGTCACTCATCCCCTCACCTTCTCAACAGCCTGTCAAAGTTCAACCAATTCTACATATTTAGCTCATATTCATTGTCTTCTTTTAAAGCCTTCCTAAGTAAGAAATCATTCTCTCCTCTGTGCTCTTTCCATGTATCTCCATTATAGACCCTACATGATTATTATCACAGCCTGATATTAAGGTATTATTTTCTGACCATTGACACTGTGTATATTTTAGAACTTATTATGAGGTCCTAGAGAGCAGATAGCTCTTAGCTGTACTTATACTCGTCCTCCCATATGCCCAGCTAATAACACAATTTTGGTCACCTATTATATCCTTAGTAAATTTTGAATTATAAGTTAGCTTTACTGTAAAATGACAATAAATGAATATGAATCTAGTACTGGTCCTTGTATGTCAGCCCAAAGCTTTGGCATGGGTTATATCTTCATTTGGCATGTTTCATATCAAATGTACAAGCATATGTGAGATTAGTTGGCCAACTGTGAATTATCTAGGCAAGGAGCTTAGGGTGGTTATTCTATAATATGAATCTCTACTCGTTAAGTTTGCCACTTTACCACTATGTTTACCACTTTTCTATTGCTGGACTTGAGGGGGAAATGAAATGATCTGAGATAGGTTTGGAGGAGTTAAATTATATCTGTAAAGTATGCTTGATATTGTATGACAGTGTATATAGAACCACATCAAAGTGGGGTTGCTAATGGAGATGTATCTTTACTTCTCATGAATAGGTATGATTATTCCTTAGGATACAGTGTGAAAATAAGTAAGCAGGAAACAACAAGCTTGCAGATTTACTAGAGGTAGAATCTACCAGTTAGATATCTGATATACGACAGAGAAGTATATCTGAACATCGATAGGAAATAATCTTTCAAAGTCACAGAGTCTCTCTTACTCCACTTCCAAATATCTATGTAAAGACAGCAAAACATTGGCACTGGGTAATAAGAAAAATAATGGCCACACTAAGAACTCAGGTATAATCTCTCTTACCTCTATGAACATAAGGTTCTTCTTGTGAGTTGGGAGTTTAAGTGTTATCTGGGAAGTCAAGCCTAAAACAGAAATGTGCTAAAGACTAGTGAATGTTAGTGAGTTTTTAAAAGCCTGAATATTAGGAAGCGATGGAAACTACAACAGGTTGGAAAGACTGGGGCCTGAGAGCCAAAAGCAAATTAAAACTGTATTGAGACCAGAAATTAGAAAATGCCCAACTTTTCAATCACTCTAAGGAAGTACATGTCATTTAAATGACTAAGATTGAGTGGTTGAGGAAGAAAGATTCACAGTTTTATACACCAGCCAAAAACCTAATGTTTGTTTAATGGCAGCATCAACTTAATAGATTAAATAAAACTGTACTAAGAGGGTTGGGAAGTTGGCGTTATGAGAGAACTCATCATTGTGGCTTTTTGTGTTAGCAATTATAGAAACAAAGGGATGTGAGATGTGGGAGTATGAAATGAATATCCTTCCTACACATATGGGAAACATTTCCTTATGGTGGGGAAAGAAATCAGTGGCTCTGCATCTCCTGACACTATTATTGACCAAATAGTCCCCACATTTTACCCAAATGTTAACCCCCAAATGCCATCATAAATAATATAATTTCTTATAAGAACAATGTTGCATTGAAAACTGGTTTATTGTTTTAGAAAGGACTTGGTTTCTAGTACCTTTTATATGCTTTAATATACTTGACTGTTTTATATCCTAAATGTTAAATAAAGCTATCATAGACCTCTATACCCACTTAAAATAATAAACCTGTTCTCTACATCCATTTAATGAATATAAATATACTGGCTGAATTGATAATACAGGGGCTCCAGTGCTCTATAATGTGTTCATCCAATGCATAAAAATAAGGCATCACCGTATTATAAATTTTCCCTAAGTTATTTGCATTGAACACTTTATTAACTAGTCTGTTTATGAAATATAGTTTAGAAACTGAGTGTAAAAGTTTAGAAACTTTTATAGGAATTTTAAAATTATTTTATACCCACTGAATTAAATAATAAAAATATGCTGTATTGCGTATGTCTTTATTTTTTAATTTTCTTTTATAATAGTTTATTTATTTTGCATTTTGTTACAGTAATGAGCCATGATAGCTTGGGAAAATAAAATAAATTAGACCTTCACCAGAGGTCATTTGAGAAGCACTTCTCTAAAGCATTCGGTTTAAATGAATGACCACAGTAATACAGGGAACTAGGATAAGTCACAGGGAGTTAGAGAGTTAGAGTAAAATCTGAACACACTGAAAAAACGAAAGTTATAACCTAATACGTGAAGTCTTAATCGGTATTATTAACTCATCTATCTCAATGTCACCAGCAGCCTGGGTGCTCTGGCTAAAAGACACAGGAATTTTAATCAACTTGACAGTAATAGTTCTAATTGCAAATTATTACTGCCATTCTGATTGGTACATTATGTTCTTCTGAGTTGTATGAGGCAGTGCTTGAACCTAATTGACCCGGCTGCTTTGAATTGTTAGACCTACACAAGATAAGGTCCAAAGCCACAAGCAGGTAAAATCCCCTAGGAAATGAATTCCATGAGTTCTATGTAACTACTGTGTTGGTATTCTTATGACAGGGATGGCAAAAGTCTAGACTATGTTCTACCATTTTTTCCCTCCCATCACTACTCTTCCCTGGCACATTACCATCAGAATCCAGATGAGGCCTAATAATCCTCTCCAACATAAAGTTCCAGGTGACTACCCATCAGTTGAAGAGGACATGCCAGGAATAAATTATCTCCAGCCCAGTCCTACATTAGACTTATCTTGCATTCTTTTTATTTTTAATTAAATTTATTGGGGTGTTATTGGTTTCAAGTGTGCATTTCTATAATACATCATCTATATATTGCATTATGTGTTCACCATCCAGAGTCAGTTCTCCTTCCATCACTATGAGGGGTGATTAAAAAGTATGGTGAATGTTTAAATAAAAAACATTTATTACAGTAAAAGGCACATTGCCAATAATTCCCCTCAAAACACTCCCCCTTGTTTTGAACACACTTATCCCATCCTTCTTGCCACTTTCTGAAGCAGTTCTGGGACTCCTGTTTCTGGAGTGTGTTTAGTTGCACTTCATGGCTGCCTCAATGCCCTGAATTGATTAAAAATGTTCTCCTTTCATGGTCATTTTCACGTTGGGAAAGAGCCAGAAGTTACATGGTCTGAGACTCAGTGAATAAGGTGGATGAGGACATACCATAATGTTTATATTTGACAGAAATTGTCATACAAGAAGCAATGTGTGACACAGAACCATTTTGATTGAAAAATATGGCTAATGCTCCCACCGAGTGCCATTTAATGAAAAAACAGGGATCAATATGGGAAGTGGCATATCTAACTTTAGGAACAGTGTGTGTAACAAGTTTCAACTTGTTTGGTGCAGTCAGGTGTTAGCTACAGTTGAGAGAAGGTGTGTTTTACATAAAGTGTGCCGTAAGGTATCCTCCATCATGACAACGCTCTGTGTCATACGGCAATTTCTGTCATATGGCAATTTCTGGTATATGGCAATTCTGTCAAATAAAAACATTACAATGTGTCCTCATCCATTTTATTCACTGGATCTGGCATCATGTGATTTCTGGCTCTTTCTTTTTTTTTTTTTTTTTTTTTTGAGGGGAGTTCACTGGCCCTCATATGTGGGACCCGAACCGGAGCCGCTGGCTTCCTAAGCCAGCGCTTAACCACCGCGCCACTTGGCCGGGCCCTCTTGCTCTTTCTTAAAGTCAAAATGATTCAGGACATTGAGGCAGCCACGACAGCACAACTAAAGACACTCACGAAAGAGGACTTCCAGAACTGCGTCAGAAAGTGGTAAGAACAGTGGGATAAGTGTGTTTGAAGCAAGGGGGAGTATTTTGAGGGGGATTAGTGACAATGTGTCTTATCCTGTAATAATTTTTTTATTTAAACTTTCACTATATTGTTTGATCACACCTCCTATATTTGACCCATTTTCTTTCTTCTACCACTCCCTTCCCTCCTTAACCTCTGGTAATCACTAAACTGTTCTCTGTGTCTATGAATTCTTATTTCTTTTTGGTATTTTCTTGTTTCTTTGTTGCTTTCAGTTTTATATCCCACGTATGAGTGAAGTCATATGGTTCTTGACTTTTTCTGTCTTATTTTACTTAGCATGATAATATCAAGATCCATCTATGTATTGCAAATATCTTGCATTGTTTAAGCCCTACTGAGTGATATTTATTTTTAAAGGTTTCAATCCTCAGGTTGGGCTAATTTACTCTCAAAGTCTTAGTTAAAATAAATCTGGCAGAATGTAGACTCCCTCAATCAATCATTTTTTTCCAGGGCAGCTGTCTGAATTGAAGTATAAAACATCTAATTTGATAATAAAAACAACTTTATACACCTTGATGGCAGCTGTAGGATGAGTTTCAATTTCACTTACATCTCTAATTCTAATGATCTTTTAAATCACTGGATTTCAGTGTCAGACAGGAGCTTAAATACCATCTTATTCTACTAACATATTACAATGTGTGAATGTCTGTACAATATCTCTATCAGATGATTGCCCAAACAATATTTGAACACTTTCACTGATGGAATTCCAATTTTGAGATGCTGAAATACTTTTCAGTATTTCTTAGTGTTAAAAGCTCTGCAATTTGTTAAGTATAATATGTGTGCCTATAAGATATATACATTCGAACTATTTTTAGCCCTTGGAATTATACAGAAAGTAACTATTTAATTCTCCCAATAGCAACCTAAAAATGTTTGAAGACAGCTGTCACCAGTTGTTTTTGATAACAAATCAATCTGTCAAACAATTAAAATATGTTCAGGGCCAGTGCTTACAGCATAGGTTGCCCATTATAAAGCTACTTGAAGCACAACTTACTTGTATGTGAATGCATTCTTGGAATTGTGCAACATGGTATCATGACTCTCAAACATGTATGCCCTTGATTGTTGCAGAAAAAGCTTGATAGTGCCTGTCAGGGATGTCCAAAGGCAGTTTCCTGCCATGAAACTAAAAATCTTTGTATAAGGAAAAAGGCAGCCATTTCATAATAACAATAGCTGGCTTTGCCAACCAATGAGTCAAGGTAACTCTTATAGTAGAAAAAGAAAAAATGTCACCAGTAGCTTGATTCTTCCTCTGCATTCCATCTACCATTAAAGTCAAGGCATGAAGATTATTTTCCCAGAACAGGAAAGAGATTTAGTCACTCTTTAGCTTTGAGATTCAAAGGATTTTTGAACACTTGGGGAGATAGTAATCATGAAAGGATAGTCTTTATTGTAAGGGAAAAATGCCTTTCTACAATTGCCATAATTTTTTATGTGAATATAAGAATCAAATGCTAGAAGATTATCATATAGCAGATTGTATACAAGACTCAGTGAATGACATAAAGGGATTTTTTGCATGATTCCAAAGAAAATTAACATTCTTTTTAATTGAAAACATGAAAAAAATCCAGTATTCTATTTTTTCTTCAAAAACTGGCTCTTTGCACAACATCAGGAAAAAAGTAGTTTTGCAAATCAAAGCTTTTGATTTACAAGATCTGTTTCTTATTGAGAGAAATCAAAGCCAGGTCTTAAGGAAGAAGGTCATAGAATGTATACTTTGAAATTAGTTTGTAAACAGAATAGAGGAATTACGGGCTATCTTCTGGGAGACCAGCTAGAACAGAGAGACCTGAGTTTATATGAAGAGTCATCTTGGAGAAGATTAGTTGGGCCTGATTTGCAGAGATTTGCACTCATGTGGAAAGAGTACTATAAATAGCCTACCTAGCATCCTCTTTGATTACCTTCAGGAAGGCATGACTACAGTCTATGACAAATGACAATTCTATTAATAAGTTAATGTGAAAAAAAACAAACTCAGTTTCTTACTTCTGTTTGGTGAGGGACTCCTTTAAAATCTGCCTGAGTGTCCAGCAAAAATGATGTCTACGAGGTCTGCCAATTAAGTTTGAGAACTTGCCACCATGTGCTTACATTGGCAGCGCTGTACAAACAGCTCAGTAAGGTTTCATAACCTTGATATATCAGTGTCTCACAGCTGTGTTCATGTAGACATGTGGCGGTGTCTTGCTGAGTGGAGTTCATTATTGTTGTTGCATGTTTTTTGTGTGCTGTTGTGAGAATGCCTGAGCTTGAATTAGAGCAATGAACAAACATGAAATTTCTTGTTAAACTTGGCAAGAGTGGAAGGGAAATCAGGGACATGTTAGTCCAAGTTAATAGGGATAATGCCATGAAGAAAATGGCAGTGTACAAATGGACTAACCGTTTTTTTTGAGGGGAGAGAACAAGTCATTGATGAAGAGAGATCAGAGCATCTAGTAAGCAACAGAACTGATGAAAACATTGCAAAAATTCATCAAATTGTGTGTCAAAATCATCGGCTGACTGTGAGAAGCATAGCAAACCAAGTAAACATCGACAGAGAAACAAGAAAATCTTAACTGAAAATCTTGGCATGAGAAAGGTGTGTGCAAAAATGCTTCTGAAGGAGCTCACCAATGAACAAAAGCAAAGGAGAGTTGAAATTTACCAAGGCTTTTTGGGGAGGCAAGATGATGTTTTGGGCCATGTTATCACTGGTGATGAAACATGGGTGTACCAATACAACTCTGAAACAAAGCATCAAAGTGCATAATGACAGTTAGCCAATTCTCCGTGACTGAAAAAGTTTCGTCAGTCCAAATCAAGAGTCAAAACGATGTTGCTAACCTTTTTTTTTTTTTATATCAGAGGGATTATTCATTATGAATTTACCAACTGGACAAACAGTTAAACAAGTTTACTCTTTGGAACTGCTAAAAAGGCTGCTTGAAAAAGTTAGACCGAACTTTTTACCAACAATTCATCGCTCTTGCATCACAACAATGCACCAGCTCACAAGGCATTGTCTGTGAGGGAGCTTTTAGCCAGTAAACAAATACCTGTATTGGAACACCCTCCTGATTCACCTGATCTGGACCCCAATGACTTCTTTCTTTACCCAAAGGTAAAGGAAATATTGAAAGGAAGACATTTTTATGACATTCAGGACATGAAGGGTAATATGATGATAACTGTGATGGCCATTCCAGAAAAAGAGTTCCAAAATTGCTTTGAAGGGTGGGCTAGGCACTGGCTTGAGTGCATAGCTTCCTAAGTGGAGTACTTCGAAGGTGACTGTAGTGATATTCAGCAATGCATTATGTAGCACTTTTGCTAGGATGAGTTCGCAAATGTGATTGTCAGACCTCGTGTCTATATAGGTATTAGAGGTTCCTATGTTCACCCTAAAGTTTGACTACTTACTAGAAGAACTCACAGGACTCAGAAAAGCTGTTATATTCACAACTTATAGCTTACTATAGAGAAATGATACAGATTAAAATCAGCAGAGGAAAAAGGTGTGCAGGAAAGAGTCCCGGAAACTAGTTTCCAGTTGTCTTCTCCCAGTGGAGTCACATGGACAGAGCTAAATTCTCCCACCAATGGTGGATGGAAACTTACACAAGCTATTGACAATCAGGACAGCTCATGTGAGCCTTGGAGTCCAGAGACTTTGTTAGAGGTAAGTCACTTAGACATACAATGCCCATTTCACTGACTTTAACTACTCAATGTTCAGTAAACCTGTCAGAGGTCAAGCTAATATAGCACCGCCCAGGACCTCAGTCAAACCAAAACTAGCATTGACCACAAATCACATTGTTGACATAAACTATCTAGGGTAGCTCAAGTTCCAAAGAATACAGAGACACTGTTATCAGGCAGGATATTCCAAGGAGCCAGTCAAAGGCCAATCCTTTCTTCAACAGAGTTTGAACATCCACAACCTGCTGAGTTAACCCTTTACTGCATACCATGTCTCAAGAATATGCTAAAGTTTGTCAGGAAAAAGCTGTCCGAAAGAAAATGAGTGAACAATACATGTCCTTTGAGTGGAGACCTGACAGAATTTGGGGATTTTAGAGGTATGCAGCTTTGAATGACATTGTATTGACTTATAGAAATCTATAGAAATGTAAATGATACTTAGCCATTGCAACACAAATGATTATTGTCCATTAAAACAAAAATATTTTTTCCAGCACATATACAATTGACCTAGGTCTTGTAGAAAAGATAATCCTAAGCATCACGTATTTGAGGATGATAATAAGGTTTGAATGCTGGAAAATTCATTTCAGCATGTCTGATAGCATTTTTGCATGCATATGTGTGTGTTTGATCTGGTTTTATATTGCACTGGCTCTAGTTTAATGTGTTAAATAAAATCTTTCACATATTCATCTTATGTTTATATGGGAGTGATGTTTCTTAACTTTGTGAAAAATTTTACTTTGTCAGTCTCACATTACTTGCACAGCATTTGCATTTGCCTTTCAATATACTTCGTCATTTGTAACAGTGGTTGACCTGATTCTCAGAATTGCATTGATAATTTGATAAGGAAAGTGTTCAATATTTATATTTGGGTGGAAAAGCAGCATTGAAAAGTACCTCTCTTATATTTGTAAAATATTGTGTCTGATTTATACTGAAGATTTCTTTCCTTCTTTTGCCCTGTTTCCCCTTCCTTGTTTTCTGATTTGTTGAAGAATTATTTTAAAAAATAATTGATATAGTAAATAGAGAAAATTGAAGACCTATCTTGCTTCAAAATATATTAAATATACTCAAGTCCTTCATAAAGTGCAATATTCACTATAAGTTACCTGTCCAAAATGTCTACAGTTTTATCCAATGAAAAAAATTTATAAAATAAACACTGATTAACATCATTATATTGTATATGACATAAAAGTATAGTTTATTTTTGCTGATCAAATTATCTTTTTTTATACAGCTTTTCTTATCAGAACAAGTCTGCAACACATAAAATTTCAATATCTTATTTTTAAGAATAATAAATGTTTTAAAATTTTATGTTCTAAAGAGCCAGATTGAGAAATTTTAAAATACAATAAAATTCTAAAGTACATTCTAAATATTAAATCACCCTCTGTAAAAGAGCTTATTCTCCCCATATTTCTATAAAGTTTTGAAAACAATCAGGAACATTTCATACAAAGTTTGTCTGACAGGTATCATCACATTTATAGAATTTCCAGTACTCACTCATATTAATAAGTTACTATCATCCAAAGCCTCCTACACAATTCAGAGCACAATATCATAAAGACAACAACAACAACAAAACCCCCAACCAAACAAGTAAAAACAAAGGATCCCTTTTCTCTGAGAAGTTTGCATTCTAGGTAGCAAGGTACACACAGAGGTAGAGAATAAAAATAAGTAAACTAGTAGACACTAATGCCAGACACAAAGAATTGTAGCTAAGCCTACTAATGTTTTTCTGATCTTTGATAGAACTGATAGTATCCAAGAAAAATGGTTTTCTGTGCTATAGAAAAAAGGATTTGACTATTGCTTTCTGAAGACTATTCTTTTCTTCTGGGGGTGCATGGGGAAGGGGGACCCTGAAAAGTACTTTTAGTTATATAAACCATTGTTCTTGGGAAAATTTTAACAGAACCACTGGCTTGAATGCAGCTGTGCTTAGCCAAGCAATTTCTCTGTAATATTAATTGGTATGTTTGAGTCACAACTCCTTCTCTATTTTGAGAAACAAAATAATGAATGGTTGTGAAGCCATCCCAAGAACCCCAATTCAGCTGCTGAAACAAATACCAAAACAACAGTTGCTAAAACAAGAAATATGTTTATTTCTCTCTCAAGTAATAACCAGTGGTAAACTTGTCAAGAGTTTATATGGAATCATCATAGGATGCAGCCTTTTTTATATTGCTATTCTGGCCTCTTCAACATGAAATCTCATCTTATGTCCTAACATGGCTGTTCAAACTCATGTCTGAATTTCAGCTAGTGAGAAAGAAGAAAGAGAGATGGAGGAGAAGAGGAAATGGTCCTTTTGTTTTAATGGCATGCAATAGAAATTGCACAGATCAAATACTTCCAGTATTCATTGCCCTACTTAATCAAGTGGCTACATTAAGCTTCAAGAGAGCTGTGCAATACCATCTCTATCTGGGAAACTGTGTTCACAGTTGAAGGAAAGAACAGACATAGAGAGACACCTAACAGTCACTGATCTAGAAGATGAGGAAAAGGTATGCATATTTCATGATTTAAATTAAGCTACACTGTGCCTGTAAATGTTACATTGTTGTATGGGGTTTTATTTATATTTATATTCATATTTGAAATACTAAAGACAGAAAGTCTGTTGCTTAAGTTAAGACTGCAGGATGGAATTTCAAGGATGATCTTAACTTCCACTGAAGAGACACAACTGTTAAATACACACACACACACACACACACACACACACACACACACACATACACACACACACACGCATGCACAAACTTCCTTTCTCCATTAATTCCTAGCAATTTAACTAGATAAAAGTCACAGATAAGGATGCCTTCTCTACAGTAAGGTTTAAATGCAGCATGTATATTTAATAGATGTTTGACCTCAGGCAATAACTTCAGCTATAAAATAGGGATAGTACCTCAATTTCATTACCTTTAAAATGACTGTAGTAATATTACCTCAAATAGTTATTTTGAGGATCAAAGAAGACAATCAAATTTTTAGCATAGAGCCCAGCATCTGGCATCTATTTAGGGCTTAAGAAGTATTACCCATCATTGGTGTTATCATTATTATTTTCTATAATGTTGTTTAAGACTGAATAATTCAGTGTAATGTTTGTTATATTATTGTAAGCTGGTATGATTTTTTGGTCAAGATGAAATTTTCTCTTATGGATGTTGGTATGGTTTCCCTGAATAAAAAAACTGAATATTTTTTTGGTCAATTATCCTAAGAAAGAGAAGATTATGGAAGAGAAAATAGGGACTTGAAAGGATGGACTCTGAGTGGAAATAAAGATATATTCAATGTCATTCTTTTCCCAACTTGCACCAATGAACCTTGATATGCTACATATGGCTTATAAGTATGTCAACATATTAAACTCTTCATTCCTTAAAGTTGCAAGCTCAGGTCTTATCTGGGATGACCACTGGCTTTGGTTGGTGACCTCTAGCTGCAACTTGCCTTGCCTTCATACCCCATGTGCCAAACAAATATTTCTATTGTGTATATGTGTCTGACATAATGTAAAGAGTTAGGGAGAATAGTCCAGGAGTACTCCTAATGGAAAAGATAAGCTATATTTTTTCATATGGAGGTTAGCTGAACAGTAACTATTTTACCAGGCAAGGATACAGCTCTATAGCCAGTTAGAAAGAAAGCTCAAAAGATACTTTATTTGTTTGTTTATTGACTTCTTCATTTTTTATCTATTTGACAAATTAATTTAATACATGTTATGTTCCAAACAAAAGAGCTATGGTTTTAAGGGTAAGTAAATGATATGTGGTCTCAACCTTCACGAAACTTTTACTATATTAGGAAAAAAGATATTAAGCAAAAAATCATACCAATATGTGATTATATAAAGATAATTATTGTGAAAGAAAATTGCATGATACTAGGAGAAAGGACATGGGTTCTGGGGCTCCATAAATAGCACATTGGTACTATATTTATTAAACCATTCAACAAATATTTATAGAGTACCAGGCTATAAATTTCAAGCTTATAATAAAGTCTTATTAAAAGGTTTCAGATGGGACCTCTGTTTCTGAGAAGATGAAGTAGACATAAATTTTCCTACCCTCATATATACCAGGCTTGAGACTGAAGAAGCTGGCAACCTAGAAATACCAGGAAAGAAAAAAACAAAAACAAAAAAACCCTCCAACAAATCTTTTTCTCTCTAGCCAAAGGAACAGAAAAGAAACAGTCGAGTAAGACAAAAAAACATTTTTGGCAATAATCAATTTACTCAAGCCCAGCACTACCGGAGGAAAAAAAAAATGGTTCCACAGCCACCCATACCAGGAAAGGCTGAGTAAACACCTTAGAATCTCACCCTTGATGATTGTGTAATAAGATACTACTCAGCACCCTTTGCTGGGGTGGTGTCAGAAAAGGCAAAGTTGAATGATCCAACTTGCATCTTTGTGAGTCATTAATAAGCCTCCATCACTTGGCAAGGAAACCAAGTAAAGAGTCTGGACTTCTACCCAGCAGTACTGAAGTGTACTTTTTTTTTTTTTCCCTCACATGGCTTGATGTCAGAGGATATCTAGCAAAAATAACAGGACTTCCACTACTGCCCATCAGTAAGTGTAAGTGAAGGCCAATAATAAGGCACTACTGTCTTCCCATCAAGGGTGATATCAGGGAAGGCCTAGTGAGGAGCCAGTACTCACATTCTAACCAGCAGTTAGGAGGACACCCTCCCCTTCAAGTGTCAACAGAGGCTGAAAAGGGAACCTGAACTTCTAACCCCACCCGGCAGTAATGAGGCAGTGTACCCCAGCTCCTGCTAGGTAAACAAAAAGCAGAAACCAAATAGAAGACTAGAGATATAATGGTAGACTTTAGCCTTAACATATCAATAGTTATACTAAATGTAAATAGACTAAATATGCCACTAAAAAGACAGAGATTAACAGAGTGGATTAAAAAAGTATGACCTAAATATATGCTATCTACAAGAGATTCACTTCAAATATAACAACATAGGCAGGTTGAAAGGAAATGGATGGAAAAGATATATCATGCAAACATGTATCAAAGGAAATCAGGAGTAGCTATATTAATATAAGATACAGGAAATTTCAAAGTAAAGAAAGTTACTAGGGACAGAGAGGGATATTACATAAGGATAAAAGACTCAATCTACCAAGAAGATAGGGCAACACTAAATGTGTATATACCAAACAACAGAGTGGAAAAATATGTCAAGCAAAAACTGGTATAACTGAAAGGAGAACTAGACAAATTCACAATTATTTTTGGAGATGTCAACATCCATGTCTCAACAATTGATAGACACGCTAGACAGATTATCAGTAATTATATAGAAGAACAATAACACATTAAACAACAGAATGTAATCTACATTTTTAGAACACTATGCCTAACAACACCAAATGCACATTGTTTTAAAGTGCCCACCAGAATATTCATTGAAATATATTTGTGCCATAAAACAAATCTCAACAGATTTGAAGAATTGATTTATAGTATTCTCTGACCACAATGAGTTAAACTAAAATTCAATGACAGAAACGTAATAGAAAATACTCCAAACCCTTGAATATGTGAACACTAAACACCATGCCTCCAAATAATGTATGGGTGGAAAAAAAAAACTTCAGGAAAAAAACTTTTTGAAAAATTAAAAAATATATACATAAAACTGAACAAAATATATATTTATCGCTGAATTGAATGAAAATGAATAACAACATATCACAGTTCATGGAAAACAGATAAGGAAGTACTGAGTGGGGGATGTATAGTTCAAATGCTTATAATTAAAATAGAGCTAAAGTCTAATAATCTAAGCTCCTTCCTCAAGAACTTGGAAAGAAAAACAGAAAAAGTCAATGAAGCAAAGAGAAGATCCTTTGAAAAGATCAATGGAATTGACAAGCCATTAGCAACTCAAAGAGAGAAGATACAAATTACTAATGAGAGAGAGAAGAGGATATGGCTATGGACTCTCCAGACACCAAAAGGTAATAAGAGGGGGCCGGCCGAGTGGCTCAGTTGGTTAAGAGTTGGCTTGGGAGTATGAGCTCTGAACAGCAAGGCTGCCAGTTCAGTTTCCACATGGGCCAGTGACACTGAGCCCTCTACAGCAAAGATGGTGAACAATAGCTCGACCTGGAGCTGAGCCACTGTCAGCAGCTGTCCAATGGCTGGTGACCAACTGCCTCAGCAGGGAAGAGCGCAGTGATAATACCAACATGGGCCAGTGAAGCGGCGTCTTCCACAATTAGACTGAAGAACAAAAGGACAGCAACTTGTCTGTTCCCCTTCCCCAATTCCCCAATGCTGTTCTCTCCCCCAATTCCCCAATAAAACCTTAAAAACAAAACAAAACAGTTAATAAGAGAATCCTATGAACAACTTAACCTATGTAATTTGTAATCTGACATGTAATTTAACAATTAGGTGAAATTAACCAATTCCAAAAAAATGAAAAGAAAAACAAACAAACAAACAAAAACCATACCACAACTCACCTAATGTGAAATGGATAACTGGTTCAGTCCTATAACTATTAAGAAAATTGATTTAAAATTACAAAATCCCCCAAAAAGAAATCTCTAGGCCCTGATTATTTCAATAGAAAACTCTATCAAAATTCTAAGGAAGTATTTTCACCAAATTCTATACAATATCTTCCAGAAAATAGAAGAGGAAATACTTAACAATTTATTTTATATAGCTAGTATTACCATTAAAGCAAAACATTACAAAAAGCAAACTGCAAACAAATATTCCTCATCAATAAAGACAAAAATATATCTTTCACAAAATTAGCAAAAAGAATCCAGCAGCATATAAAAATAATTACATATTATGCCCAAATGTAGTTAATCCCAGGTTGGTTCAACATTCAAAAAGCAATCACTGTAACCCTCTATATTAACAGGCTAAAGAAGAAAATGCATATAAGGAGGCAGGTTGATGAAGAAAAAGCAATTGACAAAATTAAACACCCATTCATAATCATAATGAAAAAAATTCTCTGAAAAACTAAGGTACAGGGCAACTTCCTCATATTAATAAAAAGAATCTACAAAGCAAAAACAGAACAAAAATCTACAGCTAACATTATGTTTTATGGTTAAAGACCAAATGCTCTCTCCATATGATGAGGAACAAGTAAAGGCTGTCTGTTGTAACCACTCTTATTCAACATAGTGCTGGAAGTTCTAGGCAGTGCAATAAGACAAGAAAATAAAAGACATACATCTTGGAAAGAAGATATGAAACTGTCCCAATTTGCAAATGATGTGATTATCTACACAGAAAATCCTAAGGA
The DNA here is from genome assembly GCA_033961575.1 of Aselliscus stoliczkanus. Lineage (NCBI taxonomy): Eukaryota > Metazoa > Chordata > Mammalia > Chiroptera > Hipposideridae > Aselliscus > Aselliscus stoliczkanus. Next base: position 126,668,332 of record CM066733.1, read on the forward strand.
ATCAAAAAAACAATAAAGAAAAAAGAAAAAAAACCTTCCTAGAAACAATGACGTGATTATATGAATTCACTAAAGTCATAGAATATAACATACAAAAACCAATTCTGTTCTTATAACTAACAATGAATATGTGGACACTAAAATTAATAATAGAATTTATAATCACCTAAAAAGAAAATACTTTGTTGTAAATCTAACAAAATACATACTTGTATTTTGAAAAGAGAAGAAAACAGAGATGTGAGAAATCAAATAAAATCTTTAAAAAAAGGAGAGGCATACTATGGTCATGGATTACAACACTCAACATAATATAGATGTCAATTCTCCTCAAATTGGTATACAGGCTAGTGTTATTTATATGAAAATTTCAACAAGATTTTTTTTTTGGTAAAGATAGATAGGATTATTCTAAAATGCATAAGAAAAGGCAAAGGAACTAGAAAGCTAAAACAATTTGAAAAAAGAAGACTAACATGGAAGTAATTGGACTATTCAGGTTCAAGACATTATATAATTACAATAATCAAAACTGTGATGCTGGCAGAAGCATGGATACATACATCAATGGAACAAAAAATAATGTCTAGAAACAGCCCCACACAAATAAGCCCATTGATTTTTAACAAAGTTGAAAAAGCAATTTAATAAGAAAAATGGACTTTTAAACAAATGGTGCTGGAAATTTGGATAACCATAGGCATAAAAAATTAATCTAGTATTATACCTTACACCATATACACATAAATGTTGACTCAAAATGGATCATGAATATAAATGTGAAATGTAAAACTAAAAAAAAGGTCTTAAGAAAAATAAAAAGAGTTAACATTCTTTAGGACATAGGGCTAAGCAAAGAGTTCTGAGAGCTGATAACAAAAGTATAATCCATAAAAGGGAAACCTTGATAAATTGGACTTCATCAAAATTAAAAACTTTTGCTCTGCAAAAGCCAGTGTGAAAAAGATGAAAACAGAAATTACAGATTGGGAGAAAATATTTATAAACCATATATTTGACAGAATTTATATCAAGGATTTATAAAGAATTCTCCAAATGAAATAGTAAACAACAACAAAAAAAAATCTATCCAATTAGAAAATGGGTAAAAGACATAAACAATCATTTCACCTAAGAGGACTTACACATACAAAATAATCATACTGTAGTCATTATTAAAGTGCAAATTAAAACCACAGTGAGATATCACTACATACTTATCAAAATGGCTAAAATAAAAAAATAGTGACAACACCAAACGCTGGTGAGTGTGCAGAGAAAATGGATTACTTGTACATTGTTGATGGGAATTTAAAATGGTAGAGCAGCTCAGAAACACTGTTTGAAAGTTTCTTTAAAAATCAAATAAATAAAACTACTAAACATGCAACCACCAGCATTTCATTATGGACATTTATCTCAGAGAAATAAATTATTTTCACAGAAAACCTTATATACAAGTATTTGTAGTGGGTTTATTCATAATCATCAAAAACTGGAAACAGACAAATATTCTTCAACATGTATGTAGTTAAACAAATCATGGTACATCCATTCTATAAAATACCATTTAGCAATAAAAAGGAATGAACATTAATTTATTCAAAAATCTGGATGAATCTCCAGAGAATTATGCTGAGTGAAAAAAGCCGATCCCAAAAGGTTACAAACTGTGTGATTCTCTTTATATAACATTTTTGAAATAAAATTATAAATATGCTGAAGAGATTAATGGTTGCAAGTGGTTAAAGAGGGGATGAGGAAAGTAGGAAGCAGGTATGGCTCTAAAAGGGTGACATGAATGATGAGGTGATAGAAATGTTCTGTACCTTGACTATACTATTTTTTATACTACTGTGTACTATTTTGTAAGGTGTTAAGATGGAGACAAACTGGGTGAAGGATACATGGGATCTCTTTGTATTATTGCTTACAATTGCATGTGAATCTGCAATCATCTCAAAATAAAGAATTTAGTGTGTGTGTGTGTGTGTGTGTGTGTGTCTGTGCATGTGCTGCAGTGCAACTTTTCACACTAGCGACAGACTGAGAAAGCCTGAGTCAAACACAGAAACACACGTGGACAAGGTGAAGTAACAGAAGCATGCTAAGGAAAATTCATAAACCCCAAATTACAGTAAGTCCCTAGCAGAGTCATTTCAGCAGAGACAAAAGCGGTGAGTTATACTGATAATGGCGAAGATAGGAGCCTCTTCCCTCCTTTGGGACTCCTAGGGGAACTTCAGAGCAGTGCTGTCCAGCAAAACTTTTAGTAATGATGAATATATTATAATTTGAGGTGGCCAGCACTGCAACTAACAGCCACATGAGGTTCATGAACATTTGAAATGTAACTAACATAACTGAGGAACTTGATTTTAAAATTTATTTAATTTAAATTTAGATAACCATATAAGGTTAGTGACTACTGCATTGAAAAACATTTCTTCAGAGCATTGGTATCTTGGCGATCCTTGTATCACCTTGATTGTCTTCTCATGCTAGTGAATCAGCAACAACTTAGAGTATAACCTCTTACATATGTAGCAGGTGATGTGTCACTGTGGCAGGATCGGGGGGATCTGAGTGGCTGGTTATTAATACTGATGGAAATGGCGCTTTGGAAAGTACACATATCACTTTCCAGATTTAAACAAATTACCATGTGTTCAAGGATTATCTGACATCAACTGTCTTTCCAAGATGATCTGATTACAAAAGAAAAAGTGGTTGGAGAGAATTTAAGGAAAGTGGACTCAAACTGTAGGCAATATGGTGTGATTTTTCTAAGAAAGTTCTAAGAACTGCTTGCAGGGTAACTGAAGACAGCGGGGGAAATGAGATGTGTTACTGTGTGCTGCAGTGATGTAAGTACGCAGTGAGGAGAGCCTGAATAAGATGATACCTAAAAAAAAAACACTGAAATGGCCCTACAGGAACTGATGAAAGACAAGTAAGAAATATGAGACCCAGTGATGATGGCATACTCAGATGTGGAAATACTGGGAAAAAAACACCAAGCTTAGTTCGTGCCATCTTGTTTCTAAAGTCAAATGGTCATCCGTAAGCAGAGATGGTCCTATTTAGTTAGTTCCTCCTGAACAGGTGTTTGAAAACAGTCTGCACCAGAATTAATTGGGAAACATTTAAAATGAAATATTCTTCAGCTATACTCCAAAAATACTAAGTCAGAGGGTGGAACCCAGGAATTGGTAATTCTTAAAATTCCCCTATTAGATTCCAAATTTCACTTAGGTTTGAGAAATATTTGCAAATTACTAAATAGGTAAAGGGAAGTCAAGATTACATATGGCAACCTGGAAAATCATACAAATTTGAGATTAGTTAAAACTATAAGAGTAAAAACAAAACAAAACAAAAACAACTCTATGGATGGATCTTCTCTACTGAGAGTTACAGGCTAGAGCATCTGGGACATACATGTGTGAAGATAAATGTTTAATATTATTATAGTGTGCATGTAATTTACTTAAAATACTTCAGCATAGACATAGGCAGTTTAACCTCTGGCCCTGGGAAAGAGATGAGGAAAATGTCAACATGTGCAGTACACTAATTAGAAATATAAGCCCAAGATGACTAGTTAACAACGAAAAGTCTATACTCTTAAAACAATCGCCACAAGTGTCACTTATATTCACCTCTTATTTACATAAAAGTTCTTTTTATTACAATAATGAATATCAGTAAGCCTGCCTCATTGGTGAAATGAGTGGTGTTCAAAATGTGTAGATTAGTTCCAAATGTTATGTAGACGTTCCTGTTCTTGCAAAGAGGAATTTAGTGAGCCCGATAAACCCAATGCTTCTCAGTCCTGGGTCAATAGCTGCTTCAGAGCAGCTCTGTCAATCTAACTAGAAGAGTAACTGGATCCTGCTCCTAGAATACTGCCACAGAAGTTGCTAATGAATCTTCTATGTAAGGGGCTGTCAGAGCATCTAAAAAGACAAATAACTAGGACTATATGAAGCTGACACAGAGATCATATAACTGTTTTTAGGCCTGCTTGCGAATTAATGTTTTACATTTGGCAAAATTTCATCTAAGGTTTTCTTTCATTGTATGAGACCAGGTACTTCCAAGGATTGAAGGCTGTCCATATCTACCAAAAATAACCTACTATAAATGACTAAATCAGTTCTGGTCAGTTTGCAACAAAAGCAATTTTCTCCAGAAAGTTTAGCATGATTTTTTTTTTTTAGTTACTCTTAATAAATAGGTGAAATTAATATTCATCACTCGGTTACATTGATAAACAGGAGCTGTTGAATTTTACTGAGCAGTGAGTCTGTGGTTTTTAAAAACATGGTGACTCCTTGAATAATTAAACTTTGTTTTTCAAAGGAATCTGAATTAGAAAAGCAACCAACATGGAGCCCCACGATAAAAGTGCAATCCTACAGGTCACTTGTCAGATGAATGGCACCTATCAGTAATTAATTTCACCGACAAATTTTTAATTCGAACTTGCAAATGAATAGCATATTGTTCCAAGTAAGAAGAAACATTGTTTTTTGTTTTGTTTTTTTTGAGGTCAGTGTCACTGGCCCTCATATGTGGGATCCGAACCGGGGCCGCTGGCTTCCCAAGCCAGCTCTTAACCACTGCGCCACTCAGCCGGCCCCAAGAAGAAACATTCTTAAGAGCAGAAATTAAAATTTCCATTCTTCTGTCATCTGTGGTTTAAAGCACTTATTTAAGCTTTAAAGCATGTGTAACGATAAGTAGTTTATTAAATGTCAACTTAAAAGAAGTCTTCAAAATAATGTTATCTCTATACTAAGAAAAAAAAGTGTTATCTTAGGCACATTATCTGAAAATTTGAATGTTGTAATTAATAGCTGGCCAAAACCATAGCAATCCAGGAGGGAGCACATAACCTGTTGAGCATGTTTATGTAGAGCTGGTCATGCCACATCTTTGTAACTGTTATGTCTGACCTCATGAGGAGGGCTTGACTTCCTTGAGAAGGCCTTAGTAATTCCAGGATCTTTGTTGCTGCAAATTCAGCATACTACCAGGTATCAGGTAGCCATTCAGAGTGTCAGCTGAATAAATGGATATTCTTGGAGATATATTTGTTTTTTCATTGTTTATGTTTCCTTCTATTTAAGTATTAAGAAAGATCATTGTTGATCCTGTTACTGGAGAAAAGACATTTTTAATCTCTTTATTAATAATTGGTGCACGGAATAATTGCACAAAAATGTGACTTTAAAAAGTTCTCTGTTGTATAAAATGAGATTAGTTTTGTCAATCTAGAATGCTGTTTCATTCTAAAAAGAGTAGATTTATTAGAAATGTAGAAAATTACTTTTTAAAACAATGGACAGATTATGTGGGGCAGGGTATAGGGGGGAAAAATGGATTCTTAGGACTGTTAGGGAAACTGACTCTGCTGTCGTGGCTCTGAAGCACCTGGAGAGGGAAGGGGTGGTGAGAGCTGGTAGGTGGGAGTGGAGGTGGCATCGCAGCCCACAGTTTGCGGCTGGCTTTTCAGGAGCTGGGGCTGCCGGCTCCGTTTCAGACCGGACGTGTCTTCCTGAGCTGGTCTACAACCCACCCTCTCTATAGAGGCTGGTTCCACAGTTGCGTATTTTCCTAACTCACGGAGCTGCGCCTGTATTAATTCAGGAGGCTCTAATTTACACTTCACCCCTGGAGCTCGCCCCTGTTCTGACTGCCCCTCAGGTTTCGCCCAATCACCGGGGGGGGGGGGGGGCGTGTCACAGTCACCTGACTTTTTGAAAGTATGCAACGTGTCTAGTTGATCTGGAATTTTTTATGGTGCCATCTCTATTATCCTATTAACTCTTTGTCCTTCCTTTGAATGAAAAACTTGATGGCAGTGGGTTTTCGTTTATATGCCCCCCTTCATACTTGATTTCCGCACATAATGTGTACTCAAAGTACAGTACTGTCAAAGAGCTTCTGTAAATGTGACCAATCTCATTCGACTCAAGTACAAAGGGCAGTGGAAGGGAGGATAGGCCAGCTTGTGTCTGATCAAGGACAAGTTCAAGTTTCCACTACTGTCAAGATTCTAAAAACTCTATGAACGTGCTATACGTTGCTGATTTTTTAAAATTATTAGAATAAATACATACACAATATTTAAATAAGAATATATTTAAATTTAGTAACTATGTCACTCATGTTCAAAATCAGAGTGCTCTCTGCTAATACACAGTGAATTCAAAACTCACATGATTTGATTTGAGGAGTTCTGGGAAAACAAATTTTTTTAAATAGGCGTTAAGCTTTTTCTGATGTCAATAGAGAAGTCAAAAAAAAAATGTTTTTGGTCTGTGGTTAGAATTCACACACCGTTCATGGGGAAGGTGTTCTTTCCCTAACTGACACAAATGCTGAATCATTAAAACCAACCCTTCTAACTTGCAGTAAAACTCTTTAAGCCTAATGTTTCTTAATAAGAAATAGAATTTTGGAGGGCTAATTTCATTACCTAGATTAGTAGAAAATTTATCTCATTTTCTAATAAATTATTTTCCTTTAAAATAAGAACAATAAAGTGTTGTCAGATAATGACTGCTCATTGTCATTTACAAAGTATTATTTCACAGGAAAAAGGTATATATTTTATTTAAGTAAATTTCATCTCATGACTTTGGCTAGGATCTGTTATAAAAAGGTGTAATTATTTCAAATACTTACTAGGATTTAAACAAAGTACATGCTCCAATTAAAATGTAATGTTTTTATATTCAAGAGCTTGAATATTGCATCAAAGATAGACTTTTCTAAAAATAATTTTTCAGACTTTTTTTACACATTGCTTGAAGTCACTTTCACTCCCATTTTCAATACTTACTCATTAGCCATTTAGTAATGCCTAACAAAATTTATCAGTACGATGATATGCAAAACATAAACTACTATACTTATGGCAAAAGTTTTAATTTTTTTTCCTTTAGTAAATGTTGTTAAATGTTAAATAAATGACCAATAACTTGTACCTATTAAAATAAATTTAGGTAATTAAGATACCTAACCAAAATGTCCATTTCATAGCATCTGAAATCTACAGGCCAATAAAAAGTATAATTTTTACTTAATCTTGTTCTCAGTCTTTCCGTTATACTTATAAAATGAAGAAAGCCTATGAACAATCTATATTTATATGATTATATACAAAAACACATGCCATACTCCACTTGTTAACTTTGCGTTGCATAGTCGATTGGTTCTTATTAACAAATAAGTCAGAAATTTTTAAATGTAAGCACTCTGCCATAGATGTGAATAATGTACTCCACTGTATACATTTTAGAGCATCTCCAATTAAATAACACAAACATTTTCTGGCAGTTATTTTTCTCTACAGCTTCTGAAAATAATACAGCTGAAATTACACTTAATCTGAGCTTCTTTTGCTTGTGGAATTTTCTCCCCAAATAAGGCTTGCTTGCACTAAATTTTAGGGAAAAATGTATTCCATTCAACCTCACAAAAATGAACTAAGCTTTTTAAATTATTTTACATTTTTAAACTTCAAATCTTTTTATTCTTATTTTTTAAAATATAATGTTTAATTATATTGAAAGATAACTTTTTATTGATCTGTAGTGTATGGACTAAAGGTATGGTAGGAGTCAAATTAAACATTAGCTAAAGTATCAAGTCTTAGATAAAAAATGGTTAAAAGATTTTATAGAAAAATAATCAACATCATTTCAAACAAGATTATGCCTTAAAGAATATAGCCACAAATGTAATTTTTGCATATTACCAAATTAGTATATTCTAATATATATTTCTAAAATGAAATGAACATTTAAGTTTTCCAAGTTCCATTCTGATAGTCATTTTAGTGTCCAACCACATGCCACTAACACAGAGCAAATTTAGATTTATTTAATAAATCACTATCAATTTTAAATATGAGGATATACTAAGTTTTTATTTTCAAGCTTACATATAAAAAGTTTTCAAGTTTTAACATCTGTGAACTTAGGTTGTTCTGAATCTCAAGAGCAGTTTTATACCGGTGAAGCTCAAGAGAACATATAAAAATGTAGGAAAATTACACTATTGAAATTTAATGCTTGTCTTTAATAAATCTTTATAAATATACACTCATGTAGAGAAATATTGGTGTTCTGTTTTCTTTTAGCGAAAATTCTTTTCTAAAAAATATGACAGGCCATATTTCATTAGACTTTTATATAATTTCATTCTTTTTGAATCAGTATGAACCAACATCAATGCTGTAAATACATATTTAAAAAAAAATTTTTTTGCTTTGTCTGAAAATATAAAGCCTATGAAATATGAGAAAATACAAGTTGAATATAATGCTATAATTTTCCCTGATTTTACTACCATGTCCCTAGCTGATTAAATTAAGCCTGAAGAAAATTAAATTCAATTAGCCATAAAATAATTATGTTGGCATTAAAATAGGCATAATTTGTTGCCATGTAAAAGCTGATAGATGCATCAAATTCATAAAAGTCATGTTCATGTAATGTATAATTCACTAAGTATAATTATTCAATATACTTATTCAACCAGCTCTAAGCTAATACTTCAACATCATACTTATCAAAATGCAGTTGTAGTTAGTAATAAGTTATTAAAAGACAAAACAAACTTGTAACTAATACTAGTTATTTCTCGTTTGTGATTATTTTAGCAACCCAATTTGTATAGTCATACTGCCAGTAGTAAAGTTTTATAATATTTCCTATAAACATTGATGGTTCTATAATAATGGGATTCACTGTAGAATTTCACAAACTCTTCAGGTGGGCAGAGCAAGAATAAACTATACTATAACTTTTATCCTTGAGACATATGTAGGTGATATGGCAAATAGGTGACCTCGAACATGGAAATAATCTCACAAGATACACCCAGTGTTTAAATTTTTTTATAAATATAATAAGTTAAATCATTTAAATGAGATTAAATATATATATGTGTGTGTATATATATATAAACACATAAGAATACTAAATTTGTATATAGATGACCATATATAATATTTTTGAAAAATGTATACACATTTTAAGAAATGTTATCTTAAAATGTGTATACATTTTTTTGGCATTCCCAGTATGTTCTATATGTTATATGCATATGTTAGATATGTTCACATGTATTTATGTGTATATATACAAACATATAAAATAAGTTTATATGTGTATCATGTATGCTTACACACTCACATCTATATACAAAGACAATGGCACATGGGCCCATAATAAGCTTTCAACATTTACAGTTACAATCATATTTAACTATGTGCTAGGTTCCTAATGAATACAGAATAACTTCAATATCCTTATTATAATTCAGAAGCCATTTAAAACATGACCACATATTACTTAATTACTACTATTCCCTGAGCTGTTCTTGAACCATATTTTGAATTTTGAAACTCGTATAACCTTTTAAACACTTCTCTTTCATTCTGAAAATTTCTTATTTATTATTCATCCTTGACACTCTCTCAATCTAATGTTCTATATCATTTTTTTTTTTCCATCAACAAACTATCCCACTTTCTCCTGCTTCTCTTCCAAAGAGACTTTTTTTTTACAGACTCTTCCTTATTTATAACTTCATGTTATTGTTCATTGAGACCCACATATTTTTCCTCACATGGACAATATGGCAATTGCTGAAATAATAAGTCTTCTTTCACCCACTTACAAATCTCTAATGTTAAACCTAACAAATTTACAACTCTTTTCACTTGAGATGTACATGTTTGTAGTCAAATGTTCATTTGCATCTGAACATACTATAGGAGCTTCAAACTCATTGGAATATAACTGAATCATGATTCTATCTTCAAAAACACTGCTGCTCTTGGAATAACTCAAGTAACATTTTTATCATCTACCATATTTTTTTTAGTCCAGGAACCTCAATCCTGCAATCAGTCCCTCCATTTTGCTCTCTGCTTCTCATAAGCCATCAAGTACAGAAAATTCTACTCAAAAGACCATAGATTCTGTCTCTTCCCTTGTATCTGTAGCTACTATTAGCACCTTACTGTTTGATTCAAATCCATCTAGTCAACCTCTACTGGAATCTGATTTACTAATCTGAGATTATTTTTTCCTTTCAATATCTCAGGTAATCTGTGGCTTTTTCTATAATTTTGAAATTACTTACAATAAACATGTTTAGCATTTATAATCAGGAAAACATGTTATAAAAACATCCTTTTATAGGTTGCTATTGAATACAGAGTCATTTCAATATCTTGTTTGGGTTTTGTTTTGTTTTGTTTTTTTGAGGGCAGTGTCACTGGCCTTCATATGTGGGACCGAACCAGGGCCGCTGGCTTCCCAAGCGCGCCACTCGGCCGGCCCTCATTTCAATATCTTAATTATAGTTCAGAAGCCATTTAAAACGACCACAAATTACTTAATTATCTATTATCCCTTGAGCTGTTCTTGGACCATATTTTGATTTTTCAAACTCATATAACCTTTAAACACTTCTCTTTTATTCTTATTTACCTGCTCATTTTCTATATAGGCTGCAAGCCCCACCAAAAAAGATCACCAACTCTTGTTAAGCTTCCTCTCATTACTTGGGAGGTAAGTTGTGCTCTTTCTTCCCAATGTCTCAAAACAGTTTACATCTGTTAGAGAAACTTCATGTTGTATAATAAATATTGTGTTGTTTGGTTTTTATTTTAATCTATCTCCCTTTATTGTCCAATAGAGTCCTTAAGGGCAAGAATAATACTTGATTCATTTTGTAGAAGGAAGGAAGAAACAAGTAAGGAAAAAATAAAAGAAAATAGATATACAATTTTAAGGAAGAATTTCAATGCTTTTAACATATTTTGACAGGAAAAACCAAATATATTTAATATATTCAATACATGATACTTAAAAAAATCTTACCTTACAAAAGGGGAAACTCATATTCATAAAATTTAAAGCTGCTCTACAGAATACTTTTTAGCATTATATTTATGGTCTCATTTAAGCAAAACTGACTTCTGCTAATGTACGTGTGTTTTCATCAGTTTCTCCCTGATAAATAGAGAAAGGAAATGTCTCATGGAATCTAAATGCATAGTGAAGAGAGGAATTCTAGCATTGTTTTACTTGTGTTTGCTAATTTAGATTAGTATCTCCAAATTTCCAATTCTTCTAGGAGTATAACTCTTGCAATGTCCAAAAGGACCTTATATGGTTCTCCATCATTTCCTCTCTGTTAAAATTTGTGATCACTCACCCCCTTTATCCAATATCATTGGTTTCACACTTCTTCTGAAATATATCAACACATTTCTGCCATAACATTTTGGTGAAGATGATCTCTCAGATTGGAAAGCCATTCACGCAGATATCTGGTTTCTCTCAACCAGAGAAAGTCTTTTCTACCTGAGTTGTTCCCAGCATACTTTGCAATTGTGTGGAAAATTGGTTTATTCTTCCATTACATGGATTTAAGACTTTAGAAAATTCTGAATAACTCAAATGAAAATTACATCTGAAGATAAGAGGTAATGCTCTTCTAAAAGAAAACTGTGCAGCAAAGTGTTAACTCCATGTATTTGGAGTGCTCAAACCCTGCATATTCCAAAGAAAGGACTAGCCTTGACAGGCTCCTGAGTGTTAACATCTAAGCCCTTGGAATATTCTGCCAGATAAGCGTGTTTTTGTATGCCTGGGACATTGGGTCAGACCAGATAGTTTATGCTAACAATGTGATTTATGGCGAATGCCTCTATTAGTTCATCTGATGATCCTGGATCACACTGTATTACTTTACCACTGAGGGGCTGAAGGGAGACTCAGTAGCTAGGGTCAGTAACACAAATACTCCATGCCTATGTGACTGCTCCAATAAGAGTCCTGGACAAAGGCACAAATGAGCCTCCCTAACTGGAAATACTTTGTCTGTGTTGTGAAGCTTCATTTCTAGAAGAATTAAGCACTAACATATGCCAAAGGATAACTGCTGCTTATGCCTGTGTCTCATGGACTTTGCCCTGCATGCCTTTTTCCTTGCTGATGTTAATCCATATCCTTTCCCTGTAATAAATCATAACTGACTAACACAGCTTTTCCCAGTTCTGCATTTCTATAAAATCATCAAAACTGAGTGTGATCTAGGAGACTCCCTCTCTCCCCCAACATAAAACATAGGAGGAAATTTTTGTGACCTTGGGTTAGAAAACATGATAACAAACATGAGCTACAGAAAACTCAAGAAAAATATTTGATAAGTTGGACTTCATTAAAATTTGAAACATTTTGCTTCAAAAGACAACTTTAAGAAAATGCAAAGAAAAGCCACAGAATGGAAGAAAATATTTGCAATTGTATATCTGAGAATATTTGCAAATCAAATATTGGAATACAGAATACAGAAATAATTCCTATAACTCAATAACAAAAAGACAAACAATCAGAGATGGTCAAACAATTTGAAGAGACATTTTATCAAAAACAAAACAAAACAAATAAATTGCTAATAAGCACAGGAAAAATTGCTCAACATCATTTGTCTTTAAAGAAATGCAAATTAAAACTATAATGAAATACCATTGATTATAAGGTAAAAGATAGACAATACCAAGTTTTGGTGAGGATTTAGAGAAACCGGAATCTTAATACATAGTAAGTGGAAATGTAAAATGGTACAATATTCATAATATCTGTAAAGGGAAAATAATACTAATGTCCTTTAACTCATGTTGGACAATAAGATATGGTATATTCATACAGTAAATATTATTTAGCAATAAAAAGGAACAAAATATTTGTACATGCTACAATATGGATGAACCTCAAACACATTACAACTAAGTAAAAAAAGCTAAATGCAAAAGATTACATACTGTACAATTTATTTTATATGAAATAATTTATAGACAGAAAGCAGATGAGTGGTTGCCTGGGGCTGGGAATATCAGTGACAATTATTGGCATATAGCTCAAAAGACTTCTTTGAAATGATAGAAATGGTGTAAAATTATCAGTGGTTGCACAGCTATAAATTTACCAAATACTGAATTGTAGACTTATAATGGATGAATTCTATGGCTTAGAAAATTATACCTCAATTAAGCTGTGAGAAACATCTAATGGGGAAAGACGGAAAAAATAAATAATAAATAACTTACATGGTATGTAAGTATGCAATAGGTATTTTGATCAAACCCCCCTAAAAAAAACAAAACAACAACAACAACAACAACAACAACAAAAAACCTAATAAGGAGGATAAGGAACATAGGGAAAGGTGTGGAAAATTTGCAGCATTGTATAGCATAGTTAGGGTAAGACTTATAGAGAAAGGAGGTGGCCAACTTGATGTCTGGTAGAAGAGCTTGTCAGCCCAAGGAAAGAACATGAGAAAAGCTTTAAGGTGGGAGCATAGCCCCAAGTTTGAGGGACAATGAAGAGGCTAGTGTGGCTGGAAGGAGATTATTAAACAATAAACTCAGATAAATAATGGGAGCAGGAAAATATATATATATATATGGCCTTATTATCCATTGTAAGGTTTTTATTTTCAGAACAAAATAGAGAGCCCATTGGAGGATATTTAACAGAGAAGCAGCAGCATCTGCCATACAATTTAAAAGCAGGACTCTTTATGCTATGTAAAGAATGGACTTCAGGAGTGAGAGAGTAGAAGCAACAGGGAGACCAGTTAGGTAGCTACTTCGATAATCCTGGCAGTAATTTATGATGGCTTGAATCAAGGAGCGCAGATGGAGTTGTGGTGAGCGGTGACATTCTGAATAAAGCATGGAGAAAGGAATGTGAGCACCAGTTTTTCTCTTTTTAAAAGTTAATTATTATGTCAATAAAAGTTAGGAGAGAATACACCAAAATATCAATAACATTTCTTTCTGCGTGATGAAGTTATTGGTAATTTTGTGCTTCTGCATTTTCTAACTCGCCAGCTATATGTATGCACTATTTCTATAAAGCAAAAATATTTTTTTCGATCTCCAGCTATTGAACAGATCACAATGTAAACAAACTTTGTTTTTTTTGTCATATTTTTAAGTCAACACTAACATGGTTACATATACGAACGGTCATGTTAGCAGTGTAAAAAGTAGTCAGAGAAGTAACAGATTATGTTTCCTGAATACAGAGTGATAAACTCAGTTTCCCATGAACATATGGGAGCATTATTACCTAAGCAAGTTTCTTGGCATTGTATGACTCTCTCCAGAATGCCTGATGTCTAATTTCTAAAATTGATAATAAATGCAGTTTCAGTAACGATAAATTTAACTTGTATCAGTAAGGAAATTTTAGGCTATGCTAAGATAATAAACAAGCTCAACATCTTACAAATTGAAACAATGTAGGTATATTTCATATTTCACTATGTATTTAATAGAGATGTGTGAGGGCAGGGTGTCTAATAACTGTAGTCACCTAGGGAACCAGGCTGTCAGAGGCTCCATTTTGACATGGTCTATCAGGATGTAATATGTTAAAGTATGAACTAGTTCTTAAGGCATCTGCCCCCAAATGATATCGTTACATTGGTCAACACAGGTCCTATGACTACAAAAAGGTTGGGAAGTGCAATCTTATGATTTATTCAAAAGAAGGAGAAAATTAGAATAAATAACATGTTTTTTTTTCTTTTTATTCTGCAAATTTGTTCATTGGCTACAAATTGCTTTTTCAAAGAATTGAAGATGATATGATGACAGAGGTCATGATATGTATGCTGCATATCATAATTATCCATGACCTAGCTTACCCAGACCTTAAATCTGGGATTTGTGATGGCAATTATGTTATCTCCCAACAGGGGTCTCGAAACTGGGTTATATATTCCATAGAGTACACAAGGTGTGAGGTAAGAAAAGAAAATATTAGATCTTCTATTAATATTCATTTCAACATATATCCAATGAGAATATTAAACAATACTATATTATTACAGAAAGATTTTCTAATATTTACTCTTTAAGTTTACTAGTATTTAATATGTAAAAATCCTAAGTATTTCCTACATTAGATGGTCACATGACATGTATAGTCCACAATATACTGAGACAGATTGGGAATTCCAAGAAATGAGAGTTAAAAAAATTGTCCTAATTTATTCATTTACTTGCAATATTTCCATATAAAGAATTTGTATGTGTGAAATTCAGTTGATTTAATAATTATAATTTAATTTCAGAACTCTCACAAAATAGGTAATAACTTTGGAAAATGCCTACAAAGACATTTGAGAATTGAAGATTGCAGAGCCTATCAAGAAGAAATTGACAGACTTATGAAGATTATTTCAAATACAGATTGATAGCGATCAACATTAATGATACATCTGCTCTAAGTACATATTAAAAACGGTGTATAGGGCCCGGCCGAGTGGTGCATTGGTTAAGAGCTGGTTTTAGGACGCCAGCGGCCCCGTTTCGGATCCCACATATGAGGGCCAGTCACACTGCCCTCTACAGCTAACAACAGCTCCACCTGGAGCTGGGCTGTGTGATCCCGGGCGACGGCGTAGGCTGCAGCCCCTGCTGCAGTGGGCTGCCATAGGCTACAGTGAGTGGCCGGCAGCCAGCGTGAGCTGCCAATAGCCGCGGTGAGCGACATCCAGAGGCCGGCGACCGATCTGCCTCATCTGGGAAGAGCACAATGATGATACCAACATGGGCCAGTGAAGCAATGTCCTCCGCAACTAGACTGAAGAACAAAAAGAAGGCAACTTGTCTGTTCCCCTTCCCTGAATCCCCAACGCTGTTCCCCTCCCCCAATTCCCCAATTTAAAAACAAACACACAAACAAAAAAATGGTGTATATATAGTGTATGTTACACTTGTATGAAATATCTTTAAGATTAAAAACATGTGCTGAAACAAATAAAATAGAACCATGTCTTTGAGTCACGATATTACATGGTATTAAATCAATATTTTCATAAATATTAAAGTATTTAGTAATAAAAATTTAATATTTTCTATAATTTTCGGTAATATTGCTTTCACTAAACTATATTAGTAGTTGATCTATTATAATACAGTTAACTTTTATGAGAGAAAAATGGATTTTGTTATTCATAAAAATTGAAATGGTTTAAAATATTGTTACTTTTATCTTTATCCTCTTATAATTTTTATTACTGTATGTGTTTTAGAATGATCATAAATATCAGTATGAAGGATACATGAACTTTTATTTTAATTGACATGGTTTGTGATAAAATAAAATCCTGATCAATTAGATAATGGATGGGGCATTCCAGCCATGAGCTCACTCAGTGGCCAAAACTGACTTCTCAATTGTTTACTTGGAATTTCCATTTGGATAAATAACAGATATTTGTATTTAACATGTCAAAACCGAACTTTTGCTTTCCCCACCAAACCTCTTCCTCCCCTGCTCTTCACAACTCTGTCAAATGCACAAACAACTATCTAGTGGTTTTGATAAAAGTCCTAGCAATCATTCTTTGGTCTTCTCCTTCTCACACGCATATCAAACTTATTATCAAACCCTGACATTTTTACCTCCGAAGCATATCCTGAACTGGTCATGTCTCTTTAAACTATATCAAAGATAAACTATATCAAGTCACCATGATCTCTTCTCTGCATCCCTGCATGACCTCCTAATGTGTCTCATCTAGTTTTGTCCCACTGTTGCCTAATCTCCTCAGAACAGCCAATGATTTTCCTAAAATGACCATCAGGTCTTATCAACCTCCTGCCTCAAACTGCCCATAGGCAGTCCTTATAAAATCCAAACTCCTTGAAGTGCCCTTGCCCACTCCTTAAACATCTTCTCCTAGACTCTCCTTTCTGCTTTCTACATGTTTGAGGCACAAGGATGGTTTTCTCTTCCTTAAACAGACTAAGCTCTTTTTGGCCTCCAGATGTTTGTACCAGCTGATTACCCTTTCTGGCACACTCATCCCCCAGTTCTTTTCTTGGCTGATTTCTTCTAAACATTCAGGTCTTTGTGCCAGATCAGCTCTTCGGTGTGGTCTTCGCAGACCACCGTGTCGTACAGGCCTCCACCTGCTTCTCCAGCTCTACTCTGTACCGAATTCTGTAATTCTATCTAGTCTTCTAGGCTTACAGAATCTACACCTCTCCACATTCCCAGACCCATTTCCCACTGCTCTTCCAAACTCAATTATTCTACTTTTGGCCCACTGGCCTACTCTCTGCTTAATTAGATGAAAAATGTCGTTACGTGGTTTGCACTTGCTCTGTCTTTAGCAGAAATGTTCTCCTTCCAGATAAGAGCCTCATTTTCTCAATTTATGCTGGCCTCTGCTCAAATTTCATCTCATCAGAGATACCTGCTCTGATCATATCTTCCCTCTGTCTTGCTTTACTTGTTATCTATTTACTTCTTCATGGCACTTGGATATATTTTAAATCTATAATTTGTTTTTCATTTGTCTCATGCACTGGAATTTAAGCTTCAATATAAGCTTTCTTTTCCCACTATGATTCTAGCCTCTTGAACACTGCCTGATAATGTATTATTATAATTTACATAAGCTGTTCCATGCTAAGGCTTACTTAATATTTGTGTGTAAAATATGCCACTATGATCATTTTCATATAATCATTAGTTTTGTATATTATAAATATATTGAAGTTAATGCCTAGATGTCAGATGCTTATGCACATGTTGTATGTTTATGTATGTTTCCCAGTTGATATCTAGAAAGTCTGTAATGGTTTACATACCCAGCCCCTGTGCTTCTCCTCATTTCTGCACATTCATGCCTACACTGGATTTTGTGAATCTTTTTGAGATCTGTGACCTAAAAAGTGGTTAAGAGTGATTTATTGCTTTATTTGCATTTTATTGTTAGTAAATTTGAAAATTGTTATATATAATTATGGCATGTGAACTGTCTTTTATATCTTTTTCCCGTTTTAAAATTTTACATTTATTTTTGTTTATTGTTAGTTGATAATTCTTTATACACTTAGATATTTACATTCTGTCTGCTGTATCTATTATGAATATTTTCCCATTTTGTAGTTTGACTTTCATCCACATTTATGTATCTTATTTTCTTTTTTTCAATGAGGAGTTTTTCTATTTCATAAGTTCAATGTTTTCACTTTTAAAGTACCTAGTTGAATATTTTTCTATGGTTTTTTTAAATGTTTTTATTGTTAATGTGTTAATTTTTAACATTTTTTTTACATATTTATTTTATGTTGGTGTATATAACAGTAGTAGAATTCAAATTAGTTTTATTTTACCTTTTAGAAATGGTTACTTAGTTGACCCTATGATGTACCAGTATTAATGTACTCATAATAATAACACTACAAGGTTTCTATGAGCCAGTCATTTTGCTCAATATTTTATATACAATAGCTGAATTAATCTTCACATCAACCTTAAGGGTTATGATAAAGCCTATTTTTCTTGAGAGGGACAAAGCAAATGTTGAATGTTGTAAGTTGGCCATGGAACCATGTCTTATTGCAACAGCCAGGAGACAGGAACCTGAGTTTATAACCCACAGTCCCATGCTACATATCAATAGAGCAATTTAATAAGTGCTTGAGCAACATTTTATTTATAGTCATACTGCCTACTATCCCTGTGCTTATAAATTGGGAGCATTCAATCTAGTACCACAGAACCTTACCTGACTTCATATCAGCTTTCTCAAATTCCCTCCAACCTAACTGTCCCCAAAAATCTGTCATGGAGTCATCACCACAGAGTGGGTGAAACCTGGCTCCACTGGCTCCACTAATAACAAGACGCAGAAAGAAGATGAATATATTTTCCTGCACTTTAAACAAGAGACACCAAAATATTGGAGAAAAATTCTTAGAAAAAGATATTCCAAAAGAAAACTGGACTACAATATTATTATTTGACAAAAGAGAACTTAATGAAATAATCATATAGAAAAAAAGATGATAATAGAGGGGATAAAACCTCATTAACATAAGCACATACAAAAACTCAACCTCAAAAATATGATCAAACAAAAGTCAGAAATGAGGAGGGAACTAGATAAATGAACAACAATTGGAGGATTTGTTGTTGTTGTTCACATAGCCCTCTCAGAAAATTATAAGCAAAGAAGACAAAAAACAGGCAGTAAGAGCAAGGTGTGAACAAAAGAATTAAAAACTCAAGTGATTTGGGATATATGGAGAGATATCATACCAAACAACAAAATAGATGGTTTATTTGACCATCTATGAAATATTTTCAAAGTAGGACATGATTCATGCCATAAAGTAAAGGAAGCCCCAATCAATTCAAAAAAGAAAAAAACAGTATGATACAAACTATTGTTCTTTAACAACATACAATAAAATTACCAATTAAAAGAAAAAGAATAGCTAAAGGAAATCCCATGTTATCAGTAAATGAATAAAACAAATAGCGATTTGATTGGAAAAGAATAAATGGTACTCTAAAGTGAGTAATACAGAAAAAAACTACACAGCAAAATTATGGGAAACAGTTAAAGAAGTAGTTAGAGGAAAAAATATAGTTTTAAACACATTTATCAATAATCAAGAAATGCTTTTTAAATGATGCCTATTTAATCCAGAAAGCAAGAAAAGGAGCAAGGAAGCAAACAGAGAAACAAAATAAAGTAATGAATATCAAGTTAGAAATCAAGGTAAGAAGTACAACAATAGAGAATATTAACAAAACTAAATTCTGATTTTCCTTTAAAAAATTCCATGTGTAGTAGTAGTTCTTACAAGAGAATTCTACCAAATTTTAAAGAAGGGCTTATAAAATATATATATTTTAGCAAGCTAGTGTAATTTCTAGCTGAGTGTATTAGATCATTTCAGATGAGTCTATTAGATCATTTGATGAGTCTATTAGATCATTTCAATTATGATTAAATGCCAAATTCTTAAATATAATAAATATCAAACTCCTACATTATATTTTGTATGTATATATACACACATATATAATGAAATAATTCTTCAACTCAAAAACCTTTAAAAGTAATTTACATTGACAGACTAGAGAAACAGAGCACATTATTACCTTAATCGATGATAAAAAAAAAGTGTTAATTATGTTCAATACCTATTTGTTATGAAAACACCTAGTAAGCAAGGGACAGATGGGAATTTCATTTATTTAGTAAAGGTTAAATGCCAATTTTAGAACATCATACTTAATAGAGGAATCTTAGATGCATTTTCTTTATGATTAGGAATAAGATGAAGATTCCCATTATTGATTAATATGGTACTGGCCTAAACTATAAAGGTAAGAAAAAAATAGTTGTAAGACATAGTAATGAAAAGATACAGCTCTTGATATTCCCTAATAACATCATATACAGAGGTTGCCAAAAGACTGTATACATATTTTAAGAAAGGAAAAAACTGTATTAAAATTGTAATAGTCAATATATACTGATAACAAAAGATGAATACAAATCATGTGTATACCTTTTTTTTTGGCACCCCCAGTATATTTAGGAAAACAAATTAAATACAAAAGATAAATTATTAGAATTAATAAGAGAGTTCATCAGTACTGCTAGTATCTACTTGCATTTCCAACTTTAGTGATAACCAATGACAAAAACAGAGTAATATGATTATCAGTCAACATAGCAATATATATATATATATATATATATATATATATATATATATATATATATATACAGGTGTGTATGTGTGTGCATTCTAAGAACTTGCCTAAGATATGCAAGATACCTATGGGGACATTTTATTAAACTCTATTACATTATCTTGAAAATGAGTTTTTCTTACTTTCATTTGTTTGTTTTAATGAGAGATAAACTGTGCTCATGGATAGGAAGACTTCATTACTTTAAAAATTGAAGTCACAATTTAAAAATTGCTACATTAGAAATTCCATTTCAGAATGGCTTCATTTGGAATTCTACTAAATATTTAACCAAGTAGTACATCAAATTTGCATATCATCTTTAGAAGAACAGAAAAAGAGTCTACCTAAGAAGTTCCATAAGTTCAATATAACTCAATACAAAATCCTGGCTAGGAAATTACAAGAAATAAAAATTTTAAGTCAATTTCATTCCCTAAAAGAGATACAAAAATCCTTAAAAAAAAAAAAAAAAGGAAAAAAACTGGTAAACAACATTCTCTGTTATATGACCAAATTGGTTTTATTCTACAAGTGAAAGCCTTGTTTAACTTTTTTTAAAAATCAAAGTAATACATATATAATCATCACAAAAGTTACAAAAATAATATTTGAGAAACACATTCACAAATTTTCTTTAAAAAAATCTATATGAAAATTAGAAACTATTTTAACTTAAACTTTATATTTAAAGATAAATTAGTGACACTTTCTCTCTGTGGTTATGAATGAGAATAGAAAATCATTTATCAGTACTCTTATTCCAAATTATAATAGAAGCACTAGCCAGTTCTTTAACTGAAGAAAAACAAATAGTATAATTATTGAAAATAATAAATAGATCTATCAAGAGTCACAGAAACCACGAATGTGTATGTAACATATCCAAACTAATCTAAAGATATATTCTTACAATTCAACAAAAAGAACAAAAAGGAAATGAAAGCTTTAAAAGATACTATTTATAATGAAATGAAAAATAAAAAGCAGATAATTAAGAATTAATCTGAAAAAGAATTAATCTGAAAAAGCAAGAAATCCACAAAAAAATAATTTTAAAATGAGAAGAAATCTATGTAACTGGATGACTATATGAGGTCCATGGATCAGAAGACAATTTAAAATGATGCCAGTTCTCTCCAAACCAGTGCACTGGTAATCAAAATGTCAAGGGGGCGTTTGTGGAAGAAGATAAGTGAATTCTAAAATGTATATGAAAATTCAAGCTGCCAAACTTGAAGGAGATTAATAAATTGAGATAACTTATTACATAGTAGCAGGGAACTAGCAGTTCTCTAATTTTACGGATGTCATAATCGTCAGGGAGATTTTTAAAAGCCTAATGATGATGCCTTATTCCTACCTAATTAAATTCTTACCTTTTGTGGATAGACCCAGACATCTACATTTTAGTGCTTCCCAGATGTTTCTAATGTGCCACCAAGTTTAGGGGCTCTGCAGCATATTAGCCTATATAACATAATCTACCTTATATTGGAGCGAAACTACATTATTTAAGACAGAGTGAAATTAGCATAAGAATAGCATTTACATGAATGGAACAGAATAGATGCTGTGGAAAGAGACCCAGACATGTATGGTCACTGCCTGTGACTAATGTAACACAGTAAGAGAGAAGAAAAAAGGAAGCTTTTCAATAAAAGTCACTGCACCAATTGACTCCCTAAAAGAAAAAATAAACATTGATCTCAACCTCAAACTGTATTAAAAAATATCAGTTCTAGGTAGATTGTAGATCTTAAGGAGAGAGTAAACAAATAGAATCTCTAGAAGGAACATAAGAGAATATCTTCACGCATTTAGGGTGAGAAAAAATTTCTTTGCAAACACATAAAAAAGAAAATAATTATAAACTGACTACATTAGCACTAAAATTAAAACTTTCAAACAACAAAAGATATCATTTAAACATGAAATATTAAGCTATAGACTAATAGAGGACATTTGCAATACAGGTAACTGACAAAGGGACAAGAACCACAAAATATGTGTGTGTGTGTGTGTGTGTATACACACACATATACATAAATATATATTTTGTCCAACCAATACTAAAAGTGTATAAAATTTAATAGAGAAATGAGCAAGACTAAAATTATGAAAATTTATAATATAAAGTGCTGCCAAGGACATAGATTAATTGGAGCTTTCCTAAACTGCTGGTGGGAATGTAAATTGGTATAACTACTAGGGAAACTTGTTTTTCATTAATCACCAAGGCTGAGCATACACATACCATATGACATGTCAATTTCACATATTTATTTACCCAACTGAATGCATATACATGTGAACATACATGTACAAGAATGTTTATAACAATGTTACTGGTAACAACTCCAAACTGAAAATAATTCAAATGTCCATTAGTAATAGAATGGACAAATAAATTACGGTATATTCATCTAGTGGAATACTTTGCACACTGAGATGAACACACTGGAGAGAATATTATGGATTAATTTTACAAAGATTATGTTGAACATATATGCCAACTAGCAAAGAATATGTGCTATAATTTTCCATTTATGAAAAAATCTGTAAATGGACAAAAGTCATGACAGTGGTAACTTTTAGGGAAGAAGATAGATAATGACTGAGAAAGGGCACCAGATGAGATCTAAAATACTTTTAATTTTTATTTCCTGACCAGTGTGATGGTTATATAAATGTGTTTACTTTGTGAAAATTCATCTATAGATATACACTTTTTTCTCTTAATTGAAATATGACATAGTATTAAAGGATGAAGACGGTCTGAACACATGGAGAAACACACAATGTTGTTTTGTAAGACAATATAAAAAATGTCAATTCTTCCCAAGTTAATCTATAAAATCAACAAAATCCAATACAAATTCTAGTTGAATTTCTTAAGTAAATAACTGATTTCTTTAAAAATGTATTTGAAAGGTCTATGAATAGCTAAGTCAACATATTAGAAAAAAAGAACACAGACAAATGATTGGTCCATACATAAACTATATATTAATATGCATTCAGGAGCCATAGTTACAAAAATGGGATGATTATGGCACAATCAAAAAAAAATAGACTAATGCAATAGAAGAGGCAGACTAATCCAGATGCAAGCTTATAATATGACTTAAGCGCAGCAGCACAAATCAATGGAGAAAGGATGGTAGCTTAGGAAATGGTGCTGGGAAATCAGGTTTGTTATACAGACAAAACTGAAATTGGATCCCTCTGAACCTCATAGAAAAGTATCCTCCAAATGGATTAAAACTAAATGTGAAATATAAAACTCTAAAGTTGATATAAAATAATTTAGGAAAATATCTTTGTAACCTGGACATAAAGGACTTCCTATGCAAAGCCTCAATAACACGAACCATAAGACAAAAATGATGTGGGCTGGCTTATCAACAAAGATATATTTTATAATTTTGTATACATGAAAAAATATGAAAAAACTTCAAATAATCAATTTACAAATAAATTAAACAAAACCCAATATTAAGCTGATGGCAGCATGCATCAACAGGTAAGTATGTGTGCGTGTGCATGCATGTGTGTGTGTGTGTGTGCGCGCGCGTGTGTGTGTGTGTGTGTGTGTGTGTGTGTTGGATCTGGTATTTGTCAACCTTTGTTTTATTTCATAATATAAAATCTAAACCGTTCTTTTGTCGATGAACGGGAAATATTTGCCTGCCAACAGTTTTTTTAAGTTCTTTCCCCAGAAGTATTTCTGTATCTAATTCTACTACTGCCTCAATTTGACCACTCTTGTGACCAGAGATGTATATTTGCCTAGAAAATAAGTCTTTGCGTGCATTCAAGCTAACTGCTTAAAGATTCTAGAGTATATATTATCGGCTTTAACATTCTTTTATCAAATTAAGTTATATAAATATAAATATATATTTAAGATATAACATATTAAGTTATATCAAGAAACACTATTCAATCATAATTGAATTCTGACTTTTCAACATTGATTCTTAAAAATTATCTTGAGATTGGTAGATATTAATTTCTATACTTTCAAATAAGAGTGTAATTATTTAAATTATTAGGAGACAGGCCCCTACAGAAAAAGTATGAGAAGCATTGACATAGGCAACATTGAGAAGTGGTTAAGAGTTTGGTGATATTTTTTTCTAAACACTGTCCTTTGAATACTTTCTTTTGTTTTAGAAAAACTAAATTTTATTTTTTATATTCTAGAAATATAAATATGGATAAGTTTCACTCTGCATTGAAATCAATTTCAAAGAAAAGGCAGAAATAATTCACCATTCACGTTGAACTATTTAAAGGCCTCTAGATAGCTCAAGAACCTTCATTCAGTACCTTGCCCCTATTCACCCGAGTCTTATCTAATTTCTCTCTTCTCCAAAAATCTTGGGTCTTGACCACTGGTTATTGAATTACATATTTTCTTTTACAATCACCTTTCCTTTAACAGCACTTATACCCGCATATGTTCTTTATAATTTTCTCTGCCAATCCCCAAGAGTACATACTTTATAAGCATTGCTAGCCAGCCAAGAGATAGGAGGGTGCTTACCTTCGCAATAGATGCCAGACTGGATTTCTAGGACCCTGGGGAGGGTCCTGAGATCAAGAGAGTGGACATATTCTTCCAGTGATAATGCCATTGCTCAGGCTCGGGTCTTGTGCAGACGTGGCACTTACAGAAGCTTGTGGCTTCTGGTTGTCACTTGACTGCAGTTGCAGACCCTGCTCATCATTCCTCCCTGACAGGCAGGGATGTCACACTAGAGCCCAGCTGGGGTGCAGTAGCTCTGTGAGGGGAGGACAGAGATCAGGGAGGAAGGAGGCAGGGGATAAAAGGTGTTAGAGCTCTTTCTGTTCTGGTTGTGGCTTCATTTCCTTCTGACACTGAAGTAGAACAGGATGGGGGTGGGGTGAGCATGTCTGAACAGACTTTGCCCCAAAAATGAGAGTTGATAAGTAGCTTGCTGCCTGTTGCCAGTTCAGTGTGCATCTACTGCAGGGGCTAGATGGGGGTCAGAATTGTCTGTGGTTTGTTGACCAGAAAAGAACAGGAATTTAGGACTCAAGTCTAATCTTACAAATGGCACCGTGTGAATGCTTTATCTCTTCAGTTCATTTCTAAAGTTTAGCTTTATGCTTTATCTGCATACGCAGTACTTTTATATTAAATTTGGTTCTGAAAGTGCTTTGTGTCAGCTCATTTCAGAAATCTGATACTCTGGAGAGAGAGAGGATCGAAACCACTTTTTATTCTTCCACATTAAAAATTTTGCTGAATCTTAAAGGAGGGTGGGGAGGGGTGAAGTATGCAAAGTGATACAGTAAATTAATTCTGTAAGTTAATAGGAAATTTCTAATTGCCACACTATAGTGAAAATATCTAAATCCATTGTTAGCAAACCTGTTTCCTGGGTTTAGTTCTGCGTTTGATCTATCAGTTACTTTAGCTTTGTCTTTGTTCCTCGTTTGTCTCATGTATCAAATGGTGAAAATGCAAAGAGTCAAGTAAGCTGTACAATTTCTTCCCTGGCTAAAATTCTATAATTCTGATCTTGTGGTCCAAATTTAGGGAGGAAGTGGTCCAAAGTTAAAGGGAGCAAGAGAAGCCCCATGAAAAGAAATCTTAACAATTCTGCCCCTCTCTATTCTCTGCATTTAGCTGAAACAATGTTTTAGAGCTAGAATATACAATTCAAGGTGATATTTTCTAAGTCCCCTTTAGGGTGACTAAAGGAAGACTGGTTGGTATATCTACAATCTGCACATTCTCCTTATAAATTGGACTCCAGGCTCCCTATCTAGAAACTGTTTCAGCCTTAAGCCACAGAAACCATAGCCAGATGGAGAGGATCAGGTCTCATCCCACTTCTACCATATCCTTCATGTAAATGGCCTAAGGATAAAAATATTGCCTTATTTTGATATAGAGCTTATAAGACTTTTAGCTCTTATGATTGTATCAGATACTTACAGTAATCTGCCAGGCTTCATTTCTTTTTTTACATGACTAGAATTTATGGGGTCACATAATAGTTTTTTCACAAGTAGCTTTTGCTTCCTCAGTTGCAATTTTTTTGCCCCCAAATCTCCCAAACTTGATCGTTCTGCTTTCTGCACCCCTTGTCCAAAGCTTAGCCTCCTCAACTGACAGCAAACATTGTTTACAGCCTAACAGCACATGTCACATGGTTGAATATGTGAAAAAGGCTGCTGTGTGATGCTCCTTAAAAATCAATCATCTGTCAGAATTGGTGCCACAACAAACTTCATTGGATGTCTAATCCAAAGTGGACTTTGCTTGATTTTTTTATCTTAGCATTGCCAAGTTAACTTTTTATCCTACTAGTCAAAGAAGTAATTTCAAAATATCACCAATATTTTACAACTATCTGTTATTCCTGCTTCCGCTCTTTCAACAGATGATCCTCCCTTTGTGTTACAATCTGCTCCACTTGTATGCACAGTCTTAGTAAATGACACTACCGTTCTCTTAGTCTCCCAAGCCAGAAGGCTGTGTCGTGGGAGATGCCATCTCTAGTCTCCAAATCCCTCATGCACTATGCATGGCAATACTTCATATCACTCACTCTGTTCTTGCTCTCTTTCCCTACCATTTCCACTTTACCCCAGATCATAATCACTTCTGGCACTGTAGGTAAAGAAATCCTCATGTGAATGCCAAGGTAATATCGACAAATATAAATATTGGGAGGGTACTTGAACTAACAGGTAGTAAAGTGAATTATTAAATTTCAGTTATTGAAATAGGAGACTGCAAGTGTAATAACAGACTAATGAGAGCTCAGAAAGAAACCAGAATATAGATCAATCATTTACCATATGAAAAAGGTGAAATTCCAAAGCAGGGAAGAATATTTTATTCAATAAATGTGACCAACTTTCCTACTAAGAACAACTCAAAAAGTGGATGATTTTTTAATACATCTGTTTTCAGGAACAGGAGAACTATCAGGGCAGCTGGGACCTGAGGCCAATATCCTGAAAAGTGGGGAAACAAGGAGGTAAACCCAGTATTATGCACTCCTTTTCTTCTCAATGCATTTGTAGAATAGTAATTAGCACCTAGAGAGAGGCTGAAAAGCAGAGAAGTTGTAGTTAAGGAAGAGCGATGCCAATTGGAGTTTTCAGCAGTTTCACATAGCTAGGGAGACAAAAAATGGAATTTAGTGCTATCAAGCATGCAGGGAAACTCAGAGAAATGAGTTGCTCAGCACTACTTATCCCCTTCAGAGTTTTGCCCATTCAAAAGTTGATTGCATGAGACACCAGTTAGAAAGTGATTGATAAGAAGCTGAAGAAGCCAAGCAGTGCTTTTCAGCAGCCTGGGGTGGGGTTGGGAGGGTGCTCCAGCACATGCCTCATGCTTTCAGATGGGGCCTTTGAAGGCCACTTTCTAAAAGAAAGGGTTAACTGTAACTAGAACAGGCCTTACAAATATTGAAGCCCAGACAAAAATCAACTCAGTCCCTGATTGGATTAAGATGACCTGCCCCATTTTAGCTGCCAGACAAAAGTAAAAGTAAATCCTGCCATTGGGGAAAAGCAACCAGAACTTCTATAACTTTAAACACAATGTCTAGGATTTTAATAATGATAAGAAAAAGCTCAGGCATGGAATTATTATGTATGCAATTTAAAATAGTTTTGATTTACATGTTCAAAACTAGAGGACAACAAGGAGAATTTCAGAATATACCTGCCATTAATAAAAGTACCAATGAAAATTCTAGAGATGAAAAATACAAGAACTGAAATTAAAAATTCACTAGTTGGATTTAACATCTGATTGGATATATAGTAAGAGAAGACTGTTGAACTGGAAATAGGAGAGTAGAAAATATCTACTCTTTATTTGCAGAGATAAAAAGAATTCAACATTAAGCGTAGAATATAAGGGACATTTCAGCCATAGTGAAAGGTCTTTGTTTATGTGTACATTGAGTATTAACATGAAAGGAGAAGAATAGAGGGAGAAGCAATATCTCAAGAGATTATGGCTGAAGGGTTTCCAAAGGTGAAAAACAGACATCAATTCAACATAGATTCATTCAACAGTTGCCAAGAAAATTAGAAGGGTAAATACAAAGAAAGCATTCCAAAGAACACCATACTAAAACTTAAAAACCAAAGTCAAAGAAAGTATCTTAAATGCATTCTGAGGGGAAAATAATTATCACCTTCGAAGGAACAAAATAAGACTACTGTACAGCTAACTTATTAACAAAAAATAATAAAGGCAGAATGCAATGGAATAGCATTATTAAAATAATGTTATTTTAATATAATAACTACTGAAAGATATTAAGTACCAATTCAAAATTCTACATTATTCAGAAAAAATAACCAATAAAAATAAAGGCAAAATAACCATATTTTCAGACAAAAACTAAAAAAATTTGTCATCGGTAAACCTGCACTTAAAACAATTTGAAAAGGTATTTCTCAGGCAAAAGGGAAATAATTTCAGACAGAAAGGCAAAAATTTAGGAAGAAATAAGGAAGGCAAATATGGGTAAATTGAATAAGTATTGACTGTACAAAACAATAATTTTAATGGTTTAAAGAGTTTAAAGTATATGCAAACTATATATATAGTTCATGCAATATATTGCAATATGTAATAATAATGCGAAAGACAGAATATTAAATGAGTTAAAATGTTCTAAGGTTCTAGCTATCTAAAGGAGCTATAAAAGTAATCATTAGCATTAGACAAATAAATAAAACTGCATTTTATAATTTCTAGGAAAACCACTAAAATATAGTAAATGAAATAATTAAATTAATTTTTGATTAATCAAAAACTCAAGGAAAGAAAGAAAAAGGACCCCAAAAGAGCTAGCAAATGCTAAAATGGTAGACAAATGAAAATATTTTCTTTGTTGAATTAATCTAAATTAAATAAATGTACAAATAAACATTAAATAATTTAATAGTCCAAGTAAAAACCTATTATTGGCAAATTGCATTTTAAAAAGTAAGTATATGTTGCTTTAAAAAGGTACACCTTAATTATAAGTACATAGAAAGTCTGAAAGGAAAAGGGTGGGAAAAGATACACCAGGAAAATATTAAGCAAAAGAAAGCTCATGAAACTACATCAATATCAGATAAAGTTGATTTAAAGATAAGAGACATTATTAGAGATTAAAAACCACATTTAATAATGAAAAAGTGGTCAATTTATAGGGAAGACATGACAGCTTTAAATCTGTATGCACCCACCAACATAGATTCAAAATAGGTAAGGATAAATTAACCAAATGAAAACAAGCAATAGAATCCACAATCAGAGTAAGAAACATTTGCATATATACTCAATGGCTGATGAGACACCCAAATATTTAATCCTTAAAAAAATCCTTACGGCTGAGAGTGTAGTATATCATCACCCTATATACTATGAATTGATGTGATCTATATTAAAATTAATTTGATCTAGTAATTTTACATTTAAACATAATCAGATATACACAAAGATATATTTATATCATTAGTTAAAGCATTTATTACTTTTAATGGTAAAATAAAGGAAAGCAATCTAAAGTACAAGAATGAGATTATTTACATCAATTATCCACAAGATTATATGCTATGTTGCCACTAAAAATGCATTTTCAAAGAAAAAATTGTTGACATGAGAAAAATGCTAAAAATATGTTTAAAATTGAGGATAGAGAAGCAGCATAGTAAATGAGCTCTAGAATAGCTATCAAATTTTATAGTTTCAATGCATATGTTTTTATTTAAAAATTTTAAAATATTAAAAGTTGATGAAATATTTTTTCTCTTGAACAAATAGAGATTACTTTATAATTCTGTAATTTCTAGCATGTTCTTTGCACTGTTTTCACCCAAAATACCTATGACCCTATTTGCTTTATTATATCTGTGGACATTGTTCATTCCTTATCTAGCCTTCATATTCTTGGTCATTCACTTTTCCTTGAACTACTCTCTTTACTAGTCTTCACTAATTTTTTTTCCCCTATTTTTCTACATGCTCCTTCTTTGTCAAATTTGCAAATTTTTTTTTTGTATACCTTTTAAATATTGTTATGTCCTCACTCACATTTGTCTTGGATATTCAAATACAATTTCTATCTTAAAAGTAATGTAATTGTGGGCCGGCCGAGTGGCACGGTGGTTAAGCACTGGCCTTGGAAGCCAGTGGCCCTGGTTCGGGTCCCACATATGAGGGCCAGTGACACTGCCATCAAAAAAAAAAAAAGTAATGTAATTACTTTGTTCATTTATTCTATACTTTAGATTACACATATAAGTGAGATCATATGGTATTTGTCTTTCCCTGTCTGACTTATTTCATTTAGCATATCCTACGGACTTGTCTTATTAGGGAGACCACTTTATGGATGGTGTAGATGCCTGACTACTGCATTGTAAACCTGAAGCTGAAGCTGAATAATAATACTATTGGTCACAGGATGTGTATGTAGTACAGCATAGGGAATAGAGTTAATGGAGTTGTAACAGCTATATACGATGTCAGAGGGTTAGTAGATTGGAGGAGGGGCGTACTCACTTTGTGAGGGGTGTAAATGTCTATTACATTGTTTAGTACACCTGAAACTAAAAACAAACAAACAAACAAAATTAATGTGAAAGGTTCATAAAGCACTGAAAGTGCTGAGTTCAAGTAAACAAGGCTGTCGCCTCTCCAGCCAGTTGTCAAGAAAGAATATAAGCCTGATGGTGCCTAGTTTTCCAAAATTTTCAAGACAAACTTAAAATGATGTTTTTCTTGTGATATTACCTTTATATTTTTGCAACTATTTCTGATTTTTTTAAATGATGGCCAAATTATTATTTTTATGTGAAATGACCTGATCTTTACGAAATGTTTACAACTTACTCTCAGCGGAAAAAAAATGCTGGCCAAAAGTAAATCAATCAAACAGCTGTCCATTATGACTTCTGACCTGTACCTGTATGATGGTGTCTTCTAAATCTGTTTCTCTGGTTCGAACTCTTTTTTATCCAGACCTGTATACAACCTTTGGATATTTTTCAAACCTTAAATTCAACCATCCCAAAATTAAATATTTCATTCCTTCTGCTTCCCTCACTCCTACCTCCGCACACCATACACACAAACACTATCTATCCCCTCTTCTTATATTCTCTATCTCAGTAAATAGCACCACCCTCCATATAACTTTCCAAGCCAGAATCCTGGGGTTTATTCACAGAATCCTGGGGTTATGACACTTGCCTCTCTGCTATCCCCTCTGACAATCACTGAGGAAATTCAGGTCTATTGCTGGAACATTCTCAAATCTTCTACCTCTCCCCAAGCCTACTGTTCCTATGTAATGAAGGTCACCACCACCTCTTGCCTATAAACATAAAATTAAAACAAACAAACAAACAAAAACCTCCTTCCTCACCATGAGACCTCAGTAATCTTTCTGATATATGAATCTGACCAAGTCATTTGCCCCTTATTAAAACTTTTCAGCAGTGGTTATTTATTTTTCAGTGGTTATTGCCTAGAGTTGCTCCATTGCAATCAATAAATCAAAAGTTACAGAAACTCAAGTCAGCCTACTCATCACAAACTGCGGCCCAAACTGACCCCTTTATGTCTAACATCCTGTGCTTGATATTAGGTCTTTTCTTTTAGGAAAAGGAAAAAATACATAAATACTTGTGATGAAAGCTTTTGTTCTCAGCTAAGCCTCACCAAATGTTTAAGGGCATGTCTCTCAGAAAGATGCATTTCACATTATTTCAATAATTCAAATATGCTTTAAAAGTTCCTGTTGAGATAAATCTCTGTTCCTGTTGAGAAAACTCTTGAACTCGCTCCTCAATGCTTTTACTAAAGAACTGAGATGGACCTGCCTATTAAGCCACCTCAAGGGAGATGATGGAGTTACAGTTAGTGTCATCATTTCCAATGATTTCTGCCCTAACTGAAGTAATATTGGAAAAAAGGAGAAAAAGAAAAATATAAAGAAAAATTAGAAACAAGCTTTGCATAAGATGCCCATTCCTTTGCTAATCTCTCTGTAGCTACTTACCTAAAAACTGAGCAGAACTAGATGAACATAAAAAATAAATAAAATAAAATAATAAAAACAAAACAAAAACTCACTGCATAAACTACAAATCAGGGATTTAAAACCAATATTTTAATATGTGGACATGACATAATATTTCTTTGAATAAAGACTAAACTTAGAGATCATTTTGACTGGTATCTAAGTCTCTTCATTTTCTCCTCATTGTTTATTTCTGAAAAAAAAAAAAAAAATTAGGCCTTCCTTAGAAAATAGAACTCACTCCCTAATTTTGGCTTAACCAAAATATGGAATTTATTGTTTCAAGTCACAGATAAGTTATAATAAGAAGGAATCCTAGCAACAGGATAAAATGATTCTGAGAAATCGCACCATATCATCAGGGCATCAGACTTAGCGGCATGGGTTGCATTTCAGAGACATCATACTGTTGTGATGGCTCCTAGCAACTCAAGATTTATGTCTTCAGAGATTCAAGTGCAATGGAAGGAGACTACCTTCTTGTTATTCCAGGAAAAGTCTCAGGATAAGCTCTGAATGCTTCAACTTGGATCACATGTCCATCTCTCACCCAATCACTGCAAAGGAGGAAATGGAATATGCTTGTTGCCAAGGTCAGGTTCATATGCTCTACTTTGGAGTTTGTAGGCTGTTGCCCAGCTAAATCACAAAAATAGGTTTGGGAGAGGAGACATCTCAAAGGAAACTCAGTGTACTATTACCAAAAAAGGAGAAATCAGCATTTTATAGGCAAAATCGTAATATGCCTACTGTAAGTGTTCACAGGGCTACATGGCTCCCTATTTGCAGTGACTGATCACCTCGCTCTTCCTTCTCCAACTAGAGAGGTAATTATGTACATTCTTAATTTGTAAGCATGAGTATGAACTATTTTAAAAATTCAGAAAGGAAATTAAAACCTGCTGTAAAGCAACTTACTTATCTTGTCAAAATCTACATGGGCATATCTTGAAAGGATTGCCCAATCAAAATTTCTCACCTTTCCCCTGTGACTTTGTATAACCTGTTTGTGCCTTCATTGTGGCCCTATTTTCAAAGAAATTTGTGCCTCCTAGCATTTTTATTTTCCTTTTGATGGGAACACACAGGAGGAACACCAAACCAGGGACTTGAGTTAAGGATGGGTTTCCCTAGGAAGAGTATCACTGATGTTAATCTTATAGTGTAAAAGGCGGTTAGGAAGCTAAACTTGCTCACCTTGTGGAGGCTTTATTGAAATAGAGGGACTTTTTTTACATGTGGCTCTGCCTATTTCCAGGTAGTGCAGAGCAGGGGCATAGGTTGATATATGCATCTTGCAAACAGGAATGATGAAAATGTTGGCATCATCATATGAATCCTGCTCTGATATTTTTTTCTTGTCATAAAACTCACACCCTTTCCTCAGAACTGTAATGATTGATCAAAAATAAAATCCCTTCACTCAGAAAAAGATTTTCTTTTTCCAAATAGTGGAGATTCTGTGATATAATTCTAACATTTTCTTCTGATATCTCTGTAGCATTATTTAAAAATTAACTGCAATATGCCTGTAAAAAATATATTCCCACTTTAACTGTTTCTATCTCTTTTTCACATATTTGTGATATATGAAAGATAATCAAGGATGTCATCTACATTTCATTGTGATAACATCTTAGAATCTCTGAGAAACATTTCAGTCCTATGCATTAATAAAAATAAATTTAAAAAATTTTAAAATAATTTTCCAATACTAACGAAACACTAATAAATTTCCAACCTCTTTAAAAAATTAGGGCGTATACAGAGGGTGCCAAAAAAAAGGTATACACATTTTAAGAAAGGAAAAAAAAAACTATTAAAATTGTAATACTCAATATATATATCAATAACAAAATATGAATACAAGTCACAATTGACTTCTGCAATTACAAGAGGGGCTCAAAGTGGTTATCATCAGTGTCCAGACACTTCTGATTATGGTGAGTTACTGCTTGAACAACGGTGACCAAAGTGTCCACTTGTATACATTTTTTTGGCATCCCCGATATTTTTGAATTCAGAATTAAAAATAAAATATGTTAAATATAAAATATATTATAAAAATAAAATATATTATTAAACTAAAATATTTAAATATATGTTAAATGTAAATTATTTAGTTTGGCAAATTTAAGTTAGGCTATGTATTTCTTTGTAACCCATGTCAGCTACTTGAGCAATAGACTTTTTGTTCAACCTGAAGATGTAAATATGAACCTGTCCATTTTAAACAACTTTTATTCACCTGGTGCCACCGGATTGAATCAGGCTGGGAGGCACTAGGTGAACAAAGCTCTGTAATATTGATAGCAAATTGATTATGGTGAAAGTGATAGAGCAACAAAAACAAACATGCCAATTTAATATATATATATATATATATATATATATATATATATATATATATATATATATATATATATATATATTTACAGGGGAGAGAAAAGTGATGCAGCTTGGTCAGGATTCCCAGTTCCTGAAGTATTTTGATAACTGAAGAAAAAATATACTTTGCTCACCTGGCAGGTTAAGCAATACACGGCTGAGGTAGTTGTGTCCCTCCAAGTTCCTCAATCTTACAAACTAAACACATGGTGCACATCTGACTGAGATCATTTTTAAAATTGGAAGAGTTATAGACTTAGTGACAAGAAAACCTGGGGCAGGAACTACTAATGTAATGAAGCCAATCTGTTGAGAAACTATATCCTCCCACTTCAGTACCTTCCCCACCCAGCCAAGTAAAAACCTCAAAGAAAAGGACTGAAAAGCTTAGCAATGAGAGCAATTTACAGATTCACTTTTAGAAAAAGAATGGCTTTAGATTTCATTGCTTTCTAGTGTATTCAATTTCTTTTCTTTTTCCTTTTTTTTTTTGTATACATGAAATAGCCAAGAATACACAAAGTTAAAAAGGCTTGTTATAGATGATGATTTTTCATGAAGATTTACAGTCAGTTCAGATTACCTTCTCAGTGACTGTGTTTTCCAATTAAACTCTAAAAGCACTGCAACCAGCCTCATCACTTTGTGAGCTTATTGTTTTAGAAGATGTATTTATTTCATTCTCAAGAATCATAAATGTATCTTCAAGTTTGTTATCAGTAAAGAAAGCTCTTGATATCATAAACAGTTACAACCTCATTATATAACTATTTGCTTCTGATGGTACGTATTAAAAATTGATTTAATATTTTTATGTATTTCCTGCACCACCATTTCCATAATAAAACTGTATGCATAGAATAAGTCACTGGAGAACCTTTTCCTATGATCATCGTGCCTCAAAGATCATTAGAGGGTTACACATTTGAAGTGAAGCTTAGAATGTAGAACAATAATCATTTTCTAATATTTAAACAATTAATTTTAGAATAGATTGTAGGTTTACAGAAAAGATGCAAAAATAGTACAGGCATACTTCAGAGATATTTTGGCTTTAGTTCCAAACCACTGCAATAAAGCAAACATTGCAGTAAAGCAAGTCACTTGAACTTTTTTGGTTTCCCAGCTCATATAAAATTTATGTTTACACTACACTGTAGTCTACTAAATGTGCAATAGCATTATGTCTGAAAAATATACATACTTTAAAAACTACTTTATGGTTGAAAAATGCTAACCATCACCTAAGCCTGTTGGAAAAATGGTGCATACAGACTTGCTTGATACAGACCTTTACAGGTTGTTTAAGGGGTTGCCATAGACCTTCAATTTGTAAAAAACACAATATTTGTGAAGTGCAATAAAATGAGGTATGCCTGTACAGAGATTTCCTGTACATTTCACACTCATTTGCCCTACTGTTAACATTTTACATTACTATGGTGCGGTCGTCACATTAGAAACCAATATTGAAATATCATTAACTAAGCTCTCTACTTAATTAGAATTTCATTACTTTTTCACTATTGTCCTTTTTCTGTTGCAGAATCCCATTCAAGATATCCCATCACATATAGTTCTCATGTCTCTCTAGGCTCCTCTGAGCTGTGACAGTTTCTCAGACATTCCTTGTTTTTGATTACCATGCATTTGAGGAGTATTGGTTGGGTATTTTGTAGAATGTCCCTCAAATTAGGCTTGTCTGATGTTTTTCTCATGTTTAGACTGGGGTTATGTGTTTAGGGGGAAGACCATAGAGATCTTTTTTTGTATCAAGGATATACGTATGCTATTATCATGGCTTGTAACTGATGATGGTAACTTTAGTCATCTGATAAGGTAGTGTTTACCAGGTTTCTCCACAGGTAAGTTATGTTTCCCTTATTTTTATATTAATATTATTTTCTTTGGGAAACACTAACTAAGCACAGTTTGCATAAATGTCCATGTAAATGTCCATTTATGTTCTAGCTCCTTGATGAAGGAACATCTACATAAATAATTTGAAATTTTGCTACCCAAAAGATTTGTGTCTCCTCCTCCATTTATTTATTTGGTCAAACGTGTCTTTATGGGTTCATATTTATTTTATATTTTGAGTTATAATCTAATACTATTTTTTTGTCATTTTGTAGCTGAAATTGTTCTAACTTTGACTATAGTATAGACACATATCTATAAATATTTCTATGTTATCTGTCTGTATCTACATTAAGCTAAACATGTTCACACTGATATCTCCAACTTTAATCCAATACTACATGGTTAATTGTAGCCTTGTTCCCTTACACTCCAGCCATGAGAAAGCTGTCTCCTACCATCTGCTAATCAATTTCTTAATTGTGCAACCGCACGCAGTATACACATACTGGGGTTTCAGATGTCTTAACCTATACACAGACACCTTGTAGAAAGTGTCTACACTTTCTAAAAAGTGTCTACATAAGTGAGAAATAACTT
Organism: Aselliscus stoliczkanus; assembly: GCA_033961575.1. Lineage (NCBI taxonomy): Eukaryota > Metazoa > Chordata > Mammalia > Chiroptera > Hipposideridae > Aselliscus > Aselliscus stoliczkanus. The sequence goes on from CM066733.1 coordinate 126,705,890, forward strand.
CATCAAGTAGATTACACTGTTTATTATATTCCTTTTGTCTTTAGTCTTACAGTATTTAGTCACTTCCAAATTTTCTTAGGTCAGCACCTCTTTCTCCACCTTGTTCAGTAAACTTATGTCATACATTTTTATACAGTTGGATTCTTCTGTCATAGTGTGAATTCCATCTTGAAATTCCCCTGGCATTCATCACTTTTATAAACTCTGTACCTCTTAGTAGTGAGATGACTAACTATCTTTTCTAAAATACAAGAGAGAGACATAAGAGTACATATGAGTATCAAATTCCACATTAATATTAATGTTTTGGTACATGGAAGTATTTAAATGCATGGTAACGTATGACTATGTATGGAAATTGAAAAAAAACTGATACAATCTAAAATAACAGTAGAATGAATTGGGGCCTATTGCTACAATGGAATACTATGCAGAGTAAAAAAAACAAATGATATACAACTGCATATATCAACGTGAGTGCATCTCCAAAACAAGAATAAAAGTGTTTATAAAATAACACAATAAGATTACATTACAAATGAAAAAGTATGTTTCAATTAATATATAGTAATATGAGCAAAGGAATAAGAAATACAAAAATCAAGATACTGTAAATCTTTTGGGGATGAAGAAGAAAGATGTGTTCAAGGACCTCACAGGTAGTGTTAATGCTCTATTTCTTAGGCTAACATATTTAGTAGTAATAGTACTTAAATGTAATAAACTTATTAAATAAATACATATACTTAAGAATTCACTTACTTATTTAAAATTATAAAGTTTAAATAACCAAAGCAATAAACTCACCTATTCATTTCATATGTAATTATTACACTGTACTATATACCAGGGATTGAACTAGGTGCTGGAGATTTTCTGCTGACTCCACGGGTATGATCTCTTCATTTGTGGAGTTCACAGACTAATGTTTGCCAGCAATGAGCAATCTAAAATTTCCTCCAAAATTAATGGTCATGGAAATAGTTTATCCACACTCTCTCACCTTGGCAAGTTGGTGTGAATCTTATTGAAGTCCTCAGGGGAGTACTTAGGCTGAGAGGATTAAAGAGCTGTGAAAATCACCAATCTATTTCCAAGTTTCAATATCATCTTATAACCAGGAATTTCTTAATGTCCAGGACTGGTCTGACTAACTTGTATGGTCCAATTTGAATCATTAACAGACACTATCTATAGCTGATAAAAAGTTTAAAAGCATTCAGCAAATGTAAGACAGAAAGCTCTAATCTTCCCAAAAATTCGGCAAATGTCATACGAGGTCAGACAATTAAGTTCGCATACCCATCTCAGAAAAATTGCTACATACCTCATTGCTCAATGAGGTCACTATGGTCAGCTTTGAAGTACTCCCCTTGGGAAGCTATGCACCCATGCCAGTGCCTAGTCTATCCTTCAAAGCAACTTTGGAGCTCTTTTTCTGGAACGGCCATCAGAGCTGTTGTCCTATTAAACCCTGATGTCCTGAATGTCACCAAAATGTCTTCCTTCCAATATTTCCTTTATCTTAAGGTAAAGAAAGAAGTCAATGGGGGCCAGATCAGGTGAGTAGAGAGGGTGTTCCAATACAGTTATTTGTTAACTGGCTAAAATCTCCCTCACAGACAATGCCATGTGAGCTGGTACATTGTTTTGAAGCAAGAGCCATGAATTGGTGAAAAGTTCAGGTCATCTAACTTTCTCACGCAGCCTTTTCAATACTTTCAAATTGTAAACTTGGTGAGCTGTTTGTCCAGTTGGCACAGATTCATAATGAATAATTCCTCTGATATAAAAAATGTTTGCAACATCATCACAACAAGTTCTCGAACTTGATTATTGGACTTTGTATGCCTTTTGGTATTCTATAACAGTGACTTTTCCATGAAATTGTATTTTTCACTTTAACAAAGTCCAACCTGTTTAGTGTAGAAGTTAAGCTCCAGAACCCAGCATGAAGTGACCACATTTCCATGAATCCCTATGCCATAAATCCTGTTTTCTAAGCAAAGGGAACCACTTGCTTTTCCAGGAACCACTTGCTAGTCCAGTGGGAGAAGATTATTATGGCGTGCTTTTCTGAGTAGTCTGACTGGGTTATGCATCAATCCCTGGACAACCTCAGCAGCCATGTGACTGTCGCTCTCACTGACCAGCTTAGATTGTAGGCCCATTCTGACACCAGGCATAAAACACCTGGACAGAGAGTGAAACAGGGGTAATTCTCTTTTATGTAACCCTTTGCATGATTTTTTCTCTGCTTCTGGATTGTAATTCCTTAGCAGAAGGATCTGTTTCTAATTCAGCTGCATGTAGCTGCAAGCACTGTGTTAAGATATATTTTCTAAAAGAAAAAAAGAATGGCCTTCATATATTTGTTGTATTTAATTGAATAATATGAAACTGAGCCAGGTTAAATTCTACAATATTCCACTCTCCTTTTCTTCTCTTCGAGACAACAGAGCAAAGTCATGACCAGACCTGTACGCAGGCCAATGCTTAGGCATTTTTCTCACCAAGAGACTTCCCAATTCAAACAGGACTACAAATTAGCCTTTTAATTCACAGAACATAATCTGTATTTGAAGTAACTATCAACCACACAAATTAGCTAAATATTTTTCTCCTGAGCAAGATTTTGTGGTTCATACCTGAGAATTCAGTCATACGTATGATATTCCTAGACTATCAGCATAGAATTGGTAATGACAATGAAGGACTGTGACTTTCCTAGGACTTAATTTGCAGTAAGTATGAGGTGTGATCAAACAACACGGTGATTGTTTAAATAAAAAAATAAAAAATTTATTGCAGTAAAAGACATATTGCTATTAACCCCTCTCAAAACACTCACTCTTGCTTCAGTCCCACTTATGCCATGGTTCTTGCCACTTTCTGAAGCAGTTCTGGAAGTTCTCTTTCATGAATGTCTTTAGTTGCACTGTCATGGCTGCCTCAATGTTCTGAATCAATTCAAAACATTTACCTTTCGTGGTCATTTTGACTTTGAGGAAGAGCCAGAAGTCACATGGTGCCAGATTCAGTGAATAAGGTAGATGATGATGCATCGTAATGTTTTTATTTGACAGAAATTGCCATATACCAGAAATGATGTGTGACATGGAGTGTTGTCATGGCAGAGGATGACTTACAGCACACTTTAAAACACACCTTCCCTCAACTGCAGCTTACACTTGACTGACTATATCAAAGTTGAAATTTATCACACACCATTAGTAAGGTTCTATGCACTGCTTCCTGTATTGAAGATCCTGCCTTTCCCTTGGATGGACCTGGGCAGCAGCATTCACTGTATTTTGTGATCATAACGGAAAGACTCTGTGTCCCACATTGCTTCTGGTATGGCAATTTCTGTCAAATAAAAACATTATGGTGTGTCTTCATCTATCTTATTCACCGGACCTGGCACCATGTGACTTCTGGCTCTCCTCTAAAGTCAAAATGATTCAGAATTTCAAGGGAGCCATGCCAGCACAACCAAAGACATGAAAGAAGACTTCCAGAACTGCCTTAGAAAGTGGCAAGAATGACAAGATAAGTGTGTTCAAAGCAAAGGGGAGTATTTTGAGGGGGACTAATGGCAATGTATCTTTTACTGTAATCATTTTTTTAATTTAAACATCCGAGATCTGACAATTAAGTTGACAAACTCATCCTAGAAAAAGTGCTACATACCTCATTACTGAATATCACTACAGCCACCTTTGAATTACTCCCCTTGGGAAGCTATGCACCAGCGCCAGTGCCTAGTCCACCCTTCAAAACAATTTTGGAACTCTTTTCCTGGAATGGTCATCAGAGCTGTCGCCATGTTACCATTGATGTCCTTAATGCCATCAAAATGTCTTCCTTTCAATATTTCCTTTATCTTCAGGTAAAGAAAGAAGTCATCAGGGTCCAGATCAGGTGAGTAGGGAGGATGTTCCAATACAGTGTTTTGTTTACTGGCTAAAAACTCCCTCACAGACAGTGTTGTGTGAGTTGGTGCATTGTCGTGACACAAGATCCATGAATTGTTGGTGAAAAGTTAAGGTCATTTTTGTCTAACTTTTTCACGCAGTCTTTTCAGCACTTCCAAATAGTAAACTTGGTTAACTGTCCAGTTGGTACAAATTCATAATGAATAATGCCTCTGATATCAAAAAAGTTTAGCAACATCATTGCAACAAGTATGAACTTAATTGTCAGTATATATATTTTTCAGTTTCTTTCATCAAAGTTTTATAGTTTTGAGTATGCAAACTTTCACTTTCTTAGTTAAATTTATTTCTTAGTACTTTATTTTCAACTCCATATTATTTCAATTTTACATATATTGAAATCCCATTATAATAGTACCTTACAAACGGACCCATCTTTTCCCTTTAATATAAAAATGTACTTTTAGTAAAACCACAGGAAAAAATATTTTAAAACTTGTTGTGGTGTTGTATGGAGCTTATCATATCTTCCCTTTGGGAACAAACAAAATTGAAAACAGACATAAGAAGCCAAATGACAATACTAGTATAGAATCTGTTATTTTTGTTTGTTTGTTGTTGTACAGCTGAGATAGAGGACATATCTGTGACTAGGGTTTAAAATTGGAGCCTCCAATCACCTTCCTTGAAGTCTAGAACTTGGTATTGACAGTTGATAGAGCTAAAGTTCTAGATTCTATAATAAATTTAGAAAACCTCAGAGTCTCCTAGTCACAAGTCAGGCTTTGAGGCCTATCTCTAGAAAACAGGCCTTAGGTCTTGACTTGTCTATGATCACTAACTAAGTGCAGGGCAGAAAAAGAGAAAATGGTCAGCTTGGGGAATGAGAAAAAGAGAAAGAGAGAGAGAGAGAGAGAGAGAGAGAGAGAGAGAGAGAATCACACATGAACTTTTATCCCAATACTACCAGAGAAGTAGTGTCTTCCATGAGAGTAGCAAGTAGGAAAGAAGATTGGGGAAACTTTTCTCTGGAATTTCAATAGAATGGAGAAGTTCCTATTTAATGGGAAATGGAAATCTGGAGTGAGTCTGGAAATTAGCCCTTTTTTTATATTTAATTTTAAAATTATTTTATGTTTTGAAACCTAAAGAAAATGCTACAAAAATTTTATATTCATTGTTTCACATTACAATTAAATTCATTACAACTGAAAAAAATAAACCTAGGAAAAGACTTAGAAGGATGGCCAAAGCTAGAACCATATCCTTTCTGTGGAAATCTTAAACGTTAAGAACAATAAGACAAAGAGAATAAGAAAGATAAAATGGATAGACTTCATCCATTTTTGTGATTAGCAATGTTCAGATAGTTAATGACTTTCTGCTGCACTGTTAGATTCTAAATCTGATACTTCCACTACATAGTAGAGTCAGTGAACTTTCTAATATGCTTAAAATTCATTTCCTTTTTGCTTAAGTTAAAGTCAATTTCTATTGCTTGCAGCCAAGGATTTTAAATATCATACTACCAGACCACTGTTGAAAGTTGCCCTGACACACAGGATAAGATGGAGGCCATTAACTTGATGGACAGGTCAGAACATTTAGTCTTGAGGCCACTGAAAAGCAACAGACTTCCAGACCTGAACTAGAATCAAAAGAAATTGATTCTGCAAAATCACTGGCTTTGAAATCTAGGCCATGGAATCCAGGAAATGAAAATAAACACAAGTAAACAACCAAAAAATTTAACTGTTGTATTTCTAGAGTAAACAGAGTTTGTCAAATAACAAAGTACTGTATTATTCAAACTCTAAAATAACCCCAAATTTCAGAAAACATACAAGAGTTACCAAAGTGGGATGGTCCCAAAAACTATCTCAGTGTGGTCTGGAAGCCAAAGTCAAGAGAGTAGAATGGAGTCAATCCTCCAGTTACATTTCTAGGCTCTAACACGTAGTAGCTGCTTCTGGTACCAACCTCTGTATCATTTAGAGTCCTTTGGTTGCAAACAACACATATGAATGCTAATTAAAGCAATAAGGGGGAATTTATTAAAATGACAATGTACAGCCATTTCTCTTTATTTGCGGGTGGTTGGTTCCCAGACCCTCGTAGACATCAAAATGCAAGTCCCTAATATAAAATGATGCAGTATTTGCAAAAAACCTATATTTGCACATAGGCTTACAGCAGCGTATGCCTACTTACCACTTCATTTGAGTGGATTCAACATAGTGCTTGGTGAGTGGCAAATTCATGTTTTGCTTTTTTCCAACTTTCTGGAGTTTTTTTTCCAAATATTTTCAATCCACAGTTGATTGAATCTGTGGATGCAGAACCTGTGGATATGGAGAACTGAGGGTGTATAGAATTGATAAAATGCTGAAAACAGGACAGGATCCAGGGCAGCAGGATCTGGAATGTATGGGCACTGTTTCTAGTCTTTTTACATTAACCACCAAAGTAGCATTTATAAGTGCTTTCCTGACTCGAAGTTCCTCAGGACAACCGTTGTTTAACATACTTTTGATCTATCTGCCCAGCCCCTGATCATAATTTTCTTTCTCTTCAATCAGCAGGGAAGCCCCTCTCAGCCGTATCTGTATTATATGGTCACTTTGTGGACCATAATTAATTGAAGAGACAAGCTGGGACAACCCCAGAGACAATATGGGCCAATCAAGTTATCTCCCTCCAGAAATTTAGAATTTGAATGAAAAGATATGCTGGAAATTGAGAATGACGTGTCTTTAAAATTAGAACTTTTCAAGAGTTAGCCATAAAACCCTGCGTCAATGATCTGTTTTTTCTGGTTTCCACATTCCAAAGGGCTAATTGTTCAAAATTTCCTTGGATTCCATAAGATATCATGTTTCTAATAAGTTTCCCCTTTCTGCTTAAATTAGCATGAGTCAGCTTATTGCATGGTTATCTAAGAGAACCCTAAGCACTATACTGCCTAGTTATGATCCCCATTATAAGATTCAGTGTTGGTTTTTAAGATCATACATGGCTAGACTAATTAGAAGTCATTTTCTTAGATAGGCCCTAATCCCAGTATAAAGAGTGCCTCATAATTAACTCCAAAATGGCACTTAAGATTTCAATGGACAGACACCCACCATTAAAAATAAATAACTGCTGTGAGCTACCAGGAGCAGCTGGTAGCTGGTGAGAACTGCCATGAGCTGCTGTGAGTGACAGTCCAATGGCCAGTGAGCAACTGCCTCACCCGGGAAGAACACAATGATCATAACACCAGCATGGGCCAGTGAAGCAATATCCTCCACAACTAGACGGAAGAACAAAAGGACAGAAACTTGTCTGTTCCCCATCCTCGATTCCCAACATTGTTCCCCTCCTCAATTCCCCAATAAAATCTTTAAAAAATAAATAAAATAAAATAAAATAAATAAATAAACAAACTCAGGTATAACACATGCCTTATGAGTGGCATTTTAATCCTAAAGAAAAGGATTATCAACCTGATTCTGTAGGTAACAGCAATATTTTTTAGAGAATTTTTTATCTAGTCTAAGTCTATAATTGGCTACTTGAAAGAAGAAAACTGCGAGTATATACAAACCAGTGATAACTGTGGCCCTGGGAAGCCTTATGCAAGAAGAATCACCCTGCAAAGAGCTGTACCTTTGATCACAGAGACTGATGCTAAGGATCGTTATTTTTGTAAGAGCAGTGAGGCAGCTCAAGTCCTCTCTCCTGCAAGGAAGGGGGTTTTGAAGGACCCCTTGCCCTCACAACCAGCAAAGGAGACCAATGTAAATATAAACCTTGTAAATGTAAATGTAAATCTTGTGTCTTCAGAATGCTTCATTTGTGAAGCTGGTGTGTCTATAAATGGGGTGGAGCTCTTAAATCTTGATGTGGTTAAACCCAGGTTGGACCAGACGTGGTATTTCCTGCTGTGTTAGCTGAAAGTAACAGCAACCAATTCCAGTTAGATTAATCTGAAAAGTCAAATTATTAATAATTTCCAGACTTGTTTAAAAGCACCTTGCAGCTGGGGATCAAGTAGAAACTAAAACCACAAATCAAAGAGATATCTGGAACTTAAAGATATTTATCTTTCATTTTTATTTTCTCTGCACGTATTGAAGAGTATAAGTATACCTTTCACATTCACTCAGCTATTTTATAATAGAGGTGGAACTTAAATCCAAATCTTTTGACTTCTGGTTTTGAACAATTTCTACTTCACTTTATTGTCTGCCTTGAGAGCAACTAAAATCAGCTATGCAAATCTAAGTCCTTCCATGTTTTACTAATTGGTAAATTGCACCGAATAAATATGTACTAAATGAGGTTGATAAATAACTGCATGGAGACCCACGTATTTCCCTCCTCCATTCTGCCTGCTTCTTTTCTAACATAGAGTAGTAAGTGGAGTCACTGACCATGAAGTCACATGGTCCTGACTTTGTACCACATGAGCGGATGCTAAGCAAGTCATTTAAACTCTTCAGGTCTTGGCTTTCTCATCTTTAAAACAAGATAGTAATTGAGCATTGCTGTGAGAATGAAACGAGATACTGCACATTCATGACACCCATAATGCACCAACACATGGTAAACCTTTTCATGGTACTAGAGCCATTAGTATTTGTATTTCAGTGTCAGTCCTCCAAACAGCTCTGCCATCCCCTCTGCAGTTCTAACACAAATCCCATGGCTTTGTGTATTCTCAAACCAAATATATTTATATTAAGAAAAACAATCTTTTAGTGTTTTTGTGGAGGAGGAGGTTTAGGTAAACAGATGAATTGAAATTCATTGATGATGTAATCCAAGTGTCAAAATCTGGTTTCCCAAAGAGAAAGGCCAGTGTTTCTGGGCAGCTGTCAAACCTACCTCCCCAATTTACACAGATGCAACAGCACCTGCTGAATTAACCTGTGGCATTCGCCAAAGCCAACCTCTGCCCAAAAAAACAATCTCTAATCCTGGCATGCTGAATAAGAGATAGGGAAACATTGTTTACTGAGACAATTCAAAATAGTCTCAGGTAACAGGAAATGTTTTGAGATTTATTCAGCATACTTTAAGTGAACATAAGAGAGCAGGAGATACACAGGCAATGCTCCTGAGATATTTTTCTTTTCAATCAGCTTCCTTTGTGCCTTTTACACTATAATTTATTTTTAAAGAGGCATCATAGTTTCATGGGTGCCATAATAAAATCTAAAATAAATGTTTTTACCCAATAAGCACGATTAAAAAGAAAGTGAACTGAATTCATTTAAATACATTTGCAAAAGATTGATTTTCCCAAGGGAGAGTGTACATATTCTATTTATTTAATTATTCTTGAAGTTTTGCCTATCAACTGACAATTTCCTACAGAAGAGAAACAAAACAGCCTGGCTTCCCTGACAGTAAAGAACTATAATAATACTAGAATGAAAATGGGTTTGTCACTTTCCTTATCTGTTCTAATGACTGTGTTACTGGGAGTCAGAAATGAAATAACCTCTATTTTGATGAACACAGTTGCTAAGAATATATTAAACTAAAAGTTAAATTCAGAGTCAACTTTCTCTAATTTTGGAAGATTAGTATTCTCATTAGCTCTAAGTAACCAGTACAATAAACTATATAAAATTAGAATAAAATATAGTCAGATTTGCTTTATTTTCTGAATACTATTTTTATTTTTCTCCAAAGCCTAGAACCTGCCATCTCAGTTGCTAGCAGTGGGGTTTCTCAGCAACATGTTCACATCTGATTGAGTTCCTAAGCTTAGGCCACCAGCACCCAGTCCCCTTTCTATCTTAGCACAGTTTCTCTTTACAAGCTGTGGTATCTTTCTTCATTGAACTTGAACTTGATTCAGGTCTTTCTGAACCTGGTCCTCCTTCAAATGTTGAAGAGTGGTGATGGTTATAAATATTATGAATGTATTTAATGTACAACATTGTGAATTATAGACCTAAAAATGGTTAAAAATGGTAAATTTATGTTGTATATATTTTTTCACAAAAAAAAAGTAATTATCCCTAACTTTTATTTCTAGGTAGCAGAGGGACTTGCTTTCCAAAGAGCCCTGGTCTTCTTTTTCCAATAGGTCCACCATCTCTATATCTTTGCATGTCAATGGCAAAGGCCTTTTTGTGTGTAAATTATAGGTATACAAAATAAAACTGTGCCTTTAAGTTCTGGTCAACATGGCAGTGTAGGTAAACAGTGTGCTTGCCTCCTCCCATGACCACATTAAAATTACAACTAAATTATAAAATAATCAGCCTGTAGAACCAGCTGAAGGCTACCTAAACAGAAGTCCTATAACTAAAGATATCAAGAAGAAGCCACCTTGAGACTGATCAGAGGGACAAAGATGCAGAATGTGCTGGCCCCATACCTACTTGTGGTAGTCAAGAATCAGGAGGGATATCTCGGCTGTAGAGGTCACCCCTGAGGATTGAGGGGTCCCAGCACCACACTGGAGCCCCCAATCTGGAGCACCAGTGTCAGGAAGATGAGCCCCTACAACATCTGTCTGTAAAAGTGAACAGGAGTTCCCACTGCCTGTGTGAGACAGAAGGCTGCTGAAATCCTCTTAAAGAGCCCATGAACAGACTCTCTCACTCCCAGGCACTCACCTTGAGCCCCGGGAGAGGAACAGTATATTGGGAGGCACCAGAGACACAAAGGGAGAGACTGAGTTGTGTAACTTCAAGTGTGTTGGAGGCACAACTACCATTGTCCATTTTTAATGTTCCTTCTGTGCAGCTAGCCAGGGGCACCATCTTACCTGTGTTGAACCCTTTTTCCACAAGGCCAAATCTGAACCTGCATTGGCCTGGTAAACTCTGCTCACTCCACCCTAGTGATTCCTTGAGATCCCACCCCACCCAACTCATACACTGCCTGAGGCTATTTTGGTGATGAACAGCCAGTGCTGGACCACAGTGTGGTCATTCTTGGACAACTCTCAGGGGTCTGTGGGCCCCAGGTGGGTTGTGGTTGGTGATGGGTCCTGGAAAATCACAATGTTTCCTTTCCCCAATTCCTTAACACTATTCCCTTTCTCCAGTTCCCCAACACTTTCCCCCTCCCCAATTCCCAATAAATCTTTAAAAATATTAAAAATAAAAAATAAAATAAAATATCTGAAAAACTTAACCAAGGAGTTAAAAGACCTGTAATTGAAAAATTATAAGACATTGAAGAAAGAAACTGAAAAAGATACAAATAAATGGAAGCATATTCCATGCTGATGGACAGAAAGAACTAACATTGTTGAAATGTCCACAAAACCCAAAGCAATCTATAGATTTAGTGCAAATACCTATAAAAATACCAACGACATTTTTCACAGAACTGGAACAAATAATTCTAAAATTTAAATGGAACCATAAAAAAATCCCTATAGCAATGACAATCTAGAGAAAGAAGAACAATGCTGGAGGTATCACATCAACTGATATCAAATTATACTGCAAGGCTACAGTGATTAAAAATAGCATGGTACTGGCTTAAAAACAGGCACATAGACCAAAGGAACAGAATAGAGGGCCTAGGAAAAACCCACACCTATATGGTCAGTTAATTTATGACAAGGGAAAAGACAGTCTATTCAATAAATAGTGTTGGGAAAACTGGACAGTTATATGTAAAAAAAAAAAAAAACTGGACCACTTTCTTATACCATGTACAATAACAAACAAAATGGATTAAGACTTAAATGTAAGACATGAAACCATAAAACTCCTAGAAGAAAACATAGGCAGTAAATTCTATTAACATTGCTGTTTGCAATATTTTTTCTGATATATTGTATCTCCTTGGGTAAGGGACACAAAGGAACAAATAAACAAATGGGACTACATGAAGAACAAAATAAATGAGTAAACAAAACAGAAAGAGACAGATGCAGAGAACAATCTAATGGTTGCCAAATGATAGGAAGTTGTGTGGTTACGTGAAGAAGTTGGAAAGGGGTTAAGAAGTACAAATTGGTAGCTACAAAATAGTTATGAAAATGTAAAGAACAGCATAGGGAATAGAGCTATTAATATTGTAATAACTATTGATAGTGCCAGGTGGGTACTAGACTAATTGGGGGGATCACTTTGTAAATTATATAAATATCTAACCACTATGCTGTATATCTGAAAGTAATCTAAAATAATGCTGAATGTCAAAAAAAATTTAAAAATAATAAAATTGCCTTTATATGCTTTCTCTTCTCTTTTATGAGATTGAGTATCATTTCCTTCCCCTTGAATCTTTATGGGCTTCTAATTCTCTTGAAACCAATCAAATATAGCAGGTACAGTGCTGTATAAATTGTGAGGCTACATGATTAAAAGAAACTCATCATTTTTCTTGCTGGTTCAAACTCTCATGTTGGCTCCCTCAATTACCAAATAAGGAGTCCAACTACATGGAGGCCACCATGCTTTTTGGAAACTCAAACAAACCCACATAGAAAGACCAAAGGAGAAGCCCTAGGACCACAGGGAGAAAGAATGAGAAATGCAGCCTTCATCTGCTCCACCGTCAGTCACTCTGACTCCAACTACGTGAGACTCTGAGCCAGAACCACACAGTCAAGCCCTTCCTAAATTCCAGCCTCATCAAAACCATGAAAGGTAATAAAATTACTATTGTCCATTTTGATCTGTAAATTATTATGCAGTGAGAGAGAACTGGAACATAATTTGATACCTGAAAGGGAGTGCCACAATAAAACAAAAAGCATGTGACATTGGGTTTAGGACCCGGCAGAAGTTGAAAGAGCCTTGAAAAGGCTATTAAAAAAATTCTAAATAACCTGGAGAAAAATTTAGAACCCTAAAAGACCTGATGTAGGCTGTTGGTGAAATCTTGAAGGAAAGTGAGGAACATATTACTGGAAGGATAGTAAAAGACAATCCTTTTCATTTAGTAGCAGAAATTGGAGCAAAGTTGTCATCTGAGGTAATGTGAAAAACAGAAAATGTACCCAATGAACTCAGTGATCTAGCTAACGACATTTGCAGGCAGAGTGCCAACAGTGCTTCCTTGTTTCTCTGAGCTGCCTATTATAAAATCAGAAAATATAAAAACTAAAAAACAGATCATTCAGGTTTTGAATTGGATTTGAAGGCCATGTTAAGCCCCCAAAATGGTCTTTTTAGCTAGCAAAACTTCTCAAAATAAGCAAGGGATTCCAACCATAGTTAAAATCCAAAATATGACTATAGGATTTTCAGAACAACCTAAGGCAATGCCTCATGGCACCTTTCAGACAGACAAAAAGACCTCAAAGACCTGAATAGCATGGCTTTCTGCTAAACAAAGGGTTTCAAGGAATCTTAAGGGCATTGTCCCTTAGCAGGTCATAGGTAAACCCTACGTAGATCCAAGGTAGATGAAGGATTATCTTCAGGAGATCTGTGGGTGTGGCATTTTCCTGATGAGACAGATTAGAAATTAATACAAAGAAAGTCTATAGCACTTGAAAAGAATTGTATTTGAGAAAACTAAAAATTAAAAGAGGCTCTTTGGGTTCCAGTCAAGAGGGCAGAGTAGGCAAATGCTGTGCTCACCTCCTCTCACAATCACATCAAAATTACAACTAAACTACAGAACAACCATCATTGAGAATGGCCTGAAATCTTACTGAACTGAAGCCCTACAACTAAAGACATACAGAAGAAGCCACCTCAAGACTGGTAGGAGGGGCAGAAACATGGAATGGGCTGGTCCCACACCTGCATGTGACCATTAAAAATTGGGAGGGATATCTTGGCTGTGGAGGTCCCCTCTCAGGAGCAAGTGGTCTCAGTGACACACAAGACTCTCCAGCCCAGGGTTCCAGGGCCAGGGAGAGAAGTGCCCATAATTTCTGTCTGTGAAAACCAGCTGAGATTGTGGCTAAATGAGATGGAAGGCGACTGGAATCCCAGGCGTTCCTCTTAAAAGGATCATACATGGATTTACTCACCTGAGGAATCACTGGCTCCTGTGCTGGGGCAGCAGCTGGAGAAGCAACAGGGACATGCAGAGGTCGAGGAAGAACTGAGTTGTCCGGCTTCAGGAGGAGAGGAGGAGGAGCAGCTTTCTCCTGGACTGAGGAGCTAGCTGAAATCAATGTTTCTTTGTTGAGCCCTCCCCTTTCTGGATGTGCTGATGCAGGCAGAGGCAATATCTCAGTCTCCATCAAGCTGACTGACACCATTGGTTTGCCATGCCCTCGTGATTCTGCGACTCTGCCACACCCAAATTTCAGGCACACCTGGGCAATTTCCAGTGGATTTTTTATACAGATTGCTGCCTTGATTCATGCTACAGACTTTCCTAGGATCTCTCAAAGGTTCTTGGAACTCAGACAAGCGGCTCTAGCTTGAGCATGTCCCATACCTCTGGCTGAGCAGCATTAGCTGCAGTTGGCCTGTTTCACGGCTTTCTAGAGGCATTTCCAGGCATGGCATGGATGGAGGTAGTACATATACAGAATGGAATATTACTCAGCTATAAAAGGGAATGACATCTTGCCACCTGAGGCAGCATGGATGGACCTAGAGGGTATTGTGTTGAGTGGAGTAGGTCAGACAGCAAAAGATAGCACATGATTCAATTATAAGTGGAATCTAAAGAACAAAATTGGCAAACAAAACAAAAACAAACTCATAGATACAGAGAACATTTTAATGGTTGCCAGATGGGAAGAGGATTGGGGTGGTGAAAAGGGGAAGGGATTAAGAAGTACAAATTGGTTGTTACATAGCAGTCATGGGGATATAGGGTATGGCATAAGGAATATAGTCAATAATATTGTAATAATTATTATGGTGTCAGATGGGTACTAGATCTATCAGGGCTGTAGATGGGAGAGAGGTTGGAGGCAGGGTGAAAAAGGTGAAGGGATTAAGAAATTCAAATTTGTAGTTATAAAATAGTCATGGGGATGTAATGCATAGGGAATATAATCCATAATATGGTGATAATTAGCCAGGTGGGTACTGTTAAATAACCATGATGTACACCTGAACCTAATATAATATTGTATGTTAGCTATATTTTAATAATTTTTTTTTAAAAAAAGAAAAAAACACAGCTTACAGTGTGTTTGGTACATATTTGGTACTTAAGAGATGTTTATTAAATGGATTAATTACTTGGAAATCATAAAGAGAGAATGATAAAAATTCAATAAATATTTGAGGAGAAAAAGAAAAAAAAAGAGGCCATTTGGACTCTTTAATTACCAAATGAAGAAAGTAGGAAAACAAAACTAATTGAATGCAAATAGGGTCCAGTCTCATCTTATATGCTTCCTGCCCCCATCCTAAAATCAGTCATTTGCAAAAAAAAAAAAAAAAAAAAAAAAAAAAAATCCTAGTTTCTTTCATTGAAGGATGGTACTAGCACCAAGACCTGAGTACTAGGTATCTTCATTGCTTCTGGGGTGTAATTGATTCTAGGCCTTCTCAGATGATAGAGCAAAGAAATCCGTATGTGTGTAGTACCCCAACTATACACACAGATTTATAAAATTTCTATGTATATCTGTATCTATGTTAAGCGAAATATGAGTTTGCAGTGATGCCTTCAATGCTAATCTGTAACATGGATTATTCTGGCTTCCTCCCTCTGCTTATTTTTAGCCCCATACAACAGTGAGAGAGCGGTTTCTACGACTACCATTCATTTACTTAATTGTTTTCCATGGAGGTGTGGATTAACAAACCTGATACCACTATTGTTGGCATAAGAAACGTCCAAACCTGTAGAGAATTTTTATGAGCCCAAACTGACACCATGCCCAGAAGCAAGATCTCAAATGCCCCAGAGAATGACTGTTTTGAAGTTTATTTCATACATTTGGAATTAAGGAGGGAACATAAGGAAGATTACATGAACATGGGAAGTCTCTATAATTGGATTACAGGATCGGTAACAGTATTGTGTGCTCTCTGTAGGGTGGTTACCCTTGGCTTTCAAGAGGTCTGAAAAAAAGGCATTTCAAAAGCGTGTTAATGTACATACATAGAAACAATAGACAGGGCTTGCTTATGCAAAGATAAAGTTTTACCAGGAAAGTTATAGGCATGAGGTGTGGCCAGCCACTGTGACCTACCTGATTAGGAATTTATGATCAGATCACTGTTTGAGGTTACTTTCAGTTAGATTTATTAGAGTACCTTTTTCATCCAGACTATACAGTATACTAGTATTGAACTATTTAGTAAATGGATGACTGATTTTTAGGGCTGGGGTAAGAAATATATAAGTTGAGAAGATGAGCTCGAGCATTTTGTAATGTCATAAAGTAAGTCTTCACACACAGAAGCACACAGACACATAGAAACATACACACTTCCTCTCTCTTACTGACAGGGTATGCCAAAGGGACACAGGAGCCGATTGAAAGAGTCTCAATGGTTAAATCTGGAAATAAGTTGAAAAAAAATCATAACATAGTATTGGAATATAACCCAAAGTACAAAATAAATATTCATGAATCCCTACTGATATTTAAAAAATGATTAAATAACTAAATAAATAGAGTAAAACACAAATATTCCATGCAGAATTCCCCCTCAAGGGGGAATTCCCCTTGATATTCCCCCTCAAGGAAGTGGAGCATAACTCTTCTCGCTTTCAGTATGTCATGTGCATAATGACTTCCTTACAAAAAATACAGTTTGAAAAGGGGCAGAATTTTAGCTTTACAATTGAGAAATATAACAAACAGTGTCTTAACTACATAATTAAAGTCAACATCAAGAGTGATAAGTTATGCTGACAGCTGTACTCTTGATATGATGCAATGTGAATAGATAGTACTTCATCTCTAGATTTTTTCTCCCCCAAACCCATAACTCTAGTCTAATAATGAGAAAATCAGACAAATCATAATTGATAGGCATTTTACAAACTACCTGAACAGCACCCTGCAAAACCGTCAAGGGCTTTAAAAAGAAGGCATGTTTGAGAAATTGCCATGATAAAGAGGAGCCTAAAAAGATATAACAAGTAAATGTCATATAGTATCCTGGATGGGATCCTGGCACAGTGAAAGAACATTAGGAAACAACTAAGAAAATCTAAATAAAATATACAGTTTAGTTAATAATAGTGTATCAATATTAGCTTGTTAATTGTGACAATTATACATATAAATGTAAAAGGCTAATAATAGGAAATTGGGCATAAAAAAAATTCTCTGGGTGATCTTTGTAATTTTTCTATAAAACTATTCTAAAATAAAAAATTTATTTAAAAAAAAAGGAATTTGGAAGGAACTGGATCTTCTCTTCCTAAGTACATAACAGAGTTGCTATACCAACCCTGGATTACCTATTGCAAAATTTCTCATTACATCAGAAAATTTCTATGTTGTTATATTACTCTTGATATAATTTTCTAATCCTGGCAGAGCAAAACAATAATAAATTGGGTCTCAGAGACATGAGAGAACGGCAGAGCTGAGAAAAGTAAGGACTAAGTTCCTTCAGAAGTAAGATCATTATCTTAGGTACTCATTCTTATGTCAAAATTGTCTGAGCAAATACACTTTTTTTTCTTTTTCTTTTTTTTTTTGAAGGCAGTGTGACTGGCCCTCATATGTGGGACCCGAACCAGGGTCGCTGGCTTCCGAAGCCAGCGCTTAACTACCGCGCCACTCGGCCGGCCCTGCACACTTTTTTTTAACTGAAAGAATTACTCGCTTTCCACAGTTGAAGAAAAATCTTTAATTGTTGTTGTGTATTGCATTATGGGGAAAAAAAACATATTAAAAAAAATGGTGAGTTGAGAAGAGGGCAATGATGATACCAACATGGGGCAGTGAAGCAACGTCCTCCACAACTAGATTGAAGAACAAAAGGACAGTAACTTGTCTGTTCTCCTCCCCCAGTTCCCCAATAAAATCTTAAAAATGGTGAGTAACATGTAGAGACAGCCCAAGTGGCAAATGGAGTTGGGAGGAAACAAGGGGGAAGACCAATGCTAACAGATTATTTGGGAGGAATTTTTAAGGCTTAGTGTGAAAGGATAGTTGGATGTAAAGGGTCATATTAGCATAATCAAGAATCCCTGGAATTACCTATGATCTTCAGAGAACCATTCCTGTTTGACAATTTTGAAACCCCTACCATCTCCAGGGTAAAGATGGTGATATATCTGGTAGTCTTTTGTTTATCTTTGAGATTTTGTGCATCTCTGAGCAGGAGCCTCAGGGGCTCAGTCCCTGAGTGAATGTCTCATGAAACTCCCCAGAAAGAGTCTGAGACATGCTTGTTAACTGTTTAGGTGGTTTGACCAGTTACTGTTAAGGTCAAGGATGCCTTGTCTACATCATCAATTAAAAGGGCAAAGAGGAATTGGATTTAGGTTAGAAACCCAGATGCTTGTATTTGAAGGAAAGCAAAATGAACAAAACAGAAACACAATATCAGAAATAGGAAAGCAGAATGTGGTAACCAAGTGAAGCCCATACCCAGCAGTGAGGGTACAATGAAGCAGAGGGAAGATTGCCATCAAAAGGGAACACCATCAAAAAATCACTGCAAAGAGGATTTAATATCTAGATGCTTCTGGTTATAATGCATCGCCTAGAAGGCCCAGAAGGTCATATGACTACACACGTTATTCCTTGCAGGGTTTTAATGAAGGGGATATGGAAGTGCAATTGTGGTCCCCAACTTTGCCCTAGGAATGCCCTAGGGATACTACAGAAAAATGTCATATTTTACTTTTTCTTCCCCAGAAACCCCATGTTTCATTTCATAAATTAAAAACAAGGTGTAATATATTTAATTGTAATTTCTTGCTTGGCCTATGTAAAGTTCAATCTGAAATAATTTCAGAATGTTTCATTTTAATGACTGAAATGTGTATTCAATTCCTATAAAAATCCAGAGCTCCATTCTGAATGCAGTTGACATTCTCCAGCACATCATTTAAATTTCTCCTAGTAATTTTCTGCCTTCTGTGAGACAGTGCTATTACATTGCCTCAAGGCATTTTGCATATTTTGTTGATTTTAACATTTAAAGTCCTGGTGGTTTTTACTCTGTCATTATGTCCCTGTTCATGTACCACATTTCCCTCTACTCTTCTCTAGGAAGCAGTGAGAAAATTAAAATAATTTGTGTGAGTTTAAAAAGCAATTTCTCTGAGATGGGGACAGGTGAAAGTTTGAGATAGAGGCATTGATGAAGATATTTAGACTATGACATATATTCACAGTTACTTTTAAATTTTAAATAGTAATATTCTTTGTAAGTATCTTCATTTTTAATCTTCACCCTTCATTTTTTTTCATCCATCTGCTATCTTTGGCCTGATCTTTTGCATTTATCCATGCATCTGTCCTCCATCCAATGCATACTGAGAAATGCCAGGGGGCACTTTGAAGATGGCCATAAATTCTTTGACAGTTTTCATACTGAGAGCTGGAGGTCTATTTCCCCTTTCTTTGAATCCAGATGGGCTCTGCAACTGCTCTGACCAATTAGAATAATTGACTAAGCAGAATTAACATTGTTGCATATTTTGAGCAAGGTCTTAAGAGATGGGGAGATTCTATTTCCTATTTCTTGAAATGTTTGTACTGAGGGAATTCAGTCATCATACAAAAAGCTTGATGCCTCTGAGTCTACCATGGGATAAGGAAGCCCAGGCTAGTCACATACAGAAGTCATGTGAAGAGAGATGGCCAAGTAGCCCTGGTGACAGACATGCGAATGATGATGCTTCCAGCCAAAGGCCATTGGACTGCAACTATATGAGTTACCCTAAGAAATGACAACCACTGAGCTTCTCAACACCCAGAAGTAAATATTGTAATTAGTCACTTATTCATGTTGAAGATCTGAACAGATTGAATCAACTGATACTAGCATATCTGGAATGTGAAATACTATGGACCAAAGTTTGAATCAATGCTGTATTATAGAAGGCAAGTTTCTTCTCCTCCGCCTTCTTCACCTTCTTCTTCCTCTTCTTCTTCCTCCTCCTCCTCCTCCTCCTCCTCCTCCTCCTCCTCCTCCTCCTCCTCCTCCTCCTCCTCCTCCTCCTCTTCTTCTTCTTCTTCTTCTTCTTCTTCTTCTTCTTCTTCTTCTTCTTCTTCTTCATCGTTATGTCATACATATTTGTACTTATATTGACTGCATCATTCTCAGTATTCCATTCAGTGAGAAAATCATAAAACTAAGGGAACTTTTTGTAGATAGCAAGAGAAGCCCTGATTAAGGTTTAGTTGCAAGCAAGAACAATGGGATCCCTGAAATAAAATTACTACAAGAGACACAAGTGGTGGATTGGAATGGAGAAAAAGGGAAAAATAAAGGTTTTGATCTGTGAGCTGGAAAATCTGGAAGACCTGACTCAGAACAGACTAGTACTCTGGGGAAATAAAAACATCTGCAGAATTGCAGCCCTGACAGCTCTGGCCAGATTTTGCATGGAGAGCTCTTAACATGGTATCTGTGGGCGGGGGGGGGGAATCCTGTCTGCCCAGGCCAGGAATCTGCACTAGTGGCAACCAGACTTCCAAGAGAAGTGGTATAATCCAAACCACATCTCTGTGAACTTGACCATTAATGATGGTATTTATTGGGGATGACTCTTCTGCTTTATATGATCTTGTATAATTTACTTAACATCTCTGTGCTTCTATATTCTCATCTGTAAAATGGTGTGAATAACAGTACCTAGATCATGTTTGAGTAAATTTAGATAAATTAACAGTATAATAAATGCTTACTGTTGATATTACCTATTTTTTTTATAGACATAGCCTTTTATTTATTTATTTATTTTTTTGAGGGCAGTGTCTCTGGCCCTCATATGTGGGACCCGAACTGGGGCCGCTGGCTTCCCAAACCAGCGCTTACCCACCGCACCACTCGGCTGGCCTGATATTACCTATTTTTCACTGTACACACTATATTATGCAGTAATAATGCCTTATTATAACAAAGAAGCTATAGCCTTGGGGAACCAAAACAGTTTGGCCTTGAACTTTTCTAACATGATGCTGAGGGAGTGAGAGCAATTTCCCTCTGAAGGCACATCTATCCTGGACAGTAAGAGGAAACACTCAATCCTTCCAGCCTTCCCCTATAATTCTGATACCAGTTCTCAGGTCTAATGGTCCAGCAGTATGCCAGAGCACCTCAAAAAAC
The DNA here is from genome assembly GCA_033961575.1 of Aselliscus stoliczkanus. Lineage (NCBI taxonomy): Eukaryota > Metazoa > Chordata > Mammalia > Chiroptera > Hipposideridae > Aselliscus > Aselliscus stoliczkanus. The sequence goes on from CM066733.1 coordinate 126,726,972, forward strand.
CAACAACATGGTGGGTGCAGCGCATTCTCCACTCTCAGGGCATGTACTGGGGCCCAGTACCAGCTCTGAGATCTGGGAGTGATCAGAGCTGGAAAAACTGGCCAATGCTAAATACACAGGGATTTCTGAAATTGTAAGAGGAAAAAAGTCTCTGACAAGGGTACGCATCTACTTTACCCTTTAGGCCACCACCTCAAAGTATGATAACCCTCACCCAATCAGACAGATGCAGAAAAGAAAACATAGTAGCCTTCCCTGGCCACAGGGACACATTCCAAAACCCCAATGGATGCCTGAAACTTCCGATAGCAACAAACCCTATGTATACTGTTTTCCCTATAAATAATGCCTATGCTAAAATTTAATTTATAAATTAGGCACGGTAAGAGATTAACAACAATAATTACTAATATAATAGCACAATTATAATCATATACTGCAATAAAAATTATGCAAATGTGATATCAGAGGTCTCTCTTCTGTCTCTCTCAAAACATCTTATTGTATTATACTCACTTTTTCATTAAACGGCAGCATTTTACAGCTTCTCCTGGCTTATCCGAGTTGGTGGTATCACTATTCTTATGCTTTGGAGCGATTATTAAGTAAACTAAGTGTTACTTGAACATAAGCACTGTGATACTGTGATAATAAATCTGATAATCAAGATGGAGGCTGCTACATGGCTAAGAGGCAGGGCTAACAGGGATGATTCTTGTCCAGCAGAGGAACAGCATTTGAGTGTTTTGACCCTAAGGAAACAGCATGGGACTTATGAGATTTCATCACACTACTCAGAACTACATGCATTTTAAAACTTATGAATTGTTTATTTCTGGAATTTTCCATTTAATATTTTTGGACCATGGTTGACTGTGGGTAACTGAAACCTTGGAAAGCAAAACTGCAAATAATGGGGATCCACTGCTATAGAGTCAAATATTTTGTCTGTAAGGAGTAGAGGTAGTTTTGGATGAAAGGCAAAAAGATGTGCATCACTGGGGTAAAGAGAGGGGAACAATATATATTTGTCTGTAGATCACTGATATGAATGCTTCCTATATTTTCCATTTTGATCAAGGAAAAAAAGGACACAATCCCTACATCTCCTTTCTCAGGACCTGATCCATTTTTTTCTTTGGTTCTAGAAGCTAAAAATAGATTATTGTAATTTCTTCACTCTGCAGTATAGCATGTTTTAAATTGTTAGTAACTCCTGGATATGGCTGGGGTTAAAGTTTTGATAATAGCGAAGTGTGACAGTTGATTTTTTAAGTATGGTACATTTATCTACCCTTTGAGTAAACTTTGTTTAAAATCCAAATAATTTATTTGGAAAAATGCAAAATCAGAAGAACAAAAATTAATTCTATATCTGTTTTTCAATATTTTCTTCTTCTTGATGATTCTTATTTTTGTCTTGCTACTCACTATTTCTTTGAGTGTTTTGACCCTAAGTCACCTGACTCCTTTTTTTTGTTTGTTTGGTTTTTTTTACACATACATTCTCCAGGTTAAAGCACATTTACGGCTGTTTATTTTCTTCTTTTTTTCCCATCAATTCTCAACACAAATACAGTACTTATAATTCATAAAATGCCACTAGGCACTGCTCTTTTTCAACATTTTCAGAAATACATTTAGTGGTATGTTTGTGGATGGCAAAGTGATGTCAATGCATTTACCCATCTGTCTTTCTACTGAACTATAGATCAATACAGGGTGTTTGATGTACACCGTGGATTATAAGTGCTGTCCTCAACACTTCTGAAAATGGCTTCTACCGAAAGCTATAAACGTGACTCATGATACTTTATTTAGAATTGGAAATCTACAAATCTCAGAATAGCTTATTCTATATTGATTCTCCTATGGAAGATGTATAATCTTTGGGGATTATGTTGGCCCGGATTTTATTTCTAAAAAAACAAATAAAGCAAATAAACAAAATAGTATGAAACCTTTTTCCTTCAGAGAAGCCCTTGCAAGTTTTCCTAGTAACAAATGAATAAGAGCTCATCTAATAAGACTTCTACTTCTACTTTTGTCTATGCTGAAGGTTTTGAGAACTACTGATGCATACAAAACTTAAAGATCCACATTCTTCAACCACTATGTAAGCAGTCCAGCCTGCCTTAGGCCATCAGGCTGTAAGAAAGCCCAAACTAGACTACATGTAGAATCCATATGGAGAGACTTGAGATTACCTGAAAAGAGAGGCCCCAAGAAAGAATAGTGACAGGAAGTGGTCATGAGCAAGTTTCTAGGATGAGGCCAGTATTCTATTTCTTGATCGGGTTGCTGGTTATGTAGGTATTTTTCTCTAGGTGAAAATTTATTGAGTTACATACTTATGATTTGTGCATATCTGTATGTAAGCTATAGTTCAATAATTAATTATTTTTAAAAAAATATAAGATCTTACCCCTATACTTTCATTGGTTTTCTTTCCAAGAACCCTCCTGGTTTTCACAGTGGAGAAATAAGAAATATCCCATCCTGTCTCTGGCAGGGGATGGGAAAGTGACTATTTTGAAATATACCTAGAACATTCTCCATAACAAAGGTGTACCCTCCAAGAGGAAAGACTTCACTCTAGCCTTACTCAGCTCCAGCTCCCATTAGTCTTCCTGTCTCACCTAAGGAGGAATGAAAGCAAAGAAACACTTATGAAAATCAAAGGCCAGGGACACAGGTCCACTAAATGTCTGAAATTTAATCATGAAATTATAAATCACTTTCCCTCCCTCACACTCTGTTACCACACTAACAGGGTTCCAGTATAATAGCAATCAAAAACAGCTGAAAGAGCTGCAATGCACAGACTCTATCTAAGAATAAGTTCTTAGGGAAGGAAGCTTCCAGAACAACAGGGAGACATGAACAAGGACACTGGAGGAATCTGAAGCCAATGGCATCTGGCTATAGCAAACACTAAACATGGCCCAACTCCTAGTCAGATGAACATAGAACCTCACACTAAAGGCCAGTTCCTATTACCTCATGTCTGACAAGAAAATTCACAAGGCATGCTAAAAGGCAAAAAATACAAAGGAAGATTTCCAGGCAGGACCAATACATATATTTTATAAATAGTATCAATTGTCTCCTGAAAAACTGAATTAATCTACTCAGATTAAAGTATTTTTTTTTCATTGGGTATAAGAATTACTTACCTGTTTGAGGTATAAACTGTACCAAAATTTTGGAAATTCTAATACTGAACCTAATTAACACATTTTCTGCTAACAAGCCAGATAATATTCTTTATCTCAGATCTCTGATCAAATGTCACCTCATCAGTGAGTCCTTCCATCACTTAAAATAGCAGTGCTTCTCCATACTCCTGATCAACTCTCCCTGTTCATTTTTCTTCATAGCATTAATCTTTGTGTGACATGTTACATATCTTAACTGATTTTTTTTTTATTATTTGCCCTCCCCACTAAAATGTAAATTTCTTGAGAGCTGTTTTATTCATTACCCCTTCCAAAGTGCCAACAACAGTTAAGTGTTTGATAAATATGTGTTGAATAAATGAATAAATATATACTCCATCAATATTTATTTATGCTTACATAAATATACCAGATTATGTGATGCTAGCTAACACTGATTGAAGTTTTACTGTGTTCTAAGAACCATGCTAAACAGCCATAGGTTTTACATGGAATATCTTATTTCAGCTTCACAACAACTCTATATGTAGGTACTAATATCTTCTCCCTTTTGCAAAAGAGAAAATTAAAGAACAAAAAGGTTAAGTAAATTATCCAACATCCCCCACAGATAAACTGGAGTTTTTTCCCAAGACACTAATTCAAAAAAATATATGCACCCCTATGTTCATTGCAGCGCTATTTACAATAGCCAAGACTTGGAAACAATAGAAATGCCCATCAGTAGATGACTGGATTAAGAAACTGTGGTACATTTACACAATGGAGTATTATGCAGCTATAAAGAAGAAAGAAATCATATCATTTGCAACAATATGGATGGACCTAGAGAACATTATGTTAAGTGAAATAAGTCACTTAACGTAAAGTCAGACAAAGACAAATACCATATGATCTCACTTATATGTGGAATCTAAAGAACTGGATAAACGAGCAATGTAACAGAAATAGTCTTAGAGACACAAAGGAAAAACTGATGAGGGCTAGATGGGATGGGCATGAGGGAGAAGGGCAAGGGATTAGGCAACATAAACTGGTAACTACACTACTACCGCAGGGATAGAAGAGACAGTTAAGGGAACATAATCAATAATGTAAATATTTTCTTAGGGGACCAGATGGACTCATGTCTTATCAGGGAGACCACTTCATGGACAGTGTAGTGACTTGACTACTGCACTGTACAACTGAAGCTTCCACTGAGTAATATTATATGTTGACTATAATTTAATACATATATAGTCATGGGATGTGGAATATGGTGTGGGGATGGAGTCAATGGAATTGTAATAAATATGTATAATATCGGGCGTGGGTGGACAGGACAGGGAAGAGGAGGTAGTCACTCTGTAAGGGGTGAAAAAGATAACTATTGCATTGTTTTGTACATCTGTAACTATTAATAATAATTAAAAAATAAATTTAAAATAATAATAAAAAAATAAACTGGAGTTTTTTGACATTTTAGAATTTTGACTGAATTACCAACATTATAAGCCATAAATGATAGGAACCCACTCACTCTAAAGAAGACTCAATATAGATAGCTGTGTAGGACTTTTTAGAAATTTCAGACATTTACACAAAAAAAATTGTGTAGAATTACACAAACAATTCTACCATCATCAGACTATCACCCATGTCTAAAGTATACAAAGGGAAGACTGGGAATTTGGAAAGGATGTCTTGGGTGTAAAGTAATTATCTGTTCAGATAAACATTACTAGATGGAAGGAAAGGGCAGTGGCTTTTCCCATCCTTCTTCCCTCATCACCTCTTCCCTCAAGGGCTATGCTGCTCAAGAAAATAATCCAGAGATGAAGATATGACTCCCATACTTGCTGAGCCGCAGAAATTCTCAGACCATCCATAGTTCATTTCACCAAGGTGTGGTGCAATGAGAGAATTCTCAGTAACTTAGCCTGTGTCCTTTGGCATTTAGGAGCATACATGGACATATAATCTGATATCTGTCTCTCACCCACATAATGCTGAAGTTAAATCGATAGCTGAGGCAGACCATGATGGCAATGAGCCATGCATAGCGATCACTCCACAGTTGCTGGGATGAATCCATGCTGGAAGTTCACACTTATGATGGTTGACTGCTTGGGGCAGCTCAACAGTGAGAGACTGTGACATAAACCCACCAGGTGTGAGATGTGAGCTGGGCATGACCAGATGTCACCTAGATAGGGCATCATCCATATCAGGAAAGTATGCAGTGCAATGCAGAAGTCCCCACAAGCTCTCCAAAGAATGAAATGCTGCATTTGGATGTCTGTCCCCAAGCAGGCATTGATAGCCTTTTGGTAGTAGAAAAGAGAAAATAAAATTGCTGGACCCAAGAAATAGAAACAATAAGATTAAACCTTGTTTCTAACCTCATCTCTCCTTCACTGGAATGCATCAGGTTTGTTTTATGGGAGTAAGAGGAAGGGAGAGTAAATGAACAGGCCCTCCACTAATGAAAAACTACAAGCCCCAGGTCATCATGAGTTGGGATAGAGAAGGGAGTTGTTTTTAACTCGATTAAGATGTAAGTCATGTTGTAGTCTGTTCTGGAATTTATAACACATAAACTTCTTTTAATTGAAAGTTGTCAGAGAGCGATGGGATCTGTCTGTTCTAGATAGTATCAAGTAAGGGAGAAGACAAGATAAAGCCAAACATGATGGAGATAATAGTGAAGGAAAATTAAACTTTCTTGTTTGTATCCTAATGAAGACTGGATTATTCCAATGATAACATTCATACTATATATAGACTTAAAATATCAGAAAAGGATAATTAAAAAGAAAAATAAAATAATTCTCATGATCTCTAAAAATGCAGAAGTATGAAAAAATCTGGACCTGGAATCCACTTTCTATTTTGGTACCGAAGGTCTAGGTTTGTTGTGTCAGTCCTGGCATAAATGGATTATTTTTGATACAGATTCCATAACGTCAACCATTTTGCATCTGCTCCAATAGCCATATGTGGAATCTGAAATATGGAGTAAAGACCAACACAGTAAAGGCACAGTGACATATCCAATCTGTTAAAAGGCATTAAAACGATCAATATTATGTATGTGGGAATAGTAAAACACCTTCTTATATGACAAAATACTAATGATGATCCATGATCGAGTGATGCCTGTTACTGTACAAAATAATTTACTTAACTCATTTAATCCTCACAATCAACTCATGAGTTAAGTTCATTATTATTGCCATATATTTTACATATGAAGAAACTGAGGCACAGGACAATTAAGAAACTTGTTTGTCATCCAGCTAGAGAGTGGCAGATAGGACTTAAACCCAAGCAGTCTGGATTCAATCTATCCTTCTTCTAATATTTATGTAAAAGAGATGCCTCAAGTGGCAAAACAGAACCAGTCAAAATTCTTTAAAAGTAGTTATGAAATTATAAGAGTTACTCCTCTGTAGATTCAAGAACTCTTAATACCAGAAGTGTCAGTTTTGAAAATTTTCCTCTGCCTAAAGTTGATTATAGCATGATTATAAAATTCTCAGTGCTTGTCTCTTCTGGGTCTTCAAACCCAGTATGGTGGGCAGGGAATTCTTTATATTCAAATTTAGCTGGAGGGGAAATATTAATCATTAAAGGTAGACTGGCCCCAAAGGCTTAGTGCTTCTGCTCTTTTATCTTAACACTTACTTCTTATAATACAAATATTACAAGCTTACATATTTCTGCATATTTTTCCTTTTTAAAAAGCCTAAGTATATATTAGTTTCATATACATTATTATTTTAGTAACACTCCATTTGAGATAAATGTTAAGTGCTCAGAACTAATGGATTCATTCTCTCAGCTACCAGGAATGTTGCTGCCAGTGGCTCCCAATTGAGATGATCTCCGTGAAGTATCCTTGGTAGAAAGAAGTAACCTCAGTCAATATTAAGTCACTTCCTTGAGAACAGCTTGAATTTAATGAACAAGGTTGTGGTACAAAGCTCTTGATCCTCTTGACTTCATGAAGACAATTCTGAAGGGCTATTCCTGTTTCAGAAAATCCGTAGTATCAGGTGGGACCTCTGTTGCAACTCATCACCATTCAATTTCATCCTTTACCCTATTTTTGCCTCCTTTACCCCTCACTTGTGTTTTTCCCAATAAAGGCACTCTCCAATAAACCTGCATGCCAATTCTAGAATGTCAGAGTCTATCTCCTGGAGAATCAAGCCTAAGAAAATTGGTACTGGAATGTTGATACTGGGAGTATATCTAGGAAAGGAAGCAAACTCAGAAATGTGATTTTGGAGCTAGCCATGTGTCCATAAGGACCCCATAACTTGCAGTACAATTCTTAGAACTTTGACTAGTGGTGAACTGGGATGAGCTACTGGTAAAATGGAATGTACTGGCAGGTGCAATATCTTAGGATTTTGAAAGATTTGGGGAAATAATAATTTTAAGAACAATGAAATCAGATGAGTATTGCTGGAACAACAGACATATTGGAAAAAGACAGTGAAAGCTGAAGTTGATTAATCACCAACATAAGGTAGAGTGGTTAAATTCAGTGCGTCTCCTTGACAACATATAAAGACTTTTGTTTCCTACAGCTCGAGAGAAGAAAAACCTGAGGATTAGATCAAGGACTTAATTATAAGAGAATCTGCTCTAGAGCAGGTTGAATTCTTAGCCCTGGCAGGTCTGATATGATTGAGAAAGAATGGTACCCTGAGCCTTGGAATGGGGGCATCCGGGAAAATGTACTAAGGGACCCGAATCCCCGAAATCCCCTGAACCCTTGGGCTTCAGAAATCTCCCATTCTCCTTAATGGTTATCATTCTCCCCTTGGTTAAAGACAAAGCATAGGTTTCTGACCTAAAGGACAACAGAGTCCTTGCTCAAGATACAGTCTCATTTTCTCTCCTACTAGAGACTACTAGAAAAACAGCCAAGATTGGTTCATAACATAGCCAGGCCAGGAAAGTGTTAGTCCTGCTAAGAGAAGAAAGCCAGTAGATAGCAATGAAAGCCCGAGGCAACATGTCTGGGTAAGAGTTGTGAGAGTACCTATGAGACTGGACCTTAAGAGTGCTATAACAAGGGGGATGGAATACACTATTTGATACAGATATTTTTATCAGTGAAGGATTACTATAAATCAGTAGAGGATTTAATACACTGGCAAGAACTTGGGAGATGGTGGCAGTACTCTGCTAGATTGGCTTCAAAATGCTTGGAAAAGTGATGTCCCCTACTAAGTGAAGTGGAAATATCAAGACTGTCAGGGCAAATAGTGAAGAAAAGAATTACAGAGCTGAAATACTGACATACTAGACTTGATAGTCTACATAAATCTAAGAAAACCATTAGATGACCATATTCTATTGGAAGTCCCAGAGGACACATTATTTACTAAAGAATGTGCTTGGGGAAATGACAGTGACATTTTAGGTTTATTGGAAGCTCTCCTCTGTAGAGCAGAGCTAACAGCAGGGTATGTAGGAAGTGGAGGGTGGCCTGACACACAGAGAGATATGAAGGTGGTTAATAAAACATGGTGTTTCATGAACAAGGTAAATGGGCAGTATAAAAGAGTGCTCAATCTATTCAATTAAAATAAATCAGTGGTTCCCTATCTGAAGGCTACCCCAATAATAAGTCGTAGTCACTACCCAGTTTCCACACCTTTAGAAATGGGAACCTATTAAATGCAGAAGGCTGGTTAACAGCTAGCCATCAGAAATAAACCTACAGCCTATGACAGGTATATAACCCCCCCAGGCCTTTCCCACAGAGGACCATGACATTTATTACTGTATATTTGACAAAAGAGGAATATTCAAACATTATAGGACTGTTGGAAGCACCCTCATTTCCTACCTACACTAGAATGGTAGCTAATGATGGTCAGGTGATGAATGGAGTCCTGACCAAATCCAACTCTTAGTGGGTTCACTACATTCATATACATGCCCAGTGGTCATTTTTCTAGTCTCCACATGTCTGGATCAAATGGATATTTTGTGAGTTGAGAGAATCTCCACAATGGTTCCTTGATCTATGAGGTAAGAGCTATTGTAGTTAGAAAATCAAGAGGAATTCTCTGAAACTTCCTCACAAGATGGTAACTAAAAAACAATAGTGCCCGAATGAGTGAGTATACTAAAAATATTGAATTGTGCAGTTTAAATGGGTAAATGGCATGGTATCTCAATAAAACTGTTAAAAATATTGCAACTTTGGGAAATAGCAGACATTAGTGTCACTCCAGATATATTATCTTTATTAGAGCAAATTAACATGGCCTTAAGAATGTGGTATATGGCCATGGATCTGGACAGTTAGTTCTTTTCACTCCAGTCAGGAAAGAAGGCTGCAAATGGTTCACATCCATATGGGATGAGTGGCAGCACATATTTATGATCTTGCCCTAGACCTGAAGTTTTCTGTCACTCTCTGTCATAAAACTGTGAAAGGACCCAGACATTTGGAACAATTTGCAAAAGATCAAATTAGTTCACTAGTCAGTGAAAAAACCACTAATCAGACCTGTTGAGCAAGAAGTGGTAAGTACATTGTAAAACTTGGTAAGAAACAGTACCTCCTGAGTGTGGTAGACAAATTCTACAAAGATTCAGTGACATGCCACACTGGAAAAATTTTGAGAAGTCCAATTGTCTAGGGCAGATTGAGACATCCAAAAGTAAAGAGCTACCCAAGGTAATAAACAAAGAATTTCATCCTTCACCTCCTAAGTAGAAAGAAGGGCAATGACTAGTAGAATTTTTCCAATTCTGGAAACAGCATGCCCCATGCTTTGGAAACTACATTAACCTATTTTCTGAGTGATAAGAAGCCTGCTGGCTAAAAGGAGTCCAGGGCAAGAAAGGGTTCTAAGCAGGTCCAAGTTCTAAGCACATCCAAGCAGTTCAACCATCCCAGCTGCTTGGGCCCTGGAACCTGACAGACTCATTGTATTAAAATTATCTGTGGTAGGAAAGGTATCATGTGGTATATGGGGTACCTCCTATTAGGATAATCATAACATGGGTTCTGGAGCAATACCAGCGCATAATTAATCATTCTGAAAACAGTTGTTGGTGTGCTACTGGGCCCTAGTAAAAACTGAGCATCTGACCATAGACACGAAGCAACAAGTGGCCTGAGCTACTCACCTTGAGTTGGGTTCTCTCGGACCCAACTAGTCAGAAGATCAGACGGGCTTAGTTATAATCAATTCATTGTAGGATGGAAGTGGTATCACCTGAAGCAAGCAAAGGAAGACAAGTGAACTTCACATAAGATAGCACAGGCTCCATGTCATCCATTACTCTAGCACCAGCACTCTTCTCTCATTGAATAGCTGGAGCTAAATGAGAAGTGACCAGCTAAAATGGGAGGCAGGGGGAAGCCAAGCTAAGTTCATAAATTGTTTGATTCAGTATATGGGGACAAGCTAAAAATAGACTGTTGCTCTACTACAGCCCCACTTAAGGGTGGCCTTGAAAGACAGCAGTTAAAGAAAATTATAGCACTCAATAAAGTTTAGGCAACTGGCCATCCACTTTGCATGGAAAGAGAGATAGCCAGGTATGAATATGCATGGATTCATGGACAGTGGCTAAGGGCTTGGATATTTGTTCGAGGTCCTGGAATAACAAAAATTGGAAGATTGCAGATAAGGAGATTTGGGGAAGATGCACCTATTAGATACACCTATTAGAGGGGCATGGACTGTATTGCATGTTGATACAAGAGAATATCCACTACAACCAAGTGGACAGAATTACACAGCTAATTGATGGTTACACAGCCTTTGTCTTTGATCACGGCAAATGTCTAACCTAATAGCAACTGAAACCAAGGCTGAGTTCCCATTATGGTACCATCTACTGAGGAGATAAACCAGTCACACGGTTGCATGTTGAGTACAATGAATTCCTTCTCTACTGCAATAATGAGTAATTTATGTTGACTAGAATGAACAGTTTTCTGGAGTCAGTTTTCTTTCCTTCCTTCAGGACCTCAACTAGAGTCTCACTATCCAAAGTCTTACAGAGTTTTTGATCCACCAACATGGGATCCCACATAAAAACAAATAAAACTGAAGGAAACATTTTAAAGTAAAAGCAGTTTTCAACATTGAACACATGGTTTTGAATCCCCCTGATATGTTACATTCCATATTACCCAGAAACTACCAGCTTGATAGAGTAATGGAATAACTTGTGAATGTGCAAATGAGACACCAGCTGGAATAATGAGGCACCATTCTTCATGATGTGACATGTACCCCAAATCGATATTCATTAGATTGTACTTTGCCCCCAATATGTAAATATATGGGGACATGGACCAAGGAGTGCAGCTAAGAGCGGTTCTAATCACCATTAATCTCAGTGACCTCTTGAAGTTTTGCTTCCTATACCTTCAACTCTAGGCTCTGTGGCTCTAGATATTCTGTTCCCGGGGGATGGGGGGGAACTTCCACCAGAAGACAGGATAAGAATCCCATCAAACTTTAATCCAAATTTGACCCTTGGCCATTTCAAACTCCTTGTACCCAGAGTTCAGCAGGCAAACAATGGTATCACCTACCTGGCAGGTATAATTTATCCTGATTTTCATGGGGAGGCAAGGCTGCTGGTACATAATTCAGGCAGGGAATAATTCATTTTCCATCCAAGTAATTCACTGGTTGGTTCTCCTTATCGACAGTAAACAACTAAGTACAGCAGTTGTGGCTTGAGAAAAGCATGAAGACTAGAGGTTCTCATCCCTCATGGATGAGAGTCTGCATCACTCAACCACATAAGCCAGCGAGAGCAGCAGAGGAGCTTGTCAAGAGTGATGCAAACAAATCTAAGAATGAGTACTAGAGGAGGAAGATGGTAGACCTCTTTGAAATTAGCTGCAGCAGTAGGGTCTGCAGTTTGTGCTGTTAACCTTCCTCTTGTATGTTTTTCTGGTAATAGAAGCCAACCAGAATCTTGGAAGAGCTGATTCCAGATGGCGTGAGTTCATTATATAAAATCAATGGATCCGAGAAACACACAGGGGTGACCTGTAATGACTGCTAACGTGTACCACCCACATCCTTTTTTGGAGCCTCTGCACCCGTTCCCCAATTGTAAGAAGTGTTGACTATTGATAGCTCTTAGCTGAGTCCTTCTCTAGGAATTACCAATGGTTTTTGGAAGCTTCCTCAATCCCTCTGGGTAACCTGCAGCCAATGATTAGTTAACACAGCGACACAAATGCTTGTCCTCTTTGACTCAGTTGAAGAAACCTGCAACGCTGAAGGGCTAACCCAGTTCTGTTGCAACTGCAACTCCCTCTGCCCAATCCTGCTTTCCTAACTGATGTATATTGCTCTCAAAAGCACTTCCCCTTTAAACTGCATGGTAATCTCCACTTCAAGGTCTTTTTTTTTAGGAAAACTGACCTACAACATTTCCTAACTCTGCAATTTAATGGTACTTCTTTTTTCTTACCCAGCTCTTGTAAATGTATACAAAATTATTATCATTCTTCCTAAATTATTTTCTTGATTTTCTTCTTTCTAAATAAGGAATAGTACTTTAAAATGTGTACTTAAATTATTATTATTATTATTATTATTATTATTATTATTATTAATCTTTTGAAGTCCTGTGTGTCTAATTTAGCATCCTTTCCCTTGTCTTCTACGTAAGGTAAGATTGCAAGAACTGGTAACTAAGACACAGCATAATATTCAAAAGTGCCATGATCTAGTTCCTCTTTTTCTATAGCCCTGACATAAAGACAAACTCTGCAACAGCTCCTTTTAATATAAAAAAAAGCCCAAGCTCTTTACCAAAGCCACCAATTTCCTGTATCTTTAAGCCTCTTTGTCTCATTTCAAGAACCACAAAACACTATCATTAACAAAAGTCAACAGTATTTCTCAACTTACCTTCAAATTTGATATTTCAGTTTATGTTTACAACAAGAAACATCTGCAGAAGAGTGTAGTTATGGTTGCCTGGATAACTCTTCATTGACAATAAAATAAAGTTCAAATCTCTGCCCTGTTAGGTCTCCACACTTTGTCTTTAATCTCTGCTACATTCTGTTCCAGTTAAACTGACAGAAATACACTAACATATCTTGTCCCTTTTTGGAGTGCCTTCCTCTCTCACTACTCTCACACCCATTAGTCAAGCCCTATCTCTCATGTCATCTCATTCATAAAGTTTTTATGACCAAGAAAGGGATGAAAATGTTTCTCATTGTTCATGGAAGAAAAATCCTAACACAGCCCAAAAGGGCCTGTATTGTATGGCCTGTCTCCTTCACCAGCTTTTTCTTGCATCTTGCTCTCAAAATTTCCCTTAACTGAAATTTTTTTTTCTTTTTAGTGCACCATATTCTTCCTACTAAAAGGTTATTTGCACACCAGCCCTCATTTATATAACACTTTCTCTGGCCTGAAAGTTCCAGCCTTTTGCCTTTTATTTTTTGAGGTCTAAGATCAGTCTTCACTTCCTCATGGAAACCTTCCCTGATTTCCCAGAAAAGGTAAGAATTCCTTTATTATATGCTCTCACAGGACACATAATTCTAGTTATAGCTGTAGTTATGTGCCAGTTACCCTGTTTTCCTCACCGATTCATTGCTTTTCATATTCATTCACACCTGGTTTGAGTAGAAGATCAGAAAAACCCACTGTAGGCATTTCCAGGAAGAAGGGATTAAATACAGGAAAGTAAAGCTCACATATGACTTTGCAAGCGTGGGAAAAGTGAAGACTAGGGAAAACCTCCCATCAGAATTCAGGAAATCATAAAGTGCAGGGCCCCTTGTGAGGTCTGCTGGTTCTATGTGGTTAATTCACAAGAAGATACCTAGAAGATTCTGGCAAACCTTCTTGTCATCTGCCTGCCAAAACCCATGAAGTTCCCTTACACCTCACAAGGAATACTACCTCCTGCTTCTTTGCTACAAACTCTTCTTGCTTTTTTCATTTCCCCTACAATCATTTACAAATGTTAAAAAACAAAAAAACAAAAAACAGAAACAAAAACAAAAACCATTCTGATCCCAGGAGCAGTCCAAAGAGGTGGTGGGCTGCATCTGATTCATAGACAGTTATCTGCCAATACTTGTTCTAGATCCTGTCAAACAAGAAGAGTGGAAATGGTGCTGACATGCAAACAGACAATCTTGTACCTAACTAATAAAACCAAGATAATTTTAGCATCTCAACAAGGCCATAGGTGTGAGTTAGGGGAGAGGAGTGAATCGTAGGAGCAGATGTTGATGGAGTCTGAGCCACCACTCCTGAAATCTACTTGTGATTTCTTTTTCTGCTCAAGCTCAGTCTTATAGATACCAATCACATCTCATAATGGAATGCTGCTGCACATATCCATTTTTATAATTTCTTGAATCAGGTAACACTCAGTTTTTTTATGGTACCCGTTCTTATAATCCATTGTTACAGTCACTGGATGTTCCATACTGGTTATTTGTTTTCGACTAGGGCCAAGTAGCATAAAGCAGCTTTACCAGTGGAAAATAGTAGTTGGCAGAAGAGGAAATAGCCTTCCTCCCAAACCTTGGGAATCTGCATTGTCATGTTACTATTGCTGGCTACATATTTCATCTCTTTCTGCCCCAAATTCTTCAAGTAACATTCAGTCTGCTGGGTTATAGGCCTAACTGGCAAGCCAGCTTGTGCAGAAGACTATATCTGCCACAGACCCTCTCTTGCTCCACATATCTCTTGGAACAAGAGATTACCTAGTAGGTGGACCTGAGCAGTATACCTAAATATAATGCCTTAGACATACTAAGTGCTAGGGCTCTTTCTGCCATGAGCTATATGAAGTAAGGCAGCTTGTCTCTCATTTAAGAAGGAATATCTCGACATTTTCATACCACTGTCTTACTAGAAACTTCATAATATCAGATGTCTCTGAACTTTCACATGGTTGTCTCCCTTCTTCAATCATGCTTTTTCTTCTTAAGACATCCGGTTGTGAGATTTTTCCTGAGGACATGGTCAAATTAATATGTTCTGACATGATATTCTATTGCACATTGAGATAATCAGGGTCCCTCTAGACCAGAATACCAGCTATTGAAAGTATCTGTCTACAACAATAAGTTAAAGAGCCTTGCACTTGAATGTAAATAAATGCACTGTTCCCTCATCAAAAAAGTCCTGCAAAGAAAAAAAATTGTCATTGAACTAAACAGTACATTTAGTGACATAGTTCACATTCTGGTGCAAACTGCTTAATTCACTGGAGACAACTAAGAAACACGGACCAAATACCAGTTCATAGATGATACTTTGAGGATTGCTGCTCCAGTATAGAATATAATATGAAAGCGATCAGACATAACTTTGACAAAAGACAGCAAAGCTGTACTGCTGAATGCTGGGCAAAGGTGAGATGTTTTGGGTTCTATTTATTGAGGGAAACTAAAAAGAAAAGCATTTTCTAGGGCAGTAGGTGTATATCATATGCCAGAGGCAGATTTGAATTAGTAAAGATATAAACTGTTGCTTGCCTCAGGGGGCCATGGCCTCATTTCCCCCTGGCAAACAGTCTATTCAGGCACTCATAAAATATATGTGACCCAATCCCATAATCCAATTTGATGGACTGTCCTAGGGCCAATTCTGGAACCAGTTATTGTATCAGTCAAGGTTTAGCAAGAAGTGGGTGGCATACTCAAACAATATATTGAAAGATTAAAAAAAATTAAAAAAAGAACTATAGTGGAACTAGCAAATGTAGGGGACCAATAAGGGCTAATAAAGCACCCTGGAAGTAGCAAGGGCTGAACCTCATTAGCACCCCTCGATCTGAAGGGATAAGAGGATAAATCAGTGTTATCAGAATCTGGAGCACATAGGTGAGGAGCTGCCCTCCAGAAAGTAGGTAGAGAAATGCAGCCACTATAAAAAGGTGGACAGCAAGGGGAAAAGCACTACTTCCCTGCCCTCCTGCCAGACCATCTCCCATTGATGCTGTGCCTCGGCCAAGGCCAACTCTAAGTCTGAGAGCAGGGTAGTCCAAGTGATGTATTTCCAAGAGGCAAACTTTTCACAACAAACAGCCAGGCAAACAGGGACATAGAATGGCTCCTAAGAGTCCAGAAGATAAAAAAAAAATTGCATTCTTGACCGTGCCAGGATCCAAGATGGCAGAGTAGATAAACACTGTGCTTGCCTCCTCCAGTAACCACACTATAATTACAACTAAATTATAGAATGGTCAATCTGAATAACCATCTGTAGTCTAGCTGAATAGAAGTTTTATAACTAAAATTATAAAGAAAAAGCCACATCAAGACTGTTAGGAGAGGCAATAGAGGTGAAATGAGAGGCCCCACACTTGTGACACTTTTGTGTGGCAGTTGAGAATCAGGAGGAATATTTTGGCTACGAAAGAGTGAAGGACTCCAGCCCCACAACAGGGTCCCCAGCCTCAAGTGCCATTGCTAGGTATGGGATCCCGTACAACATCTGGCTGTGAAAAACAGTGGGGATTCTGACCATCTGGGTGGGATGGAAGGCTGCAGGAAATACAGACATTCATTAAAGGGCCCACACACAAACTCACTTGCTTGCAGGCACTCACCCTGGGTTTTGCAGAGGGACAGTGACTCAGGAGGCATCAGAGGCATACAGGGAAAGACTGAGTTTTGTGGCTTGAGGGTGAAGACTAGAAAGGCAGCTGCCATTTTCTCTATATAGAACACTTCTCCAATGCAGTGAACAAATGGGTGCCATCTTTCCTCTGGTGAGCCCTACCGCACATGGTTAAATCTGAATCCGCACTGGCCTGGTGAACCCTGCTAGCTGCACCTGCTTGCACCACCCTAGTGATTCCCTAAGACTCCACCCCACCCAACTCACACAACACCTGAGACATTTTCTCGGTGAACGGTCAGGCCTGCTTGCATTATACTCTTTCTTAAAAAACTCAGTGGTTAGTCGGTCCCAGATGGGTGGCAGCTGGCCTCAGTGTGCTCTGAGACTTTTGCTGAGTAGCTCCAGGCTCAGCATTGCTACCAAATCAGAATGCACATTAATTTGGTAAACAGTCATCCCACCTTAGTGACTCCTTGACACCTGCCCCACCCAACTCATGAGACTGCATGAGACTGTCAGCGACTGAGTCTTATGGGAGCTGGCAGGCTGCAGCAGGACTCAGAGTGTCCTGGGAGTCCTGGTACTGGTGGCAGCCATCCTCAGTTTGCAACATGACCTCATACACAAGCCTCCAGGTCCAGCACAGGAAGCAACCAACTGCAGATCATTTTTCAGCTTTTTTTTTTTTGTAAGATTTTATTGGGGAATTGGGGGAGGGGAACAGCGTTGGGGAATTGGGGACGGAGAACAGACAAGTTGCTGTCTATTTGTTCTTCAGTCTAGTTGCAGAGGATGTTGTTTCACTGGCCCATGTTGGTATGTCATTGAGCTCTTCCTAGATGAGGCAGATCAGTCACCGGCCTCTGGATGTCGCTCACTGCGGCTATTGGCAGCTCACGGCTAGCCGCCAGCCGCTCATGCTGGCTGCCGGCCACTCACTGTAGCCTATGGCAGCCCACTGCAGCAGGGGCTGCAGCCTATACCATCACCGGGGCTCGCACAGCCCAGCTCCAGGTGGAGTTGTTGTTAGCTGTAGAGGGCAATGTCACTGGCCCTCATACGTGGGATCCGAACCGGGCCATGGGCATCCCAACACCAGCTCTTAACTAATGCGCCACTCGGCCGGCCCCTTTGCAGCTTTGACCAGGTAATCCTCAGCTAGTCACAGGCAGTGGCTGACCTCAGCCTGCAATGCAGCCCCTCCCAGAGGCACCAGGACCAACATACCCGGAGGTCAGCTTCAGACAACAGCAAAGCATGACCCACTTAGAACCACAAGAAACACACTCAAAGGGTGGTCTCAGCAGACACAAGGACCCACTGGGGCAAATTCAACTCCTTGGAGAAAGCCTCCTGCTAAGCAACCCATAAGCTGTGAACATGGCCAAACCCCACAGCCAGTCAGCCTAAGGGTAAATGTCATCCACTGACATGTGAGTAGCAATCAAAATTCAACTATAACAAGAGAGCTACACAACCCATACAGGGACCTCCTGGAGCATCCATCAAAGGAGACCAGGGAGACCATGTCATTGAGTACCTCAAGGCACCTACCACATAAGGCCACTGGCCAAGAATGGGAGATGTAGCAGATCTACCTATTACTTAGAAATAAACACAGAGAGGCAGCCAAAACAGGACAGCAAAGAAATATATTACAAATGAAAGAACACAAGGAAATTCAAGAAAAAGAACTAAATGAAATGCAGGAAAGCAACTTACCAGATACAGAGTTAAAAAAAAATGGTTATAAGTTTGCTCAGGGAACTTAGAATTTCAACAATGAGATATCAAGCATGGAAAAGAACATAGAAAGCATGCAAAATAACCAAACAGAAGTGAAGAAAAAATAACTGAAATGAAGAATGCACTACAAGGTATCACCAGCAGATTAGATAAAGCAGGTGAGAGAATCAGCAATCTAGAAGACAAGATAGCATAAAACACCCAGTTGAAACAGCAAAAAGAAAAAAAAAAAAAGCATAAAAAAATGATGCTAGTTTAGGAGATCTCTGGGACAACATCAAGCATAACAACATTCATGTCATAGTGATACCAGAAGGTGAAGAGAGAAAGCAAGGGATTGAGAAAGTATTTGAAGGAAAAATAACTGAAAACATTCCTAACCTAGTGGAGGAAATAAACATACAAGCCCAGGAAAAAGAGAGTCCCAAACAAAATGAATCCAAAGAGGCCCACATCAAGACACATCATAATGGAAATGACAAAGGTTAAAGACAAAGAGATAATCTTAAAAGCAGCAAGAGAAAGGCAGTTAGCAACCAACAAGGGGGCTCCCATAAGACTAGCAGCTGACTTCTCAACAGAAACTTTGTAGAAAAGAAGGGATTAATATCAAATATTCAAAGTGATGAAAAGCAAGAACCAACAGCCATGACTACTTTACCCAGCAAGGCTATCATTTAAAATTAAAGGAGAGATAAAAAGATTTCCAGACAAGAAAAAGCTAAAGGAGTTCATCACCTTGCAAACCAGTATTACAAGAAATGTTAAAAGGACTTCTTTAAGGAGAAGGGAGAAGGGAGTAGGGAAGTGGAAGAACATAAAGATGAATAAAAAAGTGGCAACAACCATGTAGGTATCAAAAAGCAACTTTAAATGTAAGTGGATTGAATGCTCCAATAAAAAAAACATAGTGTAGCTGTATGGATAAGAAAGCAAGACCCATACATATGCTGTCTATAAGAGACCCACTTCAGATCAAAAGACATCACAGACTGAAAGTAAAGGGATGGAAAAAGATATTTCATATGAATGGAAACAACCACAACAAAAGGGGTGGCAATACTTAGACAAAATAGACTTAAAACAAAAGCTATAATAAGAGACAAAAAGGGACATGACATAATAATAAAGGGATCAATCCAACAAGAAGATATAACTCTTTTTTTTTTTTTTTTGAGGGCAGTGTCACTGGCCCTCATATGTGTGACCCGAACCGGGGCCGCTGGCTTCCCAAACCAGCGCCTAACCACCGCGCCACTCGGCCGGCCCTATAACTCTTTTAAACATGTATGCACCCAACATAGGAGCACCTAAATATATAAAGCAAATATTTACTGACATAAAGGGAGAGATTGGCAGTAATACAGTTATAGTAGGGGACTGTAACACTCCATCAACATCTTCCAGAATAGATCTTCCAGACCAAAAAAAAACAAACAGAAAACAACACAGTAGACTTAAATGACACTCTAGATTGGATGGACTTAATTGATATTTTGGAACATTCCACCCCAAAGTATCAGAGTATATATTCTTTTCAAGTGCACATGGGATATTTTTCAAGATAGACTACATGTTAGGCCACAAAACAAGTCTCAATAAATTTAAGAAGATTGAAATCACATCAAGTGTCTTCCTCAACTACAGTGGTATAAAACTAGAAATCAATTACAAGAAGGAAACTGAAAAACACACAAATGTATGGAGGCTAAATAACATGCTACTAAAGAATGAAAGGGTCAACAATGAATCAAAGAAGAACTCAAAAAAATACCTTGTGACAAAAGAAAATGAAAACACAATGACCCAAAATCTGTGGGACACAGCAAAAGTATCTCTAACAGGGAAATTCATAGCAAAACAGGCCTACATCAAGAAAAAACAAAAATATCTTAAATAAATAATCTAGCCATATACTTAAAGGAACTAGAAAAAGAACAGCAAAGAAAGTCCAAAGTGAGTAGAAGGAAGGAAATATTAAATATCAGACTGGAAAACAAAACCAAAATAGTCTAAAAAAAAAAAAATTCCAAAAATGTCAATTAAACCAAGAGCTGTTTTTTTTAAAAAGATAAATAAAATTGATAAATCTTTAACCAGATTCATCAAGAAGAAAAGAGGAATGAAATAAATAAAATCTGAAATCAAAGAGAAATGATGACACCACAGAAATAGAACGGGTTATGAGAAAACACTATGAACAAAGTATGCCAATAAATTGGACAATCTGGGAAAAATGAACAAATTTCTAAAATCATATAATCTTTCAAGACTGAATCAAGAAGAAACAGAAAATCTGAACAGACCAATTACTACTAACAAAAGAATTAGAAATAAAAAAACTCCCACAAACAAAATCCTGGACTGGATGCCTTCACAGATGGATTTTATCAAAAATTGAAAGATTTAACACCTATCCTTCTCAAACTATTCCAAAAATTCAAGAGGAGAGAAAGCTAATAAGATATTTTTAGAAGGCCACCATTACCCTGATATCAAAACCAGATAAAGATATTACAAAAATAAAAATTATAGGCTGATATCCCTGATGAACATAGATGCAAAAATCCTCAACAAAATATTAGCATCCAAATTCACAAGTACATTAAAAAGAAAAGATCATACACCACTATCAAGTGGGATATATTCCAGGGATGCAAGTTTGGTTCATCATGTGCAAATCAATTAACATGATACACCACCTAAACAAAAAGAAAGATCAAAATCATATTATCTTATCAATAAATGCAGAAAAAGCATTTGACAAAATCCAGTATCCATTTATGATAAAAACTCTCAGCAAAGTGGGAATAGAGGAAATATACCTCAACATAGTAAAGGCTGTATATAACAAACCCACAGCTAACCTCATATTCAATGGGGAAAAGCCAAAAGTATACTTCCTAAGATCAGGAACAAGACAAGGATGCCTACTCTCACCCCTTATATCCAACATAGTATTGGAACTCGTAGCCACAGCAATCATACAAGAAAAAGAATTTAAAGGCATCCAAATTGGAAAGGAATAAGTAAAAATGCCATTATTTGCAGATATATAGTATGTAGAGAACCTTAAAGATTGCACCAAAAAACTATTAGAACTGATAAATTCAGTACAGTAGTAGGACACAAAATTAATATTCAGAAATCATTTGCATTTTTATACATCAATAACAAACTTTCAGAAAGAGAAATTTAAAAAAAATTCCATTTATAATTGCATCAAAAATAAATAAATAAAATACCTAGGAATAAATTTAACCAAAATGGTAAAAAACCTGTACTCAGAAAACCACAAGACACTGAAGAAAGAAATCAAAGAAGATACAAATAAATAGAAGCATATACACTGCTGTACTCATGGAGAGGGAGAATTAACATCATTAAAACATCCATACTACCCAAAGCAATCTATAGATTCAATGCAATACTTACCAAAATGCCAATGACATTTTTCAAAGAAGTGGAACAAATAATCTTAAAATTTATTTTAAGAAGACCCCAAATTGCCACTGCACTTGAGAAAGAAGGATAAAGTTGGAGGCATCACACTGCCTGATATGAAACTATACTACAAGGCTATAGTAATCAAAACAGCATGGTACTGGCAGAAAAACAGACACATAGATCAATGGAACAGAATGGAGAGCCCAGAAATAAATCCACACCTGTATGGTCATTTAATCTATGATAAAAGAGGCAAAACCATAGAGTGAGATAAAGACAGCCTAGTCAGTAAATGGTTTTGGAAAAACCAGGCAGATACATCAAAAAAAAAAAAAAAGACATTGGACCATCTTCTTATACCATATACAAGAGTAAACTCAAAATGGATTAAACACTTAAATGTAAGATCTGAAACCATGAAATTCCAAGAAAACACAGTCAGTAAATTCCAACATTGCTCTTAGTGACATTTTTTTTCTGATTTATCTTCTTGAGTAAGGGAAACAAAAGAATAAAAGAAACAAGTGGGACTACATTAAACTAAAAACTTTTGCACAATAAAGGAAACTATCAACAAAACATCCTACTGAAAAAAGACAGTCTACTGAATGGGGGAAAATATTTGCTAATGATAAATCTGATAAGGGGTCAATAACCAAAGTATATAAAAAACTTATACGACTTAACACCAAAAAACAAACAATCCAATTAAAAAATGGGCAGAGGACCTGAGTTAGGCATTTCTACAAAGAGGAAGTATGTATGGCTAATAGACATATGAAAAGATGCTTAAATCACTAATCATCAGAGAAATGCAAATTAAAACCACAATGAGATATCACCTCACACCTACCAGGATAGCTATCATCAATAAATCAATGAACAAGCATTAACAAAGATGTGGAGAAAAGGGAACTCCCATACACTGTTGGTGGGATTACAGATTGGTGCAGCCACTATGGAAAACAGTATGGAGGTTCCTCAAATAATTCCACTTCTGGGTATTTATCTGAAAAAATCCAAAATACTAATTCAAAAAAATATATGTACCCATATGTTCATTGCAGCACTATTTACAATAGCCAAGATATGGAATCTACCCAAGTGCCCATCAATAGAAAATTGGATAAAAAAGATGTGGTACATACATACAATGCAATATTACTCGGCTATAAAAAAGGATGAAATCTTACCATTTGTAACAATATTGATAGGCCTGGAGGATATTATGCTAAGTGAAATAAGATTGAGAAAGACAAATATGATCTCACTTATATGTGAAATCTAAAGAACAAAATAAATGAACAAACAAAACAGAAAAAGAATCATAGATACAGAGAGCAAACTGATAGTTGCTAGAGGGGAGGGAGGTTCAGGAGCTCGGTGAAAAAAGTGAAGTAATTAAGTACAATTTGGTAGTTACAAAATAATCCCAGGGATGTTAAGTACAGCATAGAGAATACAGTCAGTAATGTTGCAACAACTATATATAGTGCCAGGAATGTACTAGATTAATCAAGGGGATCTCTGCATAAATTATATAAATGTCTAACCACTGTGCTGTAAATCTGAAACTAATATAAAATAATATTGAATATCAACTGCAACTAAAAAACATAATTAAAAACGATGCACTCTTGAAAGGCAAATAGAGAATAACATACATTCATCTACAAGAAAAATGTTTTGATAACTAGCTTATGTCTCTATAATAAAATACTATATATAATAGCAATGAAAAAAATTAACTAGCTTTCCAATGTAAGTAAAACTCAGAAACATAATAAGTGAAAAACAGAAAGCAGCTACCCACAGTAGTACATATAACATTTAAAATCCAGTAAAACCATATTTTATGGATAGATAAATATGTGAACAAAGGATGTTGCAACAATAACCACTAGGAATGCAGTTCTCTACACATCCCTGTAACAATTTGAGTATGTCTGAAAATGTCTTCATTCTACCCTTACTCTTGGATAATTTGCCTGGGTGTGTTTTATTGTGGGTTGAATTTTGTGTCCTCCAAAAAATATGTTGGAGTCCTAAGGTTCATAATGTGAATTTATTTGGAAGTAGTATCATTATAGATAAAATTAGTTAAATTAAAATGAGGAAAACTGTAGTAGGATGGGCTCTTAATCCATATGACTGGTATGAGAGGAGAGGAGACACAGGGGAAATACCATGTGAAAATGTAAGCAGAGGTGGGTGTGATGCAGCTGTAAAACAAGGGATGCCAAAGATGCTGGCAAACCATTAGAGGCTAGAGACCACGGAGTTTCCCTACAGGTGTTTACCTGATTTCAGACTTTTCATCTCCAGAACTGAGACAATACATTCTATTGTTTTAAGCCGTCCAGTTTGTGGTAATTTCTTATGGCAGCCCTAAGAATCTAATACAATCTCAGGACTCTTACTCAGAGTAAATGACATCCTTCTTGGACACCAGGTAAAGGTGGGTGACTACCTTTCTGTCAAGAGCAGTAAAATCTTCTGCCCTGGTATGGTTCAGGCCCCATATGCAGACACAGGGTGGTCCAGGAGCCCAGCACATCTCTTACTGTCAATCAGCCCTGTGACTTTAGTTTGGCTCTGATCCTGCCCATCTCCCTTGACACCTTCAGCTTACACAGCTTCAGTGACACTTCCCAACCCTGCTCAGTGCTATGCATTTTTATATGCTATTTAGGAAAGCCTCTCCAATTCTGATGGATTTCATTTCTCATTTTCATAGGAGGCTCTCTATTTATAAAATATGTTTATGTTGTTGTTTATGTGTATTAGGACTGGAATGGAATTATTCAATCAGTGACTGATATTGAACTGGATGAATTGCTATAATCTCCTTAGATCAGGGTTTATTTTGTTTTGTCATGGTCTAGAGCCAAATTACTTACTAAAGAACTCATTGAACCCATGAAGTGCCAAAGTGCTTAGGGGAATGACCTACCCAGGGAAACCAAAACAGTAATCCTGGAAAGATCTCAGGAGCAGATGCCTGTGGGTTTCATTTGTCTGCTGTTTTAGGAGCAGAGGCACTGTAAGATATTGTGGAGAAAACATAGGAGAAGAAATAGCCTGGATTCTAAATAGATCTGGATTAAAATATATCTAATAAGCAGTATTGAAATCTGCCATATGCAATACAATACATTAAACTCTAGATTATGCCGAGTGAAGGTCTCCAACAAGAATGGAGGATCAAGATGAATAATATATCCAAACTCTTGGATCTGAAAATCTCATGTGCTGTGAACCATTCTCACTGACCTCACATTGTACCACTCTCCTTCCTCAGAATGCTTCAGCCTTGCTGACCACTTTCTCTGCCTTCTACACGTGCAGTTTCTTCCCATTTGGGGGCTTTGCATTGAAAGGATCCTCTCTCCCTTATTCTGTATAGCCACCCAGGTAACTTCTAACGTTTGTATTCTGCTGCACCAGGGCATCATTTTTTAAATTTTATTTGTCTTGTTTATTTGCTCTCAATATTTTGTCTTTCTATCTTCTCTGTCTGGTTTCACTCTTAAAGGAATGGTTTTGGACAGACACAGATTTAGATTAAAATATTTTCTCATGCCCTGTCTTTTGGATGTTACCAACACTCCAGCAGTAAGAAAAGAAATATACTGAATAGGGTACTTAATTTGAAAAAGAGTCTTAGGAATTAATGACTACCTAATATTTTCTTCAACTTTCAATAAATAGGGAGATGGCTTTGGATTATTTGCCACTGGGGAGTGGTTGGAAAATTTTACAGTTGTATGTTGGATATAGTTGATCACCTGATCAGTAATGGGTGTGCTGTCGTGTAGCTTTGGTCAGTAGAAGAATGTTTCTCTTCAAATATCATCTTTCAGGGAAGCTTGAATCCTCTTTTCAATATCACAACCAGAATGTAGACATTGATACAATCCACCAATCTTATTCAGTATTACCGTTTTGCTTGTGCTCATTTGTGTCGGTCTATTTAATTCTATGCAATTTTGTAGCACCTGTAGGTTCATGCATCTACCACCACAGATGAGATATCAAAGGGTTCTAGCACCACATGAATCCTTTGTGTTGCCCTTTTATAACCACGCCCACCTCCCATTCACCTACCCCTACCCGTATTCTTAATCCTGGGCAATAACTGATCTGTTGTCCATTTCTAAAATTCTGTCATTTCAAAAATGTTACAAAATTGGAGTCCTACAGCATATACCCTTTGGGTTTGGCTTTTTTAAAATTTATAATAATTCCCTGGAGATTCTTTTAAGTTGTTGACTATATCAATAATTCATTTTTTTTTATTGCTAGAGTCGTGTTTCACAGTATAGATGTACCACAGTTTATCTAACCATTCACCGGTTGTAGGACCTCTGAACTGTTTCTAGTTTGGGGATATTACAAATAAAGCTGCTCTGCTATGAATATTCATGTATACTGGTGTTTGCATGAATATAAGTATTCATTTTTCTGGGAAAAATGCCTAGGAGTGCAATTGCTGGATTGTATGTTATTGCATATTTAGTTTTATAAGAATTATCTGCCATACTCTTCCAGAGTGGCTCTACCATTTTACATTTCTACCAGCAATATATGCATGATCCAGTTTCTTTGTATCCTTACTAGCTTGGTGTTTGTTGTTCTCACTAATATTTATCTTAGCTGATCTGACACACGGATAGTGATATCTCACTGTGGTTTTAATTTCCATTTTCCTAATGGCTAACAATATTGAACATCTTTTTATGTACTTATTTGTCATATGTATATCCTCTTCAGTGAGATGTCTTTTTTTTTTTTGCACATTTTCTAATTGCATTGTGTTATTTTGTTGTTGTTGTTTATTGTTGGGTTTTGAGAGTTTTTATGCATTCTAGATGTTGGTCCATTTATTGGATATGTAGTTTGCAAATATTTTCTTCTAATCTTGTCCCTCATCCTCTTCACATGGGTTTTTTCAGACCAAAAATTTTAATTGTGATGAGGCCTAAACTATCAATTTTTAACTATAGGGATCAAGCTTTGAGGGCCAAATCTAAGAACTCTGCTTAGCCCTAAATCTAGAATATTTTCTTCTATTTTTTTCTAAAACCAATATCAGACTTTTCTGATTAATATAGCAGTATAAAAGCCTTAATATTGGATAGAGTGATTAATCAATACTGTACTCCTCTGATTATAGTAAGCATTAATATTGGATAGAATTATCACTCCCATTTTTTAATTTTTTATTTAGATTGTTTCAGCCATCCTAAGGCCTGTGCTTTTTCATATGAATTTTAGAATAAGCTTATCTATATCTACAAAAATTCTAGTTAGGGTTTTATAGGAATTACATTAGATCTATAGATAAATTTGTGAAGAACTGATATGTTTACTATGCTGAAACTTCTAATCCACAAGCAAATAATTATCTCCATTTATTTAGGTATATTTTGATTTTTAAATCTGAATTTTGTGATTTTCAGCATGTATATCCCATACATGTTTTGATAAGTATATATCTAAGTATTTCATTTTCTTTGGAGCAATTATAAATGGTACTGTGATTTTCAATTTCACCACTGTTATTGTTAATATATAAAAATGCAATTGATATATTTATGTTGATCTTGTAGCCTGTGAACTTAGTTAACACACTTATTATATCCAAGACTTTTTTGTAGATTCTTTGGGATTTTCTATATAGACAATCATGTCATTTGCAAATAAGGGAAGTTTTATTTTATCCTTCAAATCTGTATGCCATTTTTTTCTTGCCTTATTGCAATGCTAGAAATTTCAGTACTATGATTAATAGAGTAATGAGAGACATCATTTGCCTTGTTCCCAGTATTAGAGGGAAAGCATTCAACCTTTCCCCATTTAACATGAAGTTAGCTGTAAGTTCTTTTAGATGTTATTAAGTTGAAATAGTTCTCCTCTAGAGAGTTATTATCATGAATGAGTTTTGGATTTTATCAAATACTTTATCTCAGTTATTTAATATGATCACATGCTTTTTTTTCTTTAGCTTGTTGATATATGGTATATTATATTGATTGGTTTCCAATTAGTGCCACAGCCTTACATGCATAGAAATAATCCCACTTGCTTATGTGCACAGTTATTTTTACTTTATTGAGTTCTGTTTGCTAATATTTGTTGCACATTTTTATGTAAAGTTCATGAGATATGTTAATCTGTAAATTTTTGTTTGTTTGTATCAGGTTTTCATAATAGGTTTATATTGTTTTCATAAAATGAGTGCAATGGTGCTCCTTCCTCTTCTATTTTCTGGAAGAGATTGTGTAAAAATTGGTGTTAATCCTTCAAATGTTTGATAGAATTCTCCAGTGAAACCATCTGGGCTCAGAGGTTTTTGGGAGGAGGAGGTTTTAATTATGAATTCGATTTATTTAATGACTATAAGAATACTATTCTGAGTATATATCTCCTTGATTGTTTAAACAGTTTATGTTTTTTCCAGAATGGTCCATTTTTTCTAAACTGTTCAGTTTATGAGTATACATTTTTTATAGTAATTTGTTATCTTTTTAATGGCTACAGTATTTGTAATGGTGTCTTCTATTACAATCCTGATATTAATGATTTCTGTATTTTTTATTGTTGTTTGTCTTGCTAGAAATTTAATAATTCTATTGATTTTTTTAGAACTAGATTTTTATTCCATGTTTTCCTAATATTCTAATTTCCTCTTTTTATCAGCATTGATTTCTTCTCTTATATTTATTATTTCTTTTTTTTCTGTTTGCTTTGGTTTATGTTCTCCTTTTATATTTTCTTGAGGTAGAAGCTTAGATAATTGAGACCTTGTCTCATTTCAAATATAAGCATTAAATGCTATAAATTTCCTTTTCAGTACTGCTTTAGCTATATCTCACATATTTTCATATGCTGTACTTTCATTTTCTTTCAGGTCTGTTTTTTAAAATTTCCTTTGAAAACATCTCCTTGTCCTATGAATTATTTAGTAGTGTATATCTTAATTTACATATGTTTAGAGATTTTTCTGTTGTCTTTCTGTTATACAATTCTAGTCTGATTGCTTTATAGTCAAAGAACATATTCTATAGAATTCTTTTAAATTTGTTGTGGTTTTGTTTTATGGCCCATACACATATAATCTATTTTGGTGAATGTTACATGGGTAATTGAATAAAGTGTATCCTGTTGCTGTTGAGTAGTGTTCTAAATTTTTCAATAAGACACTGTCAGTTGATTGTGCTGCTCAGATCTTCTACATCTGTGCTGATTTTCTGTCTATTAGTTCTACCATTTGCTGTGGGCAGGGAGGAAAGGATGGAGTTTGTAGTTTCTAACTATAAAGGTAGATTTGTCTTTCTCCCTTCACCTCTATCAGTTTTTGCTCATGCATATTGAGGCTCTGAGGTTTGGTGTGTGCATATAGCATCAGTATATCTTACCTGTGGCTTGATCCTTTTATCATTATGTGATGTCTCTTCACTCATATGTAGCAATTTTATTTGCTTAGAAATTTACTTTATTAGATGTTAATTACAAGTACTCATTATTTTCTAAATTGAATGTTTGCTTGGTGTATCTTTATGAATCCTGTTACTCTTAGTCTACCTATTTCGTTGAACATGAAATGAGTTTCTTATATACAATACATAACTATTATTTTTAATCCAATATGACAATCAATGTTTTTATTGGCATATTTAGACCACTTCAGATAATTATTGATATGTTAGCACTTAAGTCTGTCATTTTATTATTTTTTATTCTCTACTGTTCTTATTCCTGTATCTCTTTCCTTAATTTTCTGTGTAACATGTGAACATGTTTTAAGATTCCACGTTGATTCATTTATAATTTTTTGAGCATCTCTTGGTGGCTTTTTTTCAGTGATGTCTGTGGTCATTATAATATAAATATATGACTTATTACAATCAAGTGCTATCATTATTTTACTAGTTTGAGTACAGTACAGAAATCTTACTTCTATTTAGATCCTTTAACCTCACTCTTAAATATTATTTTCTTGAATCAGATGGTGTTATTTTTGCTTCAATCATCAAATGTGTTATATAAAGTAAACATATGAAAAAGATATTCTATTGTATATACCCATAATTCTGCTTTCTTCCTTTCTGATGCTTGAAAATTGCTTCATTTATAATTTGTTTGTTTGTTTGAAGAACTTCCGTTAGCCATTCTTTAAGGGTAGATATAATAACAAAGATAACAGAATGGCCTGAAAGGCCTCAGTATTCACTCTCTGACCCTTTGCTGATAGGCACATGATTTCTCAAGGTTATAATTTCTTAAACTTCATAAGGGAATTGGGTTTCATCATCTCTAATATCCCTCTAACATCTATCATCTCATGCAATGAAATCATATGACTTATTATTTAAAGATAAATTTGTTCCCTGAATGACCACATTTGAGCTCAGGCAATACAGAACTTAACACTGGAAAATAAATAATTAACAAATACTCACTTTATCATGCCAAGAATATAACACAAAGGTGAAAAGAAATCAATTTCAGTCTGCTGACTGTGCTTCAGGTAATTAGATTTATGGAGCTGGAGTTCCAGTTCCCACTGTAGGCTGGAGAGAGCCCATACTGTTTTGCACCTGCCATGGAAGTCAGCATGTACCATCACAATCTGGAAGTGTGTAGCTTCCACAGATGCTTTTTGGCAGTTGTGACTAAAACAGTTCAGCCCATACCACGGCTCACAGAACAAGTGCTCCCCTTTTGAGTTCTCTATACTATTATTTCCAGAATTATTTTTTAGTCATCATTTTTGGGGTGCTTACAAGGTGAAATGTGTGAATTACTTTCTGAAATATGCTTTTCTGAATTTAGTTCAGGTAGCAGGGCACAGAAAGAGACATTCACCTTATTTTGTTTTTCATCTGAAGAATCAAGCTTCATCTACACATATTTTTAAAACAGAAAAAATATATGAGAAAATAAAGTAAATGGGAAACAAAGAATATGTATGAAAAATCATCATGATAGCTTTTTAAAGACAACTAAAACTCAAGTTTTTTAAAAAACATCTTTAAAAGGTCAAAAACAGTAAAACAACAGGCATTCTACAATGAAGGTGACCAGAGAGTCTCTGGACAGGATTTCCTTTGTACAGCATTGGGCTAGCAGTTTATTTTTGTTTTTGACTTTAATTGATTGCCAGCATTCAACAATTTTTAAAGTTCAAATAAAACTTAAATTTCTATACCCTCTTGAGAGGCAAGACACTATTGGTCAATACTCCCATGGAGCAAACTCCACTGGGAAGTTAAGTGTCAGTCTCTTTGGGTATCACATGAACTTTCGAGCCAAGTGGTACTTGGCCTCTCCACCTTGTTCTCTCTCCCATGTCAAACAACAGTTGACATTTATTACCAGTCTCAGGCTACTGTTTCTTACAGTATAGCTGAGGATGGCAGAATATTTAATATCCACTTTCTGGGGATTTCCAATCAAGATGGTGGAGTAGGTAAATGCTATGCTCACCTCCTCTCAGGACCATATCACTTACAACTAAACCACAGAACAACCATTGAGAATCACCTGGTCTAGCTGAACTGAAGTCCTACAATTGCTGACATACAAAAGCCATCTCAAGACTAGTAGAAAGGCAGAGACATGGAACAGCTTGGTCCCTCACTTGCATGTCACCATTAAAAATAAGGAGGGTTATTTCCTTCCTGAGGAGTGAGGGGTCCTAGCCTCTTCTATCCCAGCATTTCAGTACAGAGAAGTTCCCATAATTTGTGGCTGTGAAAACAAGCAGAGACCGTGGGTCAGTGAGATGGGAGGCAGCTGCACTCTCAGACTCTCCTACTAAACTGACCGCACATGGACTTACTTGCTCTGAGCTCCAGTGCTGGGGCAGCAGCTCCAAACACACCAGGGACATACTGGGAAGAAATGCCCTCAGGGTGAGGGCAGGAGGGGTAGCTTTCTCCCGGATGGAAGAGCCGGCAGAAGCCATTGTTTCTCTGTTGAACCCACCCCCTCCCTGCATGCGGACATAGGCAGGCAGACGTTATATGAGTCTCCATCAAATTGGCTATCACCTTTCTCAGCCCTGCCCTACTGATTCCCTGAGATCATGCCTTATCCAACTTTTGGGCACACACAAGCATCTTTCAGTGTTTTTTCCTTATAAATGGCCTGCTGTGGCTCATTCTGTGGACTTCCCTAAAATCTCTCAAAGGTTCATAGCCCAAACAAGAGGCATCTGGCTTAGGAGCAGCCTAAGCCTGGCAATGGTGGCAGCTCACCTTGGTTTGTGGCTTGGTCTCTTGAGGCACCTCCAAGCACAGTACTGGCAGCAAGCACTTTTGGATTGTTTTGTGGTACATGTCAGGTGGCCCTGGGCGGGGCACAGACTGTGGCTGAACTTAGCCTGCAGCAGGTCACCTCCCAGTAGGCCCAGTGGCCAGCTTCCTCCAAGGATGACAAACACCAAGGGCAGACTGTGCAGGCACCAGAGCCCCACTAAAGCAAACCCTGCCCCACAGGGTCAGCCGCTGCACAACAGCTCCTCCACTGTAGTCACAGTCAGTCCTCACACCCAATCAGTGCTGTACACCTGAAGTTAATGTAATATTGAGTGTCACCTGTGATTGAAAAATTTAAAAAGGGGCGAAAAGGTGAAGGGAATAAGAGGTTCTAATTTCCAGGTATAAAACAAATAAGTCATGGGAGTGAAATGTACAGCATGGGAAATACAGCCAATTATATTGTGATAGCATAGTACAATGTCAGATGGTTGCTGGACTTACCATGGTGATCGTTTCTTTAGGTATATAGATGGTGAATAACTATTGTGTACACCTGAAACTATTATATTGTATGTTAGCTATATTTAATTAAAATCTTAAACCAAAAAAAGATATTATTGAATGTCAAAAAAAAAAAAAAGGTACAGACCCACTAAGGTAAAATGGCCCAAACAGAAAAAAAAAAAAAAAATCTCCGTTTTTCCAATCCAAAGTGGGAAAATGCAAAATGGGCCAGGAGAGATATGTGTTTTAATTAGAATGGGAGACAGAGTTTTGTAGACATGAAAAATATTCCTACTAGAAAATGCTCCAGCTAAAGATGTCCGTTGTCATATGTGTAATATTATATAACCTGAGTGACCATTCTGAAAGATACCTGCCCTATTTCCCTCACTCACAGCACCTACTGGCCCTGCGGGCATCTCCTCTTTTTTGATAAATATCAAGTAGATGCAACAATGATCTTGTTTGCTCTACTTTTCCAGTTTGACCTTGTCTCTTAGACCATACAACACAGCAATGCACAGGATAACAAATGTCTCTGGTGTTTATCTTCCAGGTTAGCATTTCAATTCATTTTGGAAGGAGCTGGAAGTTCAGAAGTGTTATGTATCTGTCCATCGATTTTTGGAAAATTTATATTCCAGCAGCCACAGATAGTTTACTTAAAGTAGATCCCAAGACAGAGCTTTTCCCTTTAGTTCCAGAGTGATAACATTCTAATATTCAGCAGGCTGCTTGCATAGACCAGGGTTGTGAGCAAATTCCAATATCTCTTACTCTAAGCCTCCCTCCCTTGTGGGGAGACTTTAAGAAATGTGTAAGTAGAAATTGTGATTGGAGGGACAGCCAGATATCTCCTGTCTTTACTTAGGATAATGTTGAATAAAACAGCATATTGCCCTTACAATAGGGATGTTTACTAAAACACTGAAATGAGGCTAGGAAGGTTGTGGAGTTTCTAACTATAGATATTTTATATATATTCTACATACTATACCTGGTTATGGGACAGAATATTGATATTTGGCTATTTTGTTATGAAAAAGGAATTCTTGCTGAAGGGTCCAGAAATTAAATGTGAATGTGCGTATGTCACTCCACTATAAAAGTTAGGCAAATCTCAAAGGCCATCTTCCAAAGATAACAGACTAGCTTGTATTTCTAATTGAGCTATGGACAGTAGTTTCTCCTGCATTTGTCGATGTCTAATAAGTTTTTTTAGATGCCAAGAACTTATTTTTACATCTATACCATTTTCTGGCAATAGAGCAGGTTTGAGAGGAAGTTGAAGTCCGACTTCCAAAGTCATTACATGAGTGCCTGGAATCAAGAGATTTTCAGTAAGATGAATATTGAATGAGCACATTAGCATATCAGTACAGAGGTAAACATGTCTCCTCTCCCTCCTTATCCAGGCTAAAATATCTTTCTGCTTATCTCTCAATGTCAGAGGTCATTTGGCTGTAGCATAACAACACATTCACGCAAAAGCCTTTCCTTTCTCCAAAGACTTAATATTAGAAAAAGGAGAGGCAGGTCAGACTAGAGTTGCTTGTGTCTCTCTGCTGATATACTTCCAACATTTCCCAAGTGATTGCACAGGGATCTATATAATTCAGCTTTATGACAGCCAGTTAAGAAATAAGTGACATGGAGACAGTAGGCCTTTAAATGTGAAGAGCATAGCCACTTTTTAAGAGTCCTGCAAGGACATTTCCTGCCCAGTGGTACATAGCTGAGTGGGACATGGTGATGCATGGGACTACTCAGGGAGTTCCACGAGGGTGTCAAGTATGACATTTTGAATATGAGTTTTGAGAGAAACGGATCTAGCACCCCTCCCCTCCCAACTTTCTTCTGATGAACTGGTCTCTGTGGTGCCCAAAGCATGAAAACTTCATTTCCTGTTAGAGAGAAAGGGGACTCCTTTTATTCTTTGCTTGAATTTTGGAGGTCACACGGACCTCTGAGCTTTGTGGACAGTGGTATTCGTGGTGATTTTGATGGTGTGTGGGTGCAATAATGTGAGTAAAAATGAAATCAGAGTCATGCACCAAAGCAGAACCCTTCATGGGATTTACATCACAAACATGACAGTGGAAGAAATCTGGGGTAAGTTTGTAGATTTTTTGTTAAATGCATCCATGTTTAAACGGAAATTAGTCTTTCTAGAAAAAGATGAAGACTTTTAATCTAAATTCTTACTAATAAAAGTCATAAATGTTCTAATAATGTACAAAGCAAATGGAGTTCAAAGATGCCCATAATGATTAATACTTTATGAGAAAATCGATTAATTAGGAACAATAAAAATGAAGTGCCAAATTTTCCTTGTTATGCATCAGGGAAGCAACGTGTTTAGTGGAAGACAGAGAGCTGCTAAATCTGACTTAGATTTGAATTATTTGACAAATCATTGATGGCCTCAGCTTCAATTCAATTTCATCATCAGCAAGATAGGGATGATGATTACTATTTGTCAAGTTTGTAATAAGGAAACATATACCACATAAAAGGACAGTGACGTCTAAATACAGATACTCAAAAATTAATTGTTATCAATGGTCTTTTTCTCTCCACTCATACGGACTTTTTGAAATTCAATTTTATTTATTTTTTTATTGTTTATTTTATTTTTTTTTGAGGGCAGTGTCACTGGCCCTCACATGTGGGACCGAACTGGGGCCGCTGGCTGAAATTCAATTTTAAAAATTAAAATCAAACAAATTAGTGTGCTTAGACATTAGTTTTACTTCTAACAGTTTTTGTGGTCTGCTTGTCTCATTGAGAATAGGGTATGT
This sequence comes from Aselliscus stoliczkanus, assembly GCA_033961575.1. NCBI lineage: Eukaryota > Metazoa > Chordata > Mammalia > Chiroptera > Hipposideridae > Aselliscus > Aselliscus stoliczkanus. Next base: position 126,762,521 of record CM066733.1, read on the forward strand.
ATTTGGGAGTGAAGATATGAACATTAGGAGAAAATGATGTGCAAACAAGAACTGTTGTAATTATAAAAACTTTATTCACTCTTACTTTAATCAAATCTTTATAAGCACCATGTCATGTACTGGCAATCTAGAAAGAGGACACTGGAAGGCTTTAGTCAATGATAAACTGCAAGCTGGTGATGTGAAGTTATAGCTACAGGGAGAACGTGGACTAGACCACATTTAGAAAGGTTCACTTGAGAAACTCATGACAATGCACGAAACAGGAATCTGGCATTAATTTGTCCAGGCTTTCTATGGTCAGAACCCAAAGCTTGTGCATGTAAACATCCAAAAAAACAAAAACAAAACGTTGTATCACCTTGACAGTTTACAGTTTGCTAAAGCTTGACCCTGAAAGCATAAATGTTGCCATTTTGTTTTCTTGACCAGTGCTCGGTCATAGGCTGAAAAAAATCAATGCCTTTAAAATTTAAATGATGCTTAAAGGCTATTTTCAACATTGTGCACATCACCAGCAAGGCCTTTGAATGTGTTCGATTCTCATATATAATTACCAAACCATTATTTCTTTAACTAATGAAATTGTGAAAAATTATACATTTTCAGCAAAATGTTTTAATTTGGTCCTATATTAATAAAGACCCAATTGCCAAGCCGTTTTACATCAATTTAATTCACAAGCATGTACACAAGAGAATCACTATAAAGAACACTGCTTCCTGATTTATGAATAAAAAGTTTATCCTCTACTTACACTAAAACATACAAAAAATAATCTACAAAAATCGTTTACAATTGATTTTAGTGAAAGAAAAAGCTTTCTTCAAAAAAAAAAAAAATGATTGTGGTGGTAGTATTTGAGCCATCAAAAAAAGGAATGTCAGTAACCAATAAATATAATGTGCTTTCTCCATATAGACATATTTACACTTGAGTCTTTGGCTTATGTATTTTTTTTTTCTAAAAAGAACTTTAAATGATCCAGCCATCATTGCACATTAAGAGAAAATAAGCCAGTTATATATATTTATATATTTATATAGGGATCTGCTACACTCGAAACATATAAAAAAATGAACTTTACTATGAATTTGCACAGCTTTTCTTTCTTCTTCCTTTAGAGTTAACATATTTTATCTAAAAAAGGGAGAAAAATGCCACGTAGAAAGTACTAATTCATGCAACATGTGGTGGCTGGCTAGCAAAATCAGGAGAGAAACGGCTGCAATGCACTATACAAACACTGATAAGTTCTCATTTGAATCTGGTTCTTATTAAATATAATTTATGTGGCACGAAATGTGGATGCTTTCATACAGTAATAGAAACTAAGTCAGTCATTTTTTATTAAGATACACAACTCCATAAGAAAAATACATTTACCTCTCGAATGGAAAAGTCTCCCACCCCCCCACATTAAAATCTTTCTGCACAGGTGTAATAGGTACAACAGCTGCTGGCTCAACAGAGGAAAAGGCTTCTGCCTGGACACTGCAGTCTCACCCAGCTAAGATGATTCCAGGTATTCCAAAGCTATGTCATAGCAGAAACGGTACTGCTCCTGAAAGAGGTTAACACAAAAGGGTTGAATAATGTTAAGAAGACCAATGGTGAATAATAGCTACCAAATTAATACTCAGCAAACAATTTAGATTAATCAAGAATTAAAAATTATTTTTTCCATATACAAGTTGAATATCTGGGCATACATATTTTATATTTAAATTGCTATTTAAGAAAAAGAAACGATGTAAAAATATATGTTGTCTTTGCCATATATTTTCTATCAAATAAAAAAATTTATAGTATTTCAAAAGTTGATTATAATAGTAACACCTGACGATTACAGAAATTTTTCCCAATATAGAAAAATATAAAGAATCATAAAAAAGACTTTTTATGATTCTGTTATCAGGAAATGTAATTGTTATTTTGCTTCAGTGCTTTTTTATGCATGGTTGAAATAATAATTACATTAGAATAAGTATAGTCTTATACATATATTTGAGGATGTAATTTTATATTTTATTGTTTTTTGTATAACATTATATAAGTCTTTCCCACATTATTTAACACCTCTTTAAATACTACATAAAAGTCTAATATATAGATTGTATGACTGTTAGATTGCATTTATGTCTTCTTCTATTATAAATAATGCTACAGTGACTAAGTACAAATATTCTTCCCCACACTTCAGATATTTTTCCGTAGGAGAAAAAAAAAAAAAAAAAAAGCCAGTCAGTCATTTCAAACTGCCACTTCACTATTCCAAATTTTAATTTGACAGTTTTGGCCGATAACAGTATTCAAGTAATTTCAAAATGGTTAGCAGTTCTTAAATTTTTTGGACCTTATTTATAACTGAAAATTATACGTGTCACCTTGATATATTTCAGACAATTTAGTTAGTAATAAAATTTGAGTTTAAACTGCCTTTCCTCTAAGTCTATCTATGTGTTACTTTATTGTGAAGAATTACAAAAAAAAAAATTCAGAGATTGTGCTACAAATTATGACTTTACAATATGTAATTCATTAAAAACTTTTCAGTTCAATCCAGGTAGGTAAAATTCAGTCTGACCTGGAGAATAATGTAAAACTGATATTATTTCTAAAGCAAACTTCCAGGTGTCTTCAGCAATAAACTAGGATAATAAAAACTTTCCCCAAGAGGTCTTTATCAATCTTACCCTAATTATCAAGTAGACATGATTTAAATTAGCCTATCACTGTGACAAGTGCATCTGAAGAACCAAAAACTGCTTGAAAGCAGTTATGTCTCTTTAATAAGTCTGTAGCAATTTGGTTTAGTCTAAATTTCCTTACCAGACTTGTCAGTTCAAGTCAATACCACACAGAATTAATAATTAACCCTGATTAAATATAAACCCGAGGGTGGGGAGTTTCATGGGACATGAGTTAAAGGTAAATAGTAAGTCTTTGGAGTGTCCTAGAATGGCAGACTTTAACCATAAAATTATTTTTTAAAGTAATGACGGAAAATCAAAGTGAAATTTGGAGGTAAAACTTGAATTCTAAGGTCAGAAGTGACACCATTGATGATTTTAAGATAGAGGAAGAGTTTACATTAAGAATCACATACTACAAAGAGTTTTAATACATAACCACTACCCATCCGTTTTATAAAATGACCTGAGTTCTACCTCAAAAATCCCTCAAATCCAATCCCCTATTTCTATCTCCATTGCCAAACACCCCCATCAAATCCAACATCGCCTCGTTCGGACAACTACAATAACTTAAGGAATGAGGTGGAGTAGAGGGGTCTGAGGATTTGTAGAAGAGGAAAAGGTGTGTTATAACTCTTAAAAGTGAGAGAGTATAAATGTAACTCTTCAGATTTTGTCTCAGGAAGCAACACACCTCTTGTGTGAACAATCCATGAGCAGGAAGTGGTGAAAATACTTTAAAGGTTTATCAAATTGCTCATTTTGGTTATCTGATCATCTTGATAAATGTAGGGCAAGCAACAATGATGCCTTGGTTTTTCTGGTTTACTTTTCTGTGAGCATAAAACTACACAGCTGCTCCTGGCCTTATCCCACCATGCATATGTGTAATCCACAGACATCTCTCTTTAAAAGTTAAATGTGCTAGAGAAGTGTCTTTCTTGATTCTTCATAGAGTTTCACCCAGATACACTCCCACATACAAATACCCATCTGTTCTTATTTTGTAAGCCATGTTCTGATTTTATGAGTCCTCGAGAATTCGGTAACATCATATGAACTATGCTCTATAACTGATAAAAGCTGAAATTTGTCAATGACAAAAGCTTAAAATTTTATAATTGGGCCAGAAATGAAGAACTGTAAATAATGACTAAAAAAAAAATTGTTGCCCTTTAAAAACATCAGATGTCTAAAATGCTGATGTGATTTATGAATATCTCTCAGATTAGTTTTACCAGTTAACTCAATATGCTTTAAGAAATAAAAATAAACAAGAATAAAGCCTAGATAGCAGGATTTATTCTTATTATAGAGCCATTTACCAAACTTTATTGTAGCAAATGTTTATTGCCCACAACAGAAAAATAAAAAAATAATAAAATAAAAATCTCATGCATTTTCCAAATTAAGTGAAAAGAGTTCTCTTCATCATTAGCGGTTTATGTAATGTGTGATTAAGTTATATGGGTAGAAGGGGATACTGGGCAATGCATCATTCAGGCAGGAAAGTCCCCACAAACTCCACATACACATCTGATTCCCTGTGTGCCTATGAAGTCAAATCACAAGTAGGTGAATGACTGACTACTCTCTACGCTCCCTTTTGTCTCTAAGACTGACTCACCGGGGCCTCCACCATGTTGGGCTTGCTGTTTCTTAGTGTCTTGACAGCGTGGAACACATCGACAACATTTTGCCGTTTCACCATTTCAACAACAATTCCTATAGCACAGAACATTCCACTTCGCCCGCCACCATTTCTGAAACCAAACAGAAAGCAAAGGCATTTTAGATTGAAGCTTTTGGTGACCATAGGTCACACAATTACACATGTTTGGGAACAGAAAACATTATGTTTTTCATTTTTGTCAATTTGTGTCTTCAGTTGCTTTTTGTGTGTGCAGGTATGGGCACAGGGCAGAGAGGAAGGACACTCGAAGACGATGTTAGCTCAGTACCTTGTGCTTAGGCAGAGATTGCCCCAACCTAGATACGCCGAGATTTTGACAGATTTATAAACTGTAAATCAGAGAAGTGGTTCAAAATAGTGTTCTGAAGAGTTTAAATCATATAAAAACTATATAACGATCAATTTTTAATAACGTGCAAAAATTAAAGTTAGTTAGTAGTTAATTATAGGATTAGGGACAGGGATGTTGTTTTAATATCTATGGAGGTTTATAAGATGTGAGCCAGGTACCCTTTAGCATAGGAAACCTGAAGGCTAATGACGAAATGAACACCCAGGCTCCCCTCAATGGCCTCGCCACGCCGCCATACTCACAGGCAGTGGATGATCGTTCGGCCTTCCCCTTCCTCGCATTCCTCCTGCCATTTTTCCACCTGCAGTATCAGTTTCAAAAAGGACCGTTTGGAGCCAGGCACTTCTCGATGAGAAGCCCACCCTAGATACTGAAACTGCTGGACCATCAGATAACCTTCCTGTGGCTGTGGAGGAAAAGTAATTTTATGTAAGGGACTAGGAATTTTACTAAAAAGTTGACACCATGATATAAATGACATTTACGTTGGACAGAGCCTATAAGTCCTAAATACGTACATGCCCATTTAGAGACAGTCTAAGTTACAGAAGCAAGAAACATGAGAATTATCCTTTATACAAGCTTCTCCCTCATATCTGCCATCAAGTAATCAATTCCCATGTTTATACTTCTTAAGTAACTCTTAAATTCATCTCTTTGATATCATCACTGACATCATTGCACTCCCAGTCATCATCTCCCTGAATAAACTTGGATCTCTTTCCAAATAATTCTTACCGCAGACATTATGCTTATTTTGGAATGCAAATTTGATTTTATTATTCTTCTGCTTTAATGGTTTCCAAATGATCTTAGCATAAAATCCAAAATTATTGCCATAGTTTATAAATCCTTACGTAATCTACCTCAACCTTCCCTCTACCAACACTCTATTTAATCCATTCTTTTAATCCATTTATCAAGTAATTTATTGCCTTGGGAACTTTGCACCTATACTCCCTTTTGTCTAAAACATTTACTTCTTGCTTGCCCTTCTCAATTCTAAATAGTGACCAACTTGTTCTGGGTTTGCCTGGGATTTTTCTGGTTTTAGTACTGAAACATGTGAGTCTTGGAAACCTCTCTGTCCTGTGTAAACCAGGATAGTTGATTATCCCACTCCCAAATGGCTTCTACTTATTCTGCAAATTTTGGCTTAAATAACACTACCTCAAAGAAGTCTTCTCTGATCATTCAGCTATTTCAGATCATTCAACCACTTTGCAGTCTATTTTTTTCTCTATAGAATTACTCATATTTGTAAATAAATTATATAATTCATTGTTTAATGCTTCTCTTCCATGATAAAATATAAATTCTTTTTTTTTAAGAGGGCAGTGTCACTGGCCCTCATATGTGGGATATGAACCCAGGCCATTGGCATCCCAAGCCAGCTTTTAACCACCGCGCCACTTGGCCAGCCCAAAATACAAATTCTTTAAGCATAAGAAAAATCTCTATTTTCCTCCTAAACTCTGTACTACATCACCTAGCAAAATACTTCCAAAGAATAGCATTGCTGAATGAATGAATAAAACCTGAAACCCTCAAATAAAACTGTTAAGGAAGTACACGCCATACATGAGTAAGCCATATTGAACCTCCATATGGCTCATGCATCTTTTTGTAAGATGAGGACCTAACTAGTACAACACCCAACTTCTTGTTGGTGTATATACTAGATATTTGATGAAGTGAATGACATTAAATAATGTGATTGGGAACAGAAAAAGAAAACAAAACACCAAAAAAACCCTGCACTAATAAAGATCAGAACAACAAATACAGAGAAGGATAAACAAACAAATATGCTGACAAAAAAAAAATAACATGATTTTGGTTCCTGTTCCTAGAATATTTTTCATGTAAATGGCTCAATTGCAGACAAGTTTTACTTTCTTAGTTTAGCAGCTATGGTTTCTCAGCTAAAATATTACTAGACCATAATGTAACAGATGTGCAGACATAATGAGATTTCATTTAAATTAACATCTAAGATATGCATGAATATTATGACATGATTGAAGTTATCTTTTTTCTTCCACTAAAATAAGCAATAGAATTGGATAGGATTTTATCCTCTGTATATATATATACATACACTTATTAACCAGAGTCACATATAGCCAGTTTGACATGACAAACACTGAAATATGTTGATCCTATCACAGTTAACATAGTACACATACATGGAGCTGCTACTCTAAAACAACAGAGCAATATTTCTTTTGAAAAAGAGAATCATTCCATGGAAGTTATTAATGTTTTGTTTTCAAAGTCTACTTGCTATTTGGTTACATAATCTAATAAGTTCTTAATAATACTTTTTTTTTGGAAGGAGAGACCCCAAACTTAATTTGTCATTTAGCGCAAAGCACATGAAGAGTCAGGAAAAGAAAGACTCCTGGGGAAAACAGTTGCTACTTTGCTCCTGGGAAAGGGCACAGCAGTGGCAGCACTGGTTCTGTCCACAGATCTGGGCAGAGTGAGATGCTGGGACATTTAGAAAGATACAATGGTAGGTGGGGGGAGAATCAGTGATGTCTGTGATTTACCTTTCCCTTCATGCCTGGGTTCTCCTTTACACACAGGATTTGGAATACTGACATGGAACCCTTCTATGATGGCAGATCTGACTTAACTTTCCCCCTTGAGGTAAAGCTCCTTCTCTGTCATCATTATTCTTATTTTTTAACTGCATGTTTTTTTCTCAGCTGGATGTCAGTATGACTAAAACATGAAGACAACCTGGGGATACATCTATGTGTGCTCAAGAACCAGGCCTTGACAATCCAACTCAATTAAGTCAGTGGTTCTGAATCTAGTTTTCAGGTAGGATACATTAGTCTAGAAATTGACCGGAAACTTAGCTTCCAGCATACCTGCATTCCTGTTTCTAGAGTACATTTTTGTTTTGGTACTAAGGTATAAGATGATTACCAGCTTTGGAACTCATTATGTAATGCTACTAATTCTACCTTCTATGTTGACTGAATGAGGTTATACCCAATCATGGTATGATCCACCTAGTCTGGTTCAGGTTAGTTAGAATAATTAAACAGTGACTTACCCTTGTTAGATTGCATATCCTAAAAATCCGGTTTATCACATCACAATCCATTGAACAGGACATACATTCCACTTGGATAGGGCCATATCGTAGCATCCCTTCTTCTGGCCAGTACTGAGGGCAGCCCTAGATGATGAATGTTTTGAAAGAGAAAGAGTCATTTTTTTCTAACTAGGTTTGTATAAAGCAGATTTTAGTATTTTATTACTATGTTATTAAGTTATTTATAAATACACGAAAGCAACCCTTAGCCATTAACCTGGGATAAATCCACTTCATTTAACATCACAATGGAAGTACAGCCATAATCATACACCAATCTCCAGAAGTCCTTCACAGTGTTTGGCAGAGGGTACTGTGTGACGATGAAGGCAGCTGGCTGCCTGTAGCTCTGTGAAGAAACAAGGTAGATGGAGAAATATAAGAACTTATATTGTGAAGGATTAGAGGTAGAGCCAAGGATTCTGGGATTTAAAAAAATACAAACAGTTGTATAGATTCAATCTACTTCAATGTAGGACCAGTAAGACATAATATTGGGTTATTGGAAAAGTCATGAAACATTTTTGCAACGAAAAACAGAAAAAAATATGTCATGACTTTTCTGACAACCTAATAGCTTCATATGGAGATGGAGCCAAATTACTGTACAAAGCATGGAGTTAACAGATTTGGACCTCTGGATTGTACTGGAATTAGGAATTAGTCAATCCGATGCTAAGACTTTGATGTCTCAATAGCAATTCAAGTCAAGAATTTAAGTTTTACTTTGTTGAGAAAAGTAAATACAGGACAAATACAAAGAAGAAACTAAAGAACTTTTTGAGGTTAAGATTTCCATGAAGTATCTGTCAGGCTGTTGGAGGTTTCCAAAGGTAATCATCCTGAAAGGCTGAAGGCAAAGTAAGCACAAAATTCCCTGGTGTGTACGTATGTCCCTTTCTATCAATCATCAGTCAACTGTTAGGCTCTACTCCACTCCAAATAAGAAAAAGCACATATGTCTCAAATTCATGTGCTCTCACATTATATGGATATTATGAACCCATTCTGTACATCTTATAATTAAACCACTTCCCTTAGTTGTCTTGGCATTTCTCATATATATCAATAAATATAATGATGACTTTAATCGTTTAAGGATTTTCAAGTACCAAAGAGCAAAATCGATGCACTCGTTGGCCCCAACTAAGAGAAAATGACTCCTCATTTGCTAAGTGATCCTTCACTAGGCACAATAAATTATCTTTTTCCAGGAGAAAAGATGATGCACATATGATCTGGTCAATCTCTTATTCTGCTTATAGCCATTCTACACTAAAATAGAAATGTATATTTCCATGTAATAACTTCAAATAATGATTTGTACCAAAAATAAAATAAGAGAACTAGGTAGTTGCCTGAGATAGATTTACCTAATGCTGCCAAAAATTGCCAGCGATCTCCTAACTCACTTGTGTCATTCTACTCTCTCTTTAAGTCCTTTAAGTGGCTTAACCTCAGTGTAGAAACTGGTCCTTGAACTCCATTGATCCTATTACCATTTGGGAAATGTTGCCAACCATGGCATTCCCCTCCATGAAGGACTGTAGGATAAATTCGAGGAGACGTAATTCACCTGGCTGCTTCTAAGTGACCTCAACATCTTACAAAGTCCCATCTGCAGCTTAAGGAAGTCCCTCCTAAGAAAGATATGAAGTCACATGAGAAGGGATCAGAAGAAATCAGCTTTCCTTCTAATGAAATGTCTGCTCTATGGGAAGATAAATCAAAGGAGGCTGATGGCTATTAACTTATTTTTTTGAGTCACAGGGGAGGGAAGATGGAAGAAGAGGAGATGATAAGGGAGAATACTGAAGATTTCCTACTTCTTTCAAAGCTCTGTAAGTACAGGAATGCATCTAAGCCTTTTAAATCACAGACTCTTCAGCCTTACTCTGATCCTTCACAGGCATGGCAAAAGGCACTAATTACCGGGAAAGAGAGAAAAGGGAAGAAGGCAGTGTTGACCAGTGAGCCCTGTTCTTGTAAGCCAAATCAAAGCTTACTTTTCTGATGCCCCAACTATACTACTAAATCCACAGGGCAGTTTCTGCTATGAAATATATCTTTGTTGAATCATAGAAAATGAAGCAGAGCGGGAATAGGTAGAGTACAAGGCTCAGTCTTCATAATAACTAGAAAACAACCTGGAAATCAAGAACAATTTGACAGAGATGCCAAAGACAAAAGTGAAACGCATCAATATTTTTCCTCCTTCTCTTTTCCACTCATCCTTTTTGTCATTCCAAATCTAGACTCAGAAAAATAAAGGTCTTGAGTGTCTTCTCTCTGTGTTTAGTATATTTGCCTTTCCAGACAATTAAAATGGGAAGAAATGGTACAATGAGAATCCATGTGATTTCAGTTAAAATGATTAATGATGAGGCAAGGCTCTGGTCACAGCAGGGGTGGGAACTTTTCACATGAGCTTGCCTTTAGACTGCTCTGCTCTGCAGCATAAAAAGGAGCCAAGTTACTGGCAAAAGGCTAGTCTCAGAAGTAGAATGTGGGCTTTCCTAAGTCTCTGTTATCGGAAGCTAATTTTGGAAAACACAACAGGAACGACAACTTAGAAAGCTTCATTACTAGTCACACAAGGATCTCTGACTTCTAATTTCTTCTTGCTACGGTTTAAAGGGCTAAAGGGCAAAAACTAGAAATGTTTACGAAAGAAGGTGATAAAACTGTTTGAAAGGATTCTGAACCTTGATAGCCTTCTTGCTTCTTCCAAAGGTAACCAAAGCAAGGTGGCTAAAGACATAATTTAAAAGTCTCTTTCCATGTTGTTCTGTTTATGGGATGCCAAAATTCTGAATACATGTTCTTTTACCCACAGCTTATGAAGATAAGAGTGGGGCAATTCAGTGCTTCGTTCTGATGGATGTGTTAACAATACATCGTCCACGTCTTTCGTAGTTACTTATAAATAGTCTATTAACTAATGGCCAACAAAACCAGTTAGCTCTAAATTACTAGAACATTAATTGTCAGAGATAAATGTTTCCCAAATTAACATAACTTCAGAAGGATATGGCATTCTGTGGTTTTTAAAACTCCTTCCTAACTGTATTTAAAATACATAAGCATGATTTTGTGTGTGTGTGAAAGTGATTAAGATAAAAAAAGAAATACATCTCTCCAGAAGACATTTTCCTTTTCAGAATATAATAATTGACAAACAAGCTGTCAATTTACAACAAAGCCTAAACCTTGCAATTCCTAAGAATCCCTGTAGGGGAAATTCAAAATCATTCTCCAATAAAATCATATGTCAATGCAAGTTTCCAAATTTCCTTTTCAGGCCATTTTGATTGTTTTGAAAAGAAAACTCGCCAGTGTTCACTGCGTTATGTAGTTTTTCATGACACTTTATACTAATAAAGGGAGCAGTCTCTTACATCCATAAGAGCAGCATTGATGTAATTACTACTCTCTCCGTCAATTGTAATTAAAAAAGGCAGACATCTGTCAGGTGGTAGCATGTCCATGAAACGGTTCTTGTCATGGTTCCTTGGCAGGCATGCTATACTGCAGTCTTCAGCTTGTAGTCGAGGGGTGACTGAATTCAAGGTCTAAAAAGAAAAGGGAGCCCAGGTTAAAAGACAGCAGCCCATTTAATAGCACAACCCACATTCATCTAGTATTTAGGAGGCCAAGTAGAAAGTAAAGGATTTTGTACAAGGCAATGGCATTTGCCACGGTGACAGGCTGACAAACTTTGTAGCTAAAGCTAATGAAACCTGAGAAGTGACAAAGAAAAAAATATATGCACTGTTCAATGTGCTTCTTAAAAGGAAAAGGAAAGCTAAACAAAATAGCTACCTGCAAAATGCATGTGTAAGCAAAGAGAATGCAATCAGTATCCCATGATAATGACCATCATCAAAGTTGGAAAGTATAATTTATAAAAACATTGACATGCCCTATTTAAAGATGTACTGTGGCATGCTGGGAAAAGCACTAAGCAAAGAATCAAAGTATTAAGTTTCTAGAGGTGCTTCTGACTTCATAGTCACACACCCTCACAGATATTTTAAGGGCCATATAAGCATTTAGGGTTTTTTAGAAACAGTGTTTAGCCTAAATTTCAGCTATTATTATTCATGTGCTTGATCTCACATTTTGAGCAGTATAGAAAGCCAAGATCCATTATACCGCGTAAAAAGGGGCTGTAAAGATACACAAACCACTGCTAAATTTGACTTGTATAACTTTTCCCCATACCCTTCCCCGAGTCTGAACTCATTTTGCCCTTCATGATACAGCAGATATGAACTCATTAATACAAAAGTGACTCCATAATATGTGTAATGAAAGAGACAGGCATTATATTATACTTAAAATTGGGTCAAAGGTTGTAAATTTGACTTGAAAGAACTTCCTTAGAAGAATTAATAATGCCCAGAACAAATGGAAATAAGTTGCTCATTAAAGAAGCCCCAGAAATAGTAAATACCTGGAATTCATCTTTGAGATGTGAAGAGTTAGTCTGGGAGTCTATTCTAATCATATCAAAATATGCAGCTTTAAATTCACAGACAGGTATGGCAGTTTCTCCACATAAGCAGGCTTCTAAAATGGCATCATGAATAAAAATGTACTGTTCCTATCAAAAGAAAGAAAAAGAAAACCTTTCACTATTTTAATAAAACCTATCTGTCATCAAAGATAAAGAATACACAACATTTTCTCTCTATGAAATATTAATAAAAATACCAATATTTTCCTATTGACATGTAAAAAACATTGAGTCTTTTATTAGTTTTGTTTGTTTGTTTGTTTGTTTTTTGAGGGCAGTGTCAATGGCCCTCATACGTGGGACCTGAACCGGGGCTGCTGGCTTCCCAAGCCAGCACTTAATCACAGCACCATTCGGCCAGCCCGAGTCTTTTATTTTAAAACTGTTGGAAAAGACACAAAAAAATTAGAGGTAAATCAGCAATCAACATACCTCTGTCTGGACCATATTGATACGTCGGGATCTTAAGGCTTTGACACAGTTGTAAATGTCAACAACCCCCTCTCTTTCAGCCATGTCCAGCATGATATCAATCACAATGTAACAGCCAGTTCGTCCAGCACCAGCACTAAGAACAATCAAACAAATTGAGACAAAGAAGCATGTCCATGAAGCTTCAAATAAAAATCCTTTAGACTTTCAGAGAGGTAGAATCTAATTTAAGAAAGCACAAGACTGCATAATTTGTACATATTGTATCAACACTGGTTAATGTCCAAAAAAACTTCATGTAGAGTAACTGTGCTGGTATAAACTGAAGACTGGAACAAGAGTTCCAAATTAGAGGATATAGTTTCCTAAATCAAATCATGTTTTAAAAATAATGTGTACCGAGAGTGCCAAAAATATATATACACATTTTAAGAAAGGAAAACTGTATTAAAATTGTTAATACTCAATATATACTGATAACAATAGATGAATACAAGTCACGTTTGACTTCACAATACAAGAGGTGCTCAAACTGGTTACCATCGGTGTCCAGATTACAGTGAACTACTTTTTGAGCGATGTTGACCAGTTTACACTTATATACATATTTTGCCTCCCCCCTCCCCTCTCCGTATATGTCATTCAAGTTCTGTAGCTCTTCTGCGCAGTCTTCATTCTATATAAATCAAATACACATGTCAAGCTCATAGAATTGACCAAGGGGTAGATTCATACTTTAAAATTTAACCCCAAATTGAAGACATTTATAGTTGTAGTTGTGGTTTTCTTGCACAATTCAAGACCGTTGGGTTTCTTAGACAGAAGTTATAAATATCAGGGCAAAAGAACACAAATTCCAAAACCTTTAAATGGGAAAGCTGAGGAACCACAAGGCAGGAGGAAAGGCTAATGTAATGGTGGGGAAGAAAACGGTGGTTATCAACGGGAAGGAAACAAATGGTAAAAAGAATATTTTTGAATGGTGATCTGAAGGAAAAAAAAAAATGAGTTGTTAGGTATAGAATATAATTCCTAACTGGTCACTAAGATAGCCACTATCTTATGGTATTTAACTCACTACCTGAAGCATGATATACTGTTGATTATTCTCCCCCTTGAGAGTGCTTCTCCAATTTTCTATATAGAAGTCCATGGAACAAACAAGATATAGTTGGGATTTTGGCAGGGAGGGAATTCCCTGTGTAGTCAGCTTTCTCTTTTCCATAAATTCAGAGATACCTGAGTCTAAGTAGAAAATGACACTTCTGTTTCAAGAGAGTATCTGAGAATCTTGGGGCACTTTTGAAGCAAGCAATTCATAGGAAAGTGGACATCTATGATAAGTCAAGACAGCCCTGCCTGAATTGAAAGACTATTTATCTCATTTCCCAAATGCATAAATAGACTATTAACATTATTTCTTTGTTTCTAGATTTGATCACTTCTCTTAAACTCATTGTTCTTTAAGAAATTTAAGTAAAAGATATTGTAGCTATCTCCATTTCTTTCTTTTTGCCTACCGTCTCTCAATCACTGTTCCCAGGGTTTGAGACAGGAAAGTAATTGAAGAGTACATCAGATTTCTTGAGGAGGATTGAATTGAAGATTTTTTTTTTTCAGGGTATACTGTATCAGGTCCTTATGGGATGACTTATTCTGTGCTTTCCCCCCCGCCCCTTTTATACATGGTCATTTAAATTTTGAATAGGTTAGATTTTCAGAGAGAAAAAGAACGCTGAAGTACAAACTATTACGAGTTTGGAGGAGATAGCATATGAGAATGTGTGCAGAATATACGAAAAGCTTTTCAGATTTAGTATATATTTTTCTGTTCTCATCTCAAAAGGAAGGCCATGTAATTTGCTTTTAGTGTCTCTGGATGCTTGTTTTAAGAGAAGTTTCTAATCAGAAGAAAGTCTTGAAATAATGTTCACATTTCTCTGGCATGTATTTGCTGGATCCACTAATGTAGTTTTCAAGGTCTTCTAATGGATAGCTTTTTTTTTTTTTTAATAAAAATCTTAAATAGCTGTTTTATAGCAAAAATTCTTGTAATTTAGGCCATTTTGTAACTCTGTATGTCTCAAGTTCAGCTTTAAAAGCTGGGATTCTATCGGGAATTTACTAGATTGGTCAGAAATCTCTATTTCAACCTACCATTCCATACAATATAGGATTTGCAAAAGCAATAAAAAAAAACAAAAAAACACAGATGTTGCCACTAAAAAGCAGTTTTCTACTCTTGGAACTGTGGACAACACTACACACATTAGGATGAATGCATTTATTTCTTACATTTCTATTTTATATCCTCCTTATGGCTAACTTTTATTTTATTGCTGTTGTTTTACTTTATCTGTAATACGTACAAGCTGGAACTTTGTAAGTATGCATTAATTTTTGTGTTTAAAAGACTTATCATGATACTTTTTAATAAAAAAGCTAGCTGCTCACAGTCAAAATCATTTGGGACCATCGCTCACCTGCAATGCACAACGATGGGGCCAGCACTGGGTGGGTTAGAGAACTTGACTCGGCGGATGAAGGAAAGAAGCCCCGTAGCATGGTAGGGCACTCCATGGTCAGGCCAGCCAGTGAAATGGAACTGTTTAACTTCACGGATCTCATTGTATGCCCTCTGTGCAAACATGCAAAGAAGTGTTTTTAAATGGTCCAAAATAAAGTCATTAAACACAGTCATAGGTACTAGACCTGACTGACAACAACAACAACAAAAGGAAAATTTACCAACATCATGCTTTTTCTGAAAAAGGATGCTGGCCTGACATGGCCTAGGAGCTTACCTTTATTGTCAGACAACTGCCAAAGAAAGAAAATTAGAAGTCTTGCTCAGTTTTATAAGTCTGGCTAAATTTTACTTACTCTGACAGTGTGTTCGTTACTGAGAATGAAAGCACATAAAATTATTAGGGGAAAAGTAAGAAATGGAAAAGCTAAAATGCTGCCCTATTGACCCAATGCACTGAGTTCTCAAATGGTGTGTAAAAGCAACATTCTAGCTTCTCACCTTGCTTATCCAGGTTGAAAATGGTTTTGAAGCATTGCATGTAGAGATTTTCCAGGACAGTGCTACTCTAGATTGCTTTCTAAAATATACAGACAGCTAAACTGTTTTTTGGGCTGACAATTTTTCTTAACTTTGTGAAATAATTCAGCACACGGAGTATTATTTATCATAACAAAAATACAAAACGAAAGAGGTAAAACACCTATTTTTGTGCCTCTCTCTTACTGAGTTAATTGAAAAGAAACCTTTAAATGCACACTTCAAAACTTTCTTCTTCTTTTTTTTGTTAAAAGAAGCCTGTAGGTTATGGTAGCACAGCTTGGAGAGCATAGATGAAGTGCTGCAGAATTTATTTTTCAGAAGCCATATTTGTAGCAAACAACAAAAACAAAGACTTACTATAATCTATGTAATTCCAACTCTACTGTGTGTTATCTGTGAAATCTCAATCTCTTGTTTAGTCAGAATAGATAGCAAAATTGCATGAAATAAATGAAACAAATTAAGAAAATTTATTTTTAGATTCTATCCTGTATAGAACAATATCACTTGTAAGCCAGTGATTATGTCTTATTATTCATTTTAGTTATAGGTCCTAGCACAAGACCCTATAGAAGCAGGGCTCAACAAGTAATTATAATAGTGACAATGACAAACAACATCATGGAATCATGCAAATGGAAAAATCCCATGTGTTACTACTTTTAAGGTCAACTCTAGTGAAAAAGGCCATACATTGTTCTAAGATTTGATTTTAGACAATTAATTCACCTTCTTTATATTAATCTTTTTACTGGAGTTACCATAAAGGTCTTCCTTATTTTAGTACATTTTAATATCTGGAAGCATATATTCCCTTATCATTCTTTTTATTTAAATTTTCCTAAGTAATTTTCAAATGTGTGGTTAAAAAAAAATGCTCTTTCCAGTTCTAAATAACAACAAAAACATACTGAAATAAAAACCCAGTGATATTCCAATTAGTATTGCATTAAATCCATAATGCAGTATTAAAAACAAATATTCTCATTCTAGAGCACATGATATATCTCCATTTATTCACATCTAATTTTTTGTTCTTCAATACACTTTTATGGTTTTATTCACCTAGGACCTGTATCTTTCCTGTTAAACATATTCTTAGATACTTTAGAATTTTTTTATTATTGTGAAAGATATTTTTTTAAATGTCTACCCTATGTTTATTGTCAACATAAAAGTTAGGATTTATGTACGTACATATTTATCTTGAATTAGTCACTTAAATAATTATTAGTTCCATGTAAAAATATTATCTTTAGTTTTCTTAGTTATAAAACATTTTAGTTTCAGAGGCCGGCTGACGCGGTGGTTAAGTGCTGGCTTGGGATGCCAGCGGCCCGGGTTCGGATCCCATATATGAGGGCCAATGACACTACCCTCTTAAAGAAAAAAACACAAAAAAACATTTCAGTTTGAAGTAATTGTGTCTTTTCCAATAGTTATGAAGTTTATTCCTTTTCTAGTCTTATTTCATTTGATAGAACTTCCTAAAATGTTTATCCACATCACATTCCTGATTATAACAGTGATGCCTTTCACTTTTCATTCTTCAACACGCATGCTACTAGTTATTATTGAATCCCCCTTATCATGTTTAGGAAATCTCCTTATTCTCCTCGTATAATTAGAATTTTATTATAATGCTTTTATTTATTTATTTATTTATTTATTTATTTATTTATTTATTTATTTTTGTTTCTTTTTGAGGGCAGTGTCACTGGCCCTCATATGTGGGACCCGAACCGTTGCCACTGGCTATACAAGCCAGCGCTTAACCACCGCGCCATTCCGCCGGCCCTATAATGCTTTTAAATAAAATTAAGCGCACTATAATATCTATTAATAAAATCACATGATTTTCCTCCTTTAATGCAGTGACATAATGAAATATCTTACCATAGCTGTAATATCCTTGCATTCTTAGAAAACAACCAGGATAGATCACATGAATCAGTAAATCACGTCTGGATTCAAATTTAAATATTTTATTTTGAAGTTTTTTCAAGCATTTCTTGGATGTAATTGGTTTGCAATGTGTGTGTGCACGCACTTGCGGGAGGGAGAAATAGAGGGAAAGGGAGAAAGATCAAGATGAAAAAAGGGAGGTGAAGAAAGAAGGCCTTCTTTATCTGGTTCTGTTAACACAGTTATGCCAGCTTTTAAAAATATATTTAGTTGGGTTTAATGATTATGGTCTAAATAGTTTGATTAACACAGGCATTAGAAATTCCTTAAAGATTAAAGAAACCTCAACTATAAATCCATAGTGCAATTTTAATGGTAAATTTTAACAATCATCCTATTTTCTTCTATCATCTGTTCAGATTTCTGATTCTTTGGTTCAAATTTAGGAAGTTATTATTATTTACTAGGACGTCAATGTATATAGACTAAAATCTACATCTCCAAGTTTATACAAACTATTTTTTATAAGTTTCTTAATAGCTAGTATAACTGAAGTTATTTCCCTTTTGTGTTTTCTAAAATGCATATTTTGTTTTGATTGTTGCTCATTTAGAATTAACAGTGGTTTATTTACTTTATTGATCTTTTCAAGGAACTTGTTTTTGATTTATTCTTTTTTGTGTTCCTGTTTTATAATTAATTTTTCCTTTATTTTATTGAGTTAATTTTCTAATTTAATAATTTTCCACATTATCTAACCTAACTTTCAAAACAGAAATTTATGGATATATATTTTTTCTAAGATGATAACTTATGGGAAATTTTGATATGAAATTATTGATTGTTATAGTATAATTTTAGAGGTACTTGTTCACTCAGGATTATTCAGAAGAGGCTTTGGTGATTTTCAAGAGTTTACTTTGTAGGGTTATGGGTCAGTAATTTGTTATTTTCTATTGGATTTTGGAAGCATCTTGACTTTTTGTTATGTATTCAGGTTTTCTTTATAACTAAGTTCAGGATTGATTTTCATAAAAAAATTCATGAATAATATGTATTCCATATTCTCTCTTTCCATAATAATGGAATCTAGTTATTCATTAAATCAAGCATGATGGTTCCCTTTTTGAAATCTATATCTTTGCTTATTTTGTTCTACTTGATTTCTCTAAGAAATTTCCATTGATCTTTTATAATCGTGATAATCATAATAATTATTCTGTTTTCTATAATGCTACTTTCCATTTAACATTTCTAATTATTTTTAATGTTGGTAAAAATACTTACAATAACATTTGTAAAGAATGGTATTTCTAGATCATAGATGTATAATAATGTAACTATCTTCCTACTGCTGCACATTTAGTGTCATTTATAATTTTCCAAGAGTGTCAATCAAGTTATTGTATTTTAAATATACTCATTAGGATAGGTTCATGGAAGGTAAAAATCTTGATCAAAGGACATCAATATTTTAAGCTGTGTAGATATACAAAGGTATATATGTAATGGTATCTGTGACATTGTGTTTCATTGCTTCTATGTCTTGTTTCAATGTCCTTACACTGCCCACTATGCTTTAGTCTTTCTGATCCTGTTAAAAAGAAGTCAGATCATGTTACTTACTCCTGGGCTCATAACCCTTCAGTGACTGCCTGCCTTACTTTTATTACAAGCTAAAATCATCATAATGGCTTGCAAGGCCTTACTTATCTGGCTCTGTGATTTCTCTGATTTCATCTCATATTTCTTTCCCATCTCTGAACACCCTAGATTCCTGGCTGTTTCTCATTGTGACAAGAATATTCATGCCTCAGGGTCTCTTAAAATGACTCTTCCCTGCATCAGAAATATTTTTCCCTGGGTTAACTTCCCTGGGATGTAACTCTTCCTTGAGATCTAATTGTATCACTCACTCCCTCACTTCCTTCAGGACTTTTTTAATGTTACTCTCTTAATGAGACCTTCCCTGATCATCTTTTTAAAATTGTAATCCATTCCTTCCTCTACTTCAGCAATATTCCCTACTTCCATGCCCAACATTATTTTTCTTCAGAGTACTTTTCATAATATATGATGTATTTGCTTATTTATTAATTTTTATTGCCTGTCTCCCTTTACAGGCTATAAGCTCCCAAGGTTGGGACGCATGCCTGGCACATTGTATGCTCTCTGATAAATATTAGTGGGATGGATAAATGAATAAATGGATTTATGGGATCATCAAAACAAACCTGTACAGGGAGTTTAAGAGAAAAAAAAGTTTCAATATACATGTGTTTAAATAAAACTTTGGGATACTTACCCTTTCCAGGGTGAATGTCCTAACTACATATTCAGCAAGTGGCTCCATTTCTACACAAGTTACTTTGAAGTCACCATAAACTTCAGTATCATCAGGCCAATACTTATAGCACTTAACCTAAGTGACAAAAAGAATTCACAGGTGAACCAGAATACATAAAACACATGAACCAAGGTGGTTTCATTTCAGTGATACCTCTTCATGTCATAATTAAAATATAAATAAAAAATTTAAAAAATGAGACAAGAATCTGTTTACGTAATAAATAGAAAGACTTTCAGTAACCTCAGAAAAATATTCAATCCTGATAATGCAATTAGATTCTAGTATATAATGAAAGCTTATTTTATTACTAAATGAGAAATCAAACAATTTTTCAGCCATTAAAGGTTCACTTAGGGGAGCACTCATTTGATATACTATGCCTATAATTTTTGTCAGCTGAATGATATTCTATTTTAAGTTTGTTATGTCTTGCTGTTCAAGTTATACTCATTCAGGTTTTATGACATATATATATATTTATTTCCTCTTACCCGGCCAACCTCAACTAAATTTGTAACCATCACAATGCAGGCGGATTGTTCTTGCCAGATCATTCTCCAGAAGTCATACACTGTTTCATGAACTGGGCCTATAAAAAGAATTACTGTGAACATTATATTATCAGAGAAATTTTGTAGTTTGTAAGAAATTTAGATAAGATAACAAACAATACAAACTAAATAAGCCAAAAAAAAAATTCAAGGTCCAATACAAAATGTTACGGAAAGAACTTAAATTCAGTGCATATCTAAATTCACACTGTAGGCAAAAAACAGGCATGTACTAGTTTGTTTTCTAAATTGTCCCCTATACTTCCCAATTTAGAAGATACCACTGGTTTCTAGAGTATTTATGTATGTCACTAAGTTACTTTAATGCATCTTAAAAATATGTGAAAATAGGATGTCTTCTGCCACCATCTGCCAAACAGTACATATTACTAACTAAATATATGCACATCATTTATAAGCAGTGCATGCATGTTCAGGGCTTAATGAAGAAACATCATACATATAAGGGCACACCCTACAGTATCATCTCTAAACTGCAAAAGCATCTACTGGGCCCTACTCTACTCATTACCGTAAAACTAGAATATTGTTCACCATGTGTAGTCTTTCTAACTTTAAAGAGTTTATAATTAAACTCAATTACTCCAAAAATATGTGAAACCACTTAAAAATGACCTCTGTCAAAACAGAACAGCTTTTGTTTTACTTTCCTCTTGTACAAAATAGGTGTGCAGATTTCTCTTCTGATGGCCAGGGGTCAATTTGGAGAAACAACTAAAGGTGGTTTTGTTGCTGAAGTTAGAATATTTTTGTTCCCCAATGTACCACCATCACAAAATTTTCCTTCTTTCTTCTTATTTTCCACAAAGAATGAACTTGACAAAATTTCCTACAGCCCTTTGTTTTGTCTCATCCTTGATGTGTAAAAAAAGTGCTAAAAGATAGTCTAACATCTCATTATAACAATATTGGTCTTGGGTACTACCACATTCCAGGCCGACAGACTCAGGAAAGAAAAGGCACCTTATATGAATGGAGGTCTCCTATGCTTCCATTAAAAATAAGTAATTCCTCTGCCCTGCACTACTGACTAGTGTTCTGGGACATGAGGGTACCAAGAGCCCAATCACAAAAACTACCAGCAGCTTATCTTTTACTTGTAATTAAAAAAAAAAAAAAAATCAAGCTTTAATATATATACATTTTAAACAGAAAAAACAATCTGTATTGTACAAATGAAAAAAGAGCAGTGTTACTCAGAAAAGTTCTTTTTTTTTTTTTTTAGATAATTAAGGCAAAATTCTGAGAAAACACCAAATAAATGAATAAGCACATTTGGTTTTTCTGCAACATTTAAAAGGCCAAGTTTTACCTTGTGTTGCAATGTAGTGGCTTGGTCTCTGGTAGCCCTAAAATAGAGAACAAATTGGTCATAATTTTACATCAGTATCAGAAATAAATGAATGAAGGCATAAAAAGATGAAGACAACCACCTGTTAAGATTAAGTTATAGTAAAAAGTCCAGAAATGAGTAGTGAACTCATAGTTCACTTCTCAAACCTAGGTTATCTGAAAGGTAAAAATAAAACAAAAATTAAATATTTAAGGGCTCTGATTCAAAAGAAATTGCATTACTGAGATTTGTTTGCTAGGGAATAACCTCATAGATTTTGTTTGGTTTTACTAAAATGTTTATGCCTTCATGTTAATCTTTAGTCATTCATTCCTTGCAAAACTGTGTTGGAAAATACCAATCTTCATTTTATCATCCAAAAGTACAACACACTGCATTACAAATGGACAACGACAGATTAGAACCATAAAAAAAATAACAGAACATTCCAATGTTAAAGCTGGACAATGCATGTGTGCTTCAAATTCAAGTCCTGCTAAGATTTTATGGAGAATATTCCTGTTCTCTACTATGCTCAAAAATCTGCCAAAACTATTTTGTGTGTGTGCTGAGAATATTAATTTACACACACATAATTATAGGTACACACATATATAGGGAAAGTAGAGTTTTAAAATATATACCTTATCATGAACAAAAAGTTTAGTACTTTTTCTTCTTTTTATAATGTGCCAAGAGCTCTATGTGGTTAAACATTCAATATTGTTTCAATAAAGAAATTAGTCCTGATAAGGAGTAAGTTGTTAGTTGCCTTCAATTGGTTTGAATTTTGAAAGACCATGAGTCACAAAAATGTTAATGGCATAATAGGGTTGAACTTTCCATCTGTTGTATACTGACCAAAGTGCTTTGGTAAAAGCCTGTGGTACAATTTATCCACATTTTGGTGCGGGCGACTCAATACAAATATAAATTCATGTAAAGTGAGATCTCCAATCTAAAACTTAATAGGTTGAGCATTATACTGTTGCAAATTGGAAAGTTCTCATTTTCTTAATATACCAACATAGCACAGTATTTTATGGAAATTTCCCCCCCCATGCTTTATAAGCATTTCATTTCCTGTTTTTCATGAAAAAAATTACCAGTTGCCAGAATTCTAAAGAATAACTGTAATAAACTAATGTGAGATGGAAAAATATGAAATTGTGTATAATCAGCCAAAATACACTGGGGTCTTAAAAAAGAAATATTGGATAAAAACACAGTCTGATTTAGAACACACTTTTAACATATGAACCATAAAGTACAATTATAACAAGGCTCCAGTGTATATATCTTGGCAGAAAACCAAAGTTAAACTAAATAGGTAAGAACAAGTACAAATTTGGCAGAGAAGTGTTAATTTTTTTATTCTAAAGTTTAAACCAATAGTATAGTTTTCCATATTAAGATGTCCAATAAATTTAAAATATTCAATGAGTAAAATAAGGATCAGGAATTTTACCTACATACTCAGAGGCTATACTTAATAAAATTAGTTCAAAATTATAATTACAATTCACAAAATAACTATAAAATATGAACTTAATACATGTGATAAAAACTGTTACCATTTTAGGGAAACGAGAAAAAATTGGGTTCTAAATTTCATATCTTTTGTAGATGCAAATGTATGCACATATGCTGTAATACTTGATATTTCTACCTTTTGCCTTCCAATTAATGCATATTTTGAAGTGATTAATTTTAGCACACCTAGATTTGAATTATTATTTTTTAATAAATGAAGTTCAATGAGTGCTTAATACATGCTAGGCACTGTGCTCAATCCTCAACAAGCATTAATTATGTCATTTAATTCTCACAACATAGTGAAAAGGTTAGTACTGTCATTATCCCCACTGTACAGATGAGAAAACTGAGGCTCAGAGAGATGAAATAACATTTCCATGATTTCCGATGTGATTTTGAATCAAAAAGTATAAAAAAAAGAGTCTGTCTTTCTTATATGTAATGTTATGTATTGCCTCCTTAACAATATTTTATCTTTCATTTGAAATTTACTTTCTATTAAATAAAGAATTTGCATGTAGATATAGTTTAACTAAAAGTTACAGTGAAATGTATGATCAAAACAAGCTTTTTGATTTGTATGGTTCAATATATATGTGTGATATGTATA
Source organism: Aselliscus stoliczkanus (assembly GCA_033961575.1). Lineage (NCBI taxonomy): Eukaryota > Metazoa > Chordata > Mammalia > Chiroptera > Hipposideridae > Aselliscus > Aselliscus stoliczkanus. The sequence goes on from CM066733.1 coordinate 126,786,701, forward strand.
TTTTACAAATGCAATTTGGTAATTATTTTGCCTAAGTAATTTTTTAATACTTGACAAACCAATACCACACACCACAAAATAGTCTCCCTACCCATTATTCACATCAGAAGTCAAATATAAAAAGTAGAATTTCAGAAACACTAATACACATCATACTATCCAGCTTCTCACATATGTTTAGGGAAGGGTATAAGTCAGAAACACAAATCATCAACAAATAAAACTCAAGTACATAATAAATTGTCAAAAGCTAAAAATGGTCCTGTTTTTCTAAACATAGAAAAGGGAAGGAGATAAAATAGATCTTTACACATATAAAGGAGTTACAAAGAAATGAACATAGATATACTGTATGAGGCTAATTAGGTGAAGCATGCAGAGATAACTAGTAGTAAGCATTAGTAATAACTGTACTTAAGAGTAGTTACAGTGAATATATTGATAATAGGTACTGTTATTTACATATAGTGGTACTTACATCCCTGTACAGCCAAATCTACAGCCCAAACCAAAGTCAGGTGTGAAAGAAAGCACAACAACGTCAGTAAGTACTAGGATGTGGAACAAGGAAAAGTGTACAGTTTGTTCTTTATTTTACAATACTAGCAATCACTTTAGAGGTAATAACAAGCAAAAAGATTCACATATATCAGCCAACAAATTGGGCATACTGAACTATAAAAATACTTACATCTATATAGTTGGCATTAATGTAATCTGAAGAAGGGTCATCTTCAACAGGTTGCAAAATTACTCTGGAGTGATCATCTAAAAATTTTAAATAATAAAATAAAGGCTATTAAATATCCCCCCTGTTCTGAGACAATGACACTGGTAGAGACTTGAAATAATTTATAATAATTTATTATTTATATATAAATAATAATTTATATAGTGTACTATATAAATTTTCTTAAACACCAGTCATTTGAAGAAATACAAGAATTTTAATGAGCTCATTACTAGTAATTACAATTATAATATTCTGCTAATAAAGCGTCTAACATCGTCATAGTTAGGAAGATTTTAAGGGACATGATAATGTCTGATGAATAATCATTTGAGTTATGGACTAGTCTCAGGAACTAAACACCAGTTTTGGCTGCTTAGGCATGATTTTAAATGAATGGGATTCTTTCGCCTGCACTTTACAGCAAATGAGCCATGGAACTAGAGAATGAATTTTGAACCCTGCTCTCAACTTCTTATTTCTTGAGAGTCAAGGTTAAATTTTGATGCACTCATAAGATACTTTCAAATTATTTACATTGGGAATAGAGTGGTCAAAATAAATAAGTAGCTAGTTACCAGCTAAATTATGTTACTTTCCTTACTGCTTCTGTGGTTTCCTATGATAATTAATTTACTTATCCATGTATACATCCTGAAGACTTCAGGAGGAGGATCCCTAATGATAAATAATATGTAGCAACTGGAGTTCAGACACTGGCTCCAAGGAAGCGATAAAAGGAGGCAGCAAGAACACTCGCACCTTGAATATGTTTGATGGAGGTGTTCCAGAAATTTACAGAATTTCTTTTCATTATCATGATATTCTCAGCTGTTTAATAACACCCCATGCATTTGTATGCAAATGTAAAATCAAACAGAACTATCTCCACAGGGTAAAGAGTGTGAGTCAATTTAATGAATGAAGATGGTGACAATTTCTGAGTCATTGCCAATAGCTAAGGCTGTTTTAATATTAAATAGATTACTATATAAACAGATGAACCAGACTCTGGGATTCTCTTAAAACAACTTACTGTTTATCTTCTACACACAATATTTATATTCACTAAGAACTGTATGAGAACTTACATGCTATAATGTTTCCATATCGGTTTTTTGCTCTATTTTGATCTTTTTTAGCTACGTCCCAAGATGCTGACTGGCCTTCAAAGAAGCTCTGGGAAGAAAAAAAAAAAAATAACAAGTAGACTGAATTTAATTCCTTTTCACCAATCAAGTTTATCTGTTTTGCAGTCCAAAGCAGTAGAAGCCACTTTCTCAGGGAGAGAGTCCTACTGTAATAAAGTCATTACAATTTCAGACCTCAAAGCTTGTTTGCTGGAACCCTACTTGTTCATCTTGGATTGGACTGAGTTCAAATTAAGGACAAGAAACAGCTTTAGACTAAAAAGAACCTTAAGAGCATTTCAAATTTAAGATCGCTATAACTTTGTGAGATGAAAGTAGAAAAAGTATCAAAAACTTCAAAACTAGTTTTAATGAATTATTTTCAAACTTGCTTCCTTTAACATTTATAACAGGGAAAAAAAAACCAACAACTTATTTTCTGCCATAGCTATTCATTAAATCATGTGCAATACATCACATATCAGTTCTTTGAAGATCATGAAAAAGACTGAGTCTCTACAACAAGGAGCCATCTGAAAATTAAAGAGTCACCATCTCCAGGAATCTGGAAACAGAGGAATTTGTTGATTGGTTTAATGACCATATGCAGCAATTTAAAATATCGGTATAGATTTCTTTTTGCAGAAAAACTTTAACTTTGCTCAACACAGGAAATGGGGTCTTCAAAGAGTCAGCGGTCTTTGAAGTGAGGTACACAGGAATACACATGAAATGAATGAGAAGAACCGACTCTGGCACAATACTGTAATTCCTTGCACTATTTCGTTACCACAGCATAATGTTTCCGGCACATCTAAAACCAACTTGCAAAATTTAAAGAGAATTGTATTCACTCCCAACCTAAAGTATACAAAGTAACCTATATAGAAAATGTAAAGAGTTTAGAGGATTCCTCATGAAGAAGGATGTATTTTCAATGGTCTTTCAAAGTAAATTATTGCTTGGACTCTTGCCCTTTAAATGTGTGTGTATGGTTGTACTTGTTTGGTGGTAGAAGAGCTTCCTTCTATGCCCCAAATTGATGTTTCTCAGTAAGTGAATGTGGCAACGGAACTGTTTCCTTTTTACTGGACTATGTTTACTGGGATGTTTAATTTACATCACTTCCCTTGTAGTTTAAATCATGGTATTTGGGTCTGACTAGGAAGGGGAAATAAGGTTGGGAGAATTTCCCACATGCTTTTTCTGGCTTCCTAATGTCTGGATGTGCAGCTCTGTGTTACTTCTCAGCCACCCTCAACCAATAATGCAGAAAGCAAAACTAAAAGTCACAATTAGTACATGTAGAATACAAGGTTTCATCCCATTTCTCAATAGAGTGTCAGCAAGCAAAGAGGTAGAAAAGTACCTACTGCTTAAGTCATTCAAATGGCAGAATCTGTAATGACACAATGGGAGCAAGGTATCTTGCTATTAATTCTTGAGTAGAGAAATATAAGGTCTAACAATGTGGTTTTTAAATAACATACCCTTTTCTTTCAATCTGTCTACTCCCTCTCCCCATATACACACTTGAATGTTTCCTCATTCAGGATTTGACAGTTTACAGAGTATTTCACTCTTGTTATCCTAAAGGGAGGAAAACTGTGAAATCCCACTGTGTATCATGGTTAGAAACAAAATTTAACATAGTATTAAAATGTCACCTCATATTCCTCTTTGAACCCATAGCTGTCTGATGTCTTCATGAGATTAATGTGCTGCAGTAAGTCGGCCACCCTGATGGCTGGGTGCAGCTGTCCTGTCTGGTATGGTGACTCTGTCCCCTCACACAGGTAGCGAGGTACATCAAGAAGGCGACTGGACTCTGCCGTAGCGCTGTGGTTCTCATCTGGCAATTTTCAGGTTCAAGAAGATTAAAAAAAAAGACAAAGTTATCTCGTTCAATATGTGCTACGCAAAGAAGATTTTAAGATCTCAAGATCTTTCTGATAACAGGGGGAAGGGAAAGAAATATAGTATGGGCTTAGGGCAGCCTCCCCATAAAGACACAGCGTTTTTACTTCAGTGCAAGGTATGAGGTCAGAGTACATTAGGTTTATATCAGCAAGACAACAGATGTTATGAGATGCAGAGATATCTGATCCACTTTTTAAAAATGTAGTGGGAAATTCTGCTGGGTTCTTACTTCTTTCGTGTATCTGCAGTCATAGCATTATAGAGTGGGGCCAGAAGAGGAAGTTGTCATTGGAGAGGTGTTTTCATTGTTGATTAAATGGAACAGACTCCTTTGCACCCATATCCCCGCCTCCCTCTAGGCAACCCACTCCCACAGGGCTGCTCTTTCTGCCCTTGTGGCCCTAACTATGCCCTACTACCTGGGGCTTCTTACCATGACACATTCCAGGCTAGGAAACACGGGCATTCTACAGAATCATTCCCTGGACCCACTATATCTGCTGGTCAGGCCACACATGCATTTATACTCAGTCTCTACCCCCTTGGTTTACTATTATCATTGTTGTTTTTATTATTAATATATTTTGACTCCTCGGGCTTCTGTGTGAGAGAAACCTGGCATGTCTCTGTAGGAACTTCCTGTGGATCCTTCCCTGGTACATCAGGGCTGAGCTACACAACACATGCTTTATGATTTCATGGCCTCTTGTTCTACATTTATTTTATTTATTCTATATTTTAATCATTTTTTTACTGGTCTATTTTTCTCATAAACTCTGAATGCTTATAGTACAGAGACAGAGTCCTATTTTTTATTATTATTATTCCTAATGTCTGGTGCAAAGCAGTCAATAAACATTTTCATTAATGAATTAGTTAAAATCAGTTGAATCCCTTACCACCCACATTTAAGTGTAGGCCCCATCCCAATTGTATGATCAGCTTAAAATGAAAAGAAACTTTTAAGCACCTTTATGTCATAAGAAGGAAGAAAAGAACAAGAACATTTTACCTATGAAGAATAAATATTATTTTAATGACCATAGTACTAATCATTACAATGAGAAGAAACATGCTTATATTTATCACATTTAAACTTACCACTAGAAAAAAAACAAAAACAAAAACAAAACAAAAGCAAATGTTTTACGGGGTGTTACTTTGAAAAGCATTATATTGCCATACTCATTAACAGAAAAGAAAGTACACTCTTAGGGGAACTTTTGTTTTAAATGATAATGCACACTATAGAGATGATATTTAATTAACAGTTAAACACATTTCAAGTGCTGGTACATTTGCCTGTTCTATTACCAACTCTACAAATAGGATATGGCAAAAAATGAATTGTTGTCCCCATGATAAACATTTTTTCTTCCTGGAGAAGGGAAAAAAAAAAAAAAAGAACCCCACAATCAGATTTGTGTGCTTCTTAATTTAGCTTGATTGCATTTACTTTACTAGGCTGAAGGCATTTTTTTTTTTTTTTTGCATTTACTTTTAAAAATACCACAATAAATCAAGAGTACCCCCTGGTGGCTTCTGTTGTGACCTAATCACTCAAATGAATTTAATGCCCTTTATTCAGGTTTTGTCCACCCCCCTACAAATATTTGCTAGCAAACATAACTGATAAAATTTTCCTCTTCTTCCTTTGAGATTACACTCAATTGATCTACCTTTGCTAAAATATTGCAATTGATAAACTGACATAAAGAATATAAACATCTCCCCAGTAAAATTAAATTTGGAAGCTACTGAGTTGGGCACTATCACAGAATACACAGTTTAGGATGAGGAGGTAAAGAGAACAAATAATATCAAGAAGCAAAATGAATTCACCCATGCTGGAATAGGCTGCTCTATGGAGCAGTCCCGGAGCTCACATTGTGCCTGCTGAAGCAGCAGGATATTGACATTTTAAAAGGCTCACTGAGAAACACAGAATTCACCCATATCCCAAATCTTACATCATTATTTCCCAATATGAAAAAGAAATCTTTTGTTTTGCGTTAAGGTTTAACATGGTAGTACAGTGAGCAGTATTCTTTAAAATAATCACACATGAATTCTTAATCTCAATACATTTCCACCTCATTAAGCCACCTAATATTGTGACTAGTAGTGAGTACATGTACTCATCATTATCCTTATTACACATTTAAGTATAATAACTTCAAGTATTTCCTTGATGGAAAGGTTTTCTAGAGTTCTTTGCAATACACTTACCAGTTATAGGGACTTTAACCCAATGAAGCAGTGAAGCACAAAAAAACACAAATTCATGAATTAATACGACGTTTCTAAGCGCTTTTTAAATTAGTAAGTAGATGTTAATATCAAGCAATATTTGAAATGATTTCAAAAATTGCTTTATATACACAAAATTAGTTGGATGCCAAATAACTATAAATACCATGATTCTAAGAATGATGAAAAATGCAACAAATCATTTCTACATATGATCAATGAGATTTGGCTTTTAAAGACCAATATTTAAAAAAAAAAAAAAATCAACCAGCTTGACTTTCAAAATGAAATAAAATGCATAATGACTATTTATGTAATATGAATAGGTTTGATGATTCTGTTGTGTTAACTCTAGCCTTCGTTAAACATAAATATCCCTTTTCACAGAGCAACTGATTACAATAACCTTTGAAACATCAGTCTGTAAAAACTCACCTATATTATCTCATTTTCTCTTTATAAAACTCCATGGGAATGACGGTAAATAGTATACCGTTTTACAGATGGGGAAGTAAAGACGGAAGGTGTTTTCATGATGTTGTGAGTCCACAGGAGGACTGAGACTTGACCCAATTCTACGTGTTCTTAAAACTATTAGTGTAATGAAATTTTAACATTTAGGCAACCATTTTTTTTCCCAGTGAATTTTTAATACTTTAATTGAATTTTACTTATTAATTTGATGCTGGCAGCATTCTACAGTGCTCAAGAGAAGATGACGCTTTCAGAGGCGTTGGGTGCCTCCCCAAAGATCATGGCTCCTGACTCTGTCTCTATATGATTAGGACACTCCCTGAGACAAATTCCTCAGCAAACTTCCCTGCCATTATTGGTGAGGTATTAAAGGGACAGTGCACGCACCAGAGATAGAGAACATTGACTTTCAGATTCTTTTAGAATATATAAATTTAAACAATTATTTTAGTGAAAAAGAGGTGTATTTTACTTTACTGAATTAGTGGTATTGTTCCAAAATATTTTGAAAAGGTAATTGAATGTTGATTATATGGATAATAAAACCATGCATAAAATGTATAAGCTAAAGTTTTATGTTCACAAGAAATTTAAATATAAAATATGAAAACCGGCGACTTGTAGGTTACATTTATCTGGCCATTTCTGTGTTTCTTAATATTAAACCTTAAATATTAGAAACCCTGGGGTAAAACCGAGTTAGAACTTGAGAACATATAAGCAAGTGGGTCATGAATCATTGGTGTAAAATCAGTCAAGGAATAGAGTACAAATTGAAATAAAGCTCATTCCATTCTGAAATATATAATCAGATTAAAGGTTCATATAATTTACATTTGAAAAGGACTTATTCATCGCTAGCAATACCAGTTGTCTAAAGGGTATATAGTGGTAAACCCTGGCTTATTCTAAATTTCTGGAAAGAAACTAATTAAGATGCATATATTGGGTTGTCGGAAAAGTCATGACGCATTTTGGTAAAGAAAAACATATCAATATACGTCATGACTTTTCCGACAACCCAATAGAAAGCAAAACTTTGCATAGATATTGCAGCAACTCTATCTGTATTTATAAATTCTTAATAAAGACAAAACTGAAGCAAATTCACACTCCTAATGTTCACTTGGAAAGGTATTCTTTAGTTAGTATAAAATTAGGATGATTTAGAAAATCCCTTTCCATCAGGTAGATTTTTATATGTAAATGAATTATTTAGATAGCACTGAGCCCTGACATGTGTGCATCTGGCTCTCTTCTACTAAGCTGCATATATGAACATAAGTCACATATTAAGGGCCAGTGTCCTTTTGCTCCAAGTATAACAGAACCAAGAATGAATGACTACGTTGCTTTAAAAAAGCATACTTTACTAATTTAAAATTCACTAGATCTGATTGGGGTGGCCACTGTTTTCTTTGATAAAACCATGATTATATATTTTAAATCAAGCAGCATTCTGCAATGTAAATAATGACTTTGCTGACAAAGTTATAACCCATGTAAGGAGATTTGATCCATGCAAAAAAAAAAAAAAAAAAAGATTAGATAAAGAATTAGGGCCTCACCTAACACAGCAGTCGGCACAAGTGGATCACTGGGCACTGTATGTAGGAAAACAAAGCTCATGAAGGCATATATTGCCCTAAAATTGTATTTTACACTCTTTTTTTCCCCCTTTAAATAGATATATGCTTTCTTAAGAAATATAATTGTTAAACTTTCTTTGATTACTATAACCTGCAAACATAAAATTCTCTTTCAGCTTAGGTTATTGCAAAACACCAGGAAAGATACATGTATAATTATAGTTCAGTACTGTTCAATTTAAAATGACTTGACTTAACATTAGAGGGGAAACTCATGCAGTTTAATCTATCAAGTGCAAGGTACTTAGATAAATAATTATCTCATATTCATTCCAAATAATTTTTTTCTCTTAGTTTACTGTGGGAAATAAATTTAATGCCTTCTTCAAGTTCATACATGGATATTTATAATTACACTGCTGAGTTAAACTTCCTAATAAGGAACAAATATAGGCAACAGATAGAAAAGTTTGGGGAACACAAATGCTTTCAAAACCTTAATTGATTAACTATTAAGTCAAGTTAGAGAGATGGTACCTCTATATTTTTAGCAAACCTCTTTTGAACAATTATGTTATATTCTTTTTTATAATTTATCTTGTAGAAAAATAAAAATAAAAAATATCAGAAAGTCCCTATCAGAATTACAATTAAATTCCAAAATGACTCACACGGCATTTCTAATTACTTTGATTAGATCAGGGAAAATGATGGGCTGCATTTAGGGCTCATAATTTCCAAAAATTTTTACTGAACTGAACATTTCTGGAAAAAAACCTTCCCTTTTTTAAAAAAAACACATAAATACATACAAACTACAAACATTTTATTTTTTCAGCCTTACCACTACATATGTTTATAATCTATAAGAAATAATACTTCTTTTGCTTACTTCTTCCCTTGTACACGTTTTCCAAACTGGGGTAAGCAAAACTCTGGGGTCTGTGGCAGAATGCCCCTGTGTATACAAGGTGAAGGATACTCATGATTTGCCTTCCTCTAGTGTCAATTTTACTTGAGGATTTGCAGAAACAGTCATGTAACTTAAAGTAACAAGGACAGTGCTATAGAAAAGAATACCAAATTCAAAGGAAATTTGAAGATTAATATTGATTGTGGGGCAGTTATTCAAATCAGGTACTAAGAAACAGTATTTTAGTAGCAATATTTCAAAAACCCTGCCTTCAAAGATCAACAATTAGGGATTCTTAAGATGAATGGAGAGATGGAGGGATGGAAGGATGGATGGAGGGATGGAGGGATGGAGGGATGGATGGATGGATGGATGGATGGATGGATGGATTTCACCATTGCCTGCCAATCTTCCAATTCAGTTAAACTTTTAGACTTTACACTAGATATTTAAATAGTAGATTCCTCTTTCCCTTATTTTTTTTGTTACTGAAATTCTCCAGGGGTCTATAGAAAATTTTAATGGAGTAATTTTACCAATGCCAATAATTCTGAGAAAGAATTATGTTTCTTATCTCATAAAGAATTTGACTTTGTATAAGCAAGGTTCAAATAGCAAACTAATTATAAACAAATTCTGATATAAACTAATTTTATGTAGGCAATCAAATATTTTAACTTAAAGCAATGACACATGATTTGGTCTGATAATTATATGCATATATTTTATGAGATAGTAATAAAACTCATGCAGTTTGAAGTTAATGTAAATCTAGGACCAAGACTGAAAATAAGTTCTTATAAATTTCATAATATTCTCTATCCTAGCTGTTTTCTCTTCCTAGCTGTTTCTTCCATCTCTCTTTCTGATTTTCTCTCACTATTCAAAAGGTAGTGTGTTGAATTCAGGGAGGACTTGAAGAGCTTCAAAATTCATTTATGAAAATTTGAATGAAGAACTTACATCTTGGACTAAAATTATGCTGGTCCATGAAGGTGATGGAAAGAGGATCTTCTGCATGCAGCGTGCTCTGATCAGCGTAACTTCGATCCATAGCATTCACCATGTGAGTCATCTCCTGCCGTGTGCTCCCCAGAGCATCTTTGCGTTTCTTAGCAAGCTTGCTGCCAAGGCAAATCCAAAAGGAAATCTTAGTGTGAGGATTGAAGGAGAGTTGACACCAGCAGTAAGTCGTTCGGGAAAGCCCAAGGGTAAGGACATAGATGTGGTTTAGAAACTCTAAGAACTGGTCATGATTATAGGAATTAAGTTGGACATTCAAACAAAAAAAATTTGTTGGTTACTATAAAACTATTGTATTTGTCATATAGGTATTTCAACATTCAAGCTGCCAATTCTCTTATCATTTCTCATATTTTATCATTAAAATAAATTACTATAAACTATACTTTATTAAAACTATAAGTTAATATTTCCTTATTAGAGTTGTTCAAGAAAAATATAAGCTAAAACTAAGTTTTGGTCTTCCTCTTGGGCGATTCATTTTTTATCAACTTTTTAGAAGTCTTCTGGGGAATAACATGAATACTTTTTCAAGTTTATTTTACTATGGCCATCCAATTAAAATAAACAAAGCAATCCCATTCTTCATTCTACAAATTACAAACACTTTATTTTTTGTTATTTAGTAAAAATGCAACATGTGTAGCATTAACATATTTACCAATATATTTTAACATCAATCTCAACCTAAACTGAAGATTTACAGAATCAAACACAGCTAGATATAATGAAAATACACAGGAATATACAAAAACGTACTTTGAAAAATGCTATGTGGATGTATTACACAAATGATCATAATCTTGAATTACAGACATAGTCAAATCCTAAAAAGGTGTTTAGGACCACATAGAAATGCCGAATATCCACTATAGAAATGCCTTATAAATTCAGCAGGACAAATGACTTAGGGTACTTGGAAAAAAAGAACAGTTAGACTTTTGAGCTGCTCAAATACTAACATATTTATCTTATATATCAAGGATATAAAATATATTCTGGTTCTTTGTGACTGTTACATGAAACATGCAATAAAAATATTAAACGTATATAAAACATTTACATCACGTTAACAAGGCTATTTACATATGACATAAATAAAGGCACTCTAAAAGTTTGTAGTAGCCAGATTATGTTTCCAAGTTTATGACAGCAGTTTATGATGCCTTGAAATAGTCTTTAGTTGTTTTAAGAATAACATTTCTCAGCTAGATTATTAGCTAGGACATACTATTTTGATTCTCATTAGTAACTGTACTAAATATATTACAAATACTTTTCAAAAGGCTCATTTAATAGTTGTGTTTATGTCCAAAGGATTCTCCTTTAAAGAATTAATCTAGCAGAGCAATAGCTACTCCCATGTAGGATATTTTACTCCGAGAATTATAATACTTCACCTTAGGGGACATAACACCCAATGCACCCAACATACTGACACAGCAGATCTGACACTTAAATAAGACATTCATAAACTAAGCTTTAGGGATCAAAATGACAGTATTTTTTTTTAAAATAATAATGATAACAGTATGAGTAATAAGAAAACTATGATGAAAGGATAATAAGAATCACTAGCACCGACACTATGATTACCGCTACACCACCATCAGCACCACCACCATCATTTACTAGCAATATTTCCTCTATTCTTTGAAAGACTTCTTTCTTTTTTTCTAGGCTAAGGAGTGAAATCCCTATAAAATCCTTACACATTTCAGACATGTAACATAAATGAGTGTTGCTGCCAGTGGTAAGACACCCTGTGGAAGGGAGGGGCTGAGGAGAACTGGAGAGCCGTTTAGGGGCAACTTGCCAAAGTGACTATTGGCATTTGACCCCAGTGTTGAGTTTCTACTTTTAAAACTATTTTTAAAGCAAAGTCATGAATCTGAATATTTATGTTAAATTTTCTGATTTTTTTTTCCAAGTGGTTTTATTTTTCTGTAACAGTGTATGGGGCAAATTAAACATCAGCAGGTCATATTTTAGGCTATAGATGCCACTTTGTCACTTTCCATACTTACCATGAGGTTGTCAAATAGGATATTTGTTCTTTGACCTACCATGTTCTTTTACCTCTAATATCTGGTTAACTTCTATTCTGTCTCATGGCAGCATGGAGGCTTCTCTGACTAATCTCAATACAACCTGTCTTGGGTTAGGTTTCTCTGCTAGGTGTTTTTATAGCATCATGTTTTCTGCCTATAATAACACTCATCTAATATCACTGCAACCATCCTTTCAATTGTTTTCCCCACTGTGCATTCCATAAAGGGAAGAATCATCTGCATATTCCTAGTACTTAGAGCAGTGTCTGGCACATAGGAGGCATTCAAATAAATACTTGCTGAATGGATGAATTAGGCCTGTTATATTTTTGGCACTTTTCATTTGTTAATTCAATTAATTCTCAGATCAACCCACTGAAAGTGGCATGAGAATTCTAAGAGAATAGATGAGTTTATTGAGGCTCAGATAAGTTAAATAACTTGCCCAAGGTTATTTATCTAATGAACAGTGAAAAATGACCTGGTTCCAAGGCATAAGCTCGTATACTATATCCAGCTGCTGACATTTTTTTTTTAATGCCATATTACAAACTACATTATATAAAGCATTTTCTTGCTCCAAGAGTAAAACATTAGTTGTTATAAATTTAAGAAGGATGTGAATGTAGCACAAATGTTTTGCCGTTTTAAAATTTTGAAATAGCAAGAGATAATTTAAGAAATAACCTCTAATCTTTGTTTCTTTGTCAAGAAGAAAATAAATTCATTCCTCAAACATTGTAAGAAGTGGAATTAGATAAAAATAACTTGAAATTTGGATTAAAAATAATGTTAAAATTTTGAAGATGGGCACATTCAAAGCAAATGGAAAAGGCATCTTTAAACTTTGAGGTTTTACTTAAAAATATACATTAATTTATACATGTTTCACAATTAAGGACAAATACAAAGTAATGAATTTGTCAAATGCGTGACAAGTAAACGTTTTCATGGAAATGAAGGATTTTTACTTTTCAGATTCACAAACCTTTGGTAGTTGTCAAATTACAGTGGACTATAATCTTTGTTAATATCTGCCAGCCATGTATTATCATCATCTTGGTTCTAATACCTGAATTCTTACAACAGCCCTAGAAGTAGGCTTTAATTCCAGTTATTACAAAACAAACAAAAATTAATGTAAAATTTAAGTGTTTTGATCAAGAACTGAGAATTACTACGATGATGTCAATGAATGTTAGTTCAACCATTGCATCTGGTTTACTTTTAAATTCTACTCTAATTTATTTCTACTTTTATTTTAAAAATCTCTAATTCATATTAGCTTCATTAGGTATGTTCAAGCATCATTTAAAAGTATATCTCCATGACATACTTTCTAATCATGATTAATAATACCTGTACCCCTAAGTATTACAATAACCATATCATAATCTACTATCTAGTCTAGAATACAGAAATATTCTTCATCTGGTAAAAAGTCGATCCCATTCTAACATTATCAATACATAGATGGTTAATGGGAAGCTTATTGAAATTCTCATAATTAAATACTTATTGATTTCTGCATGGTTGATGCTTTCTATCCCTGTGAACAAGCATATAAAATGTGCACTTCAGGACAGTTAAGCAATTCATTTTGCAACTACTTGAGTTTGACAGATGTGCAAATGACTTTCATTATCAAAGCAGCCAACAGCATAAACTTCTGCAGGTGGATATATGGGTGGGCTATAAAGAGGAAAAGTGTTCCATCATTGTATGAAATGGTACAGTTAATTACCTTTGGCTTCATCCAACATGATTTAACAAGGATATTATGATTCATCACAACAAGCTAGGAGCAGTTAGTTTACACCTGCTTGTTTAGAAAATTTTAAGAAGCCAAACGTCTATAATATTTACAATGTTGGCAGAATTCTGTTGCAGTCATTGAGACTCAACAAATTTTGTTGTAAAGCTAGCTTAAATTTACAAAGTGAAATAAATACTGTGGGATATATGCCCAAAACATATGTAATCACAATCCTTAAGCCTTGCATTGATCAAGTACTGCCCATGAGTACTTGGTTATATCATTCCTCTGGTTTGGATGAATGCCCTGGAATCGAATGTAATAAACTGAAAATGAACAGGGAAATAGAATGGACAATACTCTCCATCTTTATCCAAACTAACATTCCATACCTAATTACAGAATGAGTTAAGACTTTGGTAGAGAAGAGGAGATATGTCACATCTATGTAGGTTTTGCATTGGTTGAAGGAGCTTTTTTTTTATTTTTATGTTTTATTTTGGTCTTGGTTTTAAAAAATAATAGTCCTATTTAAGATAAAATGAACAATTTTTCTTCTCTAAAAATAATTTTTATTTCTTCATCACTGCAATATTATGATTTTATCCATTTGTTTTCACAAGAGCATACTGACTGCCTAGGTGGCAGGCCAAAGGTGTCCAGCCTGAAGTTTTAACCCATCCTGGATTCTTGGATATGTGGAGAGAAGTGTTATCACAACCTTTTCTGATGTGATTTGCATCCTGTAGATGCACTTTTGAATGATCTTCTATGAATACATCACTTGTCAAATATAACACTGTTACACGAAGATAGGGACTTGTGCATTATAACCACTATCTCTACCAGATGAGTGAGGTATCATATTGATAAGGTACAGCTTTGACATAAGTAAATAAATGATGTTTTTGGCTGCAGATTAAAGCTACTTAAGGAAAACTGAAAATAAAAATTAAAAGTAGCTGAACATACAGAAATACAATATCCCTTTTTAAAAAGATTAACAAAATAAGTTATTAGCTAAACTTTATCATTTTAGAGCCCAGAAAAACATGTTTTTGAAATGTCACCAAAATTGCAAACAGCTTGCTCTTTAAAAATTTTGTTTTGTTTTTTGAAAAGGGATATTGCATCTTTAACACATGTAAAGTTGTATATCACCCATTTTCTACTTACAGGTAGTAGGAGTAAGAATAGTAGCTCCTCCTGGCAAGCAAATCACAGACAGTGGAAAAAGAGAAGCAATGGTGAATGAAAAGCGTGACTCTGTCACATTCAATAAAGCAGAAAAATGTGCGTTAAAAACAAAATGAAATAAAATAAAAATCCATGTTTTTTTGTTTTCTTGTTTGTTTGCATTTCAATATGCTCATGCATTGGTTAGATATATTTGCCATGCAATTAGACAGATATGCAATAGAAAAAATAAAATTTAAAATACATAATTGGGGGGAAAATGGCATGCTGATATATTTTATAGCCAAATAATTGAAAAATTAAATGGATTGTGTATTTTCAACATGCAATTAAGCATAATATCATTCATTAGTATCTATATGTCATGACAGATGGAACTGCTGTGTATAGAAATTGTATGCTAAATTGACTATTTTTCTATGGATAGAAAACATAAAGATCTATTAAGTTAAATAGAATATATGTAAAATGACAACTAAATTTTTGTAAACAAGTTATTATATTTAATGGTACACAGGTACATACATATATTATGTGAATATATATATGCACTGTACACTATATATAAACCAAGGTATTTCTACAGTAGATGTATGTGACCATGGCATCATACACAAACATTTACTGTATTGAAACATAATTTCAAATTTATGTTTGGAATTATTAAAGTATTCATGCTGCACATTAAAAATATAATACATAACCAATGAAAAATGGCATACTCTTGGAAATAATTCAGCAGTGATTAAATTAAAGATGAAATTGCGTTTTGAAAGATGCAATATCCCTTTTCTTAGCCTAAAAAACTTACTTTAGATATACCCTCAGCTGTAAAATTTTACTAAATTGAATTCCAAACCATTTCTTTACAAAACCAAAATACACAACTTTTTTCAACATGAGAAATACACCTATGTATAGTATTCGTAGTGAGGGATAAAGTCTTGAGATACTTAGTAATTTGCATAAAAATATAAAGATCATAAAAGGCTAAAATAATTTGCCTTTCTATTATTTTTTTTATTATAAATTTGTGTATTAAAAGGGAAACTATATTATATACTAAAATTGTTTACCTGAATTTGATACTATCTAATAGTGTTATAATAATTATGCTTTTGTGTATTTACAATATAGTTGTAATTAAGTCATAGAGGATACGTGTGTGACACACAGCATATAAGTAAAAGTCATTACAAAGTTGCTTAGACAAGTAAGGGATTCAAGCAATTTAGTAAAATATTATATATTGGAAGATAATATATCCAAATATGTAACTGTATCTATAAAATTACAACTTTCCCTATTCATACAGGTAGTGAGGTTGAGAAACAAAAGCCTTAGCATACTTTCTACTTTCTACCAAAATATAATCAATTAAACCTTATTTATGAAAACTCAAACATTAAACATTTTAAGACAGGCTCATTTACCCAACTATTTCAAATATCAATGAGAAAATATGTTATATTAGGTAATTTTAGAGAGTTGTCAGAGCATTTTTCCCCACAAGAAGAAGAAGAAGAAGCAGAAGAAGCAGAAGAAGAAGCAGAAGAAGAAGCAGAAGGAGAAGGAGAAGGAGAAGGAGAAGGAGAAGGAGAAGGAGAAGAAGAAGAAGAAGAAGAAGAAGAAGAAGAAGAAGAAGAAGAAGAAGAAGAAGAAGAAGGAGGAGGAGGAAGAGGAGAAGGAGGAGGAGAAGAAAGAGAAGAAAAACATGCTTAGAGATTGTTTTGCTGTACTTTAGGAAATTTGTTTTAACTTTTTTATTATTTCTAAAATAGAAGGCCATGGATAAGAAAGACTCCAATAACATGTAATGTTTTCAAATAAATAACAAATAAAACCGGTTTATTTAACTCAATTTTAACTGAGTGAAGACATAACCAGAGGCCATTTTCTTGCTTTCATATCCAATCTAAAGAGAGTAGAATAATTTTAATTGTGTGAAGCAAAGTTGAATTAACTCTAAACTGGTTAACTTTCCAAATATAAATTTACACTAAATAGAGACATATGACAATGATTTTATTGATCTTGACTGGCAAATTTGTATCACTAAAATACTTAAATCTTCCTATCTCAAATATGATTTATTTTCCAACCACAGAGGTAGACAACAGCAAAAAAGAGAAAGCATTATTGGGGAAAGCACATATGTAGCTAATTTAACACAAAACACTATAATGCATACCTAATATTTCTAATGCAGATGTGTCTTCTCCAACATATATATCTCCAGGGAATAATTGTAAAGAGGCAATATATTAAAATAAACTCTGATGGAATCATTAAACATATAGTATGAGTCTCATCTATATTGTTAAGGATTTATTTTGAGTACAAATAGTATATTATTTAATGCAATGTAATCAATACCACTTATTATATTATTCAATATAACTCATAAATTACAAACACTTCTATATATTAAACTATTTTAGGGCTGTACTCTGCATGTAAAGATTTTTAAAAGAAGTCCTTCCCAGTTGCAGTGTTATCTAAAACATAACTGGATTTTGAAGAGTTGTATTAGTTTCTAAAACAATTCCTTATAATGATTTTATAGAAAGAAAAAAGTTTAAACTATAAAAGCTGTATACTTTTTAAATGAGTCTCAGCAGAAGTATACTTTAATCTCCAGAATAGAATTCAGTTTACATTCTAGTACGTCTTAATATCTTCACAGAATTCCAGAAGATGGCGATATTACTTGATATAGTATAAAAGACTAATGATCAATTTTTAAGAAGTTGACTCTTCATATTAAAGTGCTGAAATAGTCAGTGAATATTTAATATACAATTTCACAAAATAATGTTTATGTTCTCGTATCTTATTTATAGCCAACACTTAGAAAAATAGAGTGAATACAAAATAATTCATAGACCATAATCCAAATATCATGATAAATCTTTGTTTTCTCAGTCTTACTAAATAACACTTCAAGTATAAGACAAATTAATATCTCAAGTATCTTTGCACTTGAGATTTTTAAATTCATCCATTAATTTTAAGGTTAACCTGACAAAAAGTATGAGATATTTTATATCTGGAATTAAACTACAAATAACCAATACGAATTTCTTTTAAAAGCATGAACAATAGACTCAGATGCTGGCAACATGGTTAAAATTCAATTGTTCTCGATGTTTGCTCTAATTTAAAAGAGCTCAAGGAGGGCAGGCAGAGTGGCACAGTGGTTAAGCGCTGGCTTGGGACGCTAGCAGCCCCGGTTCCGGTCCCACATATGAGGGCCAGTGACACTGCCCTCAAATAAATAAATAAATAAATAAATAAGCTCAAGGAAACAAAGTGTTTGAAAGCTAGTGACATCAGTGATAAGTGAGTAGGACAGAATGAAATCAGGCCTTACCTCTTTTTCACAATTAATATGACAACCAGAAGGAGGAGGATGAACACCAAAATTCCAGCACTGATTCCTGCTATTTTCACCACTCTGTCTGTCTGCTTGGCTGGGTCTGGAATCACTTCTGGTTCTTCTGTTGCTGCTGCTAAATGAATCAAAAAAATAAGTTACTAAAAGGTGCTAATGATCACAGAAAGGACACCACACAACTACTATAAAAACATGACTTGTTTAATTTATTTAAATAAAAATAATCTGAAAATATAAATACAGGAGCATGCTAAATTACAGCATGAGATATTTAGTGCTAAGGGGAAATCTTTCTGAATAGGGATTTTGTTAACACAAAACATAAAACAGAAATCTAGAAATAACTGAAGGGAATGGTGAACTGTTTTTCTCCAAATGTCTTTAAAAGTGAGAACACAATATTTTTAGCAAATAGTACATGGGAAAGAGATGCGGTCAGGTTGAGAGATGCATTTGTTTACCGTTTCACTCAGCAAATCTCTCTCCATTCAAGTGCAGGGTGCTGTGCTTGGCCCTTTAAGGACCATTAATGGCACTTGTCTAAGACATAAGGCGTTAAGTCAAATAGATGCCTAGTCCAAATGCTGACGGTGTGAGTTTATGATTTGGTATGTAAGATTTGAAACGAATAGTTGGTTTGGGGGATAAAAAGAATAAGAAAAGAAAAACATCAAGAAATTTTTCGCATCCTCCTAACAAATAAAACCCTGATAATAAACTTGGAAAACAGAACTTTGAAAACATGAAATCTTTTTTTTTTTAATTTTTGTATACCCTCATTTCCTTTCTCGAAGTCACCGCCATTCCCTATATACATATAATTAGAATTATAATCTTTAACCAACTTATAAGCTCCAGTAACCATCTGAGACATTTTTTTTTATTTTTTACCTTGAAAATTGGTAAGGGAAATACTATCATCTACATTTCACAGATAAAAAAAAATGAGGCTTAAAGGGATGAGGATACATTATACATTGCTCAAGAACAGAGACAAAATCTAATGCATGTTTTATCACCTAAAGCAGCATTTCTCAATGTTTCCAGATCCATGGCCCCTCTTGTTAAGAATCAGTTTGTGTGCAAGCGTACAGGTGACTCAGGATTAAGCACATTTGAGAAGCTGCCTTAAAGCCATCACAATATCAAGAGATGGTGGCTGAATGAACAAACAAATGAATCCCTATATCGAACCTCATACCTTTCCAATGGATAATTTGTTAACACCCTTTTAAAAACAACCCATTTTTCTACATGCCAATCCTTTCTTCTTTAACTTCTCTGTTTTGGCTCTTTTACCCCCCACCCCCTGTCTTTAGTCCTAGTTCTGCTTTATCTAAATATCTGCTCCAGTTTTCAATCAGCCAGTTTCCCCCAAAAGGGGACTGACACAAGGTTGCTACCTTTTAATTTTTCCAGGTAGGAAATTTAAAAGAATTAATACATCTAATATCAATATCATTCCATAAAATGGTAACTTAAAAAGCTAAATCAGTATGAAACATAGTTGAAAAAAAGTGTTAGAACATAGTTTACTTTGTAAAATAATTCACTCCGTCTTAATTAATGCTATTTCACTTGGATAGGATAAAACTTCCCAGTGGACCAGTATTTGATAAGTATTATTTTTAACAAGCCTTCAGCTTGTTTCTTCTGGTAAGCAAAGGAGTTTTCCTTTCGGACTTGATACTTTCCATATCAAAATACAGGCTTCAGGGAATTTCCAAGCTCATTAATTATGAATAGAACTAGTTCAATGCTCTTTACATTTCAAACTACACATTATGGCTCAATTCATCCAAACGTGCATTAAATATATCAAAGATCTCTTCTTTTCCCAAGAGCAACTTAAAAAATACATACACACACACACACACACACACACACACACACACACACACACACACAACAAATATAATAAAAACATTAAATATATTTCAAAGTTGGACAAAAAGCTAGAAAGAATATTGTTTGTAATTCTAAAAATGAATTGGTTTGACAGTTACTGCTTCGAATAAGAAAAGAGACAGAATGCTGTAGAAATCTCTAGAAAAAAATCTTTTAGTGTATACAACATATCCTCATTATTTACCAATTAAAACTTATTCTTATCAGGTCCTCTGTTACACTTGGCTTTCAGAGAGCAATGATAAGGATTCTTTGTGATTGACATACTCGGATATCACAGAATTAAATGTTACTGAAAATCCTTAAAAGATCAATTTTTGTTGGATGAGGTAAATATATATTTTAATATACCATTTTAATTCAATAAACTAATGCTATTATGGGATAAATTTCTAAAGATATTATTACATAAATAGCATGTGTTATATTTCCTAAGAATCTTCAGAACGGCTAAGCCCACCAAAAGCAAACAACCTTCATAATATGCACAGGTGAAATATAAACTATTGTCATGAAATATGAACAGACAGCTTTAATACTAGCTGGGTTTAGTAATTAAATAACAAAACTGACATGAAGGCAATGGGCAAACCAATTCAAATTCAGAGGATTAAAAATACTTTTAAATCATATTAAATAATATAGACTTGCTAATCTAAAAATATTTCCTGGAATGAAAATTAAAATCTAAAAGTAAATTTCTGACCAAAGGTACTGATAACCTTGAAGTTGTATTTGGGCTATGAAACTTATCTATTTTGTAAAACAGGGTTATTACTATAAAGCCTTAGTCTTACATGTTTGTGTTAAACACTGGACTTCAATTTACCAAGTGGCTAAAAAAGAAAAGAAACACCAAGTTTATTCATTGGGCGTGGTTAAGGGTGCTGGTCTGTCATGATTATAACTCTCATGCAAAGAGTTGTTCATCGATGCTTCAACATCATTATTAAACTTGAATACAGGAGGTTAATCAAACTCTTTAGGAACATGATTTGGTGGTGTTTTCCCTTGATTGCAAATCCTTCTCAAAGTATGAGCTAGGCCATCAATTACTATTGTTATTAGCACTGCTACTACCCAGAACATTTTTATTAAATGTCTGCATAAATTCATTCTTTATATACTTTAACCACATATATTTTTTCTAACTTCTTGGCCTACTAGAACCAAGGAACATAAATATCCTATTTAAAATAATTCAAGCTTAGAAAATTCATCAATAGAAACAAGCAGGAAGCCCCTTAGAGAGCATTTTCTATTTTCTTTAAAGAGAGCAAAAAGTTATTATGGTGACTGCACCCCTGAGCCCTATTTATAATTTATGCACATACACAAAGGTAATATGAAGTACCTTTTTCAGAAATGCTTTCCTTTGCCATAAATCTTTACCTTTTTATCTGTCAAAGAATATTCAGAGTCCCAAGTATTCTAAAGCCAATAGCAGCACAAGTCTTTGGACAGTGAGAGGAAAAAACTAAAGCACTATTTCATTTTTTATTGGGCAAATTTATGAGATGCCTTTTATTTTTCCAAAAATAGTTAAAGGAACTATAAATTGTGCTCTTCTTCCCACTATTTAAACATAATTTACTGAAATGTGTAGGTAACAAACATACACAAATACCTAAAAATTCCACAAATTTACTAAAAAAGTAAAATTATTTAGCTGCAATCATATGAAAACATTCTTCCATTTTATGATGGATATGAGAGATAGGAGCCTCTATATACAATACACCAGGTGATTTCACAGCAGTGGTAGAGACAACATCGTCCTGCAAAATTCTGCAAATCTCCAGGTATTCTACCAGTGCTGTCTTTCCTTCTCAATTATAATTCTGAAAAATTATTCCCATTCATTTCCCAAATACTACTTAAAATCCTATAATTAGCTTCATGTCCCCCCAACGCCACCAACTTACCACCACCAATGTCTCCCAATGACTTACTAGTTACTGAACTCAATATGGACTTTTCTTATCTCATTTTATTTTATTTTATTTTTTTATTTTATTTATTTTTAATTAGTTTCAGGTGTACAACACAGTGCAATAGTTATATATTTTACCCCTCAAAGTGACAAACCCCCACCCCCAATTTGCCACACCACTCCCCCCCCATCATATATATCTATTACTCTTTCTCACACTCTCTTCCACAGTATAATCCACATCCCGTGACTCTCTATATATATTCAATTACAGTAGGTATACAACCTCCGCTTTAGTCATACAGTGCAGTGATCAAAACCTCTACTCCATCCATGAAATGGTCTTCCTAACAAGACCTATGACCATCTGACATTCCACAGAATATATACAACATTATTAATTATATTCCTCAAACTGTTTTTCATATCCCAGTGGCAATATTGTAGTTGCCTATTTTTGCTGTCTAATCCCTTCCCCTTCTCCCTCATCCTCATCCCCCTCACAATTAGCAACCCTGATTTTTCCTCTATATCTATGAGACAGTTTCTGTTTACTTTGCTCATTCATACAGTTTTTCAGATTCCACATATGAGTGAGATCATATGGTATTTGTCTTTCTCTGACTGACTTATTTCACTTAACTTAATAATTGTCTCTAGGTCCATCCATATCATTGCAAATGGTACGATTTCATTCTTTTTTATAGCGGAGTAATACTCCATTGTATAAGTATACCACAGTTTCTTAATCCAGTCATCTACTGATGGGCATTTTGGTTGTTTCCAAGTCTTAGCTATTGTAAATTGTGCTGCTATGAACATCGGGGTGCATAACTTTTTTTGAAAAAGTGTCTTGGTTTTTTCAGGATAAATACCTAGGAGTGGAATTGCTGGGTCAAAAGGTAGCTCTATTTCCAGTTCTTTGAGATACCTCCATACTGACTTCCATAGTGGCTGCAGCACCAATCTGCAGTCCCACAAACAGTGCAGCAGGGTCCCCTTTTCCCCACAGCCCCGCCAGCACTTGTTGTTTGTTGATTTATTGATGATAGCCATTCTGACTGGAGTGAGGTGGTATCTCATGGTGGTTTTTATTTGCATTTCCCTAATGACCAGTGAGGTTGAACTTTTTTTCATATGCCTGTTGGCCATCTGTATGTCCTCTTTAGAGAAATGTCTCTTCATATATTCTGCCCATTTTTTAATTGGGTTGTTTGTTTTTTTGGTGTTGAGTTTCATGAGTGTTTTATAAATTTTGGATATTAACCCCTTATCAGATATATCGTTGGCAAATATATTCTCCCATTCAGTAGGCTTCCTTTTTGTTTTATTAATGGTTTCCTTTGTTTTGAAAAAACTTTTAAGTCTGATATAATCCCATATGTTCATTTTTTCTTTTACTTCCCTTGCCCGTAGGGATGTATCAGTAAAAATATTGCTCCGGGTAATGTCTGCAAATGTACTCCCTATATTTTCTTTTAGGATTTTTATGGTTTCAGGTCTTACATTTAAGTCTTTAATCCATTTTGAATTTGTTCTTGTATAAGGCGTAAGGAGGTGGTCCAGTTTCATTTTTTTGCATGTGTCAGTCCAATTTTCCCAGCACCATTTATTGAATAGACTATCTTTACTCCAGTGTAAATTCTTGCTTCCCTTGTCATAGATTAACTGTCCATAAATGCCTGGATTTATTTCTGGGCTCTCTGTTCTGTTCCACTGATCGATGTGCCTGTTTTTATGCCAATACCAAACTGTCTTGATTACCGTAGCCTTGTAGTAGGTTTTGATGTCTGGTAGAGTGATCCCCCCGACTTTGTTCTTATTTCTCAGAATTGCCGAGGCTATTCAGGGTCTTTTATGATTCCATATAAATTTTAGGATTACATTTTCTATTTCTGTGAAAAATGCCCCTGGTCGTTTGATAGGAATTGCATTGAATCTATATATTGCTTTAGGCAGTATGGACATTTTAACTATATTAGTTCTTCCTATCCATGAGCATGGTAGGTGTTTCCATTTATTTGTATCTTCTATGATTTCTTTCTTCAGTGTCTTATAATTTTCTGAGTACAGATCTTTCACTTCTTTGGTTAAATTTATTCCTAGGTATTTTATAGTTCTTGACGCAATTGTAAATGGGGCAGTTCTCTTAATTTCTCTTTCCATTAGTTTATTATTGGTATATGCAAATGCCACTGATTTCTGAACATTGATTTTATATCCTGCTACTTTACTGAATTCATCTATCAGTTCCAATAGTTTTTTGATGGAGCCTTTGGGATTCTCTATATACAGTAGCATGTCATCTGCTTATAATGACAATTTTACTTCTTCCTTGCCAATTTGGATGCCTTTTATTTCTTTTTGTTGTCTGATTGCTGTGGCTAGAACTTCCAGCACTATGTTGAATAAAAGAGGAGAAAGTGGACAGCCTTGTCTTATTCCTGATCTTAAGGGGAATGGTTTTAGCTTTTCCCCATTGAGTATGATGTTAGCTGTAGGTTTATCATATATGGCTTTTATTATGTTGAGATATGATCCCTGTATTCCCACGTTGCTAAGGGTTTTTAACATAAATGGCTGTTGGATTTTGTCAAATGCTTTTTCTGCATATTGAAATGACCATGTGATCTTTATCCTTCATTTTGTTGATGTGGTGTACCACATTAATTGATTTGCGGATGTTGAACCAGCCTTGCGCACTAGGGATGAATCCCACTTGATCATGATGTATGATCTTCTTAATATATTCCTGAATTCTGTTTGCTAATATTTTATTGAGAATTTTTGCATCTATATTCATCAGGGAGATTGGCTGGTAGCTTTCCTTTTTTGTGATGTCTTTATCTGGTTTTGGAATCAGGGTGATAGCGGCTTCATAAAAAGAGTTTGGGAGCCTTCCCTCCTTCTGGATTTTTTGGAATAGTTTGAGAAGAATAGGTGATAGTTCTTTTTTGAATGTTTGATAAAATTCAGTTGTGAAGCCATCTGGTCCAGGGCTTTTGTTTTTTGGGAGCTTGTCAATTACTGATTCAATTTCCTTGGTAGTAATCAGGGTATTTAGATTTTCTGTTTCTTC
This sequence comes from Aselliscus stoliczkanus, assembly GCA_033961575.1. Lineage (NCBI taxonomy): Eukaryota > Metazoa > Chordata > Mammalia > Chiroptera > Hipposideridae > Aselliscus > Aselliscus stoliczkanus. The sequence continues at coordinate 126,812,051 of CM066733.1, forward strand.
TTGCGTTAGCTTTGGAAGGTTGTATGCTTCTAGAAAATTATCCATTTCTTCCAGATTGTCAAATTTGTTGGCATATAGTTGCTCATAGTAATTTCTTAGAATTTTTTGTATTTCTGTGATGTCTGTAGTCATTTCCCCTCTTTCATTCCTGATTTTGCTAATTTGAGTCCTCTCTCTTTTTTTTTTTTTGAAAAGCCTGGCTAGAGGTTTGTCAATTTTGTTTATCTTCTCAAGAAACCAGCTCTTGGTTTCATTGATCTTTTGAATTGTTTTCTGTTCTCTATATTGTTTATTTCTGCTCTGGTCTTTATTATCTCCTTTCTTGTACTCCTCTAGGGCCTCTTTTCCTGGTCTTTTTCTAGTTCCCTTAAGTGTAAGGATAACCTGTTGATTTGAGATTTTTCTTCCTTCTTTAGGTAGGCCTGCACTGCTATAAACTTCCCTCTTAGGACTGCTTTCGCAGCATCCCAGAGATTTGGGTCGTGGTGTTTTCATTTTCGTTTGTCTCAAGGTATCTTTTGATTTCCTCCTTGATCTCACTTGTGACCCATTCACTATTTAATAGCATATTGTTTAGCCTCCATTTATTTGTCAGCTTCCCGGATTTCTTCTTATAATTGATTTCTAGTTTCATAGCATTGTGGTCAGAGAATACAGTTGAAATGATTTCAATCTTCTTAAATTTATTTAGACTTGTTTTGTGGCCTAACATGTGGTCTATCTTAGAAAATGTTCCATGTGCATTTGAAAAGAACGTATATTCTGTAGCTTTGGGATGAAATGCCCTGAAAATGTCTGTTAAATCCAGCTGGTCTAATGTGTCATTTAAGGTCGCTGTTTCCACATTGATTTTCTGTCTGGAGGATCTGTCCATTAGTGACAGCGGGGTGTTGAAGTCCCCTACTATGATAGTGTTACTGTTGATCTCTGTCTTTATGTCTGACAATATCTGTTTTATATATTTAGGGGCTCCTATGTTAGGTGCATAGATGTTTACTAGAGTTACGTCCTCTTGTTGGATCGATCCCTTCATTACTATGAAGTGTCCTTCTTTGTCCTTTGTTATATTCTTCAATTTAAAGTCCATTTTATCTGATATAAGTATCGCTACTGCAGCTTTTTTCTCAGTACCATTTGCATGAAATATTTTACTCCATCCCTTTACTTTCAGCCTGAATGAGTCTTTGGATCTGAGGTGAGTCTCTTGTATACAGCATATGCTGGGGTCTTGCTTTCTTATCCATTCAGCCACCCTATGTCTTTTTATTGGAGCATTTAATCCATTTACATTTAATGTGATTATTGATAGGTGTGTATTTATTGCCATTTTGTTATTTGTGTTCGTAGTCTTTCTTAGGTTGTTTTTCTCTTCTACTTAAAGAAGCCCTTTTAGCATTTCCTGCAAAGCTGGCTTGGTGGTAATGAATTCCCTTAACTTATTCTTTTCTGCAAAGCTCCTTATCTCGCCTTTGATTTTCAATGATAACCTTGCTGGATACAGCAATCTTGGTTGTAGGCCTTTATTTTTCATCACTTTGAAAACCTCCTGCCACTCCCTTCTGGTCTGCAAAGTTTCTGTAGAAAAGTCAGCTGATAATCTTATGGGGGTACCCTTGTAAGTAACTTGCTGCCTTTCCCTTGCTGCTTTAAGGATTCTGTCTTTGTCCTTAACCCTTGCCATTTTCACTAGAATGTGTCTTGGAGTGGGCCTGTTTGGAATCATCCTGGTTGGAACTCTCTGCACTTCCTGAGCTTGTATTTCAATGTCCTTTGCCAGGTTAGGGAAGTTTTTAGACATTATTACTTCAAATATATTCTCAATCCCTTGCCCCCTCTCTTCTTCTTCTGGTACTGCAATGACCTGTTGGTTATTGCATTTGATGTTGTCTCTCAGCTCTCTTAAACTATTTCCATGTTTTTCATTCTTTTTTCTTTTTGTTGTTCCACATGGATGATCTCTGCTATTTTGTCTTCTAAGTCACTGATTCGATTTTCTGCTTCATCCAATCTGCTAGTGATTCCATCAAGTTTGTTATTTAATTCAGTAATTGTGTTCTTAAGTTCTAGCTGGTTGCTTTTCATGATTTCTCTATCCTTCTTTATATTTTCATTAATTTCCTTGAACATTCTAATAATCAGTGTTCTGAACTCTGTCTCCGATAGGTTGGTTACCTCTATTTCCTCTATTTCCACTGATTCAGGAAGTTTCTTCTGTTCTTTTATTTGTGTCATGTTTCTTTGTCTCCCCATTCTGGCTTACTCTTTGTGTTTGCTTCAATATAACAGATAGACCCCCCAGTTTTCTCAGTCTTTTCTGGGTAAACTTATATGGTGTGTGTCCTTTATATTTGAATTACTCAGTCTGCCTATTCTCCTGTGCTTGTATCTGAGGTGTTCCTTGTGTCGTGCGTCCTCACTTGTTGAAGTTTTAGTTTTGATTACTTTTGGTTTGTCAGTAGGTGGGATTGACTCCCAGATTGATTAGCTGTGAGGATCAGCAGCTTCTGCAGTTTATGAGCTGCTGTGAGAGGATTGACCCCTCTGATGAAACTGGGACCCTATGGGCCCTAGTACCTGTAGCAACTTTCTTTTGGGTGTCATTCTTGTATGTCAAACCCAGAAATGCTCTGGTTTTATCTGAAGTTGGCCTCCAGGTATGATGATTCTTGTGTCTGTTTGTTTGGACCCACTGCTGCAGAGTGATTTTAGAGCATAACAGATCAACAAGAACAACCTCTGCAGCCACCAAAGGAAACCAAATGCTTGCACAAGTAAAAAAAAACCAACCATCAAACTACAGTCAACTTGTACAGAAGTATCAATCATACTAATGAAGAAAAACAAACAGAAACAAAACAAAAACCACACTCAATAATAACAGAAGAGGAAATGAAATAAAATACAATATCCTAAAATAAAAAATAGAATAAACGTGAGAAACCAATTAGCTATACCTAAAAAATAAAAAATAAAAATAAACTAAAATAATAATAATAAAAAAGTAAGAATAAAAATTAAAAAAATAAAATTTGCAGAAAAAAGGAAAAAAAAAAAAGTATAGCAGTGAGAAGAATGAATAAAATAAGAGAGAAAGTGAGGGTGAGGAAAAAAGAAAAAGAAAAGAAAGAAAAATAAAAAAATATATATATATTTGTCTACACACCCATATATATGGACATATATTCACCTATATACACCTATATACATGCCTATATTAAACTACAAAATGATAAGAATGAAATAGAAATAAAAACCAAAAACAACCAAGATAAGCAGCCAATAAAGGGAAAACAAAACAGAAAACCAAACAAACCAAAAATACCCGTGCCGGTCTTGGCTAAAGTCCACCAAGCTCTCTTCACAAAAATTCCTGTGCGTCTTGTGGGAATAGTAGGCCACCTGATGCCTAGCGTGATCCTGGCACTGCAGGTTTGCTGTACTTGAGTGTGGTTGTGATGTGTGATTGGTAGTTTTTATGAAGTAACTGTCTTTTTGCTTTTGCCTGTCCCAAGACAGGCTGCACCCCGCAAGGCTCAATGAGTGTCTCTGGGCACCCTTTGGGTTGACCGCTGTGGAGAATTAAAGAATTGCTCACTACCAAAAGCCAGCTGCTAAGAATTTGTTAATTAGTGCCTCAGCGGGTGAACCTGCCCTGCCTCCCAAGCCTTGCATAAAGGTGGGGGCGGGGTAGGTAGTCTCACTCTGCAGCCTTTACTGGGTGGAAATTCTCAACCCCCTGCAGGTAAGGATATCTTCCTAGTCTGCCCCTATTGCTCCATTCAGGAGTCAGTTTAAGACTGTCTTGGCGGGGGCCAAAGTTTGTGGGAGTGGGTGGGTTATTGTTTTTTTTTGCTTTCTGTTCAAGAGTAGAAAAAGGAAAAATAAATAAATAAATAAACAAAGCCACAGTTCCAACACTGTTTTAAGCTAAGGCCTTTGCCTCTTATGCTCCAGCGGAGTTCCTGCTGCTCTCCCAAAGGGTCTGCTGGGATTTAGGGAATTGCGCGCACCCTACCGTGTGGCTAAGATCCCCGCTCTGCGTCTCTCGGGGACCTGCATCTCCGCCCGGCACGCTGCGTGTCCGAGCAAGTCTTCTTTTTTACCCTGCTCCCGGGTTTCAGGCATCTGCCTGGGAGCCGGCGCGCGCCTGCACGGTGCTCCTGCTGCGCTCCTGGAGGGACTGCTGCTGGGGTTTAGGGGACTGCGTGCACCCTGCCGCGCGGCTCCGATCCCCGCTCCGTCTCTCGGGGACCTGCGTCTCCAGCCGGCGCGCGCTTCTTCTCCGCGGGCAAGTCCTCTGTTTTCCCCTGCTCCCGGGTTTCAGGCTTCTGCGCTCCGCGGGACCCGGTGGGCACAGAGACTGATCCCTGAACCAGGCGGGTGCAGGGACTGATCTTGCCCTGTCGCTGCGGGGCTCTGCACCCTGCTTCCTGGGGACCCGGCGAGCCGTGGGTGCAGCTCGTACCTCTGCACAGTCGTCTCCTCTCTCTCCTCCCGTACTTGCCCGGCCTGAGGCTTCTGCCCCAGACTGCAAACCAACGCGCTCTTGCTGAACTCTAGGCGGGCCGCGGGCTGCAGGGAGCGAGCCGGGGCAACACTCACCGTGACTCAGCAGCCTCGGGTGCGGGCTGCACCTCACGCGTCTTGCAACCTTCTTCCCCTACTCGCCCGGCCTGACCACCTTCTAGCAATCCTTGTGTGGAACTCTTAGTTGCTCTGTGTGATGAGTAGATGTCTCTTTGAAGCGTATTAGAAGTTCAAATTGTGGATATTTCCAGGGGAGATTTCATGGAGCCCTCCTCACAGCTGCCATCTTGCCCCTCTACTCTGAGTGTTTTTCTCTTCTATCTCATTTTATGGAACCTCTAGATAGCATTTGACATTTCTGTCCACTCTTCCTTCTTGTAATACTCCTTTCCTGGGGCTTCCATTACTCGGCCATCTCCAGGTTTCTTAAGACTGGCCTCTCCTTTCCAGATCTTTGTGAGCCCATCTTTTTTTTTATTTTGAAATAATTGTCTGTTGGATACTTTGGACTTTTTTTTTTTTTTTTAAAGATTTTATTGGGGAATTGGGGGAGGGGAACAGCGTTGGGGAATGGGGGAAGGGGAACAGACAAGTTGCTCTTTTGTTCTTCAGTCTAGTTGCAGAGGATGTTGCTTCACTGGCCCATGTTGGTATAGTCATTGCGCTCTTCCTGGGTGAGGCAGATAGGTCACCGGCCTCTGGATGGTCACTCATTGCGGCTATTGGCAGCTCACACTGGCTGCAGGCCACTCACTGTAGCCTATGGCAGCCCACTGCAGCAGGGGCTGCAGCCTACACCATCGCTGGGGATCGCACAGCCCAGCTCCAGGTGGAGCTGTTGTTAGCTGTAGAGAGCAGTGTCACTGGCCCTCATATGTGGGATCTGAACCGGGGCTGCTGGCATCCCCAAACCAGCTCTTAACCAATGTGCCACTCGGCCGGCCCGTGAGCCCTTCCTTGTTTCCCTTACTAATTGGTACTGTTTTGAGTTTCTTAGGGACCTAGACCTCTTGACACTGGTTTTCATTCTTTCTGGCATGGTGATTTCATCCAGTTTTATAACTATAGTTAACAAGCATACTGATCACTCTCAAATCAATATATCTCAAACATGGATCAGGACTCCAACCTGAACTCCTGGCACATGAATTCATCTCATTCATTATATGTCTTTACTCCATTGTAAGACAGTCACCTTAAATGCACCATATCCAAATCTGAACTCATCATCTTACCCTCACACCCTTTCAGTCAATGGCACAACTATCCACAGAATGACACAATTATTCCTGTTGTTCAAGCCAGAAATCTGGGCATCATTCTCAAATCCTCCTCTCTCCTTATCTCCAGGATTAATACATAATTTATCATCCAAACTGGGAAGCTTCTGAACATGAGAGGCAATATTCTTAATAATTATGATAGGACAAAAGGAAAACCTAGAATTGTTCTGGGTAAACTGGGATGTATGGTCACTTTCCTTTTTCATACAATTAGTTACAAAGTACTATTACTTCCTAAGTATCTCCTGTCTCTCCTTTATCCATCTCCATTGCTACTATCTTAAATCAGTTCAATATCATATCTCACCCACATCACACAGTAACCACCTATCTTATCTCACTGACGGCTATCCCTGCCTGTTCCACATCAAAACTCACAGCATAGCACACAGCATTTCTAAAATTTCAATTATATTACGTCACTTCATTGGTTAGAACCCTCCAGTGGCTTCCCACTGCTATTAAGATGAAATCCAGGAAAACAGGGCCATGTTTATTTTGCTCATCATTGTATTTCTAGCAGACTTGGAAAAAGGAGCTGCAGTACAATAAGTATTGGTTGAATAAATGAAAGAATGACACTAAAGCTACCTATGGTAGCTTGTATTGGCATATAGAAAATCAAACACATATCTTGTTGTTTTAGATGTTGGCATAAAATGAACTTGATACATACATTTCTGAATTGTCTCTAGAAATGTCAAGCCCCTGTGGTATCTACTCCTTCATAAGACTGTTTCTACCGTCTGCCACCATCAGTCCTAAAACCAAAGTGCATGGGAAGTCCAGCTTCATGAAAAGTATGAGAGACTGGATATCTGCAAAACCCTATTTTTCATTTTATTTTAGCAAAACCCTATTTTAATTCTTAGTTCATTCTCTTACTCATATATGTTGTATGACATTAAGCAAGTTAGCATCATTTAGAGTTAATATTTCATCTATAAACTAAAACTAATAACAGTGCCTACATTATACAACTTTTATGAAAATGAAAATTAAGTGCCAGAATGATGGGAAAAGTTGTCATAAATCAGGAAACACTGATAAAAGAAGTAGGAATAGATACTGCTGCCCAGGGTAGGGATGGTCAAGATGTTAGCCATTTGAGTCCATCATATAAAAAGTAAAAATTATGAGCAGGGGAATTGACAGTACTGAACAACATTTTTTTTTAAATCTTAGCAATCTATTGCATAAATATGTAATGATGAGTTTTGTAAAGTACATGTTATTAATTTAAATAGTCTGCCACAGTGGACATCTAAGCCTTAGGGACAGCTTTAAGCACATATTATTTAACTCAATGATCCTTTGAAGTCATTTTGCTTCATCACATCATATTATCTTATGAAACTTGTTCAGTCTTGGATTGCTGACAACAGAACACACGGTCTATCAGAGTTTTATATTGGTGAAAATGAAAACATCTATATGTCATTTATTTTTTTAAAACAATAGGTACAATATAGTTTATTCTTATTTAATAAATATATGAATATTACGTGAAAATTTATGATGTAGAAAATCTTAGTGTAGAAGTGTATGAATATTTTTAACAACCGTGAAATAAAAGTATATATTACAAATATTTAAAATTAATTTCACACTGTTTAAGGCATCTTCTTGTAGTCTTAGAGTCTCTTAATTTGTTTTGGTTTTAAAACCACAGTTCAAAATTCACATAAAATCCTTAAGAAATGATAGTAATGTTTTCTGAAAAGGCAATAATATAAGTATCACATTTCAGCAATGTACTTAAAGGTTAAAAAACTGGTAAAATATTATTTTTTTGCATCTCAATAAGTTAGTGAAGGGCAAATATTTTATTTTACATATGTGTTTTTCATTAAGCTTCCCATTTAGTTAGATTTATTCAGTGGGGTATAACAGAGCCTTGTGTGTTCTCTTACTTCTTAAATACAGTTGAATCTAACTGTCCTTAATTCTCTATTCTATCTTCTTACTGACCTAGATAAAGACCCAGCCAACTTGCTTTTTCACGATGGCTTTCTACTTCCCATAAAGGCCTCCTCAGATTTATCTTCTATATTGCTACCAGAATGAGTTTTCTAAAATGCAAATGTGATTAAATGACTTCTTTAACTGCTTTCTATTCAAGAGAAAAGGCAAAAGTTCTTGATATGACATATAAGGCTTTTCAAAATAAGACTCTCTAATCAACCTTTTCAATCTCATCTACTGACAGTTCCTTTAGGGTATCATATACCTTCATCATTTAAAAGTATCAGCCGTTTCCCAAATACTCAAATATTCCTCCACCTATCAGGGTTTGGCAAACTGTGGCACCATGAGTCTTTTTTACTGCAACTATTATATGACTGCAAATAGGCAACTTTATAAGATAATGCCAAATTGTTACCAATTTACATACCCACCAGTGTATGTTAACACTATTTTAATTACATCTTAGCACTTTGTATTATCAGACTTTGAAATTTTTGCCCATTTAGTCATAGAAAATGATATCTAATATGCATTTTACTATTGAAATGATCTTTTGAGATGCATATTTGAAATATTTATACCTATTTCTTCTCTGAAATGCTCAGTGCAAAACTTTGACCCAATTTTTTCTCTTTAGTTTTCATCTTTTTCTTATTGGCTTATAAAAATAATTTATACATGGATAATAATCTTTTGTCAGTTATATGTGTTGCAAATACCTTCTATTGGGTAGCTGTTTTTCATTTTATTTATATCTTGATGACTAGCAATTTTTAATTTTAATGAGGTTAAATGTATCAATCATTTATTCATTCATAATTAGAATGTCTTCTTTTATCTTTTTAAAAGTTTTAGGGCTGGCCAAGTGGTGCGGTGGTTAAGCGCTGGCTTGGGAAACCAGCGGCCCCGGTTCGGGTCCTACATATGATGGCCAGTGACACTGCCCTCAAAAAAAAAAAAAAAGTTTTAAAACTGTGAATTTCATATTTAACTCTGGATCCATTTGGAATTGCTTTCTGAGTGTGATATACAGTAGTGAGGAGATATTTCAGCAACCTCTCCCCCACTTCCTGCATAAATGTCCAGTTATCCAGACATCGTTTGAATTGATCCAATGGTCTATAAAACCACTTCTGTCCTATGTCCAAATCACATAAATGATCGCATTCAATTTCTGGATTAGCCATTGTTTTCCATGAGCCACTATATGTATTCTGTGCTGTGATATAACATGGTTTTAATGACTATAGCTATATGTCGTGATATATGATGCTGTAATATGTCATGATATATGACAGACATGTTCCCATGCCTAGTCCTCTTCTTCTTGAACATCTTGGTGCATATTAATATTTGGCTGTAGGTAACATCTTCAAATCGAAGTCCAGAGGATAAATTATCTCTTTACGTCTGTCAAAGTTGCTATGTGGTCCATCCTAAAAGTTACTTTTCAATTTGAACGCTATGCTTTTTCTTACTTAAAGTTCCACTTGGTTCTTTGCAAACGATTCCTTGTTCAGTTACTCCTGATAGCATCTTACTTAATCTTTATGATTTGTGGTACATTTCTTCAACTATTTTCTACACAGTTCTTTTGTATTCTGTACCTGACAATCCAAATACCTGCAGTCCTTGGGGGATTTAGATCTGTTATTTTGGATAACTCTCACAGTGAATTACTTTCATGAATGCTGGGTGACCTTTGTGAGTTAATTGCTTTATGTTAGGCTGTGGGAATCCTGCAGGCCTCAATTGATCATGCTTTCATCTGAAAAAGAATGTGCATCGACTTCTGCCAGTAACCATGAGGTACCACAGGAGTCCAACCACTTCCCACCCACTCATGAGTACTCAAGAGTTCCAGGTCTCCATGGGCGTCCCTGGCCAGGCAACCCCTCATTACCAGCCTCTCCCTTCAGGGACTACCATCCCTCCTTCTGCCTATTCCTTATCATTCTCAGCTCTAATCACTTACCTGTTTTGCGGTGGAAGAGGCAGAGTAGTGGGTCCTTAGAAAACTCCCCTAGGTGCTGTGAGCCCAACAATGTATGTAAAGACATATCCTATCCAGGTAGGATTGTTCTGCAGTTTCTCAGCACATTATCTGTCAGGCTTCCAAAAATGGAAGTCATGGGATTTTATGTTTTCACTTTTCTCAAGACATCCTTAAGTACCCTCTTGCCACTAAAACATCAGTTAATTATTTGCCCATATCAACATGTAAAATTGTGCTGCAAATTACTTTTCAATAAACCTGCAATATGTACTAGTTTCGAACCTAATTGAGGGCAGAGATAGAATTTCATTTATCTTTTATTTCTAATTATTTACATAGTGAAAAACAGTTTAGTCTAATGAATAAACAACAAAAAAAAATGTTTATCATTTGTCAACATGTGATATCTAAAGAAAAGCATATATCAACTACAATACACTGTTTAAAGTATTAACATTTGTGAAACAAAAACCTTAATCTAGTTAGTGTATTAATTTATAAAATCAATAATTATGCTTTAAGAAAAATTCTGTTTTACAGAATAGCAAATGGTAAAGAGCTTCAACATGTTGGGAAAAATAGATTCATAGGAATTATTTTAATCATGTGGCATTAAATATTTTTGTTTTAACAAAACCACTGATACAGTTGGGTTCCAACTCCAACACAAACTAGCTAGGTGCCCTTGAGTAAGTTTTGTAACCACCATGTTCCTGAGTTTTCTTATTGGTAAAATAGAAACTATAAAGATGCCTTCTAGGTTGATAGAAAGATTAAATGTGTTAAAAGACAAAATGGTTAGGACAATATCTGATATATAATAAGGCCCCAGTAAGTGTTAGGGTATATACAATTAAATTCAGAAAAAAATATTTTTTCAAATCTCCATTACTGCACCATAGCTAATAGGAGTTCAAATAAACAGCATCAAATGGGGAGAAGTCTAATTTCTCTAAATGCAGAGATATTAATGTTACTAATCATTTATCACATATTTGTTGACTACCTCAGGCATACAAAAGATTGCTCTAAGCTAAAAACCAGAAAGATGAACAAATGCTCTTCCTTCAGAAAGTATATCATCTAAAAAAAGAAAAATACTTAAATAATTGTACTTATTTAGCAGAATATGGCAAGTCGTCAAAAGAAACACAACCAGGGGTCCTGCACAGGAAAATGAAATTATATCTGGTTTAATGATATCCTAAAATATTTCTCAAAAATCATTCAACATCAACACCCAACTGTGACTTTTAGATGAAGAGAAAACTCAGAGGAGATAAATGACTTTGTCAAGGTCACAGTATTAGTTATTGCCACAATTAAAAATATAGCCCATGCTTCCTAACTCCCATCTGGCACATGTGATCGGTGATCTATATTAGGAATATTTTTACCAGCGGGGAGAGAGAGAGAGAGAGAGAGAGAGAGAGAGAGAGAGAGAGAGAGAGAGAGAGAGAGAGAGAGAGATGGAGAGAGAAAGAGACTGAGACCGACCAGAGAGGTGTCAATCACTACCTAACAAAAAGAAGATAGAGAGATAGAAATATAAATAAATTGGCTATCACATCAAATCCTTTCTAGAAAAAAGCAGACATGAATAGATAGATAGAATCTGGAAAGTTCTTAGAGGAAGTTATAAAAATTAAAGACAAAAAGAAAAACATTAATTGCATGTCCCACCTTAAATTCATGAGGAAGTCATGGGTTTCCTTCCTTTCATTAATAAATAAATTATTTGCTGCCCCTGGCTCGTGCCTGGCACATTTCTAGGCCCTAAAACATCATCACTGAACAGGACAAAGATATCTCTGTTCTCATGCAGATTACATCCTGTGTAGTAAAGCAGATAATACACATGGTGAAAAGTTCTGATGGTGAAAAGTTCATACCAAGAATCAAAATATGGGATGAGATAGAGCAGCTCCTTAGATTCAAATGTGAGGGAAGACCTCTCTACAGGAAACATACTGTAGGTGGAGGGTGTGGCTTTTAACTGAGATGAGGAAGAGTGTGTCATATCATTACAAAATGATTTTTTTTCCTAATAAAAAAATTGTATTTACTTAGAAGCATTCAGAATATCAACAAAGCAGCTGCATTTTTTTTCTTTTTCTTTTTGCAATTACAGAGTGGTATTCAGTTAACAGAACAACAATCAAATATCTGTCTATGTACTAGGCATTAAAGGGGGTTCAGGTATCTTGTTGAGCAAAACAAAAGTTTTTGTTTTTGTTTTAAACCTCAAGTAATCAAGGAGATCAGAGAATAAAATAGAGTAAAATTAAAAATTAGTGTGGGGAAGTAAAAGATAAAGACAGATAATATAATGCCAAAACGCTGGGGAATAATGAGGCCACTTTTACGCCAAAGGTACAAGAAGGGGAAAGGAATGTATAAATGATAAGGAGCTATATATCTTACATATACTGATTATTACATGTGGGATGTCAAGTAGTAGTATGGCCTAGTAAAGAGTAAAATAGAATCAGCTAAAGATTACTGAGAAATAAGAGCAGTAAATTAAACAAGTGTCACTGAATCACATATTCATACATGATGTTTATTGCAAAGGAGGCTACAAACAACTAAATCTGAACCTCAGAGTGAATAGTTTATAAAATGATAAATGTGGATATCTGGAGATGTTAAAGGGGGAAAAGCTTCGTGACAATGTCAGTGATTTTTTTTTTCCTCCCATAAACTACAGGATCAAAAAAGCCTATTCTTGAGGGAAAATTTTGGAATATCAAAATACAGGCACTGCATGTAGTTAAAAGGCAAATGTACTTGACATTTTTGTTGGCACAGAACTCAGAATGTCAATTCTGGGCCAGTCATCCAAAAAATGCCATTCAAAACACAAACAGAGGGGGTGAAAATAAGAACACACACATATACACACATTTGAATGTAACATAATTTGAAATACTAGAGAAAGAAATATATGCCAAATAAAAGCTTTAATAATGCTTAAGAGTTATAATGATGTAATGTGATCTAAAATGTTAAATACCCTTTAACCTATTTCCATTTTCCTTATTTGTAAAACGAGGGGTTAAGATTAACTGCCTTTTTGGCTGCTTTTAGTTCTGAATTCTACTTCCATTTTCAGCAGGTCATTTTTTAAGACTTGGATAATTAATTAATCTGACATATCTCAGGAGAACACACAACATGGTTTAAATTATATTAACAGAGGTTACATTGCAATTTTCACAGGTGTTTATTTACTAAATTTTCACAGGTGTTTATTTACTAAATTAGAGATTGCCTTAATATTGTTCAGAGGAGCCTGACTAAAAAGTGATTTTATTTAAATTTCAGCTTTTCCACAATGATTTAGTATAAAGTCTAAATTATTAATACATGTTTTAAATTTTGAGATTGGTTTTTAATCTTAAAATATCTTAGGCCTTCAGTGAAGAGATGGGAGCCATCTTTTTAAATGGTTCTTGATAGTCTAAAACTATCTAAGCACTGGATACATTTCACAATTCCTACTTTTCAAAATATCTAAAGCATTTACATCCAAGACACTTTAATTGACCATAATTAGTCTACTGCTAGATAATGAACCTTTAAAACAAACAAATGAACAAAGCTCTCCGCTTGTCTAAATAAGACTTTTTCAATAGGTAATTCCCATTTCTTCAATGACACCTTCTCCAATCCTTCAGTCTCACTCTCTTCTGAATTCCTATGCACTTATTGGTCCTATTTCTGATCTGTGCTCTGTATCATGGCTTAATAGAGGTAGGCTGGAGTTTTAGGAGTGGCAAGGATTTTGGAGGTCACAATTGCACTGATTAAATAGATTTGGGGAAGTTACATGAATTCTTTGAATCTCAGTTTCCTCAATTTTAAATTGGGGCAATGATATTCTTTTATACATATTCTAAGGACTACCTGACACCTAAAAGAAAGCTCATAAAGATTTGTACCCTATATTTTCCGTATCTTTTTTCTTTGTGCACGTTCTCCACTCTCTAGCAAAGCGTAAGGATTCAGGACATATTTGATATCCAAATCCTTCAGTTATGTTAGAGATTTAACAATTGACAATCTGCATGCTGCTGTTTGAAAAATAGAATTTTACAGTGTAAATGCCAATAGGCTACTCAATCTTTTGCCTACTATTCCAAAAACTAGGTAGTTGGTATAAATTCATTCTCAGAAGAAGAATGTCCATCAGTAGTGATTTCAGCTCTTTCATATTCTGAGACCAAATTTTTCTGTTCTTTTATTGTTTTTCTATACCAGCTTTTGGTCTCTTACTTTTCTTCTCTTAAAATCTACTTCTCAGAAGCCTTCGAACAAGTGCCTTAGTTTTTCTTTTTTGTTCTTTTGACCTTCAATATATTTGTTTTTTTCAATACCTGCTAGCTCAGCTAATCCACTGTTCACATGCTTCTTCAACTTCTGTTTTGAATTCCTTAAAACTGGTTTCTAAGCACCTCACTCCACATGAGTCTTGCTATTGTCAAGGACTCCTAGCTTATAGAGGAAAAAAAAGAGACATCTCTGAGGTTTTCTCTCCTCCAATATCATCACCATATCCCACAGCTCAAATCTAGTCCTCAGTGACCCCCCCACCCCCAGTCCCACCTTTCCTGGGCAATGATGATCAACTTCTCTTCTATCACCCTTCACATGAAGTTGCTCTTTCTTATGGGCTTTGCTGAGCCTTAGATTTTATAAGCACAATTTCATTTTCAATCTCCCTGAACATAATGTTTTCGTATTTGGGAGGTATGGAAAGCCAAACTTTTTAAAGGAAAATTATGCTCTACAAAGTGCACATACTTGATAGATCAGGTGTTGGATTCTGTCTAACCTTAGCTAATTGATACATCATAAACCAACATGCTCTGACATGGAGATTAAAAACTTACATAATAAAATCCTACCCTCTCTATATTTTTCTGCTATAAAAATATTGGCCCTCTCCGACCTGAGGTAAACTGAATAATGGCATCAGTAGAAGCAAGGAAAAAGGGAAAATAAGTAGTAAAGCTAAAACTAAAATCTGGAAAATCAAGTATGATTTCAGAAACAGAGATCCGTAGATAGTCAAGAAAATATTAATAACACCATGTGTTCATAATAACAATTATTCCAAAATTCTTAGCTGAAAGTTGATTTTTAATTGCTTGACAAAAAAACAGGTGAAGTTACAAGTGAAGAATCAGGGGGAAATCATAGGCTCTACTCTCTTTTTCTCATTAGCTTTACAACATAATTCCCACAGTTTTGCAAGAATAAATATTAGTCTTTATTCTGATTCTTTCATTATGTTCGCTCTGTTTGCTCCATCTTCTTTCCATACCATATTAGACCTATAAGATGTCTACAAACAACTTATTCTGCAGAAAAGCATGAGCAGTCAAATGCAGACGGGCCTCACACAGGCTCCCTACTCTCACCCGCATGCCCATGTTGCATCTGTGGTCTCCAAGCTGCATTTATGGGAAGATAAACTGGCAAATTTCCATCCGCTCCTCTTCTATCAGAAGTGAACACAGAATCAAAAGAATTCAATCTAAGCTGGTCCTCTCCCTCTCTGCTAAGAAAATGAGTAAGCATTAACAATGAGTATGATTTTCCTTGTGAACAGGAAAGTCTCAGGTAGTGCCAAATATTTTTTTGCTTAGTTGTGGACATGTTTACCTATTAAACCAACTCCTACTGTAGGAATTGTTCAGTCTCATTTTAATAAATGGTGAGGCCAAGAACATGCTGACAGGAGACAGACTCTATCATGGGTTTCAAGTGTGTTATATTAACTATGTATATGTATGTATACATATATATATATATATACATACACATATATACATACATATATACATACATATACAAATATATTCTTATATTTCCAAGGTATCCTTATATCACAGGGATTTAGTAAATGGAAATAACTTTCCCTGGAAAGGTAACTGCAGTGGAATCAGCTTATATTATAATCCACCTAAATTTACCTTCTTAACATCCTCTAACATACTCCATAAACATGAAGAAATAGAATACCTGGCTGATAACAGGGCTCCAATTAGTAGCATGAAAGAAGGATCCAAAGTGTGACACATTTTTTGGAGGAGACATTTGATAATTTTCAAAAGAAGATGTGAGAGATGACTCTCAGTGTAGCTCTAAGGAACAAGGAACAAGGAAGGGGGTGGGGAGATGGGGATGAGTGTCCTTAAAAGAAACCTCCTATGGAAGGCCAAAGTATAGAAGGATGCTTCTTGCTCGTGGTAAAGGAACAAGGATACACTTAAGTCAGCTAAAATCCTCCTATTTATTCCTTCTCCACTATTATATATTTCTATAATCTTCCTTCAAGACAGGACCTTGGACACGAATGTTATGGTTTAACTCATTTGGTCTGGTAGAACAAAATGGGGTGAGTACATGGCTAGGAAGGGATGTGCTTGATACACTTCATTTCTTTGGACCTAGAAAGCCACCTGGCTCTTAAAGTGGTTCAGCAAACCATGGTGTTATAAATTCTCTTGTTTCCTAGGAACATTTGTGAGAAAAAGCATGTAAGATTAATGGTTCCCTATTATATGTTTGCAAAGCAATAAAGGCATAAGCTTAGTCTCAAGTTTAAAAAGTGATAATAGTTTCAGGAGTTCTGGTCAACACTGCAAGGCAGTAAACGCTGTGCTTATCTCCTCTTATGACCACATCAAAATTAAAACAAAACTGCAGAATGACTATCATTGAGAATTGCCTGAAGTCTAGCTGAACTGAAGTCCTACAACTAACGGCATACAGAAGAAGCTACCTCCAGACTGGTAGGAGGGGTAGAGATGTGGAACAGATTGGTCCCACATTCGTGTGTGACAATTAAAAATTGGGAGGCATATCTCAGATGTGGAGGTTCCTCCCATGGAGGAGTAAGGGGTCCCAGGGCTGGAGAGAGAAGTCCCCAAATCTTCTGGTTGTCAAAACCAGCAGAAATTATGTCTGAGTGAGACAATGGCAGCTGCAATCCCAGGCATTTCTGTTAAAGGACCTATAAACGTACTTACTCAATGACAGACTACCTTGCTCTGAGCTCCAGCACTAGGGCAGCAGCTTGAAAGGCACCAGGGACATACAGAGAGGAACTGAGTTGTCTGGTTTCTAGATGAGGGTTAGAGGGGTAGCTTTCTCCTGGACATAGGAGCTGGTAGAACCTATTGTTTCTCTGTTAAGCACTTTTGTCTCCCGACATGTCGGCATGTTGATTCAGGCAGTCGTCATATCTGAGAGTCTCCATGAACATGGATAATATGATTTGTTGGCCTTGCCCTGGTGATTCCCTTAGATCCTACACTGCTTTCCAAGTCCTTCCAGTGGCTTTTCCATACAAATGGCCTGTCATGGCTCATGCTGTGGATTCTCAAAGGTTCACAAAACCCAAACAAGCAGCACCTGCCTTCAGTGTTTCCCATACCTCTGGCTGAGGAGCCCTAAGCTTAGCACTAGTGATAGCCTGCGTCTGACTGTGGCTTGACCTTTGGGGCACCTCCAAACCCAATGCAGAAAGCGGCAATCTGTGATCACTTTATGGCTCATACCAGGTGGCCTCATGCAGGGCACAGATTGTGGCTGAACTTGGCCTGTAAAGGGTCCCCTCCCAGGTGGCCCCAGGGCTGGCACACCTCGTGGCCAGCTTTGGACAGAGCCAGAGTATCAACTGGCCACTTCCAAGGATGACACCCCCAAAAGCAGACTGGCACCAGAGTCCTGCTAAAGTGAATGCAACTCTGTAGGGTCAGCTCCTGTGCCATATCTCCTCCACTGTTGCCATGCCCAGTACTCACAACCAATGTGTCCCAGAGAGGAACCCTCCTATTGATATGCAAATGGCAACCAAGAGTCAACTGCAACAAAAGGGCACACAAAACCCACACAAGGGACACACCTGGAGCAACCGTCTCTGGCACGCAAGGCGACTGTGCTACTGGTCCCACAGGATAATGACTACATAAGGCCAGTCTACTAAGCCCAGGAGGCTTGGCAGCCCTACCTAATACATAGAAACAAACACAGGGAGGCAGCCAAAATTGAGAGTCAAAGAAACATGTCCCGGATAAAAGAACAGAGCAAAGTTTCAGGAAAAGAACTGAACAAAATAGAGACAAGCAATATGCCACACAGAGTTTAAAACACTGGTTATAACGATGCTCAGTGATCTCAGGAAGAACTTCAACAAAGAGACAGAAAACATACAAATGGAGATAGGAAAAACTGAAACAAAGACTACATTACAGGGAATCAACAGGAGATTAAATGAAGCAGAGGATCATATTGGTGATTTAGAAGGTAAGGTAACAGAAAACACCTAATCAGAACAGCAAAAAGAAAAACAAAATCCCTTCTCCCCCTCAAAAAATGAGGAGAGTTTAAGGGGCCTCTAGGACAACATGAAGCATATGAATATTCACATCATACAGGTATCACGAGGAGAAGAGAGAGAAAGAGCAAAGAACTGAAAACCTATTTGAAGAAATAATGATGGAAAACTTCCCTAACTTGGATAAATAGATATAAGTACAGAAAGTATAGAAAATCCCAAACAAGATGAACCAATAGAGGCCAACACTGAGACACATCATAATCAAAATGCCAAAGGTATAAGACTAAGAGAAAATCTTAAAAGCAGCAAGAGAAACTCTGTTAGCTGATTTCTCAACAGAAACTTTGCAGGCCATAAGGGATTGGCACAAAATATTCAGTGATGGAAATAAAGGACCTACAACCAAGATTACTCTATCCAGCAAAGGTATCATTTAGATCATTTAGAATTGAAGGACAGGTAAAAAGCTTCCCAGACAAGCAAATGGTAAAGGAGTTCATCACCACCAAACCAGTATTAAAAGAAACCTTAGAGGGACTTCTTTGAGATGAAAAAAAAAAAAAAAGTCAAAAATCTGAATAATAAAATGGCAACAACTACATATTTATCAACAATTACTTTAAATTTAAATGGATTAAATGTTCCAATCAAAAGATAGGGTGGCTGAAAAAATAATAAAGCAAGACCCTTACATATGGGGTCTACAAGAGACACATCAGATTGAAAGACACACACAGACTGAAAGTAAAGAGATGGGGAAAAGATATTCTATAAAAATGGAAACAAACAAGCAAACAAAAAAAGCTGTGTTAGCAATACTTATACCAGACAAAATAAACTTTAAAACAAAGGCTATAAGATATAGAGACAAGAAACCACTCAATAATCCCCTTCTGGGTATTTATCAGAAGAAACCCAAAAGGCTACTTGGAGGGGACATGTGCATCCATATGTTCTTTGCAGCATTGTTTATAATAGACAAGATGTGGAGGCAGCCTGGGTATCTGTTGATGAATGAATGGATAAAGAGGGTCCATATATACAATGGAGTATTGCTTGGCCATGGAAGGGAATGGGTTCTTGCCATCTTAAGTGGCATGAACGGGTCTGGAGGGTATTGTGCTGAGTGGAGTGTGTCAGACAGAGAAGGACAGATGCATTGTGATTTTGCTTATATGTGGAATCTAAAGAACAAAAGAAACAAACAAACAAAACAGAAACAAACTCATGGATACAGAGAACATTTGATCGTTGCCAGATGCAAGGGGAGTTAGGTTTGAATGAAAAGGGGAAAGGAATTAAAATGTACAAATTAGTTGTTACACAGTAGTCATGGGGATATAAAGTAATGCACAGGGAATATAGTCAATAACATAGTAATAACTATGCATAGTGTCAGGTGGGTACTAGGCTAGTCAGGGGGATTACTATTTAAATTATATACATGTCTAACCACTATGCTGTACACCTTAAATTAATATAAAAATATATAATATTGAATGTCAAATGTTATTGAAAAATTTAAAAAGCGGGGGGGGAGTGAAGGGGAATAAGAGGTTCAAATGTACAGGTATAAAACAAGTAAGTCACGGGGGCCGGCTGAGTGGCTCAGTTGGTTAAGAGCTCACTCAAGAGGGTGAGCTGTGCTCTGAGCAACAGCAGTTCAATGCCCAGCCTGAGCTGAGCTGCCCCTGAGCTGCCAACAGGTGGCAGGATGGCTCAGCTAAAACAAAAAATAAAAAAATAAATAAGTCATGAGGCTGTAACACGCAGCATAGAGAATGTAATCGATAATATCGTGATATTGTGGTATGGTGTCAAATGGTTATTGGACTTAAAATGGTGATCACTTTAGATACATAAATGTTGGCTAACAATATTGTACACCTGAAACTAATATAATATTGTATGCTAGCTATATTTTAATGAAAATATTTTAAAAAGAGAAAAAGTGATCATATTTTCATAGTGTACAAAACTGGAACTCAATTTTAACTAATCTCTGAAAACTGCTAGAATTTACCAGAGAATTTGCAGGGAATTCTAGGCAGCACAACACAGTAAAAATAAATATTTTTGATTGTTATACATAGTTAAGAGTTCAGTTTTGGACAGGAACAGAAGTGATGCCCAGCTTTATCAGTGTTCCAATTAAGACTTGAAAGGAAGGTGGACAGCCTCTATTTGAGGTCAGAGGTCTTACTCTCTTGGGAATTTGTGCTACCTAAATATGGATGTGGAAAACAGTACCACTCTTTGGAGAGTAACTGATGACCTTGGATCCACTCAGCTATTTTGTAGTCTTTCCCTGCATGTACTAACTTTTGACCTTGAATTTACATATTCCTAGTCAAATTTTATTCCCCAAACCTCCCTGGAAGCTAGATTCGTGGTTTCTTTCAGTCCCTCTGAATTTTCTCTACTCTCCTTCAGTCATAGACCTGGTGTTGTCACCTTTCCCTTACCACCTGTGATAGTTAATTTTATGCGTTAACTATGACTATGCCATGGGTGCCTTGATATTTGCTTAAACATTATTCTGGGTGTATTGTGATGGGGTTTCCAGATGAGGTCAGCATTTTAATCAATATACAGAGTAAAGCGCATGGCCCTCCCCATTTTGGGTGGGACTCATGCAACTCAGTGAGGGCCTGACTGGAGCAAAAAGGCTGTGGAAGGGAGAATCTCCTCTCTCTGCCTAACAGCTGAGCTGAGACACAGATCTTCTGCCCTCGGACTAGAACTAGAATTTACACCACCAACTGTCTTGGTTCTCAGGCCTTTGGATTCAGACTGGAGTAACACCACTGGCTTTCCTGGGTCTCCGGCTTACAAACACTAGCTGTGGGCCTTCTCAGCCTACACAATCATGTCAATCAATTTTTTTTTTTTGAGGGCAGTGTCACTGGCCCCCATATGTGGGATCGAACTGGGGCCGTTGGCTTCCCAAGCCAGCACTTAACCACCGCGCCACTCGGCCGGCCCTTCAATCAATTTTTATAATAAACCCTATCTATGCCTATCTCCTATTGATTCTGTTTCTCTGCAAAACCCCAACGTATACATTTCTCTCCATATTCTCTTCACCATGGAATCTGCTCCCTGCATTTCTGCATGGTCTATATACAGCTATGGTTTCTCATTCAGGCTCTGCTGGGAAGCATTCTTTTCAAAAGTATGATAAAAACAAGTAAACAATCATACTTCCCATCTATAAAGTATATTTTAAAACAGAACTATTTCTTATTTTTACAAATATGGCACATCACTAGGGCAATAGGATAACTCACAGATTTTGGTGTCTGTCCATCCATACTTTTCTTTTCAAAACAGACATTTAACCTACTCCTGCAGTTCAAAGCTACTTAAATATTTCAAGCCATTACACTAACAATAATTTGGGCAAATAACATTTCAACCCATATGAACACACTAAAATAATTCCTTGTAAGAGTTGTGTAAACATCTGGACAAATCTTATCACGTTAGCAAGTGAAAGCCTATTCTAAGCATATGACCACTGCTACTTGCACTGTAACAGATGATGTTTTCAGTATAACATTATGTTGCTATGGCACCCACAAATCATGATATTATGAATTCTCCTGTGTACCAGGAACATTTTTAAGAAAACAGAAAATATTAATGGTTCTCTATTACATGTTTGCATTTGTAATAAATATAAATTCAGTATCAGGAATAAAAATTAGTAATTTAATATTTTCTTAGTATACAAATCCAGAACTACATTTTAACTAATATCTGAAGAGTCTCAGAATTTCTCAGCACACTTTGAATCATTACCACTATATTTTTCAGTTTGTCAACACGTACCAATAAAATGAATGAGAATAAAATGTAAACTGCAATATTTACCTTTTCAACTAAAGTCACACAGTGCTATTTTATTTTGCAGCACAATAAGTAAATCTTTGACAGGGGTGGAAAAATTCTACAAAGCTAAAGGAATTTGCCAGTCCTTTTAAATTAGATTATCTCAAGCTATTTTCAAATCCCCAACAAACAGTGAATCAGACTTATGCATTCTGCATGTATGAACTTAGCTGACAATAAAAATTTGCATAAGACAGTCTCTCCCTATGAGACCAAGTTTTGTTTTTCTTCATTAGCTTCTATGAAATTCATATTCCAGAGTCTCTTATTCTGAAAAATTGTTGTCTTCAACTTTTGTTATATCAAAGTTACTTAAGCTGAACCTCAAAGGAGACAAGACTTTCTTATAAACCTCTTGCTAATTGTTCTATCTTACAGAGGAAGAATAAGTAAACACATTTAAAAGAGGATGAAAATCAATGGTTTCTAGACTAGAAAAACCTGGTTCTATCATTGCTCAAATAAGATAAACTGCTGACGAAATGGCTACACCTCAGAGAAAAGTTCATAAAATAATTTTCCATCTACATATTCATTTTCAATTCTTACTGTAACAAATGTATCACAAACTTGGTGGTCTAAAATGATATGCATTTATTATTTACTCTCTGACAGTTCTGGAACCAAAATCCAAAAGCAGTCAGTATCATTGGGCCAAAATCAAGGTATTGGCTTCAGAGATTCTAGGGGAGAATAAGTCCTTTGCCTCTTGCCGCCTATTGCGGTGGTTAGCATTCCTTAATTTGGGGTCACATAACTGCAATCAGTGTCTCTGTGGTCACATTGTTTTCTCCTCTTCTGCATGTCAAATCATCCTCTGTCCCTCTTTACAAAATATATATGATTGAATTTAGGGAGGACCCAGTAAATGCAGGATAATATCCCTATGTCAAGATCCTTGATTTAATCACATCTGCAAATACTTACTCTTTGTTATTATGAGGTAACATTTACAAGTTCCAGGGATTAGGAACTGATGATATGTCTGGATGGTCATTATTCATCTAACTAAAATTTGTGTGCTTTCCAAAGTGTTTTAAATGGCATTTTTCAAGGAACATACTTTAATTAATTAAGAGAATCCTATAGGAGAGAGACCAAAATGCTGGCATTGAGGGGCAAGGAATGAGAGAAGACCGAGTATCATTTGCCACATTTGACAGGTCTCGTAGGAAGATCAACTTCTCTTCATTCCCACTGTTAGTTGCTTTTATTGTTAATTGTATCTCTCCTCATTCTCTACATACTCATACACACATACACAGTCACCCCAGAAGTTCCCACAATTTGTTTCGAACATTTACTCTTTTATTTGTTTGGCTTTACCAAAATGGTCTTTCCTTTAAATCAGGTAAGGTAACACAATTCTGTCATAAAAGCTGTTTCTCAGTAGCTGAGGGCAACATTTGGAAAAAAGATAAGAATCATTCAGGTATTCCAGCTTTATTTATACAAAGCCCTTACTATAATAAACACAGTGGTCCAACATTTCAGTTCCTCTGGCTTCTTCACATGTTCCAAGTTTGTTTGCATTTCCAGCCTTTAATGGGGCTGTTGTCCTGCCCAGCCACTCTTTTGCAAATCCAAACTCCTTCGTTCCTTCACTGTCTACCTCAAATGCAACTTTCCCATGAAGCTTTCACCGCTTGCCTTGGTAGTGTATCTATCCCTTCATATGCCAGAATCTAATGTCTTCAAAAAAAAAGTCTTCTTCATTATTCCTTATTTTTTACTGAAATATATATATATATATAGTCATCACTACACTGTAAGCTCCTTAAGGGAAAAGACTGTCTTACTCAGAACTGACATCCTCTGTCCTGATCACATTCCTATCTATTGCTAGAGAGACTTCCATATAGTAGAGGTTCAAAAACTGTTCAGTTAAGTGAAGTTTTTTTTTTTTTAATTTGGGCAAATTATTTCAGACTACATAACTTTGCTTTTCTCTCAAATTATGAACAAGAGAGATTATCTCTTCTAACTCCTGGTAAAAAAAAAAGACAGTTTTAAGACTCTCTCTCTCTCTCTCTCTCTCTCTCTCTCTCTCTCTCTCTCTATATATATATATATATATATATATATATATATATATATATATGAATTCCTAAAGACAAGCTGTATCCTTGAAATTGCTATTTGCAATAGCTAGGCAGAATTAAAAAAAATATTCTTTTGAAGCGAAGAAATAACTTTTAAGTAGTATATCATAGCATATACTTTACTCTTTCATATAATATCATTTCTTTGGAAAACCAAAACTATTTTTTAGGTATTATTCAAATAGTATGTCTTATTTTTATTTTAATATTTCAAAATATGGATCACAGATAAGTTAATTTTATCCAAACCAAGCATTTTTATTTGTTGAATGACTATTGAGTGCTTTTTCTACACTAGGCAATGGGTATATGCTAGGGATATATATTTTGGCTTAGAGGGGCAAAGGGACAATAAACAAAATTGTATAACTACTTTTGATAAATCCTCTGACATAAAAGAAAGGGCATTAGAAGGACACATAAGAGAAGACTCTAATATAGTTTGGGGAATAAGGAATGTATTGGGTTGTTGGAAAAGTCATGACACATATTTGCAATGAAAACCATAGAAAAAAATAAATACATCATGACTTCTCCAACAACCCAATATAATTATGCTGAGACCTAAAGGGCATGTGTCAGTGAGACAAAGATGTTGAATTAAGACATAGTGCAGTCATTGGACTAAGACTCTAAAGAAGGGTCTGAGAGAAAAGAAACGCATTTGCAAGTCCTGGAACAGAACAGGAGTGCAGTCATAGTGAAATCCTGTTGTGAGACCACCAGTGAGAGAAGAGGGCCCAGATCCAAGCCCTGAGTAGTAGTTAAACAGGAAGGTAACATGTTGGGTAGCAGTTCATATTGCTTTGAAGATCTTCTTGCAAAGCAATTAAAGGCAATTCCGTGTGGCTAACCAGTGGGAAGTGCCACAAGGCCACACATGAAAGCTACCTTACAACCAGATAATGCAGGACTTTGTGGGCCAGAGTAAACATTTTAAACTTTATTTTAAGAGCATGGGGAAACCACGCAGTACTTTAAACAAGTGGCATAATCAGGTTTGCATTTTTAAATGTTCTTTCTTGTTATTATGTGGAGAAGCAACAGATGTAGGGAGGATCAGCTGTAGCGCTATGACAGTGGTTCAGTCAAAGATAAAGGTGGCTGGGACTGAACTAGTAGCAGTAAAATCAGGGGAGAAAAGTCGACAAATTTAAAAAATTTAGGCAGTGGAATCAATAGTACTTGATAGCTGGTTGGGCATGGGATATTAGGAAGAGAGAAGAGTCAACCAGAATTCTCAAGTATTTGAGCTACACAGTGTGGCAGTGATGTTGCTGAGATAAAGAATACTAGAATAGAAACAGGTTTTAGGGGCCTCAGCCTAGTTTTGAAGTTCTTGAGTTGGACGTGCCAGGAAGAATGAGATGTTAACAGTTATAGAACTGTAACTCAGAAGAGATAGCTGAGATAAAAGAAACAGGTTTGCAAGTCATCCCAGTACAGAAACATGATTGTAGGTATGGTGAAATCTTGCAGAGAAAATGTAAGTAAGAGGAGAAGAAGGCCCAGGTCCAAGGACTGAGAAACTCTAAAAGAGGAGTAAAAACTAGCAAAACACTGCAAAATTGTGTGTGGGGAAAAAAAAATACATGATAGTAGAGTATTATGGAAGAAGCCAAGGAAAGCAAAACTCTTGGTTTAATCCTAGTCTAATTTTGAACAAAAGGAGAAATACTGACCCAAATGGTTATTTTTAATTGATATTTTTAAGTCTGAGAAGTAGAGGTCAAAGAACATGTTTATTTGGACATTTTCAAATTGCACAAAAGACCTTTTATATATATATATATATATATATATATATATATATATATATATATATAAAATTTTAAAATCTAATGCGCTGGATAAATTATCATGAAACATCTAAAGCCTATAATCCACTTATAGATAGCAACTAGAAATTGACATGGAACATAAGTTGAAAAAACACTGATAAATTATCAATAGTTTTCCAAAAGTTTATGGTCCATGAAAATTTCATTTACATATGCGCCTTTTTATTATAATGAAAATCATATGTCCAGCTCGGATTTCTATAAGATTTCTCTTGTAAATATTTTACAATAACTTTACAGGTTTGTTTTCCTGTTGTAACAATAGTGAAAAGCTCAGCGGTATTTCGTAATCTGTAAAAACACCATTTTGCAGATCAGAGAGGCAGCAGCAAAAATTTGAGAGGAAAGACTGCTGTGTAATCTGAGGCAAGTTACTCTGGTTTTTTGAGGTCCAGTTTTCTTAGCTTTAAAATAGGATAAATAATTCCTGTTCTCTAAGAGTGTTTTGAAGATTATTGAGTATATACTTCAAAAAACCTGGAAGTGCTTGGCACATAGCAGGAACTTAATATTCAATTAATATTAATTTTAACTTATTGTTAAGAAGTAAAATTTGAATGGCATGCAACACATTATACACTTTGGCAGGATTATGTAATTTTGAAAATATTATAAGCATTCTTTTTGTATAGTGTGTCTTATGAAAATCTGTTTTTATAGTTTTAAAAATGGAATAGGGAAGGATTCAGTAATAGATGAAGAGGTTCTCATTCATTTTAAATTATTTTCTTTCCTATCGCAACATGTAGAACATATCCTCACAATGAAATTGTGGCTGACCCAACACCCTGACCAGTGCCTTATTTCATTCATTCACTTTGTATTCATCAATTCATTTAACAAATATTTTATGAGCACCTGCTGTGATAACTGCTGAGGGTAGATTTAAGTCTAACCCAAGCCCTGTACTCATGAAGCCTGCAGACTAGAAAGGCAGACAGACATTGAACAAAAAAATTGTAATTGAGTTTGGTGCCACCAATTTACAGAAAAAGACAATTTACTCCTTTTCCAGACTTGACTTTTATATTGCACAGTGACCAGAGAACTCCTGGATTTTTGATAGGCCTCACCACCGACC
The DNA here is from genome assembly GCA_033961575.1 of Aselliscus stoliczkanus. Lineage (NCBI taxonomy): Eukaryota > Metazoa > Chordata > Mammalia > Chiroptera > Hipposideridae > Aselliscus > Aselliscus stoliczkanus. The sequence continues at coordinate 126,839,096 of CM066733.1, forward strand.
TTGTGATTTGCAATCACTTGTTGAAGCCCCTTTAAAACACACAGCTAACACCCACTTTCACTAGCAAGGAAAGAAAATACCCATCACCATGTGATGGCTTAAGTATTGTCACATATTTATCATTTATTGGAATAGTAAATATATAGCATCCTTTAAAAGCGTGCTTCCCACTAGGTAGAATTGTGCGTCCTTCTAGTAAACAGGAAATTATAGCCTGGCTGCTTATTCATTGAAAAACTGTGTGTGTTGAGAAATAATGTAAGTCAGATGGCGTAGTGAACACATGAAGATGAATAAGGCAGCACCTGCTTTCAAAGAGTTCAAAAAGTCCTTCAGAAACTTGCATGCCTAAAAGTCAAAGTAACCTTTAAATTTTTTTCACAACTTCCTCCATAGAATGAAAGATTATTTAACAGCTTCATAAATGCCAAGTTCTTTTAATATATTATTTCAATTAAATTTCACAAGCACCTATGAGGCATGTGAGGCAGGTATTTGTATCTTCTTTTAAAGTTGAGGATGAGGGCACAGAGGACATCGCCTCTTTCATAGTCTACCTTGTAGCGTTTTCTTCACTGACGTGTCTGACTTCGAGTCCCACTCATCTCTACCTACCTGTAGCTTTCATATATGGTTTTATTAAAACCAAGCTATGATCCTACTACTGCCCTGTTTAATAGCCTACAAAACATTAAGGAAAATAAAAACAAACTGTATATTAAATACATGATTTATAACAGTATTTAGCCCCTTAAACACACACAATAATGTGGGAAAAGCTCATGATATAGTAGTAACTACAAATAATTACAATTGCTGCAATTATGAAAAATATTTATGTAAGCATTTGATAAGAGAAAGAAAAAAGAAAAATGATAATAGTTGTTTTAGGATATTGTTTCCAAATAAAATATTACTATATTGTTTTAACAATGTTTAAAGCAGAGGAGAGGAATGAAACCCTAAATCATTATAAACAGCTGGCCCTTACTCTCAAGATCAAGTTCAGTCCTAAGTCTTACAGTCCTTCCATAACCCTGCATCAACACACCTGTTTGCCTAATTTCTCACCAATTTCTCTACATGTTTCTCCCCTGAATATTCCATTAACTTTCATGCCTATGAACCTTTGCTCATTCTATTCCTATGTCTCTGGTCCTTTCCACCAGCTGATCGTAAGTGTTCTTTTGTATGGAATTTTGTTGTATGCCTGGGTACACTGTATCACAATTATTAGCTTCCCTGTCAGGCTCTCTCAGTATTCTTAACTCCTTTAGAGCACGAGCTACATGATATTCATTTTTATTTTCTCAGTGTGGCAGAGAGCAGGTGTGCAACAAAATTATGTTAATGAGATATTATTGTACACTTTCATAAGAGAACGGTTTTGGTTTGATATGATGCTTTGATGGTTTCCAATTTCAGGTTAGGATGTTAAATGGATTCCACTTTGAAATTATCATAATTCCACTCTAACAATTTCCTAAATCGCCAGTGAGTTAAGATTTCAAATTCAAAGCAAGGTTAAAATTGTGCTGGATTGCTGGTGACTTCAATTATTCTTATTTCACTGTGTGGACTTGGCCAACTAAAGGTCAGATTTCTTACTTTGTCCACTCTTCAAAATAGTTCTGAGCATCATGTTTTAGATGTGCTAGAAACGGAGGGTGACAGATTACAGACAACAGTATCTATGCTTTCAAATATAGTAATACCTTGGTTTGCGAGCATACGTCGTTCCAGAAACAAACTACTCATATTACAAGACATCACTCGTTTATCAAGTTAAAATGTACTAGAAATGTTTGCTCATTTTGAGGGACACTCACAAACCAAGTTACTCACAATCCAAGGTTTTACTGTATATCATGGCCTTAGGCTAGGTTCCCTAGAAGCAGAGCCTGAGACAAGGATTCAGATGCACATGATTTACTAAGGGCATGCTCTCGGGAAGCAGGAGCAAGGGAAGCAGAACAGGAGGAAGAAAGCAGCTAAGTAAGAATGAGATCTCAGCGGGTGTGTAAGTTCAGCCTGATCCTGTGGGGGAGCCACAGGAGCAGGAATTGACCCAGAGGTGGCCTCTCCTTGAAATGAGGGAGCTGGCTTTTTGTACCCTCATGTCAGTTAGTTGGTCATTGGCTGTAAACTGGTAGGTTTGGTAGATGGGTGCATCAGACTCTGGACAAAGCAAATGCTTTTCAGCTGCAAGTGATTCTGAAGGGAAGATGGGAGTAGTGAGCTATCAGCAGCTAACATTCACAGAAACTAGGAAATGGGTCCATAAGCTCAATAGAAGGGCACTGGTCAGAGCACCAAAACTGACTAGTTACACAAAAGCACCCCCTCAATGACAGCACCATTGGCTTTTTAAAAAAGGATATAAAGCTAAATAAATAAATTATATATTATATATAATATTATGTATAATATATATGTATATATACATAAAATATATATGCAGCGAGAAAGACATTTTGAAAGATATACATCATAAGATTTCTAACTTAACCAGCAGTTGTTCATGTTTATTTGTATATCCTGATATCATCTCCAGAAGGCCCTTAAAACCTGATTCTTCCATGAGGTGACTGTGTCATGTGAGACATGGATGTTTCTTAGCTTCTGTTTCTAGCTGTGCTTCTTGAAATTGCTTCCTTGGATTATTTTAATCTTATCAAAGCCTTCATATATGTGACTCAAACTGAAAAAGGAAGTGTTTTTCATTTCCACAGAATGAATCCTACATGGCTGATCAGATAGCAGATGGATTATTCTCTTAAAAGGACCTCATTCTCTGCAGAAAGCATGTGCACATCAGGTTTGTTTTTTCATTTCCCTAAGTCAGAAATCAAGTTCAAAGAGAATTTCAAGCTGGCATGAAAAGATTCTCCTCAAAAGTTAAACGTGTCATTTGCTACAGGCTATACTAAACTTTTTACATGGAAATTGTCATGAAATCTGAACACTGCATCTGAGACACAGCATTCATTTTCTCCCTCCAATGAATATTTATTAGGCACTTACTAGATCCAAAGAAATACACTAAAAGACATGGCAAATAAAAGGAAACTTCAAGTTTGGAAGAGGAGTCAGACACCATGATGTCAGCCAAGCACTTAATAGCTGGGGAAATTTTAAAAAATATTTAAAAATCCTATGTACAAGCCCATGACATGAAATTAATGAAGAGCAGGCACAGTAGCTGAAGCAGAGATAAGGAACCAAAGTTTTGAATGTTCTGACTTTATCTTGCCCCACCCATACCCTTGAAAACACTCATTGAACTGGATTTACAGTTTAGTCAATATAGACAAGGACCAGTGAGGTGGCTAAGGCCACACAGTAAGCTTGTAGAACCCACGTCATCTAATTCCAAGCCTGTACATTTTCTTTCACACCACAGCTAAAGATATGGTTCTTGCCCTCTAGGCCTTTGCATCTTGTTTGGTAAGAAAATAAGTGCACAAAATAATACAAGTTATGTGACATTAATGCTATATAAATACTGCTGAGTAAATGCCAGAAATTCAAAAGAGGGAGAGATGTGAATTGAACCCCTCCGAATCATTCTAAGAAATTGATAATGTAATTTTCATGTCTGTAAAGTTTCTGAATGTTCTACAGAAGAATAGACTAGAGCAGTTACTTATTTTGGGGGGTGGGATGGGGAGAGTAGGTTGGTGGGTATGGGTGACAGCTAATGAGAAAATGTCACGTATCATGATTTCAATTCCATTTTTAAAAATTATCTATTCTCTTGCCATAACGCACCACCCAAATGTTTCTGGAATCAAATTGAATTTGGCCTTCTTTTCTCTTTCAAAAAATCTTTTCCTTTATCTTTTAATTCATAGATATTGAACTAAAGTGAAGGTAGCTTAAACACTACAATTTAAAATAACAAAGAGAAAGAGATGTATCACTCCCTACTTGCTTTCCCTGTAAGAAAAGTACCTTACCTGTCTAGTGACCTGTATGAATCAACACGTTCAATCTCGTGCCATGTCTTTTGCTGCACCCTCACCCTGTGTCAGGGCCCGTCAGCTGTGACAAATTACCAAGCTGCACTTGTCTTGGCCTCCCACAGGCCATAGTCTAGCAGCAGTCACAAGAGCGAGGACTTCCTGTGGAAGGCAGCCGTTCTTTGAACAGGTCAAGTGTTTCCGGTTTGTTATGCCTGCTCTGATCTCAAAATCCTGTCTGATTTTGACCTTTGACCTGTTCCTAATTTCCAGCTTCTGCATGAAGCCGACTACAGAGGTTCCTCTGGCTGCTGTCTCTCATATCCAGAGGACATTTAAGCTCTGGCTCCAGACTTCATTTTCTCTTCCAAGTCAATGCTGGTTGGTTCCCGCCTCACTCTCCCTTCTGCTTCTGGGCTCTGTGCTGTGTTTTTCAGCCTCCTGTGGTTTTCCTCCTTCTGGCTTCTGGCTCCGTGTGACAGGGCATGCTGGTTCTCACCAGCTTAGCCAGTCACCTCATTCAGATCAGTAACAGGAGACACACCTTCTTGTTTAAGGTTTGTAAAGGCCACAGCTCTAATAGCTTCATCAAGTTAAACTTCTAAGAGAGTGATTTTTAACTATAATTCAAGAAATTTCCAACCAAATATATCATTCATTATTTATAATGTCTTACTTGTCTATAAACTGATTGTAACTAGATATAAAAAAATCAAATAACCATCAAATGTGAACTGTCAATTAAATTATCAGCATAAAAACATTCACTTCTTTAAGAAGATGAATAGATGCAATCATTCTGTTTTCTATGTGCTGAAAAGTCTGTGAGTTCTCCATTGTTTTCATATTTTAAATCCATCCCCTGAAGAGAGGAGTGGCTAGGATCTGTCACAGATGTAAGCCTGGTGACTGAAGGACTATGAGCTGCAGTGAGGCTCATCCTGTGAAGGGCAAAAGCATACTCAGGACACTACTGCCTGAAACTGACGCTAGATATGTATTCATTTGGATGACAAATATTTTTCAACAGATTAACAAAGGTGTACTGTAAACCCGCTCTAAGCTATGTGATCTTCCCAGAAAGAAAGCAGCTGAGTTTTAAATGTCCAAACAACTGAAGGTAATGTTGGTGAAGACATGACAGGACTTTGGAGATGCAGGGAGAGACAGATGTCAAAAATATAGGAAAAGAAGGAACAATGCATTTTTTAGCATTTCTAAACTGTTTCCAGTTATTCACATTCCCAGAGGAGTATCTTAGAAAAGCACAACTGATTTTAGGATATAAGGGTAGCACTTGGGGCCTGGCACAGATGCCAGAGCTATGCTCTTAATTTAAAAGTGGATTTTGTGGAGGAATGTCTGGAGATACTAAGGTATAATGGATAAATTGTAGTAGAAAGTAGCAATTGTTGAAGTCAGATTTAGAGCATAAAACCCCAGCTGACAAATCTCTTTCCAAAGAATTTAGGACTATATTGAAACTTCATGAGATCCCAGCTATCTTCACAATTTTCATCTTGCCAGATTTCTGAGGATTTGGGAACAGCATATGTCTGCTATGATTCATTAAGATACATTTTTGTTTTATTTTACTGACACAGATTTAGAAGCTAAATGAAATGGTGGTTTTATCTGGAATGAAAGATTTTGTATTCTAAGGTAAAACTGATGATTGTTAAGATCAATTTTACAAGTCAGGAATAATCTTGTATACAATATTGGTTCTGATTAGGGTCCTATGAAGGGTCAATGAGGACGTGAACCCCTCTGGTATCACATATCTTCATATAAAAAGAAATCCTCCCTTCCACTTAGGACCAGCTCCTCCAAGGCAGTGAGTGAGACCAGTCCTCCAATATAAGCTGTGTCCTAGTCAATAGCTGTGTACACGGGGAAATTAAATGTCTTCAAAATTATGTCACTCATACTGTTTTTTTATACAAAGGATAGTGCATCTTAAAAAAAAAATCAACAGAAAAATGTACATAGTTAAAGCAATCAAAGTCTAAATGTGCTTCATTATGGAGAAAGGCAGGTAAGGCAGCCCAATTAACTTCCTCTTTCCGTTTTCAGAAACAATGCAAATATATGATATAAAAACTATAACATAGATTTAAGGTGATGATCGATTTTTGATTAGTAGCATTTCAGCCATCAAAATATTTAGTACAAACTTAGTTCCTCTGGTAAAGGAAAAGAATCATTAAAATCTTCATTAAAGAAATATATTTGCTTGTTTAAATTCTTATATTTGCATGTTTAACAAACAAATTGTATTCATTCACTCACGTAGTCAATATGACATTATTAAATATCCAGTGTTGTAAATGTGTTCAATGAAGAGACGGATACAAAAGAACACAAAAAAGTGCTCTAAGTTTTGAGAAACCTGTAGTACCCACAGATTTAAAAACAGGCCATCAAAAATGTTTTAACATCTTTTAATGTTAACAGTTTCAACATTTAAAACTGTTGAAGTTTTTTATTTGACAATTCCTGTTTGGAGAATGAAATAGTTTTGTTACATGCTATTTTTGTTTTGTTTTTAGCTGGAGGAAAAAGGACTAGGAAATCAGAAGTAGATGAGCAAAGCTTGATGACAGAGACATGAACCGGAGTTATATCAAATACTTAAATGTTTAACAAATACTTGTGAATTCATTAAATAATGTGTTTAAATCAAAGTAGTACACAGGGAAAAATTTGTTAATGGAGCAATATCTGAAATAATACTGTGTTTCATGGTGATGTGAGGAAAGCTATTTTAGGAAAGAGAAAGATACAAGTGAGATAGACACAAAGATTTTGAAATTACTTATTTAATGTTGTTTGCGTTGGTTAAAGAAAATTCACAGTTGTCATTTTCTGCTGCTTAAAATTCTGTCTTCCCAAAGGACATTACCAATTAAAAATCGTTAATTTTTTTTTTTTTTTAATGAATCATTACCAAAGACTTCAGTGAGTCGTTTCTGACAATATCATCTGGACACATGATGGCAAGATGGCCTGACACAATATAAGGAATTCCATTTTCACTTTATGATCTGCCACTTGAAAATATACTCACTAAAATATATTATGTCCAAGTGTGGCATGTCTGGGTTCTATTTTGGGGACTAGAATTCTGGAGGCTTCTATAAAATGTGTAGAAACATTTTGGTTTCCGAATAATTAGAGTTGGAACTATAATATTTAGGGGCAAGGGGAAAGGCAGGGCAGTCTATATGAATAGTTGTTGCATTCTGTGAGTCTCTATATAGTGGCAAACATCAGAGTATTATTTTTGTCTTCTGGTGTGGTTATGTCCAATCATTTAAGTAATGACATACATCTTCTTTGAAGTATTTCTTTTAGCACTTTATTTATATTAAGGTTAGGAACTTCGATGATTACTTTAAAAATTATGTTCGTTGATACAATGAATTCATTTTGTTTGAGATTGAAGGTCTTACAAAATATTTGTCATATTTGGGGGCTAGTAGGGTTGGGGAACCCCTGTTCCATAGACATGCCTCAGTATATGAACAAAGAGAGGCATAGGCAACCAAGGCAAAGGGAGTCCATGGGCTGTGGTGGAATGAGCCCCACAAAATCACTGAGTTTCACCAGAGCTATATTCTGTGGTGGCCACATCATATTCCTGGGAGCAGCTACATCTGGGAGCTCTTTAGAGACAAATACTTAATCTTTTGGATAACCAAATTATAAGATGGCTGCTACAACATAATTACATAGAGAACACTAAATATATAAGTAAGAAATGATTACCAAAAGATTTAATAAGTGATACTATGTGGAATCTGAAGAACTGAATAAACGAGCACTGTAAACAGAAATAGTCTTAGAGACACAGAGGAAAAACTGATTGCTAGATAGGATGGGGGCGGGCATGTGAGGGAGAAGGGGAAGGGACAAAACAACATAAATTGGTAACTACAATATTGCCACAGGGATATGAAAGACAGTTTGGGGAATATAATCAATAATGTAACAATTTTTTTAGGGGTCAGATGGACTCATGTCTTGTTAAGGAGACCACTTCAGGGATGGTGTAGTGGCCTGACCACTGCACTGTACATCTGAGCTGCTACTGAATAATATTATATGTCAACTGTAATTTAATACATATATAGTCTTGGGATATAGAGTATAGTGTTGGGATGGAGTCAATGGAATTGTAATAGATATGTATGGTATCAGGGGAGGGGGGAGGGGATAGTCACTTTGTGAGGGGTGAAAAGTATAACTATTGCATTGTTTTGTACATCTGTAACAAATAAATAAATAAATAAATAAATAAATAAATAAATATTCCAGAAATGATAGTTATTAGCCATAAACTACAGAGAGAAGAACCTTCATCAATGGAAAAATGACAAGAAAAAGAAAATGTAGAGCGGTAACTAGGATGTGAGTGCCTAAAGGTCAGTAAACATAGTGCATTCATCTTTGTACTTAATACCTAGTATGACAAGCACTTAACAAAATAAGATATTGAAATAAATGTGGGAAATAAAGAATTAACATATATATATATTATATATATATCTCACACAATTATAAAGGATTATGGATAAGGACTACCAATTATTCTGATTTTTTTGAAAGTGAATGACCATAGACACAGAGAACATTTTGATGGTTGCCAATAGGAAAGGGCTTGGAGGGATGGGTGAAAAAGGGGAAGGGATTAAGGCATACAAATTACCAATTATAAAAACTGTCATAGGAATGGAAAGTACAGCATAGGGAATATAGTCATTAATACTGTAATAACTATGTCTGTCACAATAAATATGATGTCAGATGGGTACTAGACTAATTGGGGTGATTACTTCATAAGTTATATAAATGTCTAATCATTATAGTGTACACCTGATACTAGTATTATATTGTATGTCAACTGTAATTGAAAAAAAAATAGTGTTAAAAAAAATAAAGAAAGAGGTCTGATTTCTTTAAGACTCCTTCCTAACTCATTCTTTTAGTTGTATTTGGAAGTGAGTCTTGTACAGGGCCACCACCAACCCCCCTTTTTATTTTGGACTAATCAGATTTTTCTGCCTCCGTGCAGTAAGTAGTCCTGTATATTTGATCACTACACCTAGGTCTCTATCACTGATACATCCTCTTTGGGAGAAACAAGAGACATCATAGACTAAGTCATCCCAGATAAAGACCGAATTAGTTTATATCTCAGGGGAAATTTGAAACTGGAGTCACCTATCCTGAGGTGCCTTTACTTCCTGCAGAAAAGTGAATTTAGGTCATTTTCCATTACCCTGCATATGAGCATCTGTTCCTGTGAACGAATGGGTCCAAATAAAAGCAGGATGCAAATGTGGGGCAAGTCAGCCCTCTGTGAGAGTTACTGCATTGAGGCTCCAGGGATTTCAGAGCCTCCTGGAACAATTGCCTATCAAGGTTTAAGAATGTGTATCTTAAAATTATATTTAAGAAGTCAAATTTAGAGTTTATTACTCTTATGACACTAAATTTTAGTAAGTCTAGCATCATTAGGATTTTACTATCTATTTCAACGAAGTCTTTATTTAGAAAAAAGAAAAATGGAGAGAAGGCAGTCAAGTTTTAGGTATCAGCAAAAATCACTTTAGCAATATTTGGTAAATAAGTATCATGTGATCATGATAATAGATTAGGGAGATGAGCACTTCACTGGTTATTTGGTCAATTGTAACACTGAATTCTTCTGAAACTAGAAAAGAAGTAATCCATAGTTTAGAAATATGAAATGCTCTCCTAGTTTTCTCTGCTATATTTTACTTTAGATGACTGTATATGTGTATCATGGAGAAAGTTGACTTTCTTCTTTAAGGTTTTTTAAAACAATTATTGCATTCACAAAAATTTCCATGTGGTTTTAACACTGATTCTGAAATCCATATGTTCTTTATCAATAAACAGGATATATAGTTTAGATGGTTCACAGCGATGTTTCACAGACAGCACTATATTGAACACTGAAAAGGACTTCTATCAAAACATCTGGTAAACAGAAGTCAAATTGAATTTAACTGGTGATGTAAACAGAAGTCAAATTGAATTTAACTGGTGATGTGCATATTTTTCTAACTTTTTCAACTTATATATCTTAGAAGAGATGTAACTCAATTTGCCAGGAGAGATTTGAAATACTAGTGTACTTGACATACAAGTATTCTCCTAAGATTGTTGTGGCATTCATCTTGCCATTCTGCAAAGCATTGTATGAATTTTTCAAATGGCTTCTTTAAACTATGTAAAAAAAAAAATGTTCTCTTAGCAGAGAGTTTAAAAACTCCGCACATTCACCTCTGCCAACAGGCTTCTCTAATGAATCCCAACTTACTCCTGTGGCTACTCATGCTTTCTTCCATTTTGATTCATTTTTGACACATTTTTGTTTTTAAAGAATAAAAAGCACAGTTCTCACAACTTCTAGGAATGCTGCCTTGTTCAATATGAAAGTGCCTGAAGAATTTTGAAATCAGATACTGTCTGTGACTTATAAAAGTATATCATAAACCAAGACGATTTAGAATTGATTGTACCTCAGAAAATGTGATAGAATCACTATGTTCTAAAATATATTCCATAGTAAACTAAAATATTTTTAGGTTTTTTTCCCTAAGAGGCAGCCATCAATGAAAGAGCATGAATGTTTGTTAATTTTTTTCATTCATCAACTGCACCACATAAATTGAATGGTTAACTGTTCATGTGATCATCTCTTTATTCTTTATAGAACAGTTATAAAAGAAAATCAGGATATCATTAGAAATCATTTAAGAGTAAAACATAGATGTTAACCATGTTTGCCCAGTAGATAAGCAAAATCTTAAAAAACTGGTATCAATTAGTAGTGATAAAAGCATGGAGAAACAAGCATTCCAACATACAGTTTGAAATGTAAATTTATACAATTCTTTTTTGAGTGTAATTTGGCTGTAATTCTTTTAAAATATATGCATACCATATGACTTAGAAACATTGCTTTTAAGAATTTATTCTATAACAGACAATATAAAGATCTTAACAAAGAATGTTTATTCCATTATTACATTAATTAAAAGACATATGAACAACCCTAAGTGCCCATGAATAGAAGGATTAAATATACATTCATACAATGGGATATCTGTATTTTCTAACTTGAAAATATGTCCAAGACATTTTAAGTTAAAAAAATGTAAGCTTCAGGCCACTATTTTAAGATGATAGCATTTTTTTTAAAATGCGTATTTTTTTATCTATAGAAATATAAATATATTTCCACAATTGCAAAATAAGGCTGGAAAGAGATCACCACCAAGATGGGTAAATACATAAATTTTTTTATCTACAATACATTAGATCAGTGATTTGTTTTATAAAATCTGATCCAAAAAGCCTACAAAGTTTTCAGACAAGAATATATTTGTTTAGTGGAGGTTATTTATGAATCCTAAATTATAGCAAATCCATACCAAAGACTTTAAATATCCTACCAAAATCAAAAGGGAAGCATATTCTATTTCTAAGAACAGATCTTGGCAGAGTTGAGGAAAGCCATGCAGAGGACGATATCTCGTGATTTAAGACAGATGTGGCCACTGACTACTTTTACCCCAAAACTGCTCTACATGGTAACTGCATATAGGTGTCATACCTCCATTCTACAACTGCCTTCCTTGGAGCTCAGTATCTGGCAGAATGCCTGACAGAGAGCAAGCAGACAATAAACACATTCTGAATGGATGCGCATACTACCATTACTTAGCTGCTGGTGGAAGAGTTAGACATAGGGAAATGAAGCAATCCACAAAGATGTATTCCCGAGATGACTGTTGTTCACCATGATGATGTGAAATGTATGTTTTTAAAAAATCAGACACCAACAATGTAGATGTTATCATCATCACTTCTGAAAAGTGATATGGTAGGAAAACTTTGAGAAAAGCCCAGATTACATGAGGTGATGTCTTAGCTATCTGCTCTTAGACCATTAATTTTCTTTCTTCCTTGTGTCTCTACACAAATTTTCTCATTTGCTCTAGACTTTAGTGTACTGTTAGACCACCAACAATGAATCCCATTCACCTCAGCTATCTCTTCTAGTAGAGGAACTTGCAGGAAAAATAATAACGGGCCACAACAAAGCACATTTTGTAAAGGAGTCAGACTTGAGATGAAAGTTAGCAGGGTAAGCAGAGAAAAGTCTTACTAGTACAGGGGAACCCTACCTCTAAAGCATAGCCCAGTTGGATTTTCATCTGGGAAATAACAGCAGCAAACAGACCAAGGATTGGTTTCCTCAAAGGCAAAGGGTGGAATTTTAAGAGGAACAGATGCAAAACCAGGTGGTGTTTGGAAATAACAACAGCAGCCAGCAATTTAAACAATGTCTTTCTGAATTTGCAATATGGGAGACACACCTGTACACACAAACATCTATCAGGAAGAGTAGCATTGTTTTAAAAGGACAATTTGTATATTTACTTAAGGGTCAGTGATATCAAGCTGTGCATTTCTTTCTGCTATTACTAGGGATATATAAGGGGGTATATAAGATGTCACAAGGGTCACTTTATCACCTCCACCATCATATTTACAAACATGAATTTCTGCATTTCCTTAAACAATGAAGTAGATATAGTAGTTTCTTTACCAGTAAATTCTGCAGGAGTTCTTGAAAGAATAAAAAAATGTAAGACGTGAATAAGATTCCTAATTTTGAGGCGAGGTTGTGAGCCATATCAAAACCAGGAAGTGACAAATCTAAAACTACTGGGTTGTCGGAAAAGTCATGACGCATTTTTGCAATGAGAAACAGAAAAAAATATGTCATGACTTTTCCCAAAACCCAATATTTAGACGTTTGGGTAATAGCATTCAGTTTTTGTCTTTAAAATAAAAACACAGTAAACTATACTGTGTTCAGGTATGTGGCATTTTTTATATCTCATTTTCACAAAATTTCAGAAATTTGTTTTAAAATGAATTAGAATTTTTTCAACATTTTTATGAGTGTAATAGGGAATTCATAATTTACTTGAGAACTGATCACAAATAATCCTAATCTAAAAGTTTTAAACATAAAACTAATTCAAGAATGTATCATATATGATCTTTCCTTCTATCAGTAGTGGTCACAGCTCATTCAAAAAAGATCCAATTAACTTTCTATGCTAATGCCATTTAATAAATCAGAGAGATAATCTTTAAAGTAATCCACATTTCATTAAAAACTGAATGGAATGCATAATTTCAGACACTAAATGGATAGGGAATAAAGAATACTTGGTCAATTATGGAGTGATAATCATAAACCAATGTTCTATAACACTCCACAAATGTGTTTCAATGAGGCCAAACTGGCTTTTAATCTTGTATTCCTACAATAGGATAAATATAGAAAAAAGAGAGGCAGAGCTCATGATACTGTAATGTTGAAATAAAACAAATGTCATTTTTTAATGTGAAGATTCAGTCCAAAAACTTGTTCTTAACTGCTAACAACAAAAGTACTTCAAGTTTTCTAGAATTTAGCATTTGCCTTCTTCAAAAGGATTAAAATAGGGAATTTGTACAAGCAGTATATAAAGACAATAATAATATTAAACAAACAGCATACGTATATACTTATGGGCGTGTATGTGTTTGGAAAGGCTGCACCTTCAATGCTGCTTAGAAATCTCCTTGCCTACATATTTAAGTTTACCATTTATAAATTTTGCTTTCCACATAATTGCAGGACACAACTCAGCTAATTTTCTGCCACATAACAAAAATCCAATAACAGTTTCCAATAACCTGTTCCTCATTTTCTTATGAGCCCTTGCTAGCAGAGACTTTAACATTTATATTTCTACTAATGGTCTGTTACAGGCAATTTAGGCTCTTTGTATCATGCTCCTAAGAATTCTCTGAAGCCTCTGCCCACTGCCCAAAGGTCATTCCATATTTTTAGGTATTGGTTACAGCAGGACCCGACTTACAGATGCCAAGATCTATATTAGTTAATTTTTATGCTATGAGAAATTACCATACACTGTGGGTTAAAACAACATATATTTACTATCTTACAATTCTAGATGTCAGAAGTCCTAAATGAATCTTCTGTGACTAAAATTAAGATGTTTGCAGGCTTGTGTGTGTTCTTTCTGGAGGCTCAAGGGGGAAAATCGTTGCTTTGTTCTTCCCAGCTGGAACCACCTGCACTCTTTGGCTCATGGCCCCTGTGTCTTTCTGCAAAGCACATCATCACTCCAATCCTTGCTCTGTCCTCACACCTGCTCTCTGACTCCCACTTGCCACTTACAAGGCCTCTTATGATTATACTGAGCACACCTGAAAAATCCCATCTCAAGATCCTTAGCAGATCTGCCATATCTCTTTTGCCATGTAAGGTAACATATTTACAGAATCTAAGGATTAGAATATGGACATCTTGGGGGAAGGGGAGATCATTCACCTACCACAGAGCTCTGTATCATTATCTATTTAATATAATATGACTCCCTAGAAATGTGAACAGGCTCGGTTTTGATTGACAGTTGTAAAAAAGTGATTTCAGGGAGAGATATTCCTATCACCAAGAGTTCTGCCATCTTTGCTCTACAAGATAATGTTATTTCTGACCCTTGCTCATAAATGTCTATAAAATGTTGTATGAGTAGTGGAGTTATTCACTTTCATTCATCTCTTAAGGCAATATTCCTAGAAATAAAGGTAATAATTTAGACTTTGCTGTTGATGTTATTTGAATGAACCCTAATACACAATTGGCACCCTCAGTTTGATGTTATCATTATACACTAACTACCAAATAAAAATCTCAGATTGGTCTTTAACCACATTAGAGAAATGACTAATGCAGTGGACTTCAGGTAATCATATTACTTTTGTTGACACGAAGGTGGGGATTGAATATACATCAGTGTTTAAACTGGTGATTTTAGACAGGCAATATGGAATAAGTGCAGTATATTAAAAAAAGTACAGGGAACTGATTTCTGGTTCTACACTTTCAACAGTCTATGCCACTTTGGAAAAATCAAATCACAATGAATATCAGCTTTCTCACTCATAAAATGAGGGAATGATTTAAAACAAAGCATAAAATCATTTTATAAAAGAAATGCTAAATAAAATGTAAGTATTTTATTCATATAAGTTTATAAATTCAAATTACTTACTACCAATATAATTTCTATTACATATAAAGTCAATCAGTGAAAACCTAAGAGCTATTCAGTGGTAGATTCAAAATCAGTGGTTATAAGTGGTAGCTACAGTACTTAGGGACCTATTTACTTGAACACTCTTTTGCTTGAACATTATCAGTATATGCAATCTCAAATGACATTATCAATTTAGGAACTCACTTTGCAATTTATTGATATACTTCAAAACAGAGGTAAAAGGAGAAATTTTTATATCTTTTCAGAAATAAAGAAACAATGTAAAACTCAAGGGAAGATATTTAATGTTCTGTATGTAACAGGTTTGTGTATGTAACCATTGTTTTCAAGTTTAAAAATAGCTTATTACAAAAGTAAAAGCTCAATCCCTAAAGCGTCTGCAACATAAACTAATAATAACATAGAACTACATCATTGCTAAAAATAAAAATAAAATATATATAACAATAAGTAAATACATTTCAATTGGCTTCTTAAAATAGAGATTGCAATTCATCACTTGCCTGAAATTTCCCATCAGTAGGTTCGGCCTTTTGAAAACTCCCATTACATTAGTAGATCACTTATATGGCACATACTTGCCTTGCATACAAAATTTTTATTGCATTTTTTCTAGTCTTCCGTTTTTCTCATATATATATATATATATATATATATATATATATATATATATATATAAAATGAATAGGATCATATGCTTGTCAGAGTCAAGGGTTCCTATGTGTCATTTGCTCCCTGTGTTTATAGTAATGTAAATACTCTCTCAACAGGGCAGTTGAGGACAGGACATTGTGGACATCACTCATTCATAGGGCCGTCAGGAATCAGCTGACTCCATGACAAGTAACACACACAAGCACTATACTTGCGGCATAGAAAAGAAGGATAATTCTGGACAACAATAACAGTCTTCCATTCATTTATCCATTCTTAAGAGGTTGACTGCATTTATATTAAATATCAGTCATGGAAAACAAAGATAGCAGACTGTCACCTCTGCCCTTATTAACCTTATATAGTCCATCCAGACAGCTCTTGATCCTAAGAAATTTCTGAATAATAGATAACTTGTACAGTCATTAGCCTTTGAATCTGCTGTAGAAACATTACGTTTTTATTCTATTCTAGTTTTTCAAACGCAAAAGAATATTTTAGTTTTGCAAACAGGTTGAAAAAATGACTAGCTGCTAGTTTCTTAGTATAATATAGTAAAGAAATAACTTTCTCTATATTAAAAAAAAATTACAATGATTAAGGCCTTTGACAGATCACCATGAAATGTTGGTGCTTAAAAGAGGCTAGTTCTAAGACATGAACCACTGATTTAAGCTTTACTAAAACTGGACTTGTTCCCGGCTTGGTTTCACTTAGATATGCTTTCATTTTCCTCAGTTCAAGGAAAATGAAACCCCAAATCAGATAAATTTTCAAAAACTAGGACATAGATCCCATAGGCAGAAAGAATGAGGTATACTGGTTCCCTTGTACGAGAAAGGAGTGTACCAGCAAGAGCACTTAGGCATTTAGAGGAAAAACAATCAAGTTATACTCACTGATTACAATTTTTCAGAAGGAATGACAACTTCCTCAAAGCTCATTTCATCCTAGGGACCAAGAAAAGCCACACCTCTGTCCAGAATTTCTAATGGCCAGGCTAAACTATCACAGTTGACCCAAATTTCCATCAGATTAAAAAAAAGATGGTATAAAAAATGTGAACATTACTTCCTGAAGCTTTACCATTTCCTTCAACATGTAGCTGGCAAAATGAAGCACCTTAGTACAATATAGGAAACTAAGGTTGGGATTTTAGACTCTGAAACCCATTTAAATATACTGGTTACTTTAGACTTCAACCGTGCTTTTAAACCAACCTCCACTGAAGTTTTAAGCTCCCTACGGGATAAAGTACAAGAGTGCAATTTAAGAGCTGAAATTCTTGAGCTGTACTCAAGTTAAGGTTCATCTGTGGTAAATATGGTGGGAATGAATTCAGTCAAATAGCTTCTACACAGATGGTACAACCACATGGTACTTCCAGGGTTTTACTGCAACTTCTTGACAGCCTAAGTATTCTTTCTCTTTTCACGGTTGTTTTGTTATTTTTGAATATCTGATCACCTAAAAAGGCACTTTTATCCTTTTGATGCTCAGAGAAAGGGCACCAGTGAAAGATGACAAAAGTAAAATTAACAGAAAATGCTTCAAAAAAAACCCAAAAAACCTACTCATTATCCAGTAATTAGGGAATAGACAGCAAAGGAGGGAAGAAAGAATAAAGAAAATAAATAAAACATACTAGTGTTTGTATGTTTTATTATATATACCAGATAAAATCTTTCATGTAAACCTACTTGTTTGTGACAGGTTAATTTTTCTTAATGTTTAAAATGCATGCTACCACAAGATAGAGGGGTTGGGAAGGACCTATATCATTGTTTAATGTAATATCCTGAATTAATATTGATCTGATTAGGTCATTCTCTGTAAAATAATTCTCTAGTCTTACAGACATTTTTCACAATCACATGTCAGCTTTGGGTTTATTAAAACAATAAAAAAAAAACCCACTGACGTTAAATAAATGGGTGAATGCAGATATGCATGCCTTAGGGTTTGGAATTTCCTTCAATCCATGGCTTCTATGGGAACTATCTAGCTTCCTCCTTTTCAGCTCTCTTGGAGCCCACTGAGGATAACTCCTACCAAAGTTCCTATGTCAATGCAGCAAATACGTTCTTGGTATTCTAAACTGACACCGAACAGGAGACTCCCTACTTCAAAAATGTGATTGGTGTTGCTTAGGTTATATAGACTTTAAGTGCTTTCTTGCAGTCATTCAGTGAAATAACTAGTCCTTTACACCTCATATTAGTACCAAACCATTGTTATTTTTTAATTTTTATTCCTAAAGTGGGGGAATCTAACACATTACCTACCAGTAGTGGTTTTCATAATAAGGACATTTATTTTACCAAAGATAAAATTTTGCAGTTAGGGAGTTCCAGTAATGGGTAGTTCAGCTCAGAGTTGTTCCAGCTCCAAGTTGACTTATTGTCTCCTGTGACATTCTCGTCTTTGTAACCAATTTGACTCTCAACCTCTAAATATCACATTCTTACAAACCAATGCCCAAGACAAGAGGATGGAATGGGGATTGTGCTTGCCATCTATCTTTTCATAAATTAGGAAGAAATAAATTTCTTAGCAGACATGACAGAAGACATATCCTTAGATCTCCCTGACCAAAACTGGGTTACATCCACTTCCGTACACCAGGCATTGACACTGGTGCATGGGAGTTGTTTAGATCAGTGGTTCTCAAAGTGTGGTCACCAGATCAGCAGCAACAGCAGCAACAGACAAAAACTTGTTAGAAAAGCAAGTGGTTGGGCCCCTCCCTAGGCCTACTGATTTAGAAACTCTGGGGTTGAGGTCCAACAACATGTTATAACAAGCACGCCAAGGTGATTCTGACTGAAGCTTGAGTTTGTGAATGGTTAACTAAGATCAGTCTGATTCATCCCCGGTGTGAGCCCACCTGCTCTGGGGTAGCTAAGGATATATTCTCCTCAAGGTCTTTGCATGTATTCCCTCTGCCTTGAATGTTCCTCGCCACATGGGTTACTCCCTCATTACCTTCACCTTACCAGCTAGTTGTTCTGGGATAACTATATATAAAATAGTAAAGCCTTAGGCACATGCCTGGCATTCCCTGTCTGCCCTTATTATTTTATTTCTCTCCAAAGAATTTATCACCATCTGACCATCACATATTTATTTGTGCTTGGTATGTTTCACTCTAGTGGAATTTAAGCTCCATGGAATCAGGGGTTTTGTTCTATGCGTTCACTGTTCTATCCCCCATTCAATGTTCTACCAGAACATTGTCTGGTATATAACAGACATTAAACAGACATACTTGCTATATGGATGATGAAAAGATTGATATTCAAATGAAGTTGGAAGAAGTCAGAGAATGGCTAGTGGGTAGACAGACAAGACTCTGCTAAAGCAAACTATTCACAATTGGAGTTTTGAAATAAAATCCATTTATAAATGGGGAACTTAAGTGTCATAATATAGAATACGGACTTACTGCATTAACTTAAAAAAGCCTCCCATTGAGTGGCAGGAGATTTTCAAAGTGACACAAAATAAAGGCCTACAACCAAGATTGCTTTACCCAGCACGGCTATCACGTAAAATTGAAGGAGAAATAAAGAGCTTCTCAGAAAAGAATAAGCTTAAGGAATTCATTACCACCAAGCCAGCATTGCAAGAAATGTTAAAAGGGCTTTTTTAAACAAAAGAAAGGGGTAAACAAGCTAACCCAGGGAGACCAGGAATACAAATAACAAAATGGCAATACATATGCACCTGTCAATAATCATTTTAAATGTGAATGGGCTAAACGCTCCAATCAAAAGACAGAGAGTGGCTGAGTGGCTAAGAAAATAGGACACATGTATATGCTGTTTACAGATGGAATAAGATATTTCATGCAAATGGAAATGAGAAAAAACGCTGGAGTACCAATACCTATTTTGGACAAAATAGACTTTAAAATGACTACAATAAAAGGGCACTATAACCCTAATAAACATCTATGCATCCAACATAGGAACACCTAATTACATATAACAGATTTTGACAGACATAAAGACCAAGATCAACAGTAACACTATCATAGTAGGGCACTTCAACACAATTGTCACCAATGGATAGACCCTTTAGACAGAAAATCAACACAGAAAGAGGGGCCTTAAATGATACTTTAGACTAGCTGGACTTCGTGAATATTTTTAGAGCATGTCACCCTGAAAAAACAGAATATACATTTCTGTGAAGTACACATGGGACATTTTCCAAGATAGAACATGTTAGGCCACAAAACAAGTCTCAGTAAATGTAAGAAGATTGAAGTCGTATCAAGCAGATATAAAGGAAAAACTGATGGTTGCTGGTTGGGAGGGAGTGGGGAAGAGGGAGAGGGGGAAGGTTTTGGACAGCGTAGGTGGGTGACTACAATGTTGCCACAGGGATATGGGGGTAGTTCTGGGAATGTAATTGATAATGTTGTGAAGAGACTATTATGTTGAGAGAAATAAGTCAGTCGGAGAAGGACAGGTACCATGTGATCTCACTTGTGTGTGGAGTCTGAAGAGCTGAGTGAATGATCAAAGTAAACAGACTTGTAGATGTAGAGGAAAAACTGAGGGCTGCTAGTTGGGGGGGGGAAGGGGAAGGGATTAGACAGCACAAATAGACAACTACAATATTGCCACAGGGATATGAAACACAGTTCTGGGAATATAATGTAAAAATTTTGTGGCATGTCAGATAGTCACATGTCTTGTTAGGGAGATGGATAGTAGAGGCTTGATCACTGCACTATACACCTGAAGCTGATGTTGTATAGTATTGTATGCCAACTGCAACTGAATATGTGGATGGTCACGGGATGTGGAGTATACTGTGGAGGGGAGTCAGGGGAGTTGTGATAGATATGTATGATATTGGGGGGAGGGAGTGGGGTGGCAAACTGGGGGAGGGGGGTTGTCACTTTGGGGGGTAAAGAGTATAACTATTGCATTGTGCTGCACACCTGAAACTAATAAAAAAAAAAAGCCTCCCATTCACTTTAAATGCTATACTCAAATAAATTTGTATATATTAAACATTTTTCTGTTCTATCAAAGTTTATAGCTTTTATCAGTGGATGTCAGATTTTTTTTTAAATGAGTAGATTTCAACAATATAGAATATTCCTTTAAAATTAAACTTTAAGTAAACAGTTTACTTCTAAAGAACCAGAAATTTAGATAAGGGAGAAATTAGACACAACCAAATAGTTTCAATATGTAAGCTACTTATATAAACAGATTGTAATACTTTGAACTTCTCATATTATTGATTTTGTTTCTTAGTCTTATTCTAGGGAATTATTCAATATCTTGATTTCTTATCAATGCCTGCTTTATGTTAAGAATAATTTTATGTAAATGAGTACATGATTTCCTAAATGACTATATATTTATAAAATTTTAAATGAAAAAAATGTTAAATATTATTGAATGAGATAAATAAAATTTCAATTGAAATTCATTTCTTGTTAGTTTAATAAAGATAAAGCGTGATTTTACAGTACAGTGTCTATGAAAATCCTTGGAGTAAATTTTATCATTGAAATAATTTTTTAAAGAAGAAAATAAAGTGATCACAGTATACATTCGTTATGACACTATGGCACAACACAAGGCTTTAGCTGCTTATTTACCAAAATTGTGTGTAGCAATTTA
Organism: Aselliscus stoliczkanus; assembly: GCA_033961575.1. Lineage (NCBI taxonomy): Eukaryota > Metazoa > Chordata > Mammalia > Chiroptera > Hipposideridae > Aselliscus > Aselliscus stoliczkanus. The sequence continues at coordinate 126,860,546 of CM066733.1, forward strand.
GAGCACTGTTATAAATTATATGTAAAATGGATAGCAAACCAATATCAAACAGCCTATAAAGCATGCTACTTTCACAGTGCGCCCACTTCACTATACAAGTGACTTTCCAGTGTTACCCTCCATTCGCTCATTTTTTCTTTCTTTCTTTCTTTCTTTCTTTCTTTCTTTCTTTCTTTCTTTCTTTCTTTCTTTCTTTCCTTCCTTCCTTCCTTCCTTCCTTCCTTCCTTCCTTCCTTCCTTCCTTCCTTCCTTCTTTCTTTCTTTCTTTCTTTCTTTCTTTCTTTCTTTCTTTCTTTCTATTAGTGTCAGGTGTACAAAGCAATGTACTAGTTATGCATTTATACTCCTCACAAAGTAATAACCTCTCCCAATCTACTACCCCTCTGACATTGTATTGTAGAAAGCTGTTACAATACCATTGACTATGCTACAATATCATTCCTTATGCTCTACTTTACATCCCGTGAATATATATATATAATATATATATATATATATTATATATATATATATATATATATTATATATATATATTTGACAATCAATATATATTTTTTTAAGAATTTATTGGGGAATTGGGGGAGGGGAGCAGGGCTGGAGAATCGGGGAAGTGGAACAGACAAGTTGCTGCCGTTTTGTTCTTCAGTCTAATTGTGGAGGACATTGCTTCACTGGCTCATGTTAGTATTATCATTGTGCTCTTCCTGGCTGAGGCAGTCGCTCACCAGCCATTGGATGGCTCCTCACAGCAGCTCATGAAAGCTCATAATCAGCTGCAGGCCGCTCACAGTAGCTTACGGCAGCCCTCTGCAGCCCCACTGCGGCCTACACCGTCGCTAGCAACTCACAGCAGCCCAGCTCCAGGTTGAGCTATTGTCCACCATCTTAGCTGTAAAGGGCGCAGTGTCACTGGCCCCTGTGGGATCCGAACCAGGGCCCTGCTGCCCAGAGCTGGCGTCCCAAGCCAACTCTTAACATGCCACTCAGCCGACCCGACCATCATTATTCTGCTTCAGCTTCAGGTGTTTGCCTCCTTTACTCGATATACCACAGAAACCTTTCCTGAGACTTATTCTTCTTTTTGCTTTTCAAAGATCCAGCTGACTAAACGTTTTTGTATGTTCATAACAATCTTGGTTTTGGAAATGACTTCTAAAGGGAATGACTTTCATGATTTCCAATGTAATTTAGATAAAACCTTCCACTCAATTCCTGACATATATCATCTCTCAATAAGTTCTTACCTAAATGCAAGTTCTTCTTTTGTCCCATAATATATATTCACATCATTATTTATTTTAGACAAAATGATGTTCATTATTTACTTCATGCATATACTTTTTAATAGTCAAGACAATGTCTGTACCCTCTTTATGTGATGGCTGCAATCAGTATACGTTTCAAGAAGGTAGGAAACAATCTATCACATTGGAAATTTTTTAGAACAATTCTCCCATGTCAAAAAATTTTTCAAAATGATCATACTGTTCTAATATATATGCTAGTTTTTCTTGGATTTTAAGTTCTTTCACACCCCATAAGAATTTTCAGTGTCCTAAATCAAGACAGACATATGTGAATACAGATTAATAGATTTTTATCTGTATAACATCTGTGAAATGCTGAACCATTCCTTGCCCAGAAGGTTCCTTCATGCTTCTTCCCAGTTGATATTGTTTTGCCATTTTGGCTATTAAATGTGTCTTTAAAATATCCTGCCAGAAACATATTTATTTTCACATTGAAAAATTTTATACCAAAGATGACCATAATAGTATGCTTTTAGTTCAAAATTTAGTCACACAAAAAGTTGATTTTACCCTGATAAGTGTGGTTTTTCATATGTGGAAAAATGCTAAATATTCAGAGACAGAATTACATTAGATCTGGATAGAAATAATAGGAATTTAATTTTCCCCCAAATAATCTCTATCATGAAAATTTAGTTTTGTTTCTATACATATTATTTTCAAAACTATATAACACAAATTATGTCCTTCTGAAGTAAGGTACAAAATGATTACAATAATTATGATGATAAAATAGTAACTAACTTATGTAATAGTAGAAATATAATTGGCATTATTCAACCATTCCATATATATATATATATATATATATATATATATATATATATATATATACTATTTTAATCCTCACAATAATAGTAAAGCGAAGGTAGTCTCTTATTCTCATTTTGGGGTGAGGGGTTAAAAAATTGGCCCAACGCTAAAGAATAGTCAGGGGCAAAGCCAGGATTTGAACCCAGTCCAGGGCCAAAGTTCTCTTCTCTTATTAATCCATACTGTTAACCTGAAATCCAGAAGTATAGCAGGACAAATTATTAGACAAAGAAGGAAATACCACAAATGGACTCTTTTTTACTACCCTTGACTTTACTACCCTTGAGTTTCATATATTTTATGCCACATGGGAAGTTTGATTTCCATAATCTTACCTTTTCTGCAGTCTAAATATCATATGATACTTTTCATCATACTTTTATTTGTATTGAGAGAGGGACAATATAACAATCAGCTTGTACAAATGCAAATAATCAAATAACCAAATATGAGAGTTTTAAATTTTAGAATCACTTATAGCTATCTTTTCTCATTATAGAAACAGCATCACTATATCTAAAGAAATTCTTGGAGGCTGGTGCAAGATCATTTTACATTTCTGGCTCCATTTTAAATCTGGAAAAGCATAGGTGATATATACCTATATGCCTTCTGTCATTATCTTCTAAAAATTTCAACTCTAACTCTTGATCCATAAGCTAAATTTTTTAAATAAAATAAATGCTTATATATCACATGAATATTTGCTCTTTCTCTTCTTTGTGTTGCTTTATTTTTTAATATCATGAGGAATTGTAGTATTTGAATTGAAAAGTACTTTTTCCCTTAAGTGAAGCTTTTTTGTTGCTTCTCATGAGTCAAGGAAAAAGTCTTTATTGCCTGTACAAAGCAACAGTATAACACAAATGCTTAATTGAGCAGACTGATGATTAGATGGAGAAAGATGATGAAAGGGAGAGATGCCAGCAGAAAGATAATATGGTCATTCATTTTTACCCCCAATGAATCAACTACTGCCCATGAATGTGGGTCTAACACTCATCCTGGCAGCCAACAACCCAGAGCACCCCTCTGTAGGGCCCCACATCTGCATGCAGACAGCTTTTCTCTTATTTCACTTGTTAGAATATGCCAAGTAGCTCTCTCTTTCTTGCTGACACAATTAAGTAAGCCTTAAATAAAAGATTATCAACACAGTGAATCCTGGAGACTTTTTCCCACTCTGCTTGAAATATTCAAAGATGAAAACGTTTTCTCCTAAAGAAACTAGGCAACAAAGCTATAATATGAAATGTCAGCAGGAATTGCCCTATTAGCATTCACACATCTAATTTGTTGGCATCAGTTGGATTAAATAATAATAATAATAATAATAATAATCATCATCATCATCACGACAACAACAACAATTAAAAAAAAAGAAGTAAAGCATTTTCAATGAAACTGCACTACTGATGAGGATATAGACCAGTCTCCACATCTATGCTCTTACCTATGGACTGACTAGCTCAGTTCTTTTTATCTTTGGTTGTCTACCACAGGAAATAACAGAGGTTTTTAGATAAGCAACTTGTTATGTTGAGCTGATATCGATGAGCTTTTCCCAATATGTTGGTTGATCAGTGGAACAAGTAAAAGGCAGAAATAAGACACTAAAAGGCAGAAATAAGCCCTTTTAAGGTTTTCTAAATCCTTCCTATTCTCCTAACAAGAGTCCTCTGGTCGAGTAGTATAGGGTGGAAAGTTGCACCCCATTACACGTTAAAGACACCCCAGTGAATCAGAGGGCTTGGCTGCCAGTTTAACTGGGTTCTACTACAAATACTCTGTAATAGAAGTGACACGTGTAATTAGCCCTGAAGCAGGGAACAAAGCTGTTTCATTTTAGAAAGCGGGCAAATGGAATTTGAAAAAAAATAAAAAGCAAACCTCTTACCTTTTGTAGCAATTCGTACACATTGGGTTTTAGTTTCCTGAGGTAAAAATGAAAGAAAATAGTCAGTGTATGCATAATGTTTCCTATTTCATAAACTATAACTATTATGAAGCTCAATGGGGGTTACAAAATAGGTTTATAAATAATAAAATTACAGTATTAAGGAAACTTTTAATGTTTCTATATGTATTTTCAGAAAGTTCTTTTTAAAATCTAAAATGAGAACTTTAAAAAATTTTCAATATCAAAAAATTACATCATGGTTGCAATATAATTTATCTGTTCTTCTTTTCTTTATAATTTAGCAATTAGGGGTTAGATCTTTCTTGGTGTGTTTTTTTTTTTCTTCCTCTTGCTAGGTAGAGGGGTTCAAGCATAGTAGAAATAGAAAAAGGTACAAATTATTTCAGATTCTATTTTTTTTATCTTTTGTTTCTTTTCTTTTCTTTCTTTCTTTTTTTTTTAATGTTGTGGGATAGCACTTAGAGGAGGAAAGCATTTTAGGCCAGCGCTTTTGGACTTAACTCATTCAGTTTGTATCTTTGAACATACAAGAGGTTGGAAATGATGTTAAAGCCAGAGAACAAAACAGGCTATTTCTTCTTCTTTTTTTTTTTTTTTTTGGGAAGTGTCACTGGCCCTCACATGTGGGACTTGAACCGGGGCCGCCAGCGGCCCAAGCCAGCGCCTAAGCATCGTGCTACTTGGCCGGCCCCAGGCTATTCCTTTTCAAGATGCATTTATAACTCCATCTTGAGTAGTTCTATATGTTGAAAAACCAAGAGTTTAAAATTTTCTCTTAACATTTATTATTTTTAAATTAAATAAAATAAAGCACTGAGGAAGAATGAGTAATTAAAAACAAAAGCATGCACTTTTTAAATTTAATTGTGACCTGAGGCTTCCATACTAAGCTACAAGAGATTATTTCACTTTCCCACAAAAGGCCCAAAGGGATTTTGATTTCCTAAAAGCAGTTGCTGTTAACTCTATCAGGATTACCAGCCTCTGCTGGTGGGAGCCACATCACTTTTAAAACCTTTGCCAGGATAACTGTGAAATATATTATTGCTACTTTGACTTGATTATACCACATGTAGATGTATTAACAATTAGAAGAGAAAATTCATAACAAAGTTGTAAAGAGTGCCAGAGAAGATCCTTTATAAGTAACAGGAACTCATTAGTACTCCTCTTGGGCTGGTCGAGTGGCTCAGTTGGTTAAGTATTTGCTTAAGAGCACAAGCTCTGAGCAACAGGACTGCTGGTTCGATTCCCACATGGGCCAGTGAGCTTCGCAATAGCTGCGCCCGAGCTGAGCTGCCACTGAGCTGCCAACAGGTGGCAGGATGGCTCAGCTGGTGAGAGCACATGCTCCTAATGACAAGATTGCCTATTCAATGGTGGGCTATGCCCACCCACAGCTGGGGACTGAACTTAGCACCTTGAGCTGAGCTGTCGCCCGGATGGCTCAGTGGATAGAGTGTGTGCTCTTAAGAGCAAGGTTGCTGGTTCAACTCCCGCACTGAAAAAATAAAAATAAAATACTCCTCTCATCCCACATACCAAGTAATTAAAGTTAATTTGGAATCTCTTACCTCAATAAAAATGATTACCCAAAGACAGACTGTTTTCTACCACTATGCTACTTTATACCCAGAATGGAATAGTAACTTCTATAATCATCTCGTTTTTGAGCAACCAGTTATACCAGAAATACGTAATGATGTGTAAGAAGGCAGTTGGCAGCCAAATTTGCCTCTAAAGACTCCCTCTCGTGTGGAAATAAACTAGAAGAGAAGAAGAGCATTTTTAGCCATGAGCAGCCTCTGGCTTTTGGGTACATCTTATGAGATGCTGTGGCACTTTTCTCTGCCATATACTGTAAGCCAACCACATAGGATAAGCAGTAAGATAGAGCGTTTATTCTAAAGCAACAGACATTCTCATGCTCACTGAAGAAATGTAAATGGCTTGTTATATCTCCCAATTAAACTATTCCAAGATATAATATGACTGTTGAAATCGGATATCACCTATTTCACATCATCGCTCAAGTACCCACCTCAGGGACTCAATTACCCAAACCCAGCAATTTCCTATACAGCCGCAAGTACACAAAAATGTCATTCTTCTACTGCATTTTAAACTGTGGACGTTTTCTATTCTCAACATTTTTTTTCTCTACTTTTATCTGAAAAAAAAAATAAACTAAATAAGTTTCAGGAAAGAAAAATCTTTCAAGGGGAACAGCATGAGGCATGAGAGACCAGGTTATTTCCCTGCATAGGGAACCACTGGTAGTTTCTAACTTCCTGTTGTGTTTTCCTCTTCAATATTCATTTGGGATCAGCGGCAGCACTCAAAAACAACTGTGTCCAGAATGGGAAAAGGAGGAGCAACCAGAGAAACGGAAAACAGGCTTCTCTACTGGCACAGCATCCCGTCATTGCCAGGCAGCCTTCTGTTTAGGTTCTGTCAGATAGACCACGGGCGTCCTATTACTTTGTAATCAGAGGATTGTTACTTGTTATTTACTATTTGGCTTGTACCTCCTGAAAAGTTTATAAGGGTTTATTAGCCTGCTGTGGAACACACATTCTGTTTATCCTGCAGTAAATTTAATCTTCTGAAGTGCGCTACTACTGAGCAAGAAGGCAGAACAATGCCCAGAATTTACTAGGGCTGGAGTCCCAGCAGCAGCACACCCACCTTTACAAACCATTTTGTTCACAATTGCTCACGTGGGCGCTCCTGAAGGAAGCTTAAGTGGAAGCAGTTCCAAGGAAAGAGGAATTCTGTGCAATGTATGAACGAGCCTCAGCCCAAAAACTGTGCATACAGCTGGGAAGAGAAATAACACCCCCTTTGCACGTTTTTTTTCTTTGTTTTTTTTTTTTTTTTTTTTTTTTCATGACTCGGCTACTGAGTGTTTATGATCTTCCACTGCAGCTTTTCCTCAGGGCAGTGCCAAAGCATATCATGGAGGAAGCTTACCTTCTCCACACTGCTCATTGCCTGGAAATAGATGTTGTATCCTTTGCGTGGAGCCAAAGGGGGGTTCCAAAAGCCCTGGTACGTCCTATTGTCTCCCACTGTGAATGGGGCAGGTTCCGGAAGGTTCCCTGGGGGAAGCTCTGCTGCGAAATAGTAGGGTGCGCCCCCGCTCATGGCATTCTGGTAGGTGACAGGAACCTGGTAACACTCCATCGCGCCAGCCTCTCGCTTGGTGCGGTGGGGGTGCAGCTCCTCCACAACAATCTGATAGGCGCTTTGGGGGGAAAGGAAATACAGCACAAATTTAGAGATTTCAGGTACTGAGATGTGTCAGTCAAAGTGTTTAATACTAATGTGCAATACTTAAAAAACTTTAAAGTCAGTCTTAACACCCTACATTCCTGTTTTCAGCTGTTTTTTCAATAAAATAGAGTTTCCCCTGGATTCTAACCCTAGTGTAATTACTTAGGGATTGAAAAAAAGGTAAAAACAAATAAATAAAAACACCATAGAACTCTACACGTTTTTAAATGTTGAAAAACGAGTCACCCTAATAAGGAAACTAATAAGATATATTAACCAGAGACATATAATAGATTAAGTTCTTTGTCTGATAGTTTTAAATGTTAGTTTTAAATGTTTAGAGTGAACATTTTCCTTTCAAATGATAATATGGAAGGCCCAGCTCCAAGGCCCAACAGAATGGCTGCCTCAGGGCGGAGCTCAAAGCACCAGTTTGCAGTTGTCATCATGTTAGAGACAGAATGTGCTGACAGGCTTCTCCACCTCTTGACCTTGCCACAGCATCAACATTGGCTCACAACTATGCAGATCGAAAGCACAAGTGACATGCTGCAAATATGGCACAGATGGACAGAAATCTGTCTTCACCACCGAAATAGACTGACTCCTCCTCCTCGAGTTGTTAATAATAAAATGTTTCAAATTGTAGAGACAGATGGCAATTGGCGGCCTATTAAAGCTCGACCCTAAACCTTACAATACCGTTTTTAAAAGTCTTAAACTTTCTGACAATGGCTACTACGTTAAGAAGAAAGGAAATTAAAGAAATGCAGCTTTAAAGATCTGCTTATTATCAATTTCTGAAACTCATTTATTAATGATATTCTTTTTCTGTAGGACATTCTTAAGGCAAACATTTTTAGGAAATGTCTACCTAAGAAATCTGATGTTATTCATAAGTTTTTATATATTGCTAATGAATTTAAAACAATTATGCTTCAAAATTACTGAAAAATATTAGAAAATGCATCACATATACACTTGTAAATGAGCTGTGTGTAGGGCTGCACGTTTGACTCTAGTGTTCAGGCAAATATGCTCATTGTGTACACTGAATACAACCTCTAGTCAATGGATCTCCATCAGGAAAATAAAATTTAATTTAATGAATGTCATAAAAAAAAAGAAACACACACACGAGAGAGAGAGAGAGAGAGAGAGAGAGAGAGAGAGAGAGAGATTTTTCCTCTATTGACAAATTAAAAATTAAAATTTATATCAGTTTAGAATCTGGTATAAAAATTCTAATTTAATATAAACTGTATACCTACATATAAACAGAAGACCTTCATAGATTAAAAGAAAGGAGCTTTACAAATTAAAGATTTTTTTTCCTTCTTAATTACTCAAAGTCCCATTAAAACATTGCTGAGAAGTTGGTAAGTTGGTATCCATGTCCTTTTCTTTAGAAATATAGAAAATGTATGAATGCCAGAAACTGAGATTTGGGCAAGTAACTAAGGGAGAAGCCTGTTACCTGAAGTTATGTATACTATATCATTCTCTGTATCTCTGCTGAATTCAGTCTCTAAGCTCCTAGAAATGGTATTGACAAGATACATGTTCTCTAAAGGATCAGTGGAGTAAGTACATGATAATTTTAAAATACAAGAAATACATAAGCATAGCCTTTAGAGAGAAAAAAGAAAAAAATCATAGATGACATATGCCATGTTAAGTAAACCTGGTCCTTTTTTGTTTATTTTCAATCTGGAATCCACATTTGTATGTTATGCATTGGCATATCCTGTGGATACATACATATATGTAGATAAACTCACACATGCACACGTTCAGTCTTAACTAATTCTATTAAATTGATGTAAATTGTACATTCCAAATTAGGAAATTTCACGCAAAGCAGCTTATCTCTCTCTTCAGGTCTACTGGGAGCAAAGCAAACTGCTAATGGTGGAGAGCAGTGAATGAAGAAAAAGTGCTATTTGCTCTTTGGGAAGATCCCACTGAACTTGAGATGGAACACTACATTAAAAATTATTAAATTCATTTTTAAAAGCAATTATCTTCTCTTCATTGTTCAATTTGTCTGAGCTGCCTGTTCTCCAACCACATACTTCCACTTTTTTTAAACTGTTTCCCCCCCTACCCCCACTACTTTCTTATTTATCAATACAAATTAATTTAAGGACATAAAATAAGTAATGAGAAATCAAATTAGAAGTGGTTTGACTGATTACATGAAATGGGCCTGTGCTCTCTCATCCTTGTGCTTGTCTAATTACCTAATGGTACTTAACTGTAGCTAGTTTTAAATATTATTCGAGCTTAGTACTCTAGCAATTTAAAATATTTCAAAGTCACCTGAAGAGTTTCATTCACTCTACCCATATTTCATATATTCCGCATTCCTTTTCATTTTAAAATATTTCTAAAATTAAGTTAAAATCAATATACTGGCATTATGAATCTTCATTCAATACTCAAAATATGATTTCCTTATATTAAAAATCTAAAAATGATTTCTCTATACTATAATCTAACTTGATTAAATATTAGAATGTAGTCATTCTTAGTTTTCTGGGAAGCCAGATAATGACATCTCATCATGCAATTTTCCTTTCAGTTATAAACCTGCAAGAATATACAAAGGGATTTTGCCATTATCTCAAAAAGCCATATCATATATGTGGTCGATAATTCTCTTGATTTAATGCTTAAAAATGTTGAAGCTGAACCCAAAATTACCTCTAACAGCCTCCAATGGAGTTTTTGTTTTGGGGTCTTGTCTTTTTTTTTTTTTTTGAGCACCATTAGTAAGTAAACCTTCTGCAAATTTGGTTATAATTTCAACTTGTACAGCATTCTTAGTGATATCAAATAACAAGTTTTATAGAACCATATACTTCCTCATTTTTATCTAAAACGTCTCCTTAAAGCTTCGGGAGAAACTCCCCAGCTCCAGTGTTCAGCTATTTCTCTTATGGACAGACTTCCCAGTATCTCAGCCACCATTCTCATACTGCCCCAGAGCCAATGCAGTGATGATCCAGAGTGTGAAGGTTTCATTGTCATCGTAGATACTGTATTTCTTGCTCTCCATCTCTTTACTCTTTAAACATACAAGCCTGGCATCTCATGCCTTACCTATTTCTGTGAGAGGAACTACCAGTTTCTGAATAACAAATCTTGAAATCCTGGCATTAACTTTAACAAGGTCTATTTTTAACCATGTTTTATCTCCCTTGTAAAATACTACTTGAGGGCACATCCTAAATTGCCTTATGTGGACTTCTATTCCAAGTATCCACCTTGGCTTCTCGCACAAATTAAATGTTATAGAATGAATGAATTTACAGAAACCATGAATAACTTTAGCTGTCAAACTAAACAAACGAAGCTAAATGGACAAACTCTACCAACAAGGTTTTCCCAAGTGGTATGATACAGGGTTTTGGAACTGGAGTGTATTTGACATATGGAAGGCAAGAGCAGAAATAATCAAGTATTTTCACTGGAGTTTGGAAAAATGAACAGTGAAACACAGTCTGGCAGAGACTAGTTAGGGAAAGATAGAACCTAGTAATTAGAGCCTATGATAGCAAAGCTAACAGATTCATGCTCTCAGGGGTTTTAGATGCAGGAGGGGGGTGGGCAAATAGGCATGGCTTTCATTGGGAGGGGAGGAGATGGGCCACAGAGTGGAAATGGCAAGAAGCATTAGCAAAGAAGAGATTCTGGTAGGCTGACATAAAGAAGAAATTGGGTGGAAAGAATAGGAATTTCAAGAATCTGAAAGTAATAATGAAGATGCAATCAAAGATTTGAAGGACCAGGCCATAAATACAATGCTTTGAAAATCCTACAACTTGGGTCCTCATTTTCTAAGAAATTAGATCATTGGACAAGATAAACTTCAAAATAAGGCTTCAATTACTAATGACAATACCAAAACTAGAAATGTGGTTAGCGGAAAGAAGGCAGGACTATATCCTGAAAGATTCAAAAAGCAAAGAGCAGGGCTCATCTGAGGCCAAACTGCCTAACCACACTAGTCTGGTTCTGCCATCTGGCCCCAACCTCTAGGTGATGTCAGATAACTGGTCAGTCATTACAAAAAACTAAAGCTGGACAAGACGGGATGAGATTATCAGTTGGAAAAGAGATTTTCCCTCCCTGGTATTAACACTCTTTTAAAATACATCTTTTTTATACATCACTTAATTATTTCTTCTTGTAGTATTCTGGTTTAAAATTTATTTTTTTGAGCTCTAATCTCCAAAGTGTAAAATTTAGAGTTCTCACACATGGGGCTCAATTCCAGTAAAGTTCAAATGTCTTTCCAATAAATACAAGGAGATGCATTTCTGTGTTGGAAGAAGAGAATATATGATTTTCAAGGATATTTTTGCATAACCATCAATTCAGATTATGTGAATTCTCAGTAACTAAAAATTTTGTGATAAGTAAATTCAAACAAAGTCAAAGAAAGATTTTTGATTTAAAAATGTGTTATTGAGGGCTGGCCGAGTGGCACGGTGGTTAAGAGCTGGCTTGGGATGCCAGCGGCCCTGGTTCGGATCCCACATGAGGGTCAGTGACACTGCCCTCAAAAAAAAAAAAAAAGTGTTATTGATAGCATGTTTATTAATTCAACTCCTTTGGATCAGCAATCAGACTCACTCACAGGTCATTGATTCATGAATAGCATTCTATACTCACTTTGCATTTTCAAGGAGCCAGTGTTTTCCAAGTACTTATATTACAAGTGTATTCAGTCATCTCTTTTTTCCCTGTGGTGTGGTATGGTATTCTGTGATTTTAACCCAGACAGGACTCAAGAGTTTCCATATATATTCTCTCTCTCTCTATCTCTCTCTCTCTCTCTCTCTCTCTCTCTCTCTCTCTCTCTCTCTCTCTCTGTGTATTTATATATATATATATATATATATATATATATATATATATATATATATATATATAAAATTTAAAATACTTGTTTCTTTCTTTCCAGTGAAATAGGATTGCCTGAATGGTTAGTATGTGCTCATAAAGTAAAATGTATTCATTTTATACATAGAATGAAGATTAATTTGATTTATTAATAAATGAACATGTAAACTACTTGAGAAACTCAATTATGAAATACCTGCACTGATTTTTATGTCCTGGTTTATTTATCAATAGAAGTATGAAAACAAAAGTATTTCCAAAATTTAAAAATTTCAAATGGAAAGTTGCTAAGTTTTAAATACTTATCTAATTACAAATGTACATAAATTAAAATGGTTGGAATAATTTGACTCAATCCCTGAAAATAACATGGCTCCCTCCCAATTTTATGCAAGAGGAGGGTAATATAGGAGATTTTAATATTGGAAAGATAAAGGAAATAGCAAATTGAATTTTAATATTTACCATGGAATTCCTGATAAGCAACAATTTAGGAATTAAAAGGTCACGTAGGCTATATTCATTATAAGTATTCTCCATCTATTGCCTCAAAGCTTCCTATTTTTCAATCATTCATATGAAATTATTCAGAACAGATTTAATGCTTTGGACCAGAGGTATTTTCTCATGTTATTTCTGACAAAAACCTTCAAAGCTCATATACCATAGATACCAATAGAGGAAGTGAAATGAAATAGGACTAGAGAAAATAAATAAATAAATATAAAAGAGCAGCTCTTAAATCAAACAGCACAGTGAGGTGAATGATTCAGTTCATGAATATCTCAAAAAGCCCCTTAGAATTCTACTCGTAACTGTAAGTCAGTCTTCAGGTTTTGTCCAAATGGAAAGCAAAGACAAAACAAAACAGAAATAAAACTTTCTGACAGTAAATGTCAAATGACCATCTCTTAGAAATGAACCACTCATTATATTGGCTGCTAAGCAACTATGAGAAAAAAATCCCTCCTACTGGCTGTTTTCTCCTTTCACTCATATTTCCCCCTCTTACCTGATAGGTGCACCTTTGGCCTGTGCTGGTCTCAACAATACAGTTATCGTAGTGGCTGTTTCATTGAGAGAGGCATCAACTCCTTCATAGTCAGGCAAAGTTGGAGCTGATGAGTGATAAGAAAAAAAAAAAAGTTTCAATTAATTAACAGGAATATATCATAGTTCAGGTTGAATAAATCATCTTGGCTGAAAGAAAAATCTATGTAATACTTAATTATCGAAAATGTTCCTTATTTTGTTGAATAACATATGCCACTGAACGTTAACCCTAAGGCAGCAGGACATATAAAGCCAAGAGTTGTTGATAAATTTGGCAACTTGTGACACACACTCCACTTTGTGTTTTCGTTTCTTGAGGCCTTGAAATCAGCAATGATGGGATGGGATGAAGATGGTAACTGGGGAGTCCTCGTTGTGGGGTTGCATGTGGAGATGGGGAGATAGGAATGGCAGGAACTGAGGTAAGAGCTGCCTGGCGAGGCGGTGCTATTTATAATCTAGTGGTTGTGAAATGACTCCATTAAAATCTGGGTCATTTTCACCAGCATAGTCGCAATAGAAACACATCAAGGAAGTGTGGGAATGGGAACTTTAGTTTTTGTTGACCATGAACTGGTGTTTCTAGATTCTTGAAAAGAAGAAACATAAATTTTCGAAGTACATGATAATTTGGGAGGGTGGGGACTTCCTAATCACGAACTGGGTGAAAAAGTAAGCGCAAATGTCTTTTGCCTGTTTCCATGCAGAAAATGTTGAAAGGTGTGTATAACCTGTGAAATGTGTGCCTTATCAGAATAACGCAACCAATGGCATCTAATAATTTTTTAAAATAGTTCACTCATTCATTGAACATTTATTAAATACATACTATGTGTGAAATTTTATAATTGCTATAAACATAAAGAAAAATAAAGTATGGTCTGACATTTATAAAATTAAAAGCAGAGGTTCACAGCTTATTAAGCGTGAGAGGCTTACAAAAAATTATAGCAAAATATTAGGCGACCAAAAGACAAAGATGCTAATTTGCCAAACGAGTGGATCTCAAACTAGTGAGATAAGAAGCACCTGGAGGGTTCCTTAAAATACAACTCGCTGCCCTTCCTCTGTATGGTTTCTGATCCAGTAGGTCCAGGGAGGGGCCTGCTGGTGTGTTTTTTTAGAGGGTTTCCCTGTAGAAGACCACACTTACGAGAACCACTACTCTAAATTAGTGTTGGGAATTAGGAAGGTGAAACAGGGAAGACTTCATGGTTTAAGTGATGCTTTGAGCTGGGTGTTAAAAGAAGGGTAAAAACTCATCAGGAAGAGAATGCATAGAATAAAATTCCAGAGAGAGGAAATAGTATGTTTGAAGACATCTAATGTGAAAGGGCACGGTATGTTCTCTGAGCAGTTCGCTGAGCTGGGAGCTTTGTGCTCATGCATAAATAGGAGTGCAGGATGGAAGGAGCTCTATAATGGAGAACCACAAATGCTACCCATGCATGGATGTGTGGGCATTATCCCTCTGGATACAATATAGTAAATTTTGAGAAAATAAAAATAAAACTTAAGAAGGAAATATATGTTGTATAAAGACCAATATAGAAGTACGTTGGAGCAACGTAAGTCTGAAGGCAAGGATACTGCTTAGGAAGATTTGTCAATGATCCATTTAACATATGGTCCAGATAGAAAGGTAGGAAAAGTGACATTATAAAGAGGCAAATTATCTGAGTGTTATTCAGGAAGTAGAATCAATAGATATTATATATGCACACTATGTATATTATATATATATATAATATTATACATACATACATACATACACACATACATATAAATAATGCCCCCAAGTATCATTCCTTCAATAACTTTATTTCATGTTTATTTAAAATGCTTTTAAAATGCTAAGGAATATAATTACTGGACTCAATGGATAAATAACAATATATTACCTTAAAAGTTCAAGCGACGGTTAGAACCACATAACTAAATTTTATCAACCTGAGCTTGATTAGTATGTGTTCCCAAGATAGAATGATTGCACCAAGTCTTTAAAGTTCAAATCAAGCACAATGTACATAAGTTGCTTAGAAATTGCAGTTAAATAATTCAAAGAAAATGCTAAATGGGTATTCAGTGGTTAATTATAAATTTTTTATTCAATACAAAAAAACACATGAGAGCCATTGTTATATGGCTTTCAATAATATCCAATTGTTCAGTGTTATCAGTTTTACAGTTTATGTAAATTTTGTAGACATAAACTGTAAAACTGCTGAAGGATCTTATTCATTTATAACACTACTGCTAATTCTAGAGGGCAGGAAACATATCTGACTATGTTATGATATCACCAAGTTATATTTTATAGTAAAGTGACTCAACAAATGTTTTAAATTGATGATTTAGAGTTGTTCCATTAGGAAATAAATTAGCAAATTTAATACACTGCTACTTTCTAACATGATGAATACTTTAATATTCTTCTTTATTAGAATATTAATATAAATCAAATGTTTTCCAAAGGAGCTATAGCTCATATGGAAACTATAGCTAATTTTTCATGATACAATTTTTCAAAGTTTTGTGTTATATTCCAAACATTTTCAAATAAAATTTCAGACTTAAAAAGATTGTGTAGCTTCCTTTTATACTTCCTTACCAATTCAGAACAATGGTAGAGATTTTTTAATAATGTATTACACCATTCATATGTGCTTTGTAGAAATATAATAAAAATAAACATAAAGAAATAAAAAACTTAGAAATTCAAAATTAGTACTTTAAAGTTTTTTTGTTTTTTTTTTAAGCTGAGCCATCCTGCCACCTGTTGGCAGCTCAGCAGCCCCTCAGCTCGGGCTGGCCTTGAACCACTGTTGCTCATAGCTCAGCTCACACTCTTGAGCGAGCTCTTAACCGACTGAGCCACTTGGCTGGCCCTAAAGTTTTAATTTTAAAATATTAATTAAGTGGTTGACATTTTAAAATTTTAACCTTCAGTTACCTATATATTTATTTTACAATAGTAATAATAAACAAATAATATAAAATATTACATGAACTGGAGTAGATTTAGGGCATTTTACAATGTTAATTCTTGGCAAAAATTTAAGCAGGTCTAACTGATGACTTGACTGAAGGAGAAATCACGTCTGTAAACAATCTACTCAAATGTAAACTATGAAAATATGAGCGTAATTTATGTAAATTTAATTACATGTATTTATTAACCTAACACATTGCCATTCTGAAATTTAGATGAATTTATGTGAGATTTCAGAGAAAGAAAAGCTCATATTTGTTTAAAATTATCAGAATGTCAGTGAAAACGGGACAGAGAGATAAGGTATGCGGTACTAAAATAGTAAAGATCTTTTACCATTCTTTGATAAAATCTTTTACAGTAAAGGTATGATACCATAAAAATTACCAACTCCTCAAAAGTATTACAGGCCTATTAGCATAGATAATGAATTTTAATAGATTTCTAAGAAAGATATCACATAATTTTTTAAAAGACACTGTCAGTTAAAATAACTATTTCAGATGTGTTTGGGTTTGGACATATAACCAAGAATAATCTGTATTCAAATAATTACTTAAAAGTGCCTTCAATCATAAATTACATTAAAGATTCAAGAAGTGAAATGAACTACGCTCAGTGTATATGTGATTCCCTAGGCCACTCTATTAAAAAAAAAAAAAAAAACCTTCATTTATTTGCATACCTGAGATGTTGGTTGTAACGTTGATGGTTGTGGCTGGCCCAAAGCCTTTGACTGTGCTGGCTCTTATGAAAAACTGGTACGTGGTTCCAGGATGGAGATGCATAAAGACATGATGTGTACTGTTCCATAAATTTGATACAGTCTGTGGAGGTCCAGCCACTGGGACTGCGGGATCAAAAGATCTTATGCTGCTGTAGCTAACCTGTTTTAAGAAATATATTTCCTATTAAATATCCAATATAAGTCATTCAAAGCCATCTCTATGGAATGAATCACATTGTTTTTTCCACTTTTTTCTTCTCATTTTGATACGGTTATTTAGCTGTTATTCTATATCTATTGTTTGTCTATCTATCATCTATCTATCTACAGATATACCTAAATGTATATGTGATTAGACCAATATAGATCTATTTTCTTCTATCAAAGATTATGAATGCATAATCTTATAGTTATATATTTTAATGCGTATGAAACAAAGAAAGTGTTCAAAAATGGTTGTTATAATTAACTTAATCTGTACATTGTCCAAGTTATATACATTTCATGTAAACAGTATGCAAGCATGCTGATACAGTCATAAATTACGAGATTATACTAGTGATTCCCATTCCCATCATGCACTCTGTAGCCACTAGAAATTTAAGCTTTTTATGCTCTAATCAACACTGACTACACAGGAAAAAAACTACACATTTGTACAATTAAAATGATCCTTTCTTTCCTTCTTTTGAGTTTCTCATATAAAAATAAGATAATTTATATTTAGAGTTGAGATAAAGCTCTGGCATAGTCAGGTTTACAATATATTTTGCTATTTTGGTGTTAATCCCCTCAATGGCCTCCCATAAATCACAGAATGAAATGAATTTCTTAATTTTATAAAAATTCCCTCTTTACAGCCATCTTTAAGTCTGTTTGAAAGGCCAATCCTGCTTCCCTAAAACAACAAAAACATACATTTACTATGAGAATCTTAAAATTCTAGATACCATACACTATTTGTTTTTATATTAAATTTTGGGATCAAGGAATATAAAGTAAAACAGAGGAGAGCTAATAATGATTTTATTCCCTTAATCCTCACTTGCTTTTTCCCCTTATTTCCCTCTAACCTTTTCCTTTTACTCTCCTTTCAGTACACATCTTAATTAACTTCCCTGTTCTCTCAGTACCTCATATTGAGTGATGATTCCATTTGGATCCAAAGGCTCTTTCCAGTTCAAGAAAATCTTATTTTCAAAGGATGTTCCTTGAAGAGAATTGACTGGTACAGGGCCAGGCACTATAATTACATACATATTGGTTATAAGAATTCTTACATCAGAAACAGGAAAACTAAATCATGTAAGCCAGATAAACCAAATTTAAAAAATCATGAAATAAATATAAATGTGCCTTTAAAAAGAAAATAATCTTACATGACCAGTTTTCTGACTTTAATATATGAGAATTTAAAGTCTATAAGCTTTTAATGCAAAACATGTACAACTACAAAGTTATTTTTATTTAAAAGAATATTCTATCACTTTAGAGGGTTCAATAAAATATGTAGTCTAGTTTTTTCTGTTGTATAGCTCTAATAACATGAAAATCTCATTTGTAATTTGTTTCATAAACAGAGCTGTATTTCCCTGAAAGATATTTTGAAGATTATAAGCCCCTAAAGAGTCTCCATAAACAAAGTTCATAAAATAATGAATCATCATAATAATTAACACTCCTTAGACACAAAAGGCAAATTATATAGTACTGAACTGAAATGCCCAGTAATAGCCAATCTGACTTTTATAGGTATAGTTATTAAATTTTCTATAATTTAAAAGATACATTGATTATTATAATTTTTTTAAAAACTGTTAAATAGGTTCAAATATCTTTGCTTCAGTCTTTTAAATTAAATTCACTTTTTCAAAACTAAGAATCAAACCACTTTATAACATCATTATTTGTTTAGACCTCAACAATCAGTATAACTAGTTTTAAAGTGTCCCCTGGTATGATAAGATTTGAGGAATATTCATTCTGTATTTGCAAATGTCATGTAACTGACAACACCGACTGGCAGCAATCAATGATGTATCAGCTTCTATTGGCAAAATACAAGATACGAGATACTTTTGTTACTGTACATTTTTCTTTTATATATGTTATTTAAATATATATTTATTTATTCACATATATGAAATAACCAATTTCTTGTTCTGTTAATGTTTAAAAATATAACTCTCCATTGCACTTTGCTTAAAATTGTTTTCTTTTGAAAATATTGACCTAATATTGGGGAAGTATGGTTTTTAATTAATATTTTTCCTTAATATTACATTTCAGTGAGCTTCACACATGACATTATCTAGAAATGTAGTTTCAGAGCATAAAGCAATTTTGTAAGGATTGAAATAAATTAAAAATCACTGGATCAAAGGAAATGCATTGCATCGTGGCTAGCAGCATCAAGAAATTCTGAATGCTATGTCAAAAAAGTAAGATTTATTTCAATCTACAAAGGGATGATGAATGATGTTATGACCTATTGGACAGCCAACATAATTTGGAACATTAATAATAAATTCATAAAGGAAGAAAACCCACAATAAACAGAAAAGAGGTCAGCATTGACCTTGACATGATTTGTTCGTGCATCTGTCAGCTGAGGGCTCAGGGAGAAGTTAACCAAAGGCATCCACTACCCCTACATCCTACCCAGTCAGTAGTATTGGCACAAGCTATGCAGTTCATCAAGGCAGGGAGGCTGGGATGGCCCCTGTGGGCAATATATGTCATCTAGTAAGGCTGCCATGGGCATTAGTTTGTATTCCAAGAGAGGACCTGTTGTTTCTATTCTACTCAGATAACATAAGCTTACAATTGTAATTAAGGAAAAAATATTCCTTCACCTTTCCATACCTCTTGTAGAAAGTGGCTGTTGGGGGAAGGAGGAGGCAAAACCTCAACTAATGAGTAAATTTTTATTTGAAGATGTATACTTAATACTTGTGTTTACCAAACACAATTTGGTCCATAAATACCACAAAATGGACTGAATGCATTTCAAATTGTTCCAAAATAGGGATACTTTTAACTGTTTGCCTTTAAACTCATAATACTGCATTGAGTGAGGAACAACATTGGAGAGCAGTCTCCCTAGAGTGTGTGTATTTCTCTGCTCTTCTTACACACATTCTTTATTGTTAATAGGACTCACTTCAAGTACCTACAGGTCATATACATGAGGGAAAGTCTGTGGGAAAATTATGGCCAAGACAATGCCATACTACTTATATAGCACCTGGACAACTCAAGTGGACAGAGAAAGAAATACCCTTCGGTGAATGACAAAACACAAACATAAGCAAATGAGGCAATGGGATATGGGTACAGACAAATTATATTCAATAACTTTCTACAATTGAAGGAAGACAATGTCTGTGCACAGACATCTATGTATACTTATAATTTGTGTTCAGACAACATGAAGTTACTAAGACCATCATGGCAGTCTACATATTGCAGGGAATGTCACTTCACATTTCCACATCAACAACTTTTAATGGAGACAGAATGCTGAATTTTTATTCCCCTTCTTGTGATTTTTCTGCATATAAGAAAGATCTTTAGAATACAGCTCACAAAATGGAAAAAAGAACGGAAAAGAAATATGGGTGGGGCAAGATTATATTAAATAAGCATTATAACTTTTAAAATATAATACATGTGCATTTAAAAATAGCTCCATATTAGCAAAATTGCCCAAACCAGGCTTTTCTGCTGAGCTGACTTCGTAATATTGATTTTTATCAATGCTGGAATAGAAAATGAAAACAAAATCTCATACAAAAACTTCTACCCATGCATTAAAAACTGTATGCAATAAATTAAATATAAATTCTACCTTAGGGTTCTGGTAGGAAATCTTTCTAGCTTTGCTGTCATGATTTATGGATGTATTCAGAATTCTTTTCATGAAATTATATTCTTTTATTAGATTGTTGACGATTTATTATTTTTCTATGTCTATACGGCAGCAATAATTTAGTAAGATTGGATTAATTAGATCATCATAATCCATTGCTCTTCACAGCCATAGACTTTGATTTAGATAGTCTATGCCCCCCTCAGGAACATCAAGACACATCAAGCATTCTGTGTAGAAGCTGGAACTCACATGGGTGGATCTGAAGACTGAGTTACTTATAAATATGTCATAGAATGTATGTATTTCAATCATTTAATCTTATATATACAGGAAAAGAAAAAAAATCACAGTAGAAGGAATTAGTTTGAGACCATACTTAAAATAATAATATGCAACTCAATATCATTAACACTAATAAAAAATACTTCAAAGCAGAGTTTAAAATAAATTTAGAATAGAAAATAATATTGACCTTAGAATAAATAATGTCATTTTACTTTTATAAAACTGTTTCTGGATAAAAAAAATACTATAGTCATAAGTATAAACAATTTAAGACAAAATTTTAAAATTCCATAACAATTCATTTTCTAATTATTAATCTAGTTATATGTGTACCTTAAAATACATTTAAATATTTAATGAAATATAAAAAAAAGATTGTATAAAACTGACTTTATTTTTCAGTTTGTGGGAAAGAAAGACAAGTGAAAACACCATACCAAAGAAAACAATCAAAATGAATAATACTATTAGAGAGTGCATGTCTAAAGAAGCACAAAACTCATATAACTGGGTCTAAAATTACCAATTAAGAAATGTATTTTTTTTTAATTTTAAGTGCAGACAATAAAACATGTGAGTATATTCTCATCACTAAAAACATGGCTTACCAAATATCTAGTGTAAAACAGATATTTTAATATTTATCCCAACTTATGAAATGAGATAGAGATTTTTTTTTTAAAATTTTTTAGCTGAGCCATCCTGCCACCTGTTGGCAGCTTAGCAGCAGCTCAGCTCAGGCTGGTCATCGAACTGCTGTTGCTCAGAGCTCAGCTCGCACTCTTGAGTGAGATCTTTACCAACTGAGCCACTCGGTTGGCCAGAGAATGTTTTTTAGGGTTGTTGAATCTATGCTTAGAATTCCCATTTTCCACCTATGAAACAACCATGCTAACCATTCGGTCTTGCATAAGCATGTGTGTGTGTGTGTGTGTGTGTGTGTGTGTGTGTGTGTGTGTGTGTGTGTGTAGGTTAATATGAGTGTGTGTTTCTGCATTATAGCAAGGTTTATTGTTTAAAATACTGTTTTGCTTCAATTAGGTTCAAGTTCCAACAATAGTTGAGGTAATCATAATGTTACCTCAAACATGACAAATATACATTTATCATAAATAAAAGGGTTATTCTTCTGTACTTTAGGAATTTGAGAATTGAAATAAATTCATAATTTCAGAACAACATTGATTGTTTCCTTCAGAGTCTGAGCCACATAGGGTTAAAGAGCTCTTACTTCCCTTTATTACAATAAAAACAACAGGACATACTAGAGTTATTTCTGCTTTTCATAGTGAGAAAGCTTGAAGTGATAAGGAGAATATTTAGGAACTGTGGTATATTGACCTATTTTATGGCAATTTCACACTTGGTAGGCATCAAAGTCTACATCTGGGCCTCAGGTTCAGGACTTGAGTGGAACTGGAAACACGTGGGTATGAATTACATCCTGTTTTCTGAAACCCAAATAAAAATGTAGCCCTACTGACAAGCTATTCAAGAATTTTAGCAAGGGATGGACCTTAGAAATCACCTAATGTAAGCTTTTCATATAGAGATAAGAAATGGAGAACTAGAGGGGTGAAAATATTTGCTAAAGAGTTATTAGAAGCCAGATGGAAAAACTCATGCTTCCCAACTACCAGTTCAGCTTTGTCTCAGTTTACTATATGGCACCCATCCCTGTTACATACTTTTATCCCTAAAAGGAAATTTTGAAATTGAAATGTCTTATACTGAAAGAATACACTATTGTTATTATTAGAAAATTATCATTTGTATACTTTTTTGTATTGGATACATTTTTGTTGCATAAGAAAATGTATTCATATTCACATTGACATATTATAGTGCCATAATAAGTGAGTGTGTACATCATAATGTTAACATAAATGTTTGTTCCTATAATTTAATAATTCAGAAGTAACAAACATAGAAATTGGGCAAACTATACTTCAATTACTTGGGTGGTAATAAGATGGATAAAAGAGGATAGCTTGCCAAAATCTGATTAGGGCCTTTATTTAGACTTGGACATATGGACTTTGACCTTCTCTTATATTTAGGTTTACACAAAACCATCGAAAAATGAATGGAATAGGGAAACAGTGATCTTTTCAAATAGTAAGGAAAAGAAAAGCTACTGCTGTTGGTTTGTAAAATGCAAAAAAATTAATTTGTTTAACTAAGAGCATTTTGCCAATAGGTGACTACTATAGTGACATGAGTTGTGAAAATTATATTTGAATATTTGATAAGAAAAACTTTATTTAAACTTTTAATGTAGTTGCTACTTCTCTAATATTTTACAAAAACAGAAGCCAGTAGAGGTGCATTTCATCAGTGTTGATGCTTCTCTGAAGAGCTTTTTTATTAAAGGCAAACTCCAAAGTTAACCTTATTAAGAGCACTTAGCAGATTTCATGATACAATTCAATTTTGAACACTCCAGGGAAAACTGGAAGCATTTACATAATTGCTGTTACATAATGCCCCCTTTTTAAAAATAACAAAATGTGAGCATACCATCTTCATCAGTTTGAATAACCGTCTCTTCACTCTCCTTCCTGCCCTCTGGGTTGGTTAGGATCATCTTGAGGCTCACATTTGTATAAGGCGGCAGATGGTTCACAACATGCTGAGGGGCTTTGGGGTCCATGTCCAAACAGTCGGCCTTGCTCTCGTTGTGACCACGGAAGTAATGGTAGCAGATAGTGACATTAAAGGTGTGGCAACGAGTAATGTTGTAACCCAAGGACTCCCAATCCACAGCAATGCGCCTTGCCTGTATCTCAGCAATCTTTAAAGTCTTTGGGGTTCGCATAGGTTCTGAAAAATAAATGGAAGACACACAGATAGCCATCAACTTTACAAATGAATAACCTTGGGAAACATAAAACACTGAGCATGACAAAATTGTGTAAACCAAGGAAATTTGGCAGTCACCTTTTATTCTCATTTTCTTTATTTACTCATGATTTTGTTCTTGAAGGTTTTGCTGAGGGGCTAGGATTTACCAATAGGAAAAGAAGTAAAATGTAAAATGTCCACAATTCATAATATTCAGGAACATGGTGGAAAATAAAATCCTGAAAATGTAGCCACAAAGCCTTTGTAGTAGTTGCTGTTGTTACTGCCAAATCCCCCATCTTTTCTTTTATCATATTGAGCAAGTGAATTAGCCAATATATCAAAATGGATAAGAGTCAACATGTTCTGCTCTATGATTTGTCATGTCACCAAGCTATGCTGTGTACTAATTAGTCTAATTGTACCACTGAACCTCCATTTACAAAAAAATGATGCAGTTATTAATTAACATTTATTACTGCAGTAATGATGTTGTTCATCAAAGCAGAAAAATATCTGAGAAAAATGGCAAGAACACATGTGGATATTCACACTGTCATTTATCCTTCTTGATTCCTTTCTATCTTTTTGTGGAAATTCTCAGGTCTGACAATCCATTCATTGTCACCCAAACTAGGGGGTGAATTTTCATTCAACTGGAAAATGATGGCAGAACTAAGCACTCCAAAGACTGGAGTCCATCCATCACTGCTTCCCAAGTGTATTTTTTCCTCATGCAAGACTAACTTTAATCGTCTAACTTTATCAAAATAATTACTCTATGAAAGTCATGGTCATGGCAAAGTCTACACAATAAACAAAACAATACACGGCAAAACTATAATACATTGACTTGACAAAGAGATTAAAGTCAAGGCCAAGGTCAAGGCTTTGTCAGGGCCTCCCATACCTCCTTCAGATAGTCAATGCTATTATTGCTAAAGGGAAAAATGAAGGAAAATAAGAAATACAAAAAAGTCAAATTTGGTATTTTTATAAGTTTTGATTTTTGAGATGAAAATTTCAGTTACAAAAAAAAAAATAATGAGTATGGTGCACAGATGGCAAACCCAAATTGGGATTTCAGTTCGATGTATTTAATATGTGATGGGAAATACCCTGTGGTGGCCGTTTAATTAAACAAAACCTCAAAACTATAAAAATACATATATGTGTACATGCAAATTAATCTTTGGTGGAATCTAATGCTTAGGTTTTAAATACTGCCTGCCAGTCTTCTGATTGTTCACAGTATCCAGTCTCCTTATTTTATCACTTTTGTTGTCTGTGTTTTACCTTACATATTATAAGTAGGCTGCAAGAAAGATGTGGCTCTCTAACCATTTAAAAAATCTCTTTTTATGTACGAACATTTTGCTAACAGCTCTGTGCTAACATTTTGCTTATCAGGCACAAGACACACTTTTAGTTCAGTCTATTTCAACTGAAAACTGTTGTCAGCACACTGCCCACCAGCTGACCAAGGAATTCAGTTAGATTCATCCTAAGATTCTCATATAAACATAATTTTGCTGACTGCTAGACAACAACCAGGTGCAACTTAGTGGCCATGTTCAAGTTAGGCCATGCTTTGTTCCAAAAGTATCTAGAATGAGAAAGTAAGATTTGCCCCCCCCCCCGCTGCTTCCAGAAATACCTGGAATATATGAATGAAAATCTCCCAACAGCAGTGAAAGCAAACACCAATACACATTTATTCCTCTATTAGTTTTTAGAACTCGTATTTAGGTCACTGTTTTCATACACTCCCTATTTTGAGTCTGACATTTTCCCCCTTTATGAATTTCTCCTTTTCCAAGCATTCACTTTTCCCCATCCATCTTTTCATTTAATCCCACAATTCAGCTTGCATTTGCCTGCATCCTAATACAACTTTAAAATCATACCTAGAGAGCTTATATTCTGAGAAGACAGAGTAGCTCTACGCCTCAATTCCTACAATTCTAAGCGTTTACAAAAGATACATTCACTAAGTATTATGCAAAAAAAGACATAGGATTCTAGTGAGGATTTTGATAGTCTGTATTTAAATGGTGGTTACATTGACAATTACACAAATTATATTAAAAACTCTCATTTAAAAATCAGGAAAGAATAACTTTATAAATTCTATACCTTGTGTGTAAACCATCATCATGATTTTAGTAACTAATGCTTTATGAACTGATATAGATAAACAAGAGTTATGGAAATACATAGTTTTCTAAGAGGCAAAGAATCATTCTACAAAGTCTATATGGTATTTAAAGCCTATATTTTTCTCAATGCTTTGAATAAATGCTGAAAACTATGCTGTTATCACTAAAATAGTGACTTAAAATATAATTTCATTTTCACCTAAGGGCATAATCAGAAACACACACAGGAAGTAAACGCACACACAAACACATATACAGATGTACACACACTTGTATGAATATATGTGTGTATACAGAGGGTACCAGAAAAATGTATACACATTTTATAAAAGAAAAACATATTAAAATTGTAATAATATATACGGATAACGAAAGATGAATACAAATCACATTTGAATTCTGCAATTACAAGAGGTGCTCAAAGCATTTACCATCAGTGTCCAGACACTTCTGATTATAGTGAACTACTGCTTGAGCAACATTAACCAAAATGTCCACTTGTATACATTTTTTGGCACCCCCAGTGTAAACAAAATCTGGTCCTTTCCCATTCTACCCTTCAAATGATAAATCTTAACTCCTCTTATTAAGTGCTCTGTGGACAGATATACAACAAAACTTGCATAAAGCTCTCATTCTTTCATTGTTAATAAATTGTAGGAAAACACTTACTCAATTTTAAAAAAAGCATATGTAATGAGAAATGTATAATCTGGTTTATCTTCCCTGCCAAATGTTGATCAGTCAGGTTTACTAACTTTTCCCATTCAATTTCTTTTTATTTTGAATCCATTTCCTAGTTATTATAGTGGGAAAGACTACATGAAATCAAGATGAAATAAAAAGAAATGACAGAAAATTTACATATCAAATTTATGAGCAGTATTGTATAATTAGCAGGTAAGTAAAGAAGTAACATATCATGGCCCTTACTTAACTGCAAACAGATCCAGCATGGGTTTTATG
This sequence comes from Aselliscus stoliczkanus, assembly GCA_033961575.1. NCBI lineage: Eukaryota > Metazoa > Chordata > Mammalia > Chiroptera > Hipposideridae > Aselliscus > Aselliscus stoliczkanus. The sequence continues at coordinate 126,887,677 of CM066733.1, forward strand.
CCTATAATAATTTATATGTTAAATATTTAGCTCAACTTAGTAGGATAAAAAAAGAACTACTTAATAATTCTATGAAGGTTAAGAACAACAAAAGTAACATGAACAGTCAAAACCTGTTGACTTTGAGGTACTTTTCAACAGCAAGATGATTTAATAAGTGGTTCTAGATAACAGATAATAGGGAATTCAATATTTTAGTACTTGCTAAACAACACGTGACATGACAGGTCAATATCCTTGTCCTTTTGTAGTGATAATCTCCAGTTATTCCAAAAGTATTGTGAAAACAAAAGCTTTAGCCGCTACAAAAGAATGAAGGGCAGGGATCATATTTCCCTAGAATCAGTTTTTAATGATAAAACTTATTATCCAGCTGTCAGTCAGAGAAAAATAGAAGATGTCCCAAAGCTCCTGCCAAGAAAAAAAGGAAGATCTTGTCAGATTCACAAACTAAGAACACTCAAGCATGACAGGAGCTTAGTGCTCTTGGCTGCCTTTCCATCAGAAATCCTAGAAGCTGCCTGCAAAGCACAATTTCCATTCCTTTTATAAAAACAAACATAAGGAAAGTGAATTTTCTGACTGCCAGAGAAAATATTTGTTAGTGGGAAACCACCACAACAAATTAATCAAATTAATAATTGAGATGAAATTTTTGAACAAAGGTAAATTAAAAGAAGTAAAAAGGAAAAAAAAAAAAATCAATATCCCTAAGGGGATGAAAACACTTCAAGTCTTTGGAAGGTATTGTCTTTTACTTTTCGCTATTGAGGCTTTGTATCTTTGTTTTTCTTCTAGTAAGAAATGAGAACAATCACGGTTTTTACACTGTGCAAACTTTCAATTTTATAACATCATTAGACTTGCCAAAAAAAAGATTTCATCTCTGCTCCTGTGGGTCAATTCGAGTTAATGATAAGTTGGTGAGATGACTTGATTAGTACTGTAACATGAGGGAGCCTCAGGTCCAGGAATAATCACAAGCCAACTGTCAGCTCTTTTGGCTTTACGGCTGTGTTGTTGAAATGATATGCTTGGACTCAGGGGACATAGACTGACGGGGGTGCATGGCTCACTCAGCAATCCTACAGTCACAGTAATATTGAGCCAGTACCATCGGAACGATACTAAGCACATAATCAAATTAAACCACAACAAGTCATCTTTCCTGCTCTCAAGAGTCCTACTGAAATTCATCTGATAATTCTAATAAACTCAACATTTGCATCTGCTCTAAAATAATGTCAAGGAAATCAACTGATTTTTAAAGAACAATAATACCCGAGTGACATGACTAAAAGACAAAGACAATTGTTTCCTCAAAAGATAAATCCTACTGAAGGTCTTATCAAGAAACCTGTTTCTCAAACTATGGGCAGTTGAAAATTTGGAGACCCTTTAATGTTTTTCACTTAAATTTTTTTTTACGTAATAATATTAGACTGTGTTGGAAGAAACATGTAATTACAATTGATGATTCCACATTGATTCATCTCTAATATTGCATATCACATTTATGTTTTATAATTTAAATAAAACTTAAAAATAAAATATTCTCTTGTATATACAAATGCCTATACTTGGATGACTATACAAATGCCTAATCAAAATAGAAACAAGAAGAGGCACTTTCTTAAATTATGAAAAAAAGAAGAGAATAATCTACTCCTACTGTATAAATAAGCTTTATTATTAATTTAAAAAATAGCAAAACAATCAGATGCAAAAAATAGAATGACTTGTACATAATGCTAAAAATATAGAAAAAACACTTCATGATGTACAGTATGTAAAAAAAAGATGACTTTAAAGGAGCTGTCGGGGCCGGCCGAGTGGCGCGGCAGTTAAGCGCTGGTTTGGGAAGCCAGCGGCCCCGGTTCGGTCCCACATATGAGGGCCAGTGACACTACCCTCAAAAAAAAAGGAGCTGTATATAGCAATCACAAAACTTGAGAGAGGATTTTTCAATGCCTTCTTTATCCCAAAAAGAAGATAAATGACCTACTTCTTAGGATGTACTAAAAAAATCAATGTAAATATTGTGTATGTCAAGCACAGCCACTGACCCATAGGGTTTGCCTGGAAACTTTTCCTTTCTGAACAATAAAACAAATAATTCTAATATGTTTTAAGGTCAAGAGCTAATGGAGCTAATGGAAATAGAACCAAAGAAACTAATTCTGTGTAGCAGTTACAACAATGGCTCCAATTCTTGACCTCTCCTTCTGTTCACAGGGCTTGCCATGTGACAGGTGACTACAATTCCTCCCACCCAAGAAATGGCATCTATTTCCTTATCCTTTGGTTTTGGGTTTGCCTTGTAATATTGCTTTAGTCAGTTGAGTGAGGCAGAAATTGAAGGCCTGCTAGTTCACTGGCTGTATCTCAAAGACCTTACAGTGCCTGCTTGCTCTTTTTTTTTTTTTGTGCTGAGCCATCCTGCCACCTGTTGGCAGCTCAACAGCAGCTCAGCTCGGGCTGGGCATCGAGCTGCTGTTGCTCAGAGCTCAGCTCGCACTCTTGAGTGAGCTCTTAACCAACTGAGCCACTTGGCCGGCCGTAGCTCCTGCTTGCTCTTATACCTCCACCATCAATTCTAGAATATGAGATACATACAGAGCAGAGCTGAATTGTCCCAGTTGTACCAGCAAAGGTCAGTCTAGATCAGTCAGTACAGTCTACGACTAGGTTTCTGAGCCAGCCAAGGGCATCACAGGTTCCTAGCCCACCATTCCAGAATACATGCTTGCTTTAGACCTCTCATGAGATTTCGTGAATCACAGTTGTTGCTCAATATTTTGATATAATCCCTATTTTTAATCTCCTTATTTGTGAAGTACCTTAATATTTGTGTGACGATTATGTCACTGATCTCTCCATAGATCAATGCTTTACAAATGTTATTTATCTATTAATATATTGTGCTGACCCACCACCTGCTTATTTAGCATTATTTTTGTAATAACAGCAAACATTTATTAAGTGCTTCACCTATGCCAGATACTGTATATGCTTTAAAAAAAACTGACTTTAAATTAATTTGGTTGTGTCTAATTTCCTATATGCTCTAAGAGGCAGGTTCAGTTCTTGCACTACGCTCCCATGATGCTAATATAGTAAATGTTGGATTAATAACTATGAATGATAAGACATGTCAGTGATTTATTCAGAGCTATAATAATTGAGGTAATAGTTTTTTACTACCCTATTCCATTGTTGCAACACAACATTTATTAAAATAGTTTAATTACTTATATCAATATGACTTGATAGTTGTATATAAAAGTGAATCTGCAATACAGTCTAAATTTCTTTACTTTTGAGTGGATAGGTCTGACAGAATAAAAATACATTTATATATGTATTATATAAATCCCTGTAACACTGTTTAGATGCAGAAATAGTACACGTTTTCCTCAACTACATAACTCCCTTGTAGACATCTTACACCTGTAGTTGAATATGTCAGTCTATTCAAATCAGAAAAACTATTATAAAGTATATTTAGTTAATGAAATGTTAAGATGGTCCATTTCAAGTGAGACTATCTTATGACATAACTTCCTGCCTTCCCCAACCTCCCACAAAAAAACACAGCAACCGAATTATGATCTTTCAAGCATGTATGGCTCATTTTGCTCTTTACAAAGGTTATGATTTTAATACATCATCCTAGGTCTTGATTTCATTCCTTCTGGAAATGTATTAAGTAACATAATTTGCTTTTGGTCACACTTCTTAAGAAAGAAAAGTAGTTCTAAATCATAATAGAAAAAAAGCTATAGTATACAAACTCCAAAAGTGATAATGGCCATTGACATACTTTCAAATGCATTTTATTTCATTTCATAAAATGCAAGTGTCTGGTAACATGCTTGCTTCAGGGGAGTGGAAAGATAAGGATGGCCAGGTTCATGATTACTTGTCTATTTCCTTTTCTGAAGCCACCATTTATTCAATGCTTTCATGCATGATTAACAGCTCGCAGATCCTTCACATGTAATCAATAGTTGTGCAGTTTTATATTAGGTTTAGAGATTAGACAGCCTTGATTATAAATTTTATTGATTTGTACAGCTTAGCTGCAGAAACCCTGTACATGTTTCAGAGATTAAATTAAAAGGAGATATATGGCCTACACACACTAGAAATGCCAGTCTGATTATAAGGTGTGACCTCCTTGTACTCAGTCCTCTAGATGAATAAAACCTATCTAGCAGATGAAAACATGAATCAGCATGTCAACAAGCATCACACTGAGATAGTAAACACAGTGAAAATGTGACAAAATGCATTACAAAAAGGAAACCTACTAAAACTATAATTAATACAGGAGACTTGAAAGGATTAATTGCTTCAGCTCATTTGTAAATTAGGAAATTGACAGAGATAAGAATGATGAACTCCTTTACTTCTACCTGGAAAATGTGAGCCTCTATTAACACTGAAGATTCATGATCTTTTTTAAGATAAAGGAATGAGGATTTTTTTTTAATTACTTGAAAAATATGATCATTTAAGTTAGTGAATAACCTAGTGACTATAAAATTGATAACTAAATCTATTTATGAATGTTCTCACCTTAGAAACTATAAAAGCAATGTTATATATTTTACATCCAGTATTTTAAGGTCTAAGGATGTCCAGAAAAAAAAATTAATATGCATTCATATACTTATCCAACATTAGGAAGGGGAGTCCTAATGTTCTAGTATGGCTTTCTGAATAGTATTTCACATTTGCTCCTTTGCGTAGTAGCTTTCATTATTCTAATTACGTCCCAGATCTGTATACATTCTACATACGACAACACGTAAGGCAGAAAATAAGTAAAAGGTGATTTATATTGACTTGTGTCCTGAAGAATTAATTCCCTTACCTTTAAAAAGATATTCAACAATTAGGTTTACAGCAAAGACTGCCTTGAACCAGTCTATAGGGTTCTACAATGTTCCAAAACATGTTATTGGCCTTGAAAGAAAATGAAATCCCCTTCAATTACATAAATAAAAAGTAATATACCTATCATTAAGCACATTATGCAAGATATTTGATGAACATATTTTTTATTAAAATCTACTAATATTTTCAAATGATTCCATGAGAAAACATAAAATGATAACAACACATAGAAATGAAAACTTAGAAGATTGCTTTCCTTGTTTCACAAATAAATCCTAGTAAGTCTACATTTTAAAGTATTATGTAGAAGTTTCTAGTTTCTATATATTCACAGAAGAACAGTGAATGACAAGGAGAAAGTATGTAAAAGTATAAAAGCACTGAAGAATATAATTTAAAATGTTGTAAATATTTTGTGGGGTGTCAGATGGTCATACGTCTTGTTAGGGAGACCATTTCATGGATGGAGTAGAGGCTTGATCACTGCACTGTACACCTGAAGCTGATGCTGTATAATATTGTATACCAACTGTAACTGAATATATAGATAGTCACAGGATGTGGATTATACTGTGGAAGGGAGTCAGAGGAAGTGTAATAAATATATATGATATGGGGGGAGGAGTGGGGTGGCGAATTGGGGGAGGGAGGTTGTCATTTTGAGGGGTAAAAAGTATAATTATTGCACTGTGTTGTACACCTGCAATATTGCACTGTGTTGTACACCTGCAACACCATCAATTATCAAATCTATTTAGTACATCATTTCACAAGCTCTACAGTATTTCTGTCCCTCTCTTTAATCCAGAATCTAATTTTCTCTCACCAAAACCATTGGAAAGTCTTGCTTCGAACAGTACTTTCCAGTGCTTTCTTCATGCAAACTTTCTAAAATGCAGTCCTCATTATATAATTTGTCCATTTAAAATATTGTTGAAGGTTTCCTAGGCTAACTAAATACAGTAAAAAAACCCTGTCCTTGAACTCAAGTATCTCCTAATACACAGTACATACTTGCATCTCCTAATACAACTTTGTCTCATATGCTTTTCCCACTGCCCTACACTCTCTAGCCAATCCACTCATCAGACATAAAAGCTACTGCAGACTGCCCCACATGGACTCTTGTTCATTTCATTCCATCCACTTAGAATATCTTCCCCTTGTAGATCTCTGATTGAAGTACTTCATTGTCCAGGTAAAACTAGACTATCTTCCCAGTGAAGGCTTGCCCAGGAAGCCTGACAAAATAATAGGTGATATTTAATTGTCAGAGACTTTTATCTGTACCTTTTTACTAAGGAATTTAATGCATAGTATCTTTCATTCATTTTACGTTTCTCTGTGCATTCAGGTCTCCTATATGACTATACAAACTTGAAAACAGAAACTATGCTGTACATACGAAGGGGGCTAAAAAAATGTATACACATTTTAAGAAAGGAAAAAAACTGTATTAAAATTGTAATATTCAATATATACTGATAACAAACACAAGTCATGTTTGACTTCTGCAACTCCAAGTGGTGCTCAAAGGGGTTCCCATCAGCGGAATTTTTTTTTCTTTCTAAAAATGTGTATACATTTTTTTTGGCACCCTCTATAGAGATAAATAGTACATGTAACATGGAACTTGAACAAATAATGCTCAATAAATAAGTGTTAAAATAATTAATTAGTTAATATGTAGCTAATTTTTAAAACACAGAATGAGTTCCTAAGTCAGTTCCTACTGGAACAATCAACTTAGACAAATATTTAGCAAGTAAATACAAATAGGCCAGACCAGTTGCTTTGGATAAAAAAATAAATGACATGATTCCTCCATGTGCACAACTCACAATAAGGTGAATGCACAGGCCCACATGCAGGTAAATTATACTTTAATGTGGTAAAAATACAGCACTCTCAGACCAAAGGGACAAATGAAATTCAAAAACTCTTGTAACAGGAACAATAAGTTGTTTCACCATACTAGCTCTAATTAAGCTCTTTTCCAAAGGATCACAAGGTATTTTCATTGTGAAGGGAGTGGAGATGAAGCACTTTCAGAAACAACAGAGTTGCAGGAAATCCTCACCACCATTTTGGATAGAAAATGAGAGCTTCCACCCATATTTACAGTATTTCTCTATCACTATATTCATTCATGCCAGGAAGAATAAAGGGTGCATGAGGAAGGTAAATGCTTTTGATATTAACCTCCAGATAGATCTCTCTCTTAAGTCCAGGTTCATATATACAAATTGCCTACCTAACATCTCAACTTCGTTGGCTAATGGGTATCTCAAATAAAAATCTTCAAAATGGAACAAATGTATTTTATAGCCTTTTCCTACAGCAGCCTCCCCAATCTCAGTAAAATTAACTCCATTCATCCAGTTACTCAGGCCAAAACTTTGGAGTCATCCTGAGGCTTTCCTTCATCTTAGACCTCACATCCAACTTCCTCATCCATTCCGTCCATTCTCTGTGCAACATAAGATCAAAATCTGATCACTTATCCCTACTTCAACCATGGCTATTTCTTTGATCTTAGCCTCTATTGATCATCTGGGGCTGCAATTAGTTAAATTGTCTCCAAATTAAACTGAACCCCTGCTTCCTCTTTTCCCCTCTTTCACAGATGTCAGGGGGGACCTGAAAACCTCTCCAAGTAATGCTCACCTAAGTCAGAGTGAGAGTGAAAGTCATCACAATGGGTTTCTCAGCCCTGCACACTGTACTACCCACCTCTCACCTCACTCTGCCTGGCCTCATTTCCCATTACTCTCAGCTTCACTCCCTCCACTCAAATATGGAAGTCAAAGTCTTGCCTCAGGCAGGGCCTTTGTACTTGATCTTCTCTTTGCTTAGAATGTCTCTCAGATGTTCCCTCTCCTGCTATGGAGCTTTGTTCAAATGACACCTTTTTAGTGAAGCCTTCCTTGATCATTCCATTTAAATGCCGGTATCAGTTCATTTTCTTCATTTTTCTTCCTAGCATGATTGCCATCTAATATCATTGGTATTTTACTTATTTGTCTTTATTATTTCTGTCTTCTTATACTCAAATGCTTGGTTTATATTGTTCAATAAATATCTGTATTCACAAATGAATGAATGCATATTTGAATAATGAACTGTTGTGTTTCTGCAGCCTGGGAGTTCCTGGCACATAATGAATGAGTTACAAATTTTTGGTGACTGAAGGTTATATTTTTTTAACAGAAAAGCCTCCATTAATATTCTATGTCTGAATTTAGTGATAAAATAAAATTAAATGACTGACCATACCTATCCTCTAGAAATAGCCATAACATGTTTAATGCTTAAGAAACAAAGTAAAGATTACTCAAGTTAAAAATAAACAAACAAAAAATGTCAAATTACTTGGAGAAATTAATGAAAAGGAAACAAAAAGGTTATTTTAGATATTTGAAAACCTAAGGTGGAAAATCTTTGATAGGAGAAGTATACACTTAATGTTAGAAATTTGAAATTTAAAATTTAAAGTTTTTATCTATTGTGAATATCAGGCTAGATTAATGACATTCATTTTAACTGCCTTTTATTGTTTTTTGATCTTTGAAGTATTTTCTTCTTATTTTCTCAACTGCAGAGCAGGTTTCTCCAGGACAAAGAACATGGTTACTACTTCACTTACTTCTGATTCAGTGCTAAGCAGAGAGTAAGAAAGTGACGAATATATTAACTTTAAGCAATTTTATCCTGAGTTGTTAGTAAATTTGAGGGCTTTGAATATAAAATATCAAAATAAACCTCATCAAGATAGAGAGGGGAAAAAATCATTGAAGTCAATGGTTGATATTTTCAAAGCATAGGAAGACTTTTGGTATCTTAGATTATTTGATATTCCATCTTAAAAGTCAGATGTTCTGTATAAAACGTTTAATTGATAAACAATTGATTTTATTTTAGGTTACAATGTAGAACAGATGTCATTAAACACATATGAAACTTCTTTTTCATTCACACAGGGACGTAAGAATTTATTCTTTAACTAAAGCCAGCATCAGTACTGTTTACTATGAATTTACTGCCATTCATGCTCTCTGATTTCCAAGGTCAAGTCCTTTTGGGCACTGCTTTGATTTATACTAGCATATTTGTTATAGAGGCCTAGAACAAGTTTCACAAGAATATTTCCTACCCCCTATGTATTTCTACATGTGGTATATGTCTTAAATTACTGACTGTAGGCCCCATAGGAGGGCAGAGACATTTGTTTGTGAAAATATATGTATATGAAATAGGTGAGCAGGCTGTGGAATTGGCATTCTGACTACTTAAGTGCAGTATTTAATTCATATTCATACATATCATTCCCAAATCCATGAAATGGGGGGGTGAAATAATATCTACAAGAATGATATTAAAGATAAAATAAGATACTATATGGTACATTTGATGAATAAAATGTGTCTGTTCATTTTATTATAATTATAGTATATATTAGTGGTCTAGTAGCATTATCACTTACAAGAAGAAAATCCTTAAAAAGTATGGGGAGGGTTCACCCCCCAAACTCCATTACATGTCACCTGTGGCTATTTATCCAGCCTCTATTCCCTATGCAGAAAGTAAAAGCATTCATTTGTAATTCTCAGAATGTCAACTTAAATAATTTTTGAGAAAAACAAAGCATGATTTCTGGATTACTCTGCCCATTTTCTGATCCTTGAAGAATATGTATGCGAGTTACTAGGGAAAATATCTAACTTGAAATAAAACCAGCACTAAAATCTAAGAGAAATCTAATGAACAGAAAACTTTAAAAGGAATAAATACTGCAGCTGAGCATAAAGCTTTTCTGCTAAACCAAATCCCTTGAGTCTACGCACTCATTTTCATATGTGAATGCAAACTCTTTTTCTCTACAAGTGAAGTTTTCCATATATCATAAAACATCAGTACTGAAATTTTCAAGAATTCTTGTTTTGAATGTAAAGCTATTGGGAGTCTGAAAGGTTTTGTTGTTTATTTATCTTCTAATATGAATGACTACTCAAGGACATATCCAGAAACCAAAGGTCATAATCAAACTGTAGCTACTTATAATACTCTAATAAACTCTAATGTTTTCTTAGAACATTTTAGTATGTCTTTTGCAAATGTAAAAAAAAAAAAAATTTGGTAAGTCAAATGACGTGAGCACCTAACAAACGGTACTTTACTATGAATTCTTTAAAATTGGGTTTAATTTAAAAAAATATCCAAGTAGTTAATTTTTTGATTCTTCTGAAATTACAATGATTTGTCTTGAATATAGGACAGTATACGCAGACATCTACTAATGAATCTTCAGAAATAAATCAAATTTAATAATTCATATAACTATATATCAACAGTTAAGATTACTTATCCTTCACTGTCATGTAGGACTTTTGTATTTAAAAATTTTTACACCATAAGTAGAGAGTAGAGGACCTTAATAAAATCATTAAAATGTAGTACTCAAAATTGAAGTTATGTCAGCTCCATCACATTTCCTTTCTTCATTTATACTCGTATACTTTGAGAATGCATTTTTGTAAGCATTTTCTATAGTAAAATATAACTCATTTTTCTGGTTCATGAAGGAATGAAGTACATCAGAAATATATATTTTAAAGACATTTTGAAACACTTTTCTTACAGCATTCACAGTTTGGTAATTGTAACCATTTTGGGACTCCTTTTCCAAACAATCATCCATACTTTCCTGACATCTTAAACACTATATATTGAAAATATTAACTAAAACAATTATTCAAGTTCATCATCATGGCTGTGGTTTTCTATGTCATTCTCCTGGTAAATTTAATATTCTCTAATTTATATATTGGTTAGGTTCTAAGAAAGTCATCTCCTGTCCAAGGAGACTGCATTTTGTGAAGGTAAGAATCATGTCATATTTTTGCATCCATCTTGGATTCAAGCATAATGTCAAACAGTGGATGCTTATTTAAAATCAACCTATTGAATGAAAGAATAAATAACTTCAATAATTTTCAGTAAATGAACACATTAAATCTGTATTATTTCAAACCAACCATCTCATCTTTTTGATTGATGTCCCTTGAGTGAGCAAAAGCATGTATCAGGTCTTCTTCCCCAAAGTAGCACAATGAACAAAATGATGGGGAAATAAGAAGTATTTATTCAATGTCTTTAAACATGAGTTATGTTCAAGTAAAAATATAAATAAAATATCAGGTTTTTAATCAAAAACTGAAACAAAAAATAAGTGTTTAATAGTACATGATGCCTTATACAAGTTACACGAATGTTATTTCATCATAGTTCTTCTTAAAATATAATAAAAATATCTGTTAAATAAATAATACCTGTGGCAATTTGGGAAAGGAGGATTGTCAGGCATCTCCAATGGAAAGCCTGATTCCCTCGTTGTGGCTTTGCATCACTGAATAAGGACTCGCATTGAGAGGCATAATTAAGATGGCACCTCCTGCTGAGCAAGACAGCAATCTCCTTCAAGGGCACATGGCAAAAACCCTACAGCAAGAGGCCCCTATTTTCTCTTCGACAAAATAGTATTCTTTCCATTTATCAATGATCTTATCATTGCAATTTTCTTTCAATTTGACATGGATCTGAAAATAATCTCTCTGATGCTTCACTTGTCACCAAGCCATGCCCAAACCAAACAAAAGTCCTAAATAGGAAGCCCCTCACTCCTTCAGACACATATATTTCAGTCAAAATTAGTTGTTCCTAAGAACATTCATTATTGTTTTAGTGCCAATATTGGGTTTCTTAAAAATTATACTAAGTTTATTGCTTCCTCTATTTGATGTCAAAATGACAAGCTATTTTATTTAGCCATTATAGTGAAAAGAAAGTTACCTCAAATAATTAAATATTGTCAATAACAACAAAAAAAAATGTTTAACTTTTTGAGGTAATGTATTTTCCCGAAAATTTTTTTAAAAGATGATACTGAGACAAGGAGGGGGTTCAGTAAGTTACTGACGGTTCGGACAGAATCCATATATAATTTTGGCAGATTCAAGAACAATAGTTTCAAATTTAATATTTAAAAATCTAGAAAATGGAGCCGGTCAAGTGGCTCAATTGGTTAAAAGCTCGCTCAAGAGTGCGAGCTGAAACAACAGCTCCACCTGGAGCTGGGCTGCGAGCCCCTGCTGCAGTGGGCTGCCATAGGCTACAGTGAGCGGCTGGCAGCCAGCGTGAGCTGCCAATAGCCGCAGTGAGCGACCATCCAGAGGCCGGTGACAGATCTGCCTCATCTGGGAAGAGTGCAATGACAATACCAACATGGGCCAGTGAAGCAACATACTCCGCAACTAGACTGAAGAACAAAAGGACAGCAACTTGTCTGTTCCCCTTCCCCGATTCCCCAACGCTGTTCCCCTCCCGCAATTCCACAATAAAATCTTTAAAAAAAAAAAAAAAAAAAAAGAGTGCGAGCTGAGCTCTGAGCAACAGCAGTTTGATGCCCAGCCCAAGCTGAGCTGCCACTGAGCTGATATATATATATAAAGTTTTCCAAAGAAGGGGATTAAAATTGAGTAGAGCATTTCTAAAAATGTAAAATAGCTACTATATATCAGTAGTTACATTTAATTTATCTTGTTAAGACCATAATTCTTTAACATCAAAGTATCTAAATCCAAATGAACCGCCATATCAGCCTTCTAAATGAACGCCATCCTTCCCTTCCTTGCCCTTTTTCAAGTTTCAGAAGTTTGAAATGTAGAACGAATTATGAATTTCAATGTAATCCAGTTATATTCTTATTGTTACACTATAATTGGGCAGCCTGGCATAAGGACTATGTTGGTCCAGTTGCCTCATCCAACTGATTTTCAAGCTGTTTATGCTATTATTTATGCATGTTAAATTTGTTTTTTTAATTATTATACTTTTTTGTTGTTCGATGGAAATGATTAAAAATGTATCAATGTGTCAGAACTGATTCATCAAAGCATAAAAAACAATGACAAACAAATCCAGGTCCCTAACATAAAAAATGAGCAAGAGTCAAATGTCAAAATATAATGTGAATCTCTTCATGCTAAGACAAGTAGTTATAAAATAACTCTTCCCACCCCCCACCTTGCACTCCCCAAAAAAGTGAAGCAAAACTTCAGCACTTGAAACTTGGATTTTCTTTTATTGGCGATCCATTCATCTCTAAATCCCATTGTACTGTCTGTGATAAAATATTGGCAAATAGTAGCTTACATCTATTGACTCTTTCTCATCATTTTCAAAACTATCTCAGTAACTTCTGTGGTAAACCAAATAAGTTTTCACAGAATGAGAGCAAAATGCTCTCCATGATGAAATTGTTAATTTTAGTCATCAGAGACAAGAAGGGACCAAATGCAGACTTCCAATTGATTCTCCTGGAGGCAAAAGCAAATACACTCTTTGTGAAAGGCTTGTATTGCCACTGAGAAAATTAATAACAAAGAGTATACTCTTAAAAAAAAAAAACCAGTAAAAGCTATTGGCAAAATGTCTACATCAATGAACGCTGTTAGACTGCATAATGTCATCATGGAGGAGCCATAGGATGGAGAAGAGCAATGCCTGTCTCTTGGAAGTAGTTTCATTTAACAGTTGAATAAGCCAGTGACGTGCAGAGGATATGCTATTGATGGATATGTGGAATAACTTGAGGGAACAGTGCTCCATAAATTTTGGTACCAGTCATTCCTGAAACCAGGGCTACATACTGATACAGGAACAAGCAATGGATTCAACACTAGTAGTACACAACTATGTATACAGAGGGGGAAGTTGACGCTTTGAAAAGACAGTTAAATAAACCTCAAATGTCAACTTGGTATTATATTCATTGGGAACAGCTGAGAGTCAAGCATAGTGCTACTGGTCTTGATTCAAGGTTGACAGAAATAAAACTGTGAATATAATCACCTTGTATTTCCCATGTATTGAGTGAAGAAATGGGTAGTGAATAAAAGACTGCCTTGAAATAATGAAGTATGCTGACTATTGAAGGAAAAGGACTTCACATGAGTCTCTAAAATAAAGGATGTGATAAACACCCTTTTTCCTGACACTGATCATGCAATTAAAGACAATTTCAATGATTTCAAGTGGCATGTCTAAAGAACTCATTCTCAGCAATATATTCCATTTATTTTGTAGTTTTAGACCTATCATGTCAGGGCAAAAATATCACCATATTCAATTCTGAGGATAAGAACGATTCCTTAAGATGACTGAATAGCAATACAAATGTCACAATCGCTACAACATTAATCTAATTTAACACATAATGGTTTTCTATATTTTTAGAGAAAATAATGAATGGTGTCCCATTGGAAGGTATATTTAAAAATTGTATCCAATGCTGCAAAAACTTGTGAAAAAATAATTTCTAGTCCTGAATTTAAAAATAAGAGTATATTAAAGTCAATTTGTCATCATGTCCTAATATAAACATTTAACCCTCTAGGATCTAAGTAGGATATGCTTGCTAACTTAGACTCTTGACAGTTTGATAAAAATACTTTCCAATAACATATCAATTCATCGTTTCTGGTTTCAAATTATATCCAAACATCCAGAACTCACAGTCATCAAACACTTGCTAGAGATTGTTCCCACTGACCTATAATTATGAATTAGTGCTTACTAAATTAGAAAAAATAAGGAAAAAAAAAAGATAAATGCAGACTGGATCTAAAACTTAAGGTGTTTCTAAGAATATTCATCTTAAATCAACATACAAGTAACAGCAAAAACAGCAATTAATGACATTTTTCTGACATGAAACAAGTATCACTTAATTTAAATTATAATTTTACTTTTACTTAAAAATTTAATCAGATATTTTTTGGGGGGTGTTAAGTTGTATGAGTTCACTTACATATGGAATCTTAAAAAAACCAAATAACAAACAAAATAGAAACAAACTCATAGATACAAAGACCATTTTGATGGTTGCCAGATGAGAGGAATGTTGGGGGAATGGGTGAAAAGGGGAAGGGAATAAGATGTACAAATTACCAGTTATAAAAACAGTCATAGGAATGGAAAGTACAGCATAAGTAATACAGTCAGCAGTATTGTAAAAACTATGTATGGTGTCAGATGGGTACTAGACTTATCAGAGTGATCACTACTTACGTTACATAAATGTCAAATCACTATGTCACATGTGGTACAACTGAAACTAATATAATATTGTATGTTCACTGTAATTGAATACTAAAAAACATACATTTAAAAAAAATTACCTATAACTGTGTTTCCTAAGTTGCATTATACTCACTTTTGTCATTTGTAGATACCAAAGCTGTGAATAGTACTGACTTGTTGAGTAAAGTTCAAATTCCTTAGTAAAGTATATAATAACATCATTGATCCAAGCTCTGCTTACCTCTTCACTGCCTGTTCATCACTGTCCCCTCTTCATATTTCTGGGATACAATACTATCTATAGTTTTCCATATCCACATGCATTTTGCTTGCGCCTATAATTCTGTTTCTGCATTTTCCTCTGATATAATATACTTCCCTCTCTGATATCCCTGTCCTCATTCAACCATTTTATCTGGCTAACTACTCTTGGCAACCCTTTAATAACACCTAGCTTAGATGTTTCCTAGGAATCCTGGCTGATCTCCTTGCTCTCTAAGGTAACTTTATAATGCTTTCTGAAACTAATGTTACGGAACTTATACTTTTAAGTTCTCAGTTTATATGTTTATCTGTACTACTGGAATGTGAGCATGTCAATTATCTTTTTCATTTTTACATTTCCAGAATCTGGCAGAATATCTAACCCACAGTAGGTATAGCCATAAATGACTTTTCTTTTTTTCTTTTCTTTCTGAGCCATCCCGCCACCTGTTGGCAGGTCAGTGGCAGCTCAGCGTGGGCTGGGCATCGAACTGCTGTTGCTCAGAGCTCAGCTCGCACTCTTGATCAAGCTCTTAACTAACTGAGCCACTCGGTGGGCCCCATAAATGACTTGATTGAATGAATATTCAACTTCACCTGTGAGGATGGAGAAGATGGTGTTGGTGAAGCTTTTATAGCTTTAATAAATTTACTCTTGCTATCACTACTTTCAATATCCATGTTTAAACATGGTGAAATAAATCTTGATGAACCAAACAGTTGGTTATAAGGGATAGCTACAGGTTTGCTTAATAAAGAAACTACTTTTAGAAATTGACTTTAACTTAGCATTCAATCTTTTTATTATGACATTCTTAATTTGTATTTTATTGCAATGATACCAAGTCCTTGATTTCTGTACTTAGTTTGGTTCACACTGAAGATAAATTTAATGAAGAGAATGGGGTAAAACATGCAAAAATAACTGCATTCAAGACTAGTATATATGATAGTTAGTTGAGGTGTATATTATAACTTCCTTGGATGAAAATACATTAAAAAGAAAACCATGGTATTGAAGAATTAGTACTTTTATGTTAATATGAGATCTTGGCATTAAATTTTGACAGAGAACATACTTTAGTAAATTAAAATGATTTTTTTTTTATTGGCATAGCAAAGGGAAAACATTTGCTTATGGAAAATGTGGTACACTAGAAGCATATGATAGTGTCAACACAAAAAATAAGTATATCACAGTTCACAAGCTCTGGGAGACTTCTTGACAGGTTATCTGGGCTGGTAATTCCCTAGCCATGGCAAGATCATTTTCAAAACACAGCAGACAAATGCTTCCGCATACTTAAAAAATACCTCTAGGAGAAGAGGAGTCATAATCTCCCTTAATAATTTACTAAGCCTCTTTTAAACATGGTATCTAAATATAAGTTTTAGCACATAGTGTTCAGATGCTATATTCCTTTGTTTTCACTTGAGTGAATTACAATAGTTTAATTCACTGGGCAAATGCAGTTTCATTTCTTACAAGGAACTCAAACTCATGTCAGTAACTGAACTTATCATGTTTTGTTTTGTTTTTAACTTTATTATTATTATTATTTTAGTTACAGATGTACAAAACAATGCAATAGTTATTTTTTTCACCCCTTACAAAGTGACTTCCTCCTCCCCCTCCCCGGCCCCCTACCCTCGATATCATACATATCTATTACAATTCCATTGACTCCATCCCCACACTATATTCCACATCCCATGACTAGATATGTGTTAAATTATAGTCAACATCTAATATTAATCAGCGGCAGCTTCAGATGTACAGTGCAGTTGTAAGGGCACTACACCATCCATGAAATGGTCTCCCTAAAAGGACAGCATGTTCTTTCCTATCTCCCTTTCTTAAACAATTTCTTCCTCATACAGTTACTCACCGACTTGCTCAAACCCGAAAGTCACCGGGACATAATTGGTTTTCCCCCTCTTCCATACATTTGAAAAATCAAGGCACGAATCTTCACACCATCCAAATCTGATTAGGGTAAGAAAATAGCCTCCTAACAAATCTCCTTACTTCCTGACTTCTCTCTGCCTTTCCCTTGTTTCTAATTAAACAGAAAAATCCTCTCAGTACAATAGTTACTACACAAAGGTAGACAAAAAAATGTATCTGTGGTGTTGTTCCATTTAACTACACCCAAGTACAATACACACATGTACACACAGGAGAAAATATTTTTCCATCAATAAAATGGGAATATTAATACCTACCTTATAATAGCTCTCAAAGTTGATATATGATTATGACATAGAATCATATGAAAAGGGTTTAAAAAATATATGTCTAAAAGTATATTTATTGGTTTTGAACTTAGAATTAAAAATCTGTATGTTTGCATACTCTTATATTGAATAAGTGTTACCTTAAAGATACTATAGATGGGAAATAATGAAATTTCCTCTGCAATGCATAGCCTTTTTGACTGTTCTATCTTTAATGCATACTAGTCACAAACTTAAAATTGAATTTTTTATTGCTAAACCAAATAAACAGAATAGTATACAGTCATAAGTAATTGATTAGGTAATACGGTTGAAAGGAGTGAAATATTTTAGTTGTAGAGACTTTCCTGCTTTAGAAGGAAGAATCTCTAATTAATAAGTCTGACTGTATTAGCTATAGAAATAGGTCACTCCCAAAGATCACATTTAATAATCTGCTACACTTACATTCTGCAGCTTTCTGTATTTAACTCTCCAGCCTAATTTATTTATATCAATTAAGATACACAACTTTTTTTTAAAAAGTCCAGTTTTCAGAATAAAAGCATTCATATTGAACTAAACATTCTTAAATTTTCAAAATTAAGCTATTTATATTATCTGTGATTCAGTATATATGATCCAAGAGCCAGAAAATTCACAAACTCCACACAGAGACTGCCTCAGTATGGAAAGCAGTGGCGATCAAGCATCATCCAAAGGTTGTTTTTGATTACAACATCATTAGCCAACAACAATGACTTTAATAAATAATAGTCATAATGACCCGCAATTCAAAATAATTCCATTTATTCTTCTATCCATCGGGCTTTCCAGTAAAGATATCTATGACTTGATTTGCATCAAAAAGCAATAAATTGAGGTCACCATGGGCTTGAATTGTGGTGTGTCTATATTGCATAAAAACCATGGCACTAGTGTGGGCTATCCCGTCCCAATTCTGGAAGAAACTATGCATGAGAAGTAAAACAAAACAAACAGTTCTGCTGTAAATAAAACTTTGGTATATAAGTTGGTATGTAGATATGTTTTTTTTCTAATATGGAGACTTCTTTTGATTAATAAAGATACAGAATTCAGAAAAGCAAGAAGAAAGCTGAATTACACATCACTTATTATCTTATATTAATAATAAAGCTTGAAAAGTTTCCCCCCTATTTCCTTTTAGCCATTTTCACGCAGTAAAAAGGCAGCCAAAAGCATGGAATGGACTCTTTTGATTTTTATGTTTATAATGACCTTCTTTGAATAGTTTTTTAAGACACTTTTTCTTTCAGCTGTGTTCTTAATCTTTCTTTGCCAGTTTTTACTATGATAAATTAAATGATGACATTGGCAAAACTTCTCCAGCTCCTCTGCTAAATCATTAACAGATTTAATATCATCAGTCCTAAAATTGATCCTGAGGGCACCCCCTATTAACCTCTTTCCACTTGAGAAATCAGCCACTTATTTCTGGGCATGTTTTCTATCTGTTCTACAGTTTTAAATCTGAGAAGGACATTTTCCTGTGACTCCATGGTCATCAGCTTTCTTTCGCTTTGTCTTGTAAAACACTTATCAGAAGTTCTGAACCACAGTTTCATTACCTCCCATACATAACTTTAACCAATCCTCTTCATTTATTGGATTTCTCTCAGAAGGGATTCTATCTAGTCTTGAAACACTATTTAAATGCTCTAATAGTACAATTCAGCTGCTTTGAAAAAGCCAGGCAAGCAAATTATAGTGACATGAGTAAATTTAAATTTCACCCATCTGCTAGACTGATGCATAATCTATTAATTAAGTGAAATCTACTATGGTAGTAAATCATACTTATATGGGCTTGATTCTCTCCGGTAATAAACCTTAAAAAATAAAAAGAAACTTAAAAAAAAATTTAGCATGAAAATATAACAAAAAAAATTACAAGTCATGAATCTGTTAAAAAAAAAACAAACTTTTCATTTCTATTCCTTTAAATTAAATTTTCAAAGATCAAAATGACATTGTTTTAGATGCATTGTTAATTATCAATTTTATTTTCCTAATAAAGAATTTAAAGTCTTTTAAAACATAAAAGGTTTAGAATATTTACCTTACCTTTTTGGTGAAAAAAACATTACATAAACTTCTTAGATATATTGAAAATCTCCAATATACCTAAGTATATTGGCACAATAGTGCCTTGAAAATATTTTTTCAAAAGATTTATTTCAAATAGTGCTGCTGATTTTGGCAGTTACTTCCAGGAACAAGCTAAAGCTGTCTATGAGAAAATCATAGCTAGAAAATTAAATTTACTCAAGGACCAAATTGACTTTAATCTCAAAAAAGAAAGACTTCCATTTCACATAGGTTTCTCAATCATAATATTTTCCTGTTTCCACATTAATTTCACAGCACCGTGATGCACTTAAATATAATGGAAAATCAGTAACTACAATGCTCATGAGAATAACTTCTAACATATTTATGCTAGATATTCTCTACCTTCAATTGAACTGATGGATGTTTTTCAAAATTTAATTAATGACAGAATATAATAAGCAATAACTGTAGACCAGGTCTGACAATTAAGTTCGCAATCTCATCCTAGAAAAAGTGCTACATATCACACTGTTGAATATCACTGCAGTCACCTTCAAAGTACTCCCCTTGGGAAACTATGCACCAATGCGAGTACCTAGTCCACCCTTCAGCAATTTTGGAACTCTTTTTGTAGAATGGCCATCAGAGGTGTTGTCCTGTTACCTTTGATGGCTTCAATGTCATCAAAATGTCTTTCTTTCAATATTTCCTTTATCTTTGGGTAAAGAAAGAAGCCAGTGGGGGCAAGATCAGGTGAGTAGGGTGGGTGTTCCAATACAGTTATTTGTTTACTTGCTAAAAACTCCTTCACTGACAGTGTCATGTGACCTGGTGCATTGTTGTATTTTAAGAGCTATGAATTGTTGGCAAAAAGATCAGGTTGTTTTCTTTTCTTTTCTTTTTCTTTTTCTTTTTTTTTTTAAGGGCAGTGTTACTGGCCTTCATATGTGGGACTGAACTGGGGCCGCTGGCTTTCCAAGCCAGCACTTAACCACCGCACCACTCGGCCAGCCCAGATTGTTTTCATCGAACTTTTTCACGCAACTTTTTTAAGCACTTACAAATAGTAAACTTGGTTAACTATTTGTCCAGTTGGTACAAATGCATAACAAATGCATACTTCCCTCTGGTATCAAAAATGGTTAGCAAAAGCATTGCAACAAGTACGCGAACTTTAATTGTCAGATCTTGTAAGTGCTTTACATGTCATTTCCTTTAATTCAAACCACAACAATATGAAATTGTTTCTACTGTTATCACCATGCTAGAAATAAGTTTAATGTTTTGCCCAAGGGAACAGGAGTACAAAAATCTGACTATTCCAAATTATAATCCAATGAAATATGAAAAATGTTGTAACAAAATAAATGTTCTGACCTCATTTACCAGAGAATTTTCAGTTTTGTAATGATTTGTTCTCATTATACAATTTTAGACAATCTTACTTTCAAGTATGACTACCATTAATTTTGTCACATACCAATTCTAGTCCTTTTCTATGCAAATCTCTTCTCATTATGCGGTTAAAACAGGTTATATTCCCAATAATGGTTGTGGTATTTTGCACTTAATATTAAGGAATATTTAAAAATATTCTTAAAGATCTTTCATGTGGGAGATTTTTTAAAAATAACAATTCCCCAGCTTGGAAACTTCTGAGCTATTTCCAACTTAAAACAAGAGTATAATTGAATATAAATCTTTATCTCAATTTCAGGTTATTTCTTTTGAATACAGTAATTGCAGTCTTTGAAATTTATCAAAAAGACACTGGATACGGTTCGGTCCCACATATGAGGGCCACTGACACTGCCCTCAAAAAAAAAACAAAAAAAACAAAACAAAGACACTGGATAAACATTGCCTGCTGGGTGGAGTGGAACTTTTTTTAAGGCTAATGTATTACCAAACTCATAGCCTAGAAAAGAGGTAAGAGTGGAGGGTATGCTAATGGTTGGATTCTATGGATGTAAAGCTTGTGGATAAGTTATTCATTAATTAAATAGTTCCTATAATCAAGGCAGAAAAATATAATATCCTTTCTTACACAAGAAAAAAGGTGAAAATTAAAAGATCAGGTTTGTTATAGAATAACTTAGATGACAGATATCAAAACCTGCCCTTCTATCATGAAATGAGACATCTCTGAACACCTAAGAGACATAGTTAAATGACTGATGGCCTCGAATTAGCAAAAATTCTATTGGTTCATTTTTTTAGACATGACTTAGAAAGCAAAATTAGTTTAATTTTTTTTTTTTTGAAAAAGGGTTGAACACATACTTGATTGAAATTATTAACATAGGGAATGTAATACTAAAGCAAAATTATGACACACTTTAATACAATTATAATAATTTTATGACTGAAAATAAGACTTTTCATTATTAGGAAAAAAGGAATATAGTACAACATATATTTCCCCCCAAAACAATCTCTCTCTGTATATTAGTTGGACAAGTTAACAACTTTAAAAGTGTGTTACAGAACAATATAAAGTATTAACTGATTAAGGAACATTTTTCTCCTTTCAGAGGAAAAACTCCATTCCATTTTTCTTCAACAGAATTGGAAGAGAAATAAAAATGTGCTAAAGAATAGTTATTGGAATAGGTTTTTATCAATCAATCAAAATTATTTATTGAAAAATAATTATTGTCCAGCAATAAATAAGATACTTGAGAAGAATCATACTTATGTTGAAGTACATTACAAAATAGTTGTGAAACTATTACTTTGTAAAATAAAAACAAAAATTAAAAAGCATGACTTGAAAAAATATATGATAGTATTATAAATAAGGATTAAGTTATGGTACTGAATATAGCTCAAATTCAGACATTGAGAGTTGACTAGAAGGTAGAAGAGAGGAAATCTCTCAGTTTTAATCAGACAGTATATTTCCCAGTGGGGACTGAGATTTATTTAATACTTCCTTAGTCTGATAGCTGTAACTGATAGAAATGTTAAATGAAGTAACAAATGTTTATTCTTCACAATACAACAATAAAATTAAACTGACAATGCTTGAATGAGCTAATCTGTGTATGCTTGTCTATGTTTTCAAATATTTCTGGTCAAAGTGATTAAACCATGAAAAACAAGAGCATTAAAAAAGATTTTCTTCTGATTCTAGTATAATACTTTTAAGGCTATAAGGAAACAAATGCAAACTTACCTATATTGAAAGTTTTTTCTTGAACTAGAACTATTTTCCATATGGAGCTCAGGTAATTTTTTTAAAAACCTGAAGAAATTCTTCATGACAGCTGCTTCCTTTCCCCCAAATGATTGACATTTTGGACTTTGTGCCTTCCAAATGTTGAGTGAATTTTAAATGTCTTTTTAATGTTGGGGGCTTTTTTTTCCTCCTTCCCCTCCCCAGCAATCAATGTTAATATTACACCACACCTGTTCTGTTAAAGTTTCACTTTTTATGAACTTAGCACTAGACACCTAGAACTGAATTTTGCTTTCTGAGTCATGTCTAAAAAAATGAGCCAATAGAATTTTTGCTAATTTGAGGCCATCAGTCATTTAACTATGTCTCTCAGGTGTTCAGAGATGTCTCATTTCATGATAGAAGGGCAGTTAACACCTGTAAGGTAATTATATCTACCAAATGCTGTTGGCCAGGAATATGAATATATAATTGTTCCTGCCATCTGTTAATTGTTCTATTTGAATCACTTATTTCATCATATACATTTACTTGGTATCTGTATTCTTTTACTAGCCTCTAGAAATGCTACATTAGCTTGTAGCGGTACATCATTAAGATGGAATCTTAAGTCTTTGAGACGAAACATAAACTAAATGGATAAAAATGCATGTGTGTGTATGTGCAGGGGGTAAGGGAGAGAAAATTATTCTAGTGAGAGGGAGACTCAACTAAGAAAGCAAAACAGTTTCAGAGAGAAATAGAAATTAATAGAGAAGGTAAGAGTTGATTAGAACAAAGCTGGAGGACTGAGATGGAATCCTACTTGAAATCCTATAAAATTAAAAAATCACTATGGACCGCTGTCAGAAGGAACTCTCAACAAAAAGGACTGATAAATATTCACATCAAGCAGCTGAAAACCATTCGATGCCCCCCCATGGTTTTGAGCCTTAAAAAGGGCAGCCTCAGGTTCCACAGAGGTATTTAGAACTGCTACAAATGCTTGATATGCATTTTATTTGCAATATTTTAACCACAATAATTGCTATTAACACAGATCCGAAATTTACCAGCTGTGTGACTTTAGGCAAATTTCTTTATTTCTCAGTGCCTGAGTTTCATCATCTATAAATTACAGATCATTGAGGTATAAGGCTTAAGAGAGATTATATGGAGCACTCACATCAGTACCTAGCATTTAGGGAGAGGTCAATCATATTATCTATTATCTATTATTATTATTATTATTATTTTTATGACAATTTTGATATTTGGTAGATATTTGGTAGATATTTGGTAGATATTCGATATCATGTTAATTTGCACTGCAGATAACTTTTTCTACATTTTTTTTGCCAGGTTTATGCAGGCATTTAAACACTTTATTGCTATAGTATAGTGTAGTTAGGTTGAACAGTGGCCCCAAAACAAATACCAACATGTAGAAGTTCAGAATGGGATGTTATTTCGAATAAGGTTCTTTGATGGGGTAAGGATTTCAAAATGAGATCATCCTGAATCAGGGTGGGTCCTAAAGCTAATGATGACTGTCCTTATAAGTAATAAAAAAGGAGAAAATAGAAACAGGGAAGAGGCTATGTGAAGAGGGAAACAGAGACTGGAGGGAGACATCTACAAGCCGAAGCACTACGAGGAATGCCAGGGAGCCACCAGGAGTTGGAGGAGGCAAGGAAGGACTCTTCCCTAAGCCTTCGGAGAGGAGCGTGGCCTTGCTACCACTTTGATTTCGGATTTCTGGCCCCCAGAAGTAAGAGAGTAAATTTCTGCTGTTTCAAGCCACCTAATTTTTGGTAATTTGTTAAGGCAGTCCTGGAAATTAATACATGCGATTAAGAGATGCAGGGCTTGCACTGGTCTTTTCAAGTCTTCCCGCCTCTCCATTTCAATAAGAGTGCCCAAGGATGAGTACTCTTTATTTTTTCAGAGTAGCTGTAGATTTAAAGAAAAATTGCAAATACAGTACAGTTTCCATATAACCCACACCAGTTTCCCCCTATTATTAATATCTTACATTCTTATGGCAACTTTGTCAAAATTAATGTTAATTAATCAATTAATATTGATCCATTATTATTAACTAAACAACTAACTTTATTCAGACTTAGACTTATTTGGCTTTAACCTAATGTCCTCTGTAAGTTCAAGTTTTCCACCCAGGAACCTTCAGTTTTACAGACACCACTTAGTTCCAAAGCACCTTCTCCCCACATGCCCTTCAGTAAGGTTTGTTTCATATGTTTGCAATATATAATAGTTAGATTACAGTAGCATACAGAATAGTTTCACTGCCAAAAAATAAAAAATAAAAAAATCCCTATTCAAACGTCTTCACCAACCCAAAGAACCCACTGATCTCTTAAACTACTGTGATGTTAAAATTATGTATCAACTTGAAGGGTATCTGGGGATGAGATTAACATTTAAACATTGAGCAAACAGATTGCTCTCTATGGGTTGGCCTCATCCAATCAGATGCAGGCCTGGACAGAACAAAGATACTGGACTCTGAACAAGGCAGACTTCACAGCATCCAGTTGCATCAGCTGCATCTCTGCCTCTTCTTGAGTGTCCTGCCCACTGTCCTTTGAACTGAAACTGCACGCACCATTAGCCTTCCCTGTGTCTCGAGCCTGCCAACCTAAACTGTGAATTTTGGACTCACCAGTATCCACACTCAGGCGTGCCAATTCCCTATAATAAATCTCTACCTATAATATATAACAACATCCCATTGGCAGAGTTTCCCTGGAGAACCCTATTACAGTGTCACTACAGTTTTGCCTGTTGCAGAATGTCATACAATTGGAATCTTACAGTATTTAGCTTTTTACCATTTTCATTGAACAATATGCATTTAAGATATCTTCCAGTTTTTTGGTGGTTATGAATGCAGCTGCTATAAGCATTTGAGTGTAAGTTTTTGTATAGATGGAAGTTTTCAAATCAAATAGGTAAGACTACAATATACAAAAATTTTTTTTAAATTTGAAATTCCAAATATTCATTGCTGGTATAAAGAAAAGCAATTAATTTTTTATATTAAAATTGCACTGTGTGACATTTTGGTACTTGCCAGTATTTCCAGGAGACTTTTGGTAGGTTTTGTAGAATTTTCTACATAAACAATCATGTCCTCTGTCTGTGAAAAAGGACAGTTTCGTTTCTTCCTTTACAATCTGTATACAAGTTATTTCTTTTTCTTGGATACTGTACTACTTAGGACTTCTAGTGTGATGTGAAAAAGGACACCTTTACCTTGGACTCAATCATAAGGGAGGAATATTACTTTCACATGCTCACTGCATTCAGTTAAACCTTAGACAATGCCAAGACTCATCTTTGGCTCCTGTTCTTGTCATGGTGCAGATTTTTTTCCTCATTATCACGTTTTAGCATACTATATAATTGGCTTTTTTACTATTCTATTGCTCCCCACAAAGTAGGGATCTATGTTTTGTTCACCAATGTGTCCTACACATCCTGAACAACTTGCTTGCATATATAAGGTATTCAATAAATACTTGCAGAATGAATAAATTTTGGGAGTTCAATATTTACTCTAAGTTGTGGGTATTGCTTACCTAAATTTTTGTACTAAAATATTTCAAGTGAGATGAAATAAATACTTTACTACTAGAAAATTTCAGAAGAAATTTGATGAAGAAAGAGTAAAGGTTGTAGGATTAATAATAATAAGTAACAACTATCTGGACAATGTATTTCTTCAACTTGTGTAGACTACACACCCAACAATATGAAAACAATACACCCCAAATAATCAGTCTGAGCCAAATGTTCATCTAACATGGGAAATTTTATGATTACATCCTGCCATCTGGATTCATTATCTGTGGCAATCACAAGTGTCTGAGACCTCAGTGTGTAGAATGAAGGGAAATCTGCAAAATTATTTCATGAAGGAATAGAATTACAACGTGACCATGAAACTAAACAAAGCTCTGAGTTTCTTTCAGCATATATTCAATAATGTAATGTTATTAAAAACAACATTCATGTCTGATATTAAATACATAGTTTCAATAATATGTCTGATAATGAAAGGTAAAATTTGTTGAGTCTTACAGTATTAACTTCCTAGGGCTACTAAAACAAATTACCACAAACTGGGTGGCTTAAAACAACAGAAATGTGGAATGTCATGGTTTGGGCTAGAACTCTGATGTTAGGGAGTTGGCAGGATGGTTCCTTCCAGAGATTCGGAGGGAAAGATAATCCAGTGCCTCTATCCTAGTGTCTGGTGTCTGTTTGCAATCCTCGTTGTTCCTTCCTTGGTCTGTGGCAGCATAACCACAACCTGTGCCCCTCTTTTCACTTGGCCTTCTTCCCTGTGTACCTGTCCATTTACAGGGATATCAGTGATTGGACTGAGGATCCATCCTACTCCAGTATGAGCTCATCTTAACATACATCTTAATTACTCATACATCTGCTAAAATGCTCTTTCCAAATAAAGTTACATTCTCTGGTACTAGGGCTAGGATTTAAACCTACCTTTTTTTGGTGGGGGAACAGGGGGAGAGTACATATTTAGAGTAGACTTACCATCTGCCAAGCACTGGGCTAATTATTTAATGGATATTAGCTCTTTTAATCCTCACAACATGACATTATGACATAGTACTAGGATTATCATATTATCCAGTTAGGAAACAGAGGTACAGAGAGGTCTACTAAGTTCCCCAAGGCCACACAGGGAAGTCTCTTAGAAGAATGCTAGGGCTGTGGTAAGAGGAACCACTGTGTCAACTTGCATAGAAGCTAGGGCTGAACTATGTTCAGGCAGCTGTGATATGGCGCATGGCCAAGTACATCCTGTTTGCTAAGTACAGCATCTTTCCAAACAGTGTGACATAATGGCCAAGCTCTTGTAGTTTATATTCCTGAACAGCCTTTAAATCACAGAAGTGATTTTTAGAATTCCTTGTTACAAACCAAAGCTCATCTCTGGTCATGAGGCAAGTTGTTAGTGGACTACTAGAAGTGAGAGGACTAATTATTTTAAAATAGTATTTGCTCCTAAAGAAACCCTATTCATTAAACATTTCAACTAGAACATGGATGCAATATCTTGGCTTCCTTATGAGTTAGGATTTTATTTAGCTGAATAAGCTCACTTTCTTGATGCAGGGTCAAATATGTCTTTGATGAAACTAAATAGACTCGATATGTAAAGTAAACTTTGCAAACTCAAACTAAATATCTGACTGAGCAGAACACTGGCATAACTGAGATAATTTGTAAATGGTACCTCACAACATTTCGGTTTACTTCACTCAAACTGAACTCTCTGCTGGTAAACATTGTGAGCATTAGGTGAATTCTCTTAGCAAATCAGTACTAAAACAACAATTTCCAACTCTTCTTCCTTTAAAGTTCTGGATCATCTTAATAAGACATTATTCTGCCTTTGCAACATAAACTATTAAAATAAGTTTTTTTTTTCAACTACATTAGTTATCTACATGAATCAAGATTTTCCTTATACCATGAAACCAAAACAAATTGGAACAAATCAACTGGATGTTGAGGCCAGTAAGATGGCAGCTGACATTCAAAACCAACCAAGTTCAATTTTTGCCTTTACCAAAATACTCTTGTTTTCCCTGACTGGCTTATAAGGGAAGTTTATAAACTTCTGAAATAAATACTATATGTTTATAAAAGTATTTGTTTGGTTTTCACATTGATTTCATTTTAAAAAATGACTTTCCATGCAGAAGAATCACTGACATACTACAATATATAAGGACCAACATCCATAGTTGGCACAGCAAGCCAAAAAGGTTATCTCTATTTGTCTTCCCAACTTCATCATTACTTACTCTCATCCCATCCTCCAGCCACAGTGTGTATGCAAGTGTAGGCACCATCTTTCACACTAAAAGGTCCTCTCCCCATCCCTCTACCCCCAAGTTACCGAAAGGACTCCTATCCCTCAAGTCCCAGGTGAAAAGGTCTCCTTCTCAGTGGACACATGCCCAGCAATCACCTCCCAACCAGGACTTCCTAGTACTCCAAGCAAACATCATTTCAAAACTTCATGGTTAAGTGGTCTCCCTAATAAGGCATGTGCCCATCTGACACCCTACAAAATCTTTACAACATTATTGATTGTATTCCCCAAACTGTCTTTCATCCTTGTGGTAATATTGTAGTTATCAATTTGTATTTTCTAATACCCTCCCTTCTCCCTCATCCCTATCCCTATCCTTCTTCCATCAAGCAACCTTCAGTTTTTCCTCTATATCTCTGAGACGATTTCGATTACTTTGCTCATTTATTCAGTACTTTAGATTCCACATGTAAGTGAGATCATTGGTATGCCTGACACTGCACTGTACAACTAAAGCTGAATAATATTGTATGTCAAATGTATATATATATAGTCACAGGATATGGAATACAGCAAAGGGAATAGAGTCAATGGAATTGTAATAGATATATACAATATCAGAGGAACAATAGATTGGGAGAGGGGTATTATCACTTTGTGAGGGGTAAAATGTCTAACTATTACATTGTTTTGTACACCTGAAACTAACAACAACAAAAAAAGAGGTATGACACAGATAGTGATAATGTCTTCTCCACTGTATTGTTTTATTCACCTGTGCTTCCTTCCATCCATAATATAATAAATGTACAATAATTTGGAAAAAAATAATTCATGGTGAACTCTTTAAGACCAACCTCTGCCTCCTATGTTTTACAAATGAGGGCATGTGTGTGACCCCAGGAGACAGGAGAAACCACTCGTTAACTATAGACAAACTTCCCTGAATTCCAAAGAACTGGGGGAGAATTACACTAAAATGCAAAATTTACATGAATTTTTAAGATATAGCAAAATCTTCCCAAAGAATTGTCCTGTTGGAAAGGAGGCAATCAGGCTACACCTACATGTCTCCCAGGGGGAGCAGTACTTCTTTCTTTCTTAAGGCTAGAGTTCTCTGATGAGAAAGTGTGACAGGTAAGTGACTTTCATATATTCACAAGCTCGTATACTTGTAAACTACTAGAAGATGCGCATGGAATGGATGGCAAACGGGAGCTAAATAAAAAAAAATGATGTCAACCAATACTTCAATGTATTGCAAAAGGAATTCTTTCTATCAAAGATGTTATGAGTGTCCTTTCTGAAAAGTGAGGCTAAAGGGGGCCTATTGATTTATTTAATCAGGAAATATTTCCACTAAATTGGCTTGTATGAAAAAACTGTGTCTTGCCTGATTGCACTAATCTATTGGTTCCATGTTATACTAATAGTTCCCCCCCCACCCCATTTGATCTCCATTTAGCTTTGATCACCACAAATTAAGTATTTGCCTAATTTAAGTTGACTCTGAGCTGATACCCTTTTTTGTTCCATTCATACAAGTAGTTTCACAGTACGTTAAGTACAGAAATTAATAAATGTTTTTGCTAAGTTAAACTGAAGGAAATAAGAAATGCCATCACTTTTCTGAGATATAAGCATCAAGACAACAGTAGAGTAATCTATCACTGCTAACAAAAACAGTGTATACACATAAATATAAAAACATAATGGCATAGTCAACCCATTCACAAGTTGAACATCATTACCTCATTACCTTCCAAACAATATCAAACTAATATTTAGGGAAAAAATTAAGGTCATGAATTTTATTAGGCATGTCTCTGTTCCCATTTTGTATACACTTTATTGTCATTTCACGACTGGATGTCATCATGTCAGTTGAGAACATTAATCTTGCTTAGACTCAAAGGAAAAAAAAAAGTCATCCTAGGAAAGCAATGAAGCATTTCTCAGTATCTTTTATGTTTAAAGGCTGCTTGAGCATCATCAGATAATGTTACATTCAGAAAATCATCTTACCAGTTATGAATGTATTGCTGGACAAGAAGATTTAAGGAAATGGTAAGAGCTAAGATATGAAATATTTTGTCTAAATCGTAGAACATTTTCAGATGACAATAATGCAGAAGTTAAATAATTTCTTAGGTCAAAAGATTAAGACATCTTAATGGGGAATATAATTTGTTCTAATTTTCTAGCTATAAATTTTCTAGATCATATTTTTAAATTCAATTTTCTCACTTAGCTAGAATACCAAATCTATTTCTGCAAACACTATATTTATTTCTAAAGATGTGTTCTGAATAATAACATTTATAATGTACAAATTGACTTGCTTTTCTTTGAAGCAAGAACAATACTTTGTTCCCATGACATATATGAATGTCAAAATATACAGCCAGTGTCCCATCTCAGTGAATGGGACCATGAACCACTGAGTTACCTGGACACCTAGGAGCCTGGCTCACCTTATTTCATATTCCTCTCTCATCAACTCCTATCAATTTTTCCTTTCCTGTGTTTTGAATCTGTGCAATTCTCTTATCTATACATTAATCCGACATAATGAGATAAAGTAGGCATTATGAGGTAAAATGTTTTTATTTAGGAAATGCTGGATTAAAAAAATTGTGTAAGGTTATTTCCTGAATGAGTATTTGAGAATTGAACATGGTTATTGTCACTGAAACTCTCTAAACCATATTTACAAAATTCATCTGGCAACTACCTTCAATGCCTGGGGACTATGTGAACAAACAATGAACTATTCTCCCAAACAATGAACTATTCTCCCACAATCAAAGGATAGCATTGGTAGGAAAGTATATGAGAATGGGGAAATTTTATCTCTAACTTAAATAACCAAGACTCTAGAAACAGGCACATTAACAAATACAGAAACACTTGATAACAAACATAATCAAACAACTAAATAATTGAATTACATATTCAGAAACATGGTTTGAAAGCTACAAGGTTCTGGGGTTAGCTCCTCTACTCCAGAATTATAAAATTTGCTGTCACATGAGAGAGCAATTATTGTTTCCTGTCTTACGATTTCCATCCACTTCACATCCTCATGGGGTTGTAAATGCCTGCTTTCTGCACCTCTCCACAAACACCCTGTGCACTAGTTGTTGTTTGTTTTTTTTCTTTCTTTCTTTCTTTCTTTCTTTCTTTCTTTCTTTCTTTCTTTCTTTCTTTCTTTCTTCCATTTTAAGAGGAGAGAATTGAGGGGAAGGTGGTACACTGAAAAGAAAAGCGAATTCCCAAAGAAACAGTAAAAATCAGAACTGAAATAATATACTGCAGATTGTGCAGGGCCAGAGTTTTGAGCATTCAGTTCATGCTAGGGCTTTCTTTCAAAGTGACTGGAAGATAAAGCAGCCATTGTGACCTTGGCAATCGTCCAAATCTCAGCTGCGTGTTGCTTGCAAAACTACTTCTGTGGCAGCAAAACATGGGTGATCAGGTAGGGGCTGAGCCAAGGACACATGACCTAATAAAAATCTATAGGGAGCCACGTCAGGAGAGGAACCACCACTAAGAATTCTCTTGTCTGCATGTGCTTGTGGAGGAATGGGAGGTGTGCGTTTGGATGCAGGTAGCCTGTTAACTACTGCTCAAAAATAAAATGAGCTCTTTTCTGTGCCCAGGCATCTCAGCATCTCAGTACAGAACAGATATCCAACTCTCACTGCAGTTTTGGCTGAAAATCTTCCAGTGTCTCTCCAGCTAGAAGTGAAATTAGGACACCTGCAGAATAAAATGTCCTCCTTCACGTCAAATGGAGTTGCATAATAGAGCTATTTTTTTTTTTGTCTTTAATGAGGCTGAGTTTTAAAAGGGATATCCCCAAACCACTGTCTCCCAGTTTATAAGAAGGTGTGATTAACTCCATAAGGATTATTTTTTAAACTATTTTTATTTAATAATGTCAAATTAGAGGCAACTAATGCTATGATGGGATTTGAAAGTTGCAAACTGAGTCAATAGTTTTTTATTGCAGTTCTGATCTCTGCACAAAGAAAGATATTATACTAGTTAATAATTGATATATAAAATATTTAAATTATTGCCATTGGTGTACATAAATTATGTCTTCAAAAGCAAATACATTTTTCAAACAAAGAATTATAAATCACTGTACTGATAAACACTCTATAGCTCTAATCAGAGCAATGAAATAAAATATACACTAAAAATATTGTGTAACTTAAAAGGTCAAGTGCAGAAATTGTTACAGGCTATGCATTTCTAAAATAAGAACCAGTGTGATCACTTATAGTTGGTCCTGTGATTTCCTCTTTTTCCAACAAAGGCCCACTCTGGAGAACATTACTAATCTAAAATCTACCTTTATCATAGATCTTTCCCAAATCACAGAGATCACAGCACTATTAAGTGAACAAAATATAAATGATATTAAAAGTACAGCATACTTGATTTTCATTTAGTATATGACTATCAAACTCATTTTATTTTATGCTCCATAAAATATTTCCCACCACACAAAACCTGAGCTACTACAACCCTAAATAAAACAGCAGTCAGTAAAAGCCATTCTTCATGTCATTTTGTAAAGCTGAGATGCCAGATAAACTAGAGGATGGTCATGATTTTTCCCATCAGCCATATTTGAACACCTGGGTATATGAACATCTTCCACTCCAGTAAGAGAGCAACTCTTTAGAGAGACACTCAAAAGCTACTGAGACTGCTTGATGTAATCACATTATCACATTCAGTAAAAAATTGATGTGGAACTGACATATTCTAACAAGGTGTCATTAATGAAAGATTTGATAACAAAGTCGACAATATGCCCTATTCCTGTATTGTGAGTATTGTAATTTCCATTAATTAAATTTCAGAAATCTTTCAGAGAGGTTTTCATTCACTTGAGTTGGTTAATTTTCTGTATCAGCGTGGGTAGGCCCTGTTGTTTGGCAAACACCATTCTAGATGTTGCTGTGAAGGTACTCAGATATGATTAACATTTAATCAATAGACTTTAGTAAAGCAGATTATACTCCATGATGTGGGCAGGGCCTCATCCAACCAGTTGAAGATCTTAAAAGATTGAGAAAGAAATTCTGCCCCCAGACTGCCTGTGGTCTCGACACTGCAATATCAACTCTTGCCAGAATTTCCAGCCTTTCAGAACACCCTGCAAATTTGGGACTTAACTGCTACAATTGCATGAGCCAATTTTTTAAAGCCCCTCTCTCTCTTTCTCTTTCTCCACATGCACATACACACACACACACACACACACACACACACACACACACACTCCAATTTTCTCTTGCTCTGGAGAACACTAATACATTACCAGATTTTGTTTTCTTTAGTCTTAAAAACAAGGCAAGGTATAACCATGATTGATGCATGCTCACAAGCCTATGGGATCGCTGCTGGTCCACCTTCACAGTTCATGGAGCTGCTATTCAACTTCTGCTTGTTAACAAGTTGGAGGGATAGTTGATGGTGACCCAGACCCAGAAGTCTGGTGCTCTTTCCTCTTGTTTTAGACCCTGTGCCAGAGTCCATCTTTCACTTTGGCTTAGGCTCCCAGGTAGTAGCAGCTTCTGTGTCTTAGTAACCTTTTGCTGTTTCTACAACAGAAAAGGCCTTGTTATCAAAGCCACGTGAACCTTGGGGTTTCCTGGAATGTTTTACAGTGCTGTTGCGATCCAGCCTAGGAAGTGAGCTGAGTGGTGAGATGCTGACCTGGCCTGCTGCACCCTCCTACCCTTTCAAAGCAAACACTCTGGATGGAGTTGCATTAAGGGCTGTAGCATTCATTTTCCTTTAGGAACAAGGTCTTCTCATCTAACTCTGCATCCAGGGTGCCCCTGTGATTTCTGAGTCTCTCAGTGCGACTAATCTCAAATGCTGTTGCTTTATAACAGTAAATCCAAGTCTATGAGATGAGGTCTAGGTTTCCCCCCAAGAGTTATAAACCACGTAAAGAGGTTGGCCATTGTTACCGCATGCTCAAAAACAATAGCATCTGGTAGAATTTTACAAAGTCATCATATACATGAATAAATATGGTGTCACTGGATGTACTCTGTGTCTCCCTCCCAAATTCATATTTTGAAGCTCTATCCACCAGCACCTCAGAATGTGGCTATAAAGAGAGACACAGCCTTTCAAGAGGTGAATAAATTAAAATGGGGCCTTTCAGGTGGACCTTGTTCTTAAAAGAAGACTGGTGTCCTTAAAAGAAGAGGAAGTGTGGACATGCAGAGAGGCACCAGGGATGCAAGTGCGTACAGGAAAGGCCATGTGAAAATATAGCA
This sequence comes from Aselliscus stoliczkanus, assembly GCA_033961575.1. Classification (NCBI taxonomy): domain Eukaryota; kingdom Metazoa; phylum Chordata; class Mammalia; order Chiroptera; family Hipposideridae; genus Aselliscus; species Aselliscus stoliczkanus. The sequence continues at coordinate 126,922,646 of CM066733.1, forward strand.
AGAAGACTGCCATCTGCAAGCCAAGGAGAGGCCTCAGAAGAATTCACACCTGGCAACATATTGATCTTGAACTTCTAGTCTCCAGAACAGTGGGAATATCAGCTTTTGCTACCTAAGCCATACAGTTTCTGGTAATTTGTTATGGACACCTTAACTAATACATATGGTATGAAAATATGAGGAAATATTTGAACAGGTGAGACAGATATCACAGACAGAGTTTAAGGTTAATCCCTGTGCCACACAATCTACCCATCAAACACGCATCCCCACTGAGTTCCTGAGATCTGGGATCCAAATGTGTAAAGGAAGGTGCCTAAATCATTGAATAGCATGGCATCCTCAGGCTCTCTCTCTCTCTCTTTTTTTTTTTTTTTTTTTAAGGAAGGTGCCTGAGGATGTATTTTATAAATTGCCACGTAATAAAAACACCTTTGTTTCTTCCTCATATGAATACTGGTACAAATTCATGGCTCACTACTTTTCCTCAAAACATTATAGATGTTGTTGCATTTTCTTTAGTTTTTTACTATTGTAGAATAAATCCATAGTAGTTTTATTGAAAACAAAAAAGAGTTCCTATGATACTTCTTTCTTTTATGCTTTTTTGGACCTGTTTGGAGTTAGACAAAACTTGGAGCAACAGCTAACAAAGACGAGAAATGCTTTGCTCTTTGCCCAACTCCATAGGCCTTTCTGTGATGGCCAGATGCCTTTCTCAAATGGACCACTGGAAGGCTGCACATGGTTAGTGATGTACACGTTTCCTACGCAAGCTCCAGAATCTAGCAGACTATATTCTCGTGAAGCTACACAGCTCTGAGATGGGTCTTACTCCTCTCCAATTGCACAGGGACTGAACGCTCAGAACAGTAGAGTTCCTTAAAAACTAGAAGTGCCTGCATTGTCTTTCACCTGGCCTGTTCCTGTCTTTTTTGCTTATACAACCCCACTTGTGGGAACTATAGTCTGCAAGGTGCACATATCACCGCAGATTCTCTCCTCCATATTTTTATTTTATCTTTTCAGTTACTTTGTTGAATAGATTTTAACCCTGATAGGTATGTACTTGAAAATTAAGTTTACTTTCAAAAGCAAAATGTCTATAATATATGAGGCAACCTTTTATTTTAAGCTAGTTTCAATATAGCTTTTACTTCAGTCTTCAAGGTGAGCTTAGTTAGCTATTTCCGGGTGTTTAGTATAGACAACCCACCAGCTGCTTTCTAAAATCAGTTCCAACAATAGAGATATGGATATATGTGTGGCAAAGCAAGTAGAGTAAAATGATAATGGTAAAATCTAGGCGGTGGGTACACAGGTGTTCACTATAAAATTACTTCAACTGTGGTATTCTTGAAATTTTATGAAAGTAAATATAGTGGAAAAATCCAGGCTTCCTCCCTAATTCTGGCAGTAAGCTGGTCATGTTTTTCATATTGTGAACTGTCATCTTTTTCTGGGTCGTCATAGTTAATGTAGTGGAAAGTTTAAGGATGTTATGTCCAGGGCTGTTTGCCAAACACCATTTAAAATAGAAATCTCAGTATCGCTTAACGTTAGCAAATAGTTATTTACTGAACCCAAACATCATCCAAGATACTCTTTTTAAAGCAATGGGAAGCCTACAATTTAATGAAAAACAGCCAAGGCAATTATGCTAAAAGTTCCGACAAGCTAAAATAATATAGTAATGTAATAATGTAAATTTTAGTAGATCATATGGAATTTTCCAAGAAAAGATTATACATGGATTATGAATTACTTCATAAAGTACCAAGTATTACACAAGAAAGAAAAAATGAGGATCATCCCCAAAACTGGTTTCTCCCACTTTAGATTTTTGTCTTGCCCATATGAAAAAAAAAACACATATTAAATAAGCAACAAATATTTTATTTTCAAAATATATAGCTTTATAAAAATAAAAGCTTATTATTATCAAGGAAAGATGTGTATTGAGATCTGTGTCAAATTACTTCTCTTCTAAAGAGCTAATATATACTCAGTCTCCTAATTATAAATGGAAATCATGGACATATTCTTTTAGTTTAGATATTAAGAACCATAAAAGAGATGTTGAACATGCGTTGTCACTGTAAATACCAGAGACTGGCCAGAACAATCTTATCTTGCCTAGTAGAGACTGTTTTCTGGACAACCCTAGATAAATAGAAAGCAGTTATACAAACCATATAATTATGTTACATGTCTCTCTCTTCCCTTTCTGACTTTCTTGCCTTTTGACAGGGAAGAATAGATATGTGATCTGGGTGAAGATTACTGAACAATGACCAACAAGGATGGGAAACATCATGAAATCTCATTGAGTTGTATGACATTTCCATACTTCCATTTCTTATTTAAAATGGTTTGACATTTCTTCTACATCTTAGAAGTTATACTGTTCAACTGACTCAGCCATAACTTCCTGAATTCACCCTTGGTGCTTCCTCACCTTGGTTTTTGTTTGTTTGTTTGTTTGTTTAAACACTAGTTTTGATTATTCTTACCTCTCCTCCTTCAATTAAGTTCAACCATTCTTTTTTTATTACTATTACCATTTGATTCAAAATTTTTATACTGAAATGATGATTTCTTCACCCATTATTTAGGACTCCAGGGACCTAGACATCCTATCTTTGGAGCATCAGCAACCCAGAGCCTTTCAGATCCTCTGTTTAGTTTCAGAGTGGCAGCATAATTGCAGATAAAGTAAGGATCTTGTACTAAGGAAACTTAATGGACATATAACCACCTGAGTGCACTCCTCATCACAGCGGTGATAAGGGAAATACTAAAGAAGTGGCAAAGCTTCTGTCTTCCCAAGAGACTTCAGTCAAATGTGGTAAGGAGTATTCAACTAAGCAACACATGTAGGGGTATCTATCAGAGAATGGGAGAATAGATGAGCTGGAGCAGCCTGGAGAAAGCAGTGTGAGCACACCTTGTGGGTACGGGACAGTGAGGAATGAAGAGAATATATCTTGTAGGAGCTAGGCTTTTGGTCAGAGACCAGTGAAAGGTAAACTTAGACAGAGAACAACCACATTATCGAGAAGCTTAAATATTAGATATAGAATTTGAACTTCCTCAAACACTGATAAGTCTTTTCAGGTTTAAAGCACAGGAACCCAGTATGTTAAAAGCAGTGTAAGAATAAGATAAATTGATTTTTTTTCTAGAAAAGCCTAGAAACAGATAGATTGTCCTGAAGCAGTTGTGATGGCCTATGTGTGAAGTGATGAGAGCCCAAATAAACTTATAGTTCTCTCAGACATTTTAAGAACAAAATGTCACACAAAAAAAGACATGCCACTAACATAAAATGTGGGATTACACGAAAACATAGAGTTCCTATTTTCTTTTTTGCTCTCAAAGGTCCCTCGTTGAGATCATCATAGTTATAAAAATAGGTTTTTACACTAACAAAGAAACAGGAAACTTTGAGGAAAGTCTTTTCAATAATTAGCATTCCTTTATCCTTTTTATCATCAAGTTAATGAAGCCAATGAATCTCTCTCCTCTCCTCTGTTTTCCTCTTTGCCTTTCTGTCTCTCCCTTTCTAAGTCTAACCCTGGTGTACGAAAATATTTAAATCCAGGTTGTCCTTCACTGACATTTTCTGATGAGCACTCTGGGCTTCAGAATCAACATCCAGGAGCCCTTGGTAAACTACTAGGGTCCTGAGGAGTTAATGAAAGCACACTCTGTTCTAGTTCTCCAAATTCAGCTGATGTCAGATACCAGTAGCTTTTCATGCTATACTTTAGGACACAAAGGTTTTGCTTTTATTTCTCTAGCAACAATTTTTTAACCCAAATAAACTGGCCCTGAGAGATTAAAAACAAAATAAAGAGGACAGAAATCTCAGCTCCAAGTCCAGTCACCATCTGGCTGTTATATTTCATATAACAGCCAGAAGGAAAACAAATTATTTTTTGATTTTACGTTTAATTTTAAATTATGGAACTGTTCATTTTTTCAAAGAAGATAGTGCAAAATATTGGTCCATCTAAATTAAAGATACATTTTTTCTTCCTTCCAAACATCATATTCTTCCTGATAATCAATAATCAGGACTTCTCCGTTACTCATTAAATACACCCCAGAATGTATGTATAACATATGTGGATATAGTTATACATTAATATGTATGTATATATACATATGTGTAATATATAAATGTACATGTGTATACATAAAGACCACAGAATTATAATACAGCCATTGTAAATGACAATCCATGAACTTTCTTTCCATTCAATAGTTATCATTCCAGAACCAGAGAAAAGACATAGCTCAGAACTTGGGCTTAACAAGCAACACAAATTCATTCATGTTCACTTTAAAATTCAAATTGAGAAGCCTGCAGAGAAGCTGATAAGCTGTCTAGTAGAGTATAACATCTACCACGGCCCTTAAGATCTTGCACAGGTGGATTATGTGCAATGAAGTAAATGGAATAAATATCATCTAACGTGAACAAACCCATCACAACTCTCACCAGGCAAGTCAGACATTGGAAGTACATTGAAAGTTATGAAACATTCCACTGGAAGTTATTAATATAAATACCACAAAGTGTGTATGTGTGTGTGTATATATATATATATATATATATATATATATATATATATATATATATATACACCACACATATATATTGCTTTCACAGATATGTGCCTTCCAAATGCAAATATATTATAGATGGTAATATAAAGGAAATTTTTGAAGTGTTTTTTTTTTTCCATAGAGAAGTGAACTCAAGAAACATAGAATGTCTAAATGAAAAGAAAATACCAGTAAATCTTAGTTTTCAACAAAAATAAAGGATGCTCTTCTATTCAGACAACACCTCCTCAGCTAAGTATCCTGGAATCATACAAATAAATGCGTTTTTCATGCACAGGAAAGCTTTGATACTATCATATATAGGATAGGCTCTATTTTAAGGCTCAGCCAAACAGAGACAATTTGGTGCATTGCTTCTTAATATAATTTTATATTATTGTAATATAACTATTCAAAATATTTATGGTCTCTGACCTATAATACCTACTTATTTTTCAAATGCTTTTCAAAATTTATCCATGTTAAAGGAATTAGAACATTCAGTGTTATTTTTCCAAAACCGATTGATCCTGACATTTATTACACCCTACCCTCCTTTCTACTCCTGTAATGGAGACCCCTCCACTATAAACTCCTCCCTGCCCACCCCAGCTAAAGGAAACAGCAAGAGCTCGGCATCGAGCTACGGGATAGCAGGCACTTATATAATAACTCCGCACCTAACTCTGTCTTTATTTTCTCCCAGTAATCAACTCATCACCAAACAGAACACAGTTCACCTCTCACCAGACAGAAATGGAGAGGAGCTAGACATTCATGTAAGAAAAGAATTTGATGAAAACTTTTTAAAAATTACTTGATTTGAAACATTAAATGCCATCAGTACACATATTTTTATTTCTATTTAATAGTGACCGACTTCACCTAAAACACGGTAGTGTAATGTTAGGCTGCCCTACATAACTCTGAAAATGAAGTTCTCTATTGGTATTTTAACATTGCAACAATCACAGTGACCTCTCTCCCACCTCAATCAATACCAATAATTGCAACATTTCCAAAACACCAATTGGGACATCCCTTTCATTGACTTATCTTTTAGTCCACTGATCGAACTATCTTCTCACTGGCCATCATGCTCTTATGTCCTCTCTTCCATCCTTCCAAACACATCATTATAATCACATTATTTCATAAGCTCTCAACTCTTTTGTTCCTCTTAATAATTTCCTGAAGAAATCTCAACTCCCAGTAAAATCCTATTCTCTGCCTTGTCTGCACTTACAATGAAGTAGCTGAAAGTTGCTGAAGAATGTCCATACCCATGATGGCTAGTTTCACATTTGGTTTTTGACCACAGACCTGAGGTGGGTCCTCAGCACAGCCAAGAAACTAGACTATTTCCTCATCTATTCACTCCCCAGAAATACTATTTCATATCTCTCTCTTCACATCTATTTTATCCCCAATCTCACTCTTACCTGCTTTAGCTTGATTTTTTTTTCACTCAGAAGAAAAATCCTCATTGTCTAATAGCAGCTATGCAATGCAAAATCCTGTCTTCTATCTCAGCCAGTGGTCCCCTCCTTTTCCTCTAATACAGCGCATCTCAAATTATCTGCAGTGAAGGACCAACCCCTATACCCCAATCTAGTGTGAACCTAAACTTGTATAAAATACAACAAAAAAAAATTATTAATAATGAAAGAAAAAAAGTAAAGACATGCATCATGAATCAAATATCAGACAATTACTACATCAAATTGCTGTAAAAGTTTACTCTCAAGTTCTCTCATTTTTGAGCATCACTAATAAATAGCTTGCTCCAGGCAGCAGCCCAGTAAACACATTTTGAATAGTACTGCCTTTTTCAGGCCATACTGGAATATTCTTCCCCCAGAGAGACACGTGTTTTGCACCTTATCTTATTCACTTCAGCTCTAATGTTACCACCTTAGAGAAAACTTCCCTGACCACTGTTCATTAGTTATCAAAATAAAACCTTGTTGTCACTTTCCATCCCCTTCAATTATTTTCTCTCCTAGCCACTGTAATTTACTTGGCATTCTTATATAACTATATTTTTATTGTTTTTTCTCTCAATATAAACCTTCAATTCCACGAAGTCAATGACATTTTTTTTTCCTAACGAGTTTCCAGCATTTAAATTCTACCTGGCACACAGTAGGTATTCAATGATATTTAATAAATGCATGAATTTCACCAAATATGTATACAACAATAAATACTATGGTATTATCAAAGGTGTTTGGTTAATGGTGAAAGAGTTCTGTGATTTAGCAAATACAGATGTGCCATTTCCTTCATAACAATGTACTTCTATTGCTTTTTTATTATGTGCTCTGAAATTAGAAAAAAATATTGGTCATCACCTCTATCTCTCAGGAAGGGCAGTGATGGCAGGGATTAAGTTTTAACAGTTAGATGTATTGTATTAAATAAAGTTTACATCACAAGCTACACAAGAACAAGTGTCTACAACTGTGTTAGGATGCTTTGGGGTGAAAGTAACTATAACACGCTTTTCTACAGAAGAAGAGCCTAATGAAATGAAGGCATGAACAACTATAACACATTGCCTCTCAAGAAAATGAGAAGTGCACTTATAATATTACTGATCCTTTACTTACAAAGGGATCTGAGTCTATGTGACTTTAGTTGAAAGTTGATTTTACTGTGTACTCATTACATTAAAAAATATATATATTTAGGTGAAATTCAGAATAAGAAAATCAATTAAAATGTAAAAATCATCATTATTTCTTACTCTTCAGGTAAAGAATCAAGAGTGAAAAACCTATTATATTTGGAAGAGATAAAAATGATCAAAATATTGACCTTTTGATTAAACATTAAAGTAAATTCAGATTATATTTGCATCATAAATTTTCTTTTCACAAGATATAATGTGTATTCCTACTATCTTATAGTTAACATAATAAAGTCTTTTTCAAATACAAAAATAATTTTAAGTATTTTGTTGAAACTTAATTGATTTTTACCAAATTACAGGACTAACAGACATTCTTTATTATATGTTCCCAGCACTCCAAGAACTGTGCCTTCCTTCAGGGATGCCAACCATGCTGAGAAATGTGCCTTCCTCTTTCTGTTTGGTTTGATGGATGCCCCATATACTCAGAAACCCAGTCTTAGCCATAGTTGGGTCAGGGATGTTACCCTAGCCCTCTGCATGTGGTTGATGGGTGGAGGGGTGACACCTAATCTAAGTCGTAGACAAATCAAGGCCTTTCCAATGGATCTGAGATAGAGGTTAAATCTCCTTTTTAGGGTGGCTATGCAAGACAGGAGACAATAAACTGACTGACACCAAAGTTTGACTATAAAGGGACATGAGAGAACTTTTCAGGTGATAAAAATGTTTTATATCTTGATTATGTTAGTGGTTTATAATTACTCCTATGACTATACTGAAAAGGACAAATTTCACTACATATAAATTATACCTCAATAAACCACATTTAAAAATTTAGTATGCTGTTTTACATAACTTAATATTTTTTGAGTTATGTTTTAACATACTGTTTTAACACACACACACACACACACACACACACACACACACACACACACACCAATTTGGGGAAATTCTATTTTTCTGCATTCTAATCTGCAAATATGATGTAAGAGGCCATGACAAGGTATTAAAATTCACACTTTAGTATCATTCGGTGGAGCAGCGTATAATACTGAACAATTTAATATTTTGTTTGCACAATCTATTAGCATCATATAACTGCTTCAATTAGGAACATATTTTAATATAAGTGAATAGCTTTTAAAAACAGGCACTTGAGAACTAAAGTGGGAACATTTCTCCTATTCTCATCTAATTAGCTCATTCATCTACCTCAATTGGCTGTCCTGTTATTTCTTTTGTATATATATATATATATATATATATATATATATATATATATATATATTTAACTTCCATTTTTAACTGCTTAAGTAGTAAATATATTGTTACTTACCATCTATATAAAGAAATGCTGTACAGAATGTGAAATTTACAGCTGGTTTATGCAAAACATATAGGAAATATTTATCAATAAAGATGACAACATTAAAAATGCTTAAACATTCTAGCAAAGAAAGCATCTGCTTAAGGATAAATAGATTAACTTCTTTTATAGTTTTTGTAGTTAAAATTATAGAAACTAGTGGCATTTTATGGTTTCAGAGAAACTGTTCATCCTTTTGGCAATAATTAGAAAAATCCTAATAGTTTTTCTGTGATGTTCCTTCAGATAGTCATCATTCAAACAAATTCATCAGTGCCTCTCTTCGGGGGAGAAGCTATTTCCAAGTATCTGTGAATTTTGTAGAGTTTTAAAACTATATAATTGACAAAAGTATAATATTATGAGGAATAAACACAAACCCTTAAAATGAAAATGGATGCAATAAGTAAATGTCAGTAGTTTTCAATACTCATACAGAGAAATCTTCAAAGACTATGAAGGCTGAACAGAGTGCCGCAGTTGCGTCTTTAAAATTCTCTCATACAAATCACTGTGTGGGTATTCTGGCTCAGCAATAGTTCATACAAACATACAATAACAAAATCCATAAATAAAACCTGAGAAGTGAGAAAGTGTTCTGCATAAGAAAATATCTGATAAACCAAAAATATTTAACATAAGCTTGTCTTCCCTCCCCGCACCCTCACCCATCCACTAAAGCAAAGGGTTTCTGCCTGGCTCTATTTCCCCCAATTTGCTGCTCTTATAAGGTATAAATTTTTCCTGTTGTGGAGAAGGTTAAAAGGTCCATTTATATAATAATTGCATGATGGAGAGAACAATAACAAAAACTACAGAAATTGGAGTTGTCTGCTAAACTTTAGCCAAGAAATGGCTGCCCAAATTTGCTATGTAACCTTAGCAACCAGAAAAAGGAAGGAAAAATGCCATCACATCCAGGGTTGGTGAACCACTGCATGAGAAGTTACTTCAGTTCTCCATGGCATATTTGTAAGGGGGACATTGAAGTACTTGTTTGCATCACAAATACTTGCCAGACCATCTGGAAGAAGAATTAGGGTTTCACTATTTAATGCCAAAGGATGAATGAGAATATATTTTACTGAATAGGTAAACACTGTCTCAAAAATGAAAGGGATCCTTTCTGAGGTAGAAAATCCTGAGTATTGGAAATGAAAAACATTAATTCAAAAATTTCATTAGCATGTATTATGTAAAAGGCTATGCAAGGAGTATGGAATTAGAGATAGTAATAATAACCAAAAATTCTTCCCATAAATAATTTATCCTCCAGCAATAATCTGACAGGTACCAGTAAATTTTTGTCTTGGATTACTGTAAACGGGAAGCCTCCCTCAATAGGGAGAATACATAAGTGTTCCTCTATAAGCCCTCCCAATTTATTTATTCATTTATTTATTTTAAGCTGGGCTATCCTGTCACCTGTTAGCAGCTCAGCTCTCGGCCCCATGTGGGAATCGAACCAGCGACCCTGTTGCTCAGAGCACACACTTTTGAGCAACCTCTTAACCAACTGAGCTACTTGGCTGGCCCAGTTCTTCCATTTTAAATGGTTAATGCTGACCATTAACATTTGACTACTCACTTCCTAAGAGATTTGATATTCTTTAAAGGACCGGTAACAGATATTTCATTAGCATTTCTTGAATGCAACAATCAGAGTAAAATCCAAGAATTTCCTAATATATGCAAAAAGAATGCACTGAATTCTCTTTATCTTTGAGTATTTTCCAAAACATTTTAGAGTTATCAAGAAATTTATTTATAAAGTTCTGCTTAAAAATGTTTCCAGTTACACTGATTTACTTAATAAAAATAATCACTAATGTGTAAGAAATTTATTTGCATGTTAATTAACTTTGGGGGATTGAGACCTGGTTTAGTTTAAGATTATATAATGTCTTTCCAGAAAAATAACAAAGCCAAAGTTTGGAAAAATGACAGGGTTTAATTACCTCTTTCAATTATTTCATGGGGAGCTCATCTACCATATCTTACATAAACGACTGATGCATTTTAATCAAAAGGAACTGTGAACTGAATCAGCCTGCTTGATATTATGGTGTACGCTTTCACTGAATATCAAACAAAATCTTTATGACATAGCATAGTTAATGAAATAGTAACAATGATAATAATAGTAACACTCAAAATATATATATATATATTAAATGGGAAATGTGCTACACTGGTGTTACAGATTTGTCTGACTTAAGAATAATATTTTAATTTCTGAATAATTGTTATATTGCACGAGCAATATAATGCTACACACATGCAGAAGACATTAGAATCTGGTGAGCAGAGTCCAATCTCAATGTAGTACTTACTGTAACAACTCATCTCGCTAAGGCTGTACATTCACTTATTTTAAATAGGATTAGTAATGCATACATCCTGAGGTACTCATGAGAGTTAAAATACATAAGGCACACAAAGTACTTGTCAAAGGACACAACACTTGGTAAAGTTTCAACATATGGGTCTGAAGCCTTAATAAGTAAAATCTTTATATGACGTTGGTTTTATAACTTTCTATTTTGAGTCACTAAAGCCTATTTGTATTACTCTCATCATTCCTCCCCAATTCACTCCTTATTTCTGCCCAAATTAAATCAGCTTTGGATTTGTCTGTAAATAAATGATAGGAAAGAGAGAAAATAATGATTTCAAAAGTCTTTAGGACTAAGCTCACTTTCAGCTAAATATAGGCTTTCACTGGGTGCAGTGGTGTTCTGGGATTAATAACATGCCAGGGTTTCATAAGAATTATGGGATGCTCAACAGTAACCCTAAGTGATTCGTATCATTCTACTGGGTGAAAAAGACAGAATGTTTGCTGCTGGGCTGGAAGCAGGATGTAGTCTTAAGACATTTGTTAGTATCAGTTTAAATTACCAAGGGATATAGGGAATGCCAACAAGTTCAGTGGATTTGGCTGTAATTTTTCCTGCAACCAATGTAACAAAACAGCAAACCAAAAAACTAAAACCCTAAGGGGAGGCATGCGGAAAAGGTAACAGATATATAATGATTGCAATGGGCTTAGTGCTGTTTTTTTCAACTTTCAATATCACATGAAATCTTTCATCATTTTCCTTCTTATTTTACTTACACATATATACAAAGGCAATAAGCCAAATAAATTGAGTATTCAAAAAAAAAAAAAAACAGTATGTGAGAGACGAGCTTCATAGTTCTTCCATTTTTCTTTAAGCAAATAACCAACAGTAACTAAATGGTACAGGTCCTATATTCTAGGTTCCCTGGGCTCTGAAAGGTCTGTGCTTTGCACTCACCACTTCCTCTCTGGGGAATATGTCATCTCTTCTTTCCCCTGCCTGCCTTGCTCATCTTTCCAGGCACATCCCAAATGCCACTCCTGTTCATGCTTCCCTGCTTTGCTGCAATTTTCAATCAGTTGACTGCTATCAATGCTTTGAAAATGCACCCTCTTATCCCATTACACAAACATCTGTTCATCTATCCCTTCCTTCTTTGATCTTACATTTTTTATTGAGGGGTCACAAATTTATAAGTATACAAATATGGGAGGAAGGAACTGTGATGCTATAAAGAAACAGATTCAAGGTCAAACCCTGATGGTAACTATACGATTTGGGAGAATTTAGTTAAACTTTCTATGTTTACTCAATATAACAGAACAATGATATCAACCTTTCAAGTTTGTATTGAGGATTAGACATGGTAAGGCATGTCACATATTGGCACAGTATTTGGCGAAGACTTATGTTTTAAACTGTCAGGTACTATTCTCACTACTGTCAACTCCAATGTGGAATATCATGTGACAAGTGATTTAGTAGAAAAAAAAATACTAAAGGAATACAATGCAAAATAAAGCAATTTTGGTTGAGATGTCAGAAGTGTGAAGCCTGTCATTTAGAAATTCACTAAATGTTTGCTAAATTGACTTGAATTTCCAGATATATTGAAAAGTGAACTGGGAGTTAGAAGGCAAGTAGATTTTTGAGAAGACGAAATGTGGAAGAAGATAATTTTTTCTCCATTTTATGGATTTTGGCTTTATTCTTGTTTACTTGTAAAGTATTATGAACTATAGCAAGTCAAGAAAATCCTATATGAGGGGGTATCCGAGTGATGCGGTGGTTAAATGTTGGCTTGGGAAGCCAGTGGCCCCGGTTTGGGTCCCACATATGAGGGCCAGTGACACTGCCCTCAAAAAAAAACACACAAAAAAAAACCACCCTATTTGATTACTATTTCATTTTATGGATGTAAACAGCCATAAAAAAATAAGCAAAAGGAGAAGGGGAAAGACTGAAAACAAATTAATTCATTTTAAAGAAAGGCTGTTCTTCATTTTAATCTGTAGCTTTAGGAATCAATGTACTATCAATAGATTCTTTTGTTATAGTAGATAGCAGAAGGTAAAATATCCCAGAGCAACACTCATCTAATGAGGTAATCTACAACAAGTAGTAGAAAAATCAACAAATTCTTGATAGAACAAAAACCTCAGTTCAAATAATTCTTAAAAAAAACATATGCATGTGTGTGTTTAGATGTATCATAAATAAAAGCAAGTGATACACGTATTCTATAAATCTATGCTTATTGTATTTTTGCTGCAGAGAGGATAGTATCTAAGAAGAATGATTTAGGGGCCGGCCTAGTGGCCCATTGGTTAAGAGCTGGTTTGGGGACTCCAGCGGCCCCGGTTCAGATCCCACATATGCGGGCCAGTGACACTGCCCTCTACAGCTAACAACAGCTCCACCTGGAGCTGGGCTGTGCTAGCCCCAACATCGGTGGAGGCTGCAGCCCCTGCGGCAGTGGGCAGCCATAGGCTACAGTGAGTGGCCAGCAGCCAGCGTGAGCGGCCAATAGCTGCGGTGAGTGACCATCCAGAGGCTGGGGACCGATCTGCCTCATCTGGGAAGAGCGCAATTACGATACCAACATAGGCCAGTGAAGCAACGTCCTCCGCAATTAGACTGAAGAACAAAAAGACAGCAACTTGTCTATTCCCCTTTCCCGATTCCCAAACGCTGTTCCCCTCCCCCAATTCCCCAATAAAATCTTAAAAAAAATAAATAAATAAAGGAAGAATGACTTAGGTTTGCCAATTAGAAGCTTATTGCAAACTTCTAAAAGAGGAGTTTTAATGGAGTAATCAAAGAAAAAAAGTAACATGATTAATGAGTGAGTAAATACTACGGAGACAAAGTATAGTATAAAAATTCAATTCTTTTGAGAACTTCATTAGTGAAGGGAGAAAAGGATAGAATACAGTGAGGGAAAATAGGGGTCAGAATAAAAGAGGTTTTTTTTTTCTTCTTTGATAAAGAGATTTGAGAATATGACTATTTGTAGGCTGTTTGGAAGAACTGATTTAATGAATGAAGAGAAATACATAAGATCAATTATTTGAGGGGAAAGGTCGCTGGAAAGATTCAAGCAGCTAAGATGTAGCCCACTTTGGAAAGGGTTATCATACTTGAAAAGGACATAGAATATACTTGCCACGGGATCAAGAGGAAGGTAGGAGGGAGTAAATTCTGAAAAATGTTTTGTTGAGGAAAGAAAGGGAAGAAAGAGGAATCATGGAGCTGAGATCAGTTGGTTTTGGTTTTTCTCATTAAAATCATAGGTAAGATTTATAACTGAGAGCTAAGAGAGTGTTTAGATATTTGAAAGAAAGGGACATTATTAGGGTCACCCACCAGTTGTTGTCAGAAATAAGGAGTCAAAAAGAGATACATAAAGTACTAATTTGAAAAAATATATGGACCCCTATGTTCACTGCGTGCCATTTACATTAGCCAAGACTTGGAAATAATCAAAATGCCCATCGATAGACAACTGGATTAAGAAACTGTGGTACATTTACACAATGGAATATTATGCAGCTATAAAGAAGAAAGAAATCATACCATTTGCAACGATATGGATGGACCTAGAGACTATTATGTTAAATGAAATAAGTCAGTAAGAGAAAGACAAACACCATATGATCTCACTTATATGTGGAATCTAAAGAACTGAATAAGCAATGTAAACAGAAATTGTCTTAGAGACACAGGAAAAACTGATGAGGGCTAGATGGGATGGGGGTGGGCATGAGGGAGAAGGGGAAGGGACGAGGCAACATAAACTGGTAACTACAATAATACTGCAGAGACAGAAGAGACAGTATAAGGAATATAATCAATAATGTTGTAAATATTTTTTTAGGGGACCAGAAGGACTCATTCCTTGTGAGGGAGACCACTTCATGGACGGTGTAGTGGCCTGACCACTGCACTGTACATCTGAAGCTGCCACTGAACAATATTAGATGTTGACTCTAATTTAACACATATATAGTCATGGGATGTGTGTGGAATATAGTGTGGGGATGTAGTCAATGGAATTGTAATAGATATGTATGATATCAGGGGTGGGGGGACAATGGAGGGGAAGGGGGGAATCACTTTGTAAGGGGTGAAAAAGATAACTATTGCATTGTTTTGTACATCTATAATGAAGAAGAAAAGAAGAAGAAGAAGAAGAAGAAGAAGAAGAAGAAGAAGAAGAAGGAGGAGGAGGAGGAGGAGGAGGAGGAGGAGGAGGAGGAGGAGGAGGAGGAGGAGGAGGAGAAAAAAAGGAAGTACTGATGGTAAACTGGGCTTGTATTACAGGCAGTCAGTGCAGTGAAAGGACTTCTAGTCACATGTTAGCACAAAGTGGAATCATAGAGTTTATTCAAGGATGAAACCTGGCAAAAGAGAGAGCAACTTAGCTGGAGGGAGTACAGTGGTGTGACAGTCAAGTAACAATTTTTTTTTTTGGGGGGGGAGAGAAGGGGCCAGGAGGAGGAGGCAGAGCTGAGACACTGAGGAATTGAAGTTTATAAGGAAATAGAAAAAACTGAGTCAGAGTACTGGAGAGGAAGAGGTTGAATCAGCATGTTTAATGCTAGAAATCAAAGGGTCTGAAAAACTCATGCCTAGTCATTTAAAAAGAAATACTCGAAGAAATTAGTTATCTACTTGGCTAAAGTCACCTAAGTTGGTGTTGAGTGAAAAGTAAGGGGAGCAGTATGACTTTAAGTGTCAAGATGGCGACTGAAAATATGAAAGTTTGCTGAGAGCAGATCATGGTAACAGAGAGTAGCATTTATTTCTATGTGTGACTCACAAAGAGGAGCAACTCAGGGAAGACAGAAAGATGAAAAAATTATCAGGATGCATAGTTTAAGTCACAGTGGAACTACCTGTGACAGGTCAGAACTAAAACACATCTGAAGAACTCACCCCATACCACCAATTGCACTTTTTAAAATTAAATAATTTAATTATGCTATAATTTGTCATGTGCCTTCCATCTCTGTAAAGTTGAATACAGTGAGGAAATGGCCCAGAAGCTAGGACAGTTTTTGCCTTCAAAGACAATAGGATGTGTTTGGGAAGAAAACTAAAATATATGAAGAAATTAGTTGATTCATGAAATAAAATATAAATGTTATGTACTATATAGGAAATCAAAATTCAAAGAAGAGACATGAGAGAAACAGAATTTCAATAAAATAAAATGGCAAAGGTAGAAAATAATAAGAGGATGAAGATTATGATACAAAGACATGTTCTCAGTAAGGTATATATCATACATAACTTGCTGCAGTCATTGGGACATGGTTGAGAAGGCTATTAATATATAGCATAAAAAATAATTAAGTCTATTTAATCATGTTCATCATTCTCTAGCATGTAGGTTTTCCTATTCGAGTCCATTATGTATTTGCTATCAAAAGAAAGGAAATGTGTTTTCTAGAATTGGATTTAAATTACTTAGGTGTAACCATATCCGAACAGAAGGTAACTAGGCCATTCAAACTACAATTAGCGCTACATTTTTCACCACAGTTCTACAGATTGAAATCCTTCTTTCAGGTTACAATGAATTAAGTAAATTGGAGTACTCTAAACTGCCCTTTAAGAATCTGCCAGTTTAGAAAAAATTTGCATTAAAAGGCATTACATTGCTATTCTGAAAGACAATGACAACATTTTAGATACAATGCCTACTCAATGAAAAATATGAAATTCAGCAAGGCCTTATCAATCATTTCACTTGTTTCATAGAAATTTATTCACTCAATAGTCCCATGAAAAAATGGCCATTTACTCTGAAATATTAAAATAGCTAAAAATGGTTTATGACAACCAGTATAAAGGTGTAGTTAGGGCGTCCATTTATCAAAATATGCTTCAATCTCCATGGTCCCAAGGAAAAAGTGAAACTTCATAAATACTATAAATAATGATGATGGAAGATTAGGAAGTCAAAAGAATGTATCCTTTAGCTAAGATTTGATTTATGATTGAAGCAGGCTATGGCTATGATAAAAAAAAAAAGAATCTATGAGAAGGAGAGGGAAAGCTGAGTCAGGGTTATGTGGTTGGGCTTAACACATGGATTATAATTTTATATATAATTTAGTGATTTCATTTCCATGTCACATCTCTTATAGGCATCTGTTAATAAGTAATCAAGAAATTAATTATTGAAATAGTGTATATTGACAAAAAGTACAATTCAAATCTTAATAAATGATTGTTCACTTTGGAACATTTATGCATTGAGTGAAGATTATAGTATCAGAATAATGACAGCAAAAGTATTAGTAAAAAAGGAGAAACTGATCAACATTCATTTTTACAGATAATTGTATCATTAGAATCTTAAAAGGTCACGGTAACAAAAAATGACATAGCTGGCCTTAATAATATAATGACAAGGATGATGAAATAATGGTAAAATACTACATTTTAAAAGAGAATGCCTGTATTTAAAAGTCCACACATTTGTGCAAATAAATAACATTTACTAGGTTAAAAAAAAAAGTTGAATAAACTCAGAAAAGTTATAAATTGCACTACCTCAATTTTTTACCACAATGTAATACAAATAATTAAAACTAACTGGAGATTAGGGTTGGGGGTAGGGAAGAGATTCACCTAAAGAATTATTTTATGAAAGAAGAAATAAAAATACAATTGGGACAATTTTTAAAATAATGAAAATAATAATCCAATTTCCAGCTATTATAAATTTCCATAACTTGTTACTTGGATAGTGATGCAAGATACAAATATTGTATACTTAGATATATACAAAGTTATGGTTCATTTTTATATTTGTTATGTTAAACATGGAAAAGTAGAGGGAATAATGTAATAAACCCTCATATTTCTAGCTTCAATAATTATTAGTCAATTTGTTCAAATTTGGTTCTAAACAGTGTTTACATATTGCATTTGGTTGATATATCTTTTCATTCCCCTTTAATCTATAACTTCTCTCTCTCTTAAATTGCATTTTAGTAGTAGAAGAAATTGGGTCATTTATCCTATAGAATTTTCTACATTCTCGATTTTTCTGAATGTATATTCTTGGTATTATTTACATATCTCTCAATACCCAGAATTTCCTATAAACTGGTTAGCTATAGAAGCTCAATCAGAGTAAGGCTTAAATTTTTTGGCAATAATATTTCATAGGTATTGTGTATGACTATCAGAGGCAAAGAACGTTCAAAGGCCTCTCTTTTTGTGATATTAAGAGCCATTAGTTGAATGAGTGTTTTATAAATTTTGCCAAGACTTGCAAACAACCGAAATGTCCATCGGTAGAATGATTGGATTAAGAAACTGTGGTACATTTACACAATGGAGTATTACGCAGCTATAAAGAAGAATGAAATTGTACCATTTGCAACTATATGGATGGACCTAGAGACTATTATGTTAAGTGAAATAAGTCAGTCGGAGAAAGACAAATACCATATGATCTCACTTACATGTGGAATCTAAAAAACGGATTGAACGAGCAAACTAAATAAAAACAGTCTCAGAGATATAGAGGAAAAACTGATAGTTGTTCGTTGAGGGTGGGGTGGGGATGAGGGAGAAGGGGAAGGGATTAGACAGCATAAATAGGTAACTACAATATTGCCACAGAGATATGAAAGACAGTTTGGGGAATATAATTAATAATGTTGTAAATATTTTGTGGGTTGTCAGATGGTCACATGTCTTGTTAGGGAGACCACATCATGGAGGGAGTAGAGGCTTGATCACTGCATTGTACACCTGAAGCTTATGTTGTATAATATTGTATGCCAACTGTAATTGAACACTTAAATAGTCACAGGGTGTGGAGTATAGTGTGGAGTGGAATCAAGGGAATTGTAATAGATATGGATGATATGGGGGGAATGGGGCGGCGAATTGGGGGAGGCGGGTTGTCACTTTGAAGGGTAAAAAGTATAACTAGTGCACTGTGTTGTACATCTGAAACTAATTTAAAAAAAATGTTTATTTCACAATAAAAGAATTATTTTTAAAAAGAGCCATTAATGATCATCAGCTAAATCCAACCTTTCTTTTGAGTTTTATGAAGTGGAAATATAATTCTATCATTTCTTTTTTATTCATTAGTTGGAATAATTCTTGAAAGAGAGTCTTGAGTTAGCTACTCTGAGTTACACAAAAGACAGATTAAGTGTTCAATGATTTCCTCGTATTTACAAGTTTTCAGAGTACTATGTAGGTTTCCTGGCATCATCCAAAGATTATGGTTGATATCAATTTTAATATTATTATGAACTTATAAATTAACTTTTTTTATATGATTCAATCCATTACAGTTTTGTCCTTCTTCGCTTCTGTTTTTCTTTCCTTCCATCCTTCTGTTTTTCCCTCTCAAAATATCCCAATTTTAGCCAGTGGGAGCAGGTTCAAGCTGGCTCTTCAATCATTGTAATGCAGCCCTAGTAACCTTTGATAAATTCCTTATTATAGGGTGTTACAAGATGTTTCAGGCTCAACCTTTGTACTTCCTCCTCTAGATGTGATAGCGGCCATTTCTACAAAGGGCCACAGAAGATTGGCTAAATTAAAAATTGCAATACAAGTAATATGTTACTACAGACTACATAAATATTACGAAGCATTCCTAAGTGCTGAGTAGTAAGCATAATTCCATTATCAGTCTATATATCTCTGGGTATGAACGCCAGTGTTAAGAACTATAATTTCTATACCCATGTAGCAGTTATTGAGAAGTCTTAAACTTTATAATGTTGATTATGTGTTTTTTTTGTCATGATTTACTATGAATATTCTGTGCTTGTTCAACTAAGTATTTTCCTATAACCTATCTGTTACAAGGTTGTAATTCCTATTATAAGCTAATAGTTTATAAATTGTACTTGAAATAAAAACACCAAATATGGAGTTTGCAAAAATCCAAATTAAATTTAAGGTATATAAAAGTTTCAATAACATTTATTAAAATAGAGAATTAAAAACTTAGTTACTATCCATTAGCAACAATATTAAATGCAACATAAGAGTTACAATATAGACTGCATTTAAAGCAGTACCATAGAAGTATAGAATTTTCAGGATCCACTTCTAAATGGTTCCTAATGCATGTTTGTATGTCAGAGACAGCATAGCATCGCAGTTTAGAACATGGATTATGGAGACAGACTGCCTTGGTTTAAATCCTGGCTCCTTTTTTTAATAACTGTGTAACTCAAAAGAAGTCACCTAGTTCCTCTTTATTTTAGTTACTGTGCCTTTAAAATAGGTATAATAATACTCCATCCCGTTATTGTGAGAATTTAAATGAGTTAATACATGCCTCTAATCCTTTATCCAAATTCTAAACTATAATGAGTCAATTTATAGTTCTTAATTATACTCTATGGTTTTTCTGCAGAGGTATTATTGTGCATGACCACAGAATGCAGCTCTAGAACCCACTAGGGAATTATTATGCTTTCATGTCCGAGAATAAGCTGTTGATTTTTCACTAAGACTCTAACTCTCTTGCATATTATTACATCCTTTTCAACACCTTCTATCACTTTTTCTTTTACTTCAAGGTTTGTCAAGATTATCTCATTTCTTAAAACATAAATTTGTTTATTATCACTTATTGATATATATTGTATTATATTTGTATATATAAATGTATGAAGTATATCATATTTGATTAAAAACCCAGAAACACTACAAAGAAGGACATTACTGTAATATTGGTGATCTGAATATTTATTTTGGATTATTATGCAGCTTGGAAATGGTCAAAAACATTCCACAATCATTTGAATACATGATTTTATCTCTTATCCACAAAATTAAACATAAATACTCAAGAAAAATAACTTTTAAAGAACCCCATGATAAAATGACAACTTTTGTTTTAGTGAATAGGCTCTCTGTCTAGTTCTTATTAACTGAGTTGTGTTGACCCTGGAAAGTGAACACGGCACACATTTAACAGCAGAGGGTCAAGGCCACTGAGGAAAGTCTGAATGCTTTTTTCTCAACACACAATTTAAAATAAATCACCAAGAATTCAATTTAGAGGTCTATATAAACTTCCCAGTTTAGATTTCCAATTTCCTGTTTTTGTTTTTTCCCCCCACTAAATCCACATGAAGTACTAGTACTATCAAAATAGTTGACTCTTTAACTTAAAACATATTTGTACAGTGCCCACTTCAGATTTATCTTCCCTTTTCCCAGACCTTGATTAAAGATTATTTTCTTTCACTCCATTTTAACAAGAAACTTGTTTAACACTTACATTTCATTTAATTAGATATACGCTATCCTTTTTTATATCTACCTGTAAAATATAATAGTAGGCAAAAGTCTTCTCTCAAAGGAGATAATTTCTGGTTACCTTGAACTTCTTAGTACTAACATACATGAAAAATATTTGGAGACCAAATGTACTGCTCTTGTTTTACCTACTAACCCATCTTTTACTTTTTTAACATATATGGGATCATCAAAAATTAGTTTGGGGTGATGAAAGACTACTGAAAAGTCTTTCAGATCTCAAAGGTGGTAAAATTCAGTATAGAACAAAAATAACTTTCCTGAAAAAAGAAGTGGAGACTATTATAGAAGAAAAGATTCTAAAAGCTAAGTTGCCAATTTCATTTATGAAAATAATTGAGTATTCAGTATACCTCAAAAAAGGTATAAAAATATTTCAAGTTTCAATTTTTCATATTTTTAATTTAATGAAGAAATCAAAGTTCCAGACTAAGAAATTTCCGCAGACTACGTATATTAATTGAAGCTTCAAGCAACTTGCAATCTTTGAATTTCTTTCCCACTATAAGAACCTACTGATGGCACATACGCTTAAATGCAGTCTTTTTGCAGAACGTGATAAAACTAGGTATGTTCAGTCCGTACAGTTTCTTAGCCAGTGGTGCAAGCAAATTCTATATTTATACTACATATAGTATAACACCCATTATTTGAATTCTCTATAAACCATATGGTTTTTGAAATAAATCACAGAATGAAAACTGAAGTTTATATGCTTTCTAAAGTACCAATTTGTAACTCATGTATTTTAAAGGAAAATGAAGGTTAACAAAAACAGAGGTGCATTATCTTTAAAAGTCCACTGGTACCAATAGTCCATTTTTTTTTCTGACAACCTCCTATGAGTCTGCTGTGAAGACATAAAGATACATGTAAAGTATCAATCATTTCTCTGGAAATAGATTGTAATGTTAAAACTGACAGGAATATGGATTTATAGTAAAAATGGGATGTCTGTAGATAAATACAAAATTTAGCATAAGCTCTACAGAATAGACAAAACAGGCCAGATGACATTTACTTATATCCTGAAGTATTTTTTTCTAATAGCACAAATTATATATATGGCTGATACTTATGCTCTGATATTTACATAATTTTCAAAATTATTCCTCTCATTTTAGGACATTGAAAAGTCATTTAATTTGAAAAAGATAATCATTACTACTGATTTTTAAATACTCCTCATACTCTAACAAATAAACATATCATTCATACTAAAAAAAAAAAAAAAAGTACGCTTATTCAAGCAAAATGGTAAAGAATTGAAATATACTACTTTCATTCTCAAAGGGAGCAAATTCACCCGCAAGGAGATGGAAATTGGTTCATGGATATAAGCAGGTATACAGTATATTTGTGGAATTAAAATTTCATGGGAGGAGATAAAAAAGAAATTCTAAAATGCCTCTGGGTAAAGATGTGGATGATAATGAAAAAATGGCTGAGAAACACTTAATACCCACATTAGCTAAGGAAAGGATCAGTAACAATATAAAATGGAGAAAGCACTGAGGCATGGGAATTTAACTCAAGAAGAGAAGGAGTTTGGACTCTAACATTGAGGAAATAGTTCGGTGAAAAAGAGTTGAGTTAGAAAAACTAACGTGAGATACAGCTCAACTTTTCATTAGACATGAGTATTGTCCACACTATTTACCTTTCTTGAACCTCACTTTCCTAAATTTATAATGGAGATAATATCTCAGCTCATCAGACTGTTGAACTAAATGCAATAATGTAAATTAATACTTAGTACAGTGTCCAATGCATTAAAAATAATCAACACAATGGTATTAAATAAGTACATAGTTGAAATTATACTGACCAATTGAAACACTGAGGTGAATGTCTTCAAAATCCTAGAAAATGATATTAGAAGATGGATTTAAATTAAAATAGTCTGAATATAAAAGAGTCCCTTAGCAATCAGTGACCAAATTCAAAAATAAGTTATGGAAGTAAGGTTTAGAACCTCTATTTCTATAAAATTTGAGGTGACTATACCTCCATATGTTCAGGATGTTTTACACAATCACAAGCCTTAAGGAAAAAGGGGCTAGGCCAGATGATCTTGAATTCCCTTCCACCTCTATTATTTCCAAACCTCAAATAGTTTGTGTTAAATATGCTAGGTTAAAATTATATATAATGGATATAATGGGAATGATAAGACTCTAGCCCATGTTTTAAAGGACACAGTAGCTTACATCTTGAAACAATTTGTTTGGCCTATAAATTTTTGTCAAAAATAACAAATGATGGTTGCATTCATAATTAACAGTCCCAGGGCTTGTTTGAATATAAATTGGAAAGAAACAATATTTGATTAATGCATTACTAAAAGTTCATGTTCTAGTAGCCCTATGTGAATTGTCAGTGTGTATTCCACAGCTCGTTATGATTTATCTTCATCAGCCAAAGGCCAAAATTACCCGACTCCAATTACTTGGCTTCCCGGTTTCGGGAGAGGGAGAGAAATTATGTCAGTCTACCACAGGAGATGGCTTCAAGCGCCTGAGGTAAAGAAAGTAATCTACTGTTCCCTGACATTCACTGCCTCAAAGTCACTCACATTAACAACCATTCAGACTTGTTTAGTGCAAGCCAATTGCTTCTATTTCCCTCTTGTCAGTTACATTAGAGTCGATTCAAATTTAACTCTTACAAAATGAAAAACTAAAATAAAAATCTCGCAAAACCTGAAAAGGGCATATATGGATCCTGACAGAACATAATATCTCTTCTGAGTTTACCAACTTTAATATAATAAATTTTTAATTCTTATTTTCACAAACAACACTCTACCCATAGAAGTATACACTCATTTTCATTCTCTAATTTTCCCCTGAAACATGGAGCGATGGTGGACAAATTATATATTTATCAAGATAAACATCCTTGATAAATATATTTATCAAGATAAAAATTTAGAAAAAAAAAATCCTGTACTTATCCCAGTATAGCATCAGCAGAAAAAACAAATATCCTTAATGTCAACCAAGATTATGTCATTATTTATGATTACCAGAGATCAAGTTACATTACAAACTGGATAATATAATCTAATATTCTTTCACTAAGAACTATTATAGTCATATAACAGATCATTAACTTTCAGACAATTTAAAGCTCACAAGGTTCCCATCAGTATTACAAAAGGAAAAGGAGGTGACATTTAAATAACAGTAAGTGCCAATATACTATCATACAACCTAATGGAGATATTAGTTTCGATGTTTATGTGTAATGTAATACTCCAAGACTTTGATATTTGACAAGTGGATTAACTAATTTTTGAAATTATTCAAAATATAAATCTCATATGTATGAATAAAAATGTATGACATATACTACAACTACCAATGAACTGAATCTTACCCGTTCTATAATTTTACTCTATTTTATTTTGTTTCTCTTCTGTCTGTGGGTGTGTTTGGTGTGTAGGAGAGGGAAAAGAGAGAAAAGACATTGGGATAGGTCTTTCCAGGCTTTCCCATGTCTGTTTGTGGTCGGAAAGCCAAAATGTGGACACAGCTGATACACT
The DNA here is from genome assembly GCA_033961575.1 of Aselliscus stoliczkanus. Taxonomy (NCBI): domain Eukaryota; kingdom Metazoa; phylum Chordata; class Mammalia; order Chiroptera; family Hipposideridae; genus Aselliscus; species Aselliscus stoliczkanus. The sequence goes on from CM066733.1 coordinate 126,947,482, forward strand.
CATTAAAACTGTCTTACACCTATCACATATACGAAATAAAACCTGAGGTAAAAGCAATAGATCTAATTATATTTAGAAATGATTGTCAAATCCTGGGTTAAGGCTGCATTTCAATTCAAGAAGAGTCATATTACCCAACAATCTCTCTCCTGGGCATATACCCCAAAAATCTGAAAACATTTATTGGTAAAGATATATGTGCTCTGATACTCATTGCAGCTTATTTACGGTGTCCAAGACACGAAAACAACCAAAGTCTCCTTCAATAGAAGACTGGATAAAGAAGTTGTGGTATATATACACAATGGAATACTATTCTGACCTAAGAAAAGGTGAAATAGTACCATTTGCAATAACCTGGATGGATCTGGAGATTACTATGCTATGTACAATAAGTCAGACAGAAAAAGTTAAGAATCATATGACTTCACTGATTGGGATATAAAACTGACAGCAACAACGGATCAAGACAAACGAACAAAGAAACAAAAACTCATAGACATAGGTAATAGTTTAGTGGTTATCTGAGGGTAAGGGGGAAGTAAGGGTGGTAGATGAAAGTCAACATGATCAAATATATGATGACAGAAGGAGTACTGACTCTGGGTGGTGAACATACAATGTGATATAGATGATGTATTACAGAATTGTACACTTGGAACCTATGTAACTTTACTAACCATTGTCAACACACAAGCTTTAATAAAAATAAAAAATAAAAAAGAATGAGTCAAAACCATTTTTAATGTGTTCAATTAATACAAGGAAGAACAGGCTCATTGCTAGTAGTTCTACCTAAGTAAGGTCTATTAATGTTGAAATTTGGGCAGTGAAACAAATTGCAGGAAGCAGCAAATATTAACAAGCTCTGCGCAGTATTGTGCTCAGAGGTGGTGATCAGGATCTCAGAAAAAACAAGGTAAACATCAACACTGATAGGCTTTTCTGTTTGCATTTGTATGTGATTAGCACAGTTATAGGCGTCCTTAATAGTTTATTACGTTATTAGTTATTCTTAGAATTACTGCAAAGTGAAACCTGATACTTACTCAGAAATAGAAGAAGATAAGGTTATTTGATATATTTGTTTATATATTTAATACACTTAAAAAAAACACCTCAGAAATACTACATTCTCTGAAGAAATCTACTAGAAAAAAATCCAGTTAAATGGTACATATCAAATAAAGACCACAGCAGTAGATAAATCATGGTATTTAGAATTTATAGCTAGAATGAGAGAACAGTGATAATTACAGCAACAAAATGGAAGACAAATGTTATGTAACATGACAGGGTAAAATAACAAAGTTTCTAATATAGTGCTAATACCATTTATAATTTTATTCATTTTCTACCAATTAATAATAATTTATTAATACCAAAAGGTAAAAAGTGGCCATCTAAATTTTTTAAATTAGTTTCAAAAAAATAAGCATCTTGATCCCTTAATATTTAATATTTTATAATATATTTTCTTAACTCATGTGATATTTAAAATATACCTGATCTTACTGAATAGTTTTCCCACATTACATAACAAAAATAACACTTCTTTATACAAATCTCACAGATGCAATTCTACATATGTTTACAAGCATATCTGTCTATGTCTATGTCTATATCTATCCTATATATACTGGGGGTGCCACAAAAATATACACAAGTAGACACTGGTCAATGTTGCTCAAGCAGTAGCTCGCTGTAATCAGAAGTGTCTGGATGCTGATGGTAACCACTTTGAGCACCTCTTGTAATTGCAGAATTCAAATATGACTTGTATTCTTTTGTTATCAGTATATACTGAGTGTTACAATTTTAATACAGTTTTCCTTTCTTAAAATGTGTATACTTTTGACATCCTCTGTATATAGATAGAGACAGATAGAGATAAAGATAGAGATAGAGATATCCCTTGTCAAATCTATGTGTGCAAAGTTATGTTTAGAATTGCTATGAAACCCCCGAGAATGTCTGGGCGCATGGCATCAATAAAACTTAAATGAAGGAAGGAACAAGAGAAAAAAAAGAAACACTCGTGTCAGGAAAATTTTATGTAGCTGACAATCATTTCAGGTTTACCTATTTTATTTTTATTATTCAGTTTCCTATTTTATTATTATATGAAAAGTTAATTAAATATTGATTGTTAAGAACTAGTGCATATGGAATACATTTTGTAAATTATTTCATGCAATCATTAACCCTTTCTGTTTTTCTTTTTTACACATATACACAGAGACATACATGCAAGCACATAGAAACAGACGCACTTGTCAGAAATGAAGTTCACCAAAAATTAATGATTTTTCCTGCATGATAGGATTTTAAGGTGGTTTTGTTTTCTTCTCATACACTCGCTTTCAACATTTAAACTATGATAGAAATGAAAGAGAAAAATCAAACTTCATGGGCACTTGAATTCTGCATGATACATGAATTTCTAGATTAAGTTCTCAAAGATTTTTTTCCAGATCTTGATAAGGACAAAGTTACTAAAATTCTAACCAGCAAGAATTCCTATTGGCTTTTATATTAACTGTTCATAGGAGACACAGCTTTTAGAACATCAATTTGCTCATAGCCTCAAGAAAAAATAATTTAGGAACAACAAAGAACAAAGAGATATTCACAAGGATTGCTGGAAGGATAAGCATTACAGGTATTTCTCTAGGTGGCTCCATTTTATCCTGGAATATCCTGAATCCCACAGAAGATATTTTGTTCTTATCCTTAGAATTAAGACAAGGTATATTTTTCTGAAACAAGTGATTTATTTTACCTTATAAAAACTGTGAGTTCTGTGGATAAGATTATTGATTTTGGAGTTAAATTGTTTGGATTCTCATCCAACATCAACCATAGTTAGTGTGTCCTTGGACAAAACAATTCTCTGAGATTACCATGTATGCAAAATATAAAAATATCACCAGTTTGCAAGGTCACTGAATGATAAATAATATAATCATGTGTCAAATACCGAACACAGTTCTTAGAATGCTGTGACTGATAAACATTAGCCCTTATATTATAAATAATATAATCATAGCTATTAATTGAATTAATGAATAAAAAACTTAATTTTACTTTTACTAGTAATACTCAAATCTATCGTCTCCACTTATAACTGCAGATTCTATGACATAAATATTTGTTTATTCCCATAACTCGTGGAATTATTCTATTTTGTCCCCAGTGTCCCTGCCCCCTCCATAATATCAACATAATATTCTTCTGTTCAACTTTGTATGTTCTAGTAAACCATCTCAAATTATTCTTGAAATTATGAAGGATGTATAGCACATATATTCTTATGTAATTATTTAAATAATAAAATGAAAACTATTTGTTTAATGTACTTAAATTCACGTATGTATCAACGCCATCAGGCAACAAATAGAAATAAGGTATAGAAATAAAGTATAAGCATTTCAGGATAAAATATTCAGCTTCTCCAAAATTAATAAACAATAATAACAAAAAACAACTTTGGAATGAACCTGGTGTTTTATCTGAGACACACTATGTATACTATACCGTACACACAAATATGTACATAAAAAAACCATGACAACACAAAATTATTACAATTTGGTTGGTGAGAAAAGACAAATGGCACAGAAATATATAGAGTGGAAAAAATAATCTAATTTTAATAGTAAAGATGACATTAATATACTATTTGCCAGCAAGCACTCTAACAAATGAAAGAAATCTTAAACATACAAGTTTAAATTAAAAACTACATCATAAGCTGAAAAGGTTTATTATTACTATTTACCATAAAAAAAAAAGATTCACTTCTAAACGGAACAAAAGCATATATAAAATTATTTTCTTATTTGTTATTCTAGTGTCTTTCTTATCTGAGATATCTTGACATTTTTTAGTTTGTTTTCCATAGTATTCTTCCTTCCCCAATAAACTACGTTTTACATTGCTTGGCTACTATCCAAAGGTAAATGGGTGGGTTACATACAACAGGGTCGGTGATAACAAACTTTCCTATACAGAAATTATTCCTATATAATTTTCAGAAAAATTGCATTACCAAGCGGCAACAATAGATTTTCTACTTTTAAGTATTCTAGTAGCTCAAAATTAAAAAGGAGAATGAACATTTCACCAACGTGATTGCTATTATGACATACTGTACTCTTAATAATATTGCCATCCACAACTGATAAATTCACTTTTTAAATATTATTTCTACTTTTTAAATATTATTTCTACTTATATGACTGACTTCCTCCAAATTCAAGTTAAAATCTGATCCTACCTGCGGCACCTAATCTAGCATTTTATTGAATTAAGTACTAAATAGAAATTTGTCAGTGTAGTTATTGTCACTAACAACCTACTTTTAAATAAAAATTTAACCGAGTTCTACTCCAGGGCCAAATATTTTCAGTTCTGAAATGTTTAAGAGTCTAATTTAAAACAAGATTCTCAAATCAGAGCAAAGTGATCTGTTTTACACCTGAAAACAGAAAACAGCACTCAGAAGATGAAATGCTTTCCAAACTAAGTTACTGGAATAAAAATGCTGCCGAGCGATCTGTGAGTACCAGAAAATGTATTCTCACACAAGCACAGTCTTAGGAGTAAACTTTGTTGCATCTCCCAATCTGTAACAGTCCAAACTCATTCTTTCAAATATTTTGAATGAAATGAAAATGGAAAAAAGATCTTGCTCAAAATAAAAACAGTCCAAGCCTAAATTAATTGAATGGTTTAAAGTACATGACTTCATAAAACGCTCAATTATACTTATTTACAGAAAAATGTGTGTTTGTGTGTATCCTGAACTAAGTTTTCAATGTTAACTTGCAATAACATTAACATAGTTAGTCTCTAAATAGACCCTTTTTGTTAGTATAATCATTCTATATTTAAAGATATGGTGACCAAAGTCCGAAAGTCTAAGTTAACCTTGAGTTAGTTAAATTGTGTCCATCACTAAAGATTAATTTCTTCTTTCTACTTTGTACTTGGTAAATTTTATTCTTTAATAAATATTTAATTTTATAAATGAATGGTTTTAATTAATGTTAAAAAATAAGAAAAATACCTATAAAATTATTACTTGATTTTTATTCTTATGTTGTCATATCTTGATTTTCTCACTTAACATTATATTATATGCAAATTAAGGCTTTATATATAATTTTAATGGCTATACAATATTTAACATAGATAAGGTGTAATTTATAAAATCATTTTCTTATGTTGAGCATTTAGTTTCTTGCCAATTTCTACAACTATATGCCATGTTAATTTAAAAATATGTATTATTTTAACACAAACATCACAATTGAGATAATGCATGTAAACATTTTCAAAACAAATGCCATGCACTTTCCAGAACAAGAGAGGAAAAAAATTTACATTGGACTTGAAACACAAAATAAATTACCAATGACAAAATAAATGCTGCAATCCTAATGAATATTTTCATGTCATAGTAGGAGATTTTTCTGATTTAATTGTTTTATTACTCAAAATTTATTGAATGAGACTGAAATTTCTTTAAAGGCCAAATAGATTTTTTGAAATAGTAATCTAACTATCATAATTAAAGTGTTAATTTTGAATAACACATAGATATACTTAGCAAGTTAATGCCACAACTACTAGTAAGTAGACGAAGGCAGCTCCAGAGTATTGCCTATAGGAGCTTGAGTGTATCTGGGAAGGCGGGAACCCCCCTGATGCCACAAACAAGTGAGCAAGTGGGAAGAGATCTACATCTTCAGTATCTATGTCTACACCTAATTGCTGAACCCACATCTATATCCATATCTATGACTATTTCTACCCTTTTACTCAGCATAGTGTAGTCTGCTAGGAGAGCATGATACAAGCTGAAAACATGGGCAATTCCTTAATAATCTTTTTTGGGGAGTTAGAAAACCTATTAATTTTAGTCTGCATTTTCTAAAGATAATATTTCCTAACTCAGTAACTTTTTATTTAAAGTACAAACAGATCTTACCTGGCATATTAAGTTACCAAAGAAATGACCTTTTTCACAGGAGTGCCATTTTGGGAGTTAGCACTGAGAATTCATGTGTCAGCTTTTAAAGTAATAATGTAATAAACCTTTCATTTCAACTCCATGAGAAATATAGATGTAACAACCAAAGAAGAAAAAAATTTAAAAAACTACTTCCAAACCACACATGATTGAAAGGGCACCTTAGGAGAACAAAAACCTGTAACTAAAGAAATTACGAAATTGAAAAGGCAGAAAAATGTTCACATTTCACACAAACTGACAGGTTATGAATGACTTTAAGGGTTAGGATTATAAAAACCCTACAGGGTTATAATAGGCCTTTTTAGAAAACAAGCCGCCTCATAAGAGATGAAAAAATTTGCAAATCCCTTAGATTGTGCACTGGTGTGTATGGAAATATGCACACATATAATTGAGAAAATAATAACTCCAAGAAGCAAACTACACACTTCCAAGGAAAGCTTCCTTCAGTTTCACTTAAACCATTACCTAGGTAGAATGATATACCTTATAAAGGTGCAAGGAAGTAGGATGAATCTGAAGGAGGGGGAGAGTGGAAGAGGGGCAGGGGAGAAGGAAAGGGAAATAGAAAGAAAAATAACACCTTAAGTAAAACTTTACCTTCCTCAATACAGTTCATCCAAAGTCATTTCAGCCAGCATGTCACAACCTACTTATACATCCATCAACTGGGTTTGAGTGACGAAAATTTTGCCTAGCCAGAAGTGATGCCATATTTGTCAAAAAGACTGAACTACACTTTCACATTAATACAAAAAAATGACAGTGCATGATTACTGCCACAGGCACGAGGTTGTTTAGGGGATAATGCAAGCACCTTAACAGTAGGTAGTAATGGAAAATGTCAATTTTTTTTTTTTTTTTTTTGCCTTTCAAGGTAGGCACTTGTAATATGCCTTGTTACACTGCCAAACCATTTCTCACTCCAAACTCCTTAAATACCACCTGTCCAAGCTGAGAATGTATTTTAAATTGAGACATTTGCACTATTCCTTGTTAAAAACCACAGTATAACAAATATTTTACTAGTCTCATGAAAATTAAAATATTATGTACTGTTTGTGATATAGGAGAAGCCCTGCAGGCTTTCACTGTTCTGTTACATGCAGGCACACATTTATTTCTCTACTATTCAGACTTTTAAGACTGGTATATTCAAGGCTGTATTATGCCTTATACTTTATGCAAATTTCTTCATTAAATCAATTCTCGACTGTAAATTCAAGATAACACTAATATGACCCAATTTTAACTTTATTGTTACAAACATACGTATATATGCATATCTCAAAACATATTCCCAGGAGCTTAGTAGATTTCCAAATCTGACACTTTCAGAGCCAATTTCATAATAGAGATGATACTAACTCAACTTATTAAAAGGTAATAAAGGAATTGATCATCCAATTTTAGAATATACTTTGATAAGTTTTCACTAAAATATGACACAACTAAATAACTGACTACACTAAACTTAACTTTAAAAAAACTTACTGATTATTTACACAATCACAATTATAAAAATATTGTAACTAAGACAAAACATTATCAGCTTAAAAAGTAGAAATCCAATTAACCTACCCCATGTAATTAGCATTATAATCAAAGTCTAAGGAACAGTTTAAGGAATGAATCACTAAAAATTCTCCCTGGTTTTGTTTTAATAAATCAATTATAGAGTCATTTCCTTAAGATGATGCTTGTACTGCTGTTTTATAATACAATCTCAGTCTTGCTGACCTATTCTTTAGTTCATAAGAACATTACACTAAAATTTGACAATGTACAAACACTTGTTTTTTAATCTTCAGTTAAATACACACAGGCTTTGTTTCTCTTGCTTTGGTGAAATTCCTTGGAAAGTCTAGATTAAGTTTGTCCTATAGAGGTTTCTGATTTAAGAATTTAAAGAATCAGACTAATTATTCACACTCAAGTGTACAATTTGACAGAACATTGATATAACAAGTTTTTATAACTCAAAGTTCTAGCAAAATATCAGTGTAATTCCCTTTGTCCCATACAAGCATCCCAAAGAATGAGCATGCTGGCACTGCTGCTAATCCTGGGCACACATGCTCAGACCCTCTCCTGCTGTGGTGACATTCTGCATATGAACACCATGATCTTTGAGGTGAGGTATCATGGGAGGTCGGAGAATAATATGGGAAAGAAGATAAAAGTGCACTCAGCAGCATTAGCCTACTCACAAGTTCACCTAGGATCAGCTGCTGAAAACCAACACTAACCCAAATTTTAATGACACCCTTGGCTTAATGCTATGAGCTGCCCGTTACGGGAGACATTTAGAATACACCTATGGATGTCACAATTCGACAAACAAATCAGTCTTTATAAAGCATATACTGAACATGTTTAATGCGCTTGTAAGTACAAAACAGCCATTATATATTTTAAAGTTGTTTCTAAGAAAAAAAAATTAACAGTTTCAGTAATCTGAATTAAATCACGCAATAAAATACTAATGTATATAGTATAATCTACCCCCGGGGAGTGCGGGGAGAGTATGATTTTTTAAATGTGATGGAATGAAATTTACTTGAATTTCTCACTCAAGGAAAGCATACCCATGACTCTGACACCATGAATGAGACGGTGATGACACAAATCTGAATAGGGGTTCTCTGTTTACCTTTAGATCCATGAATATAAATGGCTACCCAATACCCCACTTCTACAACCAAACATAGCTACTTTCCTTTTGAACTTTCCCAATGTTTTACCCTTTCAACTTCAAACCTGTCACTATACCTTAACATGCCAAGCCAGAACTCACTTCCAATGTGTCACAAAATTCTATTGATTGTACATCTCAAATCCCTTTCAACTCTGCCTCCTCATTGGAATTCTTATCTCCACTGCTACACTTCAAGCATTGATCAATTTTTGTTTAGACTGATGTAGTCGCCTTCTAATCTCCCTGAAATCTTTCAACTTTTTTCCTGAACTACCATTAGAGAATCATTTAAAAAAAAAACAAATAAAACATTTTAATAAAAAGCATTCAAACTACTTATTCTTTAAAAATCACTACTCACTTGGACAAAGTATTTCAATGTATTAGTTTTAAAAATTAACATGGACAAATGGATGAATAAAAAAAAGATAGATAGGTGGATACATATGTGATAGAGCATATCTTGCAGAAGGTAAATTACAGTGGTAGATTTTCGGGTGTTCACGGAATAATTATTTTAGATTTTCTGCATCTTTATAAATTTTTTTTTTGAGGACAGTGTCACTGGCCCTCATATGTGGGACCCGAACTGGGACCGTTGGCTTCCAGAGCCAGCACTTAACCACCGTGCCACTTGGCTGGCCCTGCATCTTTATAATTTTTAAAGTATCAGAAAAGGGGCTGGCTGGGTGGCTCATTTGGTTAGAGCGAAAGCTCTGAGCAAAAAAGTTTGCCGGTTTGATTCCCTCATAGGCCAGTGAGCTGCACCAGAGCTGAGCTGCAGCGGAGCTGCCAATGGGTGGCTGGATGGCTCAGTTGGTTGGAGCACGTGCTCTTAACGACAAGGTTGCCAGTTCAACTCCCACATGGGATGGTGGGCTGTGCCCCCTGTCCTCCATAACTATATTGAAAGTGGTGACAGGGCATGGAGCTGAACTTGCACCCTCCACAACTAATATTCAAGGACAAATTAACTTGAAGCTGATGTGTCCTGGAAAAACACAATGTTCCTCTTCCTCAGTTTTTCAACATTGTTCCCCTCCCCAATTCTTCAATAACATCTTAAAAAAAAAATCAGAAAAAGTTACTTTTAATGAAATGGCTAATAATAGAGGCTACTACTTTGTGGGCTTCTTATGTGCTAAGTAAGCACTGTGCATGCATTATCTCTAGTGGTGTGCAGGAAAATGTTCAACACTTTTATATTGTTTTTGGCTCTCCAGAAAACAGAGGAGGTGGTAAGGGAAAAAAGTCCTGATTTATAGCATTTGCCAATTTCCATGCTGTAATACTCCCACTACAAGTTTAAGCTCCCCAATACAGAATTGGGAGAAAGGGGCTTTAGTGTATCATTATATGGTATCTCCAATGTACAGATAAAATAGATCTAAATAGCCAAAGAACACAAATAATGGTGCAGCATATTAAAATAATGAGGATGTTTTGAGTACTAATTACTTTTGTTTAAAATATAATTGATATTATTGTTGGGATAATTATTCTTTAATACTAATTTAACATCAAAATTCCTGTAAGTTTAACAATCAATCATTTCTCAGCTTTAGCCTGTCACTGATTATCTCACAAATATCAAGTTGGGCAAGTTCAATGGTTGATCATATAGGTGACAATGTGAAACATTGGAGAAGTTACCTTCCTTGGCCAGGACTAAGTATGAGAGCCAGCTTTCAATCGAGATTTTACTGACTCACAAACTTGAACTCCTTACTGATAATGCCAATGAGCTGCAGCTTGATGAAATTCTACTCATATTTCAGTTCCCATGGAGCTGAAAACCACATCTACTATACCACTTACTGGCCTAATTATTTACCTGCATGCTTCTCTTCTAACCTCTCTAGGCAGCTCAGCATAAAAATGCACTCAGGCAGCCTGGATTTCAATCTACTGCCTGGTGCATAGTAAGTACTTGATGCATATGAAGTGCTATGGCCATAATTCCCTAGAGTCTGGGTGGCTGCAGAGCAGTCCTCTTCAAAAAATGCCCAGCATTAAGGCAGTGCCTGACATACAGGATATGCTGAAAGAAAACACAATATGGATAACAGTCTGGGTTTTCTCATTAAATAGTGGCTTGATCTTAATCAAGTCACTTCACTGTTGAGTCCAAGTGCCCAGAATGGTGACAAATGAGGGAATTGGAGTTGATTAATGACAGAGCGCTTTCTTGCACTAAACTGCATGTGTGCCCTTGCTGATGCCAGTAAAGAACATTGATACAATACAGTATGTATCAAACTTTTCAGCCATATAGCAAAAAAGACACATGTGTGATCCTCATTTTAGCATTTCAAGTAGCAAATGATTAGCATTAGTCCAAACTTTTAGTAATAGAAGAATAGTTAAATGAATTCTAGTAGTACATATGTCTAGTACTACATATGGGATATTGACAATCATTAAAGATGGTTAGAATGTCCTGTAGAAACACAGGAAATGAGTTCATATGATGGCAAGTAATATAAGCAGAACATGAAATTACATGTATCTTCTACTTATAACTTAAAGAAAAAAAATCACAGGGGTAAAGAAAAAATAATACTGCATTTACAAAATTGTCAATAGTTATATAAACACTGTAGCATTATAAGTGTTCTTTATTAAAATCTAGTTGCCAAATTTGGTGAAATGATTTGTTGTGTATAATTTATAAAAATAATTTGGGTGTATGAATTCTAATGAGGTCTTTACAAAATCGAGGACTTCCAGCAAGGGGACTCCCCCTTAGGGTTACTCAGTGCACCCCCGGCACATTTTCTCCAAGCAGAGCAGAGCTTGCTGTTTGAGGAAGCAGAAACATGCACAATACACGCACATATGTACGATGCAGAATTCATCAGAGGAGATGGAGAAACATGAAAGCGAACTCTGGAACAATGATTCTGCTTTTTAGTATTCCTCAATGATATAATTTTTAAGGCGTTATCCAAATTGCTAAAATTGATTACAACACTTTAAAAGAATACCCAAATGGGTTTAATTAAGCTGAAAAGTCAAATATTAATTTAATTGAAAAAGCTGACCTTTTCCAAAAGTAACTAGTTGTTGTTGGAACTTAGCCTTAAAAAGTTAAGGTTTTCCTCTGTGGAGAGTAAGCCAGAGTGAAACAGAGGCAGAAGTTAAAGAACTATCTGAGCCAGCTGGAAGGAGAATTTAGAGAAAAAATTTTCTCCCTCTTTCTTTAAAAAGAAGCAGGGTTCTGTATTCTATTGAGATACTTCATGTGAGGCAGAAACATGGGGGGGGCATGGATTGCAGAGGCATTTATGTAAAATTGAGGGCCAGTGACACTGTCCTCAAAAAAAAAAAAAAAAAAGAAGAAGATGATGTTTGCATATTTTGAGGGGTGGATATAACATAACAGAATACAGTGCCTACTTAAAAATAAAGTAAGTAACAAGTAAAGATAAACCATTCTTTCTGATTGTTTATTACTCCTTTACCATGGAAGACTACATAGAGGTGGGCAATAACAACCAAGCCAGAGAATGAATGATGTATTAGTTAAATTCAAACTTCACCAAATGATTTGGCTGAGAAAATGAAAATAAACATCACTCAATGATTTCTAGGCCATGTCAGATTAATTTGAACAGATCTTGCTTACGGTGACAAAAAAGACATGAATTTCTGCCCTTGGAAGATTTTTATGGAGCTCACAAAGTTTAAGAGAACAAGAACACTCGAGATTAGAATTTACTCATTATCTCTTTTCTTTGAAGTTTTCCCCCCTCTTCAGTTTATATACTGGCTGGTAGAAAAAAAAGAATGGAAGAGTCATCCCGACAGCATGTTAGCTCTAATAAGGCCATATCTTGTAGAAAGACAGTGAAAGCCAGAAAGTGATATTCTAAGATCATCATCCCATCTTCAGATTTAAGAGTCAATTGAGAGTCAAGTTAAATGCTGAAAATACAATATTTTTATAAACTCATTTCTTCAATTCAAAAAATTGTACAGAGTGACCAACGTTCTCTAAAAATGCTAATTACAACTCGGATGTGTCTGGATAATTGAGTTTCAAGAATAGTCATTAATCAGTACTCTTAGCAAAGAAAATGTGACTGCTTTTTTTCTTTTTTTGCCAGTCTGATTTTAGAGTGTTCTTTCTTATTCCAAAACAAAGAAAATAAATTATAATTGACCAGGAGTAAAAAAATAAAAACAGGGAGTGACAATTCAAAAGAGAGGTAGGTTCTCTGGATTAAATGGAAGAAAATCAAGGGCAAGTGTACACACCACTGTAACCACGATTGCACCATCAAAGAGGTCTGATTCTCACAGGCTGAGTCTCGTAAACTAGTCTTCATAATTAACACAGCCCTTCGTGTTCGATATTTAGATCCATAGTTTTTCAATTCTATCTAGATTAGTTTCTTCTTTCAATTGTGTTAGCATTTAAGACATTATTAATATACAATTTCATTTTTATTCCTATCTCCTGGTACCAAATAAAAGACCTAGGACCAGACAGAAAATCCAGGACATTTAATGGGACTGATGCTGTTATTCAAATTATTTCCACCTGTCAGCTTTATTACAGTATGCAAAATTCAGTAAAAACAAATGAAGCCAATAAAAAGAGTACTTAATGATATCATTAACAAACTCAGCTTGTGGTAAACTACTAGGGATAAATAAAAAAGTGTCATTTTTACTGGTTACCAAATGCTACTGAGCAACAAAGTAAGTCAGAAGAAGACAATTTTAAGCTCATAGCAATCCAACTCAATTAATTACACAGCTACTAATCATGTCCCCTATAAGAAATGTTCCATGAACTCTGTGTATGGTAAACTGTACATCCCATGCTTGAGGTAAAATAAAAAAGGTAGTGGGACAGATGATATTTTATATTTGTTCAACTTTTATGAGTCTTATGCTAGGAGTTCCTAACATTATAGAATCTTAGCAGGGTTAAAGTTCCCTCCGCCTTGTCTTTCCCCATAGAAATTTAGAATTTATCGACTCCATAGAAATTTAAAATAACATTTCTATAATCCATGAACTCTAGAGAATTCAAACAAAACAAAGTAATTTGATGATTTAAATTAAAATATGAATTCTATTTTCCACTTAATACCTCCATCTGGGCATGTAGTTTCCCTATGTGTTGGTGGAAAGGAGAGACGGCAAATCATTCCAATGGTGACAACTGGGTGCACATTGTTTTATGCATTATTTCACAGTGAAGGAGTTATGGATAAGGCTATGGGTTTCTTCAACAGAAGTGTGAATCCAGTTCTGTTTCGAAAATAAATCTAGTACTGTTTTCAAACATACTGCTTGGGGAAATTATTTTTTGGTCAGAAATGATTTCTCTCATCTCTGGATTTCCAAAGTACTTTGTATTTTTATTGTATCAGGAAAACCGTCTTATTATCTTCCTAAACACGACAATCTAAACAATTTTGACCCTCAATGAAATTTATGGAATAAATAAATGTCCCATCATATACACAGTAGTTCTTGAACTCCTCTCCAGTCTTTCATAATTTTCTCCTTTAAAATAAGGTGTTATATCATGGGCTTTGCCTTTGTATTAATGACAGTGGAAAATGCACATATTTGAAAAATATTAATCAAATAATAAAGATCACACCTGTAAATTGTATTTAAAATCCTTTAATGAAAGGAAATTTCTTGATTATTAGGAATGACAGTATTTTCCAGGAATTTACAGACTTCCTGTTTCTGATAAAAAATGAGAGACATACTGTACAGAAGATTATAGCCAGTATAGTTTTTTTAATTATTATAAGTATGTTTTCATGATCTCTCTGCCCCAGTCTTTCGTTAGCTCTAACTCATCTTCCACGCAAATAGGATGATGTTTCTAAAAGCAAATCTAGTAATGTTAGTCTGCTTCTTAAAAACAACAGCATAGCAGCCTGTATCACGCGAGACCTTGCCACATTCCATCTGCAGCCTCAATTCTACCACAGTCCTCAGTTAGCCAAGATTCCACCTATTTTCAGAACCCCAAAATCATCAGTAATGTTTACTACTGGTTAAACACGTGCTTATCTCTGTTTTTAATTCAATTTCTATTCTTTTCTGCCTTAAAAACTCAGTTGATTTTTAAGATCCAGCATAAAAGCCATCCTTTCTTGGGCACAGCTTATCTAAAACATTCTCTTAGAAAACAGCTTCTTCCTTTTAACTTTCTATCACTTTACATCTTACTCTTTCTTGATAGGTCTGTCCTTGGTGACTCTTAGTTGCTGAAGTGCCAGGCATTTTGCTTGTATAACTTTGAATACCTAGTAAGGAAGCCAGTGCTGTTAACAAAGAAAAAAGCCAAAAAATGTGTTTTGTTTTGTTTTTCCTGAATAAATAAATGTCTTTCAAACTGAAATATTCTCCACTGAATATGAAGACCAAAATCAAGTTGTTACTCACTAAAAAGAAAAAAATGTAAAAAACAATTTTTAAAAAAAACAAACAAAATAATTTTACTCTTTCAGATTTTTAATAAAATTGAACAACTGCTTTCCATTACTTTTTTTTATAGATTTCTATCTTTAAGGGTTTTTTCTTACTGGAAAATAATAGCATTGTCTTTTAAAATTCTGGCTCAAAAACAATAAAGAAACCACATGAAGTTCATATATAAGAAATTAATACATTTCAAAAAATTTTAAAACAAATATTGCTGTACGCCTTCAATTTAAAACAAATAGTACGTCATCCTTATATCCTTATACTGTTAAACCATACCAGCTCTTACAAAAGTTGCTCGTTTTCTTTTAACCTCAAGGCTGAGTTTCAACGATACCTAGTCTTTGTGATTGATAACTATCTTGGACTGCAGTAAAAATCGATACATGGTTCCATTTTGCTGATGAAGCTGTAGCCATAAGGCCAAAATTTAATTCCTCACCTTGTGGTTTCTAGTATATGACTGAGCTTTGTTTTGTTTAGTTCTTCAATTTTGGATTTAGGAGAGAAAGATGCATTTTTAGTAAATGTTTACATTTAAAATGAGACTCTCCTTTTTCACTGTTTCATATTATAGATATCTACATGTTTCACTGAAAAGTGCCAAGAGCATTGAACTTCCATATAAAAGCAGAAAGTAGTTTTCCCAACTGCGTACATATATTACATTCTGGACACCCTGAACTCTTGACCTTCCCTATGAGGGAGATGCTGCTAAAATGTCAGTTAATCATAAAGCAGTGCCACAATGGGTTACCCAGGAGCAGAAGGCAATATAAAAGAGCAATTTTAACATGTGATTGCCAACGCATGCAATGCAGACAATTTCTGGTGATGGCATATTTTATTTCCATTTAATAAGAGAAAGAGAAACTGTATTTTCTTAGCTTCGATACCAGATGGTATATACCCAGAGGAAACAGACACACGAAAAACAAACAAACAAACAAAAAACACACACAGCATACTTTCTTTGTTCAATGGAGTTTTTGAATTACTTCCCGTTTAAGACAATTTGCATTATAGCTTTTCAAAAAATTTGTAAAATGACTGAAGAAGCATTACGTGAACAATAACATGGGTCAGGCTGTGAGGAAAGAGTGAAATAATCATAACCCTCAGGTGCGTGAGGGAAGCTTACATAGGTGGCTACAGCCACCAGGGGCTGTAATTACCTCCACCCTTAACTTGAGAGACCCTGACACAGGTAATTGAAGTCACAAAATGATTGTAAGGTACTTTAGAAAGAAAACAAAATACTGGCTATGGCAACTAGGTGGGAGAAGGTAAAAAGTAAAACATTTTTTTTAACACTTTTAGCTGTTTAAAATATTTAACACACAGCATATACTTGAGTGTTAAGCATGTTTAATAAATTGCACTTTCAATAAAAGTGAAGTTACAGACATTAAACTGTGTTTTTCCAGGTAATAAGTGAGCTGTGCAGGTGCTATTTTTAGAAATGTATAGCCCTCCCAGATTTTACCTATTGTACTTTGATTTATTCATGCCATACTCTTCTGAAAGGGGGTGGGGAGGAATCAACCACAGTAGGAGAAAGAGGGGAAAGAATTAACGCTTTACAAGTAAAAACCAGTTTTCAGAAAATTGGTTTGTGCCCCAGCTGTCATTGTCTAATGTCAGACAAGTTATTGTTCTGTTTTTCCTGAGTCTCAGACTCACGAGCTACAAAATTGGGATAATAATATATCTAACTTGCAGGACTGATGTGAAAATAAAATATGATACATTAACTTTATATGTTGATTATAAAACAGTGTTAATCAATATTTAACTATGAAAATCTACATTTGCATAGAGAAATATAAAATTTACTACTGATACACACAAATAAAACCATTTAATTAACTTGCCGTAAAATTATTTATTGACGGGTTTCTGCCAAGAAAAAAATAAATAAATGAATGATAGCCAGGAATAAAATTTCAATGGCTTAAATACCTTAAAAAGAAATACTTAACATAGTAATTAGTAACTAATTTACTCTTTATTGGTACTTAATAGCAAAAGAGTTGTTTCTCTGTGATACACCAAAATAAAATAAGAATTTCTGAGAGGTAGAAAATAATCATCATTCCTTTGTTATTTACAAAAAATTCGTGTCAAACATTGATATCAAACACACACAGAGCTTAGAAATGTTTATACTTATTTTTGAGGCTTCTTGGTCATCTATCATGTAGGATATACTAAAATAGCTATTTCAAGATAATCATCATTTATTCCATCAGATGATATTAATGGTCCAACACTATAACTACAATGTGGCAGTCCCCAAGTCTTGATTAAAATAGAATGATTTGTAAAACCAGTATTCAGAGCTTGCACAATTTAATAGAATTAGATGGAAACTTCTCCAAAGGCTATTTTTGGGGTTTCAAAAGGATCATTTCCCCAGATTCTGGAGAATTTTGAGGGCACTGATGGTGCTGGTAATGTCTGAAGGATCTTAAATTTGGAGAAGCAGATATGGATCTTGAAGAAAGGAAGTAGATGGACACCACAATTTTAATCATTCTGATTCTATATTTAGATACTCCATGTTTATCAGTTATATTTAACTTCAACTTTTCAGCGATTGTTTACAAATTATATACTTCCATCAGCGTTCCCTCCTTTTGTAATAATAGAGAAGTTTAGTAGACATTGCTAATAACACAGTAACCCAGGGTTCTTCAAATCTACAATGTATTTAAGCATCTAGTCTATAAACACCTTTTTTAACATAAAAATCTTCATCAAACACAATTTATAAGGACATTAATAAACTAATAAAAATATATGATAGACACACCAGATGTGAAACATAGTTTTAAAAATAAACTTTCTAGGGCCGACCTAGTGGCACGGTGGTTAAGAGCTAGCCTGGGACGCCAGAGGCCCAGGTTTGGGTCCCACATATGAGGGCCAGTGACACTGCCCTCTAAATGAATGAATGAATGAATAAATAAATAAATAAATAAATAAACTTCCTATAGTTGCAAGTAAAACTAAGAGTGAGCCTGATACCACTTTATGCTATAGAGCCCACAAATTAAATGTTTTTCAAATAAAGAATCAGGGGGGGAAAAAAAAAATCAATATAATTCCAAAATGTCAAGGCATTTATAAATTTGAAAGCAGTGATAAGTGTGGTTTTTTATCCATCCCCTCCCACACAGATAAGATTATTCTTAAAATAAAATAAAATACCTCAAATCACTTCCTAGCCATACTTTTTACTGCATTTCCATATGCATTTTTATATGGATCTTGAACATAGGCATTCATTGGGGATAAATTAGTGCTCGTGAACATCTTGTTCTCATCCACTTAATACAGCATA
The DNA here is from genome assembly GCA_033961575.1 of Aselliscus stoliczkanus. NCBI lineage: Eukaryota > Metazoa > Chordata > Mammalia > Chiroptera > Hipposideridae > Aselliscus > Aselliscus stoliczkanus. The sequence continues at coordinate 126,966,028 of CM066733.1, forward strand.
ACTACCTTTGAAACAAAATCTCATTGACCTGCAAGCTCCATTGGCCCTCACACCAATAACCGATAGCAAATAATTCTTAGGTTAAACAAAAATTACATTATATTAACAATAAATAGTGTGGTACTGTCAATTTTTAATGGTCTATTTTGATGAAAATAAAGAATAACAAGGCAGGTGAGATGTTAGAAATGAAGAAGTTTGGGCACAGGGAGTCAAGAACATGACTGGAACAGAAAATTAACATTTATTATTTTAATATGTGTATACCTATATAAACATTAAATGGAAAAAAAGGTAATTTTTATTAGAAAACGTGTAGGTAACACCCTCAGTAAAATGGACTTCACTGCTTATCCTCATCTGTTAGCATGTGGCATGGGATATTCATTGTGAAAGACAGTGAGCTATTTCTTAGCATCCACATTATCTCATCTTTAAATTATTTCTCTAATTATTTCTTGACTAGTGAGGTTGTGGAGTGAGCTTGTCTTTAACTTAGAAAGTTCACCTACTAAAATAAAAACAATTTGTCACAGAACCTAGAATGAAAGCATTTAGCAGTACACATAATTTGAAAAGCAAATTGTGTGAGTTAAGCTGAGCCATGGAGACTTAGCCAGTGTCTACCAGGTTTAGCTGCTTTCAGCCATAGTATCAATGCATGACACCCATCAGGAAATCAGAGGCCTCTCTATTGTCTAAATCAGACTAATGATTGAGATGAACAGCTGAGAAGTCAAACTTCCTATTAATAAAAATCTTTCAATATTAATATAAGACATATAAACACATAAATGATATGTAAATAATTTATTTAAAATTGAACCAGATTAAAAATTACTTAAGGAGGTCTGGCTGAGTGGCACATTGGTTAACAGCTGGCCTGGGATGCCAGCGGCCCCAGTTCGGGTCCCACATATGAGGGCCAGAGACACCGCCCTCAATAAATAAATAAATAAATAAATAAATAAATAAATAAATAATTTCTTAAGGATGACAGTATATCAAGTAATTGTCTTGGTTTTGCTTTGATTTTAGATTAGTATTCTTGGTGGGTAACCCCAAAATATTGTATATGCTAAACAGATGTTCAAGAAACAAAAGGCTTTTATAGGCATTTACATTTTCATAGATCCTCACAGTCTTAGTTTTCAATTTTCAGAACCTAAATCATTCAATGTTCAAGACGCATAGATCCATGAACTAACTGCAGGTGTTTCAACATAATGCTTGATGGATAAAAATTGTCTTTTTCAACTAAACCATTTTCAATAACAAAATAAACAGTTCACTAAAAAAATACACTCTAATAACTTATATGATCAAACTTTTCAGTGGCTTTTAATAAATAGCTAACAATTTCTTCCACTATAACAAAATGGTAGAATAAGGAACAAGAATGTATGTTTCTACTTGTATATTACTTTTTATGTCACTTTTTATTCTATGTGTTTTATCATATGCTATTATTCTCATGTTCCAGGCAAAGGGAGGTTTAAAAACATAAGGAATGCCTCTCTGTGCTCTACAGCTGGCTGTCAAGCCACTTGTGTAATCTTCAACAATAGGATTTTCTGAACAGAAAGCTGCCTTACCGAGGCTTGGTCAGAGCAACATTTATTATATGTATTATCAGATATGGCCTTTGCACTGACAATAAAAAAATTATTGAGGAAAACAATTTCCACATAGTAGAAAGGTATTCAGTGTTTGCTTGAACTGGAAAGGTCTGCTCTCTCAATAATACATTCACCTACGTCTATCAGAAATTTGCTGAACGTAAGCAAGCTGAACAAAACTAATGTACAAGAAAAGATTGCGGATACACAATAATACACTGCTCCTAAATCAGTCAAATTATGACATAACCATGACTACAATTTACCAAACTCACTGGAATTCTAACAAGAGTGTGATTACAGCATGCAACAAATAATTAGAAGTTTCAATGTTGTGTGTATATATATATTTGATGGTATAAAAAAATATGTTTTATACCAGATCCTGTCACTGGGCAGAGTGGCTCGCCATTAAGTCTTACCTGCACACTTGGTTCTGGTGATCAGCGGAGGTCCTGGGAGCCCTGTGCCACCTTCACCGGGTCTTGTAAGGAGGACGCGGATCTCATATTCAGTATCTGGATCCAGATGCCATAATTTGTAAGTTGGAGCATTGACTGCATGTGTTTCTGTCCAGGAACCTGACGTCATTCGGTACTCCACTTCTTTCAGGATAATGGGACCGTCGCCAATGATGGAATTGGCATTTAGCTGAATCAGCAAATACGTAGGCCCAACGCCCAGCAGCTGGGGAGGAGCAATGGGTCTTGGTGGTTCTAGGAGAGATGAATGTGCAGTGTAATTAGTTAAACATCCGAAAGACTAAAATACATAGAGGTATAGTTAACGCCTCTCAAAGCCTTAAGGCTTAATACACAATTTAGTTAGCAGTACATAATAAATACTTAAAACCAGGACATGAGTGGTCTTTGGCAACTGTACTTTTAAAGAGCAAATCCTTTCACAAATGGACTGTGACCCTTTACAACAAATTTTCTCTCATTAAAAACATGTCTTGCTCTTTCACCGTGGCCGCGGAGTAGCGTGGAGGCAGAGGCTTGGAAGCATTCAAGATTCGGCTCCACCGGTAACCCACCCATGGCCAAGGCAGGCATTGCTGCTGGAGGTGTAAGGGATGTTAGTACAGCTTTATGAGAGGTGCTGAAGACAGCCCTCCTCCACGATGGCCTAGCATGTGGAATTTGCGAAGCTGCGGTAGCCTTAGACAAGCACTAAGCCCATCTTTGTGTGCGTGCACCCAACTGAGATGAACCTACAGATGGTGGAGGCCCTCAATGCTGAACTGCAAATCAACCTAATTAAGGTTGATGACAAGAAGCTAGGGGAATGGGTAGGCCTCTGTAAAATCGACAAGACAGGGAAAACCTCATAAAATGGTTGGTTGCAGTTGTGTGGTGGTTAAGGGTTATTGCAAAAAGTCTCAGGCCAAGGATATCATGGAGGAGTACTTCAAATGCAAGAAATGAACCAATAAACTTGGCTTTTGTTCTTCAAACAAACAAACAAACAAACAAATTCCTCTACAAGAGGCAAATTTGTAAAGGCTAGGTAAACAATGAAATAAAGAGAAAATAGTTAGAGATGGGTAGCTCTGATTAGCTACTAATAGAGTACAGTTGATCTTTGACCTTCTTGAGGCCCTAAGATCTTTATAAATCTTGAAATTAATGAATACTGCTATCACTCATTATTTTATTCATGACAGATGGCCATGTGGTGTTTGGTTCTTGCTTTGTTTTTCACTTCTGCAAAGATCCTGCTGGTGAAAAGGAGGAAGGCATAGCCAAGCTTGTGCCAGGTGCTGACCTGTTTCCATATACCCACCTCAGAGTGTAAGAAATTAAAATTGACACTGAGGCAAAATCACAAATCACTATATAACACTGGGCTTTGGGAGTAGTATGTGATAAGGCAATACATCAAATATTAAACTCAACTGTCAAAGGTCACCACAATTTAGTTTTGGATATGTTAGATATTTGGCTTGGAAAAAAACATTATAGAAAACTTTCAATGTGTGAACTTACAGAAATGATGAGTGATGAATTAGAGTATACTTTTTTCCCTTAACAACAATGTATCTGAAATTTGATATTGGGATTCATGAAGGCCACCAGAGCCCTAGCTCTGTCCATATGGTCTCTTCAAAGGTAATGCTATGTCATGAATGTCATGAAGATGTTCTAACTACTACTGTGTGACTAGGTGGGGCGTTCTTTTAATGTCTGGAAGATCACTTCTCGGGGAAGACATAAGGATTTAAAGGAAAAGTGTTATTAATCTTAATAAAGTGGTAACTGCCCAATCGTTGTAAAGGTTTGTTTGTTTGTTTTTTAAGTGTGAAAACAAATCATACAAAGGAGAACTATTAAAATGCAATTACACAACTACACCTATCCCCCATTAACAGTGGATTGCATAAGATGCAGTTAGAGAGAAATTAAGGGCAGAAAACATGTTTCAAACTGGATTTCCTATTTTAATGACAATGGATGCTTGGAATAAGATACAATGCACAGAATCCTATAGACAGGTTTTACCTTCGGATACATGTTGAAATGAAGGAAGGGTTTCCAGATGTAGCCCAAGATTTGTCTTTAAATGTGGATTGTATAAAAGTATAGTTTTCTCTTATGTACATCTGCGTTACAACCTTAACATAAGATACAATGCACAGAATCCTATAGACAGGTTTTACCTTCGGATACATGTTGAAATGAGGGAAGGGTTTCTAGATGTAGCCCAAGATTTGTCTTTAAATGCGGATTGTATAAAAGTATAGTTTTCTCTTATGTACATCTGCATTACAACCTTAACATAAGGGAAAAGACTAGCTGTCTAGATATCGTTTTCAAGAATTTTCCTTTGAAATTCCTACGACAAATATTTACGAGCAACTAGTACTAATTGCTAGGCTGTTCTACACATTGGATATTCACATAATATGGCAGGGGAAACATAGTAACAATAAATCAACATTACTTTTTTTTCAAATTCATTATTTAAAATTGAAAGTTATGTAGAAAACAGATACTGTGATAAAGAATAACAGTTGAGGGGGGTTATCTAGTAAGTGACACTAATCTTTTTTCACCCAAAATCATTTGAAGAGTATTAATTTTTCCCACCATTAGTGATGACTCATGTGGTGTTGCTTTCAAACTAGTTATCAATAGTACCATATGAACTTGTCCTTTACTATGCTCATGTTTAAAGTGAGATCAAAACTAAGATCAAATAAGATAATATATGCACTACATAAACTGATTATGTTTAGAATTATTTTCATTGCTCTGGTAAAAGAGTTCTTAACACCTGATTTAAACTTGAACTACAAAATCTGTATATCATGGTTTGAAAATTGTTTCAAAATTATATATTCATAATTGAGCAGAGACTGAACTATTTCCAATTTCACAACTGATTTCAATTAAGAACTTACAGAAAAACTTGAAGTAAAACCAAAAATGTTTAGAATTTTCAATTATCAGCTAAAGAAAGATAGAGCTAGACATTTCGTATCATGAAAATTTACCAGTCTAGCATCTTTTATATTTTTAATATACAAAAGTTTTGGTAGACAGAGAACAAAGAAAGTTGATACATTTTCAAAACCTTAAACCAAAATGAAACTGACTACAGATATGAATATAATAGAAAAAATGCAAATGTTTTCCCAGACTATTTAAATGATGCACATATTTTAAGCAGTCTGTATTTTGCGAATAAACTAAGCAATCTCATATGTGCAGTGTTTGTTTTCATTCCACATTGCTCATACACTGACTAATTTAAGTAGGAAATGATGCTAAATTCATAGCTTGCTGGGGTTCTTCCCCAGAGCAGCAATGCCTCACTCACATTACAGCTGAATAATAATGTGAAGCGGTCTTACATTTAGCATGATGAAATCATTTGCCCCATAAATTATAAATAACAAACCTTGGGTAACCTATAAATTTATGAATATTCTGAAACCTGACCTAATGAGTATGTATCAGATGTTAAATCTCACCTATCAAAACTCTGCACACTATAGTCACAGAAAATAGGAGGAAACACAAGAGAACAGCAGAGGATGAGAGGGAGAGAAGGAGGGAAGCTACAAAACAGCGTATTACAAACAAGTGAAAAAGTAAAACATAATCTCTTCTATCATTTCTATCTTTAAGAAAATGACATGTAAAAAATGTGAACTTTAAAGTCAGAAGATGTAGGTTTAAAAAAATACAGATACTATAGCTGGGTAAACTTGAATGTGTTATTTAACTTCCTAGCGTTACAATTTCTTCATTGGTAAATGAGGCATTATTTTTAAAAATTTTAAAGACTCCACATTTTTAAATATATCATCAAACCCTATATTTGATGCTCTTTGGCTTTTTTGCTTTTGCCAGAGAGCACATGAATTTTAAAACCAAATATTAATATTCAACACTAGTGTCTTTTTTATAAAAAAAAAAAATGAGTTTGATGTCAGGTTCTTGTCCTGAAGCAGAACAACAATTCACTCTGATCAGTTTTACATCTCATTAGTAATGGCCAAACAAACAAAAGTGACAGTCCACCCATCAAAGGTACACCTCATACTTGGAACTGTGGTGATGTTCAGAGAGGCTTAGAAGCATATCCATTGATTAACAGGATGATTATAAGAAGTGAAACCTAGCATTAATGAGACTAATATACCATAAAGTATTAAATTTCTTATGTTGGAGGTAAAAGTAGCTTCTTATTAGCATATGTATTGTGTTTTTTGGCCCTTGAGAACAACAGGAGGCTTATTTATAAAATCTCTATTCATTTCAATAAATTATGCATGAATTTTAATCATTTAGTAAATGAACAAGTAATTGTTCTGAAAAAATATTAATATTCTTCATAACTTAATACACTATCTGACCCAGAGGTGTGGTGCAAATAAATCCCAAATGTACACTAGGTATCAACTGAAGCATGCAATACCCAAAATACAAGATAAACTTTGCTGACGTTACCAATTAACTTCCAATTAATGACTTATATTCATTATCCTAGAGCCAAACCTATTATAAAATCACAATTACACATTCAAATTGGTTTCTATTTTTATTTCAAATAATTTTTAAACGTGTCTTGAAATCAACATAAGCCATTATGAAAGTATTCTTATCCAATTATTCCTATTATAAATGCTATTTTACAGACATGTGTGTCACAAATCAAAATGTAGTTAATTAATAAAATGCAAAACAGAAATAGAAGACACAAAGGCAGAAAAAGTCAGTTAATAAAATAAATATGAAGGATAAGGATAATGACACTCCTACATTCATCTTCCCAAAGAATAAACACCTCTCAATCCTATCTCCTTCTCAATTGTTTTATTTACTTGTCAAACAAGCCTTGATAAAATGTAATTTAGGATTAAATCTCCACTATAGAAGTAGGCAAGAATAATATATTTGTCTCCTATGGTTGCTGTAAGAAATTACCACAAACTTGGGAGCTTAAAACAACAAGAATTTATTCCCTCAAGGCTCTGGACTCCACATACTCAAAATCAGTATCACTGGGTTGAAATGAAGATGGCAGCAGGCCAAACATCCTCCAAAATCTCTAGGGAGAATCGTTCCTTGCCTTGTCCAGTGTCCGCTGGTTGCTGGTATCCCTTGGTTTGTAGTCACATCACTCTATATCATTGCTCACACTGCATTCTCCTGTTCTCTCTGTACTCATATGTCCCTCTACCTCTTACTTACTCATACAGTTACTCATTGCATTTAGGGCCTACATGTATAATCCAAGATATTCTCACCCTCTGAAGGCCCTTAAATTAAATCCAGCAGAGTCATTTTTCTAGATGAGGTGATAGCCCTGGATTCCAGGGATTAGGACTTGTTATCTTTGGGGCCATTTTTCAGCAGACCACAGATAGGGAGTATGATAACCTCTTTCTGCTGAAAACATATCAGCTCTATCTTTTCTTCGGCTAGTAGTAAACTTGGGAGCAAAAAATGCTCCTAGGAGAGTTTCCTAACTAGATTCGAGCAGCGGCAATTATAAAAAAGCTAATAATTTATGTAAATACATTGTCTTTTGTGGGGACTGCCAAAAAGAAATGAAAATGGAGAACACGAAAATTATTACTCAAAATAGCTACCAAAGTCAATGCTCCCTCACTATGATTAAATTCCTACAAAATACAAGATTAGGATATTTGCCTAAGAGATAGATATTTTCTTATTTGCTTAGCATCTGTTTACTTAAATGAATGGATCACTTCAAAAATAAATATTATACTATTTCTTTATAATTCCCCTCATGACAATTTTAATCCAGTTTCAGTTAAAAAGAAAATTTGCTAGTTCATGCTTCATGTTGTTTAATTTTCTTCCTTGTCACCTATTTAAATGCTGAAGTAAAGGGGAATTTACAACAGAGACTAAAAGCAGGAAGAATGACATCAGTGTTCCCAATAATTCAAGCATTTATTTATCAGCTGCCCTAATAATTTTAAATGATTTTAAATTATGCCTCAAAAGGATAACAATATAATTTAAACATACTTGAGTATTTCAAGAAACCCAAAATAATAACACTGAGGAATAGGAAAATTGTCTTTCCTCCCATAAGAAATAGAAAGCAGGTTGTAATTAGAAGCACTTTTTTGGGGCATTTAATATCACATATATGACAACATAATTTGTTACATTTTTCCTTACCTGTTATAAAATAACCCACTTGAAAAATTTTAGGTTTATTTAACAAGGTTTCTGCTGTACCTACTCTTTATGAACTGTAATACAAATATATTTATGAGAAGAATAAAAGTTCTTTTATTATTTTCACTCCGTTATTTTTCTGATACTTCAGATTTCCATTCCTAGCAAATTCCCTAGGAAAACCTCTCCATTCACTCTTATAGCTATCATCTCAAAATTTTTATTCATGTCAATAATGCACAGTAAATTCAAAAGTTATCTGACAAATAAATTAGTATTTTAATTATGTTTACATATTTGTCCATTGATAGATTTTTTTAAGTCAAATAATGTCTTTTTAATTTAATAAATTAAAATCTCATTTTAAATTCAAAAATCCAATTGATAGATACTTTTTCAATCATATAATTCAATTGGCTCATTAGCTTGAGGTGACCAAATAAAGTTAATGCTAAGACATTAAAAGATTTGGATGCTGTCTAACCTGAAGCTCCTATGCCAGCACTGAGGCAAAGTATCAATCCAAAGGAGCAATTATTATCTCTTATCTTCATGAAAATTAGATAGCTGTTACCATATAGTAAAGTAGACTATGGAAAGAGTGTGCACTATATCCCACTGCTCCCATTCACAATATCTCTCACACACACACACACACACACACACACACACACACAACTCTGAGAATTATGAAATGAGTGTACATGATTCACAGTGGTAACTGCTGTAATTGGGTAGAAAAACTTGAAGTAAAGAAAAGAATTGCAATTGAATAACAAAATCCTCATGTCATACATAATATATATATAAGTTTGCCATACAATGAATTTTTATCACTTAATTACATCCAGCTAAACAGTAGTTTCTTCCTTCCCTCCCAGTTGTTCTTCACTGAGGGCAGTTGTTTCTACATTTGAGAAGTGGAACTGGCTTTGAGTGGGCTGGATCCCGGATAACTTAAGACCAAGGAAGGCACAATAAAGAATATCCCAGTCTAAAACACCAATAGGCTCCTCTGGGGAAACACATCAACAATGTTGAAAATAATTTCCCCTCAATAATCCAAGGCTCATGCTTACCTAAAATTATATCACTTATTATTCCATTTCTCAAAAGAGCACTGGAATAGAATTTTGAGGAAGAGTATTTATTTACACAGGTTGTTCATGGCCAATGAGACATAATTAAATGGGTATTTGAGTATACAACTGGCTCAGAAGCAAGCGAACTGATAATGCTTTTGTAAAACAGTCTATTAATCTGTATCAAGAAAACAGAATGTGTTCACAAACCAAAATAATCCCATTTCTAGTAATATACTGTAAGAAGATAATTTACATTTCTTTTAGAAGAGTGTGAAAATTAACTGCTCAAAATATTCACACATAGGAAAATAATGACACAAATTATGGTGTACCTATTCAATAGAATTTTACACAAACTTTAAGAACCCAAGTTGTAAAGATTACATGACAAAGCAGGGGATACTTGATACTTAAGATTAATAGAGCTTTTATTTTAAAAGATAAAAAGTGTATCCCTAGGAAAACAAAACAAAAACCACCACCACTGCCACCACCAAAAGGAAATACATCAAAAAGCTAATAGCAGTCATTGGGGAACAGTGAGCCCATGAGTGGTGTTGCTTTTTCTTTTACAACCGTTTTCCAATAAAATTTTTAATGTGCTCCTAACATTTCTCATCATTACATTCTTAGTGTCTGTCAGAGTGTCTTACGAAGTTCAATAATATAGTATTAGAATGAATAACTAGCTCTACAGTACCAAAAAAGAAAAAAGAAAAAAAAAAAGTACCCATGCCGGGCCGGCCGAGTGGCGCGGTGGTTAAGCGCTGGCTTGGGACGCCAGCGGCCTGGATTCAGATCCCACATATGAGGGCCAGTGACACTGCCCTTGGAAAAAAAAAAAAAAAAAAAAGGTACCTATGCCACTAGAAGAAGAAATTATCTACATAAATTATGTCTATGCCATACAAGAAAATGTAGGCTTCACAACTTCAATATGGCAACCATCATTTGGAGCGGACACTAATAAAACTTTGTGTATTTATTAATTTATTTTCCAATGCTGAAATTAAGTCCTAAAAGTGTCAGATTTACCACCTCATGCTTTGAACCATGTAGCTAACCAATTGCTCTGACATTGATACACAGCACCTACAAATGTTACTATTTAATTAAAGGAATTAGTTGACTGTAACAAAAGAACACTTTCTAAGCAATTGCTTAGTGACCAAGAGACATAAAATGATTTATCCAGCTTGGGGGGTGGGAGGGGAGTTGGGCGGAGGGGGGGGGGGAAGCAAAGCAAAGCTACCAACATATATAATAATTCTTTTTATGTCTTTTAGGTGAATCAGGTCAGTTAATTTTTTTCAAAGGACTTTTCATGTAATGAAAAAGTATATATATGTATATATACATATAAGTTTAAATACACAACATTGATCATGAATGTTACCAGAATGTACAACTGCACTAATACCAGAACATATACCAATCATTTGAGTTTCTTGAACAAAAACTTAAAACTTAATTCAAGGTAGGAGAAAATTCTGATGCGGACTATGCCACTCTTCACACTAATAAAAAAAAAATTCCCATCACTGTGTCATAACTACTTCTTATTTTTAAATTGTGAGAATGGTAGAATTACAGTATTTAATCTCAATGATGTGACTTTTCAGATGCTAAAGTGCTGAAATAAAAAAATTACTTCAGCAATGAAACTGCAAATTTTGCATGATAAGTTTTATATCTTATGCATTACCCTGAAATTTTATTCATCTGGACTTGAAAACACTATTGAAATAACTTTATTACCTGCTTGAAATAAAAAGGCTCAGCAGCAGCACACTGATTTTAGATCTGTCAGCAAAAGCTAAAAACAAAGTTAGGTTCACATTTAGGATATATGATAGGTGAAAGGATTTTTTAAAAGGAAGTTTATTTGCTTTTTAGCCCATATGATTTAAATCAGAAACTACGCTTTGCCTCATTAATATCTATGCCACCAATTGGTTTAGAATTATGCATTATTGCAATAATTCAGCAACTTTACAAAAACTTCCATCAGTGCCATGGTCCATATGTTAGCAAACCTCATATGTTATGATTAAAATTTTTGGTCCCTTTCATTAGTCATCGATTAATACATAAGATTTCTCTTATAGCTGTTTAATCCCTCATTTAAGGTTGGTCAGAGCCCAAGCTGTTCATGCATTTAAAGGAAAGAACCAGTTTATTTCAAGAGAAACAATCAGGTAAGTAGTAAAACTAGGAAAGCCTTCAGTTCTTTGTTGGGCTTCCTCAAGCCTACGGCCATAAATAGGTAATCACATCACCATCTCATCAGACACCTTAATGAGGTACAAGAATTAAATATATATATGGTATATGTATGTACACACATGTACATATATGAGTACATATGTTTTCAAACATATATTTTTATACATATACATATATATGTATGTTTCTTATACATACACATATATATGGTGGGAGAAAAGAAAGGAACTGTGTTCAGCAATGACAATATATGTCCCAATAACATGTCATATATGCCTAGGTTATCCATCTAGGCCAAAGGGATTAAAGTAAAACCATTTACATATATTTCATATTAATATATATGAAGAAACATGGCTAACTCCAGTAAACCAAGAGATAGTAATTAAAAGAAAAGAATCAACTGCAAAATCTCTGTAATGAGATTATAATACCCTCCCCCCCCACACACACACATGTTCTTGTAAATGTAATATGTATAATATAATCCAAAGAAGTATTGATTAAAAATAGCCTGAGTCTTCCTCATTTAAAATATAATTTTAAAAAACTCATGAACCCAAATTCCAAATTTTAAGGAATTTTATACTATGCAATTAGAAGAATTTTCCAACCTTTAATTTTAACCAAACATAATCTAAGTTTGCCATCTTGAACTCTGTTGATTCATTGTTTTATAACACATAATAAGCATATATTCATTATGAATATGTACACTGTGATTATTCCAGTCATTTTCAAATGACGCATGGAGTTTTTATGTATGTAGACCCAGCAACAGATGGCATTTTTTGTTTCCAATGTAATAATTTAATCAACAATGGAATCAGGAGATACAATTTCCTCTCTCCCTGTATCCTAGGCTTGTAAAATCTAAGACTTTCTTTAGTCCAAGTTAATCAAGAGAAATATTATTTGTCTGTTATTTCTGCCTGACTCTGGAGAGAACAGAGTCATTTTTGGTCATGCATATCATTCTACTAGTGCTATATTTATTTTTTTTTTTTGTTTATGAAAAAGAATTTGTGATGACATAGAAAAAACAATTGAATAAGACTTCAGTCATACAGATAACCCGTCTAGATAATAGGCTTTATGTATGCGCTATTACTCCAGAGCAGTCATAGTTTTAAAGACGCTTTTCAGTTCAAAAAACATAAATCTTCAGAGACTATAAAAATCTTCATAGGAAAGAAACTGTGTCATTAGCTTAAAAGATCCAACTCAAGTTTAAAATATGAAGATTCCATATATATATATATGAAATATATATAAATTCATTCCAAAGGACAAACAATACAAATTAGCAATTATAGGACATTACTTGAACTTTGAATAAAATGAAACTAAAAACAATTATGTGTTTTATTGGGTTAGATGACCTTGATTAAATCAGGATATGGAGCACTTTTAATATGAAATGAGTTCAGCAGATGCAGTCGTGATTCTCATCAACTATACCTGACAACAAGGTAAAATATTCAGGAGATTTGAACAGGGGACCACAGAACAGCTACCTTTGTACTTCTGTATAAGTGGGTGAACTACAGAAAGCAATTCTTTTAATGGTAACTTGAGAGTGTACAGGCATAATGATGAAATAAAGACAATGCCATAAAAATAGAGCCATCAATGTGGTCACGTAATTACAAGAACTTTTGGATAATTATTTTAATTGTCCAGCTCTATTTACATTCTGTTAAAGGCCAAAATTCCTGTCCCCCAATAGCCAAAGTGTCATCAAAAATAAAGTAGTTATATAATTACAGATGGAAATAGGAGGCAGACAAGAATAATAATAGACCTATGTGATAAAATAACAAGATAGTGACACTTTAAAGATATTTAACAATGTAATGGGTTACTGTCCAAGGGTATCTTCCACTAGTATGAAAGATCAACCAGCATGAGATGGTATATTTCAATTCCCTTCAACCACTCCATTCCATAATAGGGCATCTAGAAATTCAGAACATCAAAATAAAGCATATTATTTGTGATATTGTGATTTTTAAGAAATATATATTTAGTCATACAGATTAGAAATATATATTTGGTCTTTGTCCATGGTTCCTGGCTCACAGCTCCTTAAACTCATGGAATTTCTGTGATAAGTGTTAAAAAAAAAAAAAGTGTTTTGTTATGTTAATGAGGTAGCTTTTGGAAAACCCAAGGGTAACCTAGGAATGGGGGGCTGATTGCCGGGAGAACCAATCATGTGGTCAGAGAGTTGATACTTTCATTCCTCTGTCCCCCAACATACACTCACACACACCCCTCTACTGAGAGGAGAGGGGCTACAGATTGAATTCATTTGCCAATGGACAATAATTTAAACAATCAAGCTATATAGTGAAGCCCCCATAAAAGCTCAAAAAGACTGGGTTCAGAGAACTTCTGGGTTGGTGAAAAACTGGAGAATTGAGAAAGAGTGGTGTACTTGTAATATACGGAAGGGGCATGAAGACTATTTTTACATAGGAAGGAATTAGGAGGTTGGATTCTAAGTTTGCTGCATATGTGCCACCAGACACAGTAATCAATAACACAGAACAGACCATCTGAAGCCTACTGAGCAGAGATTCCACTGTAATGGCCATTTCTGTAATTAAACCTATTACAAACTAGCAACAGGCGGTATCTTATGAAAGTTAAAGATAAACCTGCCCCATTCTTCTAATATCTTGCTTTTTCCTCCTTTTCCCCATACCAAGAAGTTTGCCATAGGAACAAGAAACACATATAAATCCTACCCAGGAGATGGAGGGGTCTCTCTTCAACTAGCAATTAGAGACCACCACTCTGTCTTTGGGATGGCCTTTCCTTTCTTACTTACCCTCTGCTAAATAAACGCACTTTTACTTTAAACTATATTGGCTCACATTTTAATTCTTTCCTACATAAAGCCTAGAACCTTCTTGGCCCAGGGCTTAAGACCCCATTCGAGGCTCCACTGGCATCAACTGGAAAGAAAATGGAAGCTCCACACCCATCCCCATACCTTGCCCTATACATCTCTCCTCTGGCTGATTCTGAGTTATATCCTTTTGTAATAAACTGATAATCTAGTAAGTAAAATGTTTCTGAGTTCTGTGGGCCACTCTAGCAATTTAATTAAACCAAAGGAAGGAGGGGGTTGGTGTCATGGGAACCTGCTTTATAATCAGAAAGTCAGGAGTATAGGTAACATCCTGGACTTGTGATCATCATTTGAAGCCCAAAGAGGGCTTCGTTGGAACTTCCAATTTACAGTCAGTTTTTTTTCAAATATTGTTACTGATGTCTGCAAAGGGGTGGGGAGGACCAGACCCATCTGGCAAGGCGAATCCTTAACCTGTGGAGTCTGATGTTATCTCTAGGTAAATAGTATTAGAATTGAGTTGAATTTCAGGACCCCCAATTGATACCACAAGAATTGCTTGCTCGTGTGGAGAAAACCCAAACACACACATATTGGAATGGGTACAAGACCCTATGTATCATCGAAAACATAAAATATTGGAAGGTAGTCCTAGTGGTAACCCATCAGTGCACAGAAATGCAAGGTTCCAGAATAGTAAAATAAAAGGTGTCAAGACCATAGTAATGCAATTATATTGCTAAGGGGTTGGGCCCTTCTTTCACAGCTACTGCTACTAAGTGACAAGAAACCTCCCTATTCTGCTTTGATAAATGCCATGCCTTTGAAAAATAAGAGCATGGGAGGTCTACAGTCAAACTGTTCATACAGTATTGAACTTCAAATTATCCATTCTTCTGCAATTTTAGCCAGAACAACTGAAAATTTGCCAGGGAAAGAAGAAAACATAACAAGTAAAATGTGCAACCATTTTCATGGGCACTGAAGAATCTTGTAAACAGTACTTCCACCAGTGGATTTAGGATGAATAAGAATTGAGTAAGAGAGCCAACTACTTAAAGTATTATAAAGAGAAGAAGAAATAGTAGCATGCTTCTTTGGCATGATTTTTTGTAAACTCATACACTTATAAAAGCGGATAGCTGAGAGATCTCCCTATTGTAATTGAAGGGTGCTATCATCTTATTACAAAGCCATGCACTTATGTTTTTCAAATGTGTATGTCTATGTTTATGTTCAAGTTTTAAATTAAGAGTTTGACATTGGGCAAAGGTAAAGAAAGTTGGTTTGGAAATTGATTAAGAGGTATATCAGATGTATAACTCTTACAGAGCATAATGATATGTTTAAAATGTAAAGGTACTAATTTGTGCCTGGATATGCTTTTATTTTGCTTTAAAAGTTATTTCACTTTAATATAAATGCAAAACGTGTTAAATAGATACTTTACTAATTATAAAATTGTATTTTCCTCTTTATAAAATGAAATGTTTAATAGGATGATAAAGAAGAGATCAATGGTCAAGCCTGTGTTCTCTCTGTACCATGATGCCCTCTGGGTAATATTCACACATAGGCAGAATAGGTGAGATGGGGCGGGGAGTGGGGCAGAATAGACACTACTTGTGACTGGCACAGTATTTTTATAGACTACACATAGAAGAATCAAAAAGAAAAAATAACATAGTCACTATGGTGGTTTGAAAACATGGCCACGGATTCTATGAAAGGCCTGTTATTAAGAAGTTGGGTCCATGTTCTCTCTTGAATCTAGGCAAACTTAGCCTGCTTGAATATGTGGAGCACAGTGTAAGTGATGGGATTAGATTCTGTGGCTAGGTCACAAAAGACCACGTGGCTTTCCCCTCTGCTCACTTGGAGCCCTGAGCCACCATATTAAAAGTTCAATTAGCTGATGGAATTATCTCAGCCCAGCTGCCAGGCATGCACATAAAGAAGTTTCCAGATGATTCTTACCTCCAGAAGTTGCAGTCACCTTCAGATGTCCCCAGTTGAGGACCGATACACCATAGAACAGAGAAAAGCCATCCTGACTTTCTAATACACAGAATCTGTGCATTCGAAAATGGTTATTAGTTTATGTCAGTAAGTTTTGGGGTATTTTATTTTGCAGTAGTTGATAAATGGAACATTATGTCTTAGTAAGAGGTTGAAGGTCAACTTCGATAACAGGTGCAAACTTCTTAACATAAAACATGCTACTCTTTCATTATCTGTCCCTTGATTATCTGTCCAGTTTTATGTCTTACCCCTTACCAATTCCAATCCCATGTTTATATGCAACAACTTACATTTTCTATGGCAAAATCTTCTCTTATAATTTCATTCACCTTCATTCTTTATGAGCTGTCTGGAGTGCCCTTTCACCATTTACAGACTTAGCAAAATCATTCATCTCACATCTCAGCTCATTTATTATACCCTCTCAGCCTAAAATAAATGCAGCTTTTCTTGTAAGAGATTTATCTATATTCTCTCTCTCTCTCTAGTTATTGAGCTGCTTGAAGGCAAAAACTCAAAAACTTTATATTATTTGTTTTTGAATTTGTATCTTCAATGCTTAAATATTAAGCAATCACTCACTCATGGTTAAATGAATGTATTTATAAAGAAATGAAAGAAGGAATATAAGAAGGTAATTTAAAATGGAAAGTAGGAAAATACCTAGTGTTGGTGAATTTATGGAGCAACTAAAAATTTCATGCTGCAAGTTGGAGTACAAATTGAAACAAAAAATTGAAAAAACTGTTTGCCAGAACCTAATAAAGCTAAACATAAGCATACCTATTATTTGGCAATTCCACTTCCTGGTATATTCTCCACCAAATTAATACATTTGTTCCTCAAAGCCATGTACAAAAATATCATATACCATTATGTTAAATAGCTCAAAATGAAAATAAATCAAATGTCTATCGTCAGTAAAATGGATAAAGTGTGGCACAGTCACAAGACAGAATATTTTACAACAATGATGTTGAATGCTCTACAGCTACATGCAACAATATGAATCTAAAAGATTAATGTTGGGGAGAGAAAGCAGGCGAAAGAATATAAGCTATAGAATTCCACTTATTAAGTTATTCATTACTGTTAGAAGCCAGAGACAATGGTTACCCTGGGGAGCAGGGTTAGTGACCATACAGACTGAAGAGGGCTTCTGGATGCTGATAATATTCTATTTTTTGATGTGGCTTATGATGATATTTAGTTTGTGAAAATTCATCCAGCTATACATTTATTAAGCTATGTGTTTCACGCATGATTATCTGTGTGTCTACACTATACTTAAATAAGTAATTTTTAAAAATAAGTAAAGGGAAAGGTAACCATGTATCTAATTGGAACCAAACTCCTACCTAGAAAAACCCTATACAAAATTCAAGGACAATTATTACAATTAGAATCTCATCCTAACTAAGATTTAAAATTTAAAATTAGCATTTATGGCAAAAACCTAACTTAAGTCAAAATTTCTCTAGAAAATTCCTAAACCAGAAAAGAAGAAACAGAAGAAGAAGGGGAAGGGGAAAGAGGAAGGGGAAAGGGTCGTTCATCATTCTTAGTATAAAATCCAATTAGAATTTTCAGAAGGGGAAAGGGGAGGGGGAGGGGGAGGAGGAGGAGGAGGAGATTCCTAAACCACTCACAAAATCGTGTTTATATGGTTTTCATTATATCAGTTCTTTTGTCTTGTAAAATATGAGAATCTTTCAGTCTAAAAGAAACAAGAGGAATATCTATCAGCAAAAGTTTGGGCATTAGAATCTTTCCGCCTGTAAGATGGATTCAGTTTATCTTGAAGGGAGCAATTAAGTTCCACAGTCACTTTAGTATATAAAATATATTATGAGGTGAGGACAGCAAATAAAACCATCAAGTAATCATTTTTTTTGGCTTTGAAACTATAAGTTCTTGAGAATTATTTATTGGAATTCACCTGGACATGGCATACGATTTTTACACAGTTCAGACATTTCCTAGAGCATCTATTATCATTTCCTTTTATTTAACACTATTCTGGAATCATGCCAATTTTAGGTCATTGTATCTTGACATTATTTGAACTTTGCAATGCCCCTATTAATTCATAGAGAAACTCTGTGAACCCATGTAATAGAGTCGCTCTACATTGTTACTCAGGTAGCAAACAGAAATGGAGCTTCTCTGCAATGAAGTCATTTGGAAAAGGAACACGGACTCATGATTTGACTTTCAATGTGAAGAGTTACTCGGAGCACATCACTACCTGAAATAGAGAGTAAATGGAGGAGAAAACTTCCTCCAAAACATATATTAAAAGTTTTCTAATCCTATTTCACCAAGCTAAAACTAAGATGCTAGAAATAGCTTGGGAGGGAGGGAGAGAAGAAGGGAGGGAAGAAGGCTGGGCTAAAGGGCATGGGATTTTCATCTGACTTCATCAAAAATGTGTGGACCCCAGAAAAATCCCAGGATGTCTGAAGATTTTAACATTCATATGAAATTAAGGATAAGTACCAATGGACTTAGTATTTGATTACCAAAAACGATGACTTCAGAAAGAGGATAGATCCTTGAATTCTGAATGATTTGCTTTTTGCACAATCAGGGAAGCCTTGAAATCCAAAGAATTTTATCATATTATTAGAGCCATGTAAAATATTTCTAAATTATTCATAGAGCTAACAGAGGTCGTTCATCATTCTTAGTATAAAATCCAAGAAGAATTTTCAGCGAAGAGAGAAAGGAGAATGCAAGAGGAATATCAGAATAGCTTCTTAGCTTTTCATAAAGCACACCTGAGCTAGCTTCTGCCTAGACTCTAACAAAGGCCTTAGGCTTGCTGGAAACTAGGTTAGTGCGCTTGTACGTACACAGGTGTGAGTATACAGGTGTGTGTACATGTTTATGTTAGTGTATGAGAATCTGGAAAAGGGGCATGTGTGGTGATAGTTTTTTTAATACCTTGTATTTGATTTAAAGAGGGTTATGCATCTCCCACTCCTCTGTTAAGAATCACTGATATAAAATGGTAGGTTATAGCTGTAATGCTACATGTCAGGGCAGGATGTAGTTAAAAACATTAACCAAGCAACTTAAATACATTACTTCGAAAGTGACAATAAAATAATCACAGTTGCATGAGTTAGAATTAAGGGAGAAACCTCACAAATCTATTTCTTTTCACTATTTATTTAAATCTTGCTTCAGGTCGCTTTTTCTCAATACCACAATACAAACTCAGTCTGTGTATAACACAGTGTTACAGAGTATGAGCTCTGGCGTCAGCTTTGGGTTAAAAGGTGGGGTCATCCCCTTAGAGCCAAATGACCTGAGCAGCTTTACCTCTCAGCCTCAGGTTCTCTGTGGGTAAAATAGGGATATTAAGAGTTGGTGTCATGAAACTAGAGAGGTAAAGCATATAAACCAACTATCACAGCGCCAGGCAAACTGTACGTGCACCATACATGGATGCTTTTACTACAAATTGTACTAAACATTTATATATTATGTTTTATTAAGCTTATATTTATTGGAAAGAAGAATAAATGGCTTAACCATGTTCATTATCCTGTCACATCAACCAGTTACTAAATAAGATAACGTGTGAGTGCTAGTCAACCTTAACTACCGATATATATATGGAAAGAGAAGACATTTCAAGCACAAAAATTCAAGAGGAGAAACAAATCCTTAAAGATATGCCTTGCTTATTGATATATTTAATTAAAAAGAAAGTCACAGGGCCGGCTGAGTGGCATGGTGGTTGGGAGCTGGCTTGGGATGCCAGCGGCCCAGGTTCGGGTCCCACATGTGAGGGCCAGTGATACTGCCCTCTTAAAAAAAAAACAAAAAAAAACAAAAAATTACTAAATAAATAAATAAAAACTTGGCTTTCTTGAAAAAAAAAAAAAGAGAAGTCACATTTTGCAGGTACCTTTTTAATGTCCATATACTTGTTATTAACTCAATCTGGAGGAGTTCTTTTTAAGTTAGAAATAAATGAAGATGCATAAACATAAGCTTTATTGGCATCCTGAACACTCCTGGATTAGAAACTGAGGAGGGGAAGGAATTATAGTACCAGGTATATAACAGAAATTGTAATATGTTATAATGTAAAGACTAGATATTCTCATAGCTACATATAGAATTACAAGACCCTAAAGATCATGTGTCTTAGTTATTTTTATTAGCAACAATTACAATGAGTCACCTATTATAGTGTTCAAAAAAATTAATCAAATCAATAAAGTAAGAATGTATGTTTATAACAAAATGATTTTTGCTAAAGTGAATTGAAGAGAATCGAGAGGGAAATGAGAAAAGTCTGATATTTAAAATGAGCTCTATTTTATTTTGGTATTTCAAAGACATTCTCTTGTAAGAATTAAAAAAAAAAATAAAAATAAAAAGAATATACACACCAAAATCAGTAAGAGGGCACACTTTCATCACCCAGCAGAAAAATACTTGCTAATGATACAAGGTATTCATAAAAAAAATTTCAATTATATCTTGCACTGTTCCTAAACCATTCAATCAAGGCATTTACAACCACAAAACACTTTATTTTCAGTATCAAGATTATCAGTATCAACTGCCTAAATCTATTGTAGATAAACAAGCAAAGAAAAGAGAAGAAAATTTAGGGCGTTGGAGAATTTTGTTAAAATAGCTGATATACTTTTTAAAATCACGTTAACAGTAGTTTCATATAACAATATAGGTTCAAGGTGATGAAAGGTCACTAATGCATCGCCAAATGCATTTTTATGAGATAGATTCAATTTTAATAGCTGCAACTATTCCAGCCACAATTTAGACATTGCATCCAATTATCCATTTCATTTTCATTTATACCTCATGGGCCAGATCATTTATCATGTTTCATGATAATGATCTGAAGACACATGGAAAGTGATTTCTGGAGGTAACAAATTACCTTGCATATTAGCATAGCTTACTCGATCCTGTCAACGACTACTATGCATAAATATGAGGTAATTAAATTTACAATGTGCAGGAGTGTTTGATATGCTACTTGCTTGCTTCACAGCTAACAAAAATCTGAGTTGCTAAATGCAGCAAACCTGTTTGGTTGCAAATCAGAAATCATTTCGCCGCAGAACTCCAACAGGTAGCCTGTATGCTGTGGCTCAAGATGCTGAGCTGCATCTTTCATCATCTGGTATTATTACTTCTTGCCACCAAATCATCCATCATTGCTGCAGAGACAGCTTCGAATGATAGTCCTGAACCCTTGCATTACTGGTCCTTGAACTCTGTCTCATCCATCTTTCGCATCATTCCTGATTCACAGCTAAGTACACTCTCTGGCTGCAAAACCAAGTATGAACCTGTACTGCCTTTAACCTCCAGTGTCTCTCTAAGAGTAATTGATTTCTCTTTATTAGGAACCACTGTTGAGAAAAGACAACTCATGCTTGCTGATGCTAAAAGATAATTTTTAAAAGACCTGAGTTATAGAATTCCAATAGTCCTAGAGAAATGCATTACTTTGTTTTGGTTTTGCAACTTAGGCTTCAGAATTGCTTTAGTATTTCAATTTTAATATTTATTCATAAAACTCAGAAACACAAACTTAGACACAGATGCCTCTGAGTGCAAAGGTACACACATCAAAAAGAAAAGATAGCCTGTTACTGTATATAAATGCAATATTTCAATGTGAAATTTATTAATCAGAGTTTCAAATATGTTTGAGAGTAAACAAATCAGAACTTAGATTACTTAGTATGCTGAAATTGCATAACATGACTTTATCCTTGACACAGTGCAAACAAAAGAGAGGGATTTAAAATGTAAGAATATTTGTGAAAACTGCCTTTTAAAAAATAAATCTAAAAAATAAAAAAAATAAAAAATAAATACACCTTTCACCCATCTGTTTTGTTTTTTGTTTTTTTTTGTTTTTTCTGATTGCTACAAGAGACTTAAAAAAATGATACCAGTTACATGGTGGTTGGTGTACCATAAACTATCCAAGACAAAAGGGTTTTAATTCCACTCCATCTGAATGTTGTTATAAAAGTTTAATAAATCAAAGTGATCAAAATGTTCCCAGTGGCAGACTGGGATTCAGTTTCCAATTCAAATTCTATTCAATATATGACTTTTCTGTCATTTCCCATTTCTACCATCCATGTTAAATTCCAAACATCCTGCTTTTCATCATTACCATGAATCAACCAAACCAGTCATGGTAACTAATTTTAACAATCTTGCACAATAAAAAGAAATGTCAAACTTGGTGGGGGTTTGAACATAGGAAATTTATGGCAGGTAGGAACTCTTTACTTACTCCTAAGTAAATATTTTTAAACACCCACTGCAATAAGTGACATTCTTTGAGAAATGAAGTTGGCTAAAAATCTTAGGGAAAAAAAGAAAAAAACATCCTTCCAATGCTTTTTTAAAGTGATGTGAGAAAAAGACATGTCTATAAGCATTATTATCAGGGGCAATCAAATTCTGAAGAGCAGCGAAAAGTAGAGAAATCTTTGGAGAGCTTGCCTTACTTATTTCTATGAAGTAAAAAGTTTTTACAAATAACAGGAAAAAAAGAGTCTTACTTAACAGATAGCCTGGAATCCAACAAAGAGTCTACATGAAGCAGAAGGAAAATATATATTTACACATCATATATATTAGATGTGGTTTTATATGTGAATAATGTCAGAAATAAAGAAAAAGAAAGACATTATATTTAACTATGTCAGGACGCTCTTTTTAAAAGTATTCACTTAACTGAATACATATGCTTTTAAGTTACGTTTAACAACATGAAAAATTCTGATGGTGGCTAAAGTCAACGAAGTGGAAGCTTACAAAAATACAAACATATCTATGCACTATGTACATATTGTTTCATTTTTCTTATATTGAACCACTATTCAATACCCTAACATTAGTTGCAGCATTTTTCACATGCCTAAAGATTGCAAACCTGTACTCAGTACTGCAATCTAAGGTTTACAATTGCAATTACCATCTATGCTCTCAAATAAGTTCAACATGTCTTTAAAATTCCTGTCAAAATTACCATTGTTCATCCAGTATCTCAGGCTGACTACTTCTCCTATCTTCCGTAATGTTCTTAACAATATTTCCGTCATAATCTCTCACCATTGACCTGATCTTTTCACCACAACACTCCTCAAGGATGCCTCAGCATCTCAAGCTTTTATGATCTTTAGAGCCCCTTAAACATACTCACTGCAAACGCATTCTCCAAATCGTCTCCCATCCTGGGTTTAGGGTATGTAGGAAGACATGAAGACATGAGTAACATATTCCGAAACTCCAAGAAATCCCCCCTCCGCCAAAATGACACAGGTATCCCTCAGTTTTCGGAAGTTCACGTTATACTTCACTTTTATGAAAGACCTACATTAATAACTGTTTTCACTAACTGACAGAAATCTGAAGATTTTTGCTTCTATGAAACAAGGTGAAAAGCAAAACAAGCATGTTCAGTGTTTGTTGTGCAGGAGCCATTATAGAGATAGTGACACCACCCCCACCCCCACCCCCAAGCAGCCAGAGTGGCCCTGACAACCTCCTTCCTGGGAACTACACTCAGCATCTCAGCATCAAGCCCTATAGCTTTGAACTGTGTCTGTGAGCATCTGTGCTTTCTCCCGATTTCTTTTATGCTTCCATTAGAAAGACATGCCTTTAGGTATCAGAAAAGCCTAAGAGAGGCTCTTAGTCTTAGTGCAAAACTGGACCTAATTAAGGATTTTGACTGGGGCGAAAGAAATAAAGATATTGGGCATGTGTTGAATTTGGGGGCTTGGAATGATTACAAATCTTTCCATGTAAATTAATGATAATTGATTTTGCACTTGACACCGTTTCCATTAGGAAAGGTTTCATAGGCATGTTCTATTTTCAGATGGGTTATGGGTGAAGACCTGTGTTTCTCAGTCTAGCACTTAAATTGCTCCACAGTCAGGCCTCAGAGTACACTTTCAGAATCATCTCAACGTTCTCCCCTGGAAACCACTGTGTTACAGTCAATATTTAACACCAGTCCAATAACACATGTTTGCTGGTATCATGCCCTCCATCTGGAGTGCCCTTTACTTATCTTCAACCACCCAAATCCTATGCATTCATCATTGACGAGATGAAACTTCATCTTCCCCTCAGCACATTTTCTGACCACCCAAGGCAGCAATGAGGCTACCCTCATCTGTTACGTTCAGTTCATGCCATTCACATGGCACTGTACAATCCATGCTGGTTTTGTTTCTTTAACCATACTTACTTGGCTATCTCTGCTGGATGCTGGCCATGATGCTGGCCACTACAGAGACACAATAGTGAATGAGCAAAAGGGATAATCATTGACTTGGTCAGTCTAATGGTGAGGGCAATTAACAGGGACACAGGACCATCTGAAGACGGGGGAAGGACTGCAGGCAGGAAAAGCTGAGGCCCTAAGGTCCAAGAGAGCATGGTGCTTTAAAGCAAGAGAAAGACAGCCAGTGTGGCTGGAGTTTGGTGAGCCAAGGAGGGTCTCATAAAGGAGGGAGTATTGGGCAGAGCCAGATGAAGATGGGCCATGGAGACTGATGAGACTGTGATGGAATTTATACTGGATGAACATGAAGCCATCAGAGCCAGGAGAGAATGCTCTGACTTACTTTGTGTGCTGTGGTCAGTCTCGCTGTGAAGACTGACTAGGAGGAAGCAAGCACTGATGTGGGAAGACCAATGAGGAATCTTTTTTATAGAAGTACAGGGAAAACAAGATAGTTATGTGGATGTAAGTAATGGCAGTGAAGATGTAAAGCAAAGAAAAACAAGAAAAGAAAAAGAAAAAAGCGCTGGGCATCTTAAGAATACGCAACAAAATTCAGACAAAGGAAGGAAACAGTCAATTATCATATATTTCTATTCGTTGTATCTCACCCAACAATACAAAAAAGTTGAGATCATTGTCTTGTACAAATACAATCCTGAACATACTACATAGGCAATACATAAAGAGCTTTTGAAAACTTAGAGCTAAATAACTAGACAAAAAATTTTAAAACAAAATCAATAAATTCTCTTCTGTAACAGACAATAACTACCATTTGGCCTTTAGGTGTTTTAGGGAAAAAAAATGAAAGAAAACCTGAGTGAACTAAGAGATTGAAAGCATGCATATATGTGAGAAAAATGGAACACAGGTGGAGAAAACAGTAAGTATAAAGGCCCTAAGGTAGGAGCATGCTTAGAAGAGTCAGTGTACCTGATGTGAATTAAAGGAGATGAGTGACAGGAAATCAATGTTAGGTGGCACCCAGGGGATAGTTCATTTAAAGCCTTTTGGACCAGGAAAGGGCTGTGAATTTTTTTTTTTTTTTTTTTTTTTTTGCCTCCTTAATGTGAAGGGAAACTATTAGAGGGGGTAACATGGTAACATTAGAGTAGTATTGGTTTCCAACTTGTTTATATAAAGGTGAAAGAAAAAGCCAGTGAAAATTAGGAAGATGTAAATATCATGTGGACAAAACTTCTTCTCAACAAGAGTACAAGATAATTATTTGTTGTGTCTTTGTTTGTTTTTACACAATGACAAATTCTGTTCCAACACAAATAAATCTGATTCCAAATCGTTCAATATTGCAGAGAGCAACAACATCAAAAATTTTTCAGTTTAGGGCTCAGAAAGTAGAAAATGGAGAGGAAAGCAAAATAACCTTCCAAATTAAGTGCTAATTTAAAAGTAACCCTGTCTCTATACCTGCTTAGAGATGACAACACATCTGTGGCCCATAATTTCTTCAAAAACAAACATCAGAGCTAAAATAAAGCTGAATAAGGAGAGGCTATCTTGAATTTATGCATTGGAAAATGCTATCCATATTTTGTTACAACTATTTAATCTCTATCCAGTCTTCACTTTTACTCCCCACATCCTCACTTTTAACACAAAAATGGTACAGCTTTTCCTTTGTATAAAAACTATTAACTGTGAATTAAACATAATCTATGCTGAGAACAAAATATAAATATTTATTTGCACTTGTGTTGGCCTTGACTGTTTTTATTTCTACTAGACTAAATGTTTCTTAGAAAAGAAAATAACATGAATTATATTAACCCAGATGGAAAAAAAAAAATTGCTTTCTGTGGTAATGTGACAAATTTTGTAGAACAAGTTGGTTTTGACTGATTTACCTCACATTTGACTTCTACCTAACATTTCATGAATATTTCCTGTTTTATGTGTGCTTCCTGGCTTGTATTCTTAGTAAGTCAGGGTCCTGATGACTTTTTACCAGGAAGCAGACTATGTATTAGCTGGCTTTCAAAAAGATGCGAACATCTAAGTGGGAAATAGTTTATGTTAACTGCAAAATGCTAAACACCAAAACTCACCTGTCAGTCATATGCTGACTGGTAAGAGGAGAAGCTATCACTGACTTTTTAGAAGATAAAATGGTGGGAGACTGGGAGAGACTCAAGAATTATATAACTAATGAAATAATGTCTTATTACAACACTTTATCCCAGTCTTTAATCACTGTACCCCTAAAAACTATGAATTACTTCTGCCTTGCTGATTGATTTCTATTAGTCATCTATAGAGCTTCTATTTAACATCCTGTAAGACTGTCACTTACAACATTATTTACAAAATTATTGTTTAATAAAGGGTTTCAATGGAATAGCTCCTTTAGTAGGTATATGTTGCCTCTAGAACTTAAAATGTGACCAAAATCAAAGTCAACACTCTGTGCCACAAATTCTACATTTTCCTATATAACAATTAAATTACAAGCTACTTGAGAGCTGAGACTGCTCTTTCTTTGTAATTTCTTAGCGCCTATTACTTGCCATTTGAAGTATTCAGTAAAGGCTGTTAGCTGATTTTCCACTGAAGTTGCAAATTCATTACTTCATTTTCAGTTTGGGGTAAGGGAAAGAAAATTAGTAAGCAGGGAAGAGAATATAAATCACAGAAACGCTGTTAATCTGAGAAGTTGATGTGAGTCTTTTGGAAGACGAGGACACAAATTGCATTTATCACAAACTCCAAGAGGACAGAATTGAGAGGTTGAGAAGGAAAGTAAAGACCTACTATCAGTTCTCTGAAATAAAATTCGCTAGAGTTCAGCGAAAAGAATAGTTGGCATGCAAATCATTCTGCTTCCTCTTTGATCCTTCTCAACAAAAGTCAACTCCAGAAAAATTCCCTCCCAAAGCAAGGACCAGCACCTCAACTGCTCAACATTACCTAGAGCTTCCCATGTGCATCACCTATACATACATCAGAATACAATCAGATTCTTTTAGGAAAGGACTCTCATTGCACTTTTCTTTTAAAAACAAACAGAAAATAAACAGCATGAAAATAACTATTCTGGCAAAGCAAGTGCTCCACTCTACCATTTTTGTGAAGTAGCATAAGGAAACTAAGAGGAGGAGAAAATTAAGAGGACAAAGTATTTGGAGTAATGACATACAACAGTGGATAGAATACAGTTTCAGTAATAATGTACTACCTAAAATAAGGACATCTGGTACACTTTTGCTCATTTAGAATTTAAAAATGTACCAAATGACTTAGACATTGAATCACCTGAATTGCAAGTAGCTACCAAGATGAGAGGAGACTCCAAATGTTTCTTTTACCATACTCAAGGGTAGCAAAGTAAAATTTTTAGGTAGGTGACATTTGGAGTCTCCTCCAAATTTGGTACATTAGAGATCCCTTGACATACTGCTTGTGCTTTTGTAACTGTGTAGGGACAGTTGGAGAAAAGTATTACGTGGTTTATCCATGAGTTTTTAAACTTTCGTTATAGTCCAGATTTTATAAAGCATAGGTATTTAAATTGAATTCTCCCAGAGAACTCCAAATTTCCTGTCAAGTTGACTGGTTTTCACAATAGTAACAGAGAAAAAGAATCTTCAAGTCATCATTAAGAAACAGGATCTTTACATGAATTCATGTGTCTGACAACTGTGCTATGAAAACTAGCTAAAAATCAATAGTGTTCCGTGGAGCTAAGCAGACTACTGAAGGACTCAAATTAAAAATCACATGGCCTTCAACCACAACTAACAAAAGTATTAGTAAAGTATATCATGTTTTCTACTTCCTAAATGTCCTTACTTCAAATATTAAAATGAAATATTCAGACCTGAGTTTTAACTGATATATACAAAAATACTAGAATGCAGCATATTGATTAAATCAAGGCTATTTTTCAAGCGAAAAAAATTCATGTTAAATTTAAGTCACCCTTCCTAGTTTATATTTTATTTAAAAAAGGAGTTTTAGACACTACAAAAACAAACACTGCCACCATCTCTTCCAGTATAGTGGTAATCTTCACTCCATGTGTGGCACATTAGGAGGGTATGTGGTTCATCATCCATTCCCCACATCTTTCAGGGTCAGCCCCAACACTCTGTCTTCAACTAAGCAATTTTATTTATTAATAGTTAAAAATGTAACAAATGTCTTTATGTGAAGTTACGAAAGGTGTTAGAGCAAATAAAGTTGATTTAGAAGGGTCTGATGGAGCATAAACTACAAATAATTATACAATAAGAGGCGACATCTGAAAGGTTCAAATGCAAACCTAATGTTACTTTGGACTTCTTTTTCACACACATGTGTAATGAATAACTGGTACTAGGCAACTGATTCCATTAACATCACCATTCACCAAATAAGCTAATGATCGCACTCTATACAGTTAAGTGACTTATCATAACACCCTTCTCTCACAAAGTGAAATTCCAAACTCTGTATGTCTTTTAAGGTTAGGTTGTACTTTCTTATGAAGTATTTTCTCAGTTCCCATCTCACCAGACTAGAGTTAATAACTCTCTCAAAATAACATTATTTATGCTATGAATTCCCATGTAAAAACGTTCTCCACTGGACATTCTAGTTGTCTCTCCATATGTAACCATGCAATTTTTGAAACTTGTGGGAAGTAGGAACTGCTCTGTCCCCAAGTGGATTAGACCAAAGAAGTATGTAGCCATGTTACTACCCTATGGCCATACATTATCTTAGGAAAGAAGCCAAAGCTATGGATGCAGAGCTGAAGAATTGGAAAGAGTCTAGATCCTTCATAACTAAATAAACAAGTCCTAAAGCCTATGTCTACATTGCCAGTTACAAAAGACAGTAGACACCCTTATTTTTAATCTAGTTGGTATTGTCTTTCAAAGGGAAGTGTCAACAACATTTCAAATTCTTCATGATTTTAAATACCAAAATTTGTTTTACAGATCCACCTACACTGACTGAGCAAGCCTGGATAAATGGATTGACATTTATGTTACAGTTAGAGCTCACTGCTATCCATTAAAAATACATAAAATAATAATACTTATATTCATAGCATTTTGTTAATGGCTAATAGTCGACACTACATTTTAAAAATGAAACCAGCTAAAAAAAACAAAAACAAAAAAACTGTATTTCTGACCTTAAATAACTTAAAATGTAATTGGAATTTTACAGATTAAAAATAATCTGTAAAGATATAAAGCATAACTAACAACTAGGAATAAAAATTTTCAGTTGCAGCAATCAGAGAATTTTTTTTTTTTTTTTTTTTTGAGGGCAGTGTCACTGGTCCTCATATGTGGGACCCAAACCGGGGCCACTGGCCAAGGCCAGCGCTTAACCACCACGCCACTCGGCTGGCCCAATCAGAGAATTTTATAGATGTTTACTATGCTCCAGTTGGTTAGAAATGTAAGTGGGTTTTTGATCCAGACAGGTGGATCAAAAATGAAGATGGAGAATGAGGTAAAGAATGAAAATCTATAACAAAACTTAGACAACAAACTTAATGTTTGTAGTTTAAAGCTTGTAAAAACCATTTCAACCTGTTTTTCACATTTTTACACTTCAATTTTCTAGGAACATCGAGCAAAAACATCTGCGCTTCATCTCATCTCTGTAAAAACGTCTTTGTCAATAAAGATTGGCTTCCACTGGCTGAAGATGTTATCATTACTCAAAATGATCTGGAAGCAATGCTAAAGTCATGACAAAGTAAATTCTATAGCAGTATACTTTATTTTTCTTCCTCTGGCTGTGGGAACACAGATCAATACTCTTCAACATGAGAATTTTGCACTGAAATTTTCATTTGTAACAAACAGCAACAAAAAGCCTTAAGCGTGCCCTGTCACTTTCAGTTTAGGAAAAAAACGCACTAATAAACTCTTACCCTTGGGTCATCTTTGACAACAGGCAATGCTATGCCAGCTCTTATTAAAGACTATTCATATCACTGCCCCAAAAATTTCCCTTAAAATTACCATCTTTTGTATCCAGGCAACAGGATGTCAGCTTTGAAAGCATCAATGAAAGACAGGACCTGTCATCATAGCTAATTCTCAGCACTATTTCAACACCAGGACAGTTGACCCACCCTGAAGGGTGTATTTTTTTTTTTTTTTTGGTTGGCAATGTTTATTAGGTGGTTATACAGAAAAACTAGAAAAAGTTATTGGTCTATATTAGTTTTAAAATAAAACAGCAAGGAAACAAGCACTCGTAAATGTTAGATACATAACAAACTGAAATATGTTGGGAAAAAAAAATGAAACTGCCCAAACTATCAAAATAAGTTTCTACAATGTTACTGGACTCTGGATAACACATTGAAAACAATGTCATATTTTAATCTAGCAGCTACAATATAAAATATAAAACAAATATGCAAAATAGAAGTTTCCTTAATAAATAAATAAATAAATAAATAAATAAATAAATAAATAAAATAAACCCCCAAATTTCTACGATATTCAGAATTCTGCCTTTATAAATTTTATTGAACACATTATTTATTGCACAAGTAACACTCCTATAATAGTCACAATGTAGTCTCCAGGTGAGGGAAAATATAAAATGCTACAATCTACCTGTCAATTCAGATGAAGAAGAAAGATCTACTAAAGACAAAATACATCTCTTAAAATAAACAATATATAAAGGAAAGCAAGTTAAATCTATAAAAGGAACTTCTGGATAATAACTTCAACTTTGCCTTCTACAAACTGTTGACTACATGAACAGGGCCATTTCCTCAAAAAACAATCACATGTATATATAAAATGCTACGGTCTTCAAAACCACTCTAGCTGCACTATTAAGATCCGCCATCCCCCTCAGCGGCTGCATCATGAATGCACATACAGTGCTGTGCAGAGACCCAAGACGCCTTCAGGCTTTTCAAAGTAGGCTCAGGTGAGCGAGATACTGGAAGGGAGCTCATAAAGGTGAGTACACAAGCATGTGTGAACAGAAAAAAAACTGTCTTTCTACTTGAACTTGGAGTCGAATTATTATCACATTGTCTCATTATTCATTAATCAGGGCCTTGACTGCATGAACTTAAAGCAGGTGATTTGAGCTGACTCTTGAGGCATGAGAGATGTTCCACTGATAACACGGTCCTATCAATCTACAAAGATAAACATTTTGATTGATGAGCTATAGAATCTGCCAAGACACAAGCATTATCAGAAGCTAATACTAGCATTATTTAATAAAGTTAATATGAGATACAGTTGTGGCGGGAAATAATGGGTTAAATTCTGGCTCAGGGAATTATTAGATCTCTGGCTCTGAGCAGTTAGGAAATAGTGTGAATTTCATTTTTTTTTTTCCTTCTAAAAGTATTAAAGGTTAAAGTATTAAAATCAAGTAAATCTGGGCCGGCCAAGTGGCATGGTGGTTGGGAGCTGGCTTGAGACACCAGCGGCCCTGGTTCGAATCCCACATATGGGGGCCAGTGACACTGCCCTCAAAAAAAAAGGATAAAATCAAGTAAATCTTAAAATGAAATAGTCCATGGAAAAGACATTTGATGTCAAGCATTATAAAATGAATTAACTAGAATATGAAGGTATCTCATATTATCCTTCAAGCCTCAGGGCTTTTACCCATGCCTTGCTCTCTACTGGAAGCTTCTATCTCTTACCCCTGCCCCCCACACCCACACCCCTCATCTGGGCAACCATTTCTCAACTTTCAGATCCTATCTCAAAGAAAACTGACTCACAGGGGCTTTCCCTGGTGCCTCTGATAAATCTCAGTCCAGTATAGATGTTTTTTGTTAGGATCTGCCAAACTTCTCCTTGAAGAGACATGATTTATAATTATTTTCATTTGTGTCATCATTGATCGATGCTTGATAGTCTGTTGAACAAAGCTGCAGTTCCTCTAAAGTTTCGCATGACACACATCTCTATTTTAAGGTTTCAGCTCAGTTGTCACCTCTCAAAGAAGTCTTCCAGATCCCCTTCCTTAACTAAAATATCAATCCCTGCCATTTCATGTGTTTATTTTTCTTCACAAAACAACTTGAAACTACATTTTCAGTATCTTTGTATATACAGTGTGCCTAACGTACCCCAATGCTAAGTATCATATGGGCAGGGACTTTGTACTTTATTTATAACAGTATCTCCATCAAAACAGGAACTGAGTCCATTTTGAAGGATGGTGATATACATTTTACACTTGTACTTGTTCTACAGGATTCACCTCTGATATGTACTGATATGTCATAATCTCTCAAAATTCCTCTAGCAACGTTAGTATCCAAAAATATTAATAAGGACCTCTTGGCAAGTGTAACTTTCTAAGATTCTATAGGGCCCAGAGTTGGTGAGAATCCAATGCCTGCTTTTGACACTGGTAGGAACTCTGTCTACATAGGGGTGGGAACTCTGACCTGGACCTCATTGCCACAATGGTTTGAAGAACAAATGTTATATCTGTGGAACTGTTTTAAAAAGGAAACACAAATCTAAAACTAAAATGCAAACTAGGGCCGGCCGAGTGGCGCAGTGGTTAAGCGCTGGCTTGGGAAGTCAGTGGCCCAGGTTCAGGTCCGGTCCCACATATGAGGGCCAGTGACATTGCCCTCAAAAAAAAGCAAACTAGATGATGGCAATAGGGAACAAAGTGTTTTATATTGGTAGCCCTCTTAGAGATTTTTAAAAGAGATTCCATTTAATGGAAGACACTTGCTGAAAACTTGGACATACTCTTCAACCACAGTCTTAATTTTACTTTAAAATATTATCAGAACTTCTGTAATGATATACTTTTATAGTGACTTGAGATGAAGATAAGTAGGTTTAAAAACCAATCCATATATTAAAAAGGTTGCCTTTGTTCTGATAAAGCCATGCAATTTTACTTTACCTCTCACAATAAGTTGAGCAAAATTGGACACACCAGAACCTCGTTCTGACTGGGTTACACAGCGATACAAATCCTGGTCAGTTTTTGTCACTTCTTGCAATCTAAAGGAAGCAGCAAATCTTCTGTGATTAATGTTCTTAGTCTGGGCTACCGGTATATCTTCTCCATTTCGTCTCTGCAAACAGAAACCAGTGTTTAAAAAAACAAATTCAAAATATTTCCATAAATCTAAAGCAACTTAGCAATTAATATCTGTGATAACTTATTGTTGCTAAATTAGCCAGAAAATGTCAATTTAGCCCGCAAGCTTTTACTATTGTCATCGAATCAGGAAAAGTATGTAGGTAAACACTGGTATCCTTTAAGGGGTATGGTGCTGACACGATGGCAGTAATCTCAGTTTTCCATACAATTATAAACTCAGAGCATAGGAATGAGCAGAAGAGTTAATTGCATCATGGCAAATGATTTACTGTCTCCTTTCTCCCAGAGAATAAATACGTATGACTTCCTTTAGCCCTTAGACTAGACTGCGTATGCTGTGATAGATATATCCCCAACAGGAGATGGAAGCCAGGTCTGATGCATTTCAGTATTCTAGCATGTGACCAACACAGAAGGAAAATAAAATCCCAATGAATAATTTAGAGCACCCCAAAATCTGTACCCTTTGCAATCTTCTATCTCTTTGCCATTAATGACAGCCCATTTATACCATTTAAAAGAAGTAATCAAAAGAACCTACATGCAAAAAGCATCTCTGTCAATTTTTGCAATGAACTATTAGAACACATCTTTATGAAATCAGGGTGCCTCACACAAAAAACCAATAAGCATAAACTATAAAGAAAATGGTGAAAAAATTCAACTACAGTAAAATTTATTACTTCTATGTTGAAAGATATCATACAGTGAAAAAAGCCACTAACTGTGATATATTTCATGGAAATAACCACCAAAAGGTAAACAACCAGGTTATGTAAAGGTCTACAGTTCAATAAGAAAAAGACAAAGAACTCGATCAACAAAATGAACAGGCTATAAAAAGAAAACATGTATATATCTAATAACTATAAAAAGAAAAACCTCAACCTAAATTTTAAAATATCTATATGTCAAATAGAACAAAGAACAAAGAAAAGTCACACTATGAGAAATAATTAGTGATGATCCTCAATCTCATTTCTTGTTGGTGAAATGCTAAGTATCCCTGGTATCCTTTCATACTCCCTAAAATATGATTTTATGCTATTAGATGTGGGAAACAAACCCCCTAAAATTAGTAGTGGAAATGTAAACTGTTAGTAATTTTAGAAAATAATTTCTTATTACCCAGTAAATTTGAAGATGCATAAACCTTAGGACCCAACAATTCCACTTCTATGTTTCTACATTTGAATCACTCTTGCATACTCATATGTGATTAATGAGATATTTACAAAAATGCTTAACTCACAGTAGTTTGTAATAGGGAAAGGTGGGAAAAATCCATATATTTCTGAGTAGTGGATAAACAAATAGAAATTTATCCATTTCATAAAATACAAGGTAGTAGTTAAACAAAACAAATTTAGACCAGGAGTGTTTTGGTTAAAAATTCTGAACAGCTAGTTGAAAATATTAAGTTGTGATTTCTACCATTTCTCAATTTCTTTGGTGTAAATACTCCTACTATGGCTACTTTGAAATTACCAATGTAATATCATTTGGCTCTTAAAATTCCTGAAAAATTAACACTGGCAATCATAAGCTGACTGTAGCATTTCACTGACTTGAAATACATGTATGAATTCATGTTTAAATTAAAAAAAAAAATCCTTAACAAAAATTGAGACATAAACAAAAATACAAAACTTGAACTTCTGTTAAGTTAGAGTAGTGAGTACATCAGTTTTCATTTATTGTTTTCTATAACTTTTTATGTTTGAAATATTTTGCATTTTTCCAATGAGTAAATAATAGAGACCACTTTATTACTTTAATAATAATTTTTAAGTCCTAAAATCCCCTGTATCTGTTATCACCCTTTTCCATATCTGAAATGATACATATATACATATTATGTATAGTATACATGTATGTGTATGCAAATACATACCTTTGAGTAAGAACTCAAAGTTCCAAGTATGATTTTACGATTTTTCATTCCTTCTGTATTCTGTTAATTACCTTACCCACCCATTCCATAGTTTTTGCATCAAGATCCCTCATCACTCCCCTAGATAATAATGAAGGGAAAAAGCAACTTTTATTCAAAAGCCCTGAAATATCAACCCATAAAAATCAAGTCTAGGGTCGGCCAAGTGGTGCTGTGATTAAGAGCTGACTTGGGACACCAGCAGCCCCGGTTCGGATCCCACATGTGAGGGCCAGTAATGCTGTCCTCAAAAAAAAAAAAAAAAAAATCAAGTCTAAATTATTTTTTCCTACAAGCCACATAAGGAAGAAATAATTACACAAGCAAATCTCGGGCTGCATTTTTTTTTCAATTATCACATGATTTGATTCAATATTTCTAACTAGAAGGTAATACTCTTTACACCTACACACACTCTCCCCTCATATTCCTAATTTATCCTGCCAGTTTTCTCTCAAGCTTCTGTTACCTTTCTCCCTGCCATTTATAGTTCTCAGTTCTTCTGCAAAATTAGCCACTTCCTGCTGCCTACCCCGCCTCCTGAATTATCTTGTGCATGCACACACACACTCACACCCTTTAACGCCATTTCTTGTGCTGAGGTACTAAGAACTCTCAATGTTTCCCTAACAACAATCATTATCCCATCTTTCCATCTTAATAGGCATTCATTTCACAATACCATGTTCCTATAAACTTTTCTCAAAGAAGACACATTTTCTTCTACAACCTTACCTCCCTTCTGGCCTCATTATTATGGTTCTTCAATTGCAAATCACTCTTCTACTAGCCCACTCAAAACCTCTCAACTTCTGGAATTTCCAGCATGCCCAAATACTACTCCCATAACAGTTAGCTGCCAGAACAAATTATCCTCTTCACCGTAGTCCTGTAAATATTCTCAGTGATCCCAAACTCACCCTTGCCAGAGGGCTGTCCAGCAGCCTTCTTTTATACCTCATACCTTGTAACATTCAAGTTCCTGTGCTATGATAGTTTCCTCTTGAATCACAACTGTTCTTGTGACTCTATCTCCCATTCCTTAAATCCTCTGGGTTATCAGTGAGACATCACTTTCTGACCCTTTATTTTATAACCAGCCATTTCAAAGAGGTTTTCTCTAGCCTGAAGTACTTCTGGATTTTTTTAAATTTTCCATTATTTATGCATTGCCAATATAGGATTTGAATAATTTCTTTGCTATTATTCCAAGACTACTATTAACCTTTGCTGAAATCGGTCATTTGCTCTCATGAAAAATATGTGCTACCCAACAAGAGAAATGAACAACTCTTAGACATTCCTAATTGGCTCCCACAGTGATTTAGGTTATGGCGACTGACTCCTTCCTCTTTGCCTCAACTTCACATTCCATCAACTTACACATACTCTTCATTTTCCAGTCCCACTGACATTATCATGGATAGTGCCTCAAAAACTCAAAGATAATCATAACAATGTAATGATCTGGCTTTTGTATATTAAATGAATTTTATAACATATTCCATATGTGTCCTTTTAACTCTGTGTATTAAAATCAGCCCAAAGGTAGGGTTTCAAGTCTTAACTATGTGTTTATTCTATCATGTCATCATATTGTCTTTATATAGAGTGCTTAAGTTCTTTGTTACAATGAATTAAAGTCACACATTGTCTTAAAACCAGGAATCATAACTCCTCCTTGGTCCTTTTAAATCATTGTAACAAACATACAATAATCATTAATTAAAATTAATAATGAGGGAAATTTTAAATACAGAACTTCAAAGACATCTAGATATCATTTATGCCAAGCTATTTCTGAACTATACCACAACTCAAGAGACATTGAGGGGCCTGCTGAAGGCGATTCCCTCAGAAGATCACGAAGTTGATTACATTATGTTTATATTTGTGTGTATTAATGTACTAACATAATTATAAAATATATATGCTTTAATAGGATATATATATTGTTTACATAATTAATGAGACAGTAGACATAGGTTCAATTTATCTCTTGAAATACAATAAATACTATTTTGGAGTCATAATATAGATTTATCTTTAATAATCATTTAATAAGCACCTCTATGTACCTAATGCTGTCAGCTATTACTTTGGTTCACTCATTGCTCTATCATACAAACCTACTGTGACAGTCATTTCCATTTAAAGATGATAAAAATCAGGATTCAGAAAGATTAGAAATTTGATACATAGTCAATTGGCAGTACCATTAAAACTCAATGAGGTTTGATGGCACAAAATCCAGCAGTATTTCTTCTAAACTAAAGCAAGGCTTCTGTTTTTCATTTACTTCATAGGTCCTGTCCAGGAAATTGATTATAATATTTTGATCTCTAATCAGTTCATTGGACCAATGAGAAAGTATAATCTAATATACCAGAAATTGCTTTATTTACTCAGACAACTGATGACATGTACATTTCAGAAGTCAACTTTTTTTTTTATTGTCCAAAATAATAGGTATTTGCCTTACTACAAGTTACCATTTTAGTAGAGTGGTAAAAGCTATGAAGAATAAAATAAGAGGCAATAGTAAATTTCTCTTATGCAGCAATGTCTGCATGTAGTTTTCTGCCTTCATTTATTTTTATTTAGTTTCAGGCTCTTTATCCTACTTTGAGATTTTTACATGACTTTTCCGTTACTGATATTCCAGGCTCTGAGAAATTAATCACAAAATTATATGATCCAAGGTAGTATTATAACCTAGCATTTTGTTTTTGTCTTTCTCTTCCCCCCCTCCACAGATTCTTTTTGGGCTTTCTTATTTATTTTGTGTCCAGTATAATTTGCTGAGATTTGTCACTTACCAAATAACCCAAGTCATTGGAATCCCTGGGTATTATCACTACTCTGTTAAACAGAGTAAACTTCAACATACAGAATGCATGCAGTGTTTATTTGACAAGTTCTATTCCTGGCATTAAGCAGTATAGAGTAATATTGGTTAATCCCTGACATCTAATAATAACAAGATTATTAACCAAATCCCTTGCTATTCAAAGTGTGGTCTACAGACCAGTAGCATCAGGTTCACCTGTCAGATTATTACAAATATAAAGTCTAGAGATGACTCTAAACCGACTAAATCAAACTCTGCACTTTAACAAGATTCCCAGGTTGTGCATCAAGATATTACAACTTGAGACACACTTTTTGAAAACAATCATGGGGGTCCTATTCCAATTAACAGTGATGGATCTAAAAATGGGGTACACCCTGATTCTGGCCAATGAGATATGATACAAATAGGCAAAACATTTCCAGAAAACTTTTTTCACTTCTAGAGAAGGCACAATGGGTGCTCCCCTTTTGTTTTCTCAATGTCATGTCTAAAATGCTAAGGATGGCACATCAAGGAGAAAGAGTGAATCAGGTTCTTGAATGAGTATAGAAAATGGTGTCTGCAATTCCTAGAGCCCCCTTCTTTCTGGACTTCTTGTTAAGTGATATAACACATTTAGTTTTCTATTGTTTTCAGCTTGAAATCCTAAAAGTTAATTTGGTTCAGTTAAAAATATGGCAAAATTTGTTTCAGCTTTACTTTTCAAAGTTGAAGAATGAAATTAATCCAATTTAATTTTAAATGAAATAATGTAGCATTTAGAACACTTGCAGAGATTACTTCACTCTATTGACTTGAAGAAAAAATTAAATTACACTTATTATTTTATTTATTTTTTCACCGTTTTTCCTGGGCACGTAATGATATACAACTCCTTCATTCTCGTAGAGTTGGAGAGAGTATTTTCGTGTGTTTGGTATTTAGGTTCTTATTTAATACCATTAAGAGGACAGCATATGATTTGCTAGTACTTGCCCTTTTTTCCAAAACTAATTCCAAAGTAAATTTGCACACTATAATTAACTGAGGTTGAAGTGAATCATACAATACAGTCAAATTAATCCCAAGAACATGATTTCTCCTTACCAGGGCTTGTCTTCCATATGAATATTTTTTCTTTGTCATAGAGATGACACAGCAATCATCATCATCATTACAGAACAATTAAATGGAAGCATTTTAGAAATGTGAAAAAGTGTTATGGCAATCTTAAAGGTTTAGAAATTCAGAAGTTTCTAAAATTACAAACATTGTTATTTTGAGAAAAGCTTGCATTTATATATCTACTAGAAATTATGTTTATTTCAGCAGATTAAACACTTAATAAGAAAATAGTATTCTAAGAAAAATTACACTAAGCTGTTAACATTAAGTTTACCAAAGTATATACTATGTGACAATGAATAACTAACTGACACAGAAAAAGAGACAGGTAGCTGTGTGTGTGTGTGTGTGTGTGTGTGTGTGTGTGTGCGCGCGCGTATGTGTATACATATACATGTATTATATAACTGTGATATAAAACAAGATAAAAATGTGCTGGGAATAGCAAATTACTAGAATCAGAATCATAGATGTAACAAACAATAAAGTCAGCTATTAAAACTAAGGAGCTTAACCTAAGAAGCACAGGTATCTTTGCAGTACAGAGAAAAGCTGTCTGTTAGAAGGAGCCACACGAGAGAGCATAACTAGGTAGACTGAACCATGCACCTGGTGGGGATGATACCTAGCATCTAGTCCTGAAACGACCATTTCCTAGATTCACAATTTCTCATTACAGTGTTCCCCCTTATCTATGTAGGCTATGTTGCAAGACAACTGATGGATGCCTGAAAATGCAGATAGTACCAAACCCCAATACATTATGTTTTTTTCCTATACATACATACCTATGATACAGTTTAATTTACAAATTAGGCATAATAACAGATTAGCAACAACAACTAATACTAAAACAAAACAATTATAACAATATTTTATAATAAAAAATATATGAATGTGAGCTCTCTCACTCAAGTAATTTTTATATTTTTCAGTTTAAGACTATTCCTGAATCTGTGTGGCCAACCCTGCCTTGTAGTAAAATACCTGGTGCCACTCGTTTCAGGGGGTCCTCTACTCAAGTCTTCATGGCGGATCAATGCTTTCTGATCCAATGTGTTGCCATCAGTCAGAACACATTTTTTGGGGCCGGCCGAGTGGCGCATTGGTTAAGCGCTGATTTTGGGATGCCAGCGGCCCCGGTTCGGATCCCACATGAGGGCCAGTGACACTGCCCTCTACAGCTAACAACAGCTCCACCTGGAGCTGGGCTGTGTGAGCCCCGGTGATGGTGTGGGCTGCAGCCCCTGCTGCAGCGGGCTGCCATAGGCTACAGTGAGTGGCCCGCAGCCAGCGTGAGCGGCCAATAGCCGCAGTGAGCGACATCCAGAGGCCAGCGACCGATCTGCCT
The DNA here is from genome assembly GCA_033961575.1 of Aselliscus stoliczkanus. NCBI lineage: Eukaryota > Metazoa > Chordata > Mammalia > Chiroptera > Hipposideridae > Aselliscus > Aselliscus stoliczkanus. The sequence continues at coordinate 127,007,151 of CM066733.1, forward strand.
CATCCGGGAAGAGTGCAATGACGATACCAACAGTGAAGCAACATCCTCTGCAACTAAACTGAAGAACAAAAAGACAGCAACTTGTCTGTTCCCCTTCCCCGATTCCCCAACGCTGTTCCCCTCCGCCAATTCCCCAATAAAATCTTTTAAAAAAAAAAAAAAAGAACACATTTTCTGTTCATGTCTTTCACCCCCAAATGTAATGCCTTTCCATCTTAACTAAGCATTATCACATACTGTGTCCATAAGGTTTTCAGTTTGCGATGAGACAGCCAAACTAGCACAAATTTATTTTTCATTCACAATTCCATGGACAGAAGTTTCATTCTTAGTATCTGTCATAGCAACCTCAGCACACAATTTTTTTTCTTTCCTTTTTAAGTCCAAAACTTTCACCTTTACACTCGGAAGAATTTTAAGTTTCTCTTTGACATATCCAAATTGCCAGCATCACATACTCTTTTACGTTGGGCCGTTATTAAGTAAAATAAGGGTGACTTGAATACAAGCACTATGGTGCCATGCCAGTCAGGCTGATAGTCCAGGAAGCTACTAGGTGACTAAAGGGTGGGTAGCATATACAGCATGGACACACCAGACAAAGTGATAATGCACATCCTGGGGGGATCTGTGCAGGCTGGCACAAGATTTCATTTCTCTAATCAGAATGGCATGCAATTTAAAACTTATAAATTGTTTATTTCTAGAATTCTCCATGTAATATTTTTGAACATCAGGTTATTGCTAAAACCACAGAAACTAAAATTACAGAAATCAAAGCTGTAGATAAGGGAGGTCTACTGTCCTTCTCATTCTTTCCTTTTCCTTTTAAGAAGGGGGGTATCCGTGTGTACCTGCTTACTCAAAAGAGGTGTTGACAGTATTAGGTGAGGTATTTGTACAAAAACTTTAACTGCAAATCCTGATAATAGCAGTATGATAAAGATAATAATCAAAACAATATCTAAGCAAATAATACAAATAATAATGATGATTGCCCTATCATGTGTGAACTTGGCTACACAACAGTCCTGTTATTCATACAATAACCTAAATATCCCTGGGAAGGTATTTTGTAGGTGGCATTAATGTCCATAACCAACTGACATTAAGTAAAGGAAGTTATCCTTAAAGGAGATTAGAACATGTGGGTGGGCTTGATTCTGTCAGTTGAAATGGCTTAAGAGCAGAGCTCTGGCTTCCCTGAAGGAGAGGAACTTTAACCTGTGAATAGCAACTTGAATCTGTGCAACTCTAGCTTGCCCTTCCCATGGGTTTGCCCTAAAGACTCAGACTTGCCTACCCAGCACCAAAATCACATAAACTAACCCCTTGCAAAAATTCTCTTGGAAATTCTCAATCATAAAATTTTCATGATTGACAGAGATCATTTTGTTACCAGAATTGGTTCTGGAGGAAAGCATTTTTAAGGAAGAGTTTTGTGATTTGGTCTGGCACTCATTTTTCTGGAATTGGTTCTCTAATCTGATGAGATTTAAGGGAACTATGAACTCTTTGCCAGTGGTAAAGAAGACACATAGCATGACATAGTACTACAGATATGCATACTATCACAAATAGAAATTCCTAATCAAATATGTATGGAATGTAAAGTCCTAGATGATCATATATTTACTATCTTAGAACATTTTAGACAAACTAAGAAATATAACGGAATTGGTTTGTTGCTTCAAACTGCACTGGAGAAAGTGGGGAATTAAAAGCATATAAGCACAACTATAAAACTATACAATTCAGGGCCGGCTGAGTAGCGCAGTGGTTAAGAGTGGTGCAGTTGTTAAGCGCTGGCTTAGGAAGCCAGCGGCCCCGGTTCGGGTCCCACATATGAGGGCCAGTGACGCTGCCCTCAAAAAAAAATAAAAAAACAAACAAAGAAAAAAAACTATACAATTCATAAGAAGAGAGAAGTTGAGTAGATCAAGGAAGCCAATGCAATTAAACCACTACATCTGGGGTATACTGGTAAGTTGATGGCAGTAGCATAGTCTTCAGTCTTTCAGAAAATGCCTTATAAAAACAGACAGAATAACAAGAGAAAGTAAGGAGGGAGAAGGTCTAGACAAAGTGGAGGTGAGAACAAAGTCAAGAAAACCCAGAAAGCAAGTGGCCATGTTTTTAAACACAACTCAAAGCAACAGAATAGGGACTCAGAGAAATAAAGCAAGTATTCCTGAACCCAACCCCATTTTAAAATTTCAAGAAAACTTATTTAACATAAAAATGAACAACATAAAAGAATCAAGATCAAACTTAATATAAGTTATTACAAGTTTAAAAAAGAATAAAGAGCAGAGTATGATCCTTAGAATCAAGGAAAGTAAGTCAGAAAAATATGTCCACTAAATAGATCAACATTGCAACCTAATATTCCCTGATAAGGTAAAATGTATTAAGAAATTTATTTATGTAGTAACAATATAAATTTGAATTAATAAAACTCAGCAATGAGGTGAAATAATTCAGAAAAATTAGAAATAAATAACAAATTCATTTTAGAAAGTATGATTAACTAACATATATAATAAACTCAACAGATAATGACTTAAGCAAAACAAACTGTGAAAATTTTTTTTCAGTTAAAAATGAGAAGAATGAAAAGAGTTTGACAAAAAATGACTAATAATGATATAGAAATAATACTAATAATAATCGAGGTAACAGAAGTCCATACAGAAGGAAGAGAACAGAAAAGTGCTCACGTTTTGATTACAAAGAACTCTGAAAATTTAAAAAAAAAATTTAAAATATGTCTTGAAAGAATACAGCACATACCTGAGAATTCTAACCCAGAGTGACCAATAGTGATACATATTCTCATAAAACTAGAATCTTGAAAGAAATAAAAAATAAAATAAAATAAATAAAAAAATTTTAAAAAATCCCAAAAGTTAGAATATCTAGAAAAGGCAGGTAGATGACTTAAAAAGAAAAGAAAATTTATTATTATAAGACTTTGACAAAAGGCTTTATATCAGAGGCCGGCTGAGTGGCGCGGTGGTTAAGCACTGGCTTGGGAAGCCAGCGGTCCCGGTTTGTGTCCCACATGTGAGGGCCAGTGACACTGCCCCCCCCCAAAAAAAAAGGCTTTATATCAGAAGAAAATTAAGTAATGTATTTAAGTCACTCAAGGAAAGAAAACGTGAATGAAGGATTTTACATCCTACAAAATTGACTGAGATTAAGCGTACATATAAACTATTTTGAACAGCCAAGAACTCAGGGAATATTATTCCCATTAGCTATTCCTGGGAAAGCTACTATAAAAGGAGTTTCAAACAGCCAAAATTACTATGAAGACATGATACATGGACTAATGATGAACATTAAAACTAAAAACAAAACAAAACAAAACATAGTTATACATAGTTTTACGGGCCAATTGGGAGAGTGTAGTAAGCAGCAGCTATATGCTAACAATGAATATGGTACAAGCATCCAAAGTACAATAACATGAGATTAAAGTATGAGTTATTATGGGATATTCTAATTTTCTCTTCCCCTTTATCATTGAGAATCAAAATATTAGTGTGAAGAAAAGATGTAACTGACAAATTATAATAGAGAAAACATTAAATGAAAACCTTTAGGTTTGAATTTGAAATATCAATATAAGCTCACAGTATTTTATACTTAAATATACATACATATATTAAATTTATATATTTATACTTTTATATAAATGCATTTATATTTCTATATAAATATACTTATATATATATATATGAGTGTATATAAATATATATATACACACACATATATGATTTTGAGTGTATATAATACACACACACACACACACACACACACACACACACACACATATTTCCCTCTTAGTATGATAATCCTGAAATACAATTTCTCACTAAAACAAACCAGGACACGAAGTGTGGAGGAGATAATGCATAGTATGACACTGAAACATCTCACAATATCAGACAGGAAAAAAAGCTATCAAAGACTACTAAAGTCCTATCAAAAGTACTCTAGAGTCAACCTGAAGAGGTTCCCATTGGCCAAAGATTGGACATATTGAGTTTTAATAATAATAATGACTACAATAAATTGAAGTCCATTAAATATGTACATGAGTAAATGATATTAAAATAAAAGAAGAATCAGTCACCTTAACCAATTCATTATATTCAAAACTAATAGCTAAGTAAAGCAAAGATCTGAGCATTTATCCTCCCTTTCCTAATGAACTAATTGCTGGGTAGCCAAATAATAGATAAGTATCCCTTCATGAACTAACAAATACAAAAGAAATAATAAAACTAGAGTACACAATTTACAATCTCCAGGAATGAATATAGGCAGTAAGCATCAACAACTACCAAGATCACAAAAAGAAAGACAAGACATGTTGTTCCTGCTGCAATCATACCAAATGCCACCATTAATACTGCTAACGGATCACACTTGACTCTGGAGTTTGCTGCCAACGTGCAGCAAATTCAAAGAACATGATGAACCGAAGAGGACATTTGTATGCAAGCAATAAAATAGAGACTGAAAACCCGTACCTCGGGTGGCTTGGGCTCCGCAACAGATACACTGTGAGGAAAGAAAGGGATAGAGGACAAACCCAAACATAAAGAGGCTTTAAAATACAAGACAAGATTAATTATGGTGTCTATTGACACACATGTAATGGGGAAAAAATGTAAAAAACAAGGGCTAGGGCCAGCCGAGTGGTGCATTGGTTAAGAGCTGGTTTGGGATGCCAGCAGCCCCGGTTTGGATCCCACATATGAGGGCCAGTGACACTGCCCTCTATAACTAAATACAGCTCCACCTGGAGCTGGGCTGTGCGAGCCCCGGCGACGGTGTAGGCTGCAGCCCCTGCTGCTGTGGGCTGCCATAGGCTACAGTGAGTGGCCGGCAGCTGGCTTAAGTGGCCGGCAGCCAGCGTGAGCTGCCAATAGCTGCGGTGAGCGACTGTCCAGAGGCCGGCGACCCATCTGCCTCATCTGGGAAGAGTGCAATGACGATACCAACATGGGCCAGTAAAGCAATGTCCTCAACAACTAGACTGAAGAACAAAAGGAGAGCAACTTGTCTGTTCCCCTCCCCCAATTCCTCAATAAAATTTAAAAAAAAAAAAAAAAAGCAAGGGCTAAAAGTCATGATCATGTTACAGCAGGATAGGGGGATGGGCCAGTGTGATTGGGATGCAGCGCTTAGGAGCCTCCAGAGTAAAGCCTGTCTTGACCTGTGTGGTTGTGGGTACTTTACAAAAATTCATTGACTCAGTTTTTATTTCGGTGTGTTTTTTTTGTATCTATATTTTATTTTACAATACAATAATTTTACAAATAGTAGATCTTTATATGAGACTCCTTTTCATATAATAGAAACCCAGCCTGCTATCAGGGCCCCCATGTTGTAATGCTCATCACAAGAGCTCAGTGGAAAGTTGCAAAGTGCTTGCCATGACACACCTTGAAAACACACTGAAAGGGCAGCTCTAAGAACAGCAGGAGAGTGCTGTTACCCTGCACAGGAAAAAAAAAAAAAATCAGTAAATTGTTATTTATAGATACCAATAAGAAAAAATCCTTGAGGGTCTAGGACTGCCAGGCTTTTGCCTTATGCTCCAGGGGTAGATAAGAAAGATTAAAAATATTCCACACATTATTCATTTATAATCAACTATGTAATCTGTAGACAACAAATTCAAGAGTTTATAAATTATTGAACAGGGAAAAGAATGCACTGTCTTTAAGGCATTGAACTCTTTATGGTAGAAAGCCTCACAAAGCCAACCAACATGAACTCAGGAAAATTTAACAGTCCTAAAAACAAAATGTTTAACCTTTCTAATGCCCATTGTTACATACATACATACATAACCAAAAATGCAGAAGGTAAAAAAAGAAAAACATTATAATCTAGCATACTGGGTGAGTAACTTTCAAGACCAATGATATACTCCTTTTTATGGAAGCTATGGAGGAAGCATATAATTCCATGAACTCAAATAAACCAGTGTCCTGAGGAAAAGCAGGACTGATAAGAGTGATAGCAATTAGCTACCAAATAGAACATGGTCTCTTAAGTGGAGCAGAATTAACTGTAAATCAGAATATACACAGAAGAAAATCACTACTGCTTAAATGAGGGATAAACAGAGAAAATTAGAATTAAACAGCAGGCCAGTGTTCATCTATCAGTTTAAGTCAAGAGCACTTTACAAGTCAGGAAGGCACAACAGACATGATTAACACCCCTCTCTGGCATTGTTCCTGTTCCGTGAGCCACCAGGTACAGAGAAACCCAGGCTGAAAGTACCAAGAGCCTTCCCGTAGATGAATTCTCCTAAGGGAAAGCGAGGGCCACCAGAGGTTTAATTGAGCCACAAGCTTTAAACTGTTTTAATAAACTTTTATTAAGGTTAAAAAAGACCCAAAGGAATGGGGACATCACCTCATCTTTCACTTCCAGTTAAGATAACCAATATGCAGCTATGAAGTAAACAAATGGGCCTAAAAGTAAACAAATGGGCCTAACAGAGAAATTAGTTCCAAGACAGAAAATGAGAAAACAAACTCATTGGCTGTAAAAAGTAAACTTCTGAGAAAATTTAAAAAGCTGTCTTTATTAATTTACTCTCACATCTTTGCAAATTTTGTCAACTGGTGCCAACCAGACCCAAAAAACTCTACTTTCTTCCTTCATTTGTCCCTCTCCTTCTCTACTCACATGATTTACAATTCCACCAGCACTGTCCAATCATAGGCCCTCACTCCTTCATGTCTGTACCTCTAACCATTACTTCTTTTCAGCTTTTGTCTCCATGTGATGGCTTAGCCCCAAACCCTGTCATAAACTATTTTTCCTCTACTTCCGACTAGGAACCTTCTGCTTCAATAAGATACCCCTTCTGATGGTCCAGTTCCACCCACATCCACAGAACAACAGCCTGCAGTGATAACTATGCCCACTAAATCTTTGCTTATTCAAGTCCTATATAGGTCCTTCAAAGACGCAATCAAGACTCCCTTACTGATTGCACCAAACATTCCAGTCTAAGTTGCTCTCTATCAACTCTGAAATCGTACAGTGCTTAGAGTCCATATGGTCGTTTCTTTCTCAGTTATAGAAGCATTTCTCAGGGGTAAAAGAATCTTAAAAAGTATGCAGCCTAATGCTATATCTTTAGCAAGTGCTTATCCAGACTCTGCTTAGATACTTCCACTAATTGCAATTTTACTGCCTCTTGGAATAGCTCTTTCTAGGTTCTAACAGCCCTAAAAGTACAGTTCTTCCTTATAATCAGCTTATATCGCTCACCATATAGCTTCAAAACATTAGTTATTACTGTCCTTAGCCTCCATAGAGAACAAATTAAATTCCTCATGCATAGTTCCAATATTCTAACACTTTAAGAAATGTATCCAGTCTTCCACAATCTCAAGATATATTCATAACATGTCCCTTTAGCCATTCTGACATCATTTCTTCAACTCTACTCACTGTCCTAATAATTATATACTGCCTTCTTTTATTCTAATATTTCAGATATGTGTCAACCACTCCTACTGACAATGACCTGGAAAATGACAGAATTTCACCAAGCCCAGACAGTAGAACAATTTTTATTATATCTTTTTGTTTTATGGTACCCAATGAGCTAATCATACACTATGTGTTTAATCAATTTGGCTTTGAAATATGTTTCTTAAAACAGTTTTCAGTGAATTGCCGACCATAAACTGCACATTTCTAGGCCTGGATTAATTTCTTCCAAGAATTTTCATTCACTATAACATATGCAAAATTACCAGATTTTTTTCTCAAAAGTAAATAGTATTAGATAGGAAAATCTCTTGTGGAAATCAAATATGCTGCAGACATGCTGGCGTTTCATCTGACAGTATAATCAGGCATGGGAAAATATTGTAGCATGGGAGCACCCGACAGAGCTTCATGAGCAAAGACTAGATAGAATTCGAAATTAGTATAGTGAGATGTTTCACCAGTTAAAATTGTTGTATTTTCAAATTAACTCGTTTTTCATTTTTACATCATGCCTCTAATTTCCACTGTTACATGGCAATGTTCACGTGTAGTATAGAAACAAGGCTATGACATTTGCCTGGACAGATAAAACCCTGTGTGGCCAAGAGTTTCAGACCAGCCATTTTCACTAACCCTAGGCTGACAACAGTTACGACTGCAAAAGGTCAGCTTTTCTCTGGTTGTTTTAGAGAGCCATTTGTATTTCATTTTACTAATTCTATTCTCCAACTATTATTCTCAATCAACACTTAAATGATCTATTGCTTTATTAGGAATGACATATCCTTTTGGCTGTGAAACCAGCTGAATCACACTATATCAGTGGTGACAAACCTCACCAAGGGCAAAGCGATGGCTGACTTTCCCATCCTGGCAGGTCCTCTGACGTGGCACAGGGCCAGCACCTGCGGCGATTACAAACAGATTGGCCCTGCTGCCACAGTTCTGATGGCACTCTGCATAGAACTACCAGTCACACATTCATAGCCTCATTTCAATTCACCAAAACAAATGGTTTCACCAAATCTACCCACACAATTCCCTACTTTCAATAACTCCACAGTCGACTGTCTCTGTCCAATCCAATGATACATGCCCAAGAAGCTCTATAATGATGGATGGCGTCCATAGCACTTTAGTTTCTGCACTAGACCCAAAGCCAAAGCATATGGTCTGACAGATGTTGCAGCAATAGACTCTATTTGATTTGCCATGTAGGTGTCCACTTATACTGGACCATCAGGAAAGAATGCTAATTTATAAGTTAAAGTCCAACCCCTGTTTTAACTCTTTCCCATCATCAAAAGCTATATAACGTGTTCTAATAACAGAACATTCACAAGATGCTTTAGTTTATATCTCAGCTTAGGCTAAAACTGAAAAGTTACCTTTGAACCTGATCAAATCAGACAAGAGCGACAGAAATGCAGGTAATGTTTGTAGGCTATTGCCAGCTATGACTTGAATAGCACTGCCAGAAATTTGGATATTGGATTAAATGTTTCATATACTCACTTTTTTCCACATTCATGATGTTTTGAGGTAAACTCTATATATAATGAATTGGACAGATGTAAAAGTCTGATATATATCCATAGACCCATAGACCCAACACCCCAATAAAGAGGTAAGACATATACATTATCCCAGAAAGTTTCCCCCTGCCTACTTCTAGTCAAGCCCCATCCCCAGAGGCAAATAACTATTCAGATTTCTATCACCATAGATTAGTTTTATCTCTTCTAGAACTTGACAGAAATGGAATCATAGAGTAAGTACAATTTTATCTGCGCTCCTTCTGAAACAAAATGTTGCTGATATTTATCCATACTGGTGCATGTATTAATAATTCAGTCTCTGTTATTTCTGAGTAGCATTCCATAGCTTGAATGAACCACAAATTGTTTATCCATTCCCCCTGTTAAGGGACATGTGGGATCTTTACAAGTTTTGCTTATGAATAAAACTGTTATAAGCATTCTTGCTCAAGTCTTTATGTGAGTATATGCCTTTATTTCTCTAAGGACATATATATATGGAACTGCAATGTCATATGTTATCTGTTGTCTTATATATTCATTTTTTTCTGCTTTCACTTTACCTACTATTCATATTAATAGGAGTTGGAATAATAAGGATATGACTGAAATTTTTACTCTACAAAAATAAATAAACTATTATCTTTCCCTGTGAGGAAATAAATCATCTGACAATTCTCAGGACTATAACATAATGACTTTATTATTTTACTCAGGAATACAATCAGTATAAATTATACATTAGAATTTAATTTTTCATTTATTTCCTATAACCTGTGTTTTATCCTAAGTCTTAAGTTATGATCCACAAATTCTCCACCACTGGGGGTTTCCTCAGAACACAAAATGGCCTAGTTCTAAAACCTGAGAAACATCTGCTCATGTATGAAAAAAATTGCAAATAGTAAGTTGACAAAAAAATGTTGTGTTTATATCTAGATATATGCTACTTCAGTGAGCTTTATGATAGAAAAGGAATTTGGAAATTCTCTAAGAGCTACTAAAGACTTTATTCTAAGTCCCTGTCTCACATAAATGAGCTGCATAACACATTTTTTAAAACTGTGTTGCAGAAAGCCTCATAATTTCACCATATTTCTAGTTTGGTGACTCTCAACAGACATCTAAAAACATTCATTCATGTTTCTTTATGCATCTGTAGTTCACTCAGCATATACAAGGAGATTAATTTGGGTTAAATTTTGTGTCATTGTTTTTTAAATGTCTAGAATGAATGACCTACTTCTAAGACTTTATAATTACACAATCTGAGATCTTACAGGAAAGGACACTCCCTGAAGATACATCCAGGACCTTTATGAATTATCCTATAGTAGCTCAGGTAACCCATTCTTTGCTTGTTTTGTACTCCGCTTTTTAATTTACCCATTGAAGTACAATATTATATAATGTAAGTGATTTGGACAACATAAAAAGTTCATCACCGTTTTTCATTTCACCTGATGATGGCAGGTATAATGGCTCCTCCGTTATTCTATTACTTCTTTTATAGGACGCAGTCACCTTTCACTGAGTTGCTTCAAGTACATTCGTTCTCACTATCAGCCTATATTTTAAGCAATTGTTCTCACAGTGATACTTAACCTAATGGGACAATTTCTTCCCCATACAAAACTAATGACAAAAAAATTCTATATTATTGTATTAAGTAAAAAAGAAAATCAAGTCAATGTTTCGGGCCACAAAAATACTATAAAGACCTACTTGAGCATCCTTAGCTGGAAGGGATTTTAGTCACTATCCAACATTTCCTTTGATAGATAAGGAAATTGAGGCTCAGAACAGTTTGATGAATTCTCTAAGCCCACAGAATTAATTGGGTTATCTGAGTTAAAGGGTTAGAAATAAGAACTGGACCTCCAGATTTATAGGAAATCGTTTTACACCAAGAAAAATGACATCAGAGTCTTCCTACAGTATTATGTTTCTACTACTTACAGCAAAAGATGGATAATTTTTTTGTCACTGGCTACTTTCTGATTGGCTCATTTTATACATGTATAATAATAACTAGTCTTGCTCATTTGAAAACATCCCTAAACTAAGTAGTTGATATATTTTTCAATATTTACTAAACATGGAGAAGAATATTGAAGAGAATAACTCAAGGTAACTTAAGTAGTATTATTGAAAAATGTAGAAAAGCTTTTCCATCAATAAGGTGAATATGCGAACTACTGAAGATTTCAGCAATTTCAATGTCAAAAGGAAGAAAAATATGCAAATACACCTTGACAAATATAGACATAAGGAAGAGAAGAAATAAAGATATCAGGATAGAAGTCTCACAGAATATTTTTCTTTCTCATCTTTGTTTCAAAATGGCAAAAGGAAATTTTTAAGAAACTATAATGAAAGGAGTCAATCTACAAAATAGGAAACAAAAATGAGCAGTATTTTAACTGCAACACACTCAGACCAGCAGGCCCAGAATGTCTTTCTTGCCAGAAGGCGGCTGGTGTCTGAGTGTACAAAACCCTTTTTATTTCAAGTTACATTAAATCCTGGGGCATAAAACCAGGGCAGAGTGCACAGACTCTAGTTCCACAGGGACTATCTGGATCACAACGAAATACAAATGCCAACTGATGTTCCCACCTAAATGAAAAATAAATACAAAGTAAGTCTGAAAGTATTTTTAAAACTATTATTTAGACTGAGAGAGAGAAGTAAGAGATTCTGACTTGATGTGTAGCTGATAAAAGAAAGTGCAAATTATACAACTTGCTCTCTAAGAAGAATTATCTCATATTTTAATATCTATAGGAGAAAAGATCATACTCAGAAAAAAAGGAGGGGCTTCATTTCCTTTTCACATATTCAGTGTAGTATACTGATAGCTGCAAATCAAATAAATTATAAAAGTACTAGTAATTAGATTTATATGAAATACATCTGTTATGCAATTGTATCATGAGAATTGGAAGATATAACACATTTAAAACACTGAATACAATATCAGGCATTATACTAGGTATAGTTTTTAATAATCATTTATTAAATTATAATCCAAACCACCTGCAAACTAATGATTATCCTAAACACTAATTTCACCTTTCTAAAGATATAGTAAAATAAATGTTGATGTATATGTTCAAGAAACTAACATCGTCTTACAATCATTTTTCTTTTTGGTCTCTATTGATATTCTCAGGAATTTGAAATTCTAATTGAATCCCTTTCCTCATTCTGATGTAAATAGATCCAAAATAGTAAAAATAACAAATGTGCTCAGAAAATATTATTACTTACATATCAGCTTCAAATACTTTGCTCAACAGACTCCTGGCTTTGCTCTTAGCTCCTTCCCATCCCCACCCCCTACCACCCTTCAATGCCCCACTGCCCTAGAATTGATAATCTCTGAAAACATGGCACATCTCAGTCTATTGTTTTCTTGATGATTCTTTTATAGGTCTTTATATACACAATTTCTATTTCCCCAACATGTATGCTAAATGGCAATTCATTAAATGCATATTTATTGAGTAAATAATATTATACAAGGCACACGTCTTAATCTCAGCTCTGCGATTAACCCTTATACACAAAAATTCTGGAAAACATTTTAATTGGTTCTCTTCCAACTCATATTTCTAGAAATACTACTAAACGTTTCTTAAAATATTTTTAAAAATTTTATCAGAGTATGACAATTCCTACTTAAGTACTATGCTCTTGTAAGGGGATTTTCAAAATGTTAAATGAAGAAATTTTCATTTAATTCCTACATTGAATGGATCTAGAAAAACTGTTTTTCAGTTTGTACATTGGAGAAAAAATAGGTTTCATTAGAAACTAATCCAAATACTTATTAACTATGTAGTGTTATATTTTTTATTCATATTTCAAAAATAGAAATATCTGAACTGAATCTACAGCCAATTCAGCCAATTAAATCACACCTACACATACTCCCTCCTCTCCCCACTCCCGCCCCCCAACACACACAAACACATGCACACACGCACACATGCACACACACACGAATGAGATGTATAAGCAGTAAATTATTAATTTTTTTCTTTAAATCAAGCGTGCCCTTTAGCTAAGCTGCCAACTCGTGCTTACCTGCAGCCATAACTTGTTATGCACGGCGTCTCTCCCTGTAGCAATACACTGAAATGTAGCATTCTGCCCTGCATTGACCTCAACGTCCCCCAGACGGAGAAAATGAGGAGATTTATCTGTGAAGGCAAGAAAAAAATCATTATTTTCACATGAAGAAAACATGCCATGTTACTTTTTCCCAACAGGATAAGATTGTTAATACTTTTTTACCTTTGGCCAAGACTACTAACATATGGAATAAAATTGAGTTTTCTTTGCATGGAAAGGCACCATACGTCTCTCATTCTCACCGTTCTTTTTCACAGTAGGTCTACCACTGATTGCTCCATAATTGCCGGAGCACTGTTCTATACAGAATGAGCACTCAACAATTATGCTGAAGAACTGCCATAGCATGGTGCATATGGGTAATAACAAAACAGTTACAAGTCAAAGCAAGCAAAAGAGATCAAATAGGCACAAAACAGAGCATAGTAGAAAAATATAATGAAAACATATAATGGCATCAGAAATACTGACACATAACAGCTATTAAATTAGTAAGCTGCATTTTAATCAGTTAAATCTTTTTTTTTTTTTTTTTTTGAGGACAGTGTCACTGGCCTTCATATATGGGACCCGAACTGGGGCTGCTGGCATCCCAAGCCAGTGGTTAACCACCACACCACTCGGCTGGCCCGAATCTGTTTGTTTTTTGTTTTGTTTTTTAATTTATTTCAACAGCTATAATCCTCTAGTACTTCAAAGAATGAGGGAATATTTGTGTTTCTCTCAAAGAGAGTATCAGCTTCACTACTGTTAAACCCACTTCACATTCCTTTATAGCCAATTCTAAGAAAGTTACCCAAAAGAAATATTAGAACCACAAAAAGTGATGACTGCAGTCAAAATATACTATACATGAGTTATATGATTGTCAAACAAGTGTTCTCTATAATTACCTTTTAAAATTGAAGCGTATTCATGTTTTTAAGTTAAAGGAAATATACACAAGAAAAGTTAAGCTTCAGTGAGCAAAAGAAAGTTCATGGAGGACCATATTACGGTGAAACTGCTGTTGTGCAAAATTTATATTTTGTGAATTTTGTAAATTTTTTTACTCACAAAAGCTTTTCTTTAACATCTCTCTTTCAAGAAGTGGAATTGGTTAGTAGATGGAAACATCAATCTCACATACTAACAGATGGATAGAATTCAGTGAGCCAACTTGAACGTTGAGTAAGATAATATTATTCTTGATTTTCTTAGAATGTGCCACATATAAGAAATCACTTGACCTTTGTCTGCTACATCATTCTCCAGTGCCTCATCTCAGTAAGTGCTTTGGGGGAAAAGGATGCTTCAACTAGAACATACACTAGAACAGTGGTTCTCAAATTGCGAACTCCAGACTAGCAGCATCACGTGGGAACTTATTAGAAATGCACAATCTCAGGACCCACCCAGACCTACTAAATCAGAACAGGCAAGGGGCCAAGCATCTGAGATTTGCCACACTCCACAGGGGACTCTGATGAAAATTAGGGTTTTACAACCCACTCACTATGAGCACAACAAGCCTGGACTCCTGGAATGGTGCCCCCTGGGCATGCTGCTTATGATGTGTTAGAAAATTTCTACCAGGAGGAGCATGAACAGATTAGACAGAAATCATGGGCCCTATAAAATGCTGCTGTTGGGAAAGATAGGTATAGTTTGCATTTCTGCCAGCTGTTCTATGCCTGGTTCTACTGAATGCATGCAATAATTGTCTTTCAGGAAATGTGATATAAACACAAATTTAGTTACACCATCTGAGGACCAACAAATGTGCATCTAAAATAACAGACCTATGTGTTAATAAACTGAGTTTCTTGTTTTCTTTGCTTCCTATTGCTTTGCTGTGTAATATGGGTTAACCAGACATTTACTATGACATAAAAATATTAGCCCTAAATTTGTGATAAGGTGAACTAATTCATTCTCTTCATTCCTCCTTTTAACTTAGTGAGGCTTTTTAGCTTCCTTTCAGTTGAAAGCTGATTTGTTATTCTTCTTTGCTTTCTGAGAAAATTTTATAATACCAAAACATAGAACAAGTCCTACCTACATTTTAATTTACATTTGTATTGTGTCCTCACTAATTAAATAATGAAAATAATCCTTTAATATGTGTATAATGACAAGTCTAAAAAATATTTGATTCAAAAACTCTAGAAATATTAGATCCTTTTAGAACTGAACAGAAGGCTACGAGTAACAACTACAAAAGAGGCAGCCATGACCAAATGATAAACGCTCAACAGTCACCACCAAAATCAGACAAGTTTGAAAGGCCATAGTAAATTACAATTCTTAATCACAACCTACCACAAGGATAACTCAATACTTGGATGTCATCAATGGCAATATAGCCACTTCTCCCTCCTGAGACTTCGGCTTCAAATATTACCTGTCAGGAAGAAATAGAAAACATTTACAACAATCATTTACAAGGAGTTTTCAAAGCAGAAAACAAGCAGCTATAAAATGCTAAAAAAATTTTCATTTAACTCTTGCCCTACAGAAATTAAAAATTTATCTTATAATGTAGAGTAATTTCCTAAACCTTGTACAGGTAAACAAAGGAACATTTTTTGAAGAGCAGTCAAATTACTGAGATCAAGCAGCTCTCACTAAATTTTTTAAGTAACTACTATTAAGTGTTGTTAGATTTCCTGAAAAGGCAATCTACAGACAGAAGGAATAGGCAGACACTGCATATCTCATATCCCTCAATTTTCTCGTATTGATTTTCTCTATTGCTATTATTTATTTAACATACATTGAGCACCTCAAATATGCCAAGCAGTAAGCTAACAAGTGAAGAGATCAAATGATCAAAGCTTTCAAAATAGCCGAGTTTTTTAAAACAGAGGTCACCAGATAGATTAGTGGTATTACAGGCAAAAGGAATGATGAATAGAAGAATAGAATAGAATAGAATAGAATAGAATAGAATAGAATAGAATAGAATAGAATAGAATAGAGGAGTGATGTGTTTGGGGAACTAAATGAATATAATCTGTATGGTAACAAAGGCTCAAAAAGAAACAGATGACATTAGAAAGGTAGGGATGGAAGAACTTGATACCATGGAAATGATGTCAGGAGTATACCTTTTAAAAAGTTCCACATTAATAGATATTAAACAAACAAACAAAAGTCTTGATGTTCAAAATAAGCTCATGTTGCAGAGCTTTGCTGTTACTGTCAATAGCAGGACTTCATATAGCCTTTCTTTTAACAATGTGTGCTATGACTTTTCAAGAGAAAATGTATTTAGCACAACATATTTCAACATTTTAACTGACTATGGGCTCCTTTATTTGTGGAAATATATGGAATATTTTTTGGAGTATTTTGCAAAACATTTCAGGAAATGTCATGGAAATTGATGTCTATAGTAGTAAGAAAAATAATGAAATTGGCCTATTAGAAAGATATTTGGCTATACAATGAGAGGTGGCCTAAACGAAGACTGGAAATAGGCATCTAGTAGCAGTGGAAATAGAAAACTGAATTTAAAAACAAGAGGTAAAAATTAATACTAAGGAAATAAAATAGAAGTTATTGAAGCATTAGCATGGTGATATATAGGACAATTCTGATTCCTGGCTTGGGCCACTAGATGGATGATGCTATCAGCATCCCTAGCCAGGACTAGTGATGAAGAAAAAGGTACAAACTTGAGGGAGAGGATAACTAAGTACATTTCAGACATTACAAATTTCATTTGCCCAGGAAATATATAGAGTTAATGCTTAGGTGATAACTAGACAGATAAATCAAGAAGAGAAAGGACAAAAATCACTGAAATGGAAGGCAAGAAGACAGCCGGCAGAAGTAAACCCAACAAAGTGTGATTTACACATAACAAACAGTCAAGGAGGGAAAATAAGTTCTCAGGAGGTTTCAGGCAGGTCAACACTCTCACCAAAAGCATTAGAAAAGGCCAGATACATTATAATAACTACAATTTTAAAAGATCAGATATCTGCATTAATAATGGCATCTCTATGAACACAAATTCTAGGAGGAAAGTCTTTCCAGTGTGATCCTATGATCCCCAGCCCTGTCTCCTTTCCCATGAGAACATTTGACAAATCTGGGATTAGGCTGTGGCTGTTCAGCAAGCTTCTATGTCTATAGAGTCTCCGAAGGGAAAGTGCAAACAGTGAAGCTTGCTGCAGTTGTGCAAAAACAGAACAAAATGGAGATTTGAGAGTCGGTCTAAAAAAAAAAAAAAAAAAGATGTAGGCTGTGGTAAAAGAAAAAAATAAAATAAAATAAAGAGATCAAGAAAACTCGAGTTAAAAACTGTCCACTGGAGTTACTCATTAGGAGCCCTCTGGTAACTTTCTGACAACTTTACTATAGTGGAGAGGCAGAGGTTCATTGACAGCTGATAATAATAATTAATCTTAATTGAGTACTTACTATATACAAGAGACTCCTAAACTAGCATGCACATTCATGTAAGCATCTGTTCTCTCTCTCTCTCTCTCTCTCTCTCTCTCTCTCTCTCTCTCTCTCTCTCTCTCTCCCCCCTCTCTTTCACCAACCACCCCCCTCCCCACTACACAGGCTCATGGCTCATTTAGCCTTCATTACAATCATATGAGGTAGGTATGATTATTATCCACAATTTAAAGAAAACTTAAGTAACTGGACCAAAGTCTAACAGCTAACAAGTGGTGGAGCCAGGAATGGACCCGGGCCAACCTGCCTCTAGGTTCTTTTCTTTCATCAACTCCATTACACCGCCTATCAAGATAAAGAAGCGAACACAGTGAAACCATTTCCTTTCAATGGGTTTTAAATTTCCTTTAAAAGTCTAAAATGTTAAGTTAAAAGAAAAATTGTCATTTTAGACAAAACACGAATTAGGAATTATATTGACTAAGTAGTAGTACCATCAGTATCCCCTTTCTCATCCTCATACCATGCTTCTATACCCACCCAAAGGTCAGTGACAACAGGACACAGTAGGCTGGGGAGGCAGCGCATCTCCCATCCATCCACTCCCACAGTAAACTTTCTCCTGTGTTACTTCTTTTCTACTTCAAGGTTACCCTTTATGACCACTGATTTTACTGGAATAAGTTGAAGCTGAGAAAGAGGAGAACGAGGTCTTTGTGGGAAGAGAAATGCTTCATGTTGAAAGGATGGCTAATCTATGAACACTGAAATGTGTGTGTGTGTGTGTGTGTGTGTGTGTGCGCGTATACATATGACTTAAATTTCATATAAATATATTTGATGTGAAAACAACTGCCACATCACTTTCTAAATATTGGACCAAATGCTTAGCAAGACACAGAGCAGAATAGACTTTAAACAATGTGTGACTTGAAACAACTGTGGTAGTGGCCATTGTCTTGGAGGTGAGGAAAACTCATATTTGGCTCCCAACCCTACTGTTTACAAATTCTTGAATAAATCACATGACCTTTTATAGCCATGTTCCAACTCCATAATAAAGATACAATGCAGGTTTTGTTATAATATTTTATGAGGATTAAATAGTACCACATATAAAAGTGCTATTTAAACCGAAAGGTAAGATTATCAACATTGTTGAAATGTGAGATTTGTATAAGCATATCCCAGGAAAATACGTTTTATTTGCTTGAATATGGTTCAAGAAAAGGGAAGAAACAGAACAAAAAAGTGAGAAACCCATTTGTTTGTTTGTTTGTGGAACATTTTTATGTATAGAATACATATCTATATAATTAATCATTGTTAGTTACTTTTGTTTTGCTGTAGTCAGAATTAAGTTATTTAAATTTCTAGGGCTATCTTAGTTTTACTTTCTTGGATTGTTTAACTTCATTTGCTCTGTATAGGTGGTAAGTTTAAACGTGATTACTACACCTCTGAGAAAAAGTTTATTTGTTCATTTAAATTGAGCTTTATTCTGGACAATAAATTTAGGCCTTGATTTAAAAGAATGGTTCTTTATTAAAGAAAAAAAAAATGTTTCTCTTTTGCAGTGACCTCATTTTCCTGCTTAGTGTTGTCTTTGCCTCATTAACGAAAGCTGAAGGAAATTTCTAAGATCAGATTCCTTTACTGCTAAGGATCTAATCAGCTTTATCACTTCAGCAGAGCCCTCACCTTTAAGGTTCTTCTGTCCACTCTGGGAAAGCAAATCTCTATAGTTTAATTACACAAAGCTTGCTTGGGCTAATGATCAGGTCAGGTCTAATGCTTGGTGTCAGGTAGTCAACCAGGGCCTTCCAGAAGAAGAGAGAGATGGAAGCCACACCAGACGTCAACTTTAACCCATCCAGGAAGCCAGCCTGGGAACAGAATAAATGGGCTCTGCTTTTCATGCTATTTTCACTCCACTCCATTACCTGAAATACTGAAGGTAATGATTCTAATCAAATTTTTGCTACTCTAGCAACATTCTTGCATTATTAACTAAATAAGTGAAGTAAAGTTAAATTAAAGTGGATGGGGAGGCAAACCCTTACAAACAAACACAACGTTATCCTTTGGTAAACTGAATTAATGCAGAGGAAGTGCATCATATAATGGAAAGCTGAACCCAAAGTCAGGAAGCCTGGGATCTAGTCACTGGTCCACTATCACATGTCACCCAAATAATTTATTTAACTGTGTCTTTGTAGTCTCATCTGGGCAATCTAGCATTGCCTATACCACAGGCTTTTTGTGAAGTTTGACTGGTATATGTAAAATGATTAAATTATATAAGAAATACCATGTACTCCAAGACATTATGGATATGAGAAAAATCTGGAAACAATTTGCACTCCTTTTTTTGTTCAATATATCATAATGTTAAAACCAGTGTTGGCTCCAGAGTCAGATATTCATTTAGTCCTCATTCTCTAAGTGTATCTTTAACTTATGGAAAAACATATGTAAAATTACATATGTAATTTATGTAAAATCAAAACCTCAGTTTCTTTTTCTATAAAAAGAAACTATTAGTATCCACCTCCGGGCTTAAGAGAGGATTAAATGAGATATGCATATGAATCAGCACAGCTCCTAGCACACAGTAAGTGTTCTGTGCTAAGGGGAACCAATGCCATCCTAGGAAGAAAACATTCATAAAGGACATATATACTAAAATGAAATTTCTTCCCATTCCCTCTCTCTCTCATCAAAAACTGAAACCCTGTCTCCAATCTCCAATTTGAAAGGGGGGGGAAAAAAAAGAATAAACTAGTATTTTATTCCCATAAACCTTAAATCTGTGTTTTTATTATTTGAATTTTTTAAACATTAAACACTAATAATGTAAAATCCTAAATAAATTACACATTTGCTTTCAAAGAATAAATGTACAAAAATCAAAACCCATTTCTAATACCCAGGTCCAAATATTCATAATGGATAAAATAGTGATCTGTAATGCAAACAAAGATGACAAGGGTACAGGTACAGCCATACAAACTGCTACTATGCCACTTATCACAATGAGGCCACCAAGTCAGGAGCTGAGGTTGACTCAACATTGTGTCCTCAAAGCTCAATCATAGTTGCTGGCACATACTAGACATTCAACACATGCTAGCTGCACAACAACAAATTATACACACATACACACACACACACACACACACTACATAATATACATGAACAAAAGTATATCAATAACATTAAATATAATTGACTTCTCTCCCTCATGTAAACTTCAAACACTGAATTCTCAAGGGTTCATCCTAGGTCATCTTCTCTCTTTTTGCCATATGTTCTACCCGGATATGATATACGGAGGTGAGCTTGCAAAAGAACAGATGGGGTTGGGGGCAAAAAATAGTGTGCAGAGATATAAAAGGGACATGGATGTATGGTATCACAAAAGCAAATAAAGTGGAAAAGAGGTCAGGACTAAATGCTGATCAAACACCAAGTTAGAAAAAAAGAGATTAAAAACACCCCCCCTTGTACATCTTATAACTGGAAGTGTGTACTCTTTGACTAACATCTCCCCATTTTCCCTGAACTCCAGACCCTGGTAATAGTAACCACCATTTTAGTCTCTGTTTTCTATGTGTTCAGCTTTTTGAGATTCAACATGTAAGTGATAGCATACCAAAGAAGACAAATTTTCAGTTATAAAATGAAAAAGTTCTGGGGATTTAATGTATAGCATGGTGGTTATATTTAACAACACTGTATTATATACTTGAAAGTTGTTTAGAGGGTATATTTTAAACGTCTTTGCCACAAAAGAAAAAAAACGGTAATTAAGTGACATGACAGAGGTTTTAAATAACACTATGGTGGTAACCATTCTGCAATACATTGGTGTATCAAATCAACACATTATATACCTTAAACTTATACCCTGTTATATGTTAATTATACCTCAATAAACTTGGGGGATAAATACCACTATGTGCCATTGTGATTAAAAAGAGCCATCTATATGAAGTAACAGAAGTAGAAGCCATACTGGACAACGATAAGAGAGTAGAGGAGTGGTAACAAGTGTAAAAACTCCTACAGGAAGTTTACCTGAATTGGTGGAGGCATTTAACCAAGGGTGGAAGAAGATGTAGGATCCAAGGAAGTGTTCAAATTTTTGTTGTTATTATTTTTAGGATGAGAAATGCTTAGACGTTTAGAGGTTGAAGATGATTCAATTTGATAGGGGATCTTTAAGTACGATGGGAAAGAAATGATAACTGTGAGGGTGGCACAGGATAGCACAGGATGCATATCATAGCTCATATGAGGAGTTCTATGCTTGCTATTAATATAATAACATGAGGAAAAAAGGAGAGGATGAATGAAGATATGAGAAAATTAGCAGAATCGATAGATAATGGAGTTTCTGTTCTATGGCCTCAATTTTTTCAGCTGTAAGGGAGACTAGCAAAAAGGAGGAGTGGCTGGAATTTGGAGAGAGTCAAATATAATGGAATCAAGAGAATGAGAAAGGAAAAGGAACAGAAAAATGTGACAGGATATCCAGGAGTATTGTGAGACCATCGGAAGTTGGTGATCGTGAATTTCTAGTGATCCCAATCTATCATGAGGCATGACTTTTCATACTGTAATTTGCTTGGTTTTAAGCTCATTAAAAGCAGACCAAAAAAATGCACGCAAGGATTTTATAGAAATAGCAAATGTAACAAAAAAGATTATGATGAAATCAAATTTCAATATATTAAGCAAGTTGATGAACTGTCAAAAGACTGATGGTTTGATGAACCCCCCCCCCATGTTGATGAATGATCTCAGTAAAAGGAAAAAAGTAGAGGAAGATGAACTTATCTTACAGTCAAACAGTGAGATGCTTACATGTAAACTTAGAACACTCATGAGAAAGTAAGTATAAGATCTACTTAATCAGAGCAACAGGTTAAAATAAGGTGGGTGATTTGGGGAGATGAGGTAAAATAAGGAAGATGATTTCTGGAAGTGAGGCAAAATAAGGAAGGTCGTTTGGGTGGATGAGGAGGTGAAGGCACTAACAAGGGACTTTCCACAAATACACTGAAGTCATCAGGATGGTCGGGCCTTAGGAGTAGAGGGAGAACCCAGGGACCAATACTAACATTTATGATGACTAGGGGGAAATGACTTAGGGTTCCGCAGAAGGCAATAGTGGAGATGGTGACATGGTTGAAAGGAAATAAACTCCAAGGGGTGGAGGCACTTCTTATCCACTAGCGTGATCCTAAGTCACATGGGAATTAATGTCTTCTCTTTTAAAGACTAGTAAGAAATATCCTCAGGTGGGAGTCATAAACACAGTGTGATTATAATTAGGGTTAATTGTAGAAATACATTTCCAAAGTTTATCCCCCTCTACAAAAATACAAGCTCTTTGAGGGCAGTGACTGGTTTTACTCCACACCGCATCAGATTCACAAGGATCCTGTTGAAAGTTGGGGCTGGAAAGAGTTACACAATTATGGAATATCAGTGGATTCTTGTTACTAGGTTTGCCTGAAGGTAAAAAGTGTTTAGTTAATTTTTACCCAACTTATACAGTTGTTGATATAATAAAATAGCTATCCCTTGAGAAAGTTCCAAATAATTTTCCCAAGCTAATTTGGAAATCATGAAAACATAATGACTTCCCTTGAATAGTTAATGCTATTTCAATTTCTCCTTATAGCTCCCAGAAGATCTTGTACTGAGTAAGTCAAATATCTACGTGGAAACGTCAACATCTAGAGTCTAGTTTCTTTTCGATTATGAAATATTCTATTTCTGTTTGTACTTAAAATTAATATACACATAACTGACAGATGGTACAAAAGTCCAGTGCACAGCTGTCAGCCGCTGTCACCCACTGCAGCTCCACTCACAGGCACTGTCAATCGGAAATTCTGCTTTCTCAATAAGGATTCACTGAAGTTGTTAGAGAAAAGGGGCCTCCCTGTCAGACCTCTGCATGGCAAGATGGCTTACCTACTGACTCATGTAATAGTTGATTTCTAAGAGTCTAACATGTGAAACTGCCTTTAGTAAAGGCGGAAGAAGGAAGGAGGAGTGTCTTGGAAATGAATGCATTTTTTGCAGTCCTTGCCTACTGGCTGCTTACTTGTTTATTTAGTTCCTGAAGGAGGTAAATACCTGCAATTGCAAAAGGCACAAAGATAAAATATGTCAGCAAGGGAAATACTGGTTCATTCTTTGGATTTAAAGCTGCTTGCAAGAGTAATTAGGGGATTCTAATTATATGTCAACTAAATATGGAAGGCAGTTAAGACATGTAATAAAGCCCAAATTGATTCTTCATCTAAAATCCTTTCATAATTCAGAGTTTAGCTATCCTGAGCCCCTCCCATGACTTAGAGGCACATAAGAATTCAAAATCAGTTATTTTCCTTAAGATGCCTTACGAGTCAATATGGCCAGTTCCTTAGAACTAGTCCTGTTAAGATTTAACCTTATGAGTACAATCCGCTGAGAATAATGGGAGTTCTAGAGATTCAAAAGCCACACCCTGTTACCTGAATGCATCCAGGCTTTCTATACAGCGAAAAGGTCTGTCACTCAACAGAAGCTGCTGTTGAGCAGCTTTCTTTCCTACACACATACAGTGCCATCTATCCATCCACACACAATGATAACAACATAATAGTGACTTAAGTTGATTTCAGAATGCAAATTCTATGTAGAGAGTAGCCAAGTATTCCTGAAGGAAACGTCAATGTTACAACAATATCCTGAGGTTTAGCATTGCCAATTGCCTCAGTGATGAGAGGAACTGCCACATTATCTAACACAGATGACAATATTAGGTGTAACAAGACTGCACTTGCATGAAAAACAACCACAACATCCATCCAACGTCAAGCCTTTACAGGGTGATATTGTGTTTGCCTGATAAACGACAGAACATCAGTCAAAGCACAGGGCAGTGTCCAGGGAAACAGTAAAAATGCAGGGCCATAGATCAAATGGAGAAAATAAAGCCTAAGAGGTTTCACACAAGAGTAGGCTGTATAAAAGAACAGCCCAAGAATGCATTTTTAGAAGTCTCCACACCAAAATGAATATACAAACATAGCACATTCCTATGTTTCAAATTAGCCCAGAGAGTTGACTATCCCTAATGTAATCACCAAAAATATCTAGAAGATCTAAATAAAGGAACTAACAATAATCATTTTTAGAGCCTATGCTAAAAAGTTCAAGCTCAGAAAAATAGTCTATCAGTTATTTAAATTAACTTTCATTCCTGAAATCTTGCATTTGCAAAAAAACTGTCAATGGTCTCTTTAATTTGAGTAGATATTGATGTAGATTAACATGTATGAAAGCACCAGACTCCACAATGTGGCTAAGAGAGACCCAGACAAACTTTTCATCTCTGATATTCACAAGATAATTGCAAAAGTCCTTGTTTTCTCTGTAAGTTCACTGTATCTTTAGATTCCTTTGTTTGGGGAGGCATATAATGCTTTCTCAAAAAGGTTTTGATACAAGCACTTTATGATAACAGAGATATACACACACGCATGTGCACACACACACAACACAAATATACACGAGTGTCAACCCCGAGTCACAGGTCTCTATTAAATCTCTGTGCTGGGGTCAACGTGAGCGTTAAAAAAGGTTATACGCAATTTAGGAGGTTCTTCATAAATATCAACCTCTTCCTCCCTTTCCTGTCCCTCCTCAGAGATTCATCATAGGCAGTGCCTTAACACCCCAGCCTGTGAGGAATAAGGCAAGAATGCAGCTTCAGGTGGCAGTGATGCTGGGGACCAAGAGAAAAACACCTCTTAGCTCTTCATGCTACAACAAACTCGGCGCCACACACTCACCACGTTCCCCATTCCTAATCTCTAATGCAACAAAACAATCTGAACAATCTGATAGCCCCATCACTAAAGTACCCGTACATGATTCCTTTTACATTTCAATTCAATACCTAGTATGGTGAAGCTGGCAGGGACTAGAGACCACAGTATAATGTGCTCAACTCCTTTTAGAGACGTCCCCTATTCCAAGATAGACAGACAGACAGAGCATAATATTATATTCAAAATGACTTTGAATATGTATAGAGAAATAAATTTAAATAGGACCCACTATATGGCACAGAGTAATTTATGTTAGAGTATGAATTTAGCAAAAGAAAGGAAAAAGTAAAAAAGTAACTGGAAGAGGGAAATGAAACAAAAGTTAACTGAAATAATCATGATCTAAAACTCCAATTCAAAACATTTTTTCATCTTGTGGGTCTGCCCTTAGATACATAAGCAAGCACTTATACCATAAAAGATTTGTTATGAAACTGAAAGTGGAGAAGCAAAGGGTAGCGAATTCATCAGCAAAATGTCATTTTTGTATCTTTACTATCATAGCTCCACCATCTGGGTTATATTTTATAGTTAGTTGTCTGAGCCAAAAATAAAAGATGACTGGTTAAGGTTGCTATTTCTATCAACATGACACTGAATTACAGAACTATTTTTCCTCACTTCTAGAGATGTGCCATTTATCTTCCTACAATCCACAGGCAGAACCTTTTAAATTTTAGCACTAACAGTCCAATCTTACACTGAGCAGAAGTAGATCACTTGCACAACTGTATCTGAAAAGCTGCTTTCAAACTGACACAGGTAAGTCTGTACCTCACCAAGTTACTCTCAAGGGCTTCAATTTATGATCATAGAGCTCAAATAAGAAAATTGAAATTAGTAGTGTTAACACCTATGGAATCAGTTGATAGTATGCACTTATATATTACAGAGAAAAGAGAGCTGTAAGTGAACGGGGTGATTAATTGCTACTAAACAGGTAGTATAACCAGATCTGTCTATATCAAGGCAAAGTTCAACTGGCCACTAAACTTGAGCTTTCATATCCCAGATGCAAACGTATTAGTCAACAATTGTTTTGTTAAAACTACATGCAAAAAAGTGACCACTTTGGGCCGGCCAAGTGGCACAGTGGTTAAGCGCTGGCTTGGGAGGCCAGCGGCACCAGTTCGGGTCCCACATATGAGGGCCAGTGACACTGCCCTCAAAAAAAAAAAAAGACCACCTTGCTCTCATCATATGGTGTTAAGAATTAAGTCAGGCCTGGCCGAGTGGCGCATTGGTTAAGAGTTGGCTTGGGATGCCAGCGGCCCCGGTTCGGATCCCACATATGAGGGCCAGTGACACTGCCCTCTACAGCTAACAACAGCTCCACCTGGAGCTGGGCTGTGCGAGCCCCGGCAATGGTGTAGGCTGCAGCCCCTGCTGCAGTGGGCTGCCATAGGCTACAGTGAGTGGCCAGCAGCCAGCGTGAGCTGCCAATAGCCACAATGAGCGACCATCCAGAGGCCGGCGACCGATCTGCCTCATCCGGGAAGAGCGCAATGACGATACCAACATGGACCAGTGAAGCAACGTCCTCCGCAACTAGACTGAAGAACAAAAAAAGACAGCAACTTATTCCCCTCCCCCAATTCTCCAATAAAATCATTAAAAAAAAAAAAAAGAATTAAGTCATTTCAAAGGTGCAATATAACCTTACTCTGTTGAAAAACATAGGTTAGGGTTAGGATTAGGGATAGGGTGAGGGTTAGAGTGCAGAGAGATTTTCACTGAACGCTAACTAGAATAACCAGTTTGTGTGTTCATTAGTTGATTTTTAGGGATAAAAAAGCTTCATGAACTTTTTTTCCTTTATTTAATTTTACAAGTAAATGGGCCATGTGCAGTGATACCTTCAGCTATAAGGACTGAAAAGTGCAAATACATAATTTAAGATGTTAGTGCTTATAGCTAGTAAAAAGTATGGTGAAAACTCAAAAGCATTTACATGGGGAAGCACTGGCCAATACATTTCAGTCAGCTTCCACAGAAAAAAATGATGGAGAACTTTAGAAAATATCCTAGCAGTACAACAGTTTTAGACAACCTAGCACTGCTAAAAAATGGGTGCATACGCATATATATATACACACACACACACACACACACACACACACACACACACATATTTGCTTTGACTTATTTTTTCTACAAAACAAAAAATCTATTTAATACCAATAAACTAAAATCATACATTTAATTCATTGCAGAATATCAACTCAAATATTTGGTGATATATTTCATAAAAGAAGCACATGTCATAAATCAGCAACAGACATAGTCTTGCTAAAAATTTTAAAAAATATATTTGGTATCTGGAATATTCAGAAGTCTGAAGTTAGTTAGAACTGAAGTCTGAAATCTTGGTCAAAAAAAAAAAAAAAAAAGGAAAATGATATCCTTTTCCACATTATAAAGTCAACATTGTTTTAGGAGAATACCCATAACCCCTCTGAGTATCTGGCAATCAATAAAAATGGGTTATTTGAGGCAAATAATTTTAAAAATTACAATAATAATGAGAAAAAAAATCCTTGGAATTCTGCATAATTGCAAAAGCCTGAAACTATATTAAAAAATATGATTGACTCATAAACCATTTTTTGTTACCCAGAGAATATAAAAGGAAGAAATAAAATTGGGCTTGAAAGGTAGATGGGAAGAGAGAAACTCTATCTTAACTGAGACAAAGGATGGAGAAAGGAGGGAAAGCCGTAATTTTATAGGCAAGAATTATTTATAAATGAGGGAAAGTGACAGACAATGTAATGACCAAGTGACCTCAAGTGACCCAAGTGACCTGAAAGAGCCACTCAAATGAATCTAGAAGTTTATGAAAACCAGAGATTTCAGGAGATATCTAACCTACTTCAATTTGCACTGCTTGACATGTTTGCATTGAAGTATCAACAAATCACATAGATGTTGAAGGTTGCAAAATCCCTCAGAGACACCAGGCCAATGGTTCTCAGCATGTCTTCCTGGCACTGATAGTGTCAGCAACATCTGGGAACTTGTTAGAAATGCAAACACACAGCCTCTCCAGGTGATTTTGATGCAGGCTAAATGTCTGAAAGCCACTCATCTAAGCTAATCTACCTTAGTTTAGAGGTAAAGAAATGGAACCAGAAATCTTTGTTTTGGCTCTATAGTTAGTAAGGAAAGTGTTGGTTCTAAGAATCAATCTTCTTGGTTCAGTGTCATTTTCTTTGCATGGAAAATTCAATCATTACTTGGTGCATGGGTTTCTTTTTCAGGTCCCCAGCTAAAATTCAATATATACATGTATTAGTATTAAAATAATTTTTGAAAGTTTAAACAATTAGCCACTCATTTATTCATTCAAAAAAACTATATTAAGGGCCTAATATTTGATGGACACTAGAAAGAGAGATATACCTAATGTTTAATCCCTGTCCTCAAAAGAGTCGCAATGTGCGAGAAGAGATGGAGGTCTTAGGGAATAACTGTAACAGTTATTTGAGATAAAGCAGAGTTAGAGAGAGATGAGAGAGTTCAGAGGAAAGAGAAAATTACTCCACTTGGGGGAAGAGCAAAACGTTTCAGAGAAAGTGACCTCTGAGTGATTCTCTGGTCAAAGGAATCATCCTTCATCCTCAAGCATGTAGTGAGCACCCACTAAATATCTTAGCCACCAGGGGTACAATCATGGTTAAAAGGCAGTCACCACTACTCAGAGGTAAAGATCTATGACTTCCATGAAGTATTAGCTACAAGGGGAAAGGCTGGCAGATTATTCTCTATCTGGGAAACCAGATGATGTTTCACATAGGAAATGATTCCAGAGTAGAGGGTTTTAATCATTTTTAGGCAAACAAGAAAGGGAGAAAAAAGGTATTACAAATCAAACCAGGTCGATTTGCAAAAACAGGACAAGAGGAAACTTTTTGACCTATTAGCACAAGGAATTTCAGGGATAGTTCTAAAGAAGAGAGCAGAGAAAATCAGGCCATGGAGATAGGAAGAGAGGACATATCTTGCAGAGACTTCTATGCCAGAATCAGTGACCTGCCCTTCATCCTGAGGAACTATAAAAACCGTGCACCTGACAATGGACATGGTGGTAGCAACAACCAGGCTGAAGGACTGGAATCTCACCAGAAGAACTAAACACCTAAAATTGTACCTTAGCATGCTGGGATATTAATCAGCCAATAAAGAAATATTTATTGCACCCTGACTATCTACAATGATATGAGACAATTTTATCCCTACATTCATATATGTAATTATGGAGAGAGCAGGTGTATATTATTAAATCTCCAGAAAAAGTGTGTGTGTGTGTGTGTGTGTGTGTGTGTATGTTTAGTTTAATTTTACTCAAATCCTAAATTTCAATAACAAAGCAAGTGTTTTTTGTTTGTTTGTTTGTTTTTTTGAGGGCAGTGTCACTGGCCCTCATATGTGGGACCGAACCGGGGCCACTGGCTTTCCAAGCCAGCGCTTAACAAGCAACAGTGTTTAAAGTAAATGATATTAAAGAGGCTTTACTTAAATTTAATTGAGACGAAAAATAATGTCATAATCATTGTCTTTACTCTAAGATTTATAACAGTAAGTGAAGCTGGTATAATACAATGCAAACATTTTATTATTTTTACTGTGTTACTGTGTTAAATCCAGTTTTCATAGGTAGAAAAGTGGTAAAAAATCATCTTTAATTGTCTCTATACTGCATACCACCAAAAATAAATAAATAAAACCAACAATTTTATAAACTAATCTAATTCAAAGTTCCAATTCTCAACACTCAGAAGTTTCTCTGATTTGAAACAGACCTAAACTTTACTGGTGATAAACTCCTAACAAATTTTGGCAGAAAGAAAAATAGCCAGCTTATATTTCATTTAAAAATCTATTGGGACCACTGAAAATTGTTTAAATGTAATATTTTATTGAGATGCACAGAGAGGAATGTTACAGGAAATAAAATCTTTTCCTTTTTATTTAAATTATAGTTTTATTCAGCTTTAAAATAACACTAGTTTAGCTGTTTGCATAGACAGGTTTTGTATTTTTCTTTTGTTAAAAAAAAAATGAGGTTGTGGGGAATCCCTTAAAATTTATATAATAAAACAGTACTTAATGTTAAATCAAGCAAGGTAATAATTAAAACTTCCATTTGATTATGTTAAAAAAATCAAAATATTTTACACAATGATACAACAGTTCATCATACATGGCTTAACTGGTCAATAGATTAACTAGGTCTTGATTTTATACTTTACTTCTTCCTTAAGTGCCCATGTTAATACTAAAGATAATTAACTGTTCAGAGAAATCCAAGGCAATTGGAAGGAAGTAAATGAGATAAATAGAACATAAGAATAGTAATTTCATAATCTATTGAACCTTATAGCATAGTATATACATTTGTTCATTTCTTAACAATTTATTGACACCTAATATGCACAAGAGATGAACAAAACACAGAGAAAGTTGGTGACTTCATGAAAACCATTCTAACATGGAAGAAAGACAATAAGGAAACATATGGTGTGGTGATAAGGTACTATAGAGACAAGGAGCTAAAGAACAAAGAGGTAAAGACACAGTGATCGTGGATATCTCTAAAAAGGTAAAGTATGAGCATAGATCTAAATGTGAAAATTGAAGGAATACCATTCCAAGCAGAGGAAATGACAAGCACAAAGACATTGAGATAGGAACAATCTTGGAACATTCCAGAGGCATAGGGTAGAGGAAAGGAGGCAGAGACCAGCAACCAAATTTTTATGGAGTTAGCCCGGAGTCAGATCCAGAATAAAGAACTGGGTTTTATTCTCAGTGTGTTGAGAAGCCATAGAAAGATTTTGGGTAGACTTCTCAATGTCTGACATATTTATTAGCTTTGAGTTGGACCCTTACCTGGTGGACTAATTATTTAATGGTACCAACAAGAAAGAGTGACAAGGCTAGATCTAGGATCCAACACCAGGAGTTATTCAGTCTGAGAAAAGTCTTTCCATGTGTGCAAATGACAGAAACGATCAATGGTGCTTTATTTGGATCATGTAACACTGTATAGTTTGCTATTACACTTAAATATTACTTTCCTAGTTCGGATTTCATCCAACTTTATAGATGACAAACTCAGCAGCACAGTGATAGTTGCACTGCAATGAAAAATTGTTGATGCACCAATTTATATCCAGTTTCCAACATCTTTTCTCTTTAGATTCAGGGTGAGACAAACTCAAGATTAAATTATTGAAATCAAGTAAATTCAATCTGTGAAAATATATATTATAAGTTATACTCTCTTGAAAGGGCATTTTGACCTAAGGGAATCAGATTGAGAACTTTAATCTTATAATAAAATACAAAAATTGGTCATCAATACCAGTATTTTACAATGCTAGATTTTGGGCTTTATTATTATTTTTTAATTGCAAGAGTGAATTCTTTTGAAGAGTGTTACAAACTCTCCACATACAAAGAGGATACTATCATCTCAAGGAAAAGAATTAAAGTGCTTATTTACTTAAGTTACCTTCATAAAAGATAAACCCTACACTATCCATCACTTATTATGCGACTCTGAGAACACTATTACATAAGTCTCCCACATCACTTCTTCATTCTTTGAAAGTCAGGACTGATTTGAAGGGGTCTTGTGATAACATGTGAAGTGTCCTAACATGGAGTGGCATTCAATACATTCATTTTCTATCAGAATCCTGGTAAGAAAAGTCATGTATCCAGTGAGGCTTCCTACAGACTGCAGCTCTCAGCAGCAAAGTTCTCCAGTCTGTTGACTAGAAAGAGTTATAGTGCCCTAGTTCAGAATCACTTGAGCCACTCATGTTATCCCTAGAAATAGAATGATGCCTGATTTGTCTTTATTCCCATTTCTTATACAAAACTATTAACAACCACCTCGAACCCACCCACCCATCCAATATACATATTCCAGCCAAACTAATAAACATGATGGCAAATATGAGATGGAAAAAAACAAACAACTGCTATTCACGCAGCCCTTAACTGCCAGACAGTGCCTGAGGCAATTTTGAACAATTTGCAGCCTAGACACAATAAATAAATGGTACAAGG
Organism: Aselliscus stoliczkanus; assembly: GCA_033961575.1. Taxonomy (NCBI): domain Eukaryota; kingdom Metazoa; phylum Chordata; class Mammalia; order Chiroptera; family Hipposideridae; genus Aselliscus; species Aselliscus stoliczkanus. The sequence goes on from CM066733.1 coordinate 127,039,735, forward strand.
AAAGAGATAACAAGTGATTCAGCTGGGATTTTATTGTAACTGGATTTGATCCTAAAGCTTTTGCTCTATAAAACTGTGTAATTCATCCTCCAATATTTAACTACTACCAATAATTCACAAAACAGCTTCCCCAGAAAAGTTTATACTAAGTAATCGACCCAACAACCCACAAGACACCCCAGTCAACAACTTATAAAATTCCCTTGTCTGTTGTCTTGGCACTGTGATTATATACAATCCTTGAAACACTGAGTACAATGTTCATGTCTAGCTTAGATATTCTAAAACTAATATGTCTACACCCTAGAATACACAGCAAAATCATCAGTAGCAATAGAATATAAGTTGAAATTGGAGATTTAGGGGATGGGGGGAGCAAATTTGGTAAGGCTTATTGGGAAAGGCATGAACAAAAGAGCTCAGGAAAACATATTTTCTCTATTGTATCAATTTCTTAGGCTAATGGACCATCTTGATTTCCTAGTGGTTATAAAGAAATATACAGTTCAGCTGAAATATATACTGAACCATCATAAAAATACCAGCACCATATTTGAGCACACGAGAAAAATTCCATTATTCCTCTTTTAGCCTAAAAGGGAAAAAAAATGGGATAGTGGTGGCAGGGAAGACTGGAATGGAAATACTCAGATATTATAAAATAATCAGTATGTCAAAGGAATAGATACATTTGTCTGTACCTTTCCCGTGCTTATGCCCTAGAGGTGCGTGATTATAGTATAATCATTGCTGTTTCTTAGAGAAGCACACTTTGCTTCATGATACAATTTTTTTAAGTGAAAAATGTATTACCAGAGGAGCTTGTTAAATTAATGATGGTAACTAAAATTAACCCACATTTGTCACTAAATTCCAAGGGTCATCCATTACTGAGCACAAAAAGACATATTTTCTACATGAGAAGAAACATAAAATGCAAAGAAAGAGAGAGATCTATTAATTCAAGTTTGTATAAAAGAAGACAGAGAACTCTTAGAAATATTTATGCTTTGGGCCTTTTGTGGAGAACAGGGTCCATATTCAGAAAGACAAAGCATCGAAGACAGACAAAAAGAAAATCATTATTCTGCAATTATAACTGGGAACAGTACAATTATTTTTAACAATTCATTAGTTTTACAATCTCTTAAACACAATGGCTCTAGTTAAATTGCTGTACAATAACCTGATCATCTAACTTCAAATCAATTCTTTACCTGGAGTACTAAGTCATCTTTAAATGTAAACAACTCCTAATAATTTTCATTATATTGAACGCTTTTTTTTTTAATTGTGTTTTTTTAAGTGTGTTTTTCCAGGACCCATCATCTCCAAGTCAAGTAGATGTTTCAATTTAGTTGTGGAGGGCGCAGCTCCATAGCCGATGTGGGGATCGAACCAACAACTTTGGTGTTATGAGCACTGCACTCTAACTAACTGAGCTAACTGGCTGTCCCTGAACCCATTCTTAATGTTGTATTTTTGCTGGCTATATATTCTCTTATGACAAAATAAGATAAAGTGTTTATCAATGAGAGTACGAACAAATGTAGATTTAATATGTTGCCTTGAGAGATACTTCCCAAGTCTTTTCTTACCTAGGTAGGAAAAAGAGAATTATATTTTTAACATTCCTAAAGGGAATAATCATCAGTCTTAAAACTGCCTTTCCACCAATAGACTGTAAATATGAATGCTTAATAAAGATGACTTGTGAGTGTTCATCTATTATGCGATCTTCTTCAGTCATTTCAGGTACTATTATCCTCATTAAAAGAAATGACCCTGGTGAAATCATAAGCAATAAGCTATCACTCTGATGTCACATACAGAAAGAGAGATTACATCAATCAGCAATATCCTGTCAAGTTAAAATCAGACAGGAGAACAACGTGATAATAAGTGTCTCGTATCTCACATGCTAAGGGCTAATTAGTTACAGAAAAGTCCCAGAGGGCAGGAATTTTATTCTCTTTGATAAAATAAAGACAGTTTAATAAAAAGCCCTGTAAAAATGCAGCTCTAAAATTCCAGAGTTCATCAATTTTACAAGAAAAGAAAAGTGGAATCTAATTGTCCTGCAAAAAATGTAACTACTTCATTCATTAAATTCATTAAGTTCTTCATTATTAGAATAAGAATGAAACTGTTTAGTTGTAAGCCAACAACTATAAGTAAATTCTGTGCACCTGTCATTAAATATACCTAAAGAAAACCTAAATTTCCACAATTACATATTTAAAAATTATTTTTTAAGTAATAAAATTATTAAATAATAAAATTCACAATGTCCTGAACAGGTGAATATCTGTGAAACAAATATCATTACATAATATAAATCAAGATTATATATGTATTTAAATTTAAATTAAGGGCTCAAGGGGAAATTCTTCATTTTAGCACCTAATTTTGTGCCCAGCACTGCGTGAACAGATATGAAGAGGTTACAGTAGATTACATGGGTCCTGTCCTCAGTAGTAGAAAATTTATTTTAAAAAGCAACTATCTATAATGTGTCAGGCATGGGCTGTAATGAATGTAGCTACATAAATCTACTGAAATGCAGAAGAGGAACTAAATATCAAAAGGAGGTTACATTCCATGTAACATTTCTATCTAAAATGGAAACAGAAAGGCGTTAGAGATTCCTGAAAATAACACAATATATTTTAATTTCCCCAATCAGTTTGCAGGATGCTCTAACTTTGGATACTGATACCTGGGAGTCCAATTAATCAGGAAAATGACATAAGGAAATCTAGGTGGTGGGGGGAAAAAAGAATGTTATCCTGATATGAAACATAATACAAGACAATTTAATTCATGAACTGACTTTATCATGAAAACTGAAGCGTGATTTGGGTTGTGATACAAGTTGAGTCAGTTCCAACTACAAAGTCAGCCAAAAAGGAGGTGAGAACAATGAGTCACTGATAGAAATATAGAGATTGGACAAAAATGGAATCTAAAGAGTAAATATAAACAGTTACTGTCTAAAGTATTAATCAGTAAAAACATAAAATAGCCAGGTATACTTATACAAAATCTTTATTTACATGCATGCGTCCTAGTGACAAAAACTGACAGATGTTAAATTTGGGATAGTTGTTCTCAAGTTTCTTAAAATCATTGGTATACTACACCAAAGGTAATATATTCTCTGAAAGCAACTTCTGGATAATGAATGTGGTGCAATTTTTCTATGTAATAAGGCAAAATCAATTTAACATTCTCTGTGTCTGCAAGAAAGTCTTTAAACCAATTAAATTAACTTTCCCTTCTGCTGATTGTACTTGCTGGTCGATAATCCTTAACCCAGAGGAGAAAAGTCCTTACTTTTGAGCCATGATAGTTTCCTAGACACTACATCTTACAGAAAGCTATAAAGGGATTGCGCTTTCCCATAGGAATGATGTTATAATTTGGGTAGAGTTTTGGACATCGATAAATTATGATGATGCCAATTATATATTATTAAAATACAAAAAATTGCAAATATTGGGTCATTGGGAAAGTCATGATGCATTTTTGCATTGAAAAACATAGAAAAATAAGTCATGATTTCAGATGACCCAACATATATATTCAGGCACAAATATAATAATTGTAAGTAGTAAAATGATGTTCCAAGTCATCTCCTAGAATTTTAATACCTAGAAAACATTAGAAAGTATCTAAATTGCAAATTGATATATTCTCAGATTTAAAAAAAAAAAGGGACATACACTGCTTAAAATGGATACCAAAAGTTTTCAGTATATTAGGAACAGGAGTAAGGCTGTAACTGAGTTATGCTAATTCAAAAGTCAAGGTGTTTAACATTCTATTATTGTTCACCCCCTAAATTACAAACCCACATACAATGACCATAAATAATTAGCATTGACTATAAGAGGGGAGTTAATGCAGTACAAAATAAACATATTCTAGGTGAATATAACAATTCTACCGTATTTAATTCTAATTATTTTTCACATAGAGCACAGATGTTAGAAATCTTAGAAACATCATTCATACATGTATCTTCAGAGAATGTATAATAGGCAGTACTCAATAGTCTTAATTTTGAGGATGGATTTTTGGAGATTATTTAGATAGTGCACATATCTTCAAAAGGCTCCTCAGGAAAATTTTAATTTTCCAAAATTAAAAAAAGAGAGAAATAAAACCATCTTAGGGTTAAGCTGTTTGAATGTAGCCTGTGTAGCATCTTGTCATGGAGAATTCAGTGAACCAGTCAGGCATCAAGAGATGAAAATTCTAACTCCTGCTTTGTTTTTAACTGCATATTTGCTATATAAAATGAGGGGGCAGCATGGAGGAGCTAAGATCTGCTTTTGTAAAGAGCTATGATTCTGAATTCAATTGTCAACTTTTGGCAAGTAAGACTTGCTATATTCAGGTCTTTAATATGAAGACAGCCTTAACGGAATAAAATGGGACAAAGGGCTGTGTGAGTGCTGTGGTCTCTGGAGGGACGGAATAGAAGCTGCAACCCTCCTGCGGGAGAAACACAAACTTAAAAAATAGTCTTCTGTCGTCAATCCAAGGTAACTGAGATGGCTGGCAGAGGACCAGATGCTGAAGAAGACACAGCGGTGGCCAAGTTAAAAACAAAGGGAAACATGGTATCCTGCTGCCCCAGAGTCACAGTAGTGATTACTAGTTAAGTGCTTTAAACATCGACAGGGATGGAGAGGGGACTGACCAGATGTCCAAACTGGAGACATGGTCCTCCCAGGTTCTTAAACAAATTCAGATGAAAGTACCACAGGGAGGTTAAAAGCAGATGATTTTATTCATCCCCACCCTGTTATCAGCTAAGTGCTATAGCCGGAAAATGGCTGATAAAACCAATGTAGTAATATCCCCTGCTAGGCTTTGATCTGGATTTCTGGCAGAAGCAGCTATTATCTACTCAAAAAAGGAAAGGTCTGATCAGGTGCAAATCTCTATTGGCACCCTGGCCTAAACTTGGAAGGCCTCCTTCTTGATCAACGTTTAAGGATGCATAAAACACTAGCTCACTGGTGTTCTCAGCTTTGATGAAATCATTACTCAGACTTGGCAAACTGTGATTATAATATCTCTGGTTCTCTTTCAAGATTTTCGATGCATTATTTCTGACCAATGCTTTCTCCTCAGCAAAACTGACTAGTTTATTCACTTTATTTGGAAGAGCTGGAACAAATGCACTTAAAATTCGTATCTAAACTCGGGCCGGAGGGCCGGCCGAGTGGCGCGGTGGCTAAGCGCTGGTCTAAACTCGGGCCGGCTGAGTGACACGTTGGTTAGGAGTTGGCTTGGGGCGCCAGCTCTGATCAGCAGGGCCCCAATTTGGATCCCACAGAGGGCCAGTGAAACAGCCCTCTACAGTTGAGATTGTGAACAACAGCTCGACCTGAAGGGGGACTGCCGTGAATCCCCAGCGACAGTGTAGGCTGCAGCGGGGCTGCAGTGGGCTGCCATAAAGCTACTGTGAGTGGCAGGCAGCCGGCGTGACCTGCCAAGAGCCATCCTGAGTGGCCGTCCAGTGGCCAGCAACCGACCTTCCTCACCTGGGAAGAACGCAATGATACCAACATGGTCCAGTGAAGCAATGTCCTCCACATCTAGACTGAAGAACAAAAGGATTGCAACTTGTCTGTTCCCTTTCACTGATTCCCCAACACTGTTCTCCTCCCCCAATTCCCCAATAAAAATGTTAAAAAAAAAATTCATATCTAAACTGAAAGGTTTAATATGAAGTTTATCAGGAAAACAAGTATTACCATATGAATAGTACTCAATATATTGACAATTCCATTTCCTAAAATAAGAACCCTGATATCAACTCTAATGTTTTTCATGTGTTAATTATAATGGATTTAGCCACATATAAATTAGCCATTAAAGCATAAGTTAAAAACAATAAACAATGGAATATTTTAGGGTTAAGTTAAAGAAAATATCAAGTGCTTACAGAAAGCATTTGTATTTAACCGTTGTGAATTCCCAAAACGTATTTATTCTATGAATACCATAGATCCTCAACCCTACTGGAGGATATACAATTGAGTTTATAAGCCTGTGAAACTCAAAACTGGACAACCTAGTGACTCATAGATCCTGGATCATAAACCTAAATCTCCGAAACTCCTTCAAATTTACAGTCTAAGATTCAATATCTCTGCTGTAATCACTTCAAGATTAAACTCTACACCAACGCATATATGGGGGTCATGGACCAACAGTCCTTCTATTTGGAATACAGGAATGTCTGGAATCCCCCTTGAATATACTCATGGAAATTCCAGTTAAGAAGCATTCTAGAAAAGGACACATAGAATATTAGTCAATGCAGAAATAGCAATTTATTACTGTAATGTCTTAAAAGCCCTGTAATAGTGTGAACTTTACAAGCTTCTGTCTCACTATCAAAATTGAATAATTGTTCAGCAAATAAAATAAGAACTATTATTATAAAATTATAATCCAGTCTTCCCCAAATACATACCTATAGATAAGCCCTGGTTCGTTTTTTATTATTAGTGAAAATAGTTTATTGAATTATATATAGTAAGAGTGAAGACAACTAAACTAACATCACTTGAAGATCAAGATTTCATTAGGCAAGGCTCAAATTTCTCCTCTTAAAAATGTTTAAATTCTACCTTTACCATCTAAGTATTAAAAAAAAAAAAAAATGATGACCGATAGAACAGCAAGTCTAAATAATGGACCACTATTTCAAATGAACAAAATTACAAATTGCAACATTAAAATTCTATTGTTTTTGTTATTGTTTTTAATTTCTTGGAAGAATGGAATTTTTAAGACATAGGACATGGGGTTCATTCTTCCCACCTAAACTTTGTCTGTGATAGACCACATCACACTTTCCAGCTCTTAAAGAAACTGGCATTCTCCAAACATCAGAAAACTACAACTAGAATTAAACTATTACTATGAGGCTACACAGATAATTTAGTAAATATTCAAAACATAATTTGAAATGACTTTTTACCCAACTCATAATAAACTGTTTCCTGGGATTTACAACTCTTCTAAATAAATTTAAAGCTATGCCACAGGTCCATGGGAGGATTTATCTGCAGAGCCAATCAATGGCATTCGCACCCAGATTTTTAAAAAAAGGCCAGGTTGTTCCATTGGTCACCATAGAAATGGACTTGAAAATATTTTTATTCTGGGTCCAGATAAATGATTTGAAAATACCTCTTAAAAGTTATAAGTAGGTTGTCACACACTTCAATTTGTAGGCCAGCCACAGAAGAGTATAAACTGACAGAGCCTGATTTGGCTAAAAGGAATGTCTGTCTAATACCATTTCAGATTATCACAGAAAGTCAAAAGGCAAATTTCTGGTTTAAACTAACCAACAGAATGAATACAAATGGGCATGGCATTTTTGTTGTTGGTGAGGTCGGACAACTAAAATTGTTCAAAAGCACGTGTGAAAACACCTTGTAGTTCTATCAATTCAGTTACACTGTAAGACAATTATGTTCCTTTTTCCAAAGAATAAGTAAATCTGTGCGACTGTAACATAGCGGACATTAGTATGTAGGAACTTACCATGCATGTCACCTTGTGACTGAACAGCACTGTGCAACACAAGACACTGCTTTATTTTACTCATAACACAATTATGATACAGGCTTTATCCCTATTTTGGAGATGAAGATGCTAAGCCTCACAGATGTTGACAAACTTCACTGAGCTCACAGTAAATTAACTCCAATGAGTCCAAAGCGGGCGCTCCTGGTTTCCATGCAACGCTACAAAATTATTTCTGTATGTGTTTGTTTACTTTTTCAGTGTAAAGCTGAATGTTCAGCACCCTGAGATGGCTAACTCTATATTTACTTTTTTGGTTGGTTATGTTTATTTGTTTTCTTATTTATAACCAACAGGCAAATTCCATAATGTTTCCTGGAAAGGGTAATTAAGAGTTCAAAGGCTTAGTGGTCCCTCTGGGTCTATTTGGCTATAAATAGAAAGAACTAAGAAATTAATAAGTGAGGGCGGTGCAATTCAATTTTAAGGATGGTTACAATAGTGATGGATGGAAAGAAGGGAAATACTGATCTAGGAGTTGAAGATCCTAATGGCAATCATCAGGAATGAGAATTGGAGTACTCAACTCTATTTGAAGTTTTACAGGGGAAAAGCCTGGCCCAAATGAGTATACTTTACATGGGGATTTAATATTTCATTTGAGTACTCTGGAATTAGAATTGGATATGGCAATTGGAGGCATGACACAATACAAAGAAACTTGGACTGGTTACCAAGAGATACGACTTTAGTTTCACTGTCAATAACTAATATCACACAAATGGCAAATTTAGGAAGCCAACTGTTTTCACCCCTAAAATGAGAAGGCTGGACAAATTGCTTTCTAAGGTCCTTTTTGTTATCACTTTTTCATAAGGCTAAAATATAACTTATTACTGTTAATGAATTATAAGTAACTCAAGTTTCTTTCAAAATTAATTTTCTTATTTTTCTTTGTCACATCATGGCAAGTCAAAACCCAACGAAGACTCTAAAATGGAATATATATTTATACCATGACTACTTTATAGAATTTAATCAGTTTACGACGTATAAACCTTTAAAAGGTATTTAAATATGTACTTTACATAATATTAAATATATAACTAAATATCAAATGATCAAATATTAAAATCATTTGTTAATATAATAAGATAGTATCTCTTAATTATGTCAGTGTAGTAAATTATTGAATGTACAAGAGCATAAGACTCTGCTCAAGGCAACATATACAAAATATTATGATATTCATAAGTAATTTAAACATACATATCTTTATTTATGTCTACTAATAGCACTTACCAGGACATCTTAAGACAGCAAAAACATTGTCGTTAACCAGAGAACAAACATAAGTTGAAAAAATGATCAAAAAGAAAATAAATTTCTTTCTTTCTTAATTGTTTCTTTCTGCTTACAGATGTTTTGCATTGATTTAAGGTTCTACTACCTTTCTAGAAAAGACTAAAATCAGCTGAAAAGATCCATTAACCACAAGGAAATTTCACACATGTAAAATCAGAGGAAAAGGAGAAAAATGAGAATGAAGACATCAGATCCAGAAATAAAGCTCAAATGTGTTTGCCATAAACATTTACCAACTTCATAGTAGAGAGCCATTGGCTGAAAGCTTTGTGGCAATAAAAGCAGCCAGAGGCTTCTGGTGTAATTTGATTCAGCAAGACAATTCCATTGAAAGGCAGACTGATGTGATACTTGTGCCAGTCTCCACGGTTTGATCTGGGTGTAGATTTTAGATAATATGGGAAATCCAGAAGAACTGTGTATCTTTCAAGCAATCCCCAAATAATGTTTCTCTAAATTATGGGCTCCAGTGACTACAAGACTGCTCCCTCCCTGAAAAGGTCTATAGCATAAAACTATCCCACAAGGTAAATGCAATGCAGACACACTCGTTTCAACAAACTCTAAATTTTAGGAAATTATGAATATGGAGCTCATATCCTCTTATGAGAATTTAAGAAATTTAGCCTTAAAAAGACTTGACAGTATCCAAAAGGGTGTCCTGTCCTTTGTTGAGTATAACATCACAGGAACAAAGATTTCCTTAGACAATTTTTTCCTAAATCTCTGCTAACTGAAAGATAATGCATGATCTGCTGCTAGAACACCTACTACTCCTTATAGCCTGGCATAACAGCGTGAATCTGAAAAAAATTTTCCTCTAATGGGAAAACAGTTGTCTGCTTGAGTTAAATATATTAAAATAAAGATTCAATGAAACACACAGTGAGTGTTACCGGACAACTGAGCAGCAACAACCCCCACCACTGAAAAACTTTAATCTTTTCTATAGAAGTGTTAAGTATAGAAATATTAAGTCTCCTCCCTAGTTCTTTAGTTTCTTAGCTCTTGGGCTTTGATTGCTCTTCTAACCAGTTTGTTAATCTTGGAGTGAAGATCCCCCTTGCTTAATTGCTTTGCAAATCAGTTTGTGAATCTGAAACAATAGAAGTCTTCTACCCCTGCTTCAGATAACTATTTGAAAGCCTGAGACTTCCTAATATCCCCCAGGCCAGGAAGCTAAATGTCAAACCCATTCTGTGTCCAGACAACCGACTCCACCTGAGTGATGGACTGAATAGCCACAAGTTTCATAACCTAACAGATTTATATTTTTGTCCTCATTCAGGAGCCTTGAGGATGCAGGGGATACCCCAACAAACAAAGAAGCCAACACGGTCTTCCAGGTGGCGCTTGAGACCCGTTCCTCTCATCTGAGACCAGTTAGGGTGAGAGTTCCGTGAACCCCAATAGGCAGGGACAGCTCTACGCCCCTGCCCAGCAGGAAGCAGATACAGAAGAAGAGACCTCCTGTCTCTCAGCTTCCCATAGAGATTTTATGGGGATCACGTCTCTCAAGGAGAAACTAGGCAGGCAGTTAGAGGCAGGCATTGGGTCTCTGCATTTCTACATGTCCCACAGTGTGACTGCCTGGAGGACATCCCCTCTCCACCCAAAACTCCCCTTTGTATTGTAATTACCTACCCCTGAGGGAAGAGCAAATGGGAAGAGCAAATAAGCACAAAATATCCAACTAGATCAGACCAGTCACTCACACCTACGCAGTACCTCTTGTTAATCACAGGTGCCAATCAAGTGGTCCTACCTACGCCCAGGAAGAACAGCCTATCCTGGAGAAAAAGGATAAAAACCCCAAGTCCTGGGAGGGAAGCACGGCTGCCACTGTGCTACTTCTGCTGCTGCTTCTTCCCTTTAAGCCTCGCCTTTGCATGTGGCCCACTCCACACTCTTTTGGTATGTAACTTCTAGTAATGGGCTCTTGAGCCATCCCCTAGTACTCAGGTCTACTTCTATTTCTAAATGTACTATCTTTTCTAATAAACTACTTATTCTATTGCTTTACTCTGGTATCTCGTTCAATTCTTTGCTCGAGTTGCCAAGGACCTGGACTTTGCGCCGAGAAGGGCCCACTCTCCGACAACAAAAGTTTAAGTTGGAGCTACGCCTAAGAAATACTACTTGTGAAGTATAAACCAAGGTAACTGGGATGGGTCTTTCAAATAAAAGTCAGTCACAGTACATTGACAAAAGAAAATAACACATTTTGGTCAGAGCAGTTGTCAATTTAGGCCACTTTTAAATTTAGATAACGAAACTATGAAACTGTCTATAAGAAAATGGTTATCGTTTGTCCTCTATGAGGGAGCAGGCATGCAGGAGCTCTGTCAAAACACAGAATCAATTTAAAGAGAAGAGAGGTCAGCATACAGTCATATATTACCCTAATGAAATATGTAACCTGCTCTCTCAAAACAATTTTTCTGCTGACCCTGACTCAAGAAATAGTAATAAAGAGACAGATTCTGAAATGAGATCAATAACTGGGATGGGCAATCTGAGTTGAGCTTTGGCAGCCTTGCTCCTAATAGACTCCTGACCAAAGAAGTAAAGGGTGGGAAAAGGGCAGACATTCATTTCTGTGTGGGTAAAAAAATAATATTGTAGCATGATTTATGAAACAACCTCAGCCAGCCAATTAGGCTTAAATTAATAGCTATCTTCAATTAATTCCAGCTTCCTAGCCCAAACAAATTATTTCCTAAATTATGAAGAAAACTTGAGAAGTACCTGACCCCCTCTCTACTACTTAAAATTATTGGTTGAATGAATGGCAGAATGAGCCATGATGCAATTTGGTAACACTAAGAATAAAAAAGAGCATGATATGTGAACATGAGAACCAATATAATCCCATTATTTTAAAAAATGAATAAACTGAGTTAAAAGAAATGTAAAACCAAAGTTTCCAATTTCTCCATGCAATTCTATTAATATTTTAAATGAATATTTTCTGAGTATTTCCAAAGACAAACTAGAAGTAACCAGAATACTAGATAAAGTGTTGCAGTTCTTAATTTGCCCATATTTTAATAAACCATTTGGCAAAATCTCTCACGCTCAATATGGAGCAAGGCACAGAAACCAGAAATGGATAACAGAGTAATGTCACTTTCTGGCTAGATTACCCTCTATACTGGAAAAAGAGTTGACTAATGCATTGTTATCAACCAGAAAGACGCCATCCTGCACAAGGCCACAGGGTTTGGTCTTTAGCCTTAGTTTATTTATCATTACTTAAAAAAGAAAAAAAGATAAATAAAAAACACTTGAAAGAGACCATAATTAGCTTATACTTAGCAAACACAAAGCCTGAAAGAATACTTAATGCGCTGGCTGAGAAAATTAGAATAAAAAAAAAATCGGAATGGGTCATTATAATGAGATACATCAAACAAAAAAAAAGGGGGCATTAAGGACAATGCACAATTAGCGACAGGGTTGGTTCAAACACAAACCTCCTGATTTCTCAGGTCATTGCTCTTGTTATATTCCCACACATGTATGCATTTAAAAAGACGGGAGACTTCTAATACTGATTAAGGATAATCCAAAAAGAGGACCTGGACCAGGAGGCCAGGGATGGGAGTAGATTCAGACAGGTTTGTTCTGGTCTTTGGTCCACAGAATGCTGTGTTTACCTTTCCCCTTGGTCATTAATCACCCTGAGATATGGCTTACACACTTAGGCTAGAAGTAACGCACACTATGAGCCATTATAAATTGAATATAACAGAAGTCAGAACTGGAAATCATACCAATACCGAGTGGAACAGTGCTCTCAGATTTCTACTGAGGGCAAAAGTTTTAAAGATGCCTGGATAAATTGCTTAGTGCTTAGGTCTATTCTTTGCATGTATTACAGCCTAATTCTTATAAACCACAACAACAAAAATTAATAGAAATCAGACCTTAGATTAATAAAAATTAAAAAGAATTGATTTGTGATGTTTCAGAAAATGGGAAGGCAATGGGCACTTCAGCATTAGATACCTTTAATTAAAAACACAAAGTAAATAGACTTATTCCCCAATGCATGGCTTTCCTTAACGGACTACAGAATTGCTTATCAGGTAATCTGTTACAGCGAAAGCTATTTCCATAGGAATCAATGTACTTGGAAGCCAAGTAGCTGTACACTCCAGAGGCAAACCAAAAGAGCTATTTGTTTTGGATTTGTATTTTTTCCTTTTTTTTTTTTAATTGAAAACATTGGAAGAAAGTACTCACAAACTTTCTTTTGAGACATTTCACATAGGCATAAAAAGGAATGCAAAAGTGCATCCAAAGTGACTATTAAAATATGATTTATTGTGATTTTGACCCAAATTTTAGTTGGTAGGTAAAGAAAAGAATTCATAAAAGCTAAAGCCATTATTATTCACCAATTCTCACATTCCAACCCAAGCCATTTCCAAGCATCTTATCCCCCAGCATATTTGTAAATAATAGTTACCAGGAGCCTAAACAAGCCCATGACCAGACAGTAAAGGCTTAGTTAGGTACTGACTTACAGGAAGCCTTTCATGTTCTTTATTATTAGCGCTATTTTTTTTAAAATCATATACCTATAACAAATATGAAGGTTAAAAAAAAAAAAAAGAAATCAATCTTATCGCCATCTCTTAAATCAGCCTCTTCGCTGGCCAATGTTTTCTAGGCTTGCAGGGTAGGGCCAGGGTTCTGTGGACTCATCCCTGGGGGCCTGGCACCCAGTGATGGGGGCCCCGCAGCTTTTCAATGTCAGTGAGAACATTTCAAAACACTGTTTTTATAGGCCATTAGTAGCTCTAAAATGATGACTGTCCTCCTCTTTGTGAATATCCTGTCAGGAAATTTCATCAAAGAAGTAAATAATAGTACTTAAGAAAACAGAAGTTTAAAAAAATAACGATACTTTTAGAAATTGTAAAGTATAGTTCATGAGCCATCTTTCTGAGTTCAAACGCCATTTTTAGGGAATTAAGGTCTAAGGATATAATATATTACATGATATATATATATATATATCTAATATAGATAGATAGATAGATAGATAGATAGATAGATAGATAGATAGATAGATGAGAAAAAATGTGCAATCAATAGGATATCTAAATCAATGATAACATTTTCTTAAGCCATGTTTTCCAGTCTAAAATATACAATAACTGGGCCAGCCGAGTGGCGTGGTGGTTGAGAGCTGGCTTGGGACGCCAGCGGCCCTTGTTCAGATCCCACATATGAGGGGCAGTGACATTGCCTTCAAAAAAAAAAATAATAATAATAATAATAATAATTAAAAAAATAAAATATACAATAACAAAAATAATGTCAAAATGAGGTGGAAAAATCATATTATATTCAGACATTTAAATTTTAAACAGGATACAATAATGTACTTAGACAATGATTACAACTATGTGAAAACCATATTTAGAAAAATCCAGAAAATGCTCATACATTAATAATAGTTATGCTAGATATTTGGGGCTTCGAATAATTTTAAAATCTATTTTCCATACTTTTTGCAGCAAATTACTTGAATAATGATTTTTCAAATAAATGCTTTGCTACTTAAGCAAATCAAACTTTTGGAGAAAAGTCTAGGTAATGGTGATTTCATATTTTGACCTTTTAAGAGGATTAGAGGAGGTAAAAGAAATCTGTATTTGCCAACATTTGGCCACATTACAACATAAAGCAGCAATTATTTCTCTACATCCATACAGCAGGAGAGTGTGACATGGTGCTGACCCGGCTAACAAGATCCGCTCTGCAGAGCTGGTCAGGGGTCACATGGCCACCCAGATCCCAGCCAGCTGAAGGGTGAGCAGGAAACAGGGCGTCCTTCCCAGAGGACACTTGTCCAAACAAGGCAAAGACAGGCAGTGAGAACTGAGCTTTAGGGTCTAACAGCAAAGAAAACAATCTTCAGACTTTTGTCTATTGAAAAACAACCTATGTCTTAGGCATATTTAATTAGAAAAATATGACCCCCCAACCCAAACATTCCCTCCAAATGCATGTGCAAAGGAGCTCGGGAGGCTAATAGGAAGGCCTTCTGAGGCTAAATGGATGATACATTAGTTTTCCCTTATTTCACTTTTATCGCCACACTCTCCCACTTAGATACCACCAGGACCTTGCCTGTGCCTGGCGCTGCAGTGGTACAGGGTCAGGGTCTTACTGAAATCCTATTTCCCATAAGTCCTTCCCAGGGAGGAGACCTTCACCTCTGTGATGACAGAATACCTCCATCAGCCTGGAGCCCATGTGCCTACCAATTACAACTCCTTATCTCTGCACTTCTCATCCCACTGATTTCAAACCCACTGCACATCCCTCTGTATTTGTAATCCTAACAGAAGACGGAGAGGGCCACAGCAGCGGCCATATACTTAGACACAGACTCAGTATTATTACAACTCCCAAGCTTCTCGGACACACCAAGAATCCCTACGAGAATGTATCTGTTTTCTTTGTGTGTTTAGATGGAATCGAAACAGTATACTTTCCTACTTGTTTAATAGCTACCGGAAATAAAAGGGTAAGTGAGGGGAGTAAAGCAGCACGCATAAACTGAGCGAAAAGAGAAGGAAAATGATAGGAAAGCCTTCCCTCTCCGCCCCCTCGCTTATTTGCCGTGTTCTGAGTGAATCCATATGATGCAGTGGGGGAAACATTAAGGCACCTCAGAATGGATCTTGCTTTCAATTATGAAACAGTAGCTCGATGCCCAGCCGGAGCTGAGCAGCCACTAAGCTACCAACAGGTAGCAGGATGGCTCAGCTAAAAAAAAAAAAACATAGTAGCACTCCTTCCTTCTTCCCTTAAGGGGAAAAATCTTTAGGATGTTTTGTTTTCCAGAAAGGGTAATCCAGAGGAACCACATCAAATTCTATAAAGGCATAAATACCTGCCTGGGTTTCAATAAATATCATCAGCATATCAACATAAAATAGCAATTATGTAAGTCAATTAAGCTATTATATAAATATATATGTATATGAGTCACACACATGCCAGAAGAGCTGGCTATAATTTTTAAATAATGTTATCAAGAACCTAAGTTTGTCACTTGCTGGAATCCTGATTCAGTAGTTTACTGCGCTCTCATTACTCCCCGAGAGGCAAGATAAAGGCACAGCGGTTCAGCGTGTGGATCTGAATAACTCCTTAAACACCAAAAGTCTATAGAGCATGCTTTACAATTTCAATTTTATGCTACAGGCATATTCATATTTTTGCTAAAGGATTCAGTTTACATCAGTCTCTACAAATGTATGTACTCAATGTTTAAACATTTTAACATATTAATAATCCTCTATCCTAATAGAAGGACAGCACAGTCTAGCAACTCGTGTGCTGAATACCCTCTCTGGCCCTATCTACCTCATAGGGATTCTGTAAAAATTAATTAGTAGATAATTGCAAAAAGCACTATGAGTTCTTTTCTAAAAATATATTACAAACGACATGTATTATACCAGAAAAGGGGGTGGGGGGGAGAAATGGCAGTTGATATCAAAATAAATGAGATCACTGCTGAAGGAGATTAGAGGGGACACTAACTATAAGAAATATGGGTATATTAGTCCTGAAAATACAACAAAGGCTGATACCTGCCACCTGGGCATTCAACAAACCACCACAAGGGGTGAAAAGGAGCCGGACTTCCCCTCAGTGAAGAGTCCCTTATTCCTCTGGGAAGGCGGCAGATACAGCCAGAACCCAGCTTTGCCTGGCATTCATCTCTGGGATCCCCCTCTACCTGCCCTGGCTGGAGCCTTGAGTGTGCCAAGTCCTTCACAGGCCATTTCTCCCAGGAGAGCCCCGATCAATTTAGAAAACAAGGCGACAAGGAACCAAAAAGGAGAAGGACTACAGTGGAGCCCAGTCAACAAACAGAGCCAGAAATACCTATTAACCTAGGAGTAAAAGTTGTTAGGTGAGCTAAGAAGACAATTCGTGCATTTCTGATTTATGAGAAGAGTTTCACAGTTATGTTGCCCATATAAGACAGTTAGTTTTCTTGTCATATGAGTAATACTGCTTTTGCGAGGGGAAAATTTTTTTATTTAAAGCATGTAATTTGATATGCAAACCATTACTTTGTTGTAAATGCATAAACATGGCCTGGTAGGTGAAATAATTTTCAATGTTTTACTCCATAAAGTAATCATTCCTAAATCATCAATTTTACCTATAGGAATATAGGAATATAGACTAAAAATAAATATATAGAAGCCATATGCACCTTTACACAAAAATGAAAATCAACAGCATTTATTAGGAAAACAGACTAAAACGTTGGAGAAATTATTCAATTGCCCTTGAAGGCAACAACAAAGCAGCGACTCCAAGGACTCACTTGTTCTCTTGTATAGAATCAGCAGCCCTAACCATTTCCCTGGTACCCACCCTTCACTTTTCTTTCACACTGCGTTTCACTTTTTAGGCCATTATTATTCCTGGACTATTATAACAGCCCACTAATAAGTCTACCTGACTCCCCGAAGTTGCTTGTGGCCTAGATATGGCAAAAAATTAAATCTCCTTACAGGAAGACTCTGAAGATATTCATTACAGGTAAATCTTCAGAGTGGGTCTGTCTCTTTTTGTAAAAAAAAAAAAAAAAAAAAAAACTGGATGCAGCTCAAAATTGTTAGGCTAGCATTCACAGCTCTTCACAATCTGGCCCCATTCAGCCTGTTATGTTCTTGCTCTCTGTTCCAAAACTAATCTTAAATTCTATTTAGTTTGGACTTCTGCAAATCACTGACAAAGCCTACCTATCTCTCAACTCTCAAAACACCTTTGCAAATGCTACTCACTATTCCAAGGAGTAAATCGTAGCAATTCAAATGCCTCCTCATCCTTAAAATAGTTTCCACATCGTGGTGATTAGATGCTCACCTTCATACTCAGCCTCCCATCCTCTTTGCAGTCAGCTCACATATCATGCACTAATAACACGCTATTTTCATACACTGACCCAAGTGTGTTTTTTCTGAAGGGATGGAAACTCTGCCTTTTACAATTCGGGGCCATATAGGGTCCCTGCTTAAAAGGTTCATTCAATGAACGGTGTGGAATGCAACAATGAATGTTTCTACTTTCCAACAAAACTTCTAAAGGTTTTTCTCAATTTTGCTGGAGTTTGGAAGGACAAAAACACAATGACCTACTTTTAAAAATCTGCATATTTATAGAAAAGACACATTCGCAGAACATTTTATAAAGTACATGACGTTTATAATTATTGTTCATAATACATACAAAGTAGGTCAGAAGCATCATCCTTTCTTTAAAGCTAAGGAAAAGTAGACTGCAAATATTATTTCCATAAGACTTCACCACACAATTATTCAACAGAACTTCAGGCTATTGTTTTGTGCTTGGCTGGTAAGTATGTGGGGTTTGTTTTCGATTTTTCTTCATTTTTTTGGTATTAAAGAATTGCCACACACACACACACACAAAATTGCCACCAATTAAAAGACAGCATGGGAAGTACATTAAATAATATCTTATTAAGTCCAAAGTTATGGGCCAGGCATTGTGCTATGCAATGAGCATATAAAGTTGAATAGATGTAGTCCCTTATTCTTTCTGAGATTACATACCAATACTCGATATTCATATGCAATACTAGGATGAATATAGTTCTCTTCTCCCTTCCAGAGTTTTACAAGAATAGCTAAGAATTGATTGTTGCCACCCCTTTGCAAATGTTGTAGCAAACCATATCACTAGCCTGAAGTCACATTTGTCACTGTCTGAAAATCTCTGCCAATTCCAACATTAAATGTCATAAACAAAGTGAAGAACACTGAGCCTATTCATTACAATCCTGGGGAATCCTCCAACCCCAGAGGCTCCCCCTTAGTTTTCACAGTTCTGCCTAATCTCAGTGACTCCCTTCCCCACAAACCACCAAAAGAAACAAACAAAATCTGTCCCACCCATGGAGAGTCTACTGTTAAACTCCCCTCTGTGTGGAACCCAGAGTCACCTACCTCTTGAATGCTGCTGGCTATCTCAACCTCTCTGCTGTGCATACCCCGGCCCCACAGCAGAAAGAATGAGCAAATGCCTTTTTCCTCTCACTGCTTTTAATTTTTTATTTTTCTCACTGGTATTCAGTCACTTTACCATGATGTACCTTGCTATGGTTTAACTTACATTCAATCTGCTTGAAATTCATTGTGCTCTTGATTTGTGGGTTTACAGTTTTCATCAAATTTGAAAAGTATTTAACCTTTATAATTTTTCCAAATATTTGTCTGTTCTTTTTTTCTTCTCTTGGAGGTCCTCAATGAAATTCTGTTCATCATTTTTCACATTTTTTTTTCTCTTCATTTAATTTTGGATAGTTTCTATAGCTATGACTTCATAACAACAGGAATAGCCTTAGAAGTTCCATTTGGTTTATCTTTGTATCTGCCGTTTCTCTCCTTATCGTGCTCATATTTCCCTCTGTCTCTTCAGCATATGGCACATATACATATGATAGCTGTTTAACATCTCTGTTTGCAAATTTTATCATCTCTGTCTTTCCTGGGCATGTTTCTATTGATTATTGTTTCCCACTACTAGTTATAGTTCCTATTTTCCTCCTTCTTTGAATGCAAGGTAATTTTTTATTAAATGCTAAACACTGTGGACTTTACATTGTTTGGTGCTGGATTTTGCCACATCCTTTTAAAGAGTATTGAGCTTTTTCAGCACCTATTATGCATGAATCAATATGATCCTCTGAAGGGTTGATTTTAAGTTTTGTTACTGTGAGCCCAGAGCAGACTTTAAAATAAAGCCAATTTACTCTTTTTAATAAGGCAGTATCATTCTGAGGACCCTACCCAATGTTCTGTGTAGTGCAAAGTCTCTCCATCCTGGCTGATGGGAATGAAAATTAATCCCAGCTCTGAACGAATTCTGAATTTGTTTTGCTGCTTTCCACTGGTTCTTTATCCTTACAGTTTCACCCACATATGCTCTAATTTAAAAGCTCCCCTCTGCAAATCTCTGGAGCTCTCTTTTTCTATGCATCTCTCTCTAAACTTCTACACCCCACAATTCTCACCACCTCAGCTTCCCCAACTCTGATCTCAGTCTCCTCCACTCAGTGCTGGACTCTGTTTAGATTTGCCTCCCTGTTTCAGGCTTGGATCCTACCTCTGACTAATCAATGGGACAATCTTGGAGATTACCTCATTTGTTTCTCTTCTATCATGGATTACAGTACCGTGTTGCCTGTTGTCCAGTTTCTAAAAACTCTTGCTCAGGAGAGGGCAACTCTTGCAACAGTGAATCCTTTGTGGACAAAAGCAAGGTTTCTCCCAAGAATGATCATTTCAAATTCCCTCTTTCCTTCTGCTTTTATACCTCAGAGAGGCTATCAATCCTACATTTACTTTAAACCCAAGAGTCAGTAATCTAAATTCCTTGCATACATGTAACCTTGATTCCTTTGTGCCCCTTCTTCTACAACCTTACATGCACAATAAAGCCTCATCTCAAACTTACCAAGAAAGCTCAAAGATATCAGACACTACTTCTTTTAACTTCTTGCTATCAAGCTATAAATTCCTGCATTTACTCACTGTTGTTGCTAGTTTCCATTATTCTTGGAAGATGAGCTGACCTCACTTTTGCATGACCAATTTGATCGCTTTGACTACTTGCTTTCCTGTATCTCATTCCTCTGTCATTGATTTCTTCTGTGTCTTTAACACTTCCTTTCTATCTGCTCCTTTCCCTTAAACTTTTATAAATATACTCAAGTAGCTCCTTCCATTTCTAAAACCCTGCATTTGATCATGATTATCCTGTGGCTACTGTCCAAATTATTCTTCTTATTCAAATTTTTACTCTCCACTTGCTTCCTAGATTTCATAATATCTAACTAACTTAACAAACTACTGAGAGTGGCTTCTTCACCCAAAACCCTACTAGAGCCTTTCTCACTGAAGCAAAATGCCTAATTATTAAATGCAAAGATCATTCTTCAGGTGTCTTTGCGATGGCTTCTTCTTTACACTTGGCTTCTACAACACTGAAAGTTTCTATTTCACTGTATATTCATTGGCTATTTTTATTTTGGGGTTCTTTCTTACTTATTTCTTACATAAATGTAGATGTTACTCAAGACTCATATCTTGGCCTTTTCCATTCATTTCTCTCTCTCTCTCTCTCTCTCTCTCTCTCTCTCTCTGTCTCTCTCAATACACACACACACTCACACATCTTTTAGGTCAGGTTTCTGACATTTCTTTATCATCAAAATGTTTTTGGCCTTCATTCATTTTCCATCTGAATCCCATCTTCAGTGATTGATTCTTTCTCCAGTCAAATGTATGTCCACCATCACTATAACCTAGAAGAGTGGTTCTTAAAGTGGGGACCTTGAATCATTTGCATCAACACCATCTACAATATATGCTATAAATGAACATTTCTAGGTACTGCTGAATATCTAGTGAGTCATCATCTCTGTGGCAACGTCCCTGGTTCTGCATTTTCAACAAGTAAACCAAGTGGCTCTTAGGCACTCTGACATATATAAACCACTGGTGTAGACTCTAACTCCTAGATATTCCTTGTTCATATCAGAGTCTGGGAGCTGCATCTATTTCAAGGTACAGTAATACACAATTATATTGTTTCACTAAGGTATTTCAATCAACATTAACATTACACCAAATAGAAGTTATTAGTGATGATTTAATAAACATTAAACATTGTCTATTTTAAGAGAGACTCTTCTAAGAAATGATCTGCAAATCAAGTTTACAAAATCCATGTCCAGTCTGAGTTCAAAAGATTGAGATAGATTGTCTGACTTAAATAGTTTAAATCACTCAAAAGTTCAAAGTACTTCAACAATGCACTTGACTCTCTATTATTGCCTAATCAATACAATGACATTAAACTTTTTAAGAAATCGTGATTTTTTTTTAAAGCAATTGATTCTGTAGTGCTATATCTTTTAAACAACATACTTGAAGGTTTTAATGAGAATTCTCTGAGGTCTTTTTCCTTCCTTTAAAATTATCAGTCTCTTACCACATAGATAAATACAGAAAATTTGACCTGTGTCACCTTAGTATGCTTTATAGAAATGGAATAAGTTTTGGAAATTTATTCTAGGGTACTATATTAAAGTAAATTTGACTTTAAACATGGCACAAATTGTTAGATATTTTATAGAACCATGGCTCAAGCATAACTTCAAAGATGTGTCAAACAACATCATTAATTTAACAGTTTATTTTTCATGCATAAAAGTTATGTTGTGAAATAACAGCACTATGTTTAGTAACTCAAGACAGTATTATTAAAAGACACTTGATTTGTGAAGCAGTAACACAATCAGATGGAGAATCATTCAGTTTTATGTTTTTCACAATTGAAAAAGAGCCTGCATTTTAAACTGACCAAAAAAAAAAAAAAAAAAAAAGATGGGAGTGGTGGGGGTGTAGAACAAAATAGTCATATGAATCAAGATTAGATACACTTCCTTGGCTATAAACACACAACTTTTTGATATATATATACTCTATGATTATAATTTGTTTCACTTCAAATACAATGTTTTAGAGAGCAGATATGCATCCTCAGATAAAGAAAAATGCTTATGAATTTCCATTAAAAATTAACACTTTCCACAATCACCAAGATTGTTTCAGTATGTAGGGGATTGGAGGGCAAAACAAAAACAAAACCACAGAGCTACACTGAAATGCACACTGGAAGAAAGCCAAATTAATCCAATTTCTTCACAGTTATTTCTACAGCAGTGGTTCTTGAAGTGTAAGTCCAGACCCAGAGCAGTCAAACATCCTCTGGGACCCTGTTAGAAATGCAAATTATTGGGTTCTTCCCTCCTCCTAATGAGTCAGGAGCTCTGGGGCCTAGCAGTCTATGTTTACCAAACCCTCCATATATTCTGAAGGTTGCTCATGTTTGAGAACACTGGGGTACAGTCTGGTGGAATAGGAGCATTAGGATGTAGGATAGAGAAAGAGAAGTTGCTTTAAAGAATTCTACACATAAGTGACTTAATGTTTTAAGCTCTCAAAATGTCTAACTTATTTAAGACTCTATATGCTTATTAGTATAAAACCAACACATCCGAAACTCCTAATCAACAGAGAATACCTCTGATAATTGATTTTGCCAATATCAAGCACAACGAGAAATTGAGAGTGTAATAGGAAAGGCAATGCAGGAAATAATAACAGCGCATATCACGTACTGAATTCCTACTATATACCAACCATTATACAAGGCATTTAATACACTTTTTTTTTTTTGCTGTTCATCTTCACAACAGTCTCACTTAAGAAATGAGGAAACAAAATAAATGTTAAATATGCTAGGCAGAACAATACTTGGCAGAAATTAACTCTGTATTAATCCCTAGAACCTGTGACTATGTTGTTACATGGCAAAGGGAAATGAAGATTGCAGATGGAATTAAAATTGCTAATCAACTGACATGGAGATGGAGAGACTGCCCAGGATTACCTAGGTGGAGCAGATGTAATCATAAGGAGTCCTTAAAAGTGGAAGAGGGCGATGAGAGTCAGAGGCAGGTAACCACAGAGGAGGTCAGAGGACTGGAACGTAGGAAGGGTTCAATCTGCTATTGCGGATTTTGAAGATGCAAAGGGCCATGAGCTGAAGAATGGGGTAGGCAGCCCCTGAAGCTGGAAAGGCGAGGACTTGCCCTCCTAGCACCTCTGGAAAGGAACACAACCTGGAACACACCTTGAGTTTAGCCCAGTGACATTATGTGAGACTTCCGACCTGTAGAACCATAAGCTCATGAACTTGGTAGTTTTAAACCACTAAATTTGTGGTGATTTGTTATGGCAGCGATGGACAACTAATGCAGTAAGGAATGTGTTCAAGTCCACAAGGCTAGGAAAAGAATGAACTAATGAAAATTCGGGTTCTTTACATAAGGTCACATTATTCTCCCATCAATACCCATTGATACCTAGTATTTAACAGCTCTTACAGCATACTGATATTTCTAATGCCACTCTGGTTACAATTAGTAATCTCTTAAAAAATACTACACCATATACTAAAATTGGAACGATACAGAGAAGATTAGCAGCATGGCCCCTGTGCAAGGATGACACGCAAGTTCGTGAAGCGCTCCATATTTTATAAAAAGCACTACACCCTTCCCAGATTGTATTACCCAATAGCAATCCTTTAGCTGAAGAGCCAGTGACTGGGACAATTTGGTATTCAACGCACAGCTGAAGTTTACTAGCTCTGTGATCCTGGTTAAGTAAATTTCACCAAGTCTTTAGTTTCCTTCTTTATAAACAAGACACAATATTTCACTGCATCCAGTTGTTGTGAAAGTCAAAGTAGATAATGCAAAGTAAAGGTATCAGATGGAGTAAGTAAAGGTAACTGTTATTACAATAATGGTTCTGTATTTCAGACTTTCATAATTTTTTACTTTCTTCCACTTAACGGAAATTCCTGAAACCTTACCAAAAATACCAAACATCACTGATCAGCCTATCTCATGACAGAAATAAAAGTATCTAATAAAATTTTAGGGAAAGCAAACCTTAAACCTTCTCCACAGCCATATATATACCAGATCAAAATATTTTGCCATAAATTATCTGAATTACAAGTTGCTGGGTCTACTAAAATTAAACAACAATAATAATTAAACTATATGAGGAAAGAGGAGTTATCCCACTGGCTGAAATAGAATTTAATTCACTTCAACCATCTTTTTGTGACTAGGTAGCACTCACGAAAAAAAGCACAGGGAGATGCACAAACGGAAGGCAGACTCAATTCCCTGCCCCACATTGTGATCATGTGGACTTAAGCAGACAATAATGCAACTGCCAGAATCTGAGAAAGCCTACTGGATAGCCTAGTGATGGAGAAGCCTTGTGCTTAGAGTTGTCAATAATATAGACTTTTTAATCCTTGCTTTTACATGTTTCCCAGTCTCCACAATATTATATATTTTCCAGAAGGAAAATGAAAAATCTTTCTACTTCATACATAAGTATGATAAATGCATTTCTTAAATTTATTTTGCAATTTTAGTTAATTTTACTAAATTTCTGTATATGTAAAGAAACATCATCTTAAAACGAGACAATAAATGTTTGTTGTGCATGCTACATGAGCAAAGTATTATGTTATCCCTAATCCTGGAGTTAACCATCAATATTTCTAGGATGTCCAATATTAATTAAATGACAGCCTTGCCACAAGGCACAGTGTCCTCCCCTCTTCTTCTCCACATGCCTCTTATTATGATGTATAAAGAAATCCCTCTCCTTTTTCATTTCTCCAGCATACCCTGAATTAGAAATACTATTTGCTGTCTATTTCTCTTCCATCACTTGAATTACAGAGCTGGTCTTTTGGGGGTGCCCATGGTTTTCACAGACTCTAACTTCTTTCTATCTATAATTAGTGAATTTTGCAAATACTTGCCTCCATTTTGCATACTAGGTTTTTAAAGTCAATTTACTAAAATAAAGTTTGGAGGCAAGAGACAAAGCTTATTGCATATTATCTCTCTCATTCTGGAAGATAGAGAATATATTTGAAAATGACCTGAAATACACCTGCAGTAACCAACAAAATGTTACCATTTAGCTAAGTACAGCATTGGCTTAGCACCCAATATTCGCTTATCCACTGTGATGGTTTAAGACAGGCTAAATGTAGAGTTTACGTAATGAATGTATTATATTCTGTCTCTGCTTTATCTTTAAGCTTCACTAAATTTATGACTATAGAAATTAATATAATTATGAACATACAAATAAATGACAGAAGGCTGACCAACTGAAAAAGGAATCAGAGACCTTTGGAAACAAAGCCAGAGTCATTAAAACATACATTTGTGCAGAATTACAGTAGGAAACAGGAAGTATATAATACCATACACAAACAGGTACATAACTGCATACGTCATTTCATTATGCTAATATGGAAAACCTTAAGTTATTGGATTCTCTTTCACAAACTAACCATATTAGTTTAAATTGAGACACACTACAATAAACTATGTGTGTTGCCATATAAATATTTTGTAACTACTATTCTTCAAATTTAACATAATGTAATTAAAACTTCATATTATCAGGTTATATTTACTGTTTAAAAAAGAAAAAGTCCAAGAAAAATGATAGCTCAGAAAAATGAAATGTAAAATATTTTAAGAAATTACTCATTTTCTCAAACATAATCATTTATGTAAGCAATTAGGGAATTTCTGCAAAGCCATTGAAGTCACAGTATAAACAAGAGCACATAGATTTTAAGTAGGAAGGACAGAGTAGAAAGGGAGGGAATGGATATTTTTATATTAATATATACTCAGATATATGTTCAGAAAACAATACGTTGTCTACATTAATTTTTTTAAGATTCAGTCTGATTGGACTAAGTCTGCTGCTTGAACTAGCCTGCTTCCAGATTCATTCAGAGAAAGACAACCTCTTCCATCTCCCTTATCCAAAATTGGTTAATTAACATAAGACAGAGGAAGATAACATACTAAGATAGATAATAAATTCAAAAAGGACCACTTTAGGGCAATGCTTCTGCAGTGTGGTCAGTCTGCAGCCTGGCCACACCTAGATCACCTGGGACTAGAATGCAGAGGCACAGGCCCCACCCTATCCTGATGGAATCTGCATACTGGGAGTGGTGCCTAGGAACAAGGGTTTATCAAACCCTCCAGGCCATTCTATGCACAGCCACGTTTTAGAAGCACTGTTCTAGGACTGAGGTCTACAAACATTTTCTTAGAGCAGCTTTGCTGGCCTTATGCTCTCTGCCATACTGAATCGGCTGCCATTGTAACACAAGAGCACCACAGACAACAGGTAAAGGAATGAGTGCGGCCATGTTTATTTATGGACACTGAAATTTGACTCCATGTAATGTTCATGCGTCACGAAATAGCCTTGTCTTTTTTTTTACCCCATCCACTTAAAAGTGGAAAGTCCATTATTAGTTCACATTGTAAAAAACAAAAACAAACAAAAAAACAACAGGTCATTGGCCACACTTGGACACACTTTGATGACCTCTGCTACAGGCTATGGAAAACCCATAGGGCAGGAATGGATTATAAGGATCTATCAAGGTTCACATAAAACAACGTTTAAAAAAAAAAAAAATTGGTCCGAAGGAGGAAAAAAAAAAATGATTGATTTGTATATAGTAATTAACAGGAAAGACCTAATAGTAAATGCAATGAAAGACTCACACCTGGTCAGAGATGTGTAAAAGATGTGACAATGTAATTTAACTGAGAGGAATGACTTGGATTAGAGAAATAAATAAATAAATAAATAAATAAATAAATAAATAAGGCAATGAGCACAAATCTGATCACAGTAGGAAGTTTTAAGGCTTGCTTCTCTTTCTCAGACTAAGCTCTAATATTAGCTCTAGCAAATCCAAATAAGTAACCTAAGGCAAATCAGTTTCCACATCTACCAATTAAGCTGATTATTTTAAATAAATTTTAATTCTCCAAAATTATACTTTTAGGATTCTGAAAACGAGGCATATGCAGAACCAATACACATTAAACCTCAGGACCGTGTAAAGTCTCTCAGCAATTCCATAAATGGTCAGTAGGCTACACTGTAGCAATAATTTATAGCACAGTTATAAACATTAATTTCAAAAGGTTTAAATATACATCCTTATAATGTGTGTACTAAAGAACATGAAAAATAAATTCACCAAAATCAAGTCTTTCCCCTACTCAGAAGCTTCCAATGAATCCGCACGCCCTCTGAGTAAAAGTCAATTCCTTCCAAAAGTGGAAGGAATTCCAACCCCCTGCTCACTACACTCCAGCCCCAGAGGCCTCCACAGTGGCTACTCAACATGCTTCCAACATATGCCCTTTGCCCTGACCCCTCCCTTACCTGAAATGCTCTTCTGGCATGTATCCACCTGTCTTATACCCTCATCTTTACATCTTTACCAAAGAGCTTATTAGGTGAAACCCGCCCAGACTATTCAATATAAAATTACAAAATGACCCTCAACAACCCCCTCCACCATCCTGCTCTATTTTCTTTTCCATAGCTCTTACTAGCTTCTAATCTTACATATCGTATTAGTTATTGTTTGTCTCCGGTTCTAACCCCCACCACAACACAAAAGCTTCCTCAGAGTAGTGATTTATTTGTTTCTTTTATTCACTGGCACACTGTCAATACTAAGACAGTGCCTGGCATGAAAAATATTTGTTGAATAAATGAATTAATGTTTGCCTTAATAAAATGCAGGCATAAAAAATTAGCAATTGTACAAATATTAAAAAAAATAGCATCACTTTTAAGACGTATCGATCTTTCCCAAAATAACAATGTTTTTACTCACATTATCTATTTTAGATCTTAAAATTAGAAATTTTCATGTCAATTTTTTCAAATACCCTCATGCTTAGTGCTAAGGACAAAAACCAAAACTGTATTTTTCATCAACTTCCTAATGTTTTAAAGATGTTGAATAAAAGTATGTATCCATTCAAGTATAGGTAAATTTTGTGTTTTATTTGCTTTAAAATATAAAACATAAGAAATGTAGACAAATGTTAAAATGCAAAAGCACATTATGATTTCAAGCATATAATATGTACATTTTTAAAGTACAATTTTACTTACATTTTAAAAGTGAAGTCTTTTTTCTTCTTTTTAGAAGAAACCAAAACTCTATAAATAGACACCTATAATAAATACAGTTTATATATTTTGTCTTCATATACATATTGAGTCCACTTTAGGTTAGCATGTCATCATTGCTGATATATTTTCTGATAACTAGACTGCCTTGTTTCTACTGCTGGAAAACTATATTATTTTATTCTTCTTTAAGGATAAGGATATAATCTCAATGATTTATGTTCTAGATCTATCAAAGCTAAAATAAATGATTTATATTCATTGTCTGTCCTATTTTGTAGCATACTCAAAAATGTCTGCCAAGAACAGCAGATAACATAGATTACAAAAAAGCAAACAAAAAAAAAAAACACACCCAGAATCATCATTTTTATAGGAAGCTAAGGAAAAAAATGGAGTATCTCTGCCCCAGAACTATTTGCCCTGCAGTTCCTCTACAGTAGAACCCCTTATCTGCAGGGGATACATTCCAAAACCCCCAGTGGGTGCCTGATATACTGTTTTTTCCTATACATACATATGCTTAAATTTAATCTATAAATTAGGCACAATAAGAGATTAACAATAATAACTACTAATAAAATAGAAAACTTATAACAATACAGTGTAATAAATGTGAATGTCTCAAAATTGTCTGTCTCAAAATTGTACTATATTTACCTTTTTGCTTAAAGCAAGCCCCTTATGGCTTCTCTTTGTCATATCCAAATTGCCAGCATCACTGCCCTTGCACTTTGGGTCTATCATTAAGTGAAATCAGGGTTTCCTGAACACAAGCACTGTGATCCTGCTCCATGGACCTGGTAGTCAAGATGGTGGCTACTAGGTGACTAATTAGCAGGGAGCATATGCAACATGGATACACTGAACAAAAGGATGATTCACATCCAGTGCAGATCTGGGCAGGATGGAGTGAGATTTCATTAGGCTACTCAGAATGGATGGCAATTAAAACTTAGTATGTATTCTTACTATTTTCCATTTAATATCATGGAAAGCAAAATCGCAGATAAAGGGGAACTACTGTATTTACTGTTTACTCAAAACATGTATTTGAAAGAAGTTCATAAACTCCCTTTATTTTATCTCCTTTGAGATTTCTGTAGGATTTTATGTCCTTATCATTTCCTTTCTCGAAAGGTTCTCTTCCCTTAAATTTTCTGTCATTCAATTTTAAGGTTTTCCCTTAATTCTTTGTATCTCCCTTCTGTCTCCATTGCTATCTCGACATTCTGGGCTCTTCTACAGATTACCAGAAGTGCCTGTGTCCCTCTTTTTACTCTATTTATTCTCCCTGGGCAATAGCTGCCTCTGATTTCTATCAGCATCTTCATGATGGTATCTTCCAAATCTGGTTTTCTAGATAAGACATTTCTCCTGACGTTTAGAATGTCAAAACTATGAGTCACCTCCACGTGGAAGCCCTACAGTCACCCAAATTGGAATCATGCACCCCCCATAACTCCCAGTGTACACACACACACACACACACACACACCCTTCTCTCAAATATCCCATGTCTCAATAAAAATAGCATCTCACTCCACTACTTGCAGCATTAGAAAATAGGCGTCATCTCTGCCCTCTTTCTCTAATCTCACATGCCAAATCAACCTCCAATTCCTATCAATTCCATCTCCAAACCATTTCTAAAAATCAAGTGATTTACTATCTGAGGCTAATTTCAGAGCCCCCAACCCTATCTCTGACAGGAACTTCTAAGAGTCTCCTAAATTGGCAGTTAATTCCAGGATTGAATAAGCCTGCATTCCCAAGTACACCTTCCAAAATTAGTCCCCTTTTGCTGGCTCATTGAACTCCCTCTAAACGCATTGGGACTTTTTACTCTGGATCCCTATTACTAGTGTTTCTTGAAGAAGGAGGTGTCTATCTCAGTCTACAAAAAGATGCCCTTGGTGGGTGAAGGGGGTATGTGTGATGGCATCTTTATATGGCTGAAGAGTTAGACAGAAAATGAATACTTAGAGATCACATCCATTAGTGCATTCATCCTACCATATTTCTCATCATTTTTCTTCCATGCCAAGCCTGGGTTACTTTTGTAATAAAGTGATTTAATATGGGCAGGATACCATTCAATGTTCACTTGTATTACTCTGTCATAAATCATGTATTCTCAAAGTACAAATGACTCTTTACTGACTCAAGATGTTAACCTAATCTCTCCGCTAAGTGATTTTCTTAAGCTAGAAAACTTAAGTTAAAGCTGTGGCATGAAGATTCATTACTTAATTTTATTCCATTAAAAGAAATTGTTCAAGCAGATTTATCTTTCTAAAATGAAGTTTTTCTTTAATACATTTGGGCTATTTTTACATAAAATTTAGAGAGCATAGTATTTCCACTATTACTGAAGTTCCAAGAGATGATTATCTCAATTACAACACTCATTTAACAATTACTTGAAGTCTACATACCTTTTGAAACAACAGAGGAGTTTACCGATCAGAAAACAAAAGCTACACTGTAGTCAGATGAAACAGAGTCACAGAAGATTCTATCACAACCCTGACTTATGCAACTCTGGAATATTAAAATTGCTATGAAGTGTGTTTCACATTTTGCCTGTGGATTACTTAAAAAAACTAAGTAGTGCCAGTGCCTTCTGCTCTTCAAAGGTAAACCAGGGGTGATGTAAGAGCTCTTTCCACATAATCTTGCCAAGCAAAACCAAAGTATAATACTAAGAAAGAGAAACATAGCTTCTTTATGAGGAAAAAAAAAAAATGTTTTAGGATAGCCCTCAAAGTATTAAGTTTTATTAAATTAATATCACAACTAAAGATAGCAACATTTAACATCAGGGAGTCAAATGTTACCAAATATATTTTAATTTTTTTAATTACCCATGATTTGTTATATCATATAGAGCAAGTAACTGCAATAGACACAAATGAAAGAAAAAAAAAAACTTACACAAATACCTTTTGTTTGACTTTAAGGAGGAAAAAACGTTATTGGATTGTGAAATGCACAAAATAACTGAGTTATCTTGAAAATAGTTGAAGAGAAAGGAAACCCTGGCCCACTCAGACACCTTTCTTTGTGTGACACGCACAGATTTTGTTGCCTCTGTGAACCTCCAAAATCAGAGGGTTGGATAAAATAATCATTAAAGCATTTCAATTTAAAACACATATAACTCTACCAATTGGTGAGTTTAAAGGCCATCTATACCTCTATTAGAAATGTGACTGCACAAAGAAAAGCATTTCAAGATTCATTTGTTCAAGAGAATTGAAAAGAATATTAAATCCCCAGGGAACTCATTTTTACATAAAATCAGTATATGTTCCCTAGTCCTGCTAAAAGGATAGTAACAGGTCAATAATCTAGAGGGGAAACACAAGAAATCTATGTTTTACAAAACAAAACTTATGAGAAACGAGTCGTTCTAAATCACCCACCATAGCAGTTTAAGGAATGGATTACAGCACATCATTATGTCTACTTTGTTATTTCTGTATCTTTTCTTCAATAAAATTGTTTCTGAATATAAAAATAGCTATTTATTCTACTTATCTGCTAAGAGTTCTCTTCTTGATTGCTATAAAGGAGACAAACATCAAGTTTGAAAAAGAGGACAAGAAAGGTTGAAATACCTTTTAGAAGATTGTTTTCAAACCCCTTTTCAAAGCCACATTTCATTGATTTATCACAGTCGTTTTGGTGCAGAACAATTAACAACTGAATTAAAGTTGACTAACAGAGAGGCTGGAACCAGATTTTCCCTTTTCTTTTCTTTTCTTTTTTTTCATTCCTACCTTTTATGAATCACGAAAGAATAACGGATTCACCATCTGATCATTACTAACTTAGGAAAATTTAAAGTTCCCTTTTCTTTACTGTCTTGAATAGTTGGTCTAAGAATTTTCACTATTACTTGGTCTAGTTATAGGAAATGGAAAGGGAAGAAAACTGTCTACTAGAATGTGGAAGTATGATTTCTATAGATATACTGAGAAATTGTTTAAAAATGCAGAAAAACATTAAAAGGAAATTAAGAGAAATAGAAATCAACAATTTAAAGTTAGCATAAAAAAATACATGTAATTTAGGAAGAAAAGACTCCCCACGCAAATAGAAGAGTGGGATTTCTCAGAAAAATATAGAATCTGTCAATTATTCTGAATAAAACTTCTCATATACATATTTTTAAAATCTAACTTCCCAAACCAATAAAATTTAAAAATTCACCCAGGACAATCCTAATACAATTGTATTGCATATAATTAGCATGCCTCTAGTAATCAACCCACCAATATGTATTACTATTATGTGCTAGGAATTGTAATAGGAGATAGAGAAAAAAACAAAAATAAAAAAATAAGAGTTGGTACCAATTTAGTTCAACAAAAATACTCAGAAAAGTTTGAACTAAGTGAATATAAATGCCAACTAATGATAGGAAGGGTTTGGTTTAGATTTGCCAAGAAGTAGAACAAACAATTAAATGAAGTAATAAATGAAAACAAAAAAGCAACAATTTAAAGAGAAACTAATTTAGAAGTAGACAGCTTTTTATAGTGGAAGATAAGGTAAAGCACAGTGAGGGCTACACATTAGAACTGGAGAGACTCAGGTAATATACACTTTAGCATGAGAATAATGAAAGTTAATAAAGGTATTTTAATCAGAGAGAATCAAAGACTTTCTTTAAACAATTAACGCCAATATGCTGTTACTAGCACCCATGATCAGTGTGAGAAAAAAAAGAGATACAGGGCATCTATTTGAAATGCTACAGAGATCTGAGGTTTAGGTCCCATGGAATGAAACAGGATGGGAGCAGGAATAACTCAAAAATTCACTTCAGGGCCGGCCGCGTGGCATGGTGGTTAAGCGCTGGCTTAGAAAGCCAGCAGCCCCGGTTCGGGTCCCACATATGAGGGCCAGTGACACTGCCCTCAAAAAATAAAGGCAAAATTCATTTCAAATGAAACACCTAAATAACTCAGAAACTATTTAGATGTGGAGATGAGGGTGGGGAAAGAATAGGATAAGTTTTATTTTAGATAAGAGTTTAAGGTGAGGCACATCAACATGGAAATTTCTAGCAGGCAATTCGAAAAATGTCTCAGAGCTCAGAAGAAAAAAAAATATATATGTACATATGAGAGAGAGAGAGAAGAATACACATGCATGAGTCCAACATGAAGAAAGATTCTTATAAAAATCTACTCCATACTAAATACAAATTCAATTTCAAGGTCATTAAATACTTAAATCTGAATTTCAAATCATTATACTTTTTAAAGAACTATATAGAATAACACAACCTCAGTGTTAGGAAGGGTTTCTTAAAACCTTTTTCTAAATCTTTAAATGGAAAATCAATAAAATTATCAATATTAAAAAATAAAAGTTTGTGCAAGGAACTATAACTAAAGTGAAAAAACAAGCCCAGACTTGAAACAAACATATATTATTGCCAAATGATTAATATTTAGACTAAACAATGTATACTAATTGATAAGAAACAGGCAAACCAATAAAAAATGGGCTAAAGATATAAAGGCACTTGAGAAAAGTAGAAGCATAAATGACAAAACACTTGAAAATACACTCACGGGCCGGCCGAGTGGCGCATCGGTTAAGCGCTGGTTTTGGGATGCCAGCGGCCCCGGTTCGGATCCCACATGAGGGCCAGTGACACTGCCCTCAACAGCTAACAACAGCTCCACCTGGAGCTGGGCTGTGCGAGCCCCGGTGATGGTGTGGGCTGCAGCCCCTGCTGCAGTGGGCTGCCATAGGCTACAGTGAGTGGCCCGCAGCCAGTGTGAGCGGCTGGCAGCCAAGCGTGAGCTGCCAATAGCCGCGATGAGCGACATCCAGAGGCCAGCGACCGATCTGCCTCATCCGGGAAGAGCGCAATGAGGATACCAACAGTGAAGCAACATCCTCCGCAACTAAACTGAAGAACAAGAAGACAGCAGCTTGTCTGTTCCCCTTCCCCGATTCCCCAACGCTGTTCCCTTCCACCAATTCCCTAATAAAATCTTTAAAAAAAAAAAAAGAAAATACACTCACAACAGTAGAGAAAATGAAATACTCAAAGAAATACAAATTTTTATTACAGTGTTACACTCTCACAATTTTGAAAAATCTGAAAAATCTAAAAACACCAATCTGAAAAAACAGAAAACCTAACAATAACAAATACTGTTGGCTTAGTGAGAATGTGTAACAATAGAAATGCTTACAGAGTACTGATTGGAATGCCAATTGTTCAATTATTTTTGGAGAACCACTTAGTGTCATCTTGCAAAGCCAAATATGTACATATTGCACAGACACATGTGCAAGAATGTACACACCTGTATAGCATTGTTTTTCCATATAACAATTGGAAACCCCAGGAATAACCCAATTATCCATAGGAAGAAGATTGGACAATTAATTTAGCGTGTTCCAAAATAGAATACTATGCAACTGTAAAAAAAAAGTATTACAGCTATGCATAAAACAGGGATGTAGGGGAAGTCAAGTGATCAAATAATGCACAAAACATGACACTATTAATATAGTATATCAAAAACATATAAAAGTTAACAAAATATTGTTTTAAGTAAGTTAAGGAGGGTAACGGTGACAACAAAATTCAACATTCTGATTTCCTTGGGACAGAGTTTTAAGGAAAAAGATTCTCATGGAATTCTGGTGATAATATTTAACCTGGTTTATAGGTACATGTATGTTTGTTTTACTGTTCTTTATATCTTGTGCACAGTCATATATTTATGAAATTATATTTTACATAATTTAGATAATAAAGGAAAGGGTTGATATCCCCTAGATTAAATGTCTCACTTGATAGTCAGAAAATAATCAATAGACTATAAATTGCAACTTTGCTACAGAACAGTTTATTTATTCAAAGAGTTAACCTTCCTCATTTCTTGTAACTCACCACAAAGTCTGATCCAACTAAGCACTCACCAGGATTTTTAAAAGGTTCTTAGGAAAGGGAATGGTAGAAGCATCACCCCTTCCACTCCCAAATTCTGCCAGCTGCTAGTCCAAGGACAAGACTCTCTCCTAAGAGGAGGCATTGTTCCTGAGGAACAACAGTGGTAAGTGTTAATTAAATGGGGCCTCCTGGAACAAGGCGGAAAGCAAAACAAGAAGGGTGTGGAATTCCGGGTCGAGAATGAGTCAGGGCCTGACCTTATGTAAAGCTACAGCCATAGTAGGGGGGCTGCTCCCTAAAACGGTCTGGACTTCTTTTCACTGGAGAGGATGATTCCAAAGTCTGTTACATCACATTGTCATTATTACTATCTTAAGCCTCACTGCTTTGCATGACTGAAGGAGACAACTGTAATAAAACTTAGGAATTAAAGCATTTTTATGTGGCCTGGTTGTGTTACAAAGTACAAACGTGTCTCTAATGTTTTCCCAATGATTCCCTCCAAATTAAAATATTTATAATTTTTAAAAAATGCTTCTTCTTCTAAAAGTTAATAAACACCATCTTAATAGAAAATTTCCAATTCTCAGACTAATCCCAGTTTACTCTCTCCAGGCAATATGATCATAAATTAAGGTTTAAGCAGTCTCCATTATCCACTGTCTCTAGTAGTAGCAAAAAGATTGCAAAAATAAAAAGTTCCAGTCTCTGCTTGGACAAACCAAAGTCACCCACTTATATGATGGCTAATTAGCTATGAAAAGGGACTGGACAATGAACAGCTCTTTGCTTTTCTTTCTTTCTCTTTATTTTTATTTTTATGTTTTTAAAGCTGTGAACTATACCGTCTTTGCCTAAGAAGCACCATGCTTTACTATGTTAGTTATAGGTAACCTTTATAGGCTTTTACCTGGAGAACAGGGGAAGCGAACTGTGCCTTTCCTTCTGATTCCCAATTACACCATAATGTAGCTGATAGATACACATGATCTCACTGGGCGCAGACATGATTTATTAGGAAGGTTTATGTGACTGAAGTAAGAGGCTTCTTTCTGCAACATGAGCTCTCTATAAACTAGAGCAGAGTTCAAGACTGAAATTCAATTCAGGGCATAACCTTTTGACAAGGTAGCCCACTGAATTTAAGTTAGTACTGTCATAACCAGGAGGCAGTGGATAACTTTGCCCCCTGTATTCTTTGTTTGACTCTCTTCCAAAAAGAACTGTGACCAAGAAAGATACAAACACAAATGCAATTCAAACTTCTGTGCCTTACAACTCAGGCCTGTGACTAAGTAACTAAACTGACTACAAACTGAGAATCAAATGGCAATGAGAAGAGCAGAAAGGACCTTTCTGCAGCATCACAAAGGTAGCACACTGACAATTCTCAGGCTAGCAGCCGTGCAAAAGGAACTCTCAATGTGAATAAGGAGCGTCCTGCTGCCAATCAATAGGGCACTCCTGGTCATACATCTAGTGAGTGAATGCCATTTACTAACTGGGTTGCATTAAAACCAGCAAGTCCATTTGGGAACAGCAAACCACGTTATATTCCAGGCGATCTTAGGGCAAAGCATACCCTTTTATAGCACAAGGAAACTTACGTGGCATATGCAGCAAAAAAACTTTGTTCGACTTGGAACTACTGGTACATAAAGCAAATAAAGGATTAGAAGGCACCCAGGTGTAGGAGATTAAGGATTTAACAGGCAGATGGAGGCAAAGAGCATCATCTGGACATCCTTCGCCCTTTATCATAAGGGAAAGTTCCCCAGTGATCCCAGCAGAAAGAATAAGCTTAAATGAACAAAATTTAGCAATTCTGTTGACAAAGGCAGAATCCTTGAATAGACATGTTTTTTTTTTTTTAATGTGAGTTTGTCTGCCAAAACCTGATTACCTTTCATAACAAATAAATCTCTTCCAAGCAGAAAGGGAACCAAGGAATAAAAAATACGCCTTGCTCCCCACAGGTCGTCATCCAAAAATGTTGAAAGTCACATCTTCAAGAGTCCAGGTTGAACAGATGGGTTTTTTGGATAACAGCAGTGTGGGGGTGGCCAGTGAATGCTGAGTTAGGGCCCATCTTGGGTCTGCTGAGCTAAGTTCTAAAAGAATGACTTTTATAAACCATCACTGTCATCACACTGATCTGCTGATTAGACTCTTTTGAGTGGTCCAAAATCATCTAGCAATCAAAATAAACACACAAATCTCTTGAACTGGATTTGGAAACTTCTCAATAACAGGGTACAATCTATTCAATGTAATCTATCATTCCTCCTCATTTCAAAACCCTCCACTTCAACCAGACCTGTGAGGATGTCCCCTCACACAGAATGATCACTCTCATTCCCACCAGTTAATGGTGCTATATATGACGTAATTGGACAACCTAAATCCCCCATTACTCCTGCCTCTACATATCCAGATCCCACTCCATTTTTGTCTGACCGACGAACCTAAGTGTTGCTTCTGAAACTGAGGGTCTACAATTTTGATTAAATTTAGTTTAAATTCTAGCTCTAAAAATCATATGGATAAATAGATGATAGATGGATAGATGATAGATACATAGATAGATAGCTCAGACACCTACCCTTTCCCAAGATAATCAGCAACCCCTGAGGCAGCAGAAGACAGCAGCCAACATGACTAGTGGTCACAGGGTCCAGAACTCTGGCAGCTAAAGACAGCATCGTGACCTAAGTTATATTTCAGCTTCTGCGCCCTAAGGTGGACCAATTCCCTAGCTACTTGCCCATGAGACCAGGCAGAGGGATGCTAAAAAAGACTTTAGAACCATCCTCAAGACCTGAAGAAATGACTTATTATCATTTCCTGACCTACCACCATTAAGCTCCCAGCACAACCCTGAACCCCCCTCACCCATAGTATCTTGTGATTTGGTCTTAAATAATTGGTAAACTATATGCCACATGGGAGTCAGGTTTTTAATAAGATAGGCTCCACATCTCCGTATATTCTTTACTTCTTTTTTTTTTCAATATTCTTTTTTTTTTTTCCTTTCTACAATACAAACTCCTGTTAGAGCATTTCTTTGGGCTAGTGCACACAGGGAGGAAGACTCAAGAAGAAGAAGACCAAAGAAACAAAAACAAAAACAAAAAAAACCTTCAGGATTCCTGTACAACTTCTTCTTATAGCTCTTTTAATAGCATTGATTTCTCTACTCCTTTGTACATTTAATTAAATAACAAAAATAACATATTGGCTAATATGAATGTTTTATTTCTCTCAGATAACATCTGTTTTTCCCATTGTTTGGTCACAACATATTCAAACATATAAAATTAGACATAATTGTAAAACTAAATTCCATACAACCATCACCTATCATCAGAACTAATTAACGCATGGCAACGTCCCTATTGGAATTAATATTCCCTAAAGAAAAGTGCAATATTGTTTTCATACCTGTTTTCACCCCAAGCCTAGAACAGTGTTAAGCATGTAGTAACAACTCAATAAATGTTTTGTTAGTTGTGGAAATGAATGGAAATCCAGTCTATCAAATATCTGAGTTGCCCGTTAAGCATTCAACTTACTTCACTCAATCAATTGTTAGGCAGACAAGCCATAAAATATTCAACATATTTAAATAAATAGTAACAAATGAGATTAAGAAAAATTCTGACAAACTGCATGAAAGTGAAAAAAATTATAACCCTATTATTAGACCACCACTTAATATTTAATCAGCAAGTGAAATTTTTGTTTGATACCTAACTGGAAAATCATTATCAATAAACAAACAGCCTTGCACAAGAGAGGGACAGGAATTTAACTTTAGGAGACCTCACTCAATTCTAGCTAGCAAAAATGGCTGTTAGCAAGTTACTTATCCTCCCAGTCCTTATCTCTAAAATAAAAATAGTTGCATTTCCTGGTAATGTCACAATTCTATTGTGGAGTTTTTTTGTTTGTTTGTTTGTTTTTAACTTACCAAATTTGTTTCTAAAATACAATTCACCACATAAACATTACACTGTCTTTATGGCATACCCAGTCATTTTTCAAAGAAGATTTACCATATACTTGGGGACACAAGACATAAAACTATCTAAAATATTAAATGGTAAATGTCTAAATAGCAACACACACACACACACACACACACACACACACACACATTTAAGGGACCTCTGGGACAACATAAAGTGCAAAAATATTCACATCATTGGGCTACTGACAGAGCAAGGAATTCAAAACCTATTTGAAGAAATAACGACTGAAAACTTCCCTCACTTGGTGAAGGAAATAGATATACAAGTCCAGGGAGTAAAGAGAATCTCAAAGAAGATGAACCCAAAGAGACCTACACCAAGACACATCATAATTAAAATGCCAAAGGTTAAAGAAAAAGAGAGAATCTTAAAAGCATCAAGAGAAAAGCAGTTGATTACTTACAAGAGAGCCTCCCCATAAGACTATCAGCTGATTTCTCAACAGAAACTTTGAAGGCAAGAAGGGATGGCAGTAAATATTCAAAGTGATAAAAAGCAAGGATCTCACAACCAAGATTACTCTATACAGAAAAACTATCATTTAGAATCCAAGGACACATAAAAAGCTTCTCAGACAGGAAAAAGCTAAAGGAACTCATCATCACCCAGTATTACAAGAATGTTAAAGAAACATCTCTAAAAAGAAAAAGAAAAAAATCAAAAACGAATAATAAAATGGCAATAATTACATACTTATCAACATTTCCTTTAATTAAATGTAAATGGATTAAATGCTCCAATCACAAGGTGGCTGAATGGATAAGAAAAGATGACCCTTACCTATCCTTCTTACAAGAAATTCACTTTAGGTCAAAAAGATACACGGAGACTTAAAGTAAAGGGATGGCAAAAGGTATTTCATGAAAATGTGAACAACAACAAAAAAAGCAAGCAAAATAAACTTTAAAACAAAGGCTATAACAAGAGACAAATAATAAGCCAGTAATTGCTGTTCATTGCAGCATTATTTACAATAGCTAAGATATGGAAGCAACTTAAGTGTCCATCAATAGATATATGGAAAAAGAAGTGGTACATATATACATTGGGATATTTCTGAGCCATAAAAAATAATGAAATCTTCCCATTTGCATCAGCTTGGGTGGACATAAAGGGTATTATGCTAAATGAAACAGATCAGACTGAGAAGACAAATACCATAGGACTGCACTTATATGTGGAATCTGAAAAAAAAATAAATGGACATACAAAACAGAGAAGCAAACTCATAGATACAGAAAGCAAACTGATGGTTGACAGAAGATGGGGGTGTTGGGGCGGGCTATGGGTGAAAAAGGGGAAGGGATTAAGAAGTACAAATTGGTAGTTACAAAAGTCATAGGGTTGTAAAATATAGCATAGAGAATATAGTCAATAATATTATAATAACTACATATTGTGCCTGGTGGGTGTTAGATTTACCAGGTAATGACATCATGTTATATTACCATCTAATCACTATGCTGTATATCTGAAACTAATATAATGTTGTATGTCAACGGTAATGGAAAATTTTTTTAAATATATTTAAAAAATGATAATCTGAAGAGCTCAATACCTATAAATCAGCATACCAAAAAAGTAATTGATTTATAATAGAGTTCAAGGCAAGGGGAAACAGTCAGGAATGGTTACCATTATCAAGATGGTATACCATCAGAGCTGTGCCTAGAGAGTAAACAGTTTAAAGACTATGGAAAAGTATAAATTTGAAACATCTAAGATGAGACTAAGAATGAGTAAATAGGATACCTTGATAGAAATCTTCTTTTTTTTTTTTTTTTGAGGGCAGTGTCACTGGCCCTCATATGTGGGACCGAACTGGGGCCGCTGGCTTCCCAAGCCAGCGCTTAACCACCGCGCCACTCGGCCGGCCCGATAGAAATCTTAAAGTGCTCAAACTCATCCCTTGAATGACAGAGCTCCACAGAATTAGAACCTACCCAACAAATCTTTAAAAAGGTCCCCTTTGACCACTGTCCCTCCACAAAACCACGCTCTTGCCAGGTTAGCGTTAGCGTTTGCTCTGTCTCTAATGCATTTCCCCTATGAAAATCAAGGATGTGATCTTTATTAGGGAAAGGTCCTAGATCCCTTTTGCCACTCACATCTCCAGGTGAAGGTCACCTTCTCACATAGCTCTTCCTCAACCACCTGGTCCAAGGTAGTTTTCTAAGACACTTTATTCCCACATTACTCTATTTAACTTACTGCTTAGTGCTTATTGTGTTCTGATCTTTTTCTCATTTATTTGTTTTTCCCCCCTCCCACCTCTGGAGTGGAATTCCTGGGAAAACAGGAATCTTGAGGCTTATTCAAAACTGTGTATCCCCAGCAGCCAGAATAGTGTCTGTCATAGATTAGGTTGCTGGATAAATATTTGTGGAATGGATAAATAGAGGCATTCATAGTTGGCCTTCAGAGAGAAAGTAAATGCTGCTGTTGTCCTCAGGGCCCCTCAGGGTCCCCTTGTCTTCTTCAAGGCTTGCATGGGTAGTCAGTACACTTCCCTTACATGCTGGGAAACAATCCCAATCTTTCCAGTTCTGTCTCTTTTTTACGTTGCTGGCTCTAGTTGGTGTCTTTTACTTGTAAGAACTTTAAATAGGCTGTGTTTCAGCCTTCATTACCTCCTTCCAACTTGTGTGTAATGAGTAGACTAGAAATCATCCACTGTTGTAGGGACTGCAGCTCAAAAGGTCCCACAAAATAGTCCCTCAGTGAGCAAAGAGGTATTGACCTGGGATTAACTACAGGCCACAAATGACATCTAATTTAAAGCCTGACCCAATGCATAGAAAGACACCAACATTATTCTCTACCAACATAAAAAAAAAAATGAGCTCCTTCACCTCTCTCATGCAGCATAGAACAATAACTAACCTAATATGCATAGTCAATAAATAATTATTTGGTTCTGTTTTTATTGTTCTGCTTACAATTGACTCTTTCCAAAAAAATGTTGGGAGTAGGGGGTGAAAAATAAATAGGGTGAGAGGAAAACATGAAAGAGAAAAACAGTAACAAAAGAAAGAGAAAGAGAGAGAGAGAAAGAGAGAGAAAGAGGAAGGAAGGAAGGAAGGAAGGAAGGAAGGAAGGAAGGAAGGAAGGAAGGAAGGAAGGAAGGAAGGAAAAATAAATGTACTTTGGTATTTGGGGGTAAAACGACTTTATCCCTTTCTAAACCTTACATTACTGAAGTTCACAGCCAAACCAGAACTGGCTTTTAATAAATATTAACCCAAGAACTGCTGTATCTGTTTCCAAATATTACATTTGTGTTGTTGCAAAACATCTGGATCTAAAGATATTTCAGTTTGAAACAAACTTTGATCTCTAGATGCTGAAAATTTTCCATTTTTTATTACCTTATTGAATTATTACTTCATATAAATATACGACTATAGACCTTATTTTTATACATAAAATGGAATTGATTTACTGCTTCCAAAAAGCTAAGAAGAATGATTTTTTTAAAAGATCATTCAAAGAATATTAAGAATATAAATCTCATCAGGGAATTCTAGTGGTATGCGCAATGGTTATTTATATAACTAAATGCAGAAATAACATGTAGCAGGCAGTTCAATAACGACAGTTTTAAAAACACCTTTTGAAAATCATGACAGATAAAATTAATCATAAATTGTCCACTAGGTTATGTAAGTGAATGCCTTTACTTCCAGTATCCAGGTTTGTTTTCCTTTATATTCCATCTTGTATTATTAACAGAATAATTACATTATATATAATATTATCTAAAGGAAAAGTAAAATAGATACAGACTATAAACATGTCTGACATTTGCCCTACATTTCCTGCCAATTACACTCTCTCAGTTGAAAAACTTACACGAAAAGAGATAATTACATCCTTTTAATTTTCCACTGTGCTCTAAGAATTGAAACTGAAATCACCAGACTATGAAAGTTAAATTTTGGATAAAAACATAATGTCATTCAGTTTTGTTTTTCCCATAAAGAGCCAATATTTTGTCACATACCACAAGGAGTCTAAAATAAAGAAAAATCAGTCTATGAAATGGAAATGGACGAAGAGGGTCACACAGAAATTCAAGTTGTACTGAAATTCAGAAGCTCTAAAAAATTTTAAAAGGCCAATTTCTTTTTTTTTTTTTTTGAGGGCAGTGTCACTGGCCCTCACATGTGTGACCCAAACTGGGGCCACTGGCGTCCCAAGCCAGCTCTCAACCACTGCGCCACTTGGTCGGCCCCAAAAAAGGCCAATTTCAATTAATTATCAAAGTCAACAGACAAAATAAGTGAAGAAGAAATTGGCTTTAAGTTATTATCTATATGACACAGTATGGCATTAATAAATGTGACAGCATTGTCAGAAACATCATTAAACTGATTAGAAGGAAAGCGTTCTTCATTTTTGTGAGTTTG
Organism: Aselliscus stoliczkanus; assembly: GCA_033961575.1. Taxonomy (NCBI): domain Eukaryota; kingdom Metazoa; phylum Chordata; class Mammalia; order Chiroptera; family Hipposideridae; genus Aselliscus; species Aselliscus stoliczkanus. The sequence goes on from CM066733.1 coordinate 127,083,752, forward strand.
GCTAGAATTCCTGCCCCTGTAGGGCACATTTTTTTTTTTTAAATCTTTTTACATAAAGATCATCCTTTTAAATGTGTACTAAATAATTAATACAGAGGTATGGAGAACAAGGACTCAAAAGTGCTTTAATTCTTATTCAACAAGCTGGGCTGAATTAAAGCAAATGAGACAGCAAAAAAACACATTTCTTCCATTCTTTGGAGCATCTGTCTCCCTCAGTCCCCTTAGATAAAAACCCTCCCAAAGAATAAAAGTCATAAACTGAGTGAACAATGCCTAAGTCACCTTATAACTCATACTTTTCAACTGCTATTCAAAGGGAAGTGAATTTCATGGAAATATTTTTCGAAAAGAATAGTGAAGGGTGTGATTTAGTAGAATAACAAAAGGCTACTGTCATATACTTGCAATAATTACTGTGTTACTAGCAGGACTCTTTTTTTTTTTCATTTGTTTACATTTATTTACAAATGATAAGTTTCATCAGTGAATCAATATAAACAGAGTCTAGCATAAAAATAAAGCTGATATTTTGCAATAAAAGCAAAGCACTATCAGGAACCAGAGAGAAGTCACTCTCAGGGTTTTAAGTTTTAAGAAAACAAGGACTATAATAATATAGGAGGTTTTCCAAACCCATTTGGAGTGCTTTAAATGAAAGAAATAGGGAATCATTAAGATTAAAAAATCAGCAGCAAAAGGTTGCTTTGTTAATGACAGAAGGTCTTTTTCAGGCAAAAAAAATATGAGCCAAATTGCCTGTGTTAGGCAGTTGCTGTTGCCATAACTAAAATAAACCTATCTGGTTGTGACTAAGTTCAGAAGTCACCAATATGGCTAAAGTCCAAACTTTTAATAGAAGATTAAATTATTAAAATGGAAAAAGGGGAATAATTTTTACCACTAAATAGCCAGAAACTTAGTCCATGCATGAAGATAGGAAATATCCATCAACTTAGCACTTGTCAACATAAGAAACATCCGACCCTGTAAAGAATTTTTGTAAGAGTTTATGTGAACCAAGCTGGCCACAATCCCAGAGAGCAAGACCTCCAAACCTCTGCAGGATGACAGTTCTGCAATTTCTTTTATACATTTGGAATTAAAGAAGGAACGTTAAAAAGATTAAATGAAGGGGTAAAGCAAGGAGGCTATTGGATTACAGGATGGTTAAAATAAAAGGATTATTATCTTGAGGGTGGTTATGCTTCCTAAGGGTCTGAAAAAGAAGCATTACAAAAGTGTGTTTATCTACTGCACTAAAACAATGGACAGAGCTTGCTTAAGGCAAAAGTAACCTTTTATTAAAGAAGTTATGTGCCTGAGGCATGACTACCCACGATGACCTGTCCCATTAGGAATTCATGATCAGATCCCTCTGTGAGGTGACTTTCAGTTAGATTTGTTACAGTGCACCTTTTTTGGTCCACACACCTTTTTATAAATAAATGTTAAAACAAACTAATGGTGAGCCAGCCGAGTGGCGCGGTGGTTAAGCACTGGCTTGGGAAGCCAGCGGCCCCAGTTCAGATCCCACATATGAGGGCCAGTGACACTACCCTCAAAAAAAAAAAAAAAAAAAAAAAAATTAATGGTGACATATATGGAAGTATCCAGCCAAATGTCTTACACATGGTAGACATCCAACAGATCTTTCCTTCCTTTCTTTCTACTCCCTTCGGTCACTGATTGATTGATTGTCTTACAGCCCTTTTTACATTTTTGGATACATAGGTGTGTCTTCTCTCCGCAACTAAACTGAAAAATATGAACTGTTTCATTCACAGATGGGTATGTTTACTTTTAATTCTCCCATATGTCTCACATGTGTTATCCATAAAGAATATATGGTGATGGGTGGGATTGCTTGAAAGCTGAAGAAAGATATGACATGGTATATTAGGATGTTTTTTGGCCACACAGGAAAATATTCATCTAAAAATTGTTTACAAAATAGTCTTTCTTTGTATTATTGTTTTCATTATTATTTCACCTGAGAGTAGGACCCTGGCTTCCTTCCATACTTTCTTCTATTGCCCTCAATGTGTTATCTCCTCCCTCATAGCTACAAGACAACTGCATTCACACCAAGAATCATGTTCTCATGCAACAACACGTCTCTCTGTGTTATCAGGAAGGAACATATTTCCCAGAAGTCTTCTCATAGACCACTGGCCAGAGCTGCATCACATGACCCAGCCTGAGTGATATAAGTCTCTGTTGTTGAAGCTACTCAGTCTGTAGTACTTTGATATGGCAGTCCAAGAAGAGTAATATATCTAAGACAAAAAGTCTGGCTGCCCTTCTTTCTTCAGTGGGCTCTACATGATTAATAACTACATGGGAAAGTTCCAAGAACTATGGCACACAAGCGATATCCACTTTTCCTCACATTTTGTATGGATGGTTCATAAGCATGCTCTTACTCCAGCCCTTATCCCCAAAGGTAAATCTTTTATTAGAAACTTTTTTTTAAATAAACTTTCCTTTTGTTTAAGTTCCAGTCTTCTTAGATCCAAAACCAACAGTATCTCTGGAGTGTAACAATCATTCAATTGCCAAAGTATCAGTGCAATGGATAGTAACATAAAACTGTACAAAGCAGACAAAAACAGAAAATCCCATGCTTGTTCAGTTCTTCCTTTTTTTCCCCCCCAAACCAATGAAAAATGTTAAGAAAACGGGTTGCAAAAGTTCAATGTGTGTTTCTCAGTGAATTAGAATGTTTAAAAAACAAAACACACACATTCTGCTATATTATCACTTTGCAATTTCTGGCCAAACCTTTGTAGTTTACATCACGCACTTTTGTGATTAATGATGTGTACCCAGTTAATGGAAAACAGCAGATTAGGTTTCCTTTAATAGTTTGGAAGTTATGTCTGTCTGCCTCATTTGGTAACAACCTCACTGTTCAGTAAGAAACTAATGGATTTAATCCTAAAGCAGAACTTAGTTTTGCACATACAAGACAGGTCAGGTTTCCAGAGTGGAGAAAATTACACTTTTAGTGATGTGCTGATCTTTCATTGAAATTTAACACTGAGATAACACCTCCAAATTTGTTTTTCAATTTTTACTTCTATTTAGTGATCAACTTAAAAATTTATAGTACTTACCTGAGTTCTGTAAAACCAGGCAGAATTAGCAACTTGTGATAGTGGCAAATAAAACAAATATAATATGATACTTTTTGTAAGTAGTGTACTGAGCGGAAAAGACATCTACCATTGTGAAGACACAGATGAGAAACAGTTCCTTATATATTAATGTATTAACAATGCTTATGTCATAAACAAAATTTATATTTGCTTGTTTTGTTTCACTGTAAAAGTGCTACTTCCAACTAACTGTGTGATACAGTGGAAAGAGTATTTAATCTAGGAATAGAAGAATCAAAAGGCAAGAATTCTAGTCCCATTTCTGCCTCAAATTACTGTGGAAACATATCTGTTTCGTTTTCATTTTCCCTACTATATTTTATATGTATCTCTCTTAAATAATTTAACAAATGTTATATTATTTCCAATTTTATCTATGTATATTTCACATTTCCCATCTAGGCTAGACTGCTTAAGGTTAGACCCCACATCTGATTTACATTTTTATCCCCTATAGGGCCAAGCTATACTGTAGGATTCAAGAGAAGAGGGACTTTGCCTGTATATCCCCAGGGGTGAGCATGGTGTGACCTCACGTTAATAAGGTGTCAAGTAATTAGATGTTTTAATAAACAAAAAAACCTTAAAAAGAATAGCATGGAAGGGCAGAGAAGACGAGAGGGAGCACAGAAGACTTTCAGAGCAATGAAAATATTCTGCATGATACTATAATGTCAGATAAGTCACACAATTGTCTAAACTTTTAGAATGTAAAACATAAAGAGTGAACCTTATGATTAATTATGGACCTTGAGTGATTACAATGTTAGTGTAGGCTCATCCATTGTGTACCACTTGGGTGGGAGATGAAGCTTCTAGGAGAATCTACACATGTGTGGGAGCGGAGAGTGTATGGGAAACCTGTACCTTCCTCCGCATTTTGCTGTGAAACTAAAACTTCTCTAAAAAATGAAGTCTTTTTTAAAAAACAACAGAATTTAAAAACAGAAGTCTGCAAATTTTTTTTTGTTTACCCATCATAATGTTAACCAAATGTTATGGTAAATGTACACTATCTGTCAGACATTTTTCAACACACTTTATATATATACATATATATATTAAATTACTTTATACTCACAACCCCATGAGGTAGTTGCTATTATGATCCTCATGTTTTCAACTGAGGAAATTGCAGTCAAAGAGATGAAGAAACGTACGTCCCCTGCTGTGCAGCTGTAAGTAGCAGAATCCAGATTCACCTAGGAAGGGCTGGCCCCAAAGCTCATGAGCCATATCCTGCTCTGCCAGGTACCCAAAATTTATTCTCTGGAGGGTCATTTTTGCCTTTATTTCATAATTTCACGTATATTTTTTTTTCTCCTTTTACAAATCAGAGGCTTAGTTTCTTGGAGTTAAAAGCCAGTATCTCATCATTACTGAATCATCCGCAGCATAAGTGATTAAATCATCATGTCAACTTCCTCTGTAGGTAGGCATCTGGCAAGATGGAATCTCTGGGAAGGCCAAATCATACCCAAAGATACACTCTATCTGTTTCAGATATTTAGTTCCACAGGAAAATGGAAAGAGAAGAGCTAGCTTGCAGAACAGATTTTTCCTCCCATTCCCGAGAGGAAAATTTTGTACAAAAATGGTCCCATACCAATTAAAAGTAGTAGCACTCTGGGGCTATTTTCTTTTTGATAGTTTTTATTGTTAATGTTGGGTGAGAAGGGGGTGGATTAGAGGAGTGGTGTAATAAGGAATGGCTCAAGCCAAGAAAATATAGGATTCCCCAATGGAAATACAATGAAAGTAAAGGGAATTAGAAAAATTAGAGTATTAAAGAAAAAGGTTTAAGAAGTTTTAGAGAGTGCAAATTTTCTGGAGAAAAGAAATTGAGTAAACTGGAAGAAAGGAGAATCATATCTATGCATATCTTAACTCAAGGGTCTAGGGAAAATGAAAAAATAAATAGGCAATGCTTCTTTAAGAGTGAAAATAGGTAAGAATCTAACATGATACACTGCAATGGCTACACTTTAATTTTTAAAAATCCGGGGCCGGCCGAGTGGCGCGGTGGTTAAGTGCTGGCTTGGGAAGCCAGCGGCCCCGGTTCGGTCCCACATATGAGGGCCAGTGACACTGCCCTCAAAAAAAAAAAAAAAAAAAAGAAAAAACACATAAAAATCCATAAGTATTCTATAAGCAACAGTCAAAAGTTTTCCATGCTATTTCCTAATAGCAAAAAGCCTACGTATAGTTTATGCTATGCTAGTTGTTTCTAATCACTGAAGTACACATACAAACTACGTATCAAATGGAAGAATCAATGAAAACATCAATCAAATAATTTATTGAGCACTAAGCACATGAAAAATATTCTCCTCTGTTGTTCACTCATTGATTATTAAGTTTTACAGATTAAGGAAAAAGATGAGAAAGCAATGTAGTTGCTAAAAAAAAATGATCTGTGGCTTCAATTCAATCTGCAACAAAGAGACATTTACCAATAGGCTCTCGGTATTTCATAATCTTTTTCTCTGACAAGAGATTTCCAAAAAGATCTCACTGGTAGGTTGAAACTCACACAGGCACTCTTTGCACTGCTTGCTTACAAACACTACAGGTACATATAAACTAGGGAACTTGGTCATGCAAAATAACAATGAACAAAGAAGCATTCGGTCAGGTCTAGGTACTATGTTCAACATTAAAAGTAACATTGCAGAATCTGTACCATAACAAAACTCTACTTCAATTTTTTTAAGGTACAACAAACGATTTGATTCTTTAAAAAACTATCTACATAGGTAGCAAAGGGCAAATGGAGTTGAATACAGACAATATGACTTCAGAACCCAAATTTTTAACAATGTTGCTAGATTTATTATTTGGGCTTTATTTCAAGGAGGCTGAATCCACTGACAGTTTTATTTTGCTGAGTTAAAGCTTTTTCTTTTCAATGTTATGTTAAGCTCCAATAACAGGCTCTCTGTGAACTCAGTATAATGACAATGCTTTCTGAGGGTGACCCAGCAATGACAGCTCTCAGCCCACTGTTGTCACAGATGAGCCCACTGATCTCACTTCCAGCACTTTGGCATTCGTTTCGCACACCTCTACCCAACCAACCACCACGTTGGCAGGCTTCCCAAAGATGTGGACCAAGAAAAAACAGACCGTTCTCCCAGACTGAAGAAAAACACCTGTCTGTTCTGAAATAATGGAATCAACCAGAATCTAATGAAAATTCACTGAAATCTCAATGGAAACATTAACCCTGAATGGAGAAGAGCCTAACCTGTGGAAGGTGTAACTAAGAAGAGGCTTTTAATAAAGCAGAAAATCAACTCAAAAAAAACCAATTAAAACAATACATTGAATTTTTCCCTCCCTCAGAAATAAAGACAAACCTAACCTAAAGAAACAGTTCATTTTTTAAAAGCAGTAATGAAACTATTCTTAGTTATAAATTACCCAATGAACATAATAAAATATACTTTTACATAAACGCATTCTCATTTGGCTCTATGAGTATCGTTTAAGCTACACATAAGAAAGCCATTTAAAAGTTTAGCTCTCAGTTTCTAATACAAAAGTGAACTTTCAAAAGACGTAACTCCTTTCCAGGAACTGAACCTCATAGTGAGGATTACTGAACAACACTCCAAACCAGTGCATGAACTTTTTTGTTAGACCATATAAACTCAGTCACACAAAACAGAAAGTAGGTATTGACACTGTTCACTGTCTGGTTTAATCATAATTAAATCAAGCATTCCTGGGGGATAGGGGTTAAACTCCAAAGGTATATGGACAGCTTTTCTTGCTTATTCAAACATATTTCATATAAGATAACATATTTCATGAAACACTTTTTCTTGTTTATTTTCCAAATGTTATTTTCAATGAGTAAATCAATGCAGTGCGAATACTGCATTCTAATCAAAAGCACTATTTCTTCCTGAACAGAGATGCAGAAATATATCTGTCAATGAACAGCTCTTTGCCAATGAGTTTCATACCTAACCTACTCTTTTCTTTATGTGGAAATATTTTCTCTACTTTTGAAGGTTTTGTGCCAAGGTACTTAAACATTACCTTAAGAACAAGTTGGGGGAGGGCTATAGGGACAATCTCTCATTCCTATGGGGCTTGCATTTACCTCTACGTATTACATATTCATTGAAACCCAATAACATCGAAGCATAAACCAGAAAAAGAACAGATGATTACCTGATATTCGTTGGGCCAAAAGGTGCTCACTGCTAGCTCAGCCCGAAGCCAATCTCTACCTGTGAATCCAGTCACATTCCAGATCGGATTGGCCAGAGGTCCTTTATTCACCCTAACTAATATGTTCAGAGTGCCAGGGTTCAGCCCTTTCTGGCTATACAACAGGTAACTGAAATCAATACAGTGAGTGTCATTCTCCTTCATGGTAGGCAGCTGAAGTCGGGCTTTTTCCCCAGGGTCATGGTCTGCAGAGTCCACTATCATATAGGAACCTGAAATGACATTACAGATCATAAAGCTAAATAAATATACAAGCAAAAAGGAATGTATAATCATAGAGAGGATACTAGGAATAATACCAACCCATTCTGAGCATTAAATTTAACTCACAAGACAGTGTCTTCCAGAATAGTGACATAGAAAGATTCCAAACAAGTAAACTGAATGCTTATTAGGTGACAGACATTGGTCAGAGTATATAATACGTGTGTTAATATGTTTGCTGTCTGCAGTAACTTGTTATTATTCCTATTTTACAAATTATGAAATTGAGGCATAATTAATAACTTATTCAGAGTCAAATAGTCTTTCACTATTTGAATGGTCAAAGGAGAGGCCGTTTTTGTTATTTATTTATTTATTTATTTATTTATTTATTTATTTTGGTATATTAAACTCCTTTGATTTTTATTTAGTTATTTAGTGTCACTGGCCCTCACATGTGGGACCCAAACCGGGGCCACTTGCATCCCAAGCCAGTGCTTAACCACTGCACCACTTGGCCAGCCCAGCAGAGGCCTTTTTAATATCAAACAAACAAAGCAGTAACTTATGGTTCTGATTTGCATAAAGAGTGCATCTTTCTTTTCCCTATCCATAATACTATTGCAGGAAGATGGGATAAGAGTATAGGCACTGACACCATTTGTGATCTAATCCCCAAATCACTATTTACAGAAGCTGTGTGATCTTTTGCAGTGTACTGACTGCCCTGAACTTCAGTTAAGGGAAACAGGACACTGTGCAATGTGAGTTTAAAATGTCCAATTTTTAGAGCTGCGAATCTGACATACAGTGAATTTACCTACCTGGAGCCTCACCTACGAAGCTGTCAGCTAATCACGATAGCTATTAAACCCAATTCTGCAATAGTCCCTATGTTCTTCTACAGCTGCAAGAGATCTAGTTTGAAAACCACTAATCTTTTCCATTTCCTAATTTAATTACTATTCATTGGTTATCTATCATGGGGAGGCACAGCTCATAAAGAGACTTGCCCTCCTATTACCTCACAGCCCCACCCTCAAATACACAGTCTCTGCATGGCAGGCGAAGGTCATGTAGTGACAAATACAAAAACGGAACTTAAACATCAACTGCCAGTATTAGTCAAAGGACCTCTCAAGAAAACTAAACAGTATTGCTCATGTCACTGTGTATTTTATCAAAGGCAAATTATAACAAAAATGGAAATATGTCTATTTATTGCACTTAAGGTACAACACAAATTTTATTATACAATATTTTCCCCCAAGGATGTAATTTGAACCTCAAAGTATTAGGTGTAGTGTCAAAGAACCCAGTGTTACAATGGTTACATTTGGACCTCTCTTCCTAACCAACTTGTAAAATTAATCAACCCTTTCTGTCTCCTTCCTAAAACACAGTAACATTTACCTGTGGCACACTAAACATTCATTGACTACTAGTCTAACCAGCTCAATTAACCTCCAACAACAGATTCAAATCAGAAGGTAAAAGATCGTTTCTACAATACAAGAAACGAAAATTTTACATCTGTTCCTATTTGGTGGTACTCTGATTCAGAGCTTTTGTGAAGATTTCATATAATAGCACTATCAGTATAGAATAAGCTTACTATAGTAATAGTTACTGATATTACTTTCACTTCATTTTCCCCAGTTTTCATCTTCTTTTGTAATCTGGAATTCTTTTTTTTCCCCCCCTCTTCCTGATTCTTGTAGATCGCACACTAAAAAATAAATTGACCATATGTATTTTTGGAGAAGTTATGACCTTTTCCTAACAGGATATCCTGGATCACAACCTAATTTACAGAAGCAGGATGTTTCTATTTTGGGTTACACTCACATTCCGAAGTCCATGGCTGCTTTACAGAAATGTCTTTCAGGTTCACTATAGCAGAGCAGACCAATTATTGCTTTTAACTATAAGGAGGATTGAGATCTTGGATAAGTTACTTAGTGTTGTGATTGAGCCTCAGCATCTTCCCAACTGTGCCAGCTATTTCTCCACAGCTATAAGTTTTTTGGTGTTTGGTATTTTTCAGTGTCATATTATAGCAGTAGTGCATTTAAATTACTTTTACAAGTATGTATCAATTATGGCTTCTGATTGTCAATTTTAAACTAGTGCTCTCTAAATGACTTACAGGCTTTCAAAGAGTTATTTTCTATTATAAAATAAACTTTGAAATAAAGTTTGGTTTGCCTCACATTTTAATTATATAGGATGATATTTACCATGTAGACCATTTATCAATTTGCAGCCAGTTGCACTTTAAAACTATAATAATTTTCATATTCAGGAAATGGGATGAGCCAAGTATACTAATTTGTAGGTACTACCAATTTGATCATTAGAAAGACAAAAAAATCACAAAATAAAGCTTGTTTAAACTATTCAGCATTTCAAGGGTATTTGATGCAAGTTAAATACAATTTTTTTAAAGTGCTGATTTTCATTTCTACAATGTTTCTGCTAAACGGGCTTCCTTTAGTGCAACCTGACTACTGCTACCCTTTCTGAGTACTGTAGAATAATATGCATTTATTGTACAGTTTCAGAAAGGAAGAAGCCGTCTAAACTTCGCCAATTGACTTCATATAGTGGCAATTTACCCAGTCGGCACCGTGAAGGCACCTGCCTGTTTGACATAAGATTCCCTTCTATTATTCCAAGCATAGAGAGCACTATGCTGTTCTTATCAACTTATAAAAATTACTTCTACAGTCTACCAGAATAAATGGTTACCAAACCTTAGAGTCAGGAAATTCTACAATAGGCATTTCTCTCATTCTTTAGGTTATAATTTAAGCTTACTTACAATTGTTCTGTTACCAACTAACAAATCCCTCAGGTTTTTAAAGAATTCAGTTCTATTTAGTTGTAATTTAGCTATCTCAAGACTTAATAATGAAACATCTGTGTGCATACACATACAATATACTAACTTTTAATTAATGTAACTTCCTCAATGTGGCCTTACAAGTATTCTTTATAGTCCCTTGAGCAATGAAGTTCTCAAATATATCATTTAAGACATAGGAGAAAAAATATATGTTTATAATACTTTGTTTTCAAAGTGTAATATTTATGGACAGTGATCTGGCAATGAAAATCAAAACCCTTGAAAGAGACATATACCCTTGCATCTGGCAATTTCAAATCTAGGAATGCACATTAGATATACAATCATGTATATGTACAAAGATATAGTTTTAAAAATATGGGGCCGGCCGAGTGGCTCAGTTGGTTAAGAGCTTGCTCAAGAGTGTGAGCTGAGCTCTGAGCAACAGCTGTTCGAGGCCAGCCCGAGCTGAGTTGCCGTTGAGCTGCCAACAGGTGGCAGGATGGCTCAGCTAAAAAAAACAATTAAAAAAAAAAAAAAGTTAAAAATATGTTCATCTCATCATTACACTGTTTAGAATAGAGAAAAACATGTGTTTTAAATGATCAATAATAGGCAATTTATAAAGTTATGGTGAATCAGTTTGAAAAATAATTATGCAGTCATTAAGAATGATATTATAAAAATCACTTAATGGAAGATATACACAATATGTTAAGTAAAATAAGCAGGTTATAAAATATAATCATTTATGAAAAAATAAGTAAAAAATCCATTTGTGTAAATGTATGTATATTCATATGTATATAAATGTGCATGTGCCCATAAACATGCATGTATGACTACAAAAAAACAAAGAATATATAGCAAAATGTTAGCTGTATTATTGGGGAGCACTGTAATTAACTTCTGTTTTCTTATTTTTGTTCATGTATATTCACTGAATATTCATTAATGAACATACAAAGATTTGCACTTTAAAAAAAGAAAATACATGAATATTATCTTACATGAGGAACATAAAATGAATAATGATAAATACTTAGGAAACAAAGGAAGCTATTTTGCCTTTTAAAAATAAATCGTATTTGCATCCTACAGATTAACAGCATCTTGGCATGCTTGCAACAACAACAACAAAAAATAATACAGGGCTGGTCAAGTGGCATGTTGGTTAAGAGCTGGCTTGGGACACCAGCAGCCCTGGTACGGATCCCACATATGAGGGCCAGTGACACTGCCCTCTACAGCTAAGATGTTGAACAGCAGCTCAACCTGAAGCTGGGCTGCTGTGATTTCCCGGGATGGCATAGCTGCACTCCTGCAGCAGTGGGCTGCCATAGGCTACAGTGAGTGGCCGGCAGCCAGCGTGAGCGGCTGGCAGCCAGAGTGAGCTGCCAAGAGCCACTGTGAGCGGCTATACAGAGGCCAGCTACCGATCTGCCTCACCGGAGAAGAGCGCAATGATGATACCAACATGGGCCAGTGAAGCAATGTCCTCCACAACTAGACTGAAGAACAAAAGGACAGCAACTTGTCTGTTCCCCTTCCCCGGTTCCCCAATAAAATCTTTAAAAAATAAAATAAAATAATACAAAAATCAGGAATGTCTTACTGTAATTCATTAAGAGAGAACGAGAGAGAGAGAGAGAGAGAGAGAGAGAGAGAGAGAGAGAGAGAGAGAGAGAGAGAGAGAGAGAAGCAGCGGGTACTTAAACAGTGTTTTTTATTGAAAAAAAAATAGCCAAAGAAAACAAGTCCCATATTCATAAACACCACAGTCTAATATCTAGATGAATAAATAATGCCTTATGAATTGTATGTCTTAATGAAATTTTTATCTTTAAGCTATTCTTCTAGGAATAGCATAACAACAATAGGATTAACTGCAAAGAAAATAATGAATAATAAATAAGTTTCCATACTTCATCCTACAATTCCTTCATTTTTATATATCCTTTAGTACACAAACATATTATTTTATTGTCATTTCTTATTGAGCATCCATTGAATGTGCCCTATAAACTACACTGAGAGAAATTTCAACTTTTCTGCTTAGTATTAACAACCCTCCATGATGTGATCACAAAGACCTTTTGCCACTTTCCCTGCCCCTACTTCTCACACACCACTTTCTCCTGCCTGACAGAGCCCTCACTATTTTCTCCACAGAGCGTGCAGGTTTTCTTCTCCAGGTGGGCTCATTTTAAGTAAACCTCTCATTTAAGCCCCCAGACAATTTTTACCCATTGTTCTTCCTCAGCCCCAGCCCATGCTGAGCTTTGTATGTATGGCAGCCCTTTGATAGTTTCTGCCCTCCTGGTTCTGGCCTTTTGTTATGCACTGCTATTACATATATAGGGATCATGTATCTCCCACAGAAGAAAAATAATGTTCTCTTAGAAAACACCTGATTCATTTGGAATCTAATCAGAAGAGAGCAGCCACACAGTAAACGTAACACTGAAAGTGTAATATAAAGAATTATTAAGTGTAAGAGAGTAGAAACTTTAAAGTTATAAACAGAACTCTAAAGAATAACCAGAATACCCAAGGAGAGAAAACATTGTGGAAAGGGGAGGAAGGTGGCTGAGAATCAGACCTTTTTAAAATGTGCCGTTGCAGTCTAATGAATGGTGAAAAAGTCTGTTGACAGTGGCTCAGACCAGAGCTGGGCCACAGCTACTAGGCAAGCAGGAAACACTCCCTTGCAACAGGGTGACATGAGGCCTGGGCAGCACCACGTGCCCATTGGGGAGGGCCACAGCCGGGGGCTCACCAGGCCAGAGCTGGTGCTGCAAGGTCCCTGAGGGACTGCATGTACTGGACAACTTTCGGCTATGCAGTACCAGCAAGAAGAAATGAAAATAGAAACACCATTCAGCCAAGAGCAGAACTCTTTCCACTAAAACGCCCCTTCAGCACTTTCTGCTGACAAAGCTTAACAATCTGCTAGCCACAAAGCAAAAGTGTTTAAAAGGTCCAGTTCCACTATCACAGAGCAAGTAATGGAGGATAGTTTTTGAGTGGCGAGGCAAGGAACTGATATCTGGAACAAAATCTAACACGGAAGGGCTTTGCATACAGTAGAAGTTCAATAAATACTTCTTAGTTGGTTAGCTGAACAACTGAATCAGAAGACAAAGAGACCAGCTCTTAGAATATAAGAACATATAGCTGTTCAGGCAGTATATCACCTAAATTATCAGAAAACATCAAAACAGCAACACAAATGAAACAAAGAATTAGAACTGGTTTATGCTGCTTCCAGACAGAGTCATTTGATGGAAGATTGTAATGTTTGGAAGCATGCACAGGACATTTTTGTTAGAGCCACTCTTGTGCACATAGGAAACCTTCTATTGAGCAAAGCTTCTCAAACATTTCAGTCTCTGGATGCCTTTCCCTCTTTTCAAAATTAACTGAGGATGTCAAAGAACCTTTTTTTCAGTTAGTTCTATATGTCGATATTGACCATATTAGAAATTCAAACTAAGAAATTTGTTTGAATGTTAATTCAGTTAATATTAACAATAATAAAATCATTATGCTAAACTTGATATATTTTTATAAGAATTATTACATTTTGCAAAATATCATACGGAGAAACTTTTACATTTTTTAAATCTCTTTAATGTATGACTTAATAAAAGATACCTAGATTCTCATTTGTAATTCTTCATTCAATCCATTGTAGTATCATATACCATGTAGTCTCTGGAAAATTCTACTATACACTTATGAGAATATGAGAGAGAGAAAAAAAGTATCTTAATGTTATTATGACAATTGCTTTGACCTTGAGGACATATACTGGTCACTGGACTACATGTGGAGAACACTATATTTTAATAGACATAATTACTTTTATTTTCATGCTCCAAGGAGAACATTATCAGTGCTGTTATTTATACTGAGTCTATTTCACTCATTCTATTTTGCAGGGTATAAAAATGTACTCTATGAACCAAAAATCTTTACTGTGATACTGGATGTCAGGAGAACGAAAATGGAAAAAGCTTCATTATTTTTACACTAGTATGAATTTAAAGGGTGTATTAGGCAGAGTTCATCAAAAAAACAGAACCAATGAGAGAGAGAGAGAGAGAGAGAGAGAGATAGAGAGAGAGCGAGCGAGAGAGAGAGAGAGAGAGAGAGAGAGATTATAAGGAACAGTTTCATGTGATTATGAAGGCTGAGAAGTCCAGGTCCAGAAGAGCCAACAGTGTAGTTCCAATCCAAGCTTAAAAGCTAAGTAATATTCAATCCTGATAAGATCACTTTTATCTGTTCTGAAGACCATTTTGAAAAGCTACTAAAGTACCCACTAACTGTACAAAACATTTCTTGGCATTGAGGTTTTCCTGGTAGAAAAAAAGAACATGCCAGAAACCACTGGTGTTTGAAAAAGCTAAAGGCACTGTAATCTAGTTTCATGCCCAGCCAGCATAAGAAGCAGTCATCAGGATCGCTGGATGGAGAGGATAAAGACCACCAAAATCATGAGTTGGGTCCCAGCCCAGTCAGATGAATTTTTTATTGTTGTTGCTGTTGATTTCTAAGCATTTCTGTTCCTATTACCTTTGTGCTAGAGGCAACGCCACTGACCTATTTTGCACATCTTTCATCTTCTCACTCTTTTTTCAAGCATCTCCCCCAACCCCAATTTTTCTTCATCTGATTTGGTGGCAACATAAGATATACCAAATTACTAAATCTAAGAACCTAGGAATCAGTTTGATTTTTCCATTCCCCTCACATCCCTCTTGTAATCCACTAGGAATTGTTATGTCTCTGATTCCGAATTAAATCCTCTATTATCCACTCCTCTTCATCTTCACCGGTCTTATCAACAACGTATCATCTCTCAGGAAGACTAGAAAAGGTTCCTAACAGGTTCCCTGGTTTCCACATTAGCAGCCCTACAATAGTTTTCGACAGAGAGCCGGATTAATTTTTTTCAAAACATACAATTAATCTTTTCTCATCCCACATTGCAATGAGAGTAACATCTAAACGCTTTACTCAGCTATCAGCTTCAATATACTCTGGCCCCTGCCTTCCTCTCTCACATTATCTCCTACCGCTTTCTTCCCTTCTCAACATGCTCCAGATACAGCGGGTTCCCCCTGACCTTTAAAAACACACGTTCTTACCTGCCTCAGTGTTTTCACACTGGATTTTCCTGCTTAGAATGCTCTCTCCTGAGCTGGCTGATTTTCCTCATTCAGGCCTCAATTCAAATGCTATCTATTCCTGATTTCTTGATCTGTTAATAAAGCAGTCTCTCCTAAGATTCTTTCTAACATGTTATACCTCCCTCACATCACTGGCCACTAATTTTTTTATTGGATTGAAATACTCCATGGAAAGTTCAGGTTTTATCTATCTTGTTCATCCAACAATCTAGACAGATGTCTGGAACATTTCGTATAGAGCGGAATGATTTTGTTGTAACAAACTATGACAAACTATCTATTTGTGTTTCTGGCTCTGCATGTCCACAGTACTTCTATAATTCTTTCTTATGTATCAAATATACCATATCTGTCTGTACCTCTCCCCAGTCCCAGAGCAAGTTTTTTTGTTTTAAAGATTTTTTTTTTTTAAAATTGGGGAATTGGGGGAGGGGAACAGCATTGGGGAATCAAGGAAGGGGAACAGACAAGTTGCTGTCTTTTTTTGTTCTTCAGTCTAGTTGCGGAGTACGTTGCTTCAGTGGCCCATGTTGGTATCATCATTGCGCTCTTCCCAGATGAGGCAGATCGGTTGCCGGCCTCTGGATGGTCGCTCATCGTGGCTATCGGCAGCTCACGCTGGCTGCAGGCCACTCACTGTAGCCTATGGCAGCCCACTGCAGCAGGGGCTGCAGCCTACACCATCAATGGGGCTCGCACAGCCCAGCTCCAGGTAGAGCTGTTGTTAGCTGTAGAGGGCAGTGTCACTGGTCCTCATATGTTGGATCCAAACGGGGGCCGCTGGCATCCCAAGCCAGGTCTGAACCAGAGGGCCACTTGTCCAGCCCCAGAGCAAGGTTTTTAAGATCAGAAACTTCCTTTTTCACCAGAGCACCTAATAGGGATTTTGTACATGTAAACTCTTGGTAAACTGAACTGAAACAAGTAAAAATTTAGAATTTCAAAAATTATAATATTGGTTTTTCAGAGATAGAACAAAAAATTGAATCTGAAATGACTTTAAACAATGTTCTCAATCTTCACAATTCACCCAAGACATTCCATTATCTGGGTAAGGTTGACATAGGTGCATGGTCTCACCGGTTTTTGGGTGTTTTTTTTGACATGGTCTATTATTAATTCCTCAAACTGTTACATTCTATTATTTCTAAGATAATGCCTCTCTTCTACTGGAACTCACCCTGTACACCACACAGTTTATTTCTGAAAGACAGAATGATGCACACTTATAAAATGTCAGATTGGAAAAAGTAAGCTTGTCCCTCTAACTCCATGCAAAAGGACTGTATCTTCACAGCATCCAAGTCCCAACAACTTGACTGTCTCAAAATACCCCTTCCATTGCTTTGGCAAAATGTAAACCTGCTTCATTCACGTTCTGCAAGGATAAAACTTCATATAATCGCTGAGTAAGGGCTTTGTATTTGTTCTAGGTGGCCAACTTACACTTGAAAATAGAAAACCTCTTAATCCCAGAGAACAGCTTCTAACGTTTTCAGACAACACAAAAGACTAAAAAGAAGGTTTGGGGTTAAATTAGCACAATATTTCCCCTTCTTGGGAGACTATTTTCCTCAGGGAGTTTACTTACTATAGGTTAAGATTTAGGAACTGGGCCAAACGTTGTTCTATAGTTTTCTCTCTTTCCCCTGCAACATCTTTGAAGGCAAAAAGAATGACTGCTTGGCCCATACTCTGACCACCAAAGGTTTCATTTAGTCTACTGTCAAGAATACATGAGATTGCCTATATGTGCTACACCATGCTGATTAGGTAGGCCTTTAATATTTGTTCTTTTAGACATATTCATTCCTTTTTCTATCAAATAGCAGAGAGAAGCAAACTGGAAAGTGTATGAAAAGAACATCTCATTTATCAAATTAAAAAAAATGAGATGACAATGTTAAAAAATAGTACACTTCAAAATTTCCACTTCAAATTGGTTGTTACAAAATAGTCATGGGGATGTAAAGTAAAGCACAGGGAATATAGTCAATGATATGGTAATAACTATGCATAGTGCCAGGTGAGTACAAGACTAATCAGGGGGATCACTTCTTAATTATATAAACTTCTAATGACTATGTGTACACCTGAAGTTAATATAAAATAATATTGAATGTCAACTATAATTGAAAAAAATCTAAGAAAGGGGGAGGCGAAAAATTTTTTCTACTTCAGTGGCACCTGAACCTTTCTCAACCCTTGCCTTCACAACTCCACCTAACCCCTTTTACCCCAATGTCAATCCCTCTTCTCAGCTCTTTCATTCCTATTCCTTTCCAACCTTCATTTCTTGCTCTTTCGTTGAAACCTGATATAAACATGGAATACTCTCCCAGGAAACACACACACACACACACACACACACACACACACACACACACACACATCTTAACCAACAACAGTAAAGGACTCATAGATGTAAGTTTAAAATCTCCTATTCTAAGATTTCTTAGATTTCTGAAATTGTGGCATCCCCACCCCCATGGCTCTTCACCGCATAGAGCTTTCCTGTTGTTATGTGGTACTGAAATATTTTGCGGAGCAGCAGCTAAAATGAAATGCAACTTGAGAGGGAATAATCAGAGTTAAATTATGAAGGCAAGAGAGTCTTTGTCCAGTAGCCATTTTGAAATCATCACTTGCCTTTTCAAAGGCACCAAGATGGGAAAGAAGAGTGACAGGTAAAGGTCATCAGGCTCAGGAAACTGCCGAGACTAAATATCATACTGATGATTCCAGCCTGTTGTCTGGATATACTCTAACTCTTGTTAATAATGGCCGGCGAACACTTAATATCAGTAGAGAATGAGTGTACAGTGCTCCCATATTTCCATATAAATGGATATCACCAAAGTCCAAATATTCTATTCAGCAGTAATTGTCTGAAGGTACCAAAAATTTATGTTAATGTATCAGAAGTACTAGGATTTATTTTGACTCAAAATTAATAACAAGGGTCAACAACTACTCCTGAATAAGCAAATGGCAAGCAATGATTATTAATTAGTGAAGAACTTAGATTAAGCACAATTTTTCAACAGAGTTCTCAGGTTCAAGGATAATGAGATTACAGGAGCAGTTCAACTGCCCACCAAGGAAGTTGCTTTCTTTATTAAATCACAAAAGTTCCAAATTACATAGATACTTTATAAGATATTTAACAGATAGTAGTAAAATGTATTTCACTGTCACCCAAATGAAATCCTATTCCTGTCTATGAAAGGGTTAAACATTCAGACTTTGAAGTCAGAGGCCTGACTCTGCAGCCTGGCCCTGACCTCACGGACCCCAACCATCAACATCCCCTCTAACTTACTGTGACAAACAGTTTAGGCCCACACAAGATGAGTATCTTAGATATAAAACAAAATACATTGTTTAAAAGCACTGTTGTGGGGATTATAGAAATGGGAAATATCAAAATAAAAACATCTTTTTACTTTTTTATTTACAAAGTATTATTTAAACCAAAAATCTGACTGTTTGTTGTTGAAAACAGTGCCTGCCTTAGAAGGAATAATACCAATAAAGGAAAAGCAAAGCAAAAGGGAATTGAGATCATAGGATATTTGGGGGAGGGGGAGGGAATATTATGTATAGAGAAATAAAGAAAAGAATACAAGTGAGAGGAGAAAAAGAAAATAATTGCTTACACTTCAAAATGTAAGATCTGGGAAGACAGGGAAAAAAGAGGGAAAAACAGGATGGTAGAGAAAATGGGGTTGTATTTATTTTCTGTCTTCCCAAGTAACTTCACAAACCGTACAAATATGAGACAAGAAAGTGAGGTTCCCCTGACAAAAAGAAAGCAAAAGAGAACAGTATTATCACCTCAAATGTTGAGATTATTGATTTGATTGACCTTCTATAATTCAAGAATTCTATATAATATTTAAAAAACAAAACAAAACAAAACAAAAAAACACACTTGAGACATTTTGAAAGTCTCTTGAGCCTGCATTAATTTAAGATAGCTCTCATGGAATTAGTGGTTCCCAATCCTAGAGCACAGTATAATACTGAATCATATCATTGTGCTCTAGCTATTCTACCTCCAATACTGCAATCCAGCTGTGATTTAAAAAAATAAAAATAATAACCATAACACACCTGGTCGATTATAAAGTGCCTTATTCACTAATGGTAAGGAAAAAAAAGGGCATGCAAATAGTTTTCTGAAGGTTGGTATACAATTAATTCAACTTCCTCTTAGCAAAAACAATCACCCCAGGATATGCCTCCAACAAACCGTTCTTTTTAGAAAGAACCAGAAAAGCTGCATGATGCAAGTGACCTCCATTCCAGCAGCGCTCTCGCTGCCCTGAGAGCAACTGAGCATTGCACTTTAATGTTTTCATAAATGCTAACTTAATGCTCAATGGGAGAACACAAACACTGAGAAACTGCAGAATTTCAGTTCTCACACTAACTTTCTAAAGCTTTCCTCTGGAGTGTACTGTAGCAGCTAAAATAGAAAAGTGTTTCAGCCAAACAAGTAACAGTGGGAACTCGGACCAACAACCAAGCACAGGTGTTTCCCCACCTCCCCCCAAGGGAAGATTGTCTTCCTTTCATGGAAAGGAAAAAGGAATTTTCAATAATTTCAGAATTTTGACTTTCAGATCTTTCAATTCACTAGACAGATGCATTTTAAAAATTTCAGTAATATTTGTAAGATAAATAGAAACAGCTTAAGCACACAGACTAGAATCAAATTGCTCACTTTGAGAATAACCAGAAGCAAAGATATGTAGCCAACACTTTTTTTTCCTTCTAACTATAGTATCTGAAGTATCTCCCTAGTAACTGTTTATACAACTTAAAAAAAAAAAGTGATTGCTTTTAAATAATCCTACAAGCAGTGACTAAACTCTGCAAGTGCCATAACGGGCAGTGATTACTCCAATCATGATGATATACATTCATTAGATGCAAGACGAGTATCCTGATTGAAGCAATCAAGTGGATGTCCAGAAAGAGATAACACTGTTCATTCCATCTGGTACTCAAAATCCTCTCAAGCTGGTCCATATAAACCTGCAAGGCTTATTAGCCATGAATCACCAGCATGAACTCATAGTTCACAATTCACAGTGACAAGATGTGCATTTTTGCCTTGTTTGACCCTTCCTTTTTGCTTAAAAGAGGTGTATTCTCTTTTTCTCCCCTGTGGAGCTCAATTCCCAGTTTCTCTATGAATTCCTATGACTGATCATATGATTTTATAGGTAATTCACACATTTTACATTCCCTACCTTGTTGTGTTATAATGTATAGAACTTTCCAAACTCAATAGTAAACTTCTTAAGGGCTGCTGCGTCTGCTTATGCCTTTCCACATAGTGATCTATTATACATTTAGCAGATATCACATTAATGCCAATAATGATGGAGGTTAACTGGAATATATTAATAATAGAACTATTTAAAACAGTAAAAATAATCTTATTTAATTCATCCAAACTTCCAGTGAGAAAGATACTGAATATATAAAATGTTAACATACAGAAGAACGTGAGGTTTAGAAACATTGAATAACTTGCTCAGAACTCAATTCAAATCTAATACTACAACAAGTTTCTTTAGCTTGTATATTATACTGTCTATCAAAGTAGACAAGAAGTTTAGTTTATAAAGAAATAATATAATGGGCCAGCCAAGAGGCTCAGTTGGTTAAAAGTTGGCTTGGGAGCTCGAGCTCTGAGCAGCAGGGCCACCAGTTCGGTTCCCACGTTGACCAGTGACGCTGCACCCACTATAGCTAAGATGGTGAACAACAGCTCAACCTGTAGCTGGACTGCTGTGAGTTACCGGTGACAGCATAGCTGCAGACCCTGCTGCAGTGGGCTGCTGGGAGTGGCCCGCAGCAGGCAAGAGCTGCCATGAGCCACAGTAAGTGACCGTCCAATGGCCAGCGACAGACTGCCTCAACCAGGAAGAGCAAAATGATCATAATACCAACATGGGCCAGTGAAACAACATCCTTCACAACTAGACTGAAGAACCAAAGGGCAGCAACTTGTCTGTTCCCCTTCCCCGATTCCCCAATGCTGTACCAATTCCCACAATAAAATCTTTAATATATAAATTTTACATTGTTTTTTGTTTTTTTTGTTTTTGAGGGCAGTGTCACTGGCCCTCATATGTGGGACCCGAACCGGGGCCGCTGGCTTCCCAGGCCAGCGCTTAACCACCACGCCACTCGGCTGGCAATATATAAATTTTAAATATTTTTAAAATTGCGTGGAAACCTAGTGAGTATGAATTTAAAATGTTCTAACAAATACCACTTCAATCTTTTTCCTTCATGAGTCTTTTCCCACACATACAAACTATCATACAAATGTTCAAAACATCAACAAATACATGTCAAAACAAAACTGTGGTGGGCCGGCCGAGTGGCACGGTGGTTAAGCGCTGGCTTGGGAAGCCAGCGGCCCAGGTTCAGATCCCACATATGAGGGCCAGTGACACTGCCCTCAAAAAAAAACACAAAAAAACTGTGGTAATCTCTTTAATAGAGAGATCGGCTATGAGATTACATAATGGGAAGATATCTCATCCCTTCTTTTTTTCTGAGAAAGGGAGGTTAGAGCTATAACCTAAAGAAAGATTTATAGCTGAAGGTCTTTTAAGGTAGTAGAACCCACTTGTGCAAATAACCTGAAGGCAGAGAAGGTTATAATGCACAAGAGTTACTGAAAGTTTGGCTGGGCAAGAAAAAATGGGGGAGATGAGGAGGGACATGCCGAAAGTAAACAGACCAAGAAGGCCTCTAGGCAATGAAAAGGAGATTTGCCTTAATCTTAACTATTATAGAAAGACATAGAAATGATTTAAGTTGGGGGAGGCAGAGGTTGCTGTCTTAAATCAGATTGATATTTGGAAAATCACTATGGCTACAGTGCAGAGAATGCATGGGAAATGGGACAGCAAGCAGAATAGATAAGGGAGACTAGGTAGGAAATACCTTTAGCATTCCAGTAGAGAAAAATTGTATTTAATTATGGTAGTTAACTAGATGATGGAGATGATGGGAAGAAAGGAGGTAAAAATCAGCAAGAATTGTTGCATGAGATATAAAAGTGAAGAGACAAGTGTCCAAAGGTACAACTGTATTCCTCGTTCATATACCCAAATAGAGAGTGGTACCATTCCCCAAGTCTTGGCACTAGACAAAGTACAATTTGGAGGAAAAGATCAGTTCAGGTTCTTTATTGTAAACAGTAGTATCTATTGTATTGTTGTCAACAAAAAGAAACATATTAAAGGATATTACAAAGCCCCAACAATGACCAAAACATACCCCAGGCCCACTCCAGAGGTGACGACCTGCTCAGCACAGGCGACACTGCTCCCAACACCCATGGTAAGTCCTATACTTTGCTGCCCCTCGATGTCTATGCTTCCACTCTCTGCAGGAGAAAATCCTCGTGATGCCTCCTTTCTGCAGTTAATACCTTCATAATTAAAGTTCCTTGAGCTGGTCTGAGTGGTGGGGATTTGGTGATCTGTCAGTATCCTACCTATGAGGATGGCTAAAAGGTGTTTGACTTCTTTCTGAGGTCATGAGAACTCATAAGGCAAGACATTCACCAAATATAGGAAAGGCTGCCAAAGAGAATAATAAATATCATCTAAGGAAGTAGGAGCATTAATTTTGTTGAAACATACCAGAGAAGATGTCAAGTAGGCAACTAGATATATGATTCTGTATCTTAGCAGAAAGATCTTGGCTATAAACAAACATTTGTGAAACATTTGTGAATCATCTGCACATATATTTACACATGTAAATTCCATACTGCTACTACAGTGTTTTTGACTTTTTGTAAACTTTTCAAAAAAATCATAAATATTTTATAAACATAACATGACAGTAAATTTAATCAAATTAATGTCACACCATATATGTATTACCATGGAACACAGAATGCCACAATCTGGTTACAAACCTTTTTATCACTAGTAGTGAATAGAAGCTCTACAGAATAAGAAATTCATTCTAAACACCTAAGTTATATGGCCACCTCTGACACCTATGAATGTTCTTATGATTTTGTACCAAAATGTTATTTCAATAGAGATTAACAATTTAGCTGATTTCCAAACCCCACATCAAACTCTGTCTGCAACTAGATTAAAGCCACTTAATCTTGCATTCACAAGTACACGTACCTAGTTTGAGTATCTTGAGTATATTCACCTCTTGACCCTCACTAAACATATCCTTGAAACTGAACAACCATCCCCTGTTTTTTTTAAAACAAAATCAAAACTCCCTGTTGAGTGTGTTATAGATTATACTGACCATTATTCAATTTAAAAGACAATGTATTTTAAGGAAGAAAAGCCTGCCAACACACTAAAACAGACATATATTTATTTGGAGAGGAAAAATTGGAACTAATTGTGATTGAAACCCCATCCTCTCCATGGTGGTTTTGCCCTAAAATTTCTCCCTGAAGCCCAGAAAAGTGCCTCAATATCGTTCTACATGTAAAAATGAAAATAAATAAATAAATAAATATGACTCAAACAAGTCCATGGTGATAAATAAGCTGCAAGGACATTGGCTGCATGAAGAAATTCACACTGATGTCAACACCAGGATTCCTGGAAGTACTTGGGGCTAAGAACCTCCTTATAAGGTCTTGTTAGGGGCACTAGAGTCATGCCAAAGGGCCTCTGATTCATCTTCCCTTTTTTTTTTAATTTAATAACTTAATTAGTTTTTGCCATCTTAACCAGAAGGCCTCCCTGACTCTTCTTTGACAAGCAGAAATGGTCTCATGATTAAGTTCTTTAGGGTAGTAATGGAAAGAGTGGTTTCACCCACCTTTCTAGTTGCCCAGGATAATATCTGGGATAAAATGCAAAGGTCAAAATTACTACTATTAACTCTCCAATAAAAACAAAAACAGACAAGGAGGGTGGTGGTGGGAGAGTTGCAGGCTGCTAAGGAGTTGAGTAAAAGATACAGAAGCCCGAAGAATCTAAATCTTATACAAACTTAATAATTTGTTCAGGTGGCCTACAAGAAGGATAAGATTTCTCCAGTGGCTAGAATTTCCTTCTAAAGTAAGTCATTTTGTCTAAGTATAAATTATTTCTTGGTTCTCTATCAGGTAAAGAAAACTAACTAAGAGTTCAAAGGTCTGAAATGTCAGAGTAAAGCCATATGGCTCATAACATAAACATGGCAACCAGATAAGGTTCCCAGATTTCCTCTGTTAATGAGCATTAGTTTAGGCACCAGTCTCAGTATGCACATTTTCCTAAGGAATCCTCTCATTCTAGCGGACCCTACAACAGGGTACATTATTACTTTTACTCTACAACCTCCAAATGTGCAAGAAAGCATGCTCTGTTAAATCCCTACGGCCATAAAACACTTTTAAGATTCAACTCCTGATTCAATGTTTCTCAAACATGAGTAAAATACCAATCTTTAAAAGGGAAAACTTTTTCATAGGCCTCAGTGTTAACTTAAAATATATACAGATAAATCTGAGAATTACAAAAGTTTACTCATACAAATAAATGTAAAACTCAGTACAATTAAATAGTTATTTAACATAATATATTACTTTTGGCAGACTCAACATTGCACATGTTACATGTAATAGTGACAAATATATACATATTTATTTTATATACTACATTTCACTTTTGAGCTTGTTTCTTTGTATTTTGATCACATTTCAACATCATTTCAATCAATGTTATTATAATCTTTATTTTTCTTTGATAGAGATTTTTAGTTACCGATTTATACTTTTAGTGACTGGAACAATAAATTTAATAATGCATTTCAAAATACAAAACAAAGAAAAGTTTAAATCTACTTACTAAAAAGTATTCTCTAAACATTTACTATATTTTCTGTTAATAAGCTTTTTCAAACTTATATGTACAAATTCAGGATGCACAAAATATGTGGTAAAAATAGTACTATATCATATAATTAAAAGTCACAATTTGTGGCCTCACAGCAGCCTTACTGTCTGCCTCCCTGCATCTGTCCATAACAGCAGATCCTCACAGGGACAGGATTTTCACTATGCTTATGGCAAAACCGCATGAGACCCCAAGAGAGAGGGCGGGATAGCCAATGACGGGTAAGACCCTAAATGCGTGCACCAGGGCAACCCAAGCCAGGCGTCATCCAAGGGGTACCCTGGGAGGAATCATGGAGGTGAAGCATAAGGGGCATAAAGGCCTGTGACCCTTTACCTGCAGAGCTAACAGCCTGCCTGAGAAGAGAAATCTTCCCAAACCATAACATCAGTCCTCCTTGCATTCTTGCCTTTAAGTGTCATAGTGAATCATTAACTGTTCCCCTAGGAGGCATTGTTGTATTGGTCATGAGTCTTTCAGCTGAGGGGGTCTGTGGAACATAGGATGATTTGGCAAAATTCTTGGGGTGACGTATGCGAATTACAGACGTCGGAAAGAACAAAGCTCCTTCCCTGTGTGTACTCAATAAAAGCTGCAGTGATGGAGTCAGTAGAATTGTAATAGATATGTTTGATATCGGGTATAGGGGGGCAGAAGAGGAGGGCAGGGTCATCATTTTGTAAGGGGTGAAAAAAATAACTATAGCATTGTTTTGTACATCTGTAACTAATAATAATAATAATAATAATAATAATAATAATAATAATAAAAGAGAATAAATAAATAAATAATAAATAATAAATAAATAAAAGCCACAGTCTGACCAGATTCTGGGCTCTTTGTCCTTAAGACACTGAGTCCCCTGGCTCTCATTGCTTTTAAACTACACTTTGTCTCTTGCTCTTTATTTCTGTTTCTGAGTCCCCGCCGGTCCTCTCGAGGAAGCCAGACCCAGCCGCACAGGACGTGACAACAATTGACAAGTTTCTCAGGCTTATGGCATGTATTATCTGCCACAGAGTAACTAAATTTTCCCATCATTTTTCTTTATGGGAATTATTGTTAAACTCTTATTGTACCCTAAACTATGATGGAATTTGTACTTTCCCGTAGCAAAGATGTAAATATAACATCAACACAAATGCAAATAAAGCCTCTTAATTACTTTTCAATCATCCAGAACATCATAATTATAAGATGTGTAGGCATATATGAGTTTTAGACTCATAAAAATAAAAACATACAATTTTTAAAACTTTCATAGAACTCAGAGAATATGCTTGTGAATTATAATTTGAGAAGCATGGCCCTACCTTACTTAATAAACTCAGCATCAAAGGACATCCACCATTTATAATATAGATAACTAAAGGATAAGAAGGAAAAAAAAAGCACACACACTGAAATAAAACTATATCTAAATAGCACAAATTCATTTTCTTGGGGGAATGTGCAAACTTTAACTTTTCTGAAGAAAAACATTTTTTAAAAAGATACTCAATGGCGTTCACCTCCTTAAAACAATAAACACTGCTTTATATGTTCTATGCCCTCTACGCTGCCCCCAAGCTTTAGAATTTAATACTAGAAAAGGATTTGTTCTCTCTTAGCAGTCAAGAAAACAGTAAGTAACTAATTATGTGTTTCCTTTCAAAGTTGGTGCCAGGAAGCTTGCATCTTAATTTGAGGCTCATCTATGACAGCAGTATAGGCCTCAGTGGCTGCAAAATTTAGGTTTATTTTCTGTGAACTAGATTTTATAATCATATTTGCATTATTATTTATCAGGAGTCCTTTTTCCTTGTTTATCATTGTCATTTGGGTAACTATCCTAGACGTAAGAAACCTCAAATATTTTGTGTAACAATGAAAGGTATAAGAAAGTATATAAATTAAATAATGAGTGATTAGTAAATGAGGACAGCCCCACTTGTACTATGGTAAAACTTCTACTAATAAATGCCCTTAGAATAAAAAAATTAAATAGAAACTTAGCTGTTAAATGCTTTATCTAAAATCATTCCATAAATTATGTGAAACAGAATTGTTTGCATTTTTTAGCTGCTTGAAAAAATATGCAAGGTCAAAGTTGTTATTTCTCCCAAGTCCACTTGAAATAAACAGGACAAATCTTAAGTAAGAAACATCTGCCATTTTGTCTGTTTTCCTAAGCATATAGTTAAGACAATGAACTCTGGAGTCGGATCAAACTTAATTCAAATCCTGGTTCTATCACATAAAAAGTGAGTGGTTGCAATCTCACAAAATTCTGTGGGTTTAGGGACCCGAGACATCATTCCATTTGCTATATGTTTTATGGATTAAAAATGTGAAAGACATTGAATTTAAGTGACATATATAAATGGAAAATATTTTAAATATTCAAGGAAACAAAGGGAAACAGAAAGATGAAAACTGAGAGGTATCCTTTCATTTTTGCCTAAGAGTGAGTAATCCTGTCATTTATTTATTTTCTTTTATTTTCTTTTTTTATTTTTTTTTAAGCTGAGCCATCCTGCCACCTGTTGGCAGCTCAACGGCAACTCAGCTCAGGCTGGCCTCGAACCGCTGTTGCTCAGAGCTCAGCTTGCACTCTTGAGCGAGCTCTTAACCAACTGAGCCATTCGGCCGGCCAATTATTTATTTTCTTTTAGCTGAGCCACCCTGCCACCTGTTGGCAGCTCAGCAGCAGCTCAGCTCGGGCTGGGTATCGAACTGCTGTTGCTTAGAACTCAGCTCGTGCTCTTGAGCAAGCTCTTAACCAACTAAGCCACTCGACCGGCCCTGTAATCCTGTCATTTAAAAAGTTAAAAATTTCAGCAGATTTTATATCTTATACCACTACAATAAAACTTCAATTAATTAATTTCCTGAGTATTATGATTTCATTAATAAGTCTGCTGTAAAGCTCCAATCCAAAACATTTCATAAATTCTACGAAATAGAATTATTTTCCTCTTCAACTACCTGACAAATTAACCCCATACAGATTCTATTTCTCTTAATAAATAGATATTGAGAAAGATATAACACTTATATAAAGCTTATAACTATTCCCAACAATATGGATGGGATCAGACAAACCCAGTTTCATACATGGTAAGTGTGTAATCTTGAACACATTATTTCCCCTTCCTAAAACACAGATCCTTCATGTATCAAACAAGGATAATACAGCCTGCCTCATAGGATTGGAATGAAGAAAATATTGGGGAACATCGGCAAAGCACTCAGCATGAGGCTTCATACACAGTAAATCTAGAACTGATAATCTCATGCTTGCTATCCCTATAATAATAGAAGAGGAATGAAAAATATATTAATTATGTGCAACAAAATTCTGACATTAAGTGATGATACTTTGACTCTTGAGCACACTAAAAACTGTAAATAAGTTTCCTAACTAATGACTATTACAATGTTATCTCACTAGAAACCATAATAAAAATTAATATTTTAATCTTTGGTCTAAGACTGTGAAAGAAATCTTAATGGTTCACCAGCAAGCTTGGTGGGAGAGTGGGAACAATGGGAAGAGGTGAGAAGAGGGACCCTTTAAATCAAGGAGGCTTGTCTATTGACTCAGAGGGAAGCCTGCTTTGGTCCCCTCAAAACAATGAGTGTATCATCAAAGGACCATGTATATCTTTTCCCTTTTAAAATGGTACCACAAAAATGTTGCTAATTCAAGCCACTGAAAGATGGACTATATTCATTACAAAGCCAATATCTGCTATTCTGAGGTATCCCTAAACTTATACATACTGGAGCTAAATCTACAGTGCAAAAAGGTCAGTATAATATATTGAGATTATTTTTCATTTGTTTCTATGTTTTTAAGAAACACAAAAGTCAACCCTGTATCAGAGATCTTTAAATTTTTCAAATAATCCGTGAAAGCCCACATGTGAATATGTATGTGAGAAAGAGAGAACAGCAGGTGCATACAAAGGTAAAGCGATCTCCTATCTCAGATGCTTTGTAAGCTTAATTACTATTCTAATCCTCATATAGAATACAGTTAAAATGTATATATACTAATATTAAACATTACAAATTCAACGAGGGAATTTCATTATCTGGAAATAAACTCTTTAAGAAATCTAAGTTTCCTACATTTTATGTACTTAATACCACTTTAATCTCCACATTGTAATCAAAATTGAAAAGTACAGCCCAGTATCAAAAGGTAATATACATGAGTTAACTATTTTCATTTTTGCTCAAAATTTTTATTCTAAGTTCCTGAAAGCCTGTTTTGTCAGATATGGAGTATCCACAGGAATTAGATTATGTCAATAACCAAAAGATTATGACAAAAAAATATGACATAGCTCAATATAAGCCATCTATTGTAGATTTTACACAAATCACAGATGCTTTGTTTAAAAAGCTGTGGAAAATAATATTCAAAATTCACTACAGCATTATTAGTATGGAAACATCAAATAAAACTACATTTCCAAAATCTATTTATTTACATAACTTGCAAATACACTTTAAATTAACTCATTATATTTTAAAAATGTAATATTAACTAATACATTTGAATAAACAAAGCTCCAAATTGTAAAACTGCCAAAAATGCGTTATTTCAGATAAAGTTTGAACTCAATATCTACCATCTCTCCAGGTCAATAAAAAAAAATATCTTCCATTAACAAATAATGTATGTTAATTATATTAACATGCAACGGTCTCCCAAATCTTTAAAATATGACTGCAATTAAGACCTGTTTATTGTATTTTATTCACAGTGCATATTAAAGCCATACAATTTATAAAATAAATACTTCTATGAGAATTAAAATCCAAATACCCCTTTGTAAGTTGAAAAAGTCCAGTTTATTTTAACAAAATATACGATCAATTTTTATTTTTCCCTACTTCCATTATTTGAGCTATTTTACTAGAAATATAATCCAAACAGTTAAATTGAAGTGAATTACTTTTCAGTTGGTTATTATTTTTAGCTATGCCTTTAATAAGTTAGGTATGAAAACTTGGAAGCTCTGTAACAATTTGTTTAACTTCTAAATTGGAGGTGGAGCAAATCAAACATCCTGTTGAACACTGATAAGAAAAATAATCACTAATTTGGCTACTGATGAATAAAAATATGTGGGAACCACAGCACAGGAATGACTGTGTCCTTAAATAAGAAAGTAAATGAAAACCCACCTATCGAGGAAAGCTAGTAATTGCTTTGGTTTTTGCAAACAGAGATTTCCATACCATACCCACCCTCCCTTATACTACACAAGAAGGCAATTATAAGTAAAGAAAGAAGTGAAGGCAAATAAGGAATCATGAAAAGAGTTATGAATAAGGCACAACAGAAAATTCGCATCTGAGTCCCAAAGGCATCAAGTGTGAGATACAGAAA
Source organism: Aselliscus stoliczkanus (assembly GCA_033961575.1). Classification (NCBI taxonomy): domain Eukaryota; kingdom Metazoa; phylum Chordata; class Mammalia; order Chiroptera; family Hipposideridae; genus Aselliscus; species Aselliscus stoliczkanus. The sequence continues at coordinate 127,114,696 of CM066733.1, forward strand.
AAGGAACAAAAATTCCCAGCCAGCCAAGGGGAATGGGAAGTACTATAGCAAACCTAAAATCATGTGATGTTACTATATTCCTCACACATCTTAGGCTTATTCTCTTAAGCAAATGTAAGCAGGAAATAAAATGCAGAAATAAATTTGTGTATAAATATTCCCCAGTAGATTCTTTTTAAGAATTAAATTCCTCAGATACTGGTTTATAATTGAATATACAACTGCAGATAAATGAGCGACTTTTCTCAACAAGAAATTATATAAATTAATTCTAGCTTTATGCTTTCATGATCTCTGCCTTATATTTTTATTGTATTAAAAATAGATAGAAGATTGGAGATAGATAGATAGATGATAGAGATAGATAGATAGATAGATAGATAGATAGATAGATAGATAGATAGATAGATAGATAGATAAAATGAAATGTGAGGTGAGTTGTCAACTGGGACAATCCTGGTAAAGAGCTTCTGCTGTTTTACTGCCTTAGTTAACATCAAATGAACACGTTTCAGAACCTGACACTAAGAGGCAAAGAAAGATAATATAACTTTATTCATAGTACTCAACAAAAATCAATGCATATCATAGACTTTATTTGCAAAGCACATGAAAATGTTTGATAAAAATAAGTGCTGTTGAGTAGATGGGGACATTATAATCTGTTTTGTTTTACTTGAGTTATTAATAAAATTTTAGGTATGTGAAATCTAACACCATTGGGGTTTTGGCTATGTTTTGTGAAAACTTGAGTAGTGATTGTAGGAGACAAGGCCTAAGGGTCAGGTGACCATATAAGTCTTCCTCTAAACCAGAACACAGAGTGAAATGGGGCACTATCACTGATTACACCCAGGTAACAGGTATAACCCAGGACCATCCCAGGAAAATCAGGACATGTGGGCAATCTACCTCACAATTTCTGAACAAGAGTAGCGTTTTCATTGTGGTCAGTATTGAGAGAAAACCATGTACCAACTCCATGTAGATGCACCTATCCATACATCCACTTGATGGGGATGGCAGAAAGGAAGAAATAAAAACTCTAGGCAACAGGAGAGAAGCCAGAAATAACAAGCTACAAGGAGGAGTTAGATGATCAAAGACACTAAATTTTTACAGTGTACCTACGGAGTGGCTCACAGCCAAGACAGGAGGCCTCAAGGTACCAATCAGGGTCAGACATAAAAAATGTTCTTTAACTTCAAAGCCTTCAGTTTGTTGTAAAAAGCAAGACAGCAGATATTGTATGTGTTGGAGATGCAGACAGAGGAGAATGGAGAGGAAACTAACTTTTGTTAAAATTCAAGTACAAATACACTTACCAACAGTAGCAAAAGGACATTAAAAAAAAGAAGATAGACACACAGAGAAGGTATCAACTGATTAAGCTAACTGATAACCTGATCAAGGTTTTCTAACTGATAAATGAGAGGTGCAGTATGTACACAGAAATGTTTAGTTTGGCCTACACAGAGTTTTATAAACATTTAAGCCAATATTTTTAAAGAAAACTGTAACATTAAAAAAAACATCAAAATTTCTAGATTCTCTAGAATAACTGAAAATAATAGAAACACTGGGTCTACATTTCTGTGTGGCTGTGGGGTGGGAATATCTTTTAATATTTAAACTGTAAATGAAAAAAAAAAAGATTACTAAACCAGCTCTTAATAGTTATTAGCCTAGCAGATATCTGAATTTGCAAACCACATTCACTCTTTTGAAGCCAGGAAGCTAGACTTTTATCTCTAGTTTAATGTGGTACTCTTTTGCCCCTAACTCTCTAACCTAGAAATTAAAAAAAAAAGTTTTTGTAAATCATTTCAGACCAAAAAGATGGTTTCAGCCTTGTCTACTTCTTCAATTTTAAGCACCTCTGTATACAAGTATGTGTTGATGCCTTACTAGGTGTTAATCATGCTAGTGAGGCAAATCCTGAAATTAGCTAAGAATCTAAAAGAGACTTTGGTTGAAAAATGACTCATCCAGTCTTGGAGTTGTAAATTCTACCACATCCTACTTGTTGAAGTCCAAGAGGCTGAAAAGCAAGGAATTTGATAGAGAGTGAGGAATCTCTGCACTTCAAAGAAATAAAAGGTAGCATCATTGTGTCAAAATGAGTGGTAACTTTATGTAGATAACAAACAAAAACACCTGCAAATCCAAAAACAACAGTAGTCCTATTTTATATAGGCACAGGAATTGGTGTGTTTTATGTGATAGAAAACAAAGTGTAAATTTAAACACATGTTCAGACAGGTAGGGTAGAAACAAAGCATCACTTTAATTCCTTAAAGATCTGAAAGAACATTTAACTGTAAAGAACATGGGAAGTTAAACTTCAAAAATAAAATGCATCTCTGAGGATAGATCATCAGCTTCTCACATAATTTTCACAAGACAAATTGATTAAATGAGAACTCCTGATTTTCATTTTCTCACCAAGTTCTTAAAAAGAAAAAAATGTACCCCAGAGTTTAAAATTTCCCTTCCCTAAATTAGAATTTACCAACCTGAATTCCCAAAACCCTACGGGTAATAAGGGCTTTCAAACATTTAGTTCACTGAGAATTTTTGTAAAACTGATATCATGCAATAAAACTTACACAAAACAAGTAAACCTAAACTGTTAAGGGGTCTCCTTACAATGCGCTCCGACCTGACACTGTATCCTGGGTTTGGAGAAATGGAGTCAAGAGTGGGTTGGATATAAAAAGAAGGAATAAGGTGGTGCTCTAGAGTCTGGATCACCCACTTCGATTTAAAGCAGAGTAGCTCAACTTTAATCAGTTTTACATTTTGGTATTGAGCCTGCAGGTTAGTATATAATCATATGCAACATTCTGCTAAGAGAAACCATCCATTACACACAAACACTAAAACATCTTTTAATGGATTAGAAGAAAGTCCAATATGAATAGTAAAAATAACTAAATAAAGAGATACATAGAAGACAGATATATAAATACTTTCACACATTCAAAAATAAATAAATAAAATATCTTGTAATAGAAAACACTTCTGTAAAGTATTAAATGCTTCAGTTGCATTGTCCTACAGCAGTCAGAGGGGTCTCTGTGAATTGCAGATTAATTGGGGTCTCTTATGGCTCTAGTATAAAGATCAGGTGTTTTGACATCAATATTTGATATCTTTATGATCCTGCTGCCTCTTATCTTTGCATATCCTCACTGCCTTTCTTGCACTCTATGCTTCAGCCATGCTGAAATTCTCTTCTTTCCCCTCAAGTGCCATGATGTCTCCTACCTCCAAGTCTTTGCAAATCCTCTCCCTGGGAGATCACCCTCCTACCCATTACTAACCAGCTAGCTCCTATTCCTGTGTGAATATCCCAATTTAGACATCATTCTGAAAGGCTGTGTACTACTTCCACAGCATCCTGTACACCCACAACAAAGCACATATCCCATTTCATAATGGCTACTATCCTTTCATTGCCCAGTAGTGTGGGCTGTAAAAATGAACATGCAAATTACAACAGTGCAAATAAGCCTGTATAACCACTGAGAAAATTGGTGATTGTTCATTGTCCTTTAAACATTTTTGTTAAAGCTCTAAAAATCCCTCTTATTTTCAATCATGCATTTATAGGGAAATTTAAAAATAGTGAAAATAATAAATATTTAGTACACTAAAATACAAAACATGAGAAATGCTGAGAAAACTTATCAATATAAAGGATGCTCAAAACTCAACACTTAAAAACAGTATAATAAGAAAATGGGCAAAAGACATAAATGGGCACCTCACTGAAGCCAGTTCACAGATGGCAAATAAGCACATGAATATTCATTATTATTAATCACTAGAGAAATTCACATTAAAACAACGAGATCACTAAACAACTATCAAAATGGATAAATTAAAAAAAAATACTGTTAATACCCAATACTGGAGAAGATGCAGAGAAAATGAATGACACATACACTGCTGGTTGGAAGGTAAATCACTGAGCCACTTTATAAAAAGATGGACAAATTTTTTTTTAATTTTTTTTTTTTTTTTGAGGGCAGTGTCACTGGCCCTCATATGTGGGACCTGAACCAGGGCTTCCCAAGCCAGCACTTAACCACCGCACCACTCGGCCGGCCCAAGATGGACAAATTTTAATTCACAGCAATTGCACTTGGGCAGTTATCCAAAAAAAAATGTAAAATTATGCTCAGATAAAAACATGTAGACAAGCGTTCATGATAGCTTTATTTTTAAGAACCAAAAAGCAAACAACTAAAATGTCCTTTGATAAGAGAATGGTTAAAGGAACAGTGATCCATAAAAATACAGTGAATGTTTAAATTTAATAAATATCACAGTAACACAAATTGCCATTACTCCACCTCAAAATACTCCCTGTTGCTTCAAACACACTTATCCCATGGTTCTTGCGACTTTCTAAAGCAGTTCTGGAAGTCCTCCTTCCTGAGTGTCTTTAGCTGCAGTCATGGCTATCTCAATGTCCTCAATTGATTCAAAACATTTACTTTTCATGGTCATTTGGACTTTGGGAAGGAGCCCGAAGTCACCCAGTGCCAGATCATGGACACTACAGCATCACCATAAACTAATTTTAACAATCCGTGGGTTTCTTTAGCAGTTTTTTGCAGTTTGAAACAAAATTTCATGTGTTGTTCGTGATCCATGATGTACGGCACACTTTAAAACACACTTTCTCTCAACCATAGCTCATACCCAGCTGACTGCCCTGAACAAGTTGAAACTTGTCACAAATGTTACTCAAGTTTGACATGCTGCTTCCCATGTTGATGACCCTTTCCACTGGATGGCACTCAGCAGGAGCATTCACCGTATTTTCATATCACTCCTCATACATACTATGAAATACTACTCAGCAATAAAAAGAAAAAACTACAGATACACTCAACAACTTGCATGGATCTTCAAGGGAATTATGTAGAGTGAAAAAATTCACAAAAAGTACCAACTATATATACACAATGCACACACAGATATTCCACTTAAACAACATTCTTGAAATGACAGACTTACTGAGAAAGAGAAACAATAAGTGGTCTCAATGGTAACATGGACAGGAGATGTAACTGCAGAATAGTAGACTGAGGGATCCAGGAGGTGACAAAATTGTTCAATATCTCGGCCATGGTGGTGGTTACATGAATTTACATATAAGATACAACTGCATGGAACTTAATATATATATATATAACATGCACATGTACAAACACATACACACACAGAAGTTCATGTAAAACTACTGATGTCTGAATAAAGTTAAGTTGTATCAATATCAATTTCCAGGTTGTGGTATTGTACTAGTTATGCAAAATGTAAGTGTATCATTAGCATAAACTGGATTAAAAGTGTAAACAAGAGCTCTGTGTATTATTTCTTAAAATTGCAACTATATGAAAAATTAAAATTAAAAATTTAAATTGAATTAAAAATTATCAAAAGTAGTTTGAACAGTGCTTGCCTTGTTCTTTCCTTCATAAAACTTATGATATAAAGCTAGCATGTATTTTATGCCTCTGCAAATGTTCATATCCCTTTCTGAATCGGCATTTGCTTTCAACACTTTATCCTTTGCACTTTCAATGTCATGAAATAACTACAAGAATTCTTTGAATGTGACTGTTTTGCCAATGGCACTTCTTCTGGGACATTTTTTTTTTCCTTTTTGTCCAACCACTTTCCTCAATTATGCTGGTAAGTCACTATCTGTACATTTCTCTGGCTGCATAGCTAGAGGCTCTTGAAAAGCAGGAAGGTCAACATTCTGATGGTCAGAAATTTCTTCTATCGCTCTACTTAGGTCTGATTCAAATTTTACTTCCAGTGTTATCACTTTTGTTTCTTCACTGCACTTTCACCTTTGTCCACGGATCCTCTTCAAATTATCCATTTTGTATAAAATGTCATGTAGGTTTACCACAGGGAGACAAGGAGGCAACACAACTACACACTTGCTGTCTGCTGAAACTGAATGAGACAGAAGCAGGAACCATTCACCACCAGACTTTGAAAGAAGTGATGTGGCTGGTCAATGATCATTATGCACATCTATTATGTAGGTCATGAAATGTGGGCTGAAGCCCCAGCAGTAAAGCCTGTGCTTTATGCAACTACTCACAGTAACCGACCACCGTAACTGAAATTTCAACTGTGTTGCTGCGGGACTGGTAAACTGTGACATAAATGAAGGCCGCTTGTATTTGTTCCATATACTGACTAGTGTATGATCATATATTCCTAAGGGATCATATACTAGTGCATGTCAGCATTCTTGCCAAAAAAATCCCATTTCTTATTCTTTATTGCCTCCTTATATAAATATCTGACGAGACTTTGATGAGTGCTCCCAATATACGTGAGCTCTCATAACTAATATAAAACCATAAGCCTAAAAAGAAACCACACACACAGTCCTACTGGTATTGATAACCATGTTAACACTGAGCCCTAGCCCAAGAAAACTGTACAAATCCTGGAGTCTGAAATCAGTTCAGGGTGATTTACTGTTAATAAAATAAGAAACAAAAACCTTCCAGAAAGACTTATACATGGTTTGGGGGGTTTTGTTTTGTCTTGTTTTAATTGCTCTACTTTATACAGTAATTTTAATGCTAAAGTGCTGGTTTCTTACTCCTTGAACAGACACCCATGGATGTTAAGATGAGCCCTCTAAAAATGTGCTGTAGCATGACCAAAGAATCTTATCTCTTAATCACTTTGTTCATCAATTGAATTCAGACAGTGCTTCAATTCTTAAACGAGGATTGAATCCCAAATATAAAAACACTCATCCTGTATTCTTAACTTCCCATTTAATTTTCAAATATTTCATATTTAGAATGATCTACATTATCTCATAACATTTGCCATCTTTTAAAAAAGTATACATAGACCTCATAGAAAATATGAAAACTGAAAAAAAAGCTAAAATTAAAAGTTCTCTCATGACCATACCACCCAAGCATAATCACTGTTTACATTTTTTAACATATTTGTTTTCTCTATATAAGGAAATACTTTTCCATCAAACACAATTAGATTCCTAGGATACTTATTTTTATAAATCTCATTACTTTAGTCTTATAAATCTCATTTACATCTGACCTGTCCTTTAATTATATGCTTTCAGTCTCTGATCATCAGCCTTTACCCATTAAAGGCCATTCTAAATTAATTAGGTCCAAACTGCAGCATGTTTTAAAATAAATGTAGTTATTTCATTGACAAATATTTAATGGAAACTAAGTAACTAAACGTAGCCTAATAGATGTTTTAATGAATTTAATATTATACTGGCGTATTAAGATTATACGCATATTTACAAAATAGAAAGCTGTTTTTTTCCTTATGGTAACAGCTAACTCTAAAGTTCTTAAAGGTATATTATCTTCTTTATTGTTTACCATTTAAACATGCTCTCTTGGGCCAGCTGAGTGGTGTGGTGGTTGGGAGCTGGCTTGGGAGGCCAGCGGCCCCAGTTTGGATCCCACATATGAGGGTCAGTGACACTGCCCTCAAAACAAACAAACAAACAAACCAACAAACAACAAATGCTCTCTTTATTAGGGTTCAGTCTGAATATTGCTATGAAGATGACTTTTCCCATATCTATGTGCAGCACAACTGAATTCAGTAAATTACATCATGTCCAAAAGTGGGAGAGTACAAGATGAAGCCACTTAACAAAGTATTTTATCAAAGATTACCGAAAAGTACGTTTCTGTCCACGATGCCTAAATTATTTGAAATTTAAAATACCCGACGTGAAATACTTAAGATTTGATACTAAGTCTGTCTTTTACTTCCTCTTTCCTTTTTTTATGTAGAGAAAGAAGGTTTTTAATGCCTTTAACAAGGCACAGCCCAAACATATTAATAGAGGGTTAGTGTGTGTAGAGTACCACTCTTCACCAATAATACTAACATGTGTGAGTGTGTGTATTAAATATCATATTGTAAAACTCCAGCAAGTGGAGAGCAAATAAAAAGATTCAAGTACATTTTTAAAAATATTTTCTCCAAAGTTGCCAATTTTTCTACACATAAACATTTTTTACTAGAATTTCATAATTTCAGAATGCTGATGAATGCAGTTTTCCCTAGTCATTCTTAAACTATCCTTCTTTGAAGTCGTTAAAAATCAGTGAGCCAACAGAAAGGCAAATAGTTTGGGAGAAAGTAATTAAATGGAAAATCAGTTCTCACAATGTCAAATAATTTAGTAAAATAGAGAAATGTCTAAGCCATCTTGTTCCAGGCTAAGTAATCCTTTTCTCTAAGTGCTGGGTCTCATTCCCTTCCCGATTCTCTCCCCCATCAGCTATACCCTTTCTTGTCTCTTTTTTTTTTTTAATTAAAGTTTATTGGGGTGACAATTGTTAGTAAATTTACACAGGTTTCAGGTGTACAGTTCTGTAATACATCATCTGTATATCACATTGTGTGTTAACCACCCAGAGTCAATTCTCCTTCCATCACCATTTACCCTCATCTACCACCCCCTTTTCTGTACCCTCTGGTAACCACTAAACTATTGTCTGTGTCTATGAGTTTTTGTTTCTTCCTTTGTTTGTCTTGTTCCTTTGTTGTTTTCAGTTTTATATCCCACATATCAGTGAAGTCATATGGCTCTCTCCGGTCTTTTTACACCATGCCTCTTGACAGATCTGGCCCCTGCATACAATCTACACCATATTAACTATGACAGCCCCTCATTTAGGCCCAGATTCTTCTCTGTCCACTGTCTGTCTCCCTATGCTTATTGAAGGCATAATCAATGAATGGGGTCTCTCTTTTGCATGGCAAGCTCACTTTACTGCACCCTTTCTCTTGTCCCCCTTTCTGTGGGTCAAACTGGTTCCAACAAAGTCACCAATAAGTCCTTAATTAATGAATCTCTCAGACATTTAACATTTCTCATCTTAGCATATCTTTCCATAGCAACCAGAGTTTTTTACTATTCTTCTTCTGCCTTCTTGAAACTCTCAACCATCCTCTTCTACACACAACTAGTGCTATTTTTTCTGCTGCCTCTCTGATAACCCTCCTCAATTTTCTTATAGACTCCTCTTTCCTTGCCAATCCCTATATTAAAAATTTCATCTGGCTTTTTTCCCCCCTTTCTTCACATCATAAATTGCAGTTTCATGAACAGTCTTCTACACCTATGGCTTTAGCCATCAATTTGTGCTGATGATACACAAATCTACATTTCTACTTCAGGTCATGTTGCAAACTAGTGTATGGACAATGGAGGTCTGGAAATAATTTGCTCTACATCAGAGATAACCAGAATCAGAGCTGAAATTATAAACCTCCTGACTCCACTTTAATGTCATGCTTTTTCAAAATGGTGCATAGCTTCTCTAGTTCTACAAGGGGGAAAATGCTACTTTTCAATAAAGCAGTAGGAGAAGCTAGAGCTTGAAAATTAGGAAGGTTTAAAATTTCTAGACACAATTTAAGAATGAAATAGAGCCTGGAAATATTGGACAGGACACAAGGATGCGTCCTTCATGAACCAAGAAACTGGGAGTTTTTCATCTTCCACATTTTCTTTTTGCTGTATTTTTTAATTACAGAACCAAACAATACACGGTAGCTCCTACTATGCTATGAAATCTGAGCTTTAAGCATGCTCATTCTGTAGCTACAACCTAGGAACTATTTAATCAGCTATGGATCAGAGTTCACATTTTAAAAGTCTCATAGGATATCACAATATTAATCTGTAAGAAAGAGACAAAGATAGGGATCATGGACCTCTGATTACCACCTGCCTTTTAGAATTGTAGAACATGACAGCAAGTAGTCACTTCCTTAGAAGGCAAGAAAGGCAGGGATAGGAAAGAAATACTGAGAGGATGTCAAACCTTCAGGGTCTAGGTTGGGAGCCCTCAGCTCCCAGATAGCTAGTTCCACCTCGAGTGTTAAAAATGCAGCATCTTTGGCCACTGTCACAGTACACACCGTTCCCAGCCTCACTCTATTTATATTTATAGAATAGCTAACTCTCCAGAAGGAGGTCAGCACCACCCAAATAATTATAAATATTCACATGTATTAATAATTATATTCATACTTATTCATAATTATAATAAAATTATATATATTCAAGAGCAACTGCTTATTTTTAAAGTGATAGCAAAATATACAATATTTTCATTTCAAACACCCTACTACAATCATCTTATTATTGATCATATTATACTGGTAATATGTCTTACACTGTAATTGTTGTTTATGTCTGCCTAAGGTAACTGTAAACATCTATTTTATCAGTGCATTCTTTTCTAGAAATTAAAGCACAGCACCACATTTATGAATAGATGAAGCATGGACATATTTTAATAATAACTAGTGGTGGTGTTATACAGCCCTTGTAATATTCAGTCACCTCTTTTTGCCATCCCTACATGTTTATGACATTTCTGTGAGACACATGGATGATTACAGAGAACAGGCCTGCTCAAAAACCCTGAATTAGTTGTAATTTTATTTCAGACTTGCAAACTTATCTCAAAGTTAAATTCAATGTATTTTTATAACTATTAATACTCAAATTCATCAAAACAGATTTACTTATTCAAAAGCTAAGTGGTAGGATCAACTAAATGATATTCTAAGCAGTTATAATAAAACAGAGACCAAATTCCACTTGATCCACAGTAATCACTATTTACTGTAATGGTCCTTAACCCTGATAGAAAAGATATATTCAGGCCAGAGCCTACAATCCCATTCAGACACCATCTGTGGAAGGTGCAGAGGGCGGACATTCAACACCTTTGTGTGCAAGCTGACCATTCCTCTCCATGCACCACAGCAATGGCTCCTGCAGTAATTAAAGAATTCAACACCTGCTAACTATTCAGAACAACCTAGCTCTGTGCAGCTGAATAAAAACACTACTCCCACCACAGAAAAATGAGTAGAGAGGGTCTACTCATTTAGTAGAGAGGGTCGCACATTCCTATGTTTCAGCCACAGTAGAGAATGAAAAACAGAAAAAGGGAATCTTAAGCACAGCTCTGGGACATTTTCCAAAGACTGTGGGGTGGGGGGTTGGGGGGGTGGGGATGGGGAGTCAGTCTACCAAAAATTCTCACTGGACAGGGGAATAACTCAATGATACCACACTATTGAGCAGATTACCTGAGAGTGAAATGTCTTGCTAGATCTGCTGTTTCAAAGCAAAAAATTATCCTGATAAATCATGCAAACAGAACTTGTGTCCAGCTGAATGACAAAAATCTCCAGTGCATTATTTCAACACATTAGGTAGGCAGAAAGGTCATACAAAAACTGAAATGCTTATTTCAATTTTTAAATATCTTCAGGCAGCAGCTGAAAAGCAACAATATACAGAGGGTGCCAAAAAAAAAAAAACTGTATTAAATTGTAATACTCAATATATACCAATAACAAAAGATGAATACAAGTCACGCTTGACTTTTGCAATTACAAGAGGTGCTCAAAGTGGTTACCATCAGAGTCATTTTAATCCAGTTTTCTTTTTTTTTCCTTTCTTAAAATGTATATACATTTTTTTGGCACCCTCTGTATTTCAGTTGGGAGTAGTTCTTGGAATTAAGACTGGTCAGGTTTGATGGCAGGAGGAAAAAAGTAGGGAGACTGATATACACAACTGGATAAAAGCCTTTACCTATGTGATATTTATGCTTATGATATTTATGCTGAGCTAGTTTGAAAGGATGTGTAATGTGGACAATAACCTATTCACAGCCTTGCTTTCACTGAGCTACAGACTTGCCCAAGGTATTGGCACTCAGCTGTGGCACAGGGTTCCACTGGGGGGCAACCAAACAGCCCAATGGTGGCGCATTAAGAAGTATAATTTCCAGGTACCACATTCTGATTTTTTAGGCCCAGGACACACCTTTTTAAAATAAGCACCCAAAGAAATATGGATATATAGGGTTCTTGGGTCACACTTCAAAACACAGTGGCACGATTCTCAGTATTCTGTACCCTCTCCATGCATGGCAGCCTAAGAAAACAAATGGTGAATAACTAAAGGAAGCTGTAAGGAAGTTGGCTTATATAACACTGGAAAAATTACCATCTTGCTGAATTTTAGAGACTTTTACAAAGTAAGAAACAGTCAATTTTACAAATGGTTTCCATTTTCCAGTTTGATAGCCACATGGTATTATTTCATTTACTTTATGCTTGCATTTTGTGCCTCATGGGTGGCTATATTATACTGTACTTTATAGATAGGATTAAATATCTAAGAAGCATGCATTTCAATTGCCTGCAAAGATTCTTGTTTTAAATTTGCAATAGTACTGATACTCTATAAGTTTACTACTCTTTATTCAATTTAAAAGACAGTATTTTCTATCTTTGAGTATGACCTATATTGTTATTCTCTATATAATGGGATAATTCAATTTACCCTAAAGAATAAAACTTTTATACCATTTAATAGCAATCTAAAAGTGAAAATTATTTTTCTTTTGTGTTTACAGTTCATCAAAAAGTCGATAACACATCTGTGAGTGTCTGCCTACTAGCTCAACTGATAAGTGAAGAATTAGCCAAAGGCTATGCAGCAATATTTCAGGGATTGCTCAGCTGACACTACCCTGTAGTCTCCAAGGAAGGCTAGTCTCTTTCACAGACATTTTCTACTGTTATAGTTCAATTCACTGCTTCTTGAGAGATGCAAGTTAGGAAAAGGCCTCCTCCATTAATACACATTTAGCCAAAATAAAATAGAAATGTCTTATTTCTCTTCAAATACAAGCACAGTTGCATTTGTTGTTGCTCATGGTTAGATCCCGCAAAGTTATTTTTCAATTAAAATAGCTGTTTGGGACAATGGCACAATCTTTTGAGAATGACAAAACTTAAGAAAACATCTCATAAAATTCCATCATTTTATTATAAATCTCAGAAGCTTAAGAAAAAACTCCTCTTAGTTCCCAGGGTTTGTTCACTTCATTATCAGAAAAACAAGCATCAATTATTGATCTCCAAAGATGTATAAGGCTCGAGTACTAAACCATGACATATATTATGTCATTTAACACTCATTTAATCAGATGCGGAAGAGATGGTCTTAAACTCACAGGCCAATAAGTGGCACAAGCAGGATTCCTAAACTTTGTCCCCTGTTCAACACCACCTTGTTGAAATGTCATCCATCAGCTGTAAAGAAGCTGGCAGAGAATATTGGGATGTGATGACAACTGCCATTACATAATATCAAGGTGAGTCATGATAAATAATTACATTTGCAAAACACATCCAGATTATTAACCTAATATGCATGGTGATTGTGAATCCAGTGATTCACCTCCAAACCCATTCTTCTACATCCCTAGGCAGAACTCAAAGACTAATTCTCCAAAATGGTCATAATACAGAAGACCCCATGTGACTCCTTTCACATTGATTTGAGCAGCGATAAAAATTTAATGTGTTTTGGAGCCGGCTGAGTGGCGCGGTGGTTAAGTGCTGGCTTGGGAAGCCAGCAGCCCCGGTTTGGTTTCACATATGAGGGCCAGTGACACTGCCCCCAAGAAAAAAAAAAAAAATTTAATGTGTTTTTATTTTTTATTTTTTATTTTTTTAAAGATTTTATTGGGGAATTGGTGGGGGGGAACAGCATTGGGGAATCGGGGAAGGGGAACAGACAAGTTGCCGTCTTCTTGTTCTTCAGTTTAGTTGCGGAGGATGTTGCTTCACTGTTGGTATCGTCATTGCGCTCTTCCCGGATGAGGCAGATCGGTCGCTGGCCTCTGGATGTCGCTCATCGCGGCTATTGGCAGCTCATGCTTGGCTGCCAGCCGCTCACGCTGGCTGCGGGCCACTCACTGCAGCCTATGGCAGCCCACTGCAGCCCACACCATCACCGGGACTCGCACAGCCCAGCTCCAGGTGAAGCTGTTGTTAGCTGTAGAGGGCAGTGTCACTGGCCCTCATGTGGGATCCGAACCGGGGCCGCTGGCATCCCAAAACCAGCGCTTAACCAATGCGCCACTCGGCCGGCCCTTAATGTGTTTTTAGATAAACATTGATGGAACAAACAGCTAAGAAACTAACCAGGGTTACACGGCAACTGTTTTCCACACCTCTTACAACCAAAATTAGCCTGCATGTGTTTTCAACATAACATCTCTGCTTAAAATGCTTTTTTTCTGGGTTCAGATATATTAATACTGGGCCAGCCGAGTGGCGCCGCGGTTAAGCGCTGGCTTGGGAAGACAGCGGCCCCAGTTCGGGTCCCACTTATGAGGGCCAGTGACACTGCCCTCCAAAAAAAAGAAGATATATTAATACTGCCAACCTAGAGCTTCTAAGTAACACAAATAACTTATGTCACAAATGTGAAATATAATTCAATAAAAAAGAATTTTGATGCTTTAGAAAGAATGAACAAATTTACAATTGTGAATATGTATATTTTTGAAAAACTCAAAACAGGAACTAGGACAGTCACTGCCCATATAATTACTTTCTTAACTTAAGAATTCAGAGTAAATTAAGAATCATTAACTGCTTGAAATGAGTACAGCTCAGTGTCAAGTATCTAAATCTACAAGGACTAGCTTTTCATTATTTAGAATGTTTTATAATTAGCAGAGTTTATAGGGATTCCAGAAATTATTTCAAATATTCAATTTACAGATTCTACATTTAGATATCCCCGGACAAAACCAAACACATAAAATGACTATCTCAAGAAAGAAAAGTATTTACCTATAAGAAAATCTGCTTTCCCATTTGATGCCTATGAATGGTGACCTGTTTTCTCATGGGAAATTGAACCTCAATTTCTCCATTAAAAAAGTAAAAAACAGGGCTGGCTGAGTGGCGCAGTGGTTAAGTGCTGGTTTTTGGATGCCAGCGGCCCCGGTTAGGATCCCACATATGAGGGCCAGTGACACTGCCCTCTACAGCTAACAACAGCTCCACCTGGAGCTGGGCTATGCGAGCCCCAGTGATGGTGTAGGCTGCAGCCTCTGCTGCAGTGGGCTGCCATAGGCTACAGTGAGTGGCTGGCAGCCAGCGTGAGCTGCCAATAGTCGAGGTGAGCGACCATCCAGAGGCGGGCGACCAATCCGCCTCATCCGGGAAGACCACAATGAGGATACAAACATGGGCCAGTGAAGCAACGTCCTCCGCAACTAGACTAAGGAACAAAAAGACAGCAACTTGTCTGTTCCCCTTCCCCGATTTCCCAACGCTGTTCCCCTCCCCCAATTTCCCAATAAAATCTTTAAAAAAAAGTAAAAAACAATATCCAGCTACTTTTTGCTATTTTGTATTGTTTTATTTATTTTGTAGCACAGGTATGATAATGCAGGCCATATAATGCACTGCATGATCTTTAACTTATAAAATGTATACTTTTTAATTAATATGGAATATTTTATATATTTAAATCATATATTAAGAAAGTTGTTTCATTCATCTAGATAAGGATAGTTGTGTCAATCAAATAAATACCTTGTAAACAGCACATTTCATAGTTCCCACCTTTGCCTACCCTCTCATACTCTGTCTCAACATTTTAACAGACTATGATATAAACCAGATTACTATTAAAATAAATCTATCTTCCATATCTTAAAGCACAGTAGGGAAACTTTAGTGTACTTAATTTGGCTTCAAGTCTATGATGAGTCTATAGATACATCCCGGTCTTTTTAGGTATACACTATTCTTGAGAAGATTTATAAATCAGGATCTAAATTATACTCTTAACATGATTGATCAAAGCAACTCCTTTGATTCTTTGTTAACCAAAAACTTAAAAGACTGCCTGTGCAAGTTTTTGCTAAATCATAACAGGAACTCTGGTTTCTACATCTTAAAAGACAGATTGAAAACATCTATACCTCCAAGTTTACTAAAATTAATTTTAAATGCTGACTTAAAATTTTTAAAGGGCCAGTATCAAATAAAATAGCATTTCCAAAGAGGTAAAAAACACATCTAATAATGCCAAAATTAAAAGGTGAAAAATTGCAGAACATAAATACAAATACATAAGTAAATTTCTTCTACAAAAAGAGCACTGAATATAAATTCGGACAATAAATTCAAATGTAATTTCAAATGTACATATACTTCCTCCTCAAACAGAGACATCAGTGTGCTAATGACACGGTCTGAATAAAAATTTTGACTTTTATGAAATAGGTCATCATAAACTGAACAGAACCAGTCCCCAAACAGAAGTCAATATAGGAAGGAAAATAATTACTACAAATACAGTAATAAAAAAAATATCAAATTTGTTTCAGTTAATACAATTCTCTAAACTTAAAAAGGGTAGAAAGAGGTAAGAATCCTTGTTCTGTAGCATTTCCTTGTGTCACACACAGTGATGTCATCAAGCATTCCTTCTGCTGCCCCCATTTCTCATCCCGTTTGTAGTTATGGTGTAATATAACTGTCTATGACTAATGAGATCTTATATGTGTCACTTTTTGTTTTTAATTAATTATTTATTGGTTTTTCAGTTATAATTGCCATTCAGTATTATTTTATATTAGTTTCAGGTGTACAGCATAGGGGTTATATATTTAAAGAATTTATGCAGTGACCATCCCCCCCATTAGTCTAGTACACATAATTGTTGCAATATTATTGACTATATTTTCTATGCTGTACTTTGCATCCAAGTGACTATTTTGTAAATAAACTTCGTGTCCTCTGCCCATTTTTCAGTTGGATTGCTTGGGGCTTTTCTAGTGTTGAGTCCTAAGAGCACTTTATAACCTTTGGATATAAACCCCTTATCAGATGTATCTTCTTCCACTCAGTAGGTTGTCTATTTGTCTTGTTGGTGGTTTCCTTTGCTATGCAAGAACTTTTTTGTTTTATATAGTCCCATTTGTTTATTTTTTTTCTTTTGTTTCCCTTTCCTAAGGAGACATATCAGAAAAAAATATTATTAAGAGCAATGTCAGAGAGTTTACTGCCTATGTTTACTCCTAGGAGTTTTATAGTGTTTATATTTGTCTTTAATCCATTTTGAGTTTATTCATATATATATATATTTGTATGTATCCATCCAGTTTTCCTAGCACCATTTATTGAATAGACTATCTTCTTTACCCCATTGTATATTCTTCCATCCTTTACAATTGATTAAATGATCTTATAGGGTTGGGTTTATTTCTGGGCTCTCTATTCTGTTCCACTGATCTATGCATATGTTTTTATGCCTGTACCGTGCTATTTTGATTACTATAGCCTTGTAGTATAGTCTGTTATCAAATAGTGTGATATCTCCAACTTTGTTGTTATTTCTCAAGATTGCTGTGCCTATTTGTGATCTTTTATGATTCCATATGCATTTATGATTCCATAGATTACTTGTTTTAGTTCTGTGAAAAAATGTCATTCGTATTTTAATATGCACTGCATTAAATCTATACATTGCTTTGAGTAATATGGACATTATAAGATGTTGATTCTTCCTATCTATGAGCACAATATATGTTTCCATTTATTTGTATTTTCTTCAATTTCTTTCTTCTGTGTCTTATAGTTTTCTGAGTATAGTCTTTTACTTCTTTGGTTAAATTTATTTCTAGGTTTATGTCTTTGTTTTTTGATGTAATTGTAAATGGATTATTTTCTTAATTTCTCTTTATGATAGTTCATTGCTGGTGCATAAAAATTCAACCAATTTCTGAATATTAATTTTTACCCTACTACTTTACTGAATTCAACTGAAACTAAAGAAATACAAAGTATTATAAGAAAATGCTATGAACAATTATGTCAACAAGTTGAACAATCTGGAAGAAATGAATAAATTCCTAGAAACATGCAATCTTCCAGGACTGAATCAAGAAGAAACAAAAAATCTGAACAGACCAATTACTACAAACGAAATTGAATCCATAATTGAAAACTCCTAACAGACAAAAGTCCTGACCAGATGGCTTTATAGGTCATTTTACCAAACATTCAAAGAAGAATCACAGCTATCCTTCACAAACTACTGCAAGAAATTCAAGTAGAAGGAAAGCTCTCAAGTTCATTTTACAAGGTGGCCATTACACTGACTCCAAAACCAGAAAAAGACATTAAAAAGAAAAAAAAACAAAAACAAGAAAAAGGAAGGAAGGAAGAAAGGAAGAAAGGAAGGAAGGAAGGAAGGAAGGAAGGAAGGAAGGAAGGAAGGAAGGAACGAAGGAAGGAAGGAACGAAGGAACGAAGGAAAAAGAAAAGGAAGAAAGATTTATAGACTGATATCCCTAATGAACATAAACGGAAAACTCTTCAACAAATATTAACAAATCAAATTCAGCAACATACTAAAAAGGTCATACACCATGATTAAGTGAGATTTTTTTTCTTGGGATGCAAGTTTCGTTCAATACCTGCAAATCAATTAATGTGATGTACCATATAAACAAAATGAAAGATAAAATTCATATGATCATATCACTTCATGCAGAAAAAGCAATTGACAAAACCCAGCATCTTTGCATGATAAAAATACTCAGCAAAATGGGAATAGAGGGAACATACCTCAACATAATAATGACTATGTGTAAGAAACCCACAGCTAACATCATACTCAACAGGGAAAGCTAAAAACGTTCCCTTTACAATCAGGAACAAGAGACAGGGATGCCCACTTTCACCACTTTTATTCAACATCGTATAGGAAGTCCTAGCCATAGCAATCAAACAAGTAAAAAAATAAAAAATAAATGGAATCAAAATGGGAAAGAAGTAAAACTGTCATTATTTGCAAATGACACACTATATATTGAGAACCCTAAAGAGTCCACAAAAAAACTGTTAGAACTGCTAACTGAATTCATGTGTCACTTTCTGAATGAAGCAGAACACCTATGATGATTTTCTTGTCACTGTCTTCTCTTACCACTGATGTATAAAGAAAGTTCATTATGGGTCTCTGAGTGACTACAGAGTACAAAACCCCCAGTGATTTGTGACGGACGATACCATAAGTAAGAAGTATTTTGTTGTCATCCCTGAATGACACAGTTAATTAGGAACTACAACATAGTCTAGTTTATGCTCAACTACAAGACCTTCCAAAATTAAAGGGATGGTCATAATAATGGTCTGCTCTTAAACTACTTAGTAAAACAGCATCTGCTTCCATTCCTATCTGCACATCTGGAAACCTTCTTTATGCCACTGAATTTTGGCTTATAAAGTACACTTTCACTAGAAATAGGCAAAAACACTGCATCTTCTTTATCTGAGGATCAGTTTACTCAGCATTTGTTCTCTATTTCTCACTTTTACCACTTGTGGGTAATCAAATCATGACAAAGTAAATACATTTATAAAACAAATCAGTCTCCAAAAATCCCAACAAAGAGGACAGCCCTCCTTTCTAAATCTGTTTGGAGAACCTTCTATATGTTTCTTTAAGGCCCAGAATTTAAGTCTGTAATGCTATCTTTCTGCATGCTGCTTTTGATAGACAACATCCTTCCAATCCCTTTTCCCAAACTCATATTCATCGTTACTTATCTTATCAAAGTTACAGCAGTTCAGAAGTAGAAGAAACAGATTCATTAGTAACCCTCCCATGTATAGATAAAACCAACACTCTCAGAGGTAGTAATTAGCCTAGCAAATACCTGAACTTGTTAGTGTTAGTGTAATCACACAAATTTTATCCACTCAATTATTATGTAATTATAGCACTCAAATGTAGAAACTTACTTTATAATGTGTTATATAATAAAAGTTTAATATTTTGTGATTCTGAGTCGTGATGACTTTGTTCATAGCTACATTTTTCTTAAAAATTCTCATTGCTAAGTTTCATACTTTTAATATATTTCTT
Source organism: Aselliscus stoliczkanus (assembly GCA_033961575.1). Taxonomy (NCBI): domain Eukaryota; kingdom Metazoa; phylum Chordata; class Mammalia; order Chiroptera; family Hipposideridae; genus Aselliscus; species Aselliscus stoliczkanus. Next base: position 127,134,539 of record CM066733.1, read on the forward strand.
AGAAGCATAAGGCATTCAAAGAATTACATTTTATTTCTTGTCCTATTGTGGGAACAAATTATCCATACATAAACTTGCCAGAGAGTTATAGAAGTTGCATTAGTCTTATGGAATTCTATAGATATTGTACATTAACACAGGATAACTATAGAAACATATTATTAGAAACACAATTAACTTATCATCTGCATGAAAACAGGTTCTGTTTATTGTCATGAGTATCTCTCACATCTTGATAAGCTATTGGCAACAGGAAAAGAAAAGTGAAGGCATTACTAAGTAAGCTTATTCAATAGAGTCGATTATCGCTGATTTCTTCAAAACAAATTAAACAAATAAAAAACATAATTATTTAAGCAGTGATGCTTAAATATTTTATTTTAACGTATATGGCTAATTAGTTATCTCACTTGTTCACTTCACCTGTGTAAACACAGTGTAAATATGCATTTTAATTTAAATGTAGTAATAGTCACATCTAGGGCTGGCCGAGTGGCGCGATAGTTAAGCGCTGGCTTGGGAAGCCAGAGGCCTCGGTTTGGGTCCCACATATGAGGGCCAGTGACACTGTCCTCAAAAAAAATAAAAAAATTAAATAAAAAAGTAATAGTCACATCCATTCTCTTGCATACTGATTTTCCTATTAGGGTGACGCACAAGCCTAGAAAGCATTTACTATTCTGAATCAATTAAAAATAAATAAATAACATACTCCTTTTCCTGCCATCTCATGTACCCATGTCTGAGTTTATTAAACAGAAATGCTATAGTGGAATCAATGATTCCATCTTTTCCTGATTATGGCATGATTGATATCTATATTTCTGTACTGTTAATGGCAAATTTGAGAACAGGTTATTATAAATATGCTAGTATCTGTACATCTCTGCTTCAGATATATTTTGAAAATGGCAGAAAAATATCTAATGCACACTCGGATTCAAGACTACCTTCAATTTCTTGGAATTATCCTCCAGAACCTAACACACTATGCCACACTTAGTAGATACAGACATGAATAAAAATTTGTAAACCTTATAAATGTAATTACCCCACTAATTCTTGTAATCATCTGTCAGCATTCAAACTTAGTATACCTAAAACTAATATAATATTGTATAAAACCTATACTTAAATACAGTTTTTAAAACTTGCAAATATTAAAGGCCAAACTCAAGATCTAGTCAGGGGTATAATCCACAGGCTCAATTTTCTTTATCCTAACAATCTTATCTAAATCTCCACAGCCATGAACAATCAAAGATATTTAGTCAGTTTAAAAGTCATTTCTCCATTTAAAGTTCAAGGGCCTGATGTATCATTTGAGGCTTTGTTTCATTTGAATAGGAGTAGAGGTGATATTTAACTAAGATTGAATTTACAGGCAAAATGAAAATACTTTTAGAGGACCAAAAATTAGATTACAAAAGTATCTCAAAAGCCTTTTATAACTGACCTAAAGTAGAAATGGAATTTCTTCTAGCCAGTAACTATTCACAGTCACATGCCACAAATACCACAAATGGAACATGATCAATAGCCATGATGTGCCTACCTTCAGCTATGATGGCAATTTGGCACTTTGGGACTGTATTTATTAGTTTGTTATATAACTTGTTAATATCCATCTGTTATAACAGAGAACAGGTCCTTCTCCTAGTTACAGGGTTGGGTGTTTTCCAAGACAATTGTCTTCTGTCAAGTTTAAATTAAATCAAGAATAGGGAAAACCTGATAAGATTGGTTTAAAACCTTCTCAGGTTTGATAGGCAAATGCCAAGCCTTCCTTGAGAACTCTCCAAGAATCTATCCATACTGCTATAACTGTGATACTTGTCACCCACATCTCAAGCCACAAAGAGGAGTATTTTCCTAGTCTCTGAATCTTTTTGCAAACATTGTAGGAGAACTGAGCCAGGAAATTTCCTCCATGTTCAAATAAGTCACAAGAAATGAGTCATTTGAGTACAAGACAGATAAACCTTTCCACAGAGTACTCGTGATGGACTAGCCCTTACCATCTAAAAAACTTGTGAGTATAGGAGTCAAACAGAGATCCCAAGGTAAGCACAGAAATGAAACCAACCCCCAATGCTTCTGGCAGTAGTTTATCACCATGAGTAGCTTTATAGCTGCTAAACTGTAGATGTTAGAATACACTTTTGGAAAAATCTGCAAAAAACAAAACTTGAATCACCCAGGGGGAAAAAAAAAATAGTTGCTATCCAAAGCAGTTCTAACTTATATAACAGATTTAGTTAAAACACGTAAACCTTAGACTAAAGGATTTACATGAACTGTGTCCCACACCTCTTCTGTTGCAGTACATTAAAATTCTTATAATTTCCATATTTCTCAGTTTTAAGTATTAAATAAAAATTGTTCCTTTCCATGATAACACAAAACATTTCTGGCAACTAAGCTTCTATATGTGCCAAATATTGGGCTACAGGCCTTACATATGTCAAGCATGCATAAAATCCATATAAAGTGAATATAATTGTATCAATATTACAGCTGAGTAAATGAAGCCTTAAAGAAGTGATCCACTAATAGGAGACAGAATTGAGAAACTAACCAGATCTTACTGACCCCAGAGCTTTTGTGTCCACAATGCCTTACATCTTAACAGCTATAATCCATAAGGGGGATGTGAAGGCATCTCAGACATTATAGCAAATCCACTATGTGGGTTCAAGAACCAGAAAAGGGAGTGAACTAGAATTACCGGTAGCAGTTTGCCTGCTTTTGGATTTAATGAACAAACGTAGATCTGCTATCCCCTTCATATTGCCACTTACTTCCTCCTACCTCTCACAGTACCCGCTTCTTCAGATGCAGAAGATGACTCTAGTGTTAGAAGACATGTGTCTTCACAGAAGTGGACTTCGAACTCCAGGTATACTACTCATCCGAGGCTCAACTGTTCTAAACTCCGGGGGGTGGGGAATAGGATCAGAGCTGTGGTTGTACCAACTGTACAAAAGTTCTTTGGCCACTATATGGTATCTTCCTCGAGGATCTACACTTCAACAGGAGCGGAATATTTTAGTGTTTTGTTCACTTTTCCAAATTCTGTTCCTGACACATAGAAGTCCCTCAGTGAATATTTGTTGATGTACAATTAAATTGAACACAATTCTCCTGCACGTGGTATTCTTCATGCTGGTTTTCCAACATGGGCAACAGGCCATACTGAATTATCCAGGGCCCCCAACAGCCCCTCCATCATTAACTCTATCCAGTTTGACAATATTTACTTAAAGAAAGATGACCAATATCACACAATTTGAGAACTTTAAAGATAAATAAAATTGCTTGTTAGAATCTCCACTTGGTCCCAAAAGAGCAGACTTCTCAAATCCAAATCTTGCTGAATTCCGAGACTCTCCAAAAGTATTCAATATTCTCCACCATGACATACTTCAGAGTACTTTTAAAAATACCGATATTCTGGCCCTATCTCTGGAGATCTGACTTTAATTGGTCTCGGGTGGAATCAGCACAGGTGTTTTTCTAAGCTCCCTTGAGTCTAAGCAGTCAGGTTTGATCACCACTGCCCTTTGCTGAATCTCTGAGTTGTGTTGACAGAAGGCCCACATTAAAATAAATGTTAACAGTTAAGCATGGCAATAGAGTCTCTTCTTCTAAGTTGTTTCATATAAATCAAACCCCTAACTTGGGCCTCATTAATACTACATCTCTACTTCAAACACAGGTCTCTTAGCACATAATAGCAGTGCTAAAATGGAAACCATTAACTACTACAAAAATAAATACAAAGCAATGTCCTACTTGAGAGTTTGAGAGAACCTTTGGGAAAAAAATATTCTCACTGTAATGACTTATAATGTTAGTTCAATTTTATAAAGCAATTAAATGAAGCAAATCCAGTACCTAATTTTTAAGACTCTAATGCGCATACTTTCTAATGTGCCCACTTCCACAATCAATAGCAATGCAAAATTCATAGATGTCATCTCATACCAAATTGTTGAGCTTATTTTACAAATCTCTGGGGTTAAATCTACAGATGTCAGGAAATTATAAAATCAGTCTCACTGAAATTTCGACATAGAAAAGGAAGGGTGTTGAAGGTAGGAAAGGAAAACAGGAAACAGAGACTGAAGGAGAAAATAACTCAAGTTAGGGTGACAGAGAGCACAGAAAATAAATTGAAGGAGGATCTGAGATGAAAACAAAGGGCCAGGGCCATGATTCACACTTACTCTGTTTAAGAGACTAAAACAAATCAATTAATGTAAGAGCAATTCCAATAAAGGAAGAGGTATCTTATCAATTAACTCTTCTGTTAAAAAAAAAAAAATCTAAATGCGGGCAAATCAGTAATAAGGCCAATGAACAAAATCCTGTCTTTACTGGTTGCTTCCTCTGACTAGTTGCAGCTTCCTTTGAGTAATCCTGATTTCCCCCAGTGAAGCTTTGCCATTCTTTTCAAGCTACTTCCAATTTATTTATAACACAAAGTAAGTGTTATGACCTGAGATTTCTACTAACTGGAATGAGGAATGTCTGAGTCATTTATCTTAACTCTACACTCACAGGACCAGAATAAGGGACAAGCCACCATGATTATAACCTAACTCTTAGGTAGTAGCTTGGTGATGTTCACCAAGCAAGTACTTAAAATTCTGAGACTGAGTGTTCGTATCTGTAAAGTAAGGAAGTTGGGCTAGGTTTCAATTGTAAAAACACTCTCCAGTTCCAAAGTACTGTGAGATTATAGGATATAATAATACTTTTTAAAATTCAGGTACCAAAAAATCTTTCCATTATTCAGAGAGTATATAAGAATAAAACTCTTCACGTCTTTCCAAAAGAAAAAAAAAAAATCACCAAAGAGCTAACCTTGCACAGTGGACTTAATTCACTTTCTCTTAAAGAGCTTGCTTTGCATGCAATTTAAATTCCACCACCACTTCACAAATCAAGCTTTCTGCCTTTAAAATATAGTAGGCATTTCACGAAAGGGAAAAAAGTTATCCTAAAGGTACATTTATATAATTTTGCCTCCTCGCTGTCCTACCATTCTTTGACTGAAGTTTCACTGAATCATTTCCTACTTCTGTATTCCCGAAGAAGAGATGCAGTTTTCAGACGAGCTATAATAATGATTTTTAGAGAGTAGGCTCTTTTCCAAAGTACAGTTTAGCTTCAAAGAGCTCTGAGGAGAAAATGAAAAGGTTCCATATGTAAATAAGGTTCAAAGACTGATTATTCTAAGTAAAACCTCAAAGATCAGCGCAGTATAGGATAGACATCTTACAAGGCATTCAAAATGTATCAGATACTGGCCTGATAAATCTCAATTTAATTTTGGCTCTCACCAGGTGAAATAAAACCCTATGGATGAAAAGGACTATTCTTCATCCTTCAATACCTGACATAGACATGGATATTTAAGAGAAATTTGGGGCATTCCATGTCCAAAGAATTAAATTTAGTAGATTAAATTTTAACAAACCTATAGAAATTACTTTCTTCCAAATACAATGTGTATTTATTGAGAAGTTGGATAGATTATGAACATTTAATAAATCTAAAAAACAAGCTTTAGAAAGTCTTTAAAACTTAATTAGTTTATGTTTCTTCTCTTACATTTTGGCATACACCTAAGTTTGGCATATTCACCCAGATGTGGGTGTCAGGTTTCTGAAGATTATTTTATGGCTACTCCTGTGAGGAAATCATTGCAAGACAGAACACTTTCTTCTGATGATGGAAGATAAGTAGAAAAGAAGAAAGCAGGAAACATAAGTTCCTTTCCTTTCAAGCTTACAGCCTTATAGAGGAACAAAACTTATGCAAACTTGGGGGAAAAAACTCTGAATGAAACAAAAACACTGAAGATGAGACTGAAAATCTGAGGGGAAAGCGAACAGTTTAATCATAAAGGACATTATAGTGAAGGCAAATAAAGTTTAGATCTCTTGTTCAAAACGAAAGTCCCTCCTAATTCAGTTTGTCTCCTCCGTACATGCACACATACCGGCACTCATGTCTTAATACTTTTACGACTACATCATTCACATTTACGGTCTAAGTAAACATTTGCTGATTATTCCCATGTAGAAAATTGAAAGCAGATCTTGTACAGACAGGATACAATAATGAAAAAAAACTGGAAAGCCGCATTTCAGGATCTTACAGTCCACTGGAGAGGGCATGCCATTTGATCCCTTGCATATAATAGATCAAAAATAAATATTTTAAAATAAACATTTAAAAAAAACACAGTTTGATGATAAAAGCTTGAGCTCGTATTTTAGTACTTGCCTTCCCACCTACAGAGCTTCATGTACTAAATAAACACCACGGTCAACCAGGGCATCCCTGTTATTGATGTAGCTGGAAAGCATTACTCATTCTTTATCCAAATGAGGAAAAGGTTTTCGAAGGTTAAATTAGTTGCTCACAGCTATGGAATTAACAGTAAAACAGGGAATAGAACTCAGGGTTCTCAAAGCTATTGTTCATATATATATATATATATATATATATATATATATATATATATATATATTTTTTTTTTCATTTTCTAAGGCACATATTTCTCTTTTCCAGGTCTTTAGGGATCTTAGGTTGTTTTTCATAGTAATATTCACGAAGCACGACCTTTTTAACATCAAGATAATTCATCATATCAAATTTGCATTTTTCTCTTTCAAACCTACTTAAATGGACATTGTTCTCTGATGAAAATTTTCCATTCAAGAAAACACTTACTTTAAATTCAAAATTGTCACCTAAATATTCCAAATTTGTATATAAAAGCCCAACCAAAAAAGAATCATCATTTTGTAAATTGGTTTTAGACTTTTGTCACTACATAAAAAAAAAAAAAAAAGTCAATTGACCTTTAAATTAAAAGAAACTTAAAACTTAGTACTTTAAGGATAAAAATATTACCTCATGTTGCATTATCAAAAAAAAAAAATCAGTATTAACTTGAAGTTTGTCTGCCTTGGAAATATTTTAAATTTTGTTTCCAAGAAATAGCACCCACATTAATAAATACAAATCGTGTTTTCCAATTTTGCCCTTTGTTAGCGTGGTCAATGACTTTACCATGTCTGATGGCTAGTGTTTCAGTATAATTGAATACTTAGAAGATTTCCTTTGACCCAAAACACTTCAAGAGCACAATATGAACAAGTACATTGTAATCAAACCACTCAGTGAATTGAAACTGAATACACAGAAGTACTGGGATTTGTGTATGAACTATACCATGCTTTTCCACTCTACTACTTCTATCTCCCCCATCAACAAGAAACTCAAAATACTTCCTTTGTCTTTGGTTCTTCCCCCTCATGATTATTATCCTGCCAATTCATTTTATTAATTGTATCTATTTAATAGGTTTTGACTCTATCCATACTATGAGGTATGATCAAAAAATACAGTGAATGTTACATAAAAAAAGTATTACTGTAAAAGACACATTGCCATTAATTCCCCTCAAAATACTCTCCATCACTTCAAAAACACTTATCCCATTATTTTTTCCACTCTCTGAAGCAGTTCTGGAAGTCCTCTTTCATAGGTATCTTTAGTTGGGCTCTCGTGGCTGCCTCTATGTCCTGAATCAATTCAAAAAGTTTCTCTTTCATGGTCGTTTTGACTTTGGGGAAAAGCCAGAAATCGAATGGTGCCAGATGGGTGAATAATGTGGAGGACACACAGTAATGTTTTTATTTGATGGAAATTGCTGTATATCAGAAACAATGTATGAGGCAGCGTGTTGTCATGATGGAGGATGATTTACGGCACACTTTAAGACACACCTTCCCTCAACCGTAGCTCACACCTGACTGCACCAAACAAGCTGAAACTTGTCACACACCATTACTAAGGTTAGAAGTACCACTTCCTGTATTAAAGATCTCTGCCTTTCCGTTGGATATGAATGACTACTCCATGGGATATAGAATATACCACTACCCTGTTCTCAAAAAGAGAATATCTTGGCACATTACAAAGACATTTCTGATGTCCTGAATTCCTTTGTTTCCCCTTGCCAGAACAGAGAAGACTCTGATATATATTCATATATGAATTTGAGTGTGTATTTGACACCATATAGATGCACCCTACATTGTAAACTTTGGAAAATAATGAGGTAATTTCTAGAAAGGAATTGTGGTACACGACTGGAAACATTCCAATATATTTTTAGTAAGTATTTCAAAATAAAAGCAAAGTATACATGGCACACCATGATAAATTTGTATCAAAGATTTTGTACTATCCAAACAACTTGATTTCTTCTAGTATTCATGCGTTATATTTAGGAGTTTTCATCAAATGACAGTATGAGTAACTACAATTTCAAGGGTTAGGCCTTGGACTTTATTCCTTACAAAGCTGTGTCAATTCATGTTTTGATATGCAGTACATATATATCAATCAGGCACTGAGTACATTCAATACATCTATAAACAAAACCAGGATAACCTACTGTAACACTAGGTGCTAGAAATGGCTTACACAAAACACATACCTACCAGGTTATCCTGATTCCTTTGCTTTTGCATCCCATTACTTCCATGTTTATTACTTTAATGTTGCACATCAGAATCACTTGGGGGACTTCAAATAAATATATATGCCTTGGCCCTAAAGCAAAACAAACGTTTCGGCGAGTATGACATCGGTCCTACATAAAGCTAGTCTACTTATTCTAAAATGCCACCATCTTTGAGAACCAGCATTCCATAAAGTCTTAAAATATTACCTGTTACTTTAAATTATCTTTCCTTATAGACCTAGTGTTTGAATTTTCCATTATGTCAATAAAAATATAGCAAATTACTAAAGGTTATGTATTGTACAATAAATGTGCATCCATATATAGTGATATAGGATGTAGGCTTCTCCATCATCCATCAGTCCTGTGTTAGTGGTCACTCCAAATTTCTGCTTATGAGACAAATCTTTTGCATGCCTATGGGTACCCATTAGTCTCAGTACTAGAAGTAGTTATTACTCTGTTGAGTAACAAAATTATTCCTACTGCAAGTGTTGTTACTTTTATCATGTTGCAATTAAGTATATTCACTTTTTTTATACTTGCTACATAAAAATGATAACAAACCCCCAAACAAATACATAGTCCCCATCTTCCAATTTTCCAGGTCCTCTCCAGTGTACATTTCAATATTAATTTCATACCATGTTTTGGATTATTTTACTTCTGTTGATAAAGATAGAAAATAGAAAGAATTTTTATAATTCTACTCTACTTTCACTTGCATCATTCTCAATATGTATTGCTATATTTGTCAACATGTTCCTCTAATGACACAGGCCATTACTGCTTAGTTTTCTTTGTATATTTCTCCACATCTTTGATCGCCAAACATTAGAGTAATACTTGACTCAGTCCTTGGAACTCTTCTGTTCTCTATTCATACCTCCCATTGTGATCTCAACTAGTTTCATCGTTTCAATTATATCTATACACTGAAGAGTTCCCAAATAGTCCTCTTCCCTGAATATTAGACTTAGACATCAAATAGGTATTTCAAATTTAACATCTCTAAAACCTAACTCCTGTTCAACATCTACCCCTCCCACATGCATTCTCACCTCAGTTCATGTCTATTTCATCCTTCCAGGTGATCAGATCAAAACACTTTTTATTCATACTGTACCCCATGAATCCAGTCTATCATCCAATTCCTAATAAACTCCTTAGATTATATTTTGGTTGAAAGTCACAATTTTCTCTCACTTGGATTATCACAACAGGCTCCTCCTAACTAGTTTCCCTGTTTCTACTGTTGCTCTATCCCAATGTCTATTCTTTATATTTTGCACTCAGTTTGACCCTATAGAGAAATACGTCGATTCATGTCTCTCCACTTAAAACCTTGTAAAGTCCTGTCGGGGCCCTATAAATCACTATTACTACCCTACTATAATCCCTCACACTGTCCTTCAGCCAAAATGGCCCTGTTACTGTTGTTCGAATGCCAGGTGTACTCCTCCTTCAGGGACTTCCCACTCACTGAGCCCTCTCGTTGGAATACATTTCCCCTAGATATCTGCTTGGCTGGCTAACTCCCTCATTTTTAAGTCTTTGGTTGTCTCAGTGGCACTGAGACATACTGTGTATTTAACTTTTTTTATTATTATTTTTCCTCCCATGAATATAAGCTTCTTAAGGATAAGGAATTTTGTCTGTTTTGTTCATGAATTTATCCCAAGTGCCTGACACATACACTATTAAATTAACATTTGTTAAGTGAATGAGTAAATGAATTGGTTAAGTAATAGGTAACTAGAAATGACTAAGTTATCTTGACATAGTAACCTGATTTGTTATTCAAACTCTTGAGGAAAGTTAAAAGGGATCTGAAAGTGATCAACTTTATTAAAGCAAGGCAAAGCCTAAAAAACAAAATCAAAGTTTATTAGACAATCTACTTAGCTCCAAAATAAATGGAAAAATGTCCTAATTAACATAGAAGGTCAACTAAAATGAGAACTACATGCAATTTTCATTCACTCTACAGACTTTAATCAACTTCAGAATCATTATAAGCATATAAATTAGGTTATATTTTAAACACATTAAAACTCTTTCTTAATGTAGAAAAAAAGAAAGAAAAGACTTGCTTCTTGCCCAGTTTAACTCTCTCACTTAGTCAAGAATTATGCCTCAGACATAATTCTAATCTGTGCAAACAGTATGCTTTTTAGGATCTATAGCTTCACAAATCCAGATGGAAATCAAACAAAATAAGTACACATATAAAGTAAAAGTTGCATTTTAATAAATATGAATTTGTAATGACTTTCATTTATGTATTAAGAAAACTTTACATTTATGTATTACAGAGTAAATATAATAAAGTAAGGCAAATATAATGTAATTTATGCTTTGCCTCTGGACAAGACTGAGTAGTTCCTATTGAGCCAATCTTCTGAAAGATAACTATAAACTACAGAAGTCATGGATATTTATTGCAGCATTAATGGCAGAAAAAAGAAGTAAAGAAAACATATATACCTAATACTGTAGAAATATTTAAAAATGCATGCTATGACTCTATGATAAATAATCTTTATGTTACTTATCTCAAAATTGCCTTGGGTGATGAGAAAATATAAATAATGTATTAAATAACAAAAAAATGGGAAAAATATTAAATGCTACATGGTCCTGATTTCATACATAAACATACATATACAGAGGTGTACACACAAACACTGTATACACATAAATATAGACTCTCCCTGAAGGGGAAATAACATGAAAATATTGATAATGGTTTTCTCTTGGTTATGAGATATGCAAATTCTTTGGTTATCTGATTCATTTAAATTTTTGTACACTATACAAGTACTAGGTTTTAAAATCAGAAGAAAATGAGCATGATAGAAATTGCCTCTAGATATACAAATAAATAAGAAATCTTGAGACAAATATCTTTCAGGAATCTGAAAATAAAGACTAGATTTTAAAATAATTACAGTTAATGTATAGGTAGACTCTCTCTTTTTCAAAGAAGCCCAAGGGATTTCATGTGAAATATGCTACATATAATTGGAAATTATATATATTTCTCTTTGGTGAAAATTTTACAGAGCAGCATTTTGTCATTTCCTGGTGTCATCTATTTTCTGTCTTTTTTTTAATGCAATTTTTTACCTATGACAATTATTTTCTATCTATACTTCCATTGTAGAATCATTGTTATACTAATGTAAAGTTCAAACAAGATTGAAAAATAACAGAATGAATTTATTTGTCATGGCTAAAATTACTTAGAGAATAAGCTTAAGAGGCTATTTTTAGGTTAAAAAAAAGAAGAAACATAGTTCTTAATTCTTCACCACTTGTCTCATTTCTTCTACTTCATATTCTTCTACTAGTCTGTTTAGTTTCTAACTAAAAGCTCTGCTCTGTTCTCTTTGGAACTCTTGGTAAACTCTTATTTGTGCCATTTTATTTCCACATACTCCAGAGTACTTGGTTCTGGTTTCTACTCTCTCTCCACTTCACCATTGCTGCCTACAGTTGTGGGATAAAATACTATGAGTCAATTAAATTATACACAGTGCACTTCTGTTAACCATATAATTCACTCTCTTCTTTGAAGAACTGGCTAGTAAAATGACATGCAATAATGAAAGACACAAGGTCAAATTCTTTTACATAACCAGCATGATACACTTGTTACTTGTTGGGGTTATTAAAAGGCACTTTCACTGTTTTCAAAGGATGTTCACACCATGCATTATTTTGGTCCTTACAATGACCCTTTGGGAAAGAAAGGGCAACTATTAATGTCCTGATTTTATCTTTAAAGAGAAGATCATTTGTCCAAATCAGGTGGACTTATGTCCAAATCATGGATGTTAGAATCTGGAACTTGAGCTTTCCAACATAATAAGCTCTTACTTCAAAATGCTTCAATCACTTCCTTTTCTTCATAAGGTCTTGAGTTCATCTCCCAAAAATATCAAAGCCTTTACAGGTTGTAAATATTCTCAGACTCTTAGAAAATGCTGAGTAAGTAAGTTATCTGTCCTAGGAACACTCGTTGTCTAGATAAAGGAGAAAAAGCTTTGGAATTTCAGGGTATTCATTTCATAGAGTGGAGAGCAAACTCCCTCAGTGTTTATTTTCTTGTTTAATAATGTTTGCTATCTTAATATTTTGTTTTTAATGATCCTTCTGTGCTTGTGTATTTTGTTTGTTTTTACTTATGGCTTTAAGTAGAATAATCAACAGTGAGTTACAGGAAATGAAAAACACAATGAAGTTCAGAGTAATATATCTCTAATTTTTCCCATGGACAATAGGTAAGTACATGGAAGAAAACATAGGGAAGGATTTTATAAATCCTGTCATCATGGATGTAAACCCCTACAAATGGGACTTTAATCCCAACATCATATGGCAACAACAACAACAACAACAAAAATCAAACAATAGGTTCACTTAATGACAGAAATAACCTACAAACATATACTAGGGAGGGAAAAACAGTAGAGAAAAATGCTTTGAAAATAAAACATTTTAAATTCTTTAAATTCTGGATATGACTAACTTTCTTTGAAGTAGTGGAGATGAAATTAAAAGCACATAGGGGAGAGGTGATACAAAGACATCATCTTTGAGTCAGTACAAGATCTCAGACCAGAATATGAGCAAAGTAAGAGGTTTGTCCCCAGTTACAAACTCCACCTTCCCCTAAGGATTGCAAACTTTGGAGAACTGTCCAACCAGGGACTCCAAAGCATTCTGTACTATTCTGGAAGACTTTCTCTTATTCAGTGTCTTAATATTTTCCTGGAAAATCAAATACATACTTATATAAAGATACATAAAAACATATATTATACAATATTACAATTTTAAAGTGTTCATAAATTTAAAAAAAAAATCATTATTAGCACAATAGGTAAATGAGATATGTGAAAACAGAATTGAATTTATCCTTCTCTCATTCCTCGAGACAGGGAACAAAGGCATAGGAGGAGCCACCAAAATCTATTTTATCATTAGAACAAAAACTCACAACTAGCAACCTGGACTTCTCTCTAATTTCTAAAAAAAGGATAATTTTTTTTTCCCCCAAATAAGTGCTTGTACAAGTTCTACTTTAAGCTATAAAACCAAAACCAGTTTTCACAATTGATAATCCAGGTTTTAAAAACCACACAGACAATAAGACATCAGACAGATTCGGATTCAGTTTTCAAATCTAGATATTTACTATTACTTGCTTGAAGATATTTGTATAGTAACAGACACTCAGTTTTTGTAATGGAAGATACTGTAATTTTTTTATTTTTTTTTTTACTATTTCTCAATGTTTCATGTCTTCTCCCTCGTCCATTATGACTAGGCTGCAGTTTCTTTCAACATTAAGTAAAATCCAAAGGAAAATGAAGTATTTCACTTTTAAAATGTTAAAATAAAAATGACCACAAAGCAATTCAGTAAGCCAAATAGAAAATTAATTATGTAAAAACAGTCTTAAAAAGTTGAAATTTTTTTTCAAATCAGTGTTTTGGATTTCTTTGGATAGATACCCAGGAGTGGAATTGCTGGGTCATAAGGTAGTTCCATTTCAATTTTTGAGGTGCTTCCATGCTGTTTTCCATAGGTGCTGCACTTATGTGTATGGCAGTGCTATTCACGATAGCCAGGGTGTGGAAACAACAGAAATGTCCATCGGTAGATGATTGGATAAGGAACTGTGGTACATTTATACAATGGAGTATTACTCGGCCATAAAAAAAAAAAAAAGAATGAAATGCTACGATTTGCAACAACATGGATGGACCTTGAGAATATTATGCTAAGTGTCATAGGTCAGACGGAGAAAGACAAATACCATATGATCTCACTTATATGTGGAATCTAGAGAACAGAACAAATGAGCAAACAAAATAGAAATAGGCGCAGAGATATAGAAAAAAAAACTGTTGGTTGGTGGATGGGAGAGAAGGTGAAGGGATCAGAAAGTGCAAATTAGTAGTCATAATACAATCACAGGGATGTGAAACACAGTATGGGGAATATAATCAACAATGTTGTATAGATTATGTAGGATGTCCGATGGTCACTGGTATTTATCAAGGGGATCAGTTCATAGACTGTGTAGATGCCTGACCAATGAGCTGTATATTTAAAGCTGAAGTAGAATAATATTGAATGTCAACTACAATTTTATACACATATACATAGCGATGGGAGGTGGAGTATAGCATCAGGAAGATACCCAATGGTATTGTAACAGCTATATAAGATGTCAGAGGGGTAGTAACTTGGGGAAGGGGAGTTATCACTTTGTGAGGGGTGTAAATGTCTAACTATTACATTGCTTTGTGCACCTGAAACTAATAAAAAAAAAGGTCAAGCAATAATAAACCTTTTTCCAAATTATTTCCATGTCTTAAATATCCTATCTTTTTTAAGTATAATATTTGAAAAGTTCAAGTTGACTTGCAATACTATCTATGGAAATCCTTTTCAGATATCATTATGTGTCATAGTGCAAAGCACCTGCAGTCAGTGAACAATTATGTAGAAAGGTAATTTTCTGAATTGGGCATAAAATAATTCCTAATGAGCTGCTGAAAAATTATAATGGGGAAATGCAATTTATTCCTTGCTAAAAAAAGTAAATGAAAGGAATCCAAATCAATTTCTTACAGATTAATGAGTTTACTAACCAGTCATGTCACCTTGGGCCAACGGGAAGGAGAAAAATAATACTAAGCATCAAGTACATTCTGGATACCACGAGATGCTAGAAAATCCTTATTTCCTTTCACAGATGCAACAAAACTGTGTGTGTGTGTGTGTGTGTGTGTGTGTGTGTGTGTGTGTGTGTGTGTGTGAGAGAGAGAGAGAGAGAGAGAGAGAGAGAGAGAGAGAAATCTAATTATTATTCTTAGTTTACTGGTGAGAAAATGAAAGCTTAGAAAGTTTAGTGTTATAATCAAATTGCAAGCAATAGAACCTGGATTTGAATTCAGGTTCCTATGATTTCTGTGTCACTTACCTACCTTAACAGTATTTTCTTTGAATAATGAAAGGTTGTACTACAGATAATCTCTAAAGTCTCTTTTAGATTAATGGAAACTCATTTTGATGATGCTAAAGGTGCTGTTTTGGTGTGACTATGGAAATGGTTTATATGATACACTGAATTAGGGGCTTTGGTGTGTCAAAATACAAGGAAAATTCAGCGCAAAGGAAAGTGTCTTTTATTATGGTACACCATTATTATTATAGCATAGTATTATAGCATTACCATGGATATAGTCAAGAGTCCATAAAAAATGGATGGTAAATATTGTAAAACAGCATGAAACAATCCTATCTGAAAATTATAAAATGTTCTTGTTGACCACTCACTTCTCTTTATTCATTCCAGTCTAATGATATCTAGGGGTCTTGCGGTCTTGAGGTGTGTACTTACTATAGACAGATACCAAGCATTTAAAATTCCAAATAACTTTTGGACCACTGCCATTGGACTGGTGAAAAATTGCTCAGTCCGCATAAATAAGAGAGTAACATGAACATTGCCTTATTTTCTAAAATGGAGTTCAGTACAAAGGATTTATATAAACACTGTAACTTGAGAAAAACCTGGCCTTCATAATGAGGAATATGACATATAACAGCAATAGTCAGCTCTTCCCACTAGCTTATTGTGTTCATTGATTTTAGTTTTGTGTAAAAGAGAAGAGAAGAAATAGTCCCCTCCACTAAATTAGGAGATTCTGTTTCTTGATTTCACTGGCAATAAATCTACCTGAGTAATCCAGTGGGGGGTTGGGAGAAATCAAAATCAGTAACTATCACATGAAACAAGGTTTTACTGTTACAATTGTATTCTCAATAGCCAGTTAAACTGTAAGGTAAAACATGAAATATCATCTTTCAATACTGCTGAAAAGATCTACAATTCCAATGATTTCACATAGCACACAGAGAAAGCAGAGGCACAAACAGTGAAATACTATTAGTGTTAACTATTATAAATTGTTCGGTATCAAAAGAGAAAAGTGAAGCACCAGATATCACTTCTACATATAGAAAGGAGGCAACACAAGGAGTTGGAATTAAGCCCACTTAGACCATCATTGTAATTAGACCCATCCCATTTATTTACATGGAAATGCTTTAAAAGGTTAGTTTAGGTAGCACAGAATACATTAAAAGCAATTAGTTATTCAAATAATTTTCTAAAACAGCTCCCATTTTTTTTCTTTTTCATCAATATTGTCATTACATCTGTTTATTCATTCAAAAATAATTTGCATTCCAAGATAATTAGTATCTGCTGTTAAGAAAAACAGTTAAGAAAAACTAATTCATTGTTTAAAAGATTCTGAATCATTCATACAACAATTATTGATTCTATGTCTATGTGCCATGCAGAGTGCCGAATTGCACAAAAGTTAATGGTGGTTTTGTTTCACTTTATTCTTTTTTTTTTTTTTTAATTTTTTAGAGGGAAGTGTCACTGGTCTTCATATGTGGGATCTGAACCGCGGCCACTGGAGTCCCAAGCCAGCCCCCAACCACCACACCATACGGCCAGCCCAAAGGCTTAGCTGAGCCATCCTGCTACCTGTTGGCAGCTCAGCAGCTGCTCAGCTGGGGCTGGGCATCGAAGTGCTGTTGCTCAGAGCTCAGCTGGCACTCTTGAGCGGGCTCTTAACCAACTGAGCCACTGGGCCGGCCCTGTTTCACTTTATTCTTAATTTTCAGCATCAGTCTCTTAACTCCGTTTTCAAGAACAATGTCATTTCATGAACAGCAGTATATACTTTAGCATTACTTTAGATATTATTGTTTTAAGCCACAAAAGTAGTAAATCAAAATCAGTAGCAGGCTTATAGTCACAAGTCTTTTAGAGTTTGAACAAACTTTTATTTTCTATAAAATTTTAAATTATTTCTTAGCCCTGTTAAGAGGTCCATGAGACAAATAAAACATCCAAATCTTATCTACAGAAAATATTTTTACTTGTGACTCAAATACTCAATATATAAATAAAACTATGCATTGAAAGAGTTGTGAGTTACATTCAAATACAGATAGTAAAACATCAGATTTGTGTAAAATTTTGAAAAGTTCAAAGTGATTACAAATGATATGTGTTCAGGATATAATGAATAGAAAGCAATGTATTCCATACAAAGCAACTCTGTGATACATTTAATTATTTCGATCATATTGTTTGGATCAGACAAAAAATGTTTTAAGTTTATGCTACCTGCTTTAAAAGTAGATTGTGTATGCTGTGTTTTAGTTACATCTTACTATCTAATGGGACATTTTGTTTAACAATCTAACACATTATAATTTCTACCATTTAAAATAATAGGAAATTGACACTTTGTTAGCACTTCACACAGGAATATGATTTTCACAAAAAGACTTCTGACATTAAGTGGAAGAAGCCTGTAAACTAAATGATGACCCATTAAGTGCCAGGGAAAAAAAGTATGATTGTTTCACAATGTGGCAGAAACTTGCCAAAGACAAAACTTCAATGGCTATAAGAATTTGTAAGAAATTTGCAGAGAGCAATTTATTTATCTTGGAGTGTAATACCTACAAATAATAAACCTTGAAAAGAGGCAATGAA
The DNA here is from genome assembly GCA_033961575.1 of Aselliscus stoliczkanus. Lineage (NCBI taxonomy): Eukaryota > Metazoa > Chordata > Mammalia > Chiroptera > Hipposideridae > Aselliscus > Aselliscus stoliczkanus. The sequence continues at coordinate 127,152,694 of CM066733.1, forward strand.
CTGTGTTAAAACCTGTCAAAGTTGGCTCAGTTTTAATAGGCTTTGTTGTAAGTTTTTTAAAGCTTTTACTGCCAAATATTACATTAATGCTAGACTGGAATTATGTTTTCTTTGCGTTAAAATAACCAATTGATCTTAGTAATTTCAATATCCTCTTAACAAGAGGTTGTAAAAATGATTCCTAACCTTTCTGTTTAATTTGAGCAGAGACTGTTTATCTCTTCAGAACAATTTTTTGTGCTGTGAGTTAATTTTATTATGGTTTTGATTATTTAAAATACTAAATATAATTGCAATTAATATAATACAATCACTATTATAATAAAATACTCATATTAGTAATGATAAAATATTGGTATTATTCCTTGTTGTCAGGCATCTATGTTACGGTCTTTGACTAATCTGCAATAATGCTTTTGATTCTGCTTGTCTGATAAGACTCTAAATTCAGAAAAATAAAAATTCCAAGAAGTCTTTCCTTAAAAACTGCAGAATTTTCTGTAGGGCTTTAGACAACCACAACTATTTTTTTTCCTTTACTTTATGAGACTAGGCAAATTAGAAATAATTAAGTTTTTTGGTATGTTCCATGTATTTTAACGAGCTTAACATACATTGTAAGGGTAACATAGAAAGAGTTTCAAATCAGGAAAGTTAGACCTTCTGTACATAATTTTCTTCACGTAAATGTTATTAAAACAAAATATGCGCCCAAGCCAATACAAGGTACAGGGAGGACCTGAGATCTGTTAATACCCTCAATTGTCCACATAGCCGTACCCTGAGAGAAAACAATAACCAAATCTTTATGAAACATTTGAGTCCAGGTAGAGAACTTTTCTCCTCTCAGATAGTGCTTGTTGCTATAATTACCACCGCCCTTCAGTCTTATCAGCCAGCTGTGTCTGCATTCCTCCCAGAGTTTACCTGAAGACTCTGCTATAAGCCATAGGCTCTAGAAATTAGGTTCTTATTAATGACCTCAGTGAAAAGGACTGGACCAGATACTTCTAACCGTGATGTCTTCAAGGACCAGTCTCATGGGTACAGGCATCACTGATGATATCATTTACATATCAGCCAAACTGTACAAGGAAACAGAACCAGAATTTCCAGGGCTAATGACTTCCTGAAATCGACCATAATCCCAAAATTCAAGAGACCACAAGTTAGTTAAGTATAACTTAAAGAACAATAAGGGAAATCTAATTAGAATATGTTGTTTGGAAAACTTTTGGTATATTTTTAATGTTCCATTTTTCTCATTTGTATATGATAAAGCTCTTCATTCCTTGATCTCTAATCCATACTTTAATAGAACCTTAAATGATATCTTGTTCCCAATGACTCTTCAGAAATTCAAGAATATATTCTTTTTCTGTTCCAATATTTGTAATGGCAATATAGTTAATCGGATAAGTACAAGAAGAATCTGCCCTTCTTTATACCACAATGTAATTCAATAACTCAACCCGTGCAACCAAACTGTTTTGATTTTATGGAGTGTTACATTTAAGAATAACTTTTACTGAAAGGTAAGTGTTAAGCCTTCCAAAGGGGCAAAGGTTGTATTTCATATGTGGACTAATACCTACAATACTCTCCCAGTAATCAGGTCTGCTCTTTGGTCAAATGTGTAAGTTCCCAGCTTGCGAGGAAGTTCAGTTCCAGGTAGGCTAGGGATCTCAGCTGATTTGAGAAAGGAGAAAGGGATTCAAGCACATTTAAAGATACTTCAAGCGATACCTCTTGGACATAAATAACTGGAGCATGTTTTCTAAGCTCCTGAATAAAAGCAAGATGATTTTAAATTTTAGAATGATAGAAGCTATTAAAAAAAAACAACAAAAAAAACCACCTTAGATTTCTAATAAAATTTCGAAATGGAAATTAATTTTCTGCCCTTGCTAGTTGTTTAACACTGTGGGACTAGATATTTTGATCCTACTATAAGGTTTATATCTGTTAATAAACATTCTTGCTGTACCTATGTAAATGAATCAGACCAAAACAACATAAAGCCACCTTTTTGGGTTGTTTTTTAACAAGAATTATCCTGGGAAATTATTTAAGATCATAAGGGGAAACTGTTGGGGGAATACTTGGAACTAGGCCAAAGAATGACTGACTATCCTTTACCCAAGAATTGGCTAATTCTTTAAGAGTATGTACCTATGAGTGCCCATTTACTGTTAAGATATTTTATAAATCTGTAAGAGATGTTAATTTGTTTTAAAAAAAAGAAAAAAAAAGGATGGCAATACAAATGATATGTATATGATGATAATAATTCAAATAAACTCTACCCAGTAGAGAACCAAATGATTTCTGTCTGTTAGTATCTCCAAAGTTTTCATTTAATTGCCATTAATCTACTTAGTATAAAATGAGGAATCTTATTTCAATATTCTTTCTTTTAGTGACTGTAACTGCTTCCTTGTTCCTATAACCTTTGAACCAGCCTTTCTTTTAGCATACACACACACACACACACACACACTTGGCTCGTTTTTAGGTTTTGAGTTTTTTATAAAGTATAATACCTTATTTTTGTTGTGATAAAACTCAGGAGGAAAGCAAGAGAGGATACAAAAATTCTCAATAATAACAACTGTGGGTTAGAAACCTAAAATAAATGTATTAAGGACAGGAAGATTTCCTACTTGTCAAGTTACAGGTACAGTAAATGCTTTGAAATCAAGGAAAAACCGATACTAGGTTGACAATACATTAGGCAATTCAGTGCTACTCTTAACAAATGCTGTATTTGTCTGCTCTTCTAAATATCCCAGCTTCTAAATTCTACCTCCAATCTATGCTGCTATAGATCAATCAAATTGTTCTGCAGTAGCCACTGTGGTTTAGCGGCCCGACATCCACCTCATCCTTATTCCAGGACAATCTGGTTGGTCATGTGTACCTGAGAAAGCCTCAGCCTTGGCTCCCACTGCAGGGAAGCAGAAGCCATCTATGCCTTATTCTCCCCAACACAGATGGATTTAGGCATGGATATATGACATAATTTGGTTCAATTATGCAAGAAGTCTGTTGATGGGCACCTCAGAAATGTTCTTTAGGTTTATTTTAAAAAAAAAAAAAAAAAGCACAGGCATAATGAAGAGACAACCTCTTTTTCTTCATGTCTTTATTTACTATCTAGAATATCTGCACATCTGAAACCCATGTGGGGACCTAGCCTCAGGTCAAAAGATAACCCCTCTAAATGGCGAGCATAGAGACAGAAAAACCTGGGTACTCCAGGACAACACTGAGCCATTCATTAGCCAATCTTGGACCTTTTGTTATGTGAAAGTAACTTTCCTTATGGTTTAAAGACTTTTTGAATTGGGCTTCCCATTACTTGCAGCTGGAGAAACCATGCGATACAACTTTTATACACTTTCAAGTCAACCCTGAAGCTTTTTTTCTGCTGCCTCTAAGGAAGGATCTCAACTTATACTTATTTATATGGAGTTCAAAAATCAGATCTTCCTCCTGTATCTCTACATACTTGGATTCCTAATGTTGACTTTTCCAAGACAAAACCTCTGGCAATTGACTTAACCTCTCTGAACCTCAATTCCCTCATCTAATAGAGTGAGGGTAATACATACCTCAAGTGGCTTTTATGAGAATTAAGCTACATGACATTTTAAAAATGCCTGGGATTATATAGAAGTGGTCAGCAAAGCATTTTTTTAATTTAATATCCTATAAATCTAATCTGGCTAGGATAAAAATCATACTCTCAAAACATAATTTTTGAATACTCAAATTTGCCACTTCACTTTCCCATTTAATTCATCAACTATTTAAAACTGGTGGGAAGGGAGAAGGTACAGAACCACATAATCAACTGGAAGAGATTTGTGGAATTGTCCTATTTAATTTTATTCTCATAAACTACAAAAAGCAAGTCAGCGTATCTTTTTAATCTACGTTCCTAGGTGAAGACTTTATCCATAATGATGCTGGCATTTCTAAGTTGTTATGTGTTCTAAATATAGAAAACATTCACTTTTGGTTGAAAAACATTTCTCAATCAAGAATTTCCTCTTTGGGGTGGGTTAAAAGGCCTGTAACAACATACAATACTATCACCAGAAATTAGATTTGAAAACTGACAATCTCTCAATATTTTAAAAGGATTTTTTTATGCAACAATAATTAAATAAACAGAGCTCTATATTTTTCCCAATATTAACTATATGAAATAACGTCACATATTTTTTAAATAATCCCTAATTTAATCACTTGCCTTTAACTGTGTTTTTGTATATTTTATTTCTTAGCTTATTCTTACATTTCAAAGATAGTAAGCTTTTAAACTGTGACTCTCAAAACGAGTTGCTTAGCCATCATATGAAGCAAGTTTATTTTTGGAGAGCAAACCTATAAGGTCATAACTGTGCTTTTCCCCCACACTCCCTACAAGGAAAAGTAATTTAGTTTCTTTGGACTATGTATTGATTTTAACGAACACGTTAAAGATGACTGTATAGGTTTTGAAATTACTCTGCATTCTTATCTTCAGTTTAGGAAGTTCGAAGTTCTCTACAATCAGGACCAATACATTTTTTTTTTCTTTTTAATACTAGGCTGTTTTTTTCCCCTGAGATATATTGGGACGTATCTTAGATACATTATGTACCTGAAATACCAGAAAACTACTCCTGTCCCAGCATGCTATTTCTGTCCAATGTAATTTAAACATTCTTCAAGCTGCATTTATGTCCACAAGGGTAATAGTCCTTACATTAAAAACCAGTCTTTGTGACACATTCCCCTTTCATGGGGTCCATTACAGCCTTTCACTCTGTGACCCTTCACTGCCTCCAGCTCCCACTGTTTTCAATCAGCAACTCAAATGTGGTAAACTATCTCCTCTGCGCTGAGGGCAAAAGCACCAACAGACACATGATAATATGGTTTGGGAGAACGCACTGAAATCAGCTCATAATTCTATTCCTAAAACAATCCCATTGCAAACGAAGTCTTAAAATTATTTTCAAACCCTAAACTTTAGTCAGAGCCCTTTAGTCCATGAATTTTTCTACCACATGTGCCCTAAAGAGACAGCAGATAATATATGTGTTTCTAAGCATTTGCTTAGGCAGACGCGCAGCAAGTGTTCATCAAATAACTAAAAATAGAAGACAGGTAAATCAAAGAAAGGCCAAAGCGACTCCCTGCAGGGTGAGGATGGCATGGAAGAAACCCTGACCTGCAGAAGCAATTCCAAACAACAGCAAAGACTCAGATTCCATCCCATGTGAAGCTTAAGAGACAGTCATGTCAAGCTTTTAAATTTTGAAAAGAAGTCGAATTTCATATGAAACAGTAGAAAAGCATTGTGGATTAAATGCAATATAGAGCTGATTATATAGTGGATTTAAATGTCCATCACCCAGTCAAGGAAAACGCAAGATGGTACTATATCAAGAGTAATTTTCATATCAGACGCACAGACCGAAGTTCTAATCCCATTCTTGGGAAGGCTTTAAGGAAGTTTCTCATTCTACTTGTCTCTAAAATGTCACTAATTTTATAGGTTTCATGTGAGGAGATATATATATATCTATCCCTGGGACAGTAAAACTGTAATAGCTAATGGTAGCAAGTAAGCTGATCTCAGAGATGTTTATCTACAAGTGTTGAGTGTGCTCCAAAACATTGTTTTCAAACTGTCCCTGGGAGCCGTACACCTCTAACTGTATTTCACAGAAGTCATCTTGATGGAGCTCAGGTGGTGGAAAGAAAAGGAGTTGGAGGAAAGACAAAGGAAATACAAAGTAAGCAGGTTTGGGAACCACTGACTCCTTTTTAGTGATTTTACACATGAGTAATGGGGAGTATTGCTTTGAAAAACAAAAAAAGAATTGCTATTAAAAAAAAAAGTCTGAAAATCACTGAATGATACAGAGCCTTCCAGCTTTAAACTTCTGAGATTTTTCAGGCTCTGTCACCTTCACAGAATCTAACACCTGTATCCAATACTTAGAGAGTTTCCAGCTGTGTTAATAAACTGATGTTAAGCTATTCTCTTACTCTTCCCCTTCTCTCCTCCTTCTCTCCCTTCCTCCACTAAAACCCATCTCTCAGCTCTCCTTAGAACTGCACAGGTTCACACTTATACTATCTTTGGCTATCTTAATAGACAATGATAACTAGATGACAAAAAGAAAATTCACCAACATTTTGGCCTGATTTGCTCTGACCTCTAACACAAACAAAACTAAGCATAACATTGCAACTCAATCTCTCTTTACCAACTATACACACATAACTTTATTCTATCACTTTCTGCCATGTTTGCCTCTGGTAAACTTTCCGTCAAGTAATTCTATTAGTTCAGACGTGTAAGATTTTGGCAGTTATGGCCTTGTAGAGACATACGTCTTACATGGTCAATAATAGGGTGATGGAAATATTACACAAAGTGATCCACTCATTTTAATGAGTAACTAAGTTTCCCAGAGAGATTGTCTATGGGTTAGAAATGGTAAGTTAACAGAAAAACTCCCTTGAAATTTCCCCTCAGGAGTATTAAAATGTGAAACACTGTACATATAATATTGTTTAATACATTATGACTAAATCTTCTCTTATAAAACTAAAACACCAGTATCATTATATAGAAAACTTAGCTAAAATTGCTTTACCTATAAAATATTATCATATGAATCATGTTGTGGACAACAATGTTTTATTTGATTTTCACTATATCACAGTATCAGAAGAAAGCCAGGCACAGAATCATGTGACTCATGCACACTCCCCATTGAATACATAAACACATTTACTCTCTCCAAATAAATAATTGAAGAAGCCAAGCCTATTTTAATAACCTGGCTAATAATTTGTGTTTAAACTCTGAGATTAAAAAAATAGGGGAAAAAAAAGAGACACACAGTTCTAAAAGTAACATTTTAATATAAAAGAAGATTTCTTAACATCATTGTTCATTTCTCATCCTTCTCTTTGTAATGTCATTTCCTCTCTATATTTTACTGTGGGGGATTGACAAGGGGGCAGATTTCAGATTCAGTTGGGACTTAAATTATTGAGTCACACCTCACTACATTTTTTAACAGAAGAAGAATGGTTTCTTATTTCAATCTTCAAATTCACTTAATGTGGGCCGGCCAAGTGGCGCAGTGGTTAAGCGCTGGCTTGGGAAGCCAGCGGCCCCGGTTCGGTCCCACATATGAGGGCCAGTGAAACTGCTCTCAAAAGAACAAAACAAAACAAAAAAATTCATTTAATGACAAACAGCTTTTATTTTATATATAGTGTGTGTGTGTTCATTTTACAGAAGGAACTCTGTATAATGATTTATATTATTATCAGTAAAAAGTAGCAGACTGAAGGTGGGAATATAGTCATAACTTTAAATAATGTCAAACAAGTACTCTAGAGACCCTAAACTAAAATTCAATTAGTCATTTTACAAAAACCTGTTAAAAAGTAAAAGCAGTTATAATTACAGTAGAAGATAAATGTATTGAGATGTCAATCATGATCCCTACTCTCAGATCTAGGGCAGAACACATGGTAAATTGTCAAATAAATTTGTTTCATGAGGTCATAAGTATAAAAGAATGTCTAACAATCAAGGTCATGAGCACATGTATTTGAGATGAAAAACAATTTCTAGTTCTATGCAACATCTCTGTGGCTTTGTTTGTTTATGTAACAGGCTTTTGAGGAGTAGAAGACATAGTTAATTTGATGAGAGAGAGAGAGAGAGAGAGAGAGAGAGAGAGAGAGAGAGAGAGAGAGAGAGAGAGAGAGGAGGGTACCAAAATGGAGCTCCTTCTTGGTAGTATTAACAACATTTAAAATTATATCCAAAATAAATAGGTGAAATCATTTATGACAAAAGCCAAATATTAATAATTATGTGATGGTTTTCCAATTAATTAAAATATGAACTGAACATAATTCTTGGGGAATGCGGTGTTTTTTTCTGTTCAAGCAATTTCCTAGCAAGAAAAAGAAAAACTTTTTTTTTTTGGTTTAACCCTTAACCAAAATATATTAGACCACATACATAAGGTGACATTTCTGCCTAAGCAAAGTAGAGTGTTAGAAAATCAAAGATGAAAAATATTGTTCAAGCTCATGAGGACCTTCTAGTTTAGTGGAAAGAAGGGCATAAATAAGACCACATACATAAGGTGACATTTCTGCCTAAGCAAAGTAGAGTGTTAGAAAATCAAAGATGAAAAATATTGTTCAAGCTCATGAGGACCTTCTAGTTTAGTGGAAAGAAGGGCATAAATAATTATCTATAATAGCTGCAACTGAAATATGTACAAAGTAAACAGAGGAGCATATTTGGATATGAGGACAGAAGAAATATATGAGTTCTAAGCCAATCAGGAAAATCTTCCCAAACCAGATGAAATTTGACTAGAGATAGGAAGAATGAGTAAGTTTGACAAGTGGATAAATGGACATACAACTGTCTAAGCAGAAGGCAGAGAACATACAAAAACCCAGAGACATAAAACAAACATAGTATCTTTGAGTGGGGGGAAGGGGACCAAGTTGGTGGGAAAAAGGGTTTGAGTCCCTTTAAGGTCTCCTATTACATATCTTTTATTCTAATCAATAAGTTTTTTTTTTAATTATTAGTTTAGTTTCCATAGCATCCCATAAGCACTGGTTTTATTCTACTTTATTTTTTGTCAATTTTTATGAACATATAAGATACACATAGAAAAGTACACAACTCAATATACAGAAAAGTACACAACTCATACAAATGTACAACTCAGTTTGTATATGTGCAAATACAATCCAGAGCAAGAAATAGAGTACTGTTAGCATCCAGAATCTACCTTCATGCCACCTTCTAAGCACTAACCATCCACCACTCAACAGCCCCTTTTGCAGGAAAACAATATCCTGATTTCTAAAATCAATTAGTTTTGCCTTTTTGAAATTGATATAAATGAAATACAGTACACAGCCTTTTGTGTCCAGTTTCTTTCCCTCAAGATTCTGTTGGGTGAAATACATCCATATCAAATATAGTCATAATCTGTTCACTTACAATGCTGTGTAATATTCCATTGTATGAATATATCACCATTTATCCATTGCACGGTTGATAGACATTTGGATTGTTTCCCATTTGGGACATTTATGAATATGGGTGCTGTAAACATTCTTCTACCTATAATCTGTAGAACATGTGTGCTCAGTTCTGCTGGGCTTATATTGGAGAATGGGTTTGCTGGGTCATTAGGCTGAACAAAGTGGTTGTGCAGATTTAGACTCAGACCAGTCGTATATGTGAGTTTCATGTGTTCCATACTCTTACCCACACTTGAAATTTTGATTTTCATCTGCTCAATGTGTAGTCATTTCTCATTGTGGTTTTAATTTGCATTTCCTTGATGACTGAGTGGAGGAAATGCTCACCTTTTCATATGTTTTTGGCCATTAGGATATACTTATTGTTGTTTTTCTTTTAAATTTTATTGGGGAATGGGGAAAGGGAACAGACCAGTTGATGTCCTTTTGTTCTTCAGTCTAGTTGTGAAGGATGTTGCTTCACTGGCCCATGTTGGTATTATCATTGTGCTCTTCCTGGGTGAGGCAGTTGCTCGCCGGCCAGCAGACGTCCACTCACAGAGGCTCACAGCAGCTCATGAAAGCGCACGCCAGCTGCCAACCAGCCCCACTGCAGCCTACGCCATCGCTAGTGACTCACAGCCGCCCAGCTCCAGGTCAAATTGTTGTTCACCATGTTAGCTGTAGATAGCACAGAGCCACTGGGCCTCATATGTGGGATCTGAACCTGGGCCCTGCTGCTCAGAGCTGGAGTCCCAAGCCAATTCCTAATCAACAAGCCATTTGACCTGACTTACTCATTGTTTTGCATGCTATTTTAAACATACTTGGCAGGACCTTTCAGTAACCATCATTGTCACCTGACAAAGATAAGTGTAGGGAGTAGGAACTGCTGAAGAACAGTCAACGGCATTATGTCTTCAAACGAGGACAAATAATTTTCCTATTTCTCTATTCTTCTGTTCTACTCATCTTCATTGGCTTTAATTCTAATCTATATATTGACCCTGCCTTTCTTCTTTCCTTTTATTTTTCCAGTCCAAAAAAGTCAATAAAATGAAGTCAATTAACAAGGCCCAAATACTTTATAGAGAGCTCAATAGTTCAATAACAAGTTTGCAATAGAAACCCAGCCTTCTTACTTTAGGATTGTCAAATATTTGAGGTTTATTTTTTGTTCATAAATAAAAAAAGTAAGCATGCCTGACAATTTGAAAATAAATGGATCATTCATTAAATTTTAATAGGATAAATCTGAATGTCTCATTTCCAATTTATGAATAGATAATGTTCAGTGAGCATTTTAAAGGAACATCAGAAGGAAAAAGGGGGAAAAAAAAAGCAGTACCTGTTGTAAAAAGAGACCAGTAAAGAAGAATATACACACGGATGCTTTCTTTCACCTTCTCTGAAGACTAAACACAAGTTACATTTGGCAAAAATAAAGTGGCCCTGACCTTTTTCCCTCCTCTGCATGATTAATTACTTAATGTCCTATTAATTGGAAGATGTGGCTGAATTTCAAACACTTTCATTTTCTGTGCATATCATCTGGTACTGTAACCACCAATTAAGCTGTTCATCAAAGGTGAGCCAACAAGGTCATCTGAACAGTATCTCTTCAGCTATTCATTACCCATCTTCAGTAGTAATTAACAATCGCAACATTTCCATAAATCAACATCTTTCTGATTATTCTTTGATGATAAACAGTCAAAATGTGTGCATCCCAGCCCACCTCTTTTAATTTTATATAAAATATTCTGTCTAAATATACCACAGAAAAAAAGTCAGGTGAAATGTTACAAGAGTTTCTTTAAATAACATGTACCAGAAAAATAAGGTTACATAACTTTGAAAGAAACATACAAACCAATACACAAAACAGGGTTCGAAAATATAAGCAAAGGTTATCAGCCACCCAGTACCAATTTATTCCTCTGGCAAGGAAATTATGGCTCAGTTCAGCTTCACAAATAACCATTTGCTTACTCAGCCATGAAAAAGTGACAATTTAGAATAGAAAGCAGATTTACTTCACCCTACTCTCAAAGAACACTTTAACAGTCAGACCAATTTTTAAAATTTTCCAGAGGATATATTTACTATTGTATATTCATTTATAAATCAGACTTTGGAAATGTAACACTTAGGCTTTGTTGACTTTGTGTACTTGTGGTGTGTTGTTTATTGTTGGTGCTTTTACCTTTTTAATATCATATTATTTAGGAAACTTCAGAGTAGTGTTGATAAAGATTACTTTTAAATAATCATAATAAAAATAATGAAAATATGTTTTAAAACTGAAATTATCAGTAATAGGCAATCAGTCCATGAATTATGTATGATTATACATTACAGTAGATAATTGTATATGATTATATAGTATACTAATATAATATATTGCTAATTATTATTAATATATTGTTTTGTGGGGGGTCCAGAACAAATCACCCCCAAGATGTGCCTTTGTGTTATGCAGATTGTTTTGAGCTAAAGGCAACTTTAGCCAGAGGCTCAAGAGAATGAGCCTCTTGAGAATGAGCCTCCCTGAACTACTGAGAAGAACTTAACAATAATTAGAGATTATCATAGATAGCCTCTTTTGACCTATCTATACAGCAGGACAAACTTTTGTTTACTAAGCATCTGCTCTTTTGATAATCCTGCAGTGAATGGCCCTTTGAGGCCCCAAAGCATCTTACTTCATCCCTAGCTAGGGATGGCTTATATGCCCATGTTCCTTTCTATCTCTGAACCTCTCCATGCACATGGGGTCTTTGATTCTCCATGCATGTGGGATTCCCATACACATGGAAGCATCAAATTCGGTTATTTTCTCTTGCTAATCTGCCTGGTGTCTAATTATTAGGCCAGCCAGAAGAAACTTGAGAGTACAGGAAAATTTATTCCTTCCCCACAGTGTATTATATACACATAATTGTATATAATGTATAATTTATACCACAGTTGTTTATTTCTAAATATTAGAAGGAAAACAGCCTTCTCCTCTAGTGCACTATTTTAAAATTCCTGCTTGCATTTTCAGTTGTTATGATTACTAAGTATTGCTAAACATACATACATGGGGTTTAGAATTTGCTCCAAATTGATATGTGGAATTGAAGGCACAACTATTTGTCTGATAGTGTATAGTGATATGTACATATTGATATCCTATATTAGTTAAGAGAAAACACAATTCAAACTGGCTTAAATATTAAGAAAATATAAAATTTCACAAAATCAAAAACCTAAAGATTTAATAAGGTCAGGGTAAAGAATCAACAGGACTCAGCCCTATTTTTCCACAATTTGCTCAGAAAAGTCCTTCTCTGAGAATTTGATTCCCCAGGCTGCTTCTCCTCAGAGCCACTGGCATGCTTGTGGCGGGTGGGGCAGTGAGAGAAGCTCTCTCCTTACCAAGGAGTACAAGTCCTTCCCTTCAGTCTAACTGATTCAAACCTGGATAGGCACTAAGTGAGCTGATCCCACATTTTAGATTAGTTTGAAAAACTTTTGTTTGTGCTTCATTTTATTATTATTATTTTTTAAATTTCTTGGTTTCATTTCCATTTGGTATTTTTATAAAATATGAGGGGAAAAAAAGCACTAATATTTTTCCAAAGTTAAGAGATAACAAAGATACAGTGAGCACTCTTGAAGAATACTATGATTAAAGAAACTAATTGAGGACAAAGCAAGGACTACATTAAAGCTCTCGTAGATGTGGTAGAGTAGCTTGACCATAGTCGTTTATTGTAACAATTGAGTATTATGTTATACCTAAAATAAGAACATGCTACCTATTCCAAAGCGATTCCCCCGACACTGGGTACACAGAACGGGTCTTACCTTGAGGCATCTCAGGTGGCAGGTAATGAGGTTCTTGAGCACTAACATGGACCCACTCAAAGTCATCATACAGATCCTGGTGGTAGTCACAGGCCCCAGGACCATCATCAAAAGTACAGCCACCTAAAGGGGCAGAGAAGAGCTGCCATTACATTCTAAACAGGTGCGTTAAAAATGGAGCAATGTGATGGGGAAGGAAAGGGTATCCTGAAATACGTAATGCGGTACTCATAATTTTAATGATAAGTGGTCCTCCTTTTTATCACAATTCTTGTTAAACTTTCACATGAAATGCAATTTCTATCAGGAATTTCTGTTTGAATAAGAAACCAAGGGGAGCCTCAGAAGGAAGCCTGAGGCACAGGTTTTTAAATATTAAAAATAATAGGGGATACATGCATAGGGAGGCATTCCTGAAATTTACAAACCACACAATTTAAATAGTTTTTCACCACTTTAGTAGAGATAAGAGGAGGAAGGAAAAGAGTGAAAATGGTCTTCTTCTATAATGCAAGTTCAAAAAGGTGAAGTTAATCTTAATACTTAAGTCTTATTAAATTCTGTGGTTTAAAAGAACACTTTCAAATCTACTTATAATTGTAAATAAAACAAACAAAGCTTTACAGGGTCTAAAGTGCTTGTGGGCAGTAACACACTCTTCAACAGTTTATTTAGATTGTTTTCATACACAATTATGACTTAATAGGAGGGGAGAAACTGAAGCATAAAGCCCATCCGATTAGCCTATAATCATTCTCACCACTTCCATTTTATTTAATAACCTCTTTAAAAAAAAAAAAAAAATGGAGGTAACCTTTCTCTTTATATCAGTCATTTTCCCTGGCTTTACTTTTCAGGGGGAATTTTATGGCAGAAGTAGAAAATTACTTTTGCTTCTCAGCCTACATATATACAGGCACACACAACTCAACATATTTAGTTTATTCAAATCATGAAAATAAGAAATGGCCTTTATGTCTAATCTTGAAAGAAAATGGATTACAACTAATGAAAATCCAGCAGCGGGTTTAATGAGAAAAACCAATACCCTGTCTCCTTTCAAGTAGCTTATTTGTTTAGTTTCCATGGGGAATTTTTGTGCAGAAACTCAGTGAATTCTGTGACCAAACAGCAGGCTAGGGGGTGGTAAACTTCAGTCATATAAATTCTTCTCTGTAAACAAGGAATTCATTTTCCTCATCAAAAGTATGTCAATTTGAATATGAAAAAAAATTTCCTCACCAATGACAGACTCCAGCCAGCATCACAGGCTAAGGAGGAGTCAGAGATATCCAGATGGCAACAGAGCCCTAAGATCTTTGTCAAAAGCAGAGATGTATGTGGGTATTCTTGAATCACTCTTGTGAATACATGAATCCTTTAAAACAACCAAACTTCAGCCGCTTGAAAGCTTAATACTCTCCTTTTAAAATGCCTAAAATAGCCTTTCTATAAATGCTCTCATAAAAAAAAATGATGTATTTTTAATTTAAAATTAATCAATGAAAAGAGGTTGCTAGGAAATGGATCTCAGATAGCAAGGGGAAAGTGTGTCTCCAAATATAATTTGCTATAAACCCTAAAATGACTTATTGCTTTGCCACACTTACCTTCAGGGCCCCCAATTGCCCTTTATAATAGCGTGAGTGCCCTCAGTATATAAATTTAAACTACCAGTGGAACCTACATTGGCTCATTTGGAAGACAAATGGCCTTAATTGCTGTCCTTCATAGCCACTGTTAATTTTAGACTCCAAGATTCTGATTAGCAATAACAACTAGTAGTAGTTACATGAAATAAGTGAGTCAACCCCTATTATTTGAGGCACATCCCTGCCCTATCAGTCAAGGGTCTTGGGAATAGTTCTTGGTCCATTTGACTTGAGTGGTAAGCACATTTTTAAAAGGTGATTTTTAACTTTACAGTTTAAAATAAGTTCTAAGAGAGACCATATATCTATTTATCACATACACAGCATATCAATAAATCTTTGGTAAAAGGTTTCTAAAAGTCTTTTTGTATTTTGTATTTCAAGGCTATGGACTAATATAGTGTAGTGTACTGAATTAGATGACAGAAAACACAAAAAAATACTGTTTCTTTCCTGAGTAATGGGCATAGACAGACTTGGGGACACACACACACACACACACACACACACACACACTACAGTGCATTATAAAGAATAGTGATGGTATGACCAAAATTACAGAGAACACAAATGACAAGTGAATTGGCTATGTATACTCAGGCTGATTAGAAATGGCTTCATGGAATTAAACCAATGAGGATGATTAAGAATATGCCAGGCCAGAATGGAAAAGAAACTGAAGTTAGAGAACAAAACAAGAGCAAAGGCACAGAAGTGTTCAGAAACATGGTATGTTGATGAAACTCAAATATTCTGAAAAATTTCTGTAACAAGCATGAAAAGTATGTAGACGATGAGGCAGAAACAAAACTAAATAGGAAAGAGTTTAGATATAAAGTGTTTAGATGCTATTCTTTAGCTGTAGTGAAGCCAATACAGAATTTTATCCAAGAGTAGGACACAATTCAAGTCACATTTAAAAAATAATAATAATAAAAGTCATAATAATAGCAATTCCTGCAGCCATATGTAGAGTTTTAAGAGAAATTGGGGGAAAATGGAAGTAGATAATTTGGTTCAACCTTACAACAGTTAACACATAATATACCTTGAGTTATTTCCATTATATACAATCCCCATTCACCATTTAAGTCTCAGTAGAAAATCTTAAATACAATTCTTCTATGATATATAATCTTCTATACACATGTCCCTGAGTTCAAGAGAACTTTATATATAGCATTATAATCTATTTAAAACAGAAAAATCTTAGCAAGTTTCTAATTCATACATAAAAACATAACTCATGAATATAAAATTTCACTGAGTTAGACGGCAGAGCAAAAGACACAATACTGAAATGATGTTCAAGAAATTTAGTTAGCAGAGGGGTGAAAAATGAGCAAGGAAACATCTTACATGTTCAATGTTGTATTTGATACTGGTGACAAGACTACAGCGAGTAGCTGCAAATCATGTCAGAAAAATGATGACAGCAAGTTCCTAGACTTTTAGAGGAAACTTTCTCCTGAAGAGCCATTTCACAGATTGCTAATTTCTCTATGCCAACCAGTCAGCTGAGAGACAGCATCTATCACTTCAATGGTGCCTCCACGCACGGCAAGCCACTTAGGAGGCTTTGCAAGCAATTTACCTGACAATAAAAAATCAGGTTAATTTGGACTTGACAGATTTTTTTTCCCCTCCTAAGCTGCTCACTGAAAGGATTGGTACTAACAAATATTAGGTACCCACTTCCCAAAAAAACTGCATTGCCTAAACATCTAGCATTTAGAGAGATTCTTGGGTGCCTATTTAAACAGCTGGTGGTATAAGAGAGTATGGAAATAGAGACCTTTTCTGTAAAATCACAAAAGAATGAATGTTAAACTCAAATCCTTTCTGCAGTCAAACTTTTCAATAAAATGCAGGGTCAGGTAGATTGAGAACAAAGTTGAGTTAAATAAAAATACAGGGTCACAAGAGTATCAGAAAGCTCTAAACATTGTATGAAGGACAATCTTTTAAAAGATGCTGTACTATGATCTTGCACCTGGACACCTATGCTGTCTTCATTTTCTGACTGAGTATAATAGCTAGAAACATATAGAAACATCTTTCATGGTTCTTCACTGTTTATAAAAAACAAGCTTTATTTAGTTAAAGATACAGATAATTTTTTTTTATGTCCTTAAATTGCTTGGAATATATAGAGTTTTATAAAGAACAAAGTCTTAGACAAAATATGTTATCAAACATAATATCCTAAGCACTGTTGATTTATGACCCTCAAAAATGGACACATTTTTTCCAATTGTGAATTAAGCTGTGATACACAGATTTGATTGTGTAAGTGATCAACAACTTTAGAATGTTCTTTCTTCCATCAAGGACACAAAGAAAGGCTAATACATGTCCCATCAGGACACAAGCATACTGAAATAAATTAACTGTGAATAGGTTATTTTTATCTAGACTAATCAGAAACCATAATATAAGTTTACTGGTATAATCCCCAAAACCCATTACAAAGATGCCAATACATTTCACACAAAAAAATTCAAAAGAACAATAACAACAACAACAAAAAAAACTTATTACTGTTCAAAAGAACAAAAAAGAAACTCATTACTGAATATCTTAAATGGAATTTCATTTATAATCTGAGTTAATATAGTATATTCCCAAAAAAGCAGACTATTGCGCTATTGGGAAAAGTGTAAAAATTGATGCTTTTAAATAAAGTTCATATTTCATCTGAAATCTACTGATATATATATTATTCCTTTCAATTTTACACTTCTGGGAATACTCAAGGTACAAAATAAGAATTGACATATTGTGATCAATGTCTATGTAGTTTCACAACAGTTCTAAGGATAGGCAACACTTGTTCTCAATTTTTAAGTGCTGAAATTCAAATAAGGAAAAATACCCAAGTAGATGCAAAGGACAAATGCCTTTGAGGGCATAAGTATGAGTCACTGGTCATAATACATCACTTTGGTTCAATACCAAAGAGGATCTACTGAAGAATAATAAGAAAATTTATGAAAAGAGTTCCTTAAAAGATAATCATTTCAAGTCCAGAAAAAAATCCTTTGCCCTGCTTGTAGTTAATTAGTATGTGAAAGTATTATTTGGGCTTAGCTCCTTCATAAAGGAAAAGAATTGGAAACACATTTGTGGAAGTCTGAACCTATCCTTATTGATAGTAACAAATGTATCTTAATGATGAGAAAAGAACTCATTTCGAACACACCCATAAATTATCTAACTGTTCATCCCCTAGAGCTCCATTTCCAGCCAAGAATATATGTATAATATACATAATCCAATATTATTTAGCTTGTAAGATTTCTATTGAAATTGTCTAGGATTCAGAGCAAATGCTATAATCCAGCTGACTAAATATTCTTCCTTTAATAAAATGGAATTAACCAGAATGGAATAAGTCCAATTTCACTCCCCTCCATCTTTGTAGAGAAGCAATATTCAACCTCCTATACTTCAATTTATAAGACTTAAGAAAATTTAAGGAACTGGCACACACTATCACTTAAACAGTATAAGAGAGACTGTTTCTACACGCCACAGGGAATGATGGCAAAGTACATACATAGCTTTGCTATTTTATTGCTTTGAGCTTCAAGGTAATAATAGCTACATACAGGGGTATGAGGATTAGTGATAATACTTGCAAAGCCTCTAACACTCAACAAGTTTGTGTTTAAAGCACTCTTAGTTTTTATCAGGTCCCGTTCTTTACAGTTTATTCTGTATATATGTTATATACACATGCACCTTATGTACATATTTAACAGCGAAATGAGAAAGAAACTTGTGGTTTCCATATAATTTATCCAGAAAGACCAAACAGAATTTCCATAAAGGCTTAAAGGCAAGATGACCATATTTTCCATAACCAGTTTACCCTGAACACTCATCAGATATCCATTCAGTTAGGAAACACTTTCCTTAATTCAGAGGTCAGCAAGCTTTATCTACAGAAAGCCAATAAATAAATACTTTAGGTGTTATAGATAGACCATAACATTTCAGTTGCAACTGCATAATTGTATCATTGTAGCAAGAAACTAGCCACAGAGACTATCTAACAAATGGGTATGGCTGTATTCAAATTAAACTCTTATTTACAAAAACAGGTGACAGGCTAGTTTTAGCCAGTGGGCCATAGTTCGCCAACCCCTGGCTTAGATCACTCTGATTTTAAGGATTCTGAAAATTATAGGTCATACAGTCTAGCTAAAAGCTTATACACAAGGATCTTTGATTTCTGCATTACCTCCATATTACTCAATTTTCTTTCCTACCCAACAACATGAGTAGCAATAGGCCACAGCCAGGAAACTAAACTAGAGATGGACTCTGAATGACAGTCGTATGTCTGAAACCAAATCAGATTGTCTGGCTAGGCAGAGGTATAAATCAAAAAAGTGAAAATACCAGAGAGCTAAAGATAATTTTTAAGATCCTCTAGTCTGGGCTTCAAACTTTGAAGACCACAAAGTAATGTATTTAACATTGTGACCCAGAATACACATGCATCCATGCATGCAAATATTTATCTACAATGGTGTGAACACACAAATATAATTATTCACTCACATTGGTGGAGGTCATTGAGGGGACTTGACCACCAGTTGACCCACGAGCTGGACCCAGACTACTGGACCCCTCCCTTGACCTTGGAATGTCCATTCCACCCACGGACATAGCCTTGAGAGAGAAGTGCGTTCTTGAGACCATCTGGATGTTATTTGGGACTGAACCCTGTTAAGGCCTCTATATAAACTTTTAAGAATTTGGTGGGTGGATGCGGAGATCTGCTTTACTTACAGCCACCCCTGACAAGCCTCAATAAGTAAGTTCCCTTGCTTATCAAACCTGTCACCTGCCCATCTGGAGTGGTCTCCCTCTTTCTTAGATCTCTCTTTGCCTTCCATGTATAGAGGCCAGTTTTGAATTTCACCCAGGGAACTTCCATGATTGTGAACCAACAATTCAGTCATTCATTATCTTCTATAATGGGTCACTAGTCCAGTGCCCTTTCTAAAAATAAAATGAACAGTTAGTTGTTTGCATCAGAGAAGTAGATGATAATAATAATAACAATAATAAAAACAGGCCAGCAATCCTCTATCTCAAATGCATATAAGCAGATGTCTATTGTGGGAGGGAACCCAGAAGACAGTTGTGAGTAATCCAACTCTCTGTACATAATTTTCAGGTCTCAGGCACAAGTTGAAGTCCAAATACAGGCCCATGAGACCTGGTCAGCCCTGATGGTATATATATGACTTCATCCAATCTCATTATGGAGCTAACGGATGATTACATGCCAAACAGCCATAGAAATGATTTCACAGATGAAAAGAGGTTTATTAAAATATAAAAGGAACTATGAAAAGCACCTCATAGTAGAAAAAATAAAAATTGCTCAGAGTCACAGAGCAAGAAAGTATCAGAGCCAGGATCTGAACCCAGGCACAAGGGCCCTTTACTCTTAACCACTACACTAAACGGCTCCACAAAATCAGGTGGCATTAGACCTTTTCAGAGTTATCCCGTACAGCTCCCTCCAATGGCCATTATCTCAAACTATGACTGAACACAAGGAACATCCCCCATGCCCACCATGAAATGGTGTGCTGGTGCTGCATATTTGAGAATAAAAATGTATATTTTGCACCACATCACATGGCAAAATGTCTCAGGAAAAATGCCACACATACGAAAGGGTCTTAACAGACAGGGCTATAAAAGCCTAGCTGATTCACTAGTAAATTCAGAAAAGAATTTTATTTAAATAGGGTGACTTAAGGCTAAGAACCTGTATAATCATCACACTGTCCTGTCATTCTTGATTACCTGCACTTTTCAACTCATCTGCCCAAAACATGTATAAAAAAGTGGCTTTTCTATCTTTAAAAACATTGCAATAAATGAAAAGCATTTTTGTTCTGGCAATTTTCACAGCAACCCTTAAATTAATCCTAGGATAAGAAACCAGATGTTTCTCCAAAGATCATTAATGTATTTACTACCCAAGTTTATTTTCCTATTTTCTATTCTTTTATCTATTCCAGTAAAATCTCATCTTTTTTTGCATTAGACACACAATCTAGAGAAAGCCACTGAACAAAGTAATAGAAAGTAAATGTACTGAAAAATAAAATTCCCCAACTAAAGCCATATTTACATTTTGGTAAAATTGGAAACCATCCAACCTCACATTTAAACATTTTTTTGTTGTGTTTTGTTTCTCATGGAGAAACTCCTGGTGGGCTCGACTTCACCCATATCAGACACATTCTGGCTTATTTCAGCAGTTGCTCCTGACTCAACTCAAGCATGGAGGGTGATAGATCATTTTTCATTTGTGAAGTGTCTGTGAAACGCTGAAGCCACGTAAAATGGAATTCCATAACCCAGCCTCCTAGAGGAAGGGCAAAGATGTGATTTGAGACTTTGAATTTCAAGTTTTATATCACATTGGCAAAGGAAACTTAAATATACTCAGCTACATTTTAAGAAGGTCAACAATTCAATCATTTTTGTAAGACTTTAAAATACACTTCGAGGAAATAATAATCAACATATTTAGGTGTAATTAAAATGCATCTTGAAAGTAAAAAAAAAAAAAAGAAATATATCTTTCTCTTTTTCACTAATATGAAGCCTATTTCTTATCAATATGCTGTACTTGATGTAGCATACAAGGTATATAGGAAATGTTTGGGTTTTCCATAGTTCTTAAAACATTCTTAACAGTAAAGAATTATGGTTCTTTCTGCTATTTTCTTTATTCAGAAAAAAAAAGTTGGATCTTATCATTTCAATCAGTATATAGCTACTGTTATTGGACATATGAACCAGTTCTTCTCATTAAATAGTTTGGCCCTCTAACCAGGCCCACAGCTAATAAACTGCTCACAGAAACGTAAGAAAATCGTTATGTCGATATTAAGTAATGTCAGACTTATTGTCGAGGACCTTTGCCCTTTTCCTCATAAAGGAAACATTCTAGGTTTTAACCACAGTTTTAGTGAGACTTTACTATTGTGGCCTTTGAAAGTGTCAACTTGAACCAGGTCAGTGCAGAAGCCGAACGCAACAATAATTTTCTCTTCTCAAATTTCCTTTCTCAGGAAAGTGCATAGGGTCATCATTTAGTGGAATCACCACATAAAATAAAGATTTCTCAAGCAGCAGATCATACTGCTATAAAGTGACATTTAAGTGACATGTAAACTAACGGTCATTCTAACCTAATGGAGAGAGACTTAATTGGGAGAACTACAGAACAGTTTTCAACAGGGCCTCACCAGCATTCATGCCTGCCTGTATCTCAGTCTTCTCATTTCTATACCAACAACAACAATTTGGCTTCATGTTCCCATTTCCAACTCTACTTCTACCTACTGCACAAGAATGCTGTGCCAATTAATTTGAAAAATCTCCCCACAATATTCTTTGACATTAAAGCTAAATGTTATGCATGTTTAAGTCATCATTAAGTTAGGGTTTTAGTTAAGGAAACATCTATCTAGGTGAGATCCTTATTATTGTTTTATATTTACATTAAATTTTATACTAATATGACCAATAAATTGGAGGATTAGAAAAGAGGAACTGAGTTTATAAAAATATCCTGTGATTTCTAGGCCTTTGTACAAAGATAAAGCTATATGATAATAAATTCAGTTATATGTTAGAAATTCATGCTCCCACTGACTCTGCTCCCCAATGAAACCCCTAAAATGTAAACCACCACAATTCAATTATTCCTACCTGATACAAATATGTTAAAGATGTTGACTCTGCCTATATTATAATTTCATAAAATTCATATTATAAAATTCAAAAATATGAAAAATGCTTCAGTGCAGAAAGGAAGCCTGGGCCTGGAAAAGTAATTTAATAGAGATAAGAAGTCAACTTTCTTTTGCTGCAAACTCCAGGCAGGTCAGGGGCTCATGGTCCTCAAAAATAGAGGTAAAAAGTATCTAAAAACTCGAAATATCCTCATCTCATCCAATTTAGATGACTGGCTGAAGCATTACATCCCATTTATTTAACATTCTTACTTTAATTTTCTCTCCAGTTCTTGCTCTAAAGCATAATGACCAACTTTAAATCTATTAAATGATACAGTTTACTGATAAAAGGCAAACACATTTCTTCAGCATAAAACATAAAAACCTGGAAATTTTTTTTTTTAAAGAGGAGGAGGGGAGAAGCTGTCAAATAAGATTTGAATAATAGATTAAAAGCAGTAGCAGTTTGAAGATAGTATTTGAAGCCTGGTGTGTGTTGTGCAGCAACAGGACTTTTTTTTTTTTTTTTTTTTTTTTAAGAAGGCAGTGCCACTGGTCCCCAAATGTGAACTGGGGCCGCTGGCGTCCCAAGCCAGCTCTTAACCACTGCGCCACTCGCCCGGCCCAGTAACAGGACATTTTTAATGCTCTACTTCTCACCTCAAGCCATTGTTTACATTTTGGAATTTTCAAATCTCTAAAAATAAAATATAAGACACAATTGCAATGTGGAGCTGACAAGGCCATCCTAGCAAATAAGTGGTAAAAACAAATTGCCCCTAACTAATGTCCCAATCAACTTAAGAAAAGTCTGTCATCTTAGCTATCCAAGTAAGGCAAACAACAAAAATGAGGGTTTTAGTCCTTATCATTTGAAAAACTTCCAAAGGATTACATCTAGTGTTGACAGTAGGTTGGATAACAATAGGAGGGCAGTTGCCACTTGTTTTTTTGGAGAGCAATTAGGTTTTATTTACCAAAGTCTTTAAAGCACTTGCCTTTTAATCCAGTAATTACACTTTTAGAATCTACCCTACATAAATATTCAAATATGTGCAGTCCTGAGTCCTACAAAAATACATGGTTGGGTTACCAACCCTCCAAAAACAACAAAATCAATTATTTTGGGGTCTTTTCAATGACACACAAAGACAAGAGGACTACCTTTTCAATCTTGAAGGGCACTTACCTCAAAATTGCTTCAAATATAATCACGAACTTTGGACTAATGAGCACTGGTAAGGTATAACACATAATTTACATGGGGAACCTAAATGGTCAATATTATCAATTGGTGAAGATGAAGACAAAGCATACTTTAAGAGGCAAAATAGAATCTAGCAATCTTTTTGTCAAGTGTTGAGACAATTAAAAAGATCCAAAGATATAATAGAGGTAAAGAAATGTTGAATCAAGTACACAAATGGAAAGAAGGAAGTATCACTGGACATCAGTGAAATCGAATATCCCTTCCTGGCCACCAATTCTTTCAACTGGCTATTTCAGCAGATTAAGAAAACAAAGGGAAACTACTTATAAGAAGTAACTCTTTATGATAAACCATTCAAAATAAGATTAATTACACCAACAGCATTGTAAGTCAACCAAAATTGAAATTATCTAAAAGAATGACCGAGCATAACTTGCTACTCATTTTCCCAACATCTAATAACATAGCTTAGCTCTTCTTCACTTATCACTTCAGTAACTTCAGGCCTTATCTAAAGGTACAATCAGAATGCAAAATAGATTAAGACGTAATAGAGAGCTAAACATGTCAAAAGCCTTTCTGATGCTACTTCATCTGCAAAGGATGGTTTATAACTTTGTCACAGAATATGTACATATTTCCATATGAAATACTTAGAGCATGATTGTGACTATGTAGCTTCTACTCATAAAATTATTTAATGCACCATTTTTTTTTTTTTTTTTAAGATTTTATTGGGGAATTGGCGGAGGGGAACAGTGTTGGGGAATCGGGGAAGGGGAACAGACAAGTTGCTGTCTTTTTGTTCTTCAGTTTAGTTGCGGAGGATGTTGCTTCTCTGTTGGTATCATCATTGCGCTCTTCCCGGATGAGGCAGATCAGTCGCTGGCCTCTGGATATCGCTCACCGCGGCTATTGGCAGCTCACGCTTGGCTGCCAGCCGCTCACACTGGCTGCGGGCCACTCACTGTAGCCTATGGCAGCCCACTGCAGCAGGGGCTGCAGCCCACACCATCACCAGGGCTCGCACAGCCCAGCTCCAGGTGGAGCTGTTGTTAGCTGTAGAGGGCAATGTCACTGGCCCTCATGTGGGATCCGAACCGGGGCCGCTGGCATCCCAAAACCAGCGCTTAACCAATGCGCCACTCGGCCGGCCCTGCACCATTTTTCTAATAGCCCGATATTAGTACAATAAAATCTATACCTAAAAGTAGCATTTGCAATTAGTGGAATATAATTCAATCAACCAGTGAAATAACATGGTAAACTTTTTAAGGGAAATAGGAAAACATCTTCCAACTTAACTCCCTTCCTAGCCTCTCATCTTATCTCTCAATTGTGTGTTTAATTTTAGTCTGTAATTTGGATGTTAACATACATAGAGTTTGCTTAGATTAAGATGAAGAGTAGTGGGAGTCGAGTTGGAGGAGCTAAAACATGAAAATCTGGGTACAGAGCCAGCAATCAGGTGATAACCCAAGTAGTTGTACTTGACTAAGATTATTTCAGAAACTATGGAGTGGATGGTAACAGAAAGAAAGGCTGTTGGGTTAGAGAAAATAGGTGATAGAGACCCAGAGGAATGAAAGCCTCTCTTTGGGAACAGAACAGAAGAGACTTGGGGAGCGGGGCGGGGGGAACATGTGCTAACATACACTGCGGTTGGACCTACATGGATGTGACAGTGGTGTTTGTGACTTCCTCAATCTAAGTGGCAAAGCCATAATTCAGGCATTACTGGCAGGCCACTCATGATGCCATAAATTTTATCAAGTTTTACCTCTTTAAGAACTGCCTGTGCATACGTGGAAGGTTTTTAGATGAGAAAGAGGCACTCAGATTTTTATTTAACAGGTTTTAACCTCTAAACTGTTAAGGGCTCCCATCTCCAAAAGGCAATGTGTGGGGTTAGAAACCTCCCTGCTGATATCAGGTCTACAAAGCAAATACCCCCACAGGGTAGAATCATCCATTTACAGGATTCTGCAGTCTACGGCTAACCCTCCCCTTCATAATCCCTAAAAGGGATCTGCTATGTTTCATGTAAGGATTTGTTTTTCATGTATTCAAAGCATCTTGTGAAACGGACAGAAAGACTTCTTTTTTGCTGTGGAGATATGCACAATAACATGGTGGTATTTTTCAAGAAAAATTATTTCTACTAAAACATTAAAAGTCATTAAAAGTTACCAACTGGTCGGTCATGTGGCATTGCACCAGGCTGCAAAAATCTAAAAAATGTAGTCTTCAACTGGAGTAGCTACAGATTTCTTCAAAGACTGCAATTGCTCAATGAGTGAAAGGCTATTGAATTTGACTCGATGGCATTAATTACACCTCCAACGGTGAAGTGAGAATATTGTGAGTCAGATAATAAAACGTTATAGTACTATAAAACATTGGCCTAGAAATCACAGGGGAAGAAAACTGCAGGGTAAGTGATTGAAGGCAGGAGAGTTGACTTCCTGGCGGCCTCTCACTTGGCTGAGGCTTCAGTGGTAAAACTTTCTTCCCAGCCTTAAATTTATAATCACAATAACAAGCAAAGCCTCCAAAGAAAACCAAATGAACACACTCCTCTTCTCAAACATTTAAGATACAAAGTAAATCTTTCCAAGGACCCAGAATGGGAGGGATATTCGTACCACTTTTTTCAAATCTCTGTGTTACCATGGAGAAAAGTCAGATCTAAACCAGTTAACAGTATTGTATATATTATACACCAGAACATATAAACATGCATTTTCATACAGAGAAAGGAGGGCTTTTTTCTTCAAGTTTCCACTCCTGAATTGAGAGTAGTTTTATTTCAGTTCTATGATCAAATCTATTCTCTACATATTGACAGCTTCAAGCAGATATAACAGCAAAATACAATATGTGCCGTTTATTATGCAGTTTTGCAATTACAGTCTTTAGATGTGTTAGAATTCACAAACAAAACTCAGGCTTTACGGATTTCAAAGGGAATTAATGCAAATATTTGATTAGAATTCAAACAAAATGTAAAGCCAACTGTTATTTTTAACATATAAAAAATATTTAGGGCCAGCCAAGTGGCGCAGTGGTTAGGCACTGGCTTGGGAAGCCAGCGGCCCTGGTTTGGGTCCCATATATGAGAGCCAGTGACATGCCCTAAAAAAAAAAAAAAAAAAAAAATTTAAAAGAGTTCATAACACATTGTATGTACCTAAATAAACATTAGTTTGTTTGTCTATTTTTTTTTAATTTAAAAAAAATCATATGTATTCCTACCAACCAGGGATCATTAGTGCTAACATTTTGGTGTGCATTTTTTTTCTAGGTTTTCCAACATTTTGTTTCCTTACTGCTGATTGCTGAAATTTAAGAAAGGCACCTACTTTTTGAAAATTTAGTACCCAGACCTTTTGCTAGTGTTCAAAATCTAATCATTTACTTCTAAGCATGAATTCATAATATATAAATAATGTTGTCTGCTCCCCTGTGTGTGCATGTGTGTGTATAATTATTTAAATCAACAGGAATTTCTAACACAATTTTATAAGGATGATATTGTACACCTGTTAATTTATTAGTATTCTTCCAGGCAGAGCAGGAATAGCAATAACAGCTAACGATGACTGAGTGGCTACTATGAACCAGTTACTGTTCTAAATCCTTTATGTGAAGTAATTCATTTAATCCTAACAACTTAAACAGTTGGGTACTACTATGACGTCCATTTTATAGACGAAAGTAAGCTGTTTACTTCAGCTACCAAACCAGGATCTTAATCCAAGCAAAGCTGGGGTTTCTGAACTTGCTTTAAATGGATGAAAATAAGCACTTCAAAAGAGAGAGAGTAGCATCAACTAGAGGAGAAAGCCAAAAGGAAAGCCAGGTATAATCGAGTCAAAAATGCAGACTAAACAAGCCACCGCAAACCACAGGCTAGATTCCACAGGCCGGATACCACAGGCATCCCTACGAATGCAAGAAAGATCTCTGGAGAAAGAAGATGCGTTTTTTGCACAAACTATGACCAATTACAAGAGCTCCCTTAGAAAAAGCAGATTTCATGCTCCAAACAACCCCATGTATTCAAGTAACAGCTTCCTCTTGGCTCAGGAATGTAATATGTTTCTCAAGTCAGTAAATTTTAAGTGAGCCATTGGCAAGAGTATGCTTTTACTTCCTTCTCCCCGTTTCTTCTCTTGGGGAGGAGAGGAAGGAGGCACAGTCTTATTTCAGCAGCTGTGACTCAGCTGTCTACATGCCTGAACCAGGAATTTGGACATCCCTTCAGAGATGCCATTCACAAGCAAGAAATTGTTGGGAGGGCAAGGATGTATCCCTCTTTCAGTTAACATCTCTGGTGTGTAATAAGTATTTTTAATCCCGTTTATTTCAGCATGTACAACCCATACATTTCCTGGTAGTATAGGGCACTGAATTGATTTGAACTAGCTATTTGAGGACGGTGACTATATTTAAGCCCGCCTACAGATCACTAAAGTAGGACAAGGCTGTGACATTGTAACCTGGCTCCTGACAGAGCAATCCCTTAAAGAAAGAGAAACACAATATCAAGGGTATCTGTCACCTGTCTGTCTGCATGAAGTGCAGCGCAGACTCGTGTATGAAAGAACATTCACGTGTCCCTCACCTAAATGTCCCTCACCCTAGTTTTCTGGGAAAATGCAGAGCTACCCTTGTTTTAAACATGCATTTCTTTCAAATGAAGGAACTTGACAATGGGAGGAGTTGCACAGGTCCTGAAGCCCTTCTCCACTCACTACAGGAAAGTCCTCTAGAGTCTCAGGACAGAGAGCCTCTCTGCACCTGCTTGGATATTTTCATTCCCTCCATCTTCAGGCAGGACTTCTGTGGTATCAATGGTATTTGACCATGATGGCTTTGAAATCATTCATTGGACAATTCAGATAGAATGGCATGACACTTTTGAGAAATTTGATCTTCCCAAATACTACACCCTAGTGTGTAATACAACCCTGAGACTTCAGAATTGGAAAGGAATGTAAGGATCATTTAAGCACAGGTGACTTTTTTGTGCTAATCTAGACTGCAACGTAGGTTTCGTTAAGGGGAAGGTCTACAGGTGCATATATGTGAAGCTTATGTATAATTAGCACTATATAAGGATTACCTTCTTATACTAAGCCAACTTTTCAAAACAATGGTTCATTTGTGTTGACTTTTTCTTATTCAAACTAATGCGTCCTTCTGTTTTTTTCTTTATCAGTCCTATTTAATTGACCTTAAGCCTGATTACAAAAAAAAAAAAAAACACTAATAAAAGTTAATAGATCACTAAAAAAAAAAAAAAAAGCAGACACTGCAGTATTGGGGTTCTGATGCCTCATAGGTCACAATTTGGGAGAAAAAAAATGGATCCATTCAGCCTTTAAGAGGAGTTACATACAGCAGGAAATTCTATGTGGCATTCCCCCAAACTCTAAGGCACAAGCCTATTCATACTAAATGTATGTGTCATGTTACGTAAAACAAATGCTCATAGAAAAAGGCAATATTAATATCCCTTTATGTAAAGTAAGTATCAGAACATAAAGGGAAATTAAGATGTTACCTAAATGAGTTTCCTCTCTCCAGGAAGGAAAGGGATCATAAGTTAATTGACTTTCTCAGACTCAAAAAATGAGAGAGAGAGAGAGAGAGAGAGAGAGAGAGACAGAGAGAGAGAGAGACAGAGAAATAAATGAATCCCAGGGCCCCTCTCTCCTAGTGCAGCAATTCTTTTTAATCTACTGCACACCACCCCACAATGTTTATTGTCCACTTGCAATCCATCAGCCAATTTAATTTTTTAAATATTTTATTTTACTAGGCACAGATGAAATTTCCTCACAGAGGAAGATTTTTGTTTTTAAAAGACAGCAAATATTGTGTGTCATTCATCTAATTTTTAATAAATGAATCAAATAGGCAAGAAGTTGGATTGTTTTACCACTACTTATTTTCAAAACCTTATCTTCTGGTGGAGATTAATTCTTTTATTTCTCTGTCCAGTTGACCTCATGTAATACAGCCATCTCTAAGCTTTTCTAAATATGGTTTAAAATATGACTAACCAAACACTTCAAGAAAAAAATTAAATTAAAAAAAAATGTGTCTTGTAAATCACATATTATGTGTCAGAAAGTGTAGGTAGTACTTTCAGTTAATATTTGTAAACGTTATATTTAATTTTATATTATTTATATTTAATTTAATATTTACAAACATTAATTTCCTTTTTTTTCATTTAGTATGAATATTTAATTTTAATTTTTACAGAGTCAGTGAAAATGTTCTCATTTTACAGTTGAGAAAACTGAGGTGCAGAACGGTTCATTGATTTGGCTAAGGCCACAAAGTTATTAACTGGTAAATTAATCTGAGTATCTGTCATTCAAAAGCTTGCATATTTTTCAATTCATCTAAAAACAAAAGTTGGTATGGTCTTGATGACATACATATAGCACAAGGAGGAT
The DNA here is from genome assembly GCA_033961575.1 of Aselliscus stoliczkanus. Lineage (NCBI taxonomy): Eukaryota > Metazoa > Chordata > Mammalia > Chiroptera > Hipposideridae > Aselliscus > Aselliscus stoliczkanus. Next base: position 127,182,749 of record CM066733.1, read on the forward strand.
ATGGCGGGGACTCTTATAAGCACAAAGTCTAGATTAGGAAAGTATTACTAAATAGGGTAATTTCAGCTCTTCTTTGATAAAATCTATTTAATTTCTGCTCACTTGCTCACATGATTCAAAGATACACACGACCTGGCAGAGTCATTCCCTGCAAGTCATCTTCCAAACCTCCTCCCCAACAACCTCAGAATTCTCCAATGCCAAGGATTCTATGTGAAATATAAAAGAAAAAGATTTTTTTCTATAAGTTTGGTTTCATATTCTTGAGAAAATCTTGGATGAGACATCATATAAAAACTTGTAGCTAATTTGTCAAAGGCCACAAAGGCAGTAGACACATTAAAGCTTTTTGTTTTAATAACTATGTTTATTATTTAATAAACACTGAAGAACTATACAAAAACTCCCCCTTATCCAGTTTCATTTTCCTCCATTTCAGTTACTCATGGCAAACTATGGACGGAAAATATTAAATGGAAAATTTTAGAAATAAACAACTCAGGTTTTAAATTGCACACTGTTCTTAGCATGATGGAATCTAGAGTCATCTCGCTCCATCCTGCCTGGGACGTGAATCACCATCCCTTTGTCCACTGTATCCACACTGTATATGCTACCTGCCTATTAGTTGCTTAGTTGCCAACTGGGTTATCAAATCAAATGCTGTGGTATGTCAGTGCTTGTGTTCAAGAAACCCTTATTTTACTTAATAATCAATGGCCCCAAAGAGCAAGAATAGTGATGCTGGCAACTCAGATATGGCAAAGAGAAGCCATAAAGTGCTTTTTGTAAGTAGAAAGGGGAAAGTTCTTGACTTAATAAGAAAAAAAAAATAAAATTGTATGCTGAGTTTGTTCAAATGCACAATAAGACTGAACCTTTTATCAGAAAAATTGTGAAAGAAAAAGAAATCCATGCTAGTTTCACTGTTGCACCTCAAGCTGCAAAAGTTACAGCCACAGTGCATAATAAGTGCTAAGTCAAGATGGAAAGGGTTAAATTTGTGGGTGGAAAACATGAACAGAAAATGTGTGCTGATTGATAGCAGCAACAAATTGTGCCAGGAAGCATTGAGCCTGTACTAAGACTTCAGCAAGGAATCCCTGAAGCGAGTGACACCAAGCCATCTACTGCAAGTAAGGGATAGTTCTTACAAGACATTTTGAGAAAGAGAGAGAGAGAGAGAGAGAGAGAGAGAGAGAGAGAGACACAGAGAGAGAGAGACAGAGATGGACAGAGAGACAAAGAAAGAGAAAGAGAGAGACAGAGACAGAGAGAAACATTCACATAACTTTTATTATGGTATATTGTTATAATTGTTCTATTTCATTATTAGTTATTGATGTTAATCTTACTGTACTAAATTAAAATTCATCATAGGTGTGTATATAGAAAAACATAGTATATATAAGGTTCAGTGCTATCAGAGATTTCAGGCACCCATTGGGGGTCTTGGAATAATACTTATGTCCAACCAGTAAGAGGAGATTATTATATTCATAGTTCAGTAGAGAAAAAGGTGTCATTTGAGATGTATATTGAGAGAGGAAACAACATTTTCACAAATCACTCACAAACCACTTTGGCAGTAATGACTCTTGAGGAAAATGTCTATTTGTCAAGTTCCTTTCTCTTCTAAGAGCTAAGACTTGAGCTAAGAAGCAGTGCCTGAACCCAAGAGGCAACGGATAAGCCTTGTAGAAGATAATGCCATGAGCAAAAGAACCCTAATCCAACAAGAGTTATAATTTCAGTAACACTAAGTCCCCATTTATTAAACACTTGGTTATTTGCCCAGTACCCATAGCTTGTGTGGATCTAGCAAGATATATGATATAGGAAGGCTTTAATAAATAACTTGCAAATAATTTAAAACATATTATGAAAAACTTCATTATTATTGTATATGATAACAAATGGTTGTGTTAAATTTGTGATGGCTGGGATTACGGGTTTGGGGCTTACAATATCTTTACAGGTGACATCAGAACTCAATGAATACAGTTACCAGTAAAGAATTCAATGTGACAAACAAACATTTATTGCAGTGCAGTACTATTCTAAATATTGGAAATACAGAGAAGAAAAGTGGCTGCCATTAAGGAGGCTGGGAACTATAAGTGAATAATTATAATAGGAGAAATATACACCATGCATATAGCAACAAGATGAGGGATTAATAGAACCAGCTGAGTGGTTCAGTTGGTTAAGAGCTCACTCAAGAGTGTGAGCTGAGCTCTGAGCAACAGCAGTTCGATGCACAACTGAGCTGAGCTGCCGCTGAGCTGCCAACAGGTAGCAGGATGGCTCAGCTAAAAAAAAAAGAAAAATGATGAGTGGTTAATAAATATATTAAATATATTATAATACTATAGTTGGATAGCTGGTCAACAAAGACTTCACAGAAAATCTGATAAATGAACTAAGCTTTGAAGAAGAATGAAGACCAGAGAAAGAAAACAGCAGGTATGAAAACAAGAATGATTAATATCCTATTGACTTTGTTTTCAGGCGCTATCTAGTTTAGGAGAGAGATTCCAAAAGAAGAGCTGGGACTTAAACAATACTCAGTACTAAATGGCATTATACGCATATGCCATGCCAAGTATTCCGAATTTACCTCATAGGTAATTGACACCAGGGAAATTTATATTTCAAAAAGACCATGTTAGCAGAAGTGTAAAGGTCAGATTGTAGAGGGTGACCCACAAGGGAGAAGGACAGGATCTGCATAAATGATTGCCATAATCTGCATGAGAGATGGGGAAGGTCTGAACTGACTGAGGTTTAAAACCAGATCTACTGTTAGTACAGTAGTAATGAGATGTTTTATTTTTTGCAAACAATTGTGGAAAACAATATAAAGCTATACATTTGTAGGCATTGCTTTTTAAAAAATTAAAAAGTTTACATCGTGAATCTCTTGACTTCTCTTTAGAATTAAAATGAGAGAATACATGGATATACAAAACACACACATGCATGCATATACACATGTATACAAAAAGAATAAAAGGATAGTTTAAAAAATTGGTAGTACTTCTTTCAGACCAGTGGGATTACAAGCTTCTTTATGTTTTCTAAATTCCTTACCATGAGTTCTTCTCTTATCTTAAAAGTGTTATGTATTTATTCTTTCCACTTTTCCAACTAGGGAAAAAATTAAATGAGAATGTTCACATATTTCAATAAATATTCACTAAGTAAAGGCAAACCATATATATATATATATATATATATATATATATATATATATATATCCTGTAAAACAGAATTTTTTTCTAAAAATATTGTTTGTTTGTTTGTTTGTTTTGGGGGGGTGCATAGTATTCTTACATGCAATGAAAAAAATAATTCCTTTTTTTTTCTTGGGTTAGTGTTTATAGAATACGAACTACTTAAGTTTAGCAAATGGCCCAGGATTAAAGACATGTGGTACATGTAAGGGGTAACGGCCTAGGAGGAAAAATACTAAAACAAGGAGTCATCACAAAAGTCATACACGGGAAGACAATAAGGAGTTAACTCTAAGTTCATATTGTTCTATGGATAACACAATTCTCCCTGCAACCTTATACAAGGATAGGCCATTAAATATCAGCACCTCCAAAGAGAAGTTTATATACTGTTCATGCATGGAAAAAATATAATGGTCAATAATGCAAATTTAAAAAACAATATATTATAATGGAAAGCATGGGAGTCATTTAGTAATACTAAGATGCACAGGTCAATTTGCTGTATAACAGTAGAGATTCTTTCTGGATCTATCACTCTGTAAATCATTCCAACTTCACTAACAAACAAATATTTAGAAATTACACAATAACACTGAACCTTCCATCTTGACTTACTTAACAAAAAAATTTCTTTGATCATAGCAGTATTTTTGTCACTCAGTTCCTCTTCCTTAATTTTCTCATTCCTAATAATATTATAATGAATTCAGAGTTCACCTGTCCTCCCTAGGAAACAAACAGCATTCTACAGTAAATATCATTTACCCGATGCGAGAAAAAGCAAAAGGAACATGGTTCTTTTAGTCTCCATTTCCCAGAGACATTCTCTGCAATGCCTCTTCCACTCTTCACTGTCTGAGGAAATGAATTGATTACTACCTGCTCATACCCATAAGTTGAAAGGGAAAGTAAAAATTGTTCAGATGCAACTGGGTGTTTGTTTTGTAATTAAGAATTTAAAAAAAAAAAAAAAAACTAAGAAGGATGCTAACATTCTGTAATACACTGTATCTTGTCACAAAAAGTAATTAAAACACATTTTTGCATATACTACATTTTATGAGTTCTATGTACTATAAAGTTATGACAATTTAAGATCCATTAGGTGCCATTTTCTTAACACCGTCATAGTTCCTTCAAACTCTCCCTCCTCAAAGTTCCAAACACTTCAAATAAAATGTTTCCTTCAGGGAAAAATGTAGCTGAGCCAGAGGCCACAGTCCTTATGAAAACATAATTCTGCATGTCCTGAGGCATATACCACAAGCATATGTCTGTGGCATCCATGGCTTGCCAAGGTGTCCCTGGGAATCGGCCTGTGTCCTCCTTGGTACCAGAACACTAGTAAAAGAAACAGCAAGGAACTAACTTGTACACGTCATAGCTCTGCAAAATTTTAAATGTTGCATAGAGTGTCTCTGCCTTTTCAATCAAATCACCTTCTTACCTACACCACTTTCTTTTCCTATCCCTATTTCTGTTGCCTTTCACGCCTACAAATAGGTCTCTCTAATGATTCCCTCTAGGTGTGTAAAACACTCTTAAGCCACACCACTCCCTCATATATCTCGGTCAATAACAAAAAGGCGTCTCCCTCCTTCCTTTCTGAAATTCCTATCAGGACTTTATGGAGAAATTTCCAAATGTCTACAAATAACTAGTATCCAATAATCCCAAATAAAGATTAAATAGTCCCGCGGCTCTCTTTTGATCGTACTATGTACACAATCTCAAAAAAACATTTGGTGGCAGGCAGCCATTATTTGAAATACATAGAAAAAATATGTCATGACTTTTCCAACAACCCAATATAAGACTCAATCTATTCAATTTGTGTATTGCAGACCAAGAAAGGAAGAAAATGGAGGCTAACAGGAATAAATGTGACTTTTACTTGCTTCTTTCAAATAATAGAAGGTGAAAAAAAGAGAACAGAAATTCGATAGGAAACCAACCTGAGAACCTGCTGAAGACTTAAACATCCAATAAGCTAGCTTCCCTGGGAGGTTCTCACTACCAGGGCTGAGGGCCAGCACAAGACTGATGCTGGGATAGAAAAGAATCACAAGCTGTTTATGTTCTCAAAAAGCAATTAAGCAAAAATGGTGAGGAAAACACAAGTTCCTCCAAAGTTTTCCCTCTAGAGAAGAAAGGACCAAGGAATCCAAAAACTGTGCTTCCAAACTTCCCATGTTCAAGCCTTTCCCTTGGTGGGAATTTAGGAGGTGGATTAGTTATGAAATCATAATAGCTGCTTAGCACTAAAGCCCAATTAACACATAGCAGATGAATGCGTTATACCGAGCATATATGAAATCTGTTTTGCTGTGAGTTCATGTCATTACATTTCCACATTTAGTCCATGAGTACAGTAAGTTCTCACTAACGTCATCAACAGGTTCTTAGAAACTGCAGCTTTAAGCGAAATGACATATAATGAAACCAATTTTACCAAAAGCTTATATAAACAAGAGTTAAGTTACTCTGGTGTTTATGGTCCCAAAAACATCACCAGACTTCTAAATAAAGACACAAGTACTTCTAATATCAAACACTGAATAATATGAACCATACATACATTTAAGAAGAATAAATAAAAACAAGTAGGATAATTATTTTCCAACCTGCTTATTCCAGTTCAGGTTATGGGTGGCTGGAGCCTATCTCAGCAGCTCAGGACACAAGGTGGGAACCAGCCCGGGGCAGGACACCCTTCCATCCCAGGGTGCACACACTGTCACACTCACTTTCACTCAGACAGGGACAATGTAGACACACCAAAGCACCACAGGTGCCCATCTTTGGATGGGGGAGCAAATCTAAATACCAGGAGAAGACCCATGCAGACATGAGGAGAACGGGCCAACTCCACACAGACAATCACCCACACTCAGAATCAATTTTTTTTCCTGATCAATGTTATAACAGAACGATGTTGAAAGAAATAACTTGAATGAAACAACGCTGAACTAAATGACATTATTCGAGGACCTGCTGTAATCAGTCTACCTTGCACATTGCTTAAAATATGGCTGCGTACTATCCCTGAGAGGAAAGGGAACACTGTCATTAGCTACAAAGTTAAACAGGGAAAAACAGTCATCTAAAAGGACTACATCAAATTGAAGGAAAAAAACAACAACACACACACATACGCACGCATGTATATATATATATATATACCAGGAGTACCAAAAAAAATGTATACACAGTTTAAGAGATGTTATAGAGTCTCAGGTTGAAATTCCAGCAAGTCTTTCCTTACACATAGTGAAAGTAATCATTTAAAATAAACCCAAGGCTCTTGATAGATTTTCCAGATGGTGGATTAGAAAGTTAAAATAAATAAATAAACAAACAATACAAACTCAAGCCTCTAAAATGAATATTTTGCACAATTTTGTCTCAAAGTCTTCCTAGTAGAAAACTAAAATGTATATTTTTTTCTTCTTTCATCTGTTCTCTTTAAGCCAATAAAAATTTAATTACCATCTACAAAATCCAAGAGCCTACACTAGGTAGGCAGAATGAGGCCTTGTCCTTGCCCTCAGAGAGCTTAGAGTTCCATAAAGAATCCTGGGCATGGATCCAAAGATAGACAACACAGAGCAATCTGTGGTGATTACAAAAGAATGTACAAGTACAGTTATGTGCTTCGAAGAAAGCAGGAACACGATTTTACATTTGCCACTTATGGTCAGGAAGGTTTTACGGAAATGACAGCATTAAGCCTAAACCCTAACAGCTTTTGTCAGCTAGAGCTGAAGGAGAACAGCATAGGACCTAAAGCCACAGAGTATGCTTGGGGAAGAGTGCTTTGTGTAGCTTGTTTTTAAATCCGAAAAACAAAACAAAACAAAAATTGGTAGATAAAGACGAATTAGATTGCTGCTCTTAGTATAATCATCTTCAACTCTGAGCAAAATGACAGAATCTAATTTTGATATTTGGAAGAGACTTTCTGTGCCTGGGTGGGTGAGATACCCTACCTTCCTACCTCAGTGGCTTGTTGCCACTCAAAAAACTTCATTGCTTTTTCTACATCAGCCTCTAGTTGGCTTGTATATTATCATTCATTTTCAGATTCCTTAATATCAATATTTACCAAAGCTGGCAGGTTTATTTTTCATACTGTTATTATTAAACAAAAGTTCACTATACTTTTAGTACATTAATTGGTAAAGAAAACTGTTAAGATACTTTGTCTTAAAAATGATAAAGCAACACGTTTTGAAGGAGAAAATCTTACCACATAGAATAAAATTGGAAAATGTAATTTCTGAGTTTATGAGTTTGGAAAGGCGGGAACAAAATGGGTATGAAGACAGATGAAACAATATGGATATCAGAAACCGTTCCACAAGTATTTAAAAAGAACACTGATATTTGTGGCAGAAGGTATTAGTCGGTCTTTTATCCAAAAAGTGGTACTGAAATAACAGTGGGGAAGTAAGTGTTTATTATTTAGTTGGTCTTCTTCCTCTCCTTCTCCTTCTTCTTCTTATCTAACAGAAGTACTCACCTGACAAATATTTAGAACTTGATGAGTAGTAAGAACAAGATTTTTTACAAATCATTCAAGGCTACCTTCACAAACATTCACGCTTCCAGAGTTACAATCCATTTCGGGAAGGAAGAATTCAGTAACTATATAAGAAAGCACCTCTCTGCTTCCCACCCCACACAATATACTAAAAATGAACTGCTAAATAGTAGAATTAGTCAGTACTGTTTTTGTGGGTTATTTTTGGTGTTTTTGGTTTTGTTTTGGATTTGGTTTTGGGGGCTTTTTTTGCTAGAATCACAAATATCTGCATACAAAAAGCAGACAGAGATAACAATGATAGAATTATCAAATAATATTTCTTCCATCTCCTCAATAAATCTGAGAAGCCAAAATTCTGTCCTTAAAATCTTTCTGGTATAAAAAGGGTCTGAGTTTGGTTACCAATTTGGCAGGCTTGTAAGAACACCTTACTCTTATAAAGCAACAATTCATGATTCATAAAGCTAGATCCATTCAAACAAAAAAACACACATTGCTAAGCAACATACAAAGGCTCACCCACCTCCAAGCCCAGGCCAGCAACCAGGAGCCAACAGAGCCGCTTTGTACTTCCACTCAGAGTTCCCCCTGCCTACAACCCCTTTATTATGTCTCACATTTTCTAACTGTGTTGATAAAACGTGATGTTTCATTTATTGTGATGCACTATTTTTCCCCATGCATACACACACTGTTTTGTTTTGTTTTTTTATTTTGAGGGCAGTGTCACTGGCCCTCATATGTGGGACCTGGCTTCCCAAGCCAGCGCTTAACTACCGCGCCACTCGGCCGGCCCCCCTGTGCACATTTCAAATGTGTTATTCAAGATACGTATTTACTGTTGTAGTTTTTGTGTGTCTGTGTGCATGTGTGTGTATACCTTGATTTTGATACTTGAGTCATCACTCTAAAATAAACATCTACATTCTCCCAACAAATATCATTCTTTACTGTAAAAGATTTGAAGTACTATACACATACCTTATACTGAAAAAAAAACAAGTGCCACTACGGTATTTCACCCACACACAATTACTGATAATTGTTGAGAAAATTTCAAATCAAGTAACATAGACAAGCCATTTTTGCAGTGGAACTACAACTGCACGTGGGAATTTGCCCAGCACCTATCGCTAGGAAATTCTACAGCATCCTCACTCCTAATCAATGTGGTTATCTATTCAGGGAGCTGCAGTGTTAGCTCCACAGACCCTGTTCCCTTACCACACTGTATGGGCGCCAGAGTGCAATGAAACCCAACACATCAGAATTCACTGCCTGAAATTGTGCACCTGGTGAAGACTCACTCCACTGACAGAAATTATGATACAGAATTGGGGAACTCTTAGTCATCATATTATTATGTGGAGAAAAAGGGTGTTACCTCAAAGAAAGAAGAAAAAGGAAGCTAGTACACAAAGAGAAACAGAGACATAAAATGAAGCTAGTACCTTGAGGGACTCTGTGTCCCAGTTCTACTTGTTCCAGAGGTCAGATGTCTGACGTCCCCATGGTTTGTTGTTTATTATTCAGTTCATTCTTGGACTTCATTAGATTCCCATGTAGCTTTCTAACATATTCCTTTTTCCCCTTCAGACTTTTGTCTATCTATAATCTAAACATTCCTAACTAACACATTATTGGTGCCATTTGTTATAGCATAGGAGAACACTTTTTTCCCCAAAAAAATCTCAAAATAAAAAGTAATACAGACATTTTTAAAACAATAAACTCATCATTTCTGCTCTTTAGAAATGTTTTTAAAAACACAAACAGAGGTTAAGAGGTTGACGTGACTCGCATATTATATTAACCTGGACAATCAATGGTATATATATATAGAGAGAGAGAGCTAAAATAAAAATTTTCAAAATTATTCTACTTTGTTCCCTTATCTATGTGGTTCAAACTGAAGACTAGCACACAGTCCCCTGAAAACTGGTTTAACTCTCTCTGGTAATTAACAATATGTGGGCAAAAAAAGGGCCACATACTAAACCTGACAAGCTCAGGGGAGGCCTGCATGGTGGGCCCTACAAACTCAGAAACCAAAAGTAACCACATAGGATTGTCTGAACATAAAAATTCCTAACTAAAAGAGCGTCATGGTGGGTAGTCACATCCTAGGCCTGTAGCTTTCCTGACAAAGGTCAATCTTTATCTTAAGGGAGTCTATTATTCTCTTGCATCTAAGATAACCTGCCTTTAAAATATGAGAGTAATCTTTTCCAGACCTCTCAGGGCACACACATGCACTACAGTAGAAGACCACAGAATCCATCATTGTTATCTTGTTCCCCCAATAACATCTCTATGTGCTGTAAATGTTGATTCTGAATGATCCCGTACCCACCATGTAAAAGAAGTTATGTGTCTCTCCATTTTACTCTTTATCCAACACCAGAAGCCCCGCCTTTGCTTTCTCCCACCCCCTTAATTTACCACCAGTGGATTTCATGTAACCCTCCTGATGTCTCCTTTGATTCTAATGTACAAAATAAGCGACAACCCTGTCATTCTCCAAAGCATTTTTTCAGTTTGTTGAGGTTTTATTTCCCAGCAATTGTCATCAGTTTGGCTCAAATAAACTAATAAAAATTCTCTACAGGTCTGGACATTTCTTACGTAGACAAACCCTTTGATGAGTAAAGCTGGGTGTAGTCTTTTCTGAGGACCTATGATCAAATTTAAATGTCTGGCTGAAAAACCTTGGAAAGTCCAGCTTTTCTGATTTAGAAAGAGCAAACTATTACTTGTGAACTTTTTCTTTTATTTTTTTTTAAATTTAGGATTTAACCATTGGTTAGTAATAACTGCTGTGACTAACAATGTATAAAAACTATTTTCAGATCTTCTCATGTCCTAGGAACATTATCAACCTGAAACTAAAAGAAGGAAAAAGAAAAGCTTAACACTTATAAAGTAACTAAACTTTGTCAATCCATTATGGACAGGTTCTGGAACTATTTTTTATTTTTATTTTTATTTTTTATGTTTTTTCATCAAAGTGGTGGGGGGCATGGGAATAAGAGAAAAAAAGCATAATATGATTACAAGTTTTGTGACATTAACATTTATGCAGGTATATAGAGCCAAACAATACATTACAAAGTAAATTAAAAATAATATATTAAGTAAACATTATGCCTTTTCATAATAATTTGCTGGATTCATATTTCTGTTTGTTGAGGGGTTGGTGTTCTGGGTTTTTTAATTTTTTTTTTGTTTTGTTTTTTTTGAAGGCAGTGTCACTGGCCCTCACATGTGGGACCCGAACCAGGGCCACTGGCTTCCGAAGCCAGAGCCCAACCTCTGCGCCACTTGGCCGGCCCTGGTGTTCTGTTTCTAATAAGCATTTCTTGAGGTCTTTAGACTATAAGAATAGACTATTAGTAGTGAACACAGATTTTAATTTATTTAAATCTTTAAGAAGTAACAGATTAAGTTACTCTTAAAGAGAACTAAAGCAAATAAATTGTATAAGATGTTTTATTTTTACAGGTACAGTGAAGATCTACTGAAGAGAAACAATGGCAACCACTGAAAACTCCTTTTGAGACAGAATGTTTAAGCCTGCTTACTTTGTCCAGTTAATACCTGGAAAACTGAGGGTAAGGTTCACATCTCCCAACAAAGCAGCATTTTACCTAAAGTTACACTACTCATAGTGGCTGGGTAATGTAGGACTTAGTAAGAAAGTAATGCCTACGGAAGTTCGGAAGGATTTCTTCCCTTTTACTGACAGCTCAAAAAATCCAGTGGCCAAAGCCAATGGGAAATCCTGGTTCTGATGCTGTCCCTCTTTTGGTCTGAATCAAACCCACTTTTCCATTGGCCCAAATGTCTGGAGGATATTCTTCCACTGTTCCCTCTCTTCTAAAACAACATCATAATGTTACAAACTGCTAAGCCCCAAGTTACTCTCAGACTACGTTTATTTTTTACTTCAAAAACATATGTGACAACAATGGAATTTTAACAAATGTCACGTTATGTACCACTAAGGATGAAAGGCACTGGCAGTTAAACGATGACTAAATGCTAAAATACTTACTGATTTCAGAGATGTTAAAATGTGTGTGGGGAGGTATGGTATTTTAGAACCAAAAACAAACAAAAACAGTCTCTAATCTCTCTCAAATTTGCTACAACCAACTAACAGTAAAGGGCTGCTGGCTCTACCTTTATAAGAGTCTCTTCTTTCAAACCTTTCCTCCTAGTACTGCACAGCCACCTCAGGTTAGACCTCCACAACCTCAAATGCAGTCTGCTGGAAAAGGTTTATTACTGGATGCCCCTCCACCCATCTTTTCCCAGTCTCCAATCCACCCCATCAGCACACAGTCTCCAGATTAACTCGCCTGAAGGGTACACCAGAACATGGCTCACCCACACAAGAAAGCCTCCCTCTGATGTTCAGACTGCTCACCACCTTGCTCAAACTACTTTTAGAGACCAACATCTCCCAATAAAAGTTGGCAAGAAACTGTTTCATAGCATTTCCATGCATTTAACTAAAAAAGAGGGTTTCATTAACTACAGTACTCTAAGTAACATTAAATACATTTGTTTTTAAATGGAATGCCTCGCAGAATTTTGATGTTTGAACACCTCTAGGAGGTGTACATAGCATCCAAAGTTTCCCAAACTAATTTCATCATAGATACCTCTTTTTTTTTTTTCTTTTTTGAGGGCAGTGTCACTGGCCCTCATAAGTAGGACCCGAACCGGGGCCGCTGGCTTTCGAAGCCAGCACTTAACCGCTGCGCCACTCGGCCGGCCCCATCATAGATACCTCTTTTGTGCATGTTCTCTCTTGGGACTAGTATTCTTGTGGAAATAAACTTAGGCTTACTGCTTCCCATAATTTTTCTTCTGATTTCTGTCTCCGGTCCTTATACATTCAAGTCCCTTTGTCAAAGACGCATTATCCCTCATGGCCTCCCATGTGTACTGGTATTTATTGGTATTTATCAAGTCAAGGCCCAGTTCAAACACTTCATTTCTAAAGCTTTCCCTAGGGTTCCTTGCTAGAAGTAATACCTCACAGAGAATACTGATTCTACTTTTCTTTCAGTATCTACCACCTTTTACTTTCTATTAAAGCTATTTTTCTAGTATTTTATTCAATCCCTATAATCCCTTTGAAAGCAGCTTCTGGGTTTTATTCATCTTTTTATTCTTCTCAGCACCCAACAGTGGGTTTTAATTATTTCTTAAGTGAAAAATTCAAATGTGGCCTAATCCTTACAACTTCTTATAACTCCCTATGACCCCTATCACACAAATGCTCCTTCAAATGCCCTCTGCTTTGAGCAAAATGAATAAAAAGAGTCAGCAGTTCTAATACTCACATTTTAAAAATCATATAGGAACAAACTAACATTTTCACAAGAAAACATTGTAGTTTTAAAGTTTTACTGAACATTTGTCACTTTATCTTGTCATGTGTAACAGCAACAACAAAAAAAGGCTTAAAACCCATGTTTTGGGTGAGGAAGTGGACACAAAAGAAAAGTGTTTGTTGCTGCATAAAATAACCTTATAAAGTCATTTTTTCTCTTGACTTACCTGAAATCAAATATACAATGTTCCTATTTGATTATAACTGTCAATGAAACATTTTTCTTTTCTTTTTTAAATAAACTTACATACTCTGAAGATTTCAGAGCTTTGACTTTTCCTGGTATTCATTAAATTCAACCTTCAATAGGAAGTCCCTCACCTAGTCAACACTGCAACTGGTGAGGACAAGTTATCTTTTCAAAACATAAAACATCAGTAAATTGAAATATTATGACCATCCTTTATGTGTTCTAACATGCATCAGTACTGAACAGGCACATATTAAGCACAGAGCTAGCTCTGATTCTATTACTAATAACAGCAATATCAGCTAACACTTATTGCCACTTACAGTGTGCCAGAGAATGCTTATATGCTTTACACACATTATCTCATTTAACCTTCAAAACAGCTCTGTAAGGAGTGCACTATTATTATCTCCACAAAGAAGAAAACCTAGGAAGGTGTTACATAATTTATCCAAGTTCACACAGCTAGTAATAATGGTCTAGGATTTTAACCCCGATAGTGTGACTCCAGGGCCCAAACTCTTAGCCACCATCCTCTTCTACCTACCTTCTATTAATGCATACAAGAAATGCTATACAATTACATCATGGTTGGAGAGCCGCTCCTCTCAACTAGCATACTTCTTCTTGCCATTACTGACAGTCTGAAGATATGTCAAAATACTGGGAAGCAATAATGTCTGTACTCCTTCCTAGACAAGTGAAGGATGTTCTCTAGGAAGAGGACACAGGGTATAATATAAACCTGATTTGCAAAACTTTTGTGATTTAATTAAGATTTATAGATTTATTTTTAATTACCTCTGTTCTTCAAAGTAATATTGGAAAACTATGTCAAACCCTGGATGACAGCCACACCAGAGTCAGTCCTTTCTCCTTAACCTCTCCCTCCACCAGTCTTCCCACTTCCAGCACCACTACCATCATCAGCTAGCAAGACAATATACGACAAAACTTTTAGCATTGCCCTTTCTATATACATTGAAATAAGAACTTATGTCAGACTCTGTAAACACTCTGGATTGATAAAACCTCTTCCTAAGGATTCAATGAATTCACTTGATCAGGGATGACACTGGGCCTATTCAACTGAAGAATTAGTTGCTTGGGATTCTAAAGCAGGACCACCTTATCAGGTGGCATTGTACCCCTACCCTAGGAGAAAGCAATTCCAGCAATCTAAAGATGCACATCTCTCGTGGGCTAATGAAAAGATCTTAAGACTACAAGTATCTATGAACACATTCATTTTTTTTTTCCAGTAAATACTTATTAAATGCCAGGTACTGTTTAGAGCTACCAAGACCAACAAGACAATAAAATGTTCAGAGACTACATTCCACAAGCAATGGCAGGCAGATCTGAGGATGTAATACAGATTGGTAGAGGGGCTGCCTCCCATGCCTCCCAGAGGAGCTCGAGGATTGTCTATGTGAAGATCTGTGGTTGAGTGATTACAGTCAGAGCTCACAGCAAGTACAAAGTGCCTGAGGTAGGAAAAACCTTTCAAGAACCAGCAGGTGGTCCCCCAGGTGGTAAATGTATGACTTCCAATTGACAACCACAGTATTCCAAACAACTGAGCTAATTACAAATATCAAAACCTCTTTGGGTTCTTTTTTTTTTTTTTTAAGATTTTATAGGGAAATTGGGGGAAGGGAACCAGGAAAGGGGAACAGACAAGTTGCTGTCCTTTTTGTTCTTCAGTCTAGTTGTAGAGGACATTGCCTCACTGGCCCATGTTGGTATCATCATTGCACTCTTCTCCAGTGAGGCAGATTGGTCGCCAGCCTCTGGACTGTGGCTCACTGCGGCTCTTGGCAGCTCACACCAGCTGCCAGCTGCTCCCACTGGCTGCCAGCCACTCACTGTAGCCTGTGGCAGCCCACTGCAGCAGGAGCTGCAGCTATGCCGACCTGGGGACTCACAGCAGCCCTGCTCCAGGAGGAGCTGTTGTTCACCATCTTAGCCGTAGAGGACAGTGTCACTGGCCCTCATATGGGGGATCCGAACCCAGGCCGATGTCATCCCAAGCCAGCTCTTAACCTACACACTACTCGACCGGCCGCTTTTTGGGTTTTTGATAAAATTAAAGATTCATATTCCCTGATCCTGTCCTATTAATTTAAAAATAACTATAATCTTGAAGTAAGGCACTAGAATCTACCGTTTAATAGCAAGAGCTAGACTTTGATGAAATGAAAGTGATAATGCCACTTCCAAAGTCATAACAAAATGAAGTTTGACAAGTAAAAACATATCCCCATCTAACTCGTCTACAAAATACATCCCCTTCTAATGCATTTCAGTGCATTCTAGTGGTGAGACACAGACAGAGACATGTTTTAAAGAAAGAGGCATCATCATACTTAAAAAAAAGAAAAAAGAGGGTGCCAAAAAAATGTATACACATTTTAAGAAAGGAAAAACTGTATTAAAATTATGCTGATGATAACCACTACGATGAATAGCTCTTGTAACTGCAGAAGTCAAAAGTGACTTGTATTCATCTTTTGTTATTGGTATATTTTGAGTATCACAATTTTAATACAGTTTTATCCTTTCTTAAAATGTGTATGCATTTTTTTGACACCGTGTGTGTGTGTGTGTGTGTGTGTGTGTGTGTGTGTGTGTATAGTGGCCCTTGTAAAAGTTTGCCTTACTGATTCAGAATTTAAACTTACTCTACTCAATAAGGTTTGCATTATTAGTTGATGATTTCTGCCTTGACAGACTTACAATAGTAAGGATCAAATACAGCTGAGAACATCCACCATTGTGAGTTATGTTTCCATAATCTTCAGTCCTATATAAAGTTTATTTTAAATTGAAAGTGTTGTTTTCATTTTATAATTCACTTCTTAGGTGTGACCCTTTAGTCATAAAAACAAAAAAAATCAGAATTCAAACTTGGTAGTTTTTTTTTGTTGTTGTTTGTTTGTTTTTTAAGGGCAGTGTTACTGGTCCTCACATGTGGGATCGGAACCCCGGCTGCCGGCGTCCCAAGCCAGCTCCTAACCACCATGCCACTCGGCCAGCCCGGTAGTTATTAAGATTTAACATGTCATTGTGATGATGAAAAGGTTATTTGTAGGAATAATAAATTCACCTTGACAAATGAGTACAAAATTGTGTGTGTTTCTATATGAGCAATTTAGGTGAAGAAAGCTACCATCTCAACTTAGCAATGATCTAAGAAAGAAAACGGAAAAAACCTTGAAGAGGAAAAAAAAACAAAAACAAGAAACCTCTCGGGAGACAGCTTAATATAGCTTTGATAAGAGACATAAGAGGGGATAGCCTCCTAATTCTGCATTTTTTAGCTTTGAATTTCCTCATCTAAGGAAGGAAGGAAGGAAGGAAGGAAGGAAGGAAGGAAGGAAGGAAGGAAGGAAGGAAGGAAGGAAGGAAGGAAGGAAGGAAGGAAGGAGAAACAAAAAGAAAAGAAAAGAAACAAAAAGAAAAGAAAGAAAAGAAAGAAAAGAAAAAGAAAAGAAAAGAAAAGAAAAGAAAAGAAAAGAAAAGAAAAGAAAAGAAAAGAAAAATGAAAAGGAGAAAGAAAATCCTCTCTCCCAAGATTATTTGAATTATATAGGCATTGAATTCTAAAGTAATTAATGAAGAGCTAAACATATATTAGGAAATCAAAATATGTTAGTTCTCTTCCAAGCCAACCTCTTTTGAATCTGCTTGATTTTATTTGATTCAATAATAATTTATTGAGTATCTATTATATGTTAGGACATATCTAAAGTACTGGTGATACAATGATAACTGAAACATGTTACATGCCTTTAATGATTGAAAAGATAGAAAGGACACAATAACAAATGCAGCAAGGTATATACTATCATGAGATTGTAATAAAACACATAAAAATTTTAATTATGCTGGGGGGAAAAAGGAAAGCGATAAGAGTTTACTTAAATTCAATCATAAATTATAAATAAGAAATTGTCATGGCAAGGAGACAAGAAAGGCTAAATGAGGAATAAGGTGAAAATTCTGTAAATATTGATTAAGCATCCTAGTGTGTGCTAGGCCTTGGACTGGCACCAAGTATGCCTAAGCACAAGTCTGAAGGTGTGAATATACGTGGTATCTTCCAGAAAGAACAAGTGCATGCTGTATACTCCCTCACCAATGCCTATCTCACACTTCCACATAAAAATAAATATTAATCAATGGATGATTTTTTAAGCACTCTTCATTATTGTGCAAATATGTAGATTTTGGTATTGCATTGTGAATGTTCTCCAGAGAGTTCTTTATAAATTTTAAATATAGTCTTAAAACACAAGTGTATTATATCTAGAACATATTTTGAAAATCAATACAAACTACCTTTGTAAGGAAGCTGAGCAGTGTGAAAAATGTTTTATTTAATAAATAACTAAGACACACAATTCCAATTTCACCACCTCAACTAGTGGTCATAGTTGATAACGTTAGAGTGAAATCATTTTTTTTTAACATGCTTTAAAATTTATCAGTTGCTACAAATAATTTCCAGGGCTTACCAACTGAAATGAAATGCTATTTCAGTTAGGGCAAGCCTCATTATGAACTGGAAAATCTCAAGACGTGTTTATGTTAACCCATCCAATACTCGAGCATTCTATGGCTCTAATTGCTTGTTTTTTTCTTTTCTTTTTTAATGAAACAAGAGTTTCTTATACAAAACCTCATTTAAGTGCATGAAGCACACTAAAGCTTAACGTGAGATTTCCTTTTAAGTCACAGACACCTAACTTGTAAAGCCAAGAGAAATACCCAAATGAATAAGACTTGGCCTAAGGATAGGGTGGAGCTATAATGGTACCCTGACATTTTCATGAAAAAATTTACTGTTCTACACCCTCCCCTTGTAGAAATAGTAGGAAGATGTATTATGTATTTTCATGCCTCTGATACTGAAAGGAAAGATGGGGGGGGGCAGGAGAAAACATAGCTTCTTACTTTTTATCTCATACAGTTTGTTAGACTTGTCATAAACCACAACAGATCACTACCTTTCTAACTATTTTCAAAGGATTTTGTTTTAAAAAGCACAAACAGAAATTCAAAAATCCCACTGAAAATACACAGCTCCTCACTTACAAACTAGGTAAATTATGAACACCCCGGTACATTTTAAACAGAATTCAGTTTGTTTGGTTTTTTTTAACCAATATATAAACTAATTTTTTTAAGAATTCCTACTGTAATATATACAATTTAAATGCACCTTTGGGGCCAGCCGAGTGGCGCAGTAGTTAAGCACTGGCTTGGGAAGCCAGCGGCCCTGGTTGGGGTCCCACATACGAGGGCCAGTGATGCTGCCCTCAAAAAAAAAAAAAAAAATGCTGTTAAATGCACCTTTGGTGCATTTGCAAATACAGTAATGTAATATGAGCAATTCTAAGAGACAAAGGTCTAAACAAATGTATGTTATTATTATAAAACTCTGTCCATGTATTGTTATGTAGCAATGGGCCTTGACAATTTAACATGCTTCCCATAAAACTGTAGAATCATTTAGATGCATTACAAACCTTTAAGATTATCAGCTCTCATCTGAACCATACAAACATATGCTTATGTCCCTATTACTCCCAAGATGAAACTATTTCACATGGGCCATCAAGATTTTCAAAGTCTAATCAATACTTTCACAACTGGCTCACGTGAGTCATCTGACCAAATGCTAGAAGCATGAGATTGGTGTAAACCAATGTTACCTCTAAGGTATATGTATGTTGTGTTCGCAGATAAACTCTCCCTCTCTCTCTCTCTCTCCCAAATTTTTCAATTTTAGTTTTATGTTTTTACTGTGAACTTCTATTTAGTATTTATCTTGCTACTTTAAATTTTCTTTAATCCAAGTATATTCATTTAACTGTCTTCTGATTTTGTGACATTGTTTTACTCTGATTTTATTATTTTACATATTGTATTTTATTCTTCAATTATTCAATTCACATAGCATTTTCTAATAATTGTTTTAGAAACTTCTAGGTAACTTTTACCTCCTTTTGAATAGATATGAGGCACTTGAGCACTACAGGTAGTCACAGGAACACAAACCATAAATGGTAACAGAGAGGGCAAAAGGGCATCTTTCTTTTAATGGTTTTGTACAGAACTACCACGCCCAAGGTCAGAAATCTCCCGGGTAACCTTAGAGAAAACATTTGATCCCAATCATCATTAGCTAGTCATAGCTGACAGGCCCATGTTTTATCCATTAGACAACAGTCTAGTAACTCCTACATGAGTGAAATTACCCCTGCAGGAGGATGACAAACTAGCCTACAAAAGGGACCAGATGAATTGAAGCAACAATATTATCTTGTCTCTGAGAACAATTATGGGATTGTGGCTTTTTCTCCTGAGGAAACCAGCATTGGAAAACCAAGGGGACATATTGGGGTTTCCTAAATCAGCCTTTTTGCTCAGTTCCAGAACAAATAATACTAGAGTTTAAATATATACCCCTGAACTTCCGAACCTCCCTTCCACCTTTTTTGGAGAGATGCACAATACAGAGGGCAGCAGAGCACGGTTGTGAGCAATCGTAGAGTAGACCCTCCACATAATAGCTATGTGACCTTGAGCAAACAAACTTGCTGCAACCTCACTTCATTTACTTGCTATGTGAGTCAGGCAGAGCACTTGCCATAGGACTATACGTTAAATGAGATTGTGCACATAGAGCACGGCTGGCATTTTAAAAACTCAATAAATGTTAACTACTTTTTTAAAAAATGACCTCTGAAATATTAGAATCCCCCTTATGCTGGCCCATTTCAAAATAAACAAGGGGAAGTAGAATTATTTCACTTCAAGAAAGGAATTTAAATATTCCTCATGTGTAAACCTCACTGGTCTGTTGTATTTATCATGAAAATACCTATGGTTAAGCTTCTCCCACATAGGTTCTACAGTTATTTAAAACAATTGCAAAGCTTAAAAACTTCCAGAAGTTTGGCTTGCAATGGCCATCATGACAGTCTAATATTATGAGTTCCACAATATGTCATTAAATAACTTCTCCAGAATAAGTTGGTCTTTTAAAGATGAAAAAGTTAGATTGAAGGTATAGTGTACACACGAATAGTGTGGGGTTAAGAAAACACTTTTTTTTTTTTTTTAAATGTAGAATGATCTCAATATAGCTGGCCAAAGGGTTAGATGTGAATTTGCCACAGCCTCTAGGGGGAGGCTGGGCAAAGACCAAGAGTCTCCCAGAACAGCCTGAATCAGCTGATGAAAGTAGAAAACAATAATAGTTTTTTTATCTTCTTACTGGATGATTTTAAAGCAGTTCCTTATTTGTTACTTGAAAAAGAAATTCTGACCCAAACAGTCATTACAGACTACTCTTAAGGGACAAGTCATAAAGAGTTGATGGAAAATGGGCAAGAGAGCAATCATGACGGTTTGTGAAGGAGTAAATCCCTTTCATATTCTGAGAAATAAATCCTTCTATATTTATAACAGCTTGGCCACTATGTGAAGCTGCACAAAAAATTTCAGAAGAGCCAGTACTCAGAAATTATAACAAAAGCAAGCTGCTATGTGCTTTCTACTCATCAAAAGTGTTCTAATAAAAATTGAGCTCTCAAGATACGAGATGGCAGACTAGATAAGCATGTGCATATTTTCTTCAGTGAACATAAAATTGCAACTAAATTATAGATCAACCTGGAGAACCACCTGAAGTCTGGCTCAACAGAAGTTTTATAATTAAGGATATAAAGAAGAAGACATGTTGAGACTAGTAGGAGGGGCAAAGATGCTGACTGGGCCCCAAACCTCCCTGTGGCATTTGAGGTTCAGGAGGAACATCCTGGCCACAGAGGTCCCTCCCTGCAGGAGGGAGGGACCCCAGCCCCACACCAGGCTCCCCAGCCTGGGGAACTGATGCTGTGAAAAAGAGCCCCCATAGTATCTGGCTGTGTAAAACTGAAGGCGTTCTGACCATCCAGGTAGGACAGAAGCCTACAGGAAATCCAGACGTCCTCTTACATGCCCTGCAAACAGACACTGTCATTCCCAGGCACTCACCCTGGGCTCCAGCAGAAGGACTGTGACAAGGGGGACATCAGAAGCATAGATGGGGCAGACTAAAGTGTGACTTTACAACAAGGACTGCAGGACAGTGGCCATTTTCCCTGTGTGACTCCAGTTCCCAAGAAGCTGGCAGGTGGGTGCCATCTTTCTTCTGTTGAGCCCTCCCCGACCACAGCCAAATCTGAATCTGATTGGTCGGCTAAGCTAAGCTGGAGTCCCCTCACGCCAGGCAATTCCCCTCATGCCAGGAGTACTTTCTCCTGAGCAGCTAGCCCCAGCTACATTGCACTCTTTCTTATAAAACTATCAGAGTCCCAGGGCCCTAGGCATGCAGTGACTGGACTCCATGCTACATATCTACTTTCAAGTTAGTTCCTTGCTGTTTCTTTTTACTAGTGTTCTGGTACCAAGGAGGACACAGATCTATTCCCAAGGACACCTTTGCAAGCTATGGATGCCAGACATATGCTTGTGGTATATGCCTCAGGACATGCAGAATTATGTTTTCATAAGGACTGT
Organism: Aselliscus stoliczkanus; assembly: GCA_033961575.1. Classification (NCBI taxonomy): domain Eukaryota; kingdom Metazoa; phylum Chordata; class Mammalia; order Chiroptera; family Hipposideridae; genus Aselliscus; species Aselliscus stoliczkanus. The sequence continues at coordinate 127,204,702 of CM066733.1, forward strand.
GGTCTCTGGTTCAGCTACATTTTTCCCTGAAGGAAACATTTCATTTGAAGTGTTTGGAATTTTGAGGAGGGAAAGTTTGAAGGAACTATGACTGTGTTAAGAAAACGGCACTTAATGGATCTTAAATTGCCGTAACTTCATAGTACACAGAACTCATAAAATGTAATATTTGCAAAAATGTGTTTTAATTACTTTATGCTACATAATCATGCTACATAATTACTTTCAATGTAAATAGATTAAATGCTCCAATTAAAAGATATAAGAGACCTGAAAGGACAAGAAAACAAAACACATGTGTCACCTACAAGAAACTCATTTCAGATTGCAAGGTACACACAGACTAGAAGTAAAGGGATGGGAAAAGTTATCTCAGGAAAATGGAAACAAACAAACAAAAAATGATGTAGCAATACTTATACCAGACAAAACAGACTTTAAAGCAAAGGCTATAACAAGAGACAAAGAAGGATCCAATAATCCCACTTCTGGGTGTTTATCTAAGAAAACCCAATGCTATTTCCAGAGGCCTGTGATTACATATGTTCATTGCAGCATTGTTTACAATGCCCAAGATATGAAGGTAGCCTGGAGACTATGGAAGAATTCCTAAAGAGGAGGTGGTACATGTATATAATGGAATATTGCTCGGCCATGGAAGTGAATAGGTTTTTGCATTTGCGGTGGCATGGATGGACCTGGAGGGTATTGTGCTGAGTGGAGCATCAGACTGAGAAAGACAGATGCAATGTAATTTCACTTATATATAGAATCTAAAAAATAAAACAAACAAAACAGAAACAAACTCACAGATACAGAAAACATTTTGACAGTTGCCAGATGGGAGGGCAGTTGCGGGTGTCGGTGAAAGAAGGGAAAGGGATTAAGAAGTACACATTTGTTGTTTAAAAGGTACTCATGGGATATAGGGTATGGCATAAGGATGACAGTCAATAATATTGTAATAACTACGTATGGCGTCAGATGGGTACTAGATTTGTTGGGTACTAGATAGCAGCAGGTTGGGGGTAGAGTGAAAAAGGTGAAGGGATTAGGAAGTACAAATTGGTAGTTACAAAACAGGCATGAGGATGTAAAGTAAAGCACAGGGAATATAGTCAATGATACAGTAATAACAATGTGTAGACCAGGTGGGTATTAGACTAGTCAGGTACTAGACTTATTAAATTATATAAATGTCTAACCACTATGTTGTATATTTGAAATTAATATAAAATAATATTGAATTTCAACTCTAATTGAAAAACCAAAAAGGAAGGGGAAAGCTGAAGGACAATAAGAGGTCCAAATTTCCAGGTGTAAAACAAATAAGTCATGGGAATGTATATACAGCATGGGGAATATAGTCAGTAATATTGGGATAGCATAATACGGTGTCAGATAGTTGCTGGACTTATCAAGGTGATCACTTCTTTAGGTATATAAATGTTGAATAATTGAGATTTACCCTAAAACTACTATAATACTGTATTTTAGCTATCTTTTTAATAAAAATTTTAAAGAAAATTGAGCTCTGAAATAATCAACACCAGAAATAAACATTTTGGCATCACAGCTAAACGTAGTTTGAGAAGAGAAGCCAACTAATTAGCTTCTCCCTCCCCCCCAAAAAAGGCAATATAAAAGGCAAGAATTTCATTTTTTATAAGTTTTGGACAGTCACAGGTAAAGTAAAAAAGACATCCCCTTAGGCTGTATACAAAAAAGATAATTTATAAATTGCACTTTGGGATCTCAACCAACATTTTTCTTTTTAAACAATGATTAATTTTCCAGGCTACCCCCCCTAATGATTAGTAGCTTATTTAAGTCCAGTTTTAAAGTATAATTTAAAATTTTTGTATTTAAATTGGAAAAAAAAAAAATCACAGAAAATAATAAAGTAGTATTAGCAATTAAAACAATAAAATGATCCAACTGAAGGACTATCTTAAAATATATCTCATGTGCTAGAGTTTAAAGCAAAGCAAATTTGAAAATTTGTGGAGGAGGAATATTTAAAGACATATGAAATTTGAAGACAACTTTTGACATTTTTGCTCACTTTAGAAATTGATGTAAAGCTAATTTCTCTAAAACACCTTTTCTTTTCCATGCTTTGAGTATATACTGACACTAATTTAATCAACTGAGATTATTTATGGCACATAAATGAAAGAAAACAGTGGTAGCTAAATAACAAAAGCTAATCATCACTGAGTAACTTTTTCACATAAAATTATGTGCTGAGAACTTCACTTACGTTATTTTATTTTAACCTTATTACAACTCTGTAAGGTAGGTATTATTTTTGTTTATTTTATAGGATGCAAAGACATAGGGTAAAGCTAACTTGCCCAAGATCTTTGGGTAGCAAGAGGATTAAAAGTTATCTAGTCAGGGCCGGCCAAGTGGCGCGGTGGTTAAGCGCTGGCTTAGGAAGCCAGCGGCCCTGGTTCGGGTCCCACATATGAGGGTCAGTGACACTGCCCTCAAAAAAAAAAAAAAGAAAAAGTTATATAGTCAGACTCCACAGCCCAAACTGTTATGCTATATTACTTTTATGAAAGGTTTTCCTAAACGTTCACTGATCAAAGGTGGGAAGAAAAGAATGAAAATAAAGAAGTTCTTGCTAGAAAGCAATGTAATGAGATAAAATTAAATGAATGGCAAGCATTGAAATAATGAAAGCACACCCCAAAAGTAACAGTAGGCCCGTGCCATCCCTATGGGGTGGGTGGGGGTGGGGAGAACCCAGCAATATATTCGGTTGTTGGAAACGTCATGACGTATTTTTTTTTTCCCCTTTTCTTTTTTTTTTTTTTAGCTGAGCCATCCTGCCACCTGTTGGCAGCTCAGCGGCTGCTCAGCTCAGGCTGGGCATCGAACTGCTGTTGCTCAGAGCTCAGCTCACACTCTTGAGCAAACTCTGAACCAACTGAGCCACTCAACTGGCCCTATGACGTACTTTTTGTTTTTTTGCAAAAATGCGTCATGACTTTTCCAGCAGCCCAATAGCTTATGCGCCATGTACAGAGTGAATGAGTTGAACTTGAAATGGAAGACTCCCACCAATGGCCAAAAGGTGTTGCTATCCCTCAGGGCACGAGGTTCAATAGATTATGCTAAGGCTGATTGGTTTTATTAAACCACTTCACATCACAGGGATTTCAAAAGAGTGGCTTATGCATTAGCCCCACTAACACACCCACTTCTGCTCATAGTGAGAGAATAAATGGAGATTTGGCATGCGATTTTAAATCGATGCCAATCCTGGCTCTTCACTCTACCTATTCTTACATATACATTAACACTAAACAATAATTCCACTGTAAGTTTGAAATGGCAATTGCCAGTGGAGATTTCTCTAAGAAGAATGGGGTTTATCACTGCCAGGGCATCAAGAAGTTTGAACTAAGGAAATAGCTGGTCACTTGTCATAGGCAGGGAATGAAGAAGAGAGAGCCAGTCAGCATTCGTCTCTCTACTTCTGTCCAACTAACTTCTAGCTCTCTCCATCTGCTTTCTTCCTACCTCCTTTGAACTGAGGATCAAATCAAGGAAATGTTGCTCCCCTCAGATGTATTATAAACTTACAAGGAGAAATGAACAGTGAACTAGGGCTGCTCCAGGTGCCAAGTTAGGCTGCTCTTAAGCTCTTACTGATCCAAGCTGCTTCTGAATTAATCACCAAATAATGGTTCATATTTACAGAGCTCCTATGTGCCAGGCACACAATACTCACAGATACCTTCAATCTTTTATCAACTCTGGGAACTACCATTTGCTTTGCCATTGAAACTGAAGTTCAAAGGAAAAGTATTTTAAAGATGACCATTTAACTATTAAATGATGGGTCAGTATTCCAATCATATCTCTAAATTGTATGTTCCTTCCATTATACTATGATATATTGCAAATACAAGGGTCACACAGAAAATTGCTTACAACGTATTTTGCAACAATCAAGAAATTACTTTTAAACATGGGAGAAATGTCTTAGGAGATCAGGATTCCAATGAATGTTGATTAAGTTCTTTACTAAACAGGAATTGAATATTTAGGAAAGAAACTAATAGTGTACCACATATGCATCTTTCCCCTTTCCTCCTACTTCACAATATTTTACAATGAATTTACCAAAGGCCTAGGGAAGGTTTATGAATGAACTAAGCAGATTACATCTTTATTGATAAAACTACAAATTAAATGAAGATGAAACTTTGATTCACCAGTGAATTCCCAGAGCCATAAATAAATTCTTGCTCATAGAAAGTGATCAATATATTGTTTTTAATAAAATAATTAAGAAAAATGAAAAACCATTCACAGTGATATGGACATAGTACACAGGGCTAATTTAAACTTGAAAGAATTATAGTAGGTTTACGGTAATATTGCAGAATCTCCTTTAACATACTATCTTTACAAGTTCTGTTATGATTTCAGAATTCTAAAATCTATGCTGTAGGATAAAGAGAAAGTATCGAAAAAAATGACCAAACATCAAACAGTCCCAATGAACGACAGGGTCTATGAATCCCTGCAAATGAATCCACGCTGCTCCTAATTTGTCTTCCAAATGTTTGCGAATTAGTATGTTGAAAATGAAAACTCAGTACAACCAGATACAGACTTCTAAATATTAGTAAGGTTCTGAGAGTAGATAATTAAATATATTTGGCCTGTAATATACCTCAGCCATGTGTTAATTCAACGCATTACTTTAAATTCTGATGCTGAATCTGAATAAAATTCTGATTTATACAAGAAATGGGAGAATGGATAAGGAAGAATGTTTCCATACTATCTATCGCTTTGCTTGGAGTTAATTGGCTGTAGGCAAAATGTCAAAGTAGTGTGGACAAAAAGAGCCACATACTAAACCTGACACGCTAAGTATGGGGTGGCCTGCATGGTGGGCCCTACAGACTCAGAAACAGAGAGTAACTGCGTAGGATGGTCTGAACTAAAAGCAGGCCATGGTCGGTAGTCACATCCCAGGCCTGTAGCTTTACTGACAAAGGCCAATCTTTATATTAAGGGAGTCTATCTATTGTTCTTTTGCATCTAGAATAAGATACCTTTAAAACTTGAGAGTTATCTTCTTTTCCAGACCTCTCAGGGCACACACATGCACTAGGATAGGAGACCACAGAATCCATCATTGTTATCTTGTTCCCCCAATAGCATCTCTATGTGCTGTAAATGTTGATTTTGAATGATCCTGAACCCACAAAGTAAAAGAAGTTATGTGTCTCTCCATTTTACTCTTTACCCAACCCCAGAGATTTCCTGCCTTTGCTTTCTCCTGCCCCTTAATCTACCACCAATGGATTTCATGTAACCCTCCTTATGTCTCCCCCTTTGACTCTAATGTATAAAATAAGCTGCAAAACTACCATTCTCTGGAGCATTTTCTCAATTTCCTGAGATTGAGAGAATAGTTTCATTTAGGTTTGGTGACATTTTACCTCCGTTTTCTTGCTTTTATTATTTAATTAAATAATAAAGCTTTTATTATTTAATTAAATAATAAAGCTTTTATTATTTAATTTTCAATTTTCCCAAGGATTCTAACATGTCCATATGTGCAATATCGGTAGTACCCTGCCTCATCTAAGGCCTGAATATTCTTCAGTTGCTAAATTCCTCCTTCCTTCCCAGTCAAAAACTTTTCCCCACATCAAAGCAACTGATCTGAGATGAGTGTTAAAAAGGAAACAATGTGATTAAATTAATTTACACTAAAGTATTATGTTTTTTTCATTTTCTCTTTTGTTTTTTTCTTTTATGTTTAAAGTATTGTTTTTTAATTTAATTTTTGATAGTCAATATATTTGGAAGTTTCAAAAATAAAAACAAATTAAAATATAGTGAAAATTTCCCCTTCCACAGGCAACTTCTGCTATTAGCGTCTTGTGGATTCTTCCTAAATTTCTTTATATGTATGTATGTATGTATGTATGTAGGCATGTATTCATATAAGCAAGTAGGGATACACTTTATTTTCTCTCCTGTTTAATAGGAAAGCTAGAACACTGGACATGGTATTGGGCACTTTGTTTTTCTATCTTTATTAAAATAACTTGAAGATCTTTTCATATCAGTATATAAAGGACCACCTTATTTATTTATTTATTTATTTATTTATTTATTTACTTACTTACTGACAGCTTGGGAGTATTCCACTGTATGAATGGACTATAATTGATTTAAGTAGTTGAGTATTATTGGACATTTAATTGCTTTTTAATCTTTTGCTATTAAAAACAATACTGCAATGAACATCTTGTACATAGATATTTTGAATAAATTACCAGGGGAGTTGTTATTGGACATATCCATCTGTATTTGATGGACATTGCTAAATTGCTTTCTATAGTATGTATTCAAATGTACACACCAAGCAACAGCATGTAAAATAATGCCTGCTTCCAAAATCTTTTTTAACAAGAATGTTATCAAATTTGTGGATATTTGTTAGCCTGACAGGTGAAAAAAAAAAATGGCATTTTTTTTTCTGTCATTTTAATTCGCACTGATAAAGGTAATTGAGTATCTTTTCATCTGTTTAAGTTTGTATTTTCTTTTCTGTTGTTCATTTGTATTCTACCTACAGTATGAACTTTGGGTAACCACTTAAACCCCTGAAAAGCATTTGAAGACTTTTTTAAGGACACTTAATCACCTAAATTAGCTCTTAAGTGGTGCTAGTTCAGAAAACATGAACATGTGAAATGAAATCTTTAGACTGTTGATCTCAAATAGCCATATATTTCTCCAGCAAAATGGGTTTATTCTGGGATAACAACAACAAAAAATGCAATTCAGAACAGGTGGTCTAATGGCAAACCACATGCAAGTCCAGAGAAACGAAGGAGAGGGATGTTCTCTCATGGACTTGGGAGGAACTGTGGTAAACAATGAGTCCATTGGAGGAAACTGGAAGTTCCCAAGTATAGTGACTTTCCATTGACTGAGTTACGGCAGTCTCCATTGGCTGAGCTGTTACTAGGCAAGAAGCCATCTTTTCTTCCTCCAGCTGAGGTAGTCAGTACAATAGTATCACTACCTGTCAGAGATGCAAGGTACGTCTCTTCCTGTTGGACTGAGTAATGCACGTGAGTGAAGTACATGGGCGTTCTCTCGTCTAGCCTATCAGCTACGTTTTAAATGATTTTTCTGTGTATTGATTTTCATAGGCAGTGCAGGGAGAACATGTCATTGAGCAGAAGTAACCAACAAAGACCTAGGGTACCCTGGACTAGGCATTCTTTTATGAAGTGATCTTTTATGAATAAGAAAACAAAAGAAGATAAAATTAAGCCAATTGTCAGAGAGCATCTGTTTTTATGTTAATGAAGACTGAGTTCATACTCAAGGCTCTTCTCCCAAAGGCCAGTAATCGTCCCCTTACATTCAAGCCTTATGTTTCTCCATTAGACCAGATAGAACAACTAGAAAAGCTCTAGTCTGTATAGGCTTGGGAGTCAGACAGAGCAATCTTTCATGAAGAAAAACAGTAATAAAGTCATAAAACAGTCAATTGCAAAATAAGAATTAACAAGACAGGTTCCTATGAAAGTGACCTCCTAAGAGGTAATCACAGATAAGCAATTGAAACAGACATGTACAGGGTTGTTACATATGAAAGCTAGGCAGCTGGTGTCATTCACTATTACAGTAATTTAAATAAAAATGTTAGGAAAAGTACAACTAGTCATAGCACCATCTTCAAGAGAAGCCATCAAAAAAAGAAAGCCCAGAAATATAGAAGAGACCACAGGTACCACTAACTTACACTGGCTACAGTAAGTTCCACATCTAAAGAACAAACATAACTAACCCTTCAAAGTCCTCAGACTTCCAAACCCAGACCAACCAAGGACGCGTTAAAAATCAGATCCCGGGTACTGGATGGATATTTGAAGAAGTATCAAAAAGGACAGGCAAAGCTGAATACTACTGGACATGTCCTCAAAATACTTCATAATATTATTTATAATTCTGAATAGAGATGCAGATTTGTAAAAGTTTAAATATGCAAACATTAGTTCTGGATTCATAAATATATTAAGTAGGTAGACTTTCCTCACTGAATTCTCTCCCCTCTGCCAGACAAAATCCTTCTAGCCCTACCACCATAGTCACTTCATTTTTCTGATCCTGCCTACCCCATTTTGTACTATATCTTCTTTGTAGCTCCCTGTTCTATTATTTTATCTTTGCCCATATTCTCTTCCTTTACCTCAACATTTGTGGAACCAGATTATAGTAGGAAAACAAAGTCTAATATTCCACCTACCCCTTTTGTCAGGCCCCCAAAATCATCTAAGTAAACTCCAATCCAAGTAAGTAATCATTTGCCTGGTATTAAACGCAGCTTCAAAACAAACCACTTTGCCTCCTACCCACAACCACATGGCCACCCATTAGCCAATCCTTTGTAGAGAACTGGGCCACCAATGCTCATAAAAGACATCTACTTGTTTCTAACCTCAGATACTTGCACCCTACTAATTACCAATGTCATTTCTCCCACGTGGTGATGCAATTCCAAAGAATAAGAGTACGTATGTCTTCACATCTGGCAAAAATTATATTCAAACTAAAAGTGTGCAGAAATGTAGAGGAGTCTCCACTATGCAGTCCTGAGTACAACTGAGGACCGTCACAGGCACATAAAGAGTTAAAGAAAAAGCTCTAGATTCATTCATTGATTGACTCTTGCATTTTCATGGTTCTAATTAGTGTAGCCAGTACATTAATTCAGTACCAGTTAAGTAACTATCAGGAACCTTAATGACTAATTGAGAAGAAAAAATCAAGATGTATTGTAAAAGGAATTCAAATTTTCATAGCATTGGTGAAAAACACACATATGTATATTTTTAGTAGAACTGTAGAGCTCAAAACATTAGAAGTTGGTTGCCATTTTAACATAAAGCTGGCAAATCAAGTTATAATAGCATAATAACATTGTAAGAGAGGCTACATTTCACAAAGAAAAAAAATACAATAAACAAATAGATTAATTTCTTTAAAATTTGGCAGAGAAAAACATTCTGGTCTTCTTTTAAAACCACAGATTTTATACTGTCTTTAAATAAGCTCAGTCTAAATCATTTATAAGCACCACAATTTACTTATACACATAAGTTTTTTTTTGTTTTGTTTTTTGAGGGCAGTGTCTCTGGCCCTCATATGTGGGACTGAACCGGGGCCGCTGGCTTCCCAAGCCAGCACTTAACCACCGCGCCACTTGGCCGGCCCTGCACATAAGTCTTTATCATTCCAATTTCTGGGAACTGGAAAAGGGAGAGGTGAGACGGAGATGAGAAAGAAGGGCTAAGGAAAATAACTGGAAAGGAAGAAAGGAAGGAAGCGATAAGAGAGGAGTACAGTGGAGGGATAAAGGAGGAGGAAAGGAAGGAAGAGGAGTGAAGGGGGGAAAAAAGTAAAATGATCATAATTACATTTCAAAGATATATGAAGAATGGATTTGAGGAAACTGAATAAATTACAGTAGTCTAGGTAGCATAGACTAAATGCTACAAATACAGTAGTCTAGGTAGCATAGACTAAAATGCTGAGGTTGGGATAAATATAATAAAGTAGAAAGACCTGATTGAGACTAAACAGAGCTTAATGCTTGAAGAAGCAGCATAAAAGACAGGGACATAAGAAAGACCCCAGGCTTCTGCTAGTAGTCACTGGGTCAAGACGAGCAGGGAGAGCCGGAGAAAAAAATACAGATATATACAGGAATTGGATGGTTTCTAATTGCTATGCCTACAAAATAACCAAATGGAGACATGAAATAAGTGAAAGAAAGGGCCAGGGCTTAACAAGACTTGATGAAACTTTAGACAGGCTCCTCTAAGCCCTTTTCTCAACTGGGCCCCATGTTTGCCAGTCTTGTACAGCCTAATTTTATCAAAAATCCTGCTATGTCAGTTTAGCGAGAATTCCCCCAGATGCACTTAAAATCTGATCAACCTCAGTATATAATCAAACCCCTCATCTGCCCACTATCCCCCCCACACCCCCCGAGATATCTAATTACCCTGATCTGCCTTCAGCAACAGTGCTGTCAAATGGGTTCAACCAGAATCCCCTGATGTTTCTCTTGATGTTTGCTTAGAAATTGCCCATCCACTGACATCCACCCTGTTTCTTGGCTATGAATCCCTACTTACTCATGCTATATTCAAGATTAAGCTCAGTTCTATACTGAGGTCTCTTTGCCCCTATTGTAATAGTTCTTGAATAAAATCTGTTTTTAACCTCTTTAACTAATGCTCAGCTCTAGTTTTCTTTAATAGGCTCTGAAGAGAAGTCAGGACTGGAGTAAGAACTTTGGAGTAATAAATGGGTTTATAGATGGTACTACAATAGTACTCTAAGATTAGATAAAACTATCAAGGAGAGAGTGTAGAATAAAAAGAAGGGGGACATTATGAAGCACCAAAGACATCAAACTAAAAGTTAAAGAGATAAAGAGTTTTCAGTTTGAACTAAATAGGAGTGGCCAGAAAGGTAGGAGAAAAAAAAACACAATGAGATTATGAAAAATGAAGAAAGTTGCTTTTTAAGGAGCTGATTGACAAGAGTATTGTCTATCCAAAGCACAAGGCTATTCTCGCTCAGAGCCAGGATTTTCACATACCACTGAAATGGGCAAGTAACTATTGTCAGAAAAGACAAGAGCTTGAACATCAACTCTTCATGTGTAAGGAATACTTCATTAGGCTGCTAGGAAAATGTACATATAGAATGTACATGTATATATAAGGTATATATAATTTCTGGCACATAATGATGCTCAAACATGAGAGTTCCTTTCTATTATAAATTAAAAGGATGATAATAAATATGCATTAAAACAGTGTACATCTATCTATCTATGGTATACATTTTTTCTTTCAAACATATGACCAACTTGTAGAAATAAAGCAATGATGATAGGTATATATCATTTATATATCTTGATTTTTTAAACTGCTTTGAAATTTTAGTTTTGCCTTAGGAATGTGTATTGATGTTTATATTATAATATACTTGTTGGCCTCAGTAAGAAAAACCATATTAACAATAAGTCTGCTCATTCTAATTTGAGAGTCCCGCAAATAATGCTTCATGGATGGGTAACACACGGCTCACAAGGCCAAATTCTTTGCCTCCCTTCCTCTGTGTTTATGAAACTAAACAGCAATTAACCTTGGTACAGTTGCCAGAAACCTCCATGGGTAGATATGCCTAACACGTTCCATCTCGTCTAGGTTAAGAATGGGCCAGTTTCCTTTGCTTAGCATCCTATGCTGGCCACTCACCAAAAAGACATGCTAACTGAAGGGTCAGACCAAACAAACAAACAAACAAAAATCTGAAGATTTCTCTAAGTAATGGGGATGAACTCACGAATGATTTTGCAACCTGCAATTTTTCACTAATGTGCTGAGATGTCTGGCTGGATAAGCAATTTCCAGATAAACAAGAGAAAGGGTAAAACCTCTTTCAGAAAACTCCCTCAATTAGCAATCACCTTCATTTAGCGGCAGCACCTCCACTATGCCAGCTGCAGGGGAAATTAATTAAATTTAATAGAAGCCACAGGGGAAGTAATTAAATTTAATAGAAGTCATGGATTCCAAATGAAGATAAACTGTATTTGTAATCAGACCTACTGTGTCACTTACTCCCAGGTTTGTAAAAGCCAGAGCCAAGTGCAACCACCTTCCGCAGGATCACCAAGTTACCTGGAAGCACTCCCTCGCTCTCATGTCAAAATGTGAAATGACTGATGCAGTATGCTATGGAAAGCATCCTGAATTTTTTTTTGTTTTTATTCTTTTTTCAAAATAAAAAATCTGTACCACCGTAACAAGTCAATTATGCGTAAATGAGCAGATTTGCATAGCATGGAAGCCATAGAGTAGACAAGAAGTAATGAAAGGTTGGCATGTTTGCTTTGGAAAGGAAAACTAGCGGCCCATTCATCTAAATGCAGTTATGTTTCAATTTAACTAAATTACAAGGTTTGAAATTAGCAATGCTTCAAGCGCTCCGGGCTACCGCTCCCACCAGAACACTTCATCTTTAATACCTGCTCCAGCTTGCAAATAAAAAACTAAGGAAAACAGTAGGGAAAAATGCTCAAAACATCTTTTTTAACAAAAGCCTTTTCTAACAACTGCAATCTTAAGGCTTTTACCCCTCAGAGAATCTAAAGCTTAAAGGAGGCAAAGCTAAGTAATACTTGATCCTTTTTTTTTCCTGTATGTTCAATGCATAGTTATTTAAATATTTTCTTAATTATCATGATAAAGTGTAATCTTCTTAAGGACAAAGATAATTTAGTTTCAAGTCTCCTATTTCTAGAATACTTAGCACAGTGCTCTTTGTACACAGTGAGCATTTAGAAAATATTCATTATCCCACTTTAATGGGAAAGAATCGGGTAGCATTACTCTCTATGAAATCATTACCAGCACTGGTTTGAGTAGGCAAGCTTCCCTTGGTTGGTAGCACAGGGCCAGGCAAGTATGCTAAGATTTCCACCTGACCTGTGAAATAAGAAAAAATTCTACATTGGAGTTATTCTGAAGACTAACTGCTATGGGGTTTATTAAAGCACTTTGTTTAAGACAAAATAATAACAGCTAACATATAACAAGCCTCTACCATATATGCCAGGCACCATACTGAACACTTCACATAACTGCATGAAAAGCTCACCAAAACCCTAGGAGTTAGCCACTATTTTTATCTCTCATTTACAATTGAGGAAAGTACAGTTTGGAGGAGTTACACAATTGATTCAAGAACCTGATAGCTAATTAGTAATGGGACCAGGGTTTGAACCAGGCTTAACCCATTAGTCACGCTTGAAGTTAAAGGGAAAACTTTGGCCATTTTCCAGGGTGTGGGATCAAGACCATGCTCCTTAATCATAAGAAGTATGTTCAATACAAAAACGAAGGCCTCTCTTTATTTAGAAACATTGGTGCCCAGTACATATAAAAATGATCCATGACTCAGTAACATCCTACTTTACATTGTGGCAAAGAATTAAACAAAAGTCTTGTTGATCTGGCCAGCCACTGGTCAATTAGATGACCCTTTGTGCATTTCAACTTGAGGGCACTTATTACATTCGTATTGAAACTATGTGACTCTCCCACTACACTGTGGCCTAGTCAATGATAAAGACCACACGATGCATGCTGGCATGGCTGGGGCCTGCCACCAAATAGATGCTATGGATGCTTCATAAACATTTGTTTTTATTTTTATTTATTTTTTTTTTTTGAGGGCAGTGTCACTGGCCTTCACATGTGGGATCCGAACAAGGGCCGCTGGTGTCCCAAGCCAGCTCCTAACCACCGTGTCCCTCAGCCGGCCCGACATTTGAGAACTACAAAAACAACTATTAATTTTTTTATAACCTTGGTTCTAAAGTTCTGGAGAATCAATAAATGATGGCAACTTATATTTACCAAGTCATCTGAGTACCTATAATTCCAGAGGATCACCTGTTCTGCAAAGGCTTTTCTGCTCTCTTTGTTTCACATACTCCCTTCTCCATAAAATTAAACTTACTGAATGCTCTGTACATAGTCCTATTATAGACCCCATAACGCTTTTCCCCCATTTATATTCCCCACTGTCTCCCTCTGAAGACCTTATTGTATTCTTTTATCTTTAACATTCAGCACAGATGGGGCACCAAATGATTATTGGAAATACATTATTTATGTGGGCAGCTCTTTATGATAGCTTTTTGCCATCAGGAATCAAATATGTTTTCCTCTACCCATTTGGAGTGGGGTGGGGCATAAAATTACAAATACCATTTACAACTTAAAGTGTCTCCTAACCAAATATTTTGCTTTGTCAAAGTAAAAAATATGTTGATTTCTTGTGTTCATTTCTTTTGCCATCCCAGTTTTACAAAATGATCAAGTATTTGTGCTCAAGTATTGTTTTTAAACATAAACATGCATATGCATGAGACAGGGGCTTCATAAAATCTCATACTGAACATAGTTCAAAACAGGTTCCTTTAAAATCCTTTTAAGAACCAATTCCTTTGTATAACTTTGCATTATTTAAAACAGATTAATACCTATACTTTATTATTTCATTAGATTTTACTACATTGGTCACTCCTGGTATTAGATATCAATCTATAGGACTGTTTTAAGATCTTAACACAGCTATAGAACTTGAAAAGAAACTGTATTACAGGTATTATAATTGTTAAAAGGACACTGCTCTCATGGTGCTAATATTTAAATGTTGCTTTTTATTTTGCCCCCATAAGAGAAGCCTGAAAGAAAAGGGAAAAAAAAAAACAGAAAATACTAGAACGACTTACATAATCTGATCTCTGTTCTCCAGGTGAAAAGTAATTTTTTCCCTTTTTTGTTAATTGACCATTAAAATTAGGAATGAATATTTCATACCTGTGTGTACAGTAGACCCTATGTGAATTCAGTAACTGAAGAGTCAAACACATTTGCCCTTAAGTTATTTTTGCCCATACACTTACTTTGTGAGATTGAACTGCAGTAGCATAAAAATAAAACCAGTAGCATAAAGAACTCTACAAGCAGATAAATGATTAATATTTTGACAGTGGAGAAACATGTCACCTGCTCAAATCACATTTGCTTCTAAGGATGCATACATAGCTATAATGAGTGAGATCACTATTAAGAAATTCACTGTGAGGCATTATTATAGTTAATTTATTTGAAAATTAAAAACAAATTATCTTCTTCTCTGTAATAGCAATTTAATTTTTTCAAGCTGTTAATGAACCAATTAAACAAAACCATTTATTCTAATGCATGAAAGAAATTCTACTGCTAGGAATATATACTGTTTTACATATAACAACAATTGCTTCACATGTACATGATAATCACTCCCCTGATCCAATGATATTCAAAGTTTGAGTTCCTCGGGACCCTTTCAGAATCCTAAGTCAAAAGTATTTTCATAATGATACTAAGACACCATTATCTTTTCACTGATGGTACAAAAGCAATAGACAACCAAGCTGATGATGCCCATTAGCATGAATCAAAGCAGAGGTACCAAGATTTTTCTAGTCATTTTACTCCTCATTGATATGCAATCACAGTAAATAAAATAAAATTTCACTTAAGAATGTCTTTGATAAATCCATAAAATTAGTTAATTTTAAAAAACACAATCCTTGGGCTGGCCGAGCAGCACATTGGTTAGGAGCTGGTTTTGGAATGCCAGCAGCCCCGGTTCGGATCCCACATATGAGGGCCAGTGACACTGCCTTCTACAGCTAGCAACAGCTCCACCTGGAGCTGGGCTGCGCGAGCCCCGGCGACGGTGTAGGCTGCAGCCCCTGCTGCAGTGGGCTGCCATAGGCTACAGAGAGTGGCCAGCAGCCAGAGTAAGTGGCTGGCAGCCAGTGTGAGCTGCCAATAGCCGCGGTGAATGACCATTCAGAGGCCGATGACCGATCTGCCTCATCCAGGGGGGAGCACAATGACAATACCAACATGGGCCAGTGAAGCAACATCCTCCACAACTAGAGTAAAGAACAAAAAGACAGCAACTTGTCTGTTCCCCTTCCCTGATTCCCCAATAAAATCTTTAAAAAAAAAAGAAAAAGAAAAAAAGAAAATCACAATCCTTGAGTATATGCCATTTTATTATTCTATATGATAAAGGAAAGTATGCATAAAGCATTTCTGCTGAATATCAAAATACAATGGAATAATGGCCTCAAGGCAAAGCATTTATGAGACTGGGATATCCGGTGAACTAGCCACTCTTCATGAAACACTATTTTTTACTAAAATGAATGGCTGAAGACAAACTATTCAGAATTGGGTATGACTGACATTTTCAGGGAAAAGAGAAACTAAGACTATCACTTCAAGGAAAATAACTGACAGTATCTGTTGCCAATGATAGAAATTGAACTCTTAAGTGAAAATTAGTATCTTGAAAATTGTATCCACTAACCTCAGCTTGACAGCTATCCAACACTTAAAACATTTTCTGATATTAACAAATGTGGTGTTTGATATTATATAATGAAATGTGTCAACATCTGAAGGTCTGCATAACTTTGTGAACTGTTATTTTCCAACTGACCAATGCATGATGTTACAAAATCATACATGGGTAAAAGATCTATACAAAATACAAAAAAAAAAAAAAAAAAAAAAAAAAATACCAATGCACTTTAATGTAACAAAATACAAAATGTCCATTGATAAAGTTTTTGATTCCTCTTGGAAACTTAAGAAATTACAATCTGTAGAGTCTTAGTGTATGAAAGTAGAACAGCCACAATTATTTGGTAAGTCTATAAAAGACTCCCTTTTCTCTCATATATTCCACCCAAAGAACATATTACAAGGGACTGAATGCAGACACAGATACAAAGACCTAGCTCTCTTCTATTAAACTAGAAATTAAAGACCATTGAAAACTATGCAGAGAAATGCCAGTTTTCTCACTAATTTCTTTTGGAAACGTAGAGGTTCCCCCACACACACAAAAATACGTTTTATATTAATATACTTTTTTTATTGTTTTTTTTTAAATTCAGTTTTGTTATATGGTAAATATTAATAGACATGATCCACATAAACAGAAGTTGCTTAGGGTCCTCAATAATTTTTAAGATGGTAAATGTGTTTAGCCCAGAGTTTAAGAACCACTGATCTAAAGGCTCATTATCTACTTCATAACATGATCCTCAATAGCATTTTTACCAAATCCCTAATAAACCTAAGAGATGCTTTTTCTATGTACACTTACATGCCAAGAATCACAACGAATCTTCATAATACAAAATGGAAGTCCTTAGTCCTTGCCCTCAAATTGCTTATAGTCTCCCAAGAGGATGTCTTAATCACTCCAGTACTATTTGGGGACAGGCTGTGTGGCAGGATAAGCCCACTCTCCAAGTCTGCACCACTGCTCTAACCGGTTCAGAATGCTTTAACCAGTTCAAACGCCACCATCATTTTCTGCTTACCATAGTTCCTGTGGTTTCCTTGTTTGCTTGGTTGGTTTCATTTCCTCTGACTTTTTCTGGATTTCCCAATTCTCACATCAAAGGTTCCCACTTTTATTTATTTATTTATTGATTGATTGATTTTTGAGGGCAGTGTCACTGGCCCTCATATGTGGGACTGAACCGGGGCCGCTGGCTTCCCAAGCCAACGTTTAACCACCGCGCTACTCGGCCAGCCCTTCCAAGGTTCCCGCTTTTAAATAAACAAGGCTATCCATCTGAGTTTTCCCTTCTTTTCACGTAAAGCATACACAAGTGTTTGGTATAACCTTCAGACCACGTTTTTTTTTTCTTTTCCTGAGTTAATTTGTTGCTGGTTACTGATTCTGTCTTCTCTACCGAAGAGCATTATAGGGATTCATTGTATTCACTTTATGAACATTTAGATTTTAAAAACTTTAGATAAGGTAAAATTATGTACCTATAAAACCTAAGCATTTACCGCTGGAGAAAAATAATACAAACTTACTTTCTTAAGTTCAAGGTCTACATCTACAATGAGGCAAACCACATAAGGTCTCTTACTGAGCGCTCATTTCCAAATAATGAGCATCACCTACTGAAAAATCCCTGCAAAATTCTGAGTTGATCATGATTGGTCAACATCTTATTCCTTCACTGATCAAGTCTAGGAAGTAACCAAAAAAATGAAACAGACAGAAAAATGACCAAGTTCTGTCAGGAAGAATGTTAATTGGTGCAGACTCGCTAAAATCCGCATTGTTCATTGGTATGTAGGTCTCCTGTGTTGGCAGAAAAACAACCTTAATTGGCTTCTGGAGAAGGTTATGTGCTTCTCTCCAAACCACCTTTAATTCCTTCAAATTCTTCTTTTACCTAGTCAGCATAATATGGTTAAGAATAAAGACTGTGCAATCACAGCAGCTTTGGTTCAAAGTTCACTGTTTGACACTGAGGACTTAACTTCCTTAAGCCTATTTCCTCAGAAATAAAAAATAGCCAAGAGCTAATCTGCAGATGTTATGATTAAATGATACCATAAAAGCTAGGTAACCACATTTTTATCATTTGAAAAATGCTAGTTATAATGGCCTAATCAAAATTCCAACCATTATATACAATTGTGTATACATCCATTTCTCCATGACAGAATATGGAGATTAAAAACAGTCATTTCATTACTTTGCCTCAGAATAGAAGTAGGAAAATTTCACATGAGGGGTGGGATTAAACATATGAAATATCCTATTCTAAGAGTAAAAAAACTGGGATCCGCTGCACAGGCTCTTGGTCTCCCATATGTCAACACCTCTCAGCTCCAGGCCCATCCTTTGCTGATCCTATAACTTTAGATAAGTAGGTAAATTTCATGTTCCATTATATCTTCCACTTCATGAAGAATTAGACTGTCTACTCATGGGATGTTATGAAAGTCAAATGAACTAATTATTGTATAGGCCTAATTGCAAGTCTGGGCACAGAATATGCCCTGAATAAATATTAGTGAGTGTATTATTATTTTCAGGTTGCCTTTGGAGTGTTTCTTCTATAGTTCATATACTTTCAGTTTATAATTTAACAAAAATAAGCAAGCACCTCCCAGAATACTCCTACATGAATTGCTTTGAATGAAATCCAAGTACTATGATAAAGCTTGGCAAAAGAATATGTTGATGTGTAAAAACAATAGCTGTCTTATAAATTTATTTTTACAATAAGTAACAAAACTTGTAAGACTTGGGATGTATCCAATCTCTAGTTGGTTCTTCTCTACCCTGGCTGAACACAAGAATCATCTGGAGAGATTTTTTTTTTTAAACACGTTGCATACTGAGGATTCACTTAACATGCTAAAAATTAAAACATAAGGAAGAACATCTTCCCGCTTTCCCACTGTGAATGTATTTCAAGGTAACCAAATAGACCTAGCAGATAAAATAGTCCTTCTATATAAATAATTGTACATAATATGTGGAGAATGAACAATTTAATAAGGAAACCTCTATTTTGCAACTCAATGGAATAAAGCAATAGTCATCAATGAATGACAAAACCATTAGGTATAAAGTTGATGAAGAATCCTATGATAAAATGATTAGACTTCAACCACCCAATGCCACTGGTCAATCTTACCATCAATCAATCAGTCCTTATATTCCTTGAGATATGATGCAATAGAAGTACATGAGGAGGGAGGGTGTAAAAGGAAAGGAGGAGGGGGAAGAAGAGGGAAAACAGAAGGGGAGAAGGAAAAAGAGAGAAAGGGTAAGAGAAGAAAAAGAGGTTAAGAGGAAAGGCCTGAAGAAGAAGAAGAAAGGGGAAAAGCGAGAAATAACGGAGAGTGGGAAGGGGTAGGGGGTGGGGAGAGTAAGTGGGGAATAGAAAAAAGAGAGGTTATGATTGAAGCAGAAAAGGCAAAGAAAGTAAGAGTCAGTTCCTGACTTTCACTGATCCTGAAACTCAACACATTCTTCAACTTTAGTAAAATGGCATTCCAAATTCCCTATAAACTGTTATGCTTGCTCAAGATAGCCAAATGCTAGTTCTATTACTGCAAATCTGCAGAGTTCTGAATTACAAGTAGAATTCTGAAAACAGAAGAGGGACCTACTTTATTCCTACCTTAAAACACTGCAATAGTCAATTAAAGGGACGATTTCAGATTGATAACTGATAGATGTTCTAAGTGACAAAACATTAACTTAACCACATTCTGAAATGATTCACTCCAATGAGTATAAATCTTGAATTATAACGAGAACTTAATAAAAATTTTAAATGACCACCAAAAAAATGAAACAGCAAAAAATCTCCTTCAGACACATTCTCTGCGAATTTCAGAAATATAAATCTGGGTGGATGGATGGATAGATAGATAGACAGATAGATATATAGATAGGCAGATGGAAGTGGGGAGTGAGGATAGATACGAGGAGGGTGAGAAAAAATACAAAATCAGATGCTGCTAAGAGGGCCAGTGACACTGCCCTCAAAAAAAAAAAAAAAAAAATTTATGGCAATTCATAAAGGATTGTCTAAACAGTCTAGGTTTGTGTAGTGATAATAAAATTCCTCAAATTACAAAGGTTACTCACCAGGCTCTGGCTAACCCGCCATCTTGCCCTTAAGAAATCATTCTACTATTCTCCATTCTCCTATCACATCAGATGGACTAGTCAGGGGGCTGAAGAGGGGAGAGGATTCTTGTGAGGATTAAATGTGGCACTATACATGAAAACCTTTTGCAAAGAACTGATCTCCAGGTTGAAAAAGTTCAAGTATTTTAAAAGTCAATACTAGAAATAAGATTAAACACGGAGTACTAATGTAAAATAAACTATTCTTTCCTTTTTTTTTTTTTTTTTTGAGGGCAGTGTCCCTGGCCCTCATATGTGGGATCGAACTGGGGCTGCTAGCCAGTGCTTAACCACTGCACCACTTGGCCAGCCCTAAAATAAACTATTCTAGTAAGTAACTCAGAAGCTTAGTTTTCTCAGCTCCTAAATGGCAGGATAACTATATGTCTCAAAAAATGAGAATTTATTTGTATGTGCAGAATCCAGTAAAGATGGAAAAGTAAGTAAATGCTGTGCTTACCTTCTGTCATGACACCACATCAAAATTACATCTAAACTACAAAACAACCATCATTCATAATCACCTGAAATCTTGCTGAACCAAAGCCCAACAACTAAAGAGAAACAGAAGAAGCTACCTTGAGATTGATAGAAGGGGCAGAGACACAGAACAGGCTGGACCCACACCTGCATGTGACCACCAAAAATCGAGAGGGATATCTTGGCTACAGAGATTCCCCCACAGAGGAGCAAGGGGTTGCAGCCCCTCCACAGCCCAAGGTAACAGTGCTGGGGAGCAAAGTTCCCATAATTTCATGTTGTGAAAAACCAGTGGAGATTGTGACTGAGTGAGACACAGGGAAACTGCATACTCCAGTGCTCCTTTTAAAGGGACTGTGCAAGGACTTCCTTACCAACAGAATCACTGGCTCTGAGCTCCAACATTGGGGCAGCAGCTAATGAAGTAAATGGGACATATAGGGAAGAACTGAGTTGTCTGGATTTAGAACAAGAGCTGAAGGGGCAACTTTCTTCCAGACTGAGGAACTGGCAGAAGCTATTGTTTCTTTATTGAGCCTTTCCCCTTCCCTGCATGCAGACATGGGTAGTGGCCCTATCTGAGTCTCCATCAAGCTGGTTAATACCATTAGTTCACCATGCCCCAGTGATGCTGAGACCCCATCCTGCCCAAATTTAAAGCACACCCAAGCCACTTTCAGTGACTTTTTCATACAAACCATCTGTCTTGGCTCATGCTACAGACTATCCTAGGGTCTCTCAAAGCTTTGAGGAACCCAGAGAAGTAGCATCTGGCTTGAGCGTGTCATTTTCCTCTGGCAGAGCATCTCTAAGTCCAGCACTAACAGCAGATGGCCTTGGTTCATGGGTTGGCCTCTAGAGTCACCTCCAAGCACGGCACAAGCAGTGGCCATCTGCAGATTGCTTTGTGGGTCCTGCTGGGTGGCCCCTAGTGGAGCAGGGGCTGCAGCTCAACTTGACCTGCTGTGAGGACCCGCCCAGGTGGCCCTGGGGCTAGAGCACCCAGTGGCCACCTTTGCAACAAACTGGAGCAACCCAGCTGCCTCCCAGAATGACACATCCAAGGGGAAGATTGGGCAGGCACCACAGCCATGCTGAGGCAGCTCCTGCTCTGTAGGGTCAGCACCTGACCACAACTCCTCCACTGGAGTCACAGCCAGTCCTCACAACCAATGAGCTCAAGGGTTAATCCCTCCTGATGTGCAAACAGCAACCAAGGCTCAGCTACAAACGAGGGGCACACACAACCTACACAAGGGACACAACTGGAGTGCTTAACTCAGGTGACCAGGAACACTGTGCCACTGATCCCCACAGGACACCTACTACATAAGGCCATTCTACTAAGACTGGAAGACATATTAGCCCTACCTACAGAAACAAACACAGGGAGGCAGCCAAAATGAGACAAAGAAATATGTCCCAAATAGAAAAACAGAGCAAAGTTCCAGAAAAAGAACTATGCAAAACAGAGACAGGCAATCTATCAGATGCAGAGGTCCAAACACTGGTTATAAGGATGCTCAATGATCTTAGAGAGAAGTTCAACAAAGACA
Organism: Aselliscus stoliczkanus; assembly: GCA_033961575.1. Classification (NCBI taxonomy): domain Eukaryota; kingdom Metazoa; phylum Chordata; class Mammalia; order Chiroptera; family Hipposideridae; genus Aselliscus; species Aselliscus stoliczkanus. The sequence goes on from CM066733.1 coordinate 127,226,919, forward strand.
TAGGAAACATAAAAATGGAGATAAGAAACATAAAAAAAGAATCAGCAGAAGTGATAAATGCAAAAACTGAAATGAAGAATGAACTACAAGAAATCACCAGCAGACTAGATGAAGTAGAAGATCAAATCAGTGATTAAAAGGTAGCAGAAACACCCAATTAAAACACCAAAAACAAAAAAGAATCCAAAAAAAAAAAAAAGAGAAGAGTTTAAAGCTTATTAACTTTCCCATCATAGGGGTAAAGAATAAAAAGAGACAGATCAAGTAATTGAAAACCTACTTAAAGAAATAATGCCTCAAAATTCCCTTAACCTGGCAAAGGAAATAGACATACAAGCCCAGAAAGCAAAGAGAATCTGAAATAAGAACCCAATGAGGCTCACACCAAGACACATCATAATTAAAAAGCTGAAGGTTAAAAACTAAGATTGAATCTTAAAAACAAGAATAAAGCAGTTCTCTACCTACAAGGAAGCTCCCATAACTAAGTCTGTCGCCGATTTCTCAACAGAAACTTTGCAGGTCAGCAGGAATTGGAACAAAATATTCAATGTGATGAAAGCAAGTACCTACAACCAAGAGTACTCTACCCAGCAAGGCGATCATTTAAAATCAAAGAGCATCCCAGACAAGAAAAAGCTAAATGAGGTCAAAATATAACCAGCATTACAAGGGATGTTAAGAGTGATTCTTTAAGACAAAATAAAACAAGATAAGAAATATGAATAATAAAATAGCAATAACTACATATCAACACTTTCAATCTAAATAGATTAAATGTTCCAATCAAAAGGCATAGGGTGGCTAAATGGGTAAGGGAAAAAAAAAGGTCCTTATATAGACTGTCTACTGGAGACACACATAGACTGAAAGTGAGGGGATGGAAAAGTTATTTCATGAAAATGGAAACAACAGCAAATATCTGAGATAACAATATTTATACCAGACAAAACAGACTTTAAAACAAAGGCTATAACAGGAGACAAAGAAGGACCCAGTAATCCCAGTTCAGTGTATTTATCTGAAGAAACTCAAAACGCAACTTCAGGGGAACAAATACATCCATATGTTTACTGCAGCATTATTTACAATGGTCAAGATGTGAGGCGGCCTTGGTGTCCATAAATGGAAGAATGGATAGAGGAGGTGGTACATATATACAGTGGAATATTGCTGGGCCAGGGATAGGAATGGGTTCTTGCCATCTATGGCAGCATGGATGGACCTGAAGGGTAATGTGCTGAGTAGAACATGTCAGACAAAGACAGATGCAATGTGTTTTCACTTATAAGTAGACTCTAAAGAACAAAATAAACAAAGAAACAAAACAGAAACAAACTCATGGATGCAGAGAACATTTTGATTGTTGACAGATTAAAGGGAGTTTGAGAAGGTGGGTGAGAAAAGGAAGGGTATTAAGAAGTACAAATTGGGGGCTGGCCGAGTGGCGCGGTGGTTAGGAGCTGGCTTGGGGCACCAGCGGCCCCGGTTCGGATCCGACATGTGGGGGCCAGTGACACTGCCCTCTAAAAAATATATAATAAATGAATAAATAAATAAATAAATAAATAGAAGTACAAATTGGTTGTTACACAGTAGTCATGGGGATGAAGGGTATAGCACAAGAAATATGGTCAATAATATTGTAATAACTATGTATGGAAGAGATGGGTACTATATTACTCAGGAGGCTCACTGCTTAAATTATATAAATGTCTAACTACTATGCTGAACACCTGAATTAATATAAAATATTATTGAATGTCAACTGTAATTGAAAAAATTATAAAAGGAGGGGACATGTTAAAGGTCCAAATATCCTACAAAACAAGTAAGTCATGAGGATGTAATGTACAGCATAGGGGATGTAGACAATTAATTTTGTGATAGCATGTTACGGTGTCAGATTGCTGCTGGACTTATGGTGATCACTTCTTTAGGTATGTAAATGTTGAATAAATATGGTGTGTACACCTGAAACTAATATAATACTATATGTTAGCTATACTTTTAATAAAAATCAAAAAAAATTTAAACCTACAAATTTAATAAAGATCTAGCAGGAATGGGGATGACACCATCAATGTTCTAAGAATCTGTAATGCCCCAACAATCCATGAGATCACATCTATTTTTCAATAAACAGACTTAATGTACCCACTATGTGCCAGACACTGAGGGTAGAACGAGTAGAAAGTATGTGCCTGCCTTCACGATCTAATCAGAGGAAGAAGCCCAAACAAACTTAAATATAATGAGACCAGCCTTAAGACAAGTTCCATATAAATGGCTATAGAACAGAGAAATAACTGTAGATTCAATAATGCAGTTTGTTTGTAGGAATTGTTTCCCCCCTGAGAGTTAAGAACAAAGAATGGGTAGAATCTTATCTGGAATAAGCAATAGAAAACTAAATAATCTTCATTTCAGCACAAAATAACACGAGGAAGGAAAAGTACCACAAACTCTTTGAAGCTGTGCTACCCATACATTGTGGAAGATGAACTGTAATTATGATGTCCTAAACCAAAGACAGATTATGTAATTTAAAACTGAGCTGCCATACATTGATAATTTATATGCATTATTTAATTAAAAGTAAGATGGTTCTGGAGTTTTACTATTCTGTACTACTAACAACTGCCTGAGCCTTTACTCTTCTAAGGTTTTGAGTGTTATTAAATCAGATTCAAGCTTTTACTTGCAACTATCACAGAAAGAGTAAATATTATTCACTATGTCTTTGGATATATAGAAAGGTGAAAGACTATTCATATACTTTATGTATGGTTTTATATTTCCTCTCTAAAAGTAAATTTATTTTTTAAAAAAAACCTTAAAATTAATTTCCCAAGATATTTCTATTTTTCTTTCTTAAAGACCTGTGCTCCAATAAGAACTCCCAACCCACCCCTGTAATCCAAATTCTATTTGGTCCTGCAGTGAAGTCAACTATAAGATCCTGACATCAATTTGTTGCCATGGAAATAATTGAGATGTCAATGTTTCTGCATTATGGCTGTACCACAGGAACAGCTGGGCTGACAAGGGGAAAAATCTTTGCAAATATTGTTCTAATAATTAATCAAAGTAGTAGGTATTATTTTAAATTTGCATTATTATAAAAACTTGAGTAAGATCAATTTATACAGCACAGAATACAACCAATTTCAACTCCTGAATTTTCACTGAGAAAAACCTTTTCAATTATACAAACAGAAGGGCTTATTGTATTATTTCATCCATTTGATTATATTTTCTAGGTTATTGCATTACTTTGTGCTGCATAAATATATATATATATATATATATATATATATATATAAAACCAAAATATATATAACCAAGTACAGAGTAAATGAGACTTGGCAAAATTGAGCTCTATTACACATAAAGAAGTCATGACAATGCTAGATGAGTGAAGAGGCAGGTTCAGTCCTTTATCTTCCACTGCCTTGTTGAGAATATTTTCCTTGTGAAGAATACTGAACTTGGCTAAGTAACTCATACAACTAACCATTTACCATATACTTTTGCTATCAAAATGTGTGTCACATTCTAAATTTGCCACCGTCCTACTAATTTGTTACAGAATATTGGTTATTAGTGCATTTACCTGCAGAGATTTTTTTTTACCCCTAAAAGTAACAAGCATTAATATATTTAAATAAAATAGGTTAGGAGATTATGTATATTTGCATGTATGCACCATATACGCCTACATCATAAGGTATAAAACTGTCACTCTCCTAATCTTCAAAGGTACTGTCATTTGTAACCTCTGACTTTACCACCCACAGTGAGCCCTTTTTATCCAAACATGACAAAGTTGTTCTTCCCCACTGTGGACTAATTACACCATCTGTTTAGCCACAGTACTACTAAGGTTAATTCCTTAACATCCCCACATGCACTGCCCCAAACACCTTATAATGTCAAATGTAAAAGTGACAGACAAGGCAAGAAAACCAGGCTCCTGGTTCGTATTCTTGACTTTCTCTACGGGCCAACTCTATGGCCTCCACAGGGACTTGAGCATTTGGGAAGTTTCTCTCCATCTCACCTTAATTTAATGGTGTAAGTTGTAAAATAAACAATAACAACAAAAATCAATTCCTTTCCTTGCACCAAAACCAAAAATTGGAAAAGATGTAAAAGTTTGGGAGAACAGATGGGAAAAAAGCCAGGAAGGGGAAGGGAGATGAAGAGTAAATCATTGGACAGGCATTGCTTATTCTTGAACTTAAGGCAACCAGGTTATTTTCCTTATTATAAAATAAAAATAAAATAAAGTTAACAAGTACAACAAAAAATACAAGTCTCAGAGATTAGGGGTATAGAGCCATATACCCACAGACAAGTGGATGAATGGATAGATAAATTTACAGTAAGAAATTTAAGATGTACCCTAAAACAGAGCATAAACTAGCTATCTTAATGTGGACTAGAAATAAATGGCTACCTCACTTAAACTATGCACAATAAACCATACTATTTAAAAGAACTACAGCATCTTTAAATGTAATTTTTTGTTAAACATATGAAAAAATTCACTATACTCATCTCTTTGTTGTTACCTATACTCATCTCTATCACCAATAAAAAGGCACACACAGAATAATCAATAACTTTTCTCAAGGCCATTAAAAAATATATTATTTTGATTACTCATGTCCACAGAATTTTGAAAATACATGCATTTATCTTAAAATTGTATGCACATGCAAAACCATCCTCACAGTTTCAACCATACAGTTGAAAACTGTAACATTTTAAGGTGGATTAAAATTATCAGGAGTGTATCATTAAGGAAGAAAGGAATTAATGTTATGTAAGTTGAGATCCTTTGGAGGCAAATTGGGAAATGAGGGGGATGAATTTCATTATCTCTGTTCCTTCAAATTATAATACCCAATAAATCAAACCATTTCCTTATAGATTACCATACTAAATATATCTAGTGTCTACAAATGGCAGAACATGGTATCAAAACTCGGCAAAGTTCATCATGTCCTATATTTTTTAATCCAACAATTATAATGTGACAAGAGCAAACAGGAAGGCAGGAAACCCACAGCCATCTCCTTGTTCTATCTCAGCAAGTTCTACCTTGGAGGCAAAACATACAAACCATCCTGGCACCATCCAAGTTCTGTAGAAGGACTCTGAAAAGATGGCTTTGAAACTTAGTACCAAAAGCTGCTATTAAAAGAAAAAGTGACGCTCACAGAAACAATGAACAGTCAAGTGGACCAGTCATTTGGACCTCAGGCTAGCTCCACACTCTCAGGACTACAGAAGCTGCTAGTGATCTGTTACTATCATTCTTTCAGTTCCTCCAAATCTTCATAGGTTGTCAATTCCAATAAATAACCCAATAAACATGCTGATATATCGAAATAACATTATGTTGAAGATAATAGCGATTCCTCAGTCCATTCAGACTGCTATACCAAAATACCATAGACTGGATGGCTTACACACAACATAAATTTATTTCTCATTGTCTTGGAGGCTGGAAAGTCCAAGATCAAGGCATCAGCAGATTAAGTGACTAGTGAGGGCCTCCTTCCTGGTTCAGATAATGGTCTTTTCAATATGTCCTCAAATGGTAGAAGGGGGCAAGGGAGCTGTCTGGGACCACTTTCATAAGGGCACTTATCCAAATCATTAGAGTTCCACCCTCATGACCTACTTATCTCTCAAAGGCCTTACCTCCAAATACTATCACCCTGAGGATAAGGTTTCCACATACAAATTTTGGGAGGACACCAACATTCAATCTATAGAAAGTAGCCTATAATTAATGGGAAAAGATGCAAAGAAGTAGAGAGTCATAATACAGTACTGATTATATGTTTGTTATATGGCCTAACTGTGGCTTGAAAATCATGAAGAATGTCCTTTTCCTTTCAAAAAGTAATCATTAAGAGTGGATACAGAGGCCGGCCGAGTGGCGCGATGGTTAAGGGCTGGCTTGGGAAGCCAGCGGCCCCAGTTCAGATCCCAGTGACACTGCCCTCAAAAATAAATAAATAAATAAAAACATAAGAGTGAATACAGTTGCAAATTTGGGGGTTCCTTGCCCATTAAGTTACTGGCACAATTCAAGTGATTATAAAATTCTTCACTTAGGAGAAAAAACAATGCTCACCTAATTTAATGGAGACACAACTGCAGCTGATGGAAAAGATATATAAAAAAAAGGTTTGCCATTAAAGACACTGAACTTGTGTAAGGAATGATACAACTATCAAACTTTAATTTCTCCACTTTTTCATTACTTAAGGTCAAATAAATCAAAGGGACAGGTAGCATTTGTCAAAGTTTATATGACTGTAACTGTTATGCACTTATATAAAAGGTTAGAAAAGTAAACACCTCAAAATGGAGGACAGATATAGAAATAATAAACATTTATACACATAAAAATATTTTCTTAAGATATTGCAGTTTGCAGCCATGAAAAAGGAAAAAAAATGTACATTGAAAGAAATTGTTTTTAAAAATTCTTCCACACTAATCGTTTTTCATTTCTTATAATGGACCAATTTTATCAAAATGTTTCTCTTCAGCACACAAACCCGTGTGTTGTCCAGAGTTGTTAGAAAAAAATACATATTTATGCTCTTGCAGTATAAACAGATACGTGTAAACACCGTGAAAAAGATTTTTCTCTTTTGTTATCTTTTTATATATAAAAAATCCAGAAGTCCTAATGAAAAGTCACAATTATCAGATGTTGGTACATCAAAGAGGTATAAAGGAACAAATAAAAGCTAGAAAACCGCAATAAAATGACACTTAAATCCACTCCCCTAACAACTCCCCTTGGGGCAAAATCTGTGCTAAAATAAATGTTCCACACATACATCAATAAAAAGGTATTGTAACTGCTTACAAAAGAACCAACACACATTGACCCATTTCTTCATTTTTTAAGACTAAAGCACCTAACCACTACTAACATTAAAAAAAAAATATACTTGGGGTGCGGGAGGAGGGGGGTGAAAAAAAAAATAAATGTACATTTAAACATTAGAAAGGCTAAATGATACAACAAAAGATAAGGCAAGTTTGCCATAAGAAAGAAGAGGGGAGCAGGCACCAAACAAAACCAACCTATGACACTTAGATGTGGTGAGAATGATCTAATATTATTTTAACTGCTTGAGATATGATTCATATACCATAAAATTCACCATTTTAAAGTGTACAATTACAATTCCGTGGTTTTTGAGTATATTCCATTGCAGAATCACCACTACATGATTTTACATTTCGTCTCTCCTTCAAAAAAAAAGATGGGTATCTAAAGAACATAATAAACAAACAAAACAGGAACAGACTCATAGATACAGAGAACTGATGGTTACTAGATGAGAGGGGCATTGGGATACTGGGTGAGAAAGGTGAGTGATTAAGAAGTATAAATTGGGGCCGGCTGAGTGGCGCATTGTAAGAGCTGGCTTGGAACGCCAGTGGCCCCGGTTCATATCCCACATTTGAGGGCCAGTGACACTGCCCTCTACAGCTAAGATAGTGAACAACAGCTCCACCTGGAGCTGGACTGCTGTGAGTCACCGGGACAGCATAGCTGCAGCCCCTCCTGCAGTGGACTGCCATAGGCTACAGTGAGTGGCGGGCCGCCAGCGTGAGCGGCTGGCAGCCAGCGTGAGCTGCCAATAGCCGCGGTGAGCGACCATCCAGAGACCGGCAACCAATCTGCCTCGTCCAGGAAGAATGCAATGACGATACCAACATGGGCCAGTGAAGCAACGTCCTCCGCAACTAGACTGAAGAACAAAAAGACGGCAACTTGTCTGTTCCTCTTCCCCGATTCCCCAACCCTGTTCCCCTCCCCCAGTTCCCCAATAAAATCTTAAAGAAAAAAAAAAAAAAAGAATATTAGACTAGGAAGGAAGGTATCTTAAAAGGATTAGTTTTTAAAAAAAAATCAAGAAAATAATCTAGAGCAGCTCTCTCCAAGAAAAATATAGTTATAGATCCATGTGGCTATTTGCTACCATTTCAACAGCATAGATATGCAGAGCCAAGTTAACAGGAGAGAGACATCGGAGAAAAAGAGAATGGTTAGAAAGGGTGAGGAAAGAGGAACAAGAAGTAAATAGAGGGTAGAAAATGGAATATAGGGGAAAAAAACAAGCGGATTTTGATTTCTATATTAAAACATTCTGTGAATCCCACATTTATGGTATCTATCACAGTACATAACCCATGGTAGAATTGACTAACTGGATTACTGAAGGGAATACGAAGAAAGGTACGACATATGCCTATCCTGAGCGTGGTATTCCTTTGATAGCCTCTACCCTGCTATTCCCAAAGTTAATAATCCGTTTTGGATTTAGAGCTCTGCCTTCTTAAATGCTGCATGTCTGTGATTAATGTACAGTAGTCCTGCGTTATCTGCAGGAAATACATTCCAAAACACACATGAATGTCTACAAAGTGGAGTAACACTAAATCATATAAATATAATGTTTTTTCCTATACATACACACCTACAATAAAGTTTAATTTATAAACTTGGTAGTTAGAGGTTAACAATAACTAATAATCAACAAAACAATTATAACACTATTCTGTAATAAAAGTTACATAAATGTAGTGTCTCGCTCTCCCCTCTCCAAAGATCTTCTTATATTGTACTCGCCTTTTCACTTAAAGAAGGGACTTGACAACTTCTCTTTGGCACACCCAAATTGCCAGCATCATTATACTTGTGCTTGGGGCCATTAGTAAGTCAAATAAGAGTTACTTGAAAACACTGACAGGCCTCAACAGTTGATCTGATAACCGAGATGGCTAAGTGACTAAAAAGTGGGTAGCGTATATACAGCATATATACACTGGACAAAGGCATGATTATGTCCTGGATGGGACACCACACAACAGTGGGAAATTTCATCATGATACTCAGAATGGTGTGCAGTTTAAAACAGAAATTATATAATTCTCAAACTTTCAATTTAATATTTTCAGACCAAGGTTGATGGAGGGTAAATGAAACCATGGAAAGTAAAACCGTGAATTAGAGGGGCTAGTACACATTTACTTATTCAAACTGCTAAATTCTCAATTTACCTGTGAACTGTACTTTCATGCCATATATAGCCATCATTCACCAACCACTCTAGATTTCTTATTAATATGTGTTTATACATCATTAGTAATCTATCGTAGGTGGTTTTATATAACGCAATTTATACTTCAAAGCTAAATAATGTTACCTCATAAATAACTACACCACAAAATTAAGACAATTATCAAAAAGCAAAAAATTAAAGCATTTTAATTGAAATTTTATTATAGTTTTTGCACAATAATTCAGCCTTCTCTATAAAAGTCAAACTTTACTTTTAAATACATCATTTCACCCTTGAATTCCATGATAAACTTAGAGATAAGATAAATTATGCCTGGAAAGCAAGCACTTCTATTCATTATTACATATTATTTTAGGCAAAGAGCCAAATTACAATAAACATAAATCTTTATATATAGCTAAACAGCTGTTTCAACTGTGAACTCATTTAAAAATCACAAATTTAAATATTAAGAGGGCAGTCTAACCTCTAGATGGAAAGAAAATGCTATGTCAGAAACTAGATAAATACTTACATAAAAACCAAAGGAAATTCTTTGAGACTTCCTAGGACTTTTTTTTTTTTTAATTAAAGTTTATTGGGGTGACAATGGTTAGTAAAGTTACATAGGTTTCAGGTGTACAATTCTGTAATACATCATGTATACATCACATTGTGTGTCTACCAGCCAGAGTCAGTTCTCCTTCCATAACCATATATTTGATTCCCTAGGACTTTTAGGAAAAAAAGGGGTGCATTAGTAACCCAAAATGTCCATTTTGTGATATGCCTTAATAGACATTAAAGAAAGCTAAAAGACAATTTGGATAAAATCAACAAAGTAGATCTCTGAAATCTAAAGAAAAGAAAAAAAAGAAAAGAAAGAAAAAAAAAGGTGGGCTGTTATATCTCTAAATCAAAGGTAATTAGCAATATTTGAACGTCCCATCTTTACATATTTCACAAGGAGCCCTTTAGCTTTATTTAGTGAAAAAAACAAAACGAAACCAAACAAACCAACAATGGAACTCCAGTTTTTGCCCCAGTGAGTCCCTGCAACAACAGCAGGAGCAATTTTCTCAACTCATGATAAAGAAAACTCTAACATTAACAGCAATATTATTGTTTGAATTTAAAAGAAAATGTCATTGAACTTTAAAAAAAAATAAGACAACAAAACATAAAACCATGCTGGGGTACAGGAGTGGGAATAACAGAGGTCATAAAAATTATGGATGAGAAGATTAAATCCAATCTTGTTCTTACTGTCTCTTGGTTTTGCTTTTTATGCTGAAAAAAAGGTCTGAGAATTTGCCATGAGCAGCCCCACACTACTCTTATTTTTAAGAGGCAAAGCAAATATGACCGTCAGTAAAACAATCAGATAAAATTTGTATTTTCCAACAAAAAAAAGTTTGGTAACAAGCCAACTGAGGGTGAAAGAATGGCTGAAATTCACAGTAGGGGCCAGACAAAAAGTAGTGATGGTATAGAAAAGCTCAACTTAAAAAAAGTCTCCACATACCAAGTCATGGAACACAACTGTAATAAAAGATCATGAAGATGAATTTTTATTAAACAATTAGTATCAAGAGGCTTATTTTTCAACAAAGGGCAAAAATAATTGTACAATTTTTAGTATTAATTTTGTAAATCCATGTTTTAAATTTAAATTTCTGTGTTACTACTGTGACAGTATCAATAGCCCATTTTAATCAGAAGTAAATTGAAATACTAACAGCATTACCTGTGGAAAGAGAGCTACGACGATAAAATATTTGGGTTCTATGCACAACCAAATTCATTCAAATACCATGTTTCAAAACAACTGTACACATTTTGAAAACTTCTTTTTATCTTATTTCTAATAATACAGTCAATGTTCCAAAGGTGAATTTTGTTCCTAGGCATTAGTTAACTATTAACAATTGTCATGGCCAACAACAGAATTTGACCAAAGCAAAATGAAAATGCAGGACAAAAAAACTATTTTACCTTTCTTATTTCCGCTGTGCCTCAAACTGTCATAATATTTTTTATTTGCTTATGAATGTTAAGCTCTCCTGTGTGTCAGAATACTCAAGGGGTAATTATAGATCCTCACAGGTGCACTGGGCCCTGGTCTTGAACTCATTAAGCAGAAGGCACACTCTAAATCCAATCCTCCCCACACCAGCACCCATGCTCCCTCCAAGGGCAGAAGAGTGGTGGCCAAGAACCCATCCCAAGGCGATGGGCAATGAAGGGGCAGTGGACCACATGTCAGCTGAAGGCCCAAGCCTCAATCTTTTCCTCTGATGTCCCATGGGGCTTCATTTACAAAACTGGAATCAAAGATAATCACAGGGCGATAAACCCCAAGTATGTACCCTCTTCTGAATTTGAGGTCCTGTGGGACAGTGCTGATTGCCTACCTAAGAAGCAAGCCTTGAAAACTGTGACTCAGACTAAAGGGAAAATAATTACTCAACTGTTTTTGTAGCAGCTATTGTCAGTTCACTCGGCTAAGTCTGTCTTCAAAGTCTTTGTCAATCCTACAATTACAATTAGGAGAAATCTAACAAGAAAAATACACTGAATATACACTCTTATTTATTTATTCATGTAAGAAAATCCACACTGACTGTAATGCAAGTTAGTCCTGAAATGTTAAAGAAGACCATAGCATGGGCAAGAATGGTAAAGATGAACACAATAATGAATACATTTTTTTTTTAAATCTACAAAATAAAATAATTACAGTTGAAGAGATTCCTATGTCATGTACAAGGAACTCCACCGGTCCCAGCACAACAACTGGCAGTAGGTGCATTTCAGGCCTTTGAAATGCATGAAATGACAAGAAGTTTTTGAAATTTCTGAGTATCTTTGAAATGCAAGGTGACTAGAAACATAGGAGAGAATTAGGTTCCTTCCTAATCACTAGGAAGGTGAATAATAAGTATGGTCAGATATACAGATACTTTAAGAATAAATTATTTTTAATGGGGTTGGGAAAATGACTGACTTTCTAAGTACAAAGAAAAGGGAATATGGCTCATGCTAACAAACAACTGAATATGCAGTTAAAATGAATCAAGAGAAGGCAGGGTGCACTTAAAAGCAATGCACACAGCAGTACTTCCTTTGAGCTAAGGTATTTAACATATGTGAAATTTCAACAAAGCTTAAGAAAATAAAATTATACAACTGAAACATACCATCAAATAATGTCAGGGAGACTAAAGTTGAGGATGAAATAAGACTCCCAAAAGATACTAAAAATAACAAATAAAGCTTTTACTAATATATTTTGGGCAAGAGGAACAAAGTTATGCTCCTATCAGGGCAAATAATGTACCGTTAACAACGGCAAATCCTATTTTGGTTTGAGATGGTTCGATACATAGAGAAGGAGAAGAAGAAGGATGTGGGAGAAATAGGAAGGGGAAGGAGTGGGAGGAAGAGAAGGAGAGGGAAGAAGAAAGTAAACCCTACATACAGATGAGAATTCTGTACAATAGTAAATAACCATTTCAGTCAAGTTTAACTCGCCACCTCCAGAAGAATTACTGCCCCCCATAAGAAATCTTGCAGGTTCATGCCATTTTTGAAACTACTTTGACTTTCATGTCACCCACACAATGCCCATTTTTCAGCCTTCATTATTCTTGATGTTTCAGCTGAATTCGGAACTGATGACCACTCCCTCCTTTTCACATTCTTGGTCTCCCTGATGTATACTTACTAGTGTCTTCCAACTGTCCTGGCCACTCCTAGGTTTCCTTGGCAGATCCATTGTCTTCTCAGTCATTATTAATGTTTGGTATTTCCCATCTTTATCAATAGCTTCAATTATAAGCTAATGCAGATGTCTCATAAATTCTCCAATCCAAACATTTCTTTGCACTGTAGACCTATATATCCAACCACCTAATTACTCTCTCAATTTGTCATCACAAAAGCAATTCAAACATATAAATATCCAAGTTATGATCTACACCCCTATTCTCATCCTCAAACATGGCTTTCTTCCATAGCTCTCTCGATAATATCTCCTCCTTGTTCAGATTTAAAAGCCAGAAAAACCCATGATACATTCTTGACTCCACCTTCTCTCTCTTCTCTCCCTTTCCCCACCCCGTCAACCAATCCATCACCAAATCTTGAGATTTTACCTTCTTTTCTTTCAAATCTATCCTCTTCTCTTCACATCCTTCAGCACTAAGCAAGTTACCAACTTTTCTCACCTGGATAATTGAAGGGGTCTCAATTCACCTCCCTGGGCCACTCTGCTTCCATTCTGCTTTCTACACTGCAGCCAAAATAATTCTTTGAAATACAAATACAATTTTATTACCACCACCACCACCTCCCTTGTTTCAACCTTTTAATGACTTCCTATTGTCTTTCTTTAAGCTGGGTGTCATCTTCCTCTCCACCCTCTTCTCTTTCAACACATTCTCCCACCGGGAACTCAGTGAACTCTAGCACCTGCAGCCAGTCTGAAATGTTGTTGCCTCAAACTAGAATGCTTTACCCTCCCCCAATTCATATTGCTACACTTTATTAATTTCTATTTATCTTTCAAATCATAGCTATGGGGGAAGATCTTTCCAGATCCTCATAGCACCATGTACCTTAATATTGTGTAGTTAACTAATTAATATGCATCTTCCTCATGAGATTATAAACTCCATGAGATCAGGGACTAAATTTGTTTATATTCAGTGTCCTGCATCTACCATCTAGCATAATTCTTGGCAATTAGTTGACACTGACAATTACTTGACAATGGAGATCACTAGGCTTTTCTATTGGTAATTGAGTCTTCAGGACAAGCTAATTTGGGACTCACAGTTTCTAGGAATATTACCATGTTTACTAAATATAATGCAAAATACACAAACAATCTCAGACAAAATTTCATTCTGGAAGCATCACTCACACAACCCTTGAATTGCAAGCTTTTAGTTAACAATACTGAACAAGAGTTTATCAGGACCTTCATTTATTTAGCTGCCTGCCAATACCACAACTGAACATGTCTTGTCACGTAAAGTTTATTTTTCAAGTAGGATAGCTTGTCTCTATATAGGCTGACTCCATTTTTTTCAGTGCTCAAGTTTATATTACTGTTGAACCTACTGTCTTTGATACAATATTTCATGAGTACAAAATTCTTCTGTAATACATTTACAGAAAAAGATTTTCCAACAAACACACCAGTAATTCCATACAAACCTCATTGGCCAGTCATTTCCACTTCCCACCCACTATGCCTACCCAAGAAATAGATTGCTACTAGTTCCATTTCACTTTCTCTGATTATCTTTCACTTAACTAGTATTTAGCATTTCCTTGAATCAGAGATTTTTCCAACTCTTTGAAAAGTTGCAATGTTTCTATTTCAATCAGAAACAACTTCTAAAACCTTTGTACTAAACAGAAACATTGCCTCAGGCTAGAGTAATTCAATATACACATTAAATGCCTTTTTTTGCAAAAAAATTAGAGTATTAATGCATCTGTTTTCACCATCACAGTGTAAATTCCTTTCTCACAGAAGTTCCCTTTGATAAATAAATTTCATAACTTCGAAAAAAGGTAGTTTGTTGATAGCAATGATAAATGTAATTTTCATATTTGTAGAAAAATTAGATCACAATATACATGACAAGATTAACAAAACCAGATCAGTATCTAACCTTGAAAAAATAGAAATGACCATTATAAATGAGTGACTTCCTGTACTTATTTTATCTAGCTAGAAAGCATATATTATCCTATCAAGAAACAAAAGGTTATCTTTTGTACTTAGCTGTAGATGTATGCCAAGGGAAGTTGCTGTTACAAATTCTTAATAAGGTAAGAATGCATAAAAGGAGAGCATGCCTGATTTACTAAACTTCCAATATAATTTATATTCTAACCTGGAAGTCTACTTCAAATCCAATAAAACAAAATGCTGGCCATTTCTTATATTGTTGTTATTTATTAATACCTTAGAGTAGCTTTAAGGAGATGTTCTAACACAAGGGTTGAGGATAAGGGAAGAAGCAATCAAATGAATCTATAACTGCCTCTCAACAAGATTTAGGTGATTTTAGTTATGTTTTATATTAACTTAAGTATTTACATGAGTGCTTGTGATAAGACAGAATTACCCATCCACCCACCCCCCAAGTATCCTAATCTCTGGAACCTGTGATTATGTTAGATTACATGACAAAGAGGAATTAAAGTTGCTAATTAACTGACTTTGAGATGGAGAGATTATCCTGTATTACCTGGGTAAACCCAATGTAATCATCAGTGTCCTGAAATGAGAAAGAAAGTAGCAGAAGAGGAAGAGAACCAGAAATGGCAATGAGGCAAGGGCTCAGGCCTGACCTTGCTGGCTTCAGAAGTAGAAAGGAACCATGCACTAAATTAGGCAACTTCTGGAAACTGGAAATGGGCCCTTCCCTAGCGCCTCCAGAAGGAAGCCAGCCCTGCCTTGATTTTAGCCCAGTGAGACGCATCTTTCCTCTCTGACCTCCAGAAAGGTAGTTTAATAAATTTGTGTCTTAAGTCACTAACTTTTGTTTCGGTTTGTTGCAGCAACCATAGAAAACTAACAATAAATATTTCACAACTGACAAAAATTTTATTCATCCTATTAGTTCTAAGCATAATAATAAACTCACCATTTTAATCTCATATACCTTAAAGTTAAAAACAAAACCAAAAAAACAAACAAACAAACAAAAAACAACCTCATGGTCTACTTCAGACCTCACTAAAACCATTAGTTAATTACTTCTTGAGCTTCAGTTTCCTTATTTTTAATATAATGGAGTTTGTTGGAATGTTCTAAGGTTCCTTTGAGCTCTAAAGTTCTTTGTGTCCTTGTCTCATGAATACTAATTATGACCTGTTGTTTGAGCTTTGGCTTTTTCTATGAAATCATTTTGTTAATCTCTAATAAGCTTGGAACAAAAGTAGTCATATTAAAATAAGTCTGAGGTACATTCAAAAAATTATTCATAATAACCTACTACTTTTCGCTTTAGGTCTCTAACAGTTTTTTTGTTTTTGTTTTTGTTTTTTTCCCTTTACTATGGCACTTCTCTCATCTTTCAAAAAGACCAAGTTGAAATAAAGGAATGCATGGGTAGAAACTGCATTCAGCTATTTTGTTATCTCAGAAAAGGCAAAGAAAAAAAAAATCAATACAGTGCACAAATTTGCTTTTCAATAATTCTTAAAATAAAGATCTTTAAAGCTTCAATAAGACATTATCTAGAGAAAAAACAATGTCTCTTTTTAAAATGCTAAAAAGCCTTTCCTGGGCGGGCTGAGTGGCATGTTGGTTAAGAGTTGGCTTGGTTGGAGGTATCTCAAAGAACTGGAAATAGAGCTACCTTTTGACCCAGCAATTCCACTCCTAGGTATTTATCCTGAAAAAACCAAGACACTTATTCAAAAAAAGTTATGCACCCCGATGTTCATAGCAGCACAATTTACAATAGCTAAGACTTGGAAACAACCAAAATGCCCGTCAGTAGATGACTGGATTAAGAAACTGTGGTATATTTATACAATGGAGTATTACTCCGCTATAAAGAAGAATGAAATCGTGCCATTTGCAATGATATGGATGGACCTAGAGACTATAATGTTGAGTGAAATAAGTCAGTCAGAGAAGGACAAATACCATATGATCTCACTTATATGTGGAATATGAAAAACTGTATGAATGAGCAAAGTAAACAGAAACTGTCTCATAGATATAGAGGAAAAATCAGGGTTGCTAATTTGGAGAGGAATAGGAATGAGGGAGAAGGGGAAGGGATTAGACAGCAAAAATAGGCAACTACAATATTGCTACTGGGATAGGAAAACAGTTTGGGGAATATAATTAATAATGTTGTAAATATTCTGTGGAATGTCAGATGATCATAGGTCTTGTTAGGGAGACCATTTCATGGATGGAGTAGAGGTTTGATCACTGCATTGTATTACTAAAGTGGAGGTGGTATACCTACTGTAATTGAATATATATAGATAGTCACGGGATGTGGATTATACTGTGGAAGAGAGTCAGAGGAAGAGTAATAGATATATATGATATGGGGGGGTGTGGGGTGGTGTATTGGGGGTGGGGGGTTTGTCACTTTGAGGGGTAAAATGTATAACTATTGCACTGTGTTGTACACCTGAAACTATTGGGGGTGGGGGGGTTGTCACTTTGAGGGGTAAAATGTATAACTATTGCACTGTGTTGTACACCTGAAACTAATTAAAAATAAAATAAAATTTAAAAAAAAAAAAAAAAAAAAAGAGTTGGCTTGGGACGCCAGCTCTGAGCAGCAGGGCCCAGGTTTGGATCCCACATGAGGGCCAGTGATGCTGCGCCCTCTACAGCTAAGATGGTGAACAATAGCTCCACCTGGAGCTGGGCTGCCATGAGTTGCTGTTGACAGCGTAGGCTGCAGTGGGCTGCCATAGGCTACAGTGAGTGGCCGGCAGCCAGCATGAGCTGCTGTGAGCTGCTGTGAGCAGCCATCCAATGGCTGGCAAGCAACTGCCTCATCCAGGAAGAGTGAAATGATAATACCAACATGAGCCAGTGAAGCGACATCCTCCACAACTAGACTGAAGAATAAAAGGACAGCAACTTGTCTGTTTCCCTTCCTCGATTCCCCAATGCTATTCCCCTCCCCCAATTCCACAATAAAGTCTTTAAAAAATAAAAAATAAAAAGCCTTTCCTGTAAACTACTAGAAGTCCTGGTTATATTTCTTAATATATACAGTTAAAAAAAAACTCATTTTCACTACATTTAACCATGTAGTGAATTTCTTTCTCTGAGAGAGAGAGAGAGAGAGAGAGAGAGAGAGAGAGAGAGAGAGAGAGAGAAACGTGTCACCCAACTGAAAAGAAACCAAACAAGGAAAGTTAAAAGCACATCACATTCAGGGCTAAGTCTCCTTTAAGTTGGAGAATCAAAATATCATTAGAGTACATGAAATACATGACAGTGCCTTCAATAAATACTACTGAAGGCCATCATGTAAAAGTAAATCTTATGCCTCAATGTTCTCTTTGACTTAAGTGAATTTACTGTGTCTGAGAGTAACTGACAATCAAGGCCAGTAGTTGAAAACATTCAGACTGTACATATAAGCAAACTTTTCCCAGACAATATCATAAAAGTGGCAAATAGTAAAAGTATTTGCAGGATATCTTCTTGTGATAACTGAGATTTTTTGGTGCAAAATTTTAGTGAAAAATAAATGTTTGATTTTCAATACATCTGAAAGCAAAAATTGGGGAGGGAATAAATAGGAAAAAGAAAAATGAAATGTGCAGAGGATTCTATGGAAAGTATTATGGAAGATGGGCAGAGAAGGTTGGGACAACCCTGTTCAAGAAGAAAGCCAATGATGATTAAAAAACAAACAAATGGTGAAACTAATAGAACCGAGGTTTCCGGGGACTGAGGGGATGAAGGAATGGGGAGATACTGCTCAAAGCATACAAACCTTTAGTTATAAGTTCTGTGGATCTAATTACAGCATAGTGATTATAGTTAATAACAATGCATTGTACACTTGAAATTTACAAAAAGAAAGATCTTGTGTTATCACCACACATGAAAAAAATGGTAACTATGTGAGATGATGGATGTGTTAATTAACTTGATCACGGTAATCATTTTACAATGTAGATGTATATTAAATAATCATGTTATACACCTTTAAAAAACATAATAGGTAGTTTTACAAGTGGAAAAGAAGAAAGCTGTCAGGAAAAGTTTGTGGCAAGGTACAAATGGGGCAATAGAGATTTGATAGAGACTTTATTAGTAGGGAAAAGAAAGGTCTTAAAGGGAAACCATTACAAATAAGTGAAAAATAGAAATCCAAAATGCATTTAGTAGGTACAAAACAACCTCCAAAGAAACACACACACACGCACACGCACATGCACAAGCGCACGCAGGCCAATCAGTAAGGAGAAGGCCACCTGGCTGTAAAATGGACCAGGCTAATGTACTCACTGGTAAATCACACTCCTTTCCATTTTTAATAACAAGGTAGAGGTCCAACAGGCATATGTGAGTGTGTATGAGGTTAACAATGGATGTTTTCATATTGCAGTTTTGGAGCTGGGTTTCAAATAATTTGAACATAGTTGGGCAGATTATGGTTTCTCTACAATGATTTCATCGAGTTAATTGCATAATAAGAATGCATCAGAAGCCAACCCATGTGTTATCTTATGAGAGGGAGGTGAAGAGGATAGTACAGGAAGAGTGGGAGAAGACTAAAAAAAGGCCAACAACAGAAACAAAAGGGGTGTGGAGAGTGAAGGAGGCAGGAAGAGAGAAATTGATTGATTGGGAAGAGGATAAGGAAGACAAAGCAGGAGTCATCAACACCTCCACACCTTGCTTTCTCCCCACAGCTTGTCCCTCAAAGACAGGAGGTTCTGCTGAATCTCTATTCCTAATTCTGTTCTTTGGGTTTTTTTAAATCCTTCATGAAGTCTGCTTTTTATTTGAATATTCCCTCAGAAGCCTGATTATGTAGCTTCTGTTTATTCACATGGTTCTATATGTCACAGATGGTGCAACACAGCCAAATACAGCATGAGTGGGTGTGTGTTGGTTTTTTTAATCGCTTCCCTCCCCACTCACAGTACACGGAACTCTCTTAATTTCCTTTTTTTCTTTTGTATTTTGAAATAATTTCAAACCTACCAAAAAGTTTCAAGAATTTCTATACAAGTTATTTATGTTTCCAAAACAATTTGATAGTAGGTTGCATAGAACATGCCCGAACCCCCACCTCAGTGTTTCCATGGTGCAGATGTCTAACCCACAAGAATATTTTCTTACATAACCACAATACTGGTATCAAATTCAGAAACTTTAACATTGATACAGTAAGATTACATAACATGGGGCTCAGCAGACCCATAGGTCAAATGTGAACTGCCAACTGATTTTGTAAATATTTTACTGGAGACACAGCCATACCCATTCTTTCCTGTATTGTTCATGGCAACAATGTGAACAGCAGAGATTGGGCAGTTATTGCAAAAGAGACAGTGTGGCCTGCAAAGCTTACAAAATTTACTCTTTGGCCTTTTACAAAAAAGTGTTGCTGATCCATAATATAACTTATAGTCTATATTCCATTGTCAAATGTCACAATAGTGTTCTTTTTAACTTTCAATCCAGAACCATGAATTGCATTTAATTGTCACATTTCTGAGCCTCCCTTAATCCAGAACAGCTCCCCAGCCTTTCTTTATGAAATTGCCATTCTGAAGCAGACATGCCAGGAATTTTTTAGTATGTTCCTCTATTTGTGTTTATCTGATGCTTCCTCATGATTAGATTCAGGTAATACATGTGTTGTCAGAACATTATAAAAATTGATTTTGCATTCCTCTTATGGTATCATGCCCAGGTGCACATGATATCTGTGTGCCCCTCCTTAATGATATTAATTTTCATGTTCTGTTTCTTTGTGATATAGGCACTATGTCTTGTCCCTGCAATCAATACAAATCTGTAGGCAGATGCTTTAAGGCTATGTAAATATTCTGTTCTCCATCAAACTTCTCCTGCCCCCAATTAAACATCCGGTGCTGATTCTTTCCTAGATCAATCATTACTATTATGGATGCAAAATGGTAATTTACCTAATTCATTTATAATATCACAGAACCCAAGATAGTATCAGTTCATGAGCAGAAATCAGCTGTTATGAAATATTAGATGCTTTGTCTGTTGCTAGTAATTTTTCAAGGAACCCTTGAAGAACTTTAGAAATTTTAAAACTCTTGAACTTTGATGTACCTAAAGTTTGTCAGGCTACAGAACAGGCACCTATTTTCAAGGTTCCAATAATCAGAATCTCTTGCTCATCAGCATACAAAACTTACCTTTTCACGTTACCACTTATGTTATACAAAACATATCTTGTGAAGCCATAACTTATATTACAAAGCTATATTTTTTAAAGTCCATTGTTTTCACTAGAGTATAAACACTCATTTCTGCAATACCAGGTAGAAAAGATAAATCCAAAACAAAATAACACAAAAATAAAACCCAACACGTATTTTGTATAGTCTCAGTTTTGGTATAAATCATTCCTTTCCACTTAGCCAACCAGGATCACAGATCATGGTTCAGTAGTCACTGTTTGGGGCTTGAGAAATTAAGGCACAAAGTATAGAGACAATGTTTGCTAGTAGGGCTGTCATACAAAATACCACAGGCCAGTGGCTGAAATAACAGAAACATATTTTCTCACAATTCTGAAAACTCTAAATCCAAGAAATAGGTATTGGCAGGGTTGATTTTTTTCTGAGGCCTCTATCCTTTGCTTGCAGATGGCCACTTTCTCACTGTGATCTCACATGATTTTCCCTCTATACTTGTTTTGTATCCTAATCTCTTCTTATGAGGACACCAGTCACATTGGATTAGGGTACACCCATATAATTTCTTTATATTTAAGTACCTCTTTAAAGGCCTTGTCTCCAAATACAGTTACATTCTGAGGTACTGGGGGGTTAGGACTTCAACACATGAATTTGGGGCAACACAATCCAGCCCTTAACAGGGTCCTATTAAAGATAACTGCAACTGATTTTCTCGATGATGCTAAACCATATCTACCTATATATTTGGGTCTTCTAATTCAAAGTGGAACCACGATGGAAAGAAATAACCTGAAAGTCATTCTGGGAGAAACTTGAGTATTTTTTAAAGGAGAGGTAACAAAGGGGAGACATCGTCATCAAATAAATGAAGGGTTCTTATGCGGAAGGTGCATTAGAAGTTGACTTGTTTTTAGTCATTCACAAAAGTTTGACTAGTGACCAGAAATAATACATTTTTTAATTGGAAAAAAAATTATCTTTCTAACTTGTGTGATACTAGAAGAAAAATCAGTTACCTCATAAAATAAGATAAATGCTTAGAATAAACTGGGGATTGAAAAAAATGGCAAGAGATTGACAAAATGAGGCTGTATATTTATATATTTTTGTCAAATCAAACTTGATTTTTAAGACTGAAAGCTTTCATTGGCTCTATCAAAATCTTAAAGTTTTCTGAACTTCTGCAAAAACTGAAAACTCATGATTGCCTCAGGCAGTAGCAAGAAGTGGAATATCTTCATACCCAGGCTCAGTGTCATTATATTTTTCTCTGGGGCAAAATGTATGCTCAAAACTGTCAACAATACCAGGGTGGGAAAAGACACTGATAAAAGGAAACTAACATTGGCATGCTGGGAATACAAGTACATTTAAAAATGCCTAATGACTCAACTAAAACTGAAGCCATATAATGTATTTAATAGTTTAAGAGCCATTAGCACTTACGACATAGCAACTCTCAGGCCAAGAACCATTGCCCTCCATCATTAATTTTATACTATAAATTTTAAATCAGTCACCCTGACAGAAAGTAGCATGGCAGACCGTACACATGGGTATATGATGATACAAACATCCTCTCCCTGTCCACGTTGAATTTCAAAAGCTGCCTTTATGGGAAGCTAAGAGGTTAGAAGTATCATATCACCGTGTTTATAAACAGAAGGTCTAGCATCAGGCTCCCGGGGCCAAATCCTGGTCCTGTTATTATTAACAACTATGTAACCATGGGGCCGGTACTTCATATCTCTGTGTCTGTTCCCTCATTTGTAAAATGGAGATAATAAAGGTTAGTAACTACCTCATTTACATGCTGTGAGGATTATACAAGATAATATAAACATTGCCTCATACATAGAAACTATTTAAGAGGTAAAGCTATATTCTGTTGTCAAGAGGGAGGCAGTGAACGTTTAAGAAGGGACTCACATGATCAGATTTTTGTTTCACATCAATCATTCTGAGAGCACAGTGAAAGATGGATTGGTTAGAGGCAGTTATTTGTGTAGCCAACACAGGACACCAGATAAGAAGGCTACTGAAATAGCCCACTAAAGATATTGAGGGTCTTTATTAAAGCGGTATTAGAATAAGCAGGAAGTAGAGGCATGGGAAATTTTAAAGAGACAGCACAGGATTTGGTGTAAGGAAGGGAAGAGGAAGAATCAGTTGAGTAACTGGAACAGTCTGAAGGATTGGTATGAACATGCCTGAGAGCAAATAATACAACTGCTTTTATACACATTGAGACTGAGTTACACTCCTGTGCTGCCCTGTGAATTATTGCCTTAAATAAAAGCATAAAGGAAAACACTGAGCTGGTATCCCTTTTTTGATTGAGAGTCAATCATATTTCATTGATGAAAAAAATGTTTGGATTGTCCAGTCAAGAGGACACAGTAGGTCAACTGTAGCTGAAAAATAAATTATGTAAAAAATAAATATTAAGATAATCTAATAAAAACTAAAAATATTTTAAATTTATTTGAGGAAACACAGATGGCATTTTCTAATTTAAAAAAAAGGGGAGTTATAGCCATATCCTAGTATAATTGTTCAGTATTGAGTATTTTTGTACAGTATTTAATACTTGTATTACAGTCATTCCATCAACACTGCATTAATTGTTCAAAATCAGCCCTGGGTTGACAGGCCAAGTCTTTTTTCTTTAAAAAAAAAAAAAAAACACAAAAATTTAGAAAGGATGGTTTACTAACACAATTTTCTGTTATGTTTCATTCATGATTCCATTCTGTAATTCCCAAAAGAGGGCATTTATAGTGTGTAAATCTAATTCTGCTGCCCAAGGACTATACCACCCAATGGCAATCCTTGTGTTTGCCAGCAGCCTTCCTCTCATACCAAGATGTGATCTAGTTTTTACTGGGTTCATATAAACAGGTCCACAAAAATACCTCACAGAATAGTTTGGTCATGAATATATTCAGCATGTCCTATTTACTGGGGAGCATCTTTTGGTCTGAGGTCAACTGATTCAAAACTATGTAAGCAGTATTATCAACTAGATGTGAATTTTTGGATTAACATATGTATGAATAATACACTGGAGAATCATAAAGTAATGTCAATAAAACAGCATTAGTTCAATAAGTGCATAAAATATGTAAATCTAGTTTTATTTCCACATTATTTTTACTATGATTTGGCACTCTTTTTTTAAAACAATTTAGTTTCTTTCATGGTTAGGAAAGCATAATTTCATTTTGATTTGATTCAGCAAATTATTGCATATTTTCCAGGTTTATAGTTTATTACGTATTTAAGTCCTGGAAATCTGCAAATATTTACCGACGAACTAAGACTATGTGATATTAAGTTTTAGATGATCATAAATGTCAACAAACATGGTTTCTTTCTAAACTTTTTTTTTTAATCTTGAGATTGAAAACAATCAAATTTTACTAGGTTATTACCACAACTGAGTAAAATAAAGATGCTCCCATGTGTTTAAACACTTAATAAACAGGCAATAAAAAGCTAAAATGTAGGGCCGGCCGAGTGGCGCAGGGGTTAAGAGGTGGCTTGGGATGCCAGCGGCCTCGGTTCGGATCCCACATATGAGGGCCAGTGACACTGTCCTCTAAAAACAAAACAAAAGTTAAAATGTGATTTTTAAGTTTTATGAAAAAGTCAGAGCAATCAAGCCAGAAAGAATAAAAATGCTCACTTGAGTATGAAATTACCCTGAATTAAATTCTAAAAAAAGTAGCAAACTTATGACAAATAAAGCAAGCCAATTTTATTTCAGGAATCTAACATTCTGTTAAAGAAAATACACACAGTTTGACTTAGAAAGCTCCAGCAGATGGATTATATCCGAAAGGAGAAAGAAAAGGTAATAACATTATTTTCATGATTGCATTCAAAGTTTACCACAAAGTTGCAATCTCTTTTCTGTAACCTATAAATTAAGGTCTAAAAGATAAACTTTAGGGAGTAACAAACATAAGTCAACTAATATTATTTAAAAGCACTAAAAAAATCCTACACTTACTTAGTTCTTTCTAAAATATTCAGAAGTGAAAGTCTTTTGTGTAGAAAGAGTTGATATAATCTTGACCCATATAGAACATATATAAGTTAGAACACTGACAATATGTTTTCCATTAAGAATGAAGTTGATGATGACAAAGTTCCTATTTAAAAATCACCTTTTTGGGGGCCAGCTGAGTGACTCAGTTGGTTAAGATCGAGAGCTCTGAGCAACAGGGTCACCGGTTCAATTCCCACATGGGCCAGAGAACTGTGCCTGAGCTGAGCTGCCGCTGAGCTGTCCACAGGTGTCAGGATGGCTCAGCTGGTGACACCAGGTGCTCCTAACAAGGTTTCCAGTTTGACTTCCGCATTGGATAATGGGCTACGCCCATCTGCAACTAAGATTGAACATGGCACCTTGAGCTGACTGGCTGCAAGAGGCCGACAGGTGGCCACCCAGATGGTGACTGAACTTGGAGCTAAGCTAGCTGTGCCCTCCACAACTAAAACTGAAAGGCAACAACTTGACTGTTCTCTTTCCCTAATTCCCCAACAATGTTCCCCTCCCCCAATTCCTGAATAAAATCTTAAAAATAAATTAAATTAAAATAAATAAAAACAAAAACCACCTTATTTTCATAGCTCTGAGCTCAATCCTGAGGCATTAACGGCTCCTCTTCCTGACATCATTCTCTATATATGTCATTGCCACTGCCGCCAAATTAAAGGGCCACCAAATTATGCACTACATGTAAAGGGAAGTCTAAGAATCACCTTACTTAGGGCAGATGTGCTGACGCTATTTAAAATTAATTGAAAGTAGAGGCATGGCATTTCTTCCTAATTGGAATTAATCAATGCAGGCAATCCATGGGAATACTGTTTTGATATAAGTGTTTAATTTTTAAAAAAGAAAAAAACAAAGATTAAATAGTTAAGAACTGATAAAATTTTGCTTGTGGTTCACCTTCCTACCTCATCCACATCTCTCCTATTCATGCCACTCTTCTCTGATAGTAATACCAGCATATACATAAGACCTTCACCTTTTCTCTCGTAACTGGATGTAGCCCAGATTCATCACTGTGTCTCAGCAACTGGTGGCTGCAAGGCGACACATCCGCCCCTCTGAGGCAGACACTTGCAGTGGTCTATTCACCCACCATATGAACTGCCTCATATCTGAGTACTGCTGGGTGCTTTTATTTAATATATTCATGCTGGGACTGCTCTCACAATCCTTAGGTTATCTATCTCCTCCAGAAAGTGGAATACATGTATTTGGGGAACTCTAACATGTCATTTATCCTAACAAAGGCAAAATATGTTACAAAACCAGTGTGTCAGTACAAGCCATTTTGCATCTTCATGACACTTTTGCCACTCTAAGAGAAAGATGACCTCAAATACAGGAAGAGTTTAGTTCATTTTTTTAGCAAACGGGAAGATAATCATGCCTTAGATTATGTTACTTTTCATAGTTGCCTTGCTTTTCACCAGACCACAAATAAAAGCAGTATTGTAGCTAGAAAAAAATAAAATAGTTAAACAGTATTTTTAAAATTTTGCTAATTTGCTCGCAGATTAAGAAGTGCCTACAGGGCCGGCCGAGTGGCACATTAGTTAAGAGCTGGTTTGGGGATGCTGGCGGCCCCGGTTTGGATCCCACATATGAGGGCCAGTGACACTGCCCTCTACAGCTAACAACAGCTCCACCTGGAGCTGGGCTGTGCGAGCCCCGGCGATGGTGTAGGCTGCAGCCCCTGCGGCAGTGGGTTGCCATAGGGTACAGTGAGTGGCCAGCAGCCAGCGTGAGCTGCCAATAGCTGGGGTGAGCGACCATCCAGAGGTAGGCGACCGATCTGCCTCATCTGGGAAGAGCGCAATGACGATATCAACATGGGCCAGTGAAGCAACGTCCTCCGCAACTAGACTGAACAACAAAAAGACAGCAACTTGTCTGTTCCCCTTCCCCGATTCCCCAAAGCTGTTCCCCTCCCCCAATTCCCCAATAAAATTTTCTTAAAAAAAAAAGAAGTGCCTTCAGTTGTAGGCTAAGATACATTATTAGGAATAAATTTCCTAAGGTTACAAAATTGAACAGCCATTCCCTATAGCACTTCCTCTCCCTGGACTAGTAGGTGAGTTAAACATTCAGTTCTACACCAGGTTCAAGCATCCTCATACAAGGTGGCTTGGTTCCCATTCCTTCCTAGTGAGCTACAGCTGGGGAAAAGCCTCAGTAAACACTAACTATACCAGAGTGGACCTAGGATTGTTCTAGACCAATAGCTTCCCAGTCCCTAGCCTCACTCTTTAAGATCCAAAGCAATGTTACTGGTGTTCTCAAGGGTCCAGGCATTCACGAGTGCTTTACTTCCCCAGCTTCCATAAAACTGTACATTTCTGGTGCTAAGTCTCTGCAACTAACGACGTGTCTCAGACAAAAAAAAGTCTGCACTTCACTGCTCACTTTCAGCTTGGCCATCTTCAGGTTTCTCACTATAACATCTTATTTACAAACTAAATAGAATCATAAAATCCTATATTGACTCAATCCCACTGCCCAAAATCCACTGGAACAAAATCTTTCGTAACTCATACGTAGTGATTATGGATGGGGGTGAGCAAACCAAGCTGGCCCACAGCCCCTTTGTAGTAAACAGATTGGGGAGGGTTGGATTTTTAATCTCAGTAGTTGTAAAAGAGGTTTCACACAAGGGTTTTTCTCTGCCTTCCTGCAAGAGATATGCTGTATGTGGTAGATGGTAGTGCAGGTTAGGTAGGATTTGAAAGAAGAATGGTTATAAAGGAGTTTCAATTGCTCATTGGAGGCAGAACTAAGAGGGGAGAAATGTTTTCCTTTCTCTTGGCACACTACTAAATTAAGTGTCTTGAATTTTACTTAATATTTATTTTCCTACTCATTAGAACTTCTTTATTCTGTCTGGTAGTTAAAATAAGGAGTCTATAATTATATAAAGAAATTTCCATTTTTTCCTATAAAATTCTTTCTTACCCTTCAATGTTCTGAAAATAGTAAAAGGGAACAACTATCTAAGGCCACCTACTCTCAGAACCAAGCTCAGTGGCTTTTTCAGCTTCTCAGGTTCCCTAGGCCTTCTATTTCTCTAACCTAGGCCTTCTATTTCTCTAACTTTTTTTTGTCCCCAACTTCCACACTGTTGGGCATGAATTACATGAAGAACTGTTCCCCATCCTCCCTCTAACCTTAGGGCAATGCTCTTTTTTCTTTCAATTCCTTCCTCAATGAGCTTGTTCACTTTCAGTTCTAAAGACAGCCTGTGGTTAACATCCAGGAGCCACTGCCAGGCTTGACCTTTCTCATTCCTCTTTCTCTCTTATACTTCCAGCTGCTTGCAGGACATCTCACTTAGATGTCGACTAAAATTTGACGTGTAAAAGCCTGAGTTCTTCTGCCAACCATAAGCAAAGGTTTGCAAATTTCCTATAACTGTTAATGTTAACTTTGTCCTCAAAAATCCCCTAGGCTCAGAGGAGATTTGCCAAATTGGCAGAGTGCAGAAACGCTGTGCTGGCCTCATCCTGTGGACACAGAAACACTACAACTAAATTATACAACAATCAACCTGGAGACCCATCTGAAGTCTAGTTTAACAGAAATTTTGTGACTAAGGATATAAAGAAGAAGTCAGGTTGAGACTGGGGGGGGGAGGGGAACGTGAAATGGACCAGCCCCAAACCTGTGTGGCAGATGAAAATCGGGAGGGATATCTCAGCCACAGAGTTTCCCCATGAAGGAGCAAGGGACCCCAGCCCCCAATACCAGGATCCCCAGCCCAGAGTACTGGTGGTGAGAAGAGGAGCCCCCACAACTTCTGGCTGTCAATAACGGTGGGGATTCTGACTAGTCGGAAGGCTGTGGGAAACCCAGACATCTGCTCAAAGGGACCATGTAGGAACTCATGCTGGGCTTCAGTGAAGGAACGGTGCCTCTGGGGCGTTAGAGACACATGGGGAGAGCCTGAGTGGTATAACTTCAGGCAAAGGGCCAGTCCCCATTTTCCCTGTGTGGAGTCCTAGTCCTATGCAGCCGGCAGGAAGGCAACATCTTTCCTGTGTTGAGCCCCTCCACCCCACAAGCCTACCCTGAATCTGACTGGTCTGCTGAGCTCTGCTGCTCCATCCTGCAGACTCACTAAGACCCTGCATCATCCAACTTGAACACTGCAGGAGGCTTTATCAGTGGCTGAGTCTTACAGGAGCCAGCATGTGGCAGCAGACTTTGGAAGTCCTGGCTTTTTGCAGAGCTACTCCAGGCCCAGTGTTGGTAGCAGCCAATCTCGGTTCCAAACGTAGCTTCTCCCACATGCCTCCAGGTACACCACAGGCACCAACCAACTATTGATCTCTTTGAAGCACCTACCAGGTTCTCCCCAGCCAGTCCCAAGCAGTGGCTAATCCGGGAGTGCACCAGAACCATCCCAAGAAGCCCCAGCACCAGCCTTTTGTTGGTTGGCTTCAGACCACAATAGAGCACAACCTAATTAGCCTCACAAGCAGCAAACACAAAGGGCAGTCTCAATAGGCACCAGAGCCCACTGGGACAAATATCACTCTGTGTGGTAAGCCTATAAGGTCGATACCACCCACTGACATACCAACAGCAATCAAGGCTCAACTATAACAGTAGAGCAACACAACCTACACAGAGGACACACCTAGAGCATCTGGTTCAGATGGCCAGGGAGACTGCCACTGGCTTCCATAGGACCCCTACTATATAAGGCCACTTGGCAGGACAGGGAGACATAGCAGACCTACATAGCACATAGAAACAAACACAGAGAAGCAACCAAAATGAGGAAATAAGAAAATACATCCCAAATGACAGAAAAGGTGACAACTCCAGAAAAAGAACTAAACAAAATGGAGACAAGCAACCAGAGACATAGTTCAAAACAATCGTTATAAGGATGCCCAAGGAACTTGGTGAGAACATCAACAAAGAGATAGAAAGCATAAAAAGGACATAGAAACCATAAAAAAAGGAGGAAAAAAAAAACAGTCAAAAAAGTGAAGAATACAATAACTGAAATAAAGAATGCACTAGAAGGTACCACCAGCAGACTAGATGAAGCAGAGGATCGAATCAGTGATTTGGAAGATAAGGTAGCAGAAAATGCATAATTGGAACAGGAAAAAAAAAAAGGAATAAAAAAGAAACTGAGGATAGTTTAAGAGACCTCTGAGACTACATCAAGCAAAACAATATTTGCATTATAGGGGTACCAGAGGAAGAGAGAAAGCAAGGGATCTATGTGAATCTATTTGACAAAATAATAACTGAAAACTTTGCTAACCTGGCAAAGGAAATAAACATACAAACCCAGAAAGCACAGAGGGTCCAAAACAGGATGACCCCAAACAGGCCTACACCATGACACGTTATAATTAAAATGGCAAAGGTTAAAGACAAAGAGAGAATCCTAAAGGCAGGAAGAGGAAAGCAGTTAGTTACCTACAAGGGACTCCAATAAGATTGTCAGCTGATTTCTCAACAAAAATTTTGCAGGCCAGAAGGGATTCACACAAAATATTTAGAGATGAAAAGCAAAGACCTACAACCAAGATTACTCTACCCAGCAAAGCTATCATTTAGAATTGAAGGAGAGATAAAGAAAGAAGTTCCCAGACAAGAAAAAGCTAAAGGAGTTCATCAACAGCAAACCAGTATTGTAAGGAATGCTAGAGGGACTTCTTTAAGATGAAAAAAAAATAAAAAATATGAATAATAAAATGGCAGTAACTACATATCTATCAACAATTATTTCTGATGTAAATAGGTTAAAAGCTCCAGTCAAAACCATAGGGTGGCTGAATGGATAAGAAAACAAGACCTTTACATATGCTGCCTAGAAGAGCCTCACTTCAGAATTAAAGACAAACACAGACTGAAGGTAAAGGGATGGAAAAAGTTATTTCATGAAAATGGAAGAAAGAAAGAAAGAAAGAAAGAAAGAAAGAAAGAAAGAAAGAAAGAAAGAAAGAAAGAAAGAAAGAAAGAAAGGAAGGAAGGAAGGAAGGAAGGAAGGAAGGAAGGAAGGAAGGAAGGAAGGAAGGAAGGAAGAAAGAAAGAAAGAAAGAAAGAAAGAAAGAAAGAAAGAAAGAAAGAAAGAAAGAAAGAAGTAAATAAATCTGGGGTAACAATACTTATACCTGACAAAATGGACTTTAAAACAAAGGTTATAACAAGAGACAAAGAAGGACCCAGTAATTCCACTTTTGGGTATTTATCCTAAGAAACCCAAAACACCACTTCGAGGGGACAAATGCATGCATATGTTCACTGCATCATTCTTTACAATAGCCAAGGTAAAGCAGCCTGGGTTTTCATTAATGGAAGAATGGATAAAGAGTAAGTGGTACATATATAAAGAGGAATATTGCTCATCCATGAAAGAAAAATGCGTTCTTGCCATCTGTGGCAGCATGAATGGGGGGTATTATTATGCTAACTGGAATATGTCAGACAGGGAACAACAGATACAATGTGATTTCGCTTATATGTGAGATCTAAAGAACAAAATAAACAAAACAGAAACAGACTCCCTAAATAAAGAGAACATTTTGGTGGTTATGAGATGGAAATGGGGTTGAGAGGGTAGATGAAAAAGGGGAAGGGATTAAGAAGTACAAATTGGTTGTTACACAGTAATCATGGGGAAGTAGGGTAGAGCATAGGATTATAGTCAATAATACTATAATAATTATGTATGGTGTCAGATGGGTACTGGATTTATTGGGGTGATATGTGGGAGGGGGGTTGGTGGACAGAATGAAAAAGTTGAAGAAATTAAGACAAAATTCATAGTTACAAAATAATCATGGGGATAGTAAAGTAAAGCATATGGAATACAGTCAATAATATGGTAATAACTACATATAGTGCCAGGTGGGCACTAGACTAGTCAGGAGAATCACTTATTAAATTATATAAATGTCTAACCATTATGCTGTACACCTGAAATTAATATAAAATAATACTGAATGTCAACTCTAACTGAAAAATTATAAAGGAGAGGAAGGGGAAGGGGAATACGTGGCCCAAAAATCCAGGTATAAAACACGTAAATCATGAGGCTTTAATGTGCAGCATGGGGAATATAGTTAATAATATTGTAATAGCATAGTACAGTGTCAGATGATTGCTGAACTTACCATGGTGATCACTTCTTTAGGTATGTAAATATTGAGTAACTATTGTGTATGCCTGAAACTAATATAATATTGTATGCTAACTATATTTTTAATAAAAGTCTTTAAAACAAAACCAAATGAAACAATAAACAAAGTCCCCTAGGCTCAAAAACTTTGCTAGCTTTGACTCTCTCACTCTCCTTCGTCTTCAACAGTCAACCTGTCTACAAACCGCCATTTCCATCTCTACCATTACCCCCTGATCTATGCCTTCCTCTTCATTCTTAAATGTCATTCCAGCCCCAAGCCCTAATTCTTCACACATGAATTAACAAGTCCCTAGTCTATCTGCCCACCTACAGTTTCTTCTATATAGAATTGTCAGAATAACCGGCACAAAATACAGAAGGCACCTTGTAGATCAGTCTAACCCTCTCATTTTCCAGATGAAAACAAGGGCTCAACTACATACCTAAATGGAGGAAGAGTCAAGGCTACAAACAGGGCTCAGGAGATCCAGAGCAGTGTTCTATCCACTCTTGGGGGCTTTCCAATATCACATCAACCACCATGGCCAAGGCCGACCCTGAGTCTTCATGCACCATGGTACAAGGTCTCAAATCTTACACTGTATCATTTGAGCCCTTAAAAACACTTTCACTGTTTCTCCAAATTCACTTCTCTTACCCATCCTTATACCCGTCTTCCCTAAGTCGCTCGTTGTCATACCCTACCAACATAACATTGAACCCTACTGCTAGGTCACTGTAAAACAACACCAGAAAAGAGAGCCCTCTATTTTTGATACATAGTTAACTCCTGGCAATAGTTTTAAGGTAAATATGGGAGTCAAATAGGCTGGCATTTCCACTTCCAAATTCAGAGAACAAAAAATTTATTTAAAAGACCTAATTATACCTTATCTTTGGAAGTAATTTTGGAAACACATTTTCATCATCTCATAAATATTCTTTAATTTTGTTCTACCATTAAAACTTAATATAGAGCCAATTACTAATGTTCAACTGTTAACCGCTTACCTCATTCACCTGTGTTTTTTCCAAAATTTAGAGCATGAAATCCTTATCTTTTTAAAAATTGGCAGTTTTGCATACCAAATGGTTTGCCTTTTCATTGCTTTATAGTGCTGAATGCTTACAACATCCAACAATCCCCAAGAGACAAGCCAATCCAGACCTTGAAACAGTGAGCTAAGTAAGATAACAGAATGTAAACAGACTTTTTTTTTTGTCTGTAAGGAATGAAAAAAATCAACTTGACTTTTATTTTCCATGAGTTGTCTGAATTAATTGGTGTGTTGGTGTGGGTAGATGTAACATAGCTTTATGCTTTAACATGTATGGAGTTCCACATCTTGAAGTTGTGAGTGGAGCCAGGCTTTGCTATCAGGTTGATGCTGAGATTCTGCACCCTGAGTTCACTTTGGGAATAACTGTCCAGCCTCCTCCCTTAACCAGTCTTGAGGTGGCTTCTTCTGTATGTCCTTAGTTGCAGGGCTTCAGTTCAGATAGACTTTGGGTGATTCTCAAGGATGGCTGTTCTGTAATTTAGTTGTAATTTTGGTCATGAGAGACGATAAGCACAGCGTTTACCTATCCACCATCTTGACCGGGTCTGGATCCGGAAACATACTTTTTAAGTGATGAATTAATTCATTATTTTCTTGTTTTCCCCATGCAGCAATGGCAATATTATATGACAGAGATTGTGGTACCAAGGTCTCCTTTATTAAGAAACTTGTTCACACCTTTTTCCTCCTCCAGATCTAACCCTACCTCCTTCTTATTTGACCTCATTCAATTATCATTCCTCAGTTACCTTAGAGATATTTTGATCACATTACATAGGTTCATTTTTTTCTATATAGTAATATTAATTGTTAATTTAGTGAGAGGTAGTCCTAAGTGTCTACCAGGAATTTTCAAATTTATAGTAAAACCTTGAATTGTGAATAACTTGGTTTACAAGTGTTCCACAAGACAAGCAAACATTTCTAATACATTTTAATGTGGTAAACAAGTGATGTCTTGCAATACAAGCAGTTTGTTCTGAAAGAATTATGCTCGCAAACCAAGGTATTACTGTATACATTTCAAGAGCCTCCAGGAAGATTTACATACTTAAAGGAACTGAGTCTTATAAATCTTTTACATTTCCCAGTATTATACAGCATACTATTTTCCAGAAGATAAGCACCCAATAAAGGCTTGTTAACTAACTCAAGAGGGATCCCATAATGGGACATCTTGCTGCTGTGCATTTTCTGCTCAGAATTTAATTTTGTTCTAGGTAAATTATTGTCAAACAATAAAACATATAAAAATAAATGAATAAATTAATCTTTCTTGAATGAATGTCAGGTATTAACAGCTTAGCAATTTATAGAGTTTCTGTTGCTGTTGTTTTCTTGTTTTTAACACTCCCCCCTGGTTGCAGGAATCACATTCTAGTTTTCTTCAAACAAAAATGTGGACTCAAAAACCCTTATAAGACCTGTGCTGGGTGATAACGAACAATAGTCCCCAGCCCTATGAAGAGGTGAAGTACCAACTGAAATAGCTATAGTCATAATATCCACCCCAGCCTATAAGTGAAATTAAAAATATATTCCTTGTAAAAGTAAATGCCAAAATAAATGGATGGGACTACATCAAACTAGAAAGCTTCTGCAAAGCAAAATAAACCATCAGCAAAACAGAAAAGGCAACTAACCAAATCAGAGAAGATATTTGCAAATGATACATCCAATAAGGGGTGAATATCCAAAATACATAAGAACTGATATAAATCAACAACAAAAAAACAAACAATCCAATTTCAGATCAGGAGCACATTTCCCAAGACTTACAGATGGCGAACAGGTATATGAAAAGTTGCTCAACTTCACTACTAGCTAGTAGGGAAACTCAAATCAAAACCACAATGAGATACCACCTCACACCTGTTAGAATGGCTATTATCAATAAGACAAGAAATAACTAATGTTTGAGAAGCTGTGGAGAAAAAGGAACTCTCATACATTGCTGGTGAGAATGTAAATTGGTGCAGCCTCAATGGAAAACAGTAGGGAGGTTTCTCAAAAAATTAAGAATAGACCTACAATGACCTGAAAACCCCTTGTCTTGGTATCTAACAAAAAAATCTGAAAACAATTATTTGTAAAGATATATGTATCCCTATGTTCATTGCAGCCATATTTACAATAGCCAAGACATGTAAACAACCTAAGTGTCCTTCGATGGATAAAGAGGTCGTACATATATACAGCCATAAGAAAAGATGAAATACTTGCCATTTGCAACAGCATGGATAGATCTTGAGATTATCATACTAAGTGAAATAAGTCAAACAGAAAAGGACAGGAACCATATGATTTCACTTGTGTGAGATATAAAACAGAAAGCAACCAAAAAAACTCACATAGGCACAGACAACAGTAGGGGGTTACCAGAGGAGCAGGGGGTTGGAAGGAGGATGAACAGGGTCAAATATATGGTGGCAGAAGGAGACTAGACTTTGGGTGGTGAACACACAATGCAATATACAGATGATGTATTATAGAACTGTACACCTGAAAGGTATATAATGTTATTCATCAATGTGACCCCAATAAACTGAATTGAAATATATGTGTGTGTGTGTGTATATATATATATATTCTCCTTGTGGTCTAGCTCTACCTACCTCTTCTCAAAGTTCATATTGCACTATACTGCATTTGCTTTAGCCCCAAAGTAATTATGAATGATGTGTCACCTCAGGATGAGACAGGAAAGAAGGAGGTGGAGAAAGAGAAGGAGGACTAGACACTGAGACCTGTTTAGAATAAAAATGTATATATCAGAAGAGACAAACAAAAACACACTATAGGAGATGGGCCAAGAGAAATGCTGCAAGTGAACCAGCAATGCAGACATTTTTTAGATACTGAGTTCAGCCAAGTCATAGATGTGTAGCATCTGCTCAAAAGCCACAAATGTGCCACTTCAATTAGTCAGTCAGTGAACAGTTTCTGGTACTGATGGACATACACCCAACAGACAGGCAAGGTGTGAGAGAATTCCCTACTGTTCGCAATCAACAAGACACCAATTGTTCTGGGTTGAATGCCTTATTCTGGGAATTCTCCTGACAGGAGGGATCAGATAGCATCTGTCTCTTACAAATAAAGGCATTAAGCCAAAGAACAGTTCTCATTATCCCAAGCAACAACAAATGTAGTCAGAGCAAGGAGGAACCAGGTGGCATCCTGATCACAAAACCACTTGATATGCCGACATCACATTTTTTTCTTAGCTGAGCCATCTTAGGCCTAACTGCCTTAGATACATGATTCTTGATAAAATAAAACTTTATTAATATGAATGTCTAATTATTAAGTATTTAGACATGAGCTCTTCATAGTGTAGTAATGCCATCAACACTGGGCCCAGCAATGTCTCTATTTATTCATTTTTAAATGCTTGAGCAACACGTTATATTATCAAAGCTTACAAGAGCAGTAATTTTTCCTACCAACATATTTTTATCTGATTGACTCATTCACATCTTGTTCTCACCACTCTTATTTTTAAAGTGAAAAAGAGCAGAATGTCTTTCATAAAAATAATATAACTCAAAAATAATATCATTCTGATTTTTTACTTCCCTTTCCTTTTCATCCTCTTTTCATTGAATAGTGTGAATTAGTGTATAATAGTTTAAGTGTAGTAATCTTGAGCCTGGCTCTCTGTCTGAGTAAGTGTAGATTCATAAAAATGAACAAGGGAACAGAAAACAACATCATATAGAAATCTATTGTACTAAAGGAATTTACACATTTCCCTAATGTTCGCATCATGGAAACTATGCTTTACATTCAATGTCATTTTGCACACAATCATGGCTATCACTTGATATAAAAATCCAGTCCTAGATAAAATATCTCTACTTTATTATCAGATAGTCAATGCCTACAACTAGTTTAGAATTATACTGTAATTATGCTGAAATTCTAATTAAAAGTACTAGGCTTATGTGTTATGAAATGTCCTTGATTATCACAGGCTAATTATGTCTCAGCTTGCCATTGTCCTCTGGTATGTATAGATTTTATCTTTTTATAAAAATAACAGAACACAGATTTGGTAATGACATCCTGGGCAGGATGTCCTGATAATTCCAGGGTCAGTCATTTCCTTTTCAATTTTTTATTTCCCTTTCTTCATGGTTCTTTTATACATCCCCAGCGTCCCTTGAAACCTCAGAAACATATCCTTACTGACCAAAATGTCCTTCAAATATAGTAACTGATGAATCCTGGATATACACATAACAATTGCTATGTTTTATCAAATAAAATAAAATCAAAGAAAACAAAAACTGTTTTTTTTTCATGTAATATTAATGGGCTTACCACCACCCTTGATCTTAAATTATTTATAAGACAGTATAAAGCAGATTTAATGAGCAGTAACTATTTAGCAAACCTATGTTTTCCCAAGTATAAAGGTTTCAGTTCCACTAACTCTTCTTTCTCCTTACTTTCATAGAAGACTTAACAGTAAATGATTAGCAACATTTTAAACTCCTAAAATTACAATCTAATTCTTTTGGAAAATAATGCTTTCTAAGGTTATTTTCAACCCTATTTATATCTTAGTTAAATTTTCAAGAGAATTATTAACCTTCTGTAAACATCTGCCTAAGTTTTAATAAACTCAGAAATCTAACCACTGGTTTCAACAAATTTGAATAAGAACAAGTCCATATGCTAATTCATTGTAGTTGAGACGGTTATGAAATGATAATACAAACACATGTTTGTTCTCATAGTGAACAACAACAACAAAAAAAAAACCCT
Source organism: Aselliscus stoliczkanus (assembly GCA_033961575.1). Taxonomy (NCBI): domain Eukaryota; kingdom Metazoa; phylum Chordata; class Mammalia; order Chiroptera; family Hipposideridae; genus Aselliscus; species Aselliscus stoliczkanus. The sequence goes on from CM066733.1 coordinate 127,264,998, forward strand.
AGGGAAGAAAATATTTCTTGTGTAAATCCTTTATAAAACAAACTTTTAAAATGCAAATAAGTCACTTGTAAATAAATTTTTGTTAATGATCTATTTAAAAAATGAAGTGTTAAGAAATACTGAGTTATACAAATGTAGAAAAAGGCAATGGAAAATTATCCCCAGTTTTAATTTTTCTAATAGCGTCCTCAAAAATAAATTTAATGAGCACAGGTAGTTCAAAGCAAATCACATTTTTAAACTCAATAGTTTCCCTCCTTTCTGAAAAAACAAATCAAATCTACAGCCTTAACTGCTATAATTTAAATTTGCTTCAAAACACATACAAACCTCATAAAAACCAAATTTCCATTTTAACAAACAGACCATTTCAACAGGATGCTCATAGGATCAAAAGCATTAAAGCGGAATCTCTGAACCCACAAAAAAAAGGAAGAATGAGCTACATATAACAATGTTAATTACGTGAAGTTTTAACGCTATACAGAAATAAATATAAGCTATATAATTACAATTCAATTATATGATTAGGAAAATTACCAGAAATACCTAGTAGCATACAAAAATGTTAACCTGTAGTTTTGTTGTGATCAACCCGTGCATTGTTTTAATAACTTAAGCAATGACATTCTAAATACAGAACATTTATTGACAACACACATTACACATTTATGGTCAGGTTCTAAGCAAGTAACCAGTTCTCATGCTATTTATAGTCTTCATTCAGTTGTGCTGTCATCAAATTTCTAGCAATTCCCTTAATTAGAGGAAAAATAAAAGTGGAAAGGAGAAAATTTGTCTGGTATCCAATATTAATGTAACCTTATAAAGATCCATATAATTAAAATGCTTTATCTAGCAAATCATTCATTAAAAACTCATACAGGTTATTAACACTGTTATTGAACAGTGGAATTATGCTGAGATTGGATTTCAGGTGCACTCATCACACAAACACAAAAAAGTGATAACTGTAAGGAGATGATATGTTAATTACCTTGACTAGCAATAATTTCACTATGTATATCAAATCATCATAATGTATACTTTAAAACATATACAATTTTATGAAAAAGTATATCAACAAAAGAAAAAGGCATACATACATACACACACACACACTCACACAGATAATGCCTACATTTTGGTGAGCACTGTTATTACAAAGACAAGGTCCCATTAGTGGAAAAAAGACACAAAGATAACTCATTTGTATTGCTACAATAAATAAAATGAAGTAAAACACAAAAAAGAAGAAAGGGCTATTTGGGCTGCAGTTGCTGTCAGTGAGGTATGATAGTGAACAAAAGAAGATTCCCTTGGAAAAATTGGGAGGAGGTCTTCCAAGGGAACCAAGAATGGAGGTAATCACCCCAGAAAGGATGTAAAGGCAGAGAAGAGAGGTTGGCAGAGTCCAGGAAGACAGAGAATAGTGCTCCTGTGGGAAATATGTTACTAAAGAATAAATTAACAATATTCAGACAAGCAGTAATAGAAAATACCTCCAAGGAATGAAATATAAGCAGCAGTTTTAATGGAGTACTGAACACACTTTTTTAAAATCTAGAAGACATTTTTTCATTTAATCTTTATAACATAACCAGAAAACAGGTATTATTATTATTAACCGCATTTTGGACCAAGAAGTTAAACAATGTAACTTAGTGATTTGGCAATAGTTAGGATTTGCATTGAGTTTTATTTGGGCTCCCAAGTCCATGCTCTCATTCCATTATTCTGTATTCTGTGACAAGATCAATAAGTAACTGCCCTCAACCCCAATATCATTATGCCACACATTTGGTTTTCTCTCTAAAATCAATGTTTTTTGGGGGACCAAGCACACTCAATGTGAATGAAGACTCTGTCAGACTATTAGAATTCTTAAGCATTCTAGAAATTCATGACTTTCATTCTCTTTATCAATCAATCTTTATCCTCCAAACAATTGTGAAAAAAGTGTAGTCAAAAAAAAAGGGGGGGAAGGGGCTGGCCGAGTGGTGCATTGGTTAAGAGCTGGCTTGGGATGCCAGCGCCCCTGGTTCGGATCCCGCATATGAGGGCCAGTGACACTGCCCTCTACAGCTAACAACAGCTCCACCTGGAGCTGGGCTGTGCGAGACCCGGCTACGGTGTAGGCTGCAGTCCCTGCTGCAGTGGGCTGCCATAGGCTACAGTGAGTGGCCGGCAGCCAATCTGAGCTGCCAAGAGCCGCGAGGAGCGACCATCCAGAGTCTGGCGACTGATCTGCCTCATCCGGCAATGGCGATACGAACATGGGCCAGTGAAGCGATGTCCTCTGCAACTAAACTGAAGAACAAAAAGACAACAACTTGTCTGTTCCCCTTCCCTGATTCCCCAATGCTGTTCCTCTCCCCCAATTCCCCAATAAAATAAAAATAAAAATAAAAAATAAAAATAAAGGGGGAGAGGGGGCAGCAGAGTGGCACTTTGGTTCGGAGCTGGCTTGGGACACCAGCTCTGAGCAGCGGGGCCCTGGTTTGGATCTCACATATGAGGGCCAGTGACACTGCCCTCTACAGCTAAGGTGGTGAACAACAGCTCCACCTGGTTGCCTCTATAGCTAAGAAGGCCAGCAACAGTGTGGGCTGCAGCCTTTGCTACAGTGGGCTGCCATAGGCTACAGTGAGTGGCCAGCAGCCAGCGGGAGCAGCTGGCAGTCAGCATGAGCTGCCAAGAGCTGCCGTAAGCAACTGTCCAGAGGCCGGCGAGCGACTGCCTCACGCAGGAAGAGCGCAATGATGATACCAACATGGGCCAGTGAAGCAACATCCTCCACAACTAGACTGAAGAACAAAAAAGGACCACAACTTGTCTGTTCCCCTTCCCAGATTCCTCTATGCTGTTCCCCTCCCCCAATTCCCTAATAAAATCTTTAAAAAAAAGAGGGGGGGGAGCGGTATATTAGGATCCTACCTATAAAAAGAGAAGGTACTCCCAGGAATCCTGAAACAAGTCACAAGCCATCATATAGATTCTCTAATGTAGGCAAATTTCACTGATTTCAAGGATAGGATATACCCAGTGCATGAATTTATAATTAACTTGCATCCTATGTGCCAAATGCCATGTTGAGCATTCTACATGCATTATACCACTCATTATTAGCCCCATCTAGATAAGTTAATTGAGGATTTAATATTTTGTTCAGGTTATACACTTAATAAGTGATGGAGATGACATGAGTGGCAATAGGAGAAACTGAATGCATTAAGTATCAGCTAGATTTTATTTGAATAATACAAGAGTAAATTAATATGATATTGAAATAGGGTAGAAGTAGCAAAAATTAAAAGAAAGGGAAAGATCATAGACTCTAAGCAAAAACTATATAGGATGAGCTAAATAATTAAATGTTATTAAAACACTGTTAATTTTTAAAATTATAATAAACAAAGCTGGTACAGTTGTAGATAAATGTTGAAAACATATTGCTATTGTCATTACAAATGTGGAATATCCATTTAGGAATTCAATATGAAATTACATTAAAGAACATTAAAATAGTCTCATATTTTTCTCAATAATCAAGCTGTTAGATATTAACCCTAGAAATACTATTAAAAGTACACAAAGTTCCTTCTTACTTCTAACTGTTTAAAAAAATGTTAAAGGTGTGAAAGGAAACCTAAATATTTAATATTTAATAGGTTAAATAGCAAACTATAGTATGAATTCAAATATTATACAGGATTTTATGACAAATATAAAGAAAATATTTAGGTAAAAAGAGAAAACAAAATTGTATCCATGCTCTGATTATAACTATTGAAGATAATTTATGCATATGGAAAAGGAGAGGGAAAACATGAACACAGAAAAAAATAATTTGATTGGGGTGATTATCAGTTTATAAGTGCCAGAAATTAAACTCGAACTAACTTAAGCAAAAAGGAAAAATGTATTCACTTGTGGAATCAAAGGAAATAAACCATAGGATATGCAAGGAAGAAACAGTTGAGTTAAACAAAATCCAAGGGCTGGCCGAGTGGCTCAGTTGGTTAAGAGCTTGCTCAGGAATGTGAGCTGAGCTCTGAGCAACAGCAGTTCAATGCCCAGCCCGAGCCCAGCTGCCAACAGGTGGCAGGATGGCTCAGCTAAAAAACAACAACAACAACAACAAAATCCAATTGAGTACATTTTAAAGATCTTATTGGCTTTATGCAATGATTCATGAATGGGTCAGCATCCAATCTAGCAGATAGAAAAAAAGCTGCAAGGAGCTGTACAAAATGAAAGATTTCTATGGGCAGAAGGAAGGGGGAACCAGAAAGTTACATTAAGTCAAAGAGCAGGTTGTTTATTGCAAGGTTACTTGCCTTTAGGGGATTTGAGGTCTATCAGGCCAATTACTTCACTAGAGCAAAACTGATGAGGGGATTCCTGATTGACTGGTTTAAGAATCTGCTTCTGGGAGAGTGGAAACTGTAATTAAGTTTTGGTTTAGTAATGTTGGACTTAGCATACAGACCCCATTTTGGGCCTGTTGTCTTATTTTTAATAGTCAGAACCGGGGTTTTTTAACATGGTTGGAAATTTCCAGTTCCTCTAATATTCTTCTACTGCTTTCTGCATATAGCAAGAAAGATAAGATACCATGAGTTCTCACATTTTAAATCTTAAACTTTTCACCACTTATTAGCATGTGACTTTATCATCCCATTTTAAGTAAGGCCCTTTTTTTTCTAGTGTGGCCCAACTGTCCACTTCCTGGATAAGAGGCAGGGCACCTTGGCTGAAAGTCCTTCCGAGACTGCATGCAAGGAGAAGGTATGGTATTCCCATGCAAAGTCCAGGTGCTGCCAACACAATGGGAAAGAGAGGCTGGGCATCTACATCACACAGGTGCCTACTATAGGACCCAAAAAAATATATTTAAAACCTAAAAAAAAGCCAATAATTATCTTTGAACAAGGGTTACACCTCACTTTTCACATTAAGCACTGTGATATTGTAACTTATGGTAAGAAATATATATTTGCTCTATGTCCCTGTTTCTATTCTAGCACAGAGCTCCTAAAACCTTTGGAATACCCTAAGTGATAAGGACCTGAGTTTATGATACTTAAATGACCTTTGGAAAGATCCTAAGGATGGGGACTGGTTGCCAGGAGAACCAATCAAGTGATTAAAGGGGAGGATCTAATCAACCATGCCTCTGTAATGAAGCCTCCATAAAATCTCCAAAGGACAATGCTCAGAGAGCTTCCAGGTTGGTAAACACGTGGAGATCTGAGTAAATTGGCATACTCAGAGAGGGCATGGAAGTTCTGCAACTTTTCTCCATACCTTTCCCTTTTCATCTCTTCCATCTGGCTGTTCTGAGTTATATATCCTTTTATAATAAACCAATAATCTACTACATAAAATGTTTCTCTGAGTTCTGTGAGCCATTCAACATATTAAATGAACATGAGGAAGTCATGGGAAAATCTGATCTACGGTCTGTCAGAAGCAGGGTAACAACCTGGGTTTGTCATTGGCATATGTGGGGTGGGGTGGGGGGGACAGTCTTATAGTATGGAGCCCTTAACCTGTAAGATCTGACCCTATCTCCAGGTAGACAGTGCCAGAATTGAATTAATTGCATGGTAGTGTTGAAAAAAAAAACACCCATCTCTGATACACTCTCCACCAATTATAAGCATAGGGTTTTGAAAATATTTCCACAGCAACCAATTTCAGTGTCATTAATTAAGGAGTATATATTCAGGTATTAAGTAAGTTTACTTATAAAGAGAAATGTCTTATTTTGAAAATGGAATCTATTTTCTACTGAAATTATACACATAAATACAGAGATTTCAAAGTGATAAATACAGAGATAAAAAAATCATTTTTCCATAATAGCAAAAATATGCTTCATAAGTCATTCCAATGGCATTTTAGGTTTAGTTTCCCATTAGAGTAAAGCACAATGAGTTCTCCTGTTTCTTCTAATCCTGGGTAAGAGTCTTATACACAGAGCAGGTAATGGGTTGTTCTATAAACTGGGAACATACCTCACTAGGAAATGATACAATTCTTAAGTTTCTATGGTAATAATAAGTGCAGTGATATTAACATGTTTCAGAAATGAAACTATGCTTATCATGTAACTCAATCACACAAAATTAAATAAAATATAAAATCTAAAGGTTAATCAATGTAATTTTATTATTTGTATTTCAATATCTGTTTCAAATTATGCTATATAAAAGATACCTGACAATGCACACAAATTAGTCTTCATTTAATTACATCATTAAGAAAAGGATCAGGACAAAAGCCCAACCATAAGTTTTGTTTTCCTATACAAGCTACACAATTACAAATTCATGGGAAATGTGTAATAAGCTCAGAAATAAACTTTTAATATTTCCTAAACCAATCCCAATGTAGATACATATGTAGTCCATTCTGTATGTGTATTTTTGGAAAAGATTCCACAACTTACCCTCAATGGCCACTGTACTGCAATTTCACAACTGCTCCATTTCTTTTGGTTTACTGAGACATAGTATCTCCCAAAAATACTACAATATTTTAAAGACTATTATAAAGCATATAACATATAGAACATATTTTAAAATAATTTAAAAGTACTCAATTCATCAGTTAGACAAGTCTTGGGCATTAATATAGTCACTTCAATTCATACAGCTTATTTTCACTCCCTTTCCCTCTTCCTGTCCTTTCCCAGAAATTCTTTTCCAAAAGATGGCAGTTAGGATTATACTATGAAAGCAGCCTTGAACAGAAATAATGAGGCTCATGCTGGGGGAAAAAATGAAGGTGAGTTTTGCTATTATTTGAAAAGTTAATGCATGACAAGAAAAAAATGCAAAAGTGTTTGCTGACCCTGCTCACTCTGAAATTGCTTGAACCACAGCAAATAACTAATCAGGATAAGAGGAAGGGATTCTGCAGATGTAGTTTTTCCTTCATCAGACAGCCCAAAGTGAACAGTCCTTGGATATTGTGTATTATAGAGCAGGGGTGTATGTAGATGAAAGGAGGGAAGAGCAAATACTAGAGGCCATGTGTAGTCACACCATCCAGGCTCAGATTCTGTGATGCTCCATCTGATGAGAACTAGTATCGCATAGCAGTTAAGGGCATTGATGACATATCCAGTGGTGAATCTTGATGTCATTTTCTAGATGGTTGACCTTGCACCAATCGCTTCATCCCTCTATACCTCCACTCCTCAAGTGCAAAATGTGTATCTATTAACCTGTTAGGGATGCCATAACAAAATACCACAGATTGGGTGGCTTAAATTCCGGAGCCTGGAAGTCCAAGATCAAGGTGCTGCCTTCTACCTGTATCCTCACATGGCCTTTTCTCTTTGCACTTGCATCTCTGGCATCTCTTTCTCCTAAGGATGCCAGTCCTTCAGGATTAGTGCTCCACCCTTAGGACCTCATTTAACCTTAATTACCTTATTAAAGCCTACCTTCAAATACAGTCGAGTTAGGGGTTAGGGCTTCAACATACAAATGGGGGGAGCACAATTCAGTCTATAGGAGTGTACAGCAATAATACCCACTGCAGGTGATTAAATGTTAATTTACATAAAACATTGGGCACATAGGAAGTCTTATAGAAGTGCTTACTAGTAGGCTAAACCCATTAAATTTACATTTCTAACAAGTACCCAGAAATCACAGCATCAGGTGAATAAAAACAGACTTTTATAGTTGTTCTTTGAAATTTCATGTGTTGGAGTGCTGATGTCTTTGGGGGAAAATGTAGGACACATCTTGCTGAAAACATTCATCTCAATTCAAAACCTGGGTGGTTAATACAGAAATGTTAGTGCCTCCTAACCGGGAGCAAAACCAATATATAGGTTTGATTTTCTTACATTCCCGGTGAGACACAAAGGCTTTTTGTGTCTCAGGATTATGTGCTGATAAAGAATGCGGAAAGAATGTTTATGAGGAAGCAGACAAAAGCTGCCTGGCTCCCGAGAATCCACACTTGGCAGCTGTAATGTAGTTTGGGCTATACCAATAATTTCCAATTATTTAACCTGCGGTCTGTCAATTCCCAAACTGGAAAACTGTGATGACAATGGCAGATTCATTTATACAGTCTCAAGTACTCATATGACACCAAAATAAATCACCAAAATAAACATTAGGCTTACATTAATACATAATATATTTTTTCTCTTGTTACTTTTTCAATCACCCTTTATAATCCTAGCCAGGGCTCTGTGTGCCACAAACATGATGGATGCAGATGAGAATGGCAGATCACAGCAAGAACAAGGGTAGCAAAAATTACCACAATCACAGGACACTAAAAGCTCAGGCTCCAGGGTAACTAGCAGCCCAAACATTAAAGCAGGAAGAATTCTAAGTGATGAAACTTTCTCTGAGAATAGGTTCATCAATGTTCCCAATTTTTTCAAGGAATTTAACATAATCTTCTAATTGTGGCAGTCTGATCTTATATCACTCCTCTGCCTACAATTATTCATTGTCTTCAGGTTGGCGACAAGAGAAAGTCCACGTTCCATAACACAGGACCCAAGGGTTTCATAATCTAACAAATTGTTTTATTTCTGAACCATTCACAGGCTGTTCTCTCTGCCTAGAAAATTCCTCAGTGGCTCCCTCTTACCCTTAGAATTCCTGCACATCTTTAGATCTCAAAGCTAGAATCACTTCCTAGGTAAACTCCACCTAGCGACCCTCAACTAACTTGTCTCCTCAGTGTGTCGCCACCATGCCAAAACCTAACACTATCACAGGACTGATCATACTTTTACTAACACTGTAAATATTTAAGCCACTCTCCTCATCTTCAAGTGGAAACTCCAAGGGTAAGAATTAACCCAAATGCCGGTTCATCTATGATGCTTTTCCAAAATATTCCAGGTAGAGCCCAGTTTCTCCCCCATCTGTCTTCTCTCAGCGTTTCATTTCTAAGAGTTATATAACATTACCAGCATGTCAATTTCTCTCAACAGACTGAAGCTCATGGATGGCAGCCTAAACAGGAGCCAATATGGTGCCTAGCATATACTAGAGGCATAACACATTTGTTGTCATTTTTCATGGTGAATGAATATAGTTACCAGAACATGTTATTTGATGAGTTTGCTTGAGGTTTTATAGATTAGATTTGATGTTTAAGTTCATTATCACCATTTTTAAAAAGGATATCTTAATTTAATTAAATTAGATTTTATATTTTTTAAAAATCAGTTGCGGCCGGCCGAGTGGCGTGGTGGTTAAGAGCTGGCTTGGGACGCCAGTGGCCCCGGTTCGGATCCCACATATGAGGGCCAGTGACACTGCCCTCTAAAAAGAAAAAAAAAAAAAATCAGTTGCATTCTGGTAGGTTTTAACAAAGATTATCCTTCAAAAGATATCCCTTAAAATTAGTATATTATACTTCACATAAGACTTAGGAGGTGCTCTGATCAGCCAGAATTACAGTGTGTAAATAAAGAGCAACGTTGAAACTGCTGCCCAACCACTGGAGCACTCAGCAGGAGCTAGAGAGTAAGAAAACACTTTAGTTTCCCAGTAAGAGGAGTGAACACGGAAGGTTAGAGCCAAGCACAATGGTACACAGAAACAACAAAACAAGAAAAAACAAGGGGGTGGGGGGTGGGATTTATTTATCATGACTCTTGAGGAAAGAAAATAAAATATTACAAGCCTTCAATGAAGTGGCACCATGCTGTCATGCAATCCGAAAGCGTTTTATAATCTGCCCATGGTGTTTTCTAGTAAACATTTCCGAAAGTCTGAAACTTGATTTATGTATGTGAAAGGGAATTACAGCACACCTCCTGCACTTGAGAATTCACATTAAAACTGCCAGAATGCCCTGAAAGTATGTGGGGGAAAATAAGAGTTGAATTCTTATTTTTCTGACTTTAGTAAGCAGTCAAATGTTAAAATCTTTCCTATTCTCTGTTTGTTTGTGTTTTTTTTTGAGGGCAGTGTCACTGGCCCTCAGATGTGGGACCGAACCGGGGAAAATCTTTCCTATTCTCACACACACAGAAAAAATTCTGTTCTCAGCCTTCTAATGTGCCCTTTTTCTAATATAACCTGTTAAAGAAAACAATTAAAAAAATTTTCTTCTAAAAGAAAATGTGCATATGTGTGGATGGGTGGGTGCGTACATATATGTATTTATGTATTTATCTATATTTCAAATAAGAGAATGTTAACTTGGGAAGAACTTCAAAAAGAGTAAAGTTTATCTTCCAAAGAAGCTCAGTATAAATCAATATAGCTAAGGCCCCAGTTGTTTGGAACTGCAATAGGTAACTTTAAATGACTAAGCTTTCGACATGCACATATACTTATACAGATACCTTAAAACTAATAGAAAGGGAAATAATTGGAAAAATAAAAACATTCAGTCATGATGCGAGGGGGGAAGGTAACATGCAAATTTGTTTTTAGATTCTCACAGAGGCAAAAATCCAAAAGATCCAACTTTAATGTTCTTTGTCTTGGTAAATGTTAGTTTATACCAGGTGGTTAGGCAGCTTCTCTCGTCCTTACTAAGTCTCCCCAAATCAATGAGAAAGCCCTATCATTCTTACCTTCAGAATACCTCTCCTACTTGTCCACTTGTCTCCCATTTTACCCTCATCCAGACTACAACCATCTTTCACATAGATTACAAAGATGCCCTCCTAATTGGACTCACCAAAATCCACTGGCCCCCTACAAATTGTGCTCACACTGTGCTCCGAGTGACCCCTATACAATAAAAATGTGACCATGTCTTTCTCCCTCTTTGGTTCCACTTTTCCCTTCTAATAAAATCCTCAGTTACTTATTTAGAGCTAAGCGCCTCTTCAGTCTCCTCTCCAACCATGGAGGGCTTCTGTCAGTTGCTACAATACGTTTTCTCTCCTCCAGTCTTCATGCCTTCGTTGTGCTCTTTGCCTACAATCTTCTGCCCAGCTTTCTTCACATCAAGAATTCCTGTTGACTCTTTGGTTCTCAATGACTCCAACACAAGGGCACTCTTCCTGAGACACATGCTTCTAACACCCAGTATTTATGGAACTTAAGAAACTTCTGACTGCTTAACTTTTTATAAGCATCTATTTAACATCTGTCTACCTTAGACTGTAAGAAACATGACAAAAGATCCCTGATGAAAAGGACCATGTCCTCAGTCCCTAAAGCATGCCATAGTAATGGCAACTCAATGTATATTTAAAGATTCATTAAGAGTGCTATACAAAATCAGGGGAGAAAATATAGGCCTAATGAGGAGGTCTCATCTGAAATTCCGGCACTGTGATAGTTAGGAAAAACATGTGACAGTTCAAAAAAAAAAAAAAAAATTCCTAAATCCTGAGGTAGAAAAAATGGGACAGGGCCCGGCCGAGTGGCGTGGTGGTTAAGCGCTGGCTTAGGAAGCCAGCGGCCCTGGTTCGGGTCCCACATATGAGGGCCAGTGACACTGTCCTCAAAAAAAAAAAAAAAAAAAAAAAAATGGGACAGACAGAGATGGGGGCTAGTCCTAAAACTCTGTCCAATAATGTGGAAAGCAGAGAATATTAATTATAAAGCCCTACCTATGGTTGTTATATACTTCAGGTTTAAGGAGTTTATCATACATTTTATATTCTGGCAGTTTCTAGCTAACTGCTACACATATTTAATAAATGACTATGTTTAATATAAAATATTAAGCCAAAAGAAGTAACTTAAATTTAATTTACAATCTTGGAATTTGAGACCAGCTCCAAATTTAATCCTTATCTGGTTCCATCCAGGAGGATCAGAAAGACAGCAATCTTTGAAATAACGTAACTTCTTTCAGCTTGACCATTGGCAATAACATACGAGTATACAGCCTTTGAAATTATTACCACCCTGTGAAATTCATTATCTTCTAAACAAATAAACATTGTATAAAACAATTCTAACTGCTTCTTGATGTATAGAAGGCTTAAGCGTTACACAAGGTCTGACAATGAACTAATGATGATGTAACGAGACATTTTCAGGTATGGCTTGTGGAATTGCTCTCATTTTATAATAAAATTCTATATAAACAGAGAAGACTAGTTTCCCTCAAAAAATTTTACTCAAAAAATGTGTCTAGCACTTGGCATCACAGTTAACTAGTAAGACCAAGGTGGCTCTGGAATCAGCTAAACATTATAGGTAACAAACATTAGGTTACTTATGAACAAAAAGGAATGACATCCAAAAAAGACAACAAGGACCAGCCAAGGGGCACGGTGGTTAAGCCCTGGCTTGGGATGCCAGTGGCCCCGGTTCGGATGCCACATATAAGGGCCAGTGACACTGCCCTCAAAAAAGAAAAAAAGAAAAAAAAAAAAAAGACAACAAAATAACTCTATGTCAAAGCTCTCCCACATACACAATAGCATATTATTTTGTCACTTATAAAATTGCCATAACAGGGCCAGTCGAGTAGCGCGGTGGTTAAGCGCTGGCTTGGGAAGCCAGCAGCCCCTGTTCAGGTCCCACAGATGAAGGCCAGTGATACTGCCCTCAAAAAAAAAGCAAAAAACAATGGGCCGGCCGAGTGGCGCATTGGTTAAGCGCTGGTTTTGGGATGCCAGCGGCCCCGATTCGGATCCCACATGAGGGCCAGTGACACTGCCCTCTACAGCTAACAACAGCTCCACCTGGAGCTGGGCTGTGCGAGCCCCGGTGATGGTGTGGGCTGCAGCCCCTGCTGCAGTGGGCTGCCATAGGCTACAGTAAGTGGCCCGCAGTCAGCGTGAGCGGCTGGCAGCCAGCGTGAGCGACATCCAGAGGCCAGCGACTGATCTGCCTCATCCGGGAAGAGCGCAATGAGGATACCAACAGTGAAGCAACATCCTCCGCGACTAAACTGAAGAACAAAAAGACAGCAACTTGTCTGTTCCCCTTCCCCGATTCCCCAACGCTGTTCTCCTCCGCCAATTCCCCAATAAAATCTTTAAAAAAAACAAAACAAAACAACAAAATTGTCATAATAATTGTCGAAATTGGAGATGCCTGTGTGTTCTATACCAGGAGCAGTTAAGTTTTCACTTAACAAGTACATAAATACGTTAAATGCCAGCCAATAGCAAAACACCAATCTTAATATTACTAGTTTTAAAATGCCAGGGAATTAGGGAAATAAATTCCCTATAAAGTAAATTCCCTTTTTAATGTTTTTAATTTAATTAGTCCTGGCTATGTATTGAAAAGAACAATTATTTTAATTCAAACTACCCAGAAATAAAACTGCTCTACTTGAGATGTTTATCTTCCTTTGAAATGAGTAAATGTAAAATTTTACATGTAATCAAATAAACATCAAAATGAGGGTCCTACATTTAAATACCTCTTCTTTCTTTTTTCGTTGAATCCTTTCCATTTCCCCTCCTTTATTTCTTACTCCATCACTGGTACATTTTCTCTCTCAATATTAAGAATCTTGTCCTCTTAGTTTGGGTCCTAAGTTTAAGTGATTATCACTTATCAGAGTTGTTGTTGTTTTTTTCCTTACTGTTAGATGTAGCTAATATGTGAACAGTAAAAACCTCATTAACTGGAGGTGGAATGTGGTGATTCTCTGAATCATTTCAAAATCTGAATTGCAGAACACTTTAAAAGAATATGTCTTCTTATATTTTGAAGTATTTTTCTAACAATGAGTGGTTTTTTTTTAACATGTTGAGGGATATAAGTCCTCTAGAGAATTTTTCTCATGAATAGGTAAGGATGCTTTGCTATTAGCATACTGTTTATATCTGAAAGTGTGAAAAAATAAAACAATTCATTCTCTGAAAAACTGTAAATAAATCCCTTGAAACGGTAGACATCCTATTTCCTTAACACTCTCTTTTCTGTCAAGTTGTTGAAAAGATAAATCACAGCCTCGCTTCCATTCCAAGAATCCTAACTTCCAAACTTTGGACAGTAACCCAATGTCAAAACTCAACCTGGGTTCCTGGATGGGGAGGGGCTTCAGGCCTTCCCCTTGCTGCAGGGGCCCAGGAAGTCTACCTTTAGTGATTTCTTTGAGAAACCTCAGCACTTGGAAGTTTGCAGGCTCTTCCTGCTCCTTTCAACCCACCGGGGAGACGTTAACACAGTTCAATAAACAACACTTGGCAAACAGCCTTCCGCCACCTAATTTGCATCCCAATATCCTTCTCTGCTTTTAGGAGGACTGGACCAAGGGGCTATGGTGAACAGAGATGCTAATTCTCCTCGGTCCAGATAACTGCATTGTTCCTCTAAATGTTGAGAAATGTTTAATCATAATAATGTTCATAACTCAAAACCTTCAGGATGTGTAAGGAATTATGAGGTAATACTGACCATACAAAATGCCAAACATATCTATATTTTTATCATTGTATCTTGGAATTCAGCCACAGAATATGGAATAAAAAACATTTCTTAAGCTTGGCTACAAGACCACATAGAAAGATAAAATGACTGAGAAGATGACAGAAAGAAGACTGACAGCAGACAGTTACTTTGCTAGATAGGTTTATTTATTGAAATACTTCCACGCACAAGTTTTACAATAAATCGGAAGCTTTCTGTTTGTTTTTTGTTCCTTTGTGGTTTTTAAGTCTTGAATATCTTTTCATTCAGAATTTTTAAAATATTCTATTGAGTACCATCATGGTTATTTCAATTTTTTTTTTTAATCAGGTTTTACTTACATAGTGTTATTTTTTTTCTTTTAAAATCAAGATACAGGTTTATTTGAAGACAAATGTGAATAATGAATTTGTACGGGTATGTCCAAAGTACATTTGCCTTCTGTTGTTTTGTCAAGAGTAACACCAGAATAGGAACAGTAAATATAAATTAAAAACACAGCTTACCACAACATCCTGTCATAAATAAGGAACAAAAATCTATAAAAAGTACTCAAAGGAGTGATCTCCACTCTCGAAACACTGCATTGTTTTCAAGTTTGACAAATACTTTCAAGTGTGACAAATATTTTAAAAGTCACTTAATCCAACCATCTCTAATCAAACCTGGTTGTCAATTACTGTTTAAAGAACTGAGAAACAAATCATTATAATAATAATGTTACATTTGTATAGCATCTTTAAGCTTGAAATAGCATAATCACAGAAATTACCTTATTTGATCCTCCAAATAGGATGGTAGTGGCATTATCCCTACACTGAGGATCAGGAAGCAGGCTCAGGTCAATTAAATCCCTCGTTTACCAAATTAACCCTGTGCTCTTTGTAATACACCAGAAATTCCACAACATAATAGTTGAAGAGTGATCCTGGAATTTACGAACTGTGTGACCTTGAGCACATCAAAGACCTTGGGCTACTTCTTAGGGCTGTAGTGAACATTATATGAAAAAGTGTAGTTTCTACTTTTTTTGTCAAACTCACAATGAGATATTCATTTCACACTGTGACTGAGTACACAGAGACCTAAAAATATATATAAATCTGTTCCATTGGTTTTCATGAAATAGTACTTCTTCTATGAGATGCATCTCATTTTTACTAGTGTTGTTTTATAGTCCCTTCTATTTCATGTTTTCTTAAGCTAGTTGCTACCTACTGAATTAAATTCAGTACCCACAAAAATGAGTGGTTACATGCAGTCTGAAAATACTGTGCTGCCACTTACAAAGTACTTAGCTCAGTGCTACACCCAGTAAACACTAAAATGTTAGCTATTGAAAATAATATTTTTTAAAGTAAATGTCACTATAGGTTAGTGAACCTGAAACATTAAAAAACATATATATATATATATGTTATACATATAAATGTTATATGTTATATATAAATGTTATATATTAAAAAACTATATATATATATATATATATATATATATATATATATATATATATATTTGCCCTTGATATCAAGTCTAGAAAAGACATATAAACAGCCCAGAAAAATATATACCAATGGCTTCAGTTTCTGGTGAAGAATCAGGTAAAATCCTCATGCTTACACATTATTATGTCATGTCATCAGGCTTCAATGAAGAAGTGACTAAACATAGTGAGAAATGAATTACAGGTTTTTATCTGGCCCTGCTGAATAAACAGTGTTGAGATACAAAGGAATATAAAGTATAAGTTGTCTTTCAAAAACAGGTACTCTAAAATGGGTTGTTCTGGGTAATATAATCATGTAATTACCTCAGAATTGAGGGGTGGGAGGTCCTTTCATTTTAATCACTATGGCCAGTATTGATAAGCTTTCCAGCCGTATGATTTACAATATACTTAGCATAATTAAATCCTTGATGATGCTTAGCAAATTCATCCATCATTCTGAATATCAACTAAATATCAGCTATAGTGTTATAGGCATAAAAGTAAAGCATTGAGTTTAAAGTCTACTGATCCCAGGTCACACCATAGAAACGGATACTAAAACATAAATCTCTGAGAGTTTATATTAACATAGGCCTCTTTCTTATAACCCATATTTAAGTGCAGAAAAACTGAAGTTCCAGTCAATTTACTACTATACTTTTCTTAATACTAAGTAATATTGGTCTTTATCTCTTCTCCCACCTGTTTCAAGGAAGAGAGACCACTAATTGAGAAGAATTAAAGTCTATATTTTGTTTTCAACAGATTGGGTAAATTTTGTTATGGAATTTAAATTGTAAAGTTTGGAATGCCTCCAAATTCTTGAAATTGTTCTTATATGAGAGAAGATAAGAATTTTTTCCCCAGATATGAAATGAAAGATTTTATGTAAGATATGCAAAGAAAAATCATGGAGAAATCCATTTTGCCAATAAGTCACTTGTGGACTTTTCAGCACTTTGTCATTTATGATTCAACGCAATTAACACAAAAACGCATGCATGCACACATACTCCTACCAAAAGGGGGAAAAAAAAAATATGTACACAATATATTAAAGATCTGCCAATTTAAAAAATATCTTATAATATATTCTAAAGTATGAATATCTTACTCTTAGATAATAACTTCTTTGTGGGCAGAAATTAAGGCATAAAGGACACAGAAATTTTTAATTAGTACTGTAGGAATAATCTACAGTACATTTTATTAAAGCATGTAATATTCTTATGGAGATAAATGTTACCAGGGCATACATTAAAACATTTACTTGTATGTGACACTGGTAGAGACTAAATAATAAATATATTAATTTCAAGTAAAATAATCAGAAGTAAATTTAGTTAACTGATAATTCTGGAAAACAATAAAAGATCATTAAACCAAGAGCTCAAATGAATTTATAAGGTATGTTTTTTTTGTTGTTTTTTTTTTTGAGGGCAGTGTCACACTGGCCCTCACATGTGGGACCCGAACCGGGGCCGCTGGCTTCCCAAGCCAGCGCTTAACCACTGCACCACTTGGCTGGCCCTAAGGTATGTTTTTTAAATGTCGATTTTGTAGATGTTAATTTCATTTACTCAAAAAAATCAATCAAAGCAATAATGTATAGCAGAATGAGATGTAAATCCATTCATTTTCACTGACAATGTTTATTCTTCCCATGTTTCTGAATAACTCAAATTCTGGGTGCTCTTGTGGGCCACAAAAGGTATGTTATTACAAGGATTGTATAGTAATTTTCAAATTATATTGGCTGGCAGCCCACCACCTACTGTGTAATATTCTGGAAAAGATGGTGCTTAGCTTAAAAGGGTACATAATTCAAAGGCCTTTAAAAGCTTAGTCTTTAAGTAGACTTAGCACAGATCTAAGTAAACAGTCCTTAAGGAGAGCTTAACTACTCACGCCAACACCTAAAACCAAAGATATTCATCCTGTGCAGTGAAGAAACTCGAGTTAAGCATAAAGACATCCTTCTTCTTGGGATTTTTCCTGAGATTAGGTTCTGTAATGGATGCTCCAAAAGCCTTCTGACATCTGCATTTTATATCTATGAACCTAAACCTTATTAATAACTAAATCTCCCCTAATGTGTTTCAACATGGACTAGTCTTTCTCGTTCTAAATTCTGCTCTACTGGGAGACTGTTATAGAAAGGCCCACAACAAAGAATTCACTCATTGGACCCCTCACACCCATCTCCAAGATGAGAATGCATTGATTGGTGTGCTAGAGTCAGCTTATACCAGCTCCTGACAGTCAACTGTTAAAATTCTCAGCAATTTTGTGAGTGGGTTGTTAACTGCAACCCTTGTTAAAAATTCAATTATAAAATTTACATTTGAATAGATTATACTTACAACAGAGGTATTGAATCAAAAGTCATCACTTCCTAATTATTTTACTACATTTTTACCATGACTATATTACAGCATAATCTTGGAGTTATTTAGTTCTCTTATATTTCTATGGTGAAATCACTATATAATGATGTGCTTCTTCACATCTCTTCCCAACTCTGTGCAATGATGTCACATTGGTAATTTGAAATCAGTGATAGTAGGAGGATAGTGGGAGTATTTACATGGTAGAAACTGGCAAATTCTAAAACTTGAACTTTGGTGATTTTTTTTTTTTTTTGAGTCAGTTAAACATTCCCCATTCCCACCATCCCCATTACTAACTGAGTTTTCCATGAGCACCATCTGCCCGTTCTTAGGAATTTTGTTGCTGATGGTCTTCTGATTCAGGAAGGCCTAACTAATCACATCAGCATTGAGTGACTGTCCTTTCCCCCAGATCCTAACGGCATACCCCGTATAGTACCTCCTACTCTGAATTATAACTTATGTACTTCTAGATACTCCCAACCATCTTGAGAGCAGGGATTTACTGGACTTTTTCATCTTTTTTCCTCTGTGCTGAACACACTGCCTGTCAGAAAATGGACACACATTAAGTACAGGCATACTTCAAAGATACTGCGAGTTCAGTTCCAGACCATCACAATAAAGAGAGTATCACAATAAAGTGAGTCATAATCTTTATGCTGGTAGAAGGTCCTGCCTGTAGTTTGTAAAAAACCGCCATCTGTGAAGCACAATATAGGGAAGTATGCCTGTAGTTGGTGAACGTCACTGAATTAACATGAAAGGAATGAGACAAGATGTCATACACATCTTATTGAGCGAAGAGGCCACTAGCTCGCCTGCCTCTCTAACAGGGATCCTAATCAATCATATGAATGCACAAATCAATGTTGCCTGCCCCAACAAGGTATTGCCAAAAAGGAAGTGCTAATAATTTAGACTGGTATTGCCTATTTTAATAAGCTCAAAACAATATCATATTTGGCATGCTATCATTAAAGTTCAAGTCTACTGCCATAATGTGCAGAATAGATATATCACGTTTGTCATCACTCACATGAAAGACAATGCGTGATGTAGCTGTAATCCCAACAACAGATGGGGGTTGTCAGCGATAATAAGTCTCCTCCGCAAAGAAACCTCTCACTGCTCTCAAGGCACTGGCACCTGAAAGGGTAAATGCTGATATGACATCCTGCCCCTCCTTTCTCCCCTCCTGTTTACTCGACTATATTTGAAAGCAACATGAGACACCTTTCATAAAATTACATGCTTTTTCTAAAACGTGTTGGCAACTGGGGAAGTGTGTGGTATAATTATGAATGAGTGATGGGGGTGGGTAGGCTGCTTCTGTCTACTAGTATCCTGACTCAGAAAGGTGAGCAAACCGCTGAGAGACTAGCAAAGATCTTAACTAGATCTTTACATGAACAGCACGTATCTGGGAAATTCAAAGCACTGCCCATGAATTCCAGTATCTAAGAAAGGAATGAACAACAAACAGCCCTCAAAGCTATACCCAGGGCTCACCTTGGATCTGCATTCCTGATAAGAATGGGCCAGGGGAGGACAGGATCTACTGCGCAGAATCCCAGAGACTGCCTCAGTCAGGAGTCAGCGCACCTGGGCTCTTCTGGCAACATCTGCTAGAATATTTGCGGGTTTATGGGTTTCTCCAACTCCCTCATGCAAAAATATTGGAAGCCACGGTCTGGATCACACTGGTTAGAATTTATAGTTCCTTAAATTCTCCACATGAGAAATATCCAAACCTGTAAAGAATTTAAGAGTTTGAGCCCAAACTGATGACAACTGCCCGGAATCAAGGTCTAAAATGTTCCAGAGAAAAACAGTTTTGCAATTTCTTTCATGCATTTGAAATTAAGGAGGGGATGTAAGGAAGATTACAGGAAGTGGGAGAATGCAAGGCAGGAACTGGATTAGAAGATTATGTGCTTTCTTAAAGGTGGTTACCCCTTCAGGGGTATTACTTCCTGCATTTCAAAGGTGCATTAACTTAGATGCACAAGAACAATGGATAGGGCTGGCTTAAAACCTGCCCCTAAAGAAGTTATGCCTGGGGTGTGACTACCCACCATGACTGGTCCAGTTAGGAATCTATGATTCATTACAGCAACTCTTTTGTTGTCCACGAAGTATACTGTATCTTATACAGTATTTTCATTTCATACACAGGTCTGCCATACTCAATCTTTTTCTGTGTCAGTCAGTATCCTTTAGATATTTGTTGTGACAGGTTAAACAACGAGTGTGCTTTCCAGATAAAACTGGATCGTGATTCTGGGGCCCAGAACAGTCCAGGCATGTACCCCCTTTTTTCAATGGTTGAATATTTATGTCTCTATGTGCTACAGAAGTGTATTGATTCTCCTTTTTATCGACTAGGAACCAGAACAAATAGTGTTGAAGGGGATTTGAGCTTGCCACCCCAAAATATGCCATTTGGATATTGATTATCTTAGGCCAGATCATTTTAAGAAATAGCAGATCTGGGAGAAGCTCTAAAAACAAAGTAGAAGTTATCCTTTGCTTTTGTATTTAAAAAGAAGAAGAAGAAGAAGAAGAAGAAGAAGGAGGAGGAGGAGGAGGAGGAGGAGGAGGAGGAGGAGGAGGAGGAGGAGGAGATATTTACATTTTTAAAGGAAATCTCCATCTGTAAGGCTATTTCTCTCAGGGAACCAGACCTGCTCCACTATCTGAGAAGAAGGCAGGTATTTAAATCTGCATAACAATCTAACCCTTGTTTCCTGGGCTTTTTCTGGTAACCTCCCCTAAGTGACTCTGCACCCCCAACGTCATCTTTTGTCTATAGGTGGTATTCAAAGTGATGGCTTCTGTTGTTTTGGTGAGTTACTCCGTGTTCCTGGGTCTCACGTGTGTACTGGAGGTACACATGTCATTAAACTTTCTTTTTTTTCCCTAATATGTCTCATGTTAATTTGAATATGAATCCAGCCAGAAGAATCTGGAGGGGTAGAAGGTAATTTTTTTCCTCCCCGAGTGTACCATAAGGACAACACCTTAAGAAACTATTTAAATTGTGGATGACAAAAGGGTTTCCATGGAAAGTAACCTCATGGTGTGATCTGATCATCAGTTCCTACCTGGGCAGGTTATGTGAGTAGTCATGCCCCAGGCACACGACTTTACTATAATTTTATCCTTTGCCTTAAGGCAGCCCTGTCCACTGCTCTAGTGCATCTAGGTTAACACACTTTCCAAATGTCAGAAGTTATGCCCTTCAAAGGGGGTATTAACCCTCAAGAGAGCAATCATCTTAACTATCCTTTAATCCAGTCCCTCCCTGCTTTGCTTTCTCCAATCCTCTTTATAATCTCCTCCTTAATTCCAAATGCATAAAGGAAGCTGCAAAACTGTTATTCTCTGGAGCATTTGAAATCTTGCTCCCTGGCATACGTCATCAGTTTGGCTCAAATAAACTCATAAAAATTCTCTACAGGTTTGGCATTTCTTATGTCAACAAAATGGAGAGGAGCTTATGAAGACACCTGCTGCCACCTCAATCACAAAGACCTATCTGTATTAGCTAGAGCATCCAGTCAGGATACAAAATTGCACTGTTATGATAAATTGAATATTATAAGCATTTATTTTAGAGAAATTCAAACCTATAGTGCGAAAAGTTTCTCTGATAAGAAAGTTAACAGGAATGTTTAATGATATCTGGAGATGTTTTCAAAATGTTTTCATAAATACAACACATGGAAAAATGGAAGATGGATTCAATTACAGCTAGAAGAGATACAGTAAGAAGATGAAAGAGTGCAGAAAATCCAAAATGTGAATCGCACATGAAATCCCTGTTGAAATTTAGTGCGGCTAACCTCTGGATTGACTGGCAAAGAGCCACTCTGCGAGCGACCTAACAGTTGTCAAAAGCTTGGCCAGCCCCATGCCCCCACAGCACCAGACTCTAACAGCTTCGCCCTATTGACAGTGGCTTGGGATTTAATGGATTTGAAACAACCTGGGCTAAAGAAGATTAAATATCCATAGACACCTTCAAAAAGAAAACAAAAAAAAAATGTTATGTAGAATCCATAGGTAAATGATGTTCTAAATGCCAATGATGCATTTACTTTTGTAGCATGTGTCAAATGCAAACGGGACAGTGCACATATCCTTTTCTCATTCTCTAACCTTTGGGAAAACAACATTGTTTAGCAGTCCAGGAGGCCTCCTGTATTGGCTGCTGAATTATAAAGGTATCATTTCGAAATCTGAGCACTGCTCCTAGGCAGGAAATTAGTACCACTGGGATGGACACCTCTAGAAGTAATACAGATCTCTCTTAACTTTCTGGTTAATTCCCATTCTAAACTTACTCCCAAGTTAGAGTTTTCCTATTTTAGCTGAGATTAAATCTCTCCAGAGGGTAAGCAGGTTCATGGGTGCCCAAAATTTTGCACTTCCTCCAACTTGCCTAAGATTGAATGAATTTTATTAGTGTGCATTTTAATTCATTATTCCCCAAAACAAACATCCAGGATAGGTATTTGAATTATTCCATTTTACAGTTGTGGAAAGGGTTTGGATCATGTAGCGCGCGCGCACACACACACACACAAAATGTTGGAATCAGTATTCACACTCTTAGACAGAGTCTGTGATCTTAAAATTATGCTATATATTCTATAAGTGTCCTTTGCTTAAAGATAAAATGGGAACACAATGTTAGTGACTTAACTAAAACAAAATAGTTTTCTAAATTTCTACTTTCGAAGCTTGAGTCTAAGTAACTTGGCAATTTAAGTTTTCCTTAGAAAATATTTGCACATCTCCCAAATTAACTTTTCTCCTTCATTCACACACTGCAAGTCACATGGGCCTCCTTTCATACAGATATTTGAAATCTCTATTTCCTGGTAAGGCAAAGGGGTGTATTTAAATGACAGTACTGTTGCCTCCTTCACAGCGAATGACCAAAGAACCAGGGATAGGATTTACTCCGCTTCCAGGTGCAGGGCCAGTTCCGGGATGGTCATAGTCCATTCCCATGCCTGGCCAGTTCTCTCTGGTCCATGGCCTCCCTCTCTAGTAGCTGCCCACAGCTCTGTACAACATGTGCCACTGAAGCAGCAGGGAGAAGGCTGATGAGAGTCAGGGCAACAGAAGCAGTTGATAAGCATCCATAGGTCACAACAAATAGGAATCTGCAGCCAAACAACCAGGGGCTCTGCGTGTGAATGTCCATGTTGTGA
Source organism: Aselliscus stoliczkanus (assembly GCA_033961575.1). Lineage (NCBI taxonomy): Eukaryota > Metazoa > Chordata > Mammalia > Chiroptera > Hipposideridae > Aselliscus > Aselliscus stoliczkanus. The sequence continues at coordinate 127,288,444 of CM066733.1, forward strand.
ATGCATATTAACGCCCACTGTCCTCTATGCGGATGACCCCCAACCTTCCTGATCCTGTTTCCAGGGTGGAGAGTGACGGTGAGCCTCCAGAAAACACATAAGCTCTTGCCTCAGAACAACTTGTTTACACTTTGGATTACTCAGCTTTGGGGAAATTCCATTTGGTAGAATTTTACTCTTGTGGCATGTTTTTGCGTAATTCTTTTTAGGTAGGCTTTTAGCTTTTTGTGTAGAGAGCTACGGATATAGGAACACTATTGATGCACTGTATTCACCCAGGCAAGTTCTAAAGTGAACCAGCTAATTGCAAGAGACAGACTGGGCTTTGAGATTCACCAAGCCACAGGGGTATGGTCAGTTAAAATATAGCTCCAGTTCACCTGTCAATCAGTAGATGTGAAGCTATACAAAGGTTACAACTCCCTTCATAGTCATAAAGTCAAATGTGCTCTCAAAGCAAAGGGACAATACCTGGCTTACTTGCCAGCATATCCAGCACCTGACACAGCAATGACACATAGTAGATGCCCAAAGATGAGTGGGGTGGATGAATTAATAAAGAGATACAAACTTTATCAGGAACCACTCTAACAGCAAGAGCATTTTGTAGTCTTTTCATGAAAGCATTCAAAAAGGAAAAACTATACACATAACTTGCCAGATATGATCATAGTCCTTAAACATGTGTTTAAAATTTTTCAGTAAAAGTATTTTTAATCACATAATCTTTATTAGCAAAGCTGGTTAAACTACAAAACCTATTTTGTAGCATTACAAAGTAAAATTTATATCTAGGAAATATATGTGAAAATGAATTTGGGGGGCTATGATTCATGATACATAACAAAATTACTCAATACTCACAAGAACCTCACTGGCTCATCTTTTTCACATTACTTTCCCCCAAAACTCAGATACATGTCAACAACTTAGATATACAAAGCATCTATTGTTTTTATTTCCATTCTTTAGCATATGCTTTGAGCTTTCAACACTAATTTCTTTATTATCAAAATTTATATTCCCAAACAAAAAAACAATTTACACTTTTATAGTAGTTTATAATTATGTTTTCAAATTATTTTCACATATTACTCGTTTCACCTTTAAAAGTTCCCTACTGTGTAACTAGGAAATATATTAAAGTCACTTTCATTATAATATTCTCATTGTAGTGATAAGGAAATTAAGGACCAAGCAGAAAGGAATTATCTCCAAATCTCAGAGCTGGAAGTGAGAAAACTATGTCATAAGCCCAATGCTGTGTGCACCCAACATGGTTTTGTACATAGATCTCCAAAGAAGCCCTTTGCTCTCTCTGATGCAGGTTGCTGCCAACCCCTTTACTGCATATATTTCCTAAGTATTTAAGTGTGAGATTAGATAAAGAAGCAATAATGTGTCAACATTAGATAGCACTCTGTTTCAACCTGCCAGGATGTTAGACAAATTATTACAAACTTCATCTTTCAGGAGTCCCAGTTATCACACCTGACAAGGATATGACAACAGGTTAAAAAAAAAAAAAAGTCATAGAAAAAGTAGGCAATACACAGTGAAGAAAACAATCAATTCATTAATTTCTTTAAGATAATACACATACTGATTACCTCCAGGGCCATTGTCTTGTCCCGATGTGCCAGGCGAGCAGCGCTGGCTGGAGAAGGGACATTACCAAGTGCCTGGAAATGATACACTGATCTAAACTGGCACAGCTACATTTGGGTCCCTGGTCCTCAGTCACACCCAGCTTTCAGCCACTAGCACAGACCGGTATCTAACACAAGCAGATAAATCTCTCATTGTGAGAAGGGAGGCTGGGCCAACAGCTGCTGTTTCTCTACATTTTATTCATTATTCAGTACCTTCTTACAGCTACTCTTTTGAATATCCCATGCTGTTCACATGTGCATTATAAAGTTAGGCAGCAGAGGTGAGAAGATCCAAATTACAAGCAAGTTCACCTTCGCTTCTTGAGTTTTTCAAAATTAGGTTTTATTTCTGTGTCAATTAGCATCATTTATCACAGCGTTGGCTTCTAGTAAAAATAAATAAATGCACACATTCAAACACTTATGGTGTACACATGTATAAATAAATCCTTCAGGATACCTAAATAAGTCAGGTTTGCTTTTGGAAACATTGTTTCAGAACTTCAGAACACAAACTATAAATAATAAGTATCTATACAAATTACCATTAAGCAAAACAATGTATATGTTGTAACAACAGTGACCTATAAATCAAAGTCTTGAGTTTGATCTCAAATTCTTCCAAGCTGTATGACTTTGGGCAAATTATATCAAATGAAAAGATATCAGTTTATAAGGTCCTTCTTCTCACTCAAAAGTTCTGTCGGTTTTTAATGTTGGCCTTATTCAATACTGAGGCAAAAAATTTAAAAACAATAAAAGCAATAATGGAATTTTTTTTTTAATTATGCTTTAAAGCAGGGATTAAAATGGGAAAAAAAAAACACACAAAAAAAACACCTTCCTGAATTATGAACAGCTGATCTGCAATGCACACAAACCTGCCCTGTGCAATTTGCCTTTCCTCTTCCTCCTCCACCCACTTCCCCTTAGAGACTAAGGCACCATGTCTTCCTGATGCCACAACCTAGTGGTCCAGAGCAGGGATTCATGTGATCCAACTGTCTTTTCCCCACCACCTCTTTTCTTCCTCTCAGAAGGATTATAAATACACACACAGGTAGCAACCCCCTCCCCACCACTACTGCTTTGTTTGCTTTTACTGTACACACCTTATTTAACTCCAACTAGTACAGCCAGACTGTAGTTTGGATGCCTTTCTGGAACCCAATCCCCTACCTGTTGACAACTGATGATTTGATCCACAATACCTCCCATCCCCCCACCCCCATCAGTCCATATGACCTGGTTGGAACCTAGGGCTGAATCCAGAATCCTAGTAAACTAAGCCTAATTTGCACACTCACTTCCCCTCAGTCAGAGCCTTTTGATTCAGGGGCTGGTCACATGATTCACTGGATCCAATCAGAGTGGACTGCAGGGCCTTGTCAGGTGCAATCAGCACCTAAATTCACATTTTCCTAATGGACTAAAACCTGGGATCTTGTGACAAGGGAGCTGCTGAAGCTACTTCATCTCTACACATGGGGTCTAAGAACAAAGCTCCTGGAGCACCCCAGAGCTTGCTAGGTTGAGCAGGCACAGACACATATCATAGGAATTGTGTGAACCCCTAAGTCAAGCTCCACCTGAACTGTCATTGGAAGAGAGAATAAATTCATTTTTTGTTGCAACCAGTCTCCGTTGTATTTTCTGCCAATATGCAACCCCCCAAAATGTCTAAAAATTGCTACACATGTGTATTACTCAATAATGAATCTTGGCTCTACCCGTTTCTCACACACTGCTACCCTAAGACAAGGTATTACTTAACCTCTTTTGGCCTCAGCTTCAAAATGAAGGGGATTTCAATCTTAAAGATTATTGTGAGAACTTAAAATTATGTCAAACATTGATCATAAGGCCTGGCGGGTCATAGGCACTTAGTAAATGGCACTTCCTATTGTTGTTTTTGCAACTGCTTTAGAAATATCTCTCCTCTCCAATGTGTAACAGAATAAATGAGACTAATTATCGCTAACAGTGATAAAAGTAGAACTAGTATGAAAGGCAAGCCCTAGGATTTTAAATAAAATTAGAAAATGAAGAGTCAAAGCCTTCAGACTTTAAGACTCTTGAAGATGTATAAAGGACCTTTCAGCATTGCTCTCCATTAATGAGACCTCTTCCCTTAAACACCCATGTCTATATTAGGCAAACGTGGAAATCATCCCTGATTTGTAGTTTACCTATCAATCCAGAACTATCGATTTTGTATTTCAAACAATACAGGTTAAGCAGACTTTCAATTACAGTATCAAATATGTAAAGAATTATGCTCAGTATTATTACCCCGAACTCCAGCTCCCAATATCACAATATACCCAACTCTTGTGAGTTAATATTAATTTATGCTCCTTGTTTTTTATTAGTCTCTGCCATAAGCATGTCATTATACCAGTATTTTCTGAATCACTAGTGAATGGCAAAAACAAATATAGCAGCCATGATTTAATCAGAGACTTCACTGTTGAAACAGCCAGCAAAAGTCGACACATTTAGAATAGTAAATGGATAACAAAACACACTTACAGGCTCATTAATAAGGAGGCAATTAGGTCTTCTGGGAAAATTCATTTTCTAAAAGAATGCTAAAGCACGCTATAAAATGCAAGTAAAATTGTGTTTTGACATTAATAGTATGCACTGTCTATTACATCATAATTTTTCTCTTGAGAAAACTGACAAGAGTCGCAGTTCTTACATATGAGCATAAAAGATTATAAAAAGAATACCAGTGATATTGAATATATTCTAGCTTAACTCCCATTCATGATATTTGACTGTCCTATAAATGAGTTCCTTATTACAAAGATCCTTAAATTACCCTTAGAAGAAAAGGAGAAATATAAAATAAGAAACTGCTACTACTAGTCATGTCAGAGGAAATACTATTTCCTGTACCAACATATCAATATGCTAAGTAAAAATGGCTGGCATGTGTCTTGTGTAGTCCCTCAGGTAATAGATTTACCTTTAAATATTCTTATACAACGCTATCCATAACCCAAACTATTTAGCCTCATTTTTATTATGAAAATATTTCTTTCAAAATTGTGAGTATTCTTTAAAAAAAAAAAAAAAAGACCTGTATGGTATTGTTTTGATGTGTCTGGGGTGTTAAATTATAATTAAGCAAATACTGATCAGAAATAGAATTCCAAGGAAATTTGTTTCATGTTGTAATTAATCCTTTCACAATACTCTTAGAATCCTACAGTAAAGTGCACGTGGCAATTATTTTCAGCTGAGTTTTTTGCTTGTTTGTTTGTTTTCATTTTTGGTCCTACCGCAATGTTCCTCAAAATTAAATGTTCAAGCACATCACCTGGAGATTTTTATTAAAAGGCATATTATGAGTCAGTACATCTGGGGTGGGCTCTGATAGAAATCACAAGATCATCACAAGTTTCCAAGTGCCAGTGATGCTGCTTACCCATGGGCAACAATTCAAGTCGCAAAATTCTAGAGCACCTTGCCTTTGAGAGATCCAAGGATCAGGAAGTAATCAGCCATCAACCCCTAGATGGGCAGTGTGGATGCTAGAAAGGCTTCCTCTCTGCTCTTAAACTTGCTGACTGTCCTAAGGCGAATCACATCTCATATCCAGGATCTGTGACCAGTATGCCACATTCACAGCTGCTAAGTACTAACCCCACTGCCCAACAAGGATTAGGGGTATTTCTGTAGCTGGTCAGCTGTTGCCCTGGATGGAGTTGGAAGAATGAGCCTACAATCAGCCAGTTAAAGGCCAGGCTTCATTGGGGAGGGTTTATATAAATAGACACATATCTGGAGGACGATGTATTATGTTCTCATTAGTATACTACAATATATTGTATACTATATAATTAATTTATTTTCATTTCAGTTTCTTCACCTATGAAATAGAGAAAATAATTCTCTATTTTCAATATTCTTTTAAAGAATATAAGTTATAAGAGTTACAGGACATCTCTAGATGTCCTTAGCTTCCCTGCAACCTGAACCTTTTTGGGCAATGAAGTTTTATCATTGTTAAAGCATGCGTGTGCGCTTGTCTATATTTACATCTTTCAGCTTCCCCAACAAAATTAATGCAAACAATAAAGTCAACTATTTTCTTTGGCTTTATTCCTGAGTTCCTCTTATTAAAATAATTTCTAAAGTAATATCTGTAGGAGGATTCAGCTAGAACTGCCCTGTTCATCATTTTTATTAACAGAGCTCTACAATCTTATAAAGCGGAAACATGGATTATTTCATTAAGGACTACTTAATTTGCTCCTAAACAATTGTAAGTGACAAAATAAGCCACTTGTAATTTTTATGGATTATCAACTCACAGGGGAGAATGCCAAAAAAATGCAGCCAGAGTTAAGTGGGGAAATGGCAACAGTCCACAAGAGGATCAATGCAATCCTTCCATCGCAGGCCCGAGGCTCGCCCGGAGCCTCAACCATCTGACAAGCCTCACAAAACTAAGTGTTTTTTAATTATGGAATTTCAGTCTTATTACTAGAATATTAACTGCAAATCAAAAGAATTCCCACAAGAATACTACAGGAAGGTAAACATATCTCTCACCACAGAATCTCCATGGAACTCATAAAACCCGTTATGTGGAACTATGTTTCTTTAAGAACATATTCCATAAAACATATTTCCACTAAGATGGAGTTTGAGGTTTGTAAACTACCCCTAGAGCTCTCATTGACATCAAACATTCGAACATAATTGTCTAATAGTTTTCCAAAGCATAGGTGTGTATAGCTTATCTCACAAAACATCAGGCAATATAGTACTCAAAATTTTTATCCCCATTTACAAAAAAGAACTTAGAATTTCTCTTCCATTGGGAGATATATTCGTATAAGCACAAATAAATATTCTGTGACATTAAAAGATTATTTCATGGATTTGGAATTTTCTAGAGTTAATTGAGATAAAAATTAGCCTGATTGAAGCATGTATTTATTTTGTCATCAAATACCAGTTTAAGATATGATGACTTGAGAAAATACTATTATTCAGTGACTATGACAAACAGCATGAGTTTTGATGAAAAAAAGAAAAGCAAGTCAGGTTCAAAAGCAATTATAACCTTTTTAGGCAAAGAGAAACATCATTTGATAAAGGAACACAAACCAGATACATATGATCAAAGAGGCAAGTCTGAGAGGAATACACAGAGAGAAATTTTTAGAAATGAATGTGTTTGGACAAAGGCAAAGGATGATTCTAATAAACAAGTCAAAAATAGGGGCTTTTTTTTCCTCTTTAGAAAATTAAAGATCAAACACACACACTCACACACAGGCACACACACAGTCCCAAGTGTTCTTTGTTTTTTCTTGAAGAACAATCTGTAAACTCTCTTGATGTTTCCTGCTCTCAATCTTCCAGAATTCCTCTTCCTGCCCAGCATGAAGAGCAAGTAGGGGAAATGGGAACAGCACAGGACAGATGAAGACAGCATTTCCCATGCCTCTGAAAAGCAGGGCCATATTCAAACAGCCATGATTTATACTGTTTTTAATACTACACCTTAAGCAGACGTAGAAGAGTGCACTTCAAAGTATCAGAAGGCACCCACACTGTCTGTCTACCAGGACCATATTACGTGAATTACATTTTTTGAAAGGCCATAAAAACATGCAGTAAACTATCATTGCTAGAACTAGGAGGATGGATGGGAGGGTTGGTGTTTGCTCTGGGTAGTGATTGAGTCATTATGTCCAGGTTTTCAGAACATGTCCAGCACTAAGAGATATTTGGTGAAAACAAAAAGGCTGTGATTTTGTGTATGTGCGTGTGGGGCTTTGTTGCTGCTAGGCAGGAATTGGAAGGAGTGTGGGAGAGGGGAGGAGTGGCAGAGGGCTTGATTTATTTGTCAAATTCACATTTATGAATACAAAGAGAAGAGCTGTCAGCAGCACACTTGCCAAAGCCCATGCACAGCCAGACCTGCCTCTTCCCATCTGGGCCAGCCAGACACAAAACGATATCTTGCAATCTAGGAAAATTAACAGAGTCAAATATAAGGGCACCAGCGAGAGAAAAAACCAGTCCTGGGAATATCCAGTTACATATCATTACTCGTGATTAGAATTTGGAGTTTTAATGAATTGAGGGACCAAGGGATTCTGACCAATCCAAACCAGAAAACTAAAAGGCAAACCTTAAAACAAGCTGTCTCTGACATAAAGCCCTAGTAGGTCATAAGTATAAGAGGAATCTATAAGTTGGCATACAGACACATCAAGGCATCAGACACTGGGAAAGTGGCACTGCTTAGATGAGCGACAAGGTCCTAGGGAATCAAGTGAGTGCATGCTGAGTGTGACACGCCAGGGTCTATATTGGAGGTAGGATCCTGAGATGCATTTCAAGGCTCACATCATACTAGAGACAATAGTCCCTCTCTAGGTCATTGATAAGACTGCATCTAAAAAGCTGCACAGTTTTCTCCACTCTGAAATGAAAAAGTTGCATTACCAACAGCTGAACAAACAGCTAAAGAAATTAACTTAAAATATATTTCTCCTAAAATTAAAATACTATACAAGGAATATTAATAGTGCACAGATTTATTAGTTCAAGTAAAGATTTTCACAAGGTAAGTAAAAAAAAAAAATAAAGATAATCTCTCACTGTGCTGATAAAATTATGGTCTAGCCAACAAAGGATATTTATGTTTCATAATGATTAAAATAAACAACTGGCCAGGTGACACATGCAATCCTGAATAGCCTGTGCTCACTAGGAGAGAGTGCAGGGGGGCAAATAAAGGCTGAAGTCAAGGAACTTAGCTACTTTTATCTATGGTGATTACACCCCAGACATTTTTGCATAATGCTTTACAAATCACAGTGCCAGTTCATACATTATTGTATAGGATCTTCATCAGAACCATATGGAAAGGTCAGGGTGGGTATTATTATCCCCATTTCACAGATGAGAAAGTTGAGTTTTCAAGTTACCTCATCTGTGACTAATTTTGTCAGTCATCTGAGTCCTGATACAGAAAAAGTCCTTACATTATGATATCAAGAGATAACAGCTACACAACCCAGTGAATAAACTTTGATGCCGATATGTACTTCTACGCCTCTGTTTCCCCAGATATAACATGACACTGATGTAATTTTAAGTGAGAGATTAAACAAAGAATATAAATATAAGTTGATATTTACAGGAAGTCTGGTTTGAAAGATGCTCTCCACAAAGCATTTTTACACTTCAACTCCAAAAGCTTAGGCAAAAGTGACAATGATGAAAATATTCTTAAATTTGTGGTTTAAACAAAGCCGACTAGATGAGTACATATATCAAAGATTCAACAACTGTCAGTCTTCAAAATCTTTAAGTTTACTATATTAGGAACCACATGATAACATATAAAAGTGGTAAATTGGCCTAAATGGGTGTGATTTCAAAAACATATTTAACAGGTTATTTTAAAATTGTGAACACATATTTGTTTCAGACTTTAAAGTGCTTTTATTTACATTTTTCAAGAGTTCATCATTTAAAGTAGAATGTGTGTGGGGGAGGGGAATGGAACAAGAAATACACCTTCAATCCCTGATATGCAACAAATCTGACTGCCAAAAAATCTGATGACAGTAGAATACCAAATGACTTAGGATAGCCAGGAAACAGAAATTTTTACAAAACAAACTTGTAATTTATGGAGAAAGGCAGATCCACAGTCTGACTTTAAACTATGGGAATAAACAGCCTTCATTTCTGGCTTACATATGTAAATACTGAATGGCAAAATTTTGAGATACAATCTTGAGGGAAATGCATATCAAGATTGCACCTTCTTTTACTTAAATATAACGTAAAGTCAAATGTTTTGCTTTGACACTGAAGAAAAGCCAGGCATATTCAGTTAAATTACTCAGAGCTGGATGTCTAAGAACACAGTTGTTCATTAGAGATATCTGAACTCCAGGGATCAGAAAAGCTCATCTAAACATGCTTCTAGAGAAAATTTATTATTTACTTGCTCATTAAAGGGTAAATAACATTTGAAAAGAGAAAAACAGAAGTTCCTCTACTGCTGATGATACATCCATCAGCTGTTGAGACCTTAATAGTTGCAACTCTTGAATACATGTAAGTTTAATCATGCAACTGGTAGAATTCAAACTTTCAATTAACAAACTACATGCCTTTTCAAGCGTAGGCTCTCTGTGCAGTGATACACGCTGCAGAAATCAATACCCACTCCAACTTGCCTGCATATAATGACTTACATCAAGCACGGTTGCAATGCTAATGGGCGTTGTATGTCAGAGATGCATGCAGTAATGCTTACTCCAGAAAAGAATTAAATTGAGCCATCGTATCATTCATTGCATGAAGCTGTTTTCCTTTGCATACATCACTGATATGCACAGCTTCTCCTCTACACGCTGCGTTTCATAATCTGCCTGCGTGCACAACACAAGCTGCCACCTGAATCTGTTGTCTAACTCCTTGTGTAGAGTTCTAAAGTGGGGGAGGGGACAGGAGGACAATAAACATTACTCCAGATCACAACCATTTTACTTTATTTCCTGGAAACCCGGCAGCCAAAACCAGGAGAGAAACCGACATGTGCAAAGTAAGTTCCTTCTCCGTGTCCTGCGACCTCAGCCAGGAGCGCAGCTGTCACTTCCCCCGTCTTCTCCAGCACCCCTTGGCCACCTCTGTGTCTCCATCTGCACTGAAGACCAAGGCGCTCGCCAGCCAACCTGAGCTGGGTGAATTGGCTAGAAAAGTTATCAGGATCGGCGGGAGGCAGACAAACACCCGGGAGCCTGCTTCCCAGCGTCCACCTGGTGAAACTTCAGAGCCCCCAGAGGAGAGAACGAAAGAAGCAACCAACAAGAAGGAGAACAAAACTGGAAGGGAACACAGGACGGAACCGGGAGACGGGGTTTCACGGACTTCTCTAAGTGGCTTCACCTAGAACCCAAACGGTTAACACAGGAGACCGCACCGCATCCCTTCGTTTGGGTTCTCCTGGGGGCCAGGGGACAGCAGTCCTTTGCAGCCCCCATCACCCCGGCCAGCTCCGGGAGTAGCTGGGCCAGCTTCGTGGTGGCTCAGCCCGAAGAAAAGGGCTACCACACCGGTGGTGAGGCTTCCCGCACCCGGCTCCCAGCCCTCGCTGCCCAGGACCGCTTGGTGTGGATCCTTAGAATCATATTTCAAAACATGAAACGCAGGGAACCTGCTCCACACGCAGTGCCTAGCCTAACCCTCGGGGCAAAGCCAGGAGCAGCCTGAGGGAGGAGAAAGGGACTGGGGCAGGAACGGGGAAGTAGTTAGACAATAGTCAAGGGAGGTTATTCCCGGGACAAAAAGCACCTGGCAAAGCGCGCCGAGGTCAGTTCCTCGGAGTCTCCACGTTTCTGACAATGGCTTCCCGGGGAAATTTTTTTGAACACTCTCGTGGCAGAGAGAAACAAGCCTGCACCCCGAGCAGCAGAGCAGCCTTCCCCGGAGTCGTAACTACTTTTTCTTTCTCTCTTCCCCAGCGCCGTGCTGCCTGCGCTGGACACCGAGGCCACCAGTTTCCAAAGAAAAGCCATGTCTCACTCCCGCACAGCTCGGCCAGCCTGCGCCCGGAACGAGCCTCCGAAAGGAACAATGGGTCGCTAGGACAAAAGTTACCTGCGCCAAGGGACGCCCAGCCAGGGGCCCCCGCGTCCCACCTGGCCCTCACTCGGGGGACATCGCTCCCTGTGTCCCCTCCCCGGGTTGCGAAAGCGTCCCCAAACCCTGGTCCCCGTTCCTGGCGAGGAGCCCCTCCACCCCGTCGCGAGCCCGGGGCCGGGGGGCAGTCATCGGGGCCACTCACCTGCGGAGAACTGGCCTTGGGCCGACCCCAGGAGAGGCCATGGGGAGAGGAGCAGGAGTGCCACAAAAGCAGGCAGCGCCGCTGCCGCTGTATCCATGTCGACTTTGGGAGAAGTTTCAAGCAGCTTTGCAAAGAGCTGCCGGCGGGGGGGATCGCAGTGAAATCCACCACTGAGATGAAGGCGGGAGCTCGCGGGACCAGAGCGGGGAGTCCACGGCCGCCCACCGGCACTTTTTCCTTCTTAGTGGTGGCCAAACTCCGTCTGGGGCGCCCGCGTCGCCGGCCGGCCACGGCGGCAGCTCTCCATGGCTCGTCAGAGACTGCTCCTGTGAGTCAAGAGTTACTTTGCTCGGGGAGGGACGGGGGCGGAGCCGGGGGTGACGTCGCCCCGCGGGCTCCGGAGCTTCTCAGGAATGCGGGCTCGGGCGCGTCGCCGCCGCCGCCTCCTGCCGGAGAGACGCGCACCAGGCCCGGCCGCGCGCCCCGCGCCTCTCGCCGCCGCCTTTGTTCGCGGCCCGGGCCGCGCTGCTGCCACCGCTGGAGGGGAGCGCGGGCGGCGGGAAACGAAACGCGGCCAGGTTCACGCTCCTGTTCCAGAAATCGGAATTGGAGAAGCGAGAGTTGGGCAAGGCGTGTGGCTGGGATCCTAGGGGACAAGCGCAGAGAATCCCCGGGCCCGGAGAACGGGGATCCTGGAGTTCTGTCCCCCGGGTGGAGGTCCCACCGGCGTGGTTGCCGGTAGGAAGACGGGGGACCATAGAAGCACCCTGAGGACTCACGCACCTGCGTTGATAACTCAGGGTTCCTTAGTCATGTTACTAAGGAATGAGAACCCCTCCCCCATGGAAAACTTATTGTTCCTAAGGCATATCAAAATAAAACTTGAACCAAAATAAACGTCCGGTAACTTTCCAGTGTAAACAGCTGCCGTGTCTCCTTTATGGTTTATGTATCATTTGCCGAATATTTGGTGTACTCTCTACTTCACGGACTTTTTGCCTGTTGTTCGGAAACCTCCCAGCCTCTTTCTACTTCCCGCAGGAAGAACCTGAGAATTGCATCAGGGCTTATTACCCTTTCTTTTCACATAAGCCTCTTGGAACAGAAAGGGCTTCCGTTTTGTTTTTAGTATCTAATAGCTATTTAAGACATAAGTCTTTAAGAAAAGGACTTTACACCGATATGAAAACAGCAACACATTATTTCATCCGATGGAAAATAATACTATACGCCTATTAACGCCAGTGAACTAGTTTACAGTTTGCTACTTCTCCAGCAGCTTGAAGTGCTTTCATCATATGCTGCATTTAACTTGCTTCTTTTGAAAAGTGCATACTTTATTCACTGTAAAATATCAAATAAAATAGATGTTGTCACACTTGAATAAACAGAATTTGTATTCAGAATGTTGGTGTCATATACAATTCCTAAACAATAGAATCTATTGATTGACATCTGTCAGTTACTCAGACTTCTTATCTTTAGCCTTTGTAAATCGACACAATGTGAAACTCAATTTAATACAATGCATATTTTGCCAAGACCATAATTTACCAATATTCTTTATTCAAATTAAATATATGCTACTAATAACTAGGCTTATGGTAGAATTGGAATATATATTTCTCATTTCTTTGAAGGACATTCATAAATCCTGGTTAACAACAACAACAAAAAAAAAACAAAACCTGAAGGACATATTTTCCTATTGAAGTACTTAGCAGAACTTCATAAAATTTAGCAATATGCCTCAGGAAAAACAAACAAAAACCCACCATCCATATACTAATTAACCTGTTCTATTCTTCAAAGAAAGAAGATGGAAGTTCATGACTTGGTAGACTGGTTTGTTTAAACACACAAAAACCTAATTTAAAAATTGACATACAGGGCAAAGTGCGCACAGTTCTTACCTTGCCCATTCCTTGGGTCAACTGATAGCTGATTCATTTCACTTTCTCTCTCCTAGAAGTAATAACAGTAACAGGGAATGTTTACAGAGTGCTTACAATGTGTTAGGCGTTAACTTAAGATACACAATGTTTCACTAAAACATTAAGATGTACAATGTCTCCTTGAGTTCAGACAACAACCCCATTCCATTCTTACAATTATTACTCTCTTATGACAAATGAGGAAACAAGGTTACAGATTAGTAATTTGCCCTACAACACATATATGAGCCAGAGGGAGGGAGAGAGGAGAAACAAAGAGGGGCAAGATATTTCTCTAACACAATCAGCAAATTAGCAGGGATGTCTTATAACTAAAAGTTGAAGAAATACAATAAAACTTTTGGACAAGTAAATCAGTCCTGTTGTCCTTAGTTGTCACTAATTCTGGCCACAATAATGAATGCTGGCAAGAGTGGATTCAGATCATTTGAATATATAGTATGTGTATCTTCCACATATTATCTGGCAAATATTAGGAACTTGCTAGGTTTTTGTTTCTTTGAAAGAACAAATGGAGGTATCAATCAATCAATAGAAATATAAATTTGATATAACAGAGAAAAATATCAGCATGCATTTATTTTTTAAAAATCATTAAAATGTTCTTATTCTTTAATCTACTAACTTATCTAAGGAAATAATCCAAAACGTGGAAAGTGTTATATACACAAATATATTTATCATTTACAAAAGAGGAAAGTGGAAATAATATAAATGTCCAACAATAGGGACTCATGAGCATTACTTGGATAGAATACCTCACAGCCACTAGAAATAAAGGTTGTTAGAAAAGAGTACATTGCAATGTGGGAAAATGCTCATGAAAAAATATGGGGTAAAAATAATCAGAAGACAGTAGTTTCCCTTTGGAAAGATGGAAAAATGCTGGAGATGGATGATGGTGATGGTTGCATAAGGTGTGAATGTACTGAATGCCACTGAACTATATACTTAAAAATGGTTAAAATGATAATCTTTAGGGCTGGCCACGTGGCGCGTTGGTTAAGAGCTGGCTTGGGACACCAGCGGCCCCGGTTCGGATCCCACATATGAGGACCAGTGACACTGCCCTCTGCAGTTAAGATAGTGAACAACAGCTCCACCTGGAGCTGGGCTGCTGTGAGTCCCCAGGATGGCATAGCTGCAGCCTCTGCTGTGGTGGGCTGCCATAGGCTACAGTGAGTGGCCGGCAGCCGCTGTGAGTTGCCAAGAGCTGCTGTGAGTAGTCGTCCAGAGGCCAGCGACCAATCTTCCTTACCTGAGAAAAACACAATGATGATACTAACATGGGCCAGTAAAAGGATTTCCTTAACAACTAGACTGAAGAACAAAAGAACAGAAACTTGTCTGTTCCCTTTCCCTGATTCCCCAACACTGTTCCCCTCCCCCAACTCCCCAATAAACTCTTAAAAAAAATGAAAAAACTGATAATCTTTATGTTATACATATTTTAGTAGAAAAAAATCATAAGTCAAAAGTCAACATGTAACCATAATGAGATTCTCACACCTGTGAGAATGGTCATCAAAACAAATAAAAAATACTAGTGATGACAAATGCTGGTGAGGATGTGGAGAAAAGTGAACACTTGTGCACTGTTGGTTGCATTGCAAGCTGGTACAGCCACTAAGGGAAACAGTATGGAGGTGCCTCAAAAAATTAAAAATAGAACTACCATATGATCCAGCAATCCCACTTCTGGAAATATATCCAAAGGAAATGAAAACAGTAACTAAAAATAAAAATATTTTCATCCTCATATTCATAGCAACATTATTTACAATAGCTAAGACATAGAAACAACTTAAGTGTCCATTGATGAATTCCATATATACAATGGAATATTATTCAACCATTCAAAAAGGAAATCCTACTATTTGTGGCAACATGGATGGACCTTGAAGGCAGTATGCTAAGCAAAATAAATCAGAGAAAGACAAATGCTGTATGATCTTACTTATATGTGGAATGAAAAAAGAAAAAACAAACAAAACAAAAAAAACCAAAACCACTAAACTCATAGTAAGAGAGATCAGGCTTGTGGTTACCAGATGTGGAGAGTGGGTGGAGGGGGAATAGGAGGAAGGTGGTCAAAAGTATAACTTGCAGTTTTAAAATAAACAAGTATTAGTTAGGGATGTAATGTAGAACATGATGTCTGGAGTTAACACTGCTGAATGATATACAGTATATGAAAGTTGTTAATAGAGTGAATTCTAACAAATTACATCACAAGGAAAAACAGTTTTTTTTTTCCATGTTCTCTTTATTATATCTATAATAAATGATAAATGCTAACTAAGCTTATTGTGGTAATCATTTCACAACATATGCAAATCAGGCCATTATAATCTATGCCTTAAACTTATATAGTGATGTATGTTAATTATATCTCAGTAAAACGTGGGGTGGGGGTGCAGAAGAATGGCTATTAGGAAAAAGCCAAGAGATAAATGCTGGGGAGGATGTGGAGAAAAGAACCCTTGTGCACTGTTAGTGAGAATATATATTGATACAACCACCATGGAAAACAGCATGGAGAGTTCCTCAAAAAATTAAAAATACAACAACCATATGATCCAGGAAATCCACTTCTGGGAATACATCCAAAGGAAACAAAAATACTGTGTCAAAGAAATATCTGCACCCCTGTATTTACAGCAGCATTATCTGCAATAGCCAAGACACGGAAATGACCTAAGTGTCCATCGATGAATGAATGGATAATGAAAATGTGATACACACATACACACACACACACACACATACACATACACACACACACAAAACAAACAAACAAACAAACAAACAATAAAATACTATTTAGCTATGAAAAAGAAGGAAACCCTGCCATTTGCAACAAGATGGATGAAACTTGAGGATATTATGCTAAGTGAAATAAGTCAAACAGAGAAAGATAAATCCTGTATGATCTCAGAAGAGGAATCTAAAACACAAAAAAACAAAACTCATTGAAAAAGAGATCAGATTTTTGGTTACCAGAGGTGGGGAAACAAACTGAATGAAGGTACAAACTTCCAGTATTAACATAAATTGGGAATGTAATGTACAACATGATGCTATAGTTAACAGTATACTCAGAAGTTGTTAGGGTAAATTCTAAGAGTCATTATCACGAGGGAAAATTTTTTTTTTTTTCGCATCTGTACGAGGTGATGAACATTAACAAAACTTACTGTGGTAATCATTTCATAATATATGCAAATCAAACCACTATGCTGTATACCTTAAACGTATACAGTGCTGTATGTCAATTATATCTCAATAAAACTTAAAAAAAAAGTCAACATGTACTATGATTACAGCTAAGGGAAAAAAAAGACTGAAAAAATCATAAACTATAATATTGGTATAATTGGTAATGTACAATAATTAGATGTAGAATAATAAAATTTTATAACTGTCTTTCTCTATTTTCCCACTGTATTTTTTGTTTTTGTTTTTGTTTTTAGATGAGCCATCCTGCCACCTGTTGGCAGCTCAGCGGCAACTCAGCTTAGGCTGGGCATCGAACTGCTGTTGTTCAGAGCTCAGCTCACACTCTTTTTTTTTTTTTTTAAAGATTTTATTGGAGAATTGGGGGAGGGGAACAGCGTTGGGGAACACACAAGTTGCTGTCCTTTTGTTCTTCAGTCTAGTTGTGGAGGACGTTGCTTCACTGGCCCATGTTGGTATCATCATCATTGCGCTCTTCTTGGGTGAGACAGATTGGTCGCCAGCCTCTGGATGGCCGCTCACGGCAGTTGCCAGCCGCTCATGCTGGCTGCTGGCTGCCGGCCACTCACTGTAGGCTATGGCAGCCCACTGCAGCAGGGGCTGCAGCTATGCCGTCCCGGGGACTCACAGCAGCCCAGCTCCAGGTAGAGCTGCTGTTCACCATCTTAGCTGTAGAGGGCAGTGTCACTGGTCCTCATATATGATATCCGAACCGGGGCCACTGGCATCCCAAGCCAGCTCTTAACCATCGTGCCACTCGTCTGGCCCCTATAGTATATATTTTTTAAAGAGGACATATTTGTTTCTGATCACAGATTTACCACATGGTAACTCCACTCATGAATTTAGATCTGCATTTGACAAAATAGTTTCTAGAGAATCCCTGCTGTATCAAAATTTAGTAAGTGTATTTGGAAAATAGGGTCTCTAGATCAAATAAGCCTGGAGAGATCTGGATTGAATAAAGTTTAACAGATTCCTTAACTACAGCTGCCTTTCTTACTATAGGACTTTTCCATGGTATTGTATACTGTGAATAAGCTGGAAGTGGGGAAAGAATGCATTCTTTCTTACAGTTTTAGACCATAGAACTCTTTAGTAGAGAAGTACTTCTCAGGACTATGTTTCCAGGAAACAGAATTTGGAAAGTACTGCTTGAAGTAGCTTTTAATATATCTGTATTTCAATTCCCTTCATATGACAATGAGGCTAATCAATCAGATTGTTCAAAGGTTTAAATGAAATATATATATTTCAATATATATGTTGCTATAGATGTATATTTACTAATAGATACAGATATGAAAGAGCCTGGGTGATAATAATTTCTGAGTAAATGTTTTTCTCCTTCTTGTGTTCCACTGAAACATTTTGTACAAAGCTATATGCAGAAGAGACAGGGTTTTATTTACCCAGTGACAGACATGCTGAGTGTACCCACAGCATGTATTTCTAAGCAATTACATAATATTCTCAGCTTGTTAATAAAAATCAATTGTTTATATTATGCTTTTCGGTTTGTAATGCCTATTCACCCACATGATCTCAATCTATACTCACTCCAACCTTGGGAAGTAGACAGGTCAGGTAGTATTATTAATTTCACTTAACTGATGAGAAAAACAAAAGCTTAGAGGGAATAAAATCTGTGGCCAAGGTTACAACACTGGTCCATAGCAGCGCTGTTGCTCTGACCTGCAAATTCTGACTCTGAATCTCATTCCCCCACCTACCCTGCAATACCTTATGAACCTAATTTTCATCTCTGAGACCGTTCATTTGAGTTAGGTGTCAAAATCCTCAATGCCAATCCATCAGAGAGAGTCTCTTGGGCTAGTAGACAGAAGTGAGCTTCTATTTTCTCCTTGAAATGAGAAAGAAGAAGGAGAAGAAAAACTAAAAGCGTTTCTTTGCTGTAATGGTTTTGCCTGGGTATACATGTTGTCAGTAGAGTCCTCCAAGAAGGGAGGGACTGGGAATTTCTAACAATATATCCCTTGAATAGAACCTGGGACTTCCAAAAAAAAAAAAAAAAAGCACCTCTATGTTTTTGAAAGCTGATGTTCTGGATGAGTGTCTGACTCTTCTACTGTAGGGCAAAGCCCAATTACTCCCTGGAGTAGTGCTGGGACCTGGCCAGTTACCACTTAGATCTTGATACCTGAGTATCCAGCCACAAATGAAATAGTGATGGCTGGGTGCCTGGGTCTCTAAGGAAATTCTCCTCTCTGTATGTTCTTAGGTAATTTTGTATCAAATATAAAGAAACGCACTGTATTTAAAACCAGAGTTATTTTGTAAATCACTTGAACTCTTTAAAATATCCATAAGTGAGGATTAATTCAGAAACACTAGTCAAGAAAATGTATGCTCCAAAGGTTTTATCCAGGGAAGGAAAAAAAAAAGAATGTGAGCAGCTTCAGAACACAGTGTTGCCAATTTGGAAGAGCGATTTGCCTACAGCTGGATATAATTAGCAAGCATGGGTCAAAAAGGAAGCCAATCATAAAAGTGTAAATTGGATTGAGGTGGAGGGAGGGATGGGACAGTGATAGTTGCTTCCAGGGATGGTATCTTCTGACTTCAGACTCTTTCCCCGTTGTCATAAAGCCTAGTCTAATCTTGTTAATAAAAGATGGAACTGTGATGGCAAAAAATGTTTTGTCTTCACTGTACCCTAATATGTGTTTGATAAATTACCTTTTCTGGGACACTATATGGTATCTTATTCATCCTTACACTAGTGAGTAATTTCTATGCCAAAAAAAAAAAAATTATCCCCCCAGCTCATTATAGGAAATAAGATATAAAGACACCAGTTCAATAACATCCCACTAAATCCTGTTTGAATGCTTTTGGTCTGAATGGACAAATTATCCTGAAGCGGTTTTTGTTGTTGTTATTTTAGTTAAAACCAGGAAGAGGATAACTCTTAAAACTAATTAAATATATCATGTATTCAATAATATACTTTGCAGGGTTAAAAGCTCATATGCAAGGTTGCAGCCCGAGGAAAAGTAATACAGCTGAGTGAGAAATGATCTAATGATGATGCTCCTTCTTTCCTCCCACTTACTTCTGAAGGGGTTTGAGGGGCTGGCTTCACACACGGAACCCTGTGGATCTTGCCATCTTTCTTTTCTGCTTATTCTGGTCTTAAGACAGAATGAAATAGAATTCTGAATACAAAATGTGATGCTTCCCAAGCTCTGGAGAATTTTCTAATCCTCCAAATGTTCCCCAATAAAATCTTCCCTTTACACTGTTGGTGCTGCCACAGCATTCATAACCAGGGGAAGTCTGACAAGAAAATGAACCATTAAAATGTACACACAAACATAAGAGCTCATTTGAGTGCTGAAGTCCTCTTTAACCAAAGCAAATAATTCATTTTGTCATTTGTAAGCATTTATTAAGTGTACAACACAGTGCTAGTTACTCTATGGGGGAACACAAGAGAATTAGTAGTTTATATTTAACAGACAAAAAAAATCAAGAGATGGTAAATCATATGGTGTGTGTGTGTATGTGTGTGTGCATGCTTAATCCTAAATGTGAAAGCAAAGTAATATTAGGTCATGGTGAAATGAAATTGGAGGGAAAAGTTTTGGGGGATAACCAGTTTTGATCTAGATCTTAAAGAAAGTGATGGTTGTGACTGGCAGAAAAAATGGCCTAAGGTATAAAATAAACCACTTTTCAGAGCTTGAGCTCCTTATTTGAACAGGCCTTCTGTAAACTAATTTACCCTTGATAACTGACCAAAATGTGCCTCTCATTGACTGTGATACCTGTTTACCTTGGAGATGAGTTTTCATTTCATTGTTGACTTTTCAAATCACCTAAGAAGCTTCGTTGCAAAATGCATAAAATACAGATTTCTCATAACATGGTTTATATGTTTTTAAAGCTTCACAACTGCCTAAACTAAAAAAGTTCAGAAAAGAGTTCATTAAGAAATAGCCATATGAACACAATGGAGTATTAAAATAACATACTGTTTCTTTGGGGCCATAATGAAATAGTCAGTTAGCTCTTTTACTTGTTGACAACCACCACTGATGTAAGCTAATGATCCACGGATCTCAACAGAAAGTCAAAGGATGCCAAGCTACAACAGTTTGGGGAAAGAATCAGGCTGAACTGGCCAAAGCCTAGTTTTTAGTTTCTACATGATGTAAAATGGCCACTTAACTAACTTATATAAACTTTAGAAAAGAATGGTAAAAAATGTGAACGTATGTAAGAAATAATATTATTAGCTAATTAAAAAACATGTACAAGCACATTACATGGGATAGTAGGCAGAATAATGACAACCTGACCCCCCTCCCCCGCCAAATATCCACATCTCTGGATACTATGCATATGTAACTATGTCCCCTTTACATGGCAAAAGGGATTTTGCAGATATGCTTAAATGAAAGATCTTGAGATAGCAATATTATCCAGGAATATCTGGCTGAGCTCAATGTAATTCATAAGATCCTTATAAGAGAGAGGCAATAGAGGTATCCAAATTGGAAAGAAGAAGAAAAATTGTCACTATTTGCAGATGACATGATGCTTCATATAGAAAGCTCAGAAGATTCCCCTGAAAAGTATTAGAATTAATAAATGAATTTAGTAAAGTTTCAGGACACAAAATTAATATTCAGGGGCCGGTGGAATAGTGCATTGGTTAGGAGCTGCTTGGGATGCCAGCTCTGAGCAGCAGGGCCCCAGTTCAGATCCCACATATGAGGGCCAGTGATACTGCCCTCTACAGCTAAGATGGTGAACAATAGCTCCACTTAGACCTGGGCTGCTGTGAGTCCCCAGGACAGCACAGATGCACCCTCTGCTGCAGTGGACTGTCGTAAGCTACAGTGAGTGGCCAGCAGCCAGCTTGAGCGGCCGACAGCCAGCTGAGCTGCCAAGAGCTGCCGTGAGCAGCCATCCAGAAGCAGGCAACCAATCTGCCTCACCCGGGAAGAGCGCAATGGCAATACCAACATGGGCCAGTGAAGCGACGTCCTCCACAGCTAGACTGCAGAACCAAAGGACAGTGACTTGTCTGTTCCCTTTCCCAGATTCCCCAATGCTGTTCCCCTTCCCCATTCCCCAATAAAATCTTTAAAAAAAAAATCCAAAATATTAATATTCAGAAGCCTGTTGTATTTCTATATACTAATAATGAAAAATAGAAAGAGAAATTAAGAAAACAATCTCATTTGCAATTGTGTCAAATAGAATAAAGTACCTAGAAATAAATTTAACCAAGGAAGTAAAATACCTATACTTTGAAAGCTGTAAGACATTGATGAAAAAAATTGAAGCAGACACAAATAAATGGAAGGATATACTGTGCTCACATTGGATGAATTAACATTATGAGACCGACGAGCTACTTACTGCACTAACAAGGCAGCACCTTGGATGAATTAACATTAAAATATCCATATCACCCAAAGCAATCTACAGATCCAATACAATCCCTATAAAAATACTAAAGGCATTTTTCACAGAACTAGAACAAATAATTGTAAAATGTATATGAAACCATAAAAGACCCCAAATAGTCAAAGCATTCTTGAGAAAGAAGAAAAAAATTGGAGGTATCACACTTCCTGGTTTCAAACTATACTGCAAAGCTATAGTAATCAAAACATTATGGTGCTGGCACAAAACAAATACATAGATTAGTGGAGCGGAATAGAGCGCTAAATAGAGAACTAAATAAAGAACTAAATCAAGCATAGATGGTTAATTAACCTATGACAAAGGAGGCAAGACTACAACAGGGAAAAAGCAGTCTTTTCAACAAATCATGTTGGGGAAACTGGACAGATACTTGTAAAAATTGAAACTAGACCACTTTCTTATACCATATACATTAATAAATTCAAGATAGATTAAAGACTTAAATGTAAGTCCTGAAACCATAAAACTCCTAGAAGAAAACATGGGCAGTAAATTCTTTGACATTGGTCTTAGCAATATTTTGGGGGATATGTCTCCTCGGGCAAAGGCAACAAAAGCAAAAATAAACAAGTGGGACTACATAAATCTAAAAAAGCTTTTGGGGGCCAGCCGAGTGGCGCGGTGGTTAAGTGCTGGTTTGGAAATCCAGTGGCCCCGGTCGGGTCCCACATATGAGGGCCAGTGACACTGCCCTCAAAAAAAACAAAGAAACAAAAAATAAAATAAAAAATAAAAAGCTTTTGAACGGGGAAGGAAATCATTAACAAGACAAAAAGGCAACCTACTGAATGGGAGAAGATATTTGCAAATGATATATCCAATAACAGGTTGATATGTAAAATATAGAAAGATCTCATACAACTCAATATCACAAACACAATCCAATTAAAAAAATGAGCACAGGACATGAATAGCATTTGGCCAAAGGTGACATACAGGTGGCCAACAGACACATGAAAAGTTGCTCCACACCTATTACAAGAGAAATGCAAATCAAAATCACAATGAGCTATCACATCACACCTGTCAAAATGGCTATTATCAAAAGGACAACAATTGGGCCGGTCTAGTGGCACATTGGTTAAGAGCTGATCTTGGGATGCCAGCGGCCCTGGTTCGGATCCCACATATGAGGGTCAGTGACACTGCCCTCTACAGCTAAAACAGCTCCACCTGGAGTTGGGCTGTGCGAGCCCCGGCGATGGTGTAGGCTGCACACCCTGCTGCAGTGGGCTGCCATAGGCTACAGTGAGTGGCCGGCAGCCAGCGTGAGTGGCCGGGAGCCAGTGTGAGCTGCCAATAGCCATGGTGAGTGACCATCCAGAGGCCGGTGACCGATCTGCCTTATCCAGGAAGAATGCAATGACGATACCAACATGGGCCAGTGAAGCAACGTCCTTGCAACTAGTCTGAAGAAGAAAAAGACAGCAACTTGTCTGTTCCCCTCCCCCAATTCCCCAATAAAATCTTTTTTTTTTTTTACAAAAAGGACAACAATAAGTGTTGACAAGAATGTGGAGAAAAGGAAATTTTCATGTACTGTTGGTGCTTTGAAAACTAGTGCAGCCACTATGGAAAACAGTATGGAGGTTGCTCAAAAAATTAAAGACTAGCTCTTTTTTCTTTTCTTTTTTTTTTTTTTTTGAGGGCAGTGTCACTGGCTCTCATATGTGGGACTTGAACTGGGGCCGCTGGCTTCCCAAGCCAGCGCTTAAACACCATGCCACTCGGCCGGCACTCAAAAAATTAAAGAGAGAACTACCTTAGGACCTAGCAATTCCACTTTTGGATATTTTTTTGAACAAAACAAAAGCAATAGTTGGAAAAGACATACGTATCCCTATGTTCATCGCAGTATTGTTTACAATGGTCCAGATAGAGAAGCAGCCTAGGTGTCCATCACTGGTGAATGGATAAAGAAGATCACACACACACACACACACACACACACACACACTCAGAGGAATATTCTCAGCCACAAAAAGGAACGAAATCTTGTCATTTGCAACAACATGGCTGGAACTAGAGAGTATTATGTTAAGTGAACTAAGTCAGACAGAGAATAACAAATACTATATGATTTCACTTATAAGTGGAATTTAAAAAGCAAAACAAATGAACAAACAAATAGAAACAAAAACAAACTTATACATACAGAGAACAAACTGGTGGTCACCAGAGGAGAGGGTAGTGGGAGGAATGGGAAGAAAATGTGAAAGGGATAAGAAATACAAATTTAAAGTTATGAATCATGGAGATGTAATGTACAGCACAAGGAATATAGCCAATAATATCATAATAACTACATATGGTGATGGAACCTTACTAGACTTACTATGGTGACCACTTCAAAAGGTAAATAAGTGTTGACTCACTATAATGCACTCCTGAAACTAATACAGCATTATATGTCAACTATAATTAATTATTTTTTTTAAAGAATAAACAGAGAGAGGCAATAGAGTAAGAGATACAAGGTATAAGGACGGAAGCAGAGATCAGAATGCAAAGAAAAATGTTACACTGCTAGCTTTGAAGATAGAGAAGGAGACCATGAGCCAATGAATGAAAGTGAACAAATTCTCCCCTGGAGCCTTCCTGTGGAATACAGCCCTATTAACACTTGATTTTAGTCCACTGAAATTTATTTCAGACTTCTGTCCTCCAGAACTGTAAGATAATAAATTTGTATAGGCTTAAGCCACTGTTTATAATATTTTTTACAGCAACAATAGAAAGCTAAAATGTATGGGTTATCTCATTTGTTCCTTAAAGCTATTATACCCATTTTACGTGCTCAAATGAAAAGTGAAGAAGCTGATGCTCAAATAGCTTAAGCAATATGCTTCAGTAAATAGTGGAGCCAATGCGCAAAGCTAGGCACTCTCTGACTTCAAGAGCCTGCAGTGCTGAGAAATACGCTGTTTCCGCACACTAATTTTGAATGACAACAATATATTGAATTACCACATAATTATATGTTGTGTAGAAAAAGTATTTAAAAAATGAATGTATTTGCAATTTTCTGTTTTTGCAGTGAATACAGTTCTTAACATTCTATTACACTTCCTTTGCTATAAATGCTAGCAATCACATTCTAGTCTGGTGTTTTATTTAGTCAGGGGAACACATAAACCAAGCAATAGCCCATATCAGTTGTTATCTTGAAGATTAACCATCATTTACATGTGGTATATTTCCTGTCATGACTATCATTATATTATTTTTTTTATAGATTATAGGCTATTGAAGGGGCTTGAGACTGTATTTCCTCTATTTTCTACAAGGCCCACAGCCCATGTCTTCCCGTCTACTTGCTTAAATCTTTTATACATGAATCAGTTGGTCATTAAATCTGGGATCATTGCCTGGGAATCATACTTTGGTGTCATTGGTGCATAGCTTGTCACTTTAATTTCCTGGAAATCAAGGGTTGTATATTGTTTATCATTCTATTTCCCCCATAAGATAGCTACTGTCACAGTTAATGATAATAGAGAAATGAATAAATGAATGGATGAATGAATAAAAAGACTTTTCAAGGTCAAGTGGCTTTACAGTCTGGCCAGAAAAGGTGTACAATTCCGAATAATGAAAGAACGAACCCATGGACAGAGGGTGTAAGAAAAATAGAACAGAGTAAGAAAACCTTTACTGTCATGCCATGTGAAGTTTAAAAAGTATCTATCTGATGCAAGATATTAAAGCCCATTTTTTCCTTTATTTCGTTTCTAAGTTTTTTTGGTTTATACCCTACAATATTAATTTTAAAATGTAGGCTTATTCATTTTTCTGTGTGTTCTTATTGCTGATGAAATATTTTTTGTGTGTATAACAAACAGCTGTCAACATCAGTTATTTATACCCAGAGATACTGAAGGCTTATATTCACAACTCATTATGTCATACTCAGAGCTCAGTTCCTACTGCAGCAATGAGAGCTGTGAGTAGAAATCCAAGGTATCTTGGTTAAAGTGCAATTGCACACTAAAACTTTTTTTTTTCTTTTTTCTAAGGAGGGTGCAGCTCACAGTGGCCCATGCAGGGATCAAACCAGCAACCTTGATATCATCAGCACTGCATTCTAACCAACTGAATTAACCGGCCACCCCCACACTAAAGCTGTTTACAGAAGTTTAAGTTATCTTAGATTTAATGTCCAGGCTCTCCTGCCTTCCTTGCTAGCTTCAACAAGGGAAAGCTAAGTTCATACCGCCAAATCAGAATGTTGTCTTTCAATTTTAAAATACCCCAGTAAACATATCATTATGAGGTTGATGGTGTAGGATCCAGTTACATGTTTTATACACCCTTAATTCAGGGTGGTTTGACTAATATATCACCTGCCAGCCTGCCACACACAACCTGATTTTTTTCTCTTCATCGATTTACTATGTCCCTCAGAGTTCTGGGTATGATTCTAGGTACTGCTTAGACAGCAGGGTACGAAGTAGGTGAAAATCCCTGTGTTTACATTCTAGCAAACAGAGAAAGATAATAAACAAATAAGTAAAACACATAGATGGCCTGGAAAGAATAACAGCTATCATTGCAATTAATACTGTAATATCTGAATTAAAAAGTCATAAAAAAGACTTTATTATATTTTACTTTTGAAACCAAGGCTAGGTTCAACATATTAATATTACCAAAAGTAAGATTTTGACTCAGCATAAGAAAAGAATGTATGGTTAATAGATACATTTTTTTTTTCTTCGAAACCATGGGTATTTATATTTTATGAAAAGTTGTGTAACTATCTGGGTTGCTTTTTCTGCTTTGGCTGCTAGGAAACTCAGAGCTAAATCTGTAGTCACATTTAGTAATTGTGTATGACTTATTGGGCCACATTGTTAGATACTAAATTTCTAGTGGTCTTGTTTTACTCTTCTATTCTGTTTTCCTTTCACCTTGATTTCTTTACTTATTTATATTATAATGTGTTGGTTTTATTCTTTTAAATCAAGAGTTAAGCCTACCAACAAACAAGTAAACCAGACAAGCAAACAAAACCACCCCAGCAGAATGGGGAGCTTAGTTTTGCAGATTCATAAGGTAGATGAAGAGGTTCTGCCTTCTGCTTCTTAAATCTTTTTAGATGAAAAACGTCAAGTCACAGAAACATAGGGTGTCTCATTGAAGATTTCAGAGTACATCCTCAAGCATGTGTCAATTAAACACTTGTCAGGGTAAGATGGGAATGGGGGTGGTTTCTATATTATGAAAGGCTATTGGTTAAAAATGTAATCTAAGGTTATTCATTTCTAAATCACAGAACTTTTACATTTCTAGCTCCTCTGTCACATTCTGCCAGTTATCCTTGGATTGTAGTGAGAGAAAGAGAGTAGGATGACCTCCCAGACCCTCCAAATTCTTCAAAAAACTGTCAAGGAAAATAAATCTTAGTTCAGAATCTATAAATCTTTATGAAAGGACATGTTTGAGGAGTCTAGGTAAGACGTTAGAAATGCCTTTAAATTACTGTAACTATTCCTGCACTTAGAAGAAATTATGTGATTCAGATCCAAAGGTATGATTTCTCAAAGAAGAAAATGACACCTCAGTTGGTAAGAGACAAGACCCATCACACAGAGCTATTTTGTCCAGTAGTAATACAGCTGCTGATCAGTTTACTAAGGAGCCCAAGGGCAGATTAATTATTTAGCAGTGGAATAAATTGAAAAGTTGGCCCTAACTACTTCAATACAAACTGAAACACCAGACTCTGCAAAACTCTCAGCAACAATCACAGAAAATGCAAGTGAATTTGAAACTAGGTTTTGCAATTGTTCTATCACCCCCATCTCCTTTTTCTTTCGCTTAACACTCAACCTCCATTTTCCCCACTCCAGTACATCCAACTACCTCCCCTCCCCCACCCCCATATAACCACTTCATACTAAACAATGCCTTCCTAATAGGACAATTCCTTTCTGCCGCTTTCCCTCCCTTCTTTCCTCTCTTTTCTACATTTAATGTTCTGTACTGGGCATTGAAGGGTACGGAGACAGAGCACAGGATCTCATACCTCCAAGAGCATAAGTTACTATCTGATGGTGAGTATGGAGACAGGGAGAATGACATGTGAAAGAAAAATTAGGAACACAGGCAAAAATGATAGGCACCAATGAGGTGCAAACAACCTGCTGTGAAAAATACAGATGAAGAAGCAATTAATGTTTGTCATTTTCTTGTAAGGGTGGTGACAAATATCTTCACTCTGCCTATTCACCTCCCATCTGTTTCTCTCACTTCTAATGGGAACAATTTAGGATCTGGGTTGTCACTTTCTGCTACTGAAATGTAAAACTGGAGGATGAAATTTATTCTGATGTCAACCACAGAAGACGCTGTCTTTAATTTAATGTATACAGCCAGACAGAAGTTTGGTGACTAAATCTCAGTAAGGAACAGTGATCCTAGGTCCCTGGTGCCAGTTTCTGCTTTAGGACCCACCATAGTTGTTGCTGCAATCATGTTTTCTCATTTCCCCCGCTGTCCCCCCACTTCCTGATGTCTCTCTAGGATTTCCGTGAGTTTTGCCTCACCAGGTCCTGCAGCCGACTATTCTCATTGCTGAACGCAAGTACAGACCAGTCTTTGTACCAGCACAATCTGATTGCCTGTGTGTTACAAATGGAGAGGCACTTTGCCTAAAGCGCCATTAGTTTATCTGTCTCTCTAAATGTTCCTGTGAGGGTAGAGCAGAAGTTTTATCAATCATTTATACCTCAGTTTGAATGATTTCATCATATCATTTTTCTCTCAACTTCTAGTAGATAAGAGCTCCCTTTGGGATGGACGCTAACTCAGTCCTTCAGCCACTGTTTATTTAACAACCTATTACAGATTAACTTGCTACAAAAATGAATAAGGCTTGTCCAACTTGTATACTAGCTAGGGGAAGGAAACACACCATAATTTTAATAAATAATTATATGGAGAAACCACCAATACTGCCTTGGGAATTGGGTACAGGCTTCAGAGAGAGGGCCACAGGTTTGAGATAAATTTTGGAGTTTAAGTTGGTGTTGGCCAGAGCTAAGGAAGGAGGTGGGGAAATTGGAATTACCAACACATTGAAATTGGGAAGTTTGGGGTGAAGGCCAGGATAGAGACTTCAAGCAGCCAGGAATAGCATAAGACATTGTGGGTGGAGGAGAAGAATTAGATTCAGAATTTGGGAGAAAATGCCAAAGGGAGAAAAGGATAGGGGGAGATTATAAGACAGTCTGTGACTATTTTAGATTTTTGCCACTGAGGGCTTATTTTAAGAGGCAAAGAAACAAGGCAGTTGGGATTTGGGATAATTTGGAAGGAATTAGAATATGAATAATAGAAGTGACAGTACATGAATCATCATTACTTTTAATCAACCTTTCTCCCAGTTGCCTAGGATTTGCATTGTTTGTTACACATAGAAAAGATGGAAAGCGCAGGAGTCCTCGTTCTATCCTTCGTGACTTGCAAATACCCTGCACTCCCAGGGATCCACTTCATATTTCACTGGAAAGCCCAGGAAAAGATGATCCTTAACATCTCTTTTAGTTCTAAGGGCTGTAATTATTTTTAGGTCTTGGATGAACTGTGCTGTGTATGGATACAATCTCCTACTTGGAGCATAA
Source organism: Aselliscus stoliczkanus (assembly GCA_033961575.1). Lineage (NCBI taxonomy): Eukaryota > Metazoa > Chordata > Mammalia > Chiroptera > Hipposideridae > Aselliscus > Aselliscus stoliczkanus. Next base: position 127,318,214 of record CM066733.1, read on the forward strand.
ATGTTACTAGAACGCTGGCATCAAAGAACTTAGGGACTTATTATTTTTAATTTTAACAATAACTTTTTTTCCTCATTACAAAAATAATACATGTTCATTACAGAAAAATTAGAGGGAAATTGTGAAATATCACAACTCCTACCTGCTCAGATACAACCACAACTAATACTTGACGAGTATATTTAACCTTATTGAGAATACTATTATTTCATGTGAAACCATATTCAATTAACAGTGAACTATTTTCTACTAGAAAAAGCTGCTTGTTCGCTTCTTCTAGAGCTGGGAGATTTTCACACAAAGAACTACTGAGCATTCCATATGCTCAACAAATCCAGGCAGATTTCATTCTCCCTAGAAAGTCAATCAACATACATTAAGTAAAAGCTAATAGAATTACAACTCAATATAAAATGTCTTCCCTGTGATTCCAGATTAACACTTCCTTGAAGGCTTTTTTAATGAACATTCATAGGAGTTGTGATTTATGGTGTATATACCATGTGTCAGGCACTGTATAAGATTCTCCTATACTATCTTTAAACTTCACATTAATACTTGAGGGTAGATATGTTGATCCCAATTTTACAGATAAGATTGCAGAGGCTTGGAACTGTTAACTGACTATATTATAAGGACATTGCTAAGCCAAGGTTTGCATCCCAAAGTGACTAGTGTTAAATGCCATCGTCTTACCACAACACTTACATTCATACTTTGAGGAAAGAAACTTATTTAACTTAATGCTTAGCTCCTTAATCTTATTTTGGCAATGGTTTTCATTGAAAGACCTTCAGCCATTTTACCCTAGAGAAAAAGGGAAGAAAATAACAAATGAGAAAACTCAGAAACCATTCACTGATCTAGGTTTTTTTTTCTATTTGGTAATTGAACAAGTGTCCAGTAGGTACATTTCATTCAAGTTCAGGGAACCCTTGAGTAATAGAGAATAGAAATACCAGCAGTCCTTATTGTCTTTATAATCTCAAGGACAAAGAGAAACTAATTTATTGTGAAGCTAAAACTCAACCTAAAAGCCCCTATGTGTGGGCCCACTCCCAAACCCTTGGAGGCCCCTAACAAAGTGTACATATCATCATAAGCCTTTGTAAAATTTGCGAAAAAGAAAACAAGATGTACCCGCAGTTGGTTAAGATTTGCCTCCTTCCACTTCAGTTTGCCCTGTGTCGTGTTGTATCCCACTGTGTGATACCAGAGTAGCAATGGAGGTTTTTGGTATTCAGTTAACTAGATGAGTTTGGAATGCCTTAAAATTTGTGTCATGTAGTGATTCTCAACTGCGTGTGATTTTGTCACCAGAAGGCATTCAGCAATGTCTGGAGACATTTTTGGATGTCACAACTCGGGTGGGAAGTGGGTGTGTTACTGGCATACAGACGACAGAGAGGCTGCCAAACACCTGGAATTCAAAGAATGCTCCCCCTTTACCAACAAAGATTTACTGGGACCAAAATATCCATAGTGCCAAGGTTGAGAAATCTTGGTTCAATGGAATACATTTTTGAGGTTTGCAGTCACTTTCAAGTATAGTTAACTGATTCCTGGTTGTCCTGGTATAGAAATGGTTTCCATGAATATTCTGTGCTGACTTGCCCAGGGTTATGATATGAAGATAGAAGACAGAGATTGTATCACTATATGAATGGCTCTATAGTAACTGACATTAGAAGTATATGGATATGGAGGAGAAAAAAGCTTGGAAATTTATGGAGCCAGAAGCTAGTCTGAGATAATTTTTCCAGAGATATTGAACATTTAAAGGGGATGATGCTCATTCAAATTAGAAGTCCCCTTCTATTAGAAACATACTCAGTAATGCAACATATACAGTTATATATGCTGTATAAAATTTTTGATGAGAATTAAGCATAATGGAATTTATAGAACGCAGATTGTAGGGCACATATTTGAAGCAGTACTACAAACACTACGTATACCTGTTTTTAAAGTCACCTATTTTACCTATTTTACACATCTCAATATTGGGGCATATTGGCATGATACTACCAACCACAAATTGTGGGGCTGAAATAAAGCTTTCTAAACTCTCATTAATTTAAAACTCATTTGACCTACTATGGTATAAGACAAAACGAAATCTCTCTCCATCCCATTTATAGAATATATAGATAGGAACCGTCATGTAAAGAGGTGATGGAGGAAAAAAGTATTACACAGGTAAATAAGGCAGTTGATTAATAAAAATGTTATGTTTTTCTTGAGTTTTTGTGATTTTTATTTTATTTGTCAACTTTTTAAAATATGTAATTTATGGGCCTGCAGAGTTTATAAATAAATAAATAAATAAATAAATAAATAAATAAATAAATAAATAAATAAAATATGTAATTTATCATGATTTTAAAATCATTTTAATTATTCACATTTTATTTTCTTATACTATGTATTGAATTGGTATATATTTTATCCCTTTGAAGACAATATTTGCTTTCTGCTCATGGCTCATTTCAGAAAGCAGGCCCACTGAGAAGTCCATTTTTTTTCTTCTGCTCTGTCTTACTAGGACTGAAATATTCTTTTCCCTTTCCCTTATTTAATGGAAAATGAAGATGTAAAAAAGAGAAAACCCCATTTCCTCCATAAAACCTGCTGCCCTAAAGTCACAAACATAATTTATGGATTCTAGCCATGTTTGCATTCCTTGCCATGCCAATATAGTTTATTGAAATTGGAATTGAAATTAAAAAGCTTAAACGAAAGAGCCAATGCAGGGGGCAGAAAAATATATATATATGTAGGTTATACCCAAATAAGAATGTTGCTCTATTTTCAGCCGGAATGTACTGCAAGTTAGCAAAAGCCAGTTTGTTTTCTTTTTTTAATCGAAGTTAATCATGTTAACGTTGAGAAAATTTTCATTTTTATTTAATATTTTATGATCTAAGGCTTGTCATTTCATATTAGAATGAGGGTCCAAGAAAAATAACTTTTTTGCTATATGGTTCAGAGTTCTAGAGCTTTAAGATTTTGAGAGAACGTGACAAAAAAAAAATATCTCTGGCAAGGCTAAAATTACTAGTCAGGGTGAACATTATAAAAATGTAAGTAAAAATGCATTTAAAAGTGATCTGAGTACATTGAATTGGTTGAAATGTAAAATCCCACAGAGAAGTATTTGTGGATTGCTGTAGGAAATCAACATTAAAGGACATTATTTCGTGCAGAGAGAATCTTACTGAAATTATAAAGTATTCCTATGGCAAAAAGGAAAGAACAACCCACAGTTTTATAGCAGCAGTCAGGGTAACAGCACACATCTCAAAATAAATCCCTCACACTTTCAGAGGAATAACTCCTGCTAATCAAATGTCTCAAAACATCTGCGCACTACCTGATGTTGCCTGAGCATTCTGGCCAGAGACAGAAATGTAGGTTGCAATAGGGCATTAATAGTATTCCAGGGACACTGCTATTGAAGCATCTGCAATTTCATTCTGTCTTCAAATGTCCCAGTTTAATAGGGAGACACAAAGATGACAGGCGGCAAGAGCCCTAGATTGCAGATTAGGAAATATTTGGAGCTAAAAATTTAGAGGCTGGCTATGTGGGGAGAATAGCACAAATTAAGCATTTGTACTTCTGATTTAACTTTGTATATCCTATTGTATTTGTGTAGTAATCAGGTTTGCTGCCAGAAAATTTGGGGGAATATCTGGATCTTCTGATGTGTTAGTGAGAGAATTTAATTGAGAATCCTATCAAGCTCCTGGCATTGAAGGAAATATCTACTCTGCTCTATATAGACGTAATCTTTTGCAGACTCAGGAAAAATTGAACTAGTCTGATATAGAAAAAAAAGCTACTCATCTAGATTACTGAGAAACCATACACTGAAACCTGGGTAAATGTCTTCACCTTATCTGTAAAACATATAACAGTACACATTGGAGGGTGTTGTTATAAAGATTAAATAATAATGATGTATGTGAAATGACTTCACATGGGACATGTAACAGAGCTGTTTTGTTGTTGTTTTAATAGTTATTTTTTTCTTCCTTTATTTAATCTCAACTACACTTAGGTGATCATGTTTAAGAGACAGCTGTTTCTCTACTATATTTTGAGATTAATCTTAATCATTTCTGTTTGCTTATATGCGTAAACATTTTGAAACTTAACAAAGAAAGTGTTAACAAATGAAGAAAAAGACTCATTAGCTGATTCACAGAACAACTTTAGAGTTCATACTTGCTGAGGAGTAAGGATGGGTCATTAGTTTTAATAGCATTTTACCTCTATTAAGTACTCACACTATGTATACTCAAGATTTCAGGATTTCTGTTCAATTTATTAAACATGTTAAACCTAATATGAATAAAAATCAAGTTTCTAAAAAACAATATTATGTATGAAAACCATGCTGAAACTTAAATAATGCATATTTTAATTTAAGCAGGAGACTTGAGCTAACAATTTCTACCATCACACATTGAAATATCTAATATATTATTCCCCAGAATAAAATATACTTGGATTTCTTCCTTCCTTCCTCCCTCCCTCCTATCCTTCTTTCTTCCCTTTCTTCCTTTCTACCTTCTTTCCCTCCCTCCCTCATTCCCTTCTCTCTCTCTCTCCCTCCCTCCCTCCCTCCCTCCCCTCCTTTCCTTCCTTTAAAAACTTTCAGATGAAACAGAAGTTAACTGAACCTCAGTCTCAATATATTATATTTTAGATCTAAAAGATTTCACTATGACAGTCTTATTTATGAGGTTATTCTACATAGACCCTGATGATAATGAGGTTCCAATGTAATAGTAACATAATTTACTATCTTACATATAAGTATATATAAAAACATATATTAAATATACTATCTTAAATATTCCACATTATAATTTTCAGTTATTGAGTTTTTCCTCTAAAAATAGCATTGGTTTCATGAAGTCCATAACCACACTTTTTAGAAACTACATCACTATTCTGTTAAAACTCTGGAAAAACAAAATTGAAATGCAATAGTTGAAATCTCCCAGCTGTATATCTGTATTAGCAGCACTTGGAAAGTTAATGGAATATGTTAGAATGTATGATTTTTTTTTTCATAGTTAAGCCCATCTTTCCCAGTTTTATGCCAAATTTTTCTATTCTTCTTTTCAACATTGTTGTTACAGGTCCTTAATACTTTATCTGCAAATCTGAAATCCAAAATAATCTGAATGCCAAAAGGTGGTTTGAAACTGCTCTAATGGCAATGACCGGCTGAGCAAGAGGTTATTTATGATCTCTGTTTTACTCACTGGTTCATGCTAACACATTTCCCTGCAAAAATAGCCACGTCTCTGATTACAGCTCTCCTGCAGACTTCCCTGCTATATGTACCACTATATGTACCACATCACTGTTCTAACATTCTAAAGCTCTTAACCTTGATGTACGTTTTGCCCCACAGATTTCAAGAAAGAGATTGTAGACCTGGATTCCCTTCAGGATTGCTCTTGTTGTGTTGACTCTTTTTTTTTTTTTTTTTTTTTTGATGGCGGTGTCGCTGGCCCTCATATGTGGGACCCGAACCGGGGCCGCTGGCTTCCCAAGCCAGCGGACTCTTAACATTTCTTTTTTACTTTTATTTCTAAAATTTCAGTAAACTTGGATCACATTAAAGGTCAGCTGTGTTTAGCAATTGATCAGGAGTTAATATACAGGACCTCTTTTGTGAGCTATTAAAAGTAGAATTAAAATGATTTCTATTAGAGAATAGGGAAGAAGGCTAGATGTCCAACAGGAGCACCCATTTGAAAACAAAAAAAAAAATATAGGATTACTCATCATGGAGGGAAATAGAAGGCTAAATTCTAGGTAACCTATTTAAATGTAGGAGGTGCATTTTATCAACACATCTCAAAAAGCAGATGCCTGGCACTGTGTACTAAATGCTAGGCGTCCTGTAATTTTCTACCATAATCCCACTGTTTTCAAAGTTTTTGATAGATGGCCCTTGGTGCTGTGCCACCCTGCTCTGTGAATCATGTAATTGTTTACCGTACGGGTCCATTTAACTCTCATTTAGTACCATATCTCATATATACCCAGAGTATGCACATTTCCTTTCTTGATGATAAAACATTTTATGGTTTCTATATATGGGGTTTCAGAAATCAAGTTATTAACGCAAAAACATATATTTCTTTCTTTTGCCTGTTAAATCTCCTCCCTCCCCTCCCCCACCCTACACTCCTCCCTCCTTCCTTCTTTTTTTCTCCCTCCCTCCCTCCCTCCTCCTTCTTCCCTCCCTCTGCACAAGCCAGTTGTTTCTTTTCCCTCATTTATTTATTTAATTATTTATTCATACTAGTATGAAATAACTCATGAAAATTTATTTTATTTCCTGGTTTATAATCCATATTTCTTTTTTGTTGTAATGGCTCAAATGGTTTCAGCTTTGGCCATTGGGAGCTTTCTCAGTTGGTTTCTGTGTCCCTTTTGATATACCTCCATCAATGGAGGGTTGTTTTTGTTCCGTTCTGAGCATCTCTGTACTTTCCAGTATAAAAGATGTTCCAGCTTCATCTTCCTTGTACCATTTTTTAGTTATGATATTGTTTTCATATTGCTGAGATTTAAGGATTCTTTATATAGTTTGGATATCAGCCCTGGAGTGAATATACGACAGGCACATATTTTCTCCAAGTCTTTGGTTTGTCTTTTCATTCTGTTAACAGTGTCTTTTGAAGAACAGAATTTTTAACTTAATGAACTCTAATTTATAATTCTCTTTGTTCTGTTTTATTGTAATGCTTTCATATTATATCTAAGGAATCTTTGCCTAACTCAGTGCTACAAATTTTCAATGTCTCTTCTAAAATGTTTATAGTTTTGGGTTTTACACTCCAGTCTATGATCCATTTAGATATCCTGTGCATATATGGTATGAGGTAGAAATTGAGATTCATTTCTTTTAGTATATTTTGTTCTAGCACCATTTGATGAAAACTATACTTTCTTTACTGAATTCCTCTTGTGCCTTTGCCAACACATAATTGGCTATGTTTCTGGTCACTGTGTCTTCTTCCTTTGGTCTATTTTTCTGTCTTTACACCACTACCACAATGTTTTGCTTCCTGTATATTTGTATTGTCTGGAAATAAGGTGCTATAATTCTTCCAATGTTTTTCTCATTTCTCAAATTGGTTTTGACTATTTCAAGTTTTATGAATTTCTTCTTTTTAAGATTTATATTAAAATATAGCAAACGTACAATATATCAGCTTTTAGGTGTACATCACAATTATTCAACAATACCCATCTAGGGCCGGCCGAGTGGTGCGGTGGTTAAGCACTGGCTTGGGAAGCCAGCGGCCCTGGTTTGGGTCCCACATATGAGGGCCAGTGACACTGCCCTCTACAAAAAAAAAAAATAAAATACCCATCTAGCACTGTACATAGTTGTCACCATATTATTGATTATATTTCCTATGCTTTAGTTTACATCCCCATGACTATTTTATACTACCAATTTGTATTTCTTAATCCCTTCACCTTGTTCACCCTGCCCCAAACCCTTTCCCATCTATCACCCCAATAAATCTAGTACACATTTGATAGCATACATTACAATATTACAATGTTATTGACTATATTTCTTATGCTATACCCTATATCCCCATGAATACTGTGTAACAACCAGTTTGTACTTTTTAATCTCTTCCCATTTTTCACCTACCCTCCACCCCTCTCCCATCTGGCAACCATCAAAATGCTCTCTGTATGTATGAGTTTGTTTCTGTTTTGTTTATTTGTTTATTTTGCTTTTTAGATTCCACTTACAAGTGAAATCATATGACATTTGTCTTTCACTGTCTGATTTACTACACTCCACACAACACCTTCTACGTGCATCCTTGTTGTTGTGGATGGCAACGCAAGATTTTATTCTTTTTTACCACTGAGTAATATTTCATTGTATATATTTACCCCCTCTTCTTTATCCATTCGTCCATTCAGGGAAACAAAGGTTGCTTGGTTTGTAAATAATCCTGCCATAAACATACGGATGAGCATGCCTGCTTGAAGTAGCATTTTGGGTTTCTTTGGATAAATACTCTGAAATGGGATTGCTAGGACCTTCTTTGTCTCTTTTAATAGTCTTTGATTTAAAGTGTTTTGTCTTGTATAAGTATTACTACTTCAGCTTTTTGTTTGTGTTTTTCCATTTTCATGAAATAATCTTTTTCCATGCCTTTTCTTTCAGTTTACGTGTGTCTTTCAAAGTGAGTCTCTTGTAGGCAGCATATTTAAGAGCCTCGTTTTCTTAACCATTCAACCCCCTATTTTTTTATTGGAGTATTTAATCCATTTACATTGAAAGTAATTGTTGATAGGCATATAGTTATTGCCTTTTTATTATTCATAGTTTTTCATCTTAAAGATGAAAGAAATCCCTCTAAGGGCTGGCTGAGTGGCACGGTGGTTAAGCACTGGCTTTGAAAGCCAGTGGCCCCGGTTCGGTCCCACATATGAGGGCCAGTGACATTGCCCTGAAAAAAAAAAAAAAAAGAAATCCCTCTAAGATTCCTTGTAATACTGGTTTGGTGGTGATGAACTCCTTTTGCTTTTTCTTGTCTGGGAAGCTCTTTATCTGTCCTTCAATTCTAAATTATAGCTTTTCTGGGTAGAGTATCCTTGATTGTAGGTCCTTGCTTTCATCACTGAATATTTCCTGCCAATCCCTTCTGGCCTGCAAAGTTCTGTTGGGAAATCAGCTGATAGTCTTATGGGAGTTTCCTTTCAGGTAACTAACTGCTTTTCTCTTGCTGCTTTTAAGGCTCTCTCTTTGTCTTTAATCTTTGTCATTTCAATTATGATGTGGGCCTCTTTTGTTTCATCTTGTTTGGGACTCTGGGCATCTTGGGCTTGTATATCTATTTCCTTCACCAGGTTAGGGAAGTTTTTCCTCATGATTTATTCCCATAGGTTTTCAATTCTTTGCTCTCTCTCTTTTCTCTTTCTGGTACCCCTACAATGAGACTATTGTGATGTTTGATGTTGTGCCAGAGGCCCCTTAAACTCTCCTCAATTTTTTGGATTATTTTTGCTATTCTGATTGGGTGTTTTTTGCTGTCTTCTACATTGTTGTTCAATCCTCTGTTTCATCCAGTCTATTGTACTACTGATTCCTTGAAATATATTATTCATTTCTGTTATTGTATTCTTTATTTTAGACTGGTTTGTTTTCATATTTCTATCTCTATTTTTATGTTTCCTTTTTTTGTTGAAGTTTTCTCTGAGATCATTGAACATCCTTATAACCAGTGTTTTGAACTCTGCATCTGGTAGATTGCTTGTTTACATTTTGTTTAGTTCTTTTTCTAGAGCTTTGTTCTGTTCTTTTGTGTAGAACATGTTTCTTTGGTTTCCCATTTTGGCTGCCTCCCTGTTTGTTTCTATGTATTAGCTAGGACATCTATGTCTCCCAGTCATAGCAGAGCAAATTTATGTAGTAGGTATGCTGTAGGGCTCAGTAGTACGGTCTTCTTGGTCACCTGAGCCACACACTCGAGGTGTGTCTCTTTTGTGGGTTGTGTGTGCCCTCCTGTTGTAGTTGAGCCTTGATTGCTGTTTGCACATCAGTGAGAGAAGTTGACCCATAGGCTGACTGGTTGTAAGAACTGGCCATGACTACAGTGGAGGAGTTGTGGTGAGAGGCTGACCCTGCAGAGCAGGATCTGCCTCAGCAGGGCTCTGGTGCCTGACCAATCTGCTCCTGGGTGTGTCATCCTGGGAGGCAGCTGGGTGATTTACAGCTAATTTTGAAGCTTGCCACTGAGTGTGTCAGCCCCAGGGACACTTGGAAGGGGACGCACTGCAGGTCAAGTTCAGCCGCAGCTTGTGCCCTACCCAGGGTCACCTGGCAGGAGCCACATAGCAATCCACAGATGGCTGCCACCTGAGCTGTGCTTGGAAGTGGCTCGAGAGTCCAAGCCAGGAACCTAGGCTGGCTGCTGCTACTGCTAGGCTTAGGGATGCTCAGCTGGAGGTACAGGACACACTCAAGCCAGATGCTAGTTGTCTGGGTTCCCCGAACCTTTGAGAGATTCTGGGAAAATCTGCAGCATGAGCCAATGTAGGTGGTTTGTGTGAAAAAGCCACTGGAAGTGGCTTGGGTGTGCTCGAAAGTTGGGCGGGATCTCAGAATCACCAGGGTGTGGCCAATGGATGGTGTTAGCTAACTAGATGGAGACTCAGATATGACAGCCACCTGTGTCTCCAGCAGGGAAGGGGGAGGGCTCAACAAAGAAATAATGGCTTCTGCCAGCTCCTCCGAGCACCAGAAAGCTGCCCCTCCAGCCCTTCCTAAAGCCAAACAACTCAGTCTCCCCACAGTGTGTCCTTGTTTCCTCCCCAGCTGTTGCTCCAGTGCTGGAGCTCAGAGCTGGTGATTCTGTTGGTGAGTAATTCTGGCACAATGCCTTTAAGAGGAGCGCCTGGGACTCTAGTCGCCCTCTGTCTCACTCAGCCACAATCTGCTGTTTTTCAAAGCCTGAAATAATGGGGACTTCTCTCCCCAGCACTAGAACTCCAGACTGGGGAGCAGCTGGGATACCTCACTCCTCAGGTGGCAACCTCCACAGCTGAGATATCCCTCCCAGTTTGTAATGGTCCCATTCGGGTGTGGGGCCAGCCCGTTCCCCATCTCTGCCTCTCCTACCTGTCTAGAGGTGGCTTCTTTGGTATGTCCTCAGTTGTAGGTCGTCCGTTTAGCAAGATATCAGGTGATTTTCAATGATGGTTATTTTGTAGTTTAGTTGTAATTTGATGTGGTCATGAGAGGAGGTAAGCACAGCATTTACCTGCTTCGCCATCTTGACCTGAACTCCTCAGGTTCTTTGAATTTTAGAATCAGGTTCTCAATTTCTACAAAACAAAGATTGCTGGAATTTTTATTGGAATTACAAAGAATCTATAGCTAAATTTGGGGAGAATTGCCATCTTAACAATATTGAACTTCTGATCCACGAACACAGTATATATTTCCATTTGTTTAGGTTTTACTTTCAGCAATATTTCAATGATTTCAGTGTACAGATCTTGCACAACCTTTTACAAACTTATTACTAATTATTATATAATTTCATGCTATTGTAAATACTATTTTAGAATTTCAAGTGTTCTTTACTAACATGTGGAAATATGATTGATTTTGTATCTTGATATTGTATATATTGCCAAACTTATTGGCTTTAGTAATTTTTTTATAAATTATAAAAGATTTCTCCATATGACCATGTCATCAGAGAATGAAAATAATTTTATTTCTACTCTGGATACATTTTTTTTTTAATCTTATTGCACTACCAAGAATCTCCAGTACAATATTGAATAGAAGTGGTAAGAATAGTCATACCAGCTTGAGTAAAAATTATACCTTTCCCCATTTAGTATGTTATTTTATTTCATATTTTAATAAGAAAGTAGTTAATGTTTTACTTTAAGTAACTGTAGATTAATTATAGATTGTCACCCATATCAGTTTGAAGATGTTCCCTTCTATTCTTAGTGAGATGAGAGTTTTTAATCAGAAATGAGTGTTGGGTTTTATCAAATGCTTTTCCTGTATTTATTAAGATGTTTGCAGAGGTTTTCCTTTTTAGTCTATTAACATGATGCATTATATTGATTTATTTATACACCATTAATTTTAATTTTGCTAAAATCTTGTTAAGAATTATTTTATTTATGCCTGTCATAAGTATTTATCATGTTTTGATATTAGCATAGAAGTGCTAGCATCACAGAATGACATGGGAAATGTTCCTTCCTGTTCAATTTTCTGTAACATTTTGTGGAGAATTGGGATGATGTATGCATTAAATGTTTGGTATAATTCACCAGTGAAGCCATCTAGAATCATAATTTTCTTTGTGGGGAAGTTTTTTAACTTTAGATTCAATTGTTAAGGTAAACATAAAGTGATTTAAAGAGATGCGTGAAATCTGAATAGGCTAAATCCAAAGAAATTTCCGTAAAGCCGCATCAGTGTCAAACTTCTGAAAACTAATGGCAAAGAAAGCATCTGGAAAGCAGTGAGAGAGAAATGCTATGTTTTCTATAGGGGAAAAAAATTCAAATGACAGCAGACTTCTCATCAGAAACCAAGAAGAGCACAAAGATGTGGTACAACATTTTTCAGGTGGCTAAGGGGAAAGACTGTCAACCCAGAATTCTGTATCCAGAAAAAATATCCTTCAAGAATAAAGTAGAAATCAACAAATGCTCAGATTAAGAAAAATTAAGAGAATTTGTTGCCCAAAAGTGTGTGAAGTAAAAACTGAAAGGAGAAATAGACATACTCAGAATTATACTGGGAAACTTCAATCCTTCTGTCAAAAATTGATAGAAAAATGAAACAGGATTTAGGGGAATTCAACAGTGCCAACAATCAGTAAGATCTAATTGAGATTTATAGACCCTTCTAACCAACAACAACAGAATATACTTACAAATGTTACAGCATATAGACCAAGGTAGGCTATATCCTGGACCATAAAACAAACCTCAACAAGTTAACAAAAAGTGAAGTCATACAGAGAATGTTCTCTGATGATAATGGAATCAAACTAGAAGTCAATGTCAAAAAAGATAACAGGAAAACCTCCAAACACTTGGAAACTAAATCACATCTAAATAATTCATTGGTCAAATAAGAAGTCTCAAGGGAAATAACAAATGTATTGAACAGAATGAAAATGATGTTCAGCATCGCTAACCATTAGGGAAATACAAATTGATATCATGATGAGATATCACATCACATATATTAGAATAGATAAAATAAAAGATAGTGACAATACCACGTGCTAGTGAGGATGGGGAAAATTCAATCTGTAATACTTAGTGCTGTGAATGTAAAATATTACGGCCACTCTGGAAAATTCTTTGATGGCTTCTAAAAAATCACATACATTTAATATACATTCCAGCAATGGTACTCCTTGGCATTTATCCCAGAGAAATGAAGATTTATGTGTGCACAAAAACTTGTTTATAGCAGCTTTATTTGTAATAGCCTCATACTGGAAACAACTAAAATCTCTCTCTATAGTAGAACATCTCTCAAAAGTATATCTATTCCATAGAATGCTACTCAGCAATAAAAACAGAACTATTGATATATGAGACAACATGGATGGATCTCAAAAGCACTATGCTGAATTTGAAGAGCTAAACTCAAAGGTCACATACAATATGATCTCATTTATATACACATAGTGGGTGTGAACATACAGATTCACACATTTTGGAGGATGTCATAGAGAGCTCATGACCATTTGTTGACCCATGAGCTGGATCTGGGCAATTAGAAACTCCTTATCCCCTCTCCTTTCCTTGGAATGTATGTTCTCCCCATTGTTTCCATACTAGGAGCCACTTCAAGGATGCACCCTTGAGAGAGGAATGCCCTGTTGAGACCATTTGGACCGAATACTTGACTGAACCCTGTTAAGGCCTCTATGTAAACACTTAAGATTCTGGTGAGCTGGTATGGAGATCTACTCATTTTTCAGCCACACAAGAAAGGCCTCATATATAAATTCCCTTGCCACCTACCAATATGGCATGGTCTTCTGTCTTACCTTGCCCTTTGTGGCAAATTTGAATTTCACCCCTGGAGAATTCCATGGTGTGCAAACCAACAAATTTCCCCGAGGCACAATTCTGCCTGTCCTATTATTGTGAGCCTCTGTGTCTCAAGACTTTCAGTAGTTCTGAGGGGTGAATTGGCTAGCCACTTTTTAATATTCTCATTGGTGGGTCTTAGATTTCATCTTCATTTTGCTCTACCCCTTTGATTACTCTCCAGATGCTTTGCATTTTCTAAAAATATATTCACATCTCTCACTCACTGTTGTCTTTGCCCTAATTCTCCTTGTTCTTGCAGATTTATTCTTATATTAGCATTACTTTCCATTACTTTTATTTCGAATGGGAGGAGAAATAAACATGAGTTCAATCTATGGGGCTTAAATGAAAACTGGATCCCAAAATTACAACAAGAAAAATGACTTAACTGATAATTTAAAAAATTTACTTTAAAATTAATGTTGATCTTGACAAATGAGGCAACTCCATCTCTATATTTCTTTGATTCTTCAACAAAACATGATTAAACACAGAGTAAACTGATTTTTGTATAATATCCACTACCCATATATTCAACAGAGTTCTACCAAGTATATTTTTACCATTTCCTTTTCATTTTCAGATGGAGATATGATTCGTTATTTGCCGAACCATTGTTTATCTTTGATGCAGGACCACTGCATGTAGAATGGAGGTTTTTAGGGCTGGCCAAGTGGCTAAGTTGGTAAGAGCTCACTCAAGAGTGTGAGCCCTGAGCAACAGGGTCGCCGGTTCAATTCCCAGCATGAGCTGAGCTGCCAACAGGTGGCAGGATAGCTCAGCTAAAAAAAAATAGAGTTTTGCACATTGAAGAACTGTCAGCCCATTATGAAGGAAATCTTCAGGGTTAGATTCAGGGAGTATTTGTCTAATTTGTATCTTTTTAAGTCCAAATTGTGGGGGAATTTATGAAAGAAACAATTTATTAACTACATTAGAAATGTAAAATGCCAGATAATCACTATCAGTCCCTGGAAAATGTTAATTGGAATAAAAAAATAATAAAATCTTCCTTGTCCTATATAGAATATTGATTTGTTAGCTTGTGTCTACTTTCCCAGATGTTTGCTAAAAAATTTGAAAATAGAAATTAAGTTTAACTAGTGTCATATGACGTGTAAATATCCACTTTATATATGTATTTGTCAATTTATACCTCTTCAAAGAGAAGCTTTATCTTTTCTGCTCTATAATTGTTTTCATTTCCATTCAAAGAGAAAGGCACAAATAATAGATAGAATGAAAGCATGCAATCTAGGTTATGTCAATAAATTCTTGATGTCGATTAAAACTCCACCAAAACTTGCAATTCCCTGGACAGGCCTTTTCTCCAGCTGCTGTTTTTGCTGATGAGATGCCAAATGTCTTTACAGATACATCTCAAAAAAAAAAAAGAGAGAGAGAGGGAGAAAGAGGGAGAACAATTACAGAAACTTTGTTCTTAAAAGAAGTAGGTTAGAGGGCTGGCTGAGTGGCGTGGTGGTTAAGCACTGGCTTGGGAAGCCAGCGGCCCTGGTTGGGTCCCACATATGAGAGCCAGCGACACTGCCCTCAAAAAAAAAAAAAAAAAAAAAAAAGTAGGTTAGAAAGGTGAGTGATTTTATACTTACTAGATCACCATACAAGGATGATTTTAAATGATGTTCATTAACAATCAAAGAGAATTTTATCTGATTTTTAAATATTAGTTTATATCTAACAAATAATGTATGAAATGTTCAATTGTCACTCAAAACTGTGGAGCTTCATCCTGTCATGATTTTTTCATTAAAAAAAAATCCTCTGGCCGGCGGAGTGGCGCGGTAGTTAAGCGCTGGTTTGGGAAGCCAGCGGCCCCGGTTCGGGTCCCACATATGAGGGCCAGTGACACTGCCCTCAAAAAAAAAAAAAATCCTCAAATTTTAAACTCTGAATATTTCTTTTATTTACCTAGATCATCACATTTATGTGATGTGATACTAAGAGCATTACATCAATGCTCTTAAGACTTGTTATGCCACAATGAATACAGAGGCAATCAGTATGTAAAAATTACTTATTTTAATGAATTTCTTGCTTTTATGTAAATAATGTGACAAAGGACTAGCATTAGTGTTGCAAGTATAAACTTTATAGTCTGAAACAAAAACTTCAAGAATTTCCTTTCTTGTTTTCACTGAAAATAAAAAATGTATACAAGTGATTTCCAATATTCTTCTTATCACACTATCCATTTTCCAGAGATCTTGTATAGGGGGGTGCTGGTTTGGATGAATATTCATATTTTTGAACAGATTATTGGTACTAATAGTCTTTAATGAGGATGAGTACATTTAAAATTTCTAATTTCAAATTTGGGATTTCAGTCAAACAAAGTAATACCCTCCCCCCTCAACCACCCTGGTTTTTCTTCCCTTTCCTTCTGTCTTCGTTACTGTCTTTTTTTTTTTTTTTTTTTTTTTTTTTTTTAGCTGAGCCATCCTGCCACCTGTTGGCAGCTCAACGACAACTCAGCTCGGGCTGGCCTCGAACCGCTGTTGCTCAGAGCTCAGCTTGCACTCTTGAGAGAGCTCTTAACCAACTGAGCCATTCGGTCGGCCCTTTTTTTTTTCTATAATAGTAAACATAGCAAATTGAGTTCACAGCTATTTGAGAAAGGACAATATTTTTTATTCATCACTTTCTAAGTTAAATTACACATCTGTTCTTTAAAGCTTCAAATTGTTACAAAAAGGTGTAGGAAAACTAAAACTTCCTTTGAGGCCAACTGATACATTTTTAGTGTTCTTGAATATAAGTGTAAATTGAAATGGAATAAAACAAGCAAGAGCAAACAGGGAAAGAATTAAAAACACTTAATCTTTGTTCTTTCATTTCCTTTACTACAGAGTGCAATCAATACTTTACAACAGGGTTAATACACTCTCTTCAAACATGCTATTATTCTTTCACGAGAGCACAATAACTGTTAGTTATGCTGTCTGCAATCTTTCCAACATGATAAGACTATGTGATCGGGTAGAACACAAGCAATTCTTGGTGTCCTCTGTTGAGTATTTCCAATAGTGGCAAGAACCATACAGCTGCAGGTAATTTTAATAGTGGAAGTTCTAATTTAATTTTTAGGTTTTTTTGGCAGTGTCACTGGCCCTCATATGTGGGATCCGAACTGGGGCCGCTGGTGTCCCAAGCCAGCTCCCAACCACCGCGCCATTCGGCCAGCCCTGGAAGTTCTAATTTGAATTGGTGTAATTAACTGAAACAACAACAAAAAAGAAACAGGATTATTCTTTCTGTTCATGGTTAGTGAATATTCAAATATTACATCTACTCTCCATCTAAACCAAGCCTGAGCGGTATGACTTTGTTTCAAAATAGCCTTTGTTTTATTATGAAGATGGCATCTCAACTTACTCCTGGATATTTCAGCATGGTTCAATGTTATTTTTATGTGGTTTCTGTGTTTATAAAATATATGTGAAAAATGAAAGCAAAAATATTATCTGAACAACATAAGATACTAACATGTTAAAACTTGTATTTTCAACCTGTGTTTTACAGAAGAAAGCAAAAATCCTTTTTTTGTTGATAGTTTTCTTATTATTACCATTACTTCCAAAATAATTAATAGTTGAAAGTGTAAAAGAAGTAGAAATAAAAATCAGGTAACATAAACTTATACAGAATATATAACATCATATTAGATCATTCATCACTGTAATTTCAAATGGGGGAAAAAAAAATGAAAAGGTATCTGTTATGGGTTGAATTATGTCAACACAAGAAATATGTTGAAATCCTAACCCTGGTACCTGTGAATGTGACCTTACTTGGAAATAGGATCTTTGCACATGTAATCAAGTTAAGTTGAGGTCATCCAGGATTAAAATGGGCCCTACTTCAATGGCTAATGTCCTTAAAAGAAGAGAAAAAAGAGACACAGAACACACACAGGAAGAAGGCCATGTGAAGACAGGTAGAGTTGGAGCTATTTGGCCAAGAACCAAGGAACACCAAGGATTGCCAGCTACCACCAGAATCTAGAAAGATGCAAGGAAAGAGCCTCCCCCTTCAGAGAGAATATGTTCTTGTTGACATCTTGATTTCAGACATTTAGCCTTCAGAATTCTGAGAGAATAGGTTTCTGTTGTTATATGCCACACAGTTAATGGTACTTTCTCATGGTTGCCCTGGGAAACTAATACAGCATCCTCTGCCCAAGTGAAATTACTCCTATGCAAAGAAGTTCTATTATATGTTGAGGCTCTTAAAACCCTAAATATTACACAATTTCGCTGGGGATATAGACAATGCTGAGAAAACAGTTTATAGGATAGGAAGATACATCATGAATTGCTTTTGTACGCAATTACAGAGGACAATCACCTACACCTAAGTTATAAACCAATAAGCTATACTACAGTAACAGGACATATTCTGATGCTATTCAAATACTGAAATTCTGAAAAAGGAAAATGTAGTATGAGTATCACCACTTGTAATCAACAGCTTAACACAGCTGATGTTCTCTTTTAAAACACATTTGAGCAATTATCAAAGTGGAGAATTATCACATATAAAACAGACTGATGATTGAAAATTTCAAATAATTTTAGGGCTGGAAGTCTTAACACCAATATTGTTAACTTATTACTCTGTTTGGTCTCTTTCCCTGGCCCTTACTCTTTTTGCTTTGGCCCTGGCTCCTTACAACCCAGCACTGGCTTGCAATATTATTTGCAAATAATAGGAATCCCTAATTCTGAGAGAGAAAAACATAGATGATCCAGAGAGGATCATGTATTAGATTGAGAAAATAGAAGAAAAAAATAGAAACAACTCTCACAGATGGACTGGACACAAAATATTAAAAGATGGCATATTACATTAAGGAGAGGAAATAAACATTGGAAAGGAAGCAGAAGAAAGGAAGAATCAGAAACAGACAATGCCCTGGAAAAACAAGGAATATTGAAACAATATTAGAAGCAGAAAAAAAATAACCTGAATTGCATTTGAGAGCAATATTTTACAATAATATATAGGATTGTAACTTCACAAATATTTTTACAAAATGATAATTTGATTCAAAACCATTGTTAAGTTATTATGTAAATGCAGTTTATTTTGATCAAATACATTATTGGAGAAGTTTATAGTAGATTTGTCTACTATATAGGGCAGAACAGATAGTTAGAGGTTGTACCTCTTTTTTTTTTTTAAGCTGAGCCATCCTACCACCTGTTGGCAGCTCAGCAGCAGCTCAGCTCAGGCTGGGCATTGAACTCAGAGCTCAGCTTGCACTCTTGAGCGAGCTCTTAACCAACTGAGCCACTCGGTCGGCCCCTCGTACTTCTTAAATTAGTGTTCTACATACTTGTCTAATATTCTCAGGATTGATAGATTCACTGTATTCTTCCCCTTTAGATATTGTTCATAGGAGCTCCCATTTTATTTAATTACTGTTTATAAATTAATCATTTTCACAAAATGACATAAAATATTATAAGTTTTGCATATGCATTGTATGTGTGTGTGCATGTGTATATATGATGGTATCCACCAATAAACAATACATTTTTTTTTTAATTGGGGAGTTGGGGGAGGGGAACACTGTTTGGGGAATCAGGGAAGGGGAACAGACAAGTTGCTGTCTTTTTGTTCTTTAGTCTAGTTGTGGAGGATGTTGCTTCACTGGCGGATGTTGGTATCGTCATTGTGCTCTTCCCGGATGAGGCAGATCAGTCGCCGGCCTCTGGATGTCGCTCACCGCGGCTATTGGCAGCTCACCCTGGCTGCCGGCCACTCACTGTAGCCTATGGCAGCCCACTGCAGCAGGGGCAGCAGCCTAAACCGTCTCCAGGGCTACAGCCCAGCTCCAGGTGGAGCTGTTGTTAGCTGTAGAGGGCAGTGTCACTGGCCCTTATATGTGGGATCCGAACTGGGGCTGCTGGCACCCCAAAACCAGCTCTTAACCAATGAGCCATTGGGCTTGCCCAACTTTTTTTTTCAGAAAGCCTTACCTGCTCAATTAACATTCACATGCAATTACTCATATGATGAAAAGAAGCCCAACTGCTGCTATGAATTGATAAAAGGCACAAAGTATGTATTAAAAGAATGGAGTGGGAGAAACATTTTACAATTTATCAAGACCTGCTGTCAGTAAGTTATTTAAAAAAATAAACATTATTATTATAAGGTCATTCCATCCTGTTTGCTTTCTACTATCTATGCTATTTTTCCTCTTCATTGCAATTATTTTCCATTTTTTACACTTTGTTACCTTAGCTTTCAAAATCATTAAGTTTCCAAAGTGCTATTAGCCTGGAAAATGAACAGTCTCACCACCCATATTAATTTATATGACCTCATCTCTCTCTTTCAGTCATTTTTGCCTCTTTTCTATTGCCCAGAAAACTGTCCACCATGTCATAGTTCTCCACACTACTTATAATTCCACAAAGGTAAGGGTGGGGATGAGGGATGATGAATATTAAGTTTAATTCAAATATCCTATATTTCCTCTAGAGTATGGGAATGTAAAATATTCTTTTGCGGGGGCAGGGCATAAGAAGATCTGAATCTAAGGGCTTAGGAGAAATCATTTTTTGTTTTCTCCTACCCCTCTCAGTCACTTTGAGCACCCATTGTTAGATGCCTTTGTCAAGTTGTCTAGAAGGATTTGTCTAAGTTTTTTTCTGTTTAAATGCAAAACACATTAATCTATTATTACCTAACATTTTAATTAAGATTATCCATGATTCTCCAAAGGTAATCCCTGAGAAGGCAGAGAACCTGGGAAGTGAGAAGGACTCAAAGGGAAGAAAGGGCGATGGATAGAGCTAAGGGCAAATGGCCTCATCATTTTGAAGGCCTTGCCAATCGAAAGTACTATGACTGTCACATTGTCCAAAACTTTGTTACAATTTCTGCATATTCAAAGTTTAATTCTCATTTGTTACTGTAATTTAGAGTTTCTATACATTAGATTTGAGAGCACAGGTAGTTTTCCCTGTTAAATATCCTCTCAGGTACTTTTTCTCTGAAACCATCGAAAGTCTATATTTGTTCTGTGTTCAGTTGTATTAAATTTGCTAATTGGAAACAACATGAAAAATTTGTCATACTTGTGCCTTCCTTTTGAGTTTTATCACAGTTTGATTTTTCTAAAAGACTTTTCTCTTTCTGACTTCAGTTATTATCTCTATAGCACAACCCTCAATCCTGCTTCTTCACTGAGTAACTTCCATGCAGTGACTTTAATTAATTGACTTTTCTTTTGGTAACTTGATTTATTCTATTTTTTTTTTTTTTTTTTTTACCCTTTGACTAACATCTCCCAATTCCCCAGCCTCCCAGCCTCTGGTAACCACCATTCTACTCTGTTTTTAAGAGTTCAGCTTTTTTAGATTCTACATATAAATTGTATCACACAGTATTATTATTATTTTTTTTCTGTTTGACTTATCTCACTTAAAATAATGCCCTCCAGGGCACCCATGTTGTTGTAAATGGCAGGACTTCCTTCTTACTCATGGCTAAATAATGTTCTATTGTTTATATGTACCACATCTTATGCATTCATGTGTTGGCAGACATATAAGTTGTTTCCATATCTTGGCTATTGTGAATTATGCTGTAATAAATATTTTCTGATTTTAATTTTTTTTTGTTTTCCTCACTAAGCCCTATTCTTTTTTTTTCTTTTTTTTTTATTTTCTTTTTTTGTTAGCTGAGCCATCCTGCCACCTGTTGGCAGCTCAGCTCGGGCCGGGAATCAAATCAGCAACCCTCTTGCTCAAAGCTCACACTGTTGAGTGAGCTCTTAACCAACTGAGCCACTTGGCAGGCCCTAAGCACTATTCTTTTTTTTTTTTTTTTTAAAAAAGATTATATTGGGGAATTGGGGGAGGGGAACAGAGAAGTTGCTGTCCTTTTGTTCTTCAGTGTAGTTGTGGAGGACATTGCTTCACTGGCCCATGTTGGCATCAATATTGTGCTCTTCCTGGGTAAGGCAGATCGGTCTCTGGCCTCTGGACGGCCACTCACAGTGGCTCTTGGCAGCTCACACCAACTGCTGGCCATTTATGCTGGCTGCTGGCCACTCACTGTAGCCTGTGGCAGCCCACTGCAGCAGGGGCTGCAGGTATGCTGTCCTGGGGACGCCCAGCAACCCAGCTCCAGGTGGAGCTGTTGTTCACTATCTTAGCTATAGAGGGCAGTGTCACTGGCCCTCATATGTGGGATCCAAACCGGGGCCACTGGCGTCCCAAGCTACTCTTAACCAATACGCCACTCGGCCGGCCCCCTAAGTCCTTTTCTTTATGTCCTTCTGTAAGATGTTCAAAGTCACACTGATCAATCTCTGACCAGGCCTTTGTTCATTCTTGTTCATCTGTCTTTTCAAAGCTCTCTATAATCCATGATGCTTTTCTCTCCATACTGCACTGATAACTCTGAGCTCCTTCTCTTTAAATTTTCTTGCCCTTTTCTTTTTTTCCTAATACATTTAATCTCCCCTTCTCCAAAATGATTTTATTCTTTCATAAACTGCTGCATTTGTTCAATTCACTTCTACATTAGGAAGGTATATCCTTTATATCTAAGGTCCTTTGAACTCCTTTGCCACATCTAAACTTTCCGTTAAATGTACCAATTACTGGTTTTGATGATTAATGATCTGAATGAATGTGTGTGTGTGTGTGTGTGTGTGTGTGTGTGCGTGTGTGTTTAAACATGATTAGTCCAAAGAGAACTGGCAAAAAATCCACAATTATAAAGTGTAAAATTGAGAAAACAATTCAAAAATGGTTGCAAATATAAATAAACCCTGCTTATTCAATCACAGCTAATGTCAGAAAGACCTGTTATTGAAACTGCAACAGTGATGGGGATATGAGTAGCTTGATTATGTAAATGAGATAAAGCCTTACTTATTTATATAAACCCAATGAGTATTTACTGAAGTTTTATTGTATACCTGAGTTTGTTCCTATATGATACAAAAAATATAGATGTATTTGAGAACTATGCATACTGTACAGAAACAAGCAATTTAGTAGCTTAATTTTTGTATCTCTTGTATTATTGTACTATCAGCTTTAAAAGCTGTTATTGCCTAAATCAGGATTATCTGAGCTACAGTCTATGTTCTAGCTACTATCTTACAGGACCTATTGATTATTTCTTCTAAATATTTGTTATTTGTCCAGTCCTCACTATTCTCTTACTATTACTTTACTTTGGGCCTTCTTTAAAAATTCACTAATTATATTAGCCACCTAACTAGTCTTCCTGCCTCCTATGTTCTTTCTCTGTCTCTCTGTCTTTCTCTTTCTCTCCACCTACCCATCCATCCACCTACTTATCCATTTATTGTCTTCTATTTGCCCTCTTCTTATCCGCCTAGTCTAGATCACTACTGTTCAATTGAATTTTGTTATTTTTCTTCCTTAAAAATCATTTAAAATTCCCAGTTACCTTTAGGATAAAGTGCAAATTTTTCAGGGATGGCAAGACCCTTAACTTTTTGGCACCATGTATTTGGGGGGAATGGCAGAAGCCAGATATGACTGATGTCCTGCAATGTGCAGGGCAGTTCTATATAACAAGGAGTTAGATTACAAAGAGTCTTGCATGACTTTGGAATGCTCACAGGTGTTTAAAGCATCTAAATCCAGAGCCTAACTCTGCGTTTCATTATGTACAAACTTCCTTCCTTCCTTCCTTCCTTCCTTCCTTCCTTCCTTCCTTCCTTCCTTCCTTCCTTCCTTCCTTCTTTTTTTGACATTATGCATGCTAATAGGTTACTTTATCAATGAATTTTATTTCAGGATCATAAAAAGGCTGTAACAAAATAATTCTAACAAGAAAAAGGAGGATTGGACATCATAAGATTGAGAGCCACTGTGTTAGAAATAGGAAGCTGAGTACTTTAATGATAAACTGAAACTTCTCGAAGGCTAATTGAAGTTCTCTATCCAAAAAAAGCTATACAAACACCAGGCACCCCCAACACATATCTACAAATTCTTGGATATTCAGGCAGATCTAGAGCTACTATCGGTGGCAATAATGGCCTTGGTATGTCAGTTGTTTTAGTTTTATAAAAAAACCTGTGACTAGAGAATAAAATAGGGCTTGTATAATATACTTTATTAAAGGCTTCAGTAAGCAATAGCAAAAGATTAAGCAACTTAACCAAACAAGTCAAACCATAAATGGGCTCGGTTTTAAAAATTTCTACATAAAACTTTAAAAAATGTCTTAATTATAATGTCCACATGTTTTCAAAAAAAAAAAAATTGTATTGTTCTTTGTGACACCTTTAATTTCTGCTTATGTGATTTGTAGCAAGATTCTTTATCAGAAGTTTTCTTAATTTTGTGGGGATAGTTTATTGTACGTACAAATACACATTAAACTAGAAAGTTTTGGTTTGGTGTTGTTTTCATTTTTTTTTTTTTAACATTTTCCAATGGAGTAAATCTCATCTATGGTGGTGTGATGTTACAAGTTAAATACAAGTTTTCAACAGATTATTTTGGCTACATTCATGAAGATAATAAGCAACTCAATATTCTGTTTTAGATTTTTTTTCTCCAAGCCTTTTCCCTTCTCTAGCTATGTAGTGATGGGGCGGGGTGGGTGAGCGGGTGGATGGTAGGACATGGTTGAGCACAAAGTCTTGAAAATCTTATCCTTCTAATGACTGTTTCACAGGTGGTTCCTTCCAGTGGCATGCTCCAGAAAGAAGACACTACAGGATCCAGAAGGAGTTTGAATAGAGATAACTTGTGGATATCCTAACCCTTGAGGAAATCCTTAAGGATTTCCTCCGTCTAGAGGTAGGTGTGCACTTTCTAATCAAATTGTGGCCAAGTAGATGGTGCATTTCTGCCTCCAAGACACTGGCAATCAACAACCCAAATTGCCTCCACTTCCAAAGAGTGTACATGCAATTTCTAGCGAGTGCCTGGTTGGGTTCACTCATTCATCTCATCTCCCTGCCCCTCTTCCTGGTATGTAATTATAATAACAGATAACTCTGCGGATTCTTTTTTGTTAGATATGGTGCTCTTTACTCACTTCATTTAATGTTCATGACATTTCTACATGATTAGAATTATTATTTTACAGATAAAGGCTACTGAAAGCCATTTAGGAAGGTAAATAACTCTCTTAAGATAATGGAGTAAATAAATTGCAAGGCCAATAAGTGAACTATGGTTGTTTAACACCAGTTTGCACAATTCATTCATTCATTCATCAGAATAGCTGAGTACCTCAGTATATCAAGCAGAACTAGGTATTGAGAATGCAATGATCAACAAGATGGAGAAGGTACTTGCCCTTTCGGAAACCTAAGTTAGAAGGGAAATGGATGGAAGTAAAGAGATAGATGAAGTAATTACAATGTGTGAAATTTTTGATGAAGAAAACATATAAAGAACTCCAGTAGGGAAGAAAAGTATTCCAAGTAGGAAGTTCAGGGAAGGTGTCTCTAAACTAAGTCTTTATGAAGATAAAGGGACAGGCAAGGAGAGAGGATAGCCCCAAAAACAGCTTCCCAGGACCACACACAAGCCCACGTGGAGGAGGATGAATCTCATGCAGTTTAAGACTGGTGAGGTCATACATGTGAAGCATACATGGGAGTGTAATTTGTCAATATCCAACCACATTTTGAACACATTTAAATTTGCTTGGAGGCAACACTTTCTTCCCTTGTAGATTAAAAACAAAACCAAACAAAACCCTTGCATCCAAGTATGTAGACTAAGCTACTGAAAATCAAGCAAATCTTGCCCTTTTCCAAAGGTAAGGAGGATATGGAATCCCAGGTTGGTGTTGCTGTTTTTTTCTTTTCTTTTTCTATCCTCTGGCCGCTGTGTTATAATGCTCCATTTGGTTTTTTTTCCCCCGACTCTGCAGGCAGTCACTGATAGAGATTTTTCCTAGAATAGTAATAGGAAAATAATGTACAATAAAGCTGACACACCACATACTGGGAGGTATTGAAGGTTCAATCATAACTTTTAATTTAAAAAGTTTATTTTGGTAAAATAAGACCTTTTGAGCTGTCCTAACAGACACCCATGAAAAATGTACACAGGTTGGTGGCGGGAAGCCATCCCAGATCCCCAGGAGCATGCCCTTGGGGTGGAATCCCGGAGCATGCCCAGAATGTAGTAGTGAGATAGCAGCTATACCAGTAAAACCTGCTGTACAGGACTCACAGCACCAAGTTAGATTGTGTGTGTGTGTGTGTGTGTGTGTGTGTGTGTGTGCGCGCGCGCTTTAATTTTCCTGTAAATCACTTTTGAATTTATGTTTCTCAAGTCTGGAAGCTGCAGGTGTGTAATTTTGGCAGAACCTTTCTTAGCAAGTTTCTTGTTGTTTTACTGTTTATTTAAAGCGTGGGGGTGAGTAATAATGAAGATACTAGTATCATGGGTTAAGACTAGGCAAATTTCCATTTGTAGCTCTTCCAGCTGTCCACATTTTAGGAAAATTATCTAGGTAGTTTAGGCAAAAAGGGAAAAATAAAGAGAGGATGATTAAATGCTCCTTTCACCTTCTGCTTGTGTCACTGAGGTAATAACTAGAACATTGTGCTTCCTCCTGGTTATGGAAACCTGAGCTTCTCATGTCTGGAGGTGACTTATATTGCAAGAGCAGAATCTGTCCAGCTCAGCAGGCTATGGCTTCTCTATATGTGGCATAAAGAATATCTGAGGTTCACTAGGGCATGTAGATCAACATGATCTAATTCCTGGTTCAAAACATATCCTCTATTGTCTTGTTTCTTTTGCTTTTTGTACACTCTTAAACCTACAGCATAATTTGGCATCAATATATTTAACTTGATTAAAATTCCCTTCAGATCTTCAGGTTTTCAGATCATGAGATCATTTTGGTTAAACTGTGATATGTATTCACATGGATTTTTACCCCTTCCCTTCCTTTCATTCTTCCTTCTTTCCTTCCACATTTATTTAATGCCTATAATATTCCAGATTCTGTTGTTATATTGGAGAAACAAAGTCAAACAATAATCCATATCCTAATAAACTCAGAGCACATTTGTTGGGGAGATAATTATAAATAATTATAATACACTGTGGATGAATATTTTGATAAAAATATACATTGGCAGAAAATAATACACGATATCAGTAGAGTACTTTGGTTAATATACTCATACACACAAAAAATACACTCTCCCACACATACATTAAAAAAAACAAACTAATAAAAAACTAATTGTAAGTAGCAAAGCTACTCAGAAAGGAAAAATCCAAAATATCAACTTCAATGCATATAAATATGACTTAATTGTTTTTGTTTTAAAGAATGTATCTTATATACAAGTATGATGGTATAGGAAAACAGATGGACTGGATAAAATAATTTATTTTTAAAGAGGCTCAATCTCTTTCTCATTGAATTATAAGCTCCATTATAGTATGGGACGTATTTATTTCTTCTTTGAATTATCTACATTCCATGATACATAATAATTGTTTAATGAAAATGTCTGGAGGAAAGAGGTAAATACCACAACTTAAAAGAGAAATGATTCTTTTTTTTTTTTTTGTAGGGCATATTTATAAAACATATTACATACCTCTTTGTATTCAAAAGGACAACACTGAATATGACTTATCATTTCTTTGAGAATTCAGAGTCACTATTATGAACTTAAGGTGTTCATAGAGATAAAGATATATAGGATATACAGAAAATGGGTACCAATATGATGAGTTACAAAATATTTTCTTTCTTGAAAAGATCTCTAGATTTTTCAATGTTTGCTTCTAGTTTATTT
The DNA here is from genome assembly GCA_033961575.1 of Aselliscus stoliczkanus. NCBI lineage: Eukaryota > Metazoa > Chordata > Mammalia > Chiroptera > Hipposideridae > Aselliscus > Aselliscus stoliczkanus. The sequence continues at coordinate 127,345,686 of CM066733.1, forward strand.
TCATTGATTTGTTTTCTTTCTCACATATGTGGAAGAAAACCAATGTATTGCTTGGTCATGAGGGAAATGTAATATGGTTGTCTTTTTCCAATGTAAACCATGGAATAAAAATACAGCCTTTTCTTACCCTTATTTCCTTACCCTCTAGAAAATTCTTTATTCTCATCTCTATTTGATTTCTTAGTAGCATACAAGTCATTATCTCTTTTTCCAATCTGTCACTATTAACACATAAACGTCAATATATTTTTCTATATAAAGAAGTTGCTAAAAAAAGTATACACATTTTAAGAAAGGAAAAAACTGTATTAAAATTATGCTGATGGTAACAACTTTGAGCACCTCTTGTAATTGTAGAATTCAAACGTAACTTTTATTCATCTTTTGTTATTGGTATATATTGAGTATTACAATTTTAATACAGTTTTTTTCCTTTCTTACAATGCATATACATTTTTTGGCACCCGATGTATTTATGTTAATATTTATTGAATGACTGCTATATATCAGGCCTTGTTCTAGAAGTTCAAGACCCTCAAGGAACAAAACAGTCAGAATCCCTAACTTCATGGAGTTTAAAATCTAATATGTATGGGCCGGCTGAGTGGCGCATTGGTTAAAAGCTGGCTTGGGACGCCAGTGGCCCCGGTTCAGATCCCACATATGAGGGCCAGTGACACTGCCCTCTACAGCTAACAACAGCTCTACCTGGAGCTGGGCTGTGAGCCCCGGGGACGATGTAGGCTGCAGCCCCTGCTGCAGTGGGCTGCCATAGGCTACCCACTGAGTGGCTGGCAGACAGCATGAGCTGCCAATAGCCGCAGTGAGTGAACATCCAGAGGCCGGCGACGATACCAACATGGGCCAGTGAAGCAACGTCCTCCGCAACTAGACTGAAGAACAAAAAGACAGCAACTTGTCTGTTCCTCTTCCCCGATTCCCCAACGCTGTTCCCCTCCCCCAATTCCCCAATTTTTTTTTTGAAAAAAATACAAGACACCTAGTTAAATTCAAACTTCATATAAACAACAATTTTAAAAGAAAAAAAAAAGATCTAATATGTATAGCTGAAGTATCACTCTCCTAGTTTTAAGCATTTATGTTAGTGTAATTGGGACAAGAACACCTATTCATTAAAGAACTTTATAATATTTTATAGTTGACAATGCTCTTCCAGAGAATTAAATTTCATTAGCATTTCACAGGTAAGATAGGTAGACAGGTATTATTATTGCTTTTTGCAATGTACACATGAAGACAAAGGAAATTACTTCTCAAGATCACACTGATATAAGTAGTTGAGCTTCTGGAACTTAGACTACTTAAATATTTTATTCAAAGTATTTATTCAAATACTACTTAAAGTGTTTATTCAAATTTAGAAAATATTTTTATATTCATTATTTAATTTGCTCTTCACAATGATACTTGGTACTTAATGATCTCTTTCTAATTTTGGTACCTGATGTTATGGAATTGTTAGGTAGTATGTAAGAGGTCATCTATCTGATGATGGTAGAACTGGGAGTCCAACCATGTTCATTGAAAATATCATCTCTGTATGATAAACGCTGACCAATATTTTATTTAATATCTCTATATTCTTTTAGGCAAACAGAGGTCTAAAAATTCATCTTAACTTTGACGGAAATTTTTGAATGCTTTATGAATTAATATCCTTTGAAATCAAATTTTCCTTTAACATTATATATTCTGAATAACACCCAGGTATACAGTTGAATAATGAAGTGACAGTGGCAGGCAGCAAAATCACAAAACTATTACATGACACATTCTGCTTTTCAGTGTATATTCTACTATTTTTTTGGGTGAACCTATCATTCAGACAAGGCTTTTTAAAAATTACATTGCAGGTGCCAAAATCAGGTTAAAACAACCAGAAAAATGAAACAAAACTCTAGCCACCCATCCACTAAGACATGCCTTGGAAATACAGAGTTAGAAATGTACATTATTTTTCATGGATGGAATTTCCAATAGTGCAAGTTTTATTACATAAAATACAGCAAGACTGATATATGCAAAAACTGTCAAGTTACACTTTTCTTCTTAAACTCAGCAGTTTGAGCTGATTACTGTTTGGCAAGAGGGAGTAAATTGGATCACAATTTCACCAGCTTTGTAGAAGTATTCCAGGAGATAATGTTCATAAAAGAGTCCTAAAATGCCACATAATTTTCCTGTAGCTTCATTGTTTGGTAACTTATTTTCCATGGACACAGTTCTTAGGTTTTTCCCCACTGCCAAATGTGAAAGCTGCTTTCACATAAGCATAAAGAGTGTCTGCTTTATGTTAATAGGACACAGTTTGTATAGCAACCTGGTTTTTTGGAATTACTTGGTATCCTTCTTGTATGTACCTGAATGCTGCCCTAGTTGCCCTGGATAGTATTGTGGCTTCCTTTGCCAGTAGATCCTCTTGTGGAGGGCCTTTTACTCATTATTCTCAAAAGGACAACCCATCCAACACAGCGATGCCCTTGAGTATCCTAGGTCAATAGGAGCCAGGTGCCCTCCTCCATGAATAGCCTAAACAGCCTGATGAAACACAGCTATCTTATATTCTGTTTTAAGAGGCTGTTGAGGTATTCAGGGTAAGGGAAAGGTAGGCAAGCATCATACATTAGTCACTTGATATCTATCTGGCACTGTGAGGTGTTTTCTATGTGCTCTCTTTTTTTTTTTTTTTAAGATTTTATTGGGGAATTGGGAGAGGGGAATAGCGTTGGGGAATTGGGGAAGAGGAACAGACAAGTTGCTGTCTTTTTGTTCTTCATTCTAGTTGCGGAGGATGTTGTTTCACTGGCCCATGTTGGTGTCATCATTGCACTCTTCCCGGATGAGGCAGATCAGTCACCAGCCTCTGGGTGTCACTCACCGTGACTATTGGCAGCTCATGCTGGCCGGCCACTCACTATAGCCTATGACAGCCCACTGCAGCAGGGGCTGCAGCCTACACCATCGCCAGGACTTGCACAGCCCAGCTCCAGGTGGAGCTGTTGTTAGCTGTAGAGGGCAGTGTCACTGGTTCTCATATGTGGGATCCGAACCGGGGCTGCTGGCATCCCAAAACCAGCTCTTAACCAATGCGCCACTCGGCCGGCCCTATGTGCTCTTATTTTATTGTCACACCAAAAAAAAAAAAAAAAAAATTCCCTTAGAAATTACACATTATCCCCATTTTACAGATGAAAAATCTGGTACTTAAGACAGTTAAATAGCTTATTTATTATTAAATCATAGAGGTAAGATTTCAAACTCAGATTTATGTCACTCTGAAGGTGATGCTCTTTCGACTTGCCATTTGGTTTATTAGACTTAATTTGCCCTTAGTTTAAATGAAAGTGAAAGAATTTCTCTCATGATAGGCAAACTGACAAATTATTTTTCTTGAATTTATTTTACTTTTCGTGGCTCTACTTTTTGTTTGTTTTTTGTTGGTAAAAATAGGCCATATCTAGGCAGAATTAAGATTGTTTAAGGTGAAATTTTGTAAGTTGGGTAGGAGTAAGATTGCCTAACTGGTTTTGCCCACTTTTTGCCCAAAACTCTGTAACAGGTAGGGTCTAGTCAGTACTGATATCTGTATGTAACCATAGGTTAGAAAGATTCTTTTACTTGTGACTTTTTGAAGTTGACCAGAAGAATTATTAAGAGTGACTGAACTCTGGAATGGGGGCTACATTCATTTTTTGTATAGATAACTTAGGTCTAACTAGGGTGGCCATGGAAATATCTTGTACATTTAATTGTCCTAGATGCTTTGTATCCTTTGAAGCTTTTGGGGATTTATCAAGTCTCTACTACCTGGAACTACTGATACTTTGTTTGGAACCCTTACTAACAAGATCTTGATCTTTGCATCTATAAATAGCCAACATTCATTTTATTTTATTTTATTTTATTTTATTTTTTTTTAATAGTTTTTTTTTTTTTTTTTTTTTTTTTTAGGGCAGTGTCACCAGCCCTCATATGTGGGACCCGAACCTGGGCCGCTGGCTTCCCAGGCCAGCGCTTAACCACTGCACCACTCGGCCGGCCCCCAACATTCATTTTAAATAGAATATTTATCAGTAGATTCCTATGGAGTCTTTGTGTAACTTCAATATGCTTGCTACTTCATTTATTTATTAGCTCTTGTCTTTTCTTGCCTTTGTCACTACCTATTTATATAGGAGGTTTGTTTGGTTTTTCTTTTGATTCATCTGCTTATTTTATTTTTGGTTAAAGTAACAAGGAACTCAACTCAAACTGGTTTAAAAATGAAAAGTGATTAGCCCACCCATATAACTAAACATTTCAGTGGTAGTGAAAACTTTCAGGTTCTGTTCAATGAAGAATCCAGCTCTATTTTCTGTATTTGCATGTCTCTGATCTCCTGCAGTTTTAGCTTTGTCCTCAGTCTGTCTTGCCTATGGTTGTAAAATGGCTGCCAGCACCTCCTAGAGTAACATGTTTCTCCCTTCAGGTTTGTAGAAAGCAAAGAAAGCATTGCTTCCCAAACCACTGAAATTTTTCTCTGACTGAATCAATCATGTATGTCCGGGGGGAGGGGGGTGAATTTAACTTAACCGATTTATTCTAATTGAGGCTCATCACTGGAGGAGGTCAACTCCACCACAAATACACGGTTTCTATAGAATGGAGACCGACAGCTTGTTAGGAGGTAGTCCAAATGCCTAGGATACCACACAAACCTAAACATCCAACTTGTTCTTATTTTCTCTGTTGTTTGATTTACTAACACTGGAGCAAAGAAAGTTAGAGGAAGGTTACTGGGATCTTTTTGATGAGAAAGTCACATTCTTTTTTTTTTTTTTTTTTTTTTTTTTAAAGATTTTATTGGGGAATTGGCAGAGGGGAACAGCGTTGGGAAATCGGGGAAGGGGAATAGACAAGTTGCTGTCTTTTTGTTCTTCAGTTTAGTTGCGGAGTATGTTGCTTCACTGTTGGTATCGTCATTGCGCTCTTCCCGGATGAGGCAGATCGGTCGCTGGCCTCTGGATGTCGCTCACCGCGGCTATTGGCAGCTCACTCTTGGCTGCCAGCCGCTCACGCTGGCTGCGGGCCACTCACTGTAGCCTATGGCAGCCCACACCATCACCGGGGCTCGCACAGCCCAGCTCCAGGTGGAGCTGTTGTTAGCTGTAGAGGGCAGTGTCACTTGCCCTCATGTGGGATCCGAACCGGGGCCGCTGGCATCCCAAAACCAGCGCTTAACCAATGTGCCACTCGGCCGGCCCAAAAGTCACATTCTTAATGGTAACCATGATGAAAACAGATTTTCTCCTTTATCTTAGTACTGAGACAGCATTGTCAACTGCTTTCAGCAGTAGTTGGTATAGTCTAACCAAGTGGTTTTGAAAGCATGGTCCCTGGGATAGTAGCGTCAGCATCTCCTGGGAATGTTTAGAAATACAAATAAAACAGAAAAATCTGAGTTTTAACAAACACTGCAGCTGATTCTGATCATGTTGGAGAACCACTGGTATAGCAATGACCTCAGCTGTCCCTTGGTTTCCATGTATATTTGATAGGCTCATTTAATTTCATTTAATTTCTGTTTGAGATTAGGGTGTACCAGATAACTGAGCACCAGATAAATTATTTTCTTGTTATATCCTGGTACACATCAATAAATTTTGAATTCAACAAACATTGTACAGTCAGTTCTTCTTTAATGATTGTTTTTAAAAATATAAATGTGTTCTATTTTGCCACTGATATATTAAGAAACAAGATTAGCATAAGACAAACATTTTTCATTTGCTCGTGTGTTAGTCATGTGTTACTTAGTGATGGGGCTGTGTTCTGAGAAATGTATCAGTAGGCTATTTTCTTGTTGTGAGAACATGATACAGTGCACTTACACAAACATAGATGGTATAGCCTACAATACACCTAGGCTATAGGGTATATAGCCTTTTGCTCCCAGACTACAAGACTTTACAGCATGTTACTGTACAAAATAACACAAAATTAAATCAAACACAAAAGAACCTGATGCAATCAAGACAGCAGTAAACACTGCATACTATTTTACAACAAACTTTTTTATAAATAGAAGTGGTATACTCTAATGATAAAAATACAGTGTAGTGAATACATAAACCAGCTACAAAGCATGTATTATCAGTGTCAAGTATTATGTACTTTATATTATTGTATGTGCTGTGCTTTTATACGATTGGCAGCACAGCAGGTTTGTTTCCAACATCATCACCACGGACCCATGAGTAATGTATTGTGCCATGACCTTATGATGACAGCTACAATTTATGACAGCTGTGACATCCCTAGGTGATAGGAATTTTTCAGCTCCATTATAATCTATGGGGTCATTGACCCAAACGTCATTATGTAGAGTGTGACTGTATTTCATCTGCTAGAAAAGTTATATGAACACAGGAAACTGCACACAGCTGAGCTGAGTCTCACAGGTACACAAACTGTGTAATACCAAACTTACACTCATACCTCACAAGGACAATCAGTGGCCCACATGCATCCACATCGGGCGTTATAACTTCTTGTCAATTCAGAAAACCTTCTTTCCACAACCTCACAGTAACTCTCAAACTGCAAAACTTCTACAAACTTCAGAGGATTTTCAAGTAAAGTGCTAAATTTGTTGTAGTATTTATGTATTTTGTATCCTTTTAACAAGTGTAAAATTGTGCTACCATTATTATTAGGCTCTTTCTTAAGTTCTATTCACATATTTTTTGAGTACATGCTCCAATTCCTATGGTTTTTATTGTGTTCTTTTGCATAGAGTAGAAATTTTTAGAAACACATATGCTGTATTAAGGCAGAATTGAATGAATTTGAGCAAAGCTTAGCAACTTAAAATTGTTATAATCCTTATTTCAGGGTAAACTTTTTGTTTTATAATCATGATTATTTTGTTTCCTCGGTAGTAAGCACAAAAAACTGAATTTAAAGTTTTCACCATCAGGGAATGACAACCTTAAAAATAAATATTTACCAATATAAAACTTGATAGGCTTTAGAAACCAAATTATGTTAGTCTATAGCCGAAAAGATTCCAAGAAAAATAATTGCATTTCCTCTCAGTTTCCTCTCTTTTCGATAACCAATTGTCATGGTAATATATAAATACCTGAAAATGCCCTAATTATCCCTCTTCATGGAATAAAGATTTATTGATATAGAACATTAGGAGTTTGGCATCACATTAGGAAGACTTAATAGCAACGCTGTTTATTATTATCATAATTGCTATTGTCATTATTGTCTTGAATATATATTTCTTTGTTCTATTTACCCTTTTCCAAAAGATGTTTATTTTTATATTTTAAATCAACTCTAAGGAATACAAAAAAAAAAAAGAAAAGGAAAACTTGTCAATTATAGACATCCTTGTTGTATGAAGGAGGGATGTTCTTTGGTAATGAGCTGTGTATATATTACATGTTTTTAAAACTACTGGCTTAAATGTTGTACAGAAATGATGCTTTGGGCTTATTTATTTTTCTGTATATTTCCCACTCCCCTTCCTCCTTATCCAGTGATACAGTGCTAGGGAAGCATGATTTCTGAAGTAATAAAAGTTCAGGGGGGAAATAATAGCACCTGATGGTCCTTTAAAGCATTTAACAATTAAATATGAGGTGTCCAAAATGCATTTACCTTGAACAGAAATATGGTGAAAGTGCTAAGTTTTATCTTTGTAATTATCCATTGCTTATTATTTTATTTTTTGCATACACTCTATGTTTTCCACATCAATGTTATCTTAGATTACCATCTGTCTTGACCTAGACTTTGTTTCCTAAATTGCTCTCTGCAATTACATGCTTTGTGATGATGATAAAAAAACACACAACAACATCATTATAATTGTTAGACTAGAGGTCTGCATACAAACCTGTATCCCATGGAGAGCAGCTTCTGTCACTGAGAAATGACTGGGCACATGCTGGATAAAGGCGGGACTGACGATTCCTCAATTTAAAACAATCATGTGCATATTCCTCACTATGGAACAACAGGCCAGTGTGCACGTGTGTGTATGTGTGAGTGTGTGAGTGTGTGTGCATATGTCTGTGTGCTTTACTTCTTAATCTGTAACAAAGGAATTCATCTCCTATGGTTTGATCTCTTAAATCTGTAAATGCCTCACCACTTACTATGAGTCACTAGTATTGTTTTCACTAGTGACTCATAGTAAGTGGTGAGGCATTTACATGTATAAATATATATTAAATTATCAGACTTTGTACAATAAAAACTTCTTAGGCAATAGTTGCAGATAACTTCCATTAATATTTGCTTAGTGTCTGATAAATCATTAGACATGGGATCCTACATAACCGTCAACACACTCTTTTCCAAAATTAAACTAACAGTATTTGTAAGGATGTTCACATAAAATAAATAAATAAATAAATAAATAAATAAATAAATAAATAAATTGAATGCAATCACACAAATCAAGCTAAAGGGCCAGAGTCTATTTCCAGAAATGCAAATTTGTGACTCTTTTAAACAGTCTTTAAAAACTCCTGAAGAAATATGAATAGTTTTAAACTTCTTTATTTTTAAAGATGTTTTCCTCATTGAGTTTGTAGCCTTTTACTTATCACCAAATACCAACTGGGCTTAAAAAAGGAAAGAAAAAAACAAACAAATTGAAAAACAAAACAGAAATGAGTGTCAATCATGCATGTAAACTTTTGGCATTGCATAATGAAGTACCCTTAAATCCTTGATGAATAAACATCTTGAATGCCAAATGGATTTTCAGGGGACATATACTGACAAACATTTCTAAAGTTCTAAAGTCAATTTCCAAATTGTAAGCTATTCTTTCATGATGTATAAAAAGCTTAAGGCTTGAACAAAAAGTACTTTTTTTTTAAAATTAAAAAAAAAGCCCTGAAGTTTGATAATAAAAGCTTATGTTTTAGAGTTGATGAGAAAATAACCCATTTAAGGTTGGTTTTATAAACATAAACTGATGGGGGGAAATAAGAACTTCAAAAGACATTGAAAATATTCTGACCTTACCATGATTTAGTGCTGTTGAATATATGTCATACTTGAAGTTTTTGTTTTCTCATTCTGACTTGTTCCCTAACTCAAGGTTTCACCTTGGGCGGATCATTTCATCTCTCAAAGCCTTGTTTCTGTTTTGTCAAAGAAAGAGGTTTATCTATAAAATCTTTAAAGCCCTGCTATTTCTAAAATATCATTAAATTATTCAGATACCATGAAACAATTTTTAAAAAAGTATTAAATGTTTATAGAAAAATATTTTGAATGCATACTGTATACTGAGCTACTATGTTGAAAATCTATAAAAAAAACCTTAGAGGTATCACTTAAATGAACCATTGCACTGATTAGAGACCACTGCTGAAGAGAGGTGGAATTTCTCTCTTTAAGACTTGTTTACTTGCTTTAAATATTAATGGAGGGGAAAAAATGTATTAATGTCTGTTGTAAAAACACAGACAATTAGATATAGTTTATCATAATAGATCTGTAGGTAACATGGACCATTACCTATAATATTACGTTAATATTTTTAATGCCCTCTAGTGCTCAAGTAATTGTATTGAACCCCTCATTTGTGTATGTGTGTTTATCTTGAGTAAAGTTTATTTCAAAGCTCAGTGCTCCTGAGTTAGTCAAGAAAAGGTCAGAGATCTTAAATCGGTCTGATGTATGTCAACTAAAAGCCTCAGAGCTAGAGGTATTTCTCATTAGAGCCTTTCAGTGGAAAGATGGGGTGGGGGGGAGAAGAGAGAGAGACCCCAGGGCAAGTGTTTTTCTATAATAGTTTGATTTGGTGAATGTTGGACTAGTAAACCATTAACTGAATATAAAAAAAAATTGCAAATACATATTTTTAGTATTTGTTTTTGTGTTGTCTGCCACCCTGAGAGCTAAGGGGGCAAATAATACATCTGTAGGAGTAGGTAATCTTTGTGTCTCTGAGTTTCCTGGACCTGAAGTCATTGGCAGCAGGAATCTGAAATGCAGATACAGAAAATCAACATTGGTTTGAAGCCCTTATTTGGCTTTTCATGTTTTTATTTTGGAGAAGTTTTTCGGATATCAAATATTACCATGGTGCTAAAAAATCAAGACAGGAAAATGCAGGCAAAAAAAAGAAAAAGAGAAAAATCAGCTCATTACTTCTTTCCTGTAGATGATTGGGCTCATGCTATTGGTGCATTAGGCTTTGTAGTGTCATTTCACTCCTGTCTCTGTAGACATTAATACTAGCAAATGAAAAGCAAACTTCTAAAGTGTGAGGAAAAGCACCAATTATTTATGTCTGCACATAGTTTGTGAGAGTTTCTAACTATTGATCTTCAGATAAATGTCTAGGCTAAAGTAGATTTAAATGTATAGGGTGACTATGCTGTATTTTTACATTTATTATAATTAATATCTAAAGAATGAAGGGAAAGACAAGTTGTCATTCTTTTTTTTTTTTTGAGGGTAGTGTCACTGGCCCTTATACGTGGGACCCGAACCAGGGCTACTGGCATCCCAAGCCAGCTCTTAACCACTGTGCCACTCGGCCGGCCCCAAATTGTCATTCTTATTTTCCCCATTTACCTCTGCAAAAGTAGGAAATAGAGGGGAGAATGGTTTATCTCCTTGAAATAGACATTTAAACTGTAGTGAATTCAAAAACCTTTAGGCATTTCCCTCAAAGTTTCCTTCAGTGAAAATTGATATGAATAAAAAATTTATATTCAAAAAAATGGCAGAGCCATTGTTTCTAGCAGAGTTCTCTGAATGATTTGCAAGGTCAAGCAATCTGTCAACTATTTTTCTCTAGATCATAGGATTAGTATATCAGTCCAGATTCTTATCCTGTGTAATGTAGAGCAAAGTTATTTTTGACATCTGACTGAGTGTATGATTTGACAATCTTAAAGGAGACTTCCTAAGATTTTGCTTCCCAAAACTGACTGGATATTATAGTAAAATGTAATCCCTATGCTAAAGTACAGCTGCAGAAATGAAAATGCAGTTTGGATACATTCAAAATGAGTCTTCAATGCTTTCTCCATTAAATAAAGAGATTGTAAATTAAAAGTACTCAAAAATTGAAGTTGACATTCAGAAACTCATTAGCTTCATTCTTTTCCAAAATCACCATAGCAATTAGTCTAAACTCTAATTGGTCAAAATTGTTCGTCATTAACACACTGATTTTTAAAAGACTTTTTTTTTTTCCTGCCTTAAACTTCATTTTTTTTCCAGAATTTAAATCTGTTCCTCTACCATTTCCTGAAATGATCAAGCTCGTTTGCCTTTACATTTAGCTGCTGAGAGAAGACATTCCCTTTCTTGAACTCTCTCATGCTGGCCTTTTCTGCTTGGTCAAATGTCTGTGAACATCCTGTGCTAATCAATCAGCTATTGATTGCATGCCAATCTATATTGCCCAAGAAAGATAGAAAAATGTATATACAGGGATCCAATTTATATTTAGAAATCTCAGTTAGAATGTTTTCTCAGTTCTTAATTGTTTCATCATAATATCTTTACATTTTCATCTCAATTTAACTTTGTAAGTTTAAGATATTACTTCTTATTAAAATATTTACCATCTTAAGATTACTTACTACAATTAATACATACACACTTTTATAGTCCTCCCTTCATGTATTCAACTAGTCATTTATGCTTTCCATAGTTTCCAGGGCTGACACTGTGCTAGGAACATGGAATAAGAGGGGAGAGATGTGTTCTATGATCTGAAAGTGCTTATGAAGGCCAGGAAAACAAACAAGTATATTTCAATGTAAAGAGAACAAAGGCAGTAGAATATGCAGAGCATCCTCGGACCAAAGGAAGATATGGTTGTTACCATTTGGGAGGGAGATGGTGAAACAGAGGCCTATGAGTGCCAGTGATGCTTGAGTGTTCAAAAGTATTTTTGCCCGATGATCAATGAATGAAGGTGCTCTCCCTAACAGAAGGAGAACCAGACCAAAAGCACAGACCAGAAAGCTGCAGGATAAATTTCGGGGACAACAAGCAGCTCAGTCTGGCTAAAGCAGAGTAAGAAATCATGCACAAGAGTAACCCAGGGCCCAATTAATGGATGATACCAAGATAGAGAGTGTGGATTTCAAACAGCAAAATATGGGTCAGGGGAAGAATCAGCAAAGTAAAGCAAGAAAAGCACTATGATGGGTGATAAGAGGAGTGAACTATAGAATTCTGGGAGTATGATGAGCCAAGGTCTTTCACCTATGCTTGGCAAATATGTGGCTAAATATAAAATTGACCATGAAAATGAACAAAAGTTGTAATAACATTGAACTTCTTGATAGTAGCCTTAGATATTATAGACAGTGGAGTAAGCCTTTAAAATTCTGAGGAATACTGCTGTTCAACACACAATTTAATACATGTGTGTATTCCTCCTAATCAAGCATCAGATACAAAGGAGCTCAGAAAGCTTATCAGACACTGGAGAGCCTACTCAATCAAAATGAGGGAAGAGGGCTGTCCAGGTGTCGCAATGGTTAAGTGAAGGCTTGGGACGTCAGCGGCCCCGGTTCGGATCCCACATATGAGGGCCAGTGGCACTGCCCTCTACAGCTAAGATGGTGAACAACAGCTCTACCTAGAGCTGGGCTGCTGTGAGTCCCCAGGGATGGCATAGCTGCAGCCCCTGCTGCAGTGGGCTGCCATAGGCTACAGTGAGTAGCCAACAGCCAGTGTGAGCAGCTTGCAGCCAGTATGTGCTGCCAAGAGCCGCTGTAAGCAGCCCTCCAGTGGCTGGTGATGATCTGCCTCACCCGAGAACAGCGCAATGATGATACCAATATGGGCCAGTGAAGCACTGTCCTCCACAACTAGACTGAAGAACAAAAGGACAACAACTTGTCTGTTCCCCTTCCCTGGTTCCCCAACGCTGTTCCCCTCCCCCAATTCCCCAATAAAAATCTTAAAAAAAAAACAAGGGAAGGAAGACAAAATGCATCCATTGGTGAATAGAAATATGAAAATGGTGGTGTTCAGGTAGCCTAACGAGTTGAAGAGGGGTCCAAGAGTAACTGAATTGAGAGGTGCACAGTGATATGTCTGAAATTTAGTGTTCTTCATTTTTAAAAAAGTACATGTATTACTTTAATGATGATATTAAAGAATTATATTAAAATTAATCAAATACAGGGAAGTGAATAAGAAAGTAAAGGAGGTAAGTGAAGGTTATTCTTTTTTTGTTTGTTTGTTTTGTTAGCTGAGCCATCCTGCCACCTGTTGGCAGCTCAGCGGCTGCTCAGCTTGGGCTGGGCATCAAACTGCTGTTGCTCAGAGCTCAGCTCGCACTCTTGAGCGAGCTCTTAACCAACTGAGCCACTCGGCTGGCCCCGAAGTTTATTCTTAATAAAAGGAAGAAGAAAACAGGAAAACTAGATAGAGTGGAACATAGGCTTGAGATATATATATATATATATACATATATATATATATATATAATTTTTTTTTCCTGCTAAATTAAGAGAATAAGCATGGTGCTGTAATTTGAGGTAAAACCAGGGAAAAGGGATGACCAAATAGAAAGCATTAGAAGCATTGCTTTTTCAGCTATATTGATGGAAAGAAACTATATGATATCCCATGTGGATAGAAATAATATGTAGTCTTGTGTGCTACAGAGAGCCCCACTTTTCTTCATATAGAGCATATGCTAAGAAAAAATAGGGCATATAGAATAAAGAGGATTGCAAAACTCGTAAAGATTTGAAATGATATTTGTGGCTCACACTTGAGAAAACTGAAAGAGACACACATAGGATTGCCTAGTATCATGGATGGTCCAGCAGAAGAGGTGAACAAATTCTGAGAAGCACTAGCTGCACATTTGTGTGTTTCTTTTCCCTCAATGTTATCACAGCCTGGGGGTAAGTACTAAATTTAGATTTGGAATTTGCCCCATGGGTACAAACAAGTGCTAACCAGTGGGTGGTCTAAACTGAAGAAAACAGGGAGTTAAACTATACAAGGATGACAGACAGGAATAAGAGTGAGGGGTTGAAAAACTGGAGGTAAAAATGAACAGAAATAGCAGTTAAAATGGGATTAAATGAGCCCAAAACTGGGATGATGTGAAATTGTAGTCCAAGAAAAAATGTGGGGAGGACAGTTGGCTCAGTTCATTACAGCGCAGTGCTGGTAACACCAAGGTTTCCAGTTCGATTCCCACATGGGCCAGTGAACTGCTCCCTCCGCAACTAGATTGAAGACAATGGTTTTATTTGGAGTTAATGGATCCTAGTAAAAAAACACTGTTCCCTAATAAAGTTAAAAAAAAAAAAAAAGAATGGTTCCCAGACTCAGAACTGGGAAAGACTATTCAAAAGAATTGCCATTTGGAAGAAGTGCTGGTGGAAAAGACCACCAATAAATAGTCAGGATTCCTTGTGTAGAAGGAAGAAAAACAAAGATCGCTGCTTAGGGAACATGGAGCTTTCCAGTTGTTTTCTGTAAGTTAGGCTGACTTAGAGCCTTTCTGTTGTATCATGACATCCTTGGGGATGACATTTCTTGGGTGAATCAAACGTCCATCACATCCAACTATTTGTGGGTGACAAACCACCTACTATGAAGTTGGCTTTATCTAGGTTTCTACCTTTTCTAATTATTTAACACCCTACTCCTTTCTAGCAAGGCTTTTTTTTTTTTTTTTTAATTTGTATTTTTGATTTCTTCTGCATTTCAGTGATAGTTTTCTTGGCACACAGACCCAGCTGCAGACAGCTTTTATTTCTAGGTTTCCCTATTCAGAAAGAGTAGTCCCTGTTTAGGGATTTCACTGTCACTCTAAGCTTTCCACTGAGCTATGACCCTGCAGCTTTCCTTCAAATTCAAGTCACTGGGGAAGCCTTTTGAAATGCTGAAAAGACAAAACAACATTTTGTGCAAAGGAGAAAAAGCAACCAAAAAGAGATTCAAGAACCAACTAGATACCACGAAAAGGACAGGAAAGTGAAGATAGTGACAGGAGCCAAAGGGACAAAAGACAATACATCAAATCCTTAATAAACCAGCCAGAAGCACCAAGACCAAGGGCAGTAACTTGTAGTTAGAGGTTTGCAAACACGGAAGGAAATTCTTGCTTCTGTAATTCCCAAAGTACCACCCAGGGTCTACAGGTCATAAAATACTTCCTATTGTTAAAATGAGGAAGTCATTTTCTGGTCCACAATATTAGTGAACTGATTAGTTTTTGAGGGCTCTCCTTGAAATGTATTCAGGTATAGATTTTCAAAGAGGTAAGTGCATTTTTTGAGTGAAACAACCTTATGTTGAACCTACCCTTTAAAAAGGAGTAATATAGTTAATTAATGTGCCTAGATATTGGAACTATATCTAAGCATTGCCATATTTTACAAAGGATGTTAGAATCTCTTTCCCAATATTTAGCAGCCTTAGATTTGACTAACAGATATGCCGTAAAGTAATTGGAATAAAATATAAAGGTACAATTCAGATCATGCATAATATGCCTTTAAACATGGATGTCATAACTTTGATCAGGGTGACAATAATTCTTCTTTCCTTAGTGTTACTGTTGATACATAAAGTGCTCAATATGTATTAACTATTATGATGATGGGTAAAAATGTGTAATGAATTGCCAAGGTTTAGATTGGCCTTTAGAAGGACTTTCTTCAGCAGATGCCTGGCTCGCCAAAGCTTCTCATGTCTACAGCATTTTCTCTAACCCTATTCAAACATATCAGCATCCTTTATTGGCTGTGCTGTTCCCTAGAATGTTGGCATCTACACTTCTGGCTTTATGGAAGTCATGTCCTTTCAAATAGTCTCTGCCAACAGGTTCCACCTGGAGTGATAGTTCCTGTCTTGTCAGATGCTATCTGTCTTTCCTGTGACACACCTGCCAGAGGTACGTCTCTCAAAGTTCATCAGCCGACCTTGTGAACCACTTGGAAAGGTTCCCTCCTGCGTATGACAACACCTCTGGCTGAGTCATTTATACTTCATCACCAAAGACCATGGGGAAAACCAGGTCAGTAGGAAAATGGCATTCACCCTTTTATTGTCTCTAGCTTTTGTTCCTTAGAACGAGCCTCATAATCCTTAGGCTAGGATGATTTATACTGTCCTGTCCTCTCAGAGTTCTTACTTGGCTCTTATAGCACTCGCCACTTGTGGTTGTAATTACAGCATGTCACCGCTTCAAAACTCTAAGCTTTGTGAAACCAAGAAAATGCATGTGCCTCCTGATTATCACTTTATTCCTAGCGCCTAGCCAAGGATTGGCAGTAGCACAAGGTAGTTAAGAGCCTGCGATCTGGAGCCAGGCTGCTTGATTCAACTTATGACTCCAAACTGTCTGTGTGGATTTAGGCAAGTTACTTAAATTACTTGTACTTCAGTTTACTTGCCTGAAAATAGGTATTTTATTTTATTTATTTATTTATTTTGAGGGCAGTGTCACTCGCACTCACATGTGGGACCCGAACCAGGGCTGTTGGCTTCCCAAGCCAGCGCTTAACCACTGTGCCACTCAGCAGGCCCCGAAAATAGGTATTTTAATATGAGTAGTTACCTCTTAGGGAAAAATGAAGTGAGTTAATATGCATAAAGTCCTTAGAATTCTGCTTTGCACAGAGCAGAGAGCTGTTAAAGTAGGTGCTCAATAAATGTTTGATGGATTAATAAATGTCACAGTAGGTCCAGCTATCAGCATTCTGCGGACATCATTTAATCAATCTAACCAGTCCAGCTGCCGCGAGAGCCCCTGGATTTTTTTCACTCATGTTTTCATTTACTGCCTTTCAGGTTTTATTGTATTTGTGTCAAATCCACTTGTCTAAACATTTAAAAAAGCAAAACAATGTTACATAGTTTTAAAAACCATTATAGTTTGGCTCTAAGGGTTTCTAAACTTCATCTACAAAGTGCTTAATTGCCTCATTTGAGGTTTCACAATGCTGACCAAATCTACTCTTTTAATAGATATGTAGTAATGCGGTGTGTAGTGGATAAAGAAGGATGCTAGATTAATCTGTGTGTGTGGGTATATTTGTGTGTATGTGTGCCTGTGTATATGTGTGTGTGTGTGTGTGTGTGTGTGTGTGTGTGTGTGTGTACTGGGAGTGGAGCTGACAATGCTAACGAGGAGTAAGGTGAAGTTTCTGCTCTATGGAATCTTGAAATGTAATAAAGGAGATAACCATGCAAACAACTGACTAAATCACAAGGCTCAGTGCTCTGGGAGCCTGTGAATATCTGCATCCTCCTCTGGGAAAGCACAATCTCTCTTTGTGTCTATAATTTTACCTGGGCTGGCATCTGAGTTAGAGTGTAGGCTCCTAATGTTTCACTTTATCAGCCTGTACAATGCCCCATGTCTCTGTAGATCGAAATAAAGTGTTGCTATTAGCCCAATGTGAAAAGAATTTTGTTTCCTGGAAGGGAGAAAAGTGGTGCCATGAAGCTATAGAAAAAGGTAAGTCTCCGTAAAAAAGACTTTTCCTGAAAGGACTTCCTAAGGAACATTTTAAACTATTTAAAACCAACAAATAAAATATGACAAATGAGTCGAGTTTAAGCCTCTGCTTCTTCCACATTCTCTCATCCTGGTTCTTTTTTGACCTTCAGTGAATCACTTCTTTGGGTTATTTATTTCCCTCCCCACTTTGTTGTAATACTGAGAATTCCCAGAGGGGAGATTGTAGAAGTCTGTCAGCAGCAGGGTCCATTCTGGTAGGAAAACTATTCTATAAAAGAAAAGAGAAATGAATTTCCTTTCCTTGTAGTTCAATATTTTCTTCCTCTACACATTGGCTAAATTCCTCCACCCTACTTCCTCACAAATGTCAGGATAGGGTTGCCCCACTCTCAGACAGCTCTCTTCATTATAATTATCAGTGTTAATGCCATGCCATTAATCCTCATGGGTATATGGAGCCTCACAGGTAGAATGAATGGGGAAGGTCACCATGGAAACATTTGTCTCCGTAGCTGAATTACTGCAACCCCCATAACTGCTGCACCACATCCTGTTTGCCATCTGAATTGCACTGGATGAAGCCACAGATTTGGCATCTGCTACAGGACCATCTTCTTTTTAAAAGCTATTAAAAATCTATGCCAAGAAAATGTTCCTCGCACTCATGGTAATAATACCATTGGAGTTATGTTTAAGTGGGTGATGCTATGTGATTAGTTGTTAACACCTTTTCATAAACACACACAGTAAACATTTTCTGTGGCTTTTCAGCTCCCCGTGACTGCATGGTCTTATGGTCTCTGGAGTACGCAAGGAAAAAAGCGCCTGTGTAGAAAATAAGCAAAACACTTGCACTCCCTCACATTTTACAAAGGATCCTCCTTAGGGGTTAGTGTGATCTATCAACCTGTAGTACAGTGAGGTGGAGGGGAATAAAATGGCCTTTGCTGGATTTTTTTTTTTTTGTCTGTTTCAATATAAAAAGGAAGTAAGATAACCCATGTAGAAAAATTACATCTGAGGACTGCAGCCTTCTCACCTAGCCTTATCATGGGAAGGCAGGATATCAACATTTCCTAGATTGGACATTAGGTCTATGCTGGGAAATATCAGGATTAAATAAAATCACCTGAGAACTACAATGTACATCCCAGCCTCCTCAGCAGCGAAACAGAGCAATCTGTCCAGGCTTGCTATGTTTGGAGCTGGCAGTAATTATACAAACCTAGGCCCAGCAGGAAAAGCAAGCATGGGAATGAAAAAGGGAACAGGTTATTTTCCAAGCTGGGCATGTTCATGGGATCTTCCAAGGCAGGTAGGTCCTCATGTCTTGTTTATACTTTGGACCCACATAGAAGTCTTGAACTTGAGGGATAATAATAGCAGATATTTATCGTATAGTACATGCTGAAACCTATGCCAAGCTGTACAGGTATTAGCTCATTTTATTCTATACATTATCATATGAGGTAGGTAGTATTCTTTACTTCATTTGACAGATTATGAAACTGAGGCGTAGAGCAATTGCCCCACGTTCACATATCTCTTAAGTGACTGAGCTGGGACATAAACCCAGGGTGTCAGCCTCCAGAGTTCATTTACTTAAACATTAAGCCACATATTTGCCTCTTGTGGAGTCATATTTATTTATCCTCTTCCTGCTTCCTGTCTCCCTCTTTCTCTTTTGTTCCTCTCTCCACCTTTGCTCTCTCTTCTCCTCTCTCTGTCTCTGTCTCTGTGTCTCTCTCTCTCTGCACCCCCACCCCCTTTGGTTGCTCTCTTTCTCTCTCCCCTCCTTCCTATTATTTTTCCCTCAATTGTCTCCCGTTTGTCCCTTAGTGCCCATGGCCACTCCTACTTTCTTCTCTTTTCCTCCCTTTCTATCACTGGAAGTGGACAGCTAGCTGCCCCACCTGTTTGTTTATATTAAATCTGTTTGTTTATATTAAAGTGCTCCCATTTTGTGGACATTTGCTGCTTCTCTTTTTTAAGCTGTTATTAAAATATACTGTATATATGGTGCTGTAGACTGAAACATGTACCCCCCCCCAAATTTATATGCTGAAGCCTTAACCCCCAATGTGAATATATCTGGAGATAGGGCCTTTAAAAAGTTATCTATGTTTAAGGCTGGCTGAGTGGCACGGTGGTTAGCGGCCCCGGTTTGGTCCCACATGTGAGGGCCAGTGACACTGCCCTCAAAAAAACAAAAACAGAGAGCAAAAAAAAACACCAAAAAACACAAAAAAACAAAAAAGTTATCTATGTTTAAATGCGGTCATAAGGATGGGACGTTATTTAATTATGACTGGTGTCCTTCTAAGAAGATAAAGAGACACCAGGGATGGACGTGAACTGAGAAAAGGCCTTGTGAGGAGCAGAGAGAAGATGGCATCTGCAAGCCAAAGAGAGAGGCCTCAGGAGAACATTATTGGCACCTTGATTTTGGACCTCCAGCCTCCAGAACTGCAAGAAAATAAATGTCAGTTGTTTAAGCCACCCAGTCTGTGGTGTTTTATTATGGCAGCCCTAGCAGATTAATATATATGGGGAAATGCACAAATCTTAAATGTACAGCTTGATAGATGTTTACATATTTATATACTTATGAAATCACTACAGATCAAGAAATAGAACATTTCAAGTACCCAAGGAAGCTCTCTCATGCTCCTCACAACTCGCTTTCGCAACTTGTGCCTATATTTTCAGACCTGCCTGACTGCCTGCAGAGAGGGTGTACTTAGGCTCATCCTCTGTATGTGGGAGGGCTCCAGCTCTGCAGGTGTCCCCTATGCCAGAGTCTGGATGAATGAGTCATTCTAGCAGTCAAGGTGTGCAAGGCACTTGACTCATTTCACAAACGATAAACATGACATTGTAATATTCACCTGATTTCTGTGTCTATTTCTCAGTTGTTTATGAAGTGGGGAGGGAAAAGGGTACTGTTAGTTCCTTAAATCCTAACATCTTGGTGCTTGACCGAGCTCAAGTTTGGGATTTTTAAAGACACCTTATTATTTTTATCTCAAAATATTTCAAACATTCAAAAATATACATATGAATATAATGAACCTGCTACCTGATTTCAATAAATTAAGACAATTTATATGTATGTATATATGTAAGAAAATTTACATATATATATATTCATATTCATATATATGTAAAAACTTTTAATTTAAGTACTGTAGTAAACCACAGAGATTCTTAAAGTGTGGCTCTAACAGAATCAAATAAAAAAAAGAACACAATACAAAACTCTCATCATTACCAACCCCATTTTTATCTAATTTATTTCCCATCATGTTGCATGCCATCTGATAATCTAATGAAATGCCCCAAGGCTCAAACTGGTAAATTTACAAACTTTCACTTCCTTTGATATGTGATTGAGGATTCCATCTTGATTTGAATTAGACCTCAGATGAAGGAGTGGAGGCAACTGGAAATTTAAACAAGTTTGGGACTGGTCTGTATGACTAATGTTATCCGTCTCAATTCCCAGGCTCTAGGCAGAAATAGCCTTGGAATCCATTTACTTACCTTGACTCCAATCATACATATAGGAGGAGAAAGTGGAGAGCGATCCCTTGAAGATGGGGCAGCTACACCAAATGTTTACAGAAAATCTGAACAGACTTAAGAGGGAAGAACAGCATAAACTCTTCAAAAAATTGCTGAATGGGTTTAGAGGTAACAAAAGTTATTACTTGTGGATGGTCAGATGGTCAGCATGAACACTCCTGTGTCCTGAGGGAATATGCTCAAAAAATGAGAAAATTGGGACTTAAAGGGAAGCAAGACAAATTGAAGCATACTAAAGGTAACCAGGCAGAAGATTACATTCAGGGTAGCATTTGTTATTGTTTTGGTGGGATTATCCATTCTAGCATGATGAAAGTAAACTATGGATAATTTTGAACATAAATTACTCATTGACTTTATATACTTACCCCAGAGATCTAAAGAGCATGCTTAGAAAACAAATGGTCTAGCCTCCTAGAGAGAGAGAGAGAGAGAGAGAGAGAGAGAGAGAGACTGAGACTGGAATTGCAGGATCAAGAAAATGGGAAAGAAATTAGTCACTGAAAACTTGTAAATGGTGACAGCCCTACATAAGATAGAGCAGAAAAGGGATCAATTTAAAAAAAAACAGGTGAAACTGTTAAAAAGGTACATGCCATGGTTATCTTGTGTGATCCTCTGTTAACTCTTTGGACTTAGCAATGAGAGACCACATGCATTCCAGTAATTAAAAAGTCCCAGGCCATAGCTATTGAAAAAACTCAAAACCTATCCTAGTATCTGAGGTTCTCTACCAGGACTCAGCAGCAATTGTAAAGAAATAAGTATGGACTTTTAAACTTACAATACACAGAATCTTTATTAAAACAAATTTAGTTCTGAACTTCCTAGAAAATAAAACTTTTGTTATCACTTGTTTTTTACTTTCCCCTTTTTATATTAGGATATATTACCAGGAGAAAAATGAATAATTTGGTAATCTCTTAGGACATCCTGCAGAAGTATACTCCAAAAAGTTTCCTCAATTTCACCTGCTGCTAACAGTATATAAAGCATGAAGTTTTAATAGACCTTGTCAAAATAGGCTTTTATGCTTTTTACATTTTATTTCAGTCAGGATAAGCTATGTCATTCTTAGTGGCTTAGAACAATTTAGGTTTATATCTTGCTCAAACTACACATCTTTTGTGGGTTGGATAGGCAATCTGCTCTATATCATCCTCTCTCTGGAATCCTATCCTGGAGGATTTTACATCAACAATGACATATTCTGGTCTAGAAGTGAAAGATATCATTTATGTCTACAACCCCATTAGCCATAATTAGTGACATAGCTTCACTCAATCACAAGTTGTCTAGGAAATGCAAATCTACCATAGACTAATAAGGAAGAGGGCTAGAGAATACTTTGTGATCAACACTAGAATTGTTATACATCTTCATAAATTTAATAGCTGAAAATGAAGAATTGCCTTATTTTGCATTTATATTACAAGAAAGATTGAGAAATTTCTCCTTTGTGAATTATTTGTTCATGCCTTTTTTATCTTACATATTACCATGGGTATATAAAAAAGTTGGTTGAAGACTTTAAGTTGTTCTCAAATTATCAGTAAGAATTTGCCAATGCCACCCCCCTCCTCAAGAAATTCCATATAGGGAAAATTCTGGACGGTAGTGATTACTTGATTTTTAACACACTATAAGTAACTCATAGAATTGTTTAAATAGGGATGACTATTAAAAATGTTTGGTAATCTATGATGATTCATACTCATGCCAATATAACATTAGTCAGTCAAGTTACTCTGCCAACAGTACCTATTTTTCCAAAGTTCATTTGTTGGCATCTTTCAATTGGAAGTGACAGAGCTCCAATTCAAACTAATTTAAGAAAACAAAAATGTATGGCCTCAAATAAAAATTACAGAGGTGCCCTAGGTTTAGGCATGCCGAATATCTGTGGTCAAATAATATCAGAAACTTTTCTCCTCTCCACTTCTCATGTCTGTTTTCCTCATTTGATCCTTGACAGGTTTGGCTGTGAATAGAACTTTTGCATGTTATAGGAATGCTCTAAACCTATATTAACCTTGGAACTAGGAATCTCAGAGACCAGGTTACAATCTTCCTTTTTCCACATTCTTATCAATCCTCAGTAAGACACTGTTTAATCTCACTTAAAAAAGTATCCCCAATTAGGACCAACATCTTTATTTAGGGGCAAGCAATAAGTATATCAATCAATAATTGGTTCGCTTTGGTTTCATCCTGTTAAGGACCAAGATATGTTCCCCCAAATTTTATATATTGAAATTCTATCCCCAAGTACCTCAGGATGTATCTGTAGGTCTTGAGATAGGTTCTTGAAGTAGGTTATTCAGTTAACATGAGGCTATTATAGTGAGCACAAATCCAGTATGACTAGTACACTTATAGAAGAGGAAATATAGACATAGACATATACAGAGGGGAAGATCATGTGAAGACACAGAGAAGGCTATCTACAAGCCAAGGTGGGTAGCCTCAGAAGAAACCAACACGCCAACACTTTAATCTTGAACTTTTAGCCTTCAGAACAGTGAGAAAACAAATTTCTGTTGTTTAATCCACCCATCTTTGGTGCTTTGTCATGACAGCCCCAGCAAACTAATACGTTATCCCCACACCTGTAGTGTGATGGGGTAGGTATGGCCCTTTGCTTGCCTACCCAACCACAAGTTCCAGAATAGGAGACAGGCAGTCTTCAGGAGCAAAGAAAAGGTCCCCTGACTTGAAGAAAGAGGGCATGTTGCTGGACATAACATAATTGCTGGTGTCCCACAGATGGAGAGTAACCAACCTGCCTTGGTCCAGAAATCATGATTTCACAGCATCAGTCTAGAAGGAGGATTTATTATTTATGATAGATTTCTCATCAAAATTGTTCAAAACTTTTTGTACCTCTGCTTCAACCATAATAATTTTGGTATAGGTGGGAATGGCAGCAGACTATGGCATTTACACAGCTTTTGGGTCAGTCAGATCTGGATTTGGATCCTGAATTCATCCAGTTACCGCTAAGATTACCCTGGGAAGTTATTGGAGTCTGTGTCTCCTCCTTTATAAAATGAGGACAATGAAAGCGCTTTTCTCCTACAGTTGTTGTGAGGAATGTTTAAGTTAATTCATGTAAAGCTCTTAACACGATGTCTAACAATAATAGAAATAGTAGATACTGCCTACTCTTGTTATATCTACTATTACTATTATTATTGTTATGTACAGATTGTCCAAAACATTTAAGTGGTCCATTGCACCTATGTCATTCAGAGTTTTGAATTTTAGCTAACCTATTGTCTTTAGACTTTATCATTGACATACAAATAAAGATGATAGGTATAACATATTAAAAACATGTTCTAAAGCATCTTTCAGGAAGAGAATAGAAACTGGAGTTGCCAAATTCCACACATCTCAATGTTGAGTATGTTGAATTTGAGGTTCCTGTGTGATAACAAAATGAAGACATTCAGTTTACAGCTAGGGCTCTGATACTACTTAAGGACAGAGGTCAGGACATTAGATATTAATTGAAAAATCATTTGTGTATGTCAGAGATTGAAAATAGCAAATTGGAGGAATGGATTGTTCTTTTTTCTTCTAGACAGATTCTAACACATAATTGGGCTACCATTTAATTAAGATCATATATAAATATTAGAAAATTAGATTTTTCTTAATAAATAAGGTGATCTGGGTTTAGTGCTTAGCATTTTCATATGGCAAATGTCAAAAGGAACTGGAGACTAGCAGCCCCTTTTGGCCATAAATCTGACTCTTCACTCAGAATACCCATGTGAGTATATTTCACGTTCTTTGGGCCTCCTCTCTGCTCTCTGGAGGTATTTCAGTGAGAACCTTAGTGAAGCTGATTGTTAAGGACAGAGATGTAGCTGAGGTTGCTACATGGAAGAAGGAAAAGGACCCAATTCTGGAATTAGGAAGAGGAAGAGGAGTCAGTCATTCAAGGAAAATGAGAAGGATCAGGAGAGAGCACTGTCACCACACCTAAAAGGAAAAAGAGAGATGTCAAATGATTCAACATTCCCAAAGACACCTGGTAGTCTGAGTGAAAACATTCTTATTCGTTTTGTCAATTAGGAAATCACTCATGGAATACAATAACAAAAGGAATTTTATTTTTGATTAGACAGAAATATATAATGGACAGAGAAAGTAAGAAAGCCTTTTTTTTTTTTAAGCCTTTTATCTAATGCAGTGACAGCTATGAGGTTTTATGGGATGGTTGGTTTTTTTATTATACAATGAAAAAGTGTTTATTGACCAACTTGGAAGAAGTTCAAGAGATGATCAAATAGAAAGAAGAGACAGAACCAACTGATAGAACGCAATTCTAGCCAGCTGAGAGTGAATACATTTTTTTTTTTTAATATTTAATACTTCATGAATTTGTTTGTCATCTTAGCACAGGGCCCATGCTAATCTTCTGTGTGTCATTCCAATTTTAGTATATGTGCTGTGAAAACAAGCAGAACAAAATCTGAATCACCCCTATATATGTGAATTTTAAGGTTTGCTAGTCTTGACTTGAATATCCCATAAATACCTGGAGCTCAACAAGTTTAAAGTTAATTTCATTGATTGATCTTATCTGTTCTCTAATATATATCTACTCCTATATTCTCTCTCCAATTTACCTAGTCCCTCAAATGAACAATGTGGAAGTCATTTTATATTTCTCCTTTTCACCACCTCTGATCTTTCCTGCCACCTTCCATTCACTCAGACACAAAGCCCTACTGATTCTTCTCTTAAGTATGTCTGGAGTCTATCTTCTTCTCTAATCAAGTTTTCTCTTGTTTGTGATCCCCACTGAACCAGAAACTCTCCAAGGATGATGCATGTCCTTTATCTTTTTCCTCATTTCAACTCCAAAATGTGTAGAAAACATTAAAGATATTCAGTAAGTTTTGTGGCAATGAACTAAATGATGTGGTCCTTGGTTTTCCAGTTTCCCACCCTATTACCCTTATATCCAGCATTCGTATCACACTGTACAACCAACTTTTCCCCCAGTATCGCAGTCTACTCCATGTTTCCGTGTATTTACACAAGCTATTACTTCTCCCTCGAATGCCTTTCACAATGCATTATCCACTTGGTAAGTGGATCATGTCTCCAAAAAGTTAGTAGAAGAATTAACACCCCTTTGAAATTTCCCTTTATTCTTCTACTTGGGTGCAGACATTGCTGATAAATACCCAATACATTTCTTTTTCTTTCAGGCATAAAACAAAACATTTCTCAGCCTCACTTGTTGTCTGACATGACCATAGAATGTGGGTGGAAACAATGTGTGTGCTTTTAGGTGTGGCCATGAATTCCTCCCAATTGTCGTCTTCCATAACCTTTTCCACTTTCAGATGACTAGTTTAAAGAATCCCTCAAGGAGACCTCAGGAGTTATGTATTGAAGATGGAACTACATTCATGTGCTGCTTAATCATGAGGCTACATTCTGAGAAACACATTGTTAGGCGATTTCGTTGTTGTGTGAACATCATAGAGTGCACTTACACAACCTAGACGGTATAGCCTGTTACTGTAATTGTGTGCACTATACTTTTATAAGTCTGGCAATGCAATAGGTTTGTTTACACCAGCCTTACCACAAACACCTGAGTAATTGCAGTGTGAGCCCTGACACTTGTTTTTTTTCTTTTTGTAATGCAAGTACCAGTCTTAAGCTTTAATTGCTGAAGCATCCATTTCAAAGCTGATAACCATTTCACAAAGACGTCCCTTTTAAGGAAGGCTAACACGAAGCCACACAACTAGATAAAGAGCCAAGCTGCATCCCCCTACTGGTACTCCTTTGTTTTAGAAATCCTGGTTGATTTAGGTAACTGACCATTTGGGCTTTTTTTCTTCCTGTGCTTTAAATTCCCACTCACATGTTTTAAATTCACCAATAAAGAGTGGGCCTGCAAAAGCCTAGACCTCACCCTCCATTCCAATAAAAGCAGAACCTCAGTCCTGCAAGTGTGTGAACAGGTGTGGCAGGAACTCTCTGTGGATGACCAGCTTTCCTTGTGCTCTCTGGGGCCTGTAAGTAACACACTTGTGTTTTGTTTTTTTTTTCCTTCAAGGTTTCCTAATGGTATCACTCAAGGGCATCTTGCAATCATAATTAAGAACATAATAAGCATTACAAGGGTTGGTCCAATGGTAACATTGATTTAGAAAAGGGAGATGTCTGTGGGAAGTGCCCTGGACTGAGGTGAGTGCCCCAGGCATTTCTATCTGATAGCATTGCTATTGATAGACTGATATGGAACAAAAAGTAATGTGTTGCATTGTGACATTGAGACAACTACTATGCCACTGAGTGATAGGAATTTTTCAGCTTCATTATAATTTTATGGGACCACCATTGTATATGGTTGTATATGTGGACCATTGTTGACTGAAAGGTTATTCAGCACCTGACTGTAAGGAAAAAGGAAACCCTGGTCCCTGAGTCATTGCTTGGAGGAGAACCGCCCAACCAGTAACTCCCCCATGGAGGTACGAGTGAGAAACAAACCTTCATGATGTTAAATCAGTCAGTGAAATTTTGGATTTTATCCATTATAGCCATTAGTCTTAACTAATACAGCTCTCATTGTGTCTTGTAGCCCCATTATAACTCCTAATAGATTGTAATAGTAGATGGGTATGTATATCACTCTACTAGACCATGCCTGTCCTGGAAACTTAATCTCTATCAATGTTCCCACTATCTGGCACAAAATAGGTGTTGTTTTACAAACATAAAACCTATGTTTTATGGGAGAGCCACAATTTACTATACTGGATTTTTTTTCAAATTATTTTTTGGGAGAATGGTTCACAAAAAAATAGTCCTAATAATTATAAGTAAGTAGATTTTTTTACACATGAAATTCTCTTTCTGGAAAACATGAGATGTAAGCAGTCATATTTTTACTGCATTACCACAGGCAGTTCCTTCTATTCAGGATAATGTGTGATACTGGACATATTTTCAAATTCAAATGTAGTTTTAAAATGTCTTATTTGTTTTTGTATTTTCATCAGTGGCAAGTGCAATGGTAGGTTGTGCAAATTAAAGCTCACAGTATGAGTGTTTTAGTACTATTAAATAATGACTATGCAATTTGAAAGGTAATTCTATCATGGCAAGCTTCCTGGGAAAAACAAATGGCCTCAGTGTTATAAAATTTGCAATCATTGTTAGAAATTATAAGTTTATTGAATAATAAATACAGTAGTCACTTGGCATCTAAAAGTGAAGTTTTGAATTGGTGGTAAAAAGAGGTAGTTGCATATAATTCGTTTTATTACCTATCTCTTCTTTTTTCCAAATCACGAATCACTGGATTGGAAGTGAGGGTGAATTGTGAAGGGAGTAAAAGTGTAATTGTTGTTCAAGTCAAAATAATTGCTCTTTTATTTCTTTCTAAGGTTTTTCCTCTATTCCAGGGCAAATAGATATTTTCAAGCCATTTTCAATTGTAATGAGTGATTGTTAAAATCATAGAGAAGAGAAAATGCCTGTGCTATTTAGTATTATCCTAGAAAATAATTAGTACAAACAGATGTAGGAATTACTGGTTATTAAAATACAATATTAGGACATATAAATATTATTGTTATAGAAAACCTTATTTTACATTTTATCTTCAGACCAAAATCTCATTAATTTGAATTGACAATTATTTAAAATTTATGACAAATCAATCATTTCAGTTTGAGGTTTGTTTTAAAATGTTGATGGTAAAAAAGAAATTTCAGAACATTTGGTTAATTTACTTACAGTGTTTGAAGTAAAGAAAAAGCATAGTCCTGCTTATGAAGTTAATACCCATTACAATGGAATCATAGCTATTTACCAAAGTAAATATAATAGGATTTTGAATAATTGAGTTTATGTTACTATATATATACTTGGGGTGGATGCAACTACATTTGTTTTAAAATATTATCAAATCTTATTTTTCTGCATTTTGTTCATATATTTTTTCTTTAAACAACAAGTGGCAAGCAATAGAGATTAACACTGAATCTTTGCTGTTGGGCAAAAAAAAAAAAAAGAAAAAAAAAGAAAAGAAAAACAAAGTTTCCTTAAGTTACTGTGCAAAGATTCAAAACAGGATATTTAAGGAAGACATTGACTTAAATTGGGTGGTCTTTCTTTCCACCTACTCCATCCAAATTGTCTTTCTTGAGTCAAATAGCTATCAGAATCCATGGACTAGCTGGGTGGAAAGGAAGCCTTCACCTCTCTGTCCTCATAGGGCACGTGCCTAAGACCACCAAAGGATCTTGAGCTAGATTATTAATGACTGGAATCTGTAGAGAGCTTAGTTCTAGAGATTAGTGGAAATCCAGTAGGAGACCAACATATTTGTGGGCCTGGTTTTCATTGGTTTCCAAACAGTAAATAACATTTTTAAAAAAATAAAAGAAAGAGAATTGGACCATTTTAAGATTTATTCCATGTACCCAAGCCTGGAAGAGAATGACAGGTGCTTTTCAAAGATTTCTACACTGCTAGTAGACCACCAATATTTTTGCCATTTCATCACTTTGATACTTTGCAACCAACCCTGAGTTCCACTGAGCATAAAAAATAAAACAAAACTAAAAACATTTAAAAGAGCCTGGCAGCCAGAGGCAGGATCAGTGAGAACAAAAACATAAGCCAAATGAAATGAAACTTCTCAATGAGATAGGCAATAATTTAAACAGAAATGAGAAGTGCTCAAGGAGATTCAAGTATTTCCTAAGAAGTCCACCTCCCCGCCTTGTACCCCCAACTCAAAGAAAAAAAAATTTCCTAACCAAATAATTTACCAGAAGAATTGAAGGAGTGACAGTCTTTGGTAAGGTTACAGAGATTTCTATGTGTTCCATAAAACCTTGTCCCTCTTTGTCATGGGCATTTAGGTAGATTACATTTCCCAGCCTCTTTTGCACTTTTTTTTTTTTTTTTGAGGGCAGTGTCACTTGCCCTTACATGTGGGACCCTAACCCAAGCAGCTGGCTTCCCAAGCCAGCTCTTAACCATCACACCACTCGGCTGGCCACCCCTTTTGCGCTTATGAATGCCCATGCCGTTGAATTCTTGCTAATGGAATGTGAGGAGAGGTAATATGCGCCAATTCCAATGGTGATAATCCACTCTCTTTTCATTTGCTGGCTTGGACATAAATGTCTAAGGTGACCTGGGAAGTCCTATGTTGAAGATGATAAGTCTCCATCAGACTAGGTTGACTGAGCAGAGCCAACTCCTTTAACTTCTATCATTTACACTTCATGTAATCAAGAAATACACTAGAGTTGTGTTAAACAATTGAGTTTATCTGTTATAACTTAAATATACTTTAATGAATACAGTGAGCTGACAATTAGTGTCTTGAAAGATTAAAGGAAGACATATTTCAATGTATACATTTAAAAAATAGATAGAAGGGCATTACAAGACATTTAGAAGGTAACTAATATGTGGACAAGTGGAGTTTCAGAAAGAGAAAAAAGAACAGATAAGAAGAGAAATGATTAAACCAATAGCTAAAACTCCCCTGATATGAAGAGAGCCCCAGCAGAACCTAATGATGTTCAAGTAGAATTGTTGGGAGAATACACACACATAGAATTTCATGGCAAAATGTTAAAGAAAGATCTTATAAGCATTCATCCAAAAAAATAATCTTACAGAGGAAAGAGAATCTATCAAACTCTCATTTCTAAAAGATCAATTTAAAAGAGAGTAGAATAACATCTTGAAGGGAAAATGACTTTAAGCCAGGAATCCTATGTCCACTCATAAAAAATATTCACCTTAGTGTGTAAGAATAATCTTTATGATCATTGAAACCATGGAGTATATGCTGCATTAGAAGAAAATAATTGAGAAAACAATGTGTTCAAACCATAATTAAACAGAAGAAAGAGCCTGGAATAGAGGTGGAGGAGAAGAGGATATGTAACCATATAGCTGGATGTATATGGATAATCTACTGATTTGGACTGTTAATTTAAGTGTTGATTGTTGTGTCTTGAAGCTGAAGAGATACATGGGGATTGAATATTAACCTACAAGCAAAAGTACTATATTATTTGAGCAAAACCTAAGAGATAACAGTGGATGGCAGAGGAGAAAAGTAAAAGTATTTAAATAGTTTTACCTGGGGCATGTAGGACAGGAAAAAACTATACCCATTTTATTGGTGGTGGTGGTGGTAGTAGTGTGTGTGTGTGTGTGTGTGTGTGTGTGTGTGTATGTGTATGTTTCTGAGTAAGGGAGAGAGCAAGAAGTAGGATGGAATTAGAGCATCTTGCTTGAGAAAAGACTTGCCATCAGAGTTTAATGGTAGTAGAGAGATAAAAAAGATATATATCTGAGTAAGAGTCTCATTAATATAACTATTAAAAAATAGAAAAATATAGAACAGATCCAGTAATATGAATAAAACATGAAATGAGTCATAACAATCTAACTAGCAAAAATAAGGAAAAGGGAAAAGAAGGAAAGAGGATGTAAAATGCGTCAGTTCTATAACTCAACATATTCATTTCTAAAAATGATTGCTTTTTTCAAAATCATAAAATTAAAAAAAAAACCAAAGGCCTAGGGGAAAAATGGGGTCAGGGGCACAACACGCAAAAACCTTGTCAATGAGACATTAATAAAAAGGTTGAAACCTAATAAAAATGGTGGGACAATTTTATACATGTTAAATTGTTAAAAAAAATACATAACTACTACAATATACAATTATATACAATAGCATACCACCTGGAACAGGACTGCTAGTGAAAGTAGGAGCCAGAAGGGTTGCAACTTCTGAGTTATTCTGAAGTTGTGAAAGGAGGGTTATCAAAATTTGCAATCTTTTGCAACCTTAGATCCTGAGGATTTTATTTTTCTTTTTTCTTTTTTTCGCCTTTGAGGTGTAGGTTTCAGGTGCATGTTTATAATAGACACTTGTTTTATCAATACTTGAAACTTTGATCCAATGCCTCTCTTTCCCCTTTAATTAACTTCAGTATCACTGCTGGGAATTCTCTGTGGCTTTCTCACCTTCAAGCGCAACTTTACCAACAGCTGAAGGCTTTGGGAATTGTAGTGATGTTTGAAACCACAAACCTGGTTGCTAGCAGCACTAACAGGAGCTAGTTCTGCCAGTTGAGGTCTTTGTATAAAAATGGTGCTTTCTCTTTGATTGTGAGAAAGATTATTCTCAATTGTTGCACTCTTTGTTCTTTTATTCATATGCTCAAGAATATTTCAATATCTTTATTTTTTTTAAGGACTTGTTATTTTATTGACTTTCACAGCACTTGAAATGGTCCAGACAGAGACATTTATTTTCTGCTGAGTTGTCTCTGATGGTTCAGAGTGTGGATTCCCTCATGCTTGTTGCTCTGGAGATATCATGCATTCTCCCTCATTTCTTTCAAAACACTTTATTCTCCCCAGTACTTAAAGTTGTTTTTTTTTTTTTTGTTTTTGTTTTTTAATGTGCACTGCTATGGTTTTTCACTCTAGATGCTCAGACATGTTTGAGATGTTAAGAGTTTTATATATATATATATATATATATATATATATATTCATAAATTCAAACGATTAGAAAAGCAGAACCATGTCGGATCAGCATGTTGGGAACTGAGGTGGCAGTAGATGTCTGTTATAAGTATGGTGTGTTTTGTGAATTAATTACAATCTAGTTTAGGTCAGTCAGTACAGTTTTCTGTCTTGACTTAAAGTTTTTAAGGATATTTGTGAAATGATCATAAGCAAACACGAAATTTATTTCACATCCAAATTGTTCCCTAATATGTCAATCATGTTGGAACAAATTCGTGTTTTAAAATAAGTACTGTAGGGGCCGGCCGAGTGGCGCAGTGGTTAAGCATTGGCTTGGGAAGCCAGTGGCCCCAGTTCGGGTCCCACATGTGAGAGCCAGTGACATTGCCCTCAAAAAAAAAAAAAAAATTAAATAAATAAAATAAAATAAATAAAAAAATAAAAATAAAATAAGCACTAAAGCAAAACTGACTATATATTATAAAAAAGTAACATAAGATAGGGAACAAAATGTTATATCTATTATTACATTAAATGTTAATTGACTGAAGTTTTTGTTTAGAAGAAAGAAACTATAAAATTGAAGGAAAAAAGAGCACAGCTAAGTACTGACTTTATAGGAAACACATTTTAACAGAGATGAGCAGAGAGATATGAGATAAAGTCAAACAAAATAAAGCAAGAGTGATATAAATATCAGAGAAGCTGAAATTTAAGGATAATGTGACTAATGAGATGACATTATATTATAAGATTACTATTTATGAAGGAGATATGCTGGTTATAAAGTTTTATGTATCCAATAGCAACTAAATATACAGAGGGTATCAAAAAATGTATACACATTCTAAGAAAGGAAAAAACTGTCTTAAAATTTTAATATTGAATATATACTGATAATAAAAGATGAACACAAGTCATGTGTATACGTTATTTTGGCACCCCAAGTATAAACTAAAATATATTAGAAAATAAATTAAAATCCAGCAGAATTTATATTTATAATGAAACTTTTGGATACTACTTTGAATTTTTTATTTAAATTAAAGTTTATTGGGGTGACAATCATTAGTAAAGTTACATAAGTTTCAGGTATGCGATTCTGTAATACATCACCTATATATCACATTGTGTGTTCAGAGGCACGATCTGTTAGTGCATGGCGCTTATATGATACTTTCAATTTTGAGTAGGCTGGTAGGGAAAAAAAATTGTTTGGAATAAAACAATACTATACACACACACACACACACACACACACGTGTATGTTCCATAAATACAACATTTTTATATCCCTTAAGTAGAGAAAATATTATAAATCAATTTTACACTTTAACATATTGATTAAAAAATAAGTATTAAAACAAGAACCTTCAAATTTATCTAAGTATTCATACACTATGATAGAGGTTTTATTTTAGAAGTAAATGGTGATTCATTACCAGGGAATCTGCCATCAGAATTTAATGCATGATTTAACATAAAACAAACTTAAAGAAAATAAATGTGTATTCATAACAACATGTGACAAAAACAGCATTTTAAAATTTATCAGGGATTTCTAGTAAAACCTTTAGAAAAAAACACATTGAAATTTAAAAGACCATTTACTAAAACACAGCTGAAGTTCTTTTCTTTCCTAAATGGTGAAATACTACAAATTCCTAAAAAATCATTGAAGATGTATGTTTCCAAATGAAAAAATGAACAAAGGAAATGAACAAGCAATTCACAGAACAGCAAACCAAAAAGGTCAACAAATACATGAAATGATGTTCACACTCAGCAGGAGTCAGAGAAATGAAAATTAAGTTAACAATGAGATACAATTATAACTTGATTAGGTTGGCCAAAATAAAAAGACTGATATTGTCCTACTGCTGTAGTGGTATAAAGAAATGAGTATTTAAAAAAATTGCTAGTTGGGCCGGCCAAGTGGTGCATTGGTTAAGAGCTGGTTTTGGGATGCCAGAGGCCCCAGTTTGGATCCCACATATGAGGGCCAGTGACACTGCCCTCAAAAAAAAAAAAAGAAAAGTTGCCCATGTGAGATTGTAGTATGCTGCAGGATTGAAAACCAGTGAAACAGCACCAAAAATTTTGCCCAAAAGTGCAAAGACCTTTTGAGATGGATGTCACCCCATTCATTTTATTACTTCAGTTCCTGTATTCAGTTTAGTTCTTTTCATTACATTAAATTCATTCAGTATTTATTAAGCATTTACTGTGTATTTATCACTGAATTAGGGGCAGAGATTCTTCAATCACTACTTGATAGCTGAAATGCAAATTTGTTCACTAATTTCTCCTTGTATCTGGGAAGCAACTCTTACTCTGACTGGTTCTCTTTGAAAGAGAGGAACATTTTCTATTCCTTTCTCTTTTTTCCTTTTCTTTTCCTAGTTTGATTTTAGCAAAGTGGGACAGATAGAAGTTCAGAAGGAAAGTGAACAGGAAACTTTTATTGAGCACCAACTCTATGTTTGGCAATGGGTAGCATTTCACAGTTGGAATCTCACAGATCTGTTAAGGAGGTATTATTAACTCCATCTTACAAATGAGGATGCAGAGACTCGAAAAGTTTAAGTAACTTGTTCAAGGTCAAAATGCCACTTAAAACCACTTAGCTGCAAAGGTAGGCTATAAACTGCAAAGTTTCCCCTCAAACTGTCAATTATAGTTTTCCTAAAGCCAGAGGAGAGTAGAATTATGTTCCCCTCTGGAAATTCTGTGTGGAAACAGGTATTTGGTGTGTGTCTGGGAAGGTAATTTCTTTGACGTCTCTTCTTGAATTTTAGAAATTCATTTGAATTTTTATTTCATTCTCTATAAGTTAATTAAAATATAAAAATTGTGTCTAATTTACTATTAGGAAAAAATAATCACATTTCTGATTTAATGGGTGCAATTGCATTGAGTTTATCAATTTCAGAAAATTGTGCTAAAGACAACTGACTCTACATATAACTTTCAGTGTCCACAAAATTTCTCAGCTTTGCCTTACAATCACTAAATTTCAGGAATTCATACCAATCCAAATCTGGGGATATAAATGGCAACACTTTTTTCACTGTGCTAAATCTCTGACAAGTCTTGCTGAAAAGACACTAAAATGCTGCCTGAATTGAAAAGGTCTCTGCACCCAATGACCAGTCTCACTTAACTGATTTTTATTTCCTACTAATGGTGTAATTCTCATCTCAGGAATCAAGAATCTCAAGTGACTCATATTCCCTATTATTAACTTGCTTCATCCTATTAATACTTCATTTTCTATGTAGTAATCATGTATGTATTTCAACCACTCAGTTTGCAGAACTTTGCACCCTTGTAATTATTTATTCAACTCCTGATTATCTGTTGAATTTATATGTTTTCTGCTGGTATCAGTTCCAGGAAGGTATAAATTTTGTCTGTCATTTTCACAAATGTCTACCCCATGCATAACATTTTGCCTGATACATATTAGGCATTTAGTATTTGTTGAATGATTATAGTATAGGACTTTCTCAAATAATTTACTTCTAAAATATAATTTTTAAAAGTCAAGCTTCACTGACCTTGGAGAAATCCTGAAGTAATTTTGAATGTCATTGAAGGTGCTTTTCACTATATTATTCTATCCTCTATGTCTTTCGAGTTGTGAAAATCCTAAAAAGCTTTTGAGAGATTTGTTTGGAATATTGCTATAAGAATGATGATTTCTTGTGGTTGACTATGAATTTTAAAAAACAAATTTCAATCCAATACTTGGAATTATTTTTTATCTTTCTGATAAGAATTTAAAATATAAATAAGCATCGAAATCCCTCAACACCTTCAGTACTAACAGCTTCTATGTACCATAAATTCACCAGTTTTGATTAGAAGCTATCTTTTGGTTTTTCCTTGCATCAAGATCATCTCAAGGACATATCAGGTACTTGTGACGGACAACTGACTTGATATCAGATTGCTATGTATTTCTGTTGTTTTTATGTTTTTACTGGTTTCAGACCTATTTTCAAATTATTGGCTTTTAAATCCCTCTTGATATTGACAGTTGAAACTATAATTTAAAAATCATTTCCCTTCTTTATGGGAATGGAAAGCACATGGAAAATATAATAAATTCCCTTACCTACCCACAGTTATTAGAATTCTCATGTAGTTGGAGAGCTCATAATAGCAGAACAGGAGCAGTGTCAGACTTTCCCTGCGCACATCTAGCAACCAGATATATACAACCACTGCATCTCCGTTATGCTATTTCATATGTAGTCTTTATATATAACATGTCAAATTATATAATTATATCATACACACATATGATAATTTATATTATCTTATAGGATCCTCCCATTAACAGAGAAGGTATTTGTTTTCCCTTAAAAACAAACAAACAAACAACAGAAAACAGCTGAGAATATTGAGATTCAGTCTTGCCCAAGGTCACATCAGGCCATACAGGTTGAAACTAGTCACAGACTCATCTGCTCTCTTTCTGGTGCTGTCCACTTTTGATTTCAGAGTACAGGCTCTTTTTCACTCTTTCCTATTTTAATTTTAGCTTTCTGGCAGAATGGAAGAAGCATAACGAACGTGGTTCATTGCTTCCTCTGGTACCTTGTGGGAATTTATGGTAGGTAGTGCTTAGAACAGTGCCTGCATGGC
Organism: Aselliscus stoliczkanus; assembly: GCA_033961575.1. NCBI lineage: Eukaryota > Metazoa > Chordata > Mammalia > Chiroptera > Hipposideridae > Aselliscus > Aselliscus stoliczkanus. The sequence continues at coordinate 127,382,989 of CM066733.1, forward strand.
CCTTCTTGAAGCATCTTGACTGCTATATATCACCCCATTTTCTTACCTGCCAGAGTGTACATCAGCATTGCAAATTGCAACTCATGCAGGAAGTAACACTTCAGGCTAGAGAGTATAGTACTTTCCAATCTTGTATATGGTTTAGTAAAGCTATATCTGCTAAACAGACCACATTTTGTTTTTATCATTGTCATCTGCAAACCACAATTAATATTAACTGACAAGTGATGATCAAGGTAACAGTCTCAAAACTCTTTGGGCAAAGAAATAATGCTCTTGCAGCACCACTTTGGTAGGCAGGACGTATATGGGTAATTAGCAATTTTAGGATATCTAAACAGCTACTCTACAGTGTTGAGGAAGAAAACCTTCACCAGGAGTTGGCAAAAATAAAATAAAATAAAATAAAAAAGGATTTAGTGTAGTAAGATGCAGCTAAAAAATAACCTTGGCAGAAAGAAGAACAGACACAAAATACAAACTGGGGAGCTCTTTTCAAGAAAAGATTTGAGCTGATTCAGCTAGGCAGTGAGTAGAACTGCAAGCCCAAGATCAGGCTCTGCAGAAAACATTGACTGTATATGTGTTTATGGTTTTCAAAGCTAGAACCAGCTCAAGTGCCCACGGCTTTGACAGCTTTTGGTGGATGGGAAGCAGAAGGAGCCAAGAGGGAGCACTGCAGTAGCTAGCAGGCCCCCAGTTCCATCTAAAGAGCTGGCTAGCCTCTCGCCTGGGGCTGAGAAGCGGCAGTTGGCCTAGATCAAGGTCCTGGGAAGGGACGAAGCAGGTGGTTTGATCTGTAAGACTTGAATTGGCATGAAGTCAAGTAGGTCAGACAGGTGGGGCAGAGGCAGGCATGGCAAGAGGTCCATGAACTTGTGGCTTGGAGAGGGGATGACTGACATCTTAAGGTCTTTTGGTGAAGGGCTACTCAGTTATCCTTGGCTTTTCCTGCTCCCTCCTGGGGTGGGATTTTCAAGTCTAAAAGGTTCAAAATATTGGGAAAGTCTTGTGGCCTGGAAGTTATATATCCTTAGTCCCCCACAAAAAGTCTTTGTGTCCCAAATTAGAACTTATTATTGATGTTGTCCTTAGTGGTAAAATCATTCCCTGGTGCTAGGACAAGGGGAATTTGTTCTAATGGAAAGGGGAAATCTTAAAGCCAAGGATATATTTGTGCTTAAGCTGTAAACTCCTAACCTGAGAGGATCAGTAAAATCTGCAGCTCTCCTTACTCTGCCCTTGACTCTGTCAGGTCCCTTCTTAAAAAAACAATGTGGGGCAGACTGATAAGATAGGTTCCCCAGAGTATATCCACCCCCGCTTCAACCTGACTGTGGGTTGACAGTTTATGTAACATTCATTCTGAATATGTGCAACTGACAGTTGTCAAATTAATATTTATACAGAATTTGTTCTGTATGAAAAACCAGTTAGGTTCAAGTTTTTAAACAGCGGACACTGGTTTTTATAGTTTTTGATGCTTTAAATACCATCCTGGTACGACCCTTACCTTGGCACAGAAATGTGGTAGTATAATTGAATGTTGGGCCACTTTTAGTACCCAGTAATTCAGTGTCTTCCACAAGATAGCTTTATTATTATACTTCAAGATAACCATGAGACTTTCAAAACTATTTTTTCTTCCCTGTTAAACTCTAGTCACAAACTCTCAAAGAAAGGAATCTTACCTAAAGTTTCATTTTCTTCATAGCTTTTGTACAACTCCATCAGAGCTTCAGCATTTGGAATAGGCCCAAAAGCTTCCTTGAAGACCATTCACTGACTAAAATATATCTTCTCTACATTTATAAAATGGATCATAAATTCACAATGCCATTACTCCAAGAAATTGCACAAGCTGAAAATATATATAGAATTAAGAGGCATATCCATAAAATATATTTTAAAAACATTTAGATATGTCTGAGGAATGCCTCTGTTGCTTGAACATATTATGAAATACAATTATTCTTCTAATAGGCCTTAATGACAGTGGAATGATCAGAGACTACCTCCCTACCTGGAGCCATGAAGATGTTAGAGAAATAAAGCTTTAGTCAATGGAGAGTTACTAAGCATTTCTGAGCTGGGAAGTAAATAAGAGTAAGAGGATTTAAAAAGGGCATGTAATAAAATGAAGAAGGGAATCCTTCTCTCACTTCCCCATCAGACATTTTCATTTCCTATATATTTCTCCCTTATGACACTTGGTAAGTTTAGAATTATATATATTTAAGGGAGTCTTTGAGTAATGCCTATATCTCCAAATAAGCTGTAAAATCCACAAGGTTAGGAATATTTCTGGTTTTTCTCATCTTGAATCTCTTATGTATTGAGCATGGTGCACAGCGCCTGTGCAGGATGCGTACTCCATACATTTTTTGTGAAAGAAAAAAAATGAATGAGTAAAAGAATAAATGAGTTGAGTAGATAATTAGAGATTTAGACAATGAGCAAAGTCCAAGGATACCACAGAATAAACAGAATTGACCTTGAATAATAGACTAAAGGTTCTGTGCTCTGTGCCCTGATCTGCTTTCTCGTCTGTTGGGTACCAGGGGCCTGAGTACCAGATGTTGACCATGGCCAGGGAGCATTGTGAGACCTGGAGGTAACTCTTTTCTCTGATTATGTTGGTGGCAGCAAAGCTGTTATCGTACCCTGGAATCCAATTACACACTGTGTATACAGTAATTGTGTAACAGGCCAGGTGAGCAGTAAACAAAAGCTATTTTCATTTCTTAAACTCTCTGTGCAATTATTTAGTATAAAAGGTGATAAACAATTTTGGCAGACAGTCACATGTTTCTAAACATATTTTCAGGGTGGTCATGAATACATCATTATTGTAATTCCTCAAATTTCATGCTGACCCGTCTAACTAGTTGGGTGCATAATGAACAATACACATGATAAGGACATGAAGGGACATCTTAGCTAATAAGAGCAAGTTTATCTTCCTTAAGTGGGATAATATTTTTTCCAAAACGATTTGCAATATAGTTTATTTGGTCTAGTTTCCCTTCACCAAATTTCTTTATGTGCTGTCTACTAGAAGCAATTTGTCTTCTTAATAGGCTTATAAATTTGAGTTTTAAAACCAGTTAAAGAGAAAATCACCAAATGAACTAATTGACTTAACTGACTAGCTTTTGATTTTACAGAATTAAAAAAAAAACAACAACAAGGAATTTTATATCTTATTTTGTTTTCAATGACTTTTATTGTAGTATTTTAGACTTTGGTGCCTCTGTTACATAATGGGGTTAGTCATTTAGTTGTTATCCTCTGAATATTATAGAAGCAATATACTTCTATAGAAGTTTCTCCAAAAAGTTAAACATGAAATGTTCAAAACAAATCTGTGTTAAGGAATTTGTTTACTATCTCTGATTTAATAACATTAAAGAAGTCTCAGTGGTTTCAGAAAAGGCATATCCACATACCAGGCTCAATATTGGGATTAGAGAGATGAAAAATGTAATCTTTGTTCTCAAGAAACTCCCTGTCTAGTAGGGAATATAGATCAAACAAACAAACAAACAAACAAACAAACACAACCCAAGCATTTCATTACAGTGTGAGGAGTAATAGAGGAAAGAATTCACACAATATTTAAAGATGACAGCAGAGAGGGTTTCCTTTTTTTTTTTTTTCACTATATAGAAATAATTTATTTTGTTTTCAAAGAAGATTTTCTAAAGGCTGTCATACTTATTGGGTTTCTTGCAGGAAAAGAAGATAGCAGCCAGGAGGAAATGTGTATATGTATGTGTGTTTGGATGTATGAGGGCCTGTACTTTGAGTATTTCAAGTGGAGAAAATAGCATGTGAAAAGACATTAAGGCATTAAATAGCTCTTTATCAGTTGCAATTCTACATAGTATTTATGTTTAATAATCATTGATGAAATGCTAGGGAGATAAACAGGAGCCAGATCATTGAGAACCTTGTAAAACATGCTAAACAAATGGCTTTTCATTCTAAGGATAATGTGGATCCTCTGAAGAATTTTACACAGTATAGGTTTTTTTTTTTCATTAAGCACATGCTATCTTTCAATATACATTAAAAGAATATAGCTTACTTTAGAAGAATTTGAAGTCCAAAATAAAAATTATTGCTAAAAGCAAAGAAATTCAAATCTCCATTAAGGTTACAAATTACTCTATCCTAAATATGATTTGTTTAATTAAAGAAGTCTCTCTTCTTTCACTCTACTCCTTTCCCAACACTTAGACAGGATTAGATGATTTTCTTCAAGTCACACAATTAGGAATAATAGCTTTAGGGCACTGTGGAATGTTGATAGATGAGTTTTAGAATAAGCTGTGGAGATCTGTTAGGAGGCTATTATTGAGTATTGCAGGTAAGAAGTGATGAGACCCTGAGCTGAAGTAGCAAATGGTAGGAACTGAGGGAATGAGGTTGATTTAAGAGATACTAAGGAAGTTAGCTCAACAGGGCTAGATGGGAGTTGAAATGGGGGATGGAAAGGATAGAATGGTTAAAGTTGACTGCTCAGTTTCTGGCTTAACCTAATAGTTAGATGGTGATTCATATCAAACTGTTTTGAAGGGTTGGGAGTAAAAAAGAGGTAGAAAAAATGGTGAGTTCAGTTGGGGATCGATTGATTTAGAGATGAATGATGTGTAACAGACATATGGATATATGTGGGTTGTAGCTCAGGAGAGAGATCTGAGAAGCAAATATAGATCTGAAACTCATTGCTGAGCAGATGGTAATTGAAATCACAGATTTGCTATGATGTTGCAGGGCAAAGGGTAACTGGAATCAGAAGAGTACAAATGAAGAAAGTTTGGGAAAAAACCCATATTTATAGGGAAGAGGTATAAGATGAAACTTAAAAGAGACAGAAAGAGTACTAGGAAAGTAGGAATAAAACCAAGACACAGCAGCATCTTGTGAGATGATGGAGGAAATGATTTCAAGGTACAAGAAATAATCACAATGTCAAAAGTGACTGAGAGGTCAGGTAAGATGAGGACCTACAAGTGTCCATCTGATTGAGGAGTTAAAAAGTCATTAGTGGCCAGATTGTTTCCTTTGTGAAAATTCAGGTGACATTTTAAGAGTTTTTGTTAAGCAAAAGGATTTCTCTTGGAAGGTTAAACCAAACCAAAACAAACAAAAAGTACTCTGATACTATAACAGTATTTCCTTTATTTATTTTTCTAAATGTTGCAAGACTCTTTGGTCATGTGGTTTTAAAAAAAAAAAAAGAGTGGGGGCCAGCCAAGTGGCACGGTGGTTAAGAGCTGGCTTGGGATGCCAGCGGCCTGGGTTCGGATCCCACATGTGAGGGCCAGTGACACCGCCCTCAAAAAAAAAAAAAAAAAAAAAAAAAAGAGGGGAAGGGTTATATTTGCTGTATCCACATTCTTATTAATTCAGTAAATTGTTGATTTTAGTAAATCTGTATAATCAAAATGACAAAACTGGCCTCTCAGATTCTTTTGTTTCTTTTCATTATATTATTTATATTTCTTTTATTGATTTAAATAACTCTAAATGTAATTTTCTAGAATAGCATTAATGGTTCTGAATTCATAATGTAGGTATTGTAATGTGAATTTTTTTCTAGCTTTATTGAGATATAATTGACATATAACATTGTGAAAGTTTAAGGTATATAGTGCAATGATTTGATATATGTATGTACAATGACTTGATATATGTATGTACACACACATATAAAAATGATTATATATATAGAAATGATTGCAATAATAAGGTTAGTTTATACGTTTGTCACCTCATGTAGTTGGTTTTTGTTGTTGTTGGGTTTTTTGTTTTTTTTTGTGGTGAGAACTTTTAAGACCTACTCTCTTAATAGCTCTTAAATATAGAGTTCTGTATTGTTAACTATAGTTACCATGTTATATTTGTTAGATATCCAGAACTTGTTCGTCTTATAACTGAAAGTTTGTACCCTTTGACCATGTTCACTCAATTCCTCAACACCCTCCTCTTCTGGCAATTACCAATCTACTCTCTGTTTCTATGATTTTTTTTTTATTCCACATGTAATTGAGATCATAGAATATTTGTCTTTCTGTATCTTATTTATTTCTTTTAGCATAATGTCCTCAAGGTCTATCCACATTGTTGTAAATGGCAGGATTTCCTTCCTTTTTATGGCTGAATAATATTCAACTTTATATATATCGCATTTTTTAAACCTATTTGTCCATTGACAAGCATTTAGGTTTTTTCGCTGTGTCTTGGCTATTGTAAATGCTGCAATGAACATTGGGTGCAAATATCTCTTTGATAGAGTGATTTCATTTCTTTTTCATATATATACCCAGAAGTGAGGTTGCTGGATCATATGGTAGTTCTATTTTTAACTTTTTTGAGGAACACGATACTTTTTCCACAGTGGCTGCACCAATTTACATTCCCAACAACAGTGTATAAGGATCTCCTTTTCTCCACATTCTTGCCAGCATTTATCTCTTGTCTTTTTGGTAATAGTTATACTAACAGAGGTGAGATGATCTATATAATGTAAACTTTACCATCAACTTTGGATGAAGTCAAGACATAATTTATTTTTTTTAAATTGTTTCCTAGATATATAGTATCTGCAATGTATATGAGTAGGAATTTTGGAAAAGTTAAATTGATTACTTATTTTATTCCAGGTTAACACAAACATTTCTCAATAAATAGACCATCTCTACAATTAGCAAGGGGAAGTCCCAGAACATGTACTGGATTGTCAGAAAAGTCATGACATATTTTTTCTATGTTTTTCGTTGCAAAAATGCGTCATGACTTTTCCGACAACCCAATAGCACTTCCTAAGTCAGGGTCTCCTTGGTGAATAAGTAGATGTATTCTTACTTCTGTGATCTGTTGTTCAGCCAAGAGGCAGAGAAAAGACTGATGCTATTCTCTCAATAAATTCAGGAGAGCTAATTGGAGGCCTTGACCTTCAGAACATTCTCAGAGCTATGCTGCTCTGTAATTCAGCTCCTGGGAGACAGAGAGCGCTTTTCTCTCCAGAGTGAGAGAGACACCCTAGGCTGTAGGTAAAGCCTCAAAAACTTTTCAGGAATTCCCCATAGAGCTATATCTGGAACTGGTCATTTCCTTTCTAAGTCTAATTGACTTAAAAAATTTAAATTTGGAAACCAATTAGAATTTTTACCTAAATATTTCAATAATCTAGCACCGTACATCCAATTTAAGACACCTTTGAAAAATCACTGGATATGTTTATATAAGCACATGGATTATATATACGTGAACACACAAAACATTTTCAGAGCATTACTCAAAGAAATAAGAGATTACATTCTGAAAAGGAAAATGTGGGTTTCCGATATTTAAATCTATAGCATAATTTCCATCTTGCTAGGTTTGAGTAGGAAAATTTTGCAGAACCATACAAAGGTGTCTCTTTAGAAAAAAGACAGATTTCTCTTTTTTTAAAAAGATTTTATTGGGGAATTGGGGGAGGGGAACAGTGTTGGGGAACCAGGGAAGGGGAACAGACAAGTTGCTGTCCTTTTGTTCTTCAGTCTAGTTGCGGAGGACGTTGCTTCACTGGCCCATGTTGGTATCGTCATTGCGCTCTTTCCGGATGAGGCAGATTGGTCACTGGCCTCTGGATGGTCGCTCACCAGGGCTATTGGCAGCTCACGCTGGCTGCCATCTGCTCACGCAGGCTGCCGGCCACTCACTGTAGCCTATGGCAGCCCACTGCAGCAGGCGCTGCAGCCTACACCGTCACCGGGGCTCGCAGCCCAGCTCCAGGTGGAGCTGTTGTTAGCTGTAGAGGGCAGTGTCACTGGCCCTCATATGTGGGATCTGAACCGGGGCAGCTGGCATCCCCAAACCAGCTCTTAACCAATGCGTCACTCGGCCAGCCCAAAAGACAGATTTCCTTAGAAAGATTGTCAGCCAAATAACAAAAGATTATCAATTAGGAACACATAATTGTTCATATTTTTATGATCTTTGAAACATCATAGGAATGGGTAATTATTCATCAAATGTATTACCGGTTTTAAATATATGAGGGTTCCTGGAACTAATTAAACAGTTTTAGAAAGAGTATCAAAAGCTCCTTTGGAATGAATACAATTGTCACTAAAGGTGATGCGATTCCTTAGTTCCTGCTTGTCAAATCCTGGCTACAGAGGATGACATCTTTCTGACATCTAATACCTACTGCTTTTATTCAAAAATATTTAGTGAATGCATATTTGCTAGCATATTTGCTAGCATATTTGCCAGCTCCACTTCACAAAAATCTCAATACTTTTCTGTTTTTTTTTCTGCAATGTCACCTCTTAATAGTGTTTTCTGAATCTTTAAATTGAATGCAGTCTCTCCTATGATATCATCAAGTACCCCACTCTTCATTTTGTTACATTCATTTGTTCAATTTGTTTATTTGCCACACGATTTTATGGCACACAGTTTCTTCTTCAGCTTTGTATTCTATATCTCAGCCCAGTATCAGAAAAGGAGGACAGAGAGGGAGAGAGAGAGCTAAATAATTGATGTTCAAGTATTTTATTTTTAATTAAAATTATAGAGAGGAAAAGCAGGCAGACATAAAAGATTTTGAAAGATATAAGACGCTGACCAAAAAAACACCTTTATCATCAGCTTACTGATGGCCTACAAATGGAATCATTTTGCCCATTCACTAGCCTTTCTTTTTCTTTCTTTCTTTTTTTTTTCTTTTTTTTTTTTTTGTCACCACATATGTTTTACTCTTGTTAAAATAGATTACTACATTTTTGTCTTGATTCACTTGCCTCCTACTACTGGGTCCTAGAATGACCATGTCCCAGTCTGGGAAGAGCAAGAAGTGTTTAGAAATTTACTTATGGGGGCCAAAGCTGTTAGAATTTCAAGGTCACATTATCCCTGAACCTTTAATCAGTTATTTAGTTTGATCCATGACCTTTGTATACTTTCAACTCCTGAAGTAATTTCTCTTTTCACTTTGGACTCTACTTTAGAACCTTCAGCTCTGTGAGTTTTGGGTCCCACGTACCTCCTGACTCTCCAGGCTTGCCTGTCAATAACTCATAACCCTGGCATGATCTTTTTGTAAGATTATCCTGAGATACTTTAATTGTATTAAAAGGAAAGGTGGGTAGGGAAATGACACAGAAGAAAATAAATTTGACTGCTTTTAAGTGTTACCACAGGTTTTTGATTATTATCACATAGTTCATGCTGCTTGTCTTTGTCCTTAAATTTGTCTAATGGTTGTCACTGTGCCAAATGGTCCTGAAATCTTTTCAGGGGCCCTCTGCTTTTGTAATGACACCCATAGATCAAATGCAACCCAGAAGATTCAAACTTGAGGTTTTATCTTCTGATTACAAATGGATTTAACTTCCAATATTCACAAGTAAAAAAAAAAATCAGTCAAGATAAAAGTAATTGATTACTTTAAATCTGAAAGACATGAGAATTTATTTCCATGGAATTTTAAGATCAACAGTTATAAAATGCCAAAAAGCTTTATTTTGACCCTCAAATTCTCTGATTTTATACGTTCTTAAAGATAAGAGAAAACTTGGACTATTCTGAGTGGATGTATATCACAGTTTTTAGGAATAAAAAATAATAAAAAGAGCCTTAAAATATATTAGTGAGAAAGTAAATTAGATATTTACATAAACTATTAAATATGCATGGTAAAAACGATGATATCCTTAACATTAATTAACTTTATTTGAATAAACAAAATAAATTTATTTAAATTTGAAATCATTCTACTTTTATAATTTCTAAAGTAAGTTATAAAATCAATCGTATACTGTAGAGTTCTTTATATTAGATCTTTTAGTATTAAAAAAAAATGACACCTTAATGTAAATATTAGAGTTCAGATTTGAAATATAAAGTTATGGTCTTTTCACCATGATCAAATACAGACTGCCTGAGTTTAAGGAAAAACACTTAAATACTTGGTGTGTTTGTGTGTGTGTGTGTGAGAGAGAGAGAGAGAGAGAGAGAGAGAGAGAGAGAGAGAGAGAGAGAGAGAGACCAGAAAACTTGAGTTTGCTTTTGGTTGTCCTTCCTGTAATTATTTTTTGTGCAGATCCAACAGTCTTTCCCAAATTACACATAAGGATGCTTATAGCATTCTATTGGCTACTACTGCAAAATCTTAAAGATATTTATAGTTATCTTTAAAGCAGTTAAAAATTTAGAGTTCTAGAAAAATCGAGGTATAGATTCTCTTGGGATAACTGGACCAGCTGGAATTTTTATGAGGTTGATATTCAGCACAGGAAAATTTGGCTTTTCCTGTCTAAATGGCAAATTTAACCAACATCCAGACTAGAAAATTCCAAACCAAACTGTATATAGATAAGATCCTGGAACAAAGAAAGAAATCCATTTGAACAAACTAAAGATAGTAATTGGGCATGTAATAAGGTTGCATTACATGCAAAAATCAGCAATAAAAAAAAAAAGAAAAGTCGGGCACTAAATCAAGGTCAAGTATGACAGTGGTCATGAATCAGCACAAATAATCATAACACCAAAGATTAAGGACGCGTTGGCCAGAAATAGGCGAATGGGAATCTCAAGTAAATTGTTACATTTGATGTGTTACTTTAATTTCTCCGTTTCTTTCCCTCCCTCCCTGCCTCCCTTCCTTCCTCCCTGTCTCCTTTCATCCTTCCCTTCCTTTTCCTTATCTTGTTTCCTCCTTTCCCTTCCTTTTACAAAAAGAATCTCTATTATATGCACCATGATAAGCAATTATTATAATGATGAAAGACGTATTTCTTGCCTAAGCAGAATGTTGAGATCATAGGTTAATATGTCTTTACCTAATATATCCTGAATACTCATTATTTGTAATGTTTCAGTTCACAATATAAAATATGAATCTACAGCTTGTACTATAGAGAATTATGTGCTTATGAGCAGAAACCCTATCACTGACCTTGAAACTGAAATGACTGTCCTAAAAGATGCAATGTGTATAGTTCATGATGTCATACAGTAGAGTTCACTTGGAATGGTGGTACTGAGATTTAGATAATGGTTACATGTAGGCTTAGTGATAAAACAAGAAAAAGTCATGATGGACCTTGAAAAGAGAGGACATGATTTTTCTCTCAGTACAGTTCAATCCTTGCTATTATAAGAAACATTAGAATGGAATTCTACAGAATTACACAAAACATATTGAACTATCATTGTAATGCTATAAAGTACAATATCAAAACATATCGAACTATCATTGTAATAGTATAAAGTACAATATCAAGCTAATACTTTGATAGAATGCACATTTAGGCTTAAAATATATTGTATATGAAGTTGAACTTTGTGACAACTGAATAAGGGATATGAGATTGCCTCTTAATGAGCTAATTCCTCCCCAATTTTAAGAGTAATGAAAGGTCATCCCTTTCGGATTGCACAGCACACACTTGTAAGAAACCTGTATAAATCATCCCTATGTTCAAGTGCAAGGCAACTATAACACAACTCAATGTATTAAGTCAAAAGTGCCTTTCAAAATAGGGGAAAGAGAAGCAAATGTTCACGGTAACAGTATGCTGAGTACTTTATAAAATAGAAAATTAACCTTGGTCATTTCTCAGTGGATGAGGTTTGGGTAAAATAAAACGTTTTTCCTTAGAGGATACCAAACCATGTAAAACCATTTATTTAGAGGTGAATATATATACCATCTGTTCTGTTCTGGGTATCAGGTCCTTCTGCCTTGTCCCCAAATTTCCAAAAATGTAAATTATGTAGAGCATGGCCCTAATGGATATGGCTTAGAGAGGGGTGGCCCGAGCATTGGAACATTTTGGAATGTTCAGGTTAGAGAGCTTGAAAAGAAGCAAGTGCCATGCCTGAAATTAGTGCAGAACTGGGGAGTAGGTAGTTGGTGTTGGCAGGTGGTCAGAACTTGGGCTCCACCACCAAACTTCAAAGGAGATTCAGAGGTGTGTTTCTAACAAAATTATTGTTGAAGGGAGATGGCAATGAGAATATTAATTGGTAAAGTATTTTTGAATGGCAAGTTATCATTAAAAATTAGTTAGCATTGGCTTGGGATGCCAGTGGCCCCAGTTCGGATCCCACGTGTGGGGGCTAGTGACACTGCCCTCAAAAAAAAAAAATTAGTTAGCATTAATTAGTATTTTTGACATTCCAGAGACTATACTAAGTTATTTACATATTGTTTTATTTACTGTGTGTCAGGAGTCTTAAAGTGTTAACTTTCTTTTCTTATTTATTTATTAAATTTATTGGGGTGACTCGTTAGTAAAATTATATAGGTTTCAAGTGTACATTTCTATAATATATCATCTAAATATTGCATTGTGTGTTCATCTCCCAGAGTTAGCTCTCCTTCTATCACCATGTATTTGACCCCCTTTTCCCTCTTCTATTACCCCCTCTCCCTCTTTACCCTCTGGTAACTACCACCCCCTCTTCCTTTTTACCTTCCGGTGTCTATGAGGTTTTGTTCCTTTGTCTTGTCCATTTGTAGCTTTCAGTTTTATATCCCATATATGAGTGAAGTGATATGGTTCTTGACTTTTTCTGTCTGACTTATTTCGCTTAGCATAATAATCTGAAGATCCATCCATGTTATCGCAAATGGTAGTATTTCATCTTTTCTTATGGCCAAGTAGAATTCCATTGTGTATACATACCACATTTTCTTTATCCAGTCATCTATCAAAGGACATTTTTTTTGTTGTTTCCATATCTTGGCCACTGCAAATAATTCTGCAGTGAACATCAGGGTACATATATCTTTATGGATAAATGTTTTCCATCCTATCAGGTGTGAGGTTGTATCTCATTGTGGTTTTGATCTGCATTTCCCTAATAGCTAGTGCAGCTGAGCATTTTTTTTTTATATACATGTTGGCCATTTGTATGTCTTCTTGGGAGAAGTGTCTGTTCAGGTTCTCTGCCTATATTTTTAATTGGATTGTTTGGGTTTTTTTGTTATTGAGTTATATGAGTTCTTCATATGTTTTGGATATTAGCCCCTTATCATTGTTTGCAAATATTTTCTCCCATTCTGTTGGTTGCCTCTTTATTTTGTTGATGGTTTCTTTTGCTGTGCAGAAGCTTTTTAGTTTGATATAGTCCTATTCATTTATTTTAGGTTTTGCTTCCCTTGCCTTTGAGGTCAAATTCATAAAATCCTCATTGACCCCAAGGTCCATAAGTTTAGTACTTACGCTTTCTTTTTTTTTTTTTTTTTTTTTTTTTTTTAAAGATTTTATTGGGGATTTGGTGGAGGGGAACAGCGTTGGGGAATCGGGGAAGGGGAACAGACAAGTTGCTGTCTTCTTGTTCTTCAGTTTAGTTGCAGAGGATGTTGCTTCACTGTTGGTATCGTCATTGCGCTCTTCCCGGATGAGGCAGATCGGTCGCTGGCCTCTGGATGTCGCTCATCGCGGCTATTGGCAGCTCACGCTTGGCTGCCAGCCGCTCACGCTGGTTGCGGGCCACTTACTGTAGCCTATGGCAGCCCACTGCAGCAGGAGCTGCAGCCCACACCATCACCGGGGCTCGCACAGCCCAGCTCCAGGTGGAGCTGTTAGCTGTAGAGGGCAGTGTCACTGGCCCTCATGTGGGATCCGAACCGGGGCCGCTGGCATCCCAAAACCAGCGCTTAACCAATGCGCCACTCGGCCGGCCCTACGCTTTCTTTTATGCAGTTTTTTTTTGTTTTGTTTTAGGTCTTATGTTTACATCTTTAATCCATTTTGAGTTAATTTTGGTATATGGTAACAGCAGTCTAGTTTCATTTTTTGGGGTGTGGATTTCCAATTCTCCCAGCACCATTTATTGAAGAGGCTTTCTTTTCTCTGTTGCATGATTTTGGCTCCTTTGTTGAAAATTATCTGCCCATGCATATGTGGATTTATTCCTAGGTTTTCAATTCTATTCCATTGGCCTGTGTGTCTGTTTTTCTGCCAATACCATGTTGTTTTGATTATTGTCGGGTTTTTTTTTTTTTGTTTTTTTAAAGGCTTTTTTTTTTGACCAATGTTGCCCAGGGTGTTTATTTGGGATTGGATTGAGGTGGGACTTTTAGGGTAGACAGGCTGTGTAGGTTTGGAGGACTTTTCCTTGTTGACTCTTTAGTTTAGGGTACAGGTTGGCACAGGGCATGGATTACTACAGCTCTTTCCTCGGTTGTATCTTGGATTTGTTTTTTTTTTTAGAGGGCAGTGTCACTGGCCCTCACATGTGGGATCCGAACCGGGGCCACTGGCGTCCCAGGCCAGCTCCTAATCACCGCGCCACTCAGCTGGCCCGATTATTGTCGTTTTATAGTACAAATTGAAGTCTGGGAATGTGATGCCTCCAGCCGTGTTCTTTTTTCTTAGGATTGCTTTGGCTATTTGGGATCTTTTGTAATTCCATACAAACCTTACGATTTTAAAAGTGTTAATTTTCTTGACCCAGTATTTCTACATCTAGGAATTTATACTGTAGTAATAACCAATGATGCATATAAAGAATCATGAACTAAGATGTTTGCTGCAGCATTATTTATATAGCATAGAACCTAAAACAAATGTCCAACAGCAAAGAACATATAGGTAAAGTTACATAATATGATATTGTACACTCATTGGAATCATGTTTGCAAATAATACCTAATAAAACTTGAAAATGATCTTTATGCAATGTTAAGTAAAAAATAAAGTCGGATGCAAAATTATATGTATAAAATAACTTTAATATTAAAATAAATAGTAAACATGTAATTTTATAAAAATGCTTAGAGAAAATACAGCAAAACTTTAGTTATAGTTTTATCTGGGTGATGGGAATTATAAATAATTTTATTAAGTCTTTTAAAATGCCTTCTGCACTTTTCAAATTTGCCATAAGTTTATTTATTTTATTTTTTATTTTTTAAGATTTTATTGGGGAACTGGGGGAGGGGAAGAGCGTTGGGGAATCAGGGAAAGGGAATACACAAGTTGCTGTCCTTTTGTTCTTCAGTCTAGTTGTGGAGGACATCGCTTCACTGGTCCATGTTGGTCTCATCATTGTGCTTTTCCTTGGTGAGGCAGATCAGTCGCCGGCCTCTGGACAGCCACTTATGGTGGGTCTTGGCAGCTCACGCTGGCTGGCAGCCGCTCACATTGGCTGCCAGCCACTCACTGTAGCTTATCAAATTTGCCATAAGTTTATACTAAATTTATAATTAGAAAAATAAGCTTATTATCTGACAATATAATTCCTGGCTGCTTTATGAAAAGTTTCTTTCACCTTTCATTCCAGATTTCAAACCTGGATTTGGAACTGCAGAACTGTATGAAACCCCATTATTGTAGGAAATATGATTAGCTAAAATCTATAAGCTGCTTATTAAAATAGAATCCTGTATTTCCTAAAAATCTCCTAAAAGCAGTCTATGAACTGAAGGCTCTAAAACATTTTCAAGTTATTTGGTCATTCGATGTACTTGTTTTTAACACAAGATTCTATATGAAACTATCGTATCTGTGGGACCTCCTGCTAACCTGATGCCTCCTTGGGCTAGTATTTAGATCTCCAGGTTTCAGTGATTTTCTTCTGGATTTTGAGCACTTAGTCTCCTCCCTCTTAAGAAACCACTCCCCTGGGCAGACCGCTGCTGTGGTGCTTCCTTTTGGCGAGAGGATCCTCAGGCTGAAATGGCAACTATGCCATTCCACCTGAGCTACTGGCACTGTGTTTGGCTTCAGGCTTTACTGAAGGTACTCTGGTAAGAGCTTAGGGAATATATAGAGTTCTCAAAAAGCATTTCACATTTTGGGTTGTAGACAGGGGATATCTAACAGTCCTCAGCTCTTGGACTATATTGGTTATACTTTCTATATAACTCCTGTTTACTTTGAAGACTTTACTGGAAAGACAGGCTTATAGGATTATTTTATGCAAGTCCATAAGACTCCTGGGTAACTTAAGGATAAGGGACTATGGGATCAAAAGTCAGTACTCTTGCTGGCTGAGTGGCTCAGTTGGTTAAGTGCTTACTCAAGAGCGTGAGCTCTGAACAACAGGGTCGCCAGTTTGATGCCCCATGGGCCAGTGAGCTGCCCACGAGCTGAGCTGCTGCTGAGCTGCCAACAGGTGGCAGGATGGCTCAGCTGGTGAGACCAAGTGTTCCCAACAACAAGGTTGCATGATCGAGATGGTGGGCTAGGCCCACCCTGCAACTAAAGACTGAACTCCGCACCTTGAGCTAGGCTGCCACATAGATGGCTCAGTGGATAGAGTGTCCGCTCTTAACAAGGAGACTGCTGGTTCACTCCTGCATGGGACAGTGGCTACGCCCACCTGCAACTAATTGAACACAGCACCTTGAGCTTAGCAGCGTGACTGGACTTGGAGCTGAGCTTGCTGAGCCCTCCACAGCTAAGATTGAAGGACAACAAGTTAGCTGTTCCCCTTCCCCAATTCCCCAACACTGTTCCCCTCCCCCAATTCCCCCAATAAAATCTAAAAAAAAGAAAGAAAAGAAATAAAATACGATTGGAAACAGAAAGTAAAACAGTTAAAAACAAAGTCAGTGACTCTCACAGAACTTGAAGCATTATGGAACCTCAAGAAATAGATGATGAAGGCAGGAATACCAGGGGACATAAAGATAGCCTTTAATATAATAAATATTTTTATTAATCAAAAGAATAAACATTGTTTTTCAGAGAATAGGTAGAAGGTGGAGGAGGCATATCAAGGAGGCAGGAAAATCATTCTGAGACAGGGAATGTTTAGGAACAAGTCCTATCTTAGGAAAAATATTCAGGATTGATAGGGAAAATTAAGAGGATAATATAGGGTGATATTGTATAAATGGACATCAGGATATGGATACTTGATATCAGTTCCTCAAGAAAGAAATTATCAATTGTTTCTTTTAAGGATTCAAAGAAGTGAAATTACTTATGCTCCAGACCTTCTATGTATATGACTGTAGTAGACTGAATAATGGTCACCAAAAGATATCAAATTCTTATCTCTGGAATTTGTAAATGTTACTTTATTTGGAAAAAGGGTCTTTGCAGATGTGACTAAATTAAGGATCTTGAGATGAGGAAATTACCTTATATTATCCAGGGGGATCTAAATATTATCACATGTGTCCTTATAAGATAGCAGAGAGAGAGAGAGTTCACGCAGACACAAAAGAAAGGACATACTGAAGAAGAAGCAATAATGTCACCGTGGAGGAGAAGATTAGAGTGATGCTGCCACAATCCAAGAAAATGCTTGGAACCACCAGAAGGTGGAAGAGGCAAGGAAAGATACTCCTTGAGAACTTTTGAAGGGAATGCCATCCTGCTGACAACTGGATTTCAGACTGGTGGCCTTCAGAACAGTAGGAGAATCAATTTCCGTTGTTTTAAACCACTAAATTTGTGGTAATCTGTTATTGCCGTCCTAGGGACCTATACATAAAATAACTCCTATATTGGAGGACATGCTTGTTATGATTATTTGGGGAGAAATGTGATTCTAAATGTGCTCATAATATGGTGAAAAGTACAATAAATTTTGAAGAGCAGGTAGGAGTCATGGGAGGTATCTAGGAGTACAGTGGTGACAATAACGTTAGCAATTGTAAGGCAATTGGAGAGTGCAAGGAGGGAAAATAACAGGGAAAGGGTCTCCTTTCTGAGTGCACCAATATTTTAGTTGGAACATTAAATCTAAGCACCCAAGTGAGCTAAGGTTTTTTTAGTTACAATACTGAGTGGGAACTGCAGCCAGATGCCCTGCGGGGTTATTTACCCCAATCCTGGATTATTCTGCAAAATTGCATAGGATCTATGCTATAGTATATGAACATGGAAATCAATGTAAGGAAAGTTGCCTGACTCATTATTCTGGATCTGAAGAACAGTTCTTTAAAAAAAAAAAAAAAAAAAGGCTTAAATTACTGGTTAAAAACAAAACAGAAACAAACCAAGGCCAGATCCACTCCAAAGCATTCTTTCCTCAAAACTAGTTTGTGGATGCCAGAGCTAGTAAATTTGCATTTGACAGGCAAATAGAAAAGTTTTTCTTGTTACACAAAGGCAACATTATAATCTAGCTGTCAAGCCTTAGCTCCATTGATGCACAGAGATGTGGGACAGATGAAGATAATTCAGGGAATCCAGCAGCAGCGACAGTCTCAGGGAGCCCTCCCTCAGGCAGTTGAAATCCCAAACGCTTATCACAAAAGCAAGAGAAATTTGATAACAGCCTGGCAGTGGTGACCAGACTTATTCTTACTCAAACAAGAAAGTGATATTCAGAGATTTGACATACTCTTTAAAATGATCAAAAGGGAAATACAAGGGTTTTCTTTTCAGAGGTTCAAGTCACACTGAGTTTGGTCAGATAGTGTGAGGGGCCCAGTTAAGTCACTTGTTAGAGTATGTGAAATAAAGTTGGGAAAGAAAGGAAAAGATTGAAAAGAACAGGGTATTTATTTCCTAAAAGGACCAATGAAATCAATCCCCTCTGAGTGTAAAATGAGGAAGGGAGGATACTTTGCTAGGTATTTATAAATGTGTGGGCAGAAGATTATTTTTAGAGGACACTGAATGGATATTTTCCATGGTATGTCCCAGAGGTAACAGAATTCTGTTATGCCAATTATCACAAAATAATGGATTAAAAAATTGATATTGATTTTTTCTATATAAAAGTAATACATATCATTATTTAAACACACACACACACACACACATGAGCTGTAATAGAAGTGTATAAAAAGGAGGGTGACATTCCCATGGATCCACTCCTTGGAGTCAGCAATAGTAAACAGGTTGGTGAATGAAATTATAGAAGTCAGAGCTGATAAATTTGTAGATGTCATCAAGTCCAATTTGTGTGCGTTTTTTTTTTTTTTTTTTTTTGAAGGCAGTGTCACTGGCCCTCACATGTGGGACTCGAACCGGGGCCGCCGGCTTCCCAAGCCAGCGACCAACCACCAGGCCACTCGGCCGGCCCCTAATTTGTGTATTTTATAGTGGGTGAAAATGAGGCACAGATAAACCTACTGAGTTGTTGAAGTTTGCACAGTTCATTAGAAAATGATCTTGGTTTGCTCTTGTATTACCTAAGGGTACCTAATTTTTATACCTGATTTTTCTGTTGAACTACCAGAGACATACATACATCCTAGATATTCTGAAGCTCCTACTAGGTTAACTCAAACAAAGCAAAGAATGAAATTTTAAAAAGTAGCTGAAGACAATTAAAGAGAGTTATTGAAGGTCGACATATGAAGATGTAGTTTATGATTAAATCATCATTTTCAGTAAATTGAAGAGGGCTCCATTCTTATTTTCAAACTTGAGGAAAAAACATGACAGTAGAGCATTTACCAATTTCCAGAACTTCCTTTGCTTAATACAGGATATAGTTTTAGTTCTCTCTAGAAAAATCAACCTACAGTTTCGAAATCATTTTGCTCAGTTTCTACATCCTCTGCAGCACACTCCAGAGCTGCTTATTTTATGACAAATAACATGAGAGAATTTAAAAATTTCATTAAATGCTGATGGTTTTTTTCTCTAAAATTTTTATGAATGTCCCTTTATTTCTATATCTTATAAGAACACATTTAATATTTAAACTTTTCTAAGATCACTTTCAGTATTACAAAAATCCCAGAAAATTGACTAAAATCATTTTCCATATTCTTATGTTTTACTCCCTATATAGAACCTATACAGTTATCCAAGTGCTCTAAGATATGTGTAGGAATGATACACTAAGAATCTGTGTATTCATACTCTGTATACATGTATGTTTATATATGTACATAAGCATTGATAAAAATAAAGTTCAGACATTTTTGAATAGGAAAGGAGCTTGGTCTTGGAGCCATGGAAATTTGAAGTCGAATGTTGGCTCTTCCACTTGCTAGTGATATGGTCTTGAGCAAGTTGCTTAACATCTGAACCTTGTTTTCCTCATTTATAAAATGAAGGTAATACTGGCTATCATGAAGTGTTGTCATCAGAATTAAATAAGATAAAGAAACAAAAGGCCTGATATAATGCTTGACATCTGGTAGGTATCAAAAAATGGCAATTATTATTATTTTGTCATAAATTACATTACATTTCAAAAGAACAAAATAGTGTTGCCTAAAAAAAATTCAGTCCTTGTCCTTTGTGTACCAATGTCTGCCATTGCGAAAACTCTGCTTCTTTGGAGATCATTTGCAGATTGTAGTTTTATTCACTCTTTTGCAGACTTACATTTTCTCCTCTGCTCTGCCTCTGACAGTTATAGCTGCTCTGCTATTATCACTTTCTGGCTCTTCTTGTTCAAGCATTGTTTCAGATTGAATTGTAACATGCGCTGGAACCGTTTCAGGTATTCTGCCCTCTTGGGCAATTGTCTTCGAATCACCTTCTTCCACAATTGGATGTCACTTGTTACGTTTTTATCAGTTGACCAAAATGCTTAGCTGAACATAGATTAGGTTGTCATGCCTCTGGAGTGCCTGGAGTTCAGAGCTTTTTACTGGACACTTTCTCTTGTCACCTGATGCTAAGAGGAACACGTCAACAGTGAGAATTATCTGGAAGCTGATTATGATGTTCCTGATAGATTCAGGTGTCACATTATGTAGTAGACAGTAGTGTTGCTTGATAGGACGTTGTTTGATTTTGTGCCCAAAGCACCCTGGGTGCACTATAGCTGTCTTCCTCTTCACATATCAGTATGTCATTTGCTAGCATGCTAAAAATGTAGCAGGAGGCCAGGATTATTTGAAGTTGGAAAATCTTCATTTACTTCTCATAGGCTAAATATATCTTTAATGAAAAACCTCTTTAATGTAGCCTCATTTTTAACACATGCAAAGGGAATAAATATTCAGTGATTTAAATGATGGGTTCTCTGTCAAAATGAAATATCCAAATTCTTTTACCAGGAACATTAATCGACCATAACATTTCTTTTGACAATCACAAGTATTTTCTTAATAGTGAGAGTAATCTTTTTTTAAGCTACACATAAAATCACAAATATAGAGATCTTTTATTTTTAACTTTTAATACTTAGAAGTGAGCTGTCATTCAGGTTGCTCACTTAGGTGTTTTCCTTAACTATTGCACGCATAAAGATCTCTTCTAAATCAGCATTAGTTCTATGATTGGTTTAGAAACAAAAAAACCTAAATTTTAGTTACTTGCATATAATGTTTTTTGGAACAGGAAACTGGAATTTATTTTCCTTTACTATTAACACATTCATCATTTGCCCTCTTATATTAACAGCCATATTTTTAACAATCTAAAGTGATGCATAATTATAAAATATTTCAATTCTTTTGTTATAACATTAACCATGGTACACTATATATAGTAATATATACCCACTGATAATCAATTTGCTGTGAGTAACTGAAACCTGGTTAAAGATATACCTGTGGAGAATTACCCTAATTTGAGAGTAAGAATCACAAGGATAGTTCATTTATTTGAGTAAAACTTTGAGTTCATGCTCATATAGTGAACGACTTTCCCTCCTTTTGTTATAAGATGTGTAATTACAGAAAAATAATATTTTCAAATAATTTCTTATAGTAACTTAATAGCCTTTTTCTATTTTCCATACAAGTAGCACTTGAAGTAGAAAAATTTCATAGGAAAAAAATCCCTGATGTGTGACTTCATTAGAATTGATATCAAGGGTGATTTTAGGTTGTTGTCTGTTTTTTTTTTTTCCTTTTTAAATTTTCTAAAGGACTATTGCTTATTCACTTTTTGGCCATTTTAAACTTGTGGAGTTTTCCTATATTGGTAGGTTTCAGTCAAAAAACCAGGAGCCTGCTTGGATATCTAGATAGGAAAGGGTTTGACACAGAAATTACAGACACAACTGTTGTTAGGGATAGTGTGTAGTTCAAGAAGCAAACCAGCTGGCCTCAGTGGCCAATAGGCCTAGAGAGGACATCTGGAAGCTGCTGTGAATCTTAAGAATCTCGCAGAAGTGGCTACTACTGTTCCTGTTGCCTGAGGCCCCGGGAGTGGGTGATTTAAAAGCCTTCACCCACAGAATCTCATGTCTACCTGTGCCTATTTCTATATGACCGCCAGAAAATAATGCCTTTTTTCCTCTTTGCTACTTTCCGCATTTTAATGCTCACTTTCCATTTGCAGACTAACCTAGAACCACCCAGTTAAAGGGCTTGTGGGAAGTGGAGTTTCGGGTTCTTCTCCTTTGAAATAGACTAAAATGTAAACTACTGTGTTTGTCAGTTGAGGCTGCTGTAACAAAAAATACCATAGACTTGGTGACTCAAACAACAAATACTTATTTTTCCCAGTTTTAGAGGCTGGGAAATATGAGATTAGGGTGCTGGCAGATCGGTGTCTGAGGAGGGCTCACTTCCTGGCTTACAGGTAGGTGTCTTCACACTGTATCCTCACAGGGCGGTGAGAGAGGCCTCATGCTTCTTTTTCTTTTTATAAAGGCACTATTCCCTTCCTGAGGGCCATGACCTCATGACCATCAAACCCTAGTTATTTCCCAAAGGCCCCACCTCTAAATGCCATCATATTGTGGATCAGGGCTTCAACATACACATTTTCGGTCTACAGCAAATATTCGGTCTACAGATATTTAATGAACAGCAAATGGAAACAGGAGCGATGCCAAGTTGAGCAAACATCTGGCATTGTTCACCCTTGGTCAACTCCGCATCCATATATGCCCTTCCACCCATAGTTTAACTCCAAAAACAACAGCCAGCCAGCTTCATGCTTCCGCATGATATGAAGGAACTATGTATCATACAGCTATATAACAAATATGAACACACATAGCTCACCCTTTCCCCCAAATCTTTGTAGACACGAAGTTCTATGGATCAATGTATCTATCCTTGGGTGATGTCCGTTCTTTTTCTAACTCAATTCCAATTCTCTGATATATTTTAACTTATAGACCTGTAAGATTAATCTCTACTAATACATTTTATGTTAGACCAAGAAGAAGGTTGGTAGACAAACTGTTTGATATATACATGTATCATATCTGTATCTATATCTATCTATCTGTCTATCTATCTATCTATCTATCTATCTATCTATCTATCTATCTATCTATCTATATATCTATATAGATATATAGATATATAGATATATATAGATATATAGATATATATAGATATATATATAGATATATATGATAAAACAGAAAATGAAATAGGTTTAGCATGCATGCACCTCATTTTTGCAAGTGAATAAGAGGCCATGGTTAGATTTATAATTTCCTTTTCTCTCAGTAAAGAGAGATTCCATTTTCCCTCAGTAAGCTCCTTAGCTGGTCATGATTTTTTACCTGATGGGGTGATGCAAAGCTTTATGTTTGGAGTGCTGAAGATATTAGTGGCCCTGCTTTTATCAGTTTGTTTCACTCCTTTATTCACCTTTCCCACTGGACATATGAGTACTAAGAGACAACCCAGAAAATTCCTTGAATCCTCCCTGCCTTCATTATATAGCCGCAACTCGATTTCTCCTTCGTAGTCAGGATCAATCACTTTAGTTAACACAGCAAACCCTTCTTTGCCCTTTGCTTTAATGGCATAAAGAGTTCAAAGTCACAGGGATAGGTTGAACTTCAGGTTCAGTGGAATCCTCATTAGGTCCACAAGTAGAAGCATTTATTCTTTAGGAATCAAGTCCTCTAAACCTGTAGAACAGAAAGATGGAAAATGGAAAAATGGAAAGAAAGGCTTTTGTGATTGGATCTCTAAGGATAACAGTGAGAGTAACCACTCCCATTCCCACTTCCTGGTTCCTTGGGCCATGTCTTCTGGTTATGAGAAAATAATACCATATTGGTTGCTAATTCAGAAATATGCTGAATCTTGTAGGATAACACCTATCTGAACAAGGTGTTATTATTTACCAGTACCTAAACTGGGTCTTTAATAGGTTATTTCACTTTTGTATCAGGCAAGGAAACATGGTGATGTGTAAATAAATAATAAGATAGTAAACTGCATAGGTGTAAATCTTTTCCTCATTCTCTACTGGTAAACGTCTTCTTTGGCCAGAAGCAAAGTTTTGTGGGTATCATGGTAGAGAATCAGGAATTCCATTAGCCTATGGATAGTGGGGTTTATAAAGCAGTGGGGTCAGGGAAGGCATATCCACATCTATTGTGTTTATTCTTGTGAAACATGTGGCTTCTTCCTCCATGATGAAGCAGCCATCCTGGCTAGTTGATCTCCATGGGTACAGTGCCACAAAAAAGGAGCAGCATCAGACTCAGCTGATGGTATTTTAGGTATTTAGCAATAATGATAGCCAGAATATCTTGTTGAAAGGGAGACAATGTTTTTTAAACATAAACTCTATTCCTAGTGTCTTGAGCACTGTATTCATGAGCTTTTCACTATGATGGATATTCATGTACAAATATTTCTCTAAACATGTTATTAATTCTCATGGGTAAGTATTTAGGAATGGAATTAATGGGTCAATTTTGCATACATGTTTCACTTTAAAGGAACTCCCAAAATGTTTTCCAAATGATGGTAAAATTTTATATTCCTACCAACAATTTATAAGAGTTCCTTCCCATTGCTTCTCATTCTTTTTCTTCTTCTTTTTTAAGATTTTTGGGGAATTGGGGAGGGGAACATTGTGTTTTTCCAGGACCCATCAGCTGCAAGTCAAGTTGTTGTCCTTCAATCTTAGTTGTGGTGGGCACAAGCTCAGCTCCAAGTCCAGTTGCCACTTTCAATCTAGTTATGTGTGTGGGGGGAAGTGGGGCTGTGCAGCACACCATCCCATGCAGGAGTTGAATCAGCAACCTTGTTGTTAAGAGTATGCATTCTAACCAACTGAGTCACTCGGCTGGCCCTGTTTCACATTCTTGCAAATACTTTGTATTGTCAGACTTTTTAATTTTGGAAACTTCTAGAGTATTTACTGGTTTTAGTTTACAGTTTTCCTGTTAATTAATGATGCTTAAAATGCTTACATTTTGCTCATTTACAATTTTGTTATATTTCTTATTATTGAGTTGTAAGGTGTCTTTACACATTCTGGATGCAACTCCTTTGTCAGACATGTTATGAATGTTGGTTTTCTAGTTTGTGGCTTGCCTTTTTATTTTTGTAAAGGTCTCTCTCTCTCAAAGGGAAGTCATTTTTAATCTTGTTGAAGTACAACTATCATTTTAAAAAAATTCATGCTTTTTATGCACTACCTAAAAATAGTACACAAAACAGTAAAAATTGTACACCACAGTCCCAAAGATTTTCATTCTAGAAATTCTATAATTTTAACTTTTACACTTAGAGCTATGATCTATTTCAAGTTAATTTTAATGTGTGACTTGAGGTTAGGATTGAGGCTTATTTGTATGTTACAGTCTTCATCTCTAGTTCAGTTTAGGTCTTTTCTGTATCATCTATGTCTCTAGGGAAGCTAACGGAAATGTTCAACCTTTACTGTAGCTTCTTGAACACATAGGTACAGTTATAATAACCATTTTAATACCCTTGCTTACAAATTCGATTATCTTCATAATTTTGGGTCAGTTATGATTGATTTATTTTTCTTCTCATTATGTCTTATTTTCCTCCTCTTTTTATGTTTGAAGGACAGAATTTTACATTGTTGAATACAGGATATTTTTATATTATTAAAAATGTTTTTTAGCTTTGTTCTGGGATATAGTTAAGTTACCAGGAAACAGATTTGTACTTTCAGATCTTGAGTTTAAGATTTGTGAGATGGGATCAGAGCAGCTAATTCTGCCACACTCCTAAGGAAAAAGCATTATGCATATTCTACCTAATGCCCTATTTTCTACTCTGACTTGTGGATAAAATAATTATTCCTGGTCCTATAAGAACTTTGTGAATATTCCCCTGTAATCCTTTTTTTTTTTTTTCTCCTGTCCTCAGAGTTTCCTCACAGATATGCACTGGCCAAGATTCAGCCAAAGACTTAAGAAAAGAGAGGTCCTCTGAAGATCTGTGAATCTCTCTGTGTGCAACTCTCTCATCTCTGGTACTCTGACCAGCAAAAGGTAGCCTTTTCCTAAGAGACATGAGCAATGTGAGGGATTAGAGTACATTGGCTCTAACTGCTGAGGGTGAAATGGCAGTATGGCTATCCAGGGCAATTTTAGGTCACCATTTCCTGATCTTCGGACATACCTCTTATGTAGCATGAAAGTTCATGTCAGGTGGCTAAAAATCTCCTCTGGACAATGCTGGAGACTCCCTGTTAATCTGGCCCTCCTTCCCTCCTTTTCCTTTGCCACATACTGATATTCCTTTGATTGATAAACCTCTTTCATTAGTGATAATTTTGTAGCTCTCTAGTCCAAGTCACATTACAGTCTTACTAACTAGTCATCTGACTTGTGATTTCCAAAGTTCTTTATTCACTTACTGATAGTCATATGAGTCATTCTCATTAATGAGTAATTTGGTAATTATGTGTTGACTTTTACCAGTTTTACTTTTAGAGATCAGTTCCATTGTAAAAACTTTTAATACAATTATTGTAAATTAGGGATATTTGAACATATTACTGATTTAAAAAAATCTTTACTGGGCCTTCTATCTTATTTGTCTGAGTTCCTTTATAATCTAGATTTTTAGGAGTTATCATTTATTTGTTAATATTTTCTAGCTTACTCTCACCTTTTTTATTTTAATTATAATTCTTATATAGTAGAAATTATTATTTTTTATATTCATAGTTCCTTCTCTCACTTCAACACACATGAATGAATTAATCTTTAGAGATCTGATAATCATTAAATTTTATTTTCTAGATTTTTGAATATCTTATATTTATAGACATTTTATTTTATTTTATTTTAAGATTTTATTGGGGAATTGGGGGAGGAGAACAGCGTTGGGGAATCGGGGAAGGGCAACAGACAAGTTGCTGGTTCTTGTTCTTCAGTCTAGTTGCGGAGGACGTTGCTTCGCTGGCCCATGTTGGTATCGTAATTGCGCTCTTCCCGGATGAGGCGGATCAGTCTCTGGCCTCTGGATGGTCGTTCACCGCGGCTATTGGCAGCTCATGCTGGCTGCCATCTGCTCATGCAGGCTGCCGGCCACTTACTGTAGCCTATGGCAGCCCACTGCAGCAGGGGCTGCAGCCTACACCGTTGCCGGGGCTCACAGCCCAGCTCCAGGTGGAGCTGTTGTTAGCTATAGAGGGCAGTGTCATTGGCCCTCATATGTGGGATCCTAACTGGGGCCGCTTATGTCTGAAGCCAGTTGCAGGGAGGGGGTGCACCCCACCATCCTATGCAGGAGTTGAACTGGCAACCTTGCTGTTTGGAGCATGTGCTCCTACCAGCTGAAACATCCAGCCATCTGTTGGCAGCTCAGCGGAGGCCCAGTTCAGGGGCAGCCCATTGGCCCATGGGGAAATCGAACCGGTGTCCCTGTCACTCAGAGCTCATGCTCTTAACCAACGGAGCCACTCAGTTGGTTCCCAGCCTATATTCTTGACCTTGGGCATTAATGAAATGTACCTATAGCCTTATAATACTTGCATTCTTTCTGTCTCTTTTTGTCTCTCTTTTGCTTAATCTAGCTAAATTTAGTTTATATTTTTTAAACCCAGGAGTGCCAACTAATAAATTCCTCAACTTATTATTTATTTATTTTTTAGTACTAATTTTGGTATAAGCTGTCAGATGAGGTATCCAAATATACCCTAAGAGTAGCAACTATATAAAACTATGTACCATCTTCTGGGCAGCTTGTGAAGGCAGTTTTCAAAAGAGGAGTGCTAAGGTCAGGTTAGAGGCTGGCTTTGTAAATATCTATCCGATCTTATAATTTCTAAGAAAAAGATTACACTTGAGTTAGGTAAAAAACAAAAAAATTCTGTGTGGGAAGTACAAGTACCAATACTCTAGAGCTGGAGGTGGGATACAAGCAAAATGGAAAGATGATAAGGGAAGTCTGGAAGTAACGTTTAATAAAACAAGATGATTCATGCACAATCAACCTAGGATGAATCCCGAGGATTAGGAATTTAGTTAACCATTTATTTTTTCATTCAGCAAATATGGATGCATAAGGCACTGAACATATAGCAGAAACCAAAACTACACCACCTGTACCTTGTGAAGCTCCTATTTCTGTGAGAATGGAGGAGGATATTAAACAATTAATTACACATTTATTTACTTCATTATTACTATGCTGAGTACTATTCAGGAGAACCAGTAAGAGAAGAGATTTGACCAGTTTTGGGTAATAAGGAATGATTCTTTGAAGAAGTGAAATTAAGTATTTTTGAATATATTTTGTAAGCCAGATGTCAAAGTGGTAAATTTGTTCCAATGGGCATGTGGATTTAAAAACAAAGAAAAAAAAATTCATTTTATAATTACTTGTAACGAAAAGTGGCAGAAATGTAAAAGCGTACAGGTTTAAATTTCTGAATTCTGTTTTTGTACCTTTGACATTAATTTTCTTCTTGAAATAAGTTTTAGTCTTGCGGTTTAAAATGCAGAGAATAATACACATTGTCTATCTTTGTCAAAAGGATGCAGTGAATGCAAAGAATTACTCTGCCTAAGAAATCTACCATCTAAATGGAAAGGTTTTAACTATCAAATGAACTTAATGCTGTTTACATATATTTCCTCACACTGTTTCCTTATAAACTCACATTGTTCAGACTTTTTTCCAGATCTTCAGGCACTGGGAAGAGAAAGAAGGCAGGACAGCTAACCAGATTTTAAGAATGAATGATATATGAGATCGATTGGAAGCTCTTGACCATTTTGGGCTGCTTCCTTATTCTTAAAAATCTATTCTTTTCCTCATCAATCTAGTCATATCTAACCCTCCATCAGAATAGAACTTTTTCAGCAAGGCCTAGATTGATCTTTGGAGCTTGTGTATAGGTTTCAGGGGGTCCATGAAAACTTATAAATTGGATACATAATTATGTGTATATTTTGGAGGGGCATTTGGGGAAGAAAGATGAATTCATAATATTTACCAGTTTTAAAGAAAAACACTGAGTCAAAATGATTAGTTAGCCCTGCTCAAAAATCCTGCCTTATCCTTTGAAAACTCTAACCTATGTCGATTTCACTCTGAAAGCAGTTCTGAAAGACTTAATGTACTTAAACATAAACTGGCTCATATGTTACTTGCTGGTTTGAGAAATGAATATCTTCTCTTACCGACTGTACAGAATGTTCCCAGAGACATAGGTATTTTATGACTTTTGTATCTCCCTTTAGTTTCTAGCACAGGGGTTTAATCTTAAAGGGTAATTAAAAATTCCTGGTAACAAATATTTAAGAAGCAAATACACTGCTCCTTAAAATTATTTTTTAAAAAAATTGAATTTCTAATGAAAATTCATGTACCATCGTATGTTTCTACATTTACAATTTACCAATTTACCAGTTTATAATTGGTTTGATTGTTCACAGGAAATTTTTTCTTTTTTTAAGATTTTATTGGGGAATTGGGGGAGCAGAACAGCGTTGGGTAATTGGGGGAGGGGAACAGACAAGTTGTTGTCTTTTTGTTCTTCAGTCTAGTTGCGGAGGTGGCCCATGTTGGTATCATCATTGCGCTCTTCCCAGATGAGGCAGATCGGTCTCTGGCCTCTGGATGTCGCTCACCGTGGTTATTGGCATTCCACGCTGGCTGCCAGCCACTCATGCTGGCTGTCGGCCACTCACTGTAGCCTATGGCAGCCCACTGCAGCAGGGGCTGCAGCCTACACCGTTGCCGGGGCTCGCACAGCCCAGCTCCAGGTGGAGCTGTTGTTAGCTGTAGAGGGCAGTGTCACTGGCCCTCATATGTGGGATCCGAACCGGGACCGCTGGCATCCCCAAACCAGCTCTTAACCAATGCACCACTCGGCCGGCCCAGGAATTTTTTTTATTTGTAAAAGTAATAAGACAAATATGTTGAATGTAATGAATGATATGCATACAGTTAATTGACTTTGTTATTTCCTAATATCACTGGGTTATTTTTGAAAAGGCAGTTTGAAAATCTGAATCTTTTCCTATTTTGCCTAATTTTAGAAAATGTTATAGTTAGTACATTAAATAATATTGTTTAACTACTCAGTATATAATAGTCCCCCCAATGATATTCATCTGCTAATCCTCAAATGTAGTGAATAAATTATGTTTGCATAATTTAATTGGAAAGAGGAAAGAAGTTGCAGGTAGAATTAAAGCTGCTAATTAACTGACTTTGTTCATTTATTCATATTTTAGTACTTTATTTAAACAGTGTTTTCAATTTACTTCAACTATTAAAAACAATAGACATTAGAGTAAGGAAATAATTCTAGATTTTTGGATGGATCAATGTAATCACAAAATCTCTTACATGCAGAAGGGGAAGTCAGAAGGGTTGGTCAAAGTGATTTGATGTGAAAAGCTCGCTCGTCTATCACAGGCTATGGAAGGGGGTCAGGAGCAAAAGAATGTAAGCAGCCTGAGAAGCTGGCAAAGGCAAGAAAATGTATTCTCCCCTATAGCCTCCAGAGAGAATGCCCTGCTAACACCCTGATTTTAGCCAAGTGAGAACCATTTCAAACTACTGATCTCCAGAACTGCCAGGTAATAAATCTGCATGATTTTAAGACACTTAATTTGTGGTAATTTGTTACAGTAATACTTAGTACACACAATCAGGAAACTTAGTACACACAATCAGGTAGGAATAATAACATTAGATTATGTTATTGTTCAGGTACTCTGCACAGAGTAATTGTTTAAATACTTTACATGCTTCAAATATTCACAAAGCCTTAAGAATTAGTCTTCTACAGTAGAGGGCAGAAGGAAGTTTTGAATCAAGCTCTGACTCCAGAGCCTATGGTCTGAACCACTGTGCTATGCAACCTCCTCTTTGTCAGTCATTGAATGAATGATTGAGGTATATAACACTATGTATGTAAGCCAAATACATATGGAACATGTATGAAGTGCTCAGGAAATGTTTATGAATAATTCATATTATAAGTATAAATTGAATTTTCTATTCGAACGCAGTTCTTAATTTTCTAAAGAGCAACGTTTTGGTCAATAGGAATATTCAGGAAGCTGAAATTATTCCATCTTCCTGGATAGAGGTGTCTGTGGCTGGAGTAACTTTGAGTTCACTATTTCTATTTTAACTGTGTATTACATCCATCATTCGAGAGATAATCAAGACTTTGAGACTTCTTTTCTTACAATTTTGAGAATAAGTAGATATATGAACCTCCTTGTACACACCCTGCTGCATCATCTTAATCTGGGTGTTTACCTCAAGGTGTTCCCCACACATCTTTTATAGTTTGAGATGGTGAAAGCATATTGAACCTCAGGCCAACTTATAGACTCCCTAAAGGTAAGCATCATATAAAACAGCCAATCCATTTTTTTCTTCAACTTTCCAAACTTGCTTTTATCCATTTGTTTGAAATGTTTTCTCTCTTGCTCAATGTATAGTCCCTGTTTCTCCCTACGGTATTTGCTTTCCATTAACTTTGTATTGATTCTCGGTTAGGTATACAGCACTGTACCAACATAAACTGCAAACACTAGACTTAAAGAAGTTGTGAACTTGACCTGTTTTATCCTGGTGACAGAGCACTACATCATGAGTAGAATCTGTGGCCCTTTTTAAAAAATGCATTTAGAGGCAGCTGTGACAAGGAGGGTCAAGTCTAGCCAACTGATGACGTATATAAATTATAGTGGGAAGAAATTTGGCATCTGGGGATGAAGGATGTTCAAGTAGAAAGGACAGGCTGGAATGGATAAAGATGAGTTTTGGAAAGTTCAGCATTATAGAAAGTAAAGTAATGTATAAATCATTATGAAAAGAAAAGTACTAAAAGATGAGAAAAGTCAGGAAGAGTGGTAAGGAAGAAAGATGGAGGAAGAAATATGTAGGAGGTGACATCTAAAAGGGGATACGGCGTTTGAGGCAAGTGAAATTTTAAGTTATTTTAACAATAGAATTATTGCTGTCTTTTCCATTTCAAAAGCATTCACATTTTTATTTTTTTGGTTTAGAATCTCAAACACAATAGCAATACTTTGAAATCAGACAAATTTGGATATATGAGTATGCTGGACAAAGTAT
The DNA here is from genome assembly GCA_033961575.1 of Aselliscus stoliczkanus. Classification (NCBI taxonomy): domain Eukaryota; kingdom Metazoa; phylum Chordata; class Mammalia; order Chiroptera; family Hipposideridae; genus Aselliscus; species Aselliscus stoliczkanus. Next base: position 127,415,123 of record CM066733.1, read on the forward strand.
TTAACTTCTTTATTAGTCTCAGTTTATGTCCATATTTATTAAAGCTGATTGAAATATAATAAAAAAGAACTCTAGCTACAGATAAAATGGGTTGAAATAATCAAGCAAAAAGCACATGTGTTTTCATTTTTTTCATTTATTTTAAAGGTTTTAATGACGTTCACCTGTTGATTAAATGTATATCTCCATTAATAGGCGTTAATAGAACAGAAGAAATAAACAAAGTAGGGAGATTGATGGCAAAGGCAGGATTTTTTTTTAAGCTGATGCATTGTGAAAACGATCTTAAATTACAAGGCTATAGTGATGTTCCTTTATTTTATAATCTCATGTTTCAAGAGTTGGTCAATGTATGATTGCCTTGAAATAAAAATGAAATTGAGGATTTTTTCCCTTATCAAATCCATGATAAGCAATTTTCTAGAATTTCAAGATTGCATTCCACTTTCAGATAGTATTTTTAGAAACAGAGCTAAGGAACAGAGCTAAGTTATAAATATAAGACATTTTTTATCACATTTATGAAAAATGTTTACAAAACAGACCTGTATTTCATGAAGAATATTTAAGCAATATTCATCTACATGAACATGGTGTCTCCTCTGAAGCTTCTTTCTTATTAGAGCAAGGGAGGAAAGATAAACTGCCTGTTATGTCTTAGCTTTATGCCATCTTTCTTGTCATTTGTACAAATAAAGATTTTCTACTTATATTTCATTAGTTAATTATTGGAAACTATTTATTTATTTATTTATTTATTTATTTATTGCAATATCTTTTTTTTCTTTTTTCGGAGAGGTCACAATCTGAACCAAGAAGCTTAGTTACTGAATACTTCATATCGATTTCTTTCCATCAAAAAGATTTTATAAATACTTCAAGTGCAGGAAATAACGTTTGATGTTTTTGTCCTTTGGCCTGGTTGAGTTGGCACTGAATTGGGCTGAGTGGGTTACTAAAATATAGTTGTCAGAATGACTTTTTCTTGAGGAATGACTTCTTGGACCATTAACTGACTTCTAAAAACTTAATTAAAATCTCTCTAGCTCAACTGCAAGTTTCAATCAAATTTAACATTTCTTATACAAATTATTAAAAAAGAAAAGATTGCCTATTGAATGCCTACTTTCTCATTCTCACCTTTTCCTAGAATACCCTCCTGATTGGGACAAACATTTCCTCTTGATAAATTAATTTATATTAGTGTAGTATTAAAGGCTCCTTCTGGACCATGGTTTAGTCTTTGATGGTCACCATATTTTCTAACTGGGGAGGAAGAAAGGTAGGCTTTCAAGTGTGTTGGAAGAGAAGACGGATGCACCACAACCTGTGGTAGTCCAGTTATGTGACCAAGGTTCAGGTCTTTTAAAAGGAACTCTTTCTAATATGGCTGCTCATCACATCCTTTCCTGATGACTAATATCCCTTCCTAATACTGTCATATCAAGGAAGAACATAGAGGAATTGGGGTGAGTTTGTGTGCATGTGGGAGGAGTGCATAATTCTTATTGGCTTATTTTTTCATAATTCAGTCAAAGGAGTGTGTACAGTGACACTCTTCTAACTATTATTTGTTTATCTTTCTTTGGGAAACAAGATTAATAAATCAGAACATTCTGTTGAGTTCCATTTATCAAAGTTATCTCTGAATTTTCCTGAGTTAGAACCAAAACACATTTACTTTTTGAACATTACAATTTAGTGTATTTTTAGCTCTATTTTTCAAGGTGAGAAAAACCAGAGGAAAATTCCCACTTGGCAGCCTAACTCATTTATCACCTGGACCTTCAACACTGTATTACCTGACCAAAGTTTAAGAAGTATCTCCTACACTGGCAGAAAATACTGTTGATCCTGGTTGCACTTCGCATTGGGTTATTCCCAGCTCATCAATTCCAGATTGGGAAAGCCAGTAGGTATAGTTATTGAATTTACTCCTTAAATTCGTATCCTTTCTGGAGAGATAAACCTTGGCTCTTTTGTTGTGTTCCTAATGTCAGCCCTTTGAACAAACATTTTAATGGGAGGAGAAACTAGTGTAGGAATAGGAACAGAACAATAAGACATCATCAGTTTCTCAATATGCATTTGAATTTGCTTCAGTCAACACTTTCCATGTTTCAGTCAGACCACTGATAATTTTAAGGTGAAGGAGAGAAGTAGAGATGATTGAAAAAGAATACTGAGAAAGTTGATTGCAGAGTCAACATTCACTAAATATTTGTCATAATAACAATACAACTTTCATTAATAGCTTCAAAAATTAGACTCCATATTTTTATGGTAAAAAGAAGATAACTCAGACTTGAGCTTTGGAGAAGGGTGTTCAGCAGGCTATTGACCCAGAGGGCAGCATTTTTCTTAGTGCATTCATCACCATATCAGGCCTGCCCAGCAGCATTCATTCAGGGAACCCTGATTCATCATATATCAAGAGCAGGTCGGTCTCAAGCTGTGGGCTCGCACTGACCAAACACACAGGAAATGTGTAATATCAGATTCCTGAAGGCCATGTCTGTCTAGAGTATTCATTATTCATTGTTGAAGATTCTGGAAAGCATGGACTGGCTACCCATTAATTGCTCTTTCCCTTCCATCTGAAGCTGCAGACATCATTTGGAAAGTGGCTACACTCTCTAGCTCAGGATGTTCCTCCAGATACTCTGCCTTCAACTTTCCACCTAAATTCCTTTGGAACCTGTTTTTTTCTCTTCCGTCTCTACTCTTTCCATCCTATACCTCTGCCCTAGTTCCCCCTTTTTGCTGACTTTCTTTGTATTGATGGTTGAGTCATATCTGATTGGACATTCTTTCCAACTTTTCCCCTACATGTTGCCTCTCAAGTGATTTATTTAGTTTTGAAAAACTGCATCTCAATCTCTGTACCAATCTTAGGCTCTCTGAACACCATATCCTATTATGCGACCAAAGACTCAGAAACCTACATGACCGTACAGAAGGGTTAGTTAGGTAATGTTATGTAATATTTATGGCATCTGACAAGGAGACCCTGAAACATGCATCTTCGTGATAGTGATATACCTGTTAATACAATAGAATTGGACAGATCACATCTGTGGGCCATCACTTTTTTTCCTAAACAATACCTAGAAGAGCATTCCTAGTATTTATCTCTGAAACACTTCTTTTTCTAGAATAGCAGTCTAACAACCCTCACCTCTGGTGGACTATGTGTGTATGTAGTAAAAGCTTCGATAAGATACCTGTCAAAACTGGCCAACTTTGGAATTCTTTCTTTTTAGTTAACTTTCATCACTTTGCTTAAATCAGGTAGATGTTACCCCATGTGTTATTCTCAGGTGGCAATTTTTTCCTCTTATTTCCAAAATCTTGATGTGGCACCTCACTACTATTTCTGTACGTCACCCACAATAGTTATGTTATTCACTAGTAACTAAATATGGGATCCATACCATTCTACATTTATTTGATTAACAAATGAGTGAGATTCTATTGTCTGTCAAGCCCTGAAATCATTGGGTCATCCATTCAATCATTTATTAACTCCTTTAAGACATACTGTGTTTATTGAGCATGTACTATATATTAGAAATTTAGTATTCCACAGTAAAGAAGTTCAACACTGTGTCTACCCTCAAACTGTTTACAGAACAGTTGAGAAATCAAGTGAATAACAATCAAAATCATGTAGATAAAAGATAACATAGAGAAAATATTGGGTCTTATGAGAATAATGATACATAAATATAGTGGCTTTTATATTTTAAAATTTAGTGGCAATATAATTTGAACAAAACTTAAAAATGACCCAAATAGGGGCCAGCCAAGTGGCGCAGTGGTTAAGTGCTGGCTTGGGAAGCCAGCGGCCCCGGTTCGGGTCCCACATATGAGGGCCAGTGACACTGTTCTCAAAAAAAAAAAAAAAAAATGACCCAAATAGATGAAGTAGGAAATTAAAATATTAGCTAATAATAAAAGAATTAAATAATTTAAATCTTCTGTTGACATTTACTGGGCTGGAAATTACAAGTCTTTTTGAATGAAAGGAGGAAAAAAAACAAAAAAAAAAACAAAAAACCGAACTTAATCTAGGTTTGTTCCCTAAGAAAAGGAAAACCAAAATCCAACAACAATCTGAGAAACACATTCAATCAAGAATAAGGCTAAAAATTATACCATTGATAAGTAAAAATGGAAATGTAGAAATCAACAAAAGTTTGGCAGTAAGACAAATATAAAAATTGTAACCCCCGAGAAAAAAAAAGGAAGTCTAGATCTTTATGAAACAATGCCTTAAAGGGAAAAAGTTAATCTTACAAAAACACAGAAAAGCCTAAAATCTTAGAATGTTCAAATCCCTAAAGAAATAAGGATACCATCATACAGATTTTATGGGGCATTTTATTTTCACAATAGTTGACACTGAACATTATTATTTTTCTTTTTCCCAAAGAAAGTCTACCATATAACAACTTGTAAAATAGCAACAACAGAAAAAACTGGATAAAAGACTCCATTTTCTAGCAGTCCAGGACTTTACCCTGTAATTTGTCTTTAAGTTTTTTACTTAGCGTGTTCCTGAGTGTCTCATATAACACTGGGTTTGTAGATTGTCTCATCATTGGGTAGTTTGACTGTTCCCGAATCAATCATAGGCTGAGAACACTTACAGAGAGTCTATTTTCCTGACTCCAACAGCATTCAAACTAATCTAAAAAAAAATCACTCTTTTGGTCCCTAAACATCTTTGGTGAAGGAGAGGCTACAATCTTCTCTTTATAAGCTCAGTGGAAAGCATCTAATTGGTAGGCTATTTTAGATACATTTTCAAAGATTATGCTTTTTCCAAGTCTCCTCTTAATATAGCACTAGCATACATGCCAACAGTCCATGTTATTATCATGGCATTCTAGTCTTTTAACTAATTAGACCCCTGGGAGGAGGAGAATCAGTGTATTTTTTTTAACTTCTATATAAATTCCCTTTTTAAATTTTTATCTACAGTGTCAACTTATACCCAGATCATGTCTTTCTTTTGTATTCTACATAGCACTTTCTTTGGCTTTAGACAAGATTTAGAAAAATAATGAAGAATGTTATTTAAAATGGTAGTAGAATTAAAGCTGAATGAGAGATTTGGGCTAAATGTAAAAGGGCTTGAATAGGTAGTTGCTGAAATATGAGGAAAAGATGGGGCTTTGTCTTCAGAGGAGGTTTCTTGGAGAGGCAGACTAGTGTTTTTGTCATAGAACATTCTGGACCAGGTGAACTAGGAATATCAATTCAGACTGGTACAGGACTTTGAACACAGTGGTGATTACTTAATTTGTAAATTGACATACCTGTGTTTTTGCCATTGTCCTTAGGAAGTTAACATTATATTTAAAATACTCATCTAAATATATCTGCTACTTTAGCCTACATAAGCTTCTCTTACATCATCCTCCCCTTCTTTGGAAAACTATTCTGCTCCCACTTTTAGGACTTGTATTTTGAAATAGATGACCACTAACTTGAATTCAAATATGGCTGTGATCCATGCACAGACAATGAGTTTATTCAATTCTTGTGCTTACAGAGCATGGCTAATGGAGAAAAAAAATCACATTTTTAGAGTAATCCTAGGGTTGAACTATTGCAAAGGAGAAGCTCTTTCCACTGTGATTGCTGAGAGTAGAAGATATAGGCTGGAACTGCCAGCAGCCATCTTGCCACCCTTTGCAATAAGTTTGACTAAATGAAGCGCATACAGAGAAAAGCAGACTTGAGAAAAGGAGAAAGACCAAGTTTTTATTGATATAAATTGAGCCTCTGGACATCTTGTCCTGTAAATGTTCATTTTCTTGAGCTTCTAGGTTACCCTACCGCCCTTCTATTCTTCACCACACATCATGACTTGCATTTTTCAGTAACTCATAACTAGAGCAGTCCCAATAATAAAATGTGTTTTGCATCCATGCCCTAGAAAGGCTTGGGTGCTACTATATTTGAAATGCTGAGAATTTTGCAGAGTCCACTTTCCTTCTGTCTAGCTTTACCAGCTGAATAGAGGACAGTGAAGATAAGTATGCATGACCAACCAGACAGGCACACTAACATAAATGGCTGCCCATGGGTTGTATTTCTTATGCTGATAGCATAATAATAAATACTTCCCTCCTTTGTTAGGGAACAAAATGGATTTCTATTTATTTAGAATTTCACTGCAAATAGAAGTGAAAAGCTGATATAATTTTTTTGTTTTTTAAAATTTTATTGGGGAATTGGGGAAGGGAACAGTGTTGGGGAGTTGGGGAAGGGGAACATGGTGTTTTTCCAGGGCCATCAGCTCCAAGTCAAGTTGTTGTCCTTTAATCTTAGTTGTAGAGGGCTCTAAGTCCAGTTGCTGCTTTCAATCTAGTTATGGGGGGTTGGGGGAAGTGAGCAGCCCACCATTCCTTGCAGGAGTCATACCGGCAATCTCGTTGTTAAGAACATGGCCATCCAGTCGCCCATTGGCATTTTGTGGCTGCTCAGCTCAAGGTGTGGTGTTCAATCTTAGTTGAGGGGTGCGGGAGTGGGGGTGGGGGGTAGGGGGTGGGGCGTCGCAGCCCAACCTTGTTGTTAAGAGCACTCACTCTCATCAGCTCAACAGCAGCTCAGCTCAGGCATAGCTCACTGTGGGAATCAAACAGGCCACCCTGTTGCTCAGAGCTCACTCTCTAACCAACTGAGCCACCTGACCAGCCTGAAAAACTGACATTTTAGAGAGAGATCACTATCAACATACTTTGGTAGGGCCCAGAGGGCTGCGAGGAGAAAATAACAAAATGATACTTCTGTTCTCTAGGCTGTCCAACTACAATACTAACATTGAAATTGTTGCCTTAAAACCTTCCTCATCCTATCTAGCAAGTCCAGTATTGCAGATGATCTTGGACATTGATCACTTGTGCTTGCTAACCTTCAAAGAGGCGGGTGAGAGAAAGAAACAGCACTGAAATAGCCTGTAATATCAGTAGTTGAGTTTTTCTCCCTAGAGGAGAATGTTATGATGAGATACTGGAATTTTATAATGTGATTCTGGTGGTTTAAAGATTCATAACACTAGATATTAATTATATTAGATGATATACATCATTTGTAATACCAGGCTTAGAAAAAGAGCCTTATTTCCTTTATTAGTTTTCAGGTGTTGCATCACTTTTTTTGTTCTCAGGACTTAGCAGAAAGTCCATTTCTATAGTGGCAGATAAAATTGAGAAGACGCTAAGGCGTTTGGCAGTAGGGAAAGTGTTCGGTTTTTAACTTGGCAGCAGATTTTATTTTATTATTTTTAGAAAACTTAAAAACATATATATCATATAATTTGAAAATTGCTCAAATTTTAAGTGGAAAACTTGACTAACTCTCACAAAGTGAATATGCCAGGCTACCAAACACCCAAATCAAGAAATGCATGACCAGCACCCCTTCTTCTCCGTCACCATCTACCCGCTTCTCTGCCAAGGGTAACTGCCTTGGTTACATCCTGACTTCTAATACCATAGATTAATTATTGGCAGACTTGGAAAGGCAGAAAGCCCTACTGAAACGCAACGGAAGTTCCACTGATGGCTTCAAACCTAAAACTGTCTGAATATCTTGTATAACAGAACCTGTGTTCCTCCAACCCACACACAAGAATCCCCCCCATGTCAACTCCACATTTCCTCTAGAGCATTGTTTTATACTAAATTTTAAATCTTGATGTAAGTGACTTTGTCATAAAGAGCTATATAACATTGAATAAGGTGGCCATAGGGGTGTCCGGGTCCAGTAAACTCCTGTATTAGCCCTTGGGAAAACGGGCTAAGGTGGAGGCATCTCTGCCCTGTGCTGCCTTTCTTGACCTGCTCTATAGCTGCCACAGTTTACTCTTTGAATAAAAGGAGAAAGAAATAAAAATGTCATTTAAAGGGTTTCAGTTTAAGTCTCTTAATTCATTCTTATATCCTGCTTAATCTCTTCACGAATCTCTTTGGCATGTTCTACTTTCCTTCAGAGGTACCAAAATTGGACCCAAGCAAACAGGTTAAGAGATAGTCCAGGAGCCCTGGCCAGTGTGAGCCCTGTAAGGCTGGGTTAAGTGAGATGAAAACCTGACATGCTTTGGAAGAAGAATGGTCATTTCAATATCCTTCTGGCTATTCTTGGTTTCAGAGTGTGATATTCTATGTCCTGCTAAATTAATCTCTTAGTCATTTGCCAGGAAATACTGACTGTTTAAGAGAACCTAGTACATATGCAGGTATATTCTCCCCAAACTAATAGGTGCTACTCATCACTATGGGATATTAGACATTTGACTTTCTGAAGCATTGAAAAATGATTTAGTTTAAAACCAGGGATGCTAGATCATACAATTACTCATAGCATTGAACAAATTCAGAATGAAAAGAATGTGCCTTAAATAACATTTTACTGTTTCTATTGAACAATAATCTTTGTAACATTGACAGTGAGAATCTATGAATTTAGTAATTTTCAGAGCAGTTCTATTAATTGTACTAAAAGGGATATTATACTGTGTAAAGCTCTCAAAGTATTTTTATGAGGTAGTGCTATGGTTGACTATGTAAAGCTCATTTAAAGACACACATGCAATGTATTACATTAACTTATTATAAACAAATATACATATTTCTATTTGCAATGAGTAACTATTAATGAGAAAGTTGAGTGGTTAATTGTAAGAGTTTAACAAAGAAGGTCTCTACACTTAGGAGCTTATAATGTTCTTGAAGATAAGAATTCTGAGTCTGTGCTTTGGCTCAGTATCATCCTTGCCTGAAATAGTATGTGGAAAACAACAATAATGAGAATGAGTAGAGTGGATGTGAGGTGGGAGTAGACAGGACAGTGAAATTGAATACTGTGCGTATATGTGTGTGTTTATGAACCAAGTATAAAATAAGGTAGGAGTCATAAAATTGGACATATAACAGGTAGTCTTACATAGTAACAGACAAAATTGTGCTCCATAAGTTTTGAATGAATGAATGAAAAAAGAGTTTTCAATATCAAAAGGAAGATTTGAGTCTTCATCCTGTTGGTATTATACAAAGGCAATATCACGAGGATAAGGTTTCCCTCTGTGACCAGAAAGGTTAGAGTTCCTTTGATGAAACAAAGTGACAAGTTCTTAGAAGAATGGGAACTGAAAAAACTTTTTAGCTTTAAAGACAAAATCCTACCCACAACCGTACATATTTAAATTCATGTGAAGTTTGCACATAGACAGTGGAAGGAGTTAGTCAAATAAATGATAAAGAAACTTCAAAACATCTTGTGTATTTGGATATATATTTGGTGGTTCAGTGTCCTATGCACAGAACCTGGTACTTACAGAGTCAATCTGTCTTTCCCAGACCTAATGCCAATTTTTTTCTGTGGCATTAAAAAGCTTTAAACCATACCAGCAAGTTGCTAGAGTGATAAAACCAAAATTTTATATATATAGATATGTATATAAGTATGTGTGTGTGTGTGTATACCAAAATTTTACACACACGCACACACACACACACACACACACACAAATATGAAGGTCTGACAATTAAGTTCACAAACTTGTTGCAATGATGTTGCTAACCATTTTTGGTATCAGAGGGATTATTAATTATGAGTTCGTACCAACTGGAAAGTTAACCAAGTTTACTATTTGGAAGTGCTGAAAAAGCTATGTGAAAAAGTTAGATGACCTGAACTTTTCACCAACAATTCATGGTTCTTACATCATGACAATGCTCCAGCTCACACAGCACTGTCTGTGAGGGAGTTTTTAGCAAGTAAACAAATAACTATTGGAATTCCCTCCGCACTCATCTGATCTGGCCTCCAATGACTTCTTTCTTTACCTGAAGAAAAAGTATTGAAAGGAAGACATTTTGATGACATTCAGGACATCAAGGGTAACACGATGACAGCTCTGATGGCCATTCTAGAAAAAGAGTTTCAAAATTGCTTTGGAGGGTGGAGTAGGCACTGGCATCAGTGCATAGCTTTCCAAGGGGAGTACTTTGAAGGTGACCATAGCGATATTCAGCAATGAAGCATGTAGCACTTTTGCTAGGATGAGTTCATGAACTTAATTGTTCAGAACTCAGTATATGCTATACATACGTATACACACTTATTAACTGTTTTAACCATTCCATGAGACAAATTTTTGAAATTTTTTAAAAAACTTTAGTTTATTAAAGTTTTTGATAAGAGTCCAAATTTTATAAGTATTTTCTTGAAGTCAGATCTATGACCAATTTATTTTATTTTGTTTTGATTTGTTTTGTATGATTTTATTTTTAGTAATGAATTCCTACAAAATGGATCACTGGTTGTTCTTGTGGCACGGGTCATGTCAGCATATTACTACTAATGCAGACCACACATCTTGATCTTCACAGTTCCCACTACACTGTTCCCAATAACATTGCTATTGAACAAAAGATAGATAATGTGAGTCAGTTATTTTCTGATCATTGTTGTCTGTATAATTTGGTTACCCCCTGGATACAAACTTTGTAAATAGTGTTGGGTTGTAGAAACTAGAGTGGGCAGATGGCATATGGGAAAACATTTATAGGTCTTAACCAAGGATATAACAGATCTAGTATAAAAGGATTTCATGTTTCTGTGGTCAGCATATTTTACTTATAAGTTTACTTATATAAAACTTAAAATAGGTGAGGAAAATAAAGCTTTAGCAGTGTTTCAGCCTGCTATTTTGGGGGAATAAATGAAAGTCTGGTTATCATTTCATTTGGCATCTTTGGATTATTTTAATGGACTATTATATCCCAGATGGGTATTAGCATATTGGTAGGGCATGGTCAATTTTTAAAAAAAGGCAACAGCTACTGGATTGGCTTGAACTGTTTCCTTAAAATGGCAGATTAGTTTTATGAGTAGTGTTTTTAATATAGCTTCAGAGCAAAGCAGATTTGTGTAATTTGGCCACCTGCTATAAACATCAATTTTAATCAATCGCATATATCTTTGCCAATATAGTTTTCAGTGGTAAAACACTTGAAGATTTTGAAATAAATTTCATGATAAAATTAAGCAACCATCTGGAATTATTATATAGGTTTTTCTCTAAATGATTCACAAGGCACACATGTGAAATGTTGTATATAGAGAATATACATATGTAAGTATACATCTCTTTGGTCCTTCTTTACAAAGCTGTTTGCGAATATGTTTTATTGTGAATAATACAGAAAATTTACCTACTTAACAAGCCCTGTAAACAGCCATGGGCAGAAAGATGATTGAGATCTGCTGGTCTAGCTTTTGTGCTTAGACAATGAATCCATCTGCTCTACCCAGTGTCTCAGTGATTATGATCCAATCTCTCTAGCTTTTCAGTCAGTGTTAAATTACTGCAAAACGCAAACTCTTCGTTCTGATATTTATTTCAAGTGATGTTTGTTTTAATAATGTGCCCCCAATCCAAATATAATTTATGGGGAAAATGTTGAATTTATCGTGCATATGCCAGTGAGATGTGCACCCCCCCCCCCTTTCTGTATAGTAGAAACTTCCCAATCTGTTAAGGAAAGACAAATTCAAAGAATTTGCTAAAGGTTATATTAAAATCTGGATTTGTGGAGGCTGGCTGAGTGACGAGTTGGTTAAGAGTTGGCTTGGGACGCCAGCTCTGAGCAGCAGGGCCCCGGTTTGGATCGCACATGAGGGCCAGTGACGCTGCATCCTCTACAGCTAAGATGGTGAACAAAAGCTCCACCTGGAGCTGGGACGCCGTGAGTTGCCAGAGACTGCATAGGCTGTAGCCCCTGCTACAGTGGGCTGCTGTGGGCGACTATGAGTAGCCGGAAGCCAGCGTGAGCGCCTGGCAACCAGTGTGAGCTGCCAAGAGCCACCATGAGCCGCCGTCCAATGGACGGCCACCAATCTAGCTCACCGGGGAAAGCGCAATGATAATACCAACATGGGCCAGTGAAGCAATGTCCTCCACAACTAGACTGAAGAACAAAAGGACAGCAACTTGTCTGTTCCCACTCCCCGATTTTCCAACACAGTTCCTCTCTCCCAATTCCCCAATAATATCTTTAAAAAAAAAAAAAGAAATCTGGATTTGTGATACCAAATATACTGAATATTTATTAGTAGTAATTTCTTCATGTAGCCTGTCAGTCCACTTATCTTCAGGGACATAGTTTATTTTACATTTTCTTATTTTAGGCATATTTTAAGTTTACTGATTTTTTTTCATCACTAGTAGTAGGGAATGTGGGGGTTGGTTTTCATACTCTCCATTTCATCCCTCTTTTTATACTCCATTTATTACTCAATTCCACACCTGGGGATTTCTCCTTCACATAACTACTGTTCCTCCAAATAATAACATATTTTATTAGTTTTATAGTTTATTATGCTTTATTCAAATTCATAGGTCTGAAAAAAGTCTGGATACAAAATTAAAAATGTAAAATCTGAACAAAAATATGTTTAAAAACACTTTCGATTGTGAAAGAAAGACCCTTTATTGGCACTTAAGAAACAAACTATTTTAAAGCTATTAGGTAAGCATGTTATACTTTTAATTTATGTGGCATTATTGTCAATATATGGAATCCCTCCTTCATAGAGATTAATTTTGAACATGTATAAATAAACTGAGACTCACATAACCACTCTTGTGCATTCTTTTATAAAATGTCATTTAAAAGTAAAACCTTTCATATGTTTAATGTAGGCTATCACTTCATATAGCGAGAAATGAGAGTTTTTTATCAGTCACTTAACAAAACATATAATGGGCTGGGTAATTACCTACATCATCTGATGTAAAAACCCTGTGAGGTACCCAAAGCTGACTCTAGATGGCAAGCTGTTATCAATATATCACAGTACGATGTATGTAAGCAAACATTCATGACCCAACTTGATGCGTGGTATAGTAGTTAAGAAAAATGTCAGTTCGGAAAATGGAAGAGGAAGCAACTTATTCTTTCTTGAGTAGCAGGGTATGATTTCACAAAGGAAGTAACATTTATATTGGGCCTTGAGGGATTCATAAGAATTTAGCAGGCAGTGAAGAGAATTCCAACAGAAAAAAATATATGAAAGAATATAGTGAATTAAGAAGAGGGAGAGAAGTTGATACCCATAGAGCTGGGTAAGGAAACAAGATGGTGGAGAAGTAGGATAAAGGGCTTAGAATTCACCTAAGGTCAAATTATTAAGGGTATTATTGTCATGATAAAGAATTATTCAGTTGGGATTTGAGCTATTCAAAAACATTTAAAAAATTTAAAAGTTTTTCTTAAAATATAGCTAAACATGTAATATTATATTAGTTTCATTGAACAATAGTTATTCAATATTTACATACCTAAAGAAGAGGTCACCATGATAAGTCCAACAACCATCTGGCACTGTACCATATTATCACAGTATTATTGACTGTATTCCCCATGCTGTACATTGCATCCCCATGACTAACTTGTTTTATATCTGGAAATTTGAACTTTTATTCCTTTTACCTTTTTTACTCCCTTTTTAAAATTTTTCAATTACAGTTGACATTCAGTATTATTTTATGTTAACTTGAGGGGTATAGCTTAGTGGTTAGACATTTATATAATTTAAGAAGTTGATCCCTGTGACTAGTCAAGTATAGGCACTTTACATACTTATTACCATATTATTGACTGTATGCTCTATGGTTTATAATGAGCTAGTCATTTTAGAGCAGGGGACTGACATGATTTATAGGATTTTGATACATAGATTAAAAGCGATAGTATGAAGGCTGACCAAACAAAGCAGACTAGTATCAGAGACAATTATACAGAAATTATAGTGATTTGAGAATTTTAAAGTATTTCAGTAGGAAATAAAACCATGGGATTTTCTAGGAAGAAATGGAAGAAAGTTGCTATTTCTCTTTTATATATGTTACATACTAACATTGATTTTACTGCTAGGTTATAATAGAATACATAAAGATACATCAATTAACAAAGTTTCTCATCCAGTGGTAGTTTTTGAGCATCGTGATAGTTTTTTTAATATTTTTATTTTATGAATGTCTTCATATGTCCAAGTTACTATTATCCATGTTGCTAGAGCTCCATCAAGTTGACAAGTTGACTCCATTGTAATCCCCCAAAAATTGTCTTTAAAACTAAGTATATGTTTCACTTAACAATATTTTCCAAATATCCAAGAGCGCACAAGTGGTTTGTGTTTGGTCTCCTTTTCTTGACTCTTCTTCAAAACCAGACATAATGTGGGCCGGCCGAGTGGCATGGTAGTTAAGCACTGGTTTGGGAAGCCAGCGGCCCTGGTTCAGACCCACATATGAGGGCCAGTGACACTGCCCTCAAAAAAAAAGCAGACATAATGTAAATTATTAGAATATTTGATGGTCAGCTGGCAGAAGAGAAAAGAAGAAAGTATGTGAATACAGAATATACAAAAAAAAGAATTTAATTATTATATAACTGAAAGTTGAAAAGATAAGATGTCACGGGCTTTGGAAAGTGTTAATAGTTACTCTTGTTATGATGATAATTATTATATTGCTGTGGGTGTCTTTATTTTTTGCTCTTATTTACACTGTTCAAAATCCCTACTGTTTTCTGTTATTAAACAGGATCTATATGCTTGGAGTTGTTTGTCAATGTCAAGTATTATGTGATGGTTTTGGCTTGATTTGACAGGTCAGGTCAATCAAAACAATGAAACAAGTCTCTATACTAAATCCAGTCTAATTATACTGTCGACACTTAGGCATTTTATAATGGTAAAGCATATTAATTGCTGCAAGGAGTTTAAGGTCCTTAGCTGCCCTTCTGGCATGTAAAATGTTCACTTTAGCAATATGTAAAGAATAGTTGGATTAAGTTTTGAGCAAAGCAATTTATTTCCTTACTTAATGCAAGACTAGTACTAATGATTCTTGTAACAATTGTCATAAAGATGATTCATATTTTTCTATGTGGCTTTATAAATGCACCATCTAGCATAAGATAGAAGATTCTAGTTTAATTGCTAACATTTATCTTTTTGGGTCTCATTTTCCCCCTGGAGTAACATTTCTAGAAATGGTAAAAAACAAATCATTACTTAAATGATTGGGCTTTAAAAATAAAATACAAGGTTATTAGATGAAAGTTTCTATGATTGTGGGGGGGAGAATATGTATTATCCTAGTTTATATATTTTTGTCTGTTAGTCCACTGGTATAATTAAAAACTTAATTGTTATAATTGTCTTTTTTGGGGGGCAGTCAGGGTTTATATTAAAAATGTAACAGAAGTAGAAATTTGCTTTAAGTTTATGCTTCTTTTTTATTTCTTCTTTGAGGGCAGTGTCACTTGCCCTCATATGTGGGACCAAACCGGGACTGCTGGCTTCCTAAGCCAGCGTTTAACCACAGTGTCACTGGGCCGGCCGCAAGTTTATGTTTTTAAACAATACCTTAATTGAGTAACTCTGTCTTTGTTCTCTGCTTCCCCTGACCTCCATGACGTCCTCTTTACTTCCTTTCCTTCCGCACGTGTTTTTTGAAAGCTTACTACTGAGTATAAAATGTGATAATGTAGTGCCAAATATATTGTTATATAAACAAATGCAAAGATTTCTTAGATTAAAAATACTGTTAAGGGCCAGCTGAGTGGTGCATTGGTTAAGTGCTGGTTTTGGGATGCCAGCAGCTCCGGTTCGAATCCCGCATATGAGGGCCAGTGACACTGCCCTCTACAGCTAGCAACAGCTCCACCTGTAGCTGGGCTGCGCGAGCCCCGGTGATGGTGTGGGCTGCAGCCCCTGCTGCAGTGGGCTGCCATAGGCTACAGTGAGTGGCCGGAAGCCAGCGTCAGCTGCCAATAGCCGTGGTGAGCGACCATCCAGAGGCCGGTGACCGATCTGCCTCATCCGAGAAGAGCACAATGACGATACCAACATGGGCCAGTGAAGCAATGTCCTCCGCAACTAGACTGAAGAACAAAAGGACAGCAACTTCTCTGTTCCCCTCCCCCAATTCCCCAATAAAATCTTAAAAAAAAAATACTGCTAAGATTAGTTTTGAGCAATATTTGAGGAAGGAAAGAGCCACACTGTTGGAGGGATGATATCCTGAGTAGGCAGTGACTAGGGCAAAGTTGGCTATTTAAAACGAAGTCCAATAGTCCAGTTTAGGTAGATAGGGTCTTGCAGGCACTGTAGGTCTTGCAGGCAAGAGGTCAGGTTACAGTTAGCAGAGAGGCAGGTTCTATTAGTCAATGACTCAGTAAGGATATAACAAACAAATCACAGTTCTACATGACCTTTTAGCAGACACTTATGAGGGAAAATTTCATGGTGCAGAAAGAGGTGTGGTAAGGAGGAGAGAGGCACAAGTAGTAGCTTGGGCCAGCAAAGAAAATTAATTCATTATAAGAGAAACCAGCTTCCTTTGTCTTTGTCAGTGAACATTAGCTGGACCATCATGGAGTTGGTCAAATAGGGTGGACCCGTGTCAAAAATATTAATTAAAATTGATCAGATAGATTTTTTTCTTCTTGTTGTGTTTCTTGAGGGGAGAGTATGGAAATTATACAATCAAAATGGTATTTAAGGAGGATAATTTCAGAGAACATAGTGATTAGGAGCATGTGCTTTGGAGATACGCTACCTAGGTTCAAATCTCAAGTTCACTACTTACAAACTATGTGACTGGGGGCAAATTATTTAAACTTTTTGTGCCACAGTATTCTTACCTTTAAAATAAGGAAAATTATAGTACATACTGCATAGAATTATAATGAGGATGAATGGAAATAATACTTGTAAAGTGCTTAGAGTAATATCTGGCCAATAGTAAATGGTCATTAAGTACATTTTAAAAATTAGATAAAGGCTGTATGCATGAATAGCTCATAACAGAAATGATAAATACTACTATTATAGAAAAAATAGGCAAATGTGAGGTACCGAGAGTTTAGACTAGAAGTGTGGCTTGTGGTATGTAAAGAAATCAGTGGGTCTAGAATTTATTTCCTCTAGGTTTAAAAGGCTAATGTAGTTCTTGCCCAGACATGTCAAATTAGCTTGGATGTATTATACAATCAGTCGTACAAGTATTAAAAGAATCTAAGATTTTACATTCTTCCTTGAAGTGACAAAAGCTGTGGAGACCCCAAAGCCGTTCTTGAATGAGCAAAATTTAGACCAAACTTCTCTTTCCAGGAATCTTAATAATCTTCAGGCCTAGACCATGCCACACAGTCCACATTAATTCACACACTGAACAAACAGGTTAAACTCAATAGCTAAAAGGATTTTAGAGTCGGTTCAGAGGCTGTTACATGTGTTTGGCTATTTAATGAATAGTTGGCTCTTGTGATTTGTATAGTTTTTGTTCTTGGTAGCACCTGAGACATTTTTTTTTTTTTTGAGGGCTGTGTCACTGGCCCTCATACGTGGGACCTGAACCGAGGCCACTGGCTTCCCAAGCCAACGCTTAACCACCGCGCCACTCGGCCGGCCCACCTGAGACTTTTTAATATTTAAAAGTCTCATTCTATCTTTGAACCCATGAAGTACCCATTTGGAGAGTTCTAAAAATGTGAAGATAATTTGTAGAAGCTGGAAGATAATGCTGATTAAGAAATTATTAATTGTCCTATAGAAAGGTCGATTCTTCTTTTCTATTATTCAGGGGGGAGTTTTATTGGATGACAGAAATGTGAATTTCTCTCTGTGTTACTTTGTGCAGTCTGTGGGGAGCAAAGGATTATTTTTTGCAGTATGTTTTGTAATGATTTGTCCAAACTAATTTTGTATTCTATATTGCTCTTGGGGTTTTCTTGCCACATTTCCCCCAGTAGATTATTTATACTTTCAACAAATGATGAATTTTTTTTTCTTTTGTATATACTAAATATGTTTATTTCCCCTGGAGAATCTGAGTGAAACAAGATTCTTCTTGTAGAAGAATCCTAATGTGGTTACCTACTCCTTTGAAATTGGCTCTATCTTTGATTCTAATAATTCTCTACAAATTAAATGCTGTATATTAAAAAGCCACAATATTTCATGGTTTTAATAGCAGAGATAAAATTGTAGAAACAAGTTATAAGAGAGAAGGGATTTTACTTTCTTCTAAAGAGGAGTATTTCATAACATAAATCCATTTAGGGATTTAAAAACTGTATTTTCTTTACATGTTACTATGAAATTTTTAAAGACATGAAATTATTTTTCTCCTTGGAGATCCTTTCTCTCTTTTTCCCTCTCTCTCTGATTCCCTACTCTGGCTCCCATCACATTTTTATACTTTGACACTTAAACATTTGACGAAAACCTTCACTTTTTGTTTTCATACTGTATGCAGACACACGCACACACATACACACAAACACAATAGTTGATTTTGGAAAAGAAAGACTAAGGCATAGTGAAGATATGGGATAGCTAAGGCACAAGATTCTCCCGAGAACTGCTTCATTTTTTTCCTTCTTATATAATCAAATTGCTATCAAAATTTATATTTAAGTTTTTGGAATTTCTCAAACTGGAGTGGTATTAAATAACATTTGGAGTTTTTTCTAAAAATGTAGTTATGAACACATGTATAAGTAATTGTGTAGTAGGTAGATGGGTAGAAAATATATACAAGCTTAGTTGTCATTGATCTTATTGAAAATTGTTTATAAGATGCACTTCAATAAACTACAGGTTTTTAAGTTTTTAAAAGTTTCAAGCTCTAATCAAGACATTGTGACACATGTATGGGAAAAATATACATTATGATATATATAATATTCATCACATGATCCATACCTGGCAGGGATTGATAATTTAATTGAAGAGAAAAAAAGTTGATACCATGAAGATACAAGGTAGCTTGTGAGTGACACAGGTGGCTAAAGGTATTTTTAATTCCTTGGGAGGATTTTGGGCAGATGTGAATATGCATTGTTCCCTGTAGAAAGGATTCAAACATTCCATTATTTTCTCCTAAACTTTAAAAAACTATGACTGCTCTCACTATTGGGGGATCTGTTGGAATAATAAAGGACGGTCTCTTGGAGAAAGTAAGATAAACTTGGGACCTAAAATTTGTAAGATGCCTATGGGTGGAAATACATACAGAAAAAAAAAAAGGGGAAAGCAGTCTATGAAAGATCAAGAATATGAATGTATGATATAAGGCAGGAAAGTGTAAAGTAAATTCATTCAGAAATGATGAGTAGGCAGACAGGTTGAATTAGAGCCAAATTAAGTTGAGCCAAATTATAGAAGGCTTTGGATTCCAATTAAGACATTATTGGTTGAATGAGGATTTTAAGTGTTTTTGAAAGTTGAAATTGACTTTGGTGCGTAAAACAGATTAGAAGGTGAAAAGAGATAAAGTTGGTGTTAGTTTTTTTTTGTTTCTCTGTTTGTAACATATATATATATATATATATATATATATATATATATATACACACACATATGTATATACATGTACATATAAGATTTAATAAGGGGAAGAAAAAGAAAAACAAGGATGAGAGAAAATGATGAAATAAAAATTGAGAAGTCTTTTCAACTAGATATGCAGATACAGGAGCTATAAATATATTCATTCACCCAACAAAAAATGATTGGGTGCCTCAACCATGAGCCAGGCTCTATTCTAGGGAACTGAAATATATCAGGGAACAAGGCAAAATTACCTTTCTTTAGGTGTTTGTATTTTAGGGGGTGATATAGAAATCCTTAGTGAATAGGATAATTATGTGGCACAAAGTGCTAGTTGTGAGAGAAGAAATTATTATAAAATAGTGAAGCTATTTCTATATTTTTGTGACAATACAGTAGGCAAGAAATTTGCTCATTAGAGTTTGTAAAAGAGTATTATTTGTCATTAATATTCCATTTGAATGAAAGAATAAAATAACCAAAAATTATTTATATTAAATATTTATTTCTGGAAAATCTTACACTTCATTTATTTCAATGCTCTACAATGGTCTGATAGAAAAGGAGATAGAAAAAGAAGAGAAAAAAAGAAAAAAGAGAAAGAATTCGAAAAAGAAATGGAAAAACTCTAAAGTGCTTTGGATAGCGAAATAGCAGCACTAAATCGACAGGGTATTAAATGTCATATAAAACAAAGTCTTTAGTATATGGAAGTTTCCATGTATGTTTTTAATAGCGAGATTTAACTCAGAAATATATTTTCTCCCAAGAGTATTTCTGTCAATGAAGTGGACTATTTATAGTTTTAGTAAATACTAATAAAGGATTGAAATTAAGGTACTACAATTCACATAAGATACCAGCTCTATAACAATAGTATAAATTTTCCATATTTTGCACCATATTTATGTGTAAATCAAAATTTTAATTCAGCAAATATTTAATAAGTGCTTTCTATTTTTAAGGTACTGCAAAAGGCAATATACATTTAAAAAAATGAAAAATAGAATCCATCTTCAAGAAATTTATCACCCAAGTAGAGAAACATGCACATCAAAAAGCCAAAACAAAGTTATAATAAAACATAGTTAAATGAGCTTTAAAAAAGGGTGTTAATTCTGCTGGGGGCTATCTGGCAAGCTGTGCTCAAAATGGAACCTCAAGGTAAGTCCCAAAGGTAGACCCGGTGGAAAGAGGCATTTCAGGCAGAGGGCATTGTACAGGCAAATGCATTGAAAAGGTGTATAGTACAGAATATTAACGGAATTGCAAGCTGAATGGTTGAATGCTGATGGAATTGTCAAAAGGCATGACATGATCCTAGAATGGCAAGGGCCAACCAATGAAAGGCCTCACACAAAGCATGTGTTAGAACATTCTGGAGTCCTTCAAACCCTGTAATGGTAGACAGAAGAAATAATGCTTTCATTATAATCCCCAAACATAATATGTCAAACAATAATGCAAATCTATGAACTGTTGTGAAATAGGATGGTGTACTTCAATGGATTTTATTACTTTAATGTAGTTGAATGCAAGTGTAGTTGAATGCAAGTGGTCATTTTTGCAGGATGAACCTAGGATTTCCGAGGTGAAGGAGAGTCAGACCATAAATAAATAGAGGTTTAATGAGCTTCCAAAAGGCAATTTTCAACTAGTCAGCCTGTGGAAGAGAGTCACAAGAAGAATAACACTAATTTATTAATTTATCCAATGAATCTTTATTAACTGCCCATAATACATCACTGTGGGAGATGAGTCTTGCTGTTTGAGGAGTTTATAAGGTACCACAAATATCATGATCTTTGAGCCTGAAGAACTAAATAGAATCTGTTGAGTGATGCTGTGGCTACTTCCTGCCCTCCAGGTATCTTGAGTGAATTATGTTACTGATCTTCAAAGGTTAGGTAGGTTCATGGACAATTGCATTTCTTAATGTGCTTATAAGTGCTTCTTTTGTGAACAGAACGTTAGCCTATTTATAAGACACCACAAAGTGGTCTAGTGGGAACTCTTTAAGCTGGTGCTACAAACTTGGGGTTGTGAAAAATGAAACAAATAAGTCAGTATTTTAAGTATGTAATGAAAGAAGGAGAGCAAGCAATGCATGAGCAGAACAAAGAGATTGCATTAGCAACCATGACAGACAGTGTCAGTCGGTGGCCTACACACAAACGTTCACTGATTTTGTTCCTGCTCTGCCTAGGGACGATGAGCAGCAGGAGAATTTGGCTTCTTTTCCAACTCCAGGGGTGAAGCTTGATTAGTCCAAGCCAATTATGGTAATTCCGTTCCCCACCAAGTAATTCATTCTGGCATAGGCATGTGACAGAATTTTGGCAAGTGAGCTGTGAAGGGAAATCAGTTGGACAGCTTTGGGGGAAATTTTAACCATTTTTATTTAAGGATATAAGGAAAAGAATATGCCTTCTATCCATTCTGACGTTTGGGTATTGTTGTATGGTGAGAACATAATGTTTGAAGCTATTATAATCATCTTGCTATCGTGCAAAGACAAGCTCAAGAATTTATGCCTACAGTCAGATGATGGCAGTGTGGACGAGATGTGAAGAACCTGAGTCCTGTATTGTATGATGGGCTGATGAATTAACCAGCTAACCATTCCTGCCCTGCCACTGCAATGAATTCCTATATGACATAACAAATATCTTTACTGAGGCTAATTTTTTTTTAATGGCATTTCTGTTTCTTGCGGCCAAAAGTATTACTGGGATTAAAAAAACACACGCTTTTCTCCTATTCTCTTAGTATCAGTGTTTGGGAGACTGCAAATTAAACTGATGAAAGCTGGATTAATGGGAGTAAGGCATATGTTTGTTTGTTGATGTTAATATTTTTATGTGCACCCACACCTCACAGAAGAGAAGTGAAAACACAAAGAGGCAGTTAGACCCAAGGGCATATGTGCCATTTTAACTATGGCAATAAATTGTAGAGAAGGGACTAGATAAAGGAAAAAAGGGATTTGGGTGTCTAGGTGTAGTGCACTGTGGGAAGATGACTAAAATATAGTAGATAAGCCTTGTTGAGACTTGCAGATAAGGATTGTTTTCCTTTTCTTGGAGAGGGGAACATATTTACAAATAAAAATTTATGCCACCTTTACAAAGGCAAATTGATGCCCTGCTTTTTGGCAAAAAGGGGGAGGGCAAAAAGTTCTTCCTGCATCTTCAGCTTCTCAATTGCCTTCAGCACAAAATAATCTTTATGTCAAGTGATATTGGGATGGTCTGTTCTGGTCCCCTTCAGCATCCTACCTGATATGGCAGTAACTCCACATTATGAAATGAAGGTGTCCCCTCTCCCCAAATTCAAATGTTGAAGCCCGCAAAATGTTGGTATTAGGAGGTGGGGACTTAGACCTCAACCTGCTGGCATCCTTATCTCAGGATTTCCGTCTCCAGAACTGTAAGAAATAAATGTCTGTTGTTTAGAGCTCACGGTATTTTGCTCTAACATTCTGAACTAAGATGCCCACTCTTGTCTTCCTAGAAGTTGAGCCTCTGTTCAAGCTGCTGTATATTTTGGGCTTCTAGGAGCTAAAGCAGATTGAATCGGGTTCACTTTTTATGTTAGATACATTTATAAATTATGATTTTTATACCTAAAATAAAACCAAATCTTAAGCATCATTACAGTGAAGCTGGAGGTGATGAGTGAGTTGAGAAAAAAAATGAAATGACTTATAAAAATTCACAAGCCGGTTTTACACAAAAACTTTAATAGTTTACAATTAGACATTTTTCCTATTTTTATGACTACTAGGAGTAAAAACAGAAAGACCAAAAGCAAGTGATCAAGAACTAGCAATCAACTGGGCAGATAGCTATTTTTCAGATAAAAAAGAAGTCCAGTTTTGTAGGGAAGTTAAAGGGAGTGGATAACCAGCTGTCCTTAAAAACAAATATACAAGAGAGACAAAGCTTAACCCTTAACAAATAAAACCTAGCAGTAAGGAAATTCAGAGATTTGAATCATATGATCGACAAAATGTCTTTTTATATCACTATCGATACCATTTGTGTAGGAGTTTAAATGACATTTAAAAACCTCTTAGTTATATGAATCTGATTTCAATGAAACTAGAATATTTTGTGAAGTATCTGACTTAGCATTTTTTCTTCAGGAAGATATTGTTTTAATTAATGTATTTGAAGGTTGAATGGATAGCTTTATCCTTTCAAAGTAGTGATTTCCTTCACAGACTTTTCAGTTCTATGTCATATATTACTGACCTTTAAAATATCTCTGAATTACTGCTGTTTTCCCTTAAATTGGGAGAACTTTATTTCTGATTGAGAAGAAAGAACTGAAAATGTCACTTCTCCCTTTGAGGTGTGGAGGGAATCTTTTGGAAACATTCAGTTCTCTAATTTCACTAAGTGCAACTTATACTTGTATAGAATGTTATGTCAAAAATTTTAATCATTGGCATTTCTCACATTCAAGTATAAGAGATTGATGCCCACATAAAACAGAAAGAAGAACCTGCAAAACAACTCTCCACCTGTTTTAGGGTATTTGGTACCCAACTGAGAGCAATTACTGGCAACGTTAACATATTGGTAAAAAATGTCAGAGTTCAAATTTAAATGGCCACTTTGTACTTCACTTGCTCTGTGATACTGGCTGAAGGAGGGTCTCTTTTTCAGGAAGATTATGATCTAACAGGGGTTGATAGGTAGCAATCATGGCTCCTAGAATATGTGTTATGATTCCAGATGAAGGAAAATTATTCACTCACCTAGAAAATGTTGTAAGGCCGGCTGAGTGGCTCAGTTGGTTAAGAGCTTGCTCAAGAGTGCGAACTCTGAGCAACAGGGTCGCTGGTTCGATTCCGGGCCTGAGCTGAGCTGCTGCTGAGATGCCAACAAGTGGCAGGATGGCTCAACTAGTACAAAAGAAAAAGAAAAAAAAGAAAATGTTGTAATTATAGGAATTGATATCCTGAAATTCATCAAGGGTTTTCTGTGTGGGTGGCTTTTCTCTAATAAATGATCATAGCATTTTAAAAATCGTTCTAGCAGCTTCCTAAACTACATGGAGAAAATGTCATTTTCTCAACCATTTATTGCATATCACCACAGAACAGATACCTATACTAGGTCTTGGTGGCCATAGATGATTAAGAATCTAAATCCAGTAGAAAAATGTATACCTGCAGAGATATCTAAGTTATCTAAGATAACAAAGAGCTGCAGAAAGATATAGTTGAATTATAATTAGATGAAGGCACAAAGATTAGGTATCATTTGATGAAAAGAAAATTATCCACCCATTTATGCAACAGGTATCTACTGAATATCTCTAATGTGCCAGGGGCCATGCTTGGGGCAAGAGTTATGATGGTGAACAAAATAAACTTATGGAACTTATTCTTGGATGGTAAAATGTTTATTGAAATATTTCATGAATATTTAATTACAAACTAGATTAAGTATTTGGTTGAAATGAACAACTAGGAGAGGGATGGGGTTTGTACAGGGCGGAGAATTGAATTTCTTTATTTTCTTAGTGAGCTGGGAACCCTGAGGTATTTTCTATACTCCGATATAGCCATGTGACCCTTCTTCATCTTCAAAATCAGAAGTTATATTTATCATATCTCGCAAAGCAAATTAATATAAATGAAGGAGCCTTGAAAATTGAAAAGCATTATATGGATGTAAGTTATATGGTATTATAAGATAACAATTAAAAGCACTGGGTCCAGGGCCGGCCGAGTGGCACATTGGTTAAGAGCTGGTTTGGGATGCCAGCAACCCGGGTTTGGATCCCACATATGAGGGCCAGTGACACTGCCCTCTACAGCTAACAACAGCTCCACCTGGAGCTGGGCTGTGTGAGCCCCGGCGACAGTGTAGGGGCAGCCCCTGCTGCAGTGGCCTGCCATAGGCTACAGTGAGTGGCCGGCAGCCAGCAATAGCCGCCGGTGAGCAACCATCCAGAGGCCGGCGATCGATCTGCCTCATCCAGGAAGAGCGCAATGATGATACTAACATGGGCCATACCAACGTGGACCAGTGAAGCAATGTCCTCCGCAACTAGATTGAAGAACAAAAAGACAGCAACTTGTCTTTTCCCCTTCCCCGATTCCCCAATGCTGTTCCCCTGCCCCAATTCCCCAATAAAATCTTAAAAGAAAAAAAAAGTACTGGGTCCAGAAACGTCCTTTGTAGAACAAGATCATCATAGAAAATGGAATAACGGTAAGGTCAATAAATGAATATTTTGTTGTATTTCACAGAAACATCTCACGTAGGTAGTTTTTGGTTTTTGAGAACAGAGTCAGTAGAATGCTAGGTATAGAAACTGGCTATCTTAGTTTCTGTTGAAAAAAATCAAGGATTTGACACAAGGTAGGACCAGAAGTGGAAGTTCTGTTAGTTCCTTTAGCAGAGGGCACAAGTCAGTGGAAACACCCCCTTTTTAAGTGCTGATGAGTTTCTTCTGGAGAACCATCTCCCTCCCCCAACTCCCTTCCTGAGCTTTCTCGTACCATTTTAGCCAGCAATGCCATCTCTCTAGTGGGTAACTATGACCTCTCTGTGAGCTAAATAGGTCAAAGAGCCCTTAATGACCCGTGTCTGGGGTGCCTGAAGGTTTAGGTTTTATCCTTCTCCTTGTCCTTTTTTAAAAGATGATTACTCTATATTCCCTCTACCCCTTCATGTATGGCTGCTCATTTTTCTGATTTATATTGTCCATACATTGTTCTTTTAAAACTTTTGAGGATTAAATGCTGTAGATCTTGGGCTTCCTTCAATCGAACTCCATGGCATACTAACACCAGACTTGATATTTGATATTGTATATTTCTGACTCTTCCTAAATAGTCCTCAGAAGTACCTAATAGCAAAAGCATAGCAATTCAATAGAAGAGAGGTAGCCCATGATTTTTTTTTTTTCATTCTCAAGCCACTCAAAAGTATAATTTACTTCAGGAAGAAAAAAAAAAATCCTAGAGCTCTTTGTTATTTTCCTTTATGTCATATAAGCAAGTGCGCTGAAATTCTAGGATTTTAAGTAACATATATGGAACTGGTGGGTTCTTTTGATAGAATTGAAAATTGTGACATTTATTTCATGCCTATGTATCACTCTCAGCAGGTCAAAAATCACTGTACTATGAACATCTAAATTGGTTAATATATTTGTGCTAACAGTAGCAAAGCTCCTGAAAAGCAACACAGATTCTGTGGCTATAAGGGTGATTTGGCATTGACATCTGTCAGTCCATTAATTACTAAGGAAGATTTGGTTGAATTAATTTTTTCTCTGGTTATCCTCTTTTTCCTCTACTGCTCCATTTGTGTCCTTTACCAGGTTGTAACCTTGAACAGTTTAAAGACAATTTTCAAGGGAGAGAAGGGTTTTCATCAAACCATGAAAATCAAGTACATAAATATAATATAAATACAGTTTCTAAAATATAAAATATCAGTAGTCATAAAGAAAACTTTTTGTACCCAACAGCACTTCAAATTCATAAAGATTTCCTTAGACATTTAATGACAGCTTACTCTATGCCTTTCTGTGTAGTAGGAACACAGGCTGGAAACTAGGGGTGAGGACATGAAAATGAACACAAGTGTAGACACACACAAAGAAGGTACTAGATCTGATAATTAAGTTCACCAACTTGTTACAATGATGTTGTTAATCTTTTTTGATGTCAGAGAGATTATTCATTATGAATTTGTACCAACTGGACAGTTAACCAAGTTTACTATTTGAAAGTGCTGAAAAAGCTGCGTGAAAAAGTTAGATGACCTGAACTTCTTGCCAATAATTCATGACTCTTGCATTATGACAATGCACCAGCTCCCACAACACTGTCTGTGAGGGAGTTTTTAGCTAGTAAACCAATAATTGTGTTGGAATACCTTCCCTACTCACCTGATCTGGCCCCCAATGCCTTCTTTCTTTACCTGAAGATAAAGGAAATATTGAAAGGAAGATATTTTGATGACATTCAGGACATCAAGGGTAATATGATGACAGCTCTGATGGCCATTCCAGAAAAAGAGTTCCAAAATTGCTTTGAAGGGTGGACTAGCCACTGGCATCAGTGGGTAGCTTCCCAAGGGGAGTACTTAGAAGGTGACCGTAGTGATATCCACAATGAGGTGTGTAGCACTTTTTCCAGGATGAGTTTGTGAACTGAATTATCTGACCCTTTTAATTTCTTATTTTCTGACTGTATTTCTATTTAAACACATAGAATTTTTTTGAAAAAACTGTTTTATTGGGGGAGCGGTTTGACCCAATGAGGCAGCTTATTTTCTCCTCTGCACTTGCAATAATATTTTAGATATTGTCCTGTACTTCACATGCTTATTTTGCAGTGGTTTTCTACTTAGGATATCCCTCTTCCATTGTCATAGACACTTTTTTTTTTCAGGGAAAATTGGAAGAAAGTAGAAAAGGATAAGCCTGTATTATATTGTGTCTTTGTAATATCTCATAATTTTTCTCTCTTTTTACACTAAAACACACACACACACACACTCACACCTTCATTTATTCTTTTTCATCTCTTCTGAATATACTTTTTCCTTTTTTCTCTCTTTTGTCTTTCTTAGTTGACTGTTCAAGTTTTCTAAACATATTTTAAAAAGGAGTCCCATTATGTTTATAGAAAGTTTCTCTTCATTCCTACCATTATCCATCTTCTATATGAGTTTAATGTAATCTCTGCCAAAATAACTAGAATAAATACCTTTATTATTACTGCACAAATTACACAGCATGAAAAAGACTCTGTTCTTGTACTTCTCATCTAAAAAAGTTTATATGTATTGCAATTCATGTTAAAGTACCCCAAAACTTTACATAGAACCTTATCTCAGGAGTATTGCTTATTTACTCCAGTTCTTCCTTTTTTCCTAATTCTTCTTTTTATAAGATTTTTTTTATTATTAAAGATTTCTTTATTGGGGAATTGGGGGAGGGGAACAGACAAGTTGCTGTCCTTTTGTTCTTCAGTCTAGTTGTGGAAGAGGTCGCTTCAGTGGCCCATGTTGGTAATATCATTGCGCTCTTCCCGGATGAGGCAGATCGGTTGCCAGCCTCTGGACGGCCGCTCACCGCGGCTATCTGCAGCTTACTTTGGCTGCCGGCCACTCACATTGGCTGT
This sequence comes from Aselliscus stoliczkanus, assembly GCA_033961575.1. Taxonomy (NCBI): domain Eukaryota; kingdom Metazoa; phylum Chordata; class Mammalia; order Chiroptera; family Hipposideridae; genus Aselliscus; species Aselliscus stoliczkanus. Next base: position 127,443,708 of record CM066733.1, read on the forward strand.
GGCCACTCACTGTAGCTTATGGCAGCCCACTACAACAGGGGCTGCAGCCTACACTGTCTCTGGGACTCAGCGCAGCCCAGCTCTAGTGGAGCTGTTGTTCATCATCTTAGCTGTAGAGGGCAGTGTCACTGGCCCTCATATATGGGATCCGAACCAGGGCTGCTGGCATCCCAAACCAACTCTTAACCAGTAAACCACTCTGCTGGCCCTTTTTATAAGATTTTTATTAAAACATAGCTAACATACAATATTATATTAGCTTCAGGGTGTACATACCATAGTTATTCAACATTTATACACCTAAAGAAGTGGTCACCATGATAAGACCAGCAACCATCTGACACCATACCATGCTATTACAATATTATTGACTATGTTCCCTATGCTGTACATTACATCCCCATGACTTATTTGTTTTATTCCTGAAAAGTAGAACCTCTTATTCCCCTCACTTTTTACCCCCGTCAAAAATTTTTCAATTACAATTGACATCAAATACTATTTTATATTAATTTTAGGTGTATAGCATAGTGGTTAGACATTTAGCTAATTTCAGAAGTGCTCCCCCTGACTAATCTAGTACCTACCTGGTACTATATATAGTTATTACCATATTATTGACTATATTCCCTATGCTTTATATCCCCATTATTATTTTGTAACTACCAATTTGTACTTCTGAATCCCATCTTTTTTCATCTTGTCCCCCAACAACCCTCCCATGTATCACCCTGATAAATATAGTACCCATGACACCATACATAGTTATGACAGTATTATTCACTATATTGTATATGCTATACCTTACATCCCCAGGACTACTTTGTAATAACAAATGTGTACTTCTTAATCCCTTCCCCTTTTTCTCCTACCCCAATTCCCCTCCATCTGGCAACCATCAAAATGTTCTCTGTATCTATGAGTTGGTTTCTATTTTGTTTGTTTATTTTATTGTTTACATTCCACACACAAGCAAAATCACATTGCATCTGTCTCTGTTTGACACTCTACTTAGTACAATAACCTCTAGGTCCATCCATGCCGGTGTAGGTGGCAAGGACCCATTCCCTTCCAGGCCAAGCAATATTTCATTGTATTTATGTATCTCCTCTTCTTTATTCATTCTTTCATTGAATGGACACCCAATCTGCCTCCACCACATCTTGGCTATCATTCACAGTGCTGCAATGAATATATGGATGCACATGTCCTCTTGAAATAGCATTTTGGGTTTCTTTGGATAAATACCCAGAAGTTGGATTACTGGTTTCTTCTTTGTCTTTTGTTATAGCCTTTGTTTTAGAGTTTATTTAGTTTGGTATAAGTATGGCCACCGAAGCCTTTACTCTTTGTTTTCATTTTCATGAATTATCTTATCCCCATCTCTTTACTTTCAGTCTGTTTTTGTCTTTTGATCTCAAGTGAGTCTCTTAGGCAGCATATGTCTTGTTTCCTTATCTAGTCTGCCACCCTATGTTTTGATTGGAGCATTTAAGCCATTTACATTGAAATTATAATAATTGTTCAGAGATATGTAGTTATTGCCATTTTATTATTCATATTTTTTATTTATTATCTTTCATCTTAAAGAAGTCCCTCTAAGATTCCTTGTAATATTGGTTTGGTGTTCATGAACTCCTTTCGCTTTTTCTTGTCTGGGAAGCTCTTTATCTGTCCTTCAATTCTAAATGATAGCCTTCCAGGGTAGAGTAATCTTGGTTGCAGGTCCTTACTTTTCACCACTTTGAATATTTTGTGCCAATCCCTTCTGGCCCATAAAATTTCTGTTGAGAGATCAGCTTATAGTCTTATGGGGGCTCCCTTGCAGATAACTAATTGTTTTTCTCTTGCAACTTTTGAGATTCTTTCCTTGTTTTTAACCTATGGCATTTTAATTATGATGCCATGTCCTGTTTGTGTTCATCTTCTTTGGGTCTCTCTCTGTTCATCTTTTTGGGACTTCTTGAGCTTGTATATTTATTTCCTTCACCAGGTTAGGAAAGTTTTCCATCATTATTTCTTCAAACGGGTTTTCAATTTCTTGATTACTCTATTCTCCTTCTGGTAACCCTCTGTAATGAATATTGTGATGTTTCATGTTGTGCTGGAGACCCTTAAACTATCCTCATCATTTTAGATTCATTTTTCTTTGTTGCTCTGATTGGACGTCTGTTACCTTCTAAATTGCTGATTCAGTCCTCTGCTTCATATAATCTACAGTTGATTTCCTCTATTCTTCATTTCAGTTATTGCAGTCTTCATTTCATACTTGTTCTTTTTGTTTTCTATCTCCATTTTTATGTTTCCTGTCTCTTTGCTGAAATTCTCACTGAGATCATTGAGCATTTTTATAACTATTATTTTGAACTTTGCATCTGATAGATTAGCTGTCTCCATTTTGTTTAGTTCTTTTTTTTGAAGCAGTGTTCTGTTATTTTTTATTGGGGGCGTGACATATTTCTTTGTCTTTATATTTTGGCTGCATCCTTGTGTTTGTTTCTATGTATTTGTAGGGCTGTTTTATCTCCCTGTCTTAGTAGACTGGGCTTATGTAGTAGGTGTGTTTTGGAGCTCAGTGGCAGTCTTCCTGGTCACCTGAGCCAAATACTACAGGTGTGTCCCTCCTGTTGTAGTTGAGCCTTGGTTGCTGTTTGCCATTCAGTGGGAGGTATTGACCCTTGGGCTGATTGATTGTGAAGATTGGCCATGACTACAGTAGAGGAGCTGTTGTGCAGGGGCTGACTCTGTGACGTAGGATTCACTTTAGCAGGGCTCTGGTGCCTGACCAGTGTGCCCTTTGGGTGTGTCATCCCCAGAGGTGGCCACGTGGTGCTCTGGCTGGGTCTGAAGCTGGCCACAGGGCTTGCCAGCTCTGGGGCCTACTGGAAGAAAGCTGCCCCTCCAGCACTCTCCCTAAATCCAGATGATTCAGTTTCTCCCCATATATCCCTGGCATCTTTGGAGCTGTTGCCCAAGCACTGGGGCTCAGAGTGAGTGAGTCTATCAGTAAGTAAGTCTGTGCATGGGTCCTTTAAGAGGAAAGCCTGGAACTGCAACCACCCTCTCTCTCACTCAGGCACAATCTCCACTGGTTTTCATAGCCAAGGGTTATGGGGTCTGCTTTCCTCAGCACTGAGACCCTGGGTTGGTGAGCCTGGTTTGTGTCTGGGATTCCTCGCTTCTCTGGGAGTTGGGGGTGGGGTGGGGGTGGTGCTGGGAAGCTCTGCAGCCGAGTTATCCCTCCCAATTTTTAGTGGTCACATGAAGGTGTGGGACCAACTCATTCTGCATCTATTCTGTCCTACCAGTCTTGAGGTGGCGCCTTCTGTCTGTCCTCAGTTGTAGGGCTTTGGCTCAGCTAGACCTCAGGGGATTTTCAATGATAGTTGTTCTGTAGTTTAGTGGTAATTTTGATATGGTCATGAGAGGAGATAAGCACAGCATTTTCCTACTCTGCTGTTTGACCTGATCTTTCCTAATCCTTCTTTATTTGAGGAGAGAATCCATGTTGTGACTCCTTTCAGTGTTTGGAGACATGGGAAGACATTATTCACATGTCAGCTAGAAGAAAAAAAAAGTAAGCTAGTAAGCATTGACATTAGGATTTCTGAAGAAGGCACTTCGTTTTTATCAAAAGTTGATTGTGTCAGTTAGAATTTTATGCATATTGATTCATTTACACAAATACAGAGTAAGAGAATAACTCAAAAGTGGTCTTTGTAAAAGTGATCAGATTATAAAAATTGGTATTTATATATGAGCTGAGGCAACCAAAAATGAAAGAATGAAAAAAAGAAAGAAAGCTGAATTTAGCACTATTAAGAAATTCCACTCTGGGAGTGGGGAAAATTAAAATTAGGAGAAATATGTTTATTCCAATTCCAGACTCCTTATTTGAAAGTACTCTTTATTATATGTTTCTAATCTTGATAAAATGACACAAATGTACAATTTACCTTAACTCTATCAATGCTGTCTTTATCACTGTCATCTTCATCAACATTATGGTCATTATCATTGAATACTCATTCCATACAAAGTAAGATGCCATATGTTTGTGCTGTAAACAGAGATTAAACAACAGTTCTGATCATAGGGGACTATAATCTAGAAATAGAGACAGTATATATACATAGCAATGAAGAAATGTTCATCAAAGTCATTAGAATTACTTAAAGAATTCCCCGGAATTTGAGGGATTTTCATCGTATGAGTTTATATATAATTCCTTTAACCTTCATAATTTGATTAACATTGGATTTTAACTTCTCTGGTTCATATAAAGAAAACTTGTAGTCCTGGTCCTGGAGCCCACCTTCCTTGAGCAACTCTCCTAGTCCATTCGGGATTCAGGTTCCCACTGCCCTCATGGACTCCCTGGGGACACTCCAAGGATCCCAGAGCTGTTGTGGTCACTATCGCCTCCACCCCCTCCTTCGCCACCCCAGCACTCCCAGTCCCCCACAATCCCTCCCACACACACACACACACACACGCCACCTCGCCACCATGGCTCGTTGGGTTTTATGGCCAATTTGCTCCCGCTGTGTCACAATACTTGCATGGCCAGTCATGACACCCGCGCCACCAGCCACGACTCTGGCACTGCCAAACACGACTCCTGTGCTGCTGGCTATGACATCCGTGCCTCCAGCCATGATGCCTGTGCCTCCAGCCACACTGGCAACCATGGCGACAGGGTACCCCTCACTCGTGTGGCGGGAACTACCACCCCAGCTGCAGGCGGCTGTCAATCGCCAGATCAACCTGGAGCTCTACGCCTCCTATGTGGCCTTCTACTTTGACCGCCTGGATGTGCCAGGGAAGCACTTGGGCCCCTTCTTCCTGTGGCACTCAAGGGCGGAGACGGATCAAGCTGAGATGCTGATGAAGCTACAGAAGCTGCGTGGGGGCCGCATCTGCCTGCGTGACATCAGGAAACCAGACTGTCAACGCTGGGACAGCGGCCTGAAGGCCCTGACATGTGCCTTGTACCCAGAGAGGAATGTGAACCAGAGCCTGCTAAATCTGCACCACCTGGCCAGCAGTAAGAACGACGCCCACCTGTGCGATTTCCTGGAGCGTCACTACCTGGGAGAACCTGTGAAGTCCATCAAAGAGTTGGGGGACTATATCACCACCCAGCGCAAACTGCGGGGGTCCCCGGAATCCAGCCTGGCAGAGTATTTCTTTGACAAACTCACCCTGGATGACAGAGACAAGAACTGAGCCTGTACTGCCTTCCCTATAGCCATGGACAACTTCCCCTAGTCAACATGCCGAGCATGCATATTGCATTATTGCTCTTGCAAAATGTTTACTTAAGTTTTTACCTTCCAATTTTACCATTTCGTTCAATAAATTTATTGGTTCCTAAATAAAAAATAAAGAAAACCTGTGATTCCAAACATGATTTGTCAAAACAAATATTGTTAATTATATTTGACTTGCTAGAGAGAATAGTGACCCCTTAAATTATTGATACCTGTTTGTAATTATCAGTGTAATTCATGACTACTACTGGGACAAGTAACCTTGCAAATTTCATTGGCTTAACAGTCCGATGTGCTTTGGGTAGAGGTCTTTCCTGGATTGCTCACTTCTAAACAATGACTCAGCAATGTAGCCTCTTTCAATAGTGCATCTCTGCCATCTTGGAGCCCATCACTTCCTGCCTCACATATAGGAGATAGAGTGGACTATTTAATGGGACCCTTTAGAAATATATCACTTCTGCCAATGTTTTATAGCCTGAATTTAGTCACATGGCTTCAACTTAATAGTAAGGGAGGCTGGTAAATATGTTCTTCTTGTGTGTCTATCCCCAAAAAGAGAATGGGTTTGGTGAGTACATAGCATTGTCTCTGTCACACTATAGAATATCCAAACAGAGATGAAAGTAAGCATTTAGAAATTAGGAATTTAGGAGAGAGGATTGAGTGACAAATATAGACTTGGAAGACAGTGACAATGATATAGGGTTTTTCAGTTAGGTGTTGGATAATGAAAGCCATCGTGAAAGAAAGAATATAGCAAATGAGTAAAAAGGGATTTAAAGAATGATTTTAAAATTGAGGAACTAAGAGGGAACCCTGGTGTGGCATAGACTTTTAATCACTTCTTATTCATTTTCTTTTCTTCTTTTGTAACAAAATTCTGATTTACCACCCAGCCAAGAGACTATTTTGTACCCTTTCTTGTAGTTGAGTATGACCATGTGACTAATTTCTTTCTATTGATATGTAAGTGGAAATGGTATATGGGATTTCTACAAATTCTCATAAAAAAAAAAAAAGAATTAGTCACCTTATTTTCCTTTCCTCTTTTTTGAACCAATGTTGACTTTTAGAATGGGAAGCATGCACTAGGATGATGGAATAGGAAGATAGAAGCCTGGACTCCTGAAAGCTCTGACTGCCTTCCTCTAGAATTCTTTTGCCTGAGAGAAGATTATTACTACTCTTTTGTTTAAGCCACAGTTAATTTTTGTTTTCCATTTTGTGCAGCAGATTCAAATCCTAAATACTACAACAAAGAATACCAATATTTAACACAAATGACTACATGGCACACTGAACCTAGATTTAACAATTTGTATTTCTGATTCTTTCCAGATACATGTTAGAATTTCATGCTAGCAAAAGTGCACACACACACACACACACTCACACACACTTACATACACACCCACAATCAATAGAAAATGTAATATTCTATTGATTCTATCATTCTCAAATCATTCAAAATTATAATCTATTTTAGCAAGGAAAAAAAATCTAGAACTCTGTTACTGTCCTTTCTGTAAGACAAGTAACCTTCCTAACTTTCTAGGTGTTTAAGGAAGAAATGTCTTTTGAAAATAAAATAACCATTTAAGAAAGCAGCAATGGCTCTATTTTTATGTCTTCATGTCTATGTGAAATATATAAATACTATGGCAGGTGAAATTTAAAAAGCATGTGATCATAAAAATTTTAATTAATTTTAGTAAACCTGTTCTTCCTATAAAGCTGCTATAAATATAACATCTTGGAAAATTTAGAGGCCAGTGAAATCAATGGGCAATAAGCAACACAGTCTTATAAAGAATAAATCATATAGATATTGATAGCTTCATGTAGAATTACTAACTTTGAGAATAGAGGAAAGACAGTAGATGCAATATGTAGTTCCCAGAATTTAATAAACCATTAAAAGTACCTGAAGAAATATGTGAAAATTTAATTTAAATTGGCACTGTCATTTTGGCTGGGAAATGAGTGGCATTGAATGAATTGAAAACTGTCTGATGGTAATAAATATGTGGTAAGATTAATGGCATTGCACTGAATTATGGCAGAACTATCTAGAAACAAGTTAGTGCTATGATGATTTTCTTATTCTCTCTCCTTCTCCTCTCTCACTCTCTCACTCTCAGCATATTTTTATTAGTCTTCTGAAAGAATAATATCATATAGTATTCTAGCCAATTAATAAATAAATATGTATTTCATGTTGGACTGTTGTGCTCCTCAAGAATTTTGATTACTTATGATGAAATGATGAATGATCATAAATTGGTTGTTTTATTTTAAAGTCTTTGCTTTTCATGAAGCTGTATTTCACAGATGTGGTGGTTACAAGGTACTTTTACAGACTTCTGATATACATTGTTGTTTTTTTTATTCATAAATTCTTTTTTGGACAGGGCACAACTTTCTTCAAGAACTTCTTTCTTGCCCCATTTTCTTGAATTGTCTTCCTCCTCCCCCACTGTTTTCTTTTGCCACTTTTTTCATTGGTTTCAATGCTCTCACTAAGATAATAGATTTTTATGTGTTCACTAGTGTAAATGAATAATAAAATATTAGGTCTGTGCAGTACAAAAATGTTACTCTTAGAGTTAGATCTGGTTTAAAATTGCTACTCAAATTAATTGAGTAATCTTGGGCAAGTTAGTTAACAGCTTAGAGCATGATTTTTTAATTTATATAAACTGGTCTATAAATACATATGTTACAGGACTGCTGTAAGAATTAAATGATATGATACATATAAGAATGGTTAACAAGTGCATCTTAGAGAGTAGATACGAAGTGAATGAAGTTTTTCTTTCTGCCCTCTTTTCTTTTGTCCATCCTTCCAGCTCTCCCTTTTCTCCTTCATCTCTCCAAAATAACATTTTTGTACTTTAATAGAGGCAACAGCATCCTAATCAAAGGTTTAATTTTAGTATACATTTTAAGCCACATTTTGCCAAATTTTTATTCAATCACTGGGACTTCGTATAACCTCTCCAAGAAAGCAGAGGAACAAACAAAGTATTTCTGACTGTGAATGTTTTTATTACTGGCATATTCAGTGTGAACTTAAGTGAAATGTTAGTGTTGGTTGCTTTCTGTATCATCTCAGGAGTATTTGCTCATTCCACTCTTGATTTAATTCACCCATATATTTTGATTAATGTCATAATGGTGGAAACCTATAGATGCCTAAAAACATGTAAGTAGTAAGAAAAAGGCTGTTTCAGGGCAGCATCTTAACATGGCTCTTTTTGTCGGGGTTAACCACCTCTTACTCCTACCAGGCATCTATACTTCTGTGATAGTAGTTAAGAGGCATGTCAGAAGTGAAGAAATAACAGCATTGACAATAATCTCTCCTAGAAATTCTCTCTTCTGCTAGAAATGCCTAGTACTTCCTCATCATTGTCCCTTCCTTTCCCTCACCTTCCTTCACACTGAGTGGACAACCATTATTTGAAATGGTAAGCACTGACACAGTTTCCTTCTCACCATTCATTCTCTTTGCTTCCTTTCTTAAATGCTTCCTGCATTATAACAGTAAACTATTAAATACTTAAGGGGTAAATTTAAAAACTAATGAATTAGCTCATATTTTCTTAAGACATGAAACTGTTGTAAATTGACCCATTATGTAGAAGTGGATACTACTCAGCAGGAGGCAAGTTATGATTATAAAAGATGCATGTTTAGTGAGCAGTTCGTACTTAAATGACCACCTGGAAAAGAGGCACACAAATTGTTGACACTCCCAAGAAAACAGGTCCATTTATGTTGAGTGTGTTGAGTGCAGACTTCAGTTTGAACATAGATGTTATTAGTAAGAGGTGCAGATACAAAGACACACCCATACTCTGTGTAGAATTAAAAGGACAAGCAAATTGTTCTCTTAAACCTGTGCACATTCCCTATAACTCATCAGAAACACAAAATTCACAAGCACAACGTTGACAGAAATATGCAAAACTTTTCCAACAGTTTACTTCTGAATACATTATAAAATATGACAGAGCATAATAAATTTTGTGTCATTTTATTTCCCAAGCGAATTGCTAGGTTTGTAAATACTAGAATATAATCAAACTGTTTTGAAATTCATTTCTTTTTGAGCTAGAATTTGAAAAGATTACATATAGTCTTGAAGAAAATATTCATTCAGTTGCTCATAATGATGCTTAAGAAATACAAATTGATTTCTAGAAATCATCACTTTTTAAAGTTTTATAGTTCATGAACTGGAATATCTAAAATTGAAGTTTGATTTAGTATTTAGTGGAAAGAGGAGAGTTTATTATTTATATCTCTGATATTAGAAAAAATATATTTTATAAAAATCATTGTTAAGTTAGATTATAAGTGAAAAACAAGTTGTGCTGAAAGCAATTAGATCTTTAACACTGTAGTTGACCTAAATATGTTAACGTTCTTAAATAATTTTGTTTCATTTCCTCATCAATAAAGAGTGCTAATAATACTTCATTATTTATTGCACAGGAGTCTTGCAATAATTAATTAATGTTTGTAAGCACTTTGAAGATGAAAACAATTTTATAGGCCACATTATTAAAGGTAAATTTTTATGGTAAATATTAACCAACCAAAGTCATGTGTTTAGTCTCCTCAATATATTTTTAAATGCTTCATTTGAATCCCTATGTTAATTAGGAATTTTGAAAACAACACTTATGAAAAGGGTATAATATTCTGCTTTGAATCTCGATGTTTAGGCTATGAAATCATGGGTACCTTATTTCCTGAGTTTTGTTTTTCTCACGGTCACAAGCCTCTCATATACCAGTGAGTGAGCACGTGTTGCTCCCAGCCCTGTATTACAAAAAGAGATTTGGCATGTTAGAGCCTCTGTGATTCAACTTTCTTTAAAGACCTTTAGTTAATACAAAGAGAAATTGTAACTATATGGTGGCAATTCTGCATTTTGAAAAAACAAGATATTCACTCATTTAAAAAATTACTTATTGAGCATATACTGTAGCCTACAAAGATACATCACTAGGTATACTGGGGAAGGTAGAAATGTTCTCATTCTCATCTAGTGAAATAATTCAAGAATTCAAGTTATTAAATTCAAGTGATAGGTGTTATATAGGAGGTTGAAAGTCAGTAGTGGAAGGAGAACTGACTCTGGATGGTGAACACACAATGTGATATATAGATGATGTGTTACAGAATTGTACACCTGAAACCTATGTAACTTTACTAACAATTGTCACCCCAATAAACTTTAATAAAAAAAAAGTATTGCAATGGCTGAGAAAAGGGAGACATCATATATGGTTTCAGGAAACACACATTCATGTAAAGGTAGCATCTTAGAGGTTCCTTTATATTTAATAGGAAAAGAAAAAGTGGTATTTTAGAAGAGTGGTTCTTAACAAGGTAACCACCCTCCCCACCCCGAGGACATTTTTCATAGTCACAACTGAAGAAGTTCTATTGGTACCTAGTGGGATACTGCTAAACATCCTGTGATACATAGGACAGCTCTCCCCCATGTGCCATCCCCAACAAAGCATAACCTGGCCTTAATGTCAACTGAGCCAAGCTTGAGAAATTCAGTTCCTGACAGAAAACACAGGACTATCAAAGCTACCACACAGGAGAAGTACATGATGTGTATCAGGAGTAGTTTGGCAGGAATAGAGAAATAGAGGTGGGTAATAAAAAATGTTATTAGGAATGTCTTGAATGTTAGGTTAGAGCTGATTCACTCACTCATTCAATATGTCTTAGGCAATGAAGACAGGAAGATGAAAGATATACTTTCTGTGCTTGAGTTTACAGTATAATCGGAGAGTCAGGTAAACCAGCCATTTCATGTCTAGTGGATCTGTGTCCCATAATTTCTGTAAAATGCCAATTCTAAGTGTCTTGAAAAAGGATTAAAAATGAAGCTTTGAAAACACCACATACTATATCTTTTCCCATACATTGGGACTATGTAAAACAAATATAGATTATATATTATATATGAGGTTTGATCAAAAGATACAGTGAATGTTTAAATAAAAATAATTTATTACAGTAAAAGGCACATTGCCATTAATCCCCCTCAAAATATTCCCCCTCACTTCAAACACACTTATCCTATCATTCTTGCCACTTTCTAAAGCAGTGCTGGTAGTCCTGTTTTGTGAGTGTCATTACTTTATCCTCCATTATGACAATGCTCCATGTCACACATTGCTTCTGGTACAGGAATTTGTGTCAAATAAAAACATTACAGTGTGTCCTTATTCACCTTATTCACCAGATCTGACACCGTGAGACTTCTGGCTCTTCTCCAAAGTCAAAATGATTCAGGCAACCGAAGCAGCCATGATAGTGAAACTAAAGACACTCACGAAAGAGGACTTCCAGAACTGCTTTAGAAAGTGGCAAGAATGATGGGATAAGTTTGTTCCAAGTGAGGGGTTGTATTTTAGGGGGATTAATGGCAATGTGTCTATATATATATATATATATATATATATATATTTAATTTAAGCATTCACTGTATTTCTTGATCATACCTCATATATTAGGCTTAATTTCAGCCAGATGTTATTTATCCAAAGGACCTTTTCCCCTTTTACATAACAATTGTTAGCAACCTATGATGGGTTTGATAATTTCCATTGTTGACCCCTCCAGATTTACTCTCCACTCTTCTCCACACTGTTCCATGCCCAGGATGCTGATCTTTTTTTTTTTTTTTTTTTGTAGTTGCTACATTATTTTAATAATTATTTTTACCTTTCATATATATATGCCATGGACTCAGGGTACCATAACATAACTTTCTTTGTTTTCCTAAAACTGAATCTACTTTCCTTTTAGAGCTCCATTCTACCAGAAGGTAGAACATTTATTCTAGTCACTTTCAGGAGAACTCGGTCATTTCAGTTACTTGGGTTTTATGGGTTTAAATTCAGGCAACTTCAGGATTGTCCCCTCCTTTCTTTCCATTGGAGTTGATGCTGCCAGGTGGCTGAGAGAGGCACACCTGCCCTGACCTGGGCTCTGCTCATCAGCACCAGGGTGGCGTGGCTGGGGGCGCTGTAGCCTGCTGTCCTTTACCCTACATGGCCCTCTCATTTCTGCTGCCCTCAGAATAGCATAAGGGTTGATAGGAGGGGTGTGTCATCCTCCCAGAACCCAGAAAGAAACTGGGAAATAGGACGAGGATGGTTGGAGTGAGGTCCAGGGCCCTTTCTTTCTTTCTTTCTTTCTTTCTTTCTTTCTTTCTTTCTTTCTTAAATTCTTTTATTGTGAAATAAACATTTAAAAAAAATTAGTTTCAGGTGTACAATGCAGTGCAATTGTACTGCAATTCGCCACCCCACTTCTCCCCCCCATATCATGCTATCTATTACAATTCCCCTGACTCCCTTCCACAGTATACTCCACACAGGATGCTGATCTTTATGGATTTCACAATCAAGTGTCCTGTATTTGATTTTGGTTGTGTTTGGCCCAACTGGAACACTTGTGCTCTTAGGAGATGAGAATGAAAGAAGGAAGCGGTTAGGGCTTTTATGCATTGGCTCCCTCTTGCAAGTAATGAATGAGGTCACCACAGATTTGCTGTATCCCTCAACCGAAGACCAACCCTCCTTTGAGATGTCCTTTCTCGTAGAACTACTACCCCTCTGCATTATTCTAACTGTTCCTTCTCCTTATTCTTTCAGGCCTACAGCTGGCAATGTTTCCTGCCTGTTGCAAGCCTTATGATTCTGCACTCTCTCATAAACTTGTCTACATATTTATGCAGTCTTTTATTAAGTTCTTCTCAAATTACCCCTCCAAGACCTCATGTTGTGTATGGAACACATGACTTGGGAAATGTTTATATGAAGCTACTTATAAAGTACATTCTGCATAGGAAGGAGTCCAGAAAAGTTTACATTTCATATTATGACCCCTGATAATCTATTGAAGAATTTATCTGTTAGCTTATTTATTGGTTTATTTATTTTCAAATGTGGCACACCTCAGAGGTTTGGCTGTTTCTCAGAACCATTTTTGGTATTCTCTATCTGATTCCACTTTTGGTATATTTGATTTCAGAGCACATTTAAGGTTTTGGAAGAGTGGTGTATGTCAAAAACAGCTGTGCTTTATTCTGGCAGATGGATTGAAAAGGAGGGAAAGAGGCAAGGAGGCTGAGATACATAGTCATTACTGAGTAATTAATATTGTATTCCTCAAGCTTCCTTTTTTTTTTTCCTTTTTTTTTTTTTTTGAGGGCAGTGTCACTGGCCCTCTATGTGGAATCTGAACTGGGGCCGCTGGTGTCCCAAGTCAGCTCTTCACCACCGTGCCACTCGGCTGGCCCCTCAAGCTTTCTTTTATGCACTAATTCTCAAGAAATAAAGGAATACTTTAAAAAGTCAAGATAACGACTTGAGAGAATAAGTTGATGGGGAAAGCAAGAATGAAAAAGGGATTATGCTAGTATAATTGACAATACTTGGAAGTTTATAGGATATAACAGTGTACAATGCTGATGAGAGATAAGCAGGGAAAGATGATAATGAAGATATGAAATATCATGTGAAGAAGCAACCTCTTTACCCCAATTCCTTTATAGCTACTGATCATTTTATCTCTTATGTGAGTATTGAAGTTGGAGTTTATATTGAGATGAAGTTAATATGCATGGATATGATAATAATCCTTTAGGTAAATAGAGACTCCATTAATGGTGTAAGTAATGCCTGGTATCGATTAACTGGAGAAAAGTGGTTCTTTTTATAGGAAAATTGAACTTCAAAGTCAGACCTTAAACAGACTGAAGCTGGGACTCTATCTTCCTGTTTTGATCTTTAAAGTAATCTTTACATCAAGAAGGACCTATAGTGGTTTGCCTATACCTCATGGAGAGGAACTAGGGACTACAGGGATTTAGATAAAATCTCATCTTTGTCCTAGGGTCCCATTTGCATAAAATAGGCCTATAGCTCAAGAGAAAAAAGTATTTATTGCAATCCAGTTTAGCCTAAATAAAGGTACTCTTTGTATTTTCCTTTTTGTTCAGTAAAGTTAATTCATACTTACCAATCACTGCCGTTGATTCTAGGGATATACAAATAAAATAGGTGTCGTCTTTGTCTTCAAAGATCTTTTAATAATCTGTGAACTTTCCAACCATGTCTCAATTGTGCTATGGGGAACCAATGAAGGGGTCACCTGTCTACCCTGATAAAAGAAACATCCTCTTTGGTTAGCATGGTGGTAGCAGCTGTAATCTATAAGAAAACCAAAACCCAGTATGAATCTCAGAACAAAGTGAGGGTGGATGGCATGATCCAGATTCCTCCCCAATGGGAGAGTCTCTCTGTCAGCCAACCTTGGAACATCTCCACTTTGTAATTTCCATTAAGGAAAGTGATATTTCCTTTTAGTTAGTAGATTATCTCCCAAGTGGTTGTAATAATGGTTGCATAACAAACTTAGTATCAGGCCAGTTTTTATTTTAATTATAGAATTTCAAAAACGTTAATATTTCAGTTTGATTTTCAGTTACATTTCTGGTTATTAAACAGTTTGCTACTTACATATTCTTTTTTGAAAATTGATATCAACAGAAAAATTTTATCATGTCTTATATCTGATGTAGTCAGGTAAATATTTGAGAAATTGGTATTACATGATACTTTATTTTTGCAGATATGCATTTAATCATCTCTAAGGTTTTTTTTCATTGCTATTCTAATCCTTCCTCTCAACTCACAGCATCACCAAACACCACCTTCTTTCCCGTAACTTATTTATCCTATCACATTTTAACAGTTTTACTGAAGTATGATTTACGTATTATAAAATTCACCCATTTAAAGTACACAGTTCAGGGCCGGCCTAGAGGCACGGTGGTTAAGCGCTGGCTTGGGACGCCAGTGGCCCTGGTTCGGGTCCCACATATGAGGGTCAGTGATACTATCCTCAAAAACAAACAAAAACAAACAAACAAAAAACAAACAAAGTACACAGTTCAATGAGGCTTAGGAAATTTATGATTATGCAACCATCACCACAGTCCAGTTTTATAAGATTTTTGTTACCAAAAAAAGTCCCTGTGTGCCTTTGCAGTTAACCCTTGCTCCCACTCTAGCCCCAGACAATCACTGGCTTTGTACCCCTATAAATGTTCCTTTTCTAGAAATTTTGTATAAATAGAATGATACAACATACAGTCTTTCATGTCTAGTTTCTTAATGTAATGTTTTTGAGGTTCATCCATGTTGCTAAATGTATTAGTATTGTTTTCCTTTAATTGCTAAGTGGTGGTCCATGATTGGATATACCATATATTTTTTTTTATCAATTCAACAGTTGATCTATATTTGAATTGTTTCTAGCTTTTGCCCGTTACAAATTATTCTAAACATGTGATTATAAGAATGTGTATGCATACAACTATTTGCATAAATTTATGTTTTCATTTCTCTTGAGTACACATTTAGGAGTGAAATTTCTGGATTATATAGCATGTATATGTTTAACTTTTTAAGAAACTACCGAACTACCATTTTTCCAAAGTGGCTGTACCATTGTATGTTGCCACCAGCAATGTAAGAGGGTTTCAGTTTGTCCACATTCTTACCAATATCTAGTGGATATATTAGTAGTATTACACGTAGTTAATGTCCATTTTCCTAATAGCTACTATATTGAACATTATTTTACATGTTTATTATACATTTGCATATATATATTTAATAAAGTATATATATTTAATAAAGTATAATATATATATTTAATAAAGTATCCATTCACATCTTTTGCTCATTTATAAATTGATTTATTGTCTTGTTATTGAATTGTAAGAGTTCTTTTTATATTCTGGCACAAGACTTTATCAGATATAAGTAGCATATATGTTCTCCCAACCTGTGGCTTGTATTTTCATTTTCCTAATTGGGTCTTTCAAAGCCATGATGACATAAACATAGGTATACATATACATGTACATACCAGTGGTGCCAAAAAATGTATACACATGACTTGTATTCATTTTTTGTTATTAGTATATAGTGAGTATTACAATTCTAATAGCTTTTTTTCTTTCTTAAAATGTGTATACATTTTTTTGGCATCCTCTGAATGTAGGGATTTGATTTAGTCTTTTTTGTTTTATTAAAATGGAATCTAATTCTACATACCTTTCAGCCTCTTGATTTCTCACTCAGCATGCCTCATGATAATTCCTCCATTGGTTGTAATTAATTATTTTTAATGAGTGTATACTATTCCATGGTGTATATTGCCTAATTGGTGAGTATTCAATTTGTTTCTAGGTTTATTTTTTTTCCTCCACAAAAGCTAATGAAGCAACAACCACATTCTTCTCTATATGTATATATCCTGAGTATTGGTGTCTTTATGTCTGTAGCTTGGAACCCAGGAATAAGATTTTGGGCTGAAAGACTGTATATACTTTTTATCTTGATAGATGTTTCTGGATTGCTTTCTGAAATAGATGTGATAACTCACTTTTCTACTATATGTGTAAGCCTTATTTCTCTGATATTCATCAGAGAGATATCCATTTAAAAATATTTGCTAGTGAGAAAGGTACAGTGTGACTGAGCATTTGCATTTATATGATGATGAGCAATTTTGAACATTTTTCATATATTGATAATTGATTGGATTTTTTTCATCTATTAACTTCCATTTAAACCTTCATATGTTTTTCCGTTGGTTGTATGACTTTTTCCTTCTGGAATATAAATGTATTTGGATATAGATGTTAGCTTTTGCCATTTGAATTGCAAAATATTTCTTCCAGTAATATTGTCTGACTATTGATTTTGCTTTTGGTGTTCTTTGCTATAAGAATTTAAAGTTTTATAGCTCCTAGTCTTGTTAAAATAAATCTTCTTTATCTCAAGATGCATATGTTTCTTGAAATATTTGTATGTTTTATATATTTAAAAATTATTTTTAATTTTTAAAAAAGATTTTTATTAAAATATGGCTAATGTACAAGATTACACTATAGGTATTCAACATTTATATACCTAAAGAAGTGATCACCATAATAAGTCCAGCAACCATCTGACAATTTATCATGCTATCACAATATCATTGACTATATTCCCTATGCTGTACATTACATCCCCATGACTTATTTATTTTACACCTGGAAATTTAAACCTCTTATACACCTTCACCCTTTTCTCGCCTTTTTAAATTTTTTCAATTGCAGTTGACATTTAATATTATTTTGTATTAATTTTGGGTGCACAGCACAGTGATTAGACATCTGTATAATTTAAGAAGTGATCTCCTTGACTAGTCTAGTACCGACCTGGCAGTATACATAGTTATTACCTTATTATTGACTGTACTTTTTATGCTTGACTTTTTGTTTGACTGACTACTTTTTAATCCCTTCCTGATTTTTACCAACCTTCTGCCGCTCACCTGACAAACATCAAAATGTTCTCTATATCTATGTTTGTTTCTGTTTTGTTTGTTTAGTTTTTTCTTTAGATTCCACAAATGAATGAAACCTCATTGCATCTGTCTTTCTCTGTCTGACATACTCCACTAGGCACAATACCCTCCAGGTCCAACCATGCTACTGCAGATGACAAGGCCCATTCCCTTCGATGGCTGAACAATATTCTATTGTATATATGTACTACCTTTTTATCCACTCATCCATTGATGGACACTCAGGTTGCCCCCATATCTTGGTCGTTGTAAACAATTCTACAGTGAACACATGGATGCACATGTCCCCTCAAAGTAGTATATTGGGTTTCTTTGGATAATACCCAGAAGTGGGGTTACTGGGTTGTTCTTTATCTCTAGTTATAGCCTTTGTTTTAAAGTGTATTTTGTCTGGTGTAAGTATTGCTGCCCCAGTTTTTATTTCCATGAAAAATCTTTTCCCATCCCTTTACTATCTGTGCGTGTCTTTACTTTGGAAGAGTCTCTGTAGCCAGCATATGTAAGCTTCTTGTTTTCTTATCCTTTCAGCCTTCCTATTTTTTGTTTAGAGAATTTAATCCATTTACATTTAAAGTAATTGTTAATAGATATGTAGTTATTGCCATTTTCTTCTTCTTCTTCCGTTTTTTTGTTTT
The DNA here is from genome assembly GCA_033961575.1 of Aselliscus stoliczkanus. Classification (NCBI taxonomy): domain Eukaryota; kingdom Metazoa; phylum Chordata; class Mammalia; order Chiroptera; family Hipposideridae; genus Aselliscus; species Aselliscus stoliczkanus. The sequence goes on from CM066733.1 coordinate 127,462,087, forward strand.
CTGTGTTTTGTTTTGTCTTGACGTCCCTGTAAGATTTCTTGTAATTCTGGTTTGGTGGTCATGGTTTGGTGGAACTTCTTTAGCTTTTTCTTGTCTGGAAAGCTCTTTATCTGTCCTTTGATTCTAAATGGTAGCTTTGCTGGGTAGAATAATCTTGGTTGTATGTCCTTTTTTTTCCTCACTTTGAATATTCCCTGCCAATTTCTGTTGAGAAATCTGTTGATTGTCTTGTGGGAGCTCTCTTGAAGGTAACTAACTGATTTTCTTGCGATGCTTTTAAGATCCTTTCTTTGTCTTTAACTTTTGGCATTTTAATTATGATGTGTCTTGGCATGGGCCTCTTTGGGTTCATCTTGTATGGAACTCTCTGCACTTTGTCAGTTTCCTTTACAAGTTTAGGGGCTTTCCATCATTATTTCTTCAAAGAGGTTTTCAGTTCTTTGCTCTCTTTTCTCCTTCTGGTAGCACTTTGATGTGACTGTTTCCATGTTTGATGTTGTGCCAGCGGCTTCTTAAACTATACTCATTTTTTTTGGATTCTTTTTACTTTTTGCTCTTCTGATTGGATGTTTTCTGCGACCCTGTCTTCCAAATCACTGATTTGATACTCTGCATCATCTAATATATTGTTGCTTCCCTCTAATGTAGTCTTCATTTCTAACTGTTTTTTTATGTTTATTTTTATGTTTCCTATCTGTTTGTTGACATTTTTCTGAGATCATTGAGCATCCTTATAACCACTGTTTCAAACTCTGCATCTGGTAGATTGTTTGTCTTCATTTTGTTTAGTTTTTTCTCCAGAGCTTTGTTCTGTTCTTTTCTTTAGAACATGTTTCTTTGTATTTCCATTTTGGCTGTGTTTGTGTATGTGTATTAAATAGGGCTGTTATGTCTCCTGGTCTTAGTAGAGTGGCCTTATGTAGTAGATATCCTGTGGGGCCCAGTGGTGCAGTCTCCCTTGTCAACTGAGCCAGCTGTACAGGTGTGCCCCTTGTGTGGATTGTGTGTGCCCTCCTGTTGTAGTTGAGCCTTGGGTGCTGTTTGCACATCAATGGGAGGGATTGACACTAGGGCTGATCATGAGGGTTGGCTATGACTATAATGGAGGAGTTGTCGTACAGGGTTCACATAAAGCAAGATTCACTTTAGCAGGTATCTGGTGATTACCCAGTCTGCCCTTTGGATAGGTTGTCCTTGTAGGCAGCCAGGTGATGCTATGGCTTGGTCTGAAGCTGGTCACCTGGTGTGCCAGCCCTGGGACCTCCTGGGAGGGGTCTCACCACATGCCAAGTTCATCCACAACTTGTGCCCTGACCAAGATCACCTGCCAGAGCCGCAAAGCAATCTGCAGATGACCACCACCTATGCTGGACTAGAAGTGCCTAAAGAGACCAAGCCATGAACAGAGGCCTGCTGTCTCTAGTGCCATCCTTATTAGGGCTCTTCAATCAGAGGTATGGGGAATGCAAAAGCAAGATGCTCTTTTTGAGAGATTTTAGAAAAGTTCATAACATGAGCCAAGAAAGGCTATCTGTATGGAAAAGCCACTGTAAATGGCTTTTTTGGGCCCTCAGTTTGGGTGGAGTCTCACGGAATCACCAGTGTGGGGTGAACAAGTGGTGTTAGCTAGGTCAATAGAAATCCAGGTACGGTGGCTGCCCCCATCTCCACACAGGGAGGACAGAGGGCTCAACAAAGAAACAATGGATTCAACCAACTCTTCTGTCTGGGAGAAAGCTTCCTCTCCAACCCTTGCCCTGATGCCAGACAACTCAGTTCCTTCCCATATGCCCGTGGTGCCTTTTGAGATGCTGCCCCAGCTCTGGAGCTCAGAGTGAGTGAGTCCATCAGTGAGTAAGTCTGTGGGCAGGCCTTTTTAAGAGTATTGCCTAGGAGTCTATAGTTGCCTCCTGTGTCACTCAGCCACAGTCTCTGCTAGTTTTCACAGCCAGAGGTTATAGGGTCTTCTCTCCCTATCTTTAGAATGCTGTGCTGGGGGTAAGACCTTTCACTAGTCTAGTGAGGGGGAGGATGCTGCCTCACCTGAGGTATCCCTCCTGAATTTTACCATAGGTGTGGGACCAGCCCAGTCTAAATTTCTGCCCCTCCTCCCAGTCTCCAGATGGCTTCTTCTGTATGTCCTTAGTGTAGGGCTTAGGTACAGCAGACTTCAGGTAATTCTTTTTGTTTTTTAAGGTTTTATTGGGGAATTGGGGAGGAGAACAGCATTGGGGAACCAGGGAAGGGGAACACACAAGTTGCTGTCCTTTTATTCTTCAATCTAGTTGTGGAGGACATTGCTTCACTGGCCCATGTTGGTATCATCATTGTGCTCTTCTCAGGTGAGGCAGATTGGTCGCCGGCCTCTGGATGGACATTCACGGCAACTTATGGCAGCTCATACTGGCTGCCGGCCACTCACTGTAGCCTATGGCATCCCACTGCAGCAGGGGCTGCAGCTGTGTCATCCCTGAGGACTCACAGCAGCCCAGATCCAGGTGGAGCTGTTGTTCACCATCTTAGCTATGGAGGGCAGTGTCACTGACCCTCATATGTAGGATCTGAACCGGGGCCCTGCTGCTCAGAGCCGGCGTCCCAAGCTACCTCTTAACCAACACACCACTTGGCTAGCCCCAAGCAGTTCTTAATGGTGGATGTTCTGTATTCTAGTTGTAATTTCGATGTGGCCATTAGAGGAGGCAAGCACAGAATTTACCTACTCTGTCATCTTTACCAGAAATCCCTTTTCTAATTTTTTAAAGTGGGTACTAAATATTTTATTTGTGTCTTTCTCCTTTAATAATAAAGTAGTATTGTAAAAGTGACATCTCACTAGTAGATACCTAGAGCCCAGATCTTGTTTTCTGAATACCACTGACTTCCAAAAGGAACCAAGGCTCCTTGGAGCAGTGTCTAATTACAAGTGGTGGCCAGGAAAATATTACTGAATCTGGATTATCTTGTGCTAGAAGGCAAGGAAGTGTTCACATACTAATGGGACCATGTCAAAATGACTCAAAAATCATACTGAATGTTTTCTCACTTATATAACTTGGGAAAATTTGAACATTAAAAATAGATGACAAATAGCAATGATGGAAAATGATCATAAAACATTTTAATGAACAAGAAAAACCAATCCTCTGTGATTCAATACAGATGTTTCAAAAAAGAAATAAGGCAAAATCAGAGAGAGAGAAAGAGAGAGAGAGAGAGAGAGAGAGAGAGAGAGAGAGAGAGAGAGAGAGAGAGAGAGAGAGAGACATTAATATAATAGATATAGAAAAATGATAGATTTTAAAAATCACTATTCCAGCACCAATATATATTATATTCAGGCAGGAAAGTCAATGGAGGCTAAAATCTTTGGCTAATAGATTGTTGGGAAACAACAAAGATTGCTTACTAATTGCAAAAATTAAAAAAAAATACCTTTAGTATGGAAAGATCTGGCAGTGACTACCCCATCCAAGAAGATCATCTTAGCATTTGCTAATAATAGGGTTATCTGACAGCTTGCATCTTCTCTGTTATGCATTATAAACTATATATAGATCTTTTCCAAAAATGGTAGTCTTGTCAATAATCTTTAACCTGAATAAAGCATATACCTAACTTATAGTTTATAAGTATTGTAATTAAAGAAATAAGTTAAATAGCACCATTATGAATCAATCAGACAAGTCTATAATTTGGAACATTCTCAAAGTCAGGACTTTTTAGAAAGTCAAAATCAAGAGAAAAGAAAAAAAATACTCTATAGAGTAGGAGGCCCCCGGATAAAAAGTGATTTCAGAGACACAATTTTTCTGTGACTTTTAAAATAGATATTGGAGCTTTAAAAAAGTATAAATTATATTTTGAGCATAATTGGGGAGACTTGAATAACAACTGAATTAGATGACTTTACAAAATTAGCATTATTTTTTAAGTTGTGATGGTGGTGTTGTATCAATGCATAAGCATGTCCTTATTAGGACATGTGTACTGAACTGTTGTAGGTTTTAATTGCTGCAAAAATCTTCTTCATGTGGAGTCAAAATATTTTAAGTATTACCTACTAGTCCTCTTTCTGCCAGCTGGAGCTCTAAACATGAGTTGATACTATCACGGGAAAATATTGTATTTGTCACCATAAAATAATGAAACTGTATACATATAAAAGAAAGGATTGCAAAATTTGGGTGTCCTGATACTATTGTATTAATTATATGCCACTGTGGTTCACACCCTTTTAAATGCATGATTCCTCTTAACAGACATGTCCAGGCAGAAGTAATGTACATCAATTGTTTCCCACCACTTAGATGCCCTTAGGTTGCAGTCAATTAAATAAAGAATTGTTCAGTAGTTTGTCAGTATAACTTATTTTAAAATGTTTATTTAAATGTGTATATACATATGTTTATATACATGTTTATAAACATATATATACACACAGATGTATGTATATCTATGTGTGATCTTTCTTAGAAATTATATATTTTATATAATAGGTATTATATAGAATATATAGTATAGTATAATATTGCATTATTATAAAATAATATGTTCTGTAAAACTATTTACTTGAATTTGTTAAAATATTCTTTGCCATTTTATACTTTATATGCACTGCAAACATTTCAAGGACATTATTGTCTAGATTAACTCTTTCCCCTCCTTACTTTATCCTCCCATTGGCAAAATTGGTGATTAATTGATTGTGAGTGGTTAGTGCACAACACAATTTCTTTCGTTCTTTTTTTTTTTTTTTTTTTTAAAGATTTTTATTGGGAAATTGGGGGAGGGGACCAGCCAAGTTGTTGTTTTTCAGTCTTCATTGTGGAGGACGCCAGTCGCCATCTGGCTTCCGATCGGCAGCTTGTGGCCTCTAAGCTCAAGATGCTGTGTTCAGTCTTAGTTGTGGGTGGGGGTAGCCACCATCCCATGTGAGAGTCGAACCCGGCAGCCTTGTTGTTAAGAGCGCATGCCCTATCCACTGAGCCCTATAGGCGGCCGCTCAGCTCAAGGTGCTGAGTTCAGGCTTGAGTTCAGCCTTTAGTTACGGGTGGGCATAGCCTACCATTGAACAGGCAATCTTGTTCTTACACCAGCTGAGCGATCCTGCCACTTGTTGGCAGCTCAGCTACAGCTCAGCTAGGGAGCAGCGTTCACTGGCCCATGTGGGAATCGAACCAGCAGCCCCTTTGCTTAGAGCATGCACTCTAAGCCAACTCTTAACCAACTGAGCCACTCAGCGAGTCCCTACAACACCATTTCTTCATGTTGTTAGATGTGAAGTTACTTATTTGACCTCTATCTTTGTAACACTAAGTAGTTTAATCCAGGATTCTGATTCCAGCTACCTGGGCAAGATTGTCTGTTCCCAGGGAGTAGAACTATCTTCTGATGGGGAGTCCAAAGGTCTGCACTTAGATGGGAGTACCAGAAAGCTATAGAGTTATAGGTTTAAACCATGTCCTCCAATCTAGTACTGTTAACAAGAATGCTGATATTTTGATATCCGTTTCTTTGATAGCTGCTTATGTTTCTAAATGGTTTAGAGTTTGAAGAGGGAGACAAAGTTTAATTTAGTGCCCACCCCCAATCTATAACATGTAGTAAAGTAGAGATATTATGTATTTTTAGCATGCATTATTGTAGCTGAAGGGAACCCAGGATGGTACTGTTTATTTGCATTTTAATTAGACTACAATATTATTTATTTTAGGTCCAATGCTAATTTAAATCATTTTCAAGAAATATTGTTTCCTTCCCTTCATGCTATACAATCCCAAATAATAAAAGATTCCATCATTTACTTTAAAGTCCATATTCTGTAGGCATGACTTTTGAGCTTCATGAAGGCTTAGGAAAAAGACTAAGAAATGGTAGTCATGTGGAAGCAGTTCCATAGCGTAAAGAGGTTGGTTTTAAATCCCAACTCTGTCTTATATTAGCTGTGTGGACAGGTTAGAGTTCATCTCCCCATACTTCAGTTTCCCTATATATAAAATAAGAACAATAAAAGTATGTACCTCATAGCATTGCTGGGAAGATTAAATGAGCTAAGACATGTGCGGTGCTTACCATTTTGCCTGCCATATAATCCTCAAAGATTTAGCTTGTAAGCACACTTGGCTGATGTAGAATTAGGTAGGAAAGCTGAAAATTCATTCTTGCCATGAGACAGTGAATGATGGTCCATTTTCAGAGTTTGGGAAGAAAGCTGAGGCTAGACCTATTTAAAAGAGAGCAAGGCAGTGACCATGATCCTTGTCCTGGAGAATGAAAAACAAATGGGAACTACATACACTCCACCAAAAATAAGAAAATCAAAATATCAAGGGCAGAATTTTGAGGAGGAGAGCAAAAAAAGAACAGAAAAATTATTATTTATGCAGGGAGAGAAAAAAACTAAAGAAGAAATCTCCAAAACAGGGACTAAAGAAACATAAAGGTGTGAATTAATCCACCCATTGATTGCCTGATCAAACAGCTTCTATAAGATTGTAAGGTAAAGTATGTATTCTTCCCAACCATTATTTACATAGAGGCTTTCTCTACTTAACTACAACTAAAATAGGAACTGGAAAATATCAGTCAGCATGCCCAGCTGGATCTTTCTTGACTTCATGGTGAAAACTTTGTTTATGTAGAGGTTACATATTTTATACTAGATACCAGACTGGTAATAGATGTAATACATGCAGTGCTTTGATGTTTGTAGTTTCCCATCTAATTTTTTGGTCTATACTTTGTAGATTTGGAGAGACATTTGGTGAGGAAAGAAAATAGTGTTAACATTATCTTAAGATTCAGCTGCTACCTTCTTATGGAAAAAGAATTCTGCTTTTGAATTACATTCCTTTAGGTATGATCTGTTGCACCTATAGCATCATTAGGGGTATTTAGAAGTCTCCTAGCCTGACAGATCACTTGGAGAAATGCAAAGCACAGTGACCACTGATTTCCAAGAAGCTAATAAAAAGTAATTTAAACAACAAATTAGCTTAATTTTAGTTCACAATAATCTAACATTTTAGAAAGATTTATTATTTATTTATTTATTTATCATAATGATATTTCTTAGAATAGCATGCTTATTTTCAGAGATTCATAAGTATGTAATATACATGATTCTGTTTAATATACATAACTGTCGATAGATTTAACATTGGAAGTTTAAGCACTTTCTTTTAGAATATGGGTTTTTATTTCAGTCTCTGTAGCAAGATTACTTTAAGATATGTGTGAGAAATATTGAGTGAATGGCAAAATAGAATGTTGTGATGTGACGGGAAATCTGAAAATATAATTTATTCAAAGGTTTTTGTTGAACAAATGAAACCAAAGATTTTTTCCCCCCAATATCACAAGCTAATTGTATTTCTTCTTGATTCTTTTAGAGATACATATGGAATAAAATGTAATAAATACAGTACTTGTGTGTTTACTAACCAGAATGTTCTCTTCAGAAAAAGTAATAATACCCTTTCATTGACATCATCCAAGTGATAATATACTTTTGTTTCTGTCATTGGAGTAATAATAACCTTTCAACCACATCACTGCACAGTACTTCTTTCTTTTATTGTACATAATACATAAAAATAAAAAGGCTATATTATTTCTTAAGGAAAAAGGTTGTTATTTAAATAAATTTAAAGACATCTGAAAACTATAGTTCCTTGTTAATGTGTACTAAAATTTCTATAGATAACTGTAACTGTATGAAAGTTTAATTTTAATATTCTTTCAATTGTCATATTATACTTAACTACAGGTTTCTCCTACTTCATGTCTCCAAAATATGACTTAAAACCAGTTTTAGTTGCTTATATAACAATGATATGGAATTCAATTTTTTTTGCAAAACACTTCTCAGACTGTTTCAAAATCAAGTTTGCATAAACTATTACTGGTAGATAAATTGTATGTTACTAAAAGATAGCTAAGTCCACACTTATGTTGATGGGTGATTTTAATATAATTCAGTAAGGGTTGACACTATTCATGGTGAGAATTTAATTTTTCTTTCAAATTACTTTAATCACTTAAATTAATTCACAGCTTTAATGTAAAACATTGATATGTATTTAACGAAGTCCTTTATGAATTGCTTCCTATCATAATATATTGTATACAGTGTAAAATAAATTATGACATTGATCTCTTTACTTAGCATCTTTTAAGAATAAAGAATGTAAGTCCTTCTTGTTTAAGTTTACTTTACTTCATCATAAATTGTAAATCTATGCTTTCTACTAGATGAAGGAAATCTAAACAGCATTACTCTATATAATGAGAACAGTGAACCATATCTTGAATACTTAAAATAAAAAACTAATCTTAATAGTAATAAACTAATCAGAAAGTTTCCTCATGCAGGCATAATTTCAGGAGAAAGACTAGAACAATTTTATAAAGATTAATTATAAAAGTTTATATCTTTTAAATATATGTTCATTAAATAAATGTCTGTTTTTGGTCTTGTTTCATGCCCCAGAGTGCTTCATAGGAGCTGGATAACATTATATAACATTGGTTTGAAGGCACACTTAGAAATGGAGGGCAGAAATGTTACCATGATTTCCAGATTTCTACTATTGCACATGGTATGTATGTTAAAGCCTAAATCATCTTTGGATTTTATTGGAACAATGGAAACCTAGTTAAAGCTTTAATATATATATATATATATATATATATATATATATATATATATATATATATATATATATTTACTTAACAGAGCAAGAAAACAACTTAAAGTCTGACTTTTAGCTGTTCTAAAAGTCATCTTTTGGTTTTATTATTGGAAGGAGAGGGATTGTTCACAAAATCGGTGATAATAAGAGTGCTGAGACACTATTATTTGGTTAGTGTGACTTCAGAAACCAGGACCCTTTCTGTGACTATTAAATGATGTGTAATTCTCAGCTGTGATTGTTGACATATGTTGACATATATATGGAGATATAACTCACATACCATACAAATGACCCACTTAAAATGTACAATTCAGTGGTTTTTAATATAGTCATATTATGCAACCATTGTCACAATCAATTTTAGAACGTTTTCATCATTCCCCCAAAAATCCCATACCCATTGACAATCACTCCTCATTTTCACCAAACTGCAGTCCTGCCACCCCAACCTTAGGTGACTACTAATTTACCCCTTGCTTTATAGATTTGCCTATTCTGAACATTTTATATAAATACAATCATACAATGTGTGGTGTTTTGTGACTTATGTCTTTCAATTAAATAATGTTCTCAAGGCTCATCCATGTTGTAGCATGTATCAGTACTTCAGTACTTCATTGCTTTTTTTTTTTTTTTTTTAATTTTATTTTATTTTTAATTAGTTTCAGGTGTACAACACAGTGCAATAGTTATACATTTTACCCCTCAAAGTGACAAACCCCCCACCCCCAATACACCACCCCACACCCCCCCATATCATATATATCCATCACTCTTCCTCTGACTCTCTTCCACAGTATAATCCACATCCCGTGACTATCTATATATATTCAATTACAGTAGGTATACCACCTCCACTTTAGTAATACAGTGCAGTGATCAAACCTCTACTCCATCCATGAAATGGTCTCCCTAACAAGACCTATGATCATCTGACATTCCACATAATATTTACAACATTATTAATTATATTCCCCAAACTGTTTTTCCTATCCCAGTAGCAATATTGTAGTTGCCTATTTTTGCTGTCTAATCCCTTCCCCTTCTCCCTCATCCCCATTCCTCTCCATATTAACCCTGATTTTTCCTCTATATCTATGAGACAGTTTCTGTTTACTTTGCTCATTCATTGCTTTTTAATGCCAAGCAATGTTCTTTTATATGGATATACTGCGTTTTATTTATCCCTCCATCAGTTGAAGGACTTTTGGGTTGTTTTCATCCTTTGGCTACTATGAAATGTACTGCTGTGAACATTTCTGTATAAGTTTTTAAGTGGATACACATTTTCACTTTTCTGGGTATATGTCTAGGAGTGGAATTGCTGGATCATATGGTAACTCTATAGATAATCATTTGAGAAATTGCCAGATTGTTTTCCAAAGAATCTGAGGCATTTTTCATTCTCACCAGTGGTGCAATGGGATGGGGTGGGGGTATTCCAATTTCTATACATGCTTGTCAACACTTGTTCTTATTTGTCTTTTTGATTATAGCCATCCTTGTGGGGGTAAAGTGGCATCTCACTGTGGTTTTGATTTGCATTTCCTGAAGATGACCATCTTTTTGTGTGTTAAGTGGCCATTTGTATATTTTCTAGGAAACATGCCTATTCACATCCTTTGCCCATTTAAACAATTGTTACTTTTCTTTCATTATTGTTATAACAGTTCTTTATATATTTTATCAATTTTGCTTTGTGTGTTTTATTAAGATGGAAACCTTAAGTGAGTGTGTGTATAATAAATTCAATTACTAACACAACTTATAAAATAAATCCAATATAATTCTGGTCAGCCTGAATAGGAAAACTAATTTGCATTAATTTTTATTTCAATAATTCTCGAGTATTTTTAACTATCAAAATTTGTGGATTTTAGTATATTATCCAGGGCACAGATTATAAAGTAATAGGATGTATTAATTAGAATTTAAGTCCAAGAAAGCAAATTATTTGTTGTATTTGCAAGAGTCCTCCTTTAGAAACATATAAAATTTAAAAAAAGAAAAAGTAAATTTTCATGAACCTGTATTTTCTTTGTAATGCATTTATTTTTTAAAGAAGTGTTTGAAATTTTAGCATTTGAGAACTCATTTTCTTTCAAAATTTTCTTGTACACTTTTTCTTGTACATACTTTGCTTTTAGGTTATAAATTGAATCTATAAGAACACAAATGTTTTACATTCAAGATAAACAATCACCCCCAATCCCCACTCCCTTCTCATCAGTTGAGTCAGTGAGAGAAAGGGTGAAAATCATGTTTGCCTACTTGATGTTGCTGGTCTGGTCCATTTTCTAAGCACAGTAAGGCATGTATATAGAAGACTATTTTACATGGGAGAACACTTAAGAACAATCAAGGCTTACAGAGGAAAGTAGCCACAACTCAAATATCCATCTTAAGTATCACTGTGTATGTAACTGAAGGAAATAGAGAAGACAGCAAGCTCAGATGAAGCCTAGGTTCCCTGGCATTTGAATGAAGGGTGACAGGTATTAATGGTTCTTTTCCTTGGAGGAGGGATATAGTATGAAAGTCTCCTTAAATAACTGATCAAAAAGAATGTATAGCTCAACACAAACATGGCCTACCTCCCTGTTCTGAAAGGGAGAAATCATGAGAGGTATAACTGAAAATTATCATCCCTATTTGCAAACTTACTAGACAATATGAATTATTTTTTGGACTCAATATATTTTGGTCAGACAATAAGTCTTCACCATGAAAACAAAAATGAAATGGACTAAAAAGCAACTAAACTGGACTTAGTTACAAATCTGAAAATTTGGATAAACACAGGGAATCAGCATTTAAAATATAATCCCCCATTTTAGGTGCTTTTTGAGATGAAGCAATGTATGAATGTATAGTATAACTTTAAGATAAATTAAATATATACTCATTTTCTAAATATATTTAGATATATGTATATTTTTAAAGCAAATGCAATTCTCACTCACAAACAGATGAAATCTCGAGTATTGGCAAATTATTGGGTCTTTGGAAAAGTCATGATGCTTGTTTGCAGCAGATGGCACTAATTCATTTTGGGAAGTACTAGAGTCATTCGCATCTATGTTATTGCTATGTCATTTGACAGCTGACAGTTCTAGCTTCATTCTAAAAAAAATTGAGCAATTTGGTTGAGTTTTGGAGATTTTACAACAAGTTGAAATGGAAGACCAAACTGTGCATGTTTGCCATATTTTACTGTTTTACTTCCATAAAGGGAAGAACACACGTCAAGCTTGTGAAAAGTTGCATAAAGTTTATGGTGACAACGCTCTACAACAACGTCAGTGCCAACGATGGTTCACGAAATTCCGTGCTGGTGATTTTGATCTCAACAACTCTTCTCGGTCAGGGAGGCCCAGCAAGGTTGATGACAAAATAAAGGATTGATCAGTCAAACCCACATTACATGACACAAGAGATTGCAGAAACATTGAACATCCATCATTCAAGCATTCATGATCACCTGAAGAAGCTGGGATATGTAAGCAAGCTTGATATTTGAGTTCTGCATGAACTCAAAGAAGTTCATTTGACAGCACATATAAACTTCTCCAATATGCTCATCACACATGAGGGAAACGGTCCTTTTTTGAAGCGACTGATAACTGGTGATGAGAAGTGAATTGTTCACAACAATGTAGTGTGCAAACAGTCTTGGTCCTGATATGATGATTCACCTCAAATGACATTGAAAGCAGACATTCATCAGAGGAAGGTTATATTCTCAGTGTGGTGGGATTTTAAAGGTGTAGTATTTTTCGAGCTCCTACCAAGGAACCAAACAATGAATTCAAATGTGTACTCTCAGCAATTGGACAGTTTGAATGAATCCATCATCCAGAAATGTCCAGAGCTTGTTAATTGTAAAGGAGTTATGTTCCATCATGCAACGCGAAACCACACACAAGTTTGATCACCCATCAAAAATTATTGGAGCTTGGATGGGATGTATTGTTACATCCACCTTAGTCTCCTGACCTTGCCCCATCAGACTTCCACTTATTTCACTCTCTTCAAAACTCCTTCCGTGGTATAATGTTCAATTCACATGAGTCAGTAAATCAGCACCTTGTTCAGTTTTTCGCAAATAAAGACAGGTCCTTCTATGAACAAGGAATTATGAAGCTCACTGAAAGATGGCAAAAGGTTATCAAACAAAACAGGCAATGTCACTGATTGATCTTTGTTCTTTATATAAATAAATGACCTTTGAAAAACATAGACAAAATACATCATGACTTTTCCAAAGACCTAGTACTACCAACAAGAATATATTGAAAGTTAAGTCATGATTTGAGACGTGGATGTAGTGATAACACTGGTGTCTCATTTGAGTAATAACTCCTTACACCAGGCACGAGCAACATCATCTTCTGACCTTCTCATTCTTATGCCTATTCTTCTTTATTGTAGCTCACAGACACGTTGTTTGAATTGTCCCCTATGACACAGGGTTATAAGTAACAGCTTGGTAATGGGAATGTGGAGAAGAGCATGTGTTAGGCCAGGAGAGATGGAAATTGTCCACATAGAAGAGAAAAAAAAAAGGAAAAAGGAAGTAAGTGGGACAGAAACAGGAAGAGAAATAAAACCTTAAAGGCAAGAATTCTGTATTTACAAGTACTCTTTCCTTTAGCAAGTGAGTGCCTGCATTTTGTGGTCTTAGTAAATCATGGCGGTTTAACCATGAGTTTAAAGCTATTAAATTACCAAACAGGCAATCTCCTAAAACTTATATGCATGAAACTATGTAAAAATAAAACAGTAAAGAAAATTTCCTTTTTAAAATTTAATGCTGATATGATTAAAAACATATATCAACAGCTTTAGGGAATCAGACTTCATAATCAAGAAGTAGGCTTGTTATAATAAAAACAAGCTTCATTTTCATATCTGGGTACAGGTTTAATTTATTATTTTTTAAAAAGCTGAAAATGGTAGGAGGTGATTCATTTATTTGGATTGAAAACTACATCTGGTTCAGAGTTAATAGCATCTAAAAGTAAAGTATCATTTGAGAATGCTTGGGGGTATGCCTGAAGCTTTTTACTTTTATATCTTTTGCTAATAAGCTAGTTATCTGGAAGCTATTATATTAGAATATTTGATTTTGCTGAGATTAAAAAGAAATATTGGACTCACACTTAATATTTTATACAGAAAGCTTCCATTACACTCTGCAACTTTTTAAAATCTAATGTAATGGCTTGTTTAAGCTGAGATTTTCCTAAGCTTCAAACTTTAGAACTATGTCTGATTTAAAGAGTTTCATGGTTAAAATCTATGTGGTATACGCTCATTGGTATGAACTAAATTCCCAAAGCCTATATCTGAAGGATAATTAGATATACTCTAAGCATTTTCCCCTCTTGTGCTTAGGGGAAATAGGTATAGTATAGGAAATTTGTAAGAATATTTGTGAACCATTCAGGGACAAAATAAAATTGAGAAAAAAATAAAGAAGTTAGAGGTGACAGAAATGTCATGACCAACATTGGACTTAGTGTGTTTGGCAAATGTTATAAGTTTTTAGACTGTAATTTTTTATACTTGGTTTTTCCTTCATTCATTTTTCATTAAAAAGTTCTCTCTTCTTCTTTCCCTTTTCTTTGCTTGTTTCTTTTTCCTAATTTTTCCCCCACCAAAATTATTTTCTGCTGCAAACAAGACATGATTCAACTCAGAAAAGTATTTTAGCATGCCAATATCCTTCCATTTAGTTTTGCAAACTGAAGGTGTGTGTGTGTGTGTGTGTGTGTGTGTGTGTGTGATAAATTTTTATTCTAAAAACATTGAAATATGAATTTGAATTTATTATCTTTCTCTTTGCCTAACATTTTATAGAAATTCCACATAGTTATGGAAACAAACTGCAGTAAATAATTCAATATCTCTGTGGTGATATTCTTTCCTTAAAATGTTACACTTTTTAGAAATGTCTATATTGACTTATTTTGACTTGAAATATAGTCATAAGTAGAATTCCCTGTAATACTTTTCTCATGGTTCCAGCTATGGAACCACAAATATGAAAATACCACAAGTAATTTCTTCAACTACTTATTAAAAACTGTCTTCAAAGATCAACTTCTCTAGTCAAGAACAGGTTGTATTGACTTATGAATGAGATTTTAAAATTTCACTTAGAAAACCATCATTCAGAAATTTTGGAAATAACTTTCCACTGCAACAATACTAAAAGAGTCGGAGTTGGTCCAAGAATGATAACCAAACTGATTTGTTTATTTCATAATGAATCTGAAGTGAAGAAATGTAGAATCTAACTTCAATGAACTGTTTGAAGGGGCAAAAAAAAAAAAAAGGTTGAAATGCTATTGATTTTCTAATTTACCTGGGTTTTGTTCTGCTATGTAATTTGATTTTTATCACTGGCTGCACAACTGCATAGGTAGAACACAAGGAATTTCCCAGATCTGACTCATCAAAATTTCATGCTAATTTTAACAGATCCCCTACCAGTGTGCTGCCCCTCCAACAGCCCCCTTAAATCTCTTACTGGTTTTCTGACAAAATATTCAAAAGAGTAGCTGTCATGAATATTTTGTTATCTTCAACCTTATCTTTCCAATTCCACATTCCCTTCTTCCTCAAGTTTCATTTTTATTTCTCCTCAAATGATTATTCTTCCTATTTATTTGAAAGATTCAGGGCACTTTCCCTCCTCCTCAGCTTGTCAATTTGTGATTCCTTTCAATTTTAGAAAAAAAAAAAGATGATTCCACTATAAAACCAATCTGTCTGTTTGTCCTTGACCTAGATCTTCCTGTTATATAAAGGATATTACTCATGCAGATATTCTTTTCCAGTCTACAATCTCACATCCTGCTTAACACACACATTTATTTCCACATCCCACTCTAGCTACTGTCCTCTTTCCTTCTTTTCCTTTATTGCCAAACATCTTCCATGTCTCCTTCATCTCTCTCCATGCAGCCTTAAATTCATTTAATTGTTTTGTATCCTCTCTCAATCTATTGGGGTTACCCTCTGAAGATCTACTTATTGTCAACTTTAATAGCCATTTATTCTCTCTCAATCTACTTCATTTTTCAATGCATTTCACTCCTTAAAATTTATTTTTCTTGATTTTTGGGAAAGTACATTATATTGCTCTGCAATACTCAAATTATTCTTCTCTTCCTATCTCTTAAATCCTCAATTTTTTGCAAATATTCCTTTTAACTCCTCTGTTGTCCTGTCTATTAAATATTGCACTTCAGAGATCTCACCTCCTTCAGGAATACAGTTCGCCCATCTGTGTGAAAATCATAAAATAACAGTGGTTTCCTGTTTCGCTCACACGATTATATTTAATCTTCAATATGAAATTCTGAGGTAGATATTATTATATTCACTTTAAAGACTCCTAAATTTATAATTCTTGTAGCTTACAACTATCTGGCTACTTTCCATAAGTCAACAGGTATATATTACAGGCATTCAGTAGAGTGTGGTAACATCCAGAATTAAAGTTACACCCTCTTTTGTGTCCCATCCAGTGTCCCCTTCCAACTTTCCTATGGGGTTAATAATAAAACTATTAGTCAAGTATTTAGTTCAAAATCTTAGGGTTAAGTTTGATTTCAAACAGTAGAGGCTTCCAGTGGGATGAATCTGTATCATCATACCTTGATATCTGCTATGATCTGTTTCTACTCTTAGCACTTCTGACATCAAATATGTGGGTTGCCTAAACCAATTAATTCTCCAATTCTCTGTAGATACCAACCAGGTGTCTACAATTTAATTCAGTTCTGACACTAACTATCCAGAGTTAACACAAACCCCATGTTTTAAGGGCTCAGTCCCACATGATTGCTCCCATTTTATTTTTTTAGATGAGCCATCTGTTGGCAGCTCAGCGGCAGCTCAGCTCAGGCCAGGAATTGAACCAGGAACCCTGTTGCTCAGATTTCACACTCTTAAGTGAGCTCTTAACCAACTGAGCCACTCGGTTGGCCCTTGATTGTTCCCATTTTAGATGTCAATCACATGTAGTGGGTCCCCAGGTTACCCACACTTTTGTCCAATTTGACAACAAATCAGAGGCTCCCCTTCTCAGGTTGCTCTAATGCCTCACAGAATTCAGGTAAACACTTTACTTACTATTAAGGATAGTATATTTATAAGGATATTATAAAGGATATACATAAACAATCTGATGAAGAGGCACATAGAGTATATAGCTGAATGGTGCTGCTGTCAGAACTCAGGTGCTTGGGTCAGACAGGCCTGTACTGGAATCCCGCTGTTGCCACTTACAAGGTGAATGAGTCATTGCAAGTCATGTAAATTTTTCCATAGTGGTAAACAATGTAAATAATAATAATGCCTAATTTGTGGAATGCTTCAAGAAATTAAATGAGATCATAATGCACATAGCTGAAATATAGTAAGTGCTCAAATAAATGGCTGTCTACCTCACCTCCTAAAGTATAACATTGTGAAAAAATATGTAGAATGTGAAGTTTGAAGATTTAGTTGCCAGTTTCATGCCCCTTGGATTTATAATGCTGTGACCTGGCCATTATACCTAAAATTCATAGCAGTTTTATTATCTCTGCTATACAGTGGGGGAGGATTGTAATTCAAATGAGTATTTGTGGGATGAGACATTTTTCTGTAAAGATGTTCATGAACTGTAAGATTCCTGGTAAAATGTAAACAATGATTCAAATCAAGCACTTGAACAGAGGAATCAGGTTTTGTACATCTTTGTGTTTTGTTCATTGGGTTAATAATCTTGAATTACATGAACAAACATGAATAACAGAGTAGCTTATATATAATAAGCCTTTAGTTGTTGATTGAATTTACTTTGATATCAATTCTCCATTTCTCATATAGACACTTTTCAAATCCTATTGATTAAAAAAAAATCCTAAACAAACAAACAAAACTTCTTACCTTATTACTTTTCCCTGTAACCCAAAGCTACTCTCCTAGTTAGGCCCCAATTTTCCTCGAAAATAATTGTAAAAATTGCTTACGTGGCTTTCTGCCTCCAGATTTTAGCTCTATTAATACATTCATTACAGTAATATGGAATAGTCCCCATTAAATTTTTTTTTTTTTTTTTTTAAGATTTTTATTGGGGAATTGGGGGAGGGGAATAGTGTTGGGGACTCGGGAAAGAGGATTTTTTTTTTCTCTTTTTGTTCTTCAGTCTAGATGTGGAGGACATTGCTTCACTGGCCTATGTTGGTATGTATCGTCATTGTGCTCTTCCTGGGTGAGGCAGTCACTCGCCTGCCTCTGGATGGCTGCTCATGGCAGCTCTTGGCAGCTCATGCTGGCTGCCAGCTGCTCACGCTGGCTGCCGGCCACTCACCATAGCCTATGGCAGCCCATTGCAGTCTATGGCATCCCACTGCAACCCACAGCATTGCCAGTCATCTTAGCTATAGAGGCAACCAGGTGGAGCTGTTGTTCACCATCTTGGCTGTAGAGGGCAGTGTCACTAGCCCTCATATGTGGGATCCAACCCAGGGCCCCGCTGCTAACGAATGAGCCACTCAGCCGGCCCCCCTTAAACATTTAATCACGCCATACCTTCTTCAAGATGTTTCAGTGGCTTGCTTTTCCTAGCACAACAAAGCTAAACATCTTCCTTGAATTTTAAAATCTTCCATCTGTTTCTACTCTTCCTAGGCAATATTATTTTCCATTATTTCTTAACAAGCTTCCACTGCCCTACCGAGACAGGTATATTTTTTGTCATTAGTGAACTAGGCCCCAAAGATAAAAATTTGCATAAAATATTCAGTAGCATGTTCCATATTTTCCTCTCACCCTTCTATGCTTTTACATATGCTGTTTAAGTCTCCTGGAATGCATTCTTCTCTCCAATCACCTTGCATCAATCCACCAAAACTCCATGACCCAATAAATGTTTCTATTCTCCTATCAATTTTTCTTCCAGTTTTCATTAAATTTCCCCCCTCTCTTAATGTCATTACATAATCTTTTAACATAGTCTGAAAGAGATGATTTAGTTACATGGTATAAGATTTAGAAGGTACCCTGGAATGTATACAGTCTCAGTCCCCCAGCAGCTCCCCGTTTCCCTCTTTCCAGAGGTGTTCTATAGATAAACAAATGCCATATATATATATATATATTCATATTCTTCTCCCATTCCTTCCCCTCCCCCCTTTTAATAAAGTACCGAAAGGATTGAGGAAGCTGTCCCTATGGAAGTCACATTTGGGCAAAACCCAGAATGAAGTGATTGAGCAAATCAGGTTAGAATTGGGGAAAGAAATTCCAGGCAAATTAAACATCAATAGCAAAGTTCTTCACATGGCAACAAGCTTGCTGTACTCCAGGAAAAGCAAGCTGGCCAATGTGGTTGATCATGAGTGAGGATTAGATCACAGCAGGGAAGGATGGGGTAGTTTAGAACCAAATGCAAGAGAGTGGTCTAAGCTAGGATAAGGAGCTTGAAATTTATTCTAAACTTGATGAAAATCTATTGTAGGATTTTGAGCACAGCATGCTATGAACTAGTAATATTTTAAAATGACCATTATTGATACTCTGTTGAGATTTGACAATAGGCAAGTACAGAACAAGCAGGGAAGATATTTAGAGATCCCAGCAAAAAGGAAGCTGTAAAAACACTTTCTTAAATGGGTCTTGACATTGCAAATCAGCTGAAATTATAGGTTATTTACAAAGTAATGACATTATTATATACTAAAACCTAAAGGATATAGGTAGAGTGGTCCTTGGGGGGAAATTCAGAACAGTAAAACATCTATTTAAAATGTTGAAAGTAAATAAACTAAACTTTTAGCTAAACAAAAGTAGGATTTAAAAAGTAAGGTAAAATAATTTAGGTGGACAGGATGAAGAAAACTATAAGCATGTATAAACTACAAATAAATTAAGACTAAAAACTGGTTCTTTGAAAAGGTAAGTGAATAGAAGAAAATTGACATGTTTGAAGAAGAAAAAAGAATAGACACATTAACATGCATTAGAGATAACTCTTGTGAGGACAGTACAGTTCACAATTCCATCCTTTCTTGGATTGGCCTCCAGTATATGGTGATTGATTCTTGGTGGCTCCATCTATGAAATGTGGTCCTACACCAGTAGCTACTATTCATTGAGCAAGGACCAGAAAATTTGCCTAAGCTGGGCTGATTATAGTTTTTCCTGGAAATTTGACACTTAAAATTGTGAGAAGGAGAGACCGAGAGTGGTCAGAGCATAGGGCAGTGGTCTTCAATGTACTTCTAGACATATGTGTAGATTCTCCAAAAGTTACTTGGAGATAGAATAAGGGACTCAGTTTCCACACCTTGATTATCCATGTGTATTCTAATTATGCTTTTCTCATTTTTTTTCACAAAGGTTTTTTTCACAAAGGTTTTTTTAACCTTTTCCTTTTTTACAAAAAAGGCATATATCTATACCTATATCTATCTATCTATCTATCTATCTATCTATCTATCTATCTATCTATCTATCTATCTATCTATCTCACTCCCTCTTCCTGAATGTTACAATGGTGAATTGGATCAGTGTGTAAAAACCACCAGGGTTCCAGACAAAGAACAGTTGGATCTTTATTTGTTTGTCTTGTTTCTTTGTTGCCTTCAGGTTTTTTTTTGTTTGTTTGTTTGTTTTAGTTCTGTAATCATGTTATTTTTTTTAGTTATTCTTTTATTATTATTATTATTATTAGTTACAAGTGTACAAAACAATGTAATTGTTGCCTTCAGTTTTATGTTCCAAATATGAGTGAAGTCAAAACAAAAACTCATAGACACAGACAACATTTTAGTGGTTACTAGAGGAGGGAGGTAGAAGAGGCTAAAGGGGGTCAAATATATGGTGACAGAAGGAGAACTGACTCTGGGTGGTGACCATATGATGTAATATATAGATGATGCATTATAGAATTGTACACTTGAAAACTATATAGTTTTGTTGACCATTGTCATCTCAATAAATAAAGCAGAAATACTGATGTTGGCTTTGAGAAGTGAATGCCTAATGATTGGGTAACAAATACTCTTGGAAATCAGGGCATTTGTTTCTCATTGACATAAATAAAATTTAAGGAGAATTTAATAGAATTACCACTGATTAATCATTAAAAATAATTTTAAAAGAAATATCACAAAGTAATTTTTGTCATATAACCAATAATGAGTTCAAATAACTGAATAATGTTGCTATATCAAAACTCCTTTTAGGGACAGTTATTAATTTATATGAATAAGTTTCTCAGCACTTATATCTATGAAAATGAAAATAGGGATAATATGAATGTTGAACCCTATCTCATTCAAGCACTGATAACATTCATCAATAAATATATGATTTAATAATAAAAGAATAAATGAAAAAACAAAAGCTTCAGTCCCATCTGTTTCACTAAGAAATGTATTTTCCATTAATTTACATTTTATGATTGATAATTGTGAAAATTTGCTATTTTGTTGTTTAAAACAACTGAGAATAACTAGTAATTCTAATCAAAAGAAAGAAATAATTTGATACTTAGAAACTTATAGTCAAAAGATACTAAACATTAAACTTATATGCATAGTTTTCTTTGTAGAAAAATATTAAAGGATAATAAATAAAAGATGCTCAAGCATAAATATATGTATCACCTTAATGTAAAGTTTTATGGAGTCAAGTGGAACATAAAAATTAAAAATTGATGTAAAATTTTGATGTATAAAAGCTTTTTAAAAGTGGATGGTAGTGAGTGTGAAATCACTATGGCATTTACATTCCACTAGGTACATTTTAAAGTGATAGAGGAATTTCTTTTTTAAAGTCATATATTTACAATATAAAGAAAATTACCTTTTTGCAACTAATTAAGGTTATGAAACAAAATTTTAATTCTCAGTTTAAAAATTCTTTACCAATATCAAATCATTATGTTGGACTCTTGATTATAACATGTCAATTATATCTCAATAAAATAAAATTCTTATGGAGATACATAAACAAAGTGTCCGACTAGCTCTATCCTAGAAAGAAAACCCACCCCTGAAACCTGTTCTGCTGAGATCTGGGGAGAGCTTCTTCTTTCACAAGATAAGTTAAATTTGCAATTGAAAGAAACCTAACAATTGCCAGATTTCTGTAGTGTACAGGTTAAGAGCACAGACTTTGAGTTTGAACTCTTGATCGCCACTTGCTCTTTGTACAGGTAACATACTGAATTATGCCTCAATTTTTTCACCTGAAAAGTATGGAAAATGTGGTACCTATCTCAAGCATTGTTATAAAAATCTCTATAAATCCCCACAATTTGGAGAAGTAGTTTAGAACACCACAACAAATACAAAATTTCTTTGAAGCCCCTTGTTTTATCTCGACCATCAAACATTGCTGAATTTGTCTCAATATGTTGATTTTAATATGAAATTGTGGCTTTAAGTATAAAATAGAATAAATCCTTTACTTCCCCAAATCTTTAATGAAACTGATTCCCCATCTCCAAGAAGATGTGTTCCGTCAAGACCATCACCTTTTGTGCTTCCTTGCACACCACCTCCCAAGCACACTATTTACTACTTAACTTTCCTGTGCATCTAGCTTTAGCAGAGAGAGTGTGTGTGTGTGTGTGTGTGTGTGTGTGTGTGTTTGAATAGGGCATCATTTTGTGCTATTTGGCAAGGAGAGATTGACTTCCCAACATTTCTTAGGAGCCTGCTTTGTTTACTTGTAGGAGTTACACATAAAGGAAGACAGAGTATGTGCATAAGCTCCTTCCTAGGATTCTGTGCATTTTTGAAAGTTTGGAATTCAAAGAAGCCATTTCAGTGTCTTATGAAGTTAGTCACTGGAAGGAGTTGATGCAGATTTTAAAAGCAATGGAAGTTCCCAGAGAGTGCTAATGCTCTGCTAGAATGAGCATTAGTAGGCAGATGAATCCATCACAGAATGAAATTATGTATAAACCTCTTAAAGATTACCTTCTTGCTAAATAAATGAAAATTTTTATGAGACGTATTGCTTATAAAAGTCCTTGATTGCAGGGGTATAATGACAATAGAAACTTGAGGTGACTTTTTTGAATGAATTCTTTTTTATAAAAATATTGAAAATACAAGTTTAAAAAGGGTATGTGTTTTATTTTCTTCCAAATGTTTGAAATTAGAAGCGGGAAGAAAATAAAATGAATCTACTAGCACTAAATCATCTTACAGAGTAAAATCTTATTTTTTGTTAATATAAATACAATCCTTTCAAAATACTATTTCAGATTATTTTGCATGTGTGATCTAAATAATATACAGTTATAAGTTAGATAACAGATGTTTACTAGGAACCATTTCTGTGAAACAAGAAAGGGATATCTTTCTCTGTAAAGGTGAGTGGGCACTACTGGGTAAAGTCAAAGGATGTAAGAGAAAATCCACTTTGAAGAAAATTTAAGGACTTCAGTAAGGTTTGGATGTTTCAAATGACCAACAGAAACTGTGGGTAGAACTGGCCCATAGAAAGCTTAAGAGCCCAGCTGTGAAAGTCTCATTAAGAAAAAGGTTCTTTTTTCATGGGATCATTAGAACAAAGCAAGACAATGAAGCCATAGCCTAAGAACTAAATATGTTGTATGGGTGATGAAGGATGTATCAAAAACCATTGTTGGTAGTGGAAGTTCTATTGTCCATTTAAGTTCTACCTCTCTTATTAAATTGGCAATTTCATCACCATATTCAGTTTCCTTCAGGTTCCTTATTTTCCCCATCATTATACATTTTACTTTGTCAAGTCCGTATGAGTAAAGGAAGTGGCATAGCTGTCCTCAGCACAAACTTTGCCTAGGCAACTTATGTCACTTTGGCACCTGAAACTCAAAGGTGAGCATTAAATTTCTAGTTTTTGCTTAGCTCTGTGCTGGTGCCACACCAGCTCCAGTCAAAGGCTTTAGTAAATAAAGGTAATAAAAGTTAATAGAGGGCTGGCCGAGTAGCGCGTTGGTTAAGAACTGACTTGGGATACCCACTCTGAGCAGCAGGGCGCTGGTTTGGATCCCACATGGGGGCCAGTGACACTGCCCTCTATAGCTAAGATGGTGAACAACAGCTCCACCTGGAGCTGGGCTGCTGTGAGTCCCAGGGGCGGAGTAGCTGCATCTTCTGCTGTGGTGGGCTGCCATAGGCTACAGTGAGTGGCCGGCAGCCAGCGTGAGCTGCCAAGAGCTGCCACGAGCAGCCATCCAGAGGCCGGCGACTGATCTGCCTCACCCGGGAAGAGCGCAATGACAATACCAACATAGGCCAGTGAAGCAACATCCTCCACAACTAGAGTGAAGGACAAAAGGACTGCAACTTGTCTGTTCCCCTCCCCCAATTCCCCAATAAAATCTTAAAAAAAAAAAAAAGAAAGAAAGTTAATAGAAAAGAACTTGAGGCTTTCCTACACAGTGTGTTTCTTTTTCTCCAGGAAGAAGTCCCCTCTACCTATGGGGCTCCGTGTCCCCGCATGTCTTCTTTTTGTGAAATCCTCCTCTTATTGAGTGACAATGAGGTCAAATGACGCAGTAAGTCACTTTTGACCTCTCATTTCATTTTGTTTTGTCGCAAGTGACAGGTGTTTCAGCTGAACTCTTTTCTTACAGGACTGGTGACCTTGAGCATGTTGAAGGTGAGTTTTTCCATGCAAAAACTAGTAATGAAGTAAATGATTCTCTCAAGATTTCCTTACTAAACACTTCCCTCAAAGTCTAATGCTGTGGCTTCAGTATGATTTGTCACCTTCAGTGCAATGTGGGGTTAATGTTTAGGCTTTATTTTTTCCTTGGCTAGTTTTCTCTTTCACTCATTCAAGCAAATCATGTGCTTTTTCCTCTTCATTCCTTTTTGATTTGTACACTTGCCATGAGTGAAAAGGGAGTTTATGTAGGAGGAACTGTATTGTCGTTCTAAAGATTTTCTTAAAGCATTTTACAAAGATCTTAAATAATAGTGATTAATTTGTCTACGGACAGTTAAGGTAAGTAAATTAAATATTTTGACTTGTTTTGTAACGCATGCTATCAAATGTCCCCCTTCTGGAGCTCTGTGGTTTTCCATGAATCTGGTTTCTAAAGTCTAACACTAGGGGTCACCGTTCCTTATTTTAAAGTTTTAGACGTCGCCCAGAACCAACTGATAGTCCAGTTAATCTCAGAAGTAAGAAGTTTTTTATACAGGAACACAAAAGACTTTTGGATCTACTAGTGCTAGTCATTTTGCTTTTTGTCCTTGTCCTGCCGTAAAGCCCAAGTTTGCAACAGGTTTTATGAATGCAGGAATGTCATTGAGCCTTTTTGGGCAAAAAAAATATTTTGAGAATAAAAGCTCAGCTTGTTTGAAGCAGGACTCTTTAGATAATAAGCATTTTATGGTATAATATATAGGGTATTACTAGAAACCCTCGAATTTAAAAATCAGTTTTTTATGTAATAATTTATTTATGATAATGATTTTGCTTAACAAAATAGTACAAATGTCTTCATAAAATAAAATGGGTGGAGTTAGGTAATTAATGATTATGTGTATCCTAACTTTGGGTTTATAAAACTTATCTGAGAATGACGTTGTAGATAAAAGTATATGCTGAGCCATATCATGTTATTTGTTTATGCTTTCTCTGTTTCTCTGGGGGGGCGGTGTTTGTGTGTATGCGTTCACCTATCTGATTGAAAGAATATTCCTATTAACAATAATGCAAAGAATATGTAGGATAGCAATCATTAGTTCATAGATTTGCTCCACAGTTCAAAATTTTGAAGATAGATCTTACATTTTTATTAGGAAGCTTGCATCTTTTGGTCTCTATCTCTTCTCAGTTGGAATATTGCAAATATATTGCGGCTTTAAGAAAGATTACTCAGAATCCCAGAGAGAGCTCCTTCTTATAAGAATTCTCATCAACAGTCTTAAATTCTTTTTTTTTCCCCTTTTACGAACTCTTACCTCTGTTCCCTTCTCCCTTATACCTTTTCTTGGTTTTGAACAGGTTTTGGCTGATCTTTCATTTTAGACATCCAGATAATAAAGATAATACTTTAAGTTATTAAATGCTTATTATGTGATAGGCATTATGTTTTCACATCATCCCATTCTATAGATGAAGAAACTGAGGCAGAGTGGCTTAAGGAGAGTGCCAGAAATAGATCTGGACTGACGCTGCCTAGCTACAGGAAGCATGGTGTAGGCTATGCGGACTTTGCCAGCTGACCGTAACTGTATATCAGTTACACGTGTAGAAACACCCTAAGAGCACACCTTTAAACATTAGGTGACAACTCTATGATTATCTGGAGCACTCTGAAGATAATGATGTAATTTCAAAGTAGTGATTCTAATAGTGGCATGCTTTGGACACAGTAATAGGATAATGAGATCAGTAGAGCACCTATTTGGGTACACCCTAAACTTTTCCCACAGAGGGAGCCACATCAGCTTAGAGGGAAGAGTTTCATTCACATGGGTAGCAGGGCCGGCAGCCTCCATGACAATAACCAGGTGAAACACGCCTGCTGCTTGTTCACAGTGATGTTTCAGTATGCTGAACGGGAAGACAAGGAGTGGTTACATGGGGATTCATTTACACTTAATTGGTTCTTTAGCTAGTTTTTTCCTGGTATGTAGGTTTTCCCATGTCGAGAAGAAGAGCACGTTTCTCCTTCCTCTGTGCTCTTATAGTAATTTGTACATATATTTTACTGTCATTTTCTCATTACCTCATAATGATGTTTTCAGTTTCCTGTTTCTACACCTAATCTGCAAGCTACTGAAGCTGAGACAATGTCTTATTCTTTGTGGCGTGCCCACCATGTATCATAATGCCAGACATTTGAGAAACTGAAAAAAAAATGGGTGTGAGGAAAGGAACTCTCAATTTTTAAAGTACTTTTTGTCCTATTTTGTAATACGACACTAAAATATTGCTCAGTGCCACTAAGATGGCTGAGGTGTGTCAAGATGATTTGTGGGGGAGACGCAACAGGCTAGAGGTGATTAGGAGAGAGAAAGGGAGAGCGAGCGAGCAAGCCCAAATTGAGTTTCCAGAAACTCAAGGGAAATGATGAGGCTTATACTACTTATGGACCAAGTAAGCTGTTCCTTGTCAATTTCTAGATGGCAGTTTGTATATCGTCCTTGAAAGGTTAAAATAATCTTTTTTCCAAAATTGAGTTTGGTATAGGCAATTAAATTTTCCTCACTTCATTTTCAGAGTTGACTCAAACTCAATTTGGGGGCTGAGCAAGCATCTTCTAGAAGACCACTGAGGCATCTCTGTCATTACGTCCACATGTGCTGCCAACATTTATTCTCTGTCAATCTAGTTATGAAATCTGCCAATTTCCCATGTTTGCCACGCAATTTTTTTTTTTTTTTTTGAGGGCAGTGTTACTGGCCCTCATATGTGGGACCCGAACCTGGGCCTCTGGCTTCCCAAGCCAGTGCTTGACCACCAACCACGCCACTTGGCTGGCCTATGCTACACAATTTTTATTCACACACAGTAATTTTTGAGTTTAGACCTCTCTTTAGGAGTGATGAGGCCATCGAGAGCAGTCAAATACCCACCTCTATACTGGCTTCACTCTGTCCACTGAACCCATCTCATCTCTCCTTTTTGCTCTGAGCAAACCCGTTTCCCTGCCTCATGTGATCTAGGCACTAGATGGTGGAGAGCAGAGAAGAAATGAACAGAAAAGTTCTTACTTGACTTACGCTTTCATTAGCTGGCAATGAGCTTTCTGGGACTTGAAGTTGTTTCAAACTACCTTTCGCATAAGGCATTTTTGTGGGTTCCTCACAGACTCCCTTCCTTCCACCTCACATTGCTGATAACATCACAACTGTAGTTTCCTTATGAGGGAGCATTCCTTTCTCACCATCATATTTGGACAGACATCATTCTCTCTAACGGGGTTTTTCAAAGGCTCTGTCTTTACTTTTGACATGATAACAAAAGAAGCCCTGATTCCCTTTCTCTTGGGTAGGGGAAAAGCACAGCACAGCAACTCTGCCAAAATGCTTTACTAAATTAACGGAACTCTTTAATACACTCAGTGTGTGGTGGGGATCAAAGACCCACAAGACCAGTCCCTCTCCCCACTCTCTGCAAATCTCATTAGTAGGCTTGCACCTGACTTGGATATGTGGTATTAGGGCTTTGGTGCAAAATTGAGATTAAAACAGTTCAATTTTAATGTCCTGTCAGTCAAGTTATGACTTGTGCCAATATGCTGAAAAAGAACTAAAACTTCATATGGTTAAAATACTTGCCCAGTGTCACATATCCAGTACATGGCAGGATCTACTTTTTGTTATTGTGATAATATATACATAATATAGTATAACATAACAACATAATGCAACATAATATAACATTTACCATTTTGTCCGTTTTTTAAGTAAAATTCAGTGGCATTAAATATATTCACACTGTTCATTTAATATGCTTTTAAACCAAGGTCTTTGTACTTCCAGGCTGAGTACACATTTTGTGATTTGGCAATTTTTATCCCGATTGTGGCAATCTAGGCTTCAAGAAATGTTCACAGGGCTCTCCAAAGCTTCCTTCTTTGTCTAGTTCTTCTCTTAAATCCAAGTATCTACTCTATTGAATAATAGGTTTTCTTGTAAAAATATATTACTTTTAAATTCTACTCAAAATAAATGTTTAAAAACTGTTCTATTATATCTTTTCTCAAGGGCCAATTGTTGTATTCCACCCAGGCTTTCCTATTCCTACTGAGAATTTTCTCATGCCTTTTGCAGCTCACAAGATAATAAAACAAAACAAAACTTTGAGCTATCTTTAAGAGAAAACCAAGTACTATAAATTATGAACTCCAGTACCTAAATACCATCCTGCCACAAGGTTGAACCATATCCCATCTCATAATTAAGCAGTTCAGGCAATGATTTCATGCTTTCTGCCTTAGCCTACGATGTCACTCATTAACTGATTCATACAGTATTTATAAATATATAAGTAAGAAATTAACCATAAAGAAAAATTTACTCTATAAAATTCAAAATTCTATTTAAAAGACAAGATAAACAAAGATAAAATCCAAGTGACGAACTAAAAAAATTGTGTCATGATATATATACCAGAGCTGGTTTGATACTCAATGCTTTTGTTTGCCCACTAGTGTTTCCCAGTTTTGATCTGGCCTCACAATACTCCCTTTCCTCTGAAAAACTGCGTCTCCCCTACTTTGACAATGTGTTTATCTTGGGCTTTCAGTCCCTGAGTCCTCCGGTCATAGGGCTCTTCACCCAGTCCTAGACAATCACAGCCCTCCCTTCTTAGCCACAAGAAGGCCCATGGGTTGTCACATGTGCAAAAGCAGGACAATGTGAGAGTGTGTTAGAAAGTGGGGCTCTGGAGCTGAGTGTGAATTGAGTTGAAGGTGTAGGGCACAGAATCTTGCTCTTTGCTCTGAAATTACTAATTGGGGATAATGTAAATTTGGAATGGCCAGGGACAATATATTTCTTCACATTTTTTTCATCCTATGAAGGAAACTGAAGAAAAAGGGAGTGAGGACATTAATGTGAGAGAATTTAAGACAAGAAATGTATTCAGTGCTGGTGACATTGTTTCAGTCATCCTTGAATAAATTTCTTTAATGCTTTTAGAAGATTTTTTCCTTCATAAACCTTTCAGTTGTCTGTTATTAATTACTTGAAGGATTCTGACAAATGAAACTCAATATATTAATATTCCTTTTAATCAATTAAAAATATAAACAACTTGAGAGAAATTGGTAAAATTATGAAGAAATTAGAACAGTTTCATAGGGACTTACGAAAAAGTTAAGATCCTAGTTTATATTTGCCACTAAAAACAAAAGATTGAAATAGATTAAAAATTTTAATGTGGGAAAATGATCAAAAAGAAAATATGAAGGTGTATTTTTTTTCTCTAATCTGTGGGTAGCAAAGATCTTTCCTATCATAAAAGGATCATAGGATCCATAAGGAAAAAGATAGTTAGATTTGACTACATGCAAATGTAAACAAAATTAATAAGAGACAATATTTAGGATAATTTTTTTAATGCTTAAATATATAAGTATAAATATTTAAAGAAAACCAGAATAACTCAATAAAAAGGGAGAAAAAGACAATAGAAAATTACTAGAATAATACCAATAGTAATACATAAATAAACTTATTTTCATGATAATTAGATACAAAAGAAAATGAGATATCTTTGTTTTTACTCTTCAGACTGGTAATGATAAGAAGATTCAATAACCTCTACTATGACAACTGTGAAAGAAAACAGGACTTTTTAATATACTATTGGTAGGAAGGTAAATTGGAAAAAAAATTGAGGATTGGGCAAAATATTTTCATACATTTACATTCATTGAAAAATATTCATTGAGTGCCTACAATTCTAGTCACAGAGGTTAAAGCAGTGACCATAATAGACTAAAACTTCTGACCTCACAGAATTTCATTCTATCAAACTTAATGTGCAAACCCTTTGACACAATAATTACACTTCTAGAAATTTATTTTCACAAAAGTTTGCACAGTTTGCTGAGGTTTATGTAAAATGATACTCATTATAACACTGCTAGTCCTGTGAAAAATTAGAAACAAGCTAAAATTTCATCACTATGGGATTGGTTGAATAAGTTATAGTGTTCATTGTGTAAAACTTTACTGTAGTTATTAAAAATAATGAGGTAGGTTTAGGTTTATGTGATTAGGCATAAAATAGATTTATTTATGTATATGTACATATTTACATAGGAAAAATTCTGGAAGTATATACATTAAAATGGTTTCCTCTGGAGGTGAAATTATGACAGACTATCCTTAGTGCATTTCTAAGTGAATGAATGTGTTTCTGAAGGATATGTTTTGTTTGTGTAATCAGAATTTTTAAAATGAAGTATTTAAAAAATGTATTACCTTATTAGTAATCAAAGAAATCTAAATTAAAACATGATATACCATTGTTGTCTTTCAAGTTGGTTAAAAAAAGAAAAATAACAATGTTAGCAAAGGTGTGGAGAAATAGACACTCTAATATATGTATGTTCTATAGATAGCACTTTTTCTGGAGGACAGTACTTAGAATCAGCTGATTAGTGGGCTAACTTGTGGCTTTAGGCAATACTTCCCCCTAGCGGTCACCATTTTTTGGTCATACCAACTTCCTGACTTCCAAGACACTAGGGAAAGACAAGGAAATAGACACTCAGCTAGAAGTCTAGGCATAGAGTGCATGCATGGGGCATGCTCACCATCCACTAAGCCATTAATGGGCCTACCCCCAATTCTGCCTGTGTTATCTGAGAAAAAGGCCAATGAGATTAAAAGAGAGAACTGTATTTTCAGGACCAAATGCTGTGAAACAGCGGAGTCTTGAGAAGGGGAGAGCGTCCTTGTTGGCTAAGTGAAAAAAAGCACCATTGTTCAGAGGTTCAGAAGAAGGAAAGACCTGGTTTAATGTGTGGATTCTTCTGCAGCTGAGGGGCTGTGGAAGAATTAGAGGACTGCAAGATTAGATAGTCCCACCAGGGGGACTGTAGAACTGTCCATATCGCCCTCTACTCCTTTAGCCAAATTATAAAAGGAATAATTAAGAGAGTATAGTGGAAAAAACACCAACCTCCCTTCTAGTTTGTGTTATCACACTACATTAGACATATTTGTATTACCAGCAGGAGGACAGTGAAAACAATACACATATCAAAGACCAAAAAGTATATATGTTCACCTAAAAGTGTCACTTCTAGGAATTTACCCTAAGGAAATGTACTTAGCATTCCCACAGATTTATGTACAAGAATGGTTATTACAAATACTAGAAATAATCTAAAGACCAGTAATAAGGGATGGCTGAAATATATTTATGACATCATGTGATTGAATACTGGGGAGCCTGAAAAATCATCTTGAAGAATGATGGTAAGGGTGAATCTTAAAATATATATATTTTTAAGATTTTTATTAAAATCTAGCATGCAATATTATATTAGTTTCCAGAGTACACCATAGTTATTCAATATCTATATACCTAAAGAAGTGGTCACCATGGTAAGTCCAGCAACAATCTGACACCATGCCACGCTATCACAATATTATTGACTATATTCCCTATGCTGTACATTACATCCCCATGGCTTACTTGTTTTATACCTGGACATTTGAACTTATTCCCTTTCATCTTTTCCCTCTTTTAAAATTTTTCAATTATAGTTGATGTTCAATATTATTTTATATTAATTTCAGGTGTACAGCATAGTGGTTAGACATTTGTATAATTTAAGTGATCCCCCTGACAAGTCTAGTACCCACCTGGCACTATACATAATTATTACTGTATCATTGACTATATTCTCTATGCTTTACTTTATGTCCCCATGACTATTCTGTAACTACTGGTTTGTACTTCTTAATCCCTTCACCCTGCCTGCCAAATCCCCTCCTATCTATTACCCTCAAATCCAGTACCCATCTGACATTATACATAGTTAATACAATATTATTGACTATATTTCTTATGCTATATCCTACATCCCCATGATTACTTAATAACAACCAATTTGTACTTCTTAATCACTTCCTTTTTTTAGCCACTCCCCAACTTCCCTCCCACCTGGCAACCATCAAAATGTTCTCTGTATCAATGAGTTTGTTTTTTCCTTTGTTTCTTCATTTATTTTGTTCTTTAGGTTCCCTCTATAAGCAAAATTACATTGCATCTGTCTTTCTCTGTCTGACCTACTCCACTCAGCACAAGTACCCTACAAGTCCATCCATACCTCTGCAGATTACAAGAACCCATTCACTTCCATGGCCAAGCAATATTCCATTGTATATATGTACCACCTCCTCTTTATCCATTCATCCATTGACAGGCACCAAGGCTGCCTCCACATCTTGGCCTTTGTAAACAATGCTACAATGAACATATGGATGCACATGTTTCCTCAAAGTGGCCTTTTGGGTTTCTCTAGGTAAATACCCAGAAGCGGGATTACTTTGTCTCCTTTGTCTCTTGTTATAGCCTTTGTTTTAAAGTCTATTTTGTCTGGTAAAGTATTACTACCCCAGATTTTTGTTTGTTTGTTTGTTTCCTTATTCAGGAAATACCTTTTTCCATTCCTTTACTTTCAGTCTATTTGTGTCTTTCAATCCGAAGTGAGTCTCTAGTAAGCCTCTATTTTTCTTATCCATTCAGGCTCCCTATCTTGACTGGAACATTTAATCCATTTATATTGAAAGTAATCATTGATACATAGGTAGTTATTCACATTTTATTATTCATATATTTTTTAAAAGATTTTATTGGGGAATTTGGGGAACAGCATTGGGGAATCAGAGAAGGGGAACAGACAAGTTGCTGTCCTTTTGTTCTTCAGTCTAGTTGTGGAGGACATCTCTTGACTGGCTCATGTTAGTATTATCATTGTGTTTTTCCTGGATTAGGCAGTTGCTCACCGGCCATTGGATGGCCGCTCATGGCTGCTAATGGCAGCTCATGAAAGCTCACACCTGCTGCCGGCCAGCCCCACTGCAGCCTACACCATTGCTGGTGACTCGTGGCAGCCCAGCTCCAGGTGGAGCTGTTGTTCACCATCTTAGCTGTAAAGGGTGCAGTGTCACTGGCCCTCTGTGGGATCCGAACCTGGGCCCTGCTGCTCAGAGCTGGCGTCCCAAGCCAACTCCTAACCAATGCACCATTTATTATTCATATTTTTGATCTTTCTTTTTTAATCTTAAAGAAGTCCCTCTAAGATGCGTTGTAATACTGGTTTGCTGTTGATGAACTCCTTTAGCTTTTATTTTTTTGGGGGGGTCTGAGAACCTCTCTTTATCTGTCCTTTGATTCTAAATGATAGCTTTGCTGGGTAGAATAATCTTGGTTGTAGGACCTTACTTTTCATCACTTTGAATATTTTGTGCCAATCCCTTCTGGCCTGCAAAGTTTCTGTTGAAAAATAAGGTGAGGGCCGGCCGAGTGGCGCATTGGTTAAGCGCTGGTTTTGGGATGCCAGCGGCCCCGGTTCGGATCCCACATGAGGGCCAGTGACACTGCCCTCTACAGCTAACAACAGCTCCACCTGGAGCTGGGCTGTGCGAGCCCCGGTGATGGTGTGGGCTGCAGTCCCTGCTGCAGTGGGCTGCCATAGGCTACAGTGAGTGGCCCACAGCCAGCATGAGCGGCTGGCAGCCAAGCGTGAGTGAGCTGCCAATAGCCGCGGTGAGCGACATCCAGAGGCCAGCGACCGATCTGCCTCATCCGGGAAGAGCGCAATGACGATACCAACAGTGAAGCAACATCCTCCGCAACTAAACTGAAGAACAAAAAGACAGCAACTTGTCTGTTCTCCTTCCCCGATTCCCCAACGCTGTTCCCCTCCGCCAATTCCCCAATAAAATCTTTAAAAAAAAAAAAGAAAAATAAGGTGAAAGTCTTATGGGAGCTCTCCTGTAGGTTACTCACTGATTTTTTTGTTGTTGTTGATTTTAAGGTTCTCTCTTGGTCTTTAACCTTCAGCATTTTAATTATGATGTGTCTTCCTGTGGGCCTCATTGTATTTATCTTGTTTGGGAATCTCTGGGCTCGTTTCCTTCACCAGGCTAGGGAAGTTTTCAGTCATTATTTTATCAAATAGGTTTTCAATCCCTTTCTTTCTCTCTTCCTCTGCTGTCCCAATGAAGTGAATGTTGGTATGCTTGATATTGTCCCAGGGACTCTTTAAACTGTCCTCAATATTTTTTTTCCTCTTCTGATTGGAGGTTCTCTGCTACCTTATCTTCTAAATCACTGACTCAGTTCTCTGCTTCTCAGATGTAATCTACTGTTAATTTCCTCTCAAGTATTCTTCATTTCCATTATTGTATTTTTTATTTGTGACATTTTAAAAAATGTTTTCTATCTCCATTTTTATGTTTCCTATTTTTTTGTTTTTTGTTTTTTTTATAAATTTTTTTTTTTTTAAGATTTTATTGGGGAATTGGCAGAGGGGAACAGCGTTGGGGAATCGGGAACAGACGAGTTGCTGTCTTTTTTTTGTTCTTCAGTTCAGTTACGGAGGATGTTGCTTCACTGTTAGTATCGTCATTGCGCTCTTTCCCGGATGCAGCAGATCGGTCGCTGGCCTCTGGATGTCGCTCACCGCGGCTATTGGCAGCTCACTCACGCTTGGCTGCCAGCCGCTCACGCTGGCTGCGACCCACTCACTGTAGCCCATGGCAGCCCACTGCAGCAGGGGCTGCAGCCCACACCATCACCGCGGCTCGCACAGCCCAGCTCCAGGTGGAGCTGTTGTTAGCTGTAGAGGGCAGTGTCACTGGCCCTCATGTGGGATCCGAACCAGGGCCGCTGGCATCCCAAAACCAGCGCTTAACCAATGCGCCACTCGGCCGGTCCTGTTACCTATTTTCTTTGTTGAAGTTTTCCCTGAGATCATTGAGCCTCCTTATAACCAATTTTTGGAACTCTGCATGTGATAAATTGGTTGTCTCCATTTTGTTTAGTTTATTATTATTATTATTATTATTATTATTATTATTATTTTTCTGGGGCTTTTTATTCTTCTTCTATTTAGGGCATTTTTCTTTGTCTCCCCATTTTGACTGCTTCCCTGTGTTTATTTCTATATATTAGGTGGGGCTGCTATGTCTCCCAATCTTAAGAGAGTAGTCTTATACAGTAGGTGTGCTGTGGGGCTCAGTGATACAGTCTTCCTGGTTACCTGAGCCAGGTGCTCCAGGTGTGTCCTTTGTGTGGGTTGTGTGTACATTCCTGTTGTAGTTGAGCCTTCGTTGCTGTTTGCACATCATTAGGAGAGATTGGCCCTTGGGCTCATTGATTTTGAGGACTTACTATGACCACAGTGGAGGAGCTGTTGTGCAGGGACTGATCCTACAGAGCAGGGTTTGCTTCAGTGGAGCTCTCGTTCCTGCCCAGAATGCCTTTTGTGTGTGTTGTCTCTAGAGATTGCTGGGTGATGCTCTGGTTGGGTCTAAAGCTGGCCACTGGGTCTACCAGAACTGGGGACTTCTGGGAGGGCCCCACAGCATGCTAAGCTCAGCTATAGCCTGTGACATGCCTGGGGTCATCCACTTTGTATGAGCCAGAAATCAAAGCACAGATTTCTGCTACCCACACTGTGCTTTGAGGTGCCTTGAGAGGCTAATCTATGAACCAAGGCTCTCTGTCTCTAGTTTCAGGCTTACAGGTGCTCAACCAGAGGTATGGGACATGCTGAAGCCAGATGCTGATTGTTTGGAGTTTATGAACCTTTGAGAAATTTTAGGAAAGTATGTAGGGTGAACCAAGATGAGCCATTTATACAGAAAAGCCACTGGAAGCAGCTCAGGCAGGTCTTAAAGTTGTCTGGGGCAGGGTCTCAGTGAATCAGGGCTAATTAACTGTGTTAGCCAGGTTGATAAAGACTCAGAAATTGCTGTCACTTGTGTCTGCACACTGTGAGGGGAGGGCTCAACAAAAAAACAATGGCTTCAGCCAGCTCCCCCATTCATGAGAAAACTGTCCCTCCAGCTCTTGTCCTGAAGTCAGACAATTCAGTTCCTCCCCATATGTCCCTGGCAACTTCTGAGCTGCTGCCCCAGAGCTGGAGCTCAGAGTGAGTAAGTCCATCAGTGAGTAAGTCTGTGCACAGGCCCTTTAAGAGGATCATCTGAAAGTGCAGCCTCCCACTGTCTCACTCAGCCAGTCTCCTCTGGTTTTCACAGCCAGAATTATGGGGATTTCCTTCTCCAGCATTGAGACCCTGGGCTAGAGAGCCTGGTGTGGGGCTGGGATCGCTTGCTTTTCTGGGGGAAACCTCTGTAGCCACGTTGTCCCTCCCAATATTTTAATGGTCACATGTGGGTGTGGGACCAGCCTGTTGTATCTTTGCCCCTCCTACCAGTTTGGAGGTGGCTTCTTCTGCACATCCCTACTTGTAGGGCTAGATTTCAGGTGATTCTTAATGTGCTTGTTCTGTAGTTTAGTTGTACTTTTGATATGGTTTTGAGAGGAAGTAAACACTCAATTTACCTTCCTTGCCATCTTAATGGGATCTCCCCCAGGGTATAAATTATTTATTAACAAGAAATGATTGTTAAATGGCCCCTTGCTATTAATATGTTATGGAGCCAGATATAAAAATAAGCAATATTTATAGTTTCAAGAAAAAGTAGCAAGCTGAATTTAAGTTTATACCAAGAATTCAGGACTTTTGCTTCTCATTATTCCTGTTCTAGCAACTTATAAAAATGAAGAAGTACAGGAAAATTTAGTTCTGGCTTGTGAACTTCAAGGTTACTGGATTAAACAAGCAGGGCTAGTTCTTATACTGAAGCCATTATTAAAACCTGGTTACTGATTTATTAATTCACATTTAGGCTGCCAACTGGAACTAATATAATTATCTCTAGAAATTTCACTTGGTCTAATTTATTTCAGATTTTGGTTTGCAAAATCTAAAGTAAGCCATTACTGGGAACTTAGGAGAAAAAAAACCTAATTGTTCTCAATCATATTATATAGGTTTGCTGCTATTTCCAAAAGTATGGGGAGGAGGGTGAGAAATGACCCCCCCATCCCCCGAAACAAAATCATTACGTGGTTTTTAAAAAATTATTGTTTCAATATATTGAAATATGTTGTTTTGCTGGCACAAAGGAAATGAATTTAAAAACTACAAACACAAAATCAAAGCAGAAACCCCCTGAGATAAAGAGAGCCAAAACTTACTTTCACTCTGAAAGATCATAAGGTTACCCTTGCAAAGGCACATACAGCATAGGTTATAAGACATAAAGCCTAGAACACATGCAGAATGCAGACTCATATAGGAGACATTTGCACAAAGCTGAGACCCTAGTGTAGGGTATAAAGCTAAAGAGAAAAAAATGTGCAATGCTGAAGGGGACAGCAAGGGCATTTTCCTGTCTCAATTTTTGTTCTGGGAAGAAGGAAAAGCAATAATATAAACATTTATATCTAAAAACCAAGCCTGAAGCAGATTTGAGGTTCAAATTCACATTGTGTTGATCTAAAACATTTAAATGGAGGATATAGTATAAAATTGTCTAGGTTTGATAGTGCCTCCAGGCAATTTCCAAACACAAACCATTTCTCTCTAGAGAAATGCAACTGCAAACAGGACCTCAAGGAATTTCCTGATATCAAGTTCACATAAATATGAGGGCAAGGTTAAAAAATCTCAGTCTCTCTCTCTTTCTCTCTCTCCTTTACACACACACATTTTTACACACACACACACACACACACACACACACACACACACACACACACACACAGATAAGAAACCATAGGAAAGAACCAGATGAAACAATAGACTTCGCAATCAGATTCAACACTTTATAGACATTGTTACATATGCATCTTAAAATAGTAAGGTTAATTAAAAAGCATATAGTGACAGTGTAATTTCTAACTGGCAAAAAGAAAAAATGTGATGAAGAAAACCAAACTCAAATCTCAAAGAATATAAAATATTAGTAAAAACAATAACAACAACAACAACAACAAAAAGCCAGGAAAAAATTCAGGTCAATAGGAAGCACATAAAAAAGTTGGTAAATAAATCCAAACAGCAGTAACTATAATACATATAAATGAGTTAAACAATAAGGATAGATTTTCCAAACTAATAGGAGAATGTAATGAAGAAAATAAGATTCTAATCCAAAAGAAGTCTAGAAAGTTGTAAAAGAAAAGAAAAAAAAAGTAGGATACCATACATAAGAATGTGATCGAAGTAAATCCAAATACAGCCATAATCACAATAAATATAAATGACTGAACTAAATTCCTAGTGAATATGAAAATTATCAGATTAGAGTAAAAATCAAAATATCTGCTGCTTATATAAGACACACTTAATATTATAAACACACAAAATTAAAAGAATGGGAAAAGATAGCCCCCCCCCAAAAAAAATTATGTAATTATTAGACCATATTGACTTTTTAGGCAAAAAGCATTATTATATGAAAGTGGTACTAACTTTGCTATAAAAAGGAAAGCATTAAAATGATAAATGAACAAGTCCACTATCTTCACAAAAGATTTAGAAACACATTTCTCTAGAAATCGATTGTTCAAGGAAATAAAATAAATAGTAAAGATACAGTATATTAACATTTGATATAATAAATAGAGAGCAATGCTCCCAAGTTATCCTTACAGACAAATAAATACTTGGGATAATCTCAGTGTTGGACATTTGATCATTCCCAACTGGTCTGCATTACCTCTGCTATACCTCTTTTCCTTACTTGTGAAGATCTGTGTCTAAGCTCTCTAGTTTTTATTTGTTTCTACCTGTATTGAGATAATACTGGTATAATTATTATAGTTTTTTCAATGAAAATAATGGTAGGGAAGTAGCTCCATCTTTTCTTCTTTAAAACTTTTTTATTTGTAGAATAATTGGTTTTCCATATTAATTTTAGGAATATAAAATCAAGTTACATGAAATTCTCTCAGGATTTTGTCTGGAATTGCTTGAAACAATTTGTTACTTTTTGTTTCTATTGCCACTTGAATCTAATTTTTATTATATTTTATAATGGAAGATTACTGATTACACATAAACACAGGCACACGCTGGACAAACAGTTAAACAAGTTTACTATTTGAAAGTGCTGAAAAGGCGTGAAAAAGTTAGTTGACCTGAATTTTCACCAACAATTCATGGCTCTTGCATCACGATATTGCACCGGCTCACATGGCACTGGCTGTGAAGTGAGTTTTTAGCCAGTAAATAAATAACTGTATTGGAACATCCTCCCTATTCAACTGATCTGGCCACCAATGACTTCTTTCTTTACCTGAAGATAAAGGAAATATTGAAAGGAAGACATTTTGATGACATTCAGGACATCAAGGGTAATATGAGGACAGCTCTGATGGCCATTCCAGAAAAAGAGCTCCAAAATTGCTTTGAAGGGTGGACTAGGTGCTGGTGTCGGTGCATAGCTTCTCAAGGGGAGTGCTTCAAAGGTGACCATAGTGATATTCAGCAATGAGATATTAGCACTTTTTCTGGGATGAGTTCAGAAACTAATTGTCAGCCCTGTGTGTGTGTGTGTGTACATTTCTGGTCAATGGAAATCTGTATTTTGAATTTGAGTCATTTTTGTTTCTTTATCCTTTATTTGTCATGAGGGATTGGGGATTTTATCAAAGGACCTATTCTTTGTATTATTTTGACCTGGGTATCCATGTATTCATCTTGATGTTCACTCTTTGCCATGCTTTCTTGCCCTGACCCATGTATTATCTTCTTGGTATCATGATAATTTTTGAAAGTATTTCAACAGGTCTTTCAAACTCCTATTAAATTTGTTTAGTATCTGACTATTAAATTTTAAGCCTAGTTACTGTCCTAGGAGTAATTCTATCACTGTTGGAGCCACTGTTACACTGCTTCTTGATC
Source organism: Aselliscus stoliczkanus (assembly GCA_033961575.1). Lineage (NCBI taxonomy): Eukaryota > Metazoa > Chordata > Mammalia > Chiroptera > Hipposideridae > Aselliscus > Aselliscus stoliczkanus. The sequence goes on from CM066733.1 coordinate 127,502,263, forward strand.
CTCTGCACTGTGCTTTGTGACCTAGCCTATTCTCTTACCCTCTTCCTTTATGTTCTGCATCGTCTCTGAAGTGTAACAGGTTTTTCATTTGTTTGTTTGTTTGTTTTTGTTTGTTTGTTTTCAAACATCAAAATACACATCTCTGAGTTCTAGCTCCCTGGATCCTTGATTTTATGGATTGAGCTCTTGCTAAGTGTGAGCAGATTATTCTAACATGATTATTCTTTGGCAGATGCCTCATCCATGGTATTCACTCTAAACGCTGAGGTTTGCTTTTTGCAAACACACATAACTCTCTCTTTGCAGACATTTTATGACTGGAGTAGCCTGCTTGGCTCAAATGCAGTACAACCCAAAAGTGCTGGATTATGAATGCTTCTAGAAGCAGTCCTCAGGAATACTGGCTCAGACGTGGTGCATAACTATCCCAGGTTCTTGACCCTCATTTGGGATGACTCTGGAGCATGTTTGATACCCTCTCCCACACTTCTTTAGTGGCATTTGTTATGGTTCCAGTTACCCCTGGTGTCATCTTACTTGCATTGCATTGTTTATTGGCTTTCTTTCCTTCCTTTTCTCTTCACTTTTTTATAGGTATTTGCTCGGATCTTTCCCCAAACACATTGCTTATATTCTAACCCTTTTCTCTGGGTTTGCTTCGGGGGATTTCAGTCAGATACCAACCATCTTGTGTACATACTATATTTAGCTAGTGTTTATCCATTCCTATTTGATTTCACAGCAGATAGTGACACCACATTTGACTATCTTTTCTGAATGTTTTAGTTTTCTCTGTATACATGTCTGCTTTCCTATGTGTTAAACTATTCAACTGTTCCTTAAGAGAAGTCCCCTTATTTTTTGTAAAATTTGCAAGATTCGAGCAGTACCATTTATAAAAAAAGTCTCCCTTAGCTACTCCTAGGGTCTGACAAAGAGTTTCTTTGTGACCAAATTTTAGTCAAGCTCCTCCGAATCCTTTTCCCAACTAAGCCTTGACTTTTGGAATTCCATGTTCTTCCTTACATTGCCCAATTTGGGCAAGAATCCTGCTAAGCTGGTTTAGCCAGAATCCCCTACTTGCAGTATCTGATCATCCTTGATTTCTGATCAGGTTCTTTATCCTCCATCATCTCTAGGTGATGCTTGTGATAACTGCTCATCCTAGTCTGCCTTCATCAAGAATCCTGTTAACATCAGTTGAGCTAGAACCCTCCCTTATGTAACCCTCATGTTTCCCCTTAGTAATTTTTCATCCACTGATCAGCTCTCACAACACCCCTGTCCCCACCCTCACTCAGCCCCCAGCTCTTTGGCTATAAATTCCCATTTTTCCTTGTTATATTTGGTACTGAGCCCACTTCTGTATTGAGGTATCTTTCCCTCTATTGCAATAGTCCTGAATAAAATCTGGTTTTACCACTTTACCTACTGTCCAGGTCTGACTTTCTTTGACAGACTTCCTTTTGGTCATTTTGTTTCTCTTTCAAAACATTTTAAGGTGCTGGGGAGAAAAATAATAAAAGCTAGCTTCACAGTATAATCTTTATAACATGTTGCAGTTTGAAAACGGCATAGGCAAGCCTTTGAGTTTCTCTTCCAAAGTGGATGTTTTAAGTTGATTCATTCAGCCATGGTGTAATTGCATGATGTGTTTAGAGGATAGAAAACTAGACCTGTTTTTGCTTGACTTAAGAATTTAAAAGAGCATTGGTGGGTGGTATGGTTGAAAGCTTCGTTTATAGGGGTCAGAGGCAATGGTGTCATAATACTACTTCTTCCTCCATCTCTTTTTGTATAGTGATAAAATAATTACTTAATGGATAAAATAATAAATCTTGTAAATGTAGTCTGGATATATAAGTAACTTTTATATTAGTACAACTAGCATGAGCTTTCTATTGTAGCTTCCTCTGTTTTTTTTTAGTCTCTGTTGTTTCCATTTTTTCAGCAGGGAAGTCACATTGATTTCTGCTATAGAAAGAAGGCTAAAAACTGTCACAAACTGTTAGACAAGGCAATTTAATCTTAATAATCAGCTAGCTGAATGGATATCATTAAGAGACAAAGGCACCACCATGCAAATTCAAGAGCATTTAAACCCAATTTATTTTTAATCTCTCCTCAGTTAACAATAGGCAAATATTGATATTGGGTACTAAAATCTGTAAAGCAAAAGAGAATGATTTTCATGGCTTTTGAAAAAATCCACTGGAGTCATTTTGCCAGTTGTTTCTTTTTATCTCTTTGAATTGGTTTATTGTTTTAGGCTTTGTCCCTCACTCAAAGGCAATTTAAACAAAAAAGTGGTTTGTATTTGCATATTCTCTGGAAGAATTTGAAGCGTGTTTCCTTGGAAACTTTGGTTGTCTGGAACAGTTATTTACATAAACAATGTTTTCATGAAAGCTAATGTTTACAAAGGAAAGGGAATATTAATACTTTGCCCCACATAAAGCATGAATTAAAACTAAAGCATTTTTGTGCTGAGATTCATTATGATTAGCAGAGGAACCTGGTTACTTTCATCAACAACATAAAAATTAATTATAATATAAAAACCTTGTCAAATATGCATCAGGTTGCATGTTCTATACGTTACATAAAAATATCACCCCCTGACGCAACTCAGGACTTGTAGGTTGAAAGTTAACTGAAATAGTTGTTTGAAGTGGAATATAAGAAAAAATATAGATACATATTGCAACATTTCACTTTAAATGAAAACAAGTGAATTTGCATTCATTTGTTGATGGAGAACCAAGATTTTACGACGATGGTCTGCTGAGGGAAATTCTGTTCTTTCTAATATAAACACATCTGTAATGCACTCTGTAATTTCCAATTTTGGTCTCCTTAAATTTAGAATGAGAGCTCATATATTTCCCTCCCTGTCAAAAACTGAATGCAAATGTCTTTTAGATTTTTTTTTTCAAACCTTCTGTCAACTTTTACAGTTTTCTTGCCTATGCATCATACAATAGAAAATATACGTTAAAGACTCACAATTATGGAATCTTTCAAAGCTTTTAACTTAGTTTACATAGCAATCCCATGATTAATCACATGTCATCAATTAGCATAAAATTTGTTTAATTGCATAATTGTAGTAACAAGTACAACTGGCATAAACAGCTTAGGATATTCAACTGAATCTTGCTAAGCGTATAACTGTACTGGTAGGCATATGTACTCAAAATTTACTGAATACTATAGGGGAAAGACTATATTATACCCCCTCAGATGATATGACAGGGGCTAAAAATGAAACTAATATGAGACAGATTAACAGGAGAAAAACATACATATTATCTTTAGGGTTTTTTTTGTGTTTTTTTTTGTCGTTTTTTTCTTTTTTTTTTTGTTTTTTTTTTCCTTGTATACATACATATTATCTTTAATGTGTTTACATGTACATGGGAGTTTACAAAAAGAAAATAAAGGCTTACATAAACTATTAGGCCCATAGACTTATATATCTTTTTAAACAAAGACAAATAAATTGTGAGGATGTGACAAGATAATGAGGCTTGGTTTAGGGACAAGTGGGACAGTGCTACTGTGACTAGGAAATATATGGGGGAAATAAATGGTAAAAAAAAAAGTGTTTTTTTTTTATTTTTTTTATTTTTATTTTTTTTAAAGGTGGATTTTTTTTTTAAAGATTTTTTTAATTGGGGAATTGGGGGAGGGGAACAGCGTTGGGGAATTGGGGAAGGGGAACAGAGAAGTTGCCATCCTTTTTGTTTTTCAGTCTAGTTGTGGAGGACGTTGCTTCACTGGCCCATGTTGGTATCGTCATTGCACTCTTCCCGGATGAGGCAGATCGGTCACCGGCCTCTGGATGGTCGCTCATCGCGGCTATTGGCAGCTCACACTGGCTGCCGGCCACTCCCTGTAGCCTATGGCAGCCCACTGCAGCAGGGGCTGCAGCCTACACCGTCGCTGGGACTCACGCAGCCCAGCTCCAGGTGGATCTGTTGTTAGCTGTAGAGGGCAGTGTCACTGGCCCTCCTATGTGGGATCCGAACCGGGGCCGCTGGCCTCCCAAACCAGCTCTTAACCACTGTGCCACTCGGCCGGCCCTTTTTAACTTTTTTTATAGGTTTTCTTATATAGGTGCATTTGGTATTGACTCCCAGTTGCTGGTGATAAGAATATTCTTTTCTTCCTGGTACAGAAAAGGTATCTTTGTCATGGGAAATTTTATGACCTGCTTGTAGATTGAAAGGGGAGGTCAAAGAGCCCTTCCTACATCTCCTGTTTCTCAAGTGCTATGAGCTCAAAATAATCAGTATACCAAAATAGCATATTTTGGGGTGCCATGTTCTCAACCCCTTCAGTAGTTGGGTGTACCAACCTCTGTGCTTTGTCGTGGTGATACAAGAATGGATAAAACAGATGAGAATTCCTGCCAGCATGGAGAAATAGATTAGTAAATAAATATCAATAATTTAGTAAATAATTATGTCCTTTCTTATGACCAATCAGAGATGTCCTGTGCCTGAATACCTTTCCATGGTGACAACATGATTATCCTTTCCTTTCCTGAGGTCCCTGATGTTAGGGACCCCAGTAAGTCAAAAGCTTATGGCTCTTCCCACATTCAGTGCATTCAAAGAGCTTTCCTCCATTTGTAACTCTCTGAGGTTGAAAAAGATATGTTGTCTGCCTGAAGACCCAATCAGTCTTTTTGTTCACTATTTCAATCTACCATGACTTTTTAAAATTTTTAAATTTTTATTTCTTTTTACTTCAAGTAAGGTATACATTCTGGCTGAAGGTTTTCTCCAGCATGAGCTCTTTGAGGACAGATGGCTTAAAGAATAGTTGGCAGCAGTTGGAATGCCATGGACACCAGTCAAGATTTCTATAGTAGGAATGGAGAGAGTAGCTTGCTGTGTTGAGCTGGTCAGGTAGACTGAATCTTCTTTATGTATTTGTTATTACACTATGAAGTTTGAGCATAGGAATACAATTAAGCATTCTATCATTTTTTTTTTCTGATTGGCACACCGAACAGGTATTCTTCCAGAAAATATAAATGCTGCTGTTTTTACCCTATTTTGACATGTCAGTATTATTTTACTTAAACAATAATATTTTAATAATAAGGGATATGTTTACTTATAACTGTTTTTGGCAGTACCAAAACCAACTTTCCAAAACTTTTTTTTTCCTTTTCAATAACCATTTTCATAAATCTTTTCAGTACATTTCTTTTATACCATATCATGCCAAAATATTTCAGAAATAAGTCATGAAGAAATTTAGAAAAAAATATGTTTGTTTTATTTTACATTGTGAGGAAAAGAAACAAAAGGACTGTGGCTCCTTTTAAGTAAACACAAACACTAAATGCAAACAATGTGATAATGCATCCATTAAACTACTCCCACTGTGTCAGTAAATAAAATACTATTTTTCAATTTTGCCTCTTCCTATTTCTTTACCAAAACAAACTCAACTTAATTGTAGTTTTCCTCTTGTTGTTATTATGATTTCTTATGGAGAAATTTTAGACAAAGCAGAATCATTTGTATGTATGGGAATTTAGTAGTGGAATGAGCTTGGAATCCAAAAGAAATGGGTATAATAATATGCTTTGTGATGGCTCTCGATTTTTTTTTTTATGATACTGAGCAGTTTTAAATTTTCCTGTTTTTCAGAAAATATTTTTGATCATGTTTTCAACTTGAAGCTGAACTTTTTATTCATATATTAATAAGGTGTTTACTAAACACTAAGTGTAAGACACAATTCTAAGCATTTGAGATATTAAATAAAACAGCCAAGGTTCCTGCCCTCTCAGAGCTCACTTTCTAGCAGGATAGACAAATGATAAAAGATAAACATAAGAACTAAGTGAATTATAGTATGTTAGATGAGAAGTACTATGGAAAAGGAAACAGAGGAGAGTAGGAGGATTGGAAATGTTAATGGAATGGTGGAGTCAAGGGTGAGTTTCATTTGCAAGGTAAGATTTGGGCAAAATTCTGAAATAGGAAGAAAGGAAATTTTGTAGGTATGGCGGGCAGAGGAAACTACTAGAGTCTGTGAGGTAGAAGAGTGCCTGGGGTAATGGAGGATCGCAAGGGGGCCAAGAGGCAGGAGCTGAGTGACTAAAGTGACTATTACAAAAAGAGATCAAAGCAGAAGAGTCAACATTTATTTTTTAATTAAAAATTTACTGGGGTGACAATGGTTAGTAAAACTACATAGGTTTCAAGTGTACAATTCTGTAATATATCATCCATATATTGCATTATGTGTTCACCACCCAAAGTCAGTTCTCCTTCTATCACTATATATTTGACCTCATTTACTTTCATCTACCACCCACCTCCGCCCTTACCCTCTAGTAACCACTAAATTATTGTCTGTGTCTATGAGTTTCTGTTTCTTTATTTGTTTGTCTTGTTCCTCAGTTGCTTTCAGTTTTATATCCCACATATCAGTGAAATCATATGGTTCTTAACTTTTTCTGTCTGACTTATTTTGCTTAGGATAATAATCTCAAGATCCATCCATGTTGTTGCAAATGCACTATTTCATCTTTTCTTATTGCAGAGTGATATCAGCATTTTAAAAGGATCACTCGGGGTTTTGTGCTGAGAATAAAGTTTATGTGGCTAGAGGATGAAATAGAAAGAATAATTGGGAGACTATTGAAATGAAGCAGATGAGAAATGATGGTGATTTAGGCTCTAGGTTTCGCATGGTAGGATTCTGGATATATTTTGAAGGCAGAGCCCTTAAAACTTACATTATGGTATTTTTTAAAAATAGTATTCTGAGGGCCGGCCTAGTGGTTCAGTTGGTTAAGAGCTCGCTCAAGAGTGTGAGCTGAGCTCTGAGTAACAGCAGTTCAATTCCCAGCCCCAGCTGAGCTGCTGCTGAGCTGCCGCTGAGCTGCCAACAGGTGGCAGGATGGGTCAGCTAAAATAAAAAAAAAATATATATATATAATAGTATTCTGTTTGCATAGAATAGAAATAATATATGGGAAAGATTCTATTACTTTGTAATATTTCTAAATACAGTTTATTATTCTTCCTTAACATGAAAAAGTGTTGAAAGTTTATCTGGCTTATATTCACCCACAAACACGTATATATATATATATATATATATATATATATATATATATATATATATATATATATGTTAATGGGAGTGGTAGATGCTTAGACATATATTTTATAGATCATTCATGGGTTAGTTTTTAGGATGAGCTTGGCTTTTCTATGGTGTATCATTTCTCAGTGTCTTGAACATAAACATATCTACTAATTATAGAGATACTATAATTCATGCCCAATTTTAATTTTAAAATTTATTTTCAAAATAAACACCATAATTAAGAAAGATGATATATATATGTGATATATGTGAGATCTCACATATATTTTATCTTTTAAAATGAGTCTTCCTTGGGCTGGCCGAGTGGCATGGTGGTTAAGTGCTGGCTTGGGAAGCCAGCGGCCCTGGTTCGGTCCCACATATGAGGGCCAGTGACACTGCCCTCAAAAAAAATAAAAAATAAAAAATAAAATGGGCCTTCCTAAACTAATAATAACACTGTTTCTTTTATTACCAATTATTTGAAATGAGGAGGCTGACATTCTGAAATGTTCGCATATTTATCTTACATTTTTCCCCTTTTCTCTAAGTGCCAGGTCTGGTTAGAAATTTAAAAACAGATCAAGTATCAGCAATCTATTTAACATTGTTGTCAAAATCATTCAACTTCACATATAACTGCTCTCTAGATCTTTGACTCACAATTACAAGAAGGTATCTACTGTTTTCTTTTTCAGTCTTTTACCCTAATCTCTATTTTAGAAGCTTATTTTCTTCCTAAACAATTGAAACTTATGTCATAACTATATTATTGCCTTTTGCTGACATAAAGACATATTGAAATTTTTTCGTTGTAAGAAATGATGTGATAATGGAAAACGCAGAGATGGGAGTGATTAAAATGAATACCGAAGAGAGAATGAATGTGCCGCAGTGGTAAAATCTAGTCATCTTCCTAGATAGAAATTTGATTGTCCTGAACATATTTTATATTAGCTTAAATTTGGCAGTCTGGGTTTTACTGACAGTTAAAAAATATGTGTTGAAAGTTTCATTTTTTTCAGTTTGAGTACTGATAAATGCATCATGTCACATTTTCCAAACTCCATAACAACGACCTTTTTCTTAATTAATTGCACTTGATTCTTCCAATTGCTCTGGACCCCAAATTTGAATTCATCCTTGACTCCTCTCTTGCTCCTGTATTTCACATCCAGCTCTCAGGAAATCCTGTTTGTAGTAATGTCTATGTATATATGGCATCTAACCACTTCTTTTTCTGACCCATCAAGTATAGACTAGATGATTTCAACAGGCTTCTAACGGTCTTCCTACCCCTTGCCTTACTTCTTTACAATTTATTCCCATTATGGCAACTCAGTGATCCATTTAAAACAGTTAATTTTCATGGCACTTCTCTAATGAAAACCTGCCTTGGTTCCCCATTTCGGTTGGAATAAAAGCCAGAGTTCTTACAGTGGCTTATAAATCCCTACATAACCTGGCCTACTGTTATCTTTTTTACACAAAAATAATGTTCAAGATGTACCACGGAAAGAGGCTTGAATGAACACATCTGGATCTCAGATGAAAACACTGAAGGGTTCACTTTAGGAATAAGTAAAAATCAGAGGAGTCTTGACAAAACTATAATCCAGACTCCATTTAGCTCAGTGGCTGATTGGATTAATATGCTAGTTATCCCATTCAACTCTAGGCAGAGAGGATAAAAACCCTCTTCAGAGGAAGTCAATATTATCCAGAGCCACAATTTTTACACACAATTTGTACTATTTCATTAACACTAGCTATATTATGAGACAGGTTCATATGATCAAAAACTAAGAGAAAAAGACAATAGAAGCAGATTCACATGTGATCTCGTAATTAGAGTTAATAAGTAGGAACATTAACAAAACAATAATTAATATGTTCAACAAAATGGAGGAAAATATGGATAAAAAGATGAAAAGTTAGAGAATGTTACTATACAATTGGAAATTGGAAAAAAACATTAGGGCTAAAATTAAGAACTATAAATTAGAAACAGCAGAATACATGATTCAAAAAAAAAATCCAGGGCTGGCTGAGTGGCGCATTGGTTAAGAGCTGGCTTGGGACGCCAGCGCCCTGGTTCAGATCCCACATATGAGGGCTGGTGACATTGCCCTCTACAGCTAAGATGGTGAACAACAGCTCCACTTGGAGCTGGGCTGCAAGCCCCGCAATGTTGTAGGCTGCAGCCCCTGCTGCAGTGGGCTGCCATAGGCTACAGTGAGTGGCCAGCAGCCAATGTGAGTGGCTGGCAGCCAGAATGAGCTGCTAATAGCTGCGATGAGCAACCATCCAGAGGCTGATGACTAATCTGCCTCATCCGGGAAGAGCGCAATGACGATACCAACATGGGCCAGTGAAAACAACGTCCTCCGCAACTAGACTGAAGAACGAAGACAGCAACTTGTCTGTTCCTCTTCCCTGATTCCCCAACATTGTACCCCTTCCCCCAATTCCCCAATAAAATCTTAAAAAAAAATCCAATTTGATTCCTTGAAAGGGAAATAACATCAGAGACATATGGAATGCACAGATGTGATATTTGTCCTAGAAGGAGAGAAAAAATGTGACAGAGGCAATATCTGAGTAGAGAATGGCCAAGAATTATCTAAAATTAATGAAAGACTTGAAGAAAGATTATGCTGGAATACTGATATCATACCCAGGCATATCATAGCAAGACTCTGATAATCAGAGACAAATAGAAAATCTGGAAAGCAATAAAAGTGAAATAAGAACTTTATCTTCAAGCCTTAGAGCTAATTACTCAGTGGAAATTATGGAAGTCACAAATCAGTATAATGACATCTTTAAAAGGCTAGAGAAAAGACATGCCTATGTGAATTTTATATAAAAAAATAATTCTCCAAAAACGTAGAAAAAATATTGACATTTTTCATACAAAAAGTGAGAAGTCACCAATAGCAGTTCTGAATGGACAGAAATATTTAAGGAATTCCTCAGGCATAAGTAAATAATTCCAGATAGAATTATGGAAATTCAGGAGGTAAGATAAATATGCAGTCCATTTCAAATGTGTACTGTTAATGTGAAACAACAATAATATAATTTATGTTGCTTAAAATATGTGAAGTATTAAAATACATGACAATACAAAATATGTGAGGGCACGATAACCAATTTTACTGTTAACGCTCTCGCTTTTTCCAAACTCTTTTACTAGAGGTACAAGCTGGGTGACTTCCAATGTATGGATGTTGATAGCTTTAGCAAATATTTTGCCATTGGATAATATAGTCATCTATCTTTTTCATTTCTAACATCAGCTTTCTCACTGTTTGCTGCCTAATCACTAAACCAATGCCACACATACAAAGTACTTCTTAAAGTAAGTATTGCATTTCAAATACTAATACCTGTATTAGTTAAGATAATGTCACATGCTGCAAAATTAACCAAACACAAACAAAACAAAGTTTTGGCTGGTTTATATGACTGAAGATTATTTTCTGCTCAAGTACTATCCAATACAAGTGCTTTTGGTTGATAACTAACCTTATATGAAATGATTCAGGACCCCAGGTTCCTTCCATCTTAGGTTTCCACCATCCTTTAGGATCTTGAAGTCCTCTATATTAAGTTGGCAAAAAGGAAAAAACAAAGACTGAATAAAGCAGAGCTGTTTTTCAGCCTGCGGTGACATCATTTTGACCCATATGACATCGGTGTCACTGCGTACAGGTGGCAAAAAATTAGAATTGCAGATTTGGATGGACAATAGTCTTCCCATGGAACTCTTACATTAGTGAAGAGAGATCATGAATTTTGGTTGGACAGTTAACCAGTTCTGTCAAAGAAAGCTTCTGAATAAATTTGTAAAGAAAGCTTATTTGTCATCACAATAATGTTATACCACATTCAAAATTAAGTAGACTCGATGTATTTTGTGCCATTATGTAAAAACTTTCAGTGAAATCACTTATCTAAGAGTATATATCACCAAATGATAAGTTGAAAACAATCATGTAATCACTCTATAATATGATATATGTGTTGAAAAAATACGTACATTTTACTTAAGAGAAATTTTGTGCATTTTAACCTATCTACAGTGAATTTAATTTAATTAAAAGGCCCTAAAAATAAAGAATAGATAATGGTGAGAGTGTTTTACATGTGGATCTTTTATACATGCTCCTTTAATTCTGCAGTAGTAATAGAGTCCTCAAGTCATGCAAATTTTCAAGATTTAGATTAGCCTTTCTAAATTTATTCCTACTAAAATCGAGAGGGTATGAAACAAATAAAAACGTGCACAATTAAAGAGATTGTGCTGAAATGCTTAATTTCTCAAAATCACTCATATTTTAATAGTGGAAAAAATAAATTATAATTATGGTTGTCTCATTTATGACCTAAGTCCATGCCTCCAGAGAAGAAAGATGACTATTTTGATAAATGCTACAGTATCAAGCTCAATTATAGAACATATTTTGTGAGATACAATAACAATATAACTAATAAAATATATTAAGTACATTTTAAAATATTAAATTTAAATTTAATATTAAATCTAATTTTAATATCTACTCTTGATTATTCATACTCACCATTTAATATGGAAGCACTACTTTTTAGGTTTTAATTTACAGATAACAACATTTAAAACAATTACATTCATCCATAGATACATTTATTTCTCAGAATCAAATGAGATTGTTGTTTAGAAACTGCTCAATCTTATATACTGCCATTATGCCTTCTATTAGTTTGACAAACCCATTTAGATTTAATAAAATCCTCTCACCAGTTACCCATTTTCAATATCTTTATTAAATGAGTGCTAAAAAATTGAGTCTAGAAAGCATTGAGTTCATTCATTCTAGTTGAATTCTTTTTCAAAAGGCACTTTCCAGCATGACACAATAAAGACATAATTAAAAAGTTTTAAAGATCATATTAAATGCTAATTATATCTGATCAAATACATATTAAATTTTTATTGTATTTCATTTTGCTCTTGATTTATTATTCAATACAGTTGTTGCATTTTTTAACTTCATAACAAATTAATTGATTTCAACTTAACCATTAAGACGGCATTCAACTTGTTGATTTTTCTTTTGTTTCCTATGGCATTTTTTATTTGTATTTCACAAGGGAGTTTTTGAATAGACAAAGTAGATGAAGACCTAAGTATGAGGTGTTTGTTTTGCCTTCAGGGCAAACACTGGAAAAATTAATAGTATATGCATTTTACTGCCAGAATCAAGGAAATTTTCCAAAAAGCAAGAAAAACATTTGTTGTCTTCAAAAAAGCCCAGTAATGTGACTGCTAACGACACTTATATTAGGGAAAGCACTTACTGCTTCTTGGGATCATGAGCATGTAGACTTTGTGATTATTAGCTGCCTGGTCTTAACTATAATTGAAAAGTGTTTTGGTTAAGAGCTCGCTCAAGAGTGTGAGCTGAGCTCTCAGCAACAGCAGTTTGATGCCCAGCCTGAGCTGAGCTGCTGCTGAGCTGCCAACAGGTGGCAGGATGACTCACTAAAAAAAAAAAAAAAAAAAAAAAAAGGGAAAAAAAAGGGTTTTTGTGTTGTTATTCAGAAATATCTTAATTCTCTTGCAATATTTTAAAACTTAAAATGATCACTTGCTATCTTGGGTTCTAAAAATTTAATGAAAACTCAATAACAACATATTAAACCCAGTTATTAATCCCATAAAATTATTTATACCTATCTATAGTGTTTTGTTTCCACTCCAGATCACATATACTTCCTGAATACCACAACTTCCCCATTATTAAAGTAAGCAGTAAATCAAGAAATAAAATATAATATAACTGGCATTAAGAAGAAAGAAACTGCTACTAAAATGATTCATCTTATCTAGATTAATTTTTGCATTTGGAACTAATGGGAACCCTTTCACTTATAAAGTTAGGTTTAAAGTTGATCCTCAAAGAGGATGCAGCTCCTAAAGTTAACTATGGGAGTGGTTCCCCAAAGGGTGGAAATTTAGCATCTTGGTGAAGAGCTAGAGAAGGACATGGGTAATTTGATAAAGTCCTCCAAATAATTCTAATATCCTTCTCTCTTAAGGATCTTGCATCATATTATCTATCTATCTATCTATCTATCTATCTATCTATCTATCTATCTATATCTATCTATTTAAATTGAGAGTGAGTTTTGTCTAACATTGTACAGAATATTATGACAGAAGATAGAAATGAAATACGTCTTCCATTTTCAAATGCAGTGCTCTTTCTAATGCATCATGTTTTACTGCAACCCTCTTAAAATTATCATACGGTCTGTAACAATTTATCACTTCAGTTCACAAATGCACGTGGATTCTTTGACCCCTTTTAAAAAATACATTCCCTTAATTACTGTAAAATAGTGTCTCCAGCAGAGAAATATTCACATATGAATTGCCTGTTATTCTTAGTTTGATCGTTCCTGACAAGCTTGGAGGTATCAATACATATTTACCAGTTTTCAAGCAGATTTTGTCTTTGTTTATTATTTTAGGTTTTGGAATATATTATTAGAATGCTTAATCAAGGATAAAAAATGTCAGAGCTTTTATCTTAATAGCTAATTTTGATTAACTCATCCAACCATTCTGATTTGCATTTCCATACTGTGGTTTCAGTACTTTCATAAGTTCAGACAGTACTATAGGATAATTTTAGAGGACAGCAGACAGTGATGGTACATGTTCCTTTTATGGTACCATGGACAGATAGGTAAAAAAGAGGCATTATTATGCAGCTGGGATCTGTCAGTACCTGCTCAATGTTCCTGCTTCTTGAGTAAATCTTTAAGAGCTTTATTCAGAAAAAAATCTAGCAGATCAAAATGTTCATCCCCTTTCCTTCATATATTCACTACGTAAATTTTTTTATGTCCTTCAATTTAATGTCTGAAGTTTGAAAGACACTCTTATTTTATGTTATGTCTTGGAATTTATTTTTACCTATTAAATACCTATGTATATAAACTCTTATCACATTTATATTCTTTTAGTAAAGATTCATCCATTTATTTAAAAAATATTCATTGAACGCCTATTATGTGCCAGATGGTCTAGGTCATGTACACAGAGCAGTCAATAAACAAAGCTTTTACTCTTATGAAACTTATAGTCTGATTGGAACTTATATTTTTATAATCTGGTTGTTAAAGATTTTATATATATATGCATGTATATATATATGTATATATGTATATATGCATGCATATATATGTATATATATGCATATATATGTAATTTATATACACACAGATCACACATACATGTCTACATACATAGGTGTGTGTGTGTGTATGTGTAGTTGGTGTTAATTGCTAATTAAAACATTAAGTGAACTAGGGGATAAAAAATTTCACAGGAGTGCTATAATAGCCAATCAGAAAATGTCCCCCTGATAAAGGAACACTTCAGAAGAGATATAGATTAAGATAAGGAGTGAGCCAGAGTGATATCTGAGGGAAGAATATTTCAGGTCAAGGGAGGAACTTGCTTGTAAGTTTGTGAAATTACAAAGAAAAGGTTTGGCGGGAGTACTGTGATAGAAGAGTGAGGAGAGACTAGGTCTGAGACACTGTGCGGAACCATGTTATGTAGGGTTTGTGGGCCTTAGTAAGTGCTTTGGAATTTATTCTCTATAAAATGGGCATATACTGAAGGGTTTTGAGTTTAAGAAGGGCATGATCTGGTTCATAGTAAAACTCATGTAGAAGTATGCAGATTCCCTGGGAGGCTATTAGAATAATAGAGGCAAGATGCCAATCCTTGAATTGATGTGGGATTAGAGGAGTCAGATTCCCAATATATGTCAGAGGTGGAACCAATAGGCTTTACTGATATTTTGGATATGGAATATGAGAGGAAGAAAAGCAAAGGTGACCTCCTGATTTTGGCCTGAAAAAAGTGAATAATAGACAGTACCATCTTATTGAGAGGGAAAAATAATATTAGGTAAGTAGTGATTTCCAAATTCTTACCTAGCAGTGAAACAGTTCTCACTGGATATTAATAAAAACTTCTCCAAAAGACTGAATTGGTCCAGTATCTCTTTATGTTGCTTCAGAAGCATTTTCACACTTGCTAATGAAAGCTCAGTTTGGGAGCAGAGATAAAAATGATTGGAGAAGATATTAGGGAAATATTCATGGATGCTAAGAATTATCTTGCTTGACAGCAGAAACAATGAGTACTTAAGTGGCTTTGGGGACTGGGAGTCACCAAACAACAACATCAACAACAACAACAAACAACCACCATGCTTAAAATAATATCAATCTTTCTGTAGAGCTCTGACTTCACGATTTTTTTTGCTAGTAAAAAGAAAGAGGGGAGTTCCCCCCTCTTCACATTAATTGGGTTTTATATCAGTATTAAATGTTTAAATATTGAAATTGAATTTATTTAATTTTTCCTTTTTTAATAAGTAGGAAAAGATTTGTTTTTTTGATTCTGAGAGTAGAAAGGAGAAATCTAGAACGATGTACTACACTGATACTTCTCACACTGACAGAAAAATAGAAAGCATGATTAGAAAAGGATACATAGCAGAGATTTAAAAATAATATATAAATATAATTCTTCAAATTTGTACAATGGACTGTTTTTTTTCTCAATATGTGCTTTTCTATTTTTATTTCTTCATTTCATAAAATTTAGGATATTTTATTGCTGGAGGAAACTATATATGGATTTTTAAAGAATGTGGTCATTTAAAAAATACAATAGTGTATAAAAATGCAAATATTCCCAGTAATGATACAATATCTTGTGTACTATATTCATATCCTACATGCTGGGTTCCTATAGCTGTCTCTCTTTTTTCCTGAAAACTATAAAACATTGTTGAAATAAATTAAACTTACAAATAAATGGAAAGATATTCCATGCTGATGACTGGAAGAATTAACATTGTTAAAATGTCCATTCTATCCAAAACAATCTACAGATTCAATGCAATCTCTATCAAAATTCAAATGGCATTTTTCACAGAAATAGACCAAACAGTTCTGAAATTTATATGGAACCACAAAAAACCTGACTAGTTAAAGCAATCTTGAAAAAGAACAACAAAGCTGAAGTCATCAAACTCCCTGATTTCAAACTATATTACAAAGCTATCATGATCAAAACAGTATGATATTCACATAAAAGCAGACTCATAGATCAATGAAATGGAATAGACAGCCCCAAAATAAATCCACACATATATGGTGAATTAATTTTTTTAAAAGAGCCAAGAAAGAGGAAAGGACAGTCTCTTCAATAAGTGGTGTTAGAAAAACTGGACATCCACATGGAAAAAAACAAAACTGGACCACTATCTTACACTATACACAAAAATGAACTCAAAATACATTAAAGACTTGAATGTGAGACCTTGAAACCATAAAACTTGTAGAAAAAAACATAGGTGCTAAGCTTTTTGATATTGATGTTAGCAATGACATTTTTGGGTCTGGCACTAACAGCAAAGAAAATAAAAGCAAAAATAAACAAGTGGGACTACATTACACTAAAAGGCTTCTGTACAGCAGAGGAAACCACCAACAAAATCAAAAGGCAACCTACTGCATGGGATGAAATATTTGCATACCATATATCTGATAAGGAGTTAATACCCAAAATATATAAAAACTCATACAACTCGAAAAGAAAAGGTTGATATAAAAACATCCAAGCCTGTAAAAAACTTTTATAAAAATTTGAGTAAAACAGAGGATATACATAGAAGCAAGATCACAATGGATAAATGCTTCAAAGAAATGACAGTTTGCAGCTTCTTTTATGCATTTGGAATTAGGAAGTAATGGAAAGATTACCAGAAGGTGGGAGAAAGTAAGGCAGGATTGGTCGGTTATAGTATAAAGACTATGTACTCTCTTGGAGGTGCTCACACTTTAGAAGGGTTGGTCTGAAAGGGGCCATTTCAAAAGTGTGTTACCTACATGCACAGAAACAATTAACAAAGCTTGCTTAAGGCAAAGATAGGCTTTTTACTAAAAAAGTTACATGCCTGGGGCATGGCTATCCACCATAACCTGCCCAATTAGGAATTTATGGTCAGATCACCCTGAGAGATTACTTTTCATAGAACCCCTTTTTTGTCCACACAAACAATCCAATTAAAAATTAACAAAGGACCTGAATAAACATTTTTCCAGAGAAGACATACAGAAGGCCAACAGGCACATGAAAAGTTGCTCAACATCACAGTCATTAGGGAAATGTAAATCAGAGCCACATGAGATAACATCTCACACCTGTTGGAATGGCTATTATCAAAAAGACAAGAAATACGTATTGGTGAGGATTTAGAGAAAATGAAATCCTTGTGCACTGTTGGTGGGATTGCAGATTGGTACAGCCACTATGGAAAACAGTATGGAGGTTCCTAAAAAAAATGAAAAATAGAACTGCCATATTATCCAGCAATTCCACTCCTGGGTATTTATCCACGGAAACAAATACACTAACTTAAAAAGACATATGCATCCCCATGTTCATTGCAGCATTATTTACAATAGCCAAGACATGGAAATAACCTAAGTGTCTGTTGACATGTTGCTGTAAGAAATGTCCAAACATGTAGAGAATTTAAAAAAATAACATATCATACATAATCAATTGCTAGAAAGGAAAGATAATTAGAGGGCATTACTCTACAAGGTTCTAAAATATATTTGCAACTTGCTATTATTAAACTATTAGATATTTTCTTAAGTATAACCAAACATACGACTAGAAGAGAATATCAAGTCCAGAAAGAGATACAAATATAATTAAAAATTAACTTTATGATAAAGTTGATATTCCAAATCAATGAATAAAGATTTTTAAACAGTGCTTTCAGAATTCATTTGCTACTTAGAAATTAAAGAACTTAAATCTTTATCTCATACCACACCCTCAAATGATTTTTAGGAGTTCTGCTTCTGACCAAGGTGGAGAAACAAAAACCCAACTAGCTCTTTCACCATCAACACTAGAAAACTGGACAAAAATATAGGAAACAACTGAAAGACAAGAAATAAACCATTGACACTTATCTTATATCACCCTGGATTTCTGTCTGGAAACACAGTTCAGAACTCAATTCACGGAGAAGATTCTAAAGAGAACACAAATTCAAGCCAACAAATCTTATTTATAGTGACAGAAAGCATCAGTGGTTGCCTATGGCCAAGCATGAAGAGAACTTGTATTCAAATGGGAAGGATTGTTAAGAAAAAAAAATCCAAAACTTGGAAATAGGCAAATGGATGATTGCATGTCTTTTCAATGTCATATTAGAGCTTATTGTAACAGGTTTCTCTAACAAGGATTACCTAACTACTAGCTGCATGTATGCTGGGTTATAGTATTTTGCAAATCTATAAAGGTAGGTTTTGGTCAGTAGAAAACGGATGATGCAGATGATTCTGTTTCTACAACAGTGCAGATTAATTTTGTCCTGTAGAGGACAGAATGTAACAGTAGATTGGAACAATTTTTTGAAATAGGTAAATTTGCTGGATATTCTAGATTTCATATGTTGAGTACCTAGAAATAGCTTTAGTAATGTGATTTGTTGGTGATTGAGATTGATATGCCAGAACTTCCCTTGCACAATGTATAGGAAGAAGTCCAACAGTTTAAGAAAATATGAGTGTTGGAATATTTATCACATATGACTTGTGCACGCCCCATCCATTACATATCCTAAGGACACCTAGAGCATCCTTGTTAAAGGCATTTAGCACCAGGGGCCTTGAAAAACCCTGTGGTGACTGTGTTTCGTAGGTCAGTGATGACCACATGGGATGCTGCCAGTGACATAGGTTCCCTGATTGTATTAGGGATGATGAGATAGAGTCACAGAGGCTAAGTATCAGTACTTAAATAGGACAAGAGACAATGGGCAGTAGGGATAAGGTATAATGTAAGTATTTTAACCCATTGGAATCTTTGGAGGTTAGTTTTTTTTCTTTCTTTCTTTTTTTTTTTTTTTTTGAGGGCTGTGTCACTGGCCCTCACATGTGGGACCCGAACTGGAGCCACTGGCCTCCCAAGCCAGCTCCCAATCACCGCGCCACTTGTCCAGCTCAAGGCTAGTTTTTTTTTTTTAATGGTATGTATTGTATTTACTCATTGTGGAACCAACAGGATGATATATTATGATGAAATTATAGGCATATGATATTGTGTATTTGTTTTTAGTATGCCATTAATTCACAGTTTTCCTTCATTATTTAAAAATATACTTTAATCCCACTTTGGTAAACTATATATTATCCTGATGTAGTTATTTAGTAGTATTTAAATTTGATGAAAAACAAGAAAAGATTAGTCTGAAGAAATTATTACTTATTAAAAGCTTTATTTTCTCTATGCTATGTTATGGATGAATGGATGAACTTGTATATCTGAGCTATTAGTAACAAAACTTATACAAAATCAAAGTAATGCTAATAACTTTAAAGTTATAATTGTTAAATATAATCTAACAGTTTAAGATAAACATTCTACATAAGAAACTGAGAACTTGATTTGATTTGATTCTATGTTATAGCAGTAAAAGTATATATCTGAAGATTGAGTAACTTATGGAGGATATTGAACTGTACTCAATCAATAAAATAAGATTCCAATAAAAATATAAACTTTTGAAATTGAATGCTATAGAGATATAAGAAAATAATCTATGGAAGCTATAGCTGAAATTAAGTTTGTGGCAAGAAATATAACTATTAAAACCTTATGTAAATGCAGGAGACATGTGAAAGAATATAAATTGTTCATATGACTCTAGAAGGATTAGTTTAACTTTGATCATTCATTAATTTATTCAGTCCATAAACATTTATTGACTTAGCATCTGCAATATAACACATTGCTGTGTTGTGAATATAAAGTTATGTAAGACCTTCTCTAACTTCAGTGAAATCAAATGTTCATAAAGATCAAATTAATTTTGATGCAATTTTTTTGTTGTTTTTAGATTTTGTTGGGAAATTGGGGGAGGGAACAGTGTTGGGGAATTGGGGAAGAGGAACAGATAAGTTGCTGTCCTTTTGTTCTTCTGCCTAGTTGTGGAGGGCGCTGCTTCACTGGCCCATGTTGGTATTGTCGTCATTGCGCTCTTCCCAGATGAGGCAGTCACTCTCTGGCCATTGGATGGCCGCTCACTGCAGCTCATAGCAGCTCACGAAAGCTCACACCCGCTGCTGCCCAGCCCCACTGCAGCCTACGCCATCACCGGCGACTCACAGCAGCCCAGCTTCAGGTCGAGCTGTTGTTCACCATCTTATCTGTAGAGGGTACAGCGTCACTAGTCCTTATGTGGGATCTGAACCGGAGCGCTGCTGCTCAGAGCTGGCATCCCAAGTCAACTCCTAACCAATGCGCCATTCAGCCAACCCAATTTTGATGCAATTTTAAAAGTGATAATATAGATATACAGCACATATGTTCTTAATGAATAGATATGTAATCTATAAATTTTATAATGTTAGTAATAACTATTCTAATATTATGAATTATGTTAGCATGATATCAATATTTTCCAACTTTAAAAATATTGCTTTATTGTATTTATATATTTTATATCAAGCAAACAATTTAGCAATCCTTATAACAGAAAAAGTTGTCACAGTTTCAGTAAGTTAAAAAAATGGAACTATAGTTTGTTCCTCTGCATTTGCTCCTTTCCCTTGGGCTGCACTTAAACTACAGAAAAAAAACAAAAACTTTACCTGGTTAAGGATTTGAAAGAAAGTATTTCTTGGGGTAACAAAAGAGATGATGAAAGGGAGACTGCAGAGTATCAAACAAAGATTCTATTCTGCAATCATGCCTTCTGTCTACCTCAGAAGTTCAAATCAGGACTATGGCTTCACACAACACGTTACCCATATCGCCTCTTTACCTTTATCTTATCCTAAGCATTCTCTTCCTTCTTTACCCTCATGTAATCTCATGATTCCTCCTCAGTGAAAGGGGGACTCCTGAGTGCCATTCCAGACATATGAGAACACAGAAGCACTATGCCGCCTGGTTCTCCCCTGCATACCTTAAAGGTAACTGCAAGAAACTGACAGATTCCTTATTTTATTTTAATTTAGTTTAGTGAGGTGATTATTGTTAGCAAAGTTACTTAGATTTAAGGTGCACAATTCTGTAATATATTATCTATTTATCACATTGTGTGTTCACCATCCAGTCATTTCTCTTTCCATCACCATATGTTTGATCCCCTTTACCCTCATCTATCATTCCTCTCCTCCCTTACCCTCTGGTAACCACTAAACTATTGCCTGTGTCTATGAGTTTTGTTTCTTCATTTGTTTTTCTTGTTATTTTGTTGTTTTCAGTTTTATATACCACTTATTAGTGAAATGATATGGTCCTCTACTTTTTGTGTCAGATTTATTTTGCTTAGCATTACAATCTCAAGATCCATCCATGTTGTCACAAATGGCACTATTTCATCTTTTCTTATGGCAGAATAGTATTCCATTGTGTATACATACCACAATTTCTTTATCCAGTCTATCAAGCATCCTTTATCTATCAAAGGATGATTGGCTGTTTCCATGTCTTGGCCACCATAAATAAAGCTGCAATGAACATCGGAGCACATATATCTTTATGGCTAAATGTTTTCAGATTTTTTGGGTAGATACCCAAGAGAGCGGTTGCTAGGTCACATGGTAATTCTATTCTTAAGTTTTTAAGAAATCTCCACACTGCCTTCCATAGTGGCTACACCAATCTGCATTCCCACCAGCAGTGTATGAGCGTTCCCTTTTCTCCACAGCCTCTCCAACACTAGTTATTATTTATCTTGTTGATGATAGCCATTCTAACAGGTGTGAGGTGATACTTCATTGTGATTTTTATTTGCATTTCTCTGATGATTAGTGCTGTTGAGCATTTTTTCATGTGTCTATTGGCCATTTGTATGTCCTCTTTGGAGAAATGTCTGTTCAGGTCTAATTTTTAAATTGGATTGTTTGGGTTATTTTGCTTGTTGTTGAGTTGTATGAGTTCCTTATACATTTTAGATATTAGTCCCTTACAGATTCTCTATGAGAAATTCTAATTAAAGATTACATGCAATAAATATCAAATTTACAGATTACACATCTATTCTAAATCCTCATTTTTAGTAGGATGTATTGTTTTCATACAAATTACAGTTAACTAGACCATTCTTCAAATACCTGCACACAGCACCTTAGACAGCTCAGCCATCCTGATGGTACACTTCCACTTCTCAAATCCTACAAACCACCAAACCTTGCCAAAGATGAAATAGATAATTTGAATACTTCTGTAAATATTAGAGAAATTAATATGTAATTTAAAACTTTTGGAAAACAAAAGTGTCCAGATGGTTTTACTGGAGAATTCTACTAAGTACTTAAGGAAGAATTAATATCAGTCCTATACAATCTCTTTCACAAAACAGAGGGGAAAGGAACACTTCTAAGCACTGCTTTTTGAAGGGTTGCATTACCCTAATACCAAAGCCACATCAAGATTGTACAAAAGAAGCAAACTACTTCCTTATAAACATAGAAACAAAAATCCTCAACAAAATACTAGCAAACTGAATCCAGCACTATATTAAAAATTTATTCATAGGAAGCAAGTGGATTTTATTCCAGATATGCAAAACTAGTGCAACACTTGTAAATCCATTAATGTAGCATTCTAAAAACTACAAAATCATGATGAAAGACATAAAGAAGATCTAAATAAATGGAGAGGAAAACTATATTTATGGATTGGAAAGCTCACCACAATAAAGATGTCAATTCTCTACAAACTGATCTATAGAATAAACACAATTCCCAACAAATATTTTTGTAGAGAGACAAATATATCTTAAAATAAGTACAGAAAGACAACAGAACTAGAAAAGTAGGTTTAAAAAAAGAATAAAGTAGGGGAATCACATTACCCAATTCTAATACACTGTAGTATATATTTTGTATGTATTTAATATATATATATATAAATACACTGTAAAATATACATGTATTTTCTGTGTCTGCACCTCTCATGCCCAATGGTTCTAGTTTTTAAGTATATGAAAAACAACTCCTGAATATGTTTTCATGTTCTGTCTGCTAATTCTAACATCTGTTCCAATTCTGGGTCAGTTACAATGGATTGGCTTTTTTCCTAACGTAATTTCCTGCTTCATTGGATGCTTGTTTATTTGTTTATTTATTTTTTTATTTAATTGAATGAAAATATAAATGTTACTTGATTCAGTGCTATATTCTTTTGTATTTTTAGAAAATATTCTTGCTCTTTATTCTCAATGCAGTTTAGTTAGCTGAAAACAGTTTGCTCTATTCTGGTCTTGTTTTTAAAAGTTGTTTTTCAAGAAAAGAGCAAGTCAAGGTCCTCCTGAGTACTCTCACAATGCATCGTGAACTATGAGGTTTTCAGTCTGGCTTGTGGGAACAGATGCTATTTCTGGTCCTGGGTAAGTACCAGATACTGGTCATTCTAATTATTTCAGGTCCTTTTATTCCTGGGCCTTGGCTGTCTCCTCGCATTCCTGCACCAATGAGTACTTGTCTGTAAGCTGGAGGTGGCCCTCCACAGTTCTCTGGGGTTACCTCTCTGTGAAGCTATCTTCTCACGGGTACTTTTTCTTTTGACTCTTGGTCATTCTGGATTTTCAGCTGTTCTCTATCCAGGGAATCTGCCAATCTCCTGTGTGACCCCTCCCTGAAAAGAAGCCTGGAAATTCTTTCAAGGCAATAAGCTGGGGCACTCGTAGAACTCATCTCATTTTTTCTCCATCTCCCAGGGATCACTATCCTTCATCTGATGTATTGAAAATGTTGTTTCATATATTTTATTTGCTTTTTAAAATTTGTTTCAAGTAGGAGGGTGAATTTGGTCCCTGTAAATTTTTCTTGTCCAGATGGAAAAAATCCCACCATTTTATTTTTTACCTGGAAAATTTTAGTGTTCTGTATATATGCTCCTTCCCTCTATTTTCATTCTCTTCTAATAGTAAATTCCTTTTGCTGCAACCAGAGTATAATTCTTCTAAGATACAGCGTTGATCAAGAACTCTGCTAAACAAAACAAAACAAACAAAACAAAACAAAACAAAACAAAACAAAAACTTTATGGCTTCTCATAGCATTTCGCATGAAAAATAAGAGCTGATGAAACCTTAATATGGTTTAGAGGCCTTCCATCTACCTCTGGTCTTAATCCCTCCAGTCCAACATCCTCTAAGTCTTCCTTTTATACCCTATCCTCCAGGCACACTTAAGTTGGAGTCCTTCAAGGGTATGAGACAGTCTTGCCATCTTTAGATGTTCAAACATCCTGGCCCTCTTCTAGCTATCCCCTACATATTCTTTATGTCTTCATTTAAAGTATACTTTCTTTAGATTGAACTCAGTACTTAGCACATAACAGACACATCATACATATTTCCTTTAGCATATTATTATTGGTTTGGTGTGAACAGGATGGAGTTGAAAATAAAGACTAATCTTGGATATATTGACATTTTGCTTTTAAAATTAAATTAACTCTAAATAAAATTATGTTACTATTGCTTCTATTCTTAATATCTTTTTATTTCTACTGAGCTGTTATGAACATAGTTGTTTTCAACAACTCAAGTTTGCAGTGGAGTGTATCCACCTGTTCCTTTCTCATCACTCCTACTGAGTCATCTGGCTTTTCTCCTGGCCTTTGTGTTTAGTGCCAGACTTCTCCCAATTCAAGGTTGGCATAATCATTCAATTTATTTCAGGAAAGGCCCTTGTACTCCTTTCCCAGGCCAGCTGGCATCTTCTTCAAATCCTTTCCAATATTCCTGTCCTATTTCATGTTCCAGGTTCCTCTTGCTTTGGCTTTTCTCATCACATACCAGGTTCTCTAACGAGGCAAAGGCTATTTGTCTTGACTGGTGGTGGCAGTATTCCTAGTCCCATTACAAACCACCAAGCAGAAATTATTTAACTAGAAAGAAAAGATGGCATTTAAAATACTAAAAAAAAATAAAAATCAAAGGATAAAAACAAATTTATTTACACTTTAGATAAGATCCTCAAGAGAATATTCCCATTAAAAAAAAAAAAAAGCTAAATACAATGTCGTAACTCACTTGGCATATCAGTTAATGTGAACAAAACATCCATTTCTGTAGAGGACAAAGATTTCTTGTGTTCGGCTAAAAATAGTAAGGCAAGAGTTGTGACTAGATTTGACAAATTGAGAGAAACTAGGAAGCATTGTCCAAATATTATTTTCTCATATGATAAAACACAGAAGTTTGAACAAGCAATTTGGAGTAAATGAATCCAGTGATATGTGTTCAATGTTGATATGATTCAACATCATTTTCTGTGGACTCTTTTACAAACTTAATTTGAGGTTATCTTTTTGTTCTAAATCTTCTTATTCAAATCACTTATCTTGTGTCTCCTTTACATAAAGCAAAAGGCACACTAAATTTCTTTTCCACAGCCAGGTAGGGCAATCTTGGTGCTTCCTGAAGGTGCGAAATAGATGACTCAAAGTTGCGTCTTTTAGGACTGGCTTTATGCTCTGATATTTTTAAAGTTGCATTTGTAACTTATTACTTTACCACAAGGTTGCACTAAGAAGCCTTCATGAACATAAGAATCAGCTATTTAACTTTCTATAATTCATTTATCCAGAGCAGTAAATTGTTTCTGTTGGATTCACATGAAAGTATTCATACTCAAAGAAATTTCTTGCACTGTTAGAGACAGTGTGCATAGGAGTGAAAAATGAATTTCCCTCACACATAAAATATAACAGATAAGATTTTTTTTACAATAATTAATTATTGTCTTTAAAATTGTTTCTAGATTGTTTCAGGCATGAAAATAAATTTAGTCAGGGATTTTTTTTATTTCTTTGGCACTTAAAATATAGTTTTCCTTTCTAAAAAGAATTTTTAATTATTTGGGAGAAATAATGGTGGGATTTTAGCATATATTCTAATTATGAACTGTAAAACTTTAATACATTGTTAGCATTAAATCAATTTTTCTTCATTACTTATATTAAGTAAAATTATATATTGGATTTTTATGAGTCTTACATTAATCAATGTAAGATTAATTTTACATACTGCGTATATTAACCTGGACTATTGGTATTGAATTTTGTTTTGTTTTACAACAAAAACAAGCAAGCAAGCAAACAAACAAATAACTTACACCAACAACAGTGCCCCAAACCTAATTATGTGTATATATTAGAAACGTATCGTGTCACCTCTGTCATCTCATTGACAAAAAGTGGTATTTTTGCTTTTAGATAAAGTTTGGCAACTGTTGACACATACATCTGCTACATCCTATATTCTCCAGTGAGCATTAATTAACTCCTCTTGTACGTCAGGTACTGTGATAGAGCAAGGTTAATAACAATAGCAGATACAAAGCTTCCTTTAAGACAGTCGCCGTGTATTAGGATAGCAGTAGAAATGGAGTTATTAGAAAGGAATATAAGGTTTTCAAAGCTGAGTTCAAATTCATCAAAGAGTTTTCATTAGTAACAATCAGAATGGATTTATTTGAAAGGGAAACAATCGTTTTTTAGTTGGGTCATGGAAGAAGCCTTAGGTTGGAAGGAAAAAGTTCTGGATTTTAGTCTCAACTCAGTCAATAATACTTGGGGAACTTCAAAAGATCCTGTTTCCTTATTTGTTAAATACAAAAGTTAAATGATCTTTCAAATTTTCTTTGAGTTTTAACATGCTATGATTCTACTTATGCGACTGCATAATTAAGAGATTTTGTCTACAAAAATGCAAAAAGAAAAAAAAACTGGACTGCAAACTCAACATTTTGTAGTAACAGGACAATTAATATATTGTGGCTTTTGATTTTGAACAAAAAGACATTATTCATTTTTACAGTTTAGTTCAGCAGTAGGCATCTTTCCAATGTGATAGGCACAAAACAACCCTTTCCATACAAAATAATCCTTTGAAAACAACAGCATTCCAGACCATGGCTATTCATCACTGTAGAGTTCTTGGTAGGCTAATTAGCATAATGATGTTAAAATATGGAGCATCATTCTAAGAAATTATATTTCATATTGAAAACAATATGGTGGGATTTTACTAAGGACTTTCTTATTTCCTGCCATCACCTTTAATTTACATTTTTTAAATTAAAATTCATTAAGGGTGACAATGGTCAACAAAACTACATAGGTTTCAAGTGTACATTTCTGTAATACATCATCTATATGTTGCATTATGTGGTCATCACCCAGTGTCAGTTCTCCTTGCATCACCATATATTTGACCCTCTTTACCCTCTTCTACCATCACCCCTCCTCCCTTACTTTCTGTAATTTACATTTTAAAATGTTTGTTTATTATGGAAAATGTTAAATGTATTAAAACTGAAGGAGAATGATATAAGAAATTTGCATGTATTCATTGTAGAGTTTTAACAATGACCAATACATGACCAATCTTCCTTACTGTATGTTATCTACTCATGATAATTTTAAAGGAAATCCCATGTTGCATCATGTTGTCTATATAGCTCAAGAAAAATTCCTTAATGATAGTTTATAAATTTTATATTAAATTTGTAAATTAACTTAGGGAGTAAGTTATGGCACTGAGGCTTCCTGCCCCAGTTTAATTTTATGTCTTCGGTGATTTCAGTATGTAGGTTTTGTATATTTCCTGGTAAGTTTACTTCTTGATATCTATCTATCTATCTATCTATCTATCTATCTATCTATCTATCTGCATATGCATAAGTATATTTACACATCTATGTATATAATTTGTTAATCTAAATATGCATATTTGCTATCATAAATGGACTTTAGCCAGTTTTTGTTTTATAATATCTTTTCTTTTCATATATGGAAATGACCTAGTAATTTTTATTCTTAGTTCAAAAGATATGGGGATTATTTAAAGGTTTTCCTGATGTGAAACTTGAAACAACCTTTAATTGCTTATGCTGTATTATTTTTTAATGTGTTTTGCATTCTTTTTGATAATATTTTGACTAGTTTTTGCTTCAGTAATCATTGTTGAGACTGGGTTGTAGAATGTTTCTGTTTTCTTTTAATCATTGGATGGTTTGGGGATCAATGGTATAGTTCTTTCATAAAATGAATTTAGAACTTTTCTTTCTTTTCCTATCTTCTGAAATAGTTGCAATAGAATGATCTCATTTTTTAAAGGATTGGTAGAATTCCCTGTTTTGTTTGTTTGTTTGTTTTTTTGTAGGTTACAAGTGAAGTCCAACTAGTTTCTCTTTTATTTTTGACAAATGATATGGTAAAACTTTCTATTGAGGTCAATTTTGGTAAGTTGTGCTTTTGGAGGAGAATTATTCTTTTTACCTAGAACTATATTGGCTCAGAATTGTGTAAAGTGTCACTTATTACTTTTTACTATCCCTAGTTTTCATGGTATTTCCCCTTTTGTGTATTTGTCATTTCACTTTTTTCTTTGATTATTTCAGTTAATATTGTATGTATTGTATCTATTTTGTTGTCAACTTCACAGGTCCAGACTTTGAATGCATTAGGTCTACTAATCTTCTGGTTTTTTTTTTTTTTTTATTTATTTATTGGGGAATTGGGGAAGGAAAACAGCTCAGTTGTTGTCCTTCAGTATTAGTTGTGGAGGGCGCAGCTAGCTCAACTTCAAGTCCAGTCACCACTGCATAACACCAATGTCGCCTCCATGCCACATTACCACTTATTCTGTCGGTTCTCCTCTGTGTATTTTAGAAGGTTTTCTTCATTGGATTTAGGGCATGCTCAGATAATCCAGGATAACAGCATCTCAAGGTCCTTACTTTAATTACATCTTTTTTTCCAAATAAGGTAACATTTACATTTTCCAGGATTTTGATGTGGATATCATTTGGGTACAATATAGTGATTAGACATTTATATAACTGATCTACCTAATACATTGATTAGAGTTTTTATTCCAGTAATATTGTGTAACTTTTACCTAATACTGATCCTTCTATTGATAACTATTATAGCTCTAGGTTTAAAAAAAATAGTAGGGCCGGCTGAGTCGCTCAGTTGTTTAAGAGCCCTACTATTTTTCTGTATCACTTATTTTTTCCTTATTAATTTTTATTTATTAAATTATTTTTTCTGATTAGTTTTGGTTTAATTTGTGGTTCTTTTCCTAAAATTTTTAGTTGGATTTTTAATTTGTTAATTTTCATTGGTTATTTTTATTGATGTAAGCACTTAATACCACTTATTGGCCTATCTATTTTAACTATATCCCATATATTCTCACTGTACAAAACAGGAGTTGGGTGAATAACTTTTCATAATAAAAATTTTAACTGAAAAATGGCACCCAAATGATATATCTTCGCTATTGTAAATAATGATGAGAAAGAACATTTTACCTAATACATAGAAACAAACAGGGAGGCAGCCAAAATGAGGAGACAAAGAAACATATCCCAAATGAAAGAACAGAACAAAACTCTGAAAAAAGCCAAATGATGCACTCAGTAAAAATATTAACAAAGAGATAAGAGATAAAAATGGAGATATAAATGGAGATATAAGATGGAGATATAAAACATAAAATTGAACCAGTGTGAAATAAAGAATACCATAACTGAAATGAAAAGTACATTAGAGGGAATCAACAGCAGATTAGGTAAAGCAGAGAAGTGAATCAGCTATTTAGAAGATAAAATAGGAGAAACTACCCAATCGGAACGGCAAAAAGAAAACAGAATTCAAAAAATGAGGAGAGTTTAAGGGGCCTCTGGGACAACATTTAGCATACCAACATTTGCATCATAGGGGTACCAGAAGGAGAAGAGAGGGCAATAATTGAAACCTGATT
The DNA here is from genome assembly GCA_033961575.1 of Aselliscus stoliczkanus. Lineage (NCBI taxonomy): Eukaryota > Metazoa > Chordata > Mammalia > Chiroptera > Hipposideridae > Aselliscus > Aselliscus stoliczkanus. The sequence continues at coordinate 127,532,280 of CM066733.1, forward strand.
TTAAGAAATAATGATGGAAAACTTCCCTAACTTTGCAAAGAAAAAAGTCCAGGACAGTGAAGTGAGTTCCAAACAAGACAAAACCAAAGAGGACCACACCAAGATACATCATAATCAAAATGCCAAAGCTTAAAGACAAAGAGAATCTAAAAAGCAGCAAGAGAAAACTAGGTAGTTATCCATACATGGGAGCTCCCATAAGACTGTCAGCTGATTTCTCAATAGATACATTGCAGGCCAGAAGGAATAGGCACAAAGTATTCAAAATGATGGAAAGGAAGGGCCCATAACCAAGATTACTCTACTTAGCAAGGGTATTAATTAGAAGAAGAGAGCAGATAAAGAGCTTCCAGACAAGAAAAAACTAAAAGAATTCATAAAAACTAACCCAGAATTACAAGGAATATTAGAGGAACTTAGAAGAAGGAGCAGAAGGAGAGGAGAAGAAAAAGAAGAAGAAAAGATAAAAAACATGAATAATAAAAGGCAATAACTGTACACCTATCAACAATTACTTTAAATGTAAGTGGATTAAATGCTCCAATCAAAAGACACAGAATAGCTGAATGGATAAAAAACAAGACCCTTACATATGCTGCATACAAGAGATTCACTAGATCTGTACACACCTGGACTGAAAGTAAAGGGATGGAAAATATAATTAATGAAAATGAAAAAAAAAGCTGGGGTAGCAATACTTATACCAGATAAATAGTCTTTTAAAACAAAGGCTATAACAAGAAAGCAAAGAAAGATACAGTAATCCTACTTCTGGGTGTTTATCCAAAGAAACCAAAATACTACTTCAAAGGGACATATGCATCCATATGTACATTGCAGCATTGTTCAGAATGACCAGATATGGAGGCAACCTGGGTGTCCATCAGTGGATGAATGGATAAAGAAGAGGTGGTGCATATATACAATGGAATATTACTCAGACATTAAAAAAGAATGAAATCTTAACACCTGCAACAACATGGATAGACCTAGAGGGTGTTATGCTAAGTAAAAACGTCAGAGAAAAATAAATACCATATGATTTCACTTATATGTGGAACCTAATGAACAAAATAAATGAACAAACAAAACAGAAACAAAGTTATAGATACAGAGAACATTTTGATGATTGTCAGATGGTAGAGGGGCTCAAGGGATAGGTGAAAAAGGTGAAGAGATTAAGTACAAGTTGGTAGTTTCAAAATAGTCATGGGGATGAAAGTACAACATAAGAAATATAGTCAATAATATTATAATAACCATGTATGGTGTTGCATGCATGCTAGATTTATCAGGATGATTACATTGTAAGTTATATAAATGTTGAATCACTATGTTATACTTCTGAAACTAATGTTGTATATCTGCAGTAAGTAAAAAATTAAAAAACCTAATGCAGTAATTTTATTTTATTTTCAGTTGCAATTGATATTTAATATTATTTTATATTAGTTTCTGGTGTACAGCACAGTGGTTAGACATTTACATAATCTATGCAGCGACACCTCCCTCCGCCCCCCCGCCCTTAGTATAGTACTCACCTGGCACTATACATAGGTGTTACAACATTTTTGACTATATTCTCTATGCTGTAGTTTACATCCCTGAGACTATTTATAACTACCAATTTGTACATCTTAATCCCTTCAACTTTTTCACCCACATCCCAATCCGCCGCTCACCTGACAACCATCAGTTTGTTCTCTGTATCCATGAGTTTGTTTCTGTTTTGTTCATTTATTTTTTCCTTAGATTCCACATATAAGTGAAATCATATGGTATTTGTCTTTCTCTGACTTATTTCACTTAGTATAACACCCTCTAGTTTCATTCATGTTGTTGCAAATGGTAAGATTTCATTGTTTTTTATGGCTGAGTAATATTCCATTATATATATGTACACAATCTTTATCCAATCATCTATTGATGGGCACTTAGGTTACTTCTATATCTTCGCTATTGTAAATAATGATGAGAAAGAACATTGATTAGAGTTTTTATTCCAGTAATATTGTGTAACTTTTTTTTTTTTGTGGGTAGCAGTGTCACTGGCCCTCATATCTGGGATCCGAACCAGGGCCGCTGGCTTCCCAAGCCAGCGCTTAACCACCGCACCACTCGGCCGGCCCGTTGTGTAACTTTTATCAAACTGATCCTTCTGTTGATAACTATTATAGCTCTAGATTTAAAAAAAAAAACTGTTTAAAGATACTGAAAACAATAAAAAACATGAGACACTGCATAGACTACAATCTTTTATAGAAAAGATGTGAACAAGATGGTAGGTACTTTTACTTAGTTGATTTTCTCCCTGAGGGCACAGTTTTCTGAGACATACAGGGTAATAAGGTTTAAATAAAGAATTACAATCTTACTGGACTGAAGAGGCAGGCGTTGAAAAATACAGGAGCAGGGCCGGCCTAATGGCTCCTTGGTTAAGAGTTGGCTTGGGAGCACGAGTTCTGAGCAGCAGGGCGGTGGGTTCAGATCCACATGAGGGCCAGTGACGCTGCAGCCTCTACAACTAAGAAGGTGAACAACAGCTCGACCTGGAGCTGGGATGCTGTGAGTCGCCAGCGACGGTGTAGGCTGCAGTGGGGCTGCAGTGGGCTGCCATAAACTACAGTGAGCGACCGGCAGCCAGTGTGAGCGGCCAGCAGTCAGTGTGAGCAGCCATCCAATGGCCCGAGTGACTGCTTCAGCTGGGACAAGCACAATGATAATACCAACATGAACCAGTGAAGCAACATCCTCTACAACTAGACCGAAGAACAAAAGGACAGCAACTTGTTTGTTCCCCTTCCCCGATTCCCCAATAAAAAAAAAAAATCTAAAAGAAAAAGAATAAAAAAATACAGGAGCAGATGGAGATTGAGGGGAAATTTCATAAAGGATGCCCCCCTCTGAATTCTGCATACACAGTTCAGCATTTAAGTCACCTTCAAATCTTTAGAAGATTTCTATAATATGCATATGATGAGCAAGACTCCAAATAGCCAAGAGGAAATCAGAAGCTAGGAGATCAACAAAATGAAAAGAGATTTCAATAGCTGCCTCTTGCTTGGGAAAAATAATTTGCTGTTAAATGTTGCTAAATTCTAGCTTCCAAAACTGTGAGACAATACATTTCTGTTATTTAAGCCACTCGGTTTGTGTACTTAGCCATGGCAGCCCAAGCAATGAGCAAAATCATATGTAGCTACATTAAAAAAAAAAAAAAAGATAATAAATTCTGACCAAGTGCAGTTTATTTCATGAATGTAAGGTTGGTTTAATCTATGAAATCAATCTATGTAATTTCAACACAATAACAGAAAAAATGAAAAATATAGGATCATCTCAAAGATGCAGAAAAATTATGTGACAGAACTCAACAGTGATTAATGATTTAAACAAACAAACAACCAAAAATTCACAGAAAACTATTAAAAGAAGGAAACATCTCCAATATAATTGAGGACAGCTATGAAAACCGTATAATTCATGTCACATATAATGGTAAAATACTGAAAAGTCTGCCAAAGTGGGGAAAAAGAGACTCTGCTATCATTCTTTCTACTGTTTTTCACCAATAAAATGAAAATCCTAGCTAGGAAAATAAAGTAAGGAAAAAAACAAAACAAACCAGGAAGATTAGAAAGGAAGAAGTAATACTTTATTGGAGGATGGCATGCTGTATACTTTAAAAACTCTAAGCAATTTACAAAAGAAAACAAAATAAAAAGCAAAGCCTACTAGAACAAATGAGTAAATTTAGCATGGTCACACAAACTCTTCCAGAAAATTGAAGAGAAAGGAGTACTTTCCAATTTATTCCTTGAAGCCAACATTACTTTGACACCAAAATCAGACAAATGCACTACAAGAAAATAAAGTTGTATATTATTAACAATATTTCCTGTAAACACAGAGGCAAAAAGTATTCACAACATTTTAGCCAACCAAATACAATATATACAAAGATAAAGTATTTGTACAAGTGAGGTTTATGCCAGTAATACAAGTTTGATTTATCGTTTGAAAATCAAAAATATAATTTAGTACATGAACAACCTAAGGTAGAAAAATCATGTGATCACTTCAATACATGCAGAAAAAAGTTTGATAAAATCTAAATTATTTTTAAAAGCACTTAGCAAACTGGGAATGGAAGATGTATTAGTCAGTATTCTCCAGAGAAACAGAGCCAATAAAGTTATCTATCATCTATCAATATCTATCTATCTATCTATCTATCTATCTATCTATCTATCTATCTATCTATCTATCATCTATCTATGTATCTATCTATTATCTGTTTTTCATCAATCTGTCAATCACATATCTGTCTATTGGGAGGAGGGAAGGAAATGATAAAGATGAGGCAGAGGGGTTGGGAAAGGAGAGAAAAGACTTTATTTTAATGGAATTTGTTCATGTGATTGTGGGGCTGGCAAGTCTGAAATCTGCAGGGCATTCTGGAAACCCAGGGAAGGGTTTGTGTTGCAGTCCTAAGTTTTTAGACAGCCTGGAGGTAGAATTCCTTTATTTTTCTGGGACCTCAGTCTTTTCTCTTAAGGCCTTCAACTGATTGGATGAAACCTACTATATGATAGAGGGTGATCTTCTTTACTCAATGTTTACTGATTTAAATGTTAATCACACCTAAAAAAATACCTTCATAATAACATCTAAACTAATGACAAAATTATGGGGCAGCATAGGCTAGCAAAGTTGACACATCAAATTAACTCACAGGTGAGGAAGTCCTCAACTTGATAAATGTTTTCTATAAAAATCCTGCAACTAACTTCATACTTGATGATGTAAGACCAAATGCTGTCCTCCTAAAATGAGGAAAAAGGCAAAGATATTCAACCTTACCACTTCTAATCAACACTGTATTGCAGGTTTTAGCCAGTACAATATGGTAAGCAAACTAAATCAAAGGAATGCAGATTGAAAATGAAGCTATTTGCATAAAGCATGATCATCTTTGTAGAATATCCTATGGAACCAAAAATAAAGCTAATATAACTGATGAGTGAGTGTAGTAATGTTGCAGGATACAAGACCAACATATAAAAATCTATTTTATTTTTACATATAATAGGAAAGAAAAGTAAAATAGTGTCATTTATAATGACATTTAAAATAGAAAATTGTTAGGGGTAAATCTGACAAAAAAAAGGGCAAGACTTATACAATGAAAACTGGAAAATGTTGCTGAGTACAGTGAAAGAACTGAATAAATGAAAAGATACACTGTGTTCATGGGTCAGAGGACTAAATATTTATGATATCAATTCTCCCCAAATTAATCTATATATCCAACAGATTATATTCACTTGTATATTGTCTAAACTTGCTTTAGCAATGCAATAGCAGATTTCAGTAGTTCAGACAAGTGACTGCATGGCCCACAAAGCCTAAAATATTTACTAGCTGGCCCTTTACAGAAAGTTTGCCAACCCCTGCTCTATTTTATTTTCCACACTGGCCATGGTAACGCATCTTTGTCACTTCCTGCTCTGGAACTCTACTCCCACTGAACTTCTTACAGACCATCTAATGTGCCATGCTGTCTTTTATCTGTGGCTTTGTACATATTGCATCTACAATATTCTTTAACCACCCCAATTCCTGTTTGACAGGGTTATCTCTTTTTTAACCCTTCAAGCCCCAGATATTGCTTCTTTTAGAAAGCCCTGCTGAGTGCTGAAATATTCTAGATTTACCCTGACCATGTGCTTTTGTTGAGCTTCGTAAGTTTTCTAATGTAAGAGTTAATATGCTATTGAAGTAATTGCTTCTGTATTCTCTAAAAGATTGTAATCTGCATGAGGATGAAACTTTGTCCAATTTTTTTTTGATTGGGTACTGGCACATAGTATTTGCTGAGTAAATAATTATTGAATGAATTAGTAAATAATTGATAACTTAGGACCAAGATAGCTTTGGATCTAGATGAAGTGCGCAAAGAAATCTTTTATAATATCCCAATGACACTGACTTTTTCTCTTTCAAAAGAAATTCAGGCCGTTTATCCTGGTTAGTCTAGATTCTGTTCTAGGACACAAAGGTAACAGTTTGCTAACTCACAGTTTTCAAAAAATCATTGAGCCATATTACAAAGAATCCTTCTGTAAACATTTGTGAAATTAACCTTTTTTTTCTGGCATAGAATTGATAGAATTCTGCCTTGGATATAGCTGAAACTAGGCTCTTCAAGTCCTATGATTTTATCTTAAATGAAAATAAAAATGACTGTATTGACTGACATGCTAACATAGGAGGCAAATTCCTAGAGTTCCTTTCCCAGACCAACCACTGAGTTAATTATATAAAAAGTACACACTTTTATTCACAGACCAGCTTCTTCCTATTTAAAGTGGTAAGACTATTGTTTTCCCATAATTTCTTAATATTGTTGTTGAGACGATTGGCATCACTGCAGTATTTTAAAATAAAACATTAGGAATGTCTCTGAGTGCACCTTCAGGTTACATGGAGGAAGAAGAAACATATCTATACCTGGCTGTTGGTAATGGTAAGCTAGAGCAGCTGGGTAAGTACAGGCCCCCCCTCCCCCACACACACATATATTTCTTTCTAGTAAAAAAGTACTGTATTGATATACAATGTAAAAAAATCAGTTGCTTTAAAGTAAAAGTGAGATTTGAAACTACTGTGTGATGGAGACAACCATATGGTATTGACAAAGTGAGACTGATTTGCAGAAGTTTTACCAGTAAAAAATTACATATGGAATTCTGAATGCAAATTATGAGTTCAAATAGCCAGTTATCTAGTTCAACAACTAGAGACTTTGCCCTTTGACAGCTGTGTTCTGACTGGAAAGGAGGGGACAAGATGACTTTAAAACTAAATGTTTGGTAGTTTGGATTAAATACAGTTGGAGCAACTCCAGGAAGCTAGATGGAACAGTGTGATATCTAAACAATGAGAGGATGATATTTGAGAAGGAGGTACAGGCTCATTATTGAGACTTTAGAAAGTTAAAAAGAGTGTTAGACAGAAATGCTTATTTTGAATTTAAAATTTATGTTGTAACTATATATTGAAATATAAAGAAATAGCAAAACATATATTACAATGTACAGATCGTACAATAACTATATAGAAAGAATATAAAGCACTCTAAGTCATGTTGCCCCAGAAAAATAATGTCCTAAAATCTCAATTTTTTTGCACAGTACATTTGCCACCCCCCACCACCACCACCTATGTGAAAGAAAATGTGATGAGCACAAGAGTTGCTATCATCCCTGCAGAACATTTCTGACTCAGCAGCTGAAATGACAGATTAAGGTACAGAAAATTGGTGGAGATACAATTGGATAAATAAAAGTTATTTTTTTTATTTCAGAAGTTAGAGTATATAAACTAAGAAACAAAAGTTTGCAAAGCCTTAGCATCCAAATCTTGAAGGAGAGGTGAGCAGGAACTGTTGATTTAGAGTGAAAAATAGGAAAGATAAAGAATGAACGTGTAATAGGATTACTAATGGTCTTTGTTCTCATTGGGTCATTTTCTAGTTTCTGAGGATGAAGGACTGATGTATTAGAAAGTAAGCAAAACAAGAGTAATAAGCAACCAATTACCAGCACCACCAACACCAAAAAACCCCCAAAACAAAAAGTTCAATGTGAATATGAGATAAAGAAAAATATTTGAGAGGGAGGGTAGAATTGAATAAATATAAATTAAGAAATCATTTTAACAAAAGATTTTTGATATTTACACAATTCATAAAGTAGTTTTAGAGGGAATGTGTCCTTAGAAGAAAAAATAATTAACTCTTTAGTATTGGGCCTCAGAACTGATTTATCATTCAAATTTGGAAAATAATAAGAGAGCTGTTTTTTGAAAAGGTGCTATCATAAATAATAAGAATAAAACCTTTAGGGCCGGCCGAGTGGAGCATTAGTTAAGTGCTGGTTTTGGGATGCCAGTGGCCCCGGTTCGGATCCCACATGAGGGCCAGTGACACTGCCCTCTACAGCTAACAACAGCTCCACCTGGAGCTGGGCTGTGCGAGCCCCGGTGATGGTGTGGGCTGCAGCCCCTGCTGCAGTAGGCTGCCATAGGCTACAGTGAGTGGCCCGCAGCCAGCGTGAGCGGCTGGCAGCCAAGCGTGAGCTGCCAATAGCTGCAGTGAGCGACATCCAGAGGCCAGCGACCGATCTGCCTCATCCGGGAAGAGCGCAATGATGATACCAACAGTGAAGCAACATCCTCCGCAACTAAACTGAAGAACAAAAAGACAGCAACTTGTCTGTTCCCCTTCCCCGATTCCCCAACGCTGTTCCCCTCCGCCAATTCCCCAATAAAATCTTTAAAAAAAAAAAAAAAAAGAATAAAACTTTTAGATATGTGAAAAAGTCAGTTTTTAAAACATAATTCCACCAGTGACTAATGACAATACTGTCCGTGGGTGTTGAATAGCAGAACTATGTTCCAGGCACTTTGCTAGGCGCTAACAATCCTCTGGTGACAGAGTACCAGCTGTTAAGTTGCTTATAATGTGAGAAATAGATAGGAAGACAAGAAAAGTGCACAGCCATGACTTTTGGAGACCTGTGCATAGTACAAACATGAAATACTGATTAAAAACATTATGTTGCAACACTATATTTTCAGTTCCTAAGATAGTGCTTGGCATAGAAGAGTGCTCAGAATTTTTTTAAAAGAATGAAAAGGATAAATAAATCTGCTTTGTGGTATTAGACTAAATTTCACCATGGAGGTGATGCATAAACTGATTCTTTAGATAAGACAGGGAAACAACCTACCAATATACCTAATGTCACAGAAAGGTAAAGTAGCTTGATTATCTAGTCAAAAGCTAGCAGTGGCTGCCGGCCTTGTAGAAGGAGATGAAATCTCTAAAGGCTGAAGAACCTGGAGAGGTGTGCAGGAGTCATTTAGATGGATCAGAAATATGGAGAATATTGAAGATTTGGTAGGGAAGTTGGCTGAATGGAAGAGAATCACTTGCTTGAAATTTTCTTCTGAAAGAAATTAATTTCAATACTCTCTTAACTCTGGTTAGATAGGATTTGAATGGGTACCTCAACGGGGGCAGAGAAATTTCCAAGATTTGGAAATGCCAGGAGAGTTACTGGGGGTGGGGTCTCAGTTGCCTCTGAATATGAAGAGGCAGGCCCTTAGCCTTGGGCTACCCTATATCACAGTGTAAGTCATTTATTGTTCAAGAATTCTCTTCCACTATCAGTCAGTCTTTTTTTTTTTAAAAAGATTTTTATTGGGGTATTGGGGGAGGGGAACAGCGTTGGGGAATTGGGGAAAAGGAACAGACAAGTTGCTGTCCTTTTTGTTCTTCAGTCTAGTTGTGGAGCACGTCGCTTCCCTGGCCCATGTTGGTATTATCATTGCGCTCTTCCCTGCTGAGGCAGATCTGTTGCTGGCCCTTGGACGGCCTCTCACGGCAGCTCTTGGCAGCTCACGCCGGCTGCCGGCCACTCATGGTAGCTTAAGACAGCTCACTGCCGACCACTGCAGCTTAGACCGTCGCTGGCAACTCACGGCAATGTAGCTTCAGGTTGAGCTGTTGTTCACCATCTTAGCTGACAGGGCACATCATCACTGGCCCTCATGTGGGATCTGAACCGGGCCCTGCTGCTCAGAGCTGGTGTCCCAAGCCAACTCTGACCAACATGCTACTCGGCCTGCCCTCACTCAGTCTTTAGTAGGAGTCATGTTCAAAGTTATAGCCTGGTCTTGATTGACAGTGAAATATTAAGATTATACCTTTGTATACTATGAGAAATATCTGGAGGACACTCCAGTAAAGCTGTTGATGCCCAATGCAGTTGTAGTTTGAATAAGACACTTAGCATATGACCTAGGCATATGAGTCATACATCAATATTAGTTGTCATATCATCTCTGCCCTACGTCATTAAGGATTTCCATCATCACAAGTATTCATTTGTCTCACGCTGTTTTGCATCAGTGAGCTTCACATTTAGTGTTTGATCTATTTCTTTGCAGACAACTTCTATTACCGTCCTCCCTTTTCCCTAACATGCATACCCACATTCTCTTCAATAGCCATGTTAATTAATTGCATTAAAAATCTGAGGATTTTTATCTCTAGCAGAATACTTAACATCAACCTAATTCTGTGTGTTTATTTCCTATGCTTGAGGTTGAGTTTCCTTTAGTCTCACAAAATTTTAGCCAATCCTTAAGTCCCACCACAGATCCTACCTAGTTCATGAAGATACACCCAGCCCTACTTAGTTTGTTTGGATTCATGCTACTATATATTGCCTTTAGATTAGTAGCACTCATTAGGTCTTAGTGATTTTGGGTGTTATATATGGTGTCACGGATAGATTGTAAGCTCACTGACCATCAGCCCTTTTATGTGTATTTGTATCCCTCACAGTGCTAAATCCAAAGCTAAGCCCATGACAGAAGCTCACTAAGCGCTTATGCTTGTTGACTTAGAGAGGCCACATGTGGATGGAGGAAAGATTCTTGAATATCTGGACAGTACTAACACTTGGGCCTTTCCTCACAGGGCGTGGTTAGCTGATTATTCAGTGTTGGGAAGTGCTTTGTTCCACTTCTTTTTCCTGTCAGACATCTTTATGACATTCCTTTTGTCATTCTACATTTTCCTTCTGCCATCAAAAATTTTCTTGGCTCTATGGGATCACTATAATTATAAAATAAGATGGAGTAAGCATGGAAAGAATTTGTTGCATATCACTGAATAAGAGACGTTGCTCATCATGAGGTAATGTGATATGGCAAGCCCCTAATCACTGGAATATTCTGGGTATATTACTGAGCACAACAAAAATGGAAGTATTACACCATGCACAGATGACTGTACAAATTTATTCTCAGAATTGGTGAACCAGTAACCATAGATAGCTGTTATGTTTTGTTCTGTTATATATAAAAGTATGAACTAAGTATAGACTTACCTCCAGTGTCTGGGTTAGTCAACTGGTTATCAGATATCTTAGGATTTTTGCTATTACAAATACAAAATGAAACAGTGCTTGGTTCAGCTTTCCTTTTTATGCTCTATCAAGGTAGAAAAAAGTAAGCAAGCATATTGGAACATTTATTAACAATATCACTGAAAATCTGTATATTAAATTGAATTATTTATTTATTTACTTAAATTTTATTAAATTTATTGGGTGACGTTGGCTAGTAATATTATAAAGATGTACAATTCTATAATACATCATCTATATATTGCATTTTGTGTTCACCACCCAAAGTCAAGTCTCCTTTTGTTACCACATATATGCTCTCCTTTACCTTTTTTTTTACCTCTCTCCTACCCCTATCCTGGTAACCACTATACTGTTGTCTGTGTCTGGAGCTTTTGTTTGTTGGTCTGTTCATTTGTTGTTTCAGTTTATATCCCATGTATGAGTGAAATCATATGGTTCTTGACTTTTTCTGCCTGAATTATTTTGCTTAGGATGATATTCTCAAGATCTATCCATGTTGTTGCAAATGACATTATTTCATTTTTTTCTTATGGCTGAGTAGTATTCCATTATATATATGTACCACATCTTATTTATCTAATCATCCATTGAAGGGTACTTCAGTTGTTTTCAGATCTTGGCCACCATGAATAATGCTGCAATGAACATAAGGGTGCATAAATCTTTACAAATAAATATTTTTAAAAATTTTAAGTTGATACCCAGGAGAGGGATTGCTGAGTTGCATGGTAATTCTATTCTTAATTTTTTGAGGAACCTCCATACTGTTTTCCATAGTGGCTGTACCAATTTACATAGCCACCAACAGGGTATGAAGGTTCCTTTTTCTCCACAGCCTCTCCACATTTATTACTTGTCTTGTTGATGATAGCTATTCTAGCAGGTATGAGGTGGCATCTCATTGTGGTTTTGATTTTCATTTCCCTTATAGCTATTGAAGTTGAGCATCTTTTCATATATCTGTTGGCCATTTGTATGTCTTTTTGGAAGAAGTGTTTATTTAGATCCTTTGCTCATTTTAAATTGGATGATTTATTTTCTTTGTGTTGTTGTGTTACATGAGCTCTTTATGTATTTTTGATATTAATCCCTTATTGAAGGTGCTTTTTGCAAATATCTCTCATTTTGTTGGAAAGCCAGATGCAAAAGAATGAAACTAGACTGCTATTTGTCATCATACACAAAAATTAACTCAAAATGGATCAAAAACCTAAATATAAGAACTGGAACAATAAAATACATAAAAGAAAACAGATATCAAATTTATAGGCCTTGGTATTAGAGGGGATTTTATGAAAGTGACCGCAAAGGCAAAGGAAGTAAAAGCAAAATCAAATGGATGTGACTACATCAAACCAAAAAGCTTCTGCACAGCTAAAGGGACTGTGGGTATAAAATTGTTATTTCTCTCAATATCCTTATTACAGGGCTTTCTGAATACATAATTTTCTAAGTTACTCTAAACAGCAAATAAGAATTATATACACAATTAATTGACTATTAACTGAATCGTGGTAACATTTCTCTGATGAGTAACTTGGAACATTAGAAAAGGCAAGATGATGTATTCTCTGCCTTTGTTCTTAAGACAGAGCTGTGTTTTTACTTCTACTGCCCATAACAAAAGTTTCTCTCTGAGTTATGACAGGGAAGGGAAGACAGTCATTTTTTTTCTAAGAATATCTGTGGTTGTTATTCCCAAGAGAAATTGTCTAAAGGCCCTCTTCTCCAGTTATAAGCTTTCTGAAAGACAAAAAAACTAGTCTCTCAAATACCATGGGAGTTGTGAGATAATAAAACCTTTCCCACGGGCTTTGCCTCAGCTTCAGGTCTAATGCCTCAGCTATGCCCCTCAATACCTGTCGACTGGTTCTTATTTCCAAATCGAATAGGGTTAGAAATTGTTAATACTAGAAAGACTATTTGGAGATATTTGGCGAGATCAATTTAGGAGTGACCAGTATGCACTCCAAATGCTATTTAAAGTTGATTAAATAAGATAAACTAATTAAATAAGATAAAGTAAGGCAGAACTCTGAAAGGAGAAAGATTCAGTATGACAGATACATATTGTGCTGTTTTGAATGTTTGTTGGTTTTTTACAATGGCAAATGGGAAGAAGTGATGATTATGTGGAGATTTTTTGTGTGGTGCACTGACACATGCTTTGTAACTGTTAGCAGTTAACTCTTCAGTTAGTTATGGACTGATCCTTTTTTGAAGAAGTATAATCACATTACCTTTCTAATGGCTGACTTCCTGACATGAACGTATTTGAAGAAGTCAGAAAAGAGCCATTTGGAAATAAGGAACAGTCTGTGAAAAATAAGTTGATGCTAATAATTCGTTGTTACAATAGTCCCCTCTTATCCATGGATACTTTCCAAGCTCGCAGTGGATGCTTGAGACTGCACATAGTAATGAACCCCATATATGCTACATTTATTTCTATACATGCATACCTATGATAAAGTTTATTTTACAAATTAGGCACAGTAAGAGATTAATAATAGTAACTGGTAGTAAAATAGAACAGTTATAGCAATAAACTCTAATATACGTTATGTGAATGTGGTCTCTCTCCATCTCTGAGTAAACTATCATGAATTTCCTTTTCCTTCTTCACAATTTCAATGATAGATTTGTTCTTAGTAGATCTTAGCAAGCTCAGCATATAATTTGTTTTCAGTTTTTATTAAGAGGACAATATTCACTTTTTTACTAGAAGGAAGCACGTCACAGATTCTCTTTGTCATATCTGAATTAGCAGCATCACTACTCTTGCACTTTGGGGTCATTATTGAGTAAAACAAGGGTGACTTGAATACAAGCACTATGATACTGCGATAGTCGATCTGATAACCAAGACAGCTACTATGTGACTAACGGGTGGGTTGTGCATACAGCATGGACACACTGGACAAAGGAATAATTCACATCCCGGACAGGACAGAGTGAAAGGGTTTTGAGATTTCATTACACCACTCAGAACAATGCACAATTTAAAACTTATGAATTGTTTATTTCTGGAATTTTTCATTTAATATTTTCAGACTGCAGTTCACTATGGGTAACTGAAACTACAGATAAGAGGGAGAATACTGTACTTCCTTTGCCTTTCTTAGTCAGTCCTCAGGAACTGGACCACACCAGTCTTGAGAACAAGTCAAGTCTCAAGCAACACTAACAGAGGCATCAGTCTCTAAGCCCCCACCTAGCACTGTTGCACGAACCCCATGTCACACTGCTGGCTTTAGTGCTTACATCCCCATTTACTGTTCTCTGAGAGTCCATGTAATCTGTTGCTTCGGCAGCTGCTTGTACTACCATTACAACTTCTATGGGACAGCATGTCGACCCTAAGAATATTAATTCAACTTACTTTCTCACCAATACTCACATTTCCCTTCATCTCCAAAGACTACCACAGACTCTTCTACAAATTCACAGGGTTGGCAGAGGTTTCCCGCATTGATTTTAGCATTAGTGACCAACATTGTATGATCTTATTTCTCAGTGATTGCTGCATTTTATCTTCAGCTATAAAGTCCTTTCCATTGAGGCTACAAAGAAGAGGGATAAATAAATTTAAGAATTAAAAGACATTGTTTTCCAAAATGTACCTTTAGCCATCATGGATGTGGGCTACTTGAATCTCTCTTCAAGAAAAAAACAAAACAAAAACTTGTTCAACTGCAATTAGTGCGGTGAGCTAAGTCTCTGTCCCATGCTATCGCCAGCCAGCCCACAGTCATGACCACACATGAACTGGGTATGGGTCCTGGCATATCTGACTAAGACAGGGCTCCACTAAGGGACACCTTGGCTCCAGAGCCCCCTGTTGGCTGACTGAGATTTTGTCAGATCTGTATCACCATTAGAAGATATCCATGCCTGATCCTTATTTATAGCTCCCTTTTCCTTTCATAAGGATCTGATTTTCATTGTGATCTCAAGACTTTCTTGTGAGAGTCTGCCTCCTCCAGCTTTTATCTTTTACAGACATTATTGCTCAATCATGCTTTTTGTCTCAGAGTCTGCTTCCCAGGGTACTCAACTGATGTATTATAGTATTTTAACCAGTTTATTTAATGCTTAAAAAAATGCCTTAGTTTATCATCTAATTTTCCTGTACTCTCTTGATTCCCTAAGAAGCAGAGCTTGAGACAAGGACTTATGTCCAGACAGCTTGTTTTGCTAAGTCTTTCTAAGGAACAATATGTGTGTGTGTGTGTGTGGGGAGGGGTGGAGGGCAGAGCGATGCAGGTAATCCAAGGTAGTTGAGATGGTTACTGTCAGCCACTGGGACTATGTTCCACTAAAGACTTGTTGAATTGTGCAGAATTGTCTGCAGAATTGTCTCTTGGTGGAAAGGAAAAAAGGGAGTCATTTTCATCAGCTCGCATCCCTCATTGGCTAAGGGAACCTTTGGGTGTGAACTCCTTTATGCTGACTGGTTTGCCTGTGTATCAGCATGGCTGGATGGATTTCTGCTGGCATCCCAGTGGTGGGATAGCATAAAATCACCCCTTTGCCAGAAAGTGGGAGAAATGAGGATCAGCTGAAACAAGATGCTGCCATTTACACCCCTGTACAGCTCAGGAGCTGCAATAATGGCTGCAATAAAAAGGTGGGGTGGTAGATGAGGGTAAGTGGGGTCAAATATATGGTGATGGAAGGAGAACTGACTCTGGGTAGTGAACACACATGTGATATATAGATGATTCATTACAGAATTGTACACTTGAAACCTATATAACTTTACTAACCATTGTCACCCCAATAAACTTTAATTTAAAAAAAATGGGGTAAGTGGATATGGGGTGTTACAAAGATGCCCAATACACCTTCTCTAAGAGCTTCATTACTAATGAAGTTAGGTTAAATTTCTCCCATCTAAGCATTCTGGGCAATTTTTCATCTTTAAACATCTGTTTCTTAAGAAAATTCAGAAATCAATAAATTATTAAGGATGGCATAATAGAACCCCATGTACCCGACTATTAATATCCTGACACTCTTGTTTTATCAATCTCTCCTTCACTTTTATCCTGGTGCATTTTAAAGCAAATCCAAGGTAACACATAAATTTTCCTCCATAATAACTTCAGTATATATCTCTACTAGATAAGATGTTTTAAACTTAACAAAAATATTATTGTTATATTTAGCAAAATAAACTTAATTAAATGACAGTTTCCAAACGTGTTTTATAGTTGGCTTATTTGAATTGGGATCTTAACATTGCATTTGGTTGAATGTCTCATGTTTTAAAACAAATCTGTTATATATCATGTAGTTTTTGAAGTACCAAGGGCATATGGCCTGTGGAATTTCCCAAACTCCTCCTTTGACTGATAATAACTTCATGGTATTGTATAATATTCCTCCACACTGGAGTTCTTAACCTAGGGCCCCCAGATCCATAGAATTCAGGAAGTCTATGAATACAGGCTGGGAGAAAAGGCATCTTTAGATTCCCTAAGGCCCAATAGAAATTTAGTGTTGCCTTCATGTTGACTGTAAAAAACAAACAGAAGTATTTGCACTACTATGTAGATTTTTATTTCTGTTTGTCATAGAGAGAAGTTTCTATGTTCATGTCATCATATCACAGTTGTTATAGACACCTTGAAATATTATTTTCTTTTATTATTACTCAAAACTTTGAATGGTTATTAGGTACTTCGTTAGATTCCAAGTAATCGCAGTCTTCTTGTCCACAAAGCTGGCTGGCCAATTAAGGGGCAAAACTGGGCCTGAGAATTCGCAACTCTGTTTGTGTTACAAAAAGTGGTAGCCTTTTGTAACATAAACAGACACATAGGCTGTGACTGCAGACAAACCAAGTTTAAAACATCTTACTGTTTCAGTGAATACAATATTAGCTATTTCATATAGCTTATTATGGCTACAAACAGATTGTGTGGTGGACTATTCATCTGTTCTAAATTCTTTAAGTAACAGAGATTCTTTTTTTTTTCCCTACTACTCTTTGAAAAGTGTCTATATTATGAAATAAAACCATTGACATACTGAAAAATTAGTAGTGAAATGAGTTCAGGGAGGCTGTTTACATATGTGAAAGAGTTCTTTGAAGTGTTTGTATTGATATGGATTCTGATGTATTTCTTTTGACAAATCAGTTAAAAATCAGTGCTCCAAGCTCTGTCACTTGTAGAAAATAATGAACAGTGAAAAACTATTGTCTTTGTTAAAAATAATTTTTTTTTACTATTTTATTTAAAAGTTTATAAAAGTTACATTGTTGAGAATCATTCATCAAATTACAGATAAGAAGGAAACATTAGGAATTCATGTTGTGTTTCTTTTCATATCATTAGGTGAGTAGTATTGGCTGAACTAGGAGTACTGTGCTGTTTGATAAATGTCGCTAATGGTAAACTGTGTAAGTGTAACACATTACCTTGTATATTCTTTGAAAGGCCACCCTGCATATTTTAAATGTCTCTTAACACTTAGATTTTTAAGAAGTTCTAATTTATTAATACATTATAAATATATAAGGACTATAATATTACTACATTCCTCTTTGCAATGCTGCAAGATTTAGAACCCAAATAATAATCAAAGAACTACTTCCCATTCAATATATGTCAATTATGAACAAAATAATATTTGGAGGAAATAATTCAATTTGTTTCTGAGATAATGAACTCTTTCTCCCTATACACTTTTCTGAAGGCATTCATTTCATGTTGCGACACTCGGACTTGGAGCGACAGTAAAGCAGTGGTCCTCTAACTTTATTCTGCCTCAGAATCAACTCAAGACCTTTAAAACTCAGATTGCAGGGCTACAGAGTTTCTGATTCAGTAAACCTGGAGTTTCATTCAGGAATGTGCCTTTCTCAGAGGTTCTTAGGTGATGTTCATGCTGATGGCCCAAGAACCACACTTTAAGAATGACTACAATTAACTATATCAGTATATTCAATCATTAATGTAACTATTCTATAAAATTTGAGTACCTATTACGTGCCAAAATCTGGAAATAAAAAAGTAGAGAAGCTACATTGTCTTTACTGGAGGAAATTATTCTGAATGAGTGTCTAGGTTTACCTTCTTTCACAAAATAATCTACAGTATTTAGCGTCTACCTGCAATTTCATGTTTCTACATCGATTTTACATCACTCTGAGTTTTTCCCACAGGAAATGAATCATTTTATTTATGAAATTAACCATTTTATTTATGAAATTAAGACAATTAGACTTTAAAAATGTAACACTTCCAATATAAAGCTACCTCCCTAAATTTGAAAAGCAAGATAGGTCTGAATACCTTATATTTATATATAGTAGATTGAAATATTATATTAGTTTGCTAAGGATACCTTAACAAAATGCCACAAATTGAATGGCTTAAACAACAAAAATATATTTCTCATAGTTTTGGAAGCTGGAAGTCAAGATCAAGGGACTAGCAGTGTTGGTTTCTGGTGAGAAGTCCTTCCTGGTTTTCAGATGGCCAACTCCTTAGTGTGTCCTCACGTGGTCTTTTCTTACATGCTCAGTACCTGAGCATTCCTGGTGTCTTTCTCCTCTTCTAAGGACACCAGTCATATTGGATTAAGACCTTACCCTGTCCGCCTCATTTTAACTAACTCACCTCTTTGAAGCCCCTGTCACCAACACAGTCACATGGATTAGGGCTCTTCCATCCCACCTATTTAATCTTATTTATCTCTTCAAAGGCCTTTCTCTAAATGTGGTTACATTCTGAGGTACTGAAATTTGAGATTTCAACATATGAATTTAAGGTGAACCCATTTATTCCATAACAGATACTCCCAGTTGTTAAAAACATATCTTTGAGAGTTTAATTTAAAAATTGTGTTCCCCCTAAGTTTGTATCAAAAATATCTTTTCTTTTTCACATAACCATCCTCGCTATAACCATATATTTAGAGGTTATAGCATTTCCAGGAGTATAGTAGGAGCGAAGGGAATAAAGGAAGCTTACTTTGCCTTTAATTTTGAAGGTTATTTCTATATGTTTATTTGTAAATTTGTCTACTTGCAAATTGTGACCTATAGTCCTATAGAAATAATATTTTGGTCGAGGGTCAGTTTTCTAGAAAAGCTCAAAAAGCCCCTTTAATTTATGAGATTGAACAACTACATAGCTCCAATATAAATGAGTCTACTTCCAATTGGACTGAGTATAATTCAGGTTTTCTTGATGCAAGTGGTAAACTGGGAACAACTTTAATCCTAGCAGCAAGTGTTTTACTCCTTGATCTTTAGTAACAACTCCATTGATTCATTCAACAAACACTTTATTGGACACTTGCTTTGTGTTGAGGGTACTGTCTGAGAACTTAAAGTACAGCATTGAATGAGGACAAATTTTTGCCAGAATGGAGGCTACAGTCTAAGGAACGATTGGGAAGTGAGGATATAACAGCAGAAGGAAATCAACCTATGGACAGAAATGTTGAGAACAGTTTAGATGACTAAGTGGTCCTGTCAGGAAACTGTTAACAACAGATAACTCAAAAGAAGGTTCCTCTATGAAAGACCTACTTAGGGAGGTGTGGACAAGATTGAGGAAACAAACAAGGTATATTGAGATTCTCAGAACATGGCCATCACCATCCTTAGATCTGCAGGGTCCAAGGAAAAAAATCCTGGTATTGGAGCCCAATGAGAAATGGAATCATGGAGGAAGGGACATATAATGAGAGCTGTAGAAGCTTGAGGGTTGGAGGGGTGGGGAGAGAAAGCTAGTGACACAAACATGGCCTAAAGTAAGGAAGTAGTGAGAATAAATCATCTCATTTTTTCCCCCTTCTGCTCTATATTCTCCTGATGATGTGTCTTTATCCAAGTCCTATAGGAAGCCAGACAAGACAGAACTTGAGTGACATAGTCCACTGGGATTAGCAAAGAAGGAGGAGCACAGAGGTTGGGTTGTGTTATCCAAGGGATACCAGCATATAACTAGCACAGAAGCTGCAGTGAGGCTGAGACTATAGCTAGAGCATCCATTTGGACATGTTATTTACAGGCAAGAATATTTGCATGTCAAGCACTGTTGTTATGAAATAAAGTTTATGTTTTTCCTTGAAAATCATGGAAAAGACTAAGTAACATATGCAAAAAAGTCACAGAGCTGTAAAGAATAGTCATGAGCTAAGTTATTGACCACAAGTGGAGCCACAGGCAGAGAGATCGCTGGGGGTTACAAATTTATATTTTATCAAAAATCAATTTTGCTCAACTGACCAATTTATTTAATGATGGCTTAAATAGTTTTCCCTGTGCTTGTCCTCAGTATCATGGTAATTCTGTGGCTAGTGTAAGGTATTTTTCCAATCCGTGCAGCGGCAATGCCCTATCGGAATCTATTTTTTTAGAAGACTTTGACAGGGAAGTCTTGGCAGTATTCCCAGGGTGACAAAGTCTTTCTATCTTTGGAAAGAGTTGTACAATTTCAAAAACTGCTAAGATAGCTGGGTGATACTTGAATTCAATATAATTGGATAATATTTTTAGGACATTCTCTGAGCATGAAATATAATGATAGAGTAAATGATGGGAAATCACCAAGTATTTATGTACAAAAAACAGCAAAAACTATAAACAATATTATGAAATATTTTATATCATTTATTAAAATAATTGGAATAATTAAAAATAAGAAATCTACTGACTGATTTATTTCCATCTCTGTAGTTTCTTGGCTTTCTAAAATGCAACATATTATGATTGATGACAAAATTCATCTTTTAAATAGAGTCTAAAACTTCATCTCCTCAAACAAATATTTGTAAGTCCAATCTATCTGAATATATAAACTCTGTAACTCATCATTTCCTTATCATATCATTTGCAAAAAATATACATCACTGTTGGAAATAATTAACTGGCTTACTTGGTAGATTTAATTCTGTTTGTTAATTGACTGTTTATCATCTGTCTCTATATGCTTATAGTAATTAAAAAAAATTATTTTACTAAATTTTGAATTGGAAAAGATCTTATATGCTGGGAAGAATCATGCTGTGATTAATCCTCTAGGCTTGAAGTTGTATTCCATAGATTTGAGCCTTGGCTCTTTGCTAGCTTTTACTTTGACCAAGTTCTTGAACTTCTATAAACTTTAGTTTCTTTATCTGTAAAATGAGGAATAATAACATTATCTACCTCCAAAAATTATTATGAAGAATACATGAAAATTGGCTCCTGATTGGTCAGTAATCAAAAATATTTCAATTATTATTACTATTGCTATTAGTATATATCTCATAAATATTTAAATATCTAAATCATAATAATATTTAATTATTTATAAGTATAAACTTCTTGATGTTTATATAATTGAATATTATAAATCACAGTATAATATATAACATCCTTATACTTTGGAATATGACATGGTTACGTAATTCAGTGCATGATTTTTCCTAAGAATAATAGTAAATTAACTATCTTAACAAGTTACTATTTCTTTTTAAATTATTGATCTTTTAAAATAGTTTATTACTAATGACTTTTGATAAATAAGGTTTTTTTTTGTTTTTGTTTTGTTTTGAGGGCAGTGTCACTGGCCCTCATATGTGGGACCAAACCGGGGCCACTGGCTTCCGAAGCCAGCGCTTAACCACTGCGCCACTCGGCCGGCCCTTAAATAAGGTTTTAATATTAACTAATCCATCTCTTTATCAAAACGCAAAATAATAATTTGGGTGAGATTTTGGAGGAAAAAAACCTAAATGTTATGAGTCGCCTCTAGTAAAATTCTAAGGTAGAATAATAACATTAACCTATTAACGTCTCCATCTGTTCGTTACATGATAACTGAAGCAGGTAGAATAGGCAATCTCCAAGGCAAAGCAAAAATCATGTGGGCTTTCAACACCTCTAATATGAGTTTAAAATAAATTATTACTATTTCCATTTTCAGATCAGTAACTCTACTTATCTTCCATTTGATTGAAGCCATTTGTGACTAATTTAAAAGTAGGACCTCCAGGGAAAGAAATTTCTTGAGATTAGAAATCCATATTCATAGCTAATATTCTTTGGCTTGTCTATTACACTATACTGTAGTTTTGTGCTCTTTTTGTTGCGTGTAACAACAACAAAAAATCTGAGTGAAAGTGACTTAAACATTGAAGAGGATTGGGTTTCATAAATATATAAATCTGGAAGCATGCTGAATTCATTTTGATTTAGCAACTTAATGGTATCTTTAAAAATGCATTTTTAAAAATTCTCCCTTCCATTGTCAAGTTCATTTTAGAGCTTTCCTCATGTTGTCCAAATAGCTGCGGCAGTTCCAGTCTTTGTAACCACACATCATCCAGAAATAGGAGTGTTTCTTTCTCATAATTTGAAACAAGAGCCATAAAACTCACTTTTTAAAAATCAAATTCTTGTTGGATGGGTTAAGGTCATATCCACATGAACAATCACTATGCAGAAAAATGGAAATATGCTGATTGACTTATGTCAGTTGGATGCTACCCTCTTAAATGTAACTTTCCCCAGAATACATGGCCTGCAAGGTGGAAATGTAGATATCCAAATGGAAGATAATGCCTTTAAGAAGGAGAAAGGAGCTAATAGATGCTGACTAGGTGAACAATAAATCCACTACAGACACTATTATCCAAGTCAGAATAAATCATCTCAAAAATCATGGAAGCTAATCTCGGGGATTTTGTAAATGTAGCTATACATCTTAAATTACATATTGAAATAAATAAAAGCACATCTACAGACCATACCTATAGATATTACAGTAATTGCTTGACTCTTTTTTCTCTCAAATAGACCTTCTATTCCCAGAGGTTTTATCTATTTTTTTTTGCGTGTGGATTTTATTGAATTTATGGATCTGAAGATCTAAGAGTCTTACATGAGTGTGGCTGTGTGTTTTGCGTAGTGTGTCCTAACTGAGAGCATTATCAGTTATGGGAATTGAGCAGTTATTTGAAAACATACCTCTTGGTAACTTAGCTCTTAATGGCATCTGGAAGACACTTGTCATCTGGCTCCATCATGCTCAGTTCAGACACCTTTTCATCTGGAAGCATTGATTATTGCATTTTTAGATCTGGTTGAATACTGAATGATTTAAGAATGCTGGAGTATGGTATATATTAGGTTGTAGAGGGTTTTATCTGTCCCATTTCTCTGGTGCCAGCAATAACCACTATTCCTTATTTTAAAGAGACTGCCAGAACTAACATCTGTGTCTTAAGAAGGAAAAAAGAATTCACATTTCTCTTCTGTCTTTTGGTTTTGCCAAATCACTCTGGATGAACTGAGACAAAATTCCAGTTCGAATGAGCTTGTGAACACTCTGCCAATATTACAATACAAGCTCTGGATTGTTTGTGTTAAAAGTTGACAGATAGTTTAAGTTCTTCTTTCAGGAATAAAAAGGCAATTCTATTTACAGTTCAATTGAATAAGATACAAGATTTAGCTCCAAACTGTTTAATGTCTTAGAGCCAAAACTGCTAGTTTTTAAAATACATTTTTTTATTCACATGAAACAACTACACAAAGCAAATAAGTATGAATTTGTTTATGTCTTGGAGAAAATAATTAGAAAGATTAGGAATATAGGAAACATTATTTCACTTAGGAAAGAGTTTCAGGAAGGACAACTCGATGATGTACATATCTTTAGGTCAAACTGTGCTTAGATTTTTCTAAAAAGATTATGGTTCTAATATTTCTTAGAAACCTCCAGAAGAGCTGGCCTAGCCAACAATTCGATAGTAAAGGCACTTTATACTATATTAAAGGGGTTACTGCTTTGTCAGGCCATCCATTCATTTATTTACATGAGAGAGAAAGGAATTGAAGGTACTTTGTGTTTGGCTGCAGTGGGGACATAATGAGGTACAGAGACAGACTTGTGAACCAAGGGAGGCTCCAGCAATGTCGGTTCAGTGTTCTGGTTTAAAACGTGACACAGAGAGAGGCACATTCCACTTGCTTATTTTCTCCAGAGCAACACAGTACGATGCAGACATAGTGAAGACAGAAGGAGATTGAGTGTTCTTTTGTTCTCTTGTGAGTTTGTGCTTTGTAACCAATAAGAGAAGTTAACTTTATCCTGGAATAATACTTTCACACAGGGCACAGACAGCAGCAGCAGTCCGAGGGGCCCCATTCAGAGTGCCTTGATACGTGGCAAACTGGAAGGAATGGCTGGACTAAGACCACACAATTGTGGTGGCGGGGGGGTGGGTGGCGGGGGGGGGGTTGTCATATATATATATGACAAACAACAGGGGGTGGGGACTGGGTGGGTTTGCTGAATATTTTTCATAGATGGAGTCATAATTCAGTGATATTTGAAGTATGGCTGTTAATAACATTATTTCATATTGATAAGGGACACACACAATAGTTCATTTCTTAGCTCTATGATCTTAAAAAGCTAAATAAGCAAAAAGAAATGAGCAAAACAGTCGATTAATGAATTTCAAGGCAAAAATGATATATTCCTTATAAGCTTTATGTTTCAAGAGCTGTCTTCCTCCTACATCGTTTCCATGTTGGTCACTTCTAAATTCAGTCATGTGAACGCTAGGAGGTTTCTTATTTTAAGTTTAGAGGTTAGTTTGATCAGCTGGGGTATGGATAATTAAATGAATAAAGAAAGACTTAGATGTCCCTTCTACACTGTGGGAGGCTAGATTACATTTGGAAACCATTAGAGAGTTATTTCTCAGATTGTTTAAAGTCAATAGATTTCAGAAGTATTTACTTATGAGAAAAACATGGAATGTCTTTGATGAGTTGGCATGAATGATTTCTCTACTATTGCCCTAATTTTAATATTTTTTGGTGATTTTAAGTAGAAAATTTTTGGTAAAGTAAATTTCAAATGTGTGAGTTATACAATAACTTTCCAATACATTTCTTGTTCTGCTTATAATAGAAATGTTAGTTTCAGGTATTCAACCAAGAACCTTATCTGGCATGGCAGACCTTGAAGTAAAATGGATCGTGTTTTCTATGAAATTGCAAAAGGACACATACAGCTTTAATGATTTTATTTTAGACTGTTGAACTGCATGCCAGGGTTGGACTCTGCAGTTTTTCTTCTCACAATCATTGCCCCCATTAACTTGGTTCTAGAACTGGTTTAAATACAGGGAAAGAAAGAATAAGGATCACTTATTCAGTAGATTGAGGCTCAGCGTCATCACCATGACCACTAATCTAGTTTCTTTTTATTTCTGGGATTCTGTCTTGTTTTTGTTAGTAGGATACATGAATTGATCAAATGGATTATATATATATATATATATATATATATATATATATATATATATATATATATTAAGATTTTATTGGGGAATTGGCAGAGGGGAACAGCATTGGGGAATCGGGGAAGGGGAACAGACAAGTTGCTGTTTTTTTGTTCTTCAGTTTAGTTGCGGAGGATGTTGCTTCACTGTTGGTATCGTCACTGCGCTCTTCCTGGATGAGGCAGATCGGTCGCTGGCCTCCGGATGTCGCTCACCGCGGCTGTTGGCAGCTCACGCTGGCTGCCGGCCACTCACTGTAGCCTATGGCAGCCCACTGCAGCAGGGGCTGCAGCCCACACCATCACCAGGGCTAGCACAGCCCAGCTCCAGGTGGAGCTGTTGTTAGCTGTAGAGGGCAATGTCACTGGCCCTCATGTGGGATCCGAACTGGGGCTGCTGGCATCCCAAAACCAGCGCTTAACCAATGCGCCACTCGGCCGGCCCTAATTATATTTTTTTATGGGTGCAAACCTGTTCTTTCAAGTCCCCTACCTCAGTCACAACATTAATGTGGATATCCAAGTAAGAAAATTTGGAATTTTCCTTAACTCTACTCTCTATCTCATATCCTACAGTTAATTGTTCAGCAAGTTCTATCCTTTTCATCTCAAAAGCTGGTCTCATTTATTCATCCTAAGTCTTGTTTTCCTAATCTAAAAATTCCATCTTTCATCCGGTCATTTGGTATTGCTTTAATAGGTTTCCATTGCTGTTGGGTTTCCATATGTATTTCATCTTTCAAACTACCCCCAAAATAGTTTGAGTTAATATATGCAGTGGTGAAGAGTCTTGAGCCAGACCACCTGGGTTTAAATTTTCGCCCTGCCTTGGCAGTGTGACCTTGGGTAGAGTTGCTTATCCACTCTGTGCCTCAGTTTCCTATTCTATGAATGGGAAGAGTAGTATCCAGCTGTGAAAAATAGGAGAGAAAGTATGTGTGAGGTACTTAGGAGAAAGTATTGTATGGTGCTGACTCCCATAAAACATGGTTCTGATGTGAACCCTATGATGACTCTCCTTTAACCTGATGAGTAACCTGTACTGTAGGATACAAGGATTTTCACAATGATGCCAGGTTACTTCTGCAGGTCTGTCTCCATGCCCCATAAATATATCCTATCTACTCTACAGTATATGCAGTTTTGCAGATGCAAACTTTATGTTCCAACTATAGATTTTCTCATTTTCTCTTACTAGAATGATCTCACATTGCTTATTGCCTGGAAAGCCTCCATTTGCATTTCAAAGCCACAGTCCAATTCGACTCTGTTTGTAGCTTCTTCTGACCTTTGCTTTTTGCAGTAGATGTTGGTGTTTTGCCCATATCCCCTGGGTGCTGCTATTTCAATGGCCTGATTTCCAATGGACACTTATATCTAATGGCACCCTTTGGGCCATTGAACCCACTTTGCAATGCTGCTACTGAAACTACCTCACAAAATAAAAGTTGGGATGAGGAGATAAGGTGTAGAGATATTGAGAATGAACATGGCTCTGGGAGCAGCCCTTAATTTGTAAGTGTCATGTTGGTGCTATGCAGTGTGGGTGTGTGTTTTTATGGGATAATCTTGAGGAATGGGTTTTGCTTTGTTCTTGAAGGTTTCCCCTGCCTCCCCACAGTGATGACTTAACCAAGTACCTTTTAATGGATGTTTTTCCTTCCTGCAAAAATGGCTTGCATTTAAATTTTTGGCTCATGGTCTACTGTTAGGGGAACTCAAAGTAATACAGTCCTTTATATGCTTTTTCATTGTACTTTATACATGTTCTGTCTATATTTCTTAGAATGTTTTGTTAGAGAATATTTATTCATTTTTATCTGTTCTGCCATCTCCTCTTGACTGTGAGATGCTACAGCAAAGGGCCATATCTCATTCACCTTTGTATTTCCATGATCTTAGGCTGAACTTGACTCAAGACGGGTCTTCAAAAAATCATTGCCTACTGCAATGAACAGAGATGACCTTTTGTGTCAAAGTCCTTTCATCACCCTTTCTAGTCCACTAGCTCCTTAGAATTGTGGAGTATTTGACCCTTCTGTAACCTGCTTCCCCTTCAGAGACTGCAATCTTGTCCCTGAAACCCAAACCCACAGCTTTGGCTTCCAATTGATGACTATTTATTTATTTATTTATTTATTTGTTTTTTCTGATGCTGCTCTCCTGGCTGGTGTTTCCTGAAGAGAAAGAAATAAAGAAAGGAATTAAGAAGGAAGAGGGGAGGGAAGTGAGATAGAGAAAATGAAAGAAAGGGATAAGAAAGGAGCACAGAGAGAGAGAGATAGAGAGAGAGAGAGAGAGAGAAAGAGAGAGAGAGAGAGAGAGAGAATAAGAGTAAGAATAATAAGAAGAGGAGGAAGAGAAGAAGAGGGAAGAGGAGGAGATCAAATGGAATGGAAGCATGTTAGATACTCTTCCTCTTTTCTATAAACTAGAAGAAAAAAATCAACTGCTAAGATAAAGGGGCAAGAAAACACAGACTTCAGTGGAGCAGAAAAGAGTCTTGGGAAACCTGATAATAATAGTGTAGATAGAGAATCAGTGATGGGTCAAAGTATTGACATTTCTTCAATCAATAAACAATTACAGAGCACTTATTATGTTTCATGCCTCACACTGAGCAGGGTTGAGACCATTATATCTGACAAATAATATAAATTTATTAAGCTATCTTGATCTTTTAATTCTCATTTTTTTTTGGCCAAGCAACCTGAAAAAGCACATGAACAATACCATTAACCTAAAATAGGAAAATACTCATACACAAAGAAAAAATTGTGTGAAATAAATAATTTAAGCCTTGAAAGTAAACATCTCTCCAAAATATACCTGCTACTAATGTCAGAATCTATTATTTTGCTCTTTTGTTGTCCAGTAAAGAGAAAAGTACCTCTACCAATATCATTTTCTTTATTATCTTTCCTGGTGTTATCCAGAAAGAAAAATATTGAGTCATTGTCCTAAAGCAGAAAAAAATGTCTGCTGAGGTCTGCTCAGCGGTTTACAATATATTCTAAAGTAAAGTGGAATTTTATAAGTAGAGTCTTCTGACCCAGTTTCACAATCCTGAGAAATTTGGGGCCTATGGCAAAAGTCTTAATCTAATGAGTCAGGTTTTAAATTCAATCACAATCTTACATTCTTCTTCTTTCATATGACATTTCCTTAGCACTTTATCAGTTTTCTCCAAAGATAAGCAATATCATATGTCAAAATGACTATACACTTTGGATCTTGTGAGAATTAATTATGTAATTGTAAACAATGTCAATAATAAGTAAGAGGGTGGATTGGCATCTGACAGACTTGAAATAGAACTTTTTTTTCCTTTCACTTATTAGCTATGACCTCAGAGAAGCTATTTAACTTCATTGTATTTTAGTTTTCTCTTTAAAAATTGGAAAAAAAATGAAGTGATGGAAAGACTAAATTAATTAAAAAGACAGCTTGCCAGTGCCTGGCAATGACAAAAACTTAATAAATGTTTACAATTAATATTGAATATTTGGCTGTCCCCTTGTTTGTTTAAGCTGTCTATTATACAGATCATTTTCCTATCCACAGGGAATTCCCCACCTGAAAATCTTGGGAGGAGGAAGAGTTGACTTTCTTATATAGAAGCTTAAATGGCAAGTATTTAGGATGCTTAAATGTCTAGCTTCCCTTGTATTTAGGCTTGAAAACCAAATGCATGCAGCCTACACTTAGAATTATGAGATAATGATGAAAAAAAAATGTGGAAGTGAATCTGTTTGGTGGAAGACAGACACAGCTATAGCAGTGACAACCACCTTCCAAGAGCAGCAATGACAGGAGTCCTGACAGTGACATCCAGTATTATTAGTGGTGCTTCCTGTGGCTTTGAACATTCAGCAGTGGCAATAGAAGCAGGAGTGGCAAGTTTGTAGGGTATGATTTGGCCTTGCTCTGGGTGTGTGGCTTCTGAGTCTGGTTGTCCAATCCCCTTGGAATTTCTTTCAAAACATCCTTTTATCTTGAATCAGCCAGTGTCAGTGTTTGTTGCTTTCTGTGAAGATCCTGGACTAATATAAAATTAGGACCAGAAATGTTTGCAACCAAGAAGCTGAAGGGAAAATGGGGATGTGGAGAGAATAAATGAATACACACATTGAGAAGTCTGGGGGTTGTTAATTTGCCTAAAGGCAAAAAGTTCTAGCAAATATTAAATAATAGAAGTTTGGTGGCCAATGGTGTGTGATACCGAGCCACTAATTAAATTATCCCCTGAGGACATCTACTGTAAAATAACAACTCAAAGCAAGGCTGAGGAGGACCAGTGACTATTAGAATGGAGTGTAAAGGGAAATTCAATGAGTATGAGAGATACTTTTTTTTTAGACAGATTTTGTTTTGTTTTGTTTTCCTAAATGCATGGACATCTTTAAAAAAAGAGAATGGTTTTCTCAAATTCCAGTTCTTGGCTTATGGCACAGACTGTAAATAAGAGAATGTCTGTATTCATGTTAAAAAAGGAAAACTGAGTTGCTGAAAACTTAACATAAGTTTGAGTCTGTGCATGTTTAATTACATTGAGTGAATTCATTGCTTCACTGACTTTCTTAGATGAAAATCTGAGCACTTGTTAGAAAAAAGCACTCAGGATAATTGAAATTGAGATCTACAGAAAATGCAGAGAAACCCGAATCTCCAATGATTTCTGAGCCTTCTTTGCCTCCTGAAAGCTGTCACTCATCCCTTTTGATGAAGTTGTCCCTCTTGGTGGCTCACCTACAAGAGTTACTTGTAGGAGGAAGCCAATTTTACCCATAGTCCCTATTCTAGTACTTTCCTCTTTTCTAAACCAATAAGAAGTTAGATTTCAGCATGATTTAGGGGCACAATTACAAAGTCAAACCTGGCATAATTACATGCATATATATGTACACACACACGAGTTGCAAGAACTAACAAATTTATATGAGTAAAAATCTGATGAACACATGTAGGATTGTTTTTTGAAGGTCTAGATCAGGGGTGGCCTGTGGACAAAATCTGCTCAACTGTGTTTATAAATAAAATTTGATTGGTACACAACTTTGCGGATTGGATTACACATTGTTTATGTCTACTTTATCATTACAATGGCAGAGTTTAATTGTTGTGACAGACATTGTCCCACATGCAAAGCCCAAACTATTTACTAGCTGGACCTTTTCAGAAGCCTGCTGTCCTCAGTCTAGACCAAGGAGCAGAGAACAAAGTTTCGAATCAGTCTAAATTTACTTATTTGGGTTGACTATCCCAGCGATTATGGAGCCCATGTACTGCTTGAGCTGGTGGAAGTGGTCAGAATTTTTTACTTTTATTTTGCATTAGACTCAATAGTGACAAACTCTACATTAAATCAGGTGCCAGATATTCCTTGGTCTGATATAGGAGAAAAAAAAATCTCAATATTGAAGAAGTTAGACATTTGGAATAGATTTAGTATATATGAAGTGCTGATTTCCCTCAATTTGTCATATACTCCTATAAATCTACAGAAGCCAATGAGAGTATTGTTATTTTCAGAAGAAAAATTGGCGGTTACCATAAAAAGGCATTGGGACTATTGTGGAAATTGTATTGTCATACACAGAGGTGTTTTCATGGTGTTGTTTTGCAGTGGTTAATTGACCATAGAATTTCTAGCACTGAAAAAGATGGACACTCCTTTAAGGCCCTTCTTTATTTATATATACCCAAAACTCAGGGTCCCGACATGAACTCACAAGATCTGAGTCTCTGTCCATATCCTCAGTCCCTGGATTAAAGGAGGTTAGATGCACAGGAAAAAAGACCTCTCATTACTAGCACAAATATATAGGGTACCTTTAACCAGGATAACTGTGCACTGTGGAAAGAGAATACCCTCATGAATCAGGAATGATTGGACAATAGCCTGAACAAACACTATGTTAGGGGAATAATTACGCTGATGAGCCACTGGGAAAAGTTTAGACTTAAGAAAGTTAGGTGATAATGGAATCCTGACCCATGTAAGCCTCCCATTAGGCCTGGATAAATCTATCTGTACTCAATAGATTATAAATACCTGCAAGTAATAGAAAATCCAACTAGCGTGATTTAAATAAGCAAGCATTCATGTTGCAGCTCTACCAAGATGTATGGAGGTAAGCAGCTGTCAATAAATTCAAAAGCTCTTCAGTGTCAGAGGATATGGCTGTTTCTCTTTGTCATTCCCTCATGTAAAAGGATGGTCACTGCAAGTCCTGCCTCTGCACTCATATTCAAGGAAGGGGCAAGGTCAGCAAAGAAGGCTTTCTATTTCCTCTTTTATAAAGCAATCACTTTTCCAAGAAATAACATCAATCTGACACATTCTACTAAGGTGTCATTGCTAGGATTGAGTTTTCTGTGTCCACCCTGATAATTAGAAAGTATAGAGGAAGGTTTGTCATGATGCATTCACCCAGGCTGGGCACATTGCTCCCCTGAATTAAGTGAGAATATTAGCAAGGATTAAGTGGGGGAATGAACATTATGTTATCAACCATAACATCTGCCACATCATCCTGTATTTATTTTGCCAGATCTTGAGTGTGTGATTGGCTCACATTTATTTAGTAACTAGCAACACCTCCTATTTACCAATCTGAACCATGAAATATAGGTTACAATGGTAGGAAAGACTGTCCTTTCCTAGCAGGATAATAACTTGAAGGCAATACTCTCCCTCCAGGGAAAATCAAACCATTATTAAAGACTTGAAAGAACCCCAGAAGCTCATCGTGCACTGTCTTTCCTTTTCTAATGTTGGGAGGTATAAGATACAACGTCCTTTCAAAGCACTCCACTGTATCCCCGGGTGTGTCCCACCCCGCTGATGCTGCATATTTAACTGACACAATAGACCTCCAGATTTTCATTGTTTATTTTCCTCCTTCTGAAGCTCATTTGTCTTATTAAATCTTCTGATGTAGTTGTCTCTTATTGTTTATGTGGCTCCTTTAGCACGATGTCATGGATATAGAGGGGAATATCCAGATGCTCCAAACTTCCCCAAGCTATATGTGTCAGAGCGTGTGAGAGAATCAGTGTAGACAAGGGGCATGATTGTAAGTGCATAGGACAAGAATTGGAGCAGTGTCCTTAACTGGTCTTTAGATTTGAGAGCCTGATGACTCACAGTGACTATGGGTAAGTGCACGTGCGCATGAGTGTGCAAAGAAAACCCCAATACAGGAACAGATTTATTTCTAACAGTTCATTTATAAATTGGTTATGTGAGCTTTGGATTCTTCATAAAGAAAAACCCCATTATATTTTTAATTAGGTTGGCTACTAAGCTAAACCACAAAGGCCAACTTATTCCTATCAGACTTCAGAGTAGGTACATATGATAGCACAATGTGGATTTTAGGTCCTGTGAAAAAAACAAGCATGAAACACAGTAGGAGATTTTTAAAAAGAGACTTCTGTCTTCAGGATTTAAAAACAAAACAAACTTTTCCTTCCTACTTATCGATCTTTTTGCATTCTTACTTCCTTGCCTAAAATTAATTTGCTAACCTAGTTAATTGAAGTGTAGCATGGACCTGACTTCACTGCACAATCTAAAGGGATCCCCATTCCAAAATTCTCTGTCCCTTTCTAATTAATTTATACCAATATTTATACTAATGTGTTTGCACTTAAATTTGGATTGATGAAACACCTTATGGGCAGGCTGGCTCTGTCTGAAGGTCTGTTCCCAGGCGTGGTTCACCACAGCTGTTCTATTTTCTAGAGCTCCCTTTTTCCTCCATTTTTAAATATACAGATGCCTTGAAAAGCTTTAAGTTTTTTCTGGAGGTTCATTTGGTGGCACAGGTCAGCTTCTGATGATGGAGAGAGTGGGTAAAGGTCAATGGTTACATTGTAGAATTATCTGTAAATTGAGTTTTAGTTAAACTGAGGCCTGTAAAATAAACATCTTCTTATTAAGCAGATCCTGTCACCAGAGAGTTTGATTAGTTTTATTCAGGAAACTTTGCCGCACTAGGGGTCCAGAAAAGAGTACTGGAGAGTACTGCTAGGAAAAAAAGTAGAGGGCTAGAGGGCTGTGGAATGGGCAGGTCTCTACCTTCCTGCTACCATCTCTTCTCCCCACAACCACCCCACCCAGCTATAGTCAGGCGCTGCACTGGGAGGACTTGACTGGTCTATATATTCAATTTTCATCTCAGGCTTTATTTGAAGAAAGGGTTCCATTGTTCAAAGACTTTTGAGAAGCACCAAATAGAGATGTCGTTTAATGTCCTTTCTAAATCTGAAATGTCAATGACTTAAAAGCTCACCAATTATAAAATCCTACCAATTTTTAAAATTACAAGGGATACTTTGTTTGTATTAAACTTTTTGATGAATTTGAAAGAAATAAAATGTATTTTAAGTTTGATTACAAGTGAACAAATTGGACGTTGATAGTAGGTAAATACCTTAAATTTTAGAGCAAAAAAAATACTTTTTTTTTCATGGCTTGATATTTTGCAACAGCAATGAATCCTTATTCTACCATTTTCTAGCAATGTGAACTGGATAACTGTCTTGGATTCCTTACTCTTCAATTTCCTCATTTGTAAAATGGAGATAATAAATGCATATACTTACTGGTTGTGAAAAAAATGGTAAGATTTAAAAGCTTTAGGAGAGTGACTGGAATCTAGTAAGCACACAATATAAATGTGTAACTATTATTACTGCTTATGTTGAAATCATTAATTCTGTGTTACTTGTTTTACCACTGAAAACTTGAGGAAAAAGTTTATAAAACCACAAAATGAAAGAAAGAAGCAAAACTACGACATCTAGAATAAAGGCAAAACACAAATAGGAAAACAGATGGGCAATATTCTCAAAGAAAATTTTGCTCAGTATTTCCCATCTGCTACTCTCTGCCTGCATGCTTTTCAGTAATACAAATTTTCAAACAGCCAAGCAATATAATACTCAATGTAGTTTAATTTGTGTTTGTACTTCATTGGCTGCTGGCAAGGGAATGGTTAGATTCAGATTTGATGATAAAGCCAAACAGTCCTCATGTTCATCCCATGAGAAGCAAAATTGTACAAAAGATTAAAATTAGTAGGAAGCAATTATTCTTCCTATTAATCAATTTCAGACACATTTGGCAGCTTTTCTCTTGCAACACAAGTACAATTCACATAAAGGTGGTTGAGACTGTTTTCAATTGTGTTATTTTAATTGAAAGCATTGAGCTCTCTTTAGTGGGCCATAACCTTCTTTGCTTAAGCAAGTGTTAAGATTAGTGTTTTCCATTTGAAAACTACATGGTTTTCTGAAAGCATGGTCATTATTCATTCTCTTATTAATTTAAAATATGCTTTTTTTAATAGTAAAAATAAATAGAAACTTATTTGATGTAGGAATTAAGAAGAATGCATTTTTCTAGTAATGGGAAAAAGCCAGTATTATTTTGTTGTTGTTTTTTTTAATAAATGATCATTCACATAGGTCCAGATCAGATATCAGATAATGGTTGTTTAAAAGGAAAGAATAAAATGAAGTTTCTATATTTAGTAAACAATTACCAGGTTTTACAGAAACACGGGCGGTAAGGGAGTAAGTCTATAGATAATAGACCGAATGATCATTTTCTGTTTTAGTCAGTCAGCTGAAGTACTTAGGAATGATTTTTAAAAAGAGTGATTTTTACTTGGTTTTAATCTGGGAGAGGAAAATAGACTGAAGCCTTTGTTTATTTCTTCTTTCTCCTGGATGGTTCTTGGTATATGCAGGGATAGGTATGTCCTGATACCATCAGCAGCAACTTCAAACTCTCAAGGTTTTAGTACATCACTGTTGATAGCTCACACGAACTGTCGCTCTAAGACCCAAGCCCATAGAACTGGGATATTTGGAACATCGCTAGTCCCGATGACAGAAGTGGGGGCTGGGGGTGAGGGAGAAGCATGGTGAAGCACACAGAATGACAAATACCACGTTTCTTGTTTTACTGGCCAAAGGGAGTCCCACATGGCAAGCCTGAGTTCAATGCAATGGCAACAGGGAGGTGACTGCACCCACGGGTAGGGTCAGTGAATGTCTTTTGCAGTCCTCATCGCAAATACAATTAAAGAGGCCTTGTCAAATCTCCTCAGGTCTGCATCTTAAGTGTGCTAGCAGAGAGAATTTTTAGTTATGTTAAGTTGGTCATTTCTTTAGTGTGGGAACAGGGAGAAAAGATCAAATTAGTACAAAAGTGAAAATTGACCTTTTATCTTGAGTATCCTCTCAAGTTGTCCTCCAAATTCCTCCAGTTAGTGTTTTGAGAATATGTGTCCTGAAAAGAACAGGGTGCTTGAATTTTGTGAAGGCATTTTGCTCACTAACTGAAAATTAAGAGAGTCTGTCAAATCATTTTCTTTCTCAATGCCTTTTTTGATGTAAGTTTTTCTTTCAGCTGAAAATTTCTGTAGCACTACACTAGTTATAACGAATCTAAAAGCACTTTGTTATTCTTTATGTATTCTGTTTTATAGTTTTTGTCTTCACGTAGATCAGGGAAATATTTTGATCTATAAATTATGATATGATGTAAGGCAAAATAGGTTGGTGGGATATTTGGATTCTGAAGAATGGTATTTGACACTTAATGATATAAATTTTGACCCCATTTTTCTCCCTCAGAAGAGTACTGATTTGGGGAACATTCTATATTCTTAAAACTCTAAGTCAAGGTTAATGATGCATTGTATGTTTCATATAAGAGCTTTCAGTATATCTGCTGCAGAAGTTACATCAAAAAATCTGAAAGGAACAGATTTCCTTTAAAGTGGCAGAAACCACTTTACAGTATGCTTTATAACTTATATTAATAATTGTGAGTTAATTTTTCTTTGAACATTTTTTTTTTAATCTCTTCTGTCATAGGCTTCCCCTAATGAAACATTTAAATCTTCACTTTCTCTTCCGTTCTCTGTAAGAAGGGGTGGACTCCCCTCCTTTTGCTTGCCTTCTTATTCGCATGTGAAGGAAATGGATTACAGTCCTGCCTCTCTCAGTCCCTTCACTCTCTTCTCCATGGGAGGAGGAAATAATTGTCTGGCGGATAAATTGGAAAGGAGGAATGTGTGGGGGGCATGACGCTAAGGTTTTCTGTTTGTGGTATTTGGCTGCCTGCTCAGGTTCTCCACCCTATAAGTCAGTTTTATTTGGGTGGTCTCTGTAGGTGTGCTGGTGCTTGGAGTTCTTCAGAGTGGACTGTGAGTGGATAAGTGTCTATCTCTGGGGTTGGGAATTGACATGATTATGCTACATTCTCCAGTAGTGCTATCACAGACAGTAAGTCCTCATTTAATGTCATTGATAGGTTCTTGAAAAGGGGGTATAACAAAACTATTTTTACCATAGGCTAATTGATATAAACAGAGTTAAGTTTTTATGGTATCTCATTAATACTATAATGAAATGATGTTATTTGAGGACCTGCTTATACTGATTTTTGCTGTCTCCTCTTCCTCACTTCTTGGTGTATCTTTAAATGATTTTGAACTCAGGCAAAAAAACATATTGCTCTTCTTCAAACCATAGCCATCTATAGTCATCTATATTCCTCCTCTAACTTACCCGCCACACCCACACTTTGTTTATTGCTACAGATTAACCACTCTTGATTGCCTTCGTCTTCTATCCAACTTGCCTGTTTTTCCTTATCAGATTAATTGGAATTTCTGGAGGTGAGGCCAGACATCTATATTTTCAGAAAAACATATATTTTTCAATGTGCCCCCAAGCTAATGAAGATATTGACTTGTATCAGTTATATCTATTGCACATATTCTTCAACTTTGCTTTTATATTTTCATTTTATAATTTTTGAGATAATAAACATTTGAAATTTACTAATAAAGGCTAGTCATCTTTTAAAAAAATCTTTTTCCATTTCTAGCATCCTCTATTCTAACCTGAAATTTTTCTTGTTGATTTTTAGTGTTTGAATTTAAAGTAGGTTATTTAAAAATCACTACAAAAATGACCCATGAAGGTATGCGTCTTATTTTTTAAAAGTCTTGAATTGTACAAATGTATTTACTAAAACACAAAATTTCCCCATTAATAATACTTGCATCCCTATTTGTAACCATCAGGAACAATTTGGTACTGTAGATATAGTTTCATATCCCTAATTTGAATGTAAAAATACATAATTTTTGTAATTTTTTATTTGAAAATTTAAGAAGGTGCTCATGTTTATTATCTGATTTATATTTGACAAAGCAAGTACATTTTAAAATTAATGTATCTTGATGAAATTTCCATTCCTGAGATCTATCTCCTTTTGATAATGGTATAGGATTCCATGGAAAAGACAGATCTAATATTTCCTAATGGACATTTATCTCTACAGAATCTAATTATAATGGGTAAATTGTCTACATTCCCTAGTGGGTAGACTTTAAGTTTCCAATTATTTACCATTGCAAGCGCTCCTGCAATGAACATCCTGTACCCATATCTCTTTGCTTGCTTATGCAAGTACAAGCTTTCTTCCTAATACCATGTATGAGCTCCTAAAAATCCTTACATTCTTCAGAAACAGTGCAGTGAAGATAACATGACATAAAATAAGGTATGGCAACAACTTAATACCTATGCTCCTTTGAAACTAGAACACCAACAAGTGTAAATTGTTATTTGGGGAGATCATGTGGACTTCACAGACAAGAGAACTCTGTGTATCTGAAAGCTGTCATAGTGGAAATTAAAAATGTCAAAACCACTAAATGGAAATGCTGGAAAATAAAGAGGGGCTGTGAGCTGCCATGAAGGTGGGCATAGTGCAGTGTAACCTGTGATAAGATGAGAGCGACACAAGGCTGAGGGTGAGCCATTATGGGAGAAACCTGGGTGTAGATGCTGATATTAATTTTGCTAAAATAGAGCTTGAATGGAGACCTGAAACTACTATACCAGTCCAGCTGTGGGCTTTTCCTTTTCTGCTTACGGTTGTATTTCTACTCGGGCTTTTCCAAACTGCTTCATTCGACTGGAAAAAATAATGTATAAACCTACACAACTGTGATATCAGTAGCTGCTCCCTTATTTATGAATCCAGTATGAGTAACATACATTAGAGAATCATGGGCTAAGGTAAAACAAACTCAGTTTATGAAACATGTTTCTGTAGGTGGAATAATTGTGTTCAAAGGTGATGAATATTTTAAATGTGGGGATTCTGTCAAATTATTCCCCAAAAGCATGATAATAATTCAGGACCTTAGAGAATGTCTGTTTTCCTATATTTTCATCAGCACTTGGTAGGATTAACCTTTACATTTTTAGATCAATTTATTTCACCTATGACTGTGGAAACAGAGATTTAGTTATTGTTTTTATTTAGATTTCTTAGGTAACTATTTAGATAACAATTTATATACCTTTATTTAAAAAAAAATTGAGTGTTTGTTCTTATGAATTATTTGTTGATAATCTTTGCTTACTTAAAAATTATTAAATTTATTGGAGTTATGGTTAGTAAAATTATATAGATTTCAAGTATACAATTCTATAATATATATCGCATTGTGTGTACACCACCCAGAGGCAGCTCTCCTTCCATCACCATGTATTTGATCCCTTTTACCCTCTTTTACCATCCCCTGTTCCCCCTTCCCTCTACTAAACTGTTGTTTGTGTCTATGATTTTTTGTTTGTCTTATTCATTAGTTGTTTTCAGTTTTATATGCCACATATGAGTGAGATCATATGGTTCTCGATTTTTTCTGTCTGGCTGATTTCACTTAGCATGATAATCTCAAGATCCATCCATGTTGTTGCAAATGGCAGTGTTTCATCTTTTCTTACGGCTGAGTAATATTCCATTGTATATATGTTCCCCATCTTCTTTACCCAGTCATCCATTGAAGGCCACTTTGGTTGTTTTCATATCTTGGTCACTGTGAATAATGCTGCAGTAAACATAGGGGTACATATATCTTTACAGACAAACGTTTTCAGATTTTTTTGGTAGATACCCAGAAGAGGGATTGCTGGGTCTTATGGTAATTCTAGTCTTAATTTTTTGAGGAAACTCCAAACTGTTTTCCATAGTGGCAGTACCAATTTACATTCCCAGCAGCAGTGTATGAGGGTTCCTTTTTTCTCCACAGCCTCTCCAGCATTTGTTACTTACTTGTTTTGTTGATAATATAGCCATTCTAACAGGTGTCAGGTGGTGTCTCATTGTGGTTTTGATTTTCATTTCCCTAATAGGTAGTAAAGTTGAGCACTTTTTCACATATGTGTTGGCCATTTGTATGTCTTCTGTTCAAGTCCTCAGCACATTTTTTAATTGGATTGTTTTATTTTTGTTGTTGTTGAGTTGTATGAGTTCTTTATATATTTTTCCCTTTATCAGAGATGTTACTTGCAAATATCTTCTCCCATTTGGTTGGTTGCCTCTTTGTTTTATTGATGGTTTCTTTTGCTGTGCTGAAGCTTTTGAGTTTGATATACTGCCATTCATTTATTTTTGCCTTTATTTCCCTTGCCTTTGAGGTCAAATTCATAAAATCCCCTCTGAACCTAAGGTCCATAAGTTTAGTACCTGTACTTTCTTCTGTGCAATTTATTGTTTCAGGCCTTATGTTTAGGTCTTTGACTTTTTGCTTACTTTTACACTGGATAGTTTGCTTTCTTGTTAGTGGTTTATAGAAACTTTTCAAGCAATGT
Source organism: Aselliscus stoliczkanus (assembly GCA_033961575.1). Classification (NCBI taxonomy): domain Eukaryota; kingdom Metazoa; phylum Chordata; class Mammalia; order Chiroptera; family Hipposideridae; genus Aselliscus; species Aselliscus stoliczkanus. The sequence goes on from CM066733.1 coordinate 127,572,286, forward strand.
AAATAAACCATGTGCTCAATAGCTATTTTGAAAAAAAATAAATCCTCTTAGACTTTTGCCTATAATTTAACTCTCATGTGGTTTCTTTCCACATAAAAAGTTCAACATTTTCATGTGGTCAATTGTACTAATTTTTCTCTTGTGGCTCTGAGCTTGTGATTTGTTTAGGAAGAACTTCCAAACCCTAATATTAACATATTCTCTTATATTTGCATTTACACTTTTGAAGTGCTTTTCTGTTGTTAAAATTTGAATCCATATGGTATTTATTTTTATGTAAGGTATGCAGTCATAACTTAATTTCACTTTTTCTTTCAATTGATAGTCAATTGTTATGGTGTCATCCTTTCTCCACTAATTCATGCATATTTACAAATCTAAACATACACTATTAAATTGATCTATTTCTCCATTGCTGAAGTGTTAATGGTTGTTCTCCTTCTTCTTACTTTTCTGCCAACCTAATGGATGAAAACTGGCATTTCATTGTTGTTTTGATTGTGTTTTCCTAGTAACTTACAAGGTTGAGTGACTTTTTGTATGTGTACTGCTATTCACATTTACCCTTTTGTGAATATCCTTGACATATTCTTTGCCCAATTTTCTGTGGAATTGTTCACATTTTTCTTGTGGATTTTCTAAGAGTATTTTATGTATTCTAGGTAATAAACTTTTCTCATACATGTTACACATACATGTTTTTAATGTCTATTGCTTATCTGTTCATTTTATTTTTTTAGTATTAATACTGTTTATGGCTTTTGAATTTTAGAATGTTAACAAGGCTTCCTTATCTTCAACTATGTTTCCTACTAATGCTTTGATAATTTTATTTTTACCAGTTTGAACAGCTTCTTAATCCACTGGAAATTTAATTTTGTGAAAAGTATAAAACAAGGAAACCCTGTGGGCTTGACCTTAAAATATGCCCAGAATCTGTCACTTCTTTTCACCCCTGCTACTTCTCTGGTTCAACCCACCATCACAAGTTCTGGATTTCTGCAGTAGCCTGCTAACTGACCATCTTGTGCCTACACTTGCTACTGATAGGCTATTTGCAACACAACAGCCTGAGAAATCTTTTTAAAATGTGATGTTGTAATAGCTGCTCTTGTTACTCGGAGTAAAACCAGCATCTTTAAAATGGCTAAAATGATTTGGCCCTGCTACCACCAACCTGTCCCTTACCACTTTGTTTGCTGTTTCCTCTGTCCTTCACCATCTTCACATGTGCATGGCTTCAGCTTATGCACCAGCCAGATGTGTGCACATGCTCAGCTTCCTACCTAGAGTCGTGGCTTGATGTGTCCTCTAGGCCTGGAGTCCGGTTGCTGCAGCGGCAGCTGCTTCTGCTTTAGACTGATGTCCCCACTGGGCCTGCTGCTCCTGATCTCTAATGTTTGGGCACAACCTCCCTCTTGCCTCCTGTTTTGAGGTTCCACAGTATTGTTGATCTTCACGATATGGGCAACTGTGCTTTCCATTTTACTAAGCACCCACACATGTGACATTTGGAAGTGCGTGAGGCTAATTCCTAAATGGTGAATTTTGACAAAAAGGGGATGGGAGTGAGTGGATAGAGTCTTCTTTTTTATCCCTCTTTTCAGAGGCATAGTGGCTTTGCGTGATCTATCTGAAAACGTCTCACATGGCCCAGCAATGAGTTTGCCATAAAGCTTTGTTCAGCTCAGTAACACTCTGCCTTATTTTGTTCTATTTCATCCCCTGCTTTACTCCATTTTCTCAGTGTCCTGCTTCCCTGGGATTGTATTTCCCAATGTTAGCAAAAACACATTTCCTTCAAAGCCTATTTTCTACAGACACAGGAATAAGATAAGCCTCTCTTCAAATGTCATATTTTCACTGAGGCTAAACCCAGGCACTCACTCCTAGCCCCAACCCCATATCTTCTTGGCCATTGTATTTATTGTTATCTAGTGTATAACTTACTTAGTCATTATGGCTAATATTTCAATCTTTTCTTCTTTCCCAGAATAAAAACTTGAATACCATAGGGAAACAGACATCTTTCTCTGTTTTGTTGACATGTGTATCCCCAGCACCAAGAACAATGCCTCACACATAGTAGACCCTCAGTAAATATCAGCTGAATGAACTGAGAAACTGAGTGCTGGCATTAATGCTACCAAGTTTTACCGCCATTGCCAGTACAATTAATTTGAACATGTCTTTGTTTCTTTGTCTTATCATCTGTAGGTTAGAAATCCTATTAAGATGGGAGCACCTGAGTGGCAATGCTTAATAGTTTTATCCTCATCAGCTTCTCACAAAGCTTTTTGTCTCCATATTGGGAGACAGGGCCCCTACTATCACAAATCAACTGATGGCTAGGTTTCCAAAAGGATAAGTCAAAAAAAGAAAAATGGGGCTGGCCGAGTGGCTCGGTGGTTAAGCACTGGCTTGGGAAGCCAGTGGCCCTGGTTCGGTCCCATATATGAGGGCCAGTGACACTGCCCTCAAAAAAAAAAAAAAATGTTTCCTACAGGATTGCATTATATTTATAAATTAATTTGGGAAAACATTAATTTGGAAAATAATGTTGAATTTTCTTATCCCAGAGTATGGTACAATCCTCTATTTGTTCAGATTTCCCTTTTAGGTTTTTCAGATTTTTAGAAATACTGTTTGTAATATCAGTCTTATGCATTTATTTTTATATTTATTTTTAGATAGAACTTTAGAAATATAACTAGTATGATTAAGTTCTCATTTTCTAATTGATTGTTTTGATATATATATATACCACAAATATTATATTTTTATTCTATAGTAATTTTATTAATATCTTCATTACTGTACTTGTCACTTTTTAAAAGAATTTGTACTTTTTTTTACATTTAATCATTAAATTTATTTGTAATTTTATGTATGGTGTTTAGTGAAGATCTAACTCAATTTTGTGTTTTCCAAATGCTCAGCCAATTGTCTAAGTCTTTATAGTTGAACATTTCTTTCTTTTTTCATTAATTTATAGTGGAAATGAGCATATACCCAATTATTTGGTATACTTACACTTGTTTCTAGGCTAGTTATGTTTTCTTACTATTCCTTTTACAGCTAGCCCTCAACTGCATAGAAAAATCTATTTCCTTGACTGTGTGGTCTGTTCATGGGACGACTGAGGCATACCTTCAGAAGAACTAAAAATAACCAACTGGACATCTCCAATGGCAATGGCCTCAGCATATCTAACTGACAACTGGTGGCCTTCCTGTATTTCCTATCTCAGTTATTAATACTGCCAGACAACCAGTTGCTCCAACGTGAAACTTTAGAATAATCCTTAAATCCCCATATCCGGTTGGTTAGCAAGTCTTGTTAATTCTCTCTCTCAAACATCTCCAAAATATTTCTCTCCTCCCTACTGACCCTGCATTCATGTGAGTCCTGTGCTGTGTTATATCTCAGCTTACATGTCACCTCCTCAGTTAGGGTTTCCTGACACCGTAAGAGTCTTCACCTTACAATTACTGTTATATCACCTTGTTCATTTCCTTCATAAGTGTTATAACAATTTGTAATGACTTGTTTAAACTTTATTACTTGTTTCTCTGCTGGAATGTGTTATGACAGCAAGGCCTTGTCTATTTTGTGTTTTTTTGTAGACACAATGTCTAGTTGCTAGTTCATAACAGGTGCTCTACAATGATTTTTTTACAAGAATGATTGAATGAATGACTTACACTATACCCTCTTAGTAGGTTCGTTTGCTTCCACTTCCCTTACTCATCTTACCCAATCAACCCTCTACATTTATTGAATTGTTATAAAAAAAACCCAGAGACCTGATCATGTTATTTCTCAGCTTAAAAACTTCCAATGTCAATTTACTCAACCTACAAAAAGTAGTAGAATTACTTTTAATGGACTTTAAATGAGGTTTTGGTGGAATTTAATGTACAATATTAGATCAAAATCTTAAAATTCATATTTGGTCTTAAATTCTGCATTTAAAAAACATGATGACCTATAGAGTTATAGAGCTTATAAAATTATAGAGCTTTTCAAAACCCCATAAATCTGCCTAGATTATATTTATCCTTTCTTCATAGATGTTTTCATTTAATTTTTTCCAATATTTTTCTGTATTACTTTTGTTTTCTATTTTTAATTTCAATTATTAATCTTTTCTATATTTTAAAATCTTAACAGTTAAATACTATTCTATGTTGAGTTATAGAATTTACACATAAAATATTATATTTCATGATTAGCTTGTGGGGCTGATTTCTCTCAGGCCATTTACTCTTCCAAAGAGCATATGTTTTTGTGTGTCAATTATCCAGAAAATTACTTTTTAATATCTTTTCCGTTTTAAATAGAAATAACTTAGATATCATACATAATTGATATTAAAATGTATTGGTCATATAATTTATTTTTAATAGATTTCTATATTATATTGGCCATATAATATATTGGAAGTTTTTTTAACTACTATGTTTTTCCCACATAGTTTAATGATATGATTTAATCATTTCCTTCTATGGTGAAATATAAAACAATATTTCTAAGTTTATACTCTTTTTAGAATAAGTTTTAATAATGTTTTCTTGAATTATACTTTGTTCCTTTCACATATGTACTATTTTTACTTATACATTTCTTTTTAAGTCAGTTTTTAAAATTATACATGCTTTTTATATAAAGTAAAGCATTGTTTTCTGGGGGAGGATATTTTGGGGTGACGATATTACTACCTCATAAATAAACTCTTTAATTTTCTGACTTTTAATGATACTTTTAGTATAAAATTTCTCCGTGTTTATTGCCAATCAAAATTTTGTGATGAATTACTTAGAAAATATATTTTGGTAAATCAGTCTCTAGTTTATTAATAAATAGTGCTATGACTTCCTCATTATTTATAAGTCAATAATAAATTAAATAATCACATAATTTTATAAGTTTGTTGTAAAAAATGAATTGGTTTAACAAAAATTATTTTTCTTATTCTTTATCTTTTCATATTTTCTTAATGTATAGCTTGTGACAAGCTATTAAAATATAATTATACATTTTTTTAAACAGTGTGATTCATTTTAAAGGCCATATTGTTAGTATGAAAAGTAATCGAATAGCCTCAGGCTATGATCCCCCAAATTGTTCTAGTTCATTACATTTCTTAAATCATTAAGATGAATTATCATTATATTTATATCTAGTCATTTTTTATTATTTAAAACATGTAAGTTTGAGACTTTTCCTCCCAGCCATGAGGGACTAATTCCTACTGAGTTTTTTATATATATAAAGTACAAGAACACTGGGGAAAAAATACATAAATACCGTTTTAAGATACTGGATAGTAGGCAGTACAACACTGTGTGCCCTGTGAAAAGAGAAACATACTAGGTGGGCCCAGAGTAGTTATGAGGGCTAAAGTTCCAGGAATATGTGTGGGGTCCTCTTGTATTTGTGACTGAATATCCCACTTCTGATGCAAAAGTTGAAACTCTGTGAAGCCATGCCAAAAATTACAGGCAGCTTGATGCTGAACAAAAGGAATGGGAGATGTGTCATTTCCAACCAGCCAGTTAGGAGATATTATTATTATTATTATTATTATTATTATTATTATTATTATCATTACAACCTTGGAAGAGTCATTATGTCTTCCTTAATAGGAAAGCTAAACTAAACCTAGAGTAAAGACTACTGTAGTCATAACCTAACAAAGATTAGACACTAACACTGAAAGGATCATGCTGATCCAGAAAACAAAACCATAATTCTTCAAAGGAGGAAAACAAAGTCCAAACACTCAACAAAACTAAATTTATTATATTTAACTTTCAATCAATAATTACTAGACACACAGAAGTAGAAAAACCTGATCCATAATCACAATAAAATTTCAACAGAAATAGAACCAGAAATTACAAAGATGTTTGAATGAGCACATAAGAACTTCAAGGCATCCATCATAAATATTTTCAAAGAGTTAAAGTTGAGTATAAGAAGAAGACCAGGGCTGGCCGAGTGGCTCAGTTGGTTAAGAGCTCGCTCAAGAGTGCGAGGTGAGCTCTGAGCAACGGCGGTTCGATGCCAGCCCGAGCTGAGTTGCCGTTGAGCTGTCAACAGGTGGCAGGATGGCTCAGCTAAAACAAAACAAAACAAAAAAAAATAAAGAAGAAGACCAAAGGAAACCATGAAATTAATAGAATTTCTAGACTGATACAAAGAAAAAAAAATACTGGATGGGTTTGAAAGCAGGTTAGATGCTACGGAAGAAAAGATAAGTACACATAGTGCTATAGACTAAATGTTTATGTCCCAACATTCTTATGTTGAAACCAAATCTCTAATGTGATGGTACTTGGCGGTTGAACCTTTAGCGGGTGATTAGGACAAACCCTTCGTGAATGGGATTAGTGCCCTTATAAAGGAGGCCCTATTGGACTGTCCAAGTGGTGCCTTGGTTAAGAGCTGGTCTGGGACGCCAGTGTCTCCGGTTCAGATCTCACATATGAGGGCCAGTGACACCACTCTCTACAGCTAAGATGGTGAACAACAGCCCCACCTGGAGCTGGGCTGCTGTGAGTCCCCAGGATGGCATAGCTGCAGCCTCTGCTGCAGTGGGCTGCCATAGGTTACAGTGAGTGGCCCACAGCCGGCGTGAGCTGCTGGCAGCCACTGTGAGCAGCCATCCAGAGGCCGGCGACCGATCTGCCTCATCTGGGAAGAGTGCAATGATGATACCAACATGGGCCAGTGAAGCAATGTTCTCTGCAGCTAGTCTGAAGAACAGGGGGACAGCGACTTGTCTGTTCCCCTTCCTTGGTTCTCCAACACTCCACTCCCAATTTCCCCCTGCCCCCCAAAAAAAGAGGCCCTACATAGAGAGCTCTCTTGCCTTTCCATCATGTGGAGACACAGTGAGAGGAAAGCAATCAATGATTGAAGAAGTGAGCTTCCACCAACCGTTGAATCTGCCAGCGCCTGGATCTCAGACTTCCAGCTTCCATAACTGTGAGAAATGTATTTCTATTGTTTACAGTCACCCAGTCTATGGAGATTTGTTATACAGCCTAAATGCTGCTATAGGACACATAGATACATCAATAGAAATTAGACTAAAGCACAAAGACAAAATAATAATTTAAAAATGAATAGAATGAGAGCTGATCTCTGAAAAAGAGGAGGTGGATATAAAAGATTGAAGAAATTTTTGAAATTTTCTCAAATTTTAAGAAAACTAAGCTCACGAATCCAAAAAGCTCAATGATCCCTAAGTAAGATAAGCATCAAAATAATCCACACCTAGGCACACAATAACAAAATTTCTGAAAATTAGGAGTTACACAATAATCTTAAAATCAGTCAATAAAAATAGAGAAACAAAGATAAGAATTGTTGCATACTACTTGTCAGAAATTAGGCTATCTAGAAAACAATAAAAGACCTTTAAAATGCTAAAAATAATAAACTGTCAAACTAGATTTCTAAATGAAGAGAAAAGGCTAAGAAAAACCCTTTTTGGCAGGTAAAAGCTGAGAAAATTTCTCACCAAAATGTAATGTATTATTATAGAAAATAAGAAAAATTGTGGGGATTGTAACATGTAAAATAATTATACGTAATAATAACAATAGTAAAAGGTCAAAAGTGGGAAATAAAAATATAGTGTTTAATATTCTTACATTATATAGGAAGCAATATGAGAAGATATAAATTAAAAATGCATATTGTATGGCATATATATGTACAATATCTTATGATGTATAAAAATGTTTGTTATTTATATCAATGTATATATGTACAAAAATATAGTGTATATATTATATGTGTATAATACTGCAGATCAAAATAGATACTAAGAAATATTTCATTATTTAAAAAGAAAGCAGAAAGAAAATAAAGAACAATGGGACAAATAGACAAAAACAAAAAAAGAAAGTAGATTTGACTCAATCATATCAATAACTATTAAGTGTAAAGTATCTAAACAAGAACTGTATGATAGAACTTTCAGCGACAAGGGAAATGTCTCTTGTCTACATATAATCTATACCAAAGGTCAGCAAACTGCGGCTCCTGAGCCATATGCGGTTCTTTGGGTATGTACATGTGGCTCTAAAGTAAAATTGAAAATGAAAATAAAACTATCATTGTTTCACTCATAAAATCTTTAAAGGATATTATTCACATAATGGTGATTTCATTTGTTTTATGGCTCTCGCATAATTTTTCTTTTTTTTTTTAAGATTTTATTGGTGAATTGGGGGAGGAGAACAGCGTTGCGGAATCGGGGAAGGGGAACAGACAAGTTGCTGTCTTTTTGTTCTTCAGTCTAGTTGCGGAGGATGTCGCTTCACTGGCCCATGTTGGTATCGTCATTGCGCTCTTCCTGGATGAGGCAGATCGGTCGCCGGCCTCTGGATGTCGCTCACCACAGCTATGGGCAGCTCACGCTGGCTGCAGGCCACTCAATGTAGCCTATGGAAGCTCACTGCCACAGGGGCTGCAGCCTACACCATCGCCAGGGCTCGCACAGCCCAGCTCCAGGTGGAGCTGTTGTTAGCTGTAGAGGGCAGTGTCACTGGCCTTCATGTGGGATCCAAACCGGGGTCGCTGGCATCCCCAAACCAGCTCTTAACCAATGTGCCACTCGGCCAGCACTTTTTTTTTTTTTTTTTTGAGGGTAGTGTCACTGGCCCTCATATGTGGGACCCGAACTGGGGCTGCTGGCTTCCCAAGCCAGCACTTAACCACTGTGCCACTTGGCTGGCCCTCGAATAATTTTTAAATTGTTGTGAGGGACAGGTTTGGCTCTTCCATCTCAAAAGTTTGCTGTCCCCTGGTCTGTACTGTCCACATGTAGCTTTTGAACACTTGAACTGTGGCTAGGGTGATTGCAGGTTTAAACTTAAAATCGTATTTGGTTTTAATATATTTAAATTTGAATTTAAATAGCCATATATGGCTAGTGGTTACCGCACTGGATAGTATAAGTCTAAATTCTAAAAAGAAGGCAAAAATTATTTGTCTAGATGAAAAATCAAGACTATAGTATATATTAGCTATAAGAGATATCCTTTATACATATAGACCCAGATTGCAAAGTAAAGGATGAAAAAAATATGCCAAGTAAACATTTAATTTTCAGAAATATGGAGTAGGTATATGAATAATAGGAAAATGGATTTTAGCAGTAAAAATATTAACAGAGATAAAGACTTTTCATAGTGATAAAAAACATTTTGAAGAAGACAACAATATTAATGTGTATACACTGATAATAGAAGTTTGTTATTACATAAAACAAAATTTTACAGGATTGTGGTGGTTTTAAAATATACATACAAAATACCATTGCTTTCAATTGAATATGGAACATTGACTAAGATAGACTATATACTAGAACAAAAACAAGTCTCAATAGGTTTTAAAGTATAAAATCAAATAGAATATATGCTGTGACCATAAGAGAATTAAACTAGAAATTAATAACAATAAAGTATCTAGTAAAACCTCAAAAAAATGGATATTAATAACTGTCTTAGTCCACTTGGGCTACTATAACAAAATATAGACTAGATGGCTTATAAAGAACAGAAACCTATTTTTCACCTTCTTAGAAGCTGAGAAATCCATGATCAAGTGCTGGCACATTTGGTGTCTTGTGAAAACCCACTTCCTGGTTCATAGTTGGCTGTGTTTGCTTTGTACTTATATGGCAGGAGCCTGCAAGGGAGCTCTGGGGAGTCTCTTTTATAAAAGCACTAATCCCATTCATGAGGTGCCACTCTCATTATCTAAACACCTTCCATGGACCCTACCTGCTAATACCATCACATTGGGCATTAGGAGGTAAACATATGAATCTTGGGGAAACATAAACACTGAAACTATAGCAACAATACACTTCAAAAATAACACATGGGTCTAAGAAGCAATCACAAAAGAAATTTAAAAAAATAATAAACTGTTTTAAATTCCAAATTTGTGGGATGCAGCTAAGGCTATGTTTAGAGAGAAATGCAGAGCTTTACTAGTTATACAATAACTATTAATATAGTAGGTATAAAATGATGGTTATAATATAAAAATTATATAAGATATTTAAGAAGAAATATCCACAATCAGTGGCCTAAGCTTCCACCATAAGAAGCTAAAAAGAAGAGTGAAGTAAACCTAAAATAAATAGAAGGAAGAACATTTTAATGATACAAGGGGAGATCAATGAAATAAAATGGTCAATCAATAGATAAAAATCAATGAAAGCAAAAGCTGATTCTTTGAAAGCATGAATAAAAATTGATGAGTCTCTATAAAAAAGCCAAAAAAACAAAAAAAGGAGGACACACAAATTCCCAATATCAGGAAAGAGAGGTTATCACCAGATCCTATAGACATTAAAAGGATAATAAAGAAATATTATGAGTAACTTTATGCTAATAAATTCAACAACTGGGCCGGCCAAGTGGTGCGGTGGTTAAGCGCTGGCTTGGGAAGCCGGCAGCCCCGGTTTGGTCCCACATATGAGGGCCAGTGACACTGTCCTCAAAAACAAAACAAAACAAAACAAAACAAAACAAAACAAAACAAAACAAAACAAAACAAAACAAAACAAACAAAACAACCCAAAATAAATTCAACAAAATAATTGGACAAAATAAATTCCTTAAAATATGCAAATTACCAAAACTCGTACAGAAAAAAAGAAAATCTGAGTCATTCTATAGTTACTTAAAACATTGATTTTTGTAATGAAAAACCTTCCAAAAGAAGAAAACTATAGGCCCAGATGGTTTCATTAGTGAGTTCTATCAAACGTTTAGGGAAGAAATTGTATACATTCTACAAACTCTTATCAGGAAGAGCCATATTCCAACTAATTATATAAAGCCAACATTTCTCTGATACCCAAACCAGCTATATATATTACAAGAAAAATTACTATAGACTGATAACCCTCATGAAACTAGACCTAAAAATACTTAACTAAATATTAGTGAATATTTAAGAGTAACATATAAAATGGATAATGTATCACGACAAATTGGATTTATATCAGGACTGTGAGTTTGATTAACTTTGAAAAATCAGTCACTGTAATTCACCGTATTAATCAAACAAAGAAAAAATTATGTTTATCTAAATAGATGCAGAAAAAGCATTGTCCCAATCTTTTGTCATACAAAACTCTCTGCAAAACAAGGAACCTTCCTCAACCTCTTGACAAGCACCTACTGAAAACCTATAGCCATCACTTGTAATGGTCAATGAATGTCTGCTTTCCCTTCTGATCAGAAACAAGGCAAAAATGCCTGCTCTTACCACTGAAGGTCAACGTTTTTACTGGCAGTGCAATATGCAAGAAAAAAAAAAGTAAAAGACACAAATTTAAAAGGAAGAAATAAAGCTGTCTTCAGTTATAGATGACATGATCCTGACTATGGAAGATACTAAAGAATCTACACATAAGATACTTGAAGTAATTTTAATAACTTTGCAGGATCCAATGTATATGAACACAATCACTTGTATTACTATAAGCATGAAAAATTAAATTTAAAAATACTGTTTACAATAACATACAAAACAATGAAACATTGAGAGGTAAATTTTAGGAAATATATTGAAGACGTAGACATTGAAAACTATGAAGCACTTAGCATATTGAAAATGTAAATAAATAGAGACATGCTATGCTACATTATCTTTTGGTAGAAATTGACACGCTTATTTAAAAAATTGTATGGAAATGCAAAGGACCTAGAATAGTCAAAAAAGTTTAGTTTTATGAAACAAAAGTTATCTAACTTTGAGGCAACTATAAGCCACAGTAATAAAGACTGTGATATTTCATAAAGATATATAATGTCAATGAAAAGAGAGTCCAAATATCGACTCACATACGATCAATTGACTTCTGAAAAAAAGGGCCAAGCTATTAGGTGGGGAAATGCTATCCTTCTCAACAAATGGTGCTGAAATGAATGGATATTTTCATAGATAAAATAAAGCCATTACTTAAGCCCTTAAATTCCCAGAAAACACCAAAATTTACTGAAATAAATGATAAACCCAATGTAGTAAAATCTCTAGAGACAAACAGAAAAGATAATGTTCACATCTTTGAGGGAAGCAACAAATTGTGAAATGGGACACAAAAAGTATTCAATGTAAATGAAAAATCTTAATAAATTGGACTTAATAAGAATTAAACACTTCTGTTCTTCTGAAGCAGTCGTTGGTTCACAAACTGGTCTCCATACACCAATGGCAGGATAAGACCAAAGAGGCAGACCACTTCAGATTGGTAGGTAGCAGGTTTGATAAGAGAACTGATATCCGAGGCTTGTCATGTGTGGCTGCGAGATGAGTAGATTTTCACACGGCCAGCCAGAATCTTAAAGTTTACACAGAGGCCTTAATTGGGTTTAGTCACACATACAGCCCACATGGTCTCAACATCACATTACTATCTCAAGAAATCAGATCAAAGGCTGTGCCCTTGAAGCAGCTTCTAGTTTGTGAAAGGCAGGCAGAACATAAATCCAAGGCCAGGGGCTGGGGTGAGTAGTCTCTAATTGCCTGGATCCAACTTTCAGGTCAACCTGCAGTCAAGTCCTCTTGATGACCTTCTCCAACAGCTGTCAAGAAATTGAAAAGTCAGGTCTCAGACTGGGAACAATATGCACTATATTATGTATATTTGACCAAGGATTTTTCTCCAGAATATATATATATATATATATATATATATTTAAATCTTACAACTTAATAATAATATGACAAATAAAACAATTAGGAAAAATGAACAAAATATTTCACAAAAGAAGTAATAGGAATGCTCAGTAAGCCCATGAAAATATTTTTAGGATCTTTAGAGAAATGCAAATGATAATGCCAGTGAGATACCACTATGCAATCACAGAGTGGCTAAAATTAAATATTAGGTAGTGGTAAAGATGTGGAGCATCTGGGACTGTCATATTACTGAGGGAATTTAAAATGATATAACCATATTGCAAAACAATTTCAGTTTCCTATAATTAATATACCTACCAAACAACCCAATAATATCATTCTTAGGAATTGAGAAATATAAATATATGTCCATACACACTGCATTCAAATAGTCACAGCACCTTTATTCTTTTTTTTTTTTTTTTTTTTTTTTTTTTTTAGGGCAGTGTCACTGGCCCTCATATGTGGGACCCAAACAGGGGCTGCTGGCTTCCCAAGCCAGCGCTTAACCACCGCGCCACTCGCCCGGCCGCACCTTTATTCTTAATAGTTCAAAACTGGAACAATCCAAATGTGTTTCCAACAGGTAAATGTATAAACAAAACGTGATATATCTACACAATAGAATACTATTCAACAATGAAAAGTAATGCGCTACTGATCAATAAAGCAACAACCTGGCTATACCTGCAAAACGTTGTGTAGAGTGAAAGCAACCAGACATGAAAGACTATTATTTTATTATCCCAGTTATATGAAACTTGTGAAGAGCTAAAATAATCTATAGTGACAGAAATCAGATCAGAGGTTGCCGGTTTCTAGGGGTGGAGGTTGAGGGGAAATTACCACAAAGGGCAGAAAAGAAACCGGCAGAATACTAGAAATAGATGATATATGATTGTAATTGGGGTAATTGATAAATGGAAGCTTACATTTTTAAAAACATATCAACTGGGTGCATTTATTTTGTGTATATTGTACATCAGTTAGGTTTATTTGAAAAAATATAGCTCTGATAATATTGGTTCTGTATCTTAATTATGGTTAAATAATTTTGTATTTTTCCTGTGTTGAATCAGACAAGTTGACAGCAGAGATCATAGTCTTGTTCTTAAGGCTTGGGCCAGACTTCAGTTTGCAATTTCCCCAATAAAGAAAAAAAAAGATTATAAAGTTTCCTGGTACTATTATTAACAGGACTAAGGAAGATGGAAAATATTGAAGGATATTCAATCATTTTGACAGCATTTGGCCAATGGTTTTCAATCAATCCTATTAAGAACAATACCTCCTTTATTTTATTAAGGGGAAATTCATAGAAAATATCACCTAACTTCAATATAGTATTTTTAAAAATCAATATAATGCTTTAAGTATAAAATAAAAAGGAAAAAAAAGTTATCTATATAAAACAATATGTATTTCAATGTGTAAATACTTGGGTAAAACTACCTTAGAAGCAAAATGAAATATAAACCTGAGCCTTTTCCTAGCGGTCACCATTAACGTGACAGACGGGGGATTGATGATATACTGGAGACAATACCATGGGCAGAGTTGTTATCAGTGATGTGATTTTCTGAAATGCTGAACAAATCTTGGTAAAATTGAAAAACACAATATCATTTCCTCAATTTATATAGTAGATACATCCTAGAAAATAAAATCCATGCAAAATTTTTACGTGTAAAATAGACTTAAATTAGGCTTCAAATATAATGCTCGGGTTTTTTGTTTGTTTGTTTTGTTTCGTTTTTTAACCATCATGAATGCCCAGTGGTCCATTCAGAAATCCCTATGGGACAATTTATGGTGTAGGACTGTTGCGAAAATTGTGAGACAACTAACACTCTGACCTCACAGAGTACACCAATGCCAGTAGTACTGCCAATCACTGAGTAAACCAAAAAGAGAGCCTACATGTCTCACAAAAACCCAGTAAGGAACTGTTTCAAACCATATGAGAATCACAGACCATGAAACAGACAGACAAGCAACTAGTAAGAAGCTGTCATCTTAATCTGGAGTGGCCCAAAATACAGAAATTCTGTTGATTAGAGGGAAGAAATGGGGATTGGAAGAGATAAAATTTTGAAAGGACACAATTGCAAAGGCCTGTTATCCCGTTTAAATAAATGTCTCATGACTGAACTGAAAACCTTAATTTTAACCTTTATATTGGCCACAAACATTGCAGTGGAGCAAAAGGGCTTATTTTATTTTGTCCTCCCTACCAGTATTCTACCAAGCAGTAAGTCCTATGGCCTGATTTGCAGTGTCCCCAGGGCCATCTTCTGCCCTGTAGTAACTTTGCAGTCATCCAGGCCTTTGGGATGGTCTTGTCACCAACGTGGATCAACCTGGGTACACAGTGCCAGCGCACAACCTTGCCAGGCCTTTTTCAGGAGCTACATTTCTACCCAGCTTTGATCAAGTTCCTAGCTGTGCAGATTTTCCACAAATCATGCTTTCCATGAAGGGGGATTTTACAGATCAGGAAGTGCTTTCCCATCAATTACTTCCTTTCATTTAAAAAAAGTTCAGTTAACAGATCCAGCAAGGAATGATCCCTTCTCAGAGGGAAGGACCGCTAAGAGGAAAGGCCTTTTTCACCAGGGACCCTTTAAGGGCCTGTGCTTGGACGTCTGTGGGGCGAGGGCGTGAGAAGGGGGAGGGTGGGGGAGTGTCCTCTTTCTCCCCCCACCCTCCAACGTAGGCGGCTGAGCCAAAGTCGGTGGGGGCTGTCTCCTCCTCCTACCAGCAGCTGCTGCTCACTCAGCCCGCGAGCCAGGACAGGGGACAGGGCGGCAGGGACTCCTCCGGCTCCTGAGAAGGGGATCCGTTCGGGGCTACCACAATGCCAGGAGCCACCGGGGTCCTTCTGGTCCTGCTCCTCTGCGGGAGCCTCGGGGGCCGCCGGGCGCAGCTGCTGCCGCAGCAGCCACAGGCGCATCAGCAAAGAGGTACAGTCGAGGCACGGCTCTTAGATTGCATCTTTTGTTGGGGCGGGAGACTCCTCACTGGTCCCTTCTTGCGCCAGTTGCTGGCCAGGGACCGCTTTCTTGCTCTGTCCTTGGGGAGTGCGCTATGGGGGCGAGAGGGGCTAACTGAAGTAAGTTCACTTTCAACTGCCTGAGTGGGATAGGGGGAATTGCCTTCCTCCTGCAAAAAACCATGCAGTGCTTTTCATTGTTCATTCGTTTCTGGGAGGACTTGCTATCACTATACATCCTGCAAATTATTTTCCAAGATCTTTTCAAGAGGCAAACTTTTAACCAATTAAAAAAGAAAAGTTTCTCCACATCAGATTCCTTCCATGCAAAGAAAGGTTTCCCAAGCTGTGGCTCATCTTGAAACTTTATGGAGAGCAGCTGATACATATATATTTTACGGGACTTTGCAACTGATTGATTAGGGGTTGTAAAGCAGTTAAGTATGCGTTTTTTTGTTTTTGTTTTTTTTTCCTTTCATGGCAATGGCGCCTGCAGCCCCATCTTTCCTTTAACCACACCCTATCTCAGGTATCCTGTTATATAGTGAAATTTCTCCCCTTGTTTAAATGCAGAGAAGACTTTTATGTCATCGGTATTTTAATTAAGACCCCCCCCCCCCCCCCAATGACCAGATACATACTTCAGGGGACTTTGGAAAACAGTTGTATTTAATGTAACTCAAATTATGCTCTTCAGAGAGCCTTAATGTTTATGTGCATATCATTTATGAAACTCTGGGGAGTCTTTGAAGAGTTATTTTTATCATCATGAATTTTGAAAGAAGCACGTGTGCAGCGTTTTAAGACACAATTTATAATACATTATTTCAGCAAACATTTCTGTAAGTTGGAAAATATATCAAAGTAAAAAAATTAAGAAATAGTTAAGGTTTAGTCTCAAATATCTATATCTATATCCCTGAGAGTAAAAATCTAAAATCTGGAGGTTAGCAGCTCTTGAAAGTTTTGATGAGGCTGAATCTTCCAATATTTTGAAATATACTTAGCTCTCTTTTAGATAACTGGAATAAAGCTATTGTTTAATTTTTCTGATAGTTTTGCTTCTTATATTCTAGCATTTCTAGCAATACAATTTTATTTTAAAAGGAGTGAAAAAAAACCACTCTACGCTCTTTGCTACAATAATAACTCCCTGATTAAAATTCCAGGAATAAAAATGATGTTAAGTTTCTATATGATTTTTTTCTTCTTTTTCCTTTTCCTTCTCTGAGAGGTAAAATGAGGTCAATGTGGCTTAATTAATAGAATTTATGAGACAGTGACTTTGATAATATCTCTGGCAACTGATTTATAAAAATACTACTTTTAAATATTGACTTTGCTCAGTTATATGATATATTTTAACAATACACAATAATTTAATACTGTTAGGCAGCTGGGAGTGAAGAGAGTCCAAGAGCACCAGTCCTGCTCTCTTGGAGTGGGGCAGAAGCTCCAAGCATGCAGAGTAGGCATCAAGTGGGTTCCAGAGAATTTTCCCTGGTGTGTTCCTCCTCCCCTTTACCTCTTAATTCTCTCTTCTCTCTCCTCTCCTCCACTCCCTCTGCCCCCATCCCCTTCCATCTTTTTTTTTTCCCTCTTCTCATCTCTTCTCCTCTCCTCTTTCTTTCCCACCCCTCTCTTATTTCAGATAAAATTAACTCTAATTTCTATGGTCCAGGTACAGGTTGAGGTGAATGATGAAGGGCGAGTTTATATACTGCCATTCTGTTGAGAGAAAACTTGGACATTATATACAATAAGGAATTCTATGCAAAATAGCTGTAACATATCATGTACTAGAGACTGCTATATTTTACATTGTAGAATCTATTGTGTAGTTTATAGATCATTTGCAGTATATTTAGAGACTAGCTTAAGGATAAATGTTTGAACTCTGCTAATATTAACATTATATATAAAATATATTTCATAATATCTTAAACTTGTGTAGTGCTTAATAATTTAAAATTGCCTTATGCAAATGACCATATTTCACCTTCAGCTATTATTATTCTTATTGGGCAAATTTAAAAGCTGAGGCTTGGAGTACTCTGACTTAAGTTCATGCAACTGATAATAACCTAATTTTTAACAACTAAGATAACTTTTAGTATTATTTATGCTGACGTTCCCTTTTTATGGTACCAAGATTTCTTTCCATTTACTTTTTGAGGCCTGTTTCCTTTTCAATGTTGTGTGAAAGCAAATTCTCCGTGAAGATCGTTGGATACGAGTTTGACAGAAGTGTTTTTTTGGCTATCATAAACTTTTCTCTTTTCAATACTAGCACTGACCTTCCTGGACAACCACTAATTTGTTAGAATGAAATGTTTTCTCTTTTAGTACAGTGCCGACTTATTAAGAATGTTGCCGTGCAGCAATCAGTTTTAAATGTTGAATTGAGTTAGAAACTTAAGCAGGTATATATTCTTAAAATCTTGTGTAATTTATACATTGATTCTACATGGATGATTTTCCAAGGAAATTCTTTAACTAGATTTAAGATTGACACAAATAGGAGAATGATAGAGTGGTTCTGCATTTCAACAAGGCAGTCAATACAATTTTTTCCTGACATTCTTGTGGCTATTGTGTGGAAATGGTAATGTAGAGGTAGGTAAACTACCTCTGCAACTGATTGAAAATAATTACCAAAATATTGCATAGTGGATCAAGGTTAATTTGGAAAGAAATCTCTAGGAGGGTGAGAGAGATTTCTTGTGTTCATTTGTTTGGTAATGGCTTGATGGAAAACATAAAATCCAAGCTTATCAGAACTGCAGGTGGTCCAAAATTGATTTGGGGGGCGGGTAAGCTAGTAACAGGTTCAGGAACTTTAAAAGTCTTTGTAGTCTGGACCATGAATGGGACATACATAAAGTCGGTTTTATTATTTGTATCTAGATGTTAAATACTTTCATTTGCCCTATTCTGGAAATTTGTTTCCTTTATATGTATAAGAATGACTACAAAGAAAGGACAAGTCTGAATCGCAGTAAGTTCAGTTTGAATATATAGTGTGACACAGTGACAAAAATGTTAACCAACTCACTTTTACGAAAAACAAACAAACAAGCTCATGGAAGTAGTTGGGTCTGTTGTTTAAAACACATTTGGGTGCTTCATTGACAAATGGATATAAATTCAGAGGAGGAAAAGCACAGTAGTTAGGAGCCTGAAAATATTTTCAGAGGAGGGCTATTCCAAGTAAAGGCTGTTGATTTGGAGAAAGATGTAAGAAATCATGAGATATCCTCAAATTTTTGGAAAGATTGTTATATGGACAAGAGGCTAAGATATCCTTCCTAAAACCTGAACTCAGATCCATAAGAAGTATATGAAAAAGAGAAATGTTTGAGTTCAATAAAATGGGAGGAAGCCTGTTCCTTCTCCTCATTGTGAGCAGTTCAGAAACCACTGGATTGTGTTGGAGTGCCTAGCTTCTGGAAGTGTCCATACAGTGATCAAATGCACAAGTTTTCAGGGAGGATTTGTGATGGAATGCCTCTACAGGGAGAGAGTTAGGACTTAGCAAGTGTCCAGTGTTTTTCCAAGTCTGATATTCTAGTATTGCATTCTTTTTTTTCTTTTTTGAGTACAAACTTGTATTTAAACTTCTGAATTCTTAAAAATGTCAAGAACACATTAAATGTATATAATGTTTTTAAATGTGTCTTTAAGCACGTTTATAATAAAATAAAAACATGTTTAAAATAAAACATGTTTGAGATGATTCTCACATATTTTTGTCAAGCATACCTAAAAATTTAATATTGAATTTTCACATCACCATCATTGCAGTTCTAAAACATCCTGTGTTATAAAATGTGAGAAGACTTTATAACTAAAAACTTTTTAGGGGATTTATTATGGCCATATACCTGAAATTAACTTTTTGGGCGTATCTTCTTTTGCTATATATGTAACTTGTTGGCTTGTTCACTACACACTGGTCTAATAGTTTAGTAAAACTTATCTGTAGCAGGTAAAATTTATAGCTGAGAATAAGAACATATTCAACATTGACTATTATGTTATAAATGTGGTAAAAATTTTTAAAACGACATAAATTTTATAAATTTTAATCTCACATGTCAGTGTATACAAATTGCTGATTTTATTCCTAAAACTCTTGTGTCCTAGATTTTTGTGAAAAGTAATGAACTCAAGAGTTGCTAGGGATTATGTACATGCTTTGCCAATTCTTCCTTTATTCACTTCAGTCGCTGTAGCTCCTGAAATATGGGATAAGTGTCATCTACACTAATAACTACAGTGTTACCTTCTTTAGATATAATTATTTAAAAACTCAAATAGGTATCCCAAATTATTCCCAGGTATGACTGCTGTAAGAAAAGCAGTTATATTATATAGGAGGGACTTATTTAAATAGGAAAAAGAATTTCTGCAATAGGAGGATTTTTAGTTCTTATACCTTTCAACTATACTGGAAAATCTATGACTCAAAAGGGTTTACTTTTTGGTACATTTTACTCTCAGTATTTTTTCAGTCCCTATTTATCTAAAGCAGATAAGTTTTGCTTTTTTTCTATTCATACATTTAATTAATACTGATTATTCATTGGTAATGACTAACGTGCTGGACTTTTCAAATTGGACCTCTGAGACTGAATCATTGTTCCTTCTTTTGATCCAATTAGATTTTGCAGTGAACTGTAAAGAAATATTCACTTGATCTTTATATGAGGACTTACATCTCTTTTCATAATCTGCTTTACAATTATGGGACCACAATTGTGGGCCACAATGGAGGAAGAGGAACTGGGACCTAATGGGTCCAAAAGAGGGAAAATTAGTTTCAACCTAGCCTATACATACACAGCAAAATTAGTAGGGTGGCTAACTTTCTAAATTATAGAGTCCAAAGGATGTACCAAATGCACGCTTGATTCCAGTCAACATAACTATCCAGTAGCATTCTATTCTACCATGTGGGTAAAACATGGCTGGAAGAGTATTCCAGCCTGGGTAATAATAATTATAATAAAAGAATAGTGACTCCAAATCATCTGTGCAGTTTGCAGTAGATCCTTATTTAGCAGCTGGAGACTGAAAAAGATCAGGAAGAAAAGTGTTGTCAATGTCCAGACAAATTATTTAACTTGCAATACAGAAGACTGGGGTGTAAGATTTGTGTAGCATCACAACTTAGAACTTGGTAGCTAAGTGGGAATTTAGGCCGAAGTCCAGCTGTAGTGAATGAAAAAACAAGGTAGAGGTTAGAGAAAAACAAAACTTTATTGGCACATGGTTCTCAAGATTCATGCCAGGCTCAGTATATACTAGGCAGACAGAAAGAAGACCAAGTCTGGGCTGTGCTAATAGGTAAGACTGAGTTCAAAGTTCAGAATTTGTGCAGGCAGTTGGCAGGTTTGGGCCAATGTGTAGTGGAATGTGGTTAATGAATATGTTCAGTGAATATAACAAAACAAAATCTCTGCTCTCTTGTGGTTTATATTCTACTGAGTTGTCGGAAAAGTCATGATGCAGTTTTGCAACGAAAAACATAGAAAAAATACATCATAACTCTTCTAACAACCCAATAGTTTAGGCAGAAATATATATTCAACATATAATGAATATGTAATATAACAAATACCTATATTGTATAAACTATAGTAGGTGATGAGAATCCTGGACAATCAAATACAGCAGAATAAGAGGAGGCCGCAGTTCTGGAAGTGGACGGAATTTGGTTGCTATTTTAAATAGTGATAAAGGTTGACCTAATTGAGAAGGTCACATTTGAGCAAACACTTGAATTTGAAGTGGGATGATTCACACATGTCAGGTGAAAGAGTACTCTCCCATAGGGAACAGGTTTATAAAGGCCTAAAACTGAAGTATAGTGAGAAGGTCAGAGAAGTAATGACTAGCTGGATTGGTGTAAAAATTCTGCCTTTTAGTCTGAGTGAGTGGGCGGTATTGGAGAGTTTGGAGGGGAGTTAAACGAATGAGTGAAATTGTATTTCATATTTCTTTATTCAAGCAGGCTTTAATCTATTGGACTAGAATCTATTCCAAACGTAGAATTATTTTAGATTCACCTCTTGCCCCAAACCTCCCATTCATAGAGCATATTTAACTGACTCTATTCCAGAATATTCCTTCTCAGCAATCTTATCATTGGGAAGACCAGGTGCATCTTTGTAAAATTTTACTTTATTTGGCACCATAATCCTAATCCATGATTAAAAGACTATCAACACCTTGAAGCAACTCAAGGATGGGGAACTTCTACATATCCTTGTGTTTTGCTCCAGTGTTCTTAGAAATATGTCATAGGTTTCTTAGAGAAATTTTAACTAATGTGCACATTAAAGCAAAAATAAGTTACTCAAAATCCCACATGGATATATGTGTATGTCGGAGTTCTTATTATTCATTTCAGTATCAGAGGAAAAGTTTAGATACTGTTGTTGAAAATGACATAATGATGTATTGATCTGATGACTTCTTTTATGAAATGAACTTGGAAATGTTACCTATTTTTACAATCAGAAATGTATTCTAGGCTCTGTTTTGATTTTTATAACTTCTTTAAGGATCGCTGTAGGTCTTGCAGTAACCTTTGGAGTAAAGTAATGCAATTTTGGTCTAACTAAATTCTATTATTTAGGACAAATGTAGGTGAAGAAAATTGCATAGCTTCTCTTTCTTCTTCTCTCTGTTTCTCCCTCCCTTGTCCCGCTTAGTTTTTCCCTTCCTTCCCTTTCACCCTCCCTTTCTTCCTTCTTTCTTTCCTTCTTTTACCTTTAATATCTGTATCGTTAATGTACTATGGTATTCAAAGAGATGATTCTAACAAATATAACTTTTAAGAAGATATGTAAGGAAAATGTCACAATCTTTCTTCTTATTAAATACCGTTGATAATTACTATCTAAAGATAATTTTGAGGCATAATCTTTTTTTTTAAGTCAAATTTTATTTCAGATCAGAAAGATGACCCTTTGTGAAGGATGGCAACTAGACTTTTGGTGATGATCACTTTGTAGTATATACGGATATCGAATTACAATGGTGTACACCTGAAACTTATATAATATTATATACCAATTTTACCTCAATACAAAAGATAACCCTTTGTCCATATGTAAGCATGAACTCAGTATTCTAAATTTACGTGCCTATGATATTTCCTTCAAAAGTAATTTAAAATGGAATTTTAAATTATGTATCTTCTAATTTTTGCTGAAACCAATGAAAAACTAAGATTACTAGAGGAGAGACATGTGAGTTAAATCTGTATGTTTGCTTATCAAAGATGTATAATATGGGTTAAAAAAAATCACATTGTTTTCCAGTCATCTTGAATGTGGATTTTAACATGAGAGGAATAGGGGAAGGGGAACAGACAAGTTGCTGTCCTTTTGTTCTTCAGTCTAGTTGTGGAGGACGCCGCTTCACTGGCCCATGTTGGTATTATCATTGTGCTCTTCCCGGGTGAGGCAGATCGGTCGCAGACCACTGGACGACCGCTCACAGCGGCTCACGGCAGCTCACTCTCTATGCCGGCCAGCCCCACTGCAGCCTACGCCATCACTGGTGACTCACAGCAGCCCAGCTCCAGGTCGAGCTGTTTTCACCATCTTAGCTGTAGAAGGCGTAGTGTCACTGGTCCTCATGTGGGATCTGAACCGGGATCCTAGTGCTCAGAGTTGTCGTTCCAAGCCAACTCTTAACCAATGCGCCACTCGGCTGGCCCCAGATGCTTTCAATTGGTTGAATACTAGCTAGCACATTGTGAGCATTTGCACATTTATTTACATAGCTGATCTGTTTAGTAGGTTAATATTATTATCTTAATTTTGTAGAAGGAAAATAGAGACCTAGCAACTTTTCAAGGACAAACACAAACTCCAATGCTAGTTTTAAAATGAAAAATTAGAGTATATTCCTTCTTCTGACTTTATGGATCCTGAATTGTCATCTCTTTTGGAGTTTTTGATCCTTCTTATCTTTTATAAAATACTTTGAAAAAATGCCATATCTCCCGATAGAAGTTATTTTAGTAGTCTAATTTGAAACTGGAGATTTACTAGGTATTATAGAAGAACAACAATAAAATGTGTAGTCTTCAAGGATCTTTGTCATTTAAACACATACACATTGCTTAAAACTATATATTATAAAAATATATATTTTATATATATATATATACACACACTTTATTTAAAACTGTATAAATTTAAAAGCATTCATCAAATTTTAGTCTAAATTCTTAGGGTTTGAATTACTCGATACTGGACTGTAAGAAAGTATTCATTGAGTGTTGGCTTTTCTGAAGTCACCTTACAGAGGTTGTTTCAGCAGGCTAAAAACCTAATGGTATTTATTATATAATGAATTCTGTAAAAACATTAAAAAGTCAATGTATATGTCAGTGAATGAGAAGATCAAGAACCAAACAGATGTACCTAAGAATCAGAGCAAATATCAAAATTCCTTTTGAAAAAAATGTAGACTACTGACATATTAATACAAAGATTGAAATAGTTCCATTTCTAATGGACTTCTCAGTTCAGACAGAAAATTTTGCATACCTCCTAGATTTTGAGAGGGTATGTTTGTAGGCATATATGTGCCATTTATAGTTTGTAGCTCACAGTACCTAATTAGTATATTTTGTATATTGTTATTTGATTTGTTTTCTTAAATCATTAGATTTTGTTTTATCAAAAAATCTAGAATAAGGGAATCTAAAAATTGAATTTACAGAAAAGCCTACTTGCCTTGATAAATGATTATGAGCCACAGAATAAATTGCAAAAGGGATCATTATATTTTTCAGTACAGTAGCTGTACCATTAAAACCCTAAGTTGAAATCCCTTTAAAGTTGTTTATAACATAAAAGGTCCTATTCTAAAGTGGAAATAAGTTTAGTAGTTTGCCACATCAAATATATTTTTTCAAAAGCCTGTATAGTTGTCATAATTTTCTGGCTTATTGCCTGCTCTGCCTTTTTCAATTACTGAATGAAGCTGAAAGTATGAAGAAGAACATGGAGTAGTGCAATTGTCATTTCATGTAGCTACTTTATCTCATTGGTTTGTTGAGAGGAGTATATAAAATAATGAATATAAAACATGCAGCATCTATTAGGCCCTCAATATGTGTGAATTTTCAAAACGATTCAAGAAAAATGAAATAAGTCTAGAAACTGTCTTGGTGCCAAGAAATTCTCTGGCTTAGAGTAGTACTTTTTCTCTAATAATGTGGCATACCAAATTTAGCTGAGGCCATTTATGAAAGAATTTGCTCGTACGCTTGAAAACACAAATGCATAAATTCAGTTTTAGTTGGAATCTGTGTATTAGTATTTCACTATTCTGAACTTCATGCCTTAGTCTATGAAAATACTCTTATGAATATATGCCTCTTTTTACCTTCATTTTTCCATATATATACATTCCTCTGCTTTGGAGATAACCTTGAGTAGTAGAAAAAGTACAGACTTGGGAGACGGAAAGAATTAGATTCATAGCCACATTACCGCTTTATTTACTAAGAGCAAAAACTTGAGTCAATGGAGTTTACATTTCCTATTAGTATAATATTATCAGAAAACAATGGCGTAAGTAGGAGAGGTATGCACGAGGTGGGAAGGTGAACCACAAGCAAAATAGAATAAAGTGAGATAATATGTGTGAAAATACTTGACAGCTAATCAGTTAATGTTAGCTCTCCTTTCACCTTTATTATTTGATCACAAAGCTCTAAAAGATGATATTTGCAGTGCATATGACATCCTTTTGGCTTAAGGAGAGCAAAAACATTCTAAGTTTTATTGAGTAGACCCTAAGAGATTATAGATGGCAAACTATTTATGTCACTGCAGAGAGACCAGAGAATTCTATCAAGGTCACACAAGTCAGTAACAGAGATAGTAAGAAACACAGGGTCCTATAATTAGCTAATAGTTCTGTTAGTAGCTCAATGTGAGAAGTGATTTAAAAAGGCAAGGCAATGGGATGGAAATTTTGGCAATACTTGGTGGTTACTTATATTTCAAATATGATATAATAAACATTTTTTTTCTAGGAATCCCTCATTTTTGGACATGCATTTATTAGGGATTGATGAATTATATATTTTTTTAAAGATTTTTTTTATTGTTATTAGTTACAGATGTACAAAACAATGCAATAGTTATCTTTTTCATCCCTTACAAAGTGACTCCCCCTTTCCTCCTCCCCTGCCTCTCACCCCCGATATCCATACGTATCTGTTACAATTCCATTGGCTATATCCCCACACTATATTCCACATCCCATGACTATATATGTGTTAAATTATAGTCAACATCTAATATTAATCAGCGGCAGCTTCAGATGTACAGTGCAGTGGTCAGGCCACTACACCGTCCATGAAGTGGTCTCCCTAACAAGACATGAGTCCATCTGGTCCCCTAAAAAATTATTTACAACATTATTGATTATATTCCCTAAACTGTGATGAACTATTTTTTAAGCAACTCTTTTTAAATATGTAATGTGTTAGAAAAAGGTATGACACATAACAAGTGCTCCATAAAGATTAGTTAACTATCTTAAGTCCACTGGTTCTCAAACTTTTGTGTTAAGATTCCTTCATACTCTTAAAAATAACAAGCTGATTTGTGCTTGTTTATTGTTTTGGAAATGAAAATTGGAAAATCTAAAAATGCTTATCAATTAATTTAAAAGAAGAGTAATAAAAATTACACGTAGTTTTATAAAAAATAATTTTATCTTCAAAACAAAAAAAGACCATAGTGAGAAGAATCGTGTTATTTTTACATTCTCAAACTACTTTAATATCTGGCTTAACACAGGAGAACTAGATTCCTATTTCTACCTCTGAAATCAAATTATTATGATATGTTGTCTTGGTTAAAATATGTGAAAAAATACAACAACATGTACAGACATGTTATTGGAAAAGGGAGGACTGTTTTAATACTTTTTAAGATAGATGTAAATCTTTGATTCTACGTCAAAACCCATAAGTTGTAATTTTTTAAAGATTGGCTGCAATATGGTACCTGAAACTGTAGCAGTATTCTTTTTTGTACTCTGTTATATTAAGCCCTGCTTGTCTTTCTTGCACTTGGAAATAATTTTACTCACGTTGATATTATAACTTCATCTCCATGCCATCTTTCCTTTTTTCTTACCTTTCATTTGGCCAAAGTTAGAAATATTCTGTTCATCCCTAGTGGATTTAAAAAATGAATTCATGACCAAAGTTTAACACAATTGGAAGAATGCTAATATTTGGAATCCTGAGTATTAGCAGGGGAGTTACCTGGGCCTTATTGAGCTCCCAAATTCATATCAGGAAGGGACTTCATAATTTCCATGAAGAGAAGAATCCTTGCTAGAAGCACTGCATCTCATGTGTCTCTTGAATCATGAGCTTTATTTCATTTTTCCCCCTAAACTTTGAAAGTTTTGTGCTTTCAAAAACATTCAAGATGTTTTATAATATTTGAAACCTAAAATATGATCTTTTCCTCTGTGCTCATCTCATCAAAACCATTACACAGGTGTCGAATGGTAGATGTATTTTCTTTCTCTTAGTTTGTTATGGTATGTTGTGCAGAGACTTAAGGGTTTATCCTTTGACCAGAATTGTCACTGTTCAGCAGAGCTGTCTCCCACTGCCCTGATAGGCAAGAAATT
This sequence comes from Aselliscus stoliczkanus, assembly GCA_033961575.1. Lineage (NCBI taxonomy): Eukaryota > Metazoa > Chordata > Mammalia > Chiroptera > Hipposideridae > Aselliscus > Aselliscus stoliczkanus. Next base: position 127,599,689 of record CM066733.1, read on the forward strand.
CAGATTTATACAGCTTGGTTATCAAACACTGATGTGTTAGAACATAAATAGTGGTAAGAATTTACAGATTAATTAGACAAATTGCTCAGAACGTTTTTAGTATTATAATTTAAATGACTCAATTTTTGAAGTTCATGTGTTTTGAGCTCAACCTACCCTTTTATTTTACAGTGTAATTTATCTTTAATTGTTTGACTGGCTTTGTATTGGTCAGAGTTAATATTTAACAGATTTCTCTCTTTTTTTTTCTTTCAAGAAACTATTTACTGTTAGACAAAGTAATACAAAATGTGGAATCCATGTCCTGCTGAATAGCATGACTTAATCCTCCTTCCTTTTTTTCCCCCCATATACCTCCCAGTAATATAGAAACCATTATTTGGTGTGAAAGGGAAATATTTTATTTTATTTTGAAAGGAAATATTTTAAAATGGATATCTTGATTGGTTTCACAGCTATAGCTATAATTAATTATAGACAATGATATTTTAAAAATTGTTCAGAAATGCCTTTTCCATTTCTCTTTATTATATCTTCTTCAAGCTTCTACAAAATGTTTTTCACTCAACTTTCAATGACTGATTTTATCCATAGGATGCTACCTAAGAGGTGATGACCAAGCACAATTCCTTATCTAGGATCTGAAATTTTATTTTTAGATATTAATTCCCTTAGACAAAACTATTCCCTCTCAGCTCATTTCTCAGATCCTAGGAGAGCCATAATTCCTGTGTTTTTTTTTAAATCAACACATGACTGTATTCAGTTCTTCATGTTTTAGACAAACTTCAAAAGCTATTCGTATTGTAGAAAGCAAGAAGGGCATTTAATCAACTAGTTCCTCTTCTAAGATCTTCAGGTATTTAACAGTTAGAAACTACTAAAGTAAGATTCACAATGATAAGATATTTTGTCCTTTATTTTTAATTATTGCTATATATCCAGCCTCTAATCTGGCATGTGGTAGGTATGCAAAAAAAAAAAAAAAAGGTACACTGAATAAAGAAGCCATTCTTTTTGGAAGGCAGCTATGCTCACCACTATACCACCAACGCCATTTCTAGAAGCCATTCTTTTTGGATAGACCAAAAAGGTTTCTTTTAAAAAAATCTACATGTACTTTTTTCCTAATATTTTTATACTCTGAATGAATATATAGGATGTACATTTTCACAAATACTGAAACAATGTGCACAGACGTAATGCATTGTTTCAATACCACTTAGGTGATAAATAAAATATTTTACAAAGTGAGACTACTTTAAATTATCTTGCTTCTTGAGATACATTTTGTTTTTCCCTGAGGTTATTTTGATAAGAACTGAGCAATTTTAAAGCTTTGGGTAAGGAATGAATATTTTTTCTTCCTGTATGTGAGACCTTTTTGGATTAGAATTACAATACATAAAATTCAAATGACCATTTAAGATGTAAACTCTAGGAATAGAATCTAGATAATTCTCCTAAGGTGACTTGATTGGCATCTGTTTCCATTTTTCTTTTTTCTTAGACACTACCAAAGTCCTTTTTATTTCAAAAAACAAAACAAAAAACAAAACTTAAAAAAAAACCTATTCACCAGGGCTCCATAGTATAATACATGTACTGTGTCCTTAGGTGTGATTTCTTCCTTAGAGTTATTTGCAATCAAAATGGTAACATACTTAGAATTAATCTAAGAGATTTATAGTTCAAGAAACATGGTACATGTATTCTTCTGATTTTAATAATGGAGCTCTAATGTTAGGCAAGGCAGAGCTGACCCTTCAGCAAATGAGGACTTTTTCTTATAGGAGTGAATTTGAGAGAAAGTGGGGCAGAATACGACCATTGAGAGCAGGGGCCAGGTTTGTTTTGTTACCATTTTATCCTCATTGCATAGCACAGGTCACACAGTTGCCACATGAAGTACTGAATGATAGGATAATTGAAAAAGGAGAGCTAACATTTAGGAAAGAACACATAACTATTGAAAAATATGGAGATAGTTTGATGCTATGCAAAGTAGGCAGTTAAAATTTCTATTCAAGTGCGGAAAAAAAAAAAAAAAGGAGAGAGAAAACCAAAGGTAGAATTTGCTAGGACATGAAGGAAAGGTGTAAGTACATAGAATGCTAAGACATGATGTTCCGGTTAAATATGTGAGTATAAGTAATGCTTTCGAGGAGTTTACCAGCTATAGTTTTAAAAATATCATAGCAACTAATGTTGAAGGCTCCTCACCAGTTCCCTTCTTAATGCCTACGTACTTTCCAAGCTCATCACTTGGAAAGGGTTCCCTTTTTACTTTTTCCATATTAATCTGTTTCACTTACTTTTTGCAGAAAGACAATTCTCCCCCTATGCCTTTACTAAGCTGCCTGAACTATCAACACACTTTCCTCTTTTCTTAGCACACCCTACTTTTGAACACTGTACTTCCTCTTTTAAAATGAAGTCAAGTCTCATTTCCTCTAGGTCCACAGTGATAAATCTACCTATATTTGATCACTTCTGTCACTTTAGCCCCAGAGATAGTTATGTATAGTGTAAGTCTTCATCATATTATGTACTTGATTTTTTTCTTATTATCTGGCTTGATTTATGTGTCTGTGAGTATGGGCTGACAGTATGGGAGAGGTGGGATATGTGTTCATATTGTATATATTTTCTTTTAAAAAATATATATACCAATTAAAACATCTTGCGATTGAATTCTATGTGAACTCACCAGGACATAGCAGCATTTTTAATTGCAAATTTACTTACAGGTAATAGACAAGTGGCATACCACTTTAATTTTTGTTCTCTTGGTAGGTATTTTTCATAGAGTAAGAGAACTAAAGTGATTGAAAAGACAGTATGAATCAAATAATGAAGAAACTCTGCAGTCGGCTATAGTATTATTAGTATACTAGCAAATTTCTTCGAAATTAAACGTTCTACTAGAACTGGGATTTAACATTAAACAAAATTTCTGTTTAGTGATTAGCTAATAAAACTTTCAGATAGAGCAGAGCATATAAAATAAATGTCTAAGTTTAAGTAACTACGTAACATAGTTATCATGATTTCCATGGAGAGAGAAAAATCAAATCCTGTCTGATGGTCTTAATTACAGCCTCCTTTTCTACCATGCTGCTATCATATGGTTTACATTTCTGTAGCATCTGGCATCTAGGATGTTTTATTGGTTTACCACAATTTCTACGCCTCTATTGAAAGCTTTTGAGTATTGTGGCATATAAAGCACTATATCCCTACAGTTGGAGTAAAGGGAGATCAGTATTTAACATGAAATAAATAAGAAGCGATAGAAATGGAATCCCAGATTTTTCTAAATTCCAGATATGCATTCAGTTCTCTATAAATTCTCTCTAATACAGAAAGTAGCAATTTTTTTTTATAGGAGAAAGCTAATGTGAAAATTGTAGCATTATAACAGTATTTAGGGATGGTAGGGTTATTTGAAATTTGAATCTATAGATAATCTATAGCATTTTTTTTTTAGTCAAAGAATGATGATATCTGATGTTCTCCAGAGGGAAACACCCATTCATTTGATCAGCATGTTTAATTGTTACTCATTCCTCCACTTAATTGAAGTGTTTAATTACTTTTTCCATTCTATTCATAAATATGACCAGACCCAACTTAGAATTTATGTACTGTGTTGTTTTATATTAATAACACATGTTTTCTGTCTTTCATGGTAGATTTGTGTATGGTTTCATATATTAGGGAATTATAAATTGAATTTATTATAATTCACTTAGTAAAGCATTGATGTTAACATCTAATGTTATTTTGAATATTCCCTTTGAGTGTTATGAGAAACTTACAATGAAATCATCATTCACCAAGATTTCTTTCTAATAAGACATTCACCATTACTAGAATAGTGTTTTGTGCATTACATTCCCTTGACGTAATTTTAAACTTCCATTTTACTTCATTGTAAATGGAATTTCATTATATCTGACTACACAATAATAAGTGGGATACAGTATTGTTGACATTTAGTGGTGGAATTACAGATCTTAGTGTCTTTGTATATTCTGCATTAAAATGCATTATGTGTGCTTTTAATTCTGTTTCAAAAAAGTACTATTGATTTACATAGTTGTATAGAAGAATTTTGTTAAACTCCATTGCTTCATTTCATGGTATGTGTTGTTGTTTTTTTCTTTCTGAAGTCATTTGAAAATATTTCTCAATGTATTTGTAACTACCGAATAAAAATGTTTTAAGCTCAGGGGATAAAGCTAAGTTAATATAGGATGCATGCATGTTTCTGTGATGTATGACAGAACTCCTGCTGTGGAGACTGAGGTGCTGGGATCTCCTCATTTATCCCTAGAAGATCCCAGATGTAGGCATCCAGCTTCAGCGAATCCCTTTTTTGGCTTGGGGTTGGGGGGCGGAGGACTGCTTTAGAGCAATGGACCCAAAGGGGAAATTGCCCTAGGATAGTCTGAAAGCTGTTAGTTCTAGAACCACTGTGTCCTTAAGGGCTTGAGACCCAGGGATGACCAATGCCTTGGCCCCAACTACTCGGTCCACTTTGATAGGAGAAACAGTTTAAATTCAACTAGGTCAAGATCATCCACTAGGTTATGTGCTTAAACCTTACTGCATTTTCTCCTCTTTCCTATCCAGGGTAGCGGGGTGGGTCTGAGTTAATAGCTGCCTCAAGAGACAGCTTTTTATTTCATCATTGTGCCTCCCACAGTCTTAGTTCTTCAGATTGGTTTGAGGGCATTCTGTTTGTAACTTAGAGTAGCAGATTTGGAATAGAAATGCCCTTTGCAACTGTTTTAATAAGCATTTTTTAAAAAAAATTTAATGATAAAGTAATTTGGAGAATCATTTTTGTTTGTTTCTATATTCCTAGATAAGAGTATCTGGAGGCTGGATTTCCTAATGAGTCCTTAACGTTATTGCCAGGTCAAAAACTAGGCATATTAACATGAAACATGTTGTTCTGCATCTGGAAGCCAGAATATAATAAGCATTGTTAATTTAGTTAAAGAAACAGACAGCTGTTTAAGATTAGCCTTCTTGTGTACGTGTGGGAGTTAACAGAATAATGTCTCTTTCCCAAGATGTGTATGTTTTTCTTTTGCTTATATGCAAATTTTGATTAATGAAAGAATTAATGAGCTAAATGAAATAATAAACCATTTTATAGTTTAGTTAGAAATTGATTGACAGTTACTCATCTGAATGATGATACAAAGTTCTGGAAACCAGGAAACTTCCAAAATCTTTCTATATTACACATTATATTCTGGGTTGTAATTTCCTGTGGTATAACAACTAAGCTAGGTAAAGCAACTGTTTCCAAAAATCAGCCTTCATAGTAACCATTATTTAGAGCCCTGGCCTAATGGATGCCTTACACCACTGTTGTTCCCCGGTATATATTTTGATCATTTTCTAGGCTACGCACATTTATGTAGATGCGTGCAATAAGATTTCTTTAGAAAAGATAGTTTGTATGTGGAGTTTAAACCTCATTGCCATTTAGTTTTCAAAAGCTTTTACTTCTTTTCTGTTCTGTCAAAGGAGTAGTGACAATTATATATCAGGCATTTTATTCACTTTGTTTCACCTGTTACTGAGGTCCCTCAGGACTGGTATTGTGGTTACCATTGTATAGCTGAGGAAATGAGGTCGCTTGGGACTGTAAAATATTTACGGTATGACATAGAGGCACAACCTCTTTTTAGAAACAACTTTTTTGAGGTATAATTTGCATACAATAAAATTCACACGTAAGTATACATTTAGATGACATTTGACAACTGTATACGCCCACATAACTACCACCCCAGTCAGGAACAAGAACATTTCCACTTTTCCAGAAAGACCCCTCTTGCTCTTTGCAGCCTCCTTCCACACCCCCAGCTCGTCTGATTAGTTTCATCTGCTCTAGAGTTTCCTTTATATGAATCACCAACTATGTACTTTTTTTGTGTCTGTCTTCTTTCGCTCAGCCTAATGTCTATAAAAGCCAGCCATGCTTTTTCTTTAAATTAGTTTCAGGTGTACAAAACAACGTAATAGTTAGACATTTACACCCCTCACAAAGTGATAACCATCAGCCATGGTTTTGTGGTCATCTTTATTTTGTTCCTTTTAATTGCCAAGAGTTTCCAATATATGAATGTATCTCAGATTTAACTGAACACCTATTGATGACATTCAGACAGTTTCCGGATTTTAGCTATTATGTATAAATTTTCCATATACGAGTCATGTACAGGTCTTTCTATGGACGTGTTTTCATTTCTCATATTTATCTAGGAGTAGAATTCCTGGGTTGCATGGTAAATATACATTTAATGGGATAATAAATGGGAAAATTGTCTTCCAAAGTGGGTGTTTCATTTTGCTTTCCCACAACAAAGGCATGATCTGAATCTAGTGTTGTTTACTTGTAGCAATATATTTGTTTGGTAAACTAACTTTTGGGACAAGGAATGATAGTAGAATTGGTCATTTTTCTCTCTAGTATTTCCTTTTCCCCTCTTTTAGAGAATTAAAAAACAAAAAGATTAAAAAGCTTTCTCTCTATGGGAAGAGTTTATTTTTTAAGAGGCTTTTGGGCAAATTTTTCTATTGAAATTCTACATATGCACACAAAACTGAATAAATAGACTTTTTTCAACTTTTAAAGCAGGTTTTTAGTCACTTGTTAGCTAATTGTTTTATAGTATTATCATCGTAGATAAAGCAATAATAATAATGGGAAAAGTAAAGTCCCAATTTATTAGACAAGAATGTTTTTAACAGGTACTATGTGTAAGAAAAGGTTTTCTATACTGTACATACAAAGATGAGCAAGACATTTTCTTTTCCTGCAAGAATTGTATAAGTAGACAATAAAGTAAATGTGTGTGTGTATATATATGCAATGAGATGAATACAGGCAGTATGTATGTGGAAAGGGCTTCATAAAGTTGTTAAAAGGTTTTTAGATTCTTAGGGAAGTGGAAAGATTTCCATCTCATAGAAGTAGAGACAGTTTCACAGTGGAGATGAAATCTGGCTGAGCCTAACATAGGAGAAGAATTTTAATGGGCAGATCAGAAAAGAGCAGTTCTGGAGTGGTAAGGGTGGGTTATGGGGTATAGCTAAGCAGAGAGACCCGTAAGTTAAAACAGGGTTGATGAACTGGAAGAACAAAAGATTAAGTTTAGGTTTATTATTAGTAAGGAGAGAGGTTAGTTTGTGATGAAAGAAAGGGAAGCTGAAAATGAGAATTTCAAAATATATCCACTTTGAGAGATTATGAAAATTAAAGGTGGGATCTCCTAGTGTGTTATTGAAATGAAGTGTAGAGAGTGGTGACTGTCTTTAATAAAGTCTGGAAACTGCTAGGAAGGTCATCACTACGTTAGCATTTCTAAGAAGCTGGAGACTTCTTCAACTTTCAAATTTAATATTTTAGTAACTTTACAAATTTGATTACTTTAGCCACAGAAAAAGACAGCCCATCACTGATTTAACCAATTATTTTAACAATCTATTTGACTGGTATACTTTTTCTTTAAGTAAGATACATTTATATGGAAAAAAAAAAGAGCAGTTTTAGTCTACCCAAGCTACTTGTTATGACTTTTCATATCGGATAAACATTCATATAAACTTAAAGTATATCTTTGCTCATTTGTTTAGATGATATTAATAATTTTTTTAACTTTTTATTAACTATAGGTATTTTAATGCAACATTTCTTTTAAAATTACATATTTGCAGCTGGTTGCAACGTAGTGACTAAAGCGACTATACTTCTACTCTGGAATCTGATGTGTGGGCATTGTCTACAGGGTACTTTATAACTGCAGTAATAAGGCAATCCGAATTAAACTCTCAGAGCAGATTACATGTACTTATGAGCAATATGATATAGTCAAAATACACCAGCATAAATATATTTTTATGTAATGGAATTACTTCAGGACATAGTTAATCTAAATTAAATGTGTTTATAATTGAGGTTTCCATGCAAGAAAAGAGAAAATTTATCTGTTAAGTAGACCATATATGTTTTTACTATCACAGCCAAACTCTTAGATATCTTCTGATAATGAGTCGTGGGTGCCATTAATGCAGCTGTTCTCTTCTGCTGTGGGTACAAATGCAGGGGTGCCAAAAAATGTATACACATGACTTGTATTCATCTTTTGTTGTTGGTATATTTTGAATACTACAGTTTTTAGGGCCAGCCAAGTGGCGCGGTGGTTAAGCGCTGGCTTGGGAAGCCAGCGGCCCCAGTTCGGGTCCCACATATGAGGGCCAGTGACACTGCCCTCAAAAAAAAAAATAGATGAATACTACAGTTTTAATACAGTTTTTCATTTCTTAAAATGTATATACATTTTTTTTTGGCACCATCTGTATATAGCAAAACCTAAACTAAAATGAGGAAAATAACAAAGGGGAAATGGAAGAGAAGAAAAATTAGAAGAGGAAAGCTAATGTCTTTGTCCTTTCTTTTCTCAAGATTGTTAACTAAAATAATTTCCAACCTTAATAGTTAGGAAACATAAGAAAGGATTTTATTTCTATTGTTAAAATAGTTCAATTATATATGATGTCAGATGGGTAGTAGACTTGGTGGGGATATCACTTTGTGAGGGGTATAAATGTTTAATCATTATGTTGTTTTGTGCACCTTAAATATATATATATATATATACACACACACACACACACATATATATGTATATATATATATATTTTTAAGTTAAAAAAATAAAAATAGCTCTATATAGCTTAAGGTTTGCTTCAATTGTTTAACTTTCACAGCTTCCAAAAGCCATATGTTTTGGGGATGTTACATTAATTTGGTATTTTGAACAAATGGTTTTTGCTCATTGGCTTCCTGGGGTAAATAGGGAGGTAAATGCTGCTTAAATAGTATTTAGGGACATTTGATTTTGCACTTTAGAAAATATATGCATGTTTATCAGAAAAGTGAACATTGGAATTAACAAACAAAATGTAAAGTGAGCAACAAAGATGTACTACCTAGGATAAGAACTAACCTGTATAATTTAACTGTGTAATCCTCCATGATAAATATATGTACAAGGTGTGGTCAAACAATATGGTGATTGTTCAAATAAAAACAGATTTATTATGGTAAAAGACATATTGCCATTAATCTCTTTCAAAGCACTCTCCCTAACTTTGAACACAATTAGACCATCGTTCTTCCCACTTTCTGAAGAAAGGGAGACTTCCCACTTTTTGGAAGTCCTCTTTCTGAATTTCTTTAGTTGCACTGTGGTGGCTGCCTCAAGGCCCCGAATCAATTCAAAATGTTTACTTTCATGGTCATTTTGACTTTGGGGAAAAGCCAGAAGTCGCACAGTGTCAGATTTGGTAAATAAGGTGGATGAAGACACACCATAATGTTTTTATTTGACAGAAGTTGCCATACAAAAAGCAATGTGTGACATGGAGCCTTTCTGTTGTGATCACAAAATGTGGTGAATGCTGCTGTCGAGTGCCGTGCCATCCAACAGAAAGGCAGGGATCTTCAATTCGAGAAGCAGCGTGTCAAACCTTAGTAACAGTATGTGACAAGTTTCAACTTGTTTGGTGCAGTCAGTCAGGTATGAGCTACCATTGAGAGAAGGTGTGTCTTATTTTTTTTATTTTTTTATTTTTTTTAGCTGAGCCATCCTGCCACCTGTTGGCAGCTCAACGGCAACTCAGCTCAGGCTGGCCTTGAACCGCTGTTGCTCAGAGCTCAGCTTGCACTCTTGAGCGAGCTCTTAACCAACTGAGCCATTCGGCCAGCCCAGAGAAGGTGTGTTTTAATGTGCTGTAAATCATCCTCCATCATGACAATGCTCTGTGTCGCACATCGCTTCTGGTATATGGCAATTTCTGCCAAATAAAAACATTATGATATGCCCTCATTCACCTTATTCACCAGATCTGGCACAATGTGACTTCTGGCTCTTCCCCAAAGTCAAAATGACCATGAAAGGTAAACATTTTGAATTAACTCTGGACATCAAGGCAGCCATGACAGCGCAACTAAAGACACTCATGAAAGATGGCTTCTAGAACTGCTGCAGAAAGTGGCAAGAATGATGGATAAGAGTGTTAGAAGTTAAAGAGGAGTATTTTGAGGGATATTAATGGCAATGTGCTTTTTCCTGTAATAATTTTTTTTAATTTAAACATTCACCATATTTTGTGACTATACCTCATAATACTTGCTTCAGTTCAACATAGTTCCTGGACTCTGTACATCCCAGTCCAGTCTCAAGCATGTATAATTTTGAAATAGATATGTTCACTTCAAAAGAAGACTTTATTTTATTTGTTTTACTTTTGAAGCTGTACCACCTACATAGAAAATAAAGTTAGTTTTCATGGATACCTCCATGTCAAAGAATCTTAACGATAATTCTTTTACTTGAGCCTTAAGGTAAAGATAGTAAATTCTCTAAAACAGTCTGATAATTGAACTTGGGTTAGTCATGCTTGAGTTCATTACTATTGAACCTAAATATGTTTTAATTTATTATATCTAAATTGTGTTCTTGGATTCAGCAGGATAGTCATACTGTATAGTATTTTACAAATTTCTAAATTCAAAAGGATATTAATAATATATGGAATTACTCAACTTTTATATTTTACTAAAAACAATAAAATCATTTCCCCCGAAATGTTTCTATACCTAATAATGTACATTACTGATTTTGAGTAACAGAAGACTTAAAACAATTAGCTACACCCATTTATGAATACCTCTGCTTGGAGCAGTTATTTGCTAGACCCTATTAGATGCTAGAGGTAAGATCGAGATGGGAGAATAGATGGTCTAATTTGAAATACTTTACTTCCCATGGAACTTTGCCTGAGTGCTAGTGCTGTGTAGTCAATATTTGGCCAAATGCTGAAAGTCAACATATATTTGCCTCTGTCAAAACATTTTGTAAACATTCCCCATAGATACTTACATGAACATGACAGAAAGGATGATGGAAAAAAAATATTGCTTTTTCTTAAAACAAGCAAACACTTGCCAACTTACATACATACATACATGCATACATACATACATGCGTACATACACACATACTCACAAATTTTCCCCCTTTTAATGGCTAATTTATTTTTTTAGATTAGGTCTGTGGTTGAGTTTTGGGAATGTACAGGGTAAGGGCTAAGGAAAGAATCTACCCAAAGCATTTCTGATTCACTGTGTATTTTGTGGAACAGCATGAGAGATCTCTTCCAATTGTGTAGGATAAGTACAGCCCACTGAACACTGCTTAAGAGCAGTTTAGTACAAGTCAGTTATAATGTCAAAAACATCAGAACCTTTTCTTCTGTATTTGAATAATGGTAAGTGCCTTCATGCTGTGTGAGAACTACTGAAGTGTGTTTCTCTGTAGGTAAACTTGGCAGTGTCTTATATAACTCCACTCATTGGGAGTATTACTTAGTGTGAAATACATTGTCTGACAAGAATTATATCACAATTTGGAATGGTGTTTATATGAGTGAATAGCCTGCAAGTTATTTGTAGTTTAAGAAATGGACCTCTGGGGCCACAATAGAAAACTGTAGTCTTTATTTGGATATTTGTAGTGAAAACTATAATTGTTCCTTGTGGGAGAATAACGTAAGCTCAATCATTTGGCCATAGTCTATCAAGTATGTACTTGACTGCTCTTTACTTCTAAAATAAGATGTATTATATAATTATATGTCACTATTGTTTTCAAGTATCTAAATATAATTTTCATCAAAAATGAAATATTTAATTGCATATGTATCTAATGCCTGATTATCTAGTTTTTGGTTTTTGTTGTTATTATCTCACTGCTGTGCCATTCTTCTTTGATGCTGATTTGTCATCATCCATCTCCCTTGGTGATGATAGTTGTGCTTCAGTAATGGTTTCATGGTCCCTGCTGGGCAGCATAATAGCCAGGTAACTAAAGAACCTGTTTGGCTAATGGGGATATGAGGATAGAGGCCAAAAATTTGAAAGTCCTTGGCAAATTTTTGAAAGACGCAGTTCTGTTGATCCATATTCCCCTTGACTGAGTTTGTAGGCACTCAGATAAATGTAATAATCAGAGAGAACACTAGGTATAGATACCAATTTTAGCAACTGAAACAATTGGTATTTGAATCACTGAGGTTCTGATATGTGAATGCCTCACTAGTTATGTGCCTGCATTACTTGTGAAAGGGAGTATGCAGTGCTCTTATAATTGGCTATGACATTTGAGCACTGTAATCTGAAAAATCTCACAGCTCTGGTCATGTTTTTGTAAAATAGCTACTAGCATTTCAAGGCTTTCTTCCCCTGTGATTTGTCTTTATCCAATGGTTGATTTTAAAGTTAGTATCTGGTGGTATACAACTCCAAGATCCTTTCCTTATAGGGTGGGGTTTCTCGAATAGTGTGGACATTGAGAAGGGAGGCATTGCACAATTCTGAGAAGCTGCTGTGTCCTGCCAACAGTGGCTGTGAGGTCAGCCCGTGACTTAAGGCCAGAGGTGATTCATAGCCTTCCCACCCAACTTTTTTTCCATCTGAATGGACATATAAAATTGGAAACCCCTTGGTCTTCAAGCTGGATCTTTTTCATTAGGAATGATATAGACAAGTTATGGTGCAGGTGGTAAGGTTAGATCTGATGGGGTTAAGTTTTGGAAGTGCTTAACCTTTTAAGCATTAGGTTTTAAGATAGGTGAGGAGAATTGACTGTTCTCCCCGTACCCCAGATATCTTAACATTTGAGTTTACTATTCACCCGTGTCTGGTTCAACCCTCCTTATTCTTGTTCTTTCTTTCATTTTCTTTGTTGGATTTCTTTTCATTTATTTTATGTCATGATGTCTCATTGCCTCTTTTTTCCCCCTCCCATTCCACAAATATAATATAAAATTGAAGCCCTCCCTTTTTAAAAATAATTTTTGTATGTGCTTATTTGAGCCACACTGATGACAATTGTGGGGAAGCAATATCGCATATGCTCCTAGCCCCCTTCTTTAAAAAAACAAAACAAACTTATAATAGAAGTGATATGCTTTTTACTTTTTACAATTATAAACTATACATAAGCAAAAGCAAAGAGAAAAATTTTATCATTTCACACCAAAAATTGAGTGTCTTGAAAAATTGTAATTATATACAGGGGATTTTATTTTACTTTATTTTTCTTAGCTATTTAAAATTTAGTCTATGTTCGCAATGAAAAAAGTCATTTTATCTTTTATTTTCTACTTCACTCTTTTTACATGTCATAAAGCATAAATTAAATTTTATTTGCTTTACAGATGACCTATTAACTTCAGTGGAGGGCCGGCTGAGTGGCTCAGTTGGTTCAGAGCTGGCTCAAGAGTGCGAGCTGAGCTCTGAGCACCAGCAGTTCGATGCCCAGCCTGAGCTGAGCTGCTGCTGAGCTGCCAATAGGTAACAGGATGGCTCAGCTAAAAAAACAAAACAAAACAAAACAAAAAAACAATTTCAGTGCAGAAAGAGATTCCCCGGGCCTGCTTCAGGGCTTATATATTCAAATATTTAGTTTTAGAGGTAAGGAAAATAAGAAGAACATGATATCAACACTAGTTATTCCCCAGGGAATTTTAATTCACCATAACCCCTTTACTGAGTGCGTACAGTGTTGAGTAATATTTCGTTTTCTTACAGCTATTTTTCTCCTTATTTTACTTTTTCTCTCTCTCTTTCCATATATATATCTTCCTTTCTTTTTATCCTAATATCCCCCATTTGTTGTCTTTAACCCCTTTCCCTTAACCTCATTGTTACAGAATGGTATGAGTCAACCTAGTGTGAGAGAAAGGTTAGTTTTACTATTTTCTGCTGAGTGAAAGGTTTGCAAGTAAGCAAAAGTAATTATTTTCCCCATCCTGATGATGTTTAACAAAAAACGGTGTTACTATACATTTTCTAAACATATAACTCAATTTAGTTAGGTTGAAACCCCATTCTTGATTTTAGAAATAGTGAAAGCATACACTCAGGATCTAAGTAAACTTGCTTGAATGAATGTATAACATTTACATTACAGTAATGGTTGTGTTTATCTGAAAATGTAGTACATTTTTATCTACATAGTGCTGAATTATCAAAAGAGAGGTTGGAGTTAATAAAAAGAAGGAAAAGAATGTTGGCAGTTAGAATTTGCGCATTTATCGTCTTCTAATTCTCTTCTGGCTCTTGTCCAATAAAAAACATTTGGAAGAGCGCTGTCGCCCAACCATTGTCCAGCCAGAAATCTCGTCATCCTAGTCTTCATGTTCTGCATTCTCCCCAAGACACCTAACGTTCCTTTCTAACAAGTATAATAGTCATAGTGTTGTACAGACGATGTAAATTTTATATTTCTGGTGTAACTCTTGGTGACACAGAGCTTCCTTTGCTTAGGATACGTGACTAGGTGTTTTCAGGTAATTTTAGTTTAAACCAGTAATCTTTTGGTCACTTTTCTATTTTAAACTGAGTGATTTCAAGTTTCAGCTTCCTGATATTTGCCCTGACATGAGATCTGGGTACAGGGGGCACAGATGTAGCATCCTGGTTTCAGGAGAGGAAGGTGTACATTTTGGATAGTATTCTGTGATTGCTTCAATTTGTGGATATCAAGAACCCTTCCTGGTATAGATTCAGTCCTCCCATGGTGACTTCAGTATTAGCTTCAACCATGCATGCCACCTGGCCCACAACTTTCTTCTATGCTGGTCACTTTGCCCTGCGCTCTAGCAAATGGTCTGACTCCCACTCTGTTTCCACAACGCTGGACCCACAAGAGTGTTGGGAGTTTTCTCTGCCTCCCATTTGAGAACCACAGAGCCCTCCTGGGGATTGTTGTTAGCTGGATTCCCTGCTTGTGCCTACTTATGCATGAGCCATATACAATCAACCATTCTCCCAGTGTCTCAAGGTAGTAATTTTGTGTATCCTATGTTTTAAAATTTAATGTACAATGTTAGTCAATCCTAATTATAATAATAATAATATTACTACTACTATCATCTAAAATATATAGTAGTTAATATTTGCCACATATTACTATTATAAGTAATATATGGCAAATATTAAGCCTATTAACTCACCTAATTCTCAAGATAATCCAGGGATATAGATAGTATTGTTCTCATTTTATAGATGAGGAACTTGGGGCATAAAGTAAAATGACTTACCCAAGGTTATACTTATTATGTGGCAGGCCAGGTAATCTGACATTAGAATATGCACTCCTAATTCCCAAACAATGTGGGGGACCCCCATGTTTGACTTTCCTTTTCTCACCTCTGCCAATTCTTTTGTCTTCAGTGGTCCAGGGGTGGGTCTATTCTGGATGGCAGATTGTGGGGGAACTTGTTCAGTGGAGAGCAAATTCCATCTGCTTTCAGATACCCCAACTGACTCTCATCTGAATTCTAACTTTTAGATTCAGAAACTACAGATTTGGGATCTTTATTTGTTGTATTCTTGCTCCCCTGCCCCCAACCTCTGATTCCCCACGATAAAAGGATGCCCTCACAGTCCAATGTCCAGTCACTACTGGTCACATAGGAGGAAAACATAACACATGAATATTTCGAATTGTTACTTTGTCTAACCGACACTTACCAAAGAAGTCTAATCAATCCTATTTCCTGCAAATTTATTGGTTGAACCTTATGAAACTGCAACTTTTGTAGGTTAAAAATGGTGAATATCAGCAATTTCATATGTCTCAACCTAATATTCCTTCATCAATTTCCTTATAGGCTCACAATCATTGTAATGCCACAATGACACCTAGAAGTCATCACAGCAGTTTTTTAATGGATCTTCCTGCTTTCCATTTCACCCTCTCCCATGTGTTTGTTTAACTTCAGTTAGATTAAGCTTCATAAAATACAATACTGTTGAGCCTCTCCTCTATATAAAATGCTGTAACGATATCTGACTGACCTTAGTGTAAAATCTAAGCTCCATTAATGTGGTTTAAAAGTTGTGTAGTCATACGTCCCAGTTAGTCCCTGACACCTGCTGCCCCAGACTATGAAAAGTGTTCCTTTATATTCTCAGAAGTGGTCTGGTTTGGATGATGAATTATATGATTACCTGATTTATAAGGTACCTCCTGATCTGGCCTCTGCATTTCTCTCCACCCTCATCTCTCACCATCTCATCTCTTACATTTTAAATCACAACCTGAGCTCTAGCCATCCTGAATGCCATTGGATTTATGGAACATGTCACACTCTCTCTTAGTTCTGGGCTTGGGCCCATGATGGTGTCACTGCCTGAACATTCTCTGTTAACCTGACTTATTCCTGCCAGTTTATCATGACTGCTTGTATATTCTTCCGGCAAGAAGCATTTCCTGGTCTCTAGACTAGCTTGTGTTTCCCAGTTTTCTGTCTTCATATTTGCTCTGTACATCCCTAGTCAAATCCTCTTCGCATTTAACCATGTTTGTATAGAATTTCTGTGCTTCCTTTCAGAGCATTAGTTCTGGCAAGACACGACTCTCAGTTTATTCAGCACTTTATCCCCAAGGATTAATAAGTGTTTATTGCTATATAGATGTTACTAAAATTATACATAGATGTGTTGAATGCGTTTATGAGACAAAAATAATTTTAGGGTGCCTTTGCTCTTAGACATTTGCTCTTGACTTTTTATGAGAGACGCTGAGAGAATATGAAGCAAGATAACAAGGGGGAGAAGAGAAAGACCAGAAAATGACCAAATCTTGAGTATCAAGGAAAGAAGGAATGGAAAAAAAGCAAAACAATACTGAGAGACTGAACAGACAATTTGTATGGACACCTACATTTCATCTCTCCTCATTTGATCCTGTCTTTGCATTGTTGCCACCACTTATCTTAGCAGGGGCAGTTAAAAAGCCTGAAACCCATTATATTTTGCTTGCAGTGTGCAAGCTTATTAGAACTTTTTTTTATAGTACCATAATTTTTAGTAAGTGCAGAAAGTAATTATGTTTGAATTTGAGGAAGTATTGGACTAAGATAATGTATCCTTTTTAAAGTTGGTAACAGTCATGTTGAACAAAAACAAAACAATTTCTGAAATGGAGACTCAAAGTAAAGGGCTGTTTAAATCCAATTTATAACATTCACCTCCAGAAAGTGAAAAGTGGGAATCTGGTGTAAACTATTGTTATAAGCTATTTTGGGTTGAATTGTGTCCTCTAAAAATGTATGTTGAAACCCTAACCCCAGTACCTATGAATGTGACTTTATTTGGAAATAGAGCCATTGAAGATGTAATCAAGTTGAGATGAGATAATACTGGGCCAGGGTTGGGCCCTAATCCAGTATAACTAGTGTCTTTATAAGAAGAGGAGGAGAGACACAGATACAGGCAGAAGGCTGCATGAAGATGGAGGTAGAGACTGGAGTGATGCAGTTATAAGCCAAGCAATGTCAAGGATGGCTGGCCACCACTAATCGCCAGGAAAGAGACATAGAATAGATTCTCCTAGCATCTAGAAGGAAACAGTCCTTCTAAGACCTTGATTTTGGACTTCTGTCTTCCAGAACTATAAGGACTGAATTTCTTGTTGCTTAAAGCCACTCAGTTTGTGGTAATTTGTTAGAACACCAATAGGAAATAATATGTATGTAGCTATTTTAAACAGGGAAAAAAATAAGTATATCCAGTATATTTGATATGGAAAGGATGGAGAAGGAAATGGTAGAATGATAAGAGGAATATTTATTTAGGATTTATTTATTTTTACATTTCTATTAAAATATAGCTAACATACATTATCATAGTAGTTTCAGGTTTACACAGTAGTTATTCAACATTTATATACCTAAAGAAGTGATCAGCATGATACATCCAGCAACCATCTGACACCATATCAAACTATCACAATATTATTGACTATATTACCTATGCTTTACATTACATCAGGTGTACAGCATAGTGGTTAGACATTTATATAATTTAAGAAGTGATCTCCTTAACTAGTCTAGCACTTACCTGACACTATACATGATTATTATCATATTAGTGGTTGTATTCCCTATGCTGTGCTTTGCATCCCACTGACTATTTTGTAAATTCCAATTTGTACTTCTTAATCCCTTCACCTTTTTCACCCTGTCCCCAAACACCTCCCGTTTATCACCCCGATAGATTTAGTACCCATCTGACACCATACATAGTTATTACAATATTATTGATTATATTCCTTATGCTATACCCTGCATCCCCATGACTACTGTGCAACAACAAATATGTACTTCTTAATCCTTTTTTCTTTTCAACCGGCTCCCATCTGGTAACCATCAAAATGTTCTCTGTATCTGTTTGTTTCTGTTTCATTTGTTTGTTTATTTTTACTTTAGGTTCCACTTATAAGTGGAATCATATGACATTTGTCTTTCGCTGTCTGTCTTACTACACTCAACACAATACCCACTAGATCCCTTCATGTTGTCACAGATGGCAAGATTTCATTCTTTCTAATGGCTGAATAATATTCCATGGTATATATGTACAACCTCTTTATCAATTCATCCATTCATGGTACACAGGTTGCCTTTCTATCTTAGCCATTGTAAACAATGCTGCAATGAATGTTTGGATGAACACATTCCCTTGAAGTAGCAATTTGGGTTTCTTTGAATCCTGAAGTAGGGTTACTGGATCCTTCTTTGTCTCTTGTTATAGTCTTTATTTTAACATCTATTTTGTTTGGTGTAAGTATTGCTGCCCCAGTTTTTGTTTTTGTTTGTTTCCTTTTTCATGAAATAACTATTTCCACCCCTTTACTTTCAGTCTGTGGGTCTTTTGACCTAAAGTGAGTCTCTTGAAAGCAGAAGGTCTTATTTTCTTATCCATTCAGCTCCCCTATCTTTTGATTGAAGCATTTAATCCATTTACATTGAAAGTAATTGTTGATAGGTATGTAGTTATTGCATTTTATTATTCATATTTTTGATTTTTTTTCTCCTGTCTTAAGTCCCTCTAAGATTCCTTGTAATACTTGTTTGGTGTTGTTGAACTCCTTTAGCATTTCTCTGTTGGGGAAGTTCTTTATCTGTCCTTTCATTCCAAATGATTGCTTTACTGGGTAGAGTAATCTTGGTTGTAGGTCTTTTCTTTTCAACATGTTGACTATTTCATGCCAATCCCTTCTGGCCTGCAAAGATTCTGTTGAAAAATCAGCGGATAGGCTTGTGGGAGCTCCCTTACAAGTAACTAACTGCTTTTCTCTTGCTGCTTTTAGCATTTTCTCTTTGTCTTTTACCTTTGGCATTTTTATTATGATGTGTCTTCATTTGGGCCTTTTGGGGTTCATCTTGTTTGGGGCTCTGCATTTTCTGGGCTTGTATATCTATTCTCTTTGCCAGGTTAGGAAAGTTTTCTGTCATTTTGTCTTCAAATAGGTTTCCACTTCTTTGTTCCCTTTCTTCTGTTTCTGGTACCCCTATGATGCAAATGTTGGTATGCTTCATGTTGTTCTAGAGGCCCTTTAAACTGTCCTTATGGTTTTGGATTCTTTTTTTCTTTTTGCTGTTCTGTGTGGGTGTTCTCTGCTACCTTATCTTCTAAATTGCTGATTTTATCCTCTGCTTCATCTAGTCTATTGTTGATTCTCTCTAACATATTCTTCATTTTGATTATTGTATTCTTCATTTCTGACTGTGTTTTTGTTTTCTACCTTCCATTTTTATGTTTCCTCTCTTTGTTGAAGCTTTCCCTGAAATCATCAAGCATCCATATAACCAGTGTTTTGAACTCTGCATCTCGTAGATTGCTTGTCTCCATTTTGTTTAGCTCTTTCTCTGGAGATTTGTTTTTGTTTGTTTGTTTTATTTTTTTTATTTGGCACATGTTTCTTTATCTCCACATTTTGGCTGCCTCCCTGTGCTTGTTTTTCTGTATTAAGTAGGGCTGCAGTGTCTCCTGATCTTAAGAAGAGTGGCCTCATGTAGTAGGTGCCCTTTGGGACCAGTGGCATACCCTTCCTGCTCATTAGAGCTGGATACTCCAGTTGTGTCCCTTGTGTGGGCTGCATGTGTCCTTCTGTTATAGTTGAGCCTTGGTGGCTATTTGCATGTCCATGGGAGGGATTAACCCTCAAACTCACTGGTTGTGGGGACTGGCTATAACTGCAGTGAAGGAGCTATTGTGGAAGGGCTGACGGTATGGAGCATGATTTGCTTTAGCAGGGCTCTGGTGCCTTCCCAATGTGCCCTTTGTTTGTGTCATCCTTGGAGGTGGCCAGGTGATGCTCCAGCTTGGTTCAAAGCTGGCAACTGGCCTGTCAGCCCCAGGGCCACCTGGGAGGAGACCCACCGCAGGGCAAATTCAGCCCAGGCTGTGTCCTGCCTGGGGCCACCAGGCATGAGCCAGAAAGCAACCTGCAGATGGCTACTACCTATGCGTGCTTGGAGGTGCCTTGAGAGGCTGATTAATGAAACAAGTTTGGCTGTCACTAGTGCCAGGCTGAGGGATGCTCAGCCAAAGGTAGGGGGCACACTGAAGCTAGATACTGATTGTCTGGGTTTTTTGAATCTTTGGGAGACTTTACAGAAGTCTGCAGCATGAACCAAGGCAGGCAGTTTGTACAAAAAAATCCCCAAAACACTAGAAGCTTGGGTGTGCATGAAATTTGGGTGGGGCAGGGTGTCAGAATCACCAGGGCAGAGTCAACAGTGTTAGCCAGGATGATGGAGACTCAGATATGGCAGCTGCCTGCATCTGCATGTCGGGAAGCAGTAGGGCTCAACAAAGAAAAAATGGCTTGTGCCAGCTCCATTGGGAGAAAGCTGCACCTTCAGCCTTCACCCTGACGCCAGGCAATTCATTTCCTTCCCATATGTCATTATTGCCTTTCAAGCTGCTGCCCAGCGCTGGAACTCAGAAAGTGAGCCCATCACCTAGTAAGTTTGTGTGAGGACACTTTAAAAGGAGCACCTGGGACTCTAGCTACCCTCTTTCCTGCTCAGCCACAATGTCTAATTCTAGTTATAATATTATAATATCTAGTGTTTTTCACAACCAGGAATTATGCGGACTTCTCTCTCTGGTACTGGATCCCTGGGTTGGGGAGCCTGATGTGGCACTGGGACCATTTGCTTCTCCTGGGGGGGTGGGAAACCTCTGCAGCTGAGATATCCCTTCCGATATTTAAAGATCACACTTGGTTATGGGGCCAGCCTGTTCTGTGTCTCTGCCCCTCCTATCAGTATCAAGGTGGCTTCTTTTATATGTCCCTGGTTGTACAGCTTTGATTCAGCAAGACTTCAGGTGATGCTCAATGATGAATTTTCTATAGTTTAGTTGTAGTTTTGATGTGGTCGTGGGAGAATGTAAGAACAACATTTACCTACTCCACAATCTTGACTGGAATCCTAAAATATCTTTTTGGGTCCTTTTTATTTATTTATTTATTTTTAAAATTTATTTTATTATTATTATTATTATTAGTTACAGATGTACAAAACAATGCAATAGTTATTTTTTTCCACCCCTTACAATGTGACTCCTCCCTCTCCCCCGCCCTCCCACACCCGATATCATACATATCTATTACAATTCCATTGACTCCATCCCTACACTATATTCCACATCCCATGACTATATATGTGTTAAATTATAGTTGACATATTATATTGTTCAGTGGCAGCTTCAGATGTACAGTGCAGTGGTAAGGCAACTACACCGTCCATGAAGTGATCTCCCTAAAAGGACATGAGTCCATCTGTTCCCCTAAAAAAAAAAAAAAAAAAAATTTGCAACCTTATTGATTATATTCCCTAAACTGTCTCTTCTGTCTCTCCAGTAGCATTGTAGTTACCAGTTTATGTTGCCTCGTGCCTTCCCCTTCTCCCATCCCCATCCACTCTAGCCCTCGTCAGTTTTTTCTTTGTGTCTCTAAGACTATTTCTGTTTACATTGCTCATTTATTCAGTTCTTTAGATTCCACATATAAGTGAGATCATATGATATTTGTCTTTCTCTGACTGACTTATTTCACTTAACATAATGTTCTCTAGGTCCATCCATATCGTTGCAAATGGTATGATTTCTTTCTTCTTTATAGCTGCGTAATATGCCATTGTATAAATGTACCACAGTTTCTTAATCCAGTCGTCTGCCGATGGGCATTTCGATTGTTTCCAAGTCTTGGCTATTGTAAATAATGCTGCAATGAACATAGGGGTGCATATAGATTTTCGTGTCTTGGGTTTTTCAGGATAAATGCCTGTGAGTGGAATTGCTGGGTCAAAAGGTAGTTCCATTTCCAGTTTTTTGAGATACCTCCTTACTGACTTCCATAGTGGCTGCACCAATCTACAATCCCACCAACAGTGCAGCAGGGTTTTGGGTCCTTTTTTAGTATCTTTTTGTTTCTCTTCTGCCACTCTCAAAAATCCTCAGGCAAGGCCCAGATGTATTGATAGATAGTCCTACAGACATCTGCTCATGGAGTAATTCCTCAGGGGTCAGTCCTTGGTCTCTGCTCTTCTTTCCCTACCTTATTTAGGATAAATTATGTGCCGTGCCTTCTTACTGCTCCCAATTCCACTGCTGATTCTTTTAATAACACAATAACTCATCTGCCATAGTAGTCTGATTTATTCTAGGCCATGCCGTAATAACCAATAAACCCCCAAATCTCAATAGGTTATCGTTACAAAGGTTCAGTTCGCAATCATGCAGTGTCTGTTGCAGGTCCATCTGGTGACACAGGCCCCCCAGTCTCCTCCTCTTGAAATGTCTCCAGTTCAGCTAGTGGGAGGGAGGGTTAGGAATTAGAGAAATTAGGAATTTCTCTTCTGGGTATATATCCCAAAGAATAGAAAGCAGAGTATTGAAGAGATATTTGTACACCCATGTTTATTTTAGCATTATTCATAATAGATTAAAGGTGGAAGCAATCCAAGTGTGCAAAGATGGGTAAAAGGATAAACAAAATGTGGTATGTACCTACAATGGAATTTTATTTACTATTTAAAAATAAGGACAGTTTCACATACACTACAACATGGATGGATCTTGAGGACATTATCCCAATGAAATAAATCAGTCATAAAAGACAACTATTATATAACTTCAATTATATGTGGTACCTAAAGTAGTCAAATTCATAGCGATAGAAAATAGAATGGTGGATGCCAGAGACAGTGGAAGGGAGGATTAGGCCATTATTGAATGGATACAGAGTTTCAGTTTCTCTAGATGAAAAGAGTTCTGAAGATGGATGTTGGTGACGGTTGCATAACATTATGAATGTGCTTAATACTTCTTACCTGTATACTTCAAAATAGTTAAGATGGTAAATTTTATGTTATGTGTATTTTACCACAATTAAAGAAAAGTTTAAACATAACATCTTTACTCCTAGTGCTCTACCCAGAGAAAAATCACTCTTTATTCTTCAATTATGACATCTTTTCTCATACATTTACATAAACATACATTCTCATATAGCAATATATGGTTTATTCTTTGACTAGTTTTGTTTTTTACATAAATACTGTCTTACTGCACATCATGTTATGCATGTCCAATGATGTTTAAGTTAATTGTGAGAGATAGGGCAGAAAAGCAAGCAGGGCCCAAACTGAAGAGGCCTCTCCTTCTCTTTTCTGCCACATTCTTTGTGGTCTTAATTCCTTTGGACTGAGATGTTTCTATCAGTCCTTCACTACTGAGTCATTCTGGTGGACTTTTTAATGGTCCACCAGATCTAGGATTTCTATCTACAACTTCTGCCATTTCCATATCACTTCTCCTAAAGTTCTCTATTCTACTGAAGATTATGTGCCTGTCTATCTCAATTGGTCTACCGACTGACCGACCTACCTACCGACCTACCTACCTAGGAGTATGAGTGGAGTGTTGGTCATCAAGGGTGAAGTTGCACCTTTTTACAACTCTTCAGAGTGCCTTGGCTTAGAGTCTGTTTTGAATTTCTTTAAAAATCTTTTTGCTGGTGTGGGAGTAGGGATTGGAGTACAAATATTAGCTTCCTTTAGGTCTCTAATCTTTAGATATGAGCAATTTACAGTTTTAAGGATCAGAATATATCATACCCTAAATTTATAACCCCCAGAGGTTACTCAGGTATTTCTGTTATACTTCAATAATAATATGATTTATTCTCAATATTTAGGGTGAACCCACGATGAAGAATTGGAAAGAAAAGTTTTAAAACTCAAATGCTTTAATAGGCTCCCAAACTATTGACAGCTCAAATCTTGTTTTTAATATAAGAAAATCCAAAATAATAGTGAGATACTCCATATCTAACCATGATATTGTACTTTCATTGTGTCTTGATTAATAAAATATATCATGCCATATTTTGAATATTTATCTCTCCTTTTAAAATTGCAACTTTTCTGAGATAAATTCAGGAAATCTGACCTATCTTCTGAACCCCATTCTCCTTTTGAAGTAGATAAAAAGCACTTTGCCAATCAGAAATATTTAGTATAGTAGTATAGTTCAGAATTGATAAAGTAATTTAGCATTTAACAGATATAATGTAGTATTATTGATGAGACTGAAACAAATCCCAATACGCTTGAGCTCTGCTAACAAAGACAGAATGGAGAATTAAGGATGTGTATGCTGAATCTGATTAAGTTCAACATCCAGTATGAATACATTCATTCTCTAAGGTATAATTTTAGATATATTGGGTTGTCGGAAAAGTCATGACGCATTTTTGCAATGAAAAACATAGAAAAAAATACATCATGACTTTTTCTGACAACCCAATAAGTCATCAACCAAGCACAAAATGGTGAAGCCGAAAGCTGCAGTTCTCACAGACCTGGTGGCTTTTCAGGGGCTGAGAATGTTCAATGGCTATTGAAACGGGGTTGACAGCGGATAATTTGTGTTTAATTACTAAAGTAATTCCAACATCCCCTGGTTAACACACCAGTCTCCCTCCTCTCTCCTCACTTCTTTAGAGCAAACTCTTTTCTTGGTAAGAAATGTATTTCAGTGGTGACCAGTTTTCTCTGTAACACAGACACACACACACACACACACACACACACACACACACGCACGCACGCACAAGGAAAGTGTCATAAAATGTCTTCAGAAACTACTTAGACTTATTATGAGTACATTCAGTGTATGTCAATAATTCTACTCTATATTCTTTATTTTTAATATAAGTTTTGACCTACTAAATTGATTTCAATATGCACTCATAGATAGTAATAACAATTTGAAAAATCCTTCCCAGAGTAAAGGATATTTAGTTTCATTTTATATATTTGACTTTGTTTTGAGGATAATTGAATGTGTGTCAACTGAATAGTGGACCACTTCCTATTTATCTGTATAGACAAGTAAAACAGTTCCATGAGCTGGAATCTTTGTTTAGGAAATTTGCTTGAAATTCTTCATAAAGGCTTTGCCGCATTACTTTTTTTTCTAAAAGTTCATATCTGTACATGTTAAGACAAAAGAAATACAAAACACTTTTAAAAGCTGCAAAACTTTATAATACTGTAAAAAGATCATGTTTAGCATGTCTTTTGTATGTGCTTACTCATATTTACTATCCCAGTGGAGATTAGCAGTCTTCATATTTACATGGTGATCTCTAGGAATGAGGCACAAAAGATTGTATTCATAAGACTCCTGAAGAATTCAAAATTCATAACTATCACCAATTTTAATACTTAAAATAGTATTTTCCCTTTTTCCTGAACAACTTTACAAATTCTTGTCTGCATTATTTTTATCATTGGTAGTAGATTTTCTTCCAGTAATATAAAACCAGTAAAATAAGATCAATATTCTCTCCATTGGCTAAAGAATGTAATAAAGTCAATCTAGTGAGGCACAGTTGTAGTTTTTCTAAGCCCATGGATTTAACCATTACTTCTATATCAATGACTTCAAAATCATTGTTTTCATAGTTGAACTTTTCTGTGAACTCCAGTTCTTAATTTTCAGCTGTCCTTTGGATATTTTTAATCATATGTCCCTGCCAGGACTTATAACTTAACACAGTCTAAGTTTAATAACTAAACATCCTCTCTTTGAAGTTCCTCATTCTCTGCACCCGCATGCCCACAATGAACTCTTTCTCCTCTTATTTTCTAATTTCTGCTAAGGACAGCAATAGTCTTCCAGGCATAAGCCCTTAGAGTCAGACTAGACCCCTTTCTTTTCTCCTATATTATATCAACCAGCAAGGCCTCAATTTTATTTCTAGAGTGTTTATTTTACTCTCCTACTTCTTTCCATTCCTACTGCTTGCATCCACAATTGTAGCCATTTCTTGAGGGAGTCACTGGTGCTGTGATGGATATTTCCCATTCTGGTCCTTCTGATCACATAGTAGAATTGCGTTGCCCGTACCCTGAAGTCAGGCATAGCTATAGTCAATGAAATGTGAACAGAAGTGGCATGCGTTACTTTTAGATTGAGTGCTTAAAAGCTTGTGCACGTTTCACCATGCTATAGAGACAAATGACCTTCCAGATGGATGCCTGAGTACAAGGCATATGAATCAATGCCCCCAATGGACACAAAGAAAACATGGAGTAAAAACAAGAAATAACTCTTCTTTAGTTTAATCCACCGAAACTTGGGAATTTCTGGTTATACAACATTCAAGCCTGTCCCGAGTGATAGAATCCCTTAACTGATTTCTCTACTCAAAATCTCTTCCCCCTTCAATTATTCTCTATCATTATCATATTCATCTTTCTAAAATGTGTCTAATATAAATTCCTTACCAAAATCTTTCAGTATTTCACAATCTCTTCACTCTGCACTTCATATGACAATCTCAGCTTCCTTTTAAAACAACCCCTGCTGTTTTTCTATATGCATATCCGCTGAACACTTGCTACCTCTTTTGCTGTTCCGTTCCAATGATCTAGGATGCCATTTCCTTCTAGTGCTGTTGAAGTGTTATCTATTCTTAAGTAACAATTCAAATGCTACCATTTCTATGAGGGTTTTTCTGGACCCTTGTATAAAAGGGACAAGAGACACTTCTCTCAAAGGATTTGAATCTCCATCTTCGTTATCATACTTTTTAGGTACCATTCTGAGTGTGCTAGTTCTGTTGGGGCAGGAAATGTTCTTTCACTTCGATTTTATTGCAAATTCTTTTGCATGATGCTTAAAAATTACATTAAGGTTTGATGGATGAATGAATGAAATTAAGATTACATTTGATTTTAAAACTGCCACTTTACTCTTTAGAAATCATATGGCTATTGGCAAAAACAATAAGACTAGTGCTGCCAATTGGATATTTCTTAAGCTAAAAAAATATATGTGTTATGGTAGTCATGTTCTTTAAAATGATCTTAAAATTATTTTTTCTAAGATCCACTTTGACTTTTTACTCTTTTATTGGAAATATTTTCACTTTAAGCATTTCTTGTTAACTCTAGTTTTTAAGCAAGGTAAACAAATAAAAATTACTTTAGACAACTGTTATGTTTCGAGCTGTTACTTTCCAAGTAGAAACTTGGATTATTATAGCAAAATCTGTTCTTATTCTTTTCATTTAAGTCTGTTACTTTGTTTTTAAAAATAGTAATTGTTCATTATATTTTTTTCTCAAATCACTTTACTGCAGCAACCATGTATTTTCTGAGTAATATAAGGACACAAGCTAATAAATATTCTTTTTTTAATTAAAATAAATATTTATTTTTAATTAAAATTTATTGGGGTGACAATAGTTAGTAAAATTACATAGGTTTCAAGTGTACAATTCTGTAATATTATACATCAGCTATATATCACATTATATATTCACTACCTCGAATCATTTCTTCTTTCTTCACCATATACTTGACCCCCTTTATCCTCTTCTACTATCTCCTTCCTCCCTTATC
The DNA here is from genome assembly GCA_033961575.1 of Aselliscus stoliczkanus. Lineage (NCBI taxonomy): Eukaryota > Metazoa > Chordata > Mammalia > Chiroptera > Hipposideridae > Aselliscus > Aselliscus stoliczkanus. Next base: position 127,627,562 of record CM066733.1, read on the forward strand.
CTCTATAAATATTCTTCTAAATTGTCCAAATTCTAATTATTAAAAGAAAAATAAAGTTAAAATTTTTATTTTATAAAATTATACTTAAATATGCCTCTATATATTTTACTGTAAAATCAATGTTCACAGTAATAGCCAAAAGAACAATATTAGATCATTCTTCACACATTAAAAGAGTGTTGCCTCTTCTGTTTGGGTCATTTAGTGATATTATCATATGTGGATCTTTGTGTCATTGACTGAAATTTGTTAATGTGAAATCTTCAGTAGGAGCATCCAGACCTTAGGCAAATCTCTCCACTTGTTTCTCTAGTATTGGTACCTTGGAGAATCAGAATCAACTACTCAATAAGTGTTTACTGAGAATTTACTTATACTCAGGACTGAAGCTGTTACTAAAGAGACTACCAAGTATGGGAGGGATATAATCCTGCCTCAAAGGCTTATGCTCAAGGCAAAACTTACATACATTACAGAGAGATATAAGAGGAAAGGTTTAAGCTCTAAATTGCACTAGACAGCCTACGAGTGGAAAGAACTGAGAAAAATGAGAAATCATTATGGGACTAGAATGGTACAAGAGAGTGTTCCTTAGTCGCGGCCAGATATCAGTAGGTGAGCACTTGGTGACTATGGGATCAGGTGGCATCAGGTAAGGATCTCCTAGATCTTTGTAGAAACTTTAATGGCTGCTTGTATTCTAATTATAGCTTTAGCACTTGCAAACAATATGACTTTCGGCAAGTCACTAAAACTCTGTGCCTCGGTTTTATTATCTGTAAAAATGGGGAAGATGGTAATAATAATAATAATAGTAATAATGGTACATGGCTCACTGAAGTTTTGTGAGTATCAAATGAAATGGTAGGAGGAAAGTAGTTAGAACAGGGCATAACATATAGTAAGTATTCATTATTATTTATAACTAATGTTTTATGAAGTCCTTAAAAATGTCAAGCACTCTTTCCATGGATTATTTCATTTGATCTTCACCATAATCTTATGAAGAAAGTTTTAGGGCTGGCCAAGTGACTCAGTTGGTTAAGAGCTTGCTCAAGAGTGTGAGCTGAGCTCTAAGCAATGGAGGTTCGATGCCAGCCCTAGCTGAGTTGCCGTTGAGCTGCCAACAGGTAGCAGGATGGCTCAGCTAAAAAAAAAAAAAAAAAAAATGAAGAAAGTTTTGCTATCCTATGTTTTAGATTCTTAAACTTTTATTTCCTCCTTAATTCCCACTCATATTCTTTTTTTTTTTTAAGATTTTATTGGGAAATTGGGGGAGGGGAACAGTGTTGGGGAATTGGGGGAAGAGACAAGGCAAGTTGTTGTTCTTCAGTCTTCATTGTGGAGGGCGCCAGTTGCCATCTGGCTTCCCGTCAGCAGCTTGTGGCCTCTAAGCTCAAGGTGCCAAGTTCAATCTTTTAGTTGCGGGTGGGCATAGCAGACTATTGAATAGGCAATCTTGTTGTTACACCAGCTGAACCATCCTGCCACCTGTTGGCAGCTCAGCGGCAGCTTAGCTAGGGAGCAGCATTCACTGGCCCATGTGGGAATTGAACCAGCGGCCCTGTTGCTCAGAGCACATGCTCTTAACCAACTGAGCCACTCAGCTGCCATCCTCTCCCTTCCCCATATTCTTCACATGCTGCTCACCCAGTCTAGAAAGGCTTTTCTTCACAATTTTGTTTGGGAGACTCTCATCTTTCAAGACTCAACAAAAGTGTGGCTTTTTTTTTGGTGTGAAAATGGTTACAAAAAGAGCCAGATTTTTGTTGGGTCTTAAAAGATGAGAGTTCTACTATCCTCTTGACATTAACAGTTTTCTTTTTTGGAACTGTCTCTGTAATAGCCCTTATCACAATATGTTACAATTTATCTTCTTCACTGGAGATAAGCAAGATCATTCATTTTATGGTTTCACTGCTGTATCCTTATGGTTGGTACATGGTAGTTTTTCAATAAATACATGTTGAATGAAAACATAAATCTGTTTATAACATCATCTTCTTCACTTGGCTTCGAGTTTTATAAGGGTTGTAATTCCTTTGTAATTAGCAGAGTATCTGATACACTGTACAAAACTTAAACATATGAATAAATGAAAGATTAAATGCATGACTATTTTATAGAAATTCCACCCGGAGGTGAGAAGGCAGATGGATATTGTGGTTACAGGTAGGTAGGCAGAGTTCAAAGTATAGGGTCATAATTCAAAGCAGAGATGAACAGGAGGCTAAACAAGAAAGAAATGACCTAGCATCCCTCCCTTATCTTATTGATCAACTTCTACTTCTCATAACACAGTTAGCTTGAGCATTCCCTCCTCTGAGAAGCAAATGTCTCCTACACAGGTTTTGTCCTTGGTGGTTCATCCTGAATGCTCTGAGCAAGCCCCACCACTGCCTTCTAAACAGACTTCCTACTCCATTCTTGCGCATTACAGTCTGTTCTTTTCACAGCACCCAGAGATGTTTGTCACTCCCCTATTTTAGAGTTTATCGTTATCTACCATTGTTTCTGTAATAAAGACCAAAACACCCTCCACCATTGTTGCGCATCATAGGTTTTGCCACAAGTTTTCAAGTTATGTTTCCTACATACTGGTTTTTTTTGACTTTTTGAATGAGCTCTGTTCCCTCCACTGCTTAAAAAAACCCTTATCTCTGAGCCTTATTAATGCTTTAGATCATTTCCACATAATCTACTCATTTTTCAAACTTTAGTTGACATATCACTTCCTTAGAGAAGTGTCTTTAGACTGCCCTGTATCGCCCAACTAGATCCTTATGAGGAATACTATTGTTTCCTATGTTTTTTCCTTTTTAATACTAAACATAGATCATAATTGTTGACTTTTTGAACAGGTTCATTAGTGTCCCTTCTTTCTCTATTGTAATTTTTATGAGGGAAAGGATATTTCTGTTTGTCTTGTTCTGTCTCTCTCTTAACACATTGTTTGGCATGGATAGATAATAAATATTTTTTGGAATGAATGACTATTGGATGTGGGAATAAATTAATAAAGCATTCATGAATGAATAAAGAATGTATCACATTTTTGTGATAAATATTTTGTTTACCTTCATGGCTGAAACTAAGAGTGCCATATCATTAAATATGACATGGAAGCCATGGAATCAAAAGGCATACCTCAGATATGCACAATATTATCTTAAATATCAAGAGATGTTTAATAGTCACAGGGGTACAGAACCATATATTGCATGAAGGAAGAAGTCAAGAGAAATGGTGTGAAATAAGCATGGCACTTTTTTTTTTTTTTTTGAGGGCAGTGTCACTGGTCCTCATATGTGGGATCTGAACCCGGGGCTGCTGGCTTCTGAAGCCAGCGCTTAACCACTGCGCCACTCTGCTGGCCCAAACATGGCACTTTTAAGATAAATTTCCTGAGCAGAAGGTTTTCTTTGGGCAATGGTGGAAAATAAGGCTCGCTAGAGTACAGCAAGTGAATGGAAACCCTCCAGAGTCAGGAAGAACACTGAGACAAAATAACTCTATGTCAAACTTTCAACAAATAATGACTTAATGTCTACTAGTTACCAGCCATATAATATTAGGTGCTAGGGAAATCAAGGTAAGTAGAATGAGGTGGGAGAGATTTATTATGAGTGATTTTATATATATATATATATATATATATATATATATTTAGTTATTTATTTATATTCAAAGTTTGGGTTAGGAAGATTAATCTGAAGTTTTTGAAAGATGGAGCTGGGATAGGGAGGAAGTATGTTGAATGAATGAATGAATGAATGAGTCAATCAAATAAACTAGCTGTTTTTTGTGAATATTTTGTGCCTCCTCAATAAATTTGGTTCTCCAGACTGTGAAATTTGATTTTATATTTCACTAATTCTTTGGTTCTCTTATATTCAGTTAAAGAAGTTTTTAAAATATAATTTTCAAGATTCAGAAAAAAAATGGCATGCTGGACAAATAGATGAGTTTAGAACTAAAAACTAGAGATGATAAATATATAAGCGAGAAACATGATAATGTTTCATTAACAATTTATGCCATTAAAAGCAAACATATTCTCATGTGTTGGATGTTAGTTTTATTCTCTGTGCACAGCAAGCTTTCATCTATTTATGGTGATTTTTCAAATATACCATATAGCTAGGGAACATCACATACCCTACATTCACCTCTGTCACTGAGAAGTTCGGAGGTAGAAGATAAAGGGGGACAATCCTGGCCTCTGTTAATCTTAGTTTGAAAAGAGTATCTCTAGAGAACAGTCTCTAAATTTAGCTATGGTTGACGTGCTCCACCACAAAGAGCAGCAAAAAACAATCTCATTAAAATAAGCTCAGAAAACATTTTCAGGATATATAATTAAAAGCAAACCAAACAACTAAAGCACAAATAGTGTGACCTTCTTTTTGACTTCTACTTTCACATCTCTACTTATCCAAATTCTGTTTTGGACATTAAGCTTTGTTCACAGCCATAACTCTTGTGATTATTCACCCATCCCATCTATTATTTTTCTTCTATTTTTATTGAGTTTATTTAGGAAAAACTTGAGAAAATCTTTATCAACAAAGGTTTTCACTCAAGTGCTTTTAAAATAACAATACATCTTTATTACAATAGTATTTAAAAGTGTCTATTCTATTGTCACTTAAGTTACTGTTTATTGAAACTTCACTGAAGGCTAGACAAATCTTTTATTTCCAGTTCAGTTTAAAAGGGAAAACAAGAAAAGATGGACAGCAGCCAGAAACACTGAATAAATTATTGTTTGTTTTTATTCAGAACTGTGAATTGACTCATTTAAATGAATTCTAAGTGTGTGTGTTCGTCCATGTGTTGTATGTGTGTGAAAACAATGTGTCATGGAGATTAAAGGTTTTTTTAATTTTTTTTCTATTGTATATACTGTTTGTCCAGTTGGTACAAATTCAAAATGAGTAATCCCTCTGATATTAAAAAAGATTTCTTATAGTTATGCTTTTTGGGTGTAAAAAAAGTTAGTTTCTGTAGAATTCTGTAGAATAAGTCTTCTAGTTGAAGATTTAGTTAAGGAAGACATGTTTTAATGGGATTATTAATATTAATATGTAATATTATTTTGGTTGACATTTTCCAAATTCTTTATATACAAGGTCTGACAACTAAATTCGTGAACTTGCCACCATGTGCTTACATTGGCAGCACTGTAAAAACAGCTTGGTAAGGTTTCATACCTTGATATATCAGTGTCTCAGTTGTTTTTGTGTTGATGAGGTGGTGTCTAGCTGAGTGGCGTTCATTATAGTTGTTGCGTGTTTTTGTGTGCCATCTCGAGAATGTCTGTCTGAGCTTGAATTAGAACAACATACAAACATTCAATTTCTTGTTAAACTTCGCAAGAATGGAAATGAAATCAGGGACATGTTAGTCCAAGTTTATGGGGATAATGCCATGAGGAAAATGGCAGTGTACAAGTTGAGTAAATGTTTTTCTGAGGGGAGAGAATGAATCACTGATGAAGAGAGGCCAGGGAAGCCAGTAATGAGCAGAATTGATGGAAACATTGCAAAAATTCGTCGAATTGTGCATCAAAATTGTCAGCTGACTGTGAGAAGCATAGCCGACCAAGTAAACATCAATAGAGGAACAGTTAGGAAAATCTTAACTGAAAATCTTGGCATCAGAAAGGTGTATGCAGAAATGGTTCCAAAGGAGCTCATCAATGAACAAAAGCAAAGGAGAGTTGAAGTTTGCCAAGACCTTTTGGAGAGGCAAGATGATGTTTTGGGCCGTGTTATCACTGGTGATGAAACATGGGTGTACCAATATGACCCTGGAACAAAGCATCAAAGTACACATTTGAAATCAGCCAATTCTCCACAACCAAAAAGTTCCATTAGCCCAAATCAAGAGTCAAAACGTTATTGCTAAACTTTTTTGATATCAGAGGGAATACTCATTTTGAATTTGTACCAACTGGACAAACAGTTAACCAAGTTTACTATTTGGAAGTGCTGAAGAGGCTGCATGAAAACGTTTGACGACCTGAACTTTTTGCCAATTCATGGATCTTGCATCACGACAATGCACCAACTGACATGGCACTATCTGTGAGGGAGTTGTTAGCCAGTAAACAAATAATTGTATTGGAACACCATCCCTACTCACCTGATCTGGGCCTCAATGACTTCTTTCTTTACCCAAGATAAAGGAAATACTGAAAGGAAGGTATTTTGATGACATTCAGGACATGAAGCGTAGGTAATATGATGACAGCTGTGATGGCCACTCCAGAAAAAGAGTTCCCAAATTGCTTTGAAGGGTGGACTAGGCACTGGCGTTGGTGTGTAGCTTCCCAAGGCGAGTGCTTCAAAGGTGACCATAGTGATATTCAGCAATGAAGTCTGTAGCACTTTTTCTAGGATGAGTTCACGAACTTAATTGCCAGATCTTATTATACACATGTGTGTATCATGCAGCATATTGAACAATTATCAGTTTCATTGGTAACTGCCTTGTCTGTCGTTAAGCCCAAGTACTTACCGTGGGAGCTAAGGGACCGTCTTGGTGAGTTGTTGTGGGCAGTGTGGTAGCTGGATTGTAGGCTTGATGGGGAAGTGCCATCTTTGCAAGCTTCCCTCAGATTTGCTCTCTAGGGCTCTCATTGTCGTGCATTTCTCCATAATCTACTGTCATTTTTCTTTATTTGTGAAAACATAAACTGTTCATTTTAAGTCATGTAAGTTTTATTTCTGTTTGATTAGAGGATACATCTTAGGCAATTTCTACTTTTGGGAAGTAACTATGATTCTTTATATGGGCTTGTCCTTAGCATATTTTTTCATATGGCCTGGAAATGAGAATTTCATAAGTATTTTTCTACTTTTTAGCTCTTCAGAGAAAATAGTGGAAATAATATTAAAAATAAATTATTAGTCATGAATAATATAGAATAAAATAAAGAGTGCAGTTATATGGCATATGTAAAGAAGATAAGGAGAAAAATGTATACCTAGTGAGAGTACAGTGGTACTCTCTTTATGACTATTTACATAAGAGGCACCTTGTGAGAAAGAGCCCCTGACATTAACAAAAATTTATAGAGACCACTTATAAAATATATCTGGTGGCAAGCTTGTTATGACATATGTGTATGACAAAATCAGGATTTTCAAATAATCTTCAAAGATTAGATATGTCTGTTATGATGTGATTTAATAGTGATATGTCAAAACTCTTGTAGTTTGTTCTCCAGAGTCTGATAGCCTGAGAAAATTTTATATATATAAAATCTTAGGGGGTTTACTGAACAGAAAGTTCATTAGGTGTCAGTCCTCTGATAGGATTATAATGTACCTAATGTGATCTTAAGAATCTTAATGGACATGGTTCCTTAAATAGTGGTCAGTGGCTCACCTAAATCTAAATCACTAAGGGTGTTGAAAAATGCACATGGAAGACCAAGTGAATTAATCAAAATGTCTGGATTTGGGTCCAGAAATTTGCATTTTTACTAAAGTCCTTACATGCATCCCACTGATCTAAAATAAAAAAGGCAATAGCCCTGTTATATCTTCTGTTTGCTAAGTCTGGAAAACATATACTACTTCAGGTGCCATACTTTAGAAGGATATAGGAAAGCAGGTTAATGTTTGAGGAAAGAGCAGATGTGGCAATGAAGGGTCATTTGAGGAATGCCTGGGGTAATATAAATATTTGTCATATACCAGAGCAAGCTCAGAAAAGATGTATCAGTTGTCTTCAGACATCTGAGAGAATATCAGTAAGAGGAAGTATATTCATAAGTGTGCCTCCTTACACATAGATCAGTGGAATAAAATATAGAGCCCTGAAATAAACCATACCCATATGGTCAATTAATCTAAGAAAAAGGAGGGACGGACATACAATGGGGTAAAGATAGTCTATTCACTAACTGGTATTGGGAAAACTGGACATATACATGAAAATAAAATGAAGGCAGACCACCTTCTTATACCATATACAAGAATAAACTCAAAATGAATTAAGGACTTAAATATAAGACTTGAAACCATAAAACTCCTAGAAGAAAATATAGACAGTAAACACTCTGATATTGTTTTTAGCAATACTTTTTTTCCTGATATATCTCCTTGGGCAAGGAAAAAAAGGAAAGAAAAAGTGGGACTACATAAAACTGAAAAGGTTTTGCATAGAAGGGAAGCCATCAAAAATACAAAAAGACAACCTACTCACTGGGAGAAGATGTTTGCCAATGATACATATGACAAGGGCTTAATATCCAAAATTTATGTAGAACTCACACAACTCAACACCAGAAAACTAACAACCCAGTTAAAAAGTGGGCAGAGGACTTGAATAGACATTTTTCAAAAGAGGACATACAGATGGACAAAAGACATATGAAAAGATGGTCCACTTCCCTAATCATTAGAGAAATGCAGATTAAAGCCACAATGAGATATCACCTCACACCTCTCAAGATGGCCATGATTAATAAATCAACAAGTAACAAGTGTTGGTGAGGATGTGGAGAAATGGCAGCCCTCATGCACTGTTGGTGGGATTGGGAGTTGGTGCAGCCACTATGGGAAACATTGTGGAAGTTCCTCAAAATATTAAAGATAGAAGTATCTTATGACCCAGTAATTCCACTTCTGTGAATTTATTCACAGAATAAATTCAAAACACTAATTTGAAAAGATATATGTACCCCTATGTCCATTGCAGCATTGTTACAATAACCAAATTATGGAAGAAATTTCATTGCTTATCCATGGATGATGGGATAAAGAAGAGGTGGTACGTATATACAATGGAATATTACTTGGCCATAAAAAGGAATAAAATCTCACCATTTGTGACAACATGGATGGACCTAGAGAGCATTATGCCAAGTTAAATAAATTAAACAGAGAAAGGTGGATGCCATATGATCTCATTTATATGTAGAATCTAAAGAACAAAATAAACAAAACAGAAACAGTCATAGATACAGAGAACAAACTGATGGTTGCCAGTGAAGGGATTAAGAAGTACAGATTTGTAATTATGAAATAGCCATAGGGATGTAAAGTACAGCATAAGGAATATAGTCAATAATATTGTAATGACTATGTATGGTGCCCAGTGGGTACTAGACTAATGGAGGGGTCACTATAAATGTCAAACCATTAAGCTGTACACCTGAAAAAAATATAAAATAATATTGAATGTCAACTGTAATTGAAAATAAATTAAAAATAATGTGTGTGCCTCCTTTACCCTAAATTTTTGATTGAAAATGCATTTTAGTTGATTTAACACTTTGTAAGTGGGCATAAAAAGCTATATGACAAGTTTACTCGTTTCCCACAAAAAATGTGTTAATTTTGTCTTTTTGCTCTAGTGACCCTCTGTTAGAATTTCAAATACCTTAAACTGTGAAAAAAAGATATGTCAGTAAGATCTTTTTGTTGTAGTAAGTTTCTTACTTCTGGAGTTTCTAATCAGCATAGCTTCCATCAGACTGACCAACCAACCAGTTTGCCTGCTGATCCATCTGATCCATGCCATGCTAATGTCACAGCAAATGGGAAACAGTTGCTGTTCTTATCTCATTCTCTTTCTATCTGTCATAACATCCAGGTGCCAATAACTGGGGATAAGCATTTTACCAAAAGCAGTTGTTACAATAGCTTGATCTTAAATCCCAACTCATTTTCTACAAAATAAAGGTAAAAGTTGAGTATAAGTTTCAATAGTGGCATATGGATTAAATATTTGGAGTAGTAATTTTTCATTGTGGTCAGTTTTTAAATGACTGGTTTGGATGTCTGAGAGTTTTGTATATACTGGTTTGGATATCTGAGAGTCTAGTGTATATACAATTAAACATGTGGGATAATTAGGTTATTTAGTGTTGTTGGCAGATTCTTAGATGGTCCCCAATGTTCCCAACCCTGATGGTACACGTCCTATATAATCAGTTCTCCTTGAGTATGAGTGGGACCTGTGAATATGATGGAATATCAGTCCCATGATTAGGTTACATTTTATGACAAAGTAGAGGGGAAATTTTAGAAATAATTCAGATCCCTAATTAGATTACTTTGAGTTAATCAAAAGGGAGATTATCTTGAGTGGCCCTGACCTAATCAGATGAGCTCTTGAAAGAACATTTAGAGGTCAGAGAGATTCTGGTGTGGTCCAAATAGTCATGTTATGAGAAGGTCACATGGCAAAGAATTTTGGGGGCCTTGAAGAGTTGAGAATTGCCCCTGGTAGATAATCAGCCAGAAAGCACAGTTGGGCCAAGACCTGGATTGCAGCCATCTGAGACTCAGCAGTAGAATAGCCTAAGCTATGCCCACCCCTGGCCCACAAAACTGTGTGATAATAAATGCATATTGTTTTAAGTGACTGAGTTTGTGGTAATTTTGGTATGTCGTAATTTGGTAATTTGGCAATAAAAACACAAATACATCAAGATTAAAAAAAATTAGTACCAACAATCTATTTTTCAAACATTTAACTTTTTCTGTGGAACGTGTGTAATTTCTATTTATATAGTCTATAATTATTGATTTAAAGGAGGATGGATGATAACAGAATTGAAAAGTTTGATATATATGTGTGTGTGTGTGTATATATATATATATATACACACACACACACACACACACACACACATACACTTTACCTACAAATCAGCATTTGGTTTACATATGGCCTAGTTTAAGTCTCAAATCATAAATTGCTGAAGGTTAAGGTTTTCTTATTGATAATTCTCTTTTAACATTTGATAAGTATGTCTCATTGGATACCAAAATTAAATTATTTAAGAGGTTGAGAGATGTACTTTTTAGCCAAGGAAAAAGAAAAGTAAAATTAGGATTTATTTCCCCCATAATTCATGGACATTAAATAATCAATCAATGGTATACAACTTCTGTGGCTGGCTAAGTTGTTTGACATCTGTTGGGTTGTCAGAAAGGTCATGATGCATTTTTGCAACAAAAAACATAGAAAAATTACATCTTGACTTTTCCAACAACCCAATAGTTGGGAAGTAAAATGTTATATAGCTTTTCCAACGCAAACCCATCAACTTTGTTTATTCATTTGTTCACAATCTTTGATTAGGTATTTACCCAGTACCAAATAGTGTGCTAAGTGTGGGAATACAAAAATAAATAAGACTCCTAACCCATACAGAAGCTTTTATTGTAGTGTGTGGGAAAGAAACATAAATAAATAAATGTGCCAAGGATTTTAGCTCCTGGGTTTGCACATTTTTTTTTTTTATGCTTTGTTTGGATTTTCAGAGCCTTAGATGGTTCCCATTTGTGAAACTAAGCTCAAGAGTCAACGCTTTCATTAAAATTAATTGTTCCTTCTTTATGTCTCCATTTGTAAGAAAAGAGTTAAATAAACAATGGAATATAATGACATTGAAAAGTGTGTTCAATGTAATGTTGAGTGAACAAAAGCATTGTTTTAAACTTGTATGTTCATTATGGTCCCAATTTATAATTCTACTCTCATTCCATATATATGAATATAACTTAATTACAAGGTTAAGTTTTACCCCTGATGAGATTGTGGGTGATTTAAAAAAATAATCATATTTTCCTTTATAATAAGTATGTATATGTAATACTTTTAATAAAAAATAAACTTTTTTTAAAAAGCAAGTGAATTTAAAGTGAGAAAATGAGACAGTGTTCTTATATATTCTTGTGTGCAACTTGATTATGATGGGAAAGAGAGAGAGAGATTGTGAGAGACAGAAGGAGAAGTTGGCCTAAATATAGTTACAGTATTATGAAAGGAGGTGCTTAAATATCAGTAATAATCTGGACAGAATGAGAAAACAGCAGAGTGAGAGGCAAAAATGCAAGGGGGAAGGAAAATGTGAGCCTTTATTATTTTTTTCGAATGAACTCTGAAATTTTTTTATCTTAAATATAAACATGATACATAGAGAATAGCAGGAATTAAAAATTTAACAAAAACATTGTTTAAGTACTTATGATGTACCAGGTACTATGTATGACACTAAAAGTACCAATGATTGCTGACGTCAAGGAGCATATCTTTTAGAAAGATGGCAGAAACGAATAAAACAAAGTATACCATGATATCAGCTTGCTCTGCTAATGAATTCGAGTGCACAGAAAAGTGGGTGTGAGGGACTGCAGCCAGGGGGGGAATCTTCGGGATTGGCATTCCATGATGCAGACACAAGACAGCAGGGGGAAGGCATTGATCAGTCAGGACCAGTGATGCTCTGGGAAGAATCATCATTTCTAAAACAACTCATCATGAAGGAGCCAGGGAAGGAAAACATAAGATGGAAGATGGATAAGGTGCCAGTCAGAGCAGTGCCTCCATGGAGGCTATGGGTAGAATCTGATTATCCTAATGTTCCTCCATCTAAACTCTAGTAGTGCTACAAGTACTAGAAGTCTTATAGACATTTCATTTACTTAACATTTAATGGAAAATTCTTAGCACTCCAAGTATTGCCCGATGGACAATCAGTGATACGTGAAGAGGCAGCCACATTGTCTCGGGTTGAATCCCCATCTCTCAGTAGTTGTGAGACCTCAGGCAGGTTACATAACTTCTCTGTGTCTTGTATGTAAATTGGGGGTAATAATAGTACCTATCTAATAGGAGTATTGTGAGGATTTTATATACATATATTAGTCTATTAACATATATACATATGTATATAGATAGATAGATAGATATAGATATATCTGTCTATCTATCTATCTATCTATCTATCTATCTAGATAGATAGATAGATAGATAGATTTGGATATATTCAAATAAAATGCTTAGCAAGGTCCTGGTACCAAATAAGCACTGACTAAATTTTTGATATTACAATTTAGCTTACCTGAAACACTCAAATGGTATAACACAAAGGGCACACAAAAATAACAGAAACCTCAACTGTTGAGATTTTATCAGATTTTTGGTATCTGTGATAGAGAAAAGGGAGTAAGGATCTAGTAGCTTAATATTTGAAATTGAGCAAAGTGTTTCAGCAATAATGTGACTGTATTTTTTTGTCTGTGTGAAGTTTTCCTGATGGTCATTACCATGGAACTCGTAAAAAGCATCAGCTCAGTCAGGTATGAATTTGAACTGCAGTTTTCCCATCTACTAGCTGTTTGACCTTGTGCAGTGCCTTTAACTCTCTCTATTTCTTAAATCTATAAAATAGGGAGTCTTTCCTTGTAAGATTGTCAAGAGGATTAGATGTGATAACAGGGATAAATGATGAGCAGAGTGCCTGGCACAGATAAATCCTCAGTGAATTGTAGCTGTTATTAAAAGGAGACATGGCACCATCTCCTAATAAAAATTCTGGTTAAATATTATGGGGAAAATCCTTTAAAAGAAATCACCTTCCAGCATAATGTGTCCAAAATTAAAAGTATTCATTTATAATGCATAATAAAGGAGTCATTTTAAATGAAGTTACTGACGTATCAAGCAAATCCTCTAAAGTATATAGCTTTGAGTCTGAGTTACAAAGTAATCGACTGTGATTCCAGGGAGCGATACAAACCCTAAGGCAATGATTGTAGGATCAGTTCTACTGGTGTTCTCAATCAGGTGTCATCAAAGTTAGTTCAATGAAGAGGGGAAAACTTATTTCCCAAAAGTTGTTGATATTGAATTTAACTCAGCATGCCCTAGAAATGCTGTTTATCCATTTTGACTTTTCCATTTAAAAATCTTTTCATCCATTTTAAATTTTTTTAAATTTCTGTATTTCATAAACAACCCCAAACCTCAAAACTATTTAAAAATCACTTAAATCCTAACAATTTCATTTTCTGAACTGAAATAGAATATTTCTTTTAATTATGTGGAAAAGAAATTGTGTTTCCCATAATGCATTATATTTTAACAGCTCTTGAAAATTTACTCCAATGGTCCAGCATTTATTATAAGCTTGATGTTAACCAATAAGAGGGAAAACTAATTTCATGCATTATCAACAACAAATAATATTTGAGCATCTACCATAAAAAAGGTGCTGTGTTAGCTGCTCAAAATCTAAATATAGGTGAAATATAATTTCAGCCTTTGAGGATCTCAGTGTATTGAGAAAAACAGGTACCATAACAAATAAGTGGTATTGAATTGAACAAAATTAAAACTTGAAATCCAGAAGGCAATTGCATCTATGTTTGAGAGATGTTTATAGATGTTGAGTTTTACAATGCAAAATATGGACACACCCCTTTTAAAAGAAAAGGGCTCACCCTTTTATATTAAGAATAATAATAATTATTAATATTCTAATACCATCTATATACTGTCCTAGATACTTAAATAGAATTATTTAAGATAGGTAGTTTTTCTTATGTTAGTCTTCAGCTGTGGCTGATAGAAATACCAATTTAGTCTCCACTGGTTCCTGTTAATTTGTCCAGAAAGTGCAAAGGGGACCTGACTCAGTCATTTGTTGACTAGGGACTGCAATCACTTCATCAGGACTCTCCTCTTCCTCTCAGCTTTCCTCTTGGTTGTCTTTAGTTTCTTTTGGGCTCTCTCCACAGGATGCCTAAGAGGTCCCTCAGTAGTTACAGGGTTAGGTGGTTCTCAGCAGTTTAAATCTCAGAGGGAGAAAGATTTTCTTCTTCTAAGGTCGCCATTAGTCTTTGATGGCCCTGCATGGGTCATGTGTCTCACCATTTGTTCACAGGGGCCAAGGTACCTTGGCCAGTTTAGGTTACACTTCTCTGAGTATCAGATAGGTGACATCGCCTGGTATGTATTCCGCAGCTAGTGAATGACAGCTGGGGTTGAAATCTTTGATCCTTCCAAATGATCACCCTGCCTCTACTTGAAGTACTTTTCCATTGAAACCGCTTCCTGGTTTGTTTCCTTAATTTGGTGTGACAAGCCTATTATCCACATTTTTAAGTAAAAGCAATAAAAAAGAGGCCCTGTAATATTTTCTTCTCACAAAGAAACTAGCTTTTACACAGAATGGGTTTGATTAGCAGATCCAATCTTTAAGAAAGAAAAATATAGCTAGTGTAAAATACTAGAATACTCTTTTTGATTTAATGCCTCCTGGATTCTAAACCCTTTAAAAAAAAAACACAAGAAACTTGTGTCTGTAGTATGTTTGTATATATGAATGTGTGTGCATATGGATGTGTTGTGTGTGTATCAAGGTATGTGTATGCATGTGTGCTGTGTGTGTATGAGAGGTAAGAAAAAGAGAGAAAAAGAGTCTGATGTTACCTTATCGAGGCGTTATGATAATTTTGTTGGATGTTTCTTTTTTTTTTCTCTTCCACACTGATAAAAGCACAATTTTGGATGTGCTGTTTAAAGGAGATGATTTTTTTCTTCTCTTTTTCTGAGGGCAATTTTAAAAGAAGCTCATTTCTCAGATGTTTCTAGTCAAAATGACAAACCTGCAAAGTACATTTGCATTATTCTAGGTATGTTTTATTGAAAATATCCTTTACATGTTGAATCCCAGTTGATTTTTTTTTTTTGATCTTCAAAGAATTCAGGGACCAAATTATATCCTGCTGGTTTTTTTTTTGTTATTGTTGTGCAAAATTTTGGGTTTCATCTCTTCTGCTTCAGTTGCACAGGGGTGTGAGGTGGAGAATGTCGGAAGGTAGACTTGAGTTCTGAAGTTGAAGTACTTGACCATGAGTTATTTCCTGATTTTAAAAAAGTGGAGCATGCATATATTGTCATTATTAGTAGCAGAACACACTTTTCAAAGAAAAAAATATGTCATAATGATGCGTTACAATATTACTCTTGAAGATGGCTCTTTAGCTGTTATAAAACAGGAAGAAACATCACGGAGCATTAAATTATACTGTTGATAGTCATATACCAGCATACCATTAAATAAGGTGAAGACATGAATATTTAAATTAGGATTGGCTTTTGGTACTATATTGTTTCAGGAAAAATTGCAAGCTCTGGAAATTCTTTGTGCTTTAGTGAAAGAAGATTCTGGTTTTTAAAGCTCTTTCAAAGGACTATCCGCATCAGCAGAAGAATGTGAACAGTCATCAAATCTGATTTTATTTAATATTTCTTAAACGCGTAGCCATTGTTTTTATGAAGCGAGGGTTGTCATTACACATTACTGATTCCTTGATTTAATGTTTGCTCTCAGTGCTGACCTGTCATATGGGATGAATCTACACTGCAGCAGAGCTCTGGTGTGCTCAAGTACATAGCTAGACGCAGCAAATTTGAATGAAAAAATTACAAAATCAAGAAAGATAATATATTTAAGGGCTTTTAAAATAATCCTTTGGTTTAGAGCAGAAAAGCATTCTACCATCAAACATAAGGTTGCATGAGATGTGTCTGCGCGTGTTCCAACTTAATTTTCTTTATCATTCTGAGTACTCTTCACATAAATTTAAATTCAGCAGTATTAATAGGCATTCTTCATTGTGTCAGGAGAAGATTATGATTTATGTACCAAATAAACCTATCAGACACAGGTATAAACAAGGAAGGTACTAAGAGTAAAAGCCACTCTTATCAAGGAAATACTAAATGATAAATTCAACAATGTGTTATCTATCTATGGGACCCTTCTTAGTTGGATATTAGATCAAACCTCTTAAATTTTTGTCTTTTCTCCGATATTTTGATTACCTTTTTCTTTTTATTTTATTTTTCCCCTTGGGAACTTTCTTACCTTTATCTTACAGTTTGTTTGTTATCATGCTTTTATTTTTAAAAGTTTGTGTGTCATCCTGAGCTTCTTTCATACATACCATCGATTTTTCTAGTTCTCTGAGTGTATTGAAAAATTTTACATGTTTTTATCTTTGTCATTCTTGAGTTTCTTTCCGCTTCTCTATTTTGTATTCTATCCTTCATGGTATATGTAAACTATCTAGGGGAAATTTAGCTGTCCAATCGTATTTATTCAGGACACTAAAATTGTTAGCTCTGTGGGTGTCAGGAAATCTTGTTAACTTATTAGAGTGTGATTAAGATGTCCTTTAATTGGGACACTCCCAAAATACCTTCTCTGTAGACTATTTTCACAGACAGATATTTCTATTTTTTTGCCTGCTTAGCATGTCCACTGGGAATGGAATAGTGCCTAAGAATTAGAATGATCACAATCACACTATTCAGTAGGCACGTTGGGTCCGAAAGAGATAGATCTGTGTCTATAAATCCAAATCATATCCAGAATTAACTTTTAAGATTTTTATGTATTTGTTTATTTAGCTGATGTCAGAAGCAGAATCAGTTAAAAATGATTTCAAGTTCAATAAAAATACAGTCTTCTAAAATGGTAAAGAGAAAGTTTGTCATCTACATGTTTTATTACTGCAAGGGCAAAAAATACGCACATTTTCTCTCCCTCTGAATAAAACAAACTAATGAAGAGGGATTAAGCTAGTTACTTTTAGTGTATTTGTTAGCTCTCAAATTGTTCTCACTTTTTTGAAAAAGGAAATGCATGGTTGTGTTGGAGGAAGACTACTGACTTGAGAAATCAATGGATTTACTCTAGGTACGGTTCTATCACTAACTGGTGTTTTTCGTCTCTGATGTGTAATCGCAGTTCCCTGTAGGACTGCATGATCTTTAAAGCCCCCTCCTTCCTGTTCTCCCTCCCTTCCCGTGTTTTTGCCTTTTTTCTGTTTTGATACTAAGACATGACTCTTCCTCTCAACTGACTCACATGGGCGAAAATAATGGTACACATTATTGACCAACATGCAAATAAATAATACCATATGGTCATATTACTACTGTAAAAAGGTACATAGAAAACGCTGCGGTATTATGGACTATTTTGTTAATGATCTTATTTTTTACTTAGTAGACAGTGATCACTTCCAGTCATGGGAATGTTATTAAAATAGTGTCTCACATGACTAAGATCCTTCACATGTGGCCATCTTTAGACCCTACATTATGTAAAATTCGCTAAGTCTTTTCCAGTGAGTGCTTTGTTTACTGTTTCTAAAATTTTCAATCAAAATATTATATCAAAGGAAAGCTTTTATCAAAAGAACCTCAACAAAACTCCAGGTCTATCAAACACTCCAGTTGTCTGTTCAAATCATTAGCACAGACAGCGCTTATCCCAGCTTATAAGCTAACTAGACTCACCATTTTGGCCCATTCACATATGGTTTTCCCATGGCCTAAATTCTGTAAATTCCTAATAAACACTGGCAAGGAAAGAGGTTAAAAACAGGCAAGCTATTGCATTTTACTGACAAAACATTTATTGAAATGCAATCTGTGTGAAGCACTGGGAAATTCATCATCGGAATTGTCTGAATTATAGTTCACCAAGAATGTAACCTACGTGGCGGAATGTACATCTCACATTCTTCTAGGTTAATTTAAACCAACCTGCATATGCTTCTGTGCTCCATGTGTGGTATTCTAGAAGGTTGTGTTTTCTCCTTTGGAGCTTTAAATATGCTGGTCACCTTTCATAAACAGTGCCACTCAATGCACTTAAAAAATAATCTTTTCCTTTGGAAATAAGCATCTGGGAATAGAAAACATTAAAGACTAGAGTGTAGAATTGTTCATTCCTAGGGTGTCAAGTGAGTTGAATGTCCTGGATTTTTAAAATGGGAGTGATGTCTATTATTACTAAGAAGAAGCTGCCTTTTATATGATACCTGACATGCGAAAGGAATGCTTGATGAGTGGCCACTGATGTTGAACGTGCTGTACTCGTATTTTCCAACTGACTTGTTTTTCTTTTGAAAGCAGCGATTTAGTGAAATTGTGTTTGTTTTTCTTTCTGAAATGTTCTAATTGAAGTTTGAAGGTTCATTACACAGTGCCTGGGAATATGTTGTCAAATATAATTTGCCTCTCCCATAGTGAAAGTTAGCATAATTTTATAGGACAGGGGACTGCAGAGTGCTCAGCCGTCATCCTATTTGGCTCCCGTTTCAGTCATCATGGATAGAATGTTCACAGTGTTTGAATCTCTATGTCAGTACACTGAAGCGAATATTAAAGAATAGGTTTGAATCTAAGTGGATGAACTTGGCATTCAAACAGCACATTATAGTCTAAATCTTATGTCTCTTTCAATTACGTTAAAAAAATACAACCTTAAATATTTTACAGATGTATCACCTGAAATCCAAAAAATCATGCTACTTCATCAAAGTCATCTTCATTTAACTTTAATATAACAATAAAAATAAAAAACGTTTGCTTTGACTGCACACACACACTTCTCATCTAGCTGGACATTTCTGTCTCTGTTTGGGAAATTGAATATGTCAGGTAGGTTTGGGTTGCTCAGTAAATGCATCATCTACTTCAGTGTGAGGACTGTTTTTTATTAACAGATTTTATAAACTGTCTAGGTAGTTGCCAGTTCTGTGGCAAGAACAATCTATCATAATAAACCTGTAACATAAATGTACAGGATACATTCTTGTTTCAAGAGTCTATAAGAGGAGTCCCCTCATGAACAATTTATAGGAGAGGATCATAAAATGAAGTTCAGCTATAGCACAAGCAACTACAGTGAATGGTGTGTTGTTTAGGTCCTTTAAATCATGAAAAAAATAGACTTCCAAGGATTTATTCATCTTACTACAAATCTATATACTTTTGTAAATTACAATTGAAAGGAAGAGTTTATATTTTCTAGAAGTACTGAGCTGACCATATATTAGAGAACCAAATAAAGCAGGGCAGTAATCTCTGCCCTGAGTGAAATATTTTGTTCTGTTTGACATTTGGGTGCAATGATGGCTGTGCCTGTATCATTTTATGTTTCTCTTGTGCAAATTTGATAAAACTCTTTAAATATTAATTTGCATTTTTGGAAAACACAAGCTCTGTTGTATTATATTTAGAAGAAAATTGGCCTGAAAATATGACTTAGAGTTGATAACATGGTCATCAGCTGAACTAGTCTATTTAATTATCTCAAATACGTAACTCTGTGAAAGAAAATTGAGATGTCAGTTTTACTTTACCATCATCTTGTATTTTATGTGAATATTTGTTTTATTCTTTTTTCAGCTAAGAGGGTCTAAGATCTCAAAAGAAAATGAGAAATCATTTAAAGTGTATGGGTTTTTTAGTGCAGGCATTTGTAAACAAACTATATCAATGCAATTATTATTTAAAAATTGTATTTGAACAGATTAAAAAGTATCTTCTGATGAGTTACATGCTGTTTATAATGTTTAAAAAATGAATCTTTGAATTGTCTCCAAATATTTGTACCTACCTGAAGTTATCTTTTATTCTACTTTTCTCTTTTTTTTTTAAATGTAGAGGCAACAAATTAAAATAATTTACAAAGGCCTATACTTTTTTCCCAGTTCTTCTTTTCTGTTGAAATATAGCTAGCTTTTTGGAAGATATGCATGTAAACGAAATTTTTATTATTTCCTTCCATGATTAGAACAATCTGATGATGCTGAAATACTTCTTAGTATATTATTTGTCAATGAGGAACACTGAGATATTTTTGATGTCTAAATAGTATATCAGATCCAGGTTAAGAAAAAAAGACCTTTTCAATTAGTAGGACCTCACATTGGGTTCATCAGTGTATCTGAAATGTAAATGCTTTGATTTGCTTTCTTTGCCCTGCAGTAGTCTATGAAATTCGTTGTAGATTTTAAAGTGTAACTGCTTTTATATTCTGGGTTAGTTTAAGTTCAGGGCTTAATACTTGCTTAAGAGCAATTTAATATCTGAGTTAAATAATTTTTAGGAAATAAAAGTTTTCTCTAATTTTACCTTCTTTGGACAACTTTTTGAGGTATCTTCTCAAAAAGGTGTCATGTTAACACACAGGCTGTCCAACTAAAAAAATAAATAAGCTAAAACAAAACATAAGGACAAAGACTGGAAACAAAAGAAAAATAATTTGAACTCAAGGGGTGTTCCTGAGCAAGGCATCAGAGAAGGTCCCAGTTCTTTTTGAACAAGGCATTGTATATAAAGGCAACATTTAGCTGAATAGATTGAAAAACCCTTATTATTTTGATTAATGTTTCAATTGTCTCAATGCTAAATACTCATAAAAAGTATTCATTCCCATTTTAAAATGAGGGAAATTAAGAAAAAAGTAGGTCAATGTGCTGAGAAATGAGTTTTTCTTTATCCAGTGGTTCATTCTGTATTCCTTATAAAGAGCAAAGATCAGCTCAGCAAATAAAGTACTTGCGATAATGGAAGTACTACATACGGGAAAACTCTCCTTTTGTTTTGAATCTAGAATTGATGAACTAAATTTCTCTGTAGACATATTGCATGTAACACATTTCAAGGGCAAAATTCTTTCTCACTAAACAACTAGTGAAGGTCCAAATTTCAATGACTGAACTCAGGTGTAGATGGGAAAATGTGCTCCCAAACTTGATGGAAATTATTAGAAAAATTTACCTAAGATCCTTGTGAATACAGAGCAGGGACATGCCCAGTTGTCAACAGCCTCAATTCATTCTTGCTGCTACGAAGCTTTCAGGCCTGCACTGAGACAGAAAGCAGCATCATTTTGTTACCACTTATGTATGGTGGGATTTATCGGACTGACAGCTAATGAACACAGAGATTCACACTCTCTACCATTCCCCAAATACAAAAATCAAACACTGAAAAACAGAAATATTAATGAAATCTATTTTAAAAGGAAAACAAAGAAATGCTTTTCTAAAGGTACCAAAGAAAAACACAATATTGATTGTTTCACTAAATATTCATTGAGTAATGTATCTATGTGGGCGCTGTTAGCTCAACCTCATGTGCCTTTGCTTTGGCACCTGCTTGCTATATGTCAGTCGCCCAGATACACTCCTGACCACTCTTCATGCTACCTCTGATTCTTGTCTGGTATTGTACTGAGTTAGGAAGCCATCAGAATCTGTACTGACCAATACCTGACAACGATATTTTACAGACTTCAAAACTATCCCTGCTCGAAAGTGTAGGGGAATCCCTGCCAATCAGGAGCAGGTTTGCGTGGACTCTGAAATCTAGAGGGCCCTTTCTCTCACGAGGGAAGCACGGAGTTTAGTTCTTAGTGGATGATGAAAATTTGAGTCTGGGCTTTGCATATCAGGTTGTTTCTAAGTTACTCTATCTTCAAAGAGCTTAAGATGATCAGCCCCAGGTCCATTGTTGCTCAAGGATAAGATCTCAGACCTTGTGCTGGCATTATTTGTCTTCAGCCCAAGCCGTGAGGGCCAATTTAGCTCCTTGAGGATTTGCATGAAACAAATCATTCTATTGTGTTTCTCCATATGAAAATTGGTTTGTTTAATTCAATAAAAAGAGATCGATATGAGACAGCTGTTGAAGAAGGGCTGTCTGATGAGCAGCTGCTGTGCTGGCTTTTCTGGGAGAGCTTGGCAATGGCTGAAGTGAAGTTGTAGCAACACTGATATCTTAGATGTGATTGTATGTTCCGGGGGAATATGGCTTAGTAAATACAGTGGGGTCTAAATCATATTCATTCATTCATTCATCCATTCATTCATTCAATCATTGAAGAAATATTTTTGAGTCCCTGTTATGTGCTAGCCACTGTTCTAAGCTGTAGAAACATAAAAGTTGACAAATCTCTATTCTTGTGACATTTTTGTTTTAGAAGGGATAGGACCAGAGGGAAAAGCCAATGAACAAGGAAACAAACAGATCGACAAATAATTTTATATAGTGATAAGGAGTAAGAAGAAAATAGAACAGGTGTTGCAGTAGTTCGTGGCGCTGGAGTCTGTTTGGGTGTTCTGGAAGGGCCTTGCTAAAAGAGGCTATGTGTTAGTTGAAGATCAGTTGAAGGCCTTTCTCGCTATAAGAGATCTGAGATGCAGATGTCTCCAGATACAGAGAAATTCGGAGGTCCCTAAGATGCCAATGAGTGTCTCGTGGGAATGAACTCTGTAGGTATGAAGAAGTAAAACAAAGCTGTGGAGACTATAATACCGTGAGCCAAAGTGTGTGCGGGGTGAGGCCAAATCAGAAGACATGCAGTGACCACACCGTGTAGGATCTTGTAAACTATAGGGCTTTGTTTGAATTTTATTCTAAGCTCATGAGAAACCATTAGATGTTACTCTGACTGATATTGGGAAAACAGATTGTAGGGAGACAAGAGTTGGAAGCACACAATACTTCTAAACACTGCTGGAACCTTTGCTAAGTTCAGTTTTTATAATTCCCAAACTTTGAGGGAGACCACTAGGGCTTCTTCCTCAGCTGCTCTTACGGGTTATGGGTAAAATTTACCTGACCAGATAAACTTTGGGACCAATTACAGTGTTAGTTGTGACTGACATCTTGGCCAGTTCATTCTGGTAAATGTATTTCTAGGAAAGATGACAGAGGGCAAAAAAAATTAAGTTCTTCTTTGGCCTCCTAGGATGACCATGGCACTTTTTAATAATTGCATTTATGTAATTTATGAGAAGTTTTAGATTATCACTAACATTCTAATTTCTAATGGCCATTCACATGAAGTCCCAGTTCTATGAGAATATATATATATATATATATAACAACTCCCTGTATAGTTTTAAAAACTTGGTTTAATATTTCCTTTTATTTTAAAGCCAATTAATATTATGTATACAGAGCCATTGTAACAATATTACCATTTGTATATAACAAGGAAAATTAAAGGTGCTCCGAATATGAAAGATAATACATACTTAAGGAATAACTGTAGTATTGCCATGCAGATGGTCTCAGGTCTAATGCCAGGTAAAGAGAAACACCAAACAAAATTATAGCTGGTGTTGCAGTTATTTTTAAGGTCTAAAAAGAGAAAATAAACATTGATTCTAAAAAACAGAATCTCTATAGAAATCAGTGGGAATAATTTTTATTTCAGGATTAAATAAAATGAGTGAAATCAAGAATCTGGCTTTTAGATTCTGGCTTATAAATTTTCTGTAAGATATATGTTTTAAATTGAAAATCACTAACATTATTAGAATTGTGAATTACCAAGTGTAATTCTTATGTATGTTGAAATAATCTCCTGAATTCTGCATCATATTTTAGCTACAAGTCTTTTTGTTTGGTTTAATCAGTTCTTGAAAGAATGAAAACTTATGGTGAATTTTATTATATTATGCCATACGTTATTTAAAAAAATTTCTACCTGACTAAACCAGAGTGGAATCTGAATTCAAGACATAAAAGTGGAAATTAAAGTATGAAAATCCTTCAAATATTCTATCACTTTTAATAGTTCTATATTACATAACCTGCAAGTTTTTTTTTCATATGCACTTAATTTTATCAACCCCCTGTGGGTACTGTTAAGAATATGACTTATTTGGGTCTTTGTAAGTGAAATTAGATAAGGTTCAAAGATTCAACAGATATAAACACATTTAATTAAGAATACGTAATATATACATTTTAAATTGCTTAAACAAATTTCTTTAAAGTTTATTCCTGAATGTGAGCAAGGAAACTTGCCTTACAAAATAGAAAATTAAGCTGTTGGAAACAGTATTTTATCTTATTCTGATAATTTGTCTTGTCAGGATGTTTTCTCCTAAAATGAGTTTTATGATTAGTGATGGAATTATCATCCCTAAGTTGATCATTCCCCATTGGTTTGTCTACATTAACTGCCTTTGGGTAAAATGAATTAAGTTCCCATTTAGAATGACTGTAGCCTTTAACCATGAACACTGATAGCTAAATGTGTCTCTAGTGAGGTGCTAGCCTTCTTTGGCATGTCTCTTGAAGCAGGATTCATTTACGGCTGGGCTGGTTTTATTGGTGGCCACGTGGGAAGGTGATAAAAGGAGCTTGACTGCCCCTTTCTGCTCCTGGCATGTGGTATCCTTTTTTTTCTGCCTTGTACCAGTCTTTCAGTGGAGGGGGCTTGAGTGCCGATGGCTGTCACCATCAGGAAATGCCAATCTCCTTTGCCCTCCTGTCCCCATTGCTGAAAAGGCACAGTGAAGACTGAAGGGGAAAAAAAATTACTTTCTCACATAGATGAAGCATTTTTGTTATCTATATTTATAATTTAACATGATACCTAACTTGATAACTTAAAATTCAATACATTATTTTTGCAGGAAATACTTGCAGAAAATATTCTTTTTGTGTGTTTAGCGTTGTCATAGGTATAAATGAAGTAGGGTACCTGCCCTCAGAAAAGTATTTAATTTTATTATGGATAGAGATAAAAAAAGTGAATGTTTTCACAGAAAAAAAATCATTATTAAAAACTAATGTAATGATCTTAGGCAAGTAGGTGATGTGAGAATATAGAGGAGAATGAGAACCATTGCCCAATGAGAAAACAGCGTTCCGGAAGAGGAGGCACCTGTGTTGGGATCTGGAGGATGGGTTGGGATTAAATAAGAGAGAGATTAGAGAGAAGACAGGCAGATCTTCCAGGCAGAGTTTCCAGAAGCAGAGTTTGTAGCAGGAGTTTTAATGTAATTTACGGAGGGAGTGCTCTCGGGAGAGACCCATGAGAGTGAGGGAAGCAGGAAAGCACAGGGGAAGAAAATGACATGCATATCATCTCAGGAGAATCTGAGCCTCAGCCTGACCCATGGTGTGGTCTGAAGAGAGAATTGTGCGACAGAAAAATTTCCTCCTTAAGGAATGGGGTGCCAGGGTTTATAACTCATATCATCAGTGACTGGTGCAAGCCAGAGATGTAGGGGTGTACAAAGTGATGTAACCTGTGGGGTATCCTAGGCCCAGGTGGCTCTCACCCACATAGGGGCAGGTTTCTGGGGTGGTGCAGCTACAGGCCACTTGCTGTCAGCCTTGCTGCAGCTGAGAGATATGGGGGCGGGTGCTCAGGCCTGTAAAGAATTCTGGGCACGGTACCAACAGAATTTTCTACACTGGGAAAATAAATGTTGGGAGCATTGAAGGTTAGGTGTGAGAGATGAGACCAGCTTGCTGGGCATTATTCATTAATGCAAATTTGTCAAGACTTCCAATTGGGAATACCTTATTAACCATGGGGTATTGCTCCTTTATGCGTTTTGAAGCAATGATACTGTTTTAACAAAACTTATTTCATAAAAGATCCATATTCTTTCCTTCCTGAAAAATCCAGCAGTTTATTAAGGGCATTAGATTTTGAGTCAGACAAACCTGAACTTAGATCTTGGCTTTGCCCCTTGCTGTATAAATGGCTTTGTATGAGTTACTGAATCATGTTGAACCTCAGATTCTACCTGTAATATGTGAATAATCACGTCTGCCTCATGCTTGTTGTAACTATTAAATGCAGAAATCCATGGGGAGCACTCAGAACTGTGCCTGGTGCACAGTAAATGTTAAATGAATAGGATTTATTATTTCAGTCAAGTGACTAAAACGTTCATTCTTTCAATACAGAGTATTTGGGAATATGAGCATTCATTGATTCTTTTCATGGGGGTTATTGACAGGGTTGAGACCAGGCTGAGGTGAATGAAATGCCCTGGGCACACTTCGGTTTGTACAACCTAAAAGTGAGGGCCTCCTTAAAAACTGTGCCCTAGGGAACCCCCTCACCTCATCATTGAAAAGTAATTATGCTAAGTTAGAAAAAATGATATTGGAAAGAATGGTATATTTATATGTTGGAACATCTATAAAATTCATTACATCTGAAAATATCTTAAGAATAAAATGATTTTAGTAATGGCCCGAGAACAGCTCTAATTCCAAATGATCTCTATGTCTCTTGTAACAGCTTTCCAATATTTTATGAAAACTATTGGCATCGTTTTAGTTCTGATACTGGTATTTCAGTTTAGTTTTAAAATCCTTGTATTTTTGAGGTGCAGAATTTCACTTGAGCATGAGTTGAAAATACATAGGAAAATAACAAATTACAAATGAATCAACTTGCTTATTAATTTAAAAGCAGTTACTAGAAAGTTACTATATTACAATGAATAAAAAAAACATAGTTTCTAAGACTGGTTAATTCAGCAATTGCTTCCCTAATAGCTGAGGTCATTTTTATGTGGGACAATTCTAAATCAAAGCCATCGTAAGATCTCTTAATAGCTTGGCTCACATGCTAAAGAGCTTAGGGCATTGGAGCTCGTTTGAGAGCAGGACTCATGATTCTTTTCCTTTCTCTGGCTACGGCTCAACCGTATGGCCACGCACAGAGAAGGATACTGATAATAACGGAGTTTAACATTGTGTATAAGTTTTTCTCTCCCAGTACCACTATATAGTCCTTGAATCAAAGAAAACAAGGAAGTTATTTAAAAAATAGAAAATTGATTTAAACTATATTGTTTTGTGCCTTTTCCTCGCCATCATTTTCTTCAGAACACCTTTAAAAACTTCACTGAGGACTAAAAATACTGAAACTGTAACAGTATTTATGGCATGATTTTAAAATACTTCTTTTAATAAGGTACTTCTCTAGCTACATGGCTTAATATTTGGCTTAATTATCCTCCGACAGTATTAATTATGAGAGTTCTTCATGGGAATTTGAGGATGAAGGAAGGAGGGAAAAAGGAGGTGAGTGGAGAATAGAAACTGATGTTTCAATCGACTGACGGGCCTTCAGGTTGCAGGAGAGCTGAAAGCTAGAGTCACAGAGACAAGAACGTTTACTAGAGAGCTAACGCTATTGCTTTGCCTGTCTCCATGAATACATAACAAAGATGAGCCACTGCAAGTGGTCAACCATTTGGGGAGTGGATTGGGTTCTTGCTTTGTGGTAACTATGCTCTGGGACCTTATAGCCAGTGCCTCCTTCCATAAACAATCCTGGGAATTGCTTTCCATTAATAGCACAAATGCAGAGTCACATTTCAAGTAAATTCATTCCCCTCCTCAATTTCTTTTTAAGCTTTGAGCATTAGCACTGACCTAGTGCACCAAATGAAGGCCTAAATATATCACACGGTGGCTAGCCCAATCAAGGTAAGTGGTCAGATGCCAGTGTCCTGTGCCCAGCATGTCAGCTGGCCTTTCCTAATATTCAGGGTACTCCATTTGTGCTGGTTAACCAGATGACCCTCAGGTTGCTTTATCAAGCATAGACTTAACAGCTGAAGAAGGCACAAAGGCACAGAAAGTATCCTTGCATCCTACTGAAATTGTTGTTTGAAATCACAGAATATTTGCTATTATTTGCTAACATCCAATTTCTACCAAAAGACATGCCTGCATGACTTGTAGAAAAGTCAATCCTGTAGGTAAATAGTATCTTAAACTCAAATTTCAATTGATATCTATTGAGGTATATAGCAAGCAGTATGCCAGGAAATAGCCAAAAGTGTAGATAAACATGGGATTTTCTTGTGGAATATAAATTCTACTTAAATACTATGATGTATGGGGTAAGAAAAACACTGTTTTGTATTAAAGTGTATTGAAACATATCCTGGGTTAGAACTGAAAGTTCACATATATTTCTCGGGGTACTAATTCACACTCTTCTGTCAATAGTATAATGTCTTGGACAAGTTTGAGAAGCACTGTCCTAGACTCTTATTGATTTTCAGAGAAATACTTGCAGAATAAATTAATTAGAAAGGCAAATGGAAATGAGCCTATACCAGGGTCCCCAAAAATGTATACACATGATCTGTGTTCATCTTTTGTTATCAGTATATATTATTACAATTTCAATACAGGTTTTTCCTTTCTTAAAATGTGTATGCATTTTTGGCACCCTCTGTATATTCACTGATTTATCTGTATGTATCATCTATCTGTCTGTCTGTCTATCTATCTATCTATCTATCTATCTATCTATCTATCTATCTAAGCCATCCATCCATCCATCCATCCATCCATCCATCTATGCAATATATGTTTACCAAGTAACTCTTAGGGACTAAACATTTTGTTATTAACTTTGAATATAAGAATCAAAGAGGTATTGCATCTGCCTTTTGACACAATCTGAGAATAAACTTTTAAAGTAAATAGCATATAGAGAGCTAAGTACAACAGTGCATTATATACATTGCTGTAGGAGCATATGAAAGAAAAACAAACGATTTTTAAAAGAGTTAGGCAATACTTCCTGAAGGAGATAGCAGCTAATCATATTTTTAAAGAGGAGCAGAGGTTCAAGGCAAATAGAATTTGCAGTGGGATTGGGAATGGGTGGATGGGGCAGAATGTTTTTGGCAAATATTTTAGCACTTTGGCTTGGGAAGAGAGCTCTAGGTGAGAATTTGATAACATATTCCAGGAGCTGAAAAATTTGGAATGCTTAGAATACAAAGAGTGGGATAATGCTGGAGAAGGAGGAGGAGGAACAAGGCATCAGGAGGAGTGGGGAGAGGGCAGGTTGAATGGTAAGCAAGAATCTGATCATGAACTATTTTGTAAGCCTTGTTAAAGAGTTTCAGGGAGATCTCTCTGAGGGTAATGAGGATTATGAATTAGAGGGGTCCGGACAGGAAAATTCATTAAGAGGCTATTGAGGTAATTGAAGGGATTGATGATAGTAACCTGAAATAGGGTGATGGCAGTAGAGATGGATGGGAATGACTGTAGTGCAGACGTTTTTAGCCGTTTGACTCAAAATGACTTGATAATTGATTACATGTATAATGTGAAGAAGAAGAAATGTTAGGCATGGCACTCAGGTTTTTACATTGGTTGAAGAAACACAGAAAGACAGACTTTGGGAGGAAATCAGGGTACAGGGGTTTTCACTTGGATTTGTTTTCTTTCTTTTTTTCTTTCCATCCAGTGCCTGATAATAAACCAAAAGTGTCTAAATGGCAATTGAATATTTACAGTCAAACATCAGGGAAGAACTCTAGCTAGTGATAATGATTTTGGAAACTTCAGCATATAAAATAGTCATTGGAACCCAAGGGAATGGGTGATTTCGCCCAGGACAAGTTTGTAGAGTGCAAGGAAGGTGTAGTAGGAATACTCTGGACGACATCAATCGACATGGGAGAGGAAGAGAGGCTTTGCTTGAGGGTGTATTCTGTATTTTAATTTTTCTCTTCAAGAAAAGCATTATGACTGGAAGAAATTAAACATTTCTCATATCTCAGACTATTTTTACAGTGGTAGCTCTCTAATGAAGTTACAATGTAAATGCTATTGACTTTCATGAGGAATGTGTCTTGGGACTTTCAAATCTGTAAATATCATTTAGTACATATGAATTCCAGGAAACTCTGAGAAACTTAGGTGTATGGTTTTGTGTTGCAAGATATTCTTCAAATGTAGCACTTATGAAACTGATCCATACAGTGACCTTGTCACCCACTGTGAATATATGGAAATAGTTATTATTTTTGTCCTCCAAACTGGGATTCTCAGTATACTAAAGTAAGACTGTGATGTGCTACCAAGTAGAGGATATAATGTGTTTGACTATCTTCTCTCTCTCTATACTCACAGATGCATTTTATTTTAGTGATATCTGTGATGAGTTTTTTTTCTGGTCTGTCACGTTTTTCTCTTTGATCACCTTTGGTTAGAAAGAATTTCACATGGCTACATGATCACCTTTCAGCCTCTGCCCTTAATGTTCTTTCTTTTTTAACAGAGAGAGATTCTTAAGCTGTATGAACTAAATTGTACTTATGCTGGTTCATTAGCTTCAGTGCTACTTTCAGCTTCTTGCTACTTCAAAGGCATGATTACATATTTTACATTTCACCTGAATTAGGTTTCTGTTGAGACAAATGCTTTCTGAATATATCCTCACTTCACAAAATTAATTTATTTGCAAACTCTCTCTAGTTTTACCACTGGTTTGATAAATAGTTTTATAGCAGAGGAAAACATTGAAACAATTTCAATACTTCAAAAAATTTTTCTTGTTTGCCTCAGAGAATAAGGTTGATTTGTTTCCATCCTAGGTTGAAATGTTTTACTTTGAAATGAATCCAAAATATATACATTTTAGTTAAGTACCCTCAGCATTAATTGACTTTCTTTTAAAGGGAACTTGTTTTTCTAAACAAAGCAAAACATTAAAATAAATCATTCCCTGAGTTACTCTGTAAGAGAAGATAATTAATATTAGATGTTGACTATAATTTAACACATATATAATCATGGGATGTTGAATATAGTGTGGGGATGTAGTCAATGGAATTGTATTAGATATGTATGATATCGGGGGTGTGGGAACATGAGGGAGGAGATAGTCACTTTGTAAGGGCTGAAAAGGGTAACTATTGCATAGTTTTGTACATCTGCAACTATTAATAATAATAATAATAAAAAAAGAGAGAAGATAAGTATGGAGTAGCAAGCCTGCAATAAAAATGAGCATTTCGGTGCCCATCAGATTGACTGACTAGCTAACTGACTCACATAGTAGCCAAACAATTTTGAGATTCAAAGCATGGCCTGCAGAGAATTACCAGTGAATATTTGTAATGAATTTTGGAGTCTCTTGTGACTAGTTGAAATTTCAAATATTCTGCATACACCAAGACCCCAATCATTTTTTTCTGCAGTTTTATTCTGATCATCTTCTTGGTGCCTTAAATACAGACACTTATCAAATATAGACCTGTCCTTTTTAAAAAGACACTTGCAGTCTATGGGTGAAGAAAAAAAAAAGACTTCAATCAAATAACCTAGGTAACGTGAGTATAATTCAACATAAGGTACGGTAAGGAACAGGGTTCTCTACAGTGTGTCACCAAAGAACATAATCTTTGGTACAGACAGTAGTCATAGTACCTCTCTGAGAAAGTGACTCTTGGAAGATTAAGTAGGAGTTAGGCAGGCAAAGTGAGATGGGGCAGAGTATTGGGGAAGGTGTTTAGAAAGAGAGATCTACAGCTGTTATTGTGGCTGGAGCACAAATGTGAGGGAAGAGAATTTGAATTAGGAAGAGGTCAGATCATGCAAGGCTTTAAAAGTTATATTAAGGATTTGGTACATTATACCAATTAAATAATGTTGACTGTTTACATTTGGGAGTTGACTAACTTATTTTGTAAAGGGCAAGCTAGTAAACATATTGTTGCAGCTGTTCAACCCTGCCGTTGTAAGGGAGAAGCAGCCATAGATAACACATGTGTGAGTGGGTGTGGCTGTTTTTCAATAAAACTTTATTTTCAAAGACAATTCAAGGGCAGTATCTTGCATACTCCCTGATTAGGTAAATCCTAAAGTTACTGCTTTATTTCCAAATCTCTCCATCTGAACTGGTGTACAGATATTTTGGGGACTTTAGCAGTGCACAGTCAGCAAGCAACAATGTACTTTATATGTTAAAAATTGGGTTAAGAAAAAAAAAATTTGATTTTCCTTTGAAGTTGTGTCACAAGAAAAGTAGCAGACTGGTTCACCTGCCAAGGAAAAGAGCATATAAGACAAAATGAAATGCCAGAAACTGGATTACTAAAGGGAATAAGAGCTAAGAAAATGTTAAAAGATTTTCTTTGAAAAGCAAGGATCACTTGGGAGGTGAACTTGTTCAAAGCATGCATTAACTCACCTCTTGCAAGAACAAACTGTATAACAAGGTTCTGCTCCAGCGCGTCTGATATACAGCACCTGTGGTCTCTGTAAGACACCAGATTCTATACTTGAGAAGTACTGAGTTTAGTCCTCATGCCGTAGAAACGGTATACTGTCATAAAAGTGTTCAGGAACGATGTACTGTCATAAAACAAAGTCTGGAAAAGCAACAGTTTTTAAAAACTAGGGTTGGCTCCCCTCTTCTAGTCATGATACTAACTTATGTAAGTAATTTCATAATATTTTTATGCTGAATTGACCAGCTTGTAAAACTCTTGTCAGAAGCACATGATGTGTTTAAAATATTTTGGAATTATAACACTGAACACAATTTGGAGAAGGTATTTATCACTCAGCATGGGCTAGGTCATGTTGCAATAAACAACCCCAAAATCTCAGTGGTTATAAACAACCAACTGTTATTTTTCACTCACAATATGTGTCATTGTAGTCAGCAGGGATGTCCACCACTCATAGTCACTGATGGAGGTGTTGTTATTTCAGTGGTGCCGGCAGCCATGATGGAAGGAAAGAGCTTTGAAGCAATTACATGCTTGGCCCGGAAATGACTTATATTAATTTTTCTCAGAATACATTGAACAGAGCTAGTCAAATGAACCCCACTCACCCATAGTGGGCCAGGATAGTCAGCCTTATTCTCCATGTGCTCAGAAAGTAGAAAGCTGGGGGTATAGTGGCAAATAGCACTAAAGATGACCACAGGCAGTTTTATATTTGCTTGTATAATTGTTTCACCAATGCTTATCTTGTCAACTTAATGGGGAGCAACATAAGAGTAGAGGCTGTGATTTTTTTGACTTCATTTATTTCAACCAATGTCTAAAACATTGGCTGGCACAATGAGGAGCTCAAAAAATATTTGTTAGGTTCATGAAGCTATCTATCCAGTCTAGCCCCTTGGCAAAAGGCCATGTGAAATAATGTGCCCCTTTTTGTCACCAAGGTCTACAGGAATGTGAGTTCTATGTAATGTTACCCTTGAAGTAGATGTAAAATCATTATTGAAAATTGCAGCCCAAAAATCTCTCCTTAAAACAGATATAGTTTAGAAGGAGCTGTGGCTAACTAAAAAAAAAGGTCTCCTTTTTGTCACTATAACAGGAGATACTGGTGAGATTATGCACACTTCACCTTGGAGGCTACTCTGTTGATTCATGCTCATCAAGATTATTCTACTGTAATAAACAATCCTTCAAATCTTGGTAGCTTAGTACAACAAGGGAGTATCTCTTTCTGTCTCACACTTTAACTTGTCCAACTTTGATTATTATGGAGGTAGGAAAAGGGATCCCCCTCCATATAGCCACATTGGGACTGAAACTAAAGTGTTTTCCATTGTATGGAAAATTGCTCGTCACCTAGACTATGGTAGGGACACCTGGAGGGTCCTATGTATCTCTTCCATACTTTGGCCAGGATGATAAATGTCACTTCTGCCTATAGGTCACTGTGCAGAACCCATCACATGCCCTCAGCTAATGCACGGTATGTGAGTGATGTGGGAGAGCAGATGGGAAGTTTGGAGGGCGCCACTTTTTCTACCACACTGATAACTTGCACAGAGATAGCGGAAAGGCCTAAACATTTATGTGTATGTATGTAGGAGAGACCCTTCGCAACTATGGGAATTTTATCCTGGATATGGATCTCACTAGAAGCAAAGATATGTTGAGACCATCAGGGATCAAATAGCTCAGCCATGGTTTGCAAAACCTATCAATGTAACTGATATGATAATAAAATAGAGAGTATCAAAGAAGAAGCCGACTAGATTTTTAGAGTCATGTCTGGGCCCAATAAATATAGGCTGTTACTGCTGTTACAGTACAGAACAATGAAGAGTCTGTCTACTATTAGGATAAACATTTTATAAATTGAGGTCAAGTCATTTTTTATATCAAATATTAGAACAGTGCATGAGAAAAATGATGATTTTGCTTTGCTAGATTGGTATCACACACATTAACATTTGGTGCAAATTTAAAAATATCTTGCTGGTTGTCCCATGTATACTTCAACTTTCTGCACTATATGTATAACTCTAGTAGACAATATTCCATTCAGATGAATAACTTGATGATAAACCATCAGGCCCTAGGCTTTTATATTGATTGCTGTTAGCAAAATGTCTAGGTTTAAATTATCGTAGGATATGCATTTTTACACAGGAAGCAAAATGTTCTCCCTGGGATTTAATTTTTTCTGAGGAACATTTCTCATGGAATAATGGGTCTTATTAGGTTAAGTTTGGGAAACTTATGTTTATTGAGCTGTCTACATATCTATTAAAGGAATTTCACATCTATAAATAAATAAGCTTATTTTTCCATGGTGCCAGAGAGATAATGAGAAGTACTTTTACATAAAAGTATTTCTGCCAGCTGAAATATCATGATTGTTATTGTAATATTTCCTCCAAAAATACTTGGTAAACTATGTGTCTGTTTTAGAAATTCGGGGTGGATATTTTAATTTTTTCTGCTTTCTTGAGAGCTACTTTCAACAAAAACAAAAATAGATTTGATTTAATGTGTATATCTTAAGATTTCTTTGAACTAATACTAATAAAATGAAAGTATATCTGGGATACCAATCATTGGACAAATGTAAGATTTTTATTTAAACTTAAATCAGTTTAAGAGAGTGTTCAGAAAGGCTTAGTACTTGCCCTTCCAGTTGCATTTGTGATTGCCACTTGTCCCAAGCCAAGCTACTTACTCTACCATATTTCCTAAATTGGTGAAGAATATCCTAATTACCCATGTGGCTAAGTCAGAAGTCCAGAGTCATTTTTCCAGTCTTTCTGACCCTCAGAGTCACATGTAGTTAGTCCTGTAGTTTTCAGTCCTTAAATACTTCCTGATTTCCTTCTCTCTGTCCTATTGTTTCTCCCCTATTTCAGGTCATCATTTCTTTTCTACTTGCCTATTGTAAAATAAAGCTATTCGTCTTCCTGCAGTTATCAGTTTATAATCTACACTTGTAATATTTTCCGAACTAAAATTCCTGGGTGACTCTTCATCATCCAGAATTAAGTTCAAACTCCTAATAGTCGGGTATACTTCCTTTCAAGATTTTGCCCTTGCCTATCTTTCTAGCCTCAACTCTCACTACTTGTCTATACACCCTCTGAACCTGAGACATTAAACATGAGTTCTAGTTCCTCCAAAATATCACGTTCTCTCTTGCTGGCTTTCTTTTGTAAATACTATTCTTTTTTTGTTGTTGTTTTTGTTTTTTCTTGAGGGCAGTGTCACTGGTTCTCATATGTGGGATCCGAACCGGGTCTGCTGGCTTCCCAAGCCAGCGCTTAACCACTGCGCCACTCGGCCGGCCCCAAACCAAGGTTTTTTGTTTTGAGGACAGTGTCACTGGCCCTCATATGTGGGACCCAAACCCAGAC
Organism: Aselliscus stoliczkanus; assembly: GCA_033961575.1. NCBI lineage: Eukaryota > Metazoa > Chordata > Mammalia > Chiroptera > Hipposideridae > Aselliscus > Aselliscus stoliczkanus. The sequence continues at coordinate 127,663,410 of CM066733.1, forward strand.
TGCTGGCTTCCGAAGCCACCGTGCCACTTGGCCAGCCCTGTAAATACTATTCTTAATGCCTTCAATGAGAAACACAACCTCCAAGCCCAGTTCATCAGCATCTACTCATCTCTTCATTGCTAGTGACACCTTTGGGAAGCCATTCTGCAGTCCCTGGCCAATTACATAGCCAGCCTGTCGGCTCTCATAGCATAGTCTCTTCCTCGAACATAACATTAGTCACACATCATCAAATTGTTGTTTAACTTGCTTGTCTTATTCACTGTTCTCCTTGAGGATAATAACTATGTCTTCTTTGTTCATTCATAGTTTTATACTGAGAACATTTAAAAATACAGGAAAAAAGAAATGATAAATATCTGTATTCCTCTCTTAGAATTAACAACTTTTGACAGGTGTCATGTTTTATCTTTCTTACTAAAGAAATAAAATACTACTAACTTCGATCTCTATCCTGTGTTCTCTCTTATAGGCAAATGCCATCATGGTTCTGTTGTTTCTTTTTTCCCCTTCCATTAAAAATACTTTTACGTTCATATTATATATCTATAGCCAATATTGTATATGTTGTCTATATTTTTCCGGTTTTTAAAATGGTTTTATACCTTCCATAAGCTGCTACTTGCAGTCTTATTTCAATATTATGTCAGTGTGCATAAATCTCAAAAACATAATATTGGTGAATATGTCAAGAGGTACAATGTTACATAAAGTTTAATTTTTGTGAGTTTTATGAGTGAAAATGGTACATCATCATTGCCTTCTTTTGTCCTTTTTAAATTACTAATGCTATAGAGCTTTTACCCATTGACCATCCAGATGTTCCCAACTCTGAGTTTCCTATAATTCTCCCTTCGCCCCTAGAGAATGAAAGAGTCGATGCCCACAAGTTTGAGTAAAAGGAAGTATTCTGAGATGCATAGGCAGGCAGTGTGTTGAGTACATACTTTGTTGAGAAAGAATGGTAGAAGTATAGGGTGGAGATACAGATGGAAGAACATAAAGCTAAAAAAGCTTGGATTTTATCCTTTTGTGATGAAAATGTATTGATGGTCATCTCTCACTAGGGAAGCAACTGCTTCAGAGCTGAGTTTTAAAGAATCAGCTTGTGAAGGACACTTTGGAGGTCAGAGCAGTAGGGAGGAGATTTGGAGCAGGAAAGCATTGAGTAGACCAGACAAGAAATGGTAATGGTCTGAAATGAGAAGCGGGACTGGAGATGAAGAGAAGTGACTGTACCTGCCATTTATTTGGGAAAATGAATTTCAGTGATTTGGATTGGATCAAAGATAAAGTTAGCTATTATAAGCGCATGATGTAAATGTTGATGATATTTATTTAGTGTTTACCACCAATATTAGTGATTTTTTTCCTTCATTAAATTGAAAATTAAGGCAAAGACCCTATTCAACATTTTTTGGTGTTAGCCACTATATACCCATTGCTAACACATAAAAAGTATACCATGAATAAATACAGTAGTTACCCATATATGACTACCTGTATTTTTATAGAGTGTGGTCATCCTTGCCAAGTCCAGCCTAATCAACTTTGTCATTCTCATTTCCCCATGTTTCAGATATGATTTAACCACATCTTTTTGTTTGATTTTGTTTCCTGTTGGGATTTAGTTGCCATACAGAACTTATAGCAAATTCTCATCTTTACTCTGTTGTGATCTTTTTCTGCTCATCAGCTACTCATGTTCTTGCTGTGCTGTAGTCATTGTATAACCGATTTGATTAATGCCTCCTCATTCATGGCAGATGTTTGAAAACTTACCTCTCTCCCTAAGGACCAATTCATAAGTATTTAAACATGAAGATCATTAGAGACAAGTATCGTGATGTGAGCACTCCCTCTGCTACTCCTTATCTTTAAACTTCTCATTTTTGCTGTTCAAAACATTGCCATTGTTCAACTTTCTGGACACCTGTGAAACAAACAAAAAAAATTGTGTCTTACAAATACTTTACGATCAGATTATAAATGTCTCATACTGAAAGGCATTTTCTTATGGAAAAAAAAACAGATTTTTGGGGAGATGACAATTTAAATGAATTTTTTTTTTGCAACAGGAAAGGGGGACATTTCTCACCAGTCTTACATATTTTATCTGGATTTCTTTGTAATTTAATCTTGATAGTCATTTTGAATGGCAACAAATATGGTTTAGTTAAATTTTCCTCCATTTCTTAGTTTTCCTGGGGGAGTACCTGTGGCTGTGTTTGTATTACAAATCAACATAAGTTGCCTATGTATACCTTGAGAATCACTTCACTGCATTGAATCAGGAGAGAAAATAATAATAATAAAAAAAATTGATGAATATTTCAAAGTTTACTAGAAACTGTCTTTTTACATTTCTGTGTATATGTACCAATTAATTAGTTACTTGGTAGGTCTGAAATACTTGATATTTGTTATGCATTCTTAGAGCCTGATTCATTTTTTAGATTTATGTCCATGATTTGTATGTGGAATGGGTCTCTGTGAATAAAAGTGAATCAGGTGGTTGCTTATGTAGATTGGGGAGGAACTGATAGCTTCTTGAGCTCTTTCGAAGGGAGCTGTTTTAAAATACAGATTAGTCCAGGTTTACTAAGGTGCTGTTACGAGGCTGAACACTTCAAATCACTATGCAGTTTTAAACTATTCAATGCTTATGGCAAAATTCTGGTCTTTTGATGTTGGGGCAGGAGGAGACATTTTACTGGAAAGTGGGCAAAAATAGATACAAAAATATTGGATGATTTTTCTGGAGGGGTTGACTTTAACAAGAATTTTTTACTCCTTTATATCTAGAAATGTCAACAAAATGGCAAAGAAAATCAAAACAAAAATTCAGGTTGGAGCCCAGCTATAATGTGATATTAATCCTCCAGATTTAATATTTTTTATTATGGAAAATGTCGAACATATGAAAAACAGAGAATATAGTATAAAGAATCCTTCAAGTACACATTACTCTCTTCCGTAATTACCACCCACCACCTAGTTTTTTTCATCTGTAAACCTACCAAATTCTCTTTCCACACTAGATTTTTTGGAACCAAATCCCAAATGTCATATCATATAGTCTGTAATCTGCAAATATGCAAGTTTGCATCTCTAAAAGGCAAGGGTTCTTTTTAAAAAAGTAATCCTGATACCATTATACAAGGTCTGACAATTGGTTTTGTGAACTTGTTGCAACAGTGTTACTAACCGTTTTTGATATCAGAGGGATTATTCATTATGAATTTGTACTAACTGGACAAGCAGCTAACCAAGTTTACTATTTGGAAGTGCTGAAAAGGCTGCTTGAAAAAGTTAGATGACCTGAACTTTTTGCCAACAATTCATGGCTCTTGCATCACAACAATTCACCAGCTCACATGGCACTGTCAGTGAGGGAGTTTTTAGCCAAAACTAATAACTGTATTGGAACACCTCCCCTACTCACCTGATCTAGCCCCCAGTTACTCTTTTCTTTGCCCGAAGATAAAGGAAATATTGGAAGGAAGACATTTTGATGACATTCAGGACATAAAGGGTAATATGACAACAGCTTTGATGGCCATTCCAGACAGAGTTTCAAAATTGCTTTGAAGGGTGGACTAGGTGCTGGTGTTGGCACATAGCTTCCCAAGGGGAGTACTTCAAAGGTGACCATAGTGATATTCAGTAATGAGGTATGTAGCGCTTTTCCTAGGATGAGTTGGTGAGCTTCATTGCCAAACCTTGGTATGCTAAAAAATAAGCAATAATTATTTCATATCATCAAATACTCAATGATGATATACCATTGTCGGAAAAGTCATGACATATTTTTTCTATGGTTTTCGTTGCAAAAATACGTCATGACTTTTCTGACAATCCAGTAGTTCACTTGAAAAACTTCTATGGTTAAGCCACCAGCTCTAATCACAACATTATTGCATGTGATTTTTTTTTTTTTGCCTTTAGAGATTTAACGGTTTTGTTTTACTTTGTTTATAATGATGTAAAACTTTTACATAGTTTTGAAGTCAAATCTACAAAACAAGGTATATTCAGAGAAAACTAGAATCTAACTATGTTCATCCATCTTGTTTTTTCCTCCCCAATGTGTGACCATTTTATTTAGTTTTGGAAACTCTTGCATTTTTTTAGAAATATGTAAGAATAGTTTATTCAAACAGTCCACGTAAGGATATTTTTCCAGCCTTTTGCTGCTACAAGTATTCTTGCAGGCAATTGTTTTTTGTGCATGTGTCTTTTGTATATTTGTCAGTGTAGCTTTAAGATAGATTCCTAAAAGTGTGATTACTTTTAGGTAAACATGAATATAAATTCATTAGATTTTGTCAAATTCCCTTCTTTGGGGAAGAGCCAGAAGTTGCACAGTGCCAGATCCAGTGAATGAAGTGGATGAGGACACATCATAATGTTTTTATGTGACAGAAATTCCCATATATCAGAAATGATGTGTAACATAGAGCATTGTCGTGATAGAGGATGATTTACTGTACACTTTAAAACATACTTTCTCTCAATCATAGCTCACACCTGATGGCATGGAACAAGTTGAAATTTGCATGTTCTTAGAATTTAGACTAAATTAGGATTTTTTAAAAAAAGCCTTTGAAATCATAGGATTGAGAGAAATTTGGTTCTTCACATGTATTCTATGATGATAGACATGAAATTTTCATCTGAGATGGGCCCAAATAAATTAAAACATGAATATTTGATTTAGAAAACTCAGCTATTTCTTCAGGCTAGATTGTTCATTTAAACAAGTCTATTAGATTCAATTCAAATTAATTGGATACTGAATAAAAATGAAACTATCCTTTCCTAGACAATTAAATGAAATAGAGGACAAAGTTATTTTATAAAGTAATATACATTGAGTTTCTAGAACAGAACAAGATTATTTATCTTCATGAAAATAGTCTATAAAGAATGGTGTGGATGGTATGTGAATGTAGGTTGCTTAAAAATAATGATTATCTATATATTCTGATTATGTTTGAGCCCTGCTTCTCTAATTCTGTAACATTTATTTGAACAGGTTTATTGATACTTTAAAAAAGAATTAAAAATGACTGAAAATAGGGCTACATTTGTAAAAGCTCTAACAGTTGAATTGTAAAGAATACACATGTGAGACATTTGTTCTTAAGTTTTAAAACGTATCATAGTCAAATATAAAGTATGAGGGTAGAGTAATGCAGAGAAAAATGATGTGAGCTTTAGTTTCTTTTGAGTAAGTGAAGTCATGTATGGGGCTCATACTAGCTCAGTTTATAAAACATCAGTATATAAAACAACACGTAGGTAACCTGCATGGACTATGTCAGCATAGACTTTTGAGTTTGTGTTGAAATTCTTGATGTATGTGTTCTAGCTGAGCTACTAGAAAGCAAGACACTTTCTTCTCATGCCCCTGGTGTTCTAGCTATTAAATCTCCATCTTGCAGAGCTGCCCTAAGGATTGGAAACTGTACATATAAAGGGCCTGGCACAGAGTGGGTGCTTATAACTATCATTTACTATTTTTTCACATCACACCAGGCTTTGTTGATATTTATAAAACCCTGTTTTCTAGATAATTTGCTGACTAGAACTAGGATTAGTTATAAATATATATTTAAAAAATGCTTTCTATTTATTATGGACATTGTTAAAATGGAACACAGAACTCTAGCACCAGCCAAGATACCTTTAATAGCTTTGTATCAGAGGAGTCTTTTTCAGCCTTCCACAACATAAAATATGTGATTTGCTTTTCCTGGTTTTCAGCAACTCGACCTGTGCTATTTCAGGAAAACACAAAAACAAACAAACAAAAAAACCTCTCTCCTTTATTTTCTATTTTTTTCTCTAAAGGAAGCAATTATTTTAATTACTGACTATTTCTTATTTAATGGGGGACCATTTTTGTTCTAACTCATAGGACTAAAACAACCAATGGGATGCATGTGGAACATCTCCTAAATGCATACCTAACAAAGAGAACATACATCTTCAAATAGGAATATACATTTAGAGCCTGTCTTTCTGCCTAAGTTCCTAATAAGTTGTTCTGTGCTTCAACTGCCTAATATGATGGATCCTGCAAATGGAAACTCTGGGTCCACAGCTGGAGGTAACAGCATCCTATAAATATTTGTGTCTGGGATGAAGTGGACTTCTTTGTGGTGAAGTGATTAAATATTTATTGGTTTGCCTTAAGCCAAGAGTATGGTAAAAGATTAGTGTGTATTTCAGTTTTGTTTTCAAGGAGTCCACTTTGACTCTTATTTATCTTGCCTTAATCTAAGAATTCATTGTTTGTTGAAAGCTTTAATCTGAAATACTTTCATTGTATGAGTTGTGATCAGACAATATACATTGAATGTTTAAATAAAAAAAATATTACAATAAATGACACATTGCTATTAATCCCCCTCAAAATACTCCCCCTCTCTTCGAACACACTTATCTCATCATTTTTTTTGCCACTTTCTGAAGCAGTTCTGGAAGTCCTTCTTCGTGAGTGTGTTTAATTGCGCTGTCATGCCTGCCTCGATGTCCAGAATAGATTCAAAACGTTTACCATTCATGGTCATTTTGAGTTTGGGGAAGAGCCAGAAGTCACGGGGTGCTAGATCTGGTGAATAAAGTGGATGAGGACACACCATAATGTTTGTATTTGACCGGAATTGCCATACCAGAAGCTATATGTGACACAGAGCCTTTCTGTTGTGGTCACAAAATACAGTGAATGCTGCTGCTGAGTGCCATCCAATGAAAAAGCAGGATCTTCAATATGGGAAGCAGCACATCAAACCTTACTAACTGTGTTTGACAAGTTTCAACTTTTCCATGCCATCAGGTGTGAGCTGTGATTGAGAGAAAGTGTCTTTTGAAGTGTGCAGTAAATCTCTATCATGACAATGCTCTATGTCAGACATCATTTCTGGTATATGGCAATTTCTGTCACATAAAAACATTATGGTGTGTCCTCATCCACTTTATTCACCCAATTTGGCACTGTGTGACTTCTGGCTCTTCCCCAAAGTCAAAATGATCATGGGAGGTAAATGTTTTGAATTGATTCAGGACATCAAGGCAGCCACGACAGTGCAACCAAAGACACTCATGAAAGAGGACTTCCAGAACTGCTCCAAAAATTGGGAAGAATGATGGGATAAGTGTGTTTGAAATGGGAGGGAGGAGGGGGAAGTATTTTGAGGGGGATTAATAGCAGTGCATCTTTTACTGTAATAAATTTTTTATTTAAACATTCATCATATTGCTTGATCACACCTTGTATGTCTGTTACCTAAAACATGAGTTAAAAATGTGTTTAATTGAGCTGGAATTGATACTTGTCAGTATATACATCACACAATATTATATATTTCTTTATATGCATAAAGAGGGTATCAGCAAGTGCCGCTATAGTTAAAGGTTCAAAGAACTATTCTACAGAGCTAAGAATGTAGGTATTAAATATTTTTTATCATTATGAAAAGGACAATTCCATTGTTATTTCTTTAGTGTTGGATAAAAGATTTTGATGAATCAGTATAAATATAGAGATGATCATTTAGGTTGGATTTACTGTTTGATTCAAAGAGTAAATTCTTGGGGTTCAGGGTATTGCACAATCTTTTCCATCCAAAGGGAAAAGTCATCTTTCTGTGATTTCTTTTTTTTCACCCTGAGAATGATTTCCTGTTGGAAGCTTGTAGTTTATTCTCCTAGATATGCTTCCTTCTGTTTTTATTTTCTGACAATAATGACTGGCTTACAACTAGAAATTTATATCAGCTGACACAGTCCTTTTTCCTACTGTTGATCTCAAAACTGTCTGCAGTCCTGAAATATGAAACTCTATTGCTATATTTTGGTATAACAGTGTTCCAAAAAATGTGAATGGATGAAAGTGCTACAACGTATTATGGAAGCAGAAACATCTTTGTATTTGCTTTACAGATTTTTCATACTAAAATGCATTCCTGTTTGTAAAAGCACATAAAAACTCATTTCTTGAATTCTTTACAGTAATTTGAAGGAGATAAATCAATCTGTTTCTTGTATTACACAGTGAAGTAAAAAACATGATTTTTAAAGAATTCTTCCTGTTTTCTTAGGATACAAATCTGTGATAGTTGCTAACTTCTTTAAGAAACTCTTTAGGTTCTAAAATCTATTTTAGGACAAAACAGAATTATATTGGAATTACATATCTAATTAAACAATGAATTATTTGGGTAAACCAACCATTGAAGTTTTAATTTACATAAGGATTTCCTATGTACTCTCAATTTCTGTATACTTGGTTAATTTCCTGTAAGTGGTTAAATTCCTGTAAGTCATGTCATTTGAGTACAACTTGGGAAATACATTCATAGTCTAGTAATTTTCTTTTGTGTTTATATTATTTTAAAATCAGAGCATAGATTTGCCACTGTGTTTTATGGCCAGAGCATATTTCTTGGTGACTCATTTAACCCTTTTTATATTATAGTATGTAGCGCAGGGCAGTTGATATGATCAATGGTTTAGAAATTCTAATGCAATCATCATGTCTTAGAATTTATAGAGTTCACATTTACATTTACAACTCTTTTGATTTCAGACTTTTGTGAGAAATCTCAAAGGTGTGTAATACAGTTTGAAATTTTAAGGAACAGGAATTTGAGCTCTGATCTAGTCATCGGCAGTCAGTAAGTGAGCCTAGCTGACCATCCAGTACCAATATTGGAATGTGGTTGTCTATTCATTGGTGCCTTATATTAACTTTTTAGAAGTAATAAAAACTTTGTTTCATAGCAGGAACTGGTACCTAAAGAGAAGTTCAGCTGATAGTCTTTTAGGGTTTTTATGTGTTTGGATATTTGTGGTTTCAAGATATATCCCTCAAGAATGTCATGGTTTTACTGAAGTTAAAGACATTTCGTATTCTGTGGTCAGATTATTTCATTAGTTAAGATGTAGTCTTCCATTAAATGAGAAATGCTATAAATTAGAAATAGTTTACAACTGTCAAGGCATTCAAATAATTGTCATTTTTCATTAAAAAATACATATTTTTTTTTGCAATTCAGGTTATTTTGGTAGGGGATCCAGAATTCAACATTTATGGAGAATACACACACACACACACACACACACACACACACACACACCACTTTCACATTTAAATTTAAACAAAATATGTTGTGTAGTATCTATCCCATCACGTTCATTGTGTAGTGGGGAGAAGAAGAGTAGAATTCTTGATTAGCTAGTTCAGGATGGAAAGACACCAACTGGGTTATTTATTTTGTGCAATGACATTTCAGTTTCCCCCATGGCTTTGTCCTTTAGACTTCACTTCTTATTGATAGTTTTATTGTAGATACTTTATGCATCTCATCTCATTGAATCTACTATATGAAGAGAAAACAATAAAGTTGGGCAATGTCAAAGTGAGGTCCAATTCTCAGTTATGTACAGAGTTGCCTGAAAGAAAAATGGAAATTTCTTTTGATAGCTCCATCTTTTGTTTTAATTAAATGAAAATATTTTGTGTCTTATATGCCAAATATATCACTGGTGCTGTTTAATTTTTCTACCTGTCAATAAGAACTATTCCTGAGATATATTGCAAAATCTTTCTGTGGATGAGATCACTTAACCAGTAGTGAGTGCCATGGATTATTTATTTTAAATGAATACAACCACATTTTTATGTACATATATTGATCATGCCCAAATCATTCTGACTGGAAAGCTGAAAAGAAAATAAAAAAAGCACTCTTTTCCATTTGAAAACATTATTGACCAGCAGAAACTGGAAAAATATCCATCAAGAATTTAAATATATTGAGGATCGGTCCTGACCTAATGAGTGAACAGTTACTTCTTACAAATTTGAGAAACATTGTCTTGACAGTGGTTCCTGGTGCCTGTGTTGCTAGGCAACTCAAAGGGGGATGGGGAATTTATACTCAAATTTACTTATATATGTTAGATTTTATACATACTATATTAAGAATGGATTACACACATCATTACAGGCTAGTTGTACATTTCTATTCTATCTTTTGTATGAGCTTCTCAGTATATGTGAAGACACTCTGCCTACGTCCTACTCCCCTTTATCTCCGGAAATTTAACGTAGCCCTAAAACATGTATTGTTATGGTTGATTATTGTAAATACATGAAAGAAAATATGTACCCTTTTTATGGAGAAAGAATAGTTGTATTTTTTTTAAATCAGCTTTTCAATGTGTACTCTGAGTGTGTGTGTGTGTGTGTGTGTGTGTGTGTGTGAGAGAGAGAGAGAGAGAGAGAGAGAGAGAGAGAGAGAATGAGAGAGAGAGATTCTAAAGCAAGAAATCTATGGAAAAAAGGAGTAGTCTCTTAGTTCCACCTGATTCTTTTCATTTAATTACTATAATTAATAAATGCAGAAGAAAAATTAATAGGATACTTTAATCCAGTGAAATATTAAAGGCCCAAACTGTGGATATTTGAATTAAAGACTAATCAACTTGGGCTTTTAGAATAATACTCTACGATATTAAAAAAAAAACAATGGTAGCATAATTTCAAGTGTGAGTTTTATACTTGAGAACTGTAGTGGTTTTGTGAATCAAATTTTAGGAGTTAATATTATATCGATGCCACAAACCAGAAAATTAGATATGTATAACAAAAGAGCTGCAAGGAGTGATGCATAGTGGACTGTGACTGCTGAAACTGCTGAAAATTGATGCTGCAAATCAAGAGGATGGATTAGGAATCTCTGTGGAATGATGACACACCTGTAATTTTGTGAGAAGGGCAAGTGAAAAGAGCAAGGAATACCAGGGGTTTTTATTTCAAGTAGGGTTCTGAGGATTTGGGGTTTATATCACTTTATTGCCTTCATTAGTTTCCCACTATGGTAGCTGAATGGTCTAAATTTGTGAATAGATATTTTAGTGTATCACACTAAGGTGATGAAACCATTTGACATGAGGCTGAAGCTTATAATTTCCCTACTAAAGGAATGCTCAAGGGTTAGAATTTGATACCTTTGGAGTTTGATATATTATACTTTGAGTTCCTTATGGTAGTTTGAATCAATATTTAGTTCAGTGCTTTTGGTTTATTTTGTTTATAGTATTCCTGTTTGCTGTAACCTATGTGGTTACATCTTTGAAACTGAAGATTAAATTGAATGTGAGTTCTGTATATTTTGTCAATATTATTTTTTAACAATAACATTTATTATAGGAATCTGGACATATATCAGATATAATCTTTTATCCTGTAGAAATTTAGAGATAATTAAAAAGTGTCCTCAGGGCCATAGTTTTTTAGACAGAGAAAAATTAAAGCCATGTAAACGTTTATCACATTGGATTATATATAATCAATAGAAATTATTTTTGGGTGAAAATTCTTATAAATAGGTATGTCACATGACATGTATTAATATAACCCCATTATATTTAACTAATATACTATGTATTTGTGTAGTTAAAAGAAGATTTTTGTAGGATGAAGTTGAGAGGTGTTGATAAGAACCAGATATTTCGTAGAGAAATCCCATGATTCCTGAGATTTGTGGCTCTTTAGTGATGCATTCAATCACCTAATTATCTGTGACTCTAATAATTCATTGTAAATATTATTGTTTTGCATATTTTAGTTATTTAATTTTTGTTATTTAAATATGATTCTCTTATAGATGAGTTTCTGGGTCCTATCTATGTGTTTCATGCTATGTGTTTGACTTTAGTTTTTTTATTATTTATTTAATTTATTTTTATTTTTCAACTACAGTTGACATACAATACTGTATTAATTTCAGGTGTACAAACAGTGATTAGATGGTTACATAACTTACAAAATGATAACCCTGATAAGTCTAGTACCTACTGATATCATACATAATTATTTCAATATTATTGACTATATTTTGTATGCTGTACATTATATATCTGACTGTTTTTGTAACTAGCAATTTGTACTTCTTAAAAATTTAGTTTTTAAAAATTAATTTCAAATGTCATATTTCTTATTATAGGTTACCAGACAACTCATTTAACTGATTTTTCGCTTTTTGATTTTTAGGTCAGTTATGACCAGTTTTTACATAAAAAAGTATTTATGTGACTTAATTTCTCTTATTTATATCAAACAAAATAAGAACATAATTAGTAGACTTGATATATACTGATTTTTTTGTATGAATAGCTAAATATTGAACTTTTTTTTTTTTTTACTATTTATGGATTTTTGGGAAGAATGTAGTCAGATCTTTCATCTAACTTCTCTTTTTATCATTCTATTAACTTGTATATGAATTCATTCTTTGGTAATAATATAAAAGTGAACAAAACATATAAGGTATTTGTCTTTATAGAGCTTAGAGTCCAATACAGGAGATAGCCAATAAGTAATTAAACAATATAAATTATACACATGGTAAGGAAACAAACAAGCCAGTGCAATAGGAAAGAATTGTGTCAGATCATTTTTAGATGAAATGGTCAGAGAAGGCTGTTTGTAGAGGTGACATTGCAACTGAGACAAGAAGGATGAGAAAGACGCTGGCATGTTAGGAGTGGGGAAATAAGCTCCTCAGGCAGAGTAATGAAAAAACAGATAGGCACCATGGTAAGAAAGGGTTTTGTGAGTTCAAGAAATGGTCAGTGTGACTAGAGTAAAGTACAGAATAATCTGCGTCAATTGAAAGGTTGAGGTGGTGGGTGTGGCAAATGCCAAGTCTAAGGAGGAGCTAGAACAGTGGGTACCTGAGAGGGAGAGGAGTAAAAGAGGGCAATTAATTGACTAAACTGTAAACTCAGTTTTGTGTTTGTCTTACTTTGATTTTAAATTGAAAGTTAAAAACAATGTACTTTTCTTAATTTCTGGCCTTATTTCTAATTATATTTGTTATATGCTATTATAATACATGCATTTACTTTGATACCTTCTAATTATTGCCAAATTATGAATATTATTAATTACTATCTTATTGATGCTTTGGAATATTCCGTTAACTGGCTTTAACACGTTTCCCATGAAACACATTTCAGGACACATTTATAATTAGTGCTTGTTGACACCATTTCATCCTGGTTTCAATTTATGTGCTCCAAATTTTCAAGTAAAACCTCATGGAATTATTAAATTCTTTACGGATGTTCAAAACTTGTATAAAATATCAGCTGAGTTTTGGAAAGAAAAAATATACTGCAAATAAAAATCTACTTACTCTAATGTGTTTTATTTTGAGTAAAAGCTTTAATTTGTTATGATTTTACTGCCATTTTTCATATAAAAATGCTAAAGTTTATTTTCCAGAGTTTTTTCTCACGTGTTTACAATATATTGGCCACTAAGGTTAGATTTGTATAAGGCAGATACATTTTTTTTCAATTCTTCCTCTCTTTTCTTTCCCTTCCTTCCATTTTCTTGCTTTCCTTCTTTACTTCCATCCTTCCTTTTCCATCAATTTTAAAATATATACATCTTGCTCATATTGTTGCAAAGGAAGACGGGTGGATAATATTCACTGCATTCTTATCACTCTAATATTCTTGAAATTAATAAAAATGATTTACTAACATTGTCTAGCATGCTTTATATAATGTTATATAAAGAATGCTTGTTTATTTTTTAGGATTTTTATGTTAGTATTTTATTAAATTGATGGATATTAATAACTTCTTGCCTTCTCATTACTTTCAAGTATTTCCAGTAATTTAATAGTAAATGTACATTTTTAATCAAATTCCAACTCCTATAATAAATAATGGAGATGAATAAGTTGTTCTTGAGGGAATAAGTTACAACATTTTCATTCTGGAAAAGTTTTCCAATTATTCTGAAGCTCTATGGATTGACCCAAAGTATCTCAACAAGGAAAGAACATAATTTTTGTATCTCGATATATATCTATTTCCCTACTTATTAACTCCAATATTGTTATTTCTTTTGTTAGATGAGATAATATTTTCACACATTCTCTATTCTTATACTTCTTGTTCAGAACTATCAGTTTGAGAGTTATTGTATAGTTAAAGATAATATATATAAGTGTGATGTAATTTTCCTTAGTTTCTGGTTAAAAAAAAAAGAACTCTTAAGATTAAAAAGTGTCTTGCAGTGTCCTCTAATTAGAGCCTACTGCTAGGCCTTAATCATAAGGTTAGATAAGTGTTAAATCAATCTATAATTAAATCAATAATGTTGGCAGCAAATATCAGTGGTTGGATAAATATCAACTTGTAAAGCCTTTAAAATGTGATTTTCAATTATTGAGATCCAGAAGCATGTCATTTGTGGTTATTACCATATATAGGAAATGATATTGTTCTCTGCATAAGACTTTTTTAGCATTTTAATATGAAATATCAAAGTGTTATTTGGTAGAGTTTTGTATCTTTTTGCTACTGTGTCAATAGATATTTTGAAGGAAGAAATGTGTGCTAATATTAAGTTTATTTGGTTTTACCTGACTTAGACATACTTGTCTCAATCTTAGAGGTTGTTACTAGGCAGCGTGAACTCTCATCTTTCTCTCTATTCCTGATCTCAATGAATAGCCCCATTCACCCATCTATCCATACCACAAGCCACACCATGGAACCTCTTTTATAGTTCGCAGCCACTCCGTCCTGTGGGAATGGACTCTGATGCCTAAAATCCATCTGCTTCTTTCCAGTTCTACAGCCAGTACCTTCATTCCAAATCAAAATATTCTCTTGATTTCTAGACAGTCTCTTGAGTTAGTTACCTGCCACCCTCTCCTTGTTCCTCCCATTCTCCTGTCACTCCTGTTTCATAGCCACCTAGGGATCCCATGGTCTGCAGTGTAAATTTTACGTAGACCATGTAATAAGGCATGCATCCCCCTTACATCTGATCTGTGCTTATCAGTCCTACCTAATCTTTGATACTTCTCCCACTGACACAGTATACTTCTGTCATGCTGAACCCTGCAGTTATTGTGCAGTCACAGGTAAAAAGTTGTCACAGGCTGTCCCTTCTGCCTCTCTTCTCATAAATTCCCCATCATTTGCACTGGTAACATATCTTCACCTTTTGAGAATTTCCTGAAATCATCCCTGATGTTCTAATCTCTGAACAGCCACCACTCTGGGCTACAGATGTCTTTGTACTGATATCATGTATCTCATGATACCTCCACTAAAGGTTTAAGTGCCTCTTTCCCATCATGGGCCTGAGAAGCTATGCAGAGGGGCTTAGGGGAAGCAACCTGGAGGAAGTGGGTCAAGGAGACTTGCTTCTAAGATGCATTGATAAAGCACTGTTTTACTTAGATTATATTTACTTGACGTGGTTTTAGGGAAGCTCATGGAGAATACTGGGGAAAAATGAAAGATGAAGGATCCTAAACACCTCTTGGACAATGGCGTTGTAGTTTCTTCCACTGTACAGTGAGCTCCCGGAATCTGGGCCTGTGTCTGTCATGTGTCCCTTGGATGCCACATAGCGTTTGCAAATAGATTGTATGCCGGGCACATAGTAGGGTCTTCATAAGTATTAAATGAATAAGGGATTCTAGATACTATTCAGGTACCCATATTAAATTGCTTTCAAAATAGAATTCCTCTGTGGCATTGAAATCTATTTGAAATATATTCTTTTTTTTGCAAATGGAACATCTTATTTGATTAAGATGCATGGGCTCAAAGGGGATAAAAGCAAACTATTGCCATGTATATATAAGTATCCTACAAGATACTCATCTAACATTCCATTTGCTTTTGGAGATTAGGGAAAGGAAAGTCTTTGGCGAGTGCTTGGCTGATGAAGGAATAAGTCAGATATATTAAAAGACTGCTGTCTCCATTTGGGCTGCCATTTTTTTCCCTAAACCTGCAACACATCAAGCATACCTAAATTGCCTTTCTGCAATACCGGACCACCAGTGTATTGTCAGTAAAACGGGCTGTGTTGATTAGTTTGTCTTTAGGGTGCAGTTGATTCATCAGATGATGGAGATGCTGCTGGCGTTTCATGTAACCTGCTATGGTATGCGGGCTTTATTGGCTTCCCAGCAGCGACATTGACACAAATTGTCAGATTTTATGGGCAGTTTTAAACCTCCTGAAATACATCCCGGAGAAACTTCCTGCACTATTTTATTAGTGGTACCGTTTGAAAGAAAAGAACCAATGTATGCAACACAGGATAGTTCAGGACTGCAATAATGGAAGATGATGACAACATGCTTATTTTGCTCTTGCACATGGTATCATTAACTGCACGATGGGATACTGATGCTGCCTCAGAGGCGGGTAGTAATCTCTGCCAAGCTTGCAGAAACCCTGCATGCATTTATTGGTGTAAGTGTTGTCCATGTTTTTTGATCCTAAGATTACTCCTTTGGGATATAAAGTAATATCTGCCTGTTGAACTTAAAAAAAAACACCCAAAAAACCAAAACAAACAAACAAACAAACAAAATTCAAAGTTAGTGAAGATAAGAGATGTTCCTTTTCTTCCAGTACTGAAAATTAAAGAGTGCAAAGGCACACAAGAGACGGGAGTCCTATTACTATTGGGTAATTTACATACGTTATCCAATTTAATCATAACCCTGAGAGACTGGAAATATTGTTAGTTCTGTCGTACCAATGAGAGACTGCTGGTGTTTGATTCCAGTTCTACAAGGATCCAAAGATATATTATTTTTTAGTTTTTATTTTTTTTAAAGATTTTATTGGGGAATTGGGGGAGGGGAATGGCACTGGGTAACTGGGGAAGGGGAACAGACAAGTTGCTGTCCTTTTGTTCTTCAGTCTAGTTGTGAAGGACATTGCTTCATTGGCTCATATTGGTATAGTCATTGCACTCTTCTTGGGGTAGGCAGATCGGTTGCCAGCCTCTGGACGGTGGCTCACAGCGGCTTTTGGCAGCTCACACCAGCTGCTCCCACTGGCTGCCAGCCACTCACTGTAGCCTATGGCAGCCCACTGCAGCAGGGGCTGCAGCTATGCCGGTCCTGGGGACTCACAGCAGCCCAGCTCCAGGTTGAGCTGTTGTTCACCATCTTAGCTGTAGAGGGCAGTGTCACTGGCCCTCATATGTGGGATCTGAACCAGGGCCGCCGGCGTCCCAAGCCAGCTCTTAACGAACGTGCCACTAGGCCAGCCCCAAAGATATATTATGAATTAGTATTTCATAGTGTCTCCTATCAAAGCAGTTGTTTTACTAAATTTTTGCTCTGTATTAAATCTTGATGCAAAAAAAAAAAACAAAAAAATAACTTTCCACAAGTAAAGGAATGTTGACAAAAATCTATGTTCAAGGATATCTAATCTTTTCATTTTTTCCTATTTTATTCCTGAAATGGTGATATAGTCAGGTTCTGCACATTGCCAGGAACTTGGGCAAGATGAGAGATTACTTTTTGGGTAGAATCGTTTGTAGGAATTTTCCAGATAATTCACACAGAATCAACTTCATCTTCAGGAAAACATTTTAGGAAACACAATTACACATTATATCCAGGATATAGTGTTCTTACTGCAGTGTGGTCTGTGATTTTTTTTTTTTGTTGGCATGCATAATCTAAAGACCTAGATAACAATGGATGATTTTAGCACTTCCAGTATAAAACAAATATTTTCTTACAAGAAAATATTTTCATTTATATTAAACATATGTGTATCTCTACCAAGTACAATTTAGAAAGATATCATGCCATTGGGATCGCACTTGATGGTACTGGGAAATTATCCTTCCCCTTGGATGTCACTGGAGAGTATAGATGTTAACTCTAGTCAGTTATTCATTTAGTATAAAAAAAGGTCAATAAAATACTTAACCCACCTTGTAGAGACATAAGTTAACTATCTTCCCACCCACGCCATAATCTCTCAAGCACTAGGAATTATCTTACTTTCTGCCTTGAAATACTTTGGAATTATGGCTCATACTCTTTAAAAACTGGGCATTGCGATTAGTTTTTTTCAGAAACCTCAAAATTTTGACAAATGTTCCACATTTTTTGCCAATTAGGATAATTATTTTAAAAAATTACAATGTGTTTCATCCCCAAATCTGGGCCGAGAAATACACATTAGGATGAGTCTTCAAAAAATAAAGAAATGTGTTTTTTTTTATTTAAAAATGCATGAAGTCATTAATTAAACAGCTGCCCTTTTGTGACTTCTCAGATGTCCATTTTCAAACAGATAGAAGTAGTTGTAAAGAAAAGATATGAATATAGATTCAGGACCAGAAGACCAAAATGGTTTAAATTGTCTGGACATATGGTCCTAGATTGCAAATGAGCACGTCTTAAAATTTAAACCCTTGAATATGATATCTCAGGTACAGAGTGAGTTCTTTATATATACCATGTGATTATTATTGCTTACCAGCTGTGTTCTGACTTCAGAAGATGACCTTCCTGGTACGTTTTATATGTAACTCATAAAACATGCGACTCTGGAGAACAATTATCATGACAGAGAGTGTGCTTTCTTGATTATATGGTTGGGTCCTGTTCCCACCTCTGTTTTTGAAGGATATTAAAGGTAAGATTAAAAACGCTCAGTTGTTCTGCTTTGCTGATTATAATAGGGACGGAGACAAAAACCGATCCTGGCTTATGGCTCAGTGTTTCAGTGTTGTTCAGCAGCACCTGTTGGCCAGCAGCTGGGAGGGATTTTTTTTTTTTTTCTGAGGGGGTCAGGAACAGTGTGGCAACAATAATAAATCAGATTTAAACTGGTTACCAAAGGCATTTGTTTAAAAGTTTTAAAAGTCTTTTTATAGTCAAAGATATTAATTCTAAGTGGCAACCAGAATGAACCTGCATATATCCAGGATATTTTTTTCCCCCAGCGATACAGCAACAGTGAAAGCCTCCATACCAGCTCTGAAAAGATAGGATGGGTACAATATTTCTTTATTTCTTTTCTCTTTGATTCTGCTCTGATCATTAGAAATTGGTATGGCAAGTGCCCACATATATAGTGAATTTGAGCCAATCAGTTTTCACTAATCTAGAAAATTCTCTCTTCAAGAGAGAAGGGATATAAAAACTTTCATAATCTATTTAAATTCAATGTATCTTTCTCCTACTTTGAACAGGGGAAAAGAGACTCTAAGGTCGTTATTTGAAATTGACTTCTCTCTTCCTAGCATATTATGGCATTCCACATTAAGGCAAGTTATGGAGAAAGATTCATGGGTGAACAGAAAGGGGAGAAATATATTTTTTTATTTTATTATTCTTATGGCAATACATACTTTATACAATACATCATTCCTGGTTCTCTAAATATGTTTTTCCTCTGAGGTAAAAATCTCAGAAAATTTACAAAATGTTTTGTGTGTTCTTTCAGGGAGGTGAATGGTACAGAGCTAAAGCAAGTGTTATATGACTTTTTTATTTAATATTTTATTTCTTTTACCTATACCTTTACCTGTACATACATATACATCAACATCCATATATATTCAAGTGTTCGTTTTTCATATTCCAATTTTGTTTATGAGAAACACGGATTTGTTCTTAATCCTGTTTACCCACATGGAAAAGAGCCCACCTTAGTTATTTTATTTTGCAAATCCACTCACTATTCTTCTTACTTCCCTCCTTCTCTTTTTGCCCTTCACAAATAGAGTTTTCACCTAAGGCATACAGGACTACTTTCTGAAGAGAAACTGAAATTAACCACATACATCATTTGGTGGCAAACCTGGCAGTTGCCCATTGTTTATAACACAACCCCCTCTCTTTTAGTAATGGGGATAAGAAATGCAAACAAGATCTTCACGTGTAGAAAAGAGATCTGCTGGTTGTTCTATTGGGAAACCTTGAGCCCCTCCCACCACCTTTGCACATTTATGAAATCACTGTGACTTGTCCTTCCTGTCGTTCCAAGTTTTCATCTTAATTAGGTATGTTAGGCTCCGCCTCCGCCTAAGTGGCATACCCATCACTGAGTGAATCTTCAGTCATCGAGGGTGAGTGAGGTAGTGTGCTCAGCAGCAAGACTGAGCAAAGCAAAGGTCTTCACAGAGATGACTCTTAAAATCCCCTGTTCTAAGAGACCTGTTTCTGCTAGCGCTGTTTACTTCCGGACTCTCAGGGCTAGCAGGAAAGCTTGTCGACACATCTCTGGTTTCTTTTTGAAATGATTTTTGATAGTTTTGTTACATGTGTCTGGTTATTCATTTTAAGTGGTAAAGGGATGGAGATAATAGATAGAATTCTAAATGCTCTAAGGCTCTTTTATCATCCTATTTTGTTCATATATTTTATTTGCTAACATACAAAAATCATAAAAACAAAAATAGGTTTAGCACTGAATACAGAACATTTATTAAAAGCCGGTAAAGCAGCATTGGGCTCCTCTGCTATGGCTTATATTCTTCACCGGTGTGTTCCCTCATACCCAGGACCCCACTGTAAGCTCTCAGGATTAATTTTAGTCATTTCATGCAATTCTATATTGTGCCCTGTCTTTCTGCAAAGCAATGATAATATTGTAGTTCAAAACTTAGCCATCCACAACCCTTAGGGAATATGTTTTTATTACTTCTCAGCAGGAACATTGAAAATTTCTTTAGCTTTATTTTACACTTACCTGCATTCTTAAACATATAATCTAGATAATAAATTGACCTGTTATTATAATTCATTCACCATCATTGTATTTATAGTTGTTTGAAAACAATGATAACATAATGTACTGTTAATTTAATTAGAACTGTTTACCTCTCTGCAAATAACCCAAACTCCTATACTATAACTCTTAATCTGTTTCTTCAAACCTTCTATAGTTTGGAATTAAAGTTACTAAAATTGTAATCATTATTTTTGAAATAAAAAGGATTTTCATGGGTAAAATGCATGTTTATTTTTAATATTAAGACGACTTCTTTTTTGTTTACAGAGTACTTCCCTTTTCTTGTCTGGTCACTGGAATAGCCAGTTATTTTTTACATGTCTTTCAAAATTATTGCAGTTTTCTTAGAGATAATGGTTTTTTGTCCTAGAGGAAATAATACTTGTTTACTGGAGGACAAGAATATACTGTATTATTGTTTTGGTTCATCAAGGTGAGATGGTTCAAAAAGAATAAATAAATGTTCCACTGACAAAGTTAGTCATATATTTTAGCTTATTAAATTAATTAAAGGACAATAAAAAGAAAATCCTTTTCCAACCTGCTGTGTTCGGCCCTCACTAATTATGTTTTTGCCCTTGGGATACAGGTTTTGCAGACTGTATTTAGAATCAGTGATACATATACTATTTATATATGTTAAAATATAATATATTAACTTTAAATTGGAAAGTGCTGTAATGTCTCTTTCCCCTTCAACATATTCATATTACAATCATTCTTTAAACACCAGGAAATTCCCATCTTTTCTTGAAGTATTACCTATAGCCATCAGCCTTTGGTTTGAAACCCATTTTTAAAGGCAAAGGAAATATGGTCAAGTGTGACTAGACTTTTAACTGTTATGTATGATTGACATTTTTTTTGAAAATGTGTGAGTAAATAGAATCATGTGATAGCAAATGACTAGTTACGCATAGATGCTCAGGGAAGACCCAATAATAAACCCAGTATAGCACGTTATGGTAGCCCAAAGCATGTCCCCTATTCTAGAAACAAATGTCAGAGAGATGAGCAGGGGCCTAATGTGTAAGGCTCTACAAACCGGAAAAGACATTTGTATTTTATCCTAAGTAGATTTTAGGTGGAGATGTGCCATGCTTCTGTTTTATGTTTCAGAAAGATTTCTTTGGCTACCATATGGAAAATTTATTATTGGGATGTAAGGTCTGAAGTAGGGAGATAAGCAAAGAAGGTGTAGAAACTCAGCTGTGATGGTGGCTTGGAGAGGATGGATTTCATGAAAATGAGAAAAAGTAGATATTTATGGGATATTTTGGCAAGTGGAATTAATGGTGCCTACTCATGAAGTGGATGTAGGTGATAAGGGTAAGAGGAGAAAATGTAGTTAAGGTGCTTAGAGAAGAAGAGTCAAGGATAGATGCTGGATTTTGGTCTTGAGTAGACAGTAATGACATGGGATGTGTCAGAATAGATTTGGAGGAGAATAAAATTTTTTAGGGAGGGAAGGCCAGGGAATAACAAGTTCTACTTTAGCCATATTGAGATTGAGACACCTTTTAGATATCTAAGTAGAGATGTTGACTTACTATTTGGATATGTGAGACTGATGTTTTAGGCTTGAAGATATAGGTGTGGGAGCCTTTGTCATATAAATGGTGTCTGAAGCCATAGGACTGAGATAAATAAATTATGTCACCAAGGAAGAATGAACATACAGCGAAAACGAGCGTGCCCTTACGGAGCCCTGGGGAGCTGCCACATTTAGTTGTTAGCATAGAAATAGGAAACAAAAATCAGACCACTAAGGGAAAGCTAGTAAGGTTGGAGAGAAACCAGGAGAGTATATAATAGTTTGTGGAAATCAAGAAAAGAAAATACATCAACAAACAGGACACGGTCAGCGTTGTCTAATTTTGTAGAAGATTCAAATGAAATGGGAACTGTGAAATGACCATCAGATTTGGAAAACTGGAGGTGGTTAATGCCTGAGAAAAATATTTTCTGTGAGATTAGAAGAAGGATTAGATGAAGTTAAGAAGGGAATGGGGCACACAATGTGATATATAGATGATGTATTACAGAATTGTACACATGAGACCTGTGTAGCTTTATTAACCATTGTCACCCCAATAAACTGTAATTAAAAAAGAGAGAATGGTAAAGAACAGTAGACAACTTTTTAAATAATGTTTTCTATGAAGTGGAGAAGAAATATAGGGCATTAGGCTGGGAAGAGGAACTAAGGAATTTATTTATGCATTTGTTTTATTTTTAAGTTTGTATCTTATAAACTGATGTAAATAACCCAACAGAAAAGGAGACTGATGATTCAGGAGAGAGAGGCGATAATTGCAGATGCAAAGTCCATGAAAATGTGGGAGAGGTTGTGATACAGACTTTATAGACCATATGTGGAGAGCTTGGTCTTAGAAAAAGTACCGTTTTATCTATAGCAGCAAGAGGGGAAGAGGGAACAGATGCTCTTAAGTTGATATATTGGTGTTGCAGATATAAGAGAGTTTCTGTCTCATTGCTTCTAGTTTCTCAAAGGGGTGTGAGGCAAGACAACAGTGGAAAGTAAGGCAGGGCAGAGTACATTTGAAGAGCAAAGAGATGAAATGGGTACCTCATCTATATAACCCGCTTTCCTACCTGACATTTGATTCCTGTGTACTTTTTACACCAGCCTGGACAACTTGGCAAAACCTGGAGTTGGGTCTGTCCCCTCTGCACTTATTCCAGCTCGGTGGGCAGGTTAGTTCTAAATTCTACCTTTTATAGTTTATTTTTCATTCATGCATAAATATTCATGAAGTGTCAATTTATTGAGTACTAGGAACTGCATTGAATAATTCCAATTTTGAGTTTTTCATCATTCCATGACCCAGATTTCGGCTGCATCAGGAGAATCCATATAAAAACTGCTTCAGATGACCCATTAGTAATTCTAAGATTTTCTGAAGTTATGTTTTTTGAGTGCAAAGCAGAAGAAAGATGCCCTTCCTTCTGTGCACAGTCTGCTACATAGTGATTTTCTTTTTTTTTTCTTAGTTTTGTTTTCTTCTTTTTTTAAATTAAAGTTTATTAGGGTGACAATTGTTAGCAAAGTTACATATATTTCAGGTGTACAATTCTGTAGTATATCATCTGTATATCACATTGTGTGTTCACTACCCAGAGTCAGATCTCTTTCCATCACCATATATTTGATCCCCTTTACCATCCCCCTCCCCCCTTACCCTCTGGTGATTTTGTTTGTTGAGGAGCATATTGAAATGGGAAAAAAAGTGATGTTTAGGTATGGATTTCTAATTTGCAGGTTAAATATCCTTATTCCACATTTCACTGGAGTTGAGTAGACATGTACCCAGCTCCACTACTTACTAGATATTTGACCATGGTGGAATTACTTAGCCTGTCATCTTTAATACAAGGAATATACAATCTAACTGATAGAGCTGATAACATAACATGAAAAAGTAAGGATTTAAGGAATATGAAATAATAAATGTTCATTGTTATCTGTAAACTCTAACCAAACATAATATATCAGGTATTATATTCTGTCATGGAGAATTGTCAAGCCTTAATGCTTTGAAATATAACTCAGGAACCTATTCAAGTAGGAAATGAAATGGAATTTACTCCAAAGTAACCAGTTAGCACTTTTCAAAATAACTGAGAATACTATTGTCTGAAATTGAATTCAATATAGATCATTCATCAGTAAAAATGTAAGCATATAATACAAACTGAGAGATTAAAAAATGTGGGTAATCTTATTTGGAGGTACAAACCAAGAATACGGATGTTAAGGAGATGTTACCTTAATTAATTATACCTGCAAGGTCCCCCCGACCCCCACCTTAAAAACACACTTAGTGCAATAGCACAAGTTTAGGCTGATCAGCACCATCAGGGTCTTTACTCAAGATCATCAAAATCATGTGTCCAAGCTGAGAAGCCCTGGTTTGAAATAAGAGCAGGTGAGAGATTCTGAAAATGGGGCCCCTCGTATGAACTCCAAGGAAAAGGAAATATACAGCATCTCACAATGTCTTTGCTTTTCTCGACAGTTTATCTGTATTATGGATTGTAACTGTATTAAAAAAATAATATAATAGTATCAAAGTTTTTCTCCATGAGAAGCATTAACATTTTTAAATGTATAGTATGAAATGCACCATTTTTATAATTATTTGTATTGATCATATTCTTGCAAACTCTGATTTTATTAGGGAATTGAATACCCTAACACTAGAATTTTAAACATGTTCTGTTTTTTATTGTTGGTATGATTATGGAAAGAAGGAACTACTTTTAATAAATATAGTATTCCTCATTATTTCTAGTCAAAAGATTTCTTTATATGTATTCTGCACAAGAAATTGGAAATGATGCATAAAAATACAACTTTTTAACTTGCAAGGTTGTTTATGCATCTTGGGTTTGCTTATTTTTGCAGCCGTGTGCATTTTAAAATCACCATTTGTACTCAGTATTCTAGCATTTGACTGTAGTAAAAATTTGGATTGGACACAATGGGAACTGTGATGTACAATATATATGCTTGCATCCAACTGAGAAAGCCACCACTTTTGTCTGTACTTCAATCAGCAGGAGGTTTTATTTTTGTAGTTTGTTTAGAAGAATCAGGGCCTGTCATCTGCATGGCATACAGTATTTGACAGAAATTTTTTTTTTTCCCTTTGTGGCTTAAATGCTGAATGCCACAGAATCCTCTGTGTAACTGAAAAACAGTTTAAGGTTTCGTTTGTGACAATGGTAACAAAACAAAATATAATTTTAAATTACTATGCCTGATAGATAAAGAACCATTGTCTGAATATCAGACACAGCCAAATAATTCTCTATGATTCACGTTAGACATAAAACCCCTTAAAAACTGGTATGTGTTAAAAACCACTTTGGAAAACTCTTTGGCATTATCTACTCAAGTCAATATATGCGTGCTCTACGATGCTGCATTTCGATTTGTAGGCATATACACAAGAGAAATGTGTGCACCTTTGTACCAAACACACACACACACCCACACACACAAATGCTCAGAGAAGCACTATTAATATCACTTAAAGCTGGAACTAACCAATGATGTCAGCATTAGCCTGGATGAATATTTTGTGGTAGAGTCATGTAAGGAATACTATACAGCAGTAAAAGTGAACAAATACCTGCTACACCTGAGAGCATCTGTGAATCCTCCAACGTAATGCTGAGCAAAAGAAATTAGACATAAAAGTACATAGTGCATAATTCTATTAATATAATATTCAAAAATAGATGCAACTTAACTGTCATGTTAGAAGTCCCAATAGTAGTTCTTTGGGGAAGGTGGAAATAGGGATTGAAAAATTGGATTCTTGGGTATTGAAAATATTCTCCATTGACCTAGATAATGGTTATATGGGTTTTTATTTATGATAATATTATGATGAAAATTTTTATTTATGACAATACATTGAAATTATACAAATACTTGTATGTAGTAACTCTAAGGAGGCTGAAAATATCAGGAAGTTAATCTGATGGCAAACTTACATATGTAAGGACAATCAGAAATGATGACTAGGATTTTAAATTAGAACGATGAATTCATAGGATATGTTAAAAATGATAGGAAAGTCAGAGAACAAATTAGTGAGATTTATAATTATAAAATCAGTTTTTTTTAAACAAAAGATACAAGTACATAAAACTGAAGAAGCTTGATATAAAAGCAAACAACTTTACCCACCCACCTCTTCCCAATTCCCAGTCATGTTCCTTCTAGGTATCTAATGTTAAGACTTTATTTCTTTTTTCCTGATATTTTTAAATGATAGGTGGTTTCTATTCATGTTGCTCAATTTATCAATTTTAGGTATTATCAATTGACAATTTGTTTTTATAAATCACAATTTAGCTTGCTTACACCCCATCTTCCTTTCCTATCCCTTTAATATAATTACATCACAATTTTATTTAAGTATTAAGTCAGTATATATCTTTTATAATGTAAGTAATGTCCAATGTTAAAATAGTTATTATTTCATGTTTACATGTCCTATCTTGAGAGCGATTTTCTGTTTATTTTCCTGGGTTTTTAATTCTTCTTGTACTATTTGCCATTATCATATTGTTTCCCCCCTTATAAATATTTCAGAATACTAGTTTTTCCCACTTTATTTAGAGCTCTTTACCCCAGATTTTCTGTTTTCTGCCTGAACTTGAATTGATTGCTCGTTAGGCCCACTGTACTGTTTTCCTACATCGGAACCACCTTGTCTAGGAATCCCCATCTTCCCCTTTCTTGGTTTACTTTCTCATTTGCTGGAGTGCATTCTGAAATAGTTTCTTAAGAAATGTTACATGCGCAGTGAACTGAGTCCTTTTATGTTCAAATCAATTTTTATACAAAATGGTATTAAATACTTAGTATATATAAGTATATACTTGGTCTATATACTTATCCCTTCAAATTTGGTTAGTTTCCCTACTATTTTACAATATAAATTCTAACTTGTTTCTCCATTCTACCCTTTTGCAGCTCCATATTAGTCAAATTTGGCCTTCTTGTATTGATTACATCATCTTTCTCATCATAGTTGAGTTTCTTTTTCTTTGTTGTTTTTTTATAGACAATTTCTTCCAATCTGTCTTCCAAAAGTTGTATTGATACATTATTTTAGAAATATTTAGAGTATTTCTTTTTCATATTGCTCTATTCTTTTTCTCTTCTTGAACCTCTCCAAGAATATTAAAGATTTCTTTCTTTAAAAAACAACGTTAGCAATTCTTTTTGTAATCTTTTGTCTTCCGTATTTCTTCTTTCTGTTTAATCTTGGTTCTTCTCTTCTTTTACTTGAGGTACTCTTTACTAAAAAATCTTCATATTTTTATTTGCTATTAACATTTCACTTTGAGGTCCTAAAATGACCTAATTAAGGTGATTGAAAACTGTGAGGACAGGGCAACAGGGTGGTTAGGTGGAGAGCCAGCTGTTTTGCTGGGGCAGCATCAAATGCAAGAATATATAGATTTTTTTCCCTCTGGAATCATATTTCTCCAGAGAGCTAAAGTCCATGCTTAGCTGTGGGTGAGCAATGGCTCCAAGTATTTGGAGCCACAGCTATTCTTGGTTACAAGTAGAAGAATTGTTCATTTGTGTAGAAAAGTGTTCATCACTTTTGTCAAATTATGTCTCTTAATATAATCAGATCTTATAAGTAACCTATTTCACATACCTGATTCATTGAAAAAAAAAAAAAGAGCCACAAACTTAATTTCCTAGTAACTCTGAAGTTGGGATTTGTATTTCACTGTATAGTGGGCTTAAATCCCAGTTTTTTGAATTATGTCCACTCAATTACAGTAGAGCCCTAGTTGCTAAATTACAATATCTCATACTGAAAGCAAAATGTTGGCAATTTAGCTTATTTTTTCCAAAATGATTATTTTTCATTTATTTATTAAAAAATATTTAATACTTTATTCAAAGCTTAAAGTAATTTTCAAAATCCAAATTATCCAGGTGCCAAATTACATTTTCATTGATTTCAGTTATTGGCCAGGAGAATTAAATAGATGCTTCATGAAACAGAGCTCATTTCTTAAAATCATACAGAAAATGCACATAATTCTGGAAATAATATTCAGGTGCTAAGAAGATCTCTCCCATTATTTTTCTGCCATTTGCTACAAACACACACACATAAGTGTATATATAGTGTAGTTCTGGTACCGTAGGCACAAGAATTCGCAGCAGCTTTGGAGAGGAAAGATAGGAGAAAGAATGCCCCAAGTCTCCCTTTGAATAGCTCAGGCAAGAACAGGTGCTATTATCCCAGGAGGAAACTGTAAGTGACTTTTTTGTAATTGGAAGTGTGTCCTGCCCTGATAAGAACTTGTGGATAAGGACACAAGAGAATAGTAAATAGCCAAGGGGAAGAAAGCTAGAAAAGCTTTCTCTGTTCCTCCACTTAAATACTTGTTATTTCTTTAAGGACTGCAGGTTTTACAAAAGTACTAATTTGGGATGCTACTTACCTCTGTTTCCAAAAGAAAAAGAAGTCTCCTCTAGAGTGTGGTTTTAAGTAAGCCATGTACCAAAAATAGGCGGTAAGCCATGCCAGGCAGCTTCATGAACATCAATGTTCTAGGAAATTTCATTCATTGGAGAATTCCCCCATACTTTAAACAGTATTAGAAAAGAAACAGCAGTAAAAATTAATCGTGGTAGTAAAAATCTCTCCTGCAAGAAATTACTGAGTGGTAGAGTCGAAGTAGTTTTGCTGTTGTTCTTATTATCTTGTTGGTTGGATGGTTTGCTCTGACTACTTGCTTCTTTGTTGATTTTTAGTATAAAAATAAAACTTTATAAGGCCAAAAACAAAAAAAACCCAAAGTAATCTCTCAGGAAGTTTTAAGATAATATGATACATTTTTGAGGTTTTTAAGGCTGAGATTCTATTTTGTTTGACTTAAAATGAATGTTATAATGCACTTTTTTGCTTTTTCTACATTTTACTTATTCATGAAATGCGGAAGAAATTCTGTCCATTGACAATCTCTCACTGTGCATTCATCACCACTCTAAACCCTCATTTACTCTAAAATTAAGTGTTCAGTGATATGCATGTTATAAATTCATTTGCAGTTGCAAAATTTTCTTGGTGCTTAAGAAATTGTACTTTAATCACTTTAAAAAACAGTACTTTGACATACAATGTCAGCATGTTCTTAGATTTTGATAAATGTAGACAAAATCAATAGATAGATACATGAGGAGGGCCCAAATAAAATCATCATACTTCAAAAGCTTTTCCTAACATAACTCACAGCTGTACCCTTTCCCTTTCAATAATAAAAGAAAATAAATAAGTCATGGAAATGTAATGTACAACATGGTGACTATAATCAATAA
This sequence comes from Aselliscus stoliczkanus, assembly GCA_033961575.1. Taxonomy (NCBI): domain Eukaryota; kingdom Metazoa; phylum Chordata; class Mammalia; order Chiroptera; family Hipposideridae; genus Aselliscus; species Aselliscus stoliczkanus. The sequence continues at coordinate 127,692,916 of CM066733.1, forward strand.
TAATGTATTGCAAATTTGAAAGTTGCTAAGAAACTAAATCTTAAAGTTCTCATCACAAGAATAATATTTCTTTCTGTAACTTTGTATGGGGACAGATGTTAACTAGACTTAGCGTGGTCAACATTTTGCACTGTATACAGATATTGAATCATTATATTGTACACCTGAAACTAATATAGTATATGTCAACAATGCATCAATAAAAAGGAAAGAAATAGTTTTGATACCTAGAAAGTACCTATCCAACTTTCTATTCAAACAAAACTTTACAGGAGGCAGAATAATACTCAGAAACATAAATAGAATCACTGATTTCAAAATACTGTTGTTTGTGTTCAAAGATAAGGTAATTTTTAAAATTATGTAGTACTTCCAGTTTAGATATTTGAGAACACTAGTCGTACTGATATCCCAACATCAATTTACATTTTGAATTTGAATATTGCCATAATTGGGTCCTACTCCATCCATTTTCTTTTTTCTCTCTTCGTTATACTTTTAATATGCCATGTTATTAGCTCTTCCCTCTCAGGATTTCACTGACATAATTCTTTCCATTTATAAAGATGAAACAAGCAAAATAATATATACAACCCTCCATTACATCTGTGTGCATACCTGCTGTCTCATATTCCATTTACTTCTCAACTGGTGACAAGTCTGCACTCACAATCTGCATCTCTCTAGAATGCTGTTCTTATTGAATTCACCAGTAAGTACTTAATTTCTGAATCTAGTAGAGATTTTTCTCTTTTTTTCTTGAATTCTTTGTGGCAATAACGAGTCTGAACACTTCCTCTTTCATTCGATTCTCTTGCATTGATTTCTGAGACAACACTTCTAATTATTTTCTGCCCTCTTGGGTTTGTTCTTTTGGGTAACGTTGATAGGTTCCTGTGTATAATTCTTATGTACTCTTGTTCTTCAGAATTCCATACTGCTTCTCTTTTGATTTCATACAGTTTAGCTGTATATCCGCAAACATTTTCTTAGCATCCATGCCAATCGTCTGTTGGAGACTCACAGGTCTAGACTTCCAACCTGATCTATTACTCTTTCTGTATTCTCTACCTGAGTGCCAGCAAAGAAGCCTGGGGGTTGGTTCTTGAGTCCTCTTTCTTTCTTATCCTCAGATTTAAGAAAGTACCTATCTCATTGATTTCTACCTTCTTAATATTTCTTAAAAGTTTCCTCTTTTCTCAAGGATCTTGAGAATATCATGCTAAGTGAAATAAGTCAGATGGAAAAGTGGAGAACCATCTGATTTTATGTATATGTGGGACATAAAACTGAAAGCAACAAACAAACAAGACGAAAAACTCATAGCCGAAGACAACAGTATAGTGGTTACCAGAGGAAAAGAGGTGTGGGGAAAAGTAGAAAAGGGTGAAGGGGGTTAAATATATGGTGACGGAAGGAGATTAAACTTTGGGGGTGTGAGTACACAATGCAGTATACAGATGATGTCTTATAGAATTGTATACTAGACACCTGTATAATTTTTTTAACCAATGTCACTTCAATAAATTTAATAAAACATGCTTCCTTTTTTCTCTATACATATTGTCAGTTCCCTTCAAATATGGTTATAGCGTGCCTGCATTGCTAGCATAGCACCCAAATTTTTTGTTTTCCCTAGTCTTGCCAACTCCATTTAGTCCACTCCTCTAAAAGCCTTCCCTTTTAACATATATCATTTATCAATTTGTATTATATTTTTAATTTTATTTATTCACATATAAGTCATGCTTTTTGTTAGCTCATCAGGTGCCAATTTTATATCATTATTATTTTTTGTGTTTATCATTCACTCCATATCACAGTGATTGTTTTATATATGTATGTGTGTGTGTATATATATATGTATATGTATATATGTATATATATTTATATATTTATGTATATATATTTATATAAACATATATATATTTGTTTTTGATGACCAGATAGATGAGTAAATATATATTTATATATTTATATATATTTATATAAACATATATATATTTGTTTTTGATGACCAGATAGATGAGTAAATATATATTTATATATTTATGTATATATATTTATATAAACATATATATATTTGTTTTTGATGACCAGATAGATGAGTATATATATATGTATATGTATATATGTATATATATTTATATATTTATGTGTATATATTTATATAAACATATATATGTTTGTTTTTGATGACCAGGTAGATGAGTAAATACCGTCTGACTGTTCCAAGGCCAGATGATAATGACCAAATGAGTAGTGGAGCATTGATAAGAGCAAGTTATTCAGGCGGCTAATTTAGCAGTAGTCTGGGAGAAGTACTTTACCTTTCATTTCATTAGTGAAGGCTGATCTGTGTTAAAAGCAGGATAATTTAGAAATTTAATATAGAATTTAAAAACAACCTCAGTTTTGGATCTGCTTAAGTACTATGTTATATAGAGAATATATACAATAAATAAGAGAAAATAAAACATAAGAAAAAATTAGGAAGCATGATAAAATTCTTTCTTAATTTCTAGAGAAAATATAGTGTGCCCAAGGAATGCTGAAAATACTAAATTATCATGACATGTTATATCGTGTTAATGATGGTATATCCAATATCTTTACATTTTTTTAATAGGCAGAAGTGTGCTTAAAGTCAGTCAAAATAAAAAGTCAAGGACTGTAAGACATACTTTCCTTTGATTTATGAAAATTTGAAACATTAGTTTAGTGCTAAATAGTTTTACGGTTAACAGTGTATAGAAACAAACTTTGTAAAGACCATAGTTTCTCATTACAAAGAGTAAGTGTCCATATCTGATTGAATCTGTCGAGTTTAATTGAATTTGAATCATTGAGAAAGGAGAGAATAGAGGTAGTATAAAATGTAAAAAAATTATATGAAATGTGCATCTCTGCTATTTTTGCATAAAGTAGACCTTTCACTTTCAATTACAAAAAAAGTCTTTTTCTCATTCCTTCACACTTGGGTTGCTTATTAGCTGTAGTGAGTAAATGTCTAAGAAAAGTGCAAATATTCGTATACTTTGTTTTTTGCATTAAAAGAGTATGTAGGGCCGGCTGAGTGGCTCAGTTGGTTAAGAGCTCGCTCAAGAGTGCAAGCTGAGCTCTGAGCAACAGCAGTTCGATGCCCAGCCCGAGCTGAGCTACCGCTAAGCTGCCAACAGGTAACAGGATGGCTCAGCTAAAAAATAAAAAATAAATAAAAGAGTATGTATTCAGAGACAGGCTACTATTTTGAAAAATTAAAAGCTTAAATCACAAATTTTCTGTTTATTAAAGACTTTTTTAAAAAATAGTGATCCGAGAACAGTTATTTTTGTTTCACAAATGTGGAGATATCACATTTTGCTTTAATATAGCTATAGTTTACCCTTTTCATCATTTGCTTTGCTAGTAGGTCAAGGAGAAATCATACCTAAGAAGGGTCCACGGAGAATAGAGACCAATCATATCAGAATTAAAATTAAATTGAAAAAATTTAAATCAAGGAAACCATTTTTTCCTGCTTTCGGCATGATGTGCAAATTCATGCATTTTAAATGGGAAATGGGAAATTTCATAGCTGCTGAACAGCGGTGATGTGAGCTCTATGGCCAGGGTGGAGGCAGGGTAAAATATACCTGTGGCAGCTTTTGCTCAGTTAAGGAAATTACATTTGAAACATTCTGATTACATTATGGAGCCACAAGAAAATTTACAGTGATTTCTTTTTAGTGGAACAAAGTACTTGCCCTTTTGCAGCCTCAGAATCATTTTTCAATCGTGCTGCACTTAACGGGAAGTGCAGATTCAGTCACAGAAATGTATTTGCTGTGCACACACCTGCACACACACTCACACATGCAAAATTTTACCAACCATCTATGTATATCTCTCTGTGTCTGTCACACTTAGCCATCAAGTAGAAATTGTGCTTTAGTTTGAGTATTAATTTACCTTATCAAAAAATTCCTTTCACTTTCTCTCTAGACGTTTTACGTAAGATTGTTCACAGTTTCATATTTAATATGATATGGAATAGAATGAAAGGTTGTGTGAAACTAATCATGATATCCATTATCTTTCTATCATGCAGAATGAAATAGGTACTTTGGCTGGAGATAAAAAAATATCTATGTTAATTAAATACATTCAAACTGTATCAACTACATTTGTAGAATGTTGATTAACCAGTTAAGTTATATAACATTCTAATTAAAACAAATATATTTTCAAGGTGCTAGTAACAGTGGTAAAAAGTGTTGCATTAGACAATCTTATAAAGGTGCATGAAAATTGAGTCTAACAGCAGAAATGAATGTAGTTGCTACAAATTTAGGGAAAAAGTCCAAAAATAAAGCTGTTTACCAGCGATTAGTATATATGTGCTTTGTAGAGGAAGGAGAATTTATTATGAGTGGGGATACATGAACTCTTTCAGACATAAAGATTCTATTTCCCAAATCACTCCATTCGTATAAGCAATAGGCTTTGTGGAACTCGGGATTTAGCTTCCAGCTGTTTTCTGATGTTGGAAAGTGAAACACTAGGGTTTGAAATGGTTCTGGGGACACAGCCTTCCCTGTCAGGGATTCTAGCAGATGCTGGTATAATTTAATATTCGTGAAAGACAGAGCAAATATAGGATAGCATCAAATTGATTTTGCAGAGTTTTCAAGCCAGATGTCCCTTGGCATTTACATGGAAGAAGTCTGCTGGTTACCAAGTTGCATAATTTTTGTGTGCACGTTCTCAGCCATGGTATGTAGTCATTGGTGTTTGGACAGCCATCTGCTCAGGCCTTCCTTTTTTCTATTTGGCCGTAGCTAAAATTGAACATTTTTCGAAGTGGAAAAGTCCGGGTAGTTTTGATCATAAGAGAATAGAAAACTAGTACTCAGTATTAAAAATAAAAAGCAACCCATAGCTTTCACTTAGTAATTAATAAACCACTGTGTGGAAAGAGAATGTCTTATAACGAGCAGTGCAAAATAAAGAAGTTCTTTGGAAACGGACACCTCATCTTCTTATTGATTGTGTTTGTTTTAATTGTGCCCAAGGGTTCTAGCTTAACGTTGAGGAAGTTACAGAAGTGAGTAACTCCGCAGTGACAAGCCCAGGGCTAGCCTTGCCTTGTGTGAAGTAAGCATGTCATAAATTTTGCTGAACTAATGAATGACTATGTTAGAATTCTTACGTAATAACCTTTATTTATAGAAAATGTCACCCAACTGGTAGGTTTTAATATATGGAGATGTGTGCACACATACAAATACGATATGTGTACATGATGTGTATGTTTATATCCTGTAAGTGAATGAAAGAGAGTTTGATAAGAACTTTTTAACCTTGTGAGCTCAATGACATGCTAGACAGTCTGGAGATTCAAAATAAGTATGTAACATTGTTTTCTAATGTTATTAGTACATCTACATAAAAGTAATAAAATAAAGAACATTTTTTAAATGATAAATTGTATGACACAGATTCATTGAGAAATAGGAAAGGATGGGAGATCATTTTTATCAAGAAGGTAAATTTTGAGCTGATTTTGAAGGAAATACTAAATTGAGACCTAGGGGGCATAATTCAGGTAGAGAAATGAACACAGTCTAGGTGAGGTGAGTAATGTTGCATTTAAGCATTAATTGAGTCATTTATCAATTATTTTTGAATACTTTCTTGGGTCCTATGTTACATCAAGCAGATAAATTATTAAATAAGCTTTCAATTCAGTTTAGGGAAATAGATATGATAAACAAATATAATTATGAGTATTTAGAAATTTTAAGGCCCCATATCTGTTTCGTAAACATGATTTATAAGCCTGCTTTATTACTCACGGGGTAGACAAATGCATATCTCTAAAGAATAATGCTTTACCGCATATGTTTGTTATAGTCAAGGAGATATATATAGTATTCTGAAAATGTTAATTAAATCTATTGTTTCAACATGCTGGGACCAGTTTATGCTTATAGTTTTATGATTGAATAAATATATATACTAAAAACATTTTATTCAATAAGTTGACCTTGAGTTTTGAATAAATTTTGGAGCCTGAGGGAATCATTATGGTCCTTAAATGTAATATTTTATGTGTCTAAGTTTAAGCTTTTAAGTGTTATCAACTCTTTATGAATATTTTAGTATTTTGAATAAAATAATTACCCTTTGATATGTTTCATTTTGACCAGTGATTTCTAGCCCTAAACCTATCTTGTGACAATCATGAAATTCAATATCAATATGAAAAAATGACCAACCTTGGACTGTCTTGACAAAGCTGAACCCACCAAATATATATATTTCACTCCCCAAATATTCTGAGCTATATTATCTAGATATGATTTCAGATGGTACAGTATATTGTTAAATTAACCAGTAGTACAAAAATAGATTAAACAAATATTAAAGCTATAAGGAGAGAAGAAGTTAGAGAAATGGGCAGACACAAATCAGAAATTTCATGTGTGAAATTGAAGAGCAATTTGCTTTGTAAGAAAAATCTCATGACACTCAAACAAGATGATGAAGAAATTATTCTGTATGTAAGTGTGGAGAGAAAAAAAACAACAGTTCGTGCTACCATAGTATTCCTAGTACTCATTATCCATCAGAAATGAAGAGCTCTAACTACCATGCAATTAAAGTACTAGAGAGTATAAATAAGAGTGTATCATGTGTGGTGGCTTATAAAAACTCAGAAGTGGATAGAATTTGGGTAGAGTGACACTCTTGAAAAAGGAAACTGATTAGGGATATTTAAATAGAGAACAGTGAGATACTTTCTGTAATATCTTTCAAGCAAATATGTTTCATTTTAGATATCATACTTATTGTAAGATTAATACTCCAAAGCCTACCATCCCTGGACACTTATAGAGGTGTTCTGCTTCATACCCAATAATACATATGTAGACTCCATCAACTTGACTGCCAAGCAGAATTGGGAACTGAAGAAGTGTCAGTGTGGACAGCTAATAACCACTCCAAGTTATAAACAATCATATTCTTCTCTTCTTTATTTGTGTTCCCAAACTCTAGTGAAGATAAAACACTTTTTGATGATCTGGAAATACTTGTAGTGGAAATACTTACAATGGTATTTATTTTGGGCAAACTCGGAAGAGAATTAAAACAGTTAAAGAATCTGAAGTTGTTATTAAAGAACATAATTTAGCAATGGTGAGTTATTTCCTTAATGCCTACTAATGATTAGAGAAAATATAAATGCTTTCATATTCAAGTTGTAAGAACTGACATGAGTTGTGAGAAAAAAAAAGAAAAAGACCCCACAAAATCAGGGAAGTTTTTGGAAATGTTTTTAATGTACAGTACTAAGCTACTTTTGGTCACATTTGGGAAGGAGTTTTTCAAACTTTTCTAATTTTGAAAATCATAAGTTGAATTTTAGGGATGGCATGGTTACTTCTTCCTCAGGCCCCTAGATCAGCCAGGTATAGAACTTTCTTGCCTTTACCCATTGACTCAGGTCTGGTTGCTAAAACCTACCTCTGGCTCTGGGCTGGAATACAGAAGTATTCCCTTTGAAAGCAGTTGACAGAATCACATCCTCTCTGTAGACCCCTATCTCCGTGTTTTTCATCTTGAAACTTTGTTTCTAGACCTTTGCCATGGTATATAACGTAAAGATGAGCTGACTCTAGTTTCTTGGGACTTGGATTTGCCCTTACCTTAGCTCATCCTCTGGGCTTGAACTCTGTCCAGACTTACTTTGAGTATCTTTGAAATTTTCTCCTTGCTGTCTGCTGTCAACACTTACTTCTGATCCTTTATTTACTATTTGCAATATTGAAATGTTTCTAATAAAGCTCATATAGTTCTTTTTTGACTGAAGTTTTGGGAAGTCATGGGCCTTGCCTGTGTTCTTCATTCCTGTATAATTATTGCCTAGCTAAGTGCCTGGACAGCTGAAGGAATTCAATGAATACCTGTTATGTATAGTCAAAGGAGAACTGGGATTGCATTTGCAAACACAAGTTCCATATTTAGGAAATCGTCTGTGATTACTAATCATTCATTATTATTTTTTTAATTAAAGTTTATTGGGGTGACAGGGTTTAGTAAAGTTACCTAGGTTTCAAGTGTACAATTCTATAATACATCATCGATCATCCATTATTTTATCTATAAAATTTAGATAATAAATACCCCACCTACCTTATCTAATATTTTGAGAATCAAGATAAGTGAAAATACTTTGTAAAATTCAGTGCTACACATTTATTTATTTATTTATTTATTTATTTATTTATTTATTTATTTATTTGAGGGCAGTGTCACTGGCCGTCATATGTGGGACCGAACCGGGGCCGCTGGCTTCCCAAGGCAGTGCTTAACCACCACGCCACTCGGCTGGCCCTTACACATTTATTATGATCAATGAATTGCATTCCTCAAACGTTACAGTACATGTGACAAAGACTCCTCATTTTGGTTTGGTTGGCTTGTTTCAGATCTGCTAACCCAGAACAAATATACTGTAGTTTGCCATGCATTGTGCACTTTTTTGCCCAAATTTGTGAGGGAAAAATAAGGATGCACATTATACATGGGTAGTACTAATTCTGTATCTATATAAATGTTTTTAATTCTTTTAGTTATGCTTATGAGTTAAAAGTGTAACTCTAGAAATCAATTACAATATCCTATGCAAAATAATACCCTAGAATACAATAATTGCTTTTGTTGAACTTACAACAAACTTACAATGACGAAGAGTCCTTGGCCTTCTACAATGTGTAATTGTCATAAGTTTGTTACTGGTACATAAAATTTCTTGTACCTTGTATTGATTCTTGTATTTTGTAATTATTTGTTATATATAATTTCTTATACCATAATATGTTAAAAAATAAATGCTAAAATTCCTTTACAATACAAAAAACAAGTACCTAAATATAAACAAAGAAAATGTGAATTAAAAAATTGAACAGAAGATTTTTTTCCCTGAATGTTTGGGCCCAAAATATGGGTGCACATTTTATACGGAAGTGCATTACACACTGCAAAATACAGTACTTACTTGATGCAGAATTTAAAAAAAAAAAAACGAGTTAGAACTGGTATGACTAAATTAATTCACAGAATCTCTGAGTTCTTTACTAATTTTATGAATATTTACTGAGCACCTGTTTGATGTCAATGATTCTAGTCATCTCGGAGAATAAAAAGATTAATAAATTATGGCCTCTATCTTCAACAACTTAGAGGTCCGTGGTCATAGAATGTTGGTAAAAAGGCAAAAACAAAATCATGACAAAAACTCATTATATCTGAGAGTTTATATGTGCTTAGTAAATGAAAAATTATTATTAGCAACACTATGCTAAATGACTGTAATGCTGATTTTTCACTTCAAGTATTTACAAGAGCAAACAGAATATTTGTGAGTTTTCCTGCATATTTATGTGTGTGTTCAAACAGCTGCCAGAGAACAAAGTGTTTTGCTATAAACACTGTCAAATCCCACTTCAAAAAAAATCTGTCTATAAAACAAGTATTCCCATAGATATACTGAAGCTGCGTAGAATGTGCTTTTAAAGCATAAAACAGAATTAGATGCTTGAGTCAGCTGTGAACTATTTTTTTATGCAACCCCCATTCTAAGCCTTCAACCTATGGATCAGGCTAAGACCTGGTACAATTTGAAAGTGATAATGGAGTATAAAAGTTCCGGAAGCAACCCAGCAGTGAACATAACATTGTATTTTTTAGAACCATACATTTATATCTTTCAATGTTTTGTTTTGTTTTGTTTTGTGGGTGATAATGGGGGAAAAGGATAGATTGGAATATTAGGAAATACATCCATCAATCAATCTAAATTCTGATTTATCAACCAAACTAATCCTGGAGAAGATTCAGAGTGATTCACAATAAAACACAGAAGACATTTTTGTTTATTTTCCAAGACAGAAGATGAGAAACTACTCAAAGGGTAGGAATTTGGGCTTAAAAATTAAATTAACACAATAAATTTTAAGAAAATACTGGTTTTAGTCCTTGATGCTAACGTTATTTCTGTGTTGTCAAGTCATCACAATGATAAAAGAAGAGTATCTGTGGGATTTTTTTTATGTTCTTGTTATGTTTTGGTTTTTAAAATATTTTATTCTTTTTCTTCTGTTGACAAAAGGAAGTTTTCCATTTCGTAAGAGGCACACAATGTATGCCCAGAATTCTAAGATCAATCCTTATTGGAGAACATTTTTGAGCACCTTTATTTGTTCAGCCCCGGCCAGACTCTGAGAATACAGTGTTAGACAAAATAAACAGAACAAACATGATTTCTTCTGTCCTGGTGCATCTGTTTTCAGCAAGGGAGATAGACCTTGGGTAAAAGATTATTATATAAGATTGCACATTGAAATCAGTGCTACACAGGAAAAGTAAGGCATAATTAGGGATTGTGATGGGGAACTATTTAGAAAAGTCTGAGAAAGACTTTAGAGAAAATATGAGATAAGGAAGAAGCACTTGTGCAAGACAGGAAGGTATGAAAAGTGGAGGCAAGCTAAAGAGCAGAGATATCTAGGCAAAGTCTTGAGGAAGGAAAAAGCAGAGCCTTGTTCTAAAACTTATTTAAAGTCAGTATTCTTTGAATGTGATGAGAAGATACTGTGAACCAAGACAATAGTTTTGGATTTTAACCTAGATGCAGTTACAATCCATTGAAAGATTTTAGGAGAAGTGACCTGATCAACTATGCATCTTAAGAAAAAACGTTTTGTTAAAAATGGATTGAAGAGGGGCCAGCCGAGTGTTGCGGTGGTTAACAGCCGGCTTGGCATGCCAGTGGCCCCAGTTCAGATCCCACATATGAGGGCCAGTGACAGTGCCTTCAAAAAAAAACAAAAAACGGATTGAAGAAAGGCAAAGGCTATCCAGGAGACCATATAAGAGGCTGTTGCAGAAGTCCAGATGTTAAATGCTTGTAACTTGACACCAAGTGTTGGCAGTGACACTGGAGAGAAGCAGATGGACCTGAAATTCATTTTGGGTTAGAATAGTATTTAGTGATGGAATGTCATCAACAAAGACCCTTGGTTTTTTTCTTTTCTTTTTTTTTTTTTTTTCTGGGACACCTAGTGGTTAAAGTAAAATGTGTTGAGCTCAAAAGAACTCAGTAGTATATTTGGCGTGTGTGTGTGTGTGTGTGTGTGTGTGTGTGTGTGTGTGTGTGGTGGTGCTGCTGGTGGTGGAGGGGGAGGGCGGGCACTGGAAATCATAAGCTCTGCTTTGGGTACATTAAGTTTGAGATGCTTGTGAGATATCTAAGTGAAGGTGTCACCCCAGCCCTTGTATATGAAAGCCTGGAGCTTCAGAAAGCTTTCTGGCCTGGAGATAAAATTTGGGAGTTGTTGACTATGCAGATGGTATGTAAATACATGAGATTATCTGGGGAGGAGAATGAAATAAAAGGATCCAGGATCATGCCAGAAGGAACTCTAAATCTAACTGATAAAAAATGAAAAAGATCAAAGTTAATGAATGTAACGTTCCTTTCTCCTTTTGTCTGGCTCTATTAAATCGGGGGAAATGTAATGTAAAACATTATGTTTTTATATCTGTTTCCTTATTCGAGATAAGAAATTGTCTAACACTGCTTGAAGAGCAGGGCCCATGGGGAACAGCATCCTTCCCACTGCCATTGAATGCATCAATGCTTACGTGAGCCCCCTCTGATATTTTTGTTTGAGGTTTGTAAATATAAGCTCATGCTCCTTGCATAGCAATCAGCTTAGAGATTTATCATATTTTCATTTCAATTTGTGTATTTCTATATTACATACAACCCTATTGTGGGGTAATTGCCAAATTAAGGCTATATTTTCATTCTCAGTGACTTAAAAGTGTTTTGCATTTCTCCTTTGCCTTTTTTACTTCTCATTTTGAGTTTTCAGGCAGACCTGCCTAAGAGACATTTAGTTTATAGGCTTGGTTTTGGAAGCCAGGCAGAAGAGAGCAGATACCGAACATATGTTCTACTGATACTGATGAAGTGAAGTTGGAAGAAGCTTGGAAGCAGTCTATTTCTTTCAAACTGCCACCCCCTCAGTGGGTATCTTGGGTACTCTTATGCTAGAACATTCTAAATAAGTGCTCCAGCTATAACAATCATTTTTTTTATCATATGATCTTGAAAACCTTTAGGATAATTTAGTATCCTTCTACAAGTGGTACATTAAAAAAAAAAAGCAGTTTGTAGATTCTAATTTTAAATGGATAGTAGTAGTTAGATTTCCATGCAAATGCTAAGGATTGGAAATTTTGTGACTAGAGCAGTGCCTATCAGTTAATAGTTATTCAATAAATAATGGAAGTGGGAGTAGTAGGGACCTGTATTTTTTTTGGGGGGGTGTACATTTGAAATTAGATAAATAATCTATTCATTCTAGCCATAGATAGAATTTTTTGCTAATTTTTGTTTTTCCATTTCAAGAAGTCATTATTGATTTTTATATATTTATTGAGAGTTAATGTGGTTAACTTTTTTTTTTTTTTTTGAGGGCAGTGTCACTGGCCCTCACATGTGGGACCCGAACTGGGTCCGCTGGCGTCCCAAGCAAGCTCCCAACCACCACGCCACTTGGCCGGCCCTAGTGTGCTCAACTTTAATTTACCTAGCATAGGTTTGTTAGTTTCAAAAAGAATATTTGGAAGATTTTGAGGAATTTTGAAAACAAATATCGTCCTCGAATTCACTTTTATGGAGAATGCACCATTATGTTCTTCTGGTGTATCTGTTAGTGTTCTTACCAGAAATGTGGGTTATAACAGTAGTTATTTTCGTATGTATGTTTAAGTTTTAGATCACTGCAAATTAATGATGTAATCCTGTCTTAATAAGATCACTATGCCTATTGTCAAGAAGTTAATAAAATCTTATATTGCTTGGCTTGGTCAAGTAGCTAAGATGGCATTTGGGTTCATAGTGGCCCTCCTAGTCTATTTTAGTCAGAATGTCTGCTATCTAGAATAAGCATTAATATTCTATTAGTAAAACCTGATTAAGATCCATTCAAGTATGTTTACATCTGGTTAGTTTCAGATAATAAAAACACTTAAATTTTCATCTGAATTTGTTTGTTAGGAACAGAGTAAATAATTTTAAAAATGAATTCCACAGAGGAACATGAACTACTTTTTCTGATTTAAAAAGAAGAGACCAAACTAACCGAGATGTCTCCAAAAATATCCTTTTATTTTGGAAACTGAAAAGGGCAGAATTAGGCAACAATAGAAGACAGGTTTGAAAGGCCTGTAAACACAAGTTAGGACTAGAATACATGCTTTTGTTGTTTTCTGTTTTTTGGGTTTTTTTTATTCTAAATGACTGGATTCAGCAATATTTTTTTTCAGCTTACAAGCATTGTTGTGTCTGGATGGCTATTCGTTCAAATTGGACTGATTTTCCAGCTCTGTAAAACTCTTCGTCTGCATCATGGATCAAGAGCATTAAGTTACTTCCTGCAGTGCACAGCTGGAAATCATTCTCTTCAGCATTTTGTTTTGTCCCTTTTTTTTTTTTTTTTTTTAATACTAATGTGTTCCTACACACCCACATAGCTCAGGATTTCAACAGACAAGTATCTTCTTTTCTTCCTTGACGTGTCTTAGAACATTTTGGATCCGCAGGTTATCTTCTGTCTTTCAAATCCTGAGGCACTCTCAAACACCTCTGTTTGCTGCCATGAATAGTTTTAAAAATGGAAAGTTAGAGACATTCAAACAGACAGTTTCCTCTTATTCTTTTGAGAGGCGATAGGTATTCGGTATGAACAAGCAGGAAAAATATTGTGTAGCAAGACTAGGATGACAGAAGGAGAGAGAAAGACAGAGACAGAGACAGAGACACAGAGAGAGAGAGAGAGAGAGAGAGAGAGAGAAAGAGAAAGAGAGAGAGAAAAACCGTGCTAATGAAAACAATACATGATGATTTTTAACAATTATTAAAAATTCAATGTATTGAAGAGAATTGTTTTATTGACTGATGTCTTTTCCATAGGAAGCCTCCAATACCATCTGTTATCAATTCTATTCATGAGTATCTTTGCAAGCTGGACTATAGATGTTAACAAGAAACATTTCTTGTGAAATTAAAGCATGTATATTGTGTATACAAATATATAAACATATATCATTATCTCTATGAATAAAAAAATTATAACACACTAGGCACAGGCAATGAAAACCGATACTCCACAACATTTATTTGGTTTAATATTTAAACTGATGAAAACAGGAAAATATATTTATAAATTATTTTTGCCAGACTGCATTAGAAAGATTTTCTTTAAAGACATGAGTTAGATTGTGGTCATTTTAAAATGATGATTTACCAAACTGCACATAGTTAAAGGTAATCAAAATAAAGAGCACAATGGAAAAAAAATAACTAGAGGGAAACTTTCACTGTGAAATAGAATTTTTTAAAGTAACATTGGCCACTTCTGATCTTGATCATTGTTTAAGCATTAGGTCTTTGTGTAAGTTGTGATTGTTATCACTACTATTGTTCTTTCATATTTTATCCTAAAGATGTTTAAGTGAAGCCACCATATACATATTTATCAGTTTTGTCAATTATAAGTCATTCTCTCTTTATCTTCCTGACTTCATTCTGTGTGTGAGGGGTGGGGTGGGTGGAGGTGTCGGTGTGAGTATGTAGTGATAATATATGATCGTTATATCCATCTGGCGTTTTGATCCCAAGCAACAGAAATCACCAATGCTGTTTAGCAGAAATGTATTTGAAATTATCACATAACTTGCAGAATTGTTGGAAAGGGGTGAAAACCATGCAAAGGAGCTGACAGACATCAAGGCCATTCCTCAGTTTCACTGCCTGAGAAATCTAGTCAGGGTACCTTTGCAGAGTCCCTTTGCAGACATTGCTGTCAACCCTTCCTTTCCCACTCTCACTGATACTATTCTGTCTGTCACTATCATGATCTCATTTTCCTTATCTCTCCAGTCCTGTACTTCAAGATCTCAAGAGTCAGAGCCCAAGAAGTCAGGCACAGGTGCTCAAACTGAAAAAGGGAGGGAGAAGAAAGATCTTACCTCCATTTCCTTGGCAGGGTACCGCATACCCTCCTTACTCGGTACAATGCCAATTACCCAATAATAGACATGGAGGCTGGATGTCTGCACAGCCAATAAATGATAAAGGTCTACTATATTTTTCAAATAGCTTGGACTTTTAAAAAAAATGTTTCACTGACCTAGAGAACCAAAACGGAGTTCTACATTTCCACTAATCTGAGTTTCTGATGAGTAATGGCTTTTGTTTGCCAAATTTCTCTCCAGAAAGATTATACAGATACATGTATTTATCCTCATTCAATAAATTTAAATGTGTTATTACACGCTAACTAGTGTTATCCCTGTAGTCAGTCATGTTATTATAGACTAGAGATCCCTGTAAAAGATATTCAAAGTTTCAGTGTCATGGGGGTTATAATAAAATTTCAACTAGGTACTATATAGACACCAAGAAAGAAATTCTGGGTGGCAAAACTTGGAAACACTTTCACAGAATGGGGTGTAGTTGAGCTGGGTTGAGTCATGAATGAGGGAATAGATGATCATGTTAAAAAAAAATTCTGTGTATAACAGACAAGAGAATGGCATGACAAAGAATTTTCAAAGCACGTGGTTTATTTGTAAAAGTAATATGTCAATACACTGGACATGTAGGAAGGCATGAAAGAAGATGAGGACAGATGAGTTTAGAGAGGTAGATAGGGGCCTGATTATAAGTGTTCAAGATTGCCAAGGAGTTTGGTTGTTATGCTATAGGCAACAGGTGACTCACAGAGGTCTTTAAACCAGAAAGTGACCGAATCAGACTTAATTTTTAGGCATATGATTTCTGCGGCAGAGTGGAAGATGAATGGAAGTGGAGTCATGCAGGAGGAGAAGTTAGGATACCTTTGTAGTAGATGTATGATAGGATAGGCTATTCTTCTTTGAAAGTATAGATGATGGTGAAGATAGATGATAGATAGATGGATAGATAGATAGATAGATAGATAGATAATGTAACCTAGAAACAAAAATGACAAAAATTTGGAAGCAAAAGTCTTACAATGATAAGTTTGACATTTGTCCTTAAAGTGCCTTTTAACATTTTCTGGTTTCCATAGAATAATATTTTTTTTAAATGCTGGTTTACATTCACCTATTTAGTAAGAATTGCAGAACTTGAAAGATAAAGATAAATGTGAATCAGTTACCAATGTTTTTGTGGTTGGTTTTATGTAGTCAGTCAGTCTGAGAAATGAGCATGTGAAAGGGTGGATAGTAGAGGCTTTCAAAAATGTTATGATTCACAACAACTGGAACTGACTTAAAAGCAGCACTTGGAAGCCGGCAGGAGACTCCTTTTCCAGTCTCAGTAATTCCAGGAGCCATCGGGGAGAGCTACAGAAGTGTCATTGTCAGAGGAAATTAAGGCTTCAATTACACCAAGAGCATTGAAGGAGTGTTTTCTTAAAATGCAGAAATTTGAAACAAATTATAGGACTTGTAGAACTGTGATGGAAGTTGGCCTGTGAGAGTGTGCGTATGGAAGGAAAAGGAGAACTAGATGGCACAAAACTCAGGAATGATGTAGGAGGCATAAAGGGTTTTCATTTAGATGGGGGAGAGGAATAGAGGCAGTGTAGATCTTGAATATTGAAATTAATTCTAATTCATTTGGAATTACAGTCATTGTGTTTGAAACCTGGCTGTGCCATTTAGGTTTGGGAATTCTTTTCTTCATTTGTAGAATTATAAGTAGGCTTCTTTGAACTGAATTCTTTTTTCTACCAGACAACAACCTTTCTAGTTTACTGCCTAGGAAAACCTTTGCCTAAAGCCTAAGGAATCGGTATGAACTGTTCCACACAGCAGATTACCTGCCCTTATGTTAGATGCATCCTCTCTGACTTGTAGTTCTTCAAAAGGCAACACTTATGTATCAAAACTGATTCTAAGTCAAAGCTCTTCAGTTTTATGAAATAAAAGCTGGAAGAACTGGAAAGCTGTACAAGGAAAATAAAACCACCTACTGCTTGCTGGCCTGAAGTTGTCTCAGAGAGACATTTGGCTGTTTGGCTAATCTGGTGCTTTATTTTGCTTGGTTCTTCTGATTCTGAATGGGGTTGAAAAGAGTTTTCCTTTATAGTATCCAAGAACATTTTTTTCACATTTAAGAAATATAAATTTAGTATTTTGTTGTTACTGACGTTCACAACTTATAAAAGCCAAAGAATGAAATAAATCTTATATATATGTGCACACACACATATATAGTGTGCCAAAAAATGTATACACATTTTAAGAAAGGAAAAACTATAATAAATTGTAATAATATATACCAATAACAAAAGATGAGTACAAGTCATGTGTATATATTTTTTGGTACCCCTGGTATATAGTGTACACACACACACACACACACACACACACACACGTATATGCACATATATGTATGTATATGTGGTTATTTACACAGGTACATATATATGTATAATATTTGTATAGGTTCTTTGCCAAATTTTAAGAAAATTTTTCTGCCTGCAAAAAGTTGAAAGAATCACACAATAAACACCTAAATACTCAAAATCTTGATTAAAAAAATAGCGTTTTGTTGGA
This sequence comes from Aselliscus stoliczkanus, assembly GCA_033961575.1. NCBI lineage: Eukaryota > Metazoa > Chordata > Mammalia > Chiroptera > Hipposideridae > Aselliscus > Aselliscus stoliczkanus. Next base: position 127,710,583 of record CM066733.1, read on the forward strand.
TTTGCTTTATCATATGTCAATCCATCTGTACATAACTATCCACAAATCGGTCTCAAACTTTGATCCATTGCAAAACTTCATGCCTAAGCATTCCATCATGAATATCATTAAATAGAGTTTAGTCATGGTTTACTTCTTTTTTAAGGTAAAATTTACCTACAGTGAAATCTCAAGTCTTGACTGAGCATACCATTTGCTCATTGAGTGTAACATTTGAGTTTTAACAAATATGTACACCTGTGTAATACAAAATCCAGGTGGAATATTAGCATTACCCCAGAAATGCCCTTTATGTTTCTTCCCAGTCAGTCTCTACCCCTAAAGCCAACCTTTTTTTGGTGGTTGTTCCCTGTGTTGTTTTCCCAGTGGATTAGGTTTGCTTGCTCTCAAAGGTCATATAAATGAGTAATAGAGCATGCACTTTTTTTGGGTAAACAAAGCTTCTTTTAGTTGGCATCATGCTTTTGGGAGTCATCTTGTTGTAGGTATCTGTAGTTTGCTTCATTTTTAATGCAAACTAGTATTCTGTTGTATGAATATACCACAGTTTCTGTATCAATTCTCCTCTATTTCAAGTTTCATGGACATGTATTGTCATTTCTATTGGGTATTTATCTGAGTGCAATTTTGAGGTTCTGGGGTAGGTTCAGGTTAAAATTGCTTTTAAAATGCCTATTTTCTGAAGTGGTTGTACTAATTTACATACCTAATAACAATGGAATAGAGTTCCAGTTACTCCACAATCTTATAAATGTTTGGTGTTTTCAATCTTTTTATGTTGTACCATTTAATGTGAAGTGTAAGGATCTTGCACATATATAGGTCTATTTACCATGATCTCTCCACTAATTTTTTTCTTACAATTGTCATGTGTATTACATCAAAATACACTGAACCTGACCCTCAAAGCAATGCTGTATTTTTTTTAAACATTAATATGTGTTTAAAGAACCTAAGAGAGAACTCTATTGATTTATATTCATGTTACTTATACTTTCTTCTGTTATCTCCAATTTTCTATTAATCCCATGCAGTGATTTTTTTTTCTTATTCTAGATGATGCATTTTTTAGTTATAGAATTTATATTGGGTATTTCTTTTGTAGCTTCTGTTCCTCTGCTGAGAATTCATATTTGTCTTTTCATTATAAGCATTTTTTGAGTATGTCCTTGATCATAGTTGTAAAAGCTGCTTATAAATATTTGTGTGCTAATCCCAGCATCTGGTTGATATCAGCATTGGCCACCATTCACTGCTTCTCGCCTAAGTATGAGTGGCTTTATTGTTTTTTTGTATGTCTACTGTATACGTATACACACACACACATACATACATATAATATATATTGGTATTTATTGCATTCTGGATGTTGTGAATGATACATTGTAGAAACTTGGGATTCTGCTATGTTCTTCTGAAGAACAGTCATTTATCTTTCATTTTTGAGTTATATCAGTTGGTTAACTTGCCTAGCTCATACTCCAAATTCTTTTCTGTCCTGTGGAACACAGAAACTGCGATCTGTGTTCTAGCCCCACTGGGGTACTTGGAGTCTGTGCAGGACATATGTAGGACTGCCATCAGTGAGGGATTTGGGAGTTTATACACATATTTTGAGGCTCCCTTTCTGTGACTTTTTGCCCTCCAGCATTGTTTCCTCACTTTACAGCACTTGTGGGTTGTTCTTAGTTCTGTCCTCTGGTTCTTCAAGATAGTTAAAAAAAAGAAAAAGTGAAACTGTGGTTTTTTATTTGAGTTTTAGCCACCTTACATGGTATAGTCTGAGGCACTGCTAGTATCTTCCGTCTTCTGAGCATCCATATCTTTCCTGATTTGCCTGTGTTGGGTTGTTCTCCAATGTCTTCAGGTATTTGGGTTTTTTGAAAAGGATATTTTGTTCCTAATTCATAGCTGTTAGCTATGTGAGGTTTGGTCCAATAGGAGCTACTCCACAATTACTGCAAGTAGAACCTCCACACGCCAGTTTTAAAAATGCTTCTGTTATTTGAAACCAGAATGTGGGATTTGTAGAATGAACATCATCAAAATCATGCAAAGTTGTATGTATATACCACAGTATTTGAGCAAGCATATATGGTATTAAAAACATCCAACTAAAAACAATGAAAATTGGGTGAATTTTCTAAATGTTTGCCATAGTCTAACAAAATTTTTATTTTTCCCATGATGTAAACTTAGCCTTTTTCTAAGTAGTCTATTTACTAAATGTATATATTTTGGAATGAAATATATTATTCTTTATGTAGATACATATTTTAATCTATAATAAAAATATATAATATATGAAGAATAAAATATCGTTTGTGTTTTGTTCAGAATTTGTTCCATAGGCCACAAATCCAACTAAATTTACTTAGTCTAGCTACTATTCAGCAAAGAAAAAGTCAATTATAATTGTGTGGATAACGATGACTGGCTTTCATGTCATTAACATTACATGACCTCAAATTGAATTGAGAGGCTTAAGTCAATACTCTATATAGGTTTACCAGCTATTTGTAGTTCATTTACACTTGCAATGTTTATATAATCTTAACCAAGTAACCCATATTGTATATGGCAATAAATATTGCTCTGCTGCTTTTGAATGAGAATAAATAGGTAAAGCCTAATAGATTTAATATATAATGAAAATGGGCTACACTCTCTAATACAACCTGCTGAAGATTCAATAAAAGCTCAGATATTGACTGACTCTTCAAAGTGGTCATTAGCAACTAATTGGGGACCTTCCCTGACAAATACACTTCACTGGTTTTTAAAAATAAACTGCAAAATAATTGACAAAATTGCAAAAAGCAACTGTTCCCTGACCACAAACCAAGGCAATAAAATTGCATAAAGGTTAATTTGAGTATGTAATCAATGAGTATAACAGAAAAAAATCAATGGAAAGAGCCCCCACCAAAATGTAAATTTCATTAATATTTTTAGTTAAAGAACTCGAAGAAGCAACACAGATGTGGGGATTGGGTAGGTATTTATTTTATTCAATATGGAAATTGATAAGCTTTACTGAGGACTGGGTTTTGGCTCCTCTTCATGTCCTGAATAAATAACTCAGAATAAGTCTGAGTTAAAGAGCTGAGTTCAAATTTTAGTTGTCAATCTTACTAATTCATAACTTTGTGCATATTGTTTATCTTCTCTGAGTTGCTCTTTCTTCATTTGTAAAATGAGACTAATAAAATCTATACAGTGGGATTACTAGAGATTAATCATATTATTTAATGAATATGAAGTAGCTTTTTAATCAGTATTACTTCCATGCCTGTAATTCTTTTATAGCCATTTTCATTTTGCTCACATTTTATTCATTTAATTCTGTGAGGAAATTAGAATATAATTCAATTGTATATTTTTGGAACATATAATATATAGTAAAACAGTTTTCACCAACGATTTCCCCCTTTTTGCCTCTTCCATGATTATTCAGATCCGAGAAAGTACAGGACTGGCCAGTCGGGTCCCACAGGGCTGCACCAGAGCAGCGCTAGGGATTCTTACTCATTCCTACAAAACACAACCCAAGGTCGGAGTCAAGCTCAGGCCTAGTCAGAGGTGAGGGAGGAGATAAAGATCACAGAGCAAAACTGATGATGTCCTGGTATCCCTTTAGAGATGTTGGCTCCTGCCTAAGACTGCACTTGTATACGTAAGCTGGCTTTGTTTGAAGGGCTAAAAGGAGCTAAACTACCTAAGCTCATCCTGTGGGCCAGCAAAATGAGAGGTCAAGTTTGGTCTCTTAAAAACAGGGTTCCCAGCATATCTTTTCCTTCTTACTACTTTTGTTTTTGCACCATAAATTAAAATTTTAAAAACCAGGAAATAATCCCACAGAAAACAAATTGTTAACACTTATGAACACCACCAATAGGCAGTGGTCTGTGTGCATGTATATGTGAACCATTATGTATATTTTGTGTGTAATTTATATGCATCTATATCTGTATCCATCTCCATATCTATATCCATCTCCATCTCTATATATCTATATGTATATCTGTGTATCTGTATTATATCTATATCATGTATATATACCTATATATATATATGTATAGCTTTATCTATCTACAATCACATAATTTAAGAGGTTAGAACAATCACAAGTTCAAGTACTCTGTCAGTCATTCAACATCTACATAAGCTTTCAGAATAAAGTCTGTAATCATCTGCTATTTCCTCTGCCTGGTATGTTTGCTTTCTCTTTCTTTTTTTTCTACCAAATAAACTTCTATTTCTCCTTCAAGATACAGTTTTATTGGGATTTTCATTCCCAAATCTTTTTTTGAGGGCAGCGTTACTGGCCCTCATATGTGGGACCCGAACCGGGGCTGCTGGCTTCCCAAGCCAGTGCTTAACCACTGCGCCACTCAGCCGGCCCCCAAATCTTTTATAGTATCTGGCATTATATGAGTTCAACACATATTTGATGAAATAATAATAATTGTATACTTAAATGCAAAATGCTGATGAATTACAGAAGAGAAAGTATATATGGACAAGCCTTACTTCTTTAGAGAATACAATGTCTGAGGTGAAGATACAGTGCTCTGAAGACAATTAAATTGTATTAAAATTTGCAATGTGATTAAGTTCACAGAATTGAAGCTGTTTCCAATAAGCCTTGAATACACAGGTAAAACTAAAAAAACATGTAACTAACTTGTGTATAGTACTGTACCTTTTATAAAATGCTCTCCATTTCCTCATGAAATAAATAATAACCTTTAGAATGATATTTTTCTGACCAGTAATCATATTAGCTGTCCTCACATCACTTTGATAAAATGTCTCCTTAAGTGGGGGTTAGAGCATAACAAGGATGTGAGGGCTTGTGGGAGACATATCTGTTAGGAAGAATGAATGAGTTAGTGACTGTGATGAATTAAAAATAGAAGTTCTGAACTCCTGAAAAACACAGAAAAAAATGGAAATGTCAAATAACTATTAGCTGGAGAAAAGCACAAGGCAGGCAGGCAGTTGTGGTGCTGGGGGACTGGATTGGAATAGCAGGATCAGAGGATGTTAGGGACTGCTAATTGGGCGGGGGGAGGAAGAGAGAAATATTATTTGGAGGCAGATTTATGGGATACCCTGAGAGGGGCTGAAATGAGAATTGGGGTGATTTCCTGGCGTTATGAATTCATCTACCTCTTTGAAAGTTTTGAAAGTGATTACAATAGAGATGAAAATGATTTAAAATTATTTGTTATTTGCTGTACTATTATTTCTTTCACTGCAATTCAAAGGTTAACCACGACCACAAATTAACACTAGGTTTATGTAGACGTCGTATGACATTTGTAGAGATCATGCAGGATAGTGATTAAGAAGGTAGACTCTGGAGCCTATGGCTTGGGCTCAAATCATAGTTCCGCTACTTGCTAGCTATCATCCGGGGCAAGTAACTGAATATCTTAGTAAAATAGGGATAGTGTATGCTCATATGGGTGTTGTGGGTAGCAAATTAATCCATGCAGACCCAGTGTATTAGAACAGTCCCTGACAGAACAGTGCCTGGTACATTATAAACATTCACTAATGCTGGATACTATTACATTGTTATTATTATTATTATTATTATTATTATTATTCAGAAAATTCAGAAGAACATTTATGAGGCCAATATTGATAATTTATTTCACAAATATATTGAGTGCTTACTCTGTACCCAGCACGTGCTAGGTTTTGAAGGTAAGGCAGAAAAGGCTTATGAATTCAAAACTCCAGGGAGCTCAGTAAAGCATCAGGACTGAATTGATATGGACTTACTTGGCACAGGTACAAAACAGAGACCACCTAGATGGCTATTAGACTGTTCTTTTTTATAAATTGAGTTAAATTATCAATCATCTCAAATGTACTTTCTTTAAGATGAGGTTTGCAGTTAAAGAGTGACTTCCGATTAGTGACTACTATCTTGTCATGAAAAGAGGTCTATAAAATGCAAACCCATACTAGATATGTAGGAAGCAGAACTGACAGGCAGACAGAAAGTAAAGCGCCCAAGTTGGTCTCGCCTATGGAAGGAAAGGCCTGCCAGCCCTGAAATGGGCCGCTCAGGTGGTTTCTAAGCAAGCCAAACACTTTTATCTCTAAGAAATAATTTCTGGTGTATGATCATGGACTACTACGTTTACTTGTTTCTGGTATGATAGGGTTGTATAATATGGCTCTGTAGCACAGAAGGCAGTAAAAAATGGTTTTCCAAAATCCTTCATTGCTTTCTATCTCCTCCAGTCTGGATATAAAGAAGTTAACAATAACTAATTACATTCAGTAATAACTGGAGCATAAAAATGACCATGAAAAACAGATGCATAGTTCTGAAAACTCTTTACATATGATTATAGTTTATTACTAGATATCAAGTAGCTAAAAGATTTGATAAGACTTCTGCAATAAGATGAACAGAAGATTTAAAAACAGTGTATGTTAGAGAAAAGACCCTCTTTCCAATTAAGTATTGGAGGTTTATAAATTAAGAAGATAGATTTAGGTTCCATATTAAAGACCCAGAAAGGAAAAAAAAAGAGAAATGTATATTAATAAACTTGCTATTTTTGTATTGAACTTAAGTCAAATATTTATCTCTCATTATTTCATTGGTGATTAACTTAATGTTCTGAAAAATAGTTCACCTAATTTTATTGTAAAATGAAGCAAAATCATACCACATTGTTTCTGGCCCACAGACCTTCATTTGTCAATCTTTTTCAGGTTTATTTCCTGCAGTCTTGAATCTTGCTTCTAATGCTCTCATCACCACCAACGCAACATGTGGAGAAAAAGGACCTGAAATGTATTGCAAATTGGTAGAGCACGTGCCTGGGCAGCCTGTGAGGGACCCCCAGTGTCGAATCTGCAATCAAAACAGCAGCAATCCATATCGTATGTATTTTAATATGTATTTGTATGGCACTGGGCAGGATCTATAATTAAGAGATTTTGAGGCCAAGTTGCATTAAAGTCAAAGGGCTTGTGATCTCCAAATTTCCTAGAACTTTCCTTCCATTGTGAGCTTCTTTATAGCCCTTCTCCATCATTTGACAAACATTATTTGAGTTCTTATATATACCAGATACAGTGCTTGAGTAGGGTTTTCTCTGAACACCTGTGAGAGTTATTAGGTTTACTTCTCACAAATGGTGTCTGAGGATGTGGTTATTAATTTAGGCTTTAGTCATTCATTGGTCACTTATGTGCCAGGTGCCGTGCTGGGGATCCAGCAGGAATAAGGTGTGGTTCCCTGGTTCTACTAATGAAGAAATGGGCCCAAATCATGCTATTACCACATAGTGTGGTAAGTACAAAGGAAAGAATGAGCACAGGGGCCTGAGACAAAGAGAAGGTGGTCACAAGTTCATCCTTGGTATAAATGAAGTCTTGTCAGATGAAGTGCAGTCTAAGCTCAGATCCAAGGATGAGTTTGAGTTGAACAGGTAAAGAGGGGGGGGTGGGGGGGTGGAAGAGAAGGAAAGTCAAGAAGAAAGATCAGAATAAGACAGAAAAATCTCACTTGCTCTAGGAACTACAAGTAGTTGGGAATGGCTAGAAATGATACCTCAGACTCAGCAAGCATTTGAACACTTGGTACTAGTAACGCATTGTATTGCAGTATAATGTTAAACCATACAAGCAGGACTTAGAGGGGAAAATAGGGAAGACAGAAAAGTAAGTTTAAGGCTAAGGGAACATCTAGAGATTCCTGGGAGAAAGTCACCCATGTACTGAAAACATACGAGTTAGTAAGATGAAAACGGGAAAAGTAATATAAAATAATTTAAAAAACATAAACCTTGAAGGTATAAAACAGCATGATATATTCAGAGAACTATAAGTAATTTAGTTTAACAAGGAAAGCATTTACATGGAGAAGGGGATATTGATGTGCGATGGAGGTTGATTTAGAAATACACATTGGGAAACCATCAAATATATATATATATATATATATATATATATATATATATATATATATATATATATATATTAGGGAGGTTAATAAACTGGATACTTACTTAATGTCAGTGAGGTAAGTTATAATGGGGCTAGAGGTTCACAGTTACATTACTTTTAAATTTGCTTAGTTTTCCTTCTCTTTTTGTTTTAAGTTGCAAAACTTATAAAACGAAGAAAGCTTTCTCTCACAATTTATCTTTTTCATCTCAAATGAAAGTTGGGAGGCATTGTCCATTCTTTTCCTGGTTTAGGGGGGCAATGCACAATCCCCTTTCTATTATCTAATTTAGAGATACTGAAAACAATGTATTAAGAGAATCGGGACTTTTGTGATTGAAATTGCTGGTTTTGTATGTGGCAGAACTGAGCTTTTTAGTGCCCGCCACCTATCCGGCACTTTCTCTTGTTACTTCATTTCCAACTGATGTTTAAAAAAAAAAAGAAAAAAAATTAAGAAACCAAAGATGGCAACCATGAGAACCTTCCTTGCCTTTTAATGACTGGTTATTTTCTGTGGTGTAGATTGTTTTGGTATGGACATAGGAGTATGGAGTGATGCGACACACCTTGTCTGTTTGTTATTCTTGTATAGAATGATAAGAGCAAATGAATCTAGGTCTGAGCTCTGGGAAAACCTCAAAAGCAACAAAATTGAAATTCAGAAAATAAATGTCTTGTTGGACTACACACTTTAGATTCATTAAGGAAAAAAAGTCTGATGGGGAGAAACTGCCATTGGTTCAGAAACTGGCGGCCTTGATCATTTCATAAAGAAAATGGGAAAGCCTGGAGACATGGAAATGACTGGGGGGAGTAGTGGGCAGTTGGTTGGGAGTGTATAGATGTGTTTTTAGGATCGATTTAGGCAGAGAGCAAGGGTTAGAGTTAGAGAATTAAAGTATGTAAAATAATATGTGTGTGCCTGTATATATATTCATGTACACATAAGTATATATGTGTGTATATAGAAATGTATATAAATATAAATACATATATTTATAGTTCCTGCCTATAAATAAAATATTAGGGTAAATAAGGCTTGGATATAAAAGGCAATTAAACAAATTTTCAAAACAGTAAACTCAGGGCTATAACTCGTGGTACATATTATATATTATGTAGAATTTCTGAGAAGGAAAACATCAGTGGGAACTGTAGTAATAAGAGAAAATTTCAAGAAGGTAGTCAGACTTCAGTGGGCACCAGAATGCTGAATTACCTGAGATCATAGGGGAAGGTATTGCAGAAAAGGAAAAAAGAAGGAAATGTGTGTAGTCGTAAGAGACAGGCTAGAAGAAAGGTACAAAGATTGGTGGGGACAAAAAAAATTGAGTGGAATAAAAATAGAGCAATAACCCACATGAATATATTTTAGTGAAAGTTGGAGCAACAGATGACAAAATTCCATAAATTCAATGAGCAGCTAGCATAAAGTCTGGAAGGTCTGTACTTAATTACCAAACTAAGAAAAGGAAACTTGAGTTTCTGATTGTTAATGGAGTGCTTCCCCATTGGAAACCAACAGTTTGAAAAGTTTACTTCATCAACAATTGCCTCATCAATTTTCAGATGCAGTTAGCTTTGAATCAACTTTTGTAGCTATCCCTGTTAAGGATGTTATAAGTTTCAATCTCCTTTTAAATAAGGGAAGTATGCCAACAATTAATCAGTTCTTGCAAATTAATTATGATTAAACTTGTGTAATGGGGATTATAGTTAATTGTTGATTCATCTCCCACTCTTATAATTCTCTTACCAATTTGACCTGAGGTGGTATCTATCAGCATTCCCAATTAGACAGCTCCCCTCACAACTACTTAAGAGCAAAGAATTTGATTTGGAAATGTAGTTGTGTGTGTGTTTTTATATCACATATTAAACCCACAATTGTAAAGAAGAGTCAAGCGGATGTTTGGGGATTGTTTGCTGTGACGTTTATTTTTTTTACAGAAGCAATGCCAGTAATTTTTCATTTATGGGTTCTGATTTCTGATGGGCCAATTTCAGCACCTGCTCACCTCACCAAGGGCATTTATTTGATATTTAGTTATGTGTCTTGCATTTGTTGTCATTATGAAGACTTGACACTTTCCCTAGTTTCAACAGAACAACTAGTGCTAATTATTCAATATATTCACAAGTTTTACTTTTCATTAATGAGATACGATGCCTCATCTTGGTGGGCCCCTAATGTGATAACACTTGGTACAAAATAAAAACCATACAGTTGTTTAGTTGAGTTAAATAATTTACCAATAAAAATCTATTATTTTTTGTTCTGTCCTATGACTCATATTACCATGAGTAATAATACAAAGACATAATAACCCTTTATGTTTTCAGCTAAGCAGGTTATAGCAAACTACGCTAATAAAATTAATAGGTAATAAAAATGTTCCAAATCTAAAAATGGCAAATTTAATGAAAATTTGATTTTCAATATTATTTTTTTCATTTGAAGATGATTTTACTTTCCATTCAGACTCCTATTGCATTGAAGACTTCATTTTGCTTGATTTTTATTTTCAAATTTTTTGTTAAATGTAATTTTTCTTCAATTAAGATTCAGGACAGTGTACGTGTTGAACAGATGTATAATTAATTTTATGTATATGCATAATAATGTTTATAATATCAATAGTTACAATGTTCATCTGGTAATCCTATGAGTTGAGAGTTCCCTTTCAAGATATTTTTATTGGCAAAATGAGAAAATGAAAACAAAATGTCAAGTTTTTCATGAAAATAAATGAATACCTTAAAAAACACTACCCATCATTTTGATATTATGTTTTTTTTTTTAAAAAAAACACCTTTTTTTGGTTTTAAATATTTTTCATTTTCTGAAACCATAGTGATGGTATATTAAATAATAGTAAAAGTAGGCTGGGGAAATTATTTGGAGAAATAAAGACCTAGAGCTCCTGTATTAATTCCACAAATCACTCTCACATGCATTTAAAAAAAAATTTTTTTTTTTTTTTTAAAGTTAAGAATCTGTAAAGCACTGCTGTGAGTGGACTTTTATTATCCCTATTTCAAGCATGACACACCAAGTTTAAGTGACTTGCCCACGGCCAATTAAGTGCTAAATAGTGGACCAGGTGGACCATCTAGTTCTTCATACTTCAGCTCTTTATATTCCAAATCTTATGCTCTTTCATCGCCGTTACCATTAGAACACATGGTTGGATTACAGCATAATGTAGACAAATTGAGAGTCTATGGATGGTTGTGCCTCATAGTAATAAGGATTGTTCACTTTTTTAAAGTTTTCCTTTAATTTACAAAAAAGATCGTGTTCTAATCTATAAGGTCATTTATTGTTAGGTCACTCATTTGAAACATCTTCCCAGAAAATTAGTATTTTTGTTGTTTTCTTTTTCTTTTTTTTTGAGGGCAGTCACTGGCCCTCACATGTGGGATCTGAACCCGGGCTGCTGTGCTGGCATCCCAAGCCAGCTCCCAACCACCGCACCACTTAGCCAGCCCACGAAAATTAGTTTTTCAAAAGTTCTGAAGACTGAAACCCCAAAGTGTCCTTCATCCATAAAAATCTAAAGAGCAGCAGGGAAGCTCACCCCCACTTTGTTTACATTTCTGTGGGAAAATATGCTGACTTCCAAGGGAGAGATTAGGAAGTACCCTTAATAACAGCCCTGGGCATAGAAATAGAAACATCCCACTACATCCACTCTGGTCATCCTCACCCATGCATGAGCTGCCTGTTTGGAGGGGGAGAAAAGGAACAGAATTAGTGGGAAATGAGAAGCATGGGGACCAGTGTCTGAGAACCAAAATAGAACAAGGGCTTTGGCAGCTCAGAGGTGATTGGCTGCTGTGGATGCATGGAGTTCAGTTGGAAGAGATGAGGAACCTGTGTGAGGTTTGACGATTGTGTGAAGGAAGGAAGTGTAAGACAGAACTGTGGGGGAAAGGGATAGTGATTGTCCACACCTCCCATTTTCTGTCTTCAGCCTCCCTTTTATTCTCATGGTAATACTGTTTTCATCTGTCTGGAGTAAAGGTGAGGAGAGATCCATGTTTTGTAGGTAAGATGGGGGTGCCATGTGCCATCCTTTCTGTGTTTGCCATTGCTATCCAGACTCCACTGCTGAGTTAGTGATTATGGGGACAGGCCATTCTGGATGGGAAGGTTGGAGTATCTTTCATTATATTTTTAAATAGTGGTGGAAAGTTGTCAAGTTAAGAACCGACTGCAGGGCCGGCTGAGTGGAGTGGTGGTTAAGCGCTAGCTTGGGATGCCAGTGGCCCTGGTTTGGTCCCACATATGAGGGCCAGTGACACTACCCTCAAAAAAAAAAAAAAAAAAGAATAAAAAAAAGGACCGACTGCAAAAAGCCTCATAGAATGGAGTTGTTTGTTTTTATTAAAACCAGGTACAAATTGTTTGTTTGTTTTTATTAAAACCAGGTACAAATTGAATTGTCTAGATCTTTGGTAATAATGAATGTGGTTTGAAGGACAAATCTTCAAGTACCTTCAAACCACAATTCAGGGTTTTGTGTTTCTGTAAACAAAATGAATGGCACACTAGAGCTGCCTCAACAGCAGATGTTTGGCATCTTTGAATGATTGACACATCAATTAGATTTCAGTATTATTTCCTCACACTTAATTTCTATAGTTATCACTCAAGTTGCTCATTTTAGGTGATGTTCAGAATACGAAGCAGCTTATTCTCTTATAGCCTAAGTATTTAACCATTTTGCACTACCTTGTAGAGTGCTCTGTGAAAAAGTTGACATTAAATAAATCCTGTTGAAGATATGAATTGCTCTTTCTTTGTATTTTAATTTTAATAGTTACGTGATGATGGTTTTACCTTAGTTTTAAGTTTTTTTTCCTTTAAAGAGGCAGCTATACATTGATTATATGATCTTTTCTCCTCCTTTCACATGTTGCTGCTGATTAAATAGAGAGACACCCGATTACAAATGCTATTGATGGAAAGAACACTTGGTGGCAGAGTCCCAGTATTAAGAATGGGATTGAATACCATTATGTGACCATTACTTTGGATTTACAGCAGGTAAATGCCTCCTTTTCTTTCTTTTTTTTTTTATCATTTCCCATTTTGAAATTGTGCCTTGGATTTGCTCTTTGTGTAGTTAGTTGTTCTTGGGTAAAAGATACTCTTATCACCGTCCTTTATTTTTTTCATCAATGACCAAAATTTTGTATGTTGTTTTATTAAAATATTTGAAATTTATTTCTAAAGTACAACTAAAATGAATTCACAGAAACATTGTAGCACTGAATTAAAAGCTGTTTTGACTAATGAGGGTTAATGATGAAAGAACTAGATCAGCAAAATTTTACATAAAGGAAATATAGTAGTACCATTTTTAACTTTTAAAATAATCCTGTGTTCCCACTGTTCTCATGGTGTGTGTTCTGGAATGTTCTTGAATAACAAGGATCTGGAGCAAATTGCCTCTCATTACTGAGAGCTGAACAAGCTGTGACAGTTGATTATTAAATTAAACTTGGACAACTAAATGAGGTAACAAGCCTTTTAGTTGTATAAAATCGATGCTGGAAATTGTTAGAGTTTGTGTTGCAAAGGCCTAGGTGCCTTCTGTACTTAATTTCTTTTTACTTTCTGTTCACAATATTCAGGTCAGGCTGACAATATTAATTAAGAATCACCATCACCCCAACTTATTTAGGCTTCCAAATAGTACAAAAATGTTTCCATATTTTTCTGTGTTCCAAATACAAAAGCTTATTTAATTGACTGAAGCCTGAGACGAGACGTTGAACTTAGACAACTTCTTGAACTCAGCCTGTTTCTCATTCTCTGGAATTAGCATAGGAAAGAATCTTAGCCACTTCTCTGTGGCCCAGTGGAAATAGAGCAGCACGGGCGTTGGAGGTTTGTGAAGGGGAAATGGCCAAGATAGCTATTCACAGAAACTATACACTATACAGCTCATGTTTCCAAAGGCAGCCACGATGGAGGAAGGCACCAGCTGATGGCGGTTAGTCAAATTATCAGGGGGCCAGACAGGCACCAGGTATTTCCATAATGGGTAGCATTTGTCAACACAATGGGAGTAAGACTTTCCACCTTCAGGGTTTGAGCCCATTTTGGCCAGGGTGCACATATTCAGCAACTGCAAAGAGCTGGCTAGTGGGTCTCACAGGAGACCCTCTTTCCACTCATTTGGGACTCCCCAGGACTTAAGCAACTGGGTAACAACAGGGGCTCCGTGCTACAGCTAAATCACTAACTAGCATGGATTTATATCCAACCATACTAGCAGCCAAATGTCGACCCTGAGTTAAAGACATTTCTCAGGAAGTCACAGAGCGCTACCAGGGAATGGCAGGTCAAATGACCACACTGATCAGTCATGCTTTATGTCTGTGAAGTCCTGTGTGTGAATTCTCTGCAAATTCTAGCCTCAAAATGGACGTCATTCCTCCCTGAAAAAGTCACAGCAGTTTCTCCCCCTTTATGTGGTTACTGCAGGTCAGCCTTCCCAATGAGGAGTGAGTCGATTGCCTCAGGTCATTTCCTGGGATAGGGAATCAATAAACAGGGATGGTTAATTGCTCTGGTTTACTTGCCACCTATTCTTTCAGACTTCACATGAAACAAGAGAGTCAATTATTAATACAATTTGCACAAATATAACTCTCTATCATTATTAATTCAACAGGCTTCCACCTGAAAGCCCATTTTTCAATGAAGCTGTTTATATTTTCCTAAGCTTGTGTTGTATCTCAGACTCATTCATTCCCACACGGTACCTCAGGACTTATGTGAATTTCTTTTCCTGTTCTCTCTTCTTCGCATTTCATTTAATTGACTTAAGATGAGGGCCAACTCAAAACATCTTTCTTTTATAGTTCAGTAATCATAGAAAGTGGCAGGATTCTGTATATAAGACAGGTCTACCTGACTTCAAAGTTGGGGATACACCTAGTGGAAGTGGTACAGAGATATGACCCCATATGCTCTCATATCCTAGGATGGGACCCACTCATGTCCATATTAACTTCAGGCCTCTTCTACTTCCTATAAATCAACCTCCTCCATGCTCAAAAGAAGGGGAACACAATCTATTAAAATGCAATCTTCTTTCTACTTGACTCAGATTTTCATTTAGTCAATGATTTAATGATGTTAAAAGTAAAGCAGGTTTTGCTGCACTGTTGGTGGGACTGCAGATTGGTGCAGCCACTATGGAAGTCAGTATGGAGGTATCTCAAAGAACTGGAAATAGAGCTACCGTTTGACCCAGCAATTCCACTCCTAGGTATTTATCCTGAAAAAACCAAGACACTTATTCAAAAAAAGTTATGCACCCCGATGTTCATAGCAGCACAATTTACAATAGCTAAGACTTGGAAACAACCAAAATGCCCATCAGTAGATGACTGGATTAAGAAACTGTGGTATATTTATACAATGGAGTATTACTCCGCTATAAAGAAGAATGAAATCGTGCCATTTGCAATGATATGGATGGACCTAGAGACTATAATGTTGAGTGAAATAAGTCAGTCAGAGAAGGACAAATACCATATGATCTCACTTATATGTGGAATATGAAAAACTGTATGAATGAGCAAAGTAAACAGAAACTGTCTCATAGATATAGAGGAAAAACAGGGTTGATAATTTGGAGAGGAATGGGGATGAGGGAGAAGGGGAAGGGATTAGACAGAAAAAATAGGCAACTACAATATTGCTACTGGGATAGGAAAAACAGTTTGGGGTATATAATTAATAATGTTGTAAATATTCTGTGGAATGTCAGATGATCATAGGTCTTGTTAGGGAGACCATTTCATGGATGGAGTAGAGGTTTGATCACTGCACTGTATTACTAAAGTGGAGGTGGTATACCTACTGTAATTGAATATATATGGATAGTCACGGGATGTGGATTATACTGTGGAAGAGAGTCAGAGGAAGAGTAATAGATATATATGATATGAGGGGGTGTGGGGTGGTGTATTGGGGGTGGGGGGGTTGTCACTTTGAGGGGTAAAATGTATAACTATTGCACTGTGTTGTACACCTGAAACTAATTTAAAAAAAAATAAAAAAAAATAAAATAAAAAAAAAAGTAAAGCAGGTTTGTAATCAGATTTTATAATGGAATTCCTGAGATAGAAAGCTCTTTAGACTTCTCATTTGGCTGTCGGCTTTGGAGTAACAAACTGTAGAAAAGGATCATAGAATTTACTCAGCTAAAGAGCAAGGCTGCAGGAACACATCTCTCAGTGCATTGGCAACAGAGAAAATGTGGACATCCGTATGTTTTCATTTACTTCTTACAATAAACCTCTATGGCAGCTAGTATTATTATCCTTATTTAATAGTGAAAGGGCTGGCCGAGTGGCACGCTGGTTAACAGTTGGCTGGGGAGCTCCAGCTCTGAGCAGCCAGGGCCCCTGTTCGGATCCCACATGAGGGCAGGTGTCACTGTGCCCTCTACAACTAATATGGTGAACAGCGGCTCGACCTGGAGCTGGGCTGCTGTGAGTCGCTGGTGATGGCGCAGTCTGCAACTCCTGCTGCAGTGGGCTGCCGTGAGCTACCATGAGTGGCTGGCAGTTGGCGTGAGCTGCCAAGAGCTGCTGTGAGCAGCCGTCCAGTGGCTGGCGAAGGACTGCCTCACCCGGGAAGAGTGCAATGATAATGGCAACATCAGCCAGTGCAGCATCGTCCTCCACAACTAGACTGAAGAACAAAACGACAGCAACTTGTCTGTTCCCTTCCCCCAATTCCCCAGTAAACTCTTAAAAAAAAAAAAAAAGTTAACATTGAGACTTAGAAAAGTTAAGTGACTGCGCCTTCTTAACAAAGCTTATTATGGTCAGGGCTAGGATTTCAGACCCCAAACTATTACAGTATTTCCTAAACTGGGATCTGAAGACCTAGCCTGAGGCGCTCATGAGAGTTTTTCCTATATAATTTCAAGGGGTCAAAACATTGTTTGGACTCAAAAAATGTCACACTAATTAATATCTTCTTGGTTTTGATGGGAGAATACATCCAACATCTGTTTTCTTTAAAACAAGGGACTCAATCTCTCATTTTCTAGTACGCTTTAATGTGCCTCTAAAATGGCATAACTCATCTTTGCCACCTACAGCATGAAGGATTAATAGGTTATTTGGCATAATATGAACTATTATCCCACTGGGAGTCAAGGGCAGCAGTTGTACAATGAGTAGGTAAATATCACTAAATGTTTGTCATTGATTCAGTGAGAGGTGCGACCATTCTATATATTTTGAGATGAATGAATTTTAACAATTGCCAGTTTATCTTTTGTTATTGATGTATAATGTATACCTGGTTCCTCTGTGAAATATTTTTAGTAAATTACTATATTAAATATAAACAGCCACCATTGGATTTTCTTGATGAAATCATGACAGATTAACCTGGGACATTTCTTTTACACTTTAAAATTCAAGATAAGTACTAGAAAAATATAATAATTTATTGAGGAGAAAGTAGCTCCTTATTTTATAAATAGATTGTCTTTAGATTTTTATTACTAAGGGATTATTAACTTTTCCCAATTGTATTTTTACTCACAGCACATCTTGAGCAAATGATTTAATCATGCTGTGCCCCATCTGCCAGATTAGCAAAGTAAATATTATAATATGGCAAGAAATTTGAAATAATGAAAATAGCAATATAATAACTAAATTGCATCTGGAAATCATAGCTATTGTAACGTCTTAGTATGGACATAAACTCGAAGAGAAGTTTAAAGGGAAATATGCATCAACTTAAAAGACAATAATAGGAACTTGAAAGTTAATAGGGTGTCCAAAATATTCCATTTTAGTCCTTTTCCAACTGAATTTTTACCGCATGTGTCACAATATCTGATCTCATTTTATGACTTTTAAAATATGGCCACTTTCTCAGCCCTGCCCTTTGATTTGTTTAGGAAGAAAGCTGGGTGGGAAGTGGGGTAAAACACAAAGGGGCAGTTTTTAATAGACTTTGTTAAGATATATTGAGGTTATATTCAGTCCTGTATGATTCACGTATGACATGAAATGAGGTATGTTCATATGTAGGAATCCCCAATCATTTTAAAAAGCCATTGCCTCTTCTTCCTGGCTTAGACACTAAAAGTAAAAATGTATTTACCAACAAAGATTGTCTTGCACCTTCAGAGATCAATTTCCACATATTCTTGACCTAAATATTTTCTTTACTGACCTCATAAAGACATATTTAGTGAGCTTGGTTAACAATTTTAAATGAGAATTATGTTTTGGAAGGATGTTGAATTGGCATTTCTTGGCAAATATTATGATATTTTTAAATCTTTGTGAATAGCATAGAAGTGTTTTTTCCCCTAAAGCTTTGAACCATTAATGTAATAATTGAACCCTTCTGTAATAATAAAGTAAGAAATACATTGAGGTATTTCAGTGTATTAATTTTTTTCATATATTCAAAATTTGTTTTGTTTAAACATAATAAGGGTGACCAAATTTTCAATTTTAAAGATTATTATTATTTTCATATTGCATATTTTCTTCACACTCCCTTCATGCTCATTCCTATTAATAGGATCTATAGTTTATAGAGCACTATTAGATTCACCTATTAAATGATGAAAAAAAAACTGAGATAGATACAATTCATAGTTGATCATTCAACAGGTAGAAAGGAGTATAAATAATATCCCTACATTTAGTATTTCATTATCTAAATAGGGAGAGAAGACATACACATACAGTATATTAAAAATTCATACAAGATTTAAATAGGCCTGGTTAAATATGCTTCTATTCAAAAGCCTATTTGATGTAGTGTTTCCTTTTGGCGACAGATCTGTATGAAGGCATTAGCCCATGGCACGGTGATTAGATGTTTATTTTCTTGTAGCCCCACTAGGTTGTGAGTCCTTGAGGCACAGGTCTCTAACTGTGTATATCTATCATGGTACTAAGTATTTAAACTTTTAGCAGGAACTCAGCAGATTTGAGGAAAGAATGGTCCATGGCTACTCTTCAAATCAATGACTTTTTTCTTGGCTACTATAATTGGGTCACTGCTAAATTGATGAATACAAAACTAACTATAGAGGAGATTATAATCTACACATTCAGAATGTCATATGTGGATAGATTTTGTTTAATATAGCAGAATATAATTAAAATCACAGTTCTTTACCTAGTTCAGTTTTGTTTATTTTTTTTATTTTTATTTTTTTTTAAGATCATTGATTCAGTGTCACAAGAAGGATCTGTGGTTATTTAAAAAATGTATTTTCCCTCTAAATGAGTTTGTGCTGACCTTTTAATCATTAATAAAGGTGGCAACCAACTAGTGCCTATATTGTACAGAACATTAGTTCTAAATATCTCCCCTTCAGTCTACTTTCAATACTGTAGTCACATGGATCTTATTAGTCCAAAATCAGCCCATATCACTCCTATCAAAACTCTAATGGCTTTCCAGTATTCAGTGGAAAAGCACAATGGCACACAAGGATTTACAGGATCTGTACGTCACCCTCTGTCATTTCTGGCTTCATCTTCCCTCTTCAGTTGCCCCTCTAGTTCTTTGGGTTTTGAAGGCCTTTGTACTTACTGTTTCTGCTACAGGGCCTTTGCCCTTGCTTTTCTTTCTGTATGGAATTATTTTCCCCATTTTCCATATAGCCTTTTCCTCAACTTCCTTTGAGTTTTTACTCAAGTGTCACCTTCTTAGCAAGGACATTCCTGATAATTCTTTTTAAAATTGCAAACCCCTGGGCCAGCCGAGTGGCGCGGTGGATAAGCGCTGGCTTGGGAAGCCAGGGGCCCTGGTTCGGGTCCCACATATGAGGGTCATTGACACTGCTCTCAAAAAACAAAAAACAAAACAAAACAAAAAATAAATAAATAAAATTGCAAACCCCTTCCCACATCCTAAACTATTTCCCTGCATTATTTTTTTCTATAAAATATATTGCTAACTTGCACTTATAAATGCAGTTTTCATGAGAATGGAGAGACTTGTCTGTTTTTTGTTGTTGTTTTTTTTAATTGCCTCATTCTAAACACTTAAAATAGTTCCCAGCATATGAGAGGCACTCAGTAAGTTTATATTAAATGAATAAATGATTTAATGAGTGAGCAGTACAAAACATAATGTAAAAATCTTATTAAATCTGAGAATTAAAGGATGAGAGATTTTGTGTTATGATAAAATATGCTATGCATTTTTTAATTTATGAGTTTTCCTTTAAGTCTCAGATTGAATCGCACAAAGTAAATTTTCTCACTAATCCTTTTCAAAACATCTTCTACACGTTAGTCATATTTGTCACTCTGTGTGACTACCACATTTATAGCTTTATTTGAGAAAAAAAAGTTTTAATCAATTTAATTCCTCTTTTAAAACAAAGATGTACAGGACTATAATTTTTTAATTGATATTTTATTTCCTGGTGGAAATAAAAATATAAAAAAATGGGGAAAGACCACTATGATGTTGTTTAAATAACCACATAGACATAGGAGGGATGTATATATTTTGATGTAAAATGTTGATAAAACTAAATTCTAGCAGCATCATGAACATGTAAACATTTTGGAGATGCAGATCCTATTTCAAATATTATCAAGATGTCTGCCCTGGAAGATGATTCTTGAAACTAGTAAATAAATTAGAGAACTGTTTATTTAAAAACAGAAATAACAATACAAAGAAAGAGGTCTATTAAAAATCTGTGGGAAAGATTTGTTAACATTTCTATATCATATTAATTCTATTATGGAAAGTATGAACAACACTGCCTAAAATAGACAGAATGTGGGCAACTTTTTACAACTCTGATGGCTTTCACACGTAAAACACAACTGCATTTCATTATGTAGGTAGAATACTATGGATTCTCCCATTTTGTTCTTGGAGTCTAATTTACTTATTTACTATATGTATTTAACTATACTTACATAATTTGTATATTATATACACATATACATTAGCTATTTTCTAGAAATTGATTGTATATTTAAGTTATTTGATATCATATGTGTTTTAATTTGTAGATAATACACATTTTCAATATGACCCTGAGTCTCTAAAATACAAAAATGTCCACAAGGATGAGGATGAGCTTCAGGGGAAAATGTAATTTGCTTAGCTTCCATTCCCTACCCTATCACTTATCAGTTCATTTACCTTATATAAATCGTTGTACTTTTATGTTTCTCAATTTTGCTATATGTAAAATGGAGACAGTGGTAGCACTTCTTTATTAAGAAGATTATTATAATGGTAAAGTGATATAATGTAGACCAATAGCCTAGCACACTGCTACACATAAGTTGATATTACTGATCTGATACTCAGTAAATATTAGTTGCCAGCCTTGCACACTGAAAATCATGCTAAGCAAAGAAAAAATGGGCAAGAGTTGTAATGGGAGTGGTGTAAAAAAAGCAAAATAAACATTAGTTGAAGCTCAGAAACAGTTTAATTACTGATACCTACAAGTTTCACTGGGCATATATCTTAAGAAAACTATTATTGTCAATATATATACAATATTTTATATATATTTTTTTCATAAAATATTGTATATATATTGAATATAGTATGTATATAGTGTATGTGTGTGTATATATATATATATATATATATATATTATATGTATATAGTATATATATATAGTTCTCCCCACTCTCTCTGTGAAGATGACCAGTATTCTAACTTTTGTTCAACGGTGAAGCCATTTGTCCCAGAAGTTTCCTCTGTGGATAGGGTTTGGTTACAACTCAATAGCTAATAAATATGAGACTCTTCAGAGTTTTTATTTCTTATTTTATTTGTTTAGGTGAGTTAGGGTTTTCAAGAAATTCATCCATTTCCCCTACATTTTCAAATATATTGGCTTGAAGTTGATGATACACTGTTACTACCTTATTAATATATAAGCAATCTGTAGAGGTGCCCCCTTTATCATTCAAGATACTGCTTGCACAACTTTCTCCTTGACATCTTTAATAGGTTTTTATAATTTTATTTGTCTTTTTAAATAGTCATTTTTTTGTTGTGGTTGATTTTCTCTATTAGATTGTTTTATTTTCTTGAATTCTGCTTTTATGTCTCTTGTTTTCCACTTCCTTCTAATTTCTTTTTTGGGATTTTTGTTTACCTTTTTCCTATCTTCTTGAATGGATTCTTAAATTGTTAATTGTTCTTTTATTAAAAGAAATATTTTTATTTTTTCCCCAAATATATTCCTTTAAGGGCACATGTTTGCATCTGCATGTGGCTTTAGTGTGATAGTATAAATTTGATATATTGTATTTTTAATGATCATTTATTTAAAAATATTTTCTAATTTCCATTGTAATTTCTTCAGTGACCTATAGGTTCAAATGTGAAGTGCTTTATTTCTAAACAACTGAGGTTTTTTTCTCATCTTTTTGTTTTGGTTGTTTTTGTTTTTTCTTTTCTCAATTAGTTTCACTGTGATCAGTATAATTTCAAAGTTTTGAGACTCAATTTTTGAGACTTGTTTCCATCCAGCATATGGTCAGTGATATATGTGCATTGGGAAGAATGTGCATTCTATGGTTGTTAGCCGCAGTGTTATAAGTATGTGTCAGTGGGTTATGTATATGTTTGTGTATATATATATATGCTATTAAGGGCATACAATTTTAGGATAGGAACTGTATTAACTGTTTTTATAATACTATTGCTGGCAATAATTCTATCCTTCAGGTTTATTTTTTGCAGCCTCACTCGATTCCTTTTTGCTAATGTTTGCATGATATAGCATTTTCCTTTCATTTGGTGCCCTTATATTTAAGGAGTATCTTTTGTGAGCAACATGTAGCTACATTGCTTATTTAGCCAGTCAGACAACCATTGTCCTTAAACTGGTTAATTCAATGCCTACGTTTAATATTACTCCTGATATTGGGATTCAAAATGCCACATTCCCATTTGTTTTCTGTGTGTCTTATCTTCTGTTAATCTTTTTCCCCTCATTAACTTATTTTCTGGGTAGTCTTTTATTACGTACACTAATTACCATGAATAATATAGCAATCACTCTTGATTTATCAGGACTTGATACAAATTGGTAGTTTAAAACAAATGTAAATTGGCATTTGATTGGTATTTTGCCTTCCCCTTCCCTGACAAGGCGAAGACTTCCTTCCGTGCTCTCCACCCACATGGCCCCCTGCCCAGTCACATTTTGTCCTATAATTCTGATGTGTGTCATTCTGTGTATGTATTATGCTCCATAAAAAGTAATCGTTACCATCATAAGCATGAAGCATTTACTTAACTTTAAACACATTTACCTTTTTATGTTGCTGTTTGTTTATTCTTTTGTCAGTACACTTCCATCTGAGGTCATTTCATGTCTACCTTTTTATTTTTTTTTAATGACAGAGTTTGCTAATGACCAATTCTTTTTTTTTCTGCAAGTCTTTTATTTTTGATATGTATTTTTTCATTAGGAAAAAATTCGTGTTTGGATGTTATTTTCTTTCAGCACTTTAAGGAATTCATACCATTATTACCTGGCTTTCATAATTTCTGTTGTAACATCAGTGGTTTTTATCACTTCTTTGAAAGTCAGGTGTCTTTTTTCATTTGTCTCCTTTCATGACTTTTCTTTGTCTTTGGTGTGCAAGGATTTTTAGTACAGTGGTCGAAGAGTGATTTTATTTGTATAAACACTAGTTGTGATTTTAAAAGCTTCTGGATTCCATGCATTGATGTCATTCACTGGATTTAGAAAATTCCCTAGCCAATATTTCCTCAAATGTTGTTACTGTCCACTCTCTCCTATTTCTGGGATTCCACTTACGTGCATGTTAGACTTTTCATCACATTCTTGTGTATTCTATGCTTTAGTTTATTTTCCTCTATTCTTTTCCTCTTTGCTTAAGATTTCTTCAGTCTATACCTTTTCTGGTGTCCTGTTTTTCAGTATACTGCTCCTTTCTTCTGTTGGACCTAATCTTCATTAAACACATTGACTGAATTCTTAATTTCAGTAATTCTGTTTTTTAGTTCTATATTTTCCTTTAGATGCTTTCAAAAACTAGATTCTGGACTACTTCTCCATTTAGTCATCTGGAACACACTAATCACTATTATGTTTGTTAATTAAATGTCTTGATAACTAACATTTGAAACATCTGTCAGTTTCTATTGTTTTTCCCCCCTTTTTGTTTTACTGATATATGGAAAACTTGGTGGTATTTTTATTAAATAATATACATTATGTCTGAAAAATTCTCTTTAATTGATTTATTTTTTTCTGCCAAGAATTAGAGTAGGGCCGTGTGCCTATATTTAATCAACTATTTAGATGTTTTGTGGCTTGATGGCGGGTTGTGATGGCCATTTCTGTTGTGCCCTTATTTCTAGGGTTGGATCTTCAGAGCTCTCAACTAGCAGGCATTCCTTTCCTTATTGGCTGACTGTCTGCACTCATATTTTGTCGCCTCATCTCTGTGAGACTTCCCAAAGATCTGCTTAGTTTTTCACCTCTTGGAAGTTAATTTTTGCATGCTATTTATCTTCTGGCTCATTCACCACTTAATTTGGCAAATCTCTTACAGGCAAAAACTGAGCAGAATGTAGAGTTTATTTCTCTATAGCTCATGGCTTCTCTCCTCCTAGCCCTGACCTTTAGTGTTCACCTTCTTATCCTGTCAGATTGATGGAAACTCTAGGATGTAACCTTCTCTATATGCCTCTGTTCACCTCTCAGCAAATCAATGAATAATACCCTGAGAGAAAAATGGCTCACTAACCCTGATCTGTACTCCCTTCATCAATCTGGGTGCCTTGGTTGCTCTCTGCTGCCTTAAACAGCTGTTTTTAATATTTTACTTAGATTTTATAGCTCTTGTTTTTTGAGAGAAAAATATGTATTTGTTTTATTCATAGTTTTAAAAACAAAAAAATGCATTACCTGATAAGATTTTTCCTTTTTCGTGTGAATTTAAGAAATAGTATGAATTGTTGATTCAGTAATAAAATATACTAATTATTTAGACATTTTGATAGCTATGTAGAAAGCAAGAAATAATGTTTAAAATTGGGATCATCCTGGAGCATCTGAGATGCATGGAATTGTCATCGAAAGCAGTCCTAGACAAGGGAGGGGCTGTCCCAAACAGGAAGCTCCATGCACTTGATATGATCTGCCCTGAATAACACATCAACAAAATAATTTAGCAATAATAACTTTGAAAAATATTTATCGAACAACTACTACTTGGCAGGCAGTGTTCTAAGCCTGAATATCTGTCCATGAAGGAGACAAAAGTCCTTGTTTTTCAAGATCTTGCATTCCAACTTATAGGGGCTACTGGAGAGAGGAAAGAGAAGTAGACAATTAAGTTGACAAATGATTTAGAATAGGCAAAGTGTAATAGAAAAAGCAAAAAAGGCTAATATGATGGAGGGTGATAAAAGGAGCTACTTTGTTATGTTCTATCTGTATACTTTTGAGAAAGTGATATTTGAGTTGGGAATTGAATAACAGAAAGTGCCAATCATAGAAAAAGCTGAATAACATGTATACTAGGCAGGAACCCACTTGGTAGGCTGAGGAATGGAAAGAAGTCAGTGTGTCTGGAACACACTGATAAAGAACAAAGGCTATAGGAGATAATGTCAGGAAGGCATCCAGGTGGACTTATCTCTATAGGGGTCATCAGTCATGATAAGGAGTTAGATTCAATTCTCAGTCAAATAAGAGAACTGCAGTGGGATTTAGCAAGGAGTAATATGATTTCATTTACTTTCTCAGGAATATCACCCTGCCTGCTAAATGGAGATGATGGTAGTGAAACAGACTGAAAACTAGGAGGCAGTTAAAACAGCATTGCTGTATCTGAGCCAAGAGATGATGGTGACTTGGACTAAGCTGGTAGCAGCAGCAGTGGAAAGAAAGGGTTAGTTGAGATTTACTGTGGCATTGGTTATGATTAGCTTTGATGGTGGAATGGATGTAGACAGTGAGGCAAAAATGTTGACATCTAGGATTGCGGCCTGAAGAAATTTTACTGAGATAGGATAGGCTGAAGGAAGAGCAGGATGGAGATGCTGGGTGGTAATTAAGGGCACTGTCTTAACATTTTATGTTTGAAATGCTCATTAACCGTCCAAGTAGAAATAATAAAGAGACAATTAGAGTGTGGAGTTTAGGGGAAAGGCTAGAGCTAGTGAAATGAATTTGGATATCATTGGTGAAGAGGATGTATTTAACACTAAAGCCCTATTTAAGAACATCTAGAAAGAAAGTATAGTTAAAAAGAGGTCCGAAAATTGAATTGTAAGTACTTCAAAGCAGAGGAAGAAAGGTAAAATTGGAGAAGCCAAGATAAAATATATCAAGAAAGATATTCAACTGCTGAGAGGCACAAACTAAACAACTCAGATATTGGAAATATCAGAATATAGGAAAAAAAATATTAAATTTCAATGAATGACATTTTTTTTTTAATTAGAGAATCGTTAATAAAAGGCAAATGACTCCAATCACTGAATTTAATTTGGAAGCTCCTACCACAGCAACACCTATCAATGTTGTTGATTTATTTAAACTTTCAAATGTTTATTGTGTAATTTTCATATTAAGGTAACAGCTAATAAAATTGTATAGGAAAAAAACAAAAAAAGCTGTAGCATCCTTATTTGCCAGATTGTGTCTAAATATTAAAAGTAATATAGTCCTTGTCAACATGCCTCCATTAGTTTTATTTTTACAAATAGTTTAATGTGGCTTTTTAGCCAAGTTTGCTGTTGGAAGGTCATGGTAGATTAATCTCAAATTAGCTGAAACAATAAACATAACTAAAAGAAAAATTGGTCGTGTAATGTAGTACAACAAAGTATATCAGTCCAAAACACTAATGAGTAGTTGCGCCTCTGTATTGGGTCATTATGATTATATTAATTTAACATGTCAAGTTGGGAAGCAAAGATGAATAATCCTTAGGATACAAAGTAAATACTTAACTCTCTTCCTTCATAGTGTTTTTCTGTGCTATAATCTTGCAGTAGTGGACTGGAATATGTCATTTTCTCAGTGACAATATTTAGATAAAATTTCCATTTTGCTTCATCATCATCCTCATTGCCACCTCCCTTAATGAATTTATTTCATATGATCAACTTTTCCATCCATCCATGTTGAGAATAATGTATTTAATAAATGATTCTGGAAATATAGTAACGTTAATAAAATGAAATAGAAACCTTAAGAAATGGAGTAAAACTTTTAAAATGATATTTTCCACTGATTTTAGAATATACTCAAGAAAATTAAACCAGCCAAACTATAGATTCCACTCTAAGATTTCCATCTACTTTATGATAATACACGTAATAGATTTCACAGAACTTTTTTTAAACAAATAGATAGCATCCTGATGTCATGATTAGTATAACTCCATCTGCCATGATGAGATTCCAGGTGGTTCTGTCACCATTTTATGTGTGTATCTAGATAAGATGGGTGTGTATCAAGACACAGAGAAGATACCAAGTAGGTGTGTGTGTTAGTCCATTTGGGCTGCTATAACAAAATACCACACAAATCCATATGACATAACTTTGCCATCTTAACCATTGAGTATATAGTTCAATGAATTAAAACATTTGCATTGGGGCCGGCCGAGTGGCGCAGTGGTTAAGAGCTGGCTTGGGAAGCCAGCGGCCCAGGTTCGGGTCCCACATGAGGGCCAGTGACACTGCCCTCAAAAAAAAAAAAAAATTGCATTGTTACATCACCAACATCCAGCTCCAAAACTCTTCCCGTCTTACAAAACTGAAACTCTGTACCCATTAAATAGTAACTCTCCATTTCTCCCTCCTCCCAGCCCCTGGAAACCGCCATTCACCATTCTATTTTCTGTCACTACAAATTTGACCATTCTAGGCACCTCATATAAGCAGAAGCATATCATATTTGTCTTTTTGTGACTGGTTTATTTCAG
This sequence comes from Aselliscus stoliczkanus, assembly GCA_033961575.1. Classification (NCBI taxonomy): domain Eukaryota; kingdom Metazoa; phylum Chordata; class Mammalia; order Chiroptera; family Hipposideridae; genus Aselliscus; species Aselliscus stoliczkanus. The sequence continues at coordinate 127,738,564 of CM066733.1, forward strand.
TTAGCATAATGTCCTCAAAGTCTATCCATGTTGTACCATGTATCAGAATAGCCTTCCATTTTAAGGCTGAATAATATTCCATTGTATGTATATACCACATTTTGTTTAGCGATCCATTTGTTTTCCATAGAGTTGGGTTCTGTATATTTTTTGGCTATTATGAATAATGCTGCTATGAGCTTAAGTGTATGAATATCTGTCTGAGTCCCTGTTTTTGTTTCTTTTGGGCTATATTCCTAGAAATGAATAGCTGGATCAAAAGCTAATTCTGTTTATTTTTTGAGAAATCATCATAGTTTTCCATAGTAGCTATACCATTTGACATTCTCACCAAAAGTGCATAGAATTTCAATTTTTGCGTACCCTCTCCAATACTTGTTATTTTCTGTATTTCTTTTTGTTGTTGATAATTGTAATTCTAATGGGTGTGAGGTGGTAATAGTATAAAATTTCTCTCATGAGTCTCTAATGGTTTTTGGGATAATTTGTAATAAATCATTCTTAGGTATAGATAACTTTTAGACAATATGTTGTTGGAAAAACTATCAATGAAGAGTATTCATGTAAAATTTGAGAACCTTGAAACATGATAGATATAAGCATTACATTAAAGGAAGTTAAATCCTGGATAATATTGCTCAGCTTGCTGACATATGTCATCAACAAAAAAGCCCATCGTGACACAAATAATCTGGTAGGGAATTAACTGTTTTATTCATTAGTTATGTAAAGTATGGTTTTTATAATATAAATAATTATGTAATACAAATATAGCATGTTGAATAATAGGGTTTAGAAATCCAACACAGGCTTTTTTGTCTCTAGGGAGTTACTACTGGCACTTTTTGAAAACCTATTTTGTCCTAGACATGGGCAAAATGTTTTACATGTATCATCTTAAGGAGTTTTTTCAACTCTATAAGAAAGATACTATAACAATGAGAACATTTTGCATTAAAGAAATTTAACAACTTCATTAACATTCATATTTGGCATGTAATAGAACCAGAGTCCAAACCCAGTTCTCTCTGATTTTAGAGCTGGCCCTCTGTACTCCAAAAAGACATTTATACAACTTAATGCCTCACACAAACTTTAGAGTAATTAAAAGCATCAGCATTTCTCTGTTGCATACAGTGTACATTGGAATGTGTATATGCTACTAATTGTGATAATCCCACTAAAAGCTAGAATAGATTAATATAAAAGATTATTAAAATTAAAAAAGAACCTACCTTTAAAATCAGGATTTACCAAGTATATCACTAACTTTTATGTATAGAAATAACTTGAAATATTGAATTGACTGTTTAAATGTCTACTGGTGTTCTTGATCTCAAAACATTTGGAGAAAGTGATTGCTTTTTAAATGTTATTCATAGACCAATTTAAGTGCCTCTCTCTAAATGAATCATGCAAAATATGTGGGCCTTTGAAAAGAAAATTCTTTGGGCAATTACAATTGCAATGGACTAAACAACAACACTGTAGAAGATTTGAGAAAGATTATCATTGATCCAATTTGGTCAAAATGATTTTCAGTGTTCAAATCCTTATTTCTTCGTGTTTAGTGTGATTCATTGGTTTTCCTAAGGAAGGGCATTGAGCTTCCCTCTTGTAATCACAATAAAAAGCCTGCCTGAATGTTTAAATATCAGTATAGTTTTTAAAGTTCTTATTACTCAGACAATAAATAAAATTCCGTATTCTAAATTTTACAAAAGAAACATTTCTGAAGACATACAAAATAAACATACTTTTTAAACACAAAACAATTCATGCTTTTAATATCATTGTCAAATACAGAAAATAAAGGTTAAGATGCTAAAAAACAAGTTGCTAGAACAAAATGGTTTATTACAAACTTGTTTAATCTATATGCGAACATTTGCATTTTTTTAAAGTTATATATGTCAGTCAAATTTTCCTAAAAGCATAGTGAGAACTTTTACAAAATAATACTTTGTATTTGAAATAAAATTTATACTGGATGATTGAATTAAAAGCCATAATTACATACACTGATATGTGGTATATAAAACTGAAAACAACAAAAGAACAAGACAAACAAATGAAGAAACAAAAACTCATAAACACAGACAATAGTTTATTGGTTACCAGAGGGTAAGTGGGGAGTGGAGTGGTAGATGTGGATAAAGGGATCAAATATATGCTGATGGAAAGAAAACTGACTCTGGGTGATGAACACACAGTGTGATATATAGATGATGCATTACAGAATTGTACACCTGAATCCTATGTAACTTTACCAACAATTGTCACCCCAATAAACTTTAATTTTTTAACAAAAGCCATTTAAATGTAGAACTATGCTGTTTAAATGTAGAAATATGTAAGAGCTCTTGATAAGTCCTTTATAAATTCTCATTACTTTTCCAGAATCTATATGGATGCTAGTGACAGGCATATAACAGGTACCCAATAAATAGCTATTGAATAAATGGACAGCTTTGGAGAATTGTCTTATCGCGGCGCTTTCTTTTTGTGTTGCTATGACATTACTATCTTAATTATATTATCTCCCTCCTATATAATAAGATTATATAAATCATTTGTTGCTCAGGAATGACATAAATTGCTAATCCAACCTCTTAGATTTAAATCAACTTTTCAGTAATCTCAGTCTTTTAAACATCCAGTAAAGTTAGGATGTAATGTGTTACTTCTCCAGAGAAGCCCACTTTCAAGTTACCAAAAGGATTTAGTGTCAAAACAAAACAAAACAAAAAAATCCCAAAGAAACCACTTATATCTATTGATTACATAACATGGAGATTCTGTTTTGACAATTCACATAAAGTAGATGACATTTTAAATTGTAAAAAATAACATACTTGTTTACAGTTCTTTTAAAATTTGTCTATATTCTCAGATTTCTGAAAATAATCTTTATCCCCTATCTGTATACTGGCTGTATTGTCTAGCTTTAATTTTCTTGATTTGCATTAAAACTTCTAATTCTAAAATAGTTTGTGAACTACATGCTGATATAAAAGTATATTTCATCAAATTTAATTTTGATATATAGTATAAAAGTACTGTCTTATGTGTTTTTTAAAAATCATTACATTTTAAATTTACAAATCATTACCTTTAATATCTGTACTGACAAATTTTTTTCTCACAACCCATTTTAGAAGTTTTATTAAAATATAGCTTACATACAATATTATTAGTTTCAAGTGTACATAATAGTCAAGATTTATATACATAAAGAAGTGATCACGATAAGTCCAGTAACTATCTGACCAACCTGACCACGCTATCACAATATTATTGACTCTGTTCCTTATGCTGTACTTTACATCCCCATGATTAGTGTTTAACAACAAATTTGTACTTCTTAGTTCCTTTCCCTTTTTCACCCATTCCCAGCTCCCCTCCCATCTGGCAACCATCAAAATGTTCTCTGTATCTATGAGTTTGTTTCTGTTTTGTTTGTTTAATTCTTTAGATTTCTCATATGAGTGAAATCACACTGTATCTGTCTTGCTTTGTCTGACATATTTCTTTCAGCGCAATACCCTCCAGGTCCATCCATGCCACCACAGATGATGAGAACCCATTCCCTTCAATGACCAAGCAGTATTCCATTGTATATATGCAGCACCTACTCTTTATCCATTCTTTCACTGATGCCTGGCTGCCTTCACATCTTGACATTTGTAAACAATGTAATGAACATGTGGATGTACACATCCCCTTGAAGTAGCACTTGGGTTTCTTTGAATAATTACCCAGAAGTGGGATTGTTGGATCCTTCTTTGTCACTTGTGTAGCCTTTGTTTTAAAGTCATTTTGTCTTGTATAAGTATTGCTACCACAGCTTTTTTGGTTTTTTTGTTTGTTTCCATTTTCATGAAATATGTTTTTCCCATCACTTTACTTTTAGTCTGTGTGTGTCTTTTGATCTGGAGTGTCTCTTGTAGGCAGCATATGTAAGGGCCTTGTTTTTTTATCCATTCGGCCACCCTATGTCTTTTGATTTGAGCATTTAATCAATTTACATTGAAAATAATTGTTGATAGATATGTAATTATTGCCATTTTATTATTCATATTTTCTTTTTCTTTTTTTTTTCACCCTTAAAGAAGTCCCTCTAACATTCCTTGTAATATTGTTTTGGTGGTGAGGAACTCCTTTAGCTTTTTCTTGTCTGGGAAGCTCTTTATCTGCCCTTCAATTCTAAATGATAGTTTTGCTGCATTTCATCACTGAATATTTCCTGCCAATCTTTTCTGCCCTGAAAAGTTTCTGTTGAAAAATCAGTCAGTAGTTTTATGGGAGCTCCCTTGTCGGTAACTAAGTGATTTTCTTTTGCTGTTTTTAAGGTTCTTTTTGTCTTTAATCTTTGACATTTAAATTAAGATGTGTCTTGGTGTTGGTATCTTTGGGTTCATCTTGTTGGGGGACTCCGTGCGCTTACTGAGCTTGAATATCTATTTCCTTCACCAGGTTAGGGACGTTTTCTGTCATTATTTCTTCAATTTCTTGCTCGCTCTCTTCTTCTTCTGGTACCCCATGATAAGAATGTTGGTATGTTTGATGTTGTCCCAGAGGCCTCTTAAACTCTCCTCATTTTGTCATGTTTTTTTTTTGTTTGTTTGTTTTTTGCTATTCTGATATGGTGGTTTTGGATACCTTATCTTGTAAATCTCTAATTTGGTCCTCTTAATCTACTTAATCTAATCTACTATTGATTTCCTGTAATGTATTCTTTATTTCAATTACTGTATTCTTTATTTCTGACTGGTTCCTTTTTATGTTTTGTATCTCCATTTTTATGTTTCCTATCTCTTTGTTGAAGTTCTCCCCGAGTTCATTGGACATCCTCATAACCAGTGTTCAGAACTCTGCATCTGGTAGATTGCCTGTCTATATTTTATTTAGTTTTTTTTTTTTTTTTTAATTGGGGAATTGTGGGAGGGAAACAGCGTTGGGGAATCGGGTTTGGGGAACAGAGAAGTTGCTGTCCTTTTGTTCTTCAGTCTAGTTGTGGAGGACGTGGCTTCCCTGGCCCATGTTGGTATCATCATTGCGTTCTTCTCGGATGAGGCACATTGGTCGCCGGCCTCTGGATGGTCACTCACCGCGGCCATTGGCAGCTCACTCTGGCTGCCGACCACTCACTGTAGCCTATGGCAGCCCACTGCAGCAGGACCTGCAGCCTACACTGTCTCCGGGGCTTGCACAGCCCAGCTCCAGGTGGAGCTGTTGTTCACCATCTTAGCTGTAGAGGGCAGTGTCACTGACCCTCATATGTGGGATCTGAACCGGGGCTGCTGGCGTCCCAAACCAGCTCTTAACCAATGAGCCACTCGGCCGGCCCTTTAGTTTTTTTGTTTTTTTTGTTGTTGTTGTTGCTGTTTTTTTGTTTTTTTTCTGGAGTTTTGTTCTGTTCTTTTATTTGGGAAATGTTTTTTTGTCTCCCCATTTTGGCTGTCACCCTGTGTTTGTTTCTATGTAGGACTGCTATGCCTCCCGAGTCTTTGTAGAGTGGACATATGTAGTAGGTGTCCTACATATGCCCACTCTATGTAGTAGGTGTACTAGGTCCCTGTGGGACCTAGTGATGCGGTCTCCCTGGTCCTCAGATCCAGGTGCTCAGGGGTTTCTCTTGTGTGGGTTGTGTGTGCCCTCCTTTTAGAGCTGAGACTTGATTGCTGTTTACATGAGAGTGGCGGGATTGATCCTCAGGCTGATTAGTTGTGAGGACTGGTTGTGCAGGGGATGACACTAAAGAGCAGGTTTCACTTTAACAGGGCTCTAATGCCTGCCCTGCCTGCCCTGTAAGTATGTCACCCTTGGAGGTAGCTGGGTGATGGCTCCAGCCCTGTCTGAAGCTGGACACTGGGGCTGTCAGCCCTGGGGCCTCTGGGAGGGGACCTGCAGCAGGCTAAGTTCAGTTGTAGCCTGTGCCGTGCCCGGGGCCACCTGGCATGAGCCCCAAAGCAATCCAGAGAATGGCTTCTGCCTGCACTGTGTTTGGAGCTGCTTTGAGAGGCCAAGCATTGAACCAAGGCTGGCTGTCACTATTACTGGACTTAGAACTGCTCAGCTAGAGGTATGGGATGTGCCAAAACCAGATTCTGTTTGTTTGGGTTTTGTGAACCTTTGAGAGATTTTAGAAAAGTCTGCTGCATGCATCAAGGCAAACAGTTTATACACAGAAGCCACTGGATTCAGCTTGGGTGTGCCTGAAAGTTGGGTACAGCATGGTCTCAGGGAATCAGTAAATGGGGCAGATGAAAAATGATAGCCAATTTGATGGAGACTCAAATATGATGTCTGCTTACATCTGCAAACAGGCAGGGGGAGGATTCAACAGAGAAACCATGGCTTCTGCCAGCTCCTCTGTCCAGGAGAAAGCTACTCCTCTAGCCCATACCCTGAAGCTAGACAATTCAGTTCCTTCCTGTATGTCCCTGGCATGTTTCTAGCCACTGCCCCAGCACTGGAGCTCAGATCAAGTGAGTCCATCAGCAAGTAAGTTGTGCACAGTCCCTTTAAAAGTAGCCCCTGGGAGTGCAGCCACCTTCTTTCTCACTCAGCCACAATCTCTGTTGATTTTCACAGTCAGAAGTTTCTTTCTTTCCCAGGCATGGGAACCTTGTGCTGGGGTGGGGCAGGGACCTCTCACTGATCAGGGGAACCCCCAGAGCTGAGATCTTCCTCCTGATGTTTAATGGTCACATCCAGGTATGGGATCAGCCCATTACACATCTCGGCCACTCCTACCAGTCTTGAGGTGGCTTCTTCTATATGTCCATAATTATAGGGCTTGGTTCAGTTAGACTTTAGGTGATTTTCAGTAATGGTTGTTCTGTGGTTTAGTTGTAATTTATGTAGTCCTGAGAGGAGGTGAGCACAGTGTTTATCTACTCTGCTCTCTTAACTGGAAATCTCTCATGAACTAAATTTTTTATATAGATTCTACTTTATTGTCATATAAAAATTAGTTAACAGCATTAACATTTGGGTTTCTTTCATTTCAGTTGTCTTCAACATACACACACAAATATATGTGCATTGTAAATTGGTAGAATACGGTCAAGTTTTATGTCCTTTTTAACTGTGTTTTGGTATATAATTATGTCCTTTTTAATTGTGCTTGGTTATGTTATATCATGGACATCTTCCTCAGGTAATTATATAGTCTGTGAAATTTAGTTATTTAAAAAATTAGTTGCATACCATGTTCCTGTTTCCAGACTTCTTTGGGGGTTGTATGATCCCTAAAATGCAACTGTAACATAGGGGAGATTCCTAGCAGAGTCTTAGGAAACAGCATGGACTTCAAGGCACCTGCCAGAATCATGAGAGCAAGCGCTACAAGCTGTCAAATCATGTAATAAGTCTCTATCAGTAGTTACATAAATTTTAAAATGTATTCTACCATTGAATTATTTACAATTCCTTTCCTTTTTTCTGTATTAATTACAATAATAAAACCAAATCAAACCAACCAAACAAAACCCCCCAAACCAAAAGAGTATTGGCAGGTGAATTATAAGGATATGTGGGAATGGGAACTCAGTACCCCCAATTAGGAGATATTTATCCATTAATTTAATTTCTCATTGTCTCTGTGTATCTGTATCTTTCCTTCTCTTTGTTAAAAGTTTGAAAATAGTTCCCTATTCTCTCTCCAACTTCATATGCAAGGTTCTTTCTCTTTCGAGATTATATAAAATCTACTTAGATCCTAAGTATCAGCTAAGACATAAGTGAAAGTATTGCTACTGATTATAATAACTAATATTTAATGGAGGCTTAATATGGTCTGGACACTGCTCTTAGCACTTCACTGGCATTATGTTTGGTAATCTTCACAACTTTATGATGGAAATATATTATTATTTTTATTGCCCAGATGGGAAAATATAATGAGGCACTTCTAGAAAGTTATGAAACTTTCCCAAGTGACATGACTTTGCATTTGTCCTCAACCAACAAATGCACGTGGATATCTAATGAGTCATCACAAATTTTATAGCTCAAAACATAAGTCCTGATGATTTCCTTTCCCAAAACGAGCCTTTTCAGCAATAGTAGCACTCTTAATCTAGTTGTTCAGGCAAATAAATAAAAGGAAACAGAAAGCCTGGGAATTATCCTTGAATATTCTTTTTCTTTAATGCTCCTTATCCAAGTTCTGCAAATTCAGCCTACAAAATGTATCCTGACTAAGAAGAGGTCTGACAATTTCGTTCGCAAACTTGCCACTGTGCACTTATGTTGACAGCACTATACAAACAGCTCGGTAAGGTTTCATAACCTTGGTATATCAGTGTCTCACAGCTGTGTTCCTGTCCACATGTGGCGGTGTCTTGCTGTGTGGCATTCATTATTGTTGTTGTGTGTTTTTGTGTGCTGTCGTGAGTATGTCTGAGCTTGAATTAGAGCAAAGAACATTCAGTTTCTTGTTAAACTTAGTAAGAGTGGAAGTGAAATCAGGAAAATGTTAGTCCAAGTTTATGGGGATAATGCCATGAAGAAAATAACAGTGTACAAATGGATTAAACGTTTTTCTAAGGGCAGAGTGCCTACCTATCACTAATGAAGAGAGTCAGGAAGGCCAGTAATGAGCAGAACTGATGAAAACATTGTAAAAATTCATCAAATTGCACTTCAAAATCATTGACTGACTGTGAGAAGTGCAGCTGACCAAGTAAACATTGATAGAGAAACAATTAGGAAAATCTTAACTGAAAATCTTGGCATGAGAAAAGTGTGTGGAAAAATAATCCCAAAGGAGCTCACTGATGAACAAAAGCAAAGGAGATTCAAAGTTTGTCAAGACCTTTTGGAGAGGCAAGACAATGTTTTGGGCCATCTTATCACTGGTGATGAACCATGGATGTACCAATATGACCCTGAAACAAAGCATCAAAGTGCACAAAGACAGCCAATTCTCCATGACCAAAACAGTTCAATCAGTCCAAATCAAGAGTCAAAACGATGTTGCTAACCTCTTTTGATAGCAGAGGGATTATTCATTATGAATTTTTACCAACTGGACAGTTAACCAAGTTTACTGTTTGGAAGTGCTGAAAAGACTGCATGAAAAACAAAAACAACCTGAACTTTTCACCAACAATTCATGGCCCTTGCATCATGACAATGCACCAGCTCACCTGGCACTGTCTGTGAGGGAGTTTTTAGCAAGTAAACAAATAACTGTATTGGAACACCCTCCCTACTCACCTGATCTGGCCCCCAATGACTTCTTTCTTTACCTGAAAATAAAGGAAATATTGGAAGGAAGACATTTTGATGTTATTCAGGACATCAGCGGCAATACAATGGCAGCTCTGATGGCCATTCCAGAGAAGAGTTCCAAAATTGTCTTGAAGGATGGATTAAACACTGGCATCAGTGCTTAGCTTCCCAAGGAGAGTTCTTTGAAGGTGACCATAGTGATATTCAGCAATGAGGTCTGTCGCACTTTCTCTAGGATAAATTTACGAATGTAATTGTAAGACCTCGTGTAACACTTTTTGTTTTCTGTACCACTGCCACCCTAGTTGAAGCCACCATCATCTCCCTCCAGGACTACTAGAATAGCCCCCTGACTAGTCTCTGCTTTCACATCTCCTCTTTATAGCCTACTCACCAAACAACAGCCACAGTAATCTTTTAAAAATATACATTGGATCTCATTGCCCCTGTGCTCTAAATCCTCCAATGACTTCCTAACATACATAGACGAAATCCATACTCCTTGCCACATCCTGTATAGCCTGCATGACCTGGCCTTGTTTGCTTCTCCAACATCACAGCTGACCCCAATCTGTTGTTCCTGTTTTATTCCAGCCACATTGACTTTCTTGGGATAAATGAAGTTCATCCTTGCGTCAGCCTCTTTAAACTTACTATTTCATCTGTTTTAAATGACTTTTCCTGAGATCTTCACATGGCTTAATCCCTCGTGTCAGCGAGGTCTCTGCTCAAATGATACCTTCTCAGAAAATCCTTCCCTGATCACTGTTTTAGAATCTTCTACCTGAGATTGCATTACTTATTCATTTGCCTTATTTGTTGCAGTGGGGGTCCTGAAAAATGTTTAACTGGCTTTCCAGGGGGTAAAAAAATAAAAACACTGATTTGTAGTTAGTCAATTTCCATGGTGTAAATACTCCCATCAAGCCTGATTTCAAGTTACCATGTTGTCATTCAACAAGGAATTGTGAAGAGATACTCACAACAGGCTTTTGGAAAGCCAGTGCAAGCTGGCTCCAGCACACCTTTGGTGCACTTCCTGTTTTCCTGGAATATAAAGCAACTTGGACATGAGAAAGCAACTTTATTATCTTTACCACTGTATTTCAACACCTAGGTGAGAGAGTAGCACAATAAATTATGCATTGCTCAATAATATTTCTAGAATAAACTAATTTGAGAACTAATCAATAAATTACTCTGTGGTACTTTAAAATATGTAGAGAAGTGCTTTCTGAATTAAGAATTGTGGAAAACCCAAAGGTAAGGGTAATGTTAGCCAAAGCAGATTTGATTGCAGCTGTAAGTGTCCCTCTCACCCTTCTTAATCTAGGAGCCATCCCAAATTCCATTTGAATATTCCCTTTTAAACCTTCCTAAAGAGATTATTGAGAATGTGGACATTTAAATAGATTCTGCTCACAGTTTAATAATTTCATTTATGTTTAGGCTACAAAAATTGATCTGAATTTTATCCAGTATGCTGTGTACTTTAAGCATTTGATGCATGTCTAAAATGTTGATGTCAAGGACTGGCCGAGTGGCGCAGTGGTTAAGAGCTGGCTTGGGATGCCAGCAACCCTGGTTCGGATCCCACGTGAGGGCCAGTGATACTGCCCTCTAAAAAAAAAAAAATGAAAACGTCGATGTCAAGAATATCTACAATTCAAATCATGACCTTCTTTTAGCTTGCATTATAGTTTTTAGTTTATGACCTAGATGCAAAAAAAGGACTACGCTCAAGAATATAATACTCATGCTGCTATTCTTCACTTCTTTCTGTGATGATACTTGATAGTATCTTATGCTGCACAGGCAAAAAAATGGAAGTCTCCACACCAAATGTATGTAAAGTCTATTTTTAACAAGTGTCTGCATTTACTACCCATTATTTATGGTTATTACTTATAATATCATTCTATACTCACTGGCAGACATGAATTTTAGGATAAGAAAAAAAGTTAAACCTCCACCCTTCATACCTTTTATTAATATAATGCTTTGCTAATAGCTCCAACAATTTAGGCAACATCCACAGCATATTTCGATTTAACAGAATCTTGCTTCATAATGAAGCACTTCATTAGAGTGTCTCTGTTTACAATTATCCTCCCACATATGCTTATGGTCGAATTGATGGGTGCTCAGCTGCCATTCATTCTCTGCTGTTTAGATGGGTTCAGTTTATAGTGTCAGATTTTACTACTGATGATCTTGAAGCTTTACCATTTGGTATTGAGAAATTGTAGCCAAACTGCTCAAGAAGCCCTATGGATTATTATGTTTTATGCTTTTGGTATGACAAAGGAGAGAGAGCTTGATACCAGATTGGTGAAATACTACATCTTTCCCAAAGATATATTGTTTTTTAAGATTTGTGTCTAGACATTGTGATTAAATGTTCTATTGAATAGTGATTTCAGAATCAGGATTCAAGGACACATTCTATCCTCCTTTAAATGTAAATGTGTGTGGGATTTTTATAATGAAGGTTTTTACATAAATTAATTATGTTAAAGGCTGATAGAATGCTCACCGAAGGACACTTTGTACTATAGAAAATGTCCAATATCATTTGTTCCCGTTCTTATAACCATGACTTTTTTCCTAACCTTTTTAATTGGAAGGATTTCAATGGTAGAAAATTATTTTAACCTTTTCAGTTTTTCTTCCTGCTGCCTCAGTCCTAGTTTGATTAGCCTTGATTTTCTCTAGTCATGAGGATTTAAAAAAAAAAAAAAGATATTTTTAAATTAGGTGCAACCAACTAGTCCTACATGGAGAGCTTTGGGAAGTCCATGAGCAGTCAGTCTTCCTCACAGGGCTTTTGTTTGCAAAAGTCACCTAGAGGACACAGTGATAGTCAAAGTGTTCTGGGCATACTTTGGGTCCTTTTGGAGCTTCAGTGATCTAACTCAGCATGTTCTAACTCATGTTTGACCTGACATCTCCCAACTTACATTATGATTTGGCGAATTTCTTATAAAAGCAACAGGAGAAATCTAGGCAGAATACAAAGAGGGAAGAATCTGCAGGGTGGTCATTGTAAGAACTTTGTCATATTGTCCTCTTAAAATGGTAGCTTTTCAGAAATATTCATCATTACTGTTTGGCACTCAGTCTTTAGAAAATGTCTATATGGTTATATGAGTGTCATCAACTATCCTTATTTTTAAATTGCAGCCAGAATGACATCAGGCTCTAAAGCTTTCTCATTTTCATTCCCTTTACACTCTTCGTTTCACTGGCAAGTGAGGTCACTTCTTTAAAATTTGGGGTAAAGACTAGCTTGATAAACCTTGGAAGAATGCTGTCTGTTGCAGATTTTCATTTCAGAGGGAGAATATGTGGTTTAGACATATTTAAGATTGTTCCCTTAGTAGAATTTCCCCTCTGTCTATGATGAGGAATATTGCATCTGTACATATTCATGTTATATAGTAGTTAGCTAGGTTCAACCTATAGGGACTTGTAGAAATCACCTCATAGAGACAGGATGACTTCATAAAAGGAGCTGTAGGCATGATCTACAGGCTGAGCAGGGCTGTTGAAGACAGAATATTATGGATATCACTCAGTCACCTGGTTGTCAGGAGTTGGAGCTGATTCAGTGGCACATACACAAAAATCACCTTGGAGGTGTCTTAAATCATTTCAGAGGTGGTACTCTATTTTTGAGCACCTATGCAATTGAATACTTTTTTTTGTTTGTTTTTTAAGGGCCGTGTCACTGGCCCTCATATGTGGGACCTGAACTGGGGCCGCCGGCTTCCCAAGCCAGCGCTTAACCACCGCGCCACTCAGCAGGCCCGCAATTGAATATTTAAAAAAATAATTAAGCATCTATTATGTGTAAGGCATTAAGAGACATTTATAGATTTTTGTCCTGCTAGCAACTTATAACTTAGTTTGGTGATAAGAGAAGAACAAAATTTCTTCTTTACAAAACAAAATCAAATTGTCGTAAGAGATGTTCAGTTGTTAGTTTGAAATATAAAATGGGGTATAAGAGTGCAGTTAGTTTAGAAATTAAGATGTGGGAAATACCTGTATAAAGAAGTTTGTTGAAATATTCATGGACATGAAAGGTATCATTACGCAGAAAGTAAAATTAGACAAAATTGGCCTACAAATTGTTCCATAATTTACTAGTCATGTGAAGTGGAACAAGTTACCAAGTGTATTAATTTTCCATTACTGCCATAGCAGATTACCACAAATTTAGTGACTTAAAACAACATAAGTTTATTATCTTACAGTTTAATAGAAGTCTGACATGAGCCTTACTGAGGTGAAAAGGTGTGGACAGGATTGGATTCCATATGAAGGCTCTAGAACCCATTAGCTTGCTTTTTTTAGCTTCTACATGCTACCCTTGGCTCGTGGCCCCTTCTTCTATCTGCAAAGCCAAAAATAGGATGTTCCAATACTCTGACCTCTTCTTTTGCTTCTATCTTCTGTGTTTAAAGGTGTTTGTATTTACATTGAGCCCACACATATCACCCAGCATTACCTTCCCATCTCAAGGTGTTTAACTAGGTTATATCTGCAGAGTCTCCTTTGCCATATAAAATAACATATTCACAGGTTCCAGGGATTAAGATCTGATCTTAATCTTTGAGGGGCCATTATTCTTTATGCCACTTCTACCCTCTCTCATTACAATGTTCTTATCAGTTCCTCCCTATCTCATAGGGCTCTGGTTAGCAGAAAGAAACCTCTGTATGCTGAAGTGCCTCGGAAAAGCTAGGCCCTAAATAAAATATTACTTTCTCTGCAGAAAGAATAATTAGGAAATAAAGCATTGGACACACCCTTGTTAAGGAAACTTGAATTATGAAGAGCCACAGCAGGAGCACCCACACAGGGCTTGGAGAGAACTTCAGATAGTGCTGTTCTCTGAATATTCCTTCTGCTTTCACGTCCTCCTCTCCCATTGTTTATTTTCCATTTTAGGTAAAAGCTGTATTAGGAAAATATGTTTTTCTTTTTAAAAAAGGTCAAAGGCTATAGAGACTTCAAAGAAGATGAGAATGGAGGGGGAATATATATATATATATATATATATATATATATATATATATATATATATATATATATATTTTCCAACCAGATTGCATGCAACTCTTCTGAAAGTGATTAAAGTAGGGTAGTGGGTGGGGTATGTAATAAAGTAATAAACAACAGAGGGTACAGGCTATTGTTAAGAACATCCCTAGAGAAGGACCAGAAAGTGGGACAATATATAGGCATGGAAATAGCTCATGCTATTTCATTTGTAGTAGCTGGAAATGAATATATGTTAAGTGACTCTGATCTGTTAAAAGAATTCATGAGCCAAGATCAGAAAGTTTCAACTGTCTTTGATTTGCGATTCTACACTGTTAATGTTATATGCCTTACTCTTCTCATCACTACAAATCTTCGCTATTATTCCCCAAATGCTTTGAACTAGAGTGATTCATTCATGTCTGCAATGTCATAAATTGGAGAACATGTAGGTTCTTACCTTGGTAACTATAGAAGCACAAAAAACAAAGGTAATGCCAGGTTTTTCTCCAGGGTGAATAAATTTGAGAAGGCAAGCTTTAAACTTCCACATTTCTGGTTGTCTGTAATTCACACCAATATTGTGCTCTGCGATGCCTTCATTGAAAGGACTGTCATGTTCTGTGGGGGACTCAGCCTACCTGCTCGTTTACAGTAGCTGGTGTGAAATCCATACTGTGCCAGTGGCTTGTTCACAGGAGGCAGGTCAAGCTTTTGAAATCATAGATTGTTTCATAGGAGAGAGAAATATGTGAGGAGAGAATGTATGTCAAAGGCAGCACTAAAGAGAAAAAAAATGCTTGCCTGAGTTTTACCTGTAACTAACATTGTTAAAAATGAAAGCAACCCAATGAAGCATAGAGTACTAAATGCATTAATAAGCTGAGGGAGGACCTTATTCATTCCAGTTTGATTCCATTCACTTATGTTACCAGTTTTCTTATGACTGGACTGAAATTTTGGTATCTTCTGGGCTAGCAGTGCCCTTTAGCATTGGTAGTTAATTTGAAAAATTATGAAGATCCATTTTTTGAGCTCAGAATGCAGTGTAGTCACAATATGAATCAGAGTTAACCATTTCATCAAGATAATAAAGAAAAGGCATTAAATGTTTACTCATTAAGAGCAAGCACTAAATTAGCAGTACTGGTAAAATCATTATGTGAACAAGAATTATTTGTTTATTCAAATGAGATGTATTAGTAATCTTTTTATACTGATTATGAAAATTTCATAACATCCGTATGTATCTCTGTGGTGTTTACATGCTCCTTCACTACTGTAGTTCATGTAAACTGATAAATTTAAGATATTTACTCTAATTCAGGTTCACTTTTTTGGCACGACTACTTTATAGATAGTGCTCTGTGTTTCCATCACACTTCAGGAAATGTCCAGATGTGTGTTTTGTGATGTTAGTGGCCATAGATCCATCATTAGAGAGGTCTCTTTTATTGTCAACAGTAGCATCCTATATGACTGCAATTTTCTCCGTGTGGCTTTTTTATTTAACAGTATATCCCTGCATTTTTTGCCCTTCCATCTCAGGCTTTCTTGGCTATTCCTGCTGTTAATTGTTCCAAATCAACTTTATAATCAACTTGTCCATCTCTGGGGGTGGGGGAACTACTTTTAATGGAAAATGAAATTACTTTACATTTATGTATTAACTTAGGGAGGGCTGAAAAGTAACATTAATTTTCAGAGCTAGAAGTTGAGATTTTCTCTTGCAGTATGAGGTAGAGAAATCCTTCAAATACTTACCCATGAGTAGTTAGGCAATGATTAAAACCCTTTTAAAAAACAATTTCACCAAATAATTGAACATTTTATCTTCAAATGATTATCATTAGTCATCCAGTTGGATTACTGTTTCTTAGAAATTCTGAAGTGGTAGAGTAATTCATTTTCAAATGTATAAACTTCGAGTGAGTCTAATGTGAGTATAAAAAATCTGTTTTAATTGAGGGCAGAGTGTTTCTGTCTCTGGCAACATGGGAATCACTTATCCTGGGGTGAAATGGCTCGTTTGCTTACCTGTAGCTCATTAGGTTCACACGCAGCAATTGTGGTATACACTTGGGGATGGGTGGGAAGAATAATTGGGCTGCACAATATAACTGAGTGACAAATACAAATCATTTCAGTATGTGAAATTATTGTAAAGGAATTTGTCTGGAAGAAAATACAAGTGCTGAGGGGACTGTCCTTTTCAACTCCCCATTACATTATTCTATGTTTTTTGAAATATGTATAAATTTACAAGGGGCCATAAAACTCACCCAGAATGTAACAATTGGATATATTTTCAGGTTAATTTTATTTGAAGTTTAGATTATCATTTAAACACATGTTGGAGCTTGACTTAAACTTAAGTCTAGTAATAGGTCTAGTAATATCAAAATCTGTATGATGGTCTCATCGAAGAATTTTTAAGATTCCAGTGAGCCACTGATTTTTCTGTGATTGCTCAGAAATGTTTACTGGGGAATAAGAACTTGGTGACACAGGATTTGGTAGGGGTGGGTCTTTGAGTGAATCTTCTATTGTACTTGGTCTTCCAGTGAATTCTCTACATTCAGCCCCATTTCTCACCCCTGCTTCTGGTCAGCCCTGCTGCTGTGAGTTTCTGCTAGCCAATAGCCACTTTGAGTACTTTAGGCCATGACCTCTGCTCTCCTTCATCAACCAATGATCATGGACCTTCCGGAAAAATGCTGAACTTCTCTCATCCTCTTCTCTTTGTTGTTATTGGTTTCTATTCCTTTCTTTTCTCTTGAAGTCTCAGGTGAAAAAGCAGATAGTATGAACTATATCCATTTACTCCAATACAGAAACATATACACATTTCTTCTCAGGTTATTCTAATGGATATATTGCTTGAAAGCTAATGATTTCTAGGATCCTTTCTGATTCTGATGTTGTGTAACTCTCATTACTTTCTGAAATCTAATAAGCCTATATGGATAAATAAGAGAATTTGACAAACACCATATTAGAACTAAGAACACAGATACATTTTCAAAATATATTAGCAATGGCAGCACAGCACATGAAAATGTTAAAATTCATATCATGGGCAAGAGCCGTTACTAGAACATTGCAAAGCTTCTTTCAAAATTAAGCAGTTTTGGTGGGGGCAGCTGAGTGGCTCAGTTGTTTAAGAGTACAAGCTCTGAGCAACAGGGTTGCCAGTTTGATTCCCACATGGGCCAGTGAGCTGCTCCTGAGCTGAGCTGCCACTGAGCTGCCAACAGGTGGCAGGATGGTTCAGCCTGTGAGAGCACATACTCCTAACAACAAGGTTCCCAGTTTGACTCCCACATAGGATTGTGGGCTATGCCCACCCGCAGCTAAGATTGAACACGGCACCTTGAGCTGAGCAGTAGTGAGCTGCTGATGGGTGGCCTGATGGCGACTGTACTTGGAGCTTAGCTAGCTGTGCCCTCCACAATTCCCCAATAAAATCTTTAAAAGAAAAATAAGCATTTTCATTGTGTAGACTTTCTGTAGGAAATTCATAGATAGACAGTCATGTGGGAAAAGAGACAGGGCTCAACAGTGGATAGAAATTAGATGGCCACATATTGTTCTCTTGAGAGATTAGGAAAAAAGGATGGTGTCTTCTTTTATAGAGAGTGGCCTTCATTAGTATTTTTCATGGCTTTCTTGGTAATTGCCAAGAAGAAACAGAGGTCCATAGCTTGGTTTCATTTTTAAGGAGTCATACTTTGGCCTGGTTCTCTTAATTGTGTACCAGTGACACTCTAAATGTCTAACTACTATGTTTTACACCTGAGGCTAATATAATCTTGAATGTCAACTGTAATTAAAAAAAATTAAGAAAATAAAAGCCACAGTAACATTTCTAAAACATGATTTTTTGGTAGCATTGTTCCAGTTTTGTGATTCTTCAAAAGACAAAGGAACTAAGATAAACTAGGATAGCATCATATAGAGTCATAGCAGAGAATATTTTTGAAATATCCAGACCTAGCAATTCATGAGCTAGAAATTGGTTCTGGATATCAGATTTATCAACATGGGATATAGATGAGCTAAGATATTCATCCCCAGGGCAGCACAGAGTGGCCAAAGCCTGTAGCATGCTCACTTTCACCTTTAAGGTCTCCTCTTTTGACCCCAGTGCTGTACCAGTGTTGTATCTCAGCCATGGTATAACAATATTGGAAAACAGCACTGTATGCGATGGTCATTGTATGGTACTTGTTACTTTGGGATTGAAGCGTTCTTTGGAAACAGTCTGTTGTCCAATTGTACCTTAAAAGAGATCAAGTTCTTAATGCACTGCTTATTATAGCAGGACCATCTAATGCAATTCTGGATCAATGAAGTAATTACGTATGATTTTGTTAGGTGACATACTAATTGGATATGAAATAGAAAGTTCACTTTGTTATGTGCAAAATGTGAAACATTTAGTATTGTTTCAAAAGTTATTTTGGATTTTTTCTTTATGCACCAAGTTTTTAAAAAGTGCCCAACATAGAAAAGTTTGGCAATTATGTGTTGATATCTAAGGTTCATTAAAGCCTACTCATCATGGCATTTTTGTGTTTCCTACAATGAGGTGTTTGCTCTCCTTGTTGTACCACCTGTAGATTAGGGTTTTATTCATCTGGAAATAAGGTTTTATGACTACTGATTTTGAAGAGTCTTTATACTGAAAACAGAAGACATAGTTAATAAAGTAGCACAGGTACAGTGGAGAAGTATTCTATTAGGATCATTAAAATTGGCATACTTAGAAAAATCACTGTTAAAATTTTCACTGACATTCTCAGAAGCCTTCAAATAAGATTTTTCAGTAATGCAGCCTACCACATTTTTAAAAAGTTTATTCAAAACACTACATGCCAGGGCCGGCCGAGTGGCGCGGTGGTTAAGCGCTGGCCTAGGAAGCCAGCAGCCCCGGTTCGGTCCCACATATGAGGGCCAGTGACACTGCCCTCAAAACAAAAAAAAACAAAAAACAAAACAAAACAAAACACTACATGCCAACTAATTTAATTAATTTTGCATGAAATGTGAAAGAATCCATAGAAAATAAATGAAAGAGAGATATTGTTTTGAAATGGGACTCTTCTAATATTCTCTAAGGAAATGACTGTTTTTCCATGTCACTTATGCTGGCTGTTATACTGAATTATAGAAAGAGTCTGTGGGGTTTCTAGTATAACTGTTTTCCATGGACTTCATCTGTTATTTCAGAAACAACACAGAAACTCCTAAGTCGTGTATGTCTATATTATAGCTCCAAGAGAATTTGACCTTTTCCTGTATTTGCTTGCTGATCTGTCTTTTAAACAAAATTCTTTATCGATAACCTCAGTGTATTTTTACTCTTTCTATATCTTTCTGGGTACCTGTGATCTCTAATTATGTTTTGCTAATTTTGTTTGTTTGCTTGTTTTCTATTGAAGAAAAATCTCTGAGCATTTTTTTCCTAGAAGGAAAGATGCTAATCTGAAATATTTATAGAGGTGTTTTGTTTTTTTTTCCTAGAGAACATGCAGTGTTTTGTACTGATTATCTCAGTATCTTTTGGGTTTTGACTTTAAAAAAGAAACATTTGGAAACAGAGGAAAAAGAGATTAAGTAACTTCTCAGCTCATGGAAACATAATATGAACACCCAAGCAATGCACATCTTAGTTCCCTTAAGTGACAAACTAAGCTGGTGTTGACTGGGATTCAAGCAAGAACAACAAGAACAAACATTGTTAAGCTTATAGAAGTAAGATGGAAGCATGTTACAATGATTTTGGTTATTCATCTAAATCTAATAAATATTGAATGCGCCATTATGTCAAACAGATTATAATAAGGATTGTATCATCTCTGCCCTTTAGGAGCTCACAATTTAGTTATTTATATTTTTTATCATTTTACAAACATTGTCACAAATACTTTAGGATTACCAGAAATTAGGACTGGATGTTTCATATTTATAATAGAGACAACTATCTCTCTATGTTTTATTAGGTTAATCAATGGGTATATTTTCCAGTAAATTTCTTCATGAAGAAATTTCACGTGAATGAGTTGTTGGATATGGAGTGTCTAAAATAATTCCTTATGAATAATACCTTAAAAATGCAAAAATAGTAAATATTTTGGAAAATGGTTGATGGAATATGTTCCATCTTACTCCTAATCGTATCCTTTCAGTACTTCTTTGCTTTAATTTTTCTTTATTTTAAAAGTAATTTTATTAAGAACTAAGACATTTAAGTTAAATAATTAATATACTAGGGTTTGAATAGGAAGTAAAAGCTCTCCTCCTTCTCTCCTCGATTCCTTGTTTTCAAACCCCAGAGATAACAGCTCTAATATATACATGTATATCTTTCCCCATAGATAAGTGTGTCTATCTACAATTATAGTTATCTGTATATCATTGTACATATAGATTCATAGTGTTTCCCTGGAATGGTATTCAGTAAAACAGGGCAGTTAAAGTCCAGACCAATCAGAACAGATGTCTTGGCTGCCCCTTGCTATGCTGAGGCAACAGATGGTCTCAGGGGAGAGGAGGCATTTGGGAGGCTAGGGCCGCAGTAATTCACCCAGAAGTACAAAACTGTTTAAGTATTCTAACCACCAGTTTTTCTACAACTGCGCCTAAAAAGCAAGTACCAGACCTACTTGCAATCATTTGATGGCTCGTGCTTTTTCCCTCCCTGCACCTACGTGTGTCCGCTTCTTAGTAAAGAACTCAGAGGATCTCAGGCCATTTCAGAAGACCTCCATCAGAGCCACTCAGATTGCCAACTTTCCATATTTATAAATTAAGCCCCTTAAGAGTTTACCGTGGGTACTGCACCTGTATTCATGAAGGTCTATGTCAAAACCATGAGGCAGATAACATTTGTTTCTGCACACTCCTTTCAGGATTCCCTCTGTGGCCGAGCAAATGTTTGAAGCACATTTTGGTGGGTCTGTTCTCCCAACTGGACCCTTCCAGTGACCCCAGTCTCCCAGAACTTAGAGCTGCGAGGCTCCCCACATCTCATATCATTTACTAAACATGAACGTATCATGTCACTTTATTAGTAGTATGTTTTTCATATGTCTCATTATTGTAATATCAACCCATGAATGGTGGGACTGTAAGTTAAATTAATTTTAAGAAAGATTAATCTTTCTACCGAGGACATTGCATATAAATGTTACTCAATGTTTCTACATTATTCTTTTGGACTTATGGGAAGCATTGGTAAAGACACACACATGCACTATCACAAAACATCCAGAGTATTTACTTTTTCAGCTTCCCATTTTATGTAGATGTGAAAAGAGATGGTTGCCACATTACCCTCTATTGTCACTCTGATGCCTTTCTTTATCCCTCCCCGCTTTTTAAAACATATTTACCTCTTGTACTGACGGTACAGAAACTTCTTCATTTAATATGTTCCAGTTTTAGTCAGTTGTCTGCTGTACTAGGAGTTCTTTTCCATTATTTTCTATTTTGGGATGTAGAGGAAGTGACATTTATTATTCACTGCCAAGTCCTTTCGAGGTACTTTGCACACATTATTTCATTTAATCCAAATTGTCTCTCAGTTGAGTACTTACTATTGACCCTAATTGACAGAAAAGGAAGCTAACAGTTAGAAAAGTAAAATGATCTTCCCTAGGTCACATAAATGCTGAGGCCACAATTGGAACACAGGACTGTGCCTCCAAAACCCTATGTTGTTTTTGCTGTACCCCACTAGCTCCATCTAAGTGATCATTTTCAGAGCTTTAGGTAATATAAGTTAGCATGTTTTCTAGACTATCGAGCACTATCATCCATCCACACATGGAATTTCTAACTCATACTTTATACTCTCTAATACAGTAAGATGAGTAAATTGGTATGTCATGAATGCTTTAGGTGACCGTGTTTATAATGAAACTTTTAAAAATTAGGTGAAATGATGTCAATGAGTTGCTAGAGAACTAAAATCCAATCTTAATCCATTTCTTTTAAAGACATGGCTGTCAAAATGAAACATCTTGTCTTCTCAAAAATGTATTAAATATTAACACGTAACAGTAAAATCACTTCAGAGAACATAAAGAGTTGTGAAATAAAATCTGAAATAAAATCTATTGTAGCATTAAGCCTTATATAGTTCGTATAACATGGTGAGAATACTCTGGAATTCAAAGGTACATGTTGTTGTCACTCTTACGCAGGTGTTCCAGATTGCGTACGTGATTGTGAAAGCAGCTAACTCGCCTCGGCCTGGAAACTGGATTTTGGAACGCTCACTCGATGATGTTGAATATAAGCCCTGGCAGTATCATGCTGTGACAGACGCAGAGTGCCTAACCCTCTACAATATTTATCCCCGCACTGGACCACCATCATACGCCAAAGACGATGAAGTCATCTGCACTTCATTTTATTCCAAGATACACCCCTTAGAAAATGGAGAGGTAAGATGAGAAAACTCACCACAAGTACATTTAAGATGGCAAAATAGGGCTGTCAGAAAGACTTGAAGATATCAGTAATTGGTGTCAGGGAGACTTTAAAATAGGATTTCAGCAGAAGTACATTTAAATGAGTTATTAAATAAAAAGGAAAAAACCCAGGTGATTAGAATTTTAACTACCTTCGTGTATCTCCCATTTCCAATAAAGATCACAGAAGAGGAAATGGGTTTCAATGGGAAAAGTCAATGATTAATTTTATGCAGAAAGAGAGTTTTCTGACAAAAGTTTGTAATGATTGGAGAAGGACTGAGACCACCTTAAAGGAAGGCTTAGTTGTGTATACTCTGGTCTGAAGATGATGGGGACAAAAGAGGTAAATTTGGGAAGAAATGTAATTCACACAAGGAACCTAGATAAAAGGGAATTCTTTGTATGTTTTTCTGCTCCCATCCCATAGGGCTACGGTGGGGTTTCTTTTCTTTAGTCAGGCTTTGCTTATTATACACTCAATTCAAAAGTGGGCCACTTCTCTGTAGCATCTTTTATCCTGTGGTTAGGATTTTAGATTCATTCATTGGCTTTAAATCACAGATTCAAACCATGGCTTAACCTGTTTGTTATCAGCTGTGTGACTTGAACCAGACTTAAATTCTCTGTGCCTTAGTTTCGTCTCCCTTAAATTGTGAACAATAATAATAGCTCTTACTTCAAACAATTGTCAAGAAGATTACATAAATTATTATATTTAAAGCATTAGAGCAGGGTTTACATACATATACACTAAGTGCTCTGTAAGCCTAATTATTTTTGTTGTTGCTGAAATAATAATAATAATAACTATTATGTAGTTATTATTATTATTATTATTATTATTAGTCTCCTCTCAAATACTCAAACTTTGACTTAATGGCTCTTTTGGATTCTCTGCTTATATTTCCCTAGTTTGCCGCCCTTTACCGTATGTGGCCTAGCTCTTTCTGTCCTACCTGCTTATGTACATCTCAATTTATACTCATGTCTGATATTCTGTTTTCAGTAGCCCACACACCTGAAGCTAGTAACATTGTTATATTCACATTTCCAGAAAACCCATATTTATATTCTACCATGTCCACCTCAGCCAATGTAGTGTTATCTCCTTAAATACTTCTGGGGCAAAGTTTGATATTTAACATAAATCTATCACACCGTCTTTTGGCACTATTATTCTGTGAATGTATCCCGGTGTCTCACTATATTTCACAATACTTGTTTAAAAAATATCAGTTTGGGGGAAAAAAATTCCAAATGGTGCTCTCAGCAGAAATTTCAATCTGCCAAATGACAAGTAGTCAAATACAGTGAGTCAAACAGCTGTTCAACCTGCTTTGTGCCCAGAAGTATCCAATTCCTGGCCAAAGTGGCTTGAGGATATGGAAGTAGGGTGGGAATGTAGGTAAAAATATATTTTATTTGAAATTTTATTATGTTTCTCCTGGACCCAGAGTTTACCCAGGATTAATATTTATAAAGCTGTCCTTTACTTAAAGAAAGGTCCAACTCTGAAATTAGTTGAATAATATAAAATATACCTGGCTAGATACATAACTCAAGTTACATGCATATCCCCAAAATGTCTGTTTCTGCATTGATTGTGGTTTTTCATCCATTAGACCATGTCAACCTATCAACATGGAACAAATGGATGTGTTTTTTGTTTGATTGTTTAACTGGCTATATTTTTTTCACTCTTAGATGTTCCCATTGATAGTGACAATTAAGATTAACTTATTCATCTTTCTGTGTAACATTTTGGTTTTTTTGTCTATTTCCCTCTCCTAGGGAAGTGAATGAGGTGTGAAACAGAAAGCAATTAGACATATTTTAAGTAGAAGGATAGTATTTAAAAATAATAATTAAGTCCGGACCTCTTCTAGAATATCTGCTTCATTTTATGTAGCTTACACTGTGAAACATGTTACTTTTTGGAATAAAAATGTCCAGAAAAGGTAGGGGATATTAACCAAGATTTCCAGCTCAGCTGGCAACAAAACTGAGATAAGAATCCAGTTTACCTGATTTCCAGATTAATGTTTCTTTCATACTTCAGTAAAGGCTGGAAGTTGATTTTTAATAATATGGTAATTGCTAAATTCAATAATGGTTAATGTATTAATAGATATGAGGATGCTGAATCCAGTGTAAATAGAAAGAGCCCCAATTCTGTGATATCATGATATAGAAGAATGTACGTGGTATTAGAAGACGGGGTTCTGGTCCTGGCTCTAGTTTTTGTGGGCTCTTCAGCAGGCCACTTAATCCCTCTGAGATTGAATTTCTTTACTATATAAAATGGTTTAATATGTAAATTGTCCTAAAGCATCTTTTCATTCTAAAGTACTATAATTTTGGATATTGCCTACAATGTCACATGTGGGATTATTAAAAAATTTTTGGATGCCTGTCTCCAATATTGAACTGATAAGTGACCATGAAATAAATCTTATTATCATTAACTTTTAGTTTTAAAATAATGCACTTTGGATACCACTTGAAATACAATTATTATGTGCTATGTTCAAAACTTCCCAGAGAAGTGACAGTCAAGTAAGAGAAACAAACATATAAACCAGTAAATGCAAAGTGATAATATAAATGCTACAACAAAAGTATGTACAGAGAGCAGTAAATCCTCTGCTGAGTAAGCCAAAAGAGCCACATTTAGAAGATGACTTCTCAGAACACAGGAAAACCAGAAACAATTCTTAGTATCTCAAAAGTTTCAAGACCAATATACAAATTCATCTCCAGTGTGGCCTATGGGTTAAATTAAGCATATAACAGAATTAACCTGCATTGTTACAGGATATTTTTATTGGGTATAAATTGTAGATTTATGGTTATTTTTTTTCTGGCACATTTTATTGTCTTCTGGTTTCCGTTGTTTATATAGAAAAGGTAGCTACATAATAATGTCCTTTGTAGTATCTTTTCTCTGATTTCTTTAAAGCTATTTATCTTTGTCTTTGTTTTTTAGTAGTTTTATTATGCTGCCCCAGGTCTGCACTTCCCAATACAATAGTCACTAGCCATATGTGGTTATTTAATTAAAATTTTTTCTAGCATTGCTTTTATTGGGCAGTGCTGCTATTGATGATTTTTTTTTTTTTAATTTTCAGGTTTAGGATTTCTTTGTTTAATATATCTTCAAAGTAATGTCTTTCGTCAATTCAGGAAATATTTGAGATTTTAGCTCTCAAAAAATTGGTCCTTCTCGGGCTGGCTGAGTGGCGCGGTGGTTAAGAGCTGGCTTGGGACTCCAGCGGCCCTGGTTTGGATCCCACAATGAGGGCCAGTGACACTGCCCTAAAAAAAAAAAAAATGTCCCTCTCCCTATAAATACAGTTAAAATGATTTGGAACTGTATACACTATGTATCTTACACCTTCTTTTGTATACACTAATCCTTTTAGCTTTCTGTTCTTTGTTCTATATATTTTCTTCTGATCTACTTCCAGTTTACTAACTCTCTCTTCAACTATGTAAAATCATTTATTGAAACTATTCATAGGATTCTTAACTTCATTTACTACTTTTTTCAGTTCTAGAATTTTTCTTTGCTTGATTTTCATAGTTTATTACCAAGTTTTATATTGAAATTTTATTCATCTATTAAAATTTTAATTTGATAATAAATTTATATTTAAATATTTAATATTTTATTTTTCATCTTAATGATAAAGTAATAATTATTTATGAGTTTTTAATTTGACAATTCTACTATCTAGCCTTTGTGGATATATTTCTGTTTCATCTGCTGATTTTTTGTTTTGTTTTGTTTTGTGTTTTTTTTGTTTTTTTTTGAGGGCAGTGTCACTGGCCCTCATATGTGGGACCCAAACTGGGGCCACTGACTTCCCAAGCCAGCGCTTAACCACAAATATGTGGATATATTTCTGTTTCATCTGCTGATTTTTTAATTTTTTTATTTATTTTTTTATTTTTATTTTTTTTCTGCTGATTTTGTTAATGCTGTCTTATAGCCTCTCATTCCTGATTATATTTGCATAACAGAAGTTGTATTTGAAAACTGCATGTAGAAATAACTCAAAACCTAAGATATTATTGTTATCTTGTTAGTTTTATTCTGTTTTGTTTTTGTTTTTGTTTTTTTTTTTATGCTTCTATCAGGCAATGGCAATATGGATAATCCTAATCCAATTTTAGGAATTCTAACTTCTGGGACACTTAGATGACTCAAAGCTGTGCTGTAATCCAGCAACAGCTACTTTTATTCCAGTTTACCTTCATTTCTAGGATTTCTGTCTTTGGAGTCCAAACTAAAATGTGTGGGATTTACCAAGTCCTTCCCATACTAGTCCTGGAATCCAACTTTTGTCATCCTAGTACAGTCATGTGCCCCTTAAAAATGGGTATACATTATGAGAGATGCTTTGTTAAGCAATTTCATCATTGTGCAAATGTCATAGAATATACTTATACAAACTTAGTGATATAGCCTTCTACACACAGAGGCTATGTATGGATCTTAGGCTACATGCCTATACAGCATGATACTGTGCAAAATAAAAAAAAAGTTTGAATCAAGCAGATTAAATGATGTAATCAAGAAAGGTAAACCCCAGATATATGAGGTTGCTACCAGTGTAACATGGCATACTGTTTTATAGGAAACGTTTTTATAAATAGAAATAATATCCTCTAAAATAACAATAACATATATAGTATAGTAAATATATAAATTAGAAGCATAGTCATTTCTTATCAACTATTATGTACTGTACATGTTGTATGTGATATACTTTTATATGACTAGCAGAGCAGTAGGTTTGTTCACACCAGCATCTCCATGTGAGTAGTATATTGTGCTATGATGTTAGGATGGCTATAATATCACTAGGCCATAGGAATTTTTTAACTCCTTTATAATCTGACGGGACTCCATCATATATGCAGTTGTGGGCCGAAACATTGCTCTATGGCACATGACTGCACACACAGTAAGGCTGTCCAAAGCACTGCCCAGTCTCTCAGCTGTGCCTCTGGACAGGGAAATACCTGCAGGACAAAAGCTGTCACAGTACACTGATTACCTCTTCAGATGTCTTTCTTCTTGAGAATGAGAATGTGATCCTTTACCCTTTTGATTGCTGTCAGATGGCTTTAAATAAAAATGTTTACATATTTTGTCCAGTTTGTCTAGCTGTTATCATAGAGAGTGTTGCACTAATATACAATCCAGTATAAACTGAAGCATAATATTGTATGCATTTTTTAAAAACTTTATATTTTGGAATTATGTTAAATTTACATAAATGTAAAAAGAGTACAAAGAGTCCCCATGTCCCTTTTACCCAGCTCCCACTAAAGATAATGTCTTGCATGACTACGATGCATCTTTCTTTCAAAACTAAAATTGATCGTTTACTGTTGTCTAAACCTCAGATATATTTAGATTTCATTCAGTTTATCATTAATGTCTTTTTTTATGTTTGAAATTCAATTTGGGATACTACATTACATTTAGAGTTTATGTCTCCTTAGTCTCCTTTGATCTGTGACAATTTCTTAATCTTCTCGTGTTTCATGACCTTGATCATTTTTAAGAGTACTGGTCAGAATTTTTGGAACACATTACTCACTTTGCATTGGCCTGATGTTTTCCTGTTATTAGACTGAGCTTCTGTGTTTTGGGGAAGAATACCACAGAGGTGAAACAGGTTTCTCACTGCATCTCTCATATTTATTTTTATATTTACATCAGTTATCTTTTTCTTTTTATTAGTTTAAATGTCTTATTGTACTTCTAGATAGATTTTTATTCTGGGCATCAGTGTCTAAAAATTCACCATGATTTAAAATACATATTTTTGACTAACACAGAATGATTATTTGCTTCCAGGCCTTCACAATAACCCTTTAAATATAAATTTAAGTCAGAGAATAAGAGAAATAAGTGTAGAGTATTTTAAAGGTCCATCTATGAAACAAGATTTTATGAAATAACCTTGACTCAGTTATAACACACTAATTAAGTTAAAACACACTTGACTTTAACCTCTGTATCCAAACTTCAATACTAGCCTCTGTTCCTATCATCATTGGAGACTATTTAGTGTTTCCTTTTGGCCTCCTGAATCTTAACATCATCATCTCTGGTTATCTCTTCAGCTTTATTTGTTGCTCCAGCCACCGCTACTCTTTTCCCTCCAGTCTCTGGTTTGGCTCCTTCTCTGCCCCCACAAAAGGTGACCCTCACAAAGCCTCAAGATATGAACAAATGTTAATCATGTGGATTCACCAGAAGGGTGTTTTAGAATAGTGCACAGTCCCCTAGATGACTAGGTTCAACCACTCCCAAGAAAGAGGTTTGTCCTGCAGTTTAGCATCCTGGGTTTGCAACTCCAAGGGAAACAGAAGTTCACTCAGTTTTATGAGATACTCAAGTCTCAGCGCCTGGCAAAGGAGGGATAATGGAGGCCACTGCAGGGGTAATAGTATCACCCAGTGTGTGGTTATCCAGCTTGCAAACAGGAGGAGGCTTTGAGCAGGAGCCTTCAAAGACATTCATTTTAGAGAGGCAGTTTTATATTGTCAGTGCCAAGAGAGGGCACAGCAGGGACCCTGCTTGGCCTTGCTTTGAGAGAATGACCCTGAGCTCCCTAAATAGTAGTTTCAGGGTTTGAAGGAATAGACCTCGGGGGTCTCCGTTACTTTCAGGCCAGCCAAAGAAAAAGCTTTGATGGGAACAGCTACATATACACACCTCTCCAGCAGTGCTAGAGGGAACCAACTCCATCAAAGGGTATGATCACCCCAGATGCTGCCGCTGTCCGAAGCTGTTGCCCCAAGATGCTACTATTGAGAACAGCTGACAAGAACTGCCACTTGGGGGCACCACTGAGAATTGTGCTTGCAGCAGGGGTTCTTCCCAAAGGTGGCTGTACTTAGAAATCACAGAGGGCATTTCAAACATAGCCATTTCTGGAAGTAAAACTTTTAAATATGTAGATTTGGGAAAAGCTCAGGAAATTTATGTATATTTTAAACAATATACTCCTGGAGATGTTGATGTTTCTGCTCTCAGTTTATTGTTCTTATTTTCAGCCTTCCCAAACTCTGGAGAATAACAGACCATCAGTTATTTAGGGAAAGGGGATCAGTCAATCTAACTACTTCTAAGTGAAGAAAAAGACTAACATTTTTAAATCAGGAAACATCAGTTCTGGAGGACTGAGTCTTTGGATGGGTTTGAGTTGAATAAATAAACTTTGAGCTGTAACTAGGTTAGCAATGATTGAAGAAATGGCTGAGAGAGGAGAATCACGTTAACAATATTGACAGGGATGGGACTGTATAGATGACACTGTTTTAGGGGTCTTAGAACTAAAAATCCTAATAAATGTTTCTGTTATGTGAGAGTCCCCCCTTTCTGTGACTGGGATTATTCCTTTTAATTTCTTTGGATTGTCACTAGACTGCTAACTAAATAATCATGGTTGCCATAGTAATTTCTGCTTCAATTTCCTCAAACACCTTTAAATTATTTACATGCGATTTCCTCCTCTTCTTGCCATGACACTTTCCATTCTCTTTGACTGCAACTCAAATGGAACTTTGAGTCAACTATGATTCTGCTTCTAATACATGGCAGGCTTGTATAAAATTTCTTGGAGAAAACATCATTAATTTTTGAAGGCACCTTTTTTTTTCCTGTAAATTTTATGTAGAGTTTTGGTATTATTTTGATTTCCTATGTGATAGAATTTTATATATACAAGCAGAATATTTTCTTCCTATCTTTGTTACCTGTCATTATGGTGATCCATAGAACTGCAAAAACTGAAGAACGAAGCAGTAAACCCAACACTGGATTAAGAAATTTCTCTGAGATCCTTCTTTGATGTAATTTTGTTAAGGGGATAGCGTGATTGCATGTATTAGTTTATGTGGAAATGTAGGAATGGAAAGGAAGAAGTAACCTTTACCAATTACCCTTGGAGTTCCTCCTTTAGGAAGAAGCAGCAGCAGGGTATCACTAATTTGTATTGCTTTGAATAACAGTTGAGGGAAATAATTATTTGAGGTTTTAGACCTCCTTTCTCTAAAAATAATTCTCATACTGACCAACATGGAGCCAGTTAGTACCTGGAATGGCAACATGAAAATGCCTCTTTACAATGAGGTTTACATGGCACCCTCCAATAAACAGCATGTTTCAACTCCAGTTGGAATACATGGAGCATGTGAAATATTTTAGAATTACACACATATAAAGTCCATAATTCATTTAAGGTATTTGTGTTACTGTATTTCAAAAGCACATCTTTGTAATAAAAATAAAGATAAAACTAAGAAGATTGTATTCCTCCTTTCTGTTGATCAGCTTATAAACGGCCCCCAGCCCCAACAATATTGTGTCTAGAAAGTGTCAGTAAACCCTCATTACATTAGAATCGTATTAAAAAATCATGCAGGCCAGAGAAACCAAAGGAGAATAAAGTCTTGAGAAGATAACACCAATATTTAAGAGCTGTTTATCTTAGTGCTATGGGATAGTATCTACCAGAATCTAGTAAAATGGAGCAGAAGGGTAAGCTTTTGTTAAGCTGGGTATAGAAGTGTAGGCTTGTGGGAGAAGGCACAAAGACACAGCTTGCTGTCATGTATGGTGTCAGTAGATTTGGCTTTCAGGTGTAGCTCTGCCACTGGTTAACCGGCGCTTGGATAGACAAGTCTACTATCCAATGCGTGCCTCAGCCAGTTCACATGATTATAATGAAGATCGAATTACGTCATTTTCGGTAATGCCTCCTTGTAACCTACCTGTATAAGATGATAGCAAATATTTTAGTTCAATAGCCAAAATTGGCTTAAGCCTACCACTTGCTGAGGGATGACTGAGCTGGCTTAGACAGGATTGAAAGTGGGGGTCATGAAAGTGGCAGAATCATGCCATGCTGTTTGGTGGGATCAACAATAGGGGAGAAGGGGGGTGACTAAACATGACGAAAGCAAAAGACCGTGAGCTTGCTGAAGTTCAAAGGGCCTGAAGGAACAGACATGGGTCTCAAGTGCTGATATGGGTTAGGCCAGGGCTGGGAAGATAATAGTTTTAATAGCTTGCATTCATGACACACTTGTTTGAAGGCAGGCACTAACCTAAGAGTTTACAAGTATAAAATCATGTATTAATACTTGTCTCATTTTACCATTGAGAGAAAGGTGGTACAGACAGGTCAAATAACTTGCCTGGAGTTCCACAGCTAATAATTTTGGGAGCTGTGGTTTGAATCCAGTGTGTCATCTGAGCACCAGAAAGCCACAAGAGCACCAACTTTCTTCTGTGTCTGGGGTTTTCTGGAAACTGCTGGCCACCATAAGCCTGGGAGTCCCAGCTCCTAGCAGGCTTTCTCTCTGCATGAGCTTGCACACGTCTGGGATTGGACTGGGGCCCACTTTTAAAAAAATCTTATTTTATTTTATTTATTTTATTTATTTAGCTTATCAGGATTTAAGTTTTTAGTGTTTTAGGTTAAGAGAAACTTCTTTACCATTTTTTAGTTTGATGGGTAAATTACTTCTTTTTTAAATATAGTAGTTTAAAAAAATTATTTTCTTATTTTCCTAACACTTATTTATCTTGCTTATTTTTTTACCTTTTAATAATCTTAAATTCTGATTTTAAGAGTTTTACCTTGGTATAATTACATTTATCATACATTTTTTTCTTCCTCAAACTTTATCCTGGTAAATGATTTATATTTTTTTCCACATGTCATTGATAGATAGGTAGAGAGAGAGGTAGATATAGATACAGGTATAATTTTTGTTTTTAGAATTAGATGGGTTCCAGTTGTGTTATATACTTGTCAGAATTTTTTTTTGTCTTAATTTTTTTTTTTAAATCTGACTTTTACTTCTCAAATAACATTTTCATTTTTCATCAATTTTATCATAGCTTATATTTTTAAGGTACTTTACATCATTTTGGATCATTTTATTTTTAGCTTGTTTTGCACTTTATTATTTAAATATTATCCTGTATGTCTTGAATATAATTGTTTTTATTCATTGCTTTCACATGACAGGAAATGTGATTAAATAAAAAACACAGTAAGATGAAGTAACCCACCACACCTCTCGTATCTTATTCCCCAGTTTAGACCATCAGAAGCCTTTTCAGCTCTTCTTTAAAAAGCGCTTCCAAAATTTAGTTTCCCTTCAATGTTGAACCTATAAAAAGGTAACAGCAACAGAAGATCCACTGACCAACAATTTTTAAGATTATAATATTAATTTATATGTATAACTTGTAAAACACTTTTCACCTTTATTTTTACTCTTGAGGTTCCTAAGACAAATTACTCCTTTAAAGTTTCACTGAATGAAATGGTTAAATATTACACCAAGATTTTAAGTACATAAAGAAGATGGTATAGATTTTGATCAGAGGCAAATCCTCGAAACACAAATGTGGTTTGATTTTAATAAGAATCACATTGTAGAAGACCTAATAGAAACTATATGAAGAAAGTTTCAGAAAAAGCGTTTTGTTGTTGTTTTTTAATTTTAATTTGTATATAATATGGCATCAGCTATTGAATATAACTTCCTTCCAGGCATGGTTATAGAATGAGTGTTCTAGTCTGTAGCTGTTCCCCATATTAGTCTGTGGCCACCCCATATCAAATAGGCCAGTGACAAGTTGGGTAAGATAAAGAGCATCTAAAGGACATGGTCCACTGATTCTTTGTGTGTGTGTGTGTGCGCGCGTGCGTGCGTGACAGTCAGTTTGGGT
Organism: Aselliscus stoliczkanus; assembly: GCA_033961575.1. Taxonomy (NCBI): domain Eukaryota; kingdom Metazoa; phylum Chordata; class Mammalia; order Chiroptera; family Hipposideridae; genus Aselliscus; species Aselliscus stoliczkanus. The sequence continues at coordinate 127,772,110 of CM066733.1, forward strand.
TGCTGTAACAAAAATACCATAGACTGGATGGCTTAAACGGCAAACATTTTCTTTTCTTTCTTTTTTTTTTCCTCATAGTTCTAGGGTTAGGAAGGCCAAGATCAAGGTGCCAGTATGGTTGGGTCCTGGTTTCTTCACATGATCGAAAAGGCAGAGTGAAAAACTTTTTTTAATGTCTCTTCTTATCAGGACACTGGTTTCATGAGGATCCCACCCTTGTAACCTAAATATGCCCCCTATCTCCCACCCCCACCCCACCAAAGGCCCCATCCCCAGAGACCATCACATTGGGATTAGGGTTTCAGTATATAAATTTGAGATGGGATACAAACAGGCAGTCCATAACAGTGAGTTGCTTTTGTAAATGAACCACAGAACCCTTGTGCAGCCCAAGTGTACTTAGAACTCCAGAACTTCTCAAGCATCATATACACATTTTGGTTTTTTGACTACAAGGTTTAATGACCCACCAAAAGCCCTCTGAATATAGGAACCTTTTAATCATTTGTCCATTTATATAATAAAGAACACAATGCCATGTTAGACAGACTTGTAATATGGCATTACAGTAACATAATTACTGTTAAACATAAAATTCTCAAATACCTTAATATACTCATCCTTTTCTGAAGTCTTTAAAATTGGCAAATGTTATAAATAATAAAGACATATATTTGAAATTAGTTACCCATTTTATGCACATTATAGACAGGGTGTACAAAACAAGGTTTTAAATGATTTCTCAGAAATTTATTTCTGCAAACAATAGATAATTATATCAAATATTACATTTGGCAGAGATACAGTAATTCCCCATCTTAAAGTTAATTTTATTTAAAAAATTAAGTAAAGGGCCAGCCGAGTGGTGCAGTGGTTAAACTCTGGCTTGGGAAACCAGCAGCCCCGGTTCGGGTCCCACATATGAGGGCCCTCAAAAAAAAAAAAAAAAAAATTAAGTAAAGATCCAGGTAAATATATTTTTTGTTGTTGCATTAAAACTTTAAAAATCTGTGGGTTTTTTTCCTCATGGAAATTCTTTCAAATTGTTACCTTTATTGTTAATTAATTACTTAGGTAAAAATCCTCTCTGGACTGTATTGACATCTGTCCCACGGTCAGAAAAGATAGTTTCCTATACTCTTAGATTTACTAATCTGTTAGTGTTTTGAACATTTCTTCAATATTTCAGTTTTGATCTGAATAAATTTCAGATTTCATTTTTTAAGCTGGTTATTTTTTCTATGAAGAATGCTATATTTTCATACACTCCACTTTGGGTCAGTGCTAAAATCATTATTCTGTAAGGAAATCTGAAAAAGATGAAATAAGATTTAATATTACATAGAGTCTTTAGCTTAAACATCCCATAATGCTTTTTTCCACATAAATATTTAGAGACAGTTGGTACACAGGCATTTAATTACGTTAGTACCTTATAGAAGGATCTCAAGAAAACTGGATAAACCAGTTCCTCTTGTTATACTCATTACAACCTGTCATCGAGGAAGCCTATGTTAAAGCTTTCTGAACTGGGAATTACAATTGTTGTCAGTTATTTGGGTCTCAATTTTAAAGCATATTGAGATTATAAAATTATGAAACAGGGATCGTATTTGGTGGTTACAGAAAGAGGAAAAAGATTAAATACACTGTATATTATAAGAAGCATTTAAGATCATTAAACTCATCTTGTGATTTTAAAATCAAATCTGCAGCCTTGAGCAAACATTCCATGATGGAATTGCTGGTCATACTAGATTTGATGTTGTCTTATCATTTTCTTCCACATTACCAAAGTAGGGACTAAGGCTTTCAGTTAAGATGAGACTCTCATGGAAAGGAAGAAGATCAGTGGATTAACTATTGAAATTATTATCAATAACACCGGCAATAACCGTTTTGTGTATGGCGCGTCATCAGTTATAAGCACTTGTTATATCTGATTATCACCAAAGCCTTGGAGATACTTGAAGCCAAAACGTTTATCATTCTCATTTTACAGATGGAGGTTAATAACTTGTTTGTGGTCACATAGTGGTAAATGTTCAAAATTAATCTCTGGTCCAGGTTCAGTTCAAGAAATCTTCTAGTGGCAAATCTCATAATCATCCCACTTCATACACTGAACACCTTAGGTCCAATCCATCATCTCCTAAGTGTGTATTTACTCAGTCACAAGGGCTGTGTGACATTGTGTGGATAATTAAGTGCCACCCACCCTCTCTACAGGGAAAAACCTGAGGGTGTCAATCAGTCACACACAGGAAAGATAATGTACATTATCTTTATTGCAGAAGTATACTTGAAAACACAACAAAGGATTTGAAGCTATTAAAATAAGCTTCTGATCCTTAGGGGAACTATTTCAACACTAGAGCTCTCATCAGAAGTCCTTGAGACAAGTAACCCAGGAGTAGAATGGTTATGATTACATTTTACAAGCAAAGTTAAAAAGACATCAGGAGCTGCTTTACTAGGTTCCCTGCTATGAAATGAAAGCCGGAAAAAAATCTAGGCAAAGCATTCTAGCCTGAGGATGTGTATGATTTTGCACTGTGGCGGACCAACTGCAGCCAAATATTTTCATTGGAAATACGTAAATGAATGACTTCACTGGATGCTGCTACCAGGGAATCACATAAGACATACAATTTAAATTCTAATCATGGGTAGCAAAAATCCTATGATACTCATTCCACAAAGGAGAATGGCAACCCTGGCAAGATTACAAGTTAGAAAATTACATTCCCCTTGTGTAAATTTGTTCTTCGTCTTCACTCAGTAATAAGAATTATTTTCTTATTCAACAGTTAAGTGCCTTCTAAAACCAAGCCTACTATTAAGTTGAGCTATATGAAACTGCCAATATTTGACTATTTTTAGTCAATAAAAGTGTAGTTTCATATGGTTTAGACTAATATATGCCAATGCAAGAGTAGAAATACTTGCAGAAATTTAAACTGTTCTAAACATAACCTCACATGTACATGTTATTTTAGCAAATCCTTTAAAGGAAAATCAAATTCCTTCACTAAAACAATTTATGCAAGTTATTGTGTGAAGGTCTTTCTTTACTGTGTTAGTAATATGATGAATATTAAGCTAAAAATGAGTCATATGGCATTTATTTCTTCATTTTTGATGGCAGGGAGAATAGCAAATGGCATTTTCATATGAATAATCAGATGTTATGTCTGGTGCCATGGGGAGTTATGTGGAAGTTGAAAGTATATTAGTTATGAGTGATAAATTTGGGAACTGTGTTGTTTTGGCTCATAGTATGTAAAGCATGTGTGTATATATCTGTTTCTACACAAACACATTCCTGTACCCAGATATGTGCGGCATAATCATGTGGAGATGTTAGTTGTATCTGGAATGACAGTTGGCACCTTCTTAGAGGCATCTCAAATATTTTTAAACCTGGCATCCTACTTAGAGCAGTTATCCACTATCCTTTTCAGGATGAATTACTTACTGCAAGACTAGTGGTAAAAATTCTTAAAGATTATGTTAAGGAAAAAAAAAAACTCTATTGTTTTTTGAAGGAAAAACCATCCTATTGATGTAAGTTTGCTTTTCTAATTATCTCCACATTTGTTCTTTTTATCATTGAATGAAAAACATTTTGCTCTTTCTTATAATTTTGTGTTTTGCTTCCATTTATCTTATAACAAGATAAACTTTGGTGTTGAATTAACTGCAGTAGAGTAACTCACGCATTAATTGCTGCAAAGCAAATACATTACCAAAAAGATAGGACATTGAAACTATGGCTGAGACACAGTTTTAATTCAACCACCAAGTGATGTGATGTTGTGAATTCATTTGATGGGTTTATATAGTCAATGAGTACTCTTCAACATTAGCTATATATATTTTTTTCCGTTTACAAATACTGATCACCCCTAATGTGCAAATGCTGTCTTAGGTGCAGGGAATAAAGGACATTGTTTTGGAGGGATAAAATAAGAGATTAAATAAATCAGAGAAAACATCTTGGAATCTTGGACAAGGTAGTAAAGGCATGCCTAGGATAGAAAAGTGTGTGTGTGTGTGTGTGTGTGTGTGAGAGAGAGAGAGAGAGAGAGAGAGAGAGAGAGAGAGAGAGAGAGAGAGAGAGAGAGAGAGAGAGAGAATATGGCAGTGACCTGTCTTGGGAACGGCAGGGTTGCCACCTAGAAAATGTGAGAGGGAGTGATGGGAGATAAGTGGTTTTCATAGCAATTGCTTTGACTCATTATGACTCCTTCAGCTACTGAATATTTGAATCAATTGAGTAGGGAGGCAGTCTGTATTGAGCTGTAAAACAGTTTTACAATGAGAAAATTCAATTTTAAGCTTATACTTGGGGGAAAAAAAACACAAAAAAAACAAAACTCAAATACCTGCTTTGCAGCAACATGTCACAGAAACAGATTTTAGTGGAGCAGAATTCTTTCCCTGTACAATAATTATGGTCAAGTGCTTGTTAAAACAAAATACTATGGATGTTTATCAATGTAAGTAGTGAAAGCATTTTTTTTTGTTTGCTTCAGTTTATAAAATGTATCCTGTTCTGTAGTTCTTTCCTAACAAGGCTCCGATGATGTGGAGTTCAGTCTTTATCAAGAGTTTCAAGGTTTCAGATCCTTATTTTTGCCTAGTGTTTTTATCAGTCTTTCCATTGACAAATTACTTTTCAACAATTGCTTCCCAACAAGCATGGGATAATGCTTGACTTCTAAGTTTGCTGTCGCAGATGAAGCAGTCTAGCTGGCAGAATGTGGGTGTCCTTTTATTGTTAGGCTCCATGCTAAGGAACGCATACACATTTTTTCTTGACTCAATGGCTAGCTGAAAGCATCAGAGGACTGAAAGAAAGATAGAACTGATTGAAGTGTAGGTAGAAAAGTCAAAGCAAAGTCACCCATTTCATCAGCACTTACCATTGTGTTGTATGGGTGCAATGACATAGTCTGTATTAATTAATTCCATTAAGCACCTGATGCTAACTAACAGGGCTTAACTCTTTACATGGATAATATTAAATATAGGCAAACACATAAATAACAGCTCTCTGTGACCCCAGAAAGAGTATCTAAACTTGGACAGAGAGTTGCACATGATGTTCTTAGGAAGCCAAGTCATTTGGACAATAGTAGAATGTCCTAATTTGGGAGAAATGGCGTCCTGGTAACGTAAGTGTTTATCAGCACCAGCTGAGCTAACCGATCACCCTCCAATGTAATGTGTTTATACTCATTGTATTTCCTGCAGAGCCACTCAGCTACAATTTGCTGAGGCTCCTTCGTTATGTACCAGGCAGACCAGGGTGGGGAGTTTAGGATGTGAGTCCTGATCAGCCCTGCCCTGGGGAAGGCCTGCTAAAGAGCTGAGAGGAGAAATGGCTCAGGGCATTTTATCCCAGGCCTGGGAAAACAGCCCAATTAACACCTAACTTTCCTTCTGAAAACAGCACAGGTCCTTTTTCAACCAAGTGAAATGCTGATCAAAAGACAAAACAAGGTCGATTGTGGAGAGGAGCTGATGTCAGTGCTTCTGATGACGATGAAATATGTTTTAAACTAATAAACAGTATCTCCAGGCACGTTAAACTCCCAAACTGGAAGCAGATCAAATAATTAAAACTAGGATATTCATAGGTATTGGGGTGTGTGTGTGTGTGTGTGTGTGTGTGTGTACGCGCATGTGTAATATAATGTGTTTATACTTCTTACCTACAGAGTCACTGCTAAAATTTGCCAAGTTTCACTAGTGGTCTCCAAGGCACCCCAAGGAGGGATGATATATATATCTTATATATTAATATAAATACGGGACTTGTAAAGCACAAGGTAAATGGAAGTCAAGGTCGAAAGGTATAAAATAATTAGGTCAAGAGCAATCAGTAAAACATATGCCAAAGCAAACAATGCTTTGATATTCTGGTCTGGAATGAGGATTTGGGGTTATTTTGAAAAATAATGTCACTGTGACTCTGTCCAGAACTCACAGCTGCAGAAAGAGAAGTAAACAAGTGATCCTCTTCGAAGGCTACAAGGTTACAGAACAACCGAAGACTCAAAACTCAATGAAACTTTTGTTAGTTCCTGGTGATATGATTATAGCTCATACAATTTCCTAATGGAAAATTACAAAAGGATGTTTCTAGAGATAGGAATGCAAATTCCATTTGCTTGTTTTTAAGTCAGAAAATAAGAATGAAGATTAGGTAAAGATATTTTCTGTATTTGCTTTTAAAATTATCTCTATACTCAATATGCGGTCATTTAACATAAATTCGTTTCCTACTGTCTTTTCATAGAACATTACATAGTTGAAGGATGCTGCTATTTACTAGACATTGTTAAAAGCTATTGAGTTCCACGACAAAGGGGACCATAACTTACTCCTTTTTGCATTTCCCCACTCCTCAGTTGGCATCACATAAACATATGTGTAAGGTCTTCCATGCCTACAGCCAAATCAGGTTATTCTTGCCTGAGAGTTGAAAGGAACTTATTTAGTTTGACCATCCTGATCAATGAATCAGCTAGCTTTCAAATTTTCTAACAGGAAGGTAACACCTTAGAATTTTGTAGTATTTGCATTTATCATCCATTTATGGTCAAGAGCTATATTAAACTCCCAGGAAAATAAAGGACAAAAAGGTAATCAATTATTCTGGATTCAAATTTAAACATCCACATAAGAATATTAATAGGCAAAATATATTTGCATGGCACTGATTTTTATTTTGTCCCTCTCTTCCTTTGAGGTATCTAAGAGATCCATACTTTTCAATCCAAAAATGGCACATGAACACAATCCTAAAGGGTCCCCAAAATATTATCCTTCAGAGACAGTGCATTCATTTCTCATTTCTCGTTTCTCAGGACACACACTTAATTTTGCAACCATATGCCATAATTTAAGAGAACACTTTCTAAAAAGATGAGAAATAACCAGTCTCCTGTAACTTAGCATAAAACCAAATTGATGTCTGCACTTTGATTTCTCTTTTGAAATTAATTTCCAGTTTGGTTTTCTTTTGCCCTTGGTGTTCTAGAGGATCATTTTGTAGCATGTGGATAATTTTATGTTAACATCTGGAATTGAAATTTGTTTTTTGTTTTTTTTTATCTGATGCATATAGAATACTTCTGTAAGAAATGTATTTATCCCAGCTGCTGTTTATTCATTTCAAACAGACATGGTTAAGTGAGTGTAACAGCCTCAAAAATTCCTGAGGAAACATGAAGCATGTTTAATACAAAGTCCTGTCAATCTATTTTATTTTCTACCAGCTTTTCACATGGCAGAAGTGGTTGAGATCTGTCCAGAAGGAAGACTTTTGAATGGTAACAGGTGGTAGTTTTCAGTGTATGAGCCTTTGAAATCTGGCTTGGTTTGGAATCTTGGCAAGGCAGTCAATAGCTCTGTAACCTTGGATGACTCTTGGAGGTCGTTTTCTTATCTCAAAAAGGGGAAATATAAATACATGTCTTTGAACATCGGTCATTTTAAATGAGACGATTTGTATGACTCAAGGCGGGAACTCAACAAATGGCAGCTGTTAGAATCATTTATTTCTGTGTATTCAGAATACAATTTAGAATTTTTTTTTTCTTTTGCTGACCTCCTAGGTTTTTTATGTATGCTAATAGCAGTTTGAAGATTCTGCAAGGTTTTTTATTTATTTATTTATTTATTTATTTATTTTTTCTGCAAGGTTTTTGAGAGCTGCAACTGAATCTTGTCTTTTAAAAACTGGCTTTATGAATGGAAGGATCAGGAAGGAATCAAACTAGCAAAAGACATTAGAGAGGAAACCAGAGAGCCCTTCCTTTCTGAGCTTCTGTAGCACAGGCTATACAGTGTACTTACAAAGTAACTTGAATTTTAAGCAATGCTTTGGAATCCACATACTATGATAATATCTTTAAGTCCAAGCTATTGTGGTGGCATGGATTAAAAAGAGTCCTATATTCATTATCATGAATGATATGCTATTCAAAATGTTTTAGAATTTCTTGGAGTTTGTTCTTTTTTATTTCATTGACTTATTAACCAGCTTTGGCTCTAAATGATTTTTATTCATTTTGTCTCCAAAATTATTCACCTTCAAAGACAAAATTTTATAATATTGCGTTAGTCAAAGGAATGTACTGACGGTTGTGAATACAGCTCCAAACAGCTCCAAAATCTCTTGAGTGTTGTTGGGATATGTGTTGAACCAAGGCAATTGATGTAAAAGGTTTTTCATTTATTTAGTTGTGTGATTTTTTTTAAATATTTTTGTTTAAAAAATTAACAGCTTCATTTTATATTCATAGGTTAAAAACATTTTTCAAAGGAACATGTGTTAATAGAGTTTCAGAGGAATGATCTTAATAACAGGAATTTCACACTCGATTCTGAAAAAACTAACAATTCTCTCAAATACATTCTTTCCTGTGCTCTTATGTTACCTTAAGAAATTGAAGGTTTGCAGCTTGTTTAGTTTTTCATTCTTTCCCTTATATTTGGCAGGGTCGATGTTTCACAATACTAGGTAGTACTAGATTAGTGAATAAATGAAGAGATGATAAAATAAATGCATTTATTACCATTGTTTTTTTAAAGATATTCCTTTTTATACCTCCAATTATTTCCAAGAAAAGTGTCAAGTGGAATGCATAACAAATCATAACTTTAAACTTGACAACAAAAAAATTAAGCAAATATGCACATTTCCTGTTCATCTGGAATGAGTTAGTTATTGTAGTTGAACTCTTAATTTAATTCAGCATTTTCAGACAATTGGAGCAAAAAAGGAAAATGTTAAATTATGTGGTTTCCTTGTCTGATAAAGGAGAGCTTCCAAATTTTCAAGACAAACATTTCCTTGGCAGTTAATTCTCATAGAAAATTTTAATGCAGTCTTTATTTAAAGACTTCAGATAGTAAAAAGTAGAAGACATAACTAGTAGAGAGGACAAGATTATTTATTTTTATTTATTTATTTACACTAAATAAGAAAGCTAAGGATGTAAACTTAAAACTTTCACTCAATAATGATATTGGTGTCTATGACGAACTATGAAAATCTGACTCAATGCCATAATTTTGTGACAGTCTATTTAACATAGGAAGGAGCCCTGAGGATGGATGTGTAACATGCCCATCTTGATATGACTCTCAAATGTCAAACGTACAGGCAAATTGGAAGGAATGAATTTCTTGGCAGGGACTTAAGCATGAATGTTCTTTGTTGCTGAGAGTCTTCTGTGTGATTAACATAGAATACGTACTACTAACCATGTGGAGAGCTTGCCTACTGCCACACAAAAGTACATTGTCAGGTGACCTGTGGTTAGAATCAGTATATTTTCCCCAGCATATATTTTGAGTAATAATAACAAACATGTATCGATCTATTACAACATGTCAGATGCCATTCTAAATACTATGCATCCCTTAACTCGTCAAACTCTCACAATAATCTCATATCATGGACACTAGCATTGTTCCCATTTTACAAAAGAGGAAACGGCTCTGCACTATTACTTTTCCCAACGTTTTACAGCCAATCAGTGACAGAGCCAGGGTTTGAACAAGGCTGATGCTATAGCCTGTGTGCTTAGCCACAGTCATGAACTTATACCCTCAGCCTGCTTATGAATTTGTATTAGCATGTAGACTTTACAGAATGGATATTTTTTAACTCTTGTATACTAGAGAAGGAATTTTGACATGAGGGGTGACAAGGAGAGCAATAACTAAAATCTGCTTGCCTTAACTGTGAAAAAACATCTGTATGTCTCCCTGTCAAGTATCTGATTATGAAGATAATTGCATTGTGATAGCCATCTAAAATGAAGAGAGGAAGAAATGTACCCTGAAATAGCCAAATGAGTGGATTAACGTATTGCATGGCATCAGGCTGGAAAACAGAGCTCATTTTACAGACATGGTGTGGTCTAATGAAAAGTGCAGTGGATTTGGAGAAAAAAATAAAAATAAAAACAGAGTTTAATTCCCAATTTCACCTCTCATAGTCTCTGTAATCTTCTAGTCCATACTTCCTCTGTGACATTTGATGTGCCCTCATAAAAGCTTAATTTTCTTATCAATACATTGCTTTAAGATTTCTGTTTCCTTTACCCTCTAGCTTTGTTGTGATACTAAATGAAATACTGTATGTGCATGCACTTGTAGATTCTAAAGTAATCTGCAAATACACAGTATTCCCACGTACTTGCCATAGATGAAAGACATGCATCCAATTGATGTGCAAGCTGTACCAAGTTATTTTGGTACATTTTAAAAAAATCACAATAACTTATTTATCCAAAATTCCATTCTCTCTCTTTCTTTCAATCCTCAAGAATCTCTGTGTAAGAGATACACCATTGACAAAGTAAGGAAAAGTTACAAATTGAGGTTTAAATGTTTTGGGATTTCTGAACACAATTAGTGAAAATCCATAATATAACCACTTGTATAATTGTAAAGTTTATCATTAAAAAAAGAAATGTCAAATTCAAGTGAAATAAATCAAATCAGCTTTATTCCATGGAACATTATCATACCGAAAATACGATATGATTGGACTAGTAAATTTTTGGACTTACAGGATATTATTCCAATTAAACATGTATAATTATTATGTAAATAAAAATGTATGAGATTTCAGATTCAAAAAATCAAGAGGAGTGAAATAGTTTTACAATGTGTACTTAAAGATGATTAGTATACCATAAAATATCTGGATTTTAGATATTTTTATGGCCTTATAAAGTCACATCTTCTTTTACAGATGAATTCACTTTTGTCTCCAGTGCTATTTTGTTTAAAGCCTTATTTATCCTCCATTAAGTGATCTTTCTAAGGTTTTTGAGCATGTCTCTTCCAATTGGATTGAGAAATCTTTAAGGAAATTAGTATCCTTGAGAGTTAACACAGTCTTTTGCGATTGCATTTGCTATGACTTAGTACGAAGGCAAAATACAAAGGAAAATGTAGAAGTGAGCACTCGAGAAAAATCCAAAAGCGTCCAATGTCTTCTCATGTTGTTATACTTCCTTATTGCTTTAAATGAAAAAAAAAAATTGCTTCTGAATTGCAGGGGCATTTTTAGCCACATGAATCAGTATGCCCCTTCAGATGGACTTTTCAAGGAAACTTTCTGAATCCTGAAATGATGATTAACAGTATCTGAAGTGAAACTGCACAGCCTGTGTGGTATGGTGATAGTGGGTGGGGATGCATATTGGTGTCGAGTCCCCTGCTAAGTATAAAACAAAGAACTCTTTTCCCATTGTCCCTTACTCATGGTGGGCCTGAGATGTATTTTCAGAAAGAATTACTTACAGAGCACTTATAAAAACAAATGAATCACCCTCTTCACTGTGCTTATTTCATTTTGGGAAGTTTCTCTACTGGGCTGTTAACTGGGAGACTCAACCAATTTAATAAGAAAAATATTTACTATTTCTTTGAAGACCTCAGATACACTTCAAATTTTTAATTCAAACCTCCTTGATGCTTTTCTTTACCATGTATTTTTACTTAATTCAAATATTTTAATTTAGCAGGAGTCATCCCTGTAGATTAACAATTTTCCATTCTACTCGTAGTTATATTTGATCATATCTTCTATGTGTTTTCAATGGCGTGTCCGCTAGTCCAAAGATCTCCTTGAACTTCAAACACATTAGAAGTGGCAGAGCCCTCTGATACCTGGAGTAAAACCTGGAGGCCCTGGAAGGAGATGCTAACAAATAACGTCAAATCCAGAAATTGTATGCTTTAGAAAAATAAAATTATCTTGTTAGTCATGCTCTAGATTAGACCTTCTAATGCCATTATAAATTGGTTTTTAAGAAGATTATATTCTGAAAATGATGGAAAAGGCTGTGGATCAAAGAAATTATAAGGCGGTAGCAAATTGTGAAAGATATACTTTGAAATTTCAATTATAATTAGCCAGAATCAATTTTCTAAGACATTGAACTACTAAAGATTTATGAGTTGTCTAAAATCCCAAATCTTTCCTGAGATTTCAACATCCACTTTAGTTGAAATAAAAGAAAGGTATCCTATGCTGGTTCACTGTTTAAACCAGCACAAAACAAATCAAATGTGTGATTATTGCTCATTGTTACGATGTTTATTGCATAATTATGGTTAACCCTTAACATTATGTGAAAAGAGATCACTGAATGTTATAATCTTTCCTTAAGACTTATAATAAGCAAAACACAAATTCCCTAAACCAGTGAGGCTCTCCTTGAGTATGCAGTTAAATGCGCTATGAAAACTTTAGGCTGAATTCTGTGTAAATCTTCCATTGTATCAATATATGTGATTAACAGGATATTGAAGGAAATAGTTTTTTTCACTAGCCACATTTATGCAATCAACATTTATAATATTGCGTTCGATAAAAAAAAAAACAACTAATATCAGAATGCATTCGTTGTTTCTCAAATGCTCCTGCCCAAGATAGCACCAATATGGATTTCTGTGTTTCCCCTTGGCAACTGGATTTCATTGGGGAGCTTCATTGTGCAAATGTGCTCATAATCACAAACACATCCTTTTAACACTTATGGTCCAAAGTGAGAACATGGAGAACTTTGACCCAGACGCCTTCATGCTTTCCTTTGTTTCACGCCCTTGGAAATCTGTGGGAGGCCTGTAGCACTAGACAGAAATTGGGCGGCTGTATTGTACATGAAGTTCATTACCTGATTTTTCCCACATGGTGCTCATGTGAATATCAGTAATTTGTGTTGTTGTGGGGATTGAATGATCTCCAGGTTTGCTGGACAGTGGTGGTGCAGAGCAGTTGGTGGCAGAGCAACTTTCCTCCAGGGTCCGCATGCTCCAGCTCGCTCACATGGACTTGAACCCTGGGCTCTGTCACTCACTACTTGTTTGCTCTCGGGCCAGTTCTTTAACCACTCTGAGCCTATTTCCTCACCTGCAGAAATGAGGAATACAGTAATTACTTCCTAACACTGACAATAAAACAAGAAAAACTTAAATTATAAAATCAGCACGTGAATGTCCATTTTTAAAGTATTGCAACTTAAGCCAACTAAGTCATGCGATGTGTTCCTGAAATAATAGTTAGGTTTAGGTGAACAGACCAGATCCAAAAGCTTAGGCCTAAATTCCAATGGCAAACTGTGGAAAACTGGTTATAAATTTTGAAGCTAGAGGCGCTGATCATCTTTGTTCCAGGCTGTTATTTCAAGGCTCTTTATAGAGTGAACAGCATTGAACAGTAGAAGTAGTGTCTGCCTGTGAAGCAATGTGAAAGACTGCTTACAGTCCTAGAAGATATAGATGGTGTCTCCCTCCAGATTCGAGGGGCAAGCATGCTTACTGACTAGAGTAAAGGTTTGGGTTCCTTACATTCAGGTTTCCTCGTCTGTAACACAGCCCACTGGAGTCAGGGGTTCACTGGTTCTCTTTGTAGCTCTCTGTGGGAAGTGAGGCTCAGAGACAGGCATTGAATATGCTGACGTTCACACTGCCTCCTGTGCTGTAACAAAGTCTTGTATGTTCTGCCAGCATCCATCAAACAGTGTCAGTCTAACTTCCTGTTTCAAAAAAGTCAAGTCTAAACTCTCAGACCCATCACAGTCTTTCTTAAAGACAACCCTTATTAAGATATATTTCACATACCACAAAATTCAAAAATTTAAAGTGTACAGTTTAGTCGTATTTAGTATATTTACTGAATTGTACAATCACTATCACAATCTAATTTTAGAACATTTTCAGGACTCCAAAAAAAGCAAACCTATATACATTAGCAGTCATCCCCGGCTCCTGTCCTCACCCCCCCCCACCCCCCACCCCAGCGGAGATGCATGGGTACCTGAGCACAGGAAGGGACTGTGTAAGGAGGAGAGCTGTTAGGGGGTGTTCACAGCACTTCAGAGTCTAAATGAGAGTGGCTTAGACTGTGGTGGCAGCAGTGAAGGTGGTAAGAGTGTTTGAATGGAAGATGTATAAGCAGGGCCAATAGGATTTCCTAACCAATTGGATCTGCCAGGAAGATTTGCTGATGGGTTTTTCTTGAGGTGTGAGAGGATGAGATGAGTAAAGTATGAGTCAACAGTTTTGGCTGAGCCCCTGGAAGAATTGAATTGTCATTAAGTGCAGTTGAATAGATGTTATATTGTATTTTAGAGTTCAGTTGAGAAATACTGCTGAAAGATATGAACCTGAGAAGTTAAAGCCGTGAGACTGCACAAGATCACCCAGGAAGGAGGTAAAGACCAGGAACAGAAACATTCCGAGAACTGAGCCCTGAGGCACTCCAGCCATCAGAGTTCAGAAAGGTGGGGTAGCAAAATCAAAGAGCAAACACACAGTTTTGGACAGAGAGATTTCTTGCAAGAACATTGTAAGCATTGCATATTCTCTTTGTTGCAGGATGTGAAAATAATCCTTTGGGAAACGTACACTCAGACCTTGGCATGATTTATATAATAAACAACTGACTATTTGCTGATTCTGTTTGATTCCTTAAAAAACAAAAACAAACCCCTAAAATTTTATTAAGTAAACATTATCAGAGGAAGGGGTTCTGGGCTCACAAGAACTTGACCAGATTTCTCCAGGAAAGGTGTGGAGAGACCGAAGCTTTGCTGTACGTTAAACAAAAGCAAACAAACTAGCATATACTGTCCCATGTCCCTCAAAGTCCACATTCCCAATTGTCATCTCAGATCTTACATATCATATATTCAAGTATATCACACTTAATTGTGTGGTACATTCTTGAAATAAGATCTGAAGGATAAACTCTGAATTTAGAGACTTGTTCAGAGAAAAATGTTATGATATAAATTATATAATTAGTTTTTTTATTCTGGCTTTTGGTTGTATTTGTAAAATTTTGAAAGACATTTATTTATTTATTTATTTATTTAAAGATTTTTATTGGGAAGTTTAGGGAGGGGAATAGCATTGGGGAATCAGGGAAGGGGAACAGACAAGTTGTGGTCTTTTTGTTCTTCAGTCTAGTTGTGGAGGATATTGCTTCACTGGCCCATGTTGGTATCTTCATTGCACTCTTCCCGGCTGAGGCAGATTGGTCGCCGGCCTCTGGATGTCGCTCACCGTGGCTATTGGCAGCTCACGCTGGCTGCCGGCCACTCACTGTAGCCTATGGCAGCCCACTGCAGCAGGGGCTGCAGCCTACACCATCGACGGGGCTCACACAGCCCAGCTCCAGGTGGAGCTGTTGTTCACCATCTTAGCTGTAGAGGGCAGTGTCACTGGCCCTCATATGTGGGATCCAAACCGGGGCTGCTGGCATCCCAAAACCAGCTCTTAACCAATGCACCACTCGGTCAGCCCAGAAGACATTTATTTTTTAATACAATTTCATTTATGATATTTTAAAAATCTTGCCAGTAGAATTTGACATAGTGAGAAAAACGTGAAGCACCCATCACGTCAGTCATATTAGTTTCCGCTCCACTAAAAGGCACCAGAACTCAAGAAATATTTTATTTTTATGTCAGACTAAGGTGCTGTCTTACATGATGCGGAACATTTGGATGAAACTGAAAAGCACAGTTAGTCATCAATGTTTATTATTATCTGGATATTTGATAACATGGTGATGATAAATTATAATTAACATTTCAATTTGTCAGGCAGGTACTCATAGAAATACAAGCACAATTTATTTCACAAGCTAGGAGGACTTTGTAGATGACCTATAATTCTTCTTCTGCTTCTCTAAGATGGGGAAACAAATTTGTTAACAATCCATCCAATGATATATAAAGATAGGGAATATTACTTTATAAATATGAGAATTTAAACTAAAATGATAATGTGTTGAAATTGATTTAATCTGTTGTGTTTTAATCGTATTAATGACTGAAAGCAGCAGGCAGAATTATAAATATATTTAAGGTCAAGCATACTATTTTAGACAGTTTTTTTTTTAATCTAAGTATTTTTATTTTTTTTTAAGTAAGTGACATTAACCTGGTAAAATCCTTTCCATGGTGAATGGTTGTATTCAGTGGATACAAGGAATTGATTTTACAGTGAGTGAAAAGATTTGTCAAGTAATCTATCTTTGGTTACCAGGTCCCTTCTCAAATCTTGAATATTTCCCAGTATTGTCCTGTGGTTGATGCTTAAGGATACTGAAGCTTAAAGGATCCCTGGAATTCTGGGTGGTGGAGGAAATATGTGGGTAGGGTCTGGTATTTGCATGTTCTCCTGTTTCCAACTTAAATTTTCTATTTCTATCCTAACCTTTAATTTTTATGATCTATTTTTCTTTTCCCCAATAACTCTTGCGTTTTAAATATCTTCCTCCCACCACTTAAACAAAAAATTCAGGAATAATGAAAAACACACAGTGTTAAAATGGTTGAAGAAAAGGCAATATTTTGCACTCTTCTTAGAGCATGCCAAAATACTTATTTTGAAAGGACAGCACTTATTTGGATGGATAAAGTCTGGAATGCTTATTTTAAAATCACTCACTAGTTGTTGACCTACATACATATTTGTATTTTGACTTGAAGAAGAAATCGAATTGTTGGTGATATATGCACTTCTGTGCAGATTGTATAAACTGATTATGATCATGCCATCAGGGAATGTTTTTCTTTCTCTTTGTCAGTACCATCACATTTCTTAAATATACCACTGGAAGGAAATAGGGATATATAGAATGTGAGGGAAGAGATTCAAGTAAAAACAAGGTACCAAATTAAAATTGAGAATAAGCTAAATTTTATTTAAAAACAAAACAAACCATATGATGGAGACTCAGTAAAGGTGTTTTTGAGAAACAGGGGTATAGATGTAGGAGTTAAGAGACAGGATTTCAGCTAAAGTACACCAGTGGAGGATGGAAAGATAATGAGATAGACCAGTGGAAAGAGCTTACTTATGAGAGGAAAGAACAGCTTACAAACAGAAAGTAAGGTTATTATCAGGAATGAAGCTAAAGAAGCGACTGAATCTTGATCAACTTTTCAGAAAAAAACAACAAATAAACCCCAGTCTATACTAATACCAGCCCTAGGCCTGAGATTTTCAAAACCAACTCTCTAAGGATGCATTTCCATTCCTGGTGAGTAAAGATGGGCTTTGGAGTGTGGCTACTATAGTCTCTGGTCCTGTGCTATTATGGAGTGAGGTGATAGGGTTAAGAAAAGTCATCATCTTCTCATGTAGGTAATCAGACCACTGGGGATGCCTATAAATAGGAATCAGAGATCCTTATTTGTGTTTCTCAAAAGACTGCCATACCTAGCTATTTAATAAGCAATGATATCTCCTATTATAGAGTCTATGTCTTTAATTAATACCTTTTGAGACCGAGAGATCTAGAAAATGGCAGGAATGCTGATAGTGGTGGGACAGGAAAGTCCTAGAGAAAAGCTACAGGAAAGCCTGAAATGAGAGAGAAAAGGTGCTTTTTAGACATTGGAGAGCCTGGAAGCATTGCATTCTGACCAGTGAGTAGTCACTGGGCTTACAGTGTACTGTACCGTTTTTTCAAGGAACCAAGTTCACAGCTATTGTAATTATGAAAGCATTGATAATCGTGACATGTGCTTCTTAAAATATTTTATAGCTGTCATGATTATAAACTATTTCAGAAAAGAGATTAATGGTAGCATCTTACTTTCCAAATAAAAATAGTGAGAGCAACAGAGAAATGAACAGTCTTTTTGCCCTTTTCTCATTGGAACCTGTTTAGCACAAAAACAAACCAGAAAACTCTTAATCCCAACAGCAACATTCATAGCAATTTTCCTAATTCAACCCCTTTTCTTTTTGCTAAGGAGGGACAGTTGTATTTTTGTCATTAATAGAAATGGGAACAGTGCCTAAACAGCCTATTATAAATTCTTCTGGGAAAACATATTACAAATAATTGAAAACAAACCTAATTCTGTGAACTTGGCAGCAAATGTATAACAGAAAGCAATTCAGCCCCGGCCTCTGGATGATTGATTAAATGTTTTATTCCCTTTACCTTTCATTCATGTTGCGTTTGTCAAGAGGAAAGAGAAAAGGGAATGTTGGGAAACAAAATCCACTTTAGACAAATAACTTACAATAATGATCAATGACCTCAAGTCAGTGGTTTATTCGTTTCCCCAAAGTTTCCATGTTTCTCCGTATTTGTTATCTGTAGAAAAGAAGGCTCTGAATTTCAACATGTCCCCACCCCCCACCAGCTAACCAACAACACGAGCTGTCTCTGAGCTTCTTTGAGGGCATGGCCGTGCAGCTTCCTGTGGTCAATTATTAGTTTGAGTCCAGCAAAGGAACAAGAACACTGTGTACTCAGTAAATTTGCAGAAAAAATCATCTTCTGGTTGTGTGGGAGGAGAGGTCCCTTGGTGCTGTTTCTTTGAAGGGACTAGAGATCTGCTGGTGCCTTACAGATGTCAGGGGTGTGCAAAGCCAACTTCCTACAAATCTAGTAAATAAATGATTATGGTCCAACTCTGTAGAGAAAGATGTAGCAACGTGAACTTAGGATACTGTTATCATGGATCCTATTTGCTGCTGCTCTTTTATAAAGCATGTAAAATTAACGCAAAACCTCCTCCAGGAAACATGTCCTTAAAACCATGATATTTTTAAATGTTATCTAGACCTCTGTGTCCATCCCAGTGAATTGCTGCCTACCTGGTGAGTCCCACAAAACTATAAGTATGAAGTCAGATTTACAGACTGTCCCTTCCCACATCACATTCTTTTCCTTTTCATCTTTCTCTTCTCATAAATGAATGCCTAGATGTCAGTAATTCTACAACCTCCTCTTTCTGGAGCCCTTGTATTGGCACTTGGTCCCCTACTCTGTCCTGAGCCCCAAAAGCCATCATATCCGGGGATTGGAATATAGGCCATTCCCAGAGCAACAGCCCCAGCACAGTGATGGAGGGGGGTTGAACCAGGATGTTCTCTGATTTTTCCCTCTTAATTGTTTGTATAACATTGAATATGCATTAGAAGGTAAAATTCAGGCATATGTCCTGCTCTCCTTGATGCATAGTCTCCCTTTGATGTTTAACCTTCTTAGCATTTCCAAAATCACCTTTCTTTTGTGGGTGGTCATTTATCATGGTACTTATGCTATCTGAGTCTGTCTGAGTTGGTAATAGGTAACTACTGTAAAGGGTGTAACACACATATCCTGCTTAGCAGAGAGATACACAGCCATTTGTATTATTTTTCTTACCCTCTCAAGAGTAACAACACTAATGCAGTTTTTTCCCTGTGTGCTAGGCATCATTCTAGTCAGGTCACATGAATTATTTTTTTAATTCAGCAAACAGCATAATTGGATAGATATTATTTGCCTTTTACAGAAGAAAGTGGCACATGGAGAGTTGAAGTGAATTGCCTAAATTTATGCAAGCAGTAAGAGCCAGAATTTGAACCCAGGCAGTCTGTCTTCAACATATGGTCTTAAACTGTGATTAACTATCTGAACACACACAAACACACATACATACAAAATTATACAAAATATCAGGCACAGTATTAGCCAAAGGTTAGAAAAATACGCATGCACAAACATCCTGCGGGCTTACACACAGACATATTGGCACTCATACGTATGAATGCAATGAAATGAAGATGCCTCAGTTATGGAAATGTACAATTTTGTTCTCTAAAAGTAATTTAGTATTGTAATACATACATACATACATACATATGAGGTCAGACAATTAAGTTAACAAACTCATCCTAGAAAAAGTGCTACGTACTTCATTGCTGCATATCCCTATGCTCACCTTTGAAGTACTCCCCTTGGGAAGCTATGCACTGATATTAGCGTCCAGTCCACCTTTCAAAGCAATTTTGGAACTCTTTTTCTGGAGTGGCCATCAGAGCTGTCGTCATGTTACTCCTGATGTCCTGAATATATATCATCACAGTGTCTTCCTTTCAATATTTCCTTTATCTTTGGGTAAAGGAAAAAAATCACTGAGGGCCAGATCAGGTGAGTAGGGAGGGTGTTCCAGTACAGTTATTTGTTTACTGGTTAAAAACTCCCTCACAGACAGTGCCAGGTGAGCTGGTGCATTGTCATGATGCAACAGCTCCTTGAGACCATTTTTGCACATACTTTTCTCATGCCTAGATTTTTAGTTAAAATTTTCCTGACTGTTTCTCTATCGATGTTTACTTGGTCTGCTTTGCTTCTCACAGTTAGTTGACAATTTTGACTCACAATTCGATGAATTTTTACAATGTTTCATCAGTTCTGCTCATTACTGGCCGACCTGATGTCTCTTCATCAGTGACTCATTTTCTCCCCTCAGAAAAACGTTTAATCCATTTGTACACTTTCGTTTTCTTCATGACATTATCTCCATAAACCTGGACTAACATGTCCCTGATTTCACTTCCACTCTTGCCAAGTTTAAGAAGAAATTTAATGTGTGTTCATTGCTCTAATTCAAGCTCAGACATTGTCTCAACAGCACACAAAAACACGCAACAACAATAATGAATGCCACTCAGCAAGACACTGACACACATCTACATGAACACAGCTGTGAGACACGATATACCAAGACTATGAAACCTTACCGAGCTGTTTGTACAGTGCTGCCAATGTAAGCACAAGGTGGCAAGTTTGCAAACTTAATTGTCAATGTCATATACTTGAAACACACATATACACACAATTTTTCTCTGAGGAACCCATGAGTCAGAGAATGAAAATAAAGAGACTGAATTCTCTTTCAAGTATACATCTAGGTTTTGTTCCAATCTAATGACACAGGATCTGGCACTGTATTCAGACCTCCTGCTCCAAGATTTTAATTTTAAACAAGTGTTCCCACACGGGGACTGAAAACAAAACAGGAAAATGTTGCTTAAGTTTTCCTTTGTGCTGTTATTATATGTCTTTCAAGTGTACTGATTGTTTTGTCCTACCAATGTAGGTCATTATATTCTCAATTGCTTTTTTTCCTTTTCGAGACTTTTCCTGACAGCGCTCCACACTAAGGAAAAACATGTTTGTTTCACAGATTTTTTTTTTTTTGGTATTAACATACTATTTTCACTCTCCCTATAACTTGAGATTTCAGTGTTTCCTACTTAATAGCATTTGCCATAAAGTGTAAATTAATTGTTTTGCACACCAGTGAATGGGTTTTGCTTACTATTGCTTACACACTAACCCTGCCATAACCAATTTTATTTATTATGATACTAGTAAGACTTTAGAAGTTGTTGGATCTTTTCTGAATAACTGATGAGCCTTTGACTCTTGGACATGTTATGGTTCTGGTTTTGATCTATGTAGAGCTTTGCATCCACTTACCAGGATGCAAAGGAGGATCTCTATGGATATGGATCAGTGCCAGGAGGTGTTAATCTCTTGGCTTAGTTATCCTCTGTGTTTTAATATAGTGCACCCCTGGCCTTCTCAAGGTGTCTGGATGCCATCAGATGGGGTAGTGGGTCTTGAGGGGGTGACCTGGGACATGGTAAGCCATTTACCCCAAAATGGATAGAATTGATAAATCTAGTCGGATAGATATGACCCCGATTCATGAAGAAAAGCCAAGATCTAGAAAATAAGACAATAAAAAATAGATAATTCCAGACAAGCAACAGTGGGACAATAGAGAGAAATAGAGTTAAAATATTGGGATCAGTTACACGCAGGGTTGGAATGGAAATAAGGCAAATAAAAAAATAGAGGGAGGATGTATGGAAAAGGTTCTCTTATCAGTAGTGAGCTTCATGTTGCTAGAAGTGTTCAGATCATGCCTAGATGATCAACACTTATTTATTCAAAAATGCTTACTAAGCCCCTACTCTGTAAGATAGTATAATGATATACTGAGGAGCACAGCCAATGAAGTAAGACTAAAATTGGAGTACATTTTTGCTATATGAACTTAGCCATACTTGTTAAAATTTCAATATCTGTTTCTCTTCTTTAAAAAGGTGATAATAATAACACCAACTTCTGAGGCTATTGAAGTATTAAGTGTGTTAATACTATATGAACTAGTACAGATCACATGCAAGAGTGTCTCAGATCCAGTAAGAACACAATAATAACCACATTTTTTTTATGTGCAAGTTTCTATGTATTGCAAACAAAAATTTCCGAAATAGCTATGAAGTTGAAATACATGACTAATGATTCTGTTCTCTTAGTTTATCTCTGGTTGAGGCACACTCAAAACAAAATTTGGAGCAATGCAAATATTTGCGGTGAGTGAGAGAACTTCCCTCCTGGTGATTTTCCCTCATGGTCCTTCTGTGAATTGCAGATGATATCTGTATTCCTATATAGCCTTAGCTCGACAGCACAAAGGTTTAGTAATGACATCTGCATTTGATAAAATTTAAATGAGAAATTCCCAAAAGATATTGAGAAAACCCATTTTGACAACTCTTCTTTTATCCATGCAAATATTATATACTTTACTTGGGGAAAGAAAAATACGAGTGATAAATTTTCAACTCTGATACTTTTTAAAAAATTATTATTTGAAAATAATTATAAAATTTAAAGTAGATGTAAAATGAGCTCCTGTGCATCAAGGTTTTCTCAGAGAAATAAAAGGTGGAAGGGGGAGGTAATATTTGCATTTAGTAATGATTTTCTCCTTTTGAAAATTTCAAAGTTTAGTTGCCATTGTTCCTTTTATACATCATGACTAGAGGGGATAATACCATGATCTTCCATTCAATTATGATGGATTGCAGGTCACCGATCTGGGCATGTTTTAGATGAAACTAACTAAGCTCAGGGGGGCTTAGAAATAAATGCTTTACTGATTGCTCTGACTTGTACAAAGTAAGAAGACCACCAGAAGCGTTTTGTAAAGAAGGACTGTACCAATTTTGAGACATTGAGAAAATTAAAACTCCTAAGGCAGATAAGACTGTGCTTCTATTTTTGATCGTTCCAGAAAACTTAGCTTTTCTATGTGTTAATTTCATGGGAATTAGAAAGTATTGACATATTAAATCTGCTGTTGGTATAAAAAATAACTCTGATAAAAAATGATAGAGAAGGAGAGATGCTCTTATTTGACCAGGAGAGAAGCTACAAAAACCTTCAGAGTACAATATTTTAACTAGTTTTCCTACAAAAGAAGAAAAACAACATAAGATGACAAATACTCTTTGAAAAGAACTGATTTTCTTATTATGCTGCAATGTATTAATGGCTATTACTTTGACAGTGAAGAATATGTTTAAATATTTTATGGAAGGAAAAGCTTTCATCCAGGAATGACAAATGCAAGAATTGTAATTCTGAAGAACGGAGAAAAGCAATCTAAGTTTCAGAGGCAATTGCGACCAAGTAGGTGTCAAAAGAGAAAAATCATCTTAATGGTAGTATAAAAGACCTGTAAAGACTAATCTCAGAGTAGAGCTGGCAGTGGTACCATCATATTTGTTAAACAGTTTATTAAACTGGTATTTCCTTGTATTTTTGGAAGAAGTTAGTTAAGGAAGTTAAGTTCATGCACAGTCCTTGACATTTTATATATTAAAATACGACTTTTCAGGCAGCTCAGCAGTCATCAGCCATGGAAAAGTAGTTGTTTGGGTTGGATTTGTAGATGTCTAATGATAGTGGGATATTTCTTAAGGACCCTCCAAATGAATTCAGTGCACTACACCCCATAGGAGAATAAAGTCTTTGCTGTTCTGGTAAGTAGGAATGTTGAGGTACTTGAAGAGATGTATCCATTATACAGATATATTGCATTATTTTTATCTTCAGAAATGGTTCTACTAGTATCTTTAATTTTTGGTGATTTATCCAAATGTTGTGGCTACAGGAATACCCGTGTCCTTTTAGATACTCGGATTATTACAGCCCTAGTGAGATTTTTTTTCAATTATGGTAAATAAAATTCATGCTAAAATTCTTGATGTATACCTAGTCAATGGAATTAATAATATAGTTAAAATATGTACAAAGTGAAGTTTTAAATAATATGCACGATACAAAATTTGTGAATGTTTGATTGAGGAAAGAGTTAATTTATTGGAAGTTCTATCACAGTCTATAATATTTGGGCACTGATATTGGTTTATTCACCCAGCAGATAATTATTGATAATCTACTAAGTACGACTCATTATATTAGACACTGGAAGTATATTGTACATAAATAAGGCAAAGTTCTTATTCTCATTGAATTTATCGTCTAGTAACAGATACAAGCAAGTAAACAAGCAACAAATAGTAGGGGAGCTCAGAGAATTCATAGGAAGAGTTCCTAGACAAGTCATGAACTCATTTATTGAAGAAAGGAATTCTCATCTCAGCTGAGATCTGAAAGATGTATAAAGTATATCTGTGCAAATGGGACCAATGGGTAGACAGAAAAGGTGTTTAACAAAGGGACCCAAAAGTGAGAAAGACCATGACACAAAAGGAGATTAAAAATGATTCAGTGATCTGGGTATAGTAGGCATACAATGAATATTTTTGAATGAATGGGTGATTGACTAAATGAATGAATGAATGAGAAATATTAAGTATGAAGAGGCATATCAGAGACAAAGCTTGTAAACATGTATTTCAAGCCTTTAGAATACTTTGTTTTCTGAATGTGCAAATGAACAGTATTTGAATTAATAGAAATCATCATAAAATGACAGCTGTTAATTGGAGGAAATAAAATATGGGGTGAAGTAAAATAGAAAGAGGACTTTAATAAACTGTGCCTGATGTAACTGAAAATAATGGACTGAAAAAAGATCGATTCTATAATACCCCATTTCTTGATTATGGTCCTAAAGATTCTTGATAGAGAAATCTCTAGTCTGAATTGTTTAAATAATTTAGCTGGTATTATAAATGACATATTATATAGCAGTTATTGTTTATCCTGTATATTTTAATATTCTTGTATTAATTTTCATATCTTCATGTATTTTCATATTTTTAAGATTTTTAAAATAGCCCATTGATTTGAAAAAGTTTTAAAAATTGCAGTGACACTATTCTGATAAGGAAGGTTATTTTTCAATAACTATTCAGTTATGTATAATAAAACTAATGGCCCATAAAGATGATAACATGTAGTAAAAATTTTTCCTCTGAAACAAGGTACTCTGCAATTAATTATTAACCTTATTGATAGTTATTATATGTCCATGGAGTTTAAGGACTACTTTATAATTTTAACATAGCTTATTGGGGTTTTTTTATGTACTCTTTTAAATAATAGTACATCAAACTTATTGATTGGGCAATGAGTTGCCAGAATATGATTTGTATTAACGAAGGAGCTAACCATTGGTAAGGTCCATTTTGCTCTTATTAGCAAAATTAAGTTGACGAGTTCTTAAGTTCAAATGCAGTGTCTTATGTCTCAGAAAACACATTTATGTGTTCTGCTCAGCTGAAAATAGCCTATCAAAATGAAACTTTGGTATAATAGAGAATAAAGTTAACTAATATTTAACTAATATTAACAAACATAATAGAGTTAGATATAAGGAAATCATGGATCAAAAATGTTAATTTCCTAATTTTCTTTAAATCAACTTAGTCCAAAAATCTTGGATAGAAAAAGATATGGATTAGTGACTTTAATTTCATTTTGTGGAAACAGTGTACTCAAAGATTTACTCATATAATTACAGGAAAATCTGATTAATTATTCTATTAAATAGCTTTTAAGGTAGATAGTTAGTTGAATTTGCTAAATATTTTGAAATAGATTATAAAGGGAGCATTGCTGTATCTTGGAGGATAACAATCTGGGCAAAGGACCCCAAGTTCAAAAGCCCAAAGGTAAAAACCTGTCTGGCATACTGTGACAAAGATGGAAATCTGACTGCACTCGTGTGATTAAGGGAAAGAATAGAAAGAGTGCTTAAAAAGTTATTTTCTCTTTTGACAATATTAGGGGTTGGGGACAATATTGCAGATAATATAGAATCTCATAGTTCATTGTAAAATTTTTGGCTTTTAGTGGCAGTGAAACAGAAAAGCATTGGAAAGTGTTAAAGAAAAAAATGATGAGATTGGAGATAAATTTTCAAAGAACTATTTAAAGCACTTCCTGAAACAGATGCTGACCTCAAGAGAATTTGCAAGACAATTGTTGAGGCACGGAGTAATGAGGAGAGATAGAAAGCTTTTGCTCCCACTCAGGAAATAATGATGTTTGTGCAGTTTGCTAATGATGAATGTGATTATGGCATAGGGCTTGTGTTGGCAGAAAGTAGCAATGCTTTAAAATGGCTTCTGATGGAAGTGAAAAAATTGCTAAAACAGGACTGTGTTTGAATATCAAGAAGACAAAAATCATGACTGCAGGAGAAATAAAGAAGTTTAACATAGACAATGAAGACATCGACATTGTTAAAGATTGTGCTTACCTTGGTTTAGTTATCCATTCCAATGGAGACTACACCCAGGAAATCAAGAGAAGGCTGATATTGGGAAGGGCAGAAGTGGAAGAATTAGGAAAGATCATGAAGAGCAAAGATATTTCGTTAGAGGCCAATGCTAAGATCATCCACACCCTCATATTCCCAGTTACTATGTATGGATGTGAAATTTGGACACTGAAGAAGGCTGGTAAGAAAAAAAAAATGATTCTTTTGAAATAGGATGTTGAAGGGATGCTCTACAGATATTCTGGGCTGGCAGAAAGAAGGCAGGCAGGTAGCAGAGCAAATTAAGCCTGAAACTTGGCTGGAGGCAAAAGTGGCAAACCTGAAGCTATCCTACTTCAGGCACATCGTGAAAAGGCAGGATTCTTTGGAAAAGACAATAATGCTGGGAAACATTGAAGGTAGCAGGAAAAGAGGAAGACCAAATATGAGATGGAGTGATTCTATAAAAAAAAGCCATAGATGCGAGTCTATAAGAACTGACTGAAGAAGGCTGTGAGGACAGGGCACTGTGGGCATCATTTATAGAATTACCAGGAATTGGAGCCAACTCAGTTGCATGTAACACACACTTAAGTTGGGGATGGCTCACACTATTTTCATAAAGTTGTTGGCCATCCTTTCTTTACCTCTTGCATGAGAGTTCTGGCACTTATTGTGAACTTGCAGCATGAGTGAAAGTTGGCTTTGATGTACAATATTTAAAATCATTAATGTTAAACTTCTGTTTTTTTATTTTTAAGGAATATAAATAGAATACACTGATGGAAACATTTACTAAAAACTTAAAAAAAAAAAAAAGAAGAAGAAAGAAAAAAGCATCTGCTGTGTTGCCAATAGACCCTAGGGAATTAAATGTGGTCATTGGAAGACCTGTTCTGATCCTATTGTAGTGTCCAGGCAGAAGATGATGAAAGCTTGGATGAAGATGGTTTTAGTGGGAGTTGTGAAAAGTGTTTGGCTGATGGATATATTTTGAAGGTGAAGCCAACAAGATTTTCAGACACTGGATGTAAGAAGAAAGAAACAGGGTGGGCCAAGTGGCGTGGTGGTTAAGCGCTGACTTGGGAAGCCAGCGGCCCCAATTTGGGTCCCACATATGAGGACCAGAGACACTGCCCTCAAAAAAAAAAGAAAAATAAAAAGAAACAAAAGCAATCAAGGATGACTCTAAATTGTTAGTCCTGAATAGCTGAAATGATGAAATTATTTAGTGAGATTGGGAAGACTGTGTGGATAAAGAGCAGGAACTCATTTTGAGTTATAAGCCTGAGATACCTATCAGACAGCCAAATAAATGTATCAAGAAGGCATTTGAATTCTGCACCTGACCTTAAGAGGAGAGATCATGTTAGAGATAGAGATGTGGAAGACATCAATATAGATGATATTTAAAGCTGCGATGGGATCACTAAGGGAGGAAGTGTGAATGGAAGAAGACGCCAAAGGCTGAACAACATGGTACTCCATCCAATATTAGAGTTAGGGAGGAGAAAAGGAGTAATTAGTGAAGGAGGCCAAAAAGTGGTAGCCTGAGAGGTAGGAAGAAAACAAGGACAGTGTGATTTCCTGGAACAAAATGGAGTATTCAGTTGTTTGAAAGGCTGCTAATAGATGAGGCATGGTGAGGACTGAATCGTCATCGTTTGAGAGTTCCTACTGACCATCTTGAGCCAGAGCTGGAGCCTTTGTTCTGTGATAGAAGCACAATGACAAATTGTTGCATTGTCCCCTTTTCTGAAGCTTCATAGAGCTCACCCCCTTTCTCCAAACACATGCTTTTTGCTTTTTTCTTTTTTTCACGTAGGGTAAAATAAAAATGAGTAGGCTCATTTTTCAAAGTTATTATAATCTTACTCTCCCTTTCTGAAATAATATATTGAACAGGCTTGGATTTAAGAGGTTCCCATGAGTCTCCATCACTCATTTAAATACAGATTCTTTGACCACACCTATAAATGAGTAATCTCATCCTATGCATGTAGATTTTATTGTTCTATGTCCTGGAGACACCATATTTTCAAGTGGTTGTACCATTTTCATTGGCACATTTAGAGATTGATATAATTCAAAGGACATTTTTAAATGTTCTAAGCACACTGCATATCACGTTGTCAATTCCATGTACTTCCAATACTCATTTCAAAGTTTGTAACACTTGTTAATGATTTTTTAGCAGCCTTTATTCTCTCATTCATCCAGTCAAGAAATTTGTATTATTGGTCAGGGTATTAGGATATAGCTCTTCTAGAAATCTACTGCAGATGTAGTAATGTAAATAGAAACGCATAATAATATGGGAAAATTATCCATACTAGAAATCTATTTGCTGCAGAAACCATTTTTAAATTGTATTTTAACCATAAAAGTAAAAATGCCATAGAGCCACAAATGTTCATCTATCTTCAATGGAAACGTGATTCATATAGTACGCTTACACTAATAAAAACAGAATTATTTGGATAAGTAGAGTGTAATATTGATTTAGTCCTTTGGTCATAAACTCATGAGGTATTTTTTTGTTTTCTTTATCTGTGAAAACTAATTTCAAATATGAGTGTCATTTTAAAATCTAAAAAGCAAACGGTTGTTAATCAGGCTGACGTGTTCAGTTGGAATGAATCCCTTTGACAGCATGATCATACACCCACCAACATGTCTGTAATCAAAATCGTTTCAAAAGACACTAAACTGCCACAGGCTTCCCACGGCCTCACAGTGAGACAGTGGTGGTCTTGAGGACTGATACTTTTCATCTTTTTGGAGATGGACACCCTCCGGCTGTCACCCCACAGGAAACCAGGAAGTATGTTAAACTCTCCAGTGGACTTGGAATTACACAGCATCAAGACAGTGGAAATATCCTCTCCAAGATGATGATTTATTTTGAAGGAGTGGAAAAAAAAGAAGAAAAAAAAAAAAGAAAAACCGATGGATGGAAGTTGCTCACAGCGTGGCCAAACAGCTGGCTGGTATTATATCCTCAAAACAGCTTGGGACTAACTGCTCACAAGATCTCTTGGCAGAGCAGTTTGATGAAAATACCAGAGCCGTGAGAAGTATTCCTTTGCTGAATCTTTTATGTAGCGATCACAGGGCTAATTCACCTAAATGAGAATAAGTACACCATTTATTTTAAAGTTCCTGTATACTTAAATGAGGAACTTAATGATTTCATGTACTGCTACAAGCATGGTTCACCATAGTATTAACACCAAATAAACCTTAATAATTTTTCAAAAACTTCAACCCTAGACATGTAGTGATTTCCTCTTTTTTTTTTTATATATATGTAACATTTTTAGGAGCATTCAAGGTAGACCTTGATAAAACAGAAATTTAAGCATGAATTCAAGAGCACTGGTGATTTTTTAGATGCCAAAATTAATTTATTAAATTAATGAAGGGAGCTAATTTTTAATTGCTTCATGTATCCATGATTTTAACAATTAATTGATACCTTCTTAAGTAATAGAGACAATTTATTTTAAATACATTTCTGGATCACCTGGTAGATGGCAGAACTGTTGAATATACAAGATCCACTTTGCTGCTTTAGAATGTTTTACATTACAGCAAGGATATCCAGTATTTTTAGATTCCGTGTTTTAACAGACCTTACATTCTATCATCCTCAAATGTGTTAAGTGAATTTATTCTTTACTAAGTTTCCAAGGTAGACTCAATTAGGTGGGACATTTCATATTTTTATCATGAGGCATTTTCAGTTTATACTTTGTGACATCAGAATTAGTTTCTCATCTTGGAGTTTGCTGTATTTATTTCTCTAGTGACTCAGTAGTTTATTGGCAGTCAGTTTGTAAAAATGCTCTCAGGGGCTATCTAAATGCGGGATGTTAGGAATGGAAACACATACCATTGCCTCTCCTGTCAAAAATGTAATTAACACACATGATATATCATTTTGCAGAAGTAGATGAAAATTCTAGTGGGTGATCTCAAGTCACAGTTTCCCAGTACATACGTGTTTCAAACAGCTTCCAGCAGCACAAGTCTCCTTTCTTCTTGCATTTTGTCTCTTTAGCCTCCTGTGCATGCATGCACACGCCTGTGTGTGTGTGTGTATGTGTGTGTGTTTTCAGACCAAAGGCTATCACTCAATTCCAATTACTTTAACAATTTTGATTTGATTTAATTTATTGCATAGGTAATAATGCATTTACAAAGTGCAAAAGAAAGTGAAAGTACTTCTTCCTATATTAAGAGTTTCCTCATTCTTTTTCATGGTACGCTAATTCACTATATAGATGTATAATTTACTTAACCAGTTGCATATTGATGGGTATTAGATTGTTTTCAAACTTTTGCTATTAGAAACAATGCTGTAGGAATATATATACACGTGTGTGTGTGTGTGTGTGTGTGTGTGTGTGTATGTGTATAAAATAATTTCCCAGAAGTAGAACCTTCATAAGGATTTGTGCCATTTAATACTCACACCTGGAAGTGTTTCAGAATGCTTTGTACCCACCTCAGTCCTGCCATCAGGGAATATTATCAGTATCTTGGGGTTTTGACCACCTGAAAAAAATGTATAAAGTTTATCATTATGTTTTTTTTGTTTTGTTTTGTTTTTTTGAGGGCAGCGTCCCAAGCCAGCGCTTAACCACCGCCCCACTCGGCCGGCCCTCATTATGGTTTTAATTAACAATTCTCTGTTAATAAATGAGTAAAGTTCATTTTTATCAAAAGTTTAATAGCCATTTATATTTTCTTTTCTTTGAATAATCCTTTTACATATGTTTGGAGGGTGGTTTCTTGGCAATTTTTCCATTTTGTACATGGAAAATAATATAATTAAATTTTATTTCTTATGGTGTCAATTGTTCTAAATTATTCTAACAAATTTACCATTCCACCCAAGTTTTATTGTATTTTCATACATTTACTTTTCATCGATTGTTATACCCTTGATAGTTTTTTGTTTTGTTTTTTTCTTTGAGGGCAGTGTCACTGGCCCTCATATGTGGGACCCGAACCCAGGCCGCTGGCTTCCCAAGCCAGCACCCAACCACCATGCCACTCAGCCGGCCCAATAATTTTATTTTTTATTAACTGTATTGGGGTGACAGTACATTTTTTTCTTTTTGATGAATCAATTACTATAATAAAAAAACAAACAACACATGAACAACCAATCGAAATCTCTCACTGTGATCTGTCTAGTTTTGCAGTGTGTCAATTTTCACTCTCTATATACTAAGGCTATATAATTAGGTTCTTTCAAGGTCAGAATTATTTTAAGTATCTGTGAGTTCCTGTTTTGATCTATTTTGTAACTTTTTCTAAAGCAAGTTTCCTGGTATCCCATTGTATAACCTGATTCTTATATAATTTTAAGACACAATAATTTTCAGAAAAAGATTAGATTTAGATTGCTTTAAGAATTTATGGGAATAGTAGGAAGATCAAGCAGATGTAATACATTGGAACAGAGTAATATGGGTGCTTGCAATATGTCGAGAATAACTAAAATATAAACAAATAAATTGCATGTAGATGTATTAAAAAGTCCATAAAATTTGTCAACGACTTCACTACATTCCAGTGAGTAAACATGAACTTGCATCTGCAGGACAAATTGGGAGAAAAGCTTATTTTTGTTTCCCAAGGAAAAAAAAATAAAACCAGTTATTTAATTTCTGGGAAACATAATTGTTAAATTATTTACCACATTGCCTAGATTCACATCTCTTTGATCAATGGGAGACCAAGTGCTGATGACCCTTCTCCTGAACTGCTCGAGTTTACCTCCGCTCGCTATATTCGCCTGAGATTTCAGAGGATCCGCACCTTGAATGCTGATTTGATGATGTTTGCTCACAAGGACCCAAGAGAAATTGACCCCATTGTCACCCGAAGAGTAAGTTTTGATGAATCATATTGCAGTCTGTGAATGATAGTGCACCGTTTTTTTTAACTCTCTGTTAAATAATTTTAAAAGATACCTTTCCATGATTTGTAGGAGTAATTATTATCAAAGACTTTAAAATTTGATAGACCTTTTGTTCAAATCCAAGCTCAGCCAGTTATTAGCTGTATAACATTTATCATTTTTTTAAAACATTTCTGCACTTTAACTTCATCTTTTGTAGAATGAAGATCATAGTGCCTATTTTATAATCATATTTTTGAGGACTGTTAGTTTTGTCACTTTAGGTGGTCTGAGCTACTATTATAATTGGCTTTGGGGAGTAACTATAGGAAGCCGAAATTTTTTTGGCTGCAACCCACACTATCAAATACATTTTATATCATCACACACACACACACAAACACTCACACACACTCACACCCACACACTAACACATACATACACACCAGTAAATCTTAAACTTGAACATGCATAAAATCAGCTGGTAATATCGTGGAAATGTAGATTCCGAGTCAGGAGGTCTAGGACAGAGCTGACAACTGAAATTCTAAGCAGGTTCCCAGTAATGTTGATGTCGCTGTTCTGTGGACCATTTTGTCCAATGAAATCATTTAGTTTTCTGCTTTATTAATGACTCACAAGCCATAGTATTAAAAAGCATTGCTGTAGGGGAAACCTGATTCTAGATACTGTTTTATTTTCCTTTATGGATAGATTATCAGAAAAAAGTTGATAGCATCCTTTCAATAGATCTTTGAAAACAGGAGCTAACAGAAATGCTGTGTTCCAGTGTTAAATGGGCATTTGTGGGATTATGACATAGATGATCAGCCTACGTTGCTATGAGTGATAATTGCACTTCCCCCTATTTATCCCTTGCCACATGCACTGGTTTATGTCACCTGCTGTATAAGCTGCTATTAGACATTATTACCAAGAGAGTCAACTCAGCTATAAGTCCATAAACCAAATCCATGCCAAGAGGGTACCTTCTGTATGACTAGAGGTGCAGGTGAAAAGTCAATTGTAGGAAGAAGTTAAGATTGTGGGACAAGGCCCTTAGTTCAAAAATGGTTTTACTGAGGTCAGGCTATGGCCAACAGTTACCAAATTATTGGGCCATCAGACTGAATACTGAAAGGCAGTGCTTTCATGTTTTATGAATATCCTTCTTCGATTTTCTCTTCTCATTACTTAAATTATCCACACCAAACCGCACCATCATTACAAAATAACTTCTAAAGTTTTATGATTCCCATACAACACGTTTCGTTGTTTTAGTGTCCCGTATTTTCCAAACCTAAAATAATTCTACCTTGTATTAGACTTCATGTCTTGAAAATTGTCTTATGCTGAAGTAATCATTATTTTATAGCAATGTTTAGATTCTTCAGTTGTTTAAAAAATCACTTTGAGTTATAATTTTGGCATGACTTAGAAATATATACAGAGGAAGACTGAATAATCCTGAAGTGGAATTTAATCTTCCCTGACAGTATATCTATCAGAAGGGGGAAAATAGTCAATGGAAATAAATGTGTTCCTTTTCATCACCTTTTGCAAAAGGCATAATGGGCACTGGGGTGAACAACCATTATTTATGACTTCGTTGTACATTAGCCTGTAAAATAGTGTGGTAATGTTCAATATTTAAATATGGATTCTGAAAGTAAAGTTCAGTAAAAATTACATGTATATTTAAATATATAAAAATAGGATACTGAATTGCAGCTCCTCTTCATAACTAAAAAGTGAAGCATGACACGTGTATTTTAAATAGATTTTTCAATTTTAGAAGCATCTACAAAAACTACCAAATTAGCTTTCCAAGCAAATATCCCTGTTTGTATCTACATTATTACATGATGAAGTTAGTGAAAAGCAAACTTTTACATTACTTCAACTTCCTAGCAAGTTCCATTAATTTGAGGTTTAGATATATCAAGTAGGGTATCAAATTTATTATAAAAAACACTATATGTAAAAAATAAAAACGAAGAAAACAAAGAAGAAAGAAAGAAATGGAAAAAGGGAATTTATAATCAAGGAACTCAGATATGTGTCCACCCACTTATTATCTCTAAATGTTTTTATGTGAATAATAGGAATAATAGAACTATCTGACACTGAGATGGTTATTTGGATTCAGTATGATAATGAAAAAAATATTCTCACAATTATAAAATATATACACATTAATTAAATTTTTTAAAAATAATCCAGTTCTAGGGCTGGCCGAGTGGCACGGTAGTTAAGTGCTGGCTTGGGAAGCCAGCAGCCTCGGTTCGGGTCCCATATATGAGGGCCAGTGACACTGCCCTCAAAAAAAAAATTAAAAAAATCCAGTTCTATAATTATAAATCATCTTTTAAAAGTAACTTGGTAGATTAAAATAATCAGAAACATAGCTCTATATTAACTTCAGGCGGGGAAGTAATTGCGTGGACATTTTAACATAATAATGAAAGAAGGTGTTTTGCACATCTAATTCACTCCTCACATTATGTTATTATAACTCACTCTCGAGGGTTACTTTTTATTTCCCTCTTAATATGGGTAAGAAATATATTGTCATGAGCACATTCCCCTAAATGTGTTGAATCTTTACAATTCTATCAAATATAACCATTTGCATATGAGGTTTTGGTAATGACATTAAAAAAGGTTTTCTTTCCAGAAATTAAAACAACTTTAACAAATAATTATAACAACTTTCAATAAGAGATACTCCAGCATGAACTTTATACTGTCTGTGGGGTAAAAAAACAATTCTAAAATGCCCATCTAACATAAATTAGAGGTATTCTTTTTTGGGGCAAAGATTACGGTGTGAGGAGTTAGTTGCTTGATCCCTCGTGACTTCTCAGTTGTCCTGCAGAAACACAAACTTGCTTCAAACTAAGGATAAACACAGAAAGTAAAGTTATTAACTGAATGTTCCCTTTTGTTACTTTCACCTTGCAGTCATCTTAACGGGATTTCTTTCTGGATTGCTTTTTGCAGTATTACTACTCGGTCAAAGATATTTCGGTTGGAGGGATGTGCATCTGCTATGGCCATGCCAGGGCTTGTCCACTTGATCTGGTGACAAATGTATGTATATTTATAGGACGCTTAGGCAAAATGAATCTCTGAACTGTAAAACGCTTCGTGACAGGCTTTGCCCACAAGGGTCTCTGCTTACACACTGTAACAGAAAGCTGTGCCGGGGGAAATAGAGCCGGTGGTTAGGATGGTAGACTTTGAAGTCAGCCATCACAGTATTAGAAAACAGATTAGTTGTTTTTTTTTGTTGTTTGTTTGGTTTTTGTTTGTTTGTTTCCAAAAAGGATGTAAACTAGCATATCTATTTTGAAACCTCTCTAGCTATGACAGCCTGCTGTATGATTTGGCTTTAGAGAATGCCTGCCATCAATCAACTTGGCCATTTATTTTTAAAGTTTTTAAATAAAATTTAATGCAAACAAATGGAAATGGGATATGGAAGTAAATATAAATGGCCATGTAACAGGAGATTGAGGTAGGGCAGGGGCTATAAGGAGTGGGGTGGAAGAGAACATTCAAGAGAGTATTGAAACTGCCAGAACAGAACATGCTAGAGTGATTTTGGGTCAAATTTTTCATTAATGACAACATATTAAGTGAACATAACCTAAAAATAAGATAAATGAGCATCTGTTTTCCTCAGCCATAAATAAACTGGTGAAATACAAAATCATTTGCTGTGTGGTATATGGAAGAAATATATTGAATAGTAAGATTGGTGAACATAGCTCCCTACATATAGATTTTTTTTCTCTTGCTAGAACTGAAATACAAATGGCTTTTTTTCTGGAACCCAGTTTTCTGACTAATGCATCATAATGTTACCTCCCAGGGAAGGTTCCAATGCCCTGGTGAATTTATCTGGGCAAGTCTGTGGTGTTGCCATCTGCATGGTGTGGGTGTGTCATGAGGGCAGTATTTCCCAAGCTTAGAGAGCCCACAGGGCAGCTTTGGAGGGACAGTCCCATGGGATGAATCAAGAGTGTTCTCAGAGCACACACAGACAGGAGAGTCAGTCCTGGGACATTTGATTTCTATTATAGTTATGCCCTTTATGCCCTTTGATGCCTAGGATCGCTCCCCTCTGCCCACAATCCTAAATGTTAACAGTACTTTGAGGGACACCTTTAAATGGATACAGCCAACCCAGAAAACTTTCTCAAGCATCAGAAAAGGGATCTGAGTCTTCGAGACCACTTTCAGTTGGGCCTCAACTCTCTTCCAAGTTGAAGTCCAGTAATTCCAGCCCAGGGCCAGACCTCCCGAAGCTTGTGTTGATCAAATATATCTGCCCCCAGGGCTAGTATCTCTTCCTTCCCAAACTGACAGGAGTTTTATGTTTTGGTTCTTATTCTAAAAGATTTCTCTTCACTCTACCTTTCTGGGAAAGTTTTTCATGTATGATTCTAAAAACTTCTAAAAGTAGGCTTT
Organism: Aselliscus stoliczkanus; assembly: GCA_033961575.1. Taxonomy (NCBI): domain Eukaryota; kingdom Metazoa; phylum Chordata; class Mammalia; order Chiroptera; family Hipposideridae; genus Aselliscus; species Aselliscus stoliczkanus. The sequence goes on from CM066733.1 coordinate 127,808,875, forward strand.
CCCCTTCTTTTTGACTAGAAATCCCGCTGTGAATGTGAGCATAATACATGTGGTGATAGCTGTGATCGGTGCTGTCCAGGATTCCATCAGAAACCTTGGCAAGCCGGGACTTTCCTGACTAAAACTGAATGTGAAGGTATGTTCCTGAGAAGCCAACAGCATGCATAATTCTTCCTTTTCTAGGACACAGGTAAAATAAATGATGATTTTAGGTAAGCACATATTTCCAGTTTCTAAATTTGATCCAAGGCAATTACTGGTAAGCTCTTTTACCCCGTTTTGTCTGTATCTTAGCTTCTTAGGTTGTTGTTGTTTTCTTTCTTTCTTCTTTGTGGATTTTTTGGAAAACATTTACCAAATACCTAAGAATTTACCACTGTGTGAGGATTATGAGAAATAGATAAAATAATAGTACATAGTTGTCATCGGGGTGAAACTGAAGTTTACAGCCTAATATATAGATAGACTGATAGAACTGTAAAAAACAAAAAACTCAACAAAACCTGGACTGTCAAAAGACTTGATTTCTAAACTTCTATGTTTAGAAAATGGTTCTGAAACCAGTGTAGTGCCAGATACTTCTGCCTGCCCCTCGCTCAATCTCCCACCCCCTAATAAATGGCTTTTGAAAACCCATCATCTAACAAAAAGAGGACAACCAGAGGAGTAGAATTGTACCCTATAGGCTACGGACAGTTTGAAAACAGAAAAAAAAATCAAAAAACTGATTCATTAGTTAAACTTACTGAAGGGTGGTGTTTGTGGGCAGTACTTTGGAAGACTGTGAGAGTAAAAAGTAACACAGATGGCAAGAAATCAAATTTGTGCAACAATAGCATTTATTTTAAGAAGCATTACTATTTTAAATGTATGGTTTCTCATTAATAACAGGATAAAATGCTAATATTAGAAATGGCATCAGTGACAACCATTAGCATAAACTATGCTTTAGCAATTATTGTACAGCAATAACCCAGAAAAAAGCCATTATGAAAAACAGTAAAACAACTGGCTATGCAAACATGTGCCAGCAAATATTCATTTATGCTTTAATATTATCACTTCTGAAGACAATCCCATATGTCCAGTTTTTCCTGAAGGGAAATACCCAAGAAGTGTAGCAAATGACTTTATAGCCTGATGTTGCCAACTGGCCCAACATGGTGACAGGGATGCTTGAGTAACCTGTGTATTCTGAACATCTGTTCAGTCTAAGACCTAAACACAAAGACCTGTGCTAAACTCTAATTCCAAACTAGCCACTAGGCCCACTTCTATTGAATTCAAATATTAATATTTTGGTGAATCAGTCCTAACCACATTTTTTTTTTCTGTTCAGTAGGTATGTATGACTTCCAGAGCAGGTTTGATATATATATATATATATATATATATATATATATATATATATATATATATATATTAATTAATACCATCTCTATATATTTATTAAATGTATTTATCATGTATCAGGTATCAGAAATGGTAGGTCTTTAAAACTATTAAATTATAACAAACTTTAATCACAAATTATTCTGCAATCATAAAATAATTGTCTTTTCAGTTTAAGATTCGGCATAACACTATCCATACCTTGGGTCCCTTCATTTTCTGCAATCACCTGTTTTGCTTTTTGATCTGTTGTGGTCTGTTGGTGATATATTTCGGTTTAGTAGTCACCCGTGATTACTGAGACATATGTGGAGTAATGGGCCACTCTCCCACCCCACTGTTATGGAGGGGAATCAGATGTCCTACGCCAATCTCTCACCAAAATGCCAATCTCTCGCCAGTCTCTCGGTTCTCCACTGCTTCTCCCAATGAGAGTGAATTTATGTTAATTGCCACCCATAGACATTTGCTCTCAAACTTCTTTACATTTTAATTAAATTTATTATGTGCTTGTGGAATATCAGCAATAAGTGGGAGTAGCATTTGCATTTGAGGGTAGAGGTTCTTCCTGTTGCCTCTGACACCCTAACACAAAGTTATAATTATGTAATGTTAAGTGGATCTGCAAAATCCTTTGCCACCCTCCAATTGTGTGTATGTGTTTAAACAAGGAAAGAAAAAGTGTAGATCAAACTTGTTAGCAACAAGGATGAACAAATTAAAGTGAAAAGAGATTTCCACTGGCTATTATACACATTCTTTTTAATGGTGGAATTCTGAAAACATTTTTTTTGTGTGTGGGGCAGATAGGAGGTTTTATTTCCAAGTTGAAAATACATGTTTTTTAAACCACAAATTAAGATAGGAGTCTTAATCATAAAACTTTGTATAGATGTCATACATTCTTAAAAGCTTATATGAAAATTTTCTTTTCCAAGTGGCATTGTGATCTAATCGTCTTAATAGTTAGAACAATCCATTTGTGACATGACAAATCCTTCTAGAAAATGAACGCTCACCTTCTAATTCATTTGAGTTTAATTTGCATCTTCACCGATCTAGTTTATTTAAGGCATGATGTATCTCTAAAGAGCAAAGGATATTTCGTTTGCTAAGCCTATACCAAAGGACAGTTTCAGTTTTGTATCTTGGACATTCTGTGAAATAGCAAACTGCTGATGACATAGAGGAAATGGCTCTTTTGAATCCATGTCCTCTGAGGCTCTGCAGGAAGAAGTCCTTTAGAGAGCAACCAGGGCTGGAGAACGGAGAACCCTCTCTGCACGGAGTGTGAAAAAGACTGCTGCTCAAGCATCAGTGTTTTATCTACATTAGCTAATGTTTATAAACACTCTCAGCAGCACTAATTTTTGATAATGTGAGAATAAATTTGTATTACTCTCTATTTCTCTCTATTTGTATTGGCAGCAGAAATCTTGACTGCATCTTGCACTATATTTTTACAAGAGGATTTTTAAGAATTCTTTGTTTTTATGGCTTAGGTGCCTATTGTTGGTTTGCTTTAAGAATTCTTGTGTATTGTCCTAGTGATATAAAACTGCTTATAGTGCCTACTGATTTACATTTATTACTACATGTCCCATAGAGTAAAGTTCGAAAACTCTGCATCAATATAGCAAAAATACTATATTCTAAATAAAAATTCAACAGACTGGGGAATGCATTTGCAACAAACATGACAGATAATATCTTTACTATATTGAGATATTACATAGCAATAAAAAAGTCAATAAACCTGTTAAAATGAGCAAAGACCAAAACAGACATTTCTCAGGAAAAGAAATTACTTAAAACCATATCAAAAGATTTTTCACGGGCTGGCCGAGTGGTGTGTTGGTTAAGAGCTGGCTTGGGATGCCAGTGGCCCTGGTTTGGATCCCACATATGAGGGCCAGTGACACTGCCCTCTACAGCTAAGATGGTGAACAACAGCTCAACCTGGAGCTGGGCAGCCATGAGTCCCCGGGATGGCATAGCTGCAGCCCCTGCTGCAGTGGGCTGCCATAGGCTACAGTGAGTGGCCGGCAGCCAGCGTGAGCGACTGGCAGCTGCTGTGAGCTGCCAAGAGTTACTGTGAGCGGCCTTCCAGAGGCTGGTGACCGATCTGCCTCACCTGGGAAGAGCGCAATGATGATACTAATATGGGCTAGTGATGCAGTGTCCTCCACAACAAGACTGAAGAACAAAAGGACAGCAACTTGTCTGTTCCCCTTCCCTAGTTCCCCAATAAAATCTTAAAAAAAAAAAAGATTTTCACATTCATAATTAAGGAAGTGCTGATTAAAGCAATGAAAATACTCTTTTTAACATATGAAAGTCTTCATTCTATCACTCAACAAATGTTTGAATGCTTATGATGTCAAGGAACTGGATTAAAATGGTTGATAGTATACAGTGTTGATGAGGCTATGGGAGGACAAAGAGTTTCATTATCTCTATTGGAGAGAGGGTAATTTCACAGAGCATTTTTTAGGGGAATTTTTCAAGCTAATTAAAATTAAAATTTTACACTCCCCTTGACCAGAAATTATACCTGCAGGAATTAAGGCTATAGATATACTTATATAGCTATACAAGGCATATTACCGTGATCCTTGTCATTACTGCACAATTGCTAATACTATCCTACTCACATTTATCTCTCTCACCTTCTCTCCCTCTCATATATTTGTGGAAATCAATGTAAGGACACTTAAGAAACTCAACGTCCGAGGAAGGACACTCAGCATACTATCTTTTTCCTACTACCCACTTTAAATCAATCCTACCCATTTTTCAAAGCTTTACCCAGTTCTTTCTGGGGAAGTGATTTTTCACTTTTCTGTACTTTTACAAAGTGACATGAAAGAAAAGGAGAAGAGAAGAAGGGGAAGAAGGAGGAGGAAATATCAATTGAAACTAATTTTTTTTTAAATGTTTATTTCACAATAAAAGAATAAAAAGAGACTTATTTTTGAAGCATTATATTAATGATTTTACATGCATTTTCTCACTTAATGCTTTTTAATATCTGGTAATTATTTTTGATTGCTCCATGTTTTACATGGAAATGGAGCCTAAGTGAAATTTAGAAGTTCCCTACATCACACCTACATCACATGATTACAAAGTAATGGAAAGGACACCCAAATTCAAGACTGGTGCAAAAAAGCGTAATCTCAGCCACTAAGTGAATCAGCTCTGATTTTGTCCTGGTTATTTGGTACTTGTCATACCTCTTATCTCTCTCATCAGATAGAACTTGAAGGGGCTGGAACAGTGGTTAGTCATGCAGACTGTGGAGCCTGATTTCAGAGTGGTTTGCAATACTGATTTGGTTACTTTTTACAAATTCCTTCAGTATTACTTCACTTCTCTGTGCTTCAGGTTCCTAATATATGAAAAGAGGTTAATAATACTACTAGATTCATAAAGCTACTTTGAGAATTAAAATCGACACTTAGAACATTACACACACACACTAGTGTGTGTGTGTGTATATGTAAAACAAACCCTGTTTTAGTATTTGTAGTGAAAGAAAGAAACTATATCCTAAACATTTTTTACCCATAGGATCTCTAACGGAGATTCATATGTAAAAATTATTCATTGCAGACTACCTGGATGTTAATTGGTTGGTACCATAGTTCAATAATTTATTGTTTTTCATAATAGGAAATTGTAGGTTGAACTATGTGAAATTTCAGTTTTGTGGGTTCAAGCCAGACAAATATTAGCAATTTCATTATGATTCAGTTTAATTTACATGTTGTAATTATTTCAAGTTCCATTAAAAAGTGTGAACTTATTAATATAGCCAATAAATTCAAATATTTTTTAGATACTTTTGTAATCAATATATATATGTATATATGTATAAATATATAGAGACATTTCTCATATAGTATAAAAATATATAATAGAAAATGATTTTTAAAAAATATACCTGAAACCTCAAATTAATCTTTATGAATTTATTTTTCCCTAATGCAGCATGCAATTGTCATGGGAAAGCTGAAGAATGCTATTATGATGAAAATGTTGCCAGGAGAAATCTTAGTTTAAATATACATGGAAAGTACATTGGAGGAGGTGTATGCATCAATTGTACCCAAAATACTGCTGGTATAAACTGTGAGACATGTATGGATGGCTTCTTTAGACCCAAAGGGGTAAAGTATGATTTTTCTTTCATGAAGTGTTATTTTGTTTTTTTCATACAAAGATGTATTATATGGAAAAACCATTTTGATAGACTTCAAATCATAAAAAGTGACCAGAAATGTTTTATAATGAAAACTTATATAAATATTTGAGGATGCGATATAAAACAGTTCCCTCTCTCCTAAAAATTCCATTTGCCTCATTCTAGTCAACCCCCACCCCAGTCAAAATCTGTTCTGATTTTTAGAACATAAATTAATTTTGCCTTTGAGTGGAGATCATAAAAATGAAATCATAAAGTACATACACATTTGCATCTTCCTTCTTTCATTCAACATAACATTTTAACATTTGTCCATGTTGTGTGCATTAATAGTTCCCTTAAAAAAAATGCTGCATAGAGTTCCTTTGCATGAACATACCATAGTTTTTAATCCATTTGCCTGATGGTGAACAGTTGAGTCATTTCTAGTTTTTAGATAGATCTTATAAAACAATTTTATATGTCTTTTATGGTCATGTTTTATTTACTTTGTATAAGTATGTAGGAGTAGAATGCTTGTTTCACAGGATAGGCATATGTTTGCCTTTATAAGAAACTACCAACATTATGCTAAATTAGTAATAACATTGTACATAGTCACAAAAAATATATAGGGATTCTGTTCTTCCATATCATCTCTAATATTTGGTGTTGACTGTCTTTTTTTAATTAGCCATTCTAGTGGATGTGGATATAGTGAGTGTGGCAAAGAAGTAATTGACAATCATTAAGTCATTCCCATTAATGCTTGGTCCTACAGCAGATCTTCTATTATGAATTCATAGCAGATTTCATGATGATTTAATTTTCATTTTAAATGCTTATTGGCTGTTCCAGTATCTTCTCTTGTATAGTGTCTAGATTAGAATGTTCTTTATTTTTCTAAAAATATTTTTAAGTTTTAGGGCTATGGCCCATACACAAGTAAATCTTGGTGTGTTGTGTGAAATAATGATGGGGTCTACAAGGTTAACCTCTTGCTCTAGCACTAATTTAGGGAAAATACTTTTCTTTTTCACCTTTGGATTTCTTTGAGGCATTTTTTTTTACATTTATAAATTATTTTTAATTCATTTATTGGGGTGACATTGGTTAGCAAAATTATGTAGGTTTCAAGGGTACAATTCTATAGTACATCATTTGTATATTGCATTGTGTGTTTACCACCCAGAGTCAGTTCTACTCCATCACAGTATATTTGACCCGCTTTACCCTCTTCTACCACCTCCCTCCACTCTTACCCTCTGGTAATCACTAAACTGTTCTCTGTGTCTATGAGTTTTTATTTGTTTGTCTTTTTCATTTGTTACTTTCAGTTTTCTATTCCACATATGAATGAAATCATATTTTTATACTTTTTTTTTACTTTTTCTGTCTGACCTACTTGCTGAGTATGATAATCTCAAAATCCATCCATGTTGTTGCAAATGGCAGTGTTTCACCTTTTCTTACGGCCAAGTAATATTCCATTGTTTATATGTACCACATCTTCTTTATCCAATCATGTATGGAAGGACACTTTGTTATTTCCATGTCTTGGCCACAGTGAATAATGCTGCAATGAACATGGGGATACACATCTATTTATAGATAAAAGCTTTGGGGTAGATGCTGTTAATAATACACTCTAGAGAAATGATTCTGTTATCTTCTTCTGAAGATTTTCTACTTTCATTCAAATTGGTGCTCAGCTTCCTGACTGATTGCCATGAAATTGTGGAAACTTGCTTGTACATTTTGTTTGGGCAGATTTACTGAAAGTTCAAGGTGTTTATCTGACCTTTCTAACTTGTTTGACAACTCCAATTTCTGTTTAATTTATGGTGTGCAGACCTGAAAGTCTTACCCAGGCCATGCAGCTTTTCAGCTATTGCTTTTCACTGGACTCCTTGGAGTGTCTCAAAAGAATGTATGATTAAAGGATCAGTTAAGTATTTGGGAATATTGATATGCATATTTTGGTGTTATCCTTATATGAACATATATCTCATCTAGTGTATTTTTTTTTCTTTCAAATTTTAAGTCTTTCCAGTTTCAGCCAGTCTTTGATTATTCTCCCAAGTCCTTGGGTCTTTCTGTTTTGTTCAGAATTTATAATTGTTATCTGAGGTGATACTGGATGCATACAAGACACTCCACCATTATCAAAACTGGAAGCTTGATAAGTTTTTAATTATAAGTCAAGTACTTAAGTAAATCTGAGCCTAGATTTTGATATTTTTATAGTTACAAAATACTTATGCTATATTGTTTGTTTAAAAATTCCATTTAAAGTGCTTAATATTCGGGTAGAAGGCCATTGCCTTTTTGTGAAAATGTAGAAAGAAAAGTTTTGTACATTGCAATTTTACAGGAAAGTAACTTTCATCTATGGTAATCTTAAAATTGTCTTAAAATCTAATTTTAGATTAATCTACTAAATATTTATATTTAATAGTTTTAATAAAAATATATGCATATGAATACATATGCATGTATATGTATTTCAGTGTTTACTTTGAGAACTAATTAGTAATCTGAATTATTAAGTTAATAAAATTAAAAATCAGTGTAAAGTAGATATAATTGAGGAATCTGATATGATAGAAATTTCCTTATCAACAATCTAATTCAGGCACTTTACCCTTATTACCAAAAAGACAGTTTATGAATTAGGAGGATTTGGTTTACTCAAGCTCAACATTAGAATCATAAAACATATTTATAAGAGCCAAGATTTTATCTAAAATAATTTTTTGCCATATGCCCACAGAATATTTTTTTCTCGCCTCGATGGGTTCCTCTGTATAGAAAGCGCTTCTCCCAATTCTACTCTCAAATTGTTACTCATACTTCAAGCTCCAGTCTAAATGTCACTTTTTCTGTGAAACTTTACTTCATTATGTTGTGTTATTGTTCCTTCTTCTTTTGCTCCATAACTCTACTTGTATGTCTATTTTATCACTTGGCACATTCTGTTTAATCAATGTCTCTTAAGTCTGTTATTCCTATAAGTTTATTTAAGGCAGAGATTAGGCCTTACCTTACTGTTTTGCATAGTCCTTACTTCATAATGGGGGATGAATGAATGTGTATTAAACAGATATGAATTTGAAGTTGATCTCTGGACATAATTTATTGATGTTCTATCACACATGTAAATAACTCTCTAGTTATGACACTGCCTTTTATCAGTAAACAAATTTGCATTTGTAAATTAATACTAGTCATATACATACATGAAACCTGTATTTTATTTTATTTTTAATTATTTTTATTATTATTATTATTAGTTACAGATGTACAAAACAATGCAATAGTTATCCTTTTCACCGTTTACAAAGTGAATACCCTGTCCCCCTCCCATAACCCCCACCACCGATATCATACATATCTATTGCAATTCCATTGACTCCGTTCCCACACTATATTCCACATCCCATGACTATATATGCGTTAAATTATAGTCAACATCTAATATTAATCAGCGGCTGTTTAGGGAATATAATCAATAATGTTGTAAATATTTTTTAGGGGACAAGATGGACTCATGTCTTGTCAGGGTGACCAATTCATGGACGGTGTAGTGGCTTGACTACTGCACTGTACATCTGAAGCTGCTGCTGAAAGCTGCATTTTAGGGGGAAACACACACACACACATACATACACACATAATATACTGAAGGTGCCAAATAAATGTATATTCACTTTAAGAAAGGGAAAAAAATGTATTAAAATTACACTGATAGTGACCACTTTGACTACCTCTTGTAATTGCAGAAGTCAGATATGAATTGTATTCATCTTTTGTTATTGGTATATGTAGAGTATTACAATTTTAATACAGCTTTTTTCCTTTCTTAAAATGTGTATACATTTTTCGCACCCTCTGTATATATATTTTTTAGGGGGAAATATGCACACATTCACACACACACACACACACAGTAGTATTTCAGTATTTTCTAGGCAAATAATTCAGGTTTTTTTCTTATCCTATTGCATCTGGAAAATAAATGTTGTGTGTATAGTATATTAGTACAGTCTAGGTTTGTTTAATCAAAATATTCTAACATTAAAAGCTACTAGTTATATTGAGTTAATATATATGAAGAATCTTATCAGATGCTTTATGTTATTATTCCTTTTCATTTGAATTTAATAACAACACTATAGTTGCTGTAATTGTCCTCATTTTACAAGAATGTAAATAATTTGCAGGAGGCCACATTGCCAGTAAGTGGGAACACTGGAATATGAGATCAAGTTTTCCTAATTATGGGATCTACATTGTTTCTTTTTAGGTTGTGTTACTTCCCCAGGAAATCAAATTTTAATTTAAATAATGCTATTTTTTAAACATCAAATATAAATTTCTCTTTGATTGTATAATGATCAATGTGAAAAAAGTTCTTGAGAAATAAATTTTGGGGAAAATTACTAATTTTGAACTACATTGTAATAAAAAACAAAACAATCAGGAAAATTTTATTATAGAATGCATATTAGAGAGTATAAAGCAAATATTATTTTTGTTATGATAATGATACTGTAATAGTAAATGAAAGAGATGCATACTGAAATGCGTAGGGATTAAAATACTCTTATTTGGGATAGTCTCCAAAAACTTTAGCACAGCGTAAAATCTGATGAAATTTACAGAGCAAAATCTTGATAATTGTTGAATAATTCATCTTGAAAATTGTTGAATTTAGGTAACAAATACGTAGGAGCTGATTAAACTGTCATATTTACATTTGTGTATCCATTTAGAAGAAATGATTTTAGAAACTGCAAATGTATATTAAAGGTCTTAATGACAATTTTCTCTATATAATTTATTACTATGTATTATGAAAATTAATTTGTCCTTAAAAGTTTGTTGAATTTAAAAATGCTAGTGTTTTTATTATACTTGATTAAAAGCATTTTAATATTTTTGTTAGGTATCTCCAAATTATCCAAGACCATGCCAGCCATGCCATTGTGATCCAGTTGGCTCCTTAAACGAAGCCTGTGTCAAGGATGAAAACCATGCTCGACGAGGTGAGAGCCATAGCAGAGGGTCACTGTTCTGATGAGAGGACAACTAAAACCCAAATATGATCTTTTGGGAGAACATCTAACAGTAAATTACATTCATGTAATCCATTTATCCTTCTATCTTTCAAATTCTCTCCAAGAAGCAGTTGTTTATTCATCGCAGTAATTAATTTCATGTTTAGGCATAGTTCTTTCAAAGCAAGAAGAGCTCAGTCATTTGTTTTGCATTAGATATACACATTTATGTTATCTATGCATATGCATCTTCTGTCAATCAAAAATTGGTGGTGTATGTAATTTTTTTATGTCATGTTGTTTATTAGATTGTTTTGTAGCTTTTTCAGTTCTATGGTGAAATGACAGCATTCATTGAATGATGTGTTCGTTGTAATGGGAAGAACAATTAAAGGACATCACATACTAACCTGTAGTCAATAATACGGAAAACAAGTGTATTAAAGGACTGAAACAGGTAGTAGGCATGTGTTTCAGAAGAGAAAGAGGCAGACGCTAATATAAGCCAATAGTTTCTTTGGGGATTGAAATTGATGACTACCTTCAAACATGAAGGAATCAAGTTCCAAAATAACTCCTTGGTGTAAAAGGTTTAGGAGTTACTTCCAGAAGAGCTGCTTGCCGAGATTAAATAGAAAATTCATAGAATATATCTGGAACAGTTTCTTTATATGTCTACGAGTGGATTCTTCGCTTCTTTGGAAGGACGAAAATATACCATTCTCCATTATAGGTTTCCCATCCCCTACAAAGACTTTCAATTTAAAAGACTGGCAATGTTTCTTTGGCACAGTTTAGCTCACCTGCTTTTTCATAAAAATGTAGGATTGTCAATTGAAGCCATACAGCCTTAAATCTTAAAAGACTTAATATCTATTTATTTTAATATTCAAATAGTGAATTTGAGGTCATTTTTTAATTTTATGGTCCCTTATCTTTTTATACCAGCCAGTAGCATTATTTTCAGTAATAGCACTTAATTTTCTCCCCTAATTTTATTTTGTTTTATTTTATTTTATTTTTTTAATTTCAAAGAGTTCCTTTTAATTATGCAGAGTATTGCGTTTCTAGAAACACTAGTAATACGAAAACAAAACACCGACATCCATGACCAGCATGTAAACCTATAATGACCCTGGCAAAATGCATATCTCATTGGAGAAGTAGAAATATTTCTTTTTACAAATATTTTGAGGAACAATGCTTAAAATTCCAAAGTTTGAAAACATAATTTTACTAAAGTTTCTGTGGAAAATCAAAGTTGGTACTCGTTGAAGTCTTTTAGGTCTCTTATGAACAGTATCCTTTAACTCGTATTTTTCTACAAAAAATGAAATGGCTGTACATTGTGTTTTCTTTGGGGCTTTATGTGTCCGAGTCCCTTGCAGACCCCGGCCTGCTTGTCATCTGGGCCGTCACTTTCTTTGTCCCAGTCTTTCATGGATGTTCCCATCATGAAATCATCGCGTAGGATGGACCATCCTGGGCCCTCTTCTTTCACTTCAGTCTGTCTGGCTTTTGAGTTCCTTCCAGCTGAACTTTTTGCGTTTGTGCTCCCGTCCATCCCTCTCAGAATGCTGATGAAGTCTTTTCTGATATCAGCTTAGCGTGCTTCCTAATAGAGCCTCCGGCCTCCTTCACCTTGTCATCCACGTTCTTCTGATGCTTCTAAATAGCATTCAATAATGGCACCACACCCCTCATGGAGACTCTCTGGTTTCTCTCCGTTTCTTTGTCTCTGACGACATCTGGCTTCACTCTGCATATCATTTCCCACTCCTGCTTCTTAACAAGCTGTTTTCTTTTCTCTAGTCTTGCTTGCTTTAAATTTTCTTTTTCCTTATCAAGCTCTTTGTTTTTGACCAGATGGTAGGTTTCCTTTTAGGAGATTTTTTTTGTTAAGGATTTTAGCCATGGCATCTGCCCAGCCACATTGGTTCCAACACTAGTTTCTGCAGCATTTTCACTGCCATCCTCATGGGGTTCAAGTTCATCTTCATTATCAGCTTCTGTTGCTTCATCATCAGACGAAAAGTGATCCTTTTCTGTTCTAGCGATTCCTACAGGACCTCCAATATCAGCAGCGTCTTTGTCTTCATCCTCCAGCTCCGATGCTATGGCCCTGGCTACCATTTTCATCCTCTTCTTCTTTAGTGAATTTTTCAGCTTTATCCCCGCACACACACGTGGGTCGTGAACAGCTGCAGTCATGTTTCCTCTCTTCACCCCTAGTTTTAAAATAAATATATTATTATTTAAAAAATTAACAAAATAAAAAAGTTGAAAAATCAGCATATAATGCAGTGGTAACTTAACACATAGATACTGCTATTAACATTTTTGTATTAACTTCATATAATGAATTTTCCTGATATCTCATTTTTTTTCTATTAAAATTTATTGGGGGGTGGCAATGGTTAGTAAATTACATAGGTTTTAAGTGTACAATTCTGTAATACATCACATTGTGTGTTTACCACTCAGAGTCAGCTCTCCTTCCATCACCATATATTTGACCTCATTTACTCTCTTCTACCACCTCCCTCCCTGCTCACCTTTTGGTGACCACTAAACTATTATCTGCATCTATGAGTTTTTGTTTCTTTCTTTGTTTGCCTTGTTCCTTTATGGCTTTTAGTTTTATATCCCACATATCAGTGAAGTCATATGGTTCTCGACTTTATCTGTCTGACTTATTTCGCTTAGCATAGTAATCTTAAGATCTCTCCATGCTGTTGAAAATGGCACTGTTTCATCTTTTCTTATAGCAGAATAGTATTCCATCGGGTATATATACCACAACTAATTTATCCAATCATCTATCAAAGGACACTTTTCTTGTTTCCATGTCTTGGCCACCAAGTATTACAATTTTCATAGAATTTTTTTTCCTTAAAATGTGTATTTGGGCCAGCCGAGTGGCACCGTGGTTTAGCACTGGCTTGGAAAGCCAGCGGCCTCAGTTCAGGTCCCACATGTGAGGGCCAGTGACACTGCCCTCAAAAAAAAAAAAAAAAAAAAAAATGTGGACACATTTTTTTGACACCTTTTTCTGGCACCCTCTGTATGTATGTATGTATGTATGTATTTATAGATAGGTTGAATTTTGTATAAAATTCTGTCATCATCTTTGATAATCATAATTAATTTATGAATTTAATTTATTGTAGAATTTAGTACAAATCTAAAAGTAGTAATTTATGTTAAGAAAACAAGTCTTAGATAATATGTGCTTTAAGAAATTGAACATTTTTATTGATTTGTCATAGATAAGCTACAATAAATATTTGTATTTTTGTGTCATAACAATTAAATATTATTAGATTATTCAAATGTTCTATATCTTTTTAAATTCATTTATATTTATTTATAAATTTTTAAAGTGGTAAGATTATCATTCTCAGCCATTGATTTTGGACAATTTTTCTTTAATTTCCAATAAATTATGTTATTTATATATTTTTGTATTTATAATGAATGCTTATTTGGAGTATAAATATAAAAACTTAAATCATATTTTATATTGTATTTTTATCAATGTAAAATGAGAGCTTGTCCTGTTAAATGTAATTGAATTTTACTTTACTACAACAGTTTTTACTTTTCCGTATGCTTTCCTAATGTATAATTATATTTTTTTATTTTTAATATCTCTTGTCATTTTTTATATCTCTTGTGAGCATTACATGCACATGTGTTTAATAAAAACAGTGAAACTCTTTAACTTATTTATATATAGTGAGTACTTATGTTTGACACTCTTTCTGTCATTCTGTTTTATGCTATCTTACCATGTTTTCCTGCTTTTTCTTCCCTCCTTTTCTTTTTTGACTGGACTATATTTTACTGATCTGCTCTTCTATCTTTCCAGATTTTGAAAGCCAATAACTTGTATTCATGCATGGATTTTTTAAAAATATTTTTCTAACCAAAGAGAAGAAGAACAACTGTCTTCTGCATTTCTCTGTTAAGAAAGAAAAGTAATTTTAAACTACTCTCGTTTCCCTCCTCTATTTTTTTATTTCTAAAATATCCATCTGCATGAACACTCTGAGCCTTTTCTTCTTTTTACTAAGTGATGCTGTACTTATATTGTTGTTGTTAAATTATTGTTTTGAGTAGCATATTTTTACTCCCAAGGAACTTTTCCATCTTCTCTGAGGGGGTTTATGAGCCAACAGGCATACACAGATGACTTATTCTTAACCTAGTATCATCAGTCAGAGTTATGGAAATTCCTTTGTGGTCATTGCAGTGGTTTTTCTTTAGCCTTTATTTTGGTAGATGCTATGAGGTTTTTTTCTTGGTTGTTGTTTTTCAATTCTTAATATTTTTAAAGATACTTAGAAAATTCTATGTATACAAATCATAGCCAGCGTCTAATTAACCTTATATTCTTTGCTTTTAACTTTTCTTTTTTGATGTACATCATAAATCTAATTTTTTGTGTGAAAATAAACTTTCAAACTGTACAAAAATTAAAACTTAGGAGTTAAATTTTATATTTGTCTTAAAAATATTGATAGGTGGCTCATCTTCCCTTAGGTCTGGCACCTGGGTCCTGCCATTGCAAGCCTGGCTTTGGAGGCGTGAGCTGCGATCGGTGTGCCAGGGGCTACACTGGCTACCCAGACTGTAAACCCTGTAACTGCAGTGGCGAAGGAAGTACAAATGTGGACCCTTGTTTCGGACCTTGTAACTGCAAGGTACAGTGTTTATTCTGGTAACATCCCACTGTCAAGACAGAAAGTCATTTTCCTTGGCTCTTCTGATATGTCTGCTGGTATTAAGCAATTGTTACAACTTCTCCAGTAAATTCTCACTGTCTATTCTGTATGTGGCACTCGCAAGTGTGTTTAGAAGCGTACCAGGTTCATTGCAGCAAGACACTGACATTTGTCTAAAAAAAAAAAAATACATAGAGGACAAGTCACTTTAGGACTGTGTCATTTTACAGCAAAAACCTTTTTTACCCATTATCAAGCTAGTGTAATTTGAAAATGTACAGCACTAAAAATGGCAACCTTTAAAACTATGGCACACTCAAATTTGAGTCCAGCTTTGTATCTAATTCTGAAAATATTTCTGTCAAGGGTTTCACTGTGGATTTCTAAATCATCTCCTGAAGTTTGAACTCAGGTAGGTCAAAAAATACCATATTTAAACTCTTCTGTTTAATTACCAAAAATGTAAGAAGCCCTAGTGGCATTGGTTAAAGGCACATATTTCCTCCCAAGAGTACTTTCAGAAATGCAGTTTTATTTGTTGTTCTTCATACTCAGCTAGTAGCTCATCATATAAACGCAAAGGATGAGTTATACCTGCAGTTTATACTCATAGAGGAAACATAGAGGCATACACAAGTCTTAAATGATAGAACTGATTTCCTAGAGCTATAGTCATCAGCACCAAAATGTTTGGATCAGACAGTGTTAGCTACATTAGCTGGAAGAATGAACAGTCCATTGGAACTTAGCATGCTGTACTAAAAATAAATGGTACTTTTTTCTTTTTTCTCAGTCATAGATAGAACCTTATTAAGATCTTTCCTTTATTAATTCATTAGTCTTATCTAAGCAGTATAAATGATACAGTTACTGTTATATGTCTTTGCATGTGTATACAAACATTAAATCATAACACAAGAAGTAAATATTAGCAGTAATTAGGTGTATATTTGGGGGGACAAGAATGTCTAAAATATCAAGCTAAATATTCTAATAGTTACATAATGAGTATATGTTATATTGGTAATTTAGGTAACTATCTTAGGCTACTAAAACAATAAACTCTTGTCTATATAAATAGGCAGAAAGTCTACAACCCATATAAAAGATGTTCAACATAGGCCTACTTCTTATAATGAATATTAGAAAAAAATCTAAATATCCATAAATCAATAAGGAAAAAAGTATAATATATTCATAATCTGATACAAGAAATAGTTCAAGGGAGTAAAATAGGTCCACATGTACAAACAGTGATAAGTTTCAGAAATTGCAGAAGAAAACAGAAGCCATTAATGTTATCATTTATGTAAAGTTGTAAAACATTAAACAGTTTTATATTTTATGGACACACATATATAAATTACAATTTTTTAAATACCCTAATATGATATACACTAATTTCAGAATAACAGTTAACTCTAGAAAAGGAGGGAAAGGTATAGGATGAAATTAAAGTGAGATTCAAAAGTTTCTAAATATTTTTTTAAAAAACATACCTGGGGCACACATGGAAAAGTGTTTTGTTTTTTGTTTTTGTTTTTTTTTCCTTTAGGTTGTGGATAATAGATAAGTGTCATATTATCTGTACTTTTGTAATACTTTAAAATAATTCCTCATTTAAAATGTATTTAATTGAAGGAAAGATTGATTGAAAAAGAGGTATATGAAATTCTTAACTTAATACAATATCAGTTATTATCACCTTTACACATAAAATTTTCTGTTTTATCCTTGTCCAGACAATGATACTAATGAACATCATCGTAATTATATTTCAAAATTTGAAAACAGTGCTAGCTCAAGACACAAAAAATATTTACTAATTTTTATTCATTTGTTAAATTTTTTGAAATTTCTATAACTTCTTGTGAATTACAAGAGACAAGTGAATATCAGATATATGACACGTCAATTGAATGTAAATACTCTTCTGACTCTTGGTACTTATTTTGAATACCACATGCTAGAAACCGTTTGTTTTGAAGTTTGGTGCCAGGTTATCCATTACAAGTCGGTTGGATTGCAGTCTCTGATAAAAAATATAAATTGACCTTGATCTGGATAGGAGCATGTGCTTTTATTTTTACCGAAGTCTTACAATACGAAGATAAACAATGAAATAAAAGACTAGAGAAATCGAAGTCTGTATTTTCATCTTGCTTTGCTTTTTTGTGCTTTTTTTGTTTTGTTTTTTATTGCACTTTTTATTAAGTCCTTCCTGGCACATAAGATTTTGTGATCTGACCTTGGCTTACCTCTCCATAATGTTCTTGAGTTTCAGTTACTGTCTTCCAGCTTTGCTTAACTTCCTTGAATCACCAAACTCTAACTCTGGAATTTTATGGATTCTATTCAGACTGCTGGGAAAACCTCAGCTCTGGCTTCTTCCTTTGCTTAGCTAGGTAGTTTTCAAGGCTCAGCTCTAATTTTTCAGCAAAGCTACCCTGGATCCCCCAGCATAAATTATTCTGCCATAATCACGGTTACACCTTTTACTTTTCCTTTGTAATCTTTTCACAATTTGTAATCCTGGTTAATGTCTGTCTCAACTCTGATAACATGCAGCCTATGTATTTTCTTCATCATTGAATAAAAAGATAACACAGTGACTCGTGAAAAAAAAAAGGAAGAAAACTAAAAAGTTTTAAAGGTTTGACAGTCATTTAAACTGACTGATTCCTATTTATTAATCTGGAAAATGATGATATTAAATATTTCCTGCCTAATTCTCAATAGGTATAATTATTACATTGAAGCCTTGTGTAAAATCAAACCTAGGTATAATGATGAATACCTCTTGGAATACTTTTTGTTTATTAATATTGCTTTTTACAAGTAGAAATAAGTTTCCATTCTCTTCCCCCAATTAGGTTTTTATGGTGTGTGCTAATATTAGTTTTTATTTTGTTTCCCTCCTATTTTCCATTTATGCACTAGAATTATCACCCTATTGACTTGTGGGCCTCAAACCCTGGGCATTTCTACAAAAGACATTCAGTTTATACATTTGATCCCAAATTTCAGTTACAGATGTAAAATGTTACTTACTTATTTATTTTAAATTAAAGTTCATTGGGGTGACTATTGTCAGTAAAGTTACATTGGTTGCAGGTGTACAATTCTCTAGTACATCATCTATAGATCACATTGTGTGTTTACCACTCAGAGTCAGTTCTCCTTCCATCACCATATGCATTTGATCCCTTTTACCCTCATCTATCTATCACCCTCCACTGCCTCTCCCTTCCCCTCTGGTAACCAATAAACTGTTGTCCGTGTCTATGAGTTTTTGTTTCTTCATTTGTTTGTCTTGTTGTTTTCAGTTTTATATACCACATATCAGTGAAATCATATGGTTCTCGACTTTTTCTAACTTATTTAACTTAGCATAATAATCTCAAGATCCATCCATGTTGTCACAAATGGCAGTATTTCATCTTATGGTAGAAAGTATTCCATTGTGTATGTAAAATTTTTAGCAAAAAAAGTACATGTAGGATTTGTCTCTTGCAACAGCTATAGTTCAAAATATTATGTTAATCAGGTTTTTTTTTTAATTTTGAAAGCTAAACCAATGAAAAGTAGGAACTAATTTTTATTTTCTTCTCTCTTCCTAATCCATCAGCTATTTATATTTGGAACATATTTAAAGAGTGAGCACTGAACAAATACTTCTAATTAGCTAATTATTCTTCTTTTGTTAACGTCTGTTAATATTAGGATACATTATAATGAAGGCCATAATAGAGGAAAATATGTAACTGACTATAGACACACCCACAAAAAACCAAGCATGACTATAAAATTCCTGAGGCAATTATCACAAAATCAACTTAAATGTCACTGGAGATCTTCCTGGTAACTTTGTCAATAGAATTCCCAGTTGACTAACAACCACGGCTAAACATGCACTCCTGAAGTTGTGCCTAATTTATAAGAAGGCAGCTTCATGAGAAAGAATACAGGGAAACCATTGTGACTGTTTAGAGAGAAAGTGTATTGAGAAAACTATAGCAAAAAGAAAATTGATGTCAACCCAAAAGTATCTGACTTCAAGAAAAAAATAATAAAACTAATAAGGTTTTTTTCTAATTCAACATTGTTTTTAGGGGAAAAGAGTACCAAAGGGAAAACAGGCAGTCATAGATTTTTTTGTAGGATAGTCCACAAGGTATTTAATTAGATACTTAAGTAAATATATTCCACAGAAATATGTGTCTAAAGCACACATTCTCCATAAGAGCATGAAAATTTGTTTTTGAGTAGCAAAAATATCCTATTCATTTTATGTATAAGGCAAACATAATCATGCAGTTCATCTGTACATACAGTATATTCATAGAATTAAAATTTCATGGTAGGGATTATTATGAAAAAATGACTAGTGAGGCTGCTTTGGGGCATGATAATGAAAGCTGGTCTAAAATGAAGTGACACTTTTTTTTATCACCATACATAAATGAATAAAAATATTTATGATATGGACTAATTATTTACAATGGAAAAATAAGTAACTGTTATTAGTACCTATTTTTGTTAATATAACCAACTAGAACAATTGTTTAGAAATCAAGAAAGTAAAATATTTGGGTTTCAGAAAATATGGTGATATAAGGAAATTTAATCTTTATCGTGGAAGTCTGGAGCATTCTGGAAATTACCTGTTTCGTAGACTTAGGTGTAAAAATAACCATTAATTTATAAATTAGAAAGAATTACTGGTAGAGTCTAAATCAATAAAATATTAAAATAAATGTACTGAATTGACAAAAGTTGCCCATATGAAATGTTGAGAAAGACAATGAATTAGACCGGCCCTTTTGTTTAGATAAACAATTAAAACAATTTTTAACATTTTTATTAAATTCTATGTCAATACAGTTGACTCTTGAACAACACAGGAACTAAGGGCACTGAACCCCAACACTGTTGAAAATTTGTGTGTAACTTTTGGCTCCCCAAATAACTACAGTCGCCCTTTGGTGTCTGCAAGGGATTTTTCCAGGACCCCAGTGGATAACAAAATCCACAGATGCTCAAGTCCTTATACAAAACAGTATAGAACAATGCATACAGTTGGCCCTCCCATTTGTGGATTCTCAACCATGAAGGAAAATACTGTTTTCCCACCACATTTGGTTGAATTTGAAGATACAAAGCCTCGGGATTTGGAGGGTGACTGTGTATTTATTGAAAAAATTCCCCATATTAAGTGGAACCATGAAGTTCAAGGCCATGTTGTTCAAGGGTCAACTGTAACTCTTTTTAAAGTTGATCAGTACAAAGAAGTGATAGAATACTAGCTTAAAGGGGAGAGAAATCTCATAGTGACCAAAATGACAAACTCTCACCATCGTTATTAGATATTTAGGATCAATTATTTTCACACCAGTGTTTTACAAACTGAGTTGGATGTTGACAAGTTATAAGATATGATAGTTGCCCTTTAAGACCTTATAATATAAAGGGCAAGAAAAGAGCAAAAATAATGGTTTTACTTTGTGCATTGTTTATTTACTGTGTGCATTTTTTATTTGTTTATTTAAATAAATAAATGAACATTAGTAGGCATTCTTATATCTGTAAACATTCCAATTGGAAAGAAAAGCTTTGCAGCAGCCTATTTTAATCCTATCATGCAAACCTTGGGATACATCTTTTTTTCTCAATCATATGGCTTTTCCATCTTATTTTTCCTTCAGAGAGATGGAGGACTTTGATGATGAATCTGGTGTTCCACCCAGAACATGCACTCAGGACCCCTTTTAGTGGAGTAACTTCCTTCTGCCTGGTATTATCCTTTGCCCACACTCTTATTTCCTTTGCTATCTAATCCTCTTGAGGGCATCTGTATAGATTCTCTTCCATCTTGTATAATGCCTTGTATTAGTAACTCAGCCATGATTTGGTGAATGAATGAGTAATAGTAGAGAATAAAGGAACAGTAAGAAATAATATACGGGGCGTTTACTAATTATTTTGATATTGATAGCAAAAAAAATTAAATTGCTCAAAGAACCTACCAATAAAGCAGATGGTTCATTCTCAAGTTGAGAATCAAAAATTTAAGTCCTGAACCAGTCATAGCAAGAATGAATCGGGAATACAATCAAGGGATGCTTCATGGATGACAGTTGATAAATCACAGAGAAGTTTTGAAAAAGCAGTTATCCACCTGGGTGCTCATAAAAAGAGCTGAGACTCAAGCTACCAAGGTCATGTATATTAGCCAACTACTAGAAGGAGGGACATCTCTGCTTCTATGAAGGTTCAATAAAAGTCCTGGAACACTCTGCTTCTGGGTTTGAATTGTGCCACTCTAAAATATATTAAATACGAAACTATGATGTCCTGTGTTAATCACTGTTTTAAAACTAATACGTTTTTCAAAGAGAACTTTGGAAACACAATCCTTAAATAAAAAATTACTTAGATATATACTCTCTCATGGAAGTTTGGAAAAGGAAATCCAAAATAGAACCTGCTATAACTAATTAATGCTATACATGTTGACACATGTCTAGAAAGCAGAATTCCCGTGAGCTAAAAAAGATTTTCTCCCTGAGTTTTCATCTTCTTACCAGCCTCAAAAGGCACTTTAATTAGGTCCTAAGGACAGATATATAAGTAGTTACTATATCCACCATATTTGCTGTTGGGTTTTTGGCTTAATATTCATCTAGTAAGCCTGAGAAAAATCAGAACCAAGCACTTTTCAACTGAACGAATCTATTTTAATCCGGTTAGTATTTTCTACTTACTAAAAGAAAAGTATGGTATAGACTCAGGACTGGAGAAGTAGGAGTCTAGAAACTTAAAGTTCTGGCATTAAGCTGACATGTTTTGCAATTGTATGTAAGGTCTATGCAAATCTTATAAGAGTTCACAACTACTTGTGAAGAGGGTTAAAATGGATTTGACTTGGGGAGGTAGAATAGGATTATCTTGAGGGCCTGTAACAGGGTCTAAAATAGTTTGGCTCAAAAATCGCCATAATTAAAAAAAAAAAAAAATGCCACTTGGCTCACTTGTTTTTGTAGGTGCAGATATCCTATTATCTTTTCCAGAGTGTGTTGTGGGTTCCCAAGACCACATTCATTTCCAGTGATTCACTAGGACTCACAGAACTCTGAAAAGCTGTTAAACTCATGATTATGGTTTATTACTGTGAAAAGATACAGATTTAAATCAACAAAGACAAAAGGAGTATACGGAAGTGTCCAGGAAAGATCACATGCAAATTTGCAGTTAATCCTCTCCCAGGAGAATGGTACAGAGTATTCAATTCCCCTAATAGCAATATATTAACAACGCATATGAAGCGTTGCCAACCAGGGAAACTCACCCAAGTCTTTGTCCAGGTTTTCATTGGGGGTCAGTCACCTAGATATGGAACACTCATGCGATTGACCTTAATTACTCAGTCTCCAGAACCCCCAGAGGTCAAACTGATACAACATGGCCCAGAACCTAGGTAAACAAAACTAGGCATTTACCATCAATCATAGTTTTAGCATAAAATATCTGGTATGACCCACTGGCAGTTATACAAAGACACACTTATCAGGCAGGCTATTCCATGGGCTAAAGGTTATCCCCCTGGAGCTGGTCAAGGGACAGTCTTTCAATTTGGAATGTCCAGGGTCTGACCTCTCCAACTGTTGAAATAACCTTTTACTGCACCATATGGTAATGAGGGATCCTTTTGTTCTAGTGTCTCACATTTCATAGACATTTCACCTGCTGCTACCAACTTAAGTATCTCGTGTGTAGTTCTGTTGATTTACTTCCTGCTGAATAACCAACCTTTAATGACTTATAATTCCTAAGAAGAAAGGTTCATATCTCTTAGGGTAGCTTTCAATGTTCATTATGTGAGGTAGGGACCCTGGAACTCAAGTGCAAAGTGAAATCCCTAGCATACAGCAAATATTTAATACATTTTTTTGAAAGAATAAATAATAACTGCACCTTCTACTCTTTGGATTATTTCTTGTTCCCAATACCTTTGCTAACATGGCTTTCTCATTCTACCTTCTCCAACAGGTTAAATTTTTTAACAACATTTCAAGGTTTTGGTCACATTCCACTCCTGTCCTAAAGCCTCCTCAAGCTTTCGTAGCAGGCAGTACTCCCTCCTCTTCCTCTGTGTTCCCATAATTCAATTTATTTCTAGATGCACTTATACTGCACCTTGCATTATAGTTGATTACGGATGTACCCTTTTGTCCAGCTCTAGATGTTGGCTTTTAAACACAGAGACCTTGACCAACCCCATCTTTATAGTCCCTAGAATTCCTATCCTAATGTGTCGCTTCAGGTTATTAGATGAAATTGAATATTGCAATTATTTAATCATAGTTTTTCAAGGTCATATTGCCAGGCTAAAATGGGGCCAAGGGAATATGTAACTAATCTCCAAAAATTTCTAGTTCTTGAACTCAGTCTGAATCTCACAAAAGTGGCATTACAAGCTTTCAAATTAGAGTAAATGAAAAGTAGATTGGACCAAAAACATAAGAACACAGTGTACAGAGCAGCTTTACTGCCTCAACGGGATAAGCTAAATTATAATCATAGATCCGTTTCATCTTTCCTGCCTGTCTACTCTTCTGAAGATGCTTTCAACTTCAGGGCTTTGGAGATTTGTTTGTCACCATAGGTCAGAAATCAGTTTGATTTGTTTCGCTGACATCTGTCATCTCAAAATATCTGAAATCTACCTTAGAAATAAAAACTAGCAAGAATTTCAGTGGCAATAATTCAATTTGTGTACATATTAGGATGCTACACTTTGACATGTGAAAAGGGCCTAGAGACACCCTTTTGTTTAGGCTGCAGCAATGTAGAAGTGATTGAGATTGTAAATGGGTCGTACAAATTAAGAGTCAAAAAGTAAATTTTAAATAAATTGTTCTCTTGGGTACAAAGAGAGCCTCCTTATTTATTCTTATAAATGTATCTATTTTTGTGTGCTGTTCTTTCCTCTATTATTTTTGCTCGTATGTTCTCAAATTTTATTATCCCTATTTTCTGTCCAACCTTGGTTTATTTAAAATTATTTTTATTAAACACCTACTATGTGCATAACTTTTTACTATGCATGAGAAACAGAACCACTAAGAGATTCATTTAACTTAATAAAATTTTAGTAAGCTAGGTATTTCAGTGTTCTACCAGCAGGCCTGCGATTTCCTAGTGCTATTAAGATAAGTTAGGCAGGGTTTTTACCTCTGAATAGATATCGGTATATAGCTGGAGAGAACAATCTTAGAAGAAATAACTATGCTTTTTCTGTGGTTATGATAGAGCAGTGTAGAAAGAAAGGGCCATAAAAACAGTTGAAGTTATTTATCTAAGTAAAAGCAAAGTTTCAGAATTGAGGTGAAAAGGGAATTCAAGGAATTGGAAAAATGTAGAGCAGATGCAAATGTGGAGAATATTAAGAACCTGTTTCCTGGTAAGCAAGGAGTGTTCACTGAGAAGTTATGAGTCAAGATTAACCACTTTTTAAAGTGAAAGATTACACCCGTCCTAGTTCTTGATCATATGGGCAGCTTTCCCTGGCCCGAGTCCACATCATAGGTCCACCTATAAACATGATTTTTCAGTTTACTTGAAATAGGATTAGCGAAGCCAAACTGGAGATCACTCTACGAGAATTACTTTTTTCCCATAATGCCACTGTATGATTAAGTGGCGATACTATTATGTTAAAGGAAACACTGAAAATTAACCAGGGAAAACATTTCTCCTTTTCTATTTAGCCTCACTAGGGAAAGGCTGTGACGTTTGCCCCAGTTTCTCTATCTGTCTGGTTCGAATGCTTGTCTCAAATGTATGCAGTTTTAATATATAATGTGAGAAGCATTTCAACACCTGTATGATATCAATGTTCTATTATTCGCTTGTCTTTAATTTTACCACTTTTAATGCCTTCTATAAAGAAATTCAGTATGTAAAATGGTGAACCAAACTGACTTTAGTTAACTGATTGCTGTTTATTATAACATTTACTACTCCACACTCCATACATGAAGATCACAATTGTCACCTTTACTAGAGCAGATTAGTGTCCAATATTCTTTCCCATCAGTGTAGCTAGAAAGGATATAACTTACTAAGGAGCTTTTGAGCAGGTTTTTAAAATTATAATTATACTTTAAATATGTTTGAGATGTAAAATGAATATACAGCTTATATTTTCCTTAAACTGAAGTAGAGACAATTCTTATTTTTCAAGGGCACCTCTGTTTGCTAATTCACCTCTCTGTTTATAGGAAAATGTTGAAGGCGGAGACTGCAGTCGCTGCAAATCTGGCTTCTTCAATTTGCAAGAGGATAATCCTAAAGGCTGTGATGAGTGTTTCTGTTCTGGGGTTTCCAACAGATGTCAGAGTTCCTACTGGACCTATGACAATGTAAGCAACAGACTTTTACTTCTGTACACTGTTCGACTGGCCTCCTTGCTACTGTTACTGTTCTTTTGTAAGAAATTACTTATTTTTTTTCTTGTAGTGAGCTTCTACTTAAAGTTACCAGGAAGAAGTGGTGGGGTTTTTTTGTTTGTTTTTGTTTTTTGAAATGCTATTTGTGTATCTTTGACCAAAGCCTTTAAGTTTTTCTTTGTAACCACGTGTGGAGGGGAACCTCTTAGAATTAGTCAACTCCAGTCTTTATAGCGCTCATGATGAGTATATGAAGCAGTAATGAAATGAATGTTGTTCTAGCCCCAAGAACTGATGAGTCAATAAAGAAAGCATCCAATGGTGATACAAAGATTTACATATTCCATTCTCCAATGTTTTTGGTATACAAGTTAAGAAAAATTGCTGTATCATTTGTACATATTACCCACCAACCTTTAGTTACTCTTTGATGTTGCATGGGCCATTTCATTGTTAAAAGGGGACATGAAATTTGAACAATGTCTTCTTTATTCTTAATTGTTTTGAAAAATTTCAAATTATTGCCTGTTTAGTAGTTACTGGAATTTTCATCCTCTAGCTTAAACATAAATATAAACATTTTTACCTTACTTTATCTTATCCCGTTTGCACCACAGCCCCCATTACCTTTTGATTTCTATGCAATAATTTGTCTCCTTACAGAAGAGGTATGAGAGGAAAATGGGACTTTCAGGCAATTTCAAATAGCCTGTGAGGCTGCTCTTAAGAGTGCAGAGTAACAGAAAACAGGCTGGAGAAAGTAAAGCCTCGAGGGGGAATGAAAACCTGTTCCATACAGGGTTGCGTGTGCTAAGAAGTTGGATTCTTATACTTGGCGAGTCATTGAAGGATTATAGCTGGGGTGTGATATGATTAGAGTTGTGTTTTACAAAGATAAGTATTTCAATAAACTATCTCCCTCCCTTCTAACTTGAATCAGCTAACTAATCCTTAATGCAATAATCATATTTTTTTTTCTCTCTGTCTATATTGCTTTTACATCAAGTCTGAAATATTCTGAGTAGTTTCTGGTTGTACTCTCATGTCTAAATTTGAATCTATACATATTTTATCAAATGTATTGCTTTTGAAGCATATTACATAGAACCAGGAGTGAATGGGAATCTAATTTAACTTCTTCCTTTCGTTTGTGGACCTTTTACCCTGCCTTCTAGATAGCGCTGTTAGTATATCAAAGTTTCATAGTTAGCAGAGGAGCAGAGGTGGCACTCAGCCTTGGCTCAGAAATGAAGTCCACTGGTATTTGCATTTCATTAAGTCTTCTGAAAATCACTTCCTATAATCTCACTGGGCTTTCTTCGAATGTCTGGAGGGTGATGTTAGGAAGGGAAGAAATGGAAGTACTATCTTATTGGCTAGCTAATCAGTAAATTTTTATCTGGTCTCTCTGTTTTGACCAGGGCAGTCCCAGCAATTCCACAACTTGGGATGATACAAAATCAAAAGACTTATACATGGAGAAATAAAAAAATAAAAAATTCATCCATATATAATTGCCATTGCCATTTTTCCGATCATCACCTCAGCACCAAGCAGCTCACACAGATCTAGTGGGCCCTGGTAGCTGTGAACCTCAGAGTCCAGTATTTTGTCTTGACCTGACAGTGTATATTAGAATGCCCAACCTTGGCTGGAGTATAAAGATGGAAAAGCAAATCATCATGGCTTCCCTAAGTCCTCCTTTAAGGCTTCTTCCTTTTCTGGGCCAAGGATCCAGGCTTCTAGGGGGTGGGTTCCTACAGCACTTCTGACCCCATGGGAAGGAGTAGGTACAGTATTGGAAGCCATGGCCACAGCAACAGGCTGGTGAGTCAAATGTCCGTAAGCCTCAAAGGAGAAATTTAAATAGATGGAAAGGGAGGAGATACTGAATGAAAGGGCACTTTTTAGGCACTTTCATATTTTATTTTTCCTCTGATTCACAAATGCATATGTAACATCTTTTGAAATCATTGTTACCATAAACAATAGGAGATTACTAATGGATTGAAAAATATGAAACTCAAAGTCCAACTATTTGATAATTACTATAACATTATAACCATTGTATAATTTTGAATGAATTTCTATTTTTAAGAAAGAGGTATTTGGAATCATAATTTTTTAAAAAAACATTGGCTCAATAAAAACATATTATATAGCATGTACCATCCAAACTCCTAGGAACATCAAGAAAAAAATAAATAGGTATCTATAATTAGTACGTATAGTAAGTTTAGTGATATTCACAGCACTCATATTTTTGTAAATTTGTATAATTTTTGTCTTTTAATTTCAAAAAATAAAATGGACACTACAGGAATATGAAAGAGAAAAGAAGTGAACAGATTTTTTTTTTCCCCTAAGTAATGATAATTATGTTTTCTTTAAGATACTAGACATGAGTGGCTGGTATCTGACTGACATCTCTGGCCACATTCGAGTGGCTCCCCAGCAGGACGGCTTCCACCCACCTCAGCAGATCAGCATCAGTAGCGTGGAGGCCCGGGGAGCCCTGCCTCAGGACTATTACTGGAGCGCCCCAGCCCCGTATCTGGGAAATAAAGTAAGTCCCATGGCATTTGCTTCTTGATACTTTGCTTTAGCAGATCCATAAAGATAATGGGTTTTATTTAGTATTTGTTTAAGGAATGATAAGCATATCAAATATAAGTGTATGTTGTGTTGGATTGCCAGGACCAACTAAATCAGAGTGAGTTGGACATTTTTTCCATGTCCCCTGGGCCCTTGTGCACAACCTTACATTGCTGATGTTCTATGTCAACTTTTTGAATGAACGAATAAATTAATGAAGCCTCTAAAATATTTTTGCAAAACGAATGATAGATACTGGAAGAAACACAGTGTTGCGTTTACTTAAAACAGCTGTTCTTCTATAGTTGTCTTTCTATTGTGGGATATTTCCTAGAATTCCCTTCATCTGTTTCTAGTTCATTTCGAAGTTGCTATTAAACTTCTTTTCTATCTTGTATGAATGTTAATTGGAAATGAAATTTATTGCATAACTAATTTAATGCTTGCCGTGAAGCATATATAAACAACATATTTCCTGGAGCTCAGAAAGATAACTACCTTACAATATGTGCCAGATTGAAAGCACGTTTTTGTTTTAAAGCCCACTCACTCATATATAAAAACACACACAGATAAACAAAAACGTAGAGCCTCAGAGGTTAAGGCGCTTTTTAATCTGTTGTACATTAACTCTATGGTAACTTGGCTTTTATTTTGTCTTATTCCACCTAATAATTTGTGAGAAACAAAATTTGGTAATTATAAATGTTAATTCTTTCTTGTTCTGTGAAAGCTAATGCCTTATCAGCTGATAGTTAAATTACCTAAGCACACAAAGAAAAATCCTTTAGCAAATTGATGTTATTTAAGCCTAGTTTTCACCTATAAGAATATAGTGTTGCTTTTGAAGAAATCTTCACTGGTTAAATAAGTAAAAATATATTTATAGTTAGCGGTTCTCTCGCCATGACATGTGAGTATTGAAGTAGAAAAACTTAGTATTTCATATGTTACTTGGTGAATGGAAGACTGGTGGTTTTAGCAGATGGAAGAAATTTTAACGCATGGCCAGTTTCTTATTTGTAACAGGTTTCAAATGTGATTATGAAAATGTGTAAATGAATAAAATACATTTTCAGTGAATATGTATTTTAAAAGAGACAGCATATGTTACATAAATTTCTAGAGCTATAATAAAAACCTAATTAAACTTTTATTTGCAAGGCCCATTACAACAAGAAGTCATTCTATCCAGTTCTATTTAGGAACTTCCTGTATCCCCAATAAGAATAAAATAATACCGAAGACTTAAATGTCTTTAGCTGAAAGTTCCAAAAAAATAAATAAACTCAATTATTTTTTTTTCTGCTTTGAGGAGTTCAGAGAAAAGCCATGGGTCAAAATTGGATGCATTTCAGAGGTCTTATTTTTCTTACTATAGTGAAATTTATTTAACACAATAGAACGTTCTTTACCATATTTTCTATCATTTCTTTTCTGGTCATGTGCTTTTTCTTTCTGTTGGCTGAAAATCAAACTGACAGAAGGAAAGCAAGCAAATGTGATATTGAATAGCATCAGAGCAAAGAATTTGGACATCCTGTTCGTAGCTGTTGGTTCCCAAAGACAACTTCCCTTCTCCTGGCTGAACTGTTTCTTAAAAACTATCTACAATGAAGCTCTTCATATTCTTCCACAGATCATTTTCACATCAAAAAACTGTGCTTGCCTGTGCTTTAATTTCCATTCAATGAACAAAATAATGGTAACAGGGTGTGCAAATTGTTTGAATATGGAAGACATTTTTTAATGTAATGTGGAAACCCTCTGTGGTTTACTGTCAGATATCTCAGTATGAATGAAACAATTTGCCTTAATAACTGAACCATATAAATTTTTGATACTACCAATAATACTGCAAGCTCTCACAAATTACCACAGTACATCTTAGCTGTCATGTCACATCATGTAAATTATAGTCATGATGACATGCTTAGCTTGGTTGATTTAATATCTTGCTAAGGAAATGGAAAATTGTAGGGCCTTGTTTGTAAATTCAATAAAGCCACTTTTCTAAATAGTTGAGGCTAAATTCTTTACCAGTAATTGCTGTTCAAATCAGAGACCTTGCCAGACTCTGACAGAAATAGTATATCAAGAAACTAGTGTATCTGCTTAGATACTGAATTTCATTTACATCCATGACCAGGAGGCTGCAGATACATAATTCCTCCTCTGCTTTTTAAAAAAATATTCCTCAGTCAAAAAAATATTTATGGGAAGCTATTAGCATTTTCTAAATATTTATATAGCCAGTTGTCAAATATTTTCTGTCAGTCACTTGGTTATAAGGCTACTTACAAAAAAAAAGGAGATGTGCTGTATTGTGCATGTTTATTATAATGAAGATGTCACAAGCTATTCTTGTTTTTTTTTTTTTTTAGGAACCTAACCCAAAATAATAAAACTGCTCTTACGTGGAATACAGTTTGCTAGCATAGAGGTCCACTACCTGATTATAATAAAACTCCAGGACACTAGGCCGTTTAGCAAAGGAATATTTTTTATCCTAAGAAACATTTTTATTGACTGCAGTCCTCTTTGGAGTAATGAGAAATACACAAGTGAATATAAGTATTCACGTTGATAGTAGACGAGGCCTAGAAAAACCTAACATATTTGTATACTGCCCATTTAAAAACTTTCCATGATCTCAACTATGAATTAATTCTTCAGTAGCAATCTTGATTTTTTTTTCTCATGTGTGAGTGAATATTTAGGACAACTGGTACAAACAGTGTTAATTTTCTCCCCTCATTGGAGATAGTCAAAGAAAATGAAGTCAGTCACCCATAGGGCTGTACTAGGCATCATTTCATTTTCAAAATACTTGGCAAATGTTAATGCTTGGTTTTAGAGCATTTGTTTAAGCATGGAACTAGGCAGGAATGGAAAACGCTTGAGAACAGAGTCCTGCTGTTTTGCTACAGGATACAGCTATTTAGAAACAGTTTGGGTATTTCAGAGTTGGAATAATTTACTGCTTTAGTAAACTAAGTTGTATTGGAACATTGAAATAGTCATTTACTTAAGGTTACCCTAGTGGTCTGAAATAGTCCAGCTTCCAAAAGCAATTCTCTTTGCGTCTGTAAAGTTCCCAGAGAATCGGGCTTGGACTGTCTGCTGTTCCCTCATTACCATTAAGGCTTGAAATTCTGTCTCTGAGCATTATTAAATTAATCTTATGCGATTTGTTCTTTACAAAACAATGCTTATTTCCTACAACATTATGCTGTCTTTTTTTTTTTGTTTCTAGTTTTAAAAAGCTTTTAAATTGTTTCATGTAGTTGTCAAGTCTACCTATAGCCTAGCTTAAGATGCACATTATGAGTTTGCTGACAAAATAGCATCTGGCTTCTAAAAGTAATCTTTGGAAATTCTTTGTTGTGCTTGCTTGACTTTCCATTCTGTTTCTCCAAACCCCAAATTAAAGCTGTGGATTTGAAGGAGACATTTGAAATTTACAAAACAGCGTAGTTCTTGTCACATAAAAGGAGCTTAAAAAGTATTTTTTTGATTAATGCAATAACAAAAAATAGTTGGAGTTTACTCAGAAGTGACTCTTCTATTGGGATTTATATGAAAGTTAGAATTTGATTTCAATCTTGGTTTAAACAATGAAAAACTCACTAACAAGCATGATCCACTCTCATTTAGCAATATAATTTGTATTTGTGACTTCTTTGCTCCACATTCCTCAAAATTATCCAAAAGTAAAGGTCAAATCCTCTCCGCCATCTTTAACTTCTTCCAATTTAAGTCTTGGTTAATTGGATTAATTAAGAAGGGGTTGTGTACAAGAGGAGAGGATAGCATGGTAGTAAAAATAAATAGGATAAATTAACTGTGATTGAATTGTTATTCCATAAATCAGATCTCATCAAGAATGATTTGATAATGGAGTAGTACCAAGAAAAGAATCTGTTGCATAAAATAAATCCAATGTGTTGTTAGGGGTAAATTAGAAGATATATTTATTAACAAAACACCAAGAAATCATTTATTGTCCATAGCTATGGTAACATCTACTATGCAAAGTTAGCCCCACCTAAGAGGACTCCAGGTCTCACATAAAAATCTTCCAATCTTACCTATCCTTGTAACAATGTTATATTGATATTTTTCCTAATAATATTCATAAAAGAGCATCTTAATATCCAGATGCATTCTGTTTATAATGTCTCATAATGAAGTATAATAGGGACAAAAATCAGTTTTTAAAATTGATCAACTGAGCAAGTGCTAAATGAGAACATTCGGTTTAAGGACAATTTGATAGGAAAAATTAAGAAGTTTACTCAATATTATAGTATTTTCACTCTGAGTTGACTTTGTGATACAGTTGCCAACAAAACTAACATAATCTAGGGGTAGGAGTTTACTGGTCAGATCAAGGAAGATAATGGTTATACAGATTCTACACAAAACATGTCATAACATATTCAACTCTCCAAACTCCCTCATGAAAATAGATGCAAACATCCTAAAAAAGCATGAACAATCTGAATCCATAGTGTATAAAAATGGTAAAACTTAATTGGTCAAGTTGCTTTTATTATAGGAGTTCAAGGTTGGTTTAATACCAAAAATCAGTTTAAGTAATTGTCCATATTGACTAATTAAAAGAGAGAGAGATAAAACAAACAAATAAAAAACAATTATCTCAATAAATACAGTAAAAAGATATAGGTAAAATTAAATAATGATTCATGATGTTTTTAAAAAATTGCAAACCAGGACTAAAAGGCACTACTTTAACTGATGAAGTATATATACACAAAAACAAATAACAAATATCTGATTTAATATAAAATTTCAAAGAATTCTTTAAGATCACAACCATGATACAATTTTCACTATGATCCCTTTGTATTTAACATTGAACTAAAATATCTGGGCAGTGCAGTAAGACAAAAATCAAAAGATATAGAGATTGGAAAGCAAGAAATAAAAATGTAATTTGTAAGTATGGTTAACTGCTTTGTGAACTCAAAAGAGAAATTATTAATAAGTGAATCAAGAAAAGAACTATATACAAAACTAATATATAAAAGTCAATTGTTAACAATGACTTAAAAACACTTTAAGAAACAGTCCTTTATAATAGCAATAAATATTAAAAGTACCAAGGATTAAATCTATATGGAAAAGCAAAGGGCTAAGAATAATCAAAAGAATTCCTAAAAGAAAGCCAGAGATGGGGTTTTAAACAAAACTTAACTGATATAAAGACTTAGGACTTATTTAAAAAATATATGATGATTAAAGCAAAACACTATTGCTGTGAAAATAGATAAAAATATCAATGGAACTGATAAAATAGCTGAGATATATCCCATACGTATATGAATACTTGACTTTTAACAAGATAGATATTGTAGATCAATGACAATCAAAAAGACTATATAAAAAATGGTTATGATATCACTGATTATCCAAAGAGAAAAAAATACTTTCTGCATCCCTACCTTATATTTAAAAAAACAGAAATCTAATTGAAACAAAGACTATAATTTCAAAAAATAATACTAAAAAAAACTTTTTAAAGAAGTACTAGAATTTTTGCTTCTGGCTATGATTGAATTACAAGGTGTAGATTTACCCACCTGTCTTAAATAACAAGAAAACTTGAGAAAAAAAAATGTGAAACAACAGTATTTAGACACTGGACAATAGATAGTATGGGACTGTGATACGTAAGAAAAGAGAAACAAATGAAGTGAGGTTATAATTACCCCAGATTATTGCCTGGGTACAGTTTCCAGGGTAAAGTGCATTAGAAGCTAGAATCTGTGTGAGATAATACTAAAGGGGGGGGCGGGAGGGAGGGGGAGAGAGAGAGAGAGAGAGAGAGAGAGAGAGAGAGAGAGAGAGAGAGAGAGAGAGAGAGATCTTTAATGGTGTACAGGGAAACCTCCAGCCTGGCTGACTATTGAATTGGATTGGAGAAAACAACTTAAGGCTGGTAGAAGAATTACCAAAAAATAGTAAGGGAAACAATTTCTGGATCTAACACAGAGCTGGTAATAGTTCGTTTTCCCACCATTATAAAGTGGAAAATCTTTATAATGGAAAGGGTATCAGGTAAAGTACTCAGCGAGTATTGTCTTGGTAGAGTTGCTAAAATAGCCCCTAACTACAGGCTGCTCCGAATTCACCCAGACAGATTTTAAAAGTAAGCCTTAAAAGAAACCAACTGATTCTAAATAAATTAGCTGCATATCTGAGCAAAGTCCAATTGTAATTAATTACAACAAAATCCAGCACCCAACAATGTAAAATACATCATGTCAGGCATCAGATCAAAAATTACCAGGCATATAAACAAATGGGCGTAAGAACCATAACCAGGAGACAAATCAATCAATAAAAACACCTCCAAAGTGATGCAAAAAATCATTCCAAGGTACATCAGAATCAAATTATTAAAAAAAAAAAAAGAAAAGAAAGAGAAAGAGAAAGAAAGAGAGGGAGGGAGGGAGGAAGGAAGGAAGGAAGGAAGGAAGGAAGGAAGGAAGGAAGGAAGTCAAGATAAAGAGAAAAATCCTAAATGCAGCCAGACAAAAAAAGACACAGCATGTACAGAAAAGAAAGATAAGAGAAATAGAAGATTCTTGTCAAATACAATACAAGCCAGGATACAGTACAGAGATGTTTTAAAGTGTTGGGGGAAAAAGAATAACAACAAACAAACAAACAAAAACTATCAATCTAGGATTCTTTATTAAGCCAAAATATCTTTGAAAAATGAAAGCAAATCAGAGTATTTTTTAGAGAAATAAAAGCAGACATATTTTTTTTATCAACATATCTACACTAGAAGAAATGTAGAAAGGTACTTCAGTTAAATAAATATGATACCAGGTAGAAACTTACTCCTATAAAATCCTAAAACAGGTAAATAATAATGCTTTTTCCACTGATTACAACTAACAGAGAGCCTCAGGCTAGTCATCTCTTTAGTCCTAGGCTTATTGAATGAATAACAAAACTTAATATGGAATTTCAGGTACTCATCAATTTTCCTTTGAAATTGTAAAAAAGAAGAGTATGCCACAATAGGTGCTCTAAAAAGTCTTCCTTTTGCAACCTCCACTCCTTATCTTAAAGCTAAAGAAAGCAAAACCAGCACCAATTTGAAAGCGTTTCAATCAGATCTTAATGCAAAAACTCCATTTTTCTATATCCTCTTCAATAACAGTTTACAGCCGTGTTTCATGTACAGCTCAGTGGAAAACTATAGGGAACCAATACACTGCTGGTTCTGAAAGACTAACCCAAGTCCTTGTGGGACAAATCCCCAATATTCTAGCTTCTGTCACTTAGAATAGATTAGACTTGCCAACCGTTGTTGTTATAGTTTAGTGGGGCAGTATTATGTCATTTCTGAACTTACCATGGCCAGAGCATTCTTTTTTTTGTTTTTTAAAGATTTTTTGGGGAATTGGGGAAGGGGCACAGACAAGTTGCTGTCCTTTTGTTCTTCAGTCTAGTTGTGGAGATGTCACTTCACTGGCCCATGTTGGTATTGTGATCATTGTGCTCTTCCCAGCTGAGGCAGTCGGTGGCTGGTCATTGGACGTAAGCTGGTCAGGGGCTGCAGCCAATGTCGTTGCTGGCCACTCGTGGGAGCCCAGCTCCAGGTTGAGCTGTTGTTCATCATCTTAGCTGTAGAGGATGCAGCATCAGTGACCCTCACTGGGATCCAAACTGCGGCCCTGCTGCTCAGAGTTGGGGTCCCAAGCCAACTCCTAACCAACGCTCCACTCAGCTGGCCCCAGAGCATTCTTTATATGCTGTTTTTTATTTATTTATTGCTTTTTAATTGATAATCGTGGGAAAAGAACAAGGTGGTAGGGAAGAATGGGACACAGATAAGTATAGGGAGTACATGGCCTGAACACACACGGAGAAGACAGCCATCTATAAAAGCTATAGAGGGAAGTCTGGAGAGGCCCCTACCTCACAGCCCTCAATCCTTTGACACTTGGATCATGGGCTAGCAAACTAATACATTATTTTCTTTCTCCTTCAATTCCGTGAGAATTGATTGAAAGTGATTATCTATGCAAGAGGAGGCCCTGGTCAGTTATTTTTAGTGTTTTGATCCTTGTACCTTTCACAGATCTGATTCAAATGCTGGAATGCTACCTTATTAGTTTTGTGATCTTGGACACATCCCATAATTTAGTTGAATTTTACTTTCATTATCTGCAAAATGAGAGTTCCAGCACCCCTCCAAATGTGCCAAGTTCTCCAAAATGCCCTTAACACAGAAGCTGTTCAATAAATGTCAATTGCTCTGTGAATTTCTGTAGTTGTGTGCTGCAGTAATTTATGTTGGAGGTAGTCGTATATCAATAACAGACATTTGTCAAAGAACACTTGGTCCCCTGCCTCTTTATTGCTATCTGAAAGAGCATCTGAACAACCACAGAGAGTTAATTTTAGCAAGTAAGTAGATTATCTGACTTAAATAGCTGCTTTGCAGCAAGGTAAAAATTAAATCAGTTGCTAGCTTTTTGAGACACCTGCAGGGTGGTTTGCACTTTACCTGGAAGTTACCAAAATACAGGCTAACAAGCATCACTTCATGTCTTTCCAAGCAGATGCTATGATCAGCATCTCACCATTCCTGCTTCACTGGAGACCTAATATTAAAAGGAATTTGAGATTGCTGTCTATCAGTAACTAATTAGAGAAATCAATGTCATAAACATAATTCATACAATCAGTATCCTGCAGCTATCATGTAACAAGTTAAAAATGAGGCCATGAAAATAGATCCCAACCCAGTATGGTTGGTGTCCTTATAAAAAGGGAAAATTTGGAGACAGGCACTTACACGGGGGATATGCCATGTGAACATGAAGACAGCCA
Source organism: Aselliscus stoliczkanus (assembly GCA_033961575.1). Taxonomy (NCBI): domain Eukaryota; kingdom Metazoa; phylum Chordata; class Mammalia; order Chiroptera; family Hipposideridae; genus Aselliscus; species Aselliscus stoliczkanus. The sequence goes on from CM066733.1 coordinate 127,846,166, forward strand.
TCAACAGCTAAGGAGAGACCTAAAAAAGACCCTTTTTTCACACCCCTCAGAAGGAACCAACCCTACCAACACTTTGGTTTCAGTCCTGTAGCCTCTAGAACTGTGAGGCAATGGATTTCTGTTGTTTAAGGCACTCTCTTTTTTGGTATTTTGTTATGGCAGCCCTCACAAACTAAACAAATAATAAAATATCAATTCTTTTCAAAATCCCATAATTTTCATTGTCATCATAATTTATAGTGAATAAAAAGTTAATCTCTATTATCTAATGAGGTTATAAAAATTGATAAGAGAAAAGCCAACAGTCCAACAGAAACCTGGGTAACAGATATGAATGAATGAATAGTTCATAAAAAATATAAATGGCTCTTCAATCTATGAAACGATGTTCAGCCTGACTCATAATATGGTAATGACAATGAGGAATCATTTGTCATCTATCTTAGGAAAGACAGCAAAATGGATAGCCCACTATTACTGAGACTTTAAAATGACAAAGATCCTTATATATTGGTAGTAGGGCTATACATTGATGCAATCGAAGAAAACCACTTTACAAATCTCCACCAAAGTTACAAATGCACATATGCTTACATATTTATCTTCTGGGAATTTATCCTACAGGTATATATAAACATGTGAGATGCAAAGTTATTCATTCATAAATGTCCATAATATCCAACAAAAGTGTCATTGAGATGTTGATTAAATGACTTTTGGTAACTACATGCAATCTAACACTATGAAACTATTAATACATAAGGATAAAAGTTCTTTGTGTACTAAAATGGAACGATCCAGGGTACATGGTTAAGTATAATAATTAAATGTAGGAGCAGAATAGTATATATGTGATCAACAGTTGTATAAAAAATAATGGGGAAATACAATACATGTGAGTAGTTATAAGGTAAGTTAGCTATTTAGAGTTACAGCTAACATTTGAATTGAGGTAAGTTTTCCTCAGATACTGTCTACTGCTCTATTCAAGAACAGAATATTGTCAAAGTCGTAGAATAAAATATTTTAACTAGAACAGCCTTTATTTTTATTTTAATCTATTATTACAAAATATTAATTTTCTATTCTAGACTTTGTTGTAAAAGTTATTGCTTTATGCCATCACTTAATAAGAATTAAATGCCCTGATCCTATAAACTAAAAATTGGTTGGCATGCTTAATTAATCACAAAAATTCAAATAGCAGTCTTATCTTTCCTGATAGTTTCAGAAATTCTTTCCTGTCAACAGGGCCTGTTGGGGAAGCAGAAAACTTAATTTTTTTATTCCTGAGGTCTTCTCACCACTTCCAACAGCAGTTAGGACTTGAGTCAAAGCAAATGTTCGTTTACCTTACTTTTCCTGAAGCTCTCCCTCTATTACTTGGGTCTGAGAGTTCAAGTGGTTAAAATCCGATATTTGCCACATGGAAGAAAGAGCTATGTGATGCAATCTTAAATGTGATGAATTATTAAACAGGTAGTTTGTTGGGTGATTGAAAATTACCTGCAAAAGAGTGCTTATCTCCTTGAGGCACGTCAAAAGCTAACGAAATTCAGCCAATTAGACTGACTGTCTCTTCAATGAGTTGTGACCTCTCGATGGTAATAGCTTATTATGATGATAAATGAACCCATCTCTCCAACTGAGCTTGAGTACACACTTCAGCAGTTTCCTTGAATCATGAGGCCATTGCCTCTCCACTCCAGATCGACAGCCGTGACAGCCACGGGAGCAGAGAGCATGCATGACTAGACACAGATGATTGTTTTACTCAGATGAATATATTTACAGCTATTTCCAAAGAAACAAGACCTCCTTGTGCATTGCGTGTTCACTCCCAAAATATTCACTATATGACATTTCCATTATTAGGAAGAACTCCTTCCTGGCTACATCATGCTCAGATAACTAGGATTTGTTTTTTGGTTTTGCATTTTGTTCAGTTTTTGATACCTGTTTTCAATGTTGCATTCTTCGTCTTATTAGTCTCCTAATTGAGTACAATTTCAGAATAAAAATATTTTTTTACATTCAAGATGTTTATAATATATAGACTAGTGTGTATTTTTAATGAATGTACCGTGTTAAATCCCACAGTTTATATTTGATGTGAATTGGGGGAACCACTCAGAGACTCCTTTTTTTTGTAGAGAACTTTTGTAAAGATTGATGGTTTTAGAATCAAACAAGTGTATATACTTCAGTTTTTTTGTTTGTGGTTTTTTTTTTTTAAGGAAATGTCAAAAATTCTTTAAGTACTTAGTGAAGTTTTATATCAATTTCCCTTGATATTTTTTGTTAGAGGAGAAAGTTTATTTATTGTATTTATAACAAAATACAATTTTCTAATTCCTCATTTTTGATGTCAATTAACAACTTTCCAAATATATTCTTGAAAAAACCTGTTGACCAAGCAAAACTAAGTTTCTGAAGTTACTTCAGTAAGTGGAAAACCAGCCACCTTGACAGACTATTAGTGTCTCAGTAGGTAACCATCAAAGGAAGCTTTTACACATGAGGGGAGGTGGGGTGACTTAAGTCAGAGCTTGCATTTAAGGCAGCAATTAGGCAGAATTTATGATACCATAGCCTTGGATTTGTCAGAAGAATGAGGCAGGAGTCTTGGATCAACTGTTGAAGAGCAAGTAATTTATTTATATGTAAGCTAGTTCAGGAGGATCACAGTCCAAGAACCAGGTTTCCTTAGAGTATGTTTGTAGAATTGTTAAAAATAGGGGTTGAAAATTATGCTTGCTTCCAGCATTGTTTAACACATGAACAGGGAATTGTGTTGACTTTAGTTCTTACAGACAATAACTGTGATCATAATGTAGTTACTTAGTTTTTCTGTGCCACTCTTTCCTCATGTGTAAAATGAAGATAATAGTAATACCCTCTTCACAGAATTATCTTGAGGATTAAATTAATTAAAAAATATATAGCACCCAAGACAGTGCCTGATGAATAATAATCACTCAGTATAAGCCATTATTATCAACCCCAACTGGGCGTGACTTACAGTTGGACATTATTTCATTGGCATTTTAGAAAGGATCCAGAAAAGAGAGAGAGAGAGAGAGAGAGAGAGAGAGAGAGAGAAAGGAAGGAAGGAAGGAAGATAGGAAGGAAGATAGGAAGGAAGGAAGACAGAGAGAAAGAAAGAAAGAGAGAGAGGAAGAAAGAGAAGAAGGAAAGAAGAAAGAGAAGGAAAGGAAAGAGGAAGGAAGGAAGGGAAGAAGGGAAGGGAAAAAGCAGAAGAAATGAATAAATACAATAGGAAAGAGAAAAGGAAAAATCTGGTCATATATATTAACTTTTCTGAGTATTTTGATTTAGAAAGTAACTATATATAGGGCCCTCTCTCTTTTAGCCCAAATCTATCAAGAGGTGAGGAGATATGGTTGCCAAATAAATGCCTTTTCTCCAATTTTCATCTGGGGCTGGGTTTGAAGTGATCAGCCTCTGAGTTCTAGGAATAATGTCTTTATAATGAAATGGAAGTGGAAATAAATCACAAGCAAAGAGCTCTGTAGGCCATTAAAGGTCCCCAAGGCCATTTATTGTCTCAAGTTTATTTTTACTCATCATCATAGAGGGGAAAAAAAAGTGAGTAGGACACATTCTTCTTATATTAAGTAGTTTTAAATTAAGATGTGATGGTTTTGTATAAAAGCCAAAATGCTTTATTTTGCTTTTTCTTTCAAAGCAAGTGTAGTGATAAAATTTGATTATGTTCTGATTTAATCTTAATTTTGCTCTTGGTTAGAAACTCTTTTGAAACTACACAGAAAACAATTAAGCAATTTAATGTATTTCATTATCCAGCAGTTATTTAGATGATGATGGGTGGACTAAGTGTTTCAAAAATAATTTTCTGTGGTGCCAAGCACATGAATTCTGTGCCTGGTGAAAGATATTTAGGCTAAGGAAAAATCAAACTATGCTGAGAATGAACCCTTGCAAATTGATCCCATAAGACAGCAGGGCTAGCATTTGATTTCATGTCCCTGACTAATGCAGTGCAATGTTTTCACTTAAAAGAGACAAGCCATGCTAAAGATTTTAGCAGAACCAATAAACTAACCCGTTCCTTTACATTCTACTTATAGCTACAAGAGTCTCATTTAGAGTTATCTGGGATCTTTATTGAAAATGGAGGTTACAGACTCCTATCAGGGATTCACTCAGTCAAAATATTTGGGGGAAATGTGTAGAAATCTTCATTGTTAACAATCTTCTCAAATGTTGAGGGCTAACCCTTTTATTATTACTTTGTTAAATTGCTGATTATCATTTTATGTGTGGATGATTCCTGAGACCTAAACTTCCCCAGGCAAAACAAAACAAAACAAAACAAAACAAAAAAAATGCTGCAGCATGCTTTAGTTGGAATTCAGTGGTTTGACTTTCTTACCCAATAGTGTAGCCTATACAGAGCAACCCTAAAATAACCCTTTATTGGCCACCACAAAATAAAAAAATCCAAATCCATTTTTTTTTTTTTTTTGAGGGCAGTGTCACTGGCCCTCATATGTGGGACCGAACCGGGGCCTCTGGCTTCCCAAGCCAGCACTCAACCACCGCGCCACTCGGCCGGCCCTCCAAATCCATTTGTCAATCTCATTACAAACAGAAAAACATACAACACAAGTATAAACATTCACATAAAAAGAAAATCAATCTTAGAAAGCATATGTTTTCTTTTTTAAATTAGGAGTCTAAAATGCACTGTTATTAATATCTGGAATAAGGAAATGTGGCAGGACTAGAATGTTACATGGGGATTAGGGACAGTTTCAGATCCTAGAAGAGGTCCCAGAATTTTCAGAATATGTGTTAACTGTTTTGCCATTTGTGCTCTGCTGCCTACTGTCCAACTATAAACACAGGCAGGATTCTTAACTTCATTTGGCCTCAATTCTTTATTGGTAAAGGGGGTGGTGGTAATTATTTCAACAACTAAACCTATTTTACAAACAAAATCTTAATTAGAACATGCAAAAACTAGAAGAAATGGCTCAGTGGGTGACAGGGCTGATGCTGGTTATAGTGGGTGGCAGGAATGACACTGATCCAATGACTGGTAGGCCTGGTTCTGGTGACACTGGGTGACAGGGCTACCAACTCTTGTTTACATTATATCTCCATGTCCTCATGTGTGCTTTCTTCCAAAGAAACCTAGGTTTTAGAGAAACCTGGTATGAAAACGAACCAGATGAATTAGAAGGTCTCCTGCAGATTAAAATTTTATGATTCTAACACCAAATAGAATCACACAATCAGCTGTCTACTAACAATGAAATAAGAACTCTACAAAATATAAGTGACTCCTTGATGCCAACTTAAAGAAAAAAAAATTGTCCCTAAGCTATTGTCCATATTCCAATGCATTGGTGATACATAAACCCATCCATAGCATATGTGGGATATGTCAGAGCAAAGCAATGATTCAAGATGCTGAATGGTTGGCCCATGTCTTGCCTACATTTCAGAAAAAGTTGTGTAATGTTTTTTTTTTTTAACCTCCAGCACCCCGAATCTAATACTACTTTATTTACATACCTGATAGAGGAAGATCTTTATAAAACTCAAATTTGATTGTGTCAGCACCCAGTTTAAAATTCCACTGTCTTAAGGATGCAATGAAATCGCTGAGACCATTCTCGATTTGCAGCTCAGGAAGGAACCCTGTGGGCCAGCCATTAAAAATGCCTGTATCTACCCCAGGCTCTCTCATACTTGCCCATCTCAGTTTCCTTTTTTTCTGAGAACATGTCTACCATTTTCTTGAGTGACTAACTTCTATTCATCCTTCAAAATGCAGTTCATGTGTTGACTTTTATATAGGAACCTTTTCTGACCACCCATCTCCCAGGACAGGCTGAGTTGGGCCTTCCCCATGCTCTGCCCCTGAGACCTCCCACCAGCCAGCATGCAGAAGCAGTGCAACCTGAACTGTGAATTCCTGGATGCAACTGGACTCTGTGCCCCTTCATATCTCTAGGACCTAGCAGATTGCTCTGAATAGGAGAGGAGTTTAATAATTTTCTGTTGAGTGAATAAATGGATGCTGTGTGTGAAAAGTAATTCTGTTTCCAAATAAGAAGAACAAGAGGAAATATAGGTAGAATTCTCCTTAAAAATTAGAGAAATTGCTCGTATTTTGGTGGAATTTCTTCAGAAGTGCCTGTTTGGATTTTCTAGTATTAACAAAAAAAAAAAAAAAATCTGGGATCATTTAAGGCCACATCAATTAAGAGCAAGGCGGATGGCCTAAATAGTCTGCCAAATTCTTTTCCAGTCCTCAAATGTTATGAGTCTGAGCAGCATTGTTTGGGTAAAAGTCTGGTTCTTTGTGGCTCTGGAGGAAGTTAAGATGTTTTGGATATTTACATAGAAACAAAGAATTTCAGACTGGAAAGAACCTGAGAAATGTTCTATTAAATGGTTTGCACACTGAGTTCTGTGTGCTCCTTCTGTACTAGGACAGAGCAGGTAGGGAGTCCCTTTCCCTCTTAAACAGGTGTCTTTATCTCTTTGGTATGTTGAAAGTACATGGGATGGAATGAGGAAACAGAGCAACAGAGATTAAGTCACTTGAACAGAGATAAACAGTTTCCGCAGAGACCAGGTTACCATTAGATTTATGACTTCCTGACTTCCACTGTAGATCTAGTTCCATTTTTCTATGCAAGACATAAAAAAAAGAGTAGGCTATTTACTTTACGGTCAAGGGAAGTTAAAATTGTGACACTTGTTTTCAAACACCAATTTAGAGTTCATGCCATCAAATTGAAGTTTGTTAACTAAGTTTAATTTGCTTTCACTTAGGAAACAGCTGCCTTTCAAGGTAATAAAATAAACAGATACAATAATATTTAGTCAGCTGTGGCTTTTAATTTAAATGTTTGATTTAGTGCTGTTTAGTCTGCTGGATTGCAGAATATTCTCTGTGAGAGAAGTGTATGCATTTTAAAGCATTTTTAATGTTTATTATTATGTCCTAAGTCTGGCTGTGTTTCTATCACTCTGCATCCCCTAGGCAGACATGACCATTTAAAATTATTTAGAAGAAGTGACAAAGATGGGATAAGCCATTTTCTTCTTTGCTGTCCCCATAGTTTTGCCTTTTCCAGAATGTCATGTACTTGGAATCATACAGTATAGCCTTTTCAAATTGTTTTTCTTTTCACTTAATTATGCTCTTTGTTTCCGCCATGTCTTTTCGTGGCTTGATACCTCATTTCTTCTTAGAGATGAGTAATATTCCATTTTCTGGATTGCCATAGTTTATTTATCCATTCATTTACTAAGTGACATCTTGGTTGCTTCCAAGTTTAGAAGATCATTAATAAAACTGCTATAAACATCATGCATAGTTTTTTATGTGGACACAGATTTTTGTGTGAACTTAAGTTTTCAGTGTCTTTAGGTCATATGGGAAGAGAATGTATAATTTTGTAAGAAACTGCTAGTGTCCTTCCAGTGTAGCTGTGCCATTTTTGCATTCCCACCAACAATGAGTGAGAGTTCCCATTGCTCTGCATCCTTGCCAGTATTTGGTATTGTCAGTGTTTTGGACTTTAGCATTCTGATAGGTATGTAGTATATCTCATTGTTTTAATTTGTGATTCCCTAATAATATGTGATGTTGAGCATCTTCTCATATGCTTATTTGCTGTCTGCATACAATCTTTGGTGAGGAGTCTGTTCAGATTTTTGCTAATTTTTTAAACTGTGTTGTTGATTTTCTTATTGCTGAGAATTAAGTGTTCCTTGTATATTTTGTATACAAGTTCTCTATCAGATGCATCTTTTACAAATATTTTTTCCCAAATTCTGGATTATTATGCTCATTCCCCTGACATTGTCTTTTGCAAACAGATTATTTTTAATTTTAATAAAATCCAGTTTATGAATTTTTCTTTCATAGATTATGCCTTTGGTGTTACATCTAAGAATTCATTACCAAACCTAATGTCATCTAAATTCTCTGCTATGTTATCCTCGTGGAGTTTTATGCTTTTGTGTTTTACAAGATTAGTTTTGAAGTCTGTCATCCATTTTGAGTTAATTTTTGTGGAGGGTGTAAAGTCTATGTCTAGATTTTTTGTTTTTTGCATGTAGATGTCCAGTTCCTGCGTCATTTGTCGAAAAGATTATATTTCTCCATTGAATTGCCTTTGCTCCATTGTCAAACGCCAGATAAATATATTTGTGTAGGGCTATTTCTGAGCTCTCTATTCTGTTTCATTGATGTTTTTGTCTACTTTTTCATCAGTACAACACTGTCTTGATACTATAGTTTTATGAAAAATCATGAAGTTGGATAATGTCATCCTTTTGACTTCTTTCTCCTTCAACATTGTGCTGGCTATTCTGCGTCTTTGACTCACCATATAAACTTGAGAATCAATGTGTTGAAATCCACAAAATAATTTTCTAGGATTTTGATGATGATTGCACTGAATCTCAGGCTCAAGTTGGGAATAATTGACATCTTAAAACTATTGATGGCCGGCCGAGTGGCACAGTGGTTAAGCGCTGGCTTGGGAAGCCAGCGGCTCCGGTTCGAGTCCCACATATGAGGGCCAGTGACACTACCTTCAAAAAAATAAAATAAACAAATAAATAAGCCCATTAGAGGACCATTTCAAAAAAGAAAAGAAAACAAAACAAAACAAAAAACTATTGAATATTCCTATCCATAATCATGTAATATCTTTCCATGTAGTTTTTTGATTTTGTTAATCACAATTTTGTAGTTTTCCTCATATAGCTCTTGATATATTTTGTTAGACCAATCCCTAAGTATTTTATTTTGAGAGTACTAATATGATATTGTTTTGTTCTTAATTTCAATTTTTTATTGCCTGTATACACTGTAATAATTAAGTTTTGTACTATTTTCGTCTTTAGGTAGATAGAATCAAATGACTTAGAAGTGGATTCTGGTGCTCTAGCTCTAACGAATTTCTTGAAAATTCTCAGCTTCCTTCTGAGAACCGTAAGCTATGCATCTCAAGGTTATGGGTAAAACACTACCTACAAAATCCTTGTGAGGCTTATCCTCTAAAAGACTCAATGGGACCCCAAGAGATTATTAAAATCAGAAGTTTTTTGTTTTTTGCTTTGTTTAGTTTTCTCCAATAGATTCAAAGGGTTATGTATAGTAAGTATATTATCAGCAGATCTAACCCAAGAGCAAAGCTTCTGATTTAGACTACTCGCTTTTACCCAAAGGTGTTCTCGTTTCCTTCCTAACTTCCTGCCACCTGCCTGCCTGCCTACCTACCTGCCTGCTTCCCTCCCTCCCTCCCTCCCTACCTACCTCCCTCCCTCCCTTTCTCCCTTCCTTCCTTCCTTCCTTCCTTCCTTCCTTCCTTCCTTCCTTCCTTCCTTCCTTCCTTCCTTCCTTCTTTTCCTCAGTAAGAAATAACTAGAGATACTCCTTTGTCACTCCATGCCATGATAATGTATTTCTGGAGAATGCTAGGGTGCCCAGCCCATATATATTTCTCATGGCCATCTGTTATAATATAAAAAATGATTGAGTCAAATAGACCTGACTTTGTTTTTTAAACATAACATTTACTAGCTGTGAGATTTTAGAGAAATCCTTTTACCTCATATCCTTAATCACTTTAGCTATAAAAGAGAGATTGCAAATGCTACTTCATAGAATTTGTATGATCATTTCATTTAATAATATTTACAACATTTGCTTTGTTATATTGTTATAGGAGCAGGAAAATTATTTACATGCTTGTTTCCCCTGATAGTTCCAGAAAAAAAAAAAAAACTTAATTCAGTATCCAAAATTATATGATAAATTCTAGTTGTTAACTGAATATGGGAGAAGTTTTATCACTTCTTTTCCCCTTTGATTAAAAAAAAACACAAAAAAACCTACCTGTAGAAGAAATAGAATCAGTGACTATACACCAATTGCTGCCTACTGATTCATTATGAACAAGGACTAAGTAATGGTTGACTATGCTCTACGGTAAAAAGTAAAAATGAGCTCAACGTATGATAAAAATCATGAATCAGAAAGCAAATTCTGTTTAGAAATGATGTATAATCACAGAGTAACTAGAAACACAGGCTCTGGTTATACAACTATACTAACCTTCAGCTATCTTTTACAGAATAAACACCATTGAAGATATAGAAACTTTATTGTTTATATTATTTAAAAATTGTTATTTGCTTACATGGCAGTTTGAGGAGAGAAAAATATCCATGAAAGCAAAACATGTCTTTCATCCATTAGGGCTGCCTAGAGCATATTCTGGCAGATTATATAAATATTAAGTAATCCCTATAATTAAAAAGATGTTCCTTGGAATGAGAATGGAGACATATGGTTATCTGAACAGCCTTAAGCTAGTTTTGCAATGGGAGATTTTTACATTTCTAGAATATGTAATGACTAATGCTATAAGTAGGTATTAATTAATGTTTGAAATACAAGACAATTTCTTGGGATTATGTAATAATTTACATTACAACTAGAGGTATTTATCATAATAAATAGTAATTTGTGTTGAATCATGGAGGGATATTTGAGGTTCATTTTCTTTCTTAATGGAAATTATTTGATTTTATTAATGAAGTAAATATTAAATTAATAAATAATAAAATAACACTAATGTATATTGCAGTTCTAAATATTCTATTTGTGATGCATGATTTTTGTTACATAATTAGAAAATAATGTTATTAAGAATACTTTAAAGAGGTTGTAATTATCAAAAACGTTATACTGAAACATGTATTAAGTACTTTGTTTTAAAATTAGATTTTGGAGCAGGAAAGTAAGCTGTATAATTATGATCTTAAAATACAGGTAAATACAGAGAGTATTTTGAATATAAAAATATATATTTGTCAGAGGGAATGTAGTCAATAGTATCATAATACCTTTGTATAATGATAGATGATTACTAGATTTATGACGATCACTTCGTAAGGTATATAAATATTGAATAACTATGCTGTATACCTGAAACTCATATAATATCGTATATCAACTATACTTTGTGTGTGTGTGTGTGTGTGTGTGTGTGTGTGTGTGTGTATATATATATATATATATATATAAAATTTTAAAATTTTAAGCACATAAATTACTCCTTTTCATATGCAAGTTACAACACCTGGTTTCTATAATCAGTTCATGTCTATTCAGTTTGTAATTATGTTAATTACATGCATGCACATGAATACCAAATGATTTGGTCAAACTTAGAAATTTTTCTGATAATTATTTACTCTCTTTGGGGTTGAATTCAGCCTTTCATTTAAATTAGAGAATGAGTATAAACAAAGTACCTTCAATAAGACCACTGTAGTAATATGGAGAGTTACATATTTTTTAGCCCAAGAATCTTTCACCTGTAAATATCCCCATATTGCTTTTTTTTTTTTTTATGAAGATTTTTCTTTTTTAATTGGGGAATTGGGGGAAGGAAACAGACAAGATGCTGTCCTTTTGTTCTTCAGTCTAGTTGTGGAGGACGTTGCTTCACTGGCCCATTTTGGTATTATCATTGCACTCTTCTTGAGTGATCGTCACTGGCCTTTGGTCACTGGCCTTTGGAGGGCCCCTCTCAGTGGCTCTTGGCAGCTCACACCGGCTGCCAGCCACTCACACTGGCTGCCGGCCACTCACTGTAGCCTATGGCAGCCCACTGAAACAGGGGCTGCAGCTATGCCTACAGGAGAACTCAGCAGCCCAGCTCCAGATGGAGCTGTTGTTCACCATCTTAGCTGCAGAGGGCAGTGTCACTGGCCCTCATATGTGGGATCCGAACCAGGGCCGCCAGCGTCCCAGGCCAGCTCTTAACCAACGCGCCACTTGGCCAGCTCCCCCTAGTGGTTTTGACAGAGATCATCTAACTCCCAAGTTGTGAGTAAATTATAACCTTCCCTCTTTTAAATAGTTTCCTCCTTTGAAACAAGATTGTGAAAAGATGTGGTTGAGACCCTTTTGAAAATTTTTCATAGAGAAAAATGAAGACAAATTTAAACAAATTTTAGAGTTTCTGAGAAATTCCTGGGTATAATCAATTCTAGACTGTCCTTCAAAGACAGCTTCCTATTTATGGGCTTGGAGCAGTTCAGCCTCTATAACTTGAAGAGGTAGTTCTGAACCTCAAATACCAATGGATCTTGTGAAGTTTTACAAAATATTTTTCAAAGTCTCTTAAGAAAATAAACTTGGGCTAATAGTCAGCAGTTTGTGTTCCAAAAGGCTCTATGCAAACCTAGTAGAGTCAAGAAATGTGTTTCTTTCTTTGCTTCTTAGAAGTGTACGAAGGAGGAGATTATTGTCATTTCTAGGCCCACTACACCATCGTAAAGCCAAAAGCTCTTGACTCACATCACCAGAATTCATCAGATTTAATAGCTTTTGTTTGTCCTCGAACATCATAAACACCAAATTTTCATTGCCATAGGGTCCTGACATATTTTAATGAAAGTGCAGAAACTGTGAGTAATGAATCAAGGATTAAAGCACTGAAATGTAAAGTGTAAACTAGATTTACCCCTAAATTCATTATTGCCGATGACTTTAAAAGCAGTCTTGCTATTACCACAGATGGCATGGCAAGTAACTCAATATATCCAAAACACAGTATACTCTTATAATATCTCTAATATAATAATGACATTCCAATTGAAATGTCTTATTCTATCATGAAAACTATTTTTGCATAGTGTTTTTCTTCCTCTTAACTTTGAACTTCTTTATGGGAAGAAGAGTATTTTATTCATCTCATAGTGATCCTTCCTCTCCATGCCACCTTAAACATAGCTATTCAACTATATTTAGTGTATACAGTTGAGTTGCATAAATCTGGGACTTAAATATTTGATACATATTCAATATATTGGTCAAATTATAAGGACTTTCTTGAAAACTAGCTAAAGCATATTTAGTTGTTAAAATTCAAGGGGGAAAATGTGATTAGATGTGAACTGCTTCTATAATATAAAATAGCAATAAGCTCCAAGTTGCTTATGAAAATCATTAACTTATGAAAATCAGCAACTTAATGATTTCTCATTTTTCAGTAACATTTATTAAATGCCTATTACAATTCAGTGCTTTCGGAAATTGATTATAATGAAGAGATCCTGGTTATATTAAAATTGTAATCTGTCATAGGTAAAATGAGTGAGAGAATTATGGTGATAAACATGTAGAAAGCATTCAAATTGTTGAAAATTAGGGTATTTTTGTATATTTTATGTTGAATAAAGTAGTATGAAAAGATAATATTTTCATCTCAAGATGCTTAAATTTAGATATATATTTAAAACTGCCATCATTTTTATTAAGAAGCAGTTATTATTTATTTTTAAATATTTTTTTAAAAAGCAGTTATTATTTAATTTTAAATATTGAAGGCCTTAAACTTATGTATATCTTAATGGTATCAGTGATAAAAGTACCATGTATAGTAGAGATTTACCAATTATTCCCTCAAGAATTTCTGGTAATTTGATAGTTTTCGTGAGTTTAGGTTAAAACTGATACTGCTCTAAATCAACTATGTCAAAATATATAGGTAAAAAATAAAAAGTAAATTTTAAAAAAGCACTCTAAGTCAGCATTTTTCAAGAACTCAAAGTATGTGATCTATAGAAGTATATGTAGGAGGAAGATTAGGACTTCTATAGAAGTATTTCATTTAATCTAAAAATTAGAAAGAAAAAAGTGAGGTACCATTCACAGGGTATTCTGAGAGAGAAATGCATATTTACAAGTTGGGAGGCTTTATAGTGGTAATATCACTTGTTTATTACCAATGTGTTACAAAATATTATACTTAAACTTTGTCCAGCTAAGTTGATTTTTTAATCATATCACCTAGTGTTTTTAATTACAAAAGATTCACCAAATGAGCACATGGATTTAATATATTTCTTTAAAAAAAACTACAGTGAATGTAGAATTTACAATGCATGTAGAAGCAAAGAACAAGAAAATACTACTGCTCACCATTTCTCTATGTAAGAGCTTTCCCCCAGTCACAAAATAAAGTGGAAGTAATCACAACATCATGACAAAATACTGGTCAATGAGTGAGAAATTAATTGTCTTGCAAAAGCAGCTTTTATTATACAGAAACAATTTTGAAAGCAATTGTTCTGAAAGTTTCTATCATTTTGTGGCTCAAATTAACATTAGTCTATCAACCACAAATACTCTTCTCTGCACTTTGGAACTAGAAAACAGAATTATCTAACCTATTTTTGAAGTTTTCTAAACATAAAATTTTAGAGAACTTTGAAACTTTTTAAAACATATATTAAAATGCCATATTTTCCAAATGATTTTCAAGTATAGCCAGTTATCATAAGGAAATTTACTACCCAAATTTTAAGCAGAACAAAAGATAATTGGTAGACAGGATTAAAAATGATTATCATAGGCCCGGCTGAGTGGCACAGTGGTTAAGCGCTGGCTTGGGAAGCCAGCGGCCCCGGTTCAGTCCCACATATGAGGGCCAGTGACACTGCCCTAAAAAATAAAAAAAAAAAATAAAAAATAAAATGATTATCATAATTTAATATGCTCAGCCAAAGATATAATTTTTATAATGGGACCGTTGTACTTCTGTGTATGTATATCATTTAAGTTGTGAAAATCACCATTAATACTAAGTATTAAACTGAACCTAGAAACAGAACTTAAAATTTTAATACTTGTAATATCACTAAGTAGTATAGTGCCATTTGTGACAACATGGATGGATCCTGAGATTATTACGCTAAACAAAATAAGTCAGACAGAAATAGTCGAGAAACATATGACTACCCTGATGTGTGGGAAATAAAACTGAAAGCAAGAAAGAAACAAGACAAACAAATAAAGAAGCAAAAACTAATATGCACAGATAATAGTTTAATGGTTACCATATGGTATGGGAGGAGGGGGGTTAATAGAAGAGGATAAAGGGGGTCAAATATATGGTAATGGAAGGAGAACTGATTCTGGGTTATGAACACACAATGTGATATGTAGATGATGTATCATAGAGTTGTACAGTTGAAACTTATTTAATTTTAATAACCATTGTCACTTCAATAAATTTTAATTAAAAAAACTAGATAAGCATTTTTAATTAAGTTGCTATTTCTAAAAAAAGACTATTGTTGAGTACAGAGGATTTTATATCAATAATTAAATTAATTTTTTTTTAAAGATTTTATTGGGGAATGGGGAGAGGAATAGCATTGGGGAATTGGGGAAGGGGAACAGATAAGTTGCTATCCTTTTGTTCTTCAGTCTAGTTGTGGAGGACATTGCTCCACTGGCCCATGTTGATATCATCATTGCACTCTTCCCGGGTGAGGCAGATCGGTCGCCGGCCTCTGGAAGGCTGCTCACAGAGGCTCTTGGCAGCTCATAGCGGCTGCCAGTCACTCACGCTGGCTACCGGCCACTCACTGTAGCTTATGGCAGCCCACTGCAGCAGGGGCTGCAGCTATGCCTCCTAGGGACTCACAGCAGCCCAGCTCCAGCTGGAGCTATTGTTCACTATCTTAGCTGTAGAGGGCTGTGTCACTGGCCCTCATATGTGGGATCCAAACCAGGGCCACTGGCGTCCCAAGCCAGCTTTTAACCAACTTGCCATTCAGCCAGCACTAAACTAAATATTTTTAAATAGTGCTTATTTCTCATACTTATAAATGTTTGTTTTCTTAATAAGTATATAATACGTTAATGTCATAGCACATTATGTAATATATATATATATATATATATATATATATATATATATCCTTAAAAAATCATTTTTATTGATAAATTGTGAAACCAAAAGTCTGGATTCCCCCCTGCTCCAGGTAATTGAGTAATGTAGTAAATCCAGCTCTAAGAAAAATCTATGAAATAGGTGAAGTTTATTTTTCATGCACAATTAACATCTTTTCAACTTTGGCTCTCCGTTACCTGGTAGTTATGTAGTATTCTTCTGTTGTGTTTAAATATGCCATTATAAAAATCTTAAGTGCTCAAGATAGATACTTAAGGGAATTACCATTGCAAATTACCTCACAGTGAAACAGTAAGCCATTGTGGTGAGTTGAGCACCACACTGTAATTATCTGACATATTTTAACAGGGTCAATATGATTGTTACATTGAGAACAGACTGAAAGGGAACAAGGGAAGAAATAAGTCGACCAGAATTTTTGTAATTGGTATGTCAGTAGACATGATGGCTTGGACTAGAGTGGTAGCAGGGAGGTAATAAACAGTTTTTTGATTCTGGATATATTTTGAAGGTAAAGACAAAAAGTGATGTGCTGGCAATTTGGCTGTGGAACATGAAAGAAAGAGGACAGTTGAGGATGACTTCACAGTCATGGGCCTGAACAACTGAAAGAATAGTCATTTACTTCGATGAGGAAGACTGGGAAGAACATATTTGGGAGGAAGATCAGAAGCTCAGCCTAACTGGTTCTATTACGTTAGAAATGCTTTTTGGATGCCTAACTGGAGATGTCAAGATGATAATTGTCACCCAAGTCTGAAGTTCAGTGGTGTTGGGGAACTAAAGATTAACAAGAAAAAAATTTGGAGGCCGGCCGAGTGGTGCATTGGTTAAGAGTTGGCTTGGGATGCCAGCCCTAAGCAGTAGGACTCCGGTTCAGATCCCACATGAGGGCCAGTGATGCTGCACTTCAACAGCTAAAATGGTGAACAACAGCTCCACCTAGAGCTGGGCTGCAGTGAGTTGCTGTCGGTGGTGTAGGCTGCAGTGGGGCTGGCCGGCAGATGGTGTGAGCTTTCGTGAGCTGCCACTAGCCAGCGTGAGCTACCATCCATTGGCCAATGAACAACTGCCTCACCCTGGAAGAGGACAATGATAATACCAACATGGGCCAGTGAAGCGACGTCCTCCACAACTAGATTGAAGAACAAAAGGACAGCAACTTGTCTGTTCCCCTTCCCAGATTCCCCAATGCTGTTCCCCTCCCCGAATTCCTCAATAAAAATCTTAAAAAATAAAAAAAGTTTTAATCATTAATATGGTTGTCATTTAAGCCTGGAGACTAAATCTGACAACCAAGAATATGAGGAAAGAGACATAAGCGATCTGAGGATTGAGTCCTGTGGCATTCTAACACTTAGAGGTTGGGGAAGTGAGGAGGAACCAAAATGGAGACTAAGAAAGAACAGCCAGAAAGGTAGAAGGAAAACCGAGAGAGTGGTGTATTGAAAGCCAGTTGAGTTACTCAAGAGTGCCCAACTTTGTCAAATACTATTGATTGGACAAATAAGGTAAGGAATGAGAATTGACCATTGGATTTAGCAATGGATACTACTGGTGACCTTGCCAAGTGCACTTTCAGTAGAGTGATGGGGACAAAAAGTTGGCTGGAGTGGATTTATGAGAAAATGAGGAGAAAGGATTTGGAGACAGTAAACATGGATTCCTTTTCCAAGGCAGAAAATGAGGACACATATGTTTGTATATGAATTGAAGTAGTGCTGGGAAGTACTGACGTTCTCTTTTGTTGGCCTTTATATTATTAGAAAAATAGAAAACCATTGAGCCTGAGGATATGGGAGGAGGATTTTGGGGTTTCCAGAAGAAAGGAGAAAGTAGGAAATAGCCTCCAGGAACATAGGAGAAAATATGGACCAGGCAGTGTAAGGAACCATATGAATTTAGTAGACATAAATTTGAAGCAAGATCAGTCAACAAGGTGGTATGTATTTCTTCAGCTATGCCCAGTTCAACAGCTGCAGGTACAGAGATTCACCTAGGATATGGTTTAGCCAAGGGGGTGCAATAAGACTAGGGGGGAACAAGGGAGATGAGATTGTATGCAAATGAGATTAAAATTATTGGTCATGGAGTTCAACATGCTAATGGAAAAGCTTTAGGCCATAGCAATTTTCCATTTTTTCCTCCTTCTGAAATGCTGTCAGAATTTTAGGTAAGACAAGTCTTTGTTTTATGGGACTATACAAGGATATTAGAAAATATTTGGTATCCTTGGCCCCCCAGACACTAAATATCAGTAGCACTTCATCAAAATTAAAGAGTAGGTAACCTTTGACAGTTTTTTTAACCTCACTGCATTTTCTTCTTCCTTGAAATGCACATTTTTCTACATGCCACCAAAAGCAAAGCTAGTTTATATGACATGAAAATACTTGCACACACAAAAGACCCAAGCCAATCACCTATTATATCCAGTGCAAAATATGCCAACAAGGAAAATATAGGTTAATGTTTTGAAATTATACTTGACTGGACATGCAAGACTTTTTATGAATCATTTAAATAGTTTTGTTTCTTAGATACATTATCAATAGCAATAACTGAAATGTATTGAGTATTCATATGTATATCTGGAATGTATTAAGTGTTCGCATGTATGCCTTGTACAGTGCTAATTGTTTTGCGTACATTATCTGATTTGATCCTCATGCAGTGATGTGAAGTATGTATTGTCATTCCTATTATATACCAAACAGTATAAAAATGTACTTATACTTTGAGAATGGCGGAATGTTTTGCAACACTATAGTATGTTTGTCCACGTGTTATCCGTATGTGTTGACACTGAATAATTTCAGGCAGCTAAGGAAGCACTATAGACTGCACCTTTTTTCCAGGCACAAACATGCTTTATTCCTTTGTCCTTTAGTTCCTCAAATTGTTCATGCACTTCCTTCTTCTTTATTGTTATTCTGAAAACTAAAATTAAGAGTTTAGATTTTTTTAATCTTATTCTTATTTTTCTTTAATTAGTCTTAGGTGTACAAAACAATGTAATAGCTAGACTTGGCCATTAAAAAGAATATCTTCCCATTTGCAACAACATGTATGGACCCAGAGAAAATGATTCTCAGTGAATAAGTCAGATGGAGAAAGACAAATACTACATGATCTTATATGTGGAATCTAATGAACAAAATAAATGAGCAAGCTAAACAGAAATAGACTCCAAGATACAGAGAAAAAAATGATGGTTGCTAGATGGGAGGGGCTTGGGGATGGGGAGAAAGTAAAAGGATTAGAAAGTACAAATTAGTAGTCACAACATTGCCTTGGGGATATGAAAGACAGTTTGGGGAATATAATCAATAATGTTGTAAAGATTTAGTAGGGCATCAGATGAGCACCTCTTTTTTTTATTGTGAAATAAACTTTTTTTTTTAAATTAGCTTCAGGTGTACAACACAGTGCAATAGTTATACTTTTTACCCCTCAAAGTGACAACCCCCCCTCCCCCAATTCTCCCTCCCACTCCTCCCCCCCATATCATACATATCTATTACAATTCCTTTGACTCCCTTCCACTGTATAATCCATATCCTGTGACTATATATTCAATTACAATTGGCATACAATATTATACAATATCAGTTTCAGGTATACAGTGCAGTGATCAAGCCTCTACTCCATCCATGAAGTGGTCTCCCTAACAAGACATGTGACCATCTGAAACCCCACAGAATATTTAAACATTATTATATTCCCTGAACTGTCTTTATAATATTGAATGTCAACCATAATTTTATATATATGGTTATATATATATATATATTCATATACATATATAAATATATATATATTTAAAAAACAAAAAGAAAACTAGTAGAACATATGCCCTTTCAAATATTGTTTAGGACATCTTAAACATAAAATGATTCAACCACTTAAAGAAAATTTTCAGATTCTGAAGTGGCATGTCATTAGATTTTAGTGATGTTTGCTTATAAATAAATAGATATCCCCTGCCTCTCTGTAGTTACTATTGCTATATCAACACAATGTAGATGGAATTCTAAATCCCATTGTAAAAAAAAAAAAAAAAAAAAAAAGGTATAGAAATAATGGTGGTCACTAAGGTCTCTTTGATTGAAACTACATTATGTAATGTTCTTTCCTTTCAGTTCAATAACCTGAAAAATATAGCTCTCTATTTAAAGAAGGCATTTTCTTGTTTGGCAGAATATTATCATCATACAGCATATGGTCCTAATTTGTGTCTATATGTGCTAGGCATAGGAAAGTCACTTTAAGTTTTACTTAATTTATTTTGGAGTTTAACTATTACTTTTGACATGATTTATATTCTGAGGAGATCTCAGCTTCCTAGTGCTTGAAACTCAGCAAAATGACATTGGATACACAGAGAAAGTATATGCTCTTATTATAGCTGCGTCTGCTAGGGCTACAGTTCTGTTATAAACCTGTCAAAATTTTCACTGTAAGCATTCCTTTTCTGGGTCTTATGATTTAATCTGCTAACTCCTATTGTTCCCTGAAACCCATGCAGCCATCATGTAGCTTAGAACAAAATCTATATATATGCAAGTTCATTTTATTTCCTCCATACCTCCACTCCCCAAAATGTTTTATTTTTATTATTTCAAAATTATTATCACAACAACTGGCTCCAAATTGGAACTCTGGGTCTGTTTGCAGAGCAGGTTGCTAGTGACCACTCAGAATTTTTTTTTTGTATAGATATATATGATAGGCTCAATAATGACCCCTCCAAATATATCCATATCCTAATCCCCAGTACCTGTAAATAAGTTAGTTTACATGGCACAAGGTCCTTTGCAAATGTGATTAAGCTTAAGGACCTTGAGATGGGGATGTTATCCTAGATTATCCAGGAGAGCCTGGTCTAATCACATGAGGCCTCAAAAGTGGAAGAGGAAGGTAGGAAAGGGGGTCACAGTGATGTGATAATGGAGGAAGAGCAAAGAGACTCAAGTCTGAAAGAGACTCTGTCTAGTATTGTTGGTTTTAAAGATGGAGGAGCCTCTCAGCTAAGGAGTGTGGATGACCTCTAGGAGTTGGAAATGTGTATTGGCCAACAGCCAGTAAGGAAACAGGAACTTCAGTTCTTCCACATGAACTGAATTCTACTAATAATCTCAAAGAGCAAAGACACAGGTTCTCCCCTGGAGCCCCTGGGAACAATTTTAGTCCTACTGACATGTTTTTAGCCATTTTAGCCTAGTGAGATGTGTTTTGGAATTCTCACCTGCTGAATTGTGAGATAATAATTTTGTGTTGCTACCACGTGCTAAGTTTGTTATAATAGCAGTTAGAAACTAACACAATATATATGGATGCTTGTATCTTTGGATAAAAGGAGGTGGAAGTTATTGTGTGCCCATGACCAGTAGGAAATAATGGAATGGGAAAAAAATCTCCTCTTCTCTTCTCAGAAGGCCTTGAGAAACTGGTATGAAACTCACTTCCGTAGAGAAGAAGGTGAAGGACCAAAAGTAAAGGAGATACTTTTTTGTGAAAAATGTGAGACAGATTGTGACACAGCGTGGAGGAAAGGCCCATTTTCCCCACATCTGACTATGAACAGGTTTGGTATCCTGAGAATTAAGGGCAGCTTTGCATGAAGTTGTGTTTCTACTATAGGCACAGGCAGCCAATGAATGAAGAGAGATCTTGATGAGGGACCAGAATAGATTTGCTTTGGAGATGTAAACGGGACTAAGAACCATCCTTATGGATGCCGATGTCTATGAGACCTCATTCTATCCATAGGTTTGTGAGGCCTGGGTATATGTGTATTATGTAAAAACAAACAAAAAACAACTATATCATTAGAAAAGCCTGAAGTAATCAATGTCCAAATATTCAGCCATTTTAAATGATGTACGAGTATGTATCATACCACAAATATAGATGAAAACCCAAAAAGTGTATCATTCATCATAATTCTACCAATCTAGCTGTTTGTTATATAGAAGCTACTCAAAGGGCACTTGATTTTGTGACATTTTTTTGAGTTTGCACTTATGTTATAGAGTCAAAATGTTCAAATGGGAGTTAAGTTGAACAAAGAATGTAATAATGGCATTTTTCTTCCCCATACACATGTTATATGGGAGCTATTTTGTGACAAGAAATCCATTAAAACATGAAATAGTTTAAATTGAATAAATGGTATTAAAGCAACAAAATGCTTCTTTGGGGGGTATAGTTATGAACAGTTGCAAAATGAAAACTGCATTTTTTAAATTAAGCCATTTGTATGTGAATATGCTCATTGTTAATTGTGTATATTCTTTTATACTATTTGGAAAATTCAATTACATGGAATGTGTTTTGAATATTCAAGTGCTAAACAACCTTGGCCATGTCCTAGGAAGCATAAAATTGATCACTGACTCTGTGTCTTTGTGAAACTATGTATAGGAAAGAGAAAACATGTCAATGGACTCAGCTGAGTTCACCTCAGTAGCCTACTCCAAATTGCAACTTGTGTATTTGAGTGAATGAAATGCAGTAAGTTAAGTTAATCTTATCTTACTGTAGTTTATTTTAGACATAAATGTATGATTTAAAAGAGCTGGAAGTAAAATCTTAAACATAACTCAGAAATTTTAAAAAGGTAATTTCATAATTCCAACCTTTATAAGAACTCATTGACTCCTTTGAATATGTTTTATATTCACTATTGCATGTTCATGTTGACCTAAATGATGAGCAAGAAAATTCCAGGGACTGGGAATTGTAGAACCAAGTAAACTAGAACAAAGTAAACATTACATGTATCAGTATAGACAGTTTGTGGACAAAAAGAATGGTTTCTTCCCAGTTATTATACTATTAGAGTACCCAGTGATGTATATTGTTGAGTTTTGCTTTGGTCAAACCATGGTGAGGTGCCAATCAACTTCAACAAGAGCCTTTGTGCTCTTGCTTCCCCCCCACACACCTGCTGTGCGTGGTCAGCAAATCTAGAAAAAGGCAAACTGTCTTCACCATACCTTTTCAATCCATTGACAAAGCTACCAGGCTTTTCTTTCTACCTTGATATGAGAAATATATTTATAGTTTTCTAAATTATACCAAAAATAGAAATACAAAATTATCTTTGCTATAGTCTTAGATTTATTCTTGCTTTGCATAGGACCAAGCTTACCACCAAGTCATATGTAAAAATATGCTTATTGAGTTACCTAATAATAATTAAAATCATAACAGAATTTTATTTGGTCCAGAAAAATCAAATTTTCTTGAATGTCAGGTGTATAAAATAAGATATTAGAAAAAGTTAATAAAATGATGAATGTGCTTGCCTGATGATTAGAATACACATTAACATTTCTTCAGTCCTCATTAGTTAAATATAATGTAACTCTAAAAATGTCTATTATGGCATCAATTTGTTAAAGATGTATTATGCAAATTACTTTGCATAAAGAACACATTGCTTGGATGTTCTTTTTGCTTGCATTTTTTAACTTTTTAAAGCATTTAAAGTATGTGTTCTATTTGATCACTTTTTTTTAGGAATAGTGAAATTCCTTGCTTGTTTTATGTTGTTTAATTATTTGATTCTTAATTTATTATTTTAAATAAATAAATTACATGATTTAACTGGGAGGCAAACTTTCTTATTAGTACGTTTTCTTAGAATTAGTTGTTAGTTAGAAATGCTCCTAATTTTGTTCTGTAGCTAGGAAACTATCCATACTACTAGTTTTCCCCAGCCATTCTTTGTTATAACTAGACACTATGACAATATATTATGAATTTCTTCTTTTGTTTGAGGAATACTCACTGCATATCCCTTAATACTTTTGTATTTATATGCAAGCGAATAATTATAATAATGGTAGACTTTAGTACATGAAACAGTATTTGAAAGATAAGGAAAGAGAATGTAAACATTTAGCAAATAAATCTTGCTGAAGCTTAAAACAATGAAAAATAATATTTAAAAGAACTCTTAATTTTACCTTTGTAAGCCGTGCCTGTACTGACACATTTTAAAAATTAACCTCATGACAAACCAGACATATACACTCGTGCACACACATACACCATTCAAAAATTCTAAAACCAGAAAATGTTTAGTTTTCATTGCCTGACCATGCTGTGGCCAAGTATAAATTTAAAGTAGTAAACAAATAAATAAATAAGCAAATAAACCATTTAAAATCTTAAGAATGTGCTATAAAATACCTACTCTGGCAAAAAGACATTAAAGTTACAACTATATATAATTTAGAAAACGAAGTATCATAAGTAAAGCAAAAACTCTGAGATGAGGCAAAAGCAGTACTCAGGAGTAAATCTAAATCCTGAAATCCTAAATGCTTTCATTATAAAATAAGAGGAGGAAGAGAGAAAGGAGGAGAAATTAATCAAATAGTTAACTCAAGAATCTAGAAAAAAAATTAACACATAATGCTTATCAAATTTTTTATGGCAAATGACCAGCTCTTCCCCTCTCTTCCACTCCTCTGGAGAACATTTGTTTTTTACTCTGTTCATCTCTGTAATCTTTGAAATCTATCCACTTTTAAAACATGTATTATATAGTTAATAAATATTTAGTGAATGAATGAATGAAATTTAAAAATACATTTGTCCAAAAAAAAAACACAATAGCACAAAACCAGTGTATTCCATTCTCATAAATATGTGAAAAAATGGAACAAATGAAGGTCCAAATAAAGATTATTTAAGAAAAACAAACCTGTAGAAAAACAACAATCGCTTTTGATCTGCAGTAGTTGAATTTATCAAACTAGCCAGTATACTGAACCCATAGAAAACTAATATCTCAGCGTTTTCCAGTTGTCCATTGCTGAATTACAAACCACTTCAAAATTACTACTGTAAAACAGCCATTTAAATATGCTCCAGATTTTTCAAGTACAGAATTTGGACCAGGCATTTCAGGGATGGCTAATTTTTGCTCCACAAGGTTTTGGGTTTCAGCCAGGAACATCTGAATTGAAAGGTTGGAGGTTCCTTACATACATATCTAGCACCTGTAATGCAGTTGCTCAAAGGCTGGACTCACCTGAGACAGACAACCAGACGTCCCGTGCATGACCAATTTCTGAAACTTGGGCTTGCTGAAGTCATGGTGGCCATAGTTTGCTTCATGGCAGCTAAGGACTTCAATAGAATATGTACCCAGAAAACAATTCAAAAGCTCGATGGTCTTTTGTGACCTTACCTCAGAATTTGAACACAATAGTGCATTGGTCAAAGCAGTCGTAAACCCATCTAGATTTAAGAAAGAGGACAAAACAAACCCAGTGAAAATTATGGGGGCGTGGGGGAGGAGGGTGCGTTAAACCATTATAAAACCATATTTTAAAACTACTAGAACAAAATAAAATAAAATAGAAAGCATGTTATCCTAAACAAATGGTATCTGTAAACACATGTGGAGACAGGACTGAAAGCTGAGACCCAGAGTTTCTGCCATTATTTACAATTGGCCTTGGGCAAATCATGTATCTTTTCCATCTCCATGTTTCTTAATGATAAAATTAGTACTTTGGGGTGGGGGGGCGGGGGGGAGAAACAAGTAATGTTCTTTGATAGGTGAGAAAATAAATGAAGTCAGTAAGATTTTAAATCAACTTCTTCATACATGATAACTTTGAGAAATATGGCTATAGACTAAAGTGATGGAAGGTTGTTCATATTATGAAGCTTTAATAAATGACTGTTAAAGATCAGATGTGTATGTGTAGGTTTTCTTTATTATCCACTTAGTGACTTTCTAAGAACTATCTAATATTTTTAAATTAAATCTATCACTTCCAAGAATTACATGAGTGACATAATTGATTTTATTTATTTATTTATTTATTTATTTATTTATTTATTTATTTATTTGAGGTCAGTGTTACTGGCCCTCATATGTGGGACCGAACTGGGGCCGCTGGCTTCCCAAGCCAGAGCTTAACCACCACACCACTCAGCCAGCCTTATAAATGGTTTGATTTAGAAGAGAGGTAAAGGTCAGCATTTTTTTTTTTTTTTGAGGGCAGTGTTACTGACCCTCCTATGTGGGACCTGAACCGGGGCTGCTGGCATCCCAAGCCATCGCTTAACCACCATGCCACTCGGCCGGCCCAAGGTCAGCATTTTTATGTCTCAGTGTTTGGGTATGGATTAACTCAAAGAGGTTGTATATAAATATGTTTTTATCGAAATGATACATTTATTGGAGTTGTACCTTTTCTAACCCTGGATTAAATAAACTTGTAAAAAGTGTGGTATTGTCACTTTCTGGGACACTTAGTATTATAATTTGCTGTTGTTTTTTCCATGTGCCTCTGTTAGTACAAATGGCCAATGGACCACCCTGTAATAGGTAGGTCTCATGTTATTAGATACCCAGGTAAGGGTATCTAATCATCTTCTCCTTAGCTCATGTAGTTTATCATTCCTCCTACCCAGCTTTTTGACTTCTCAATGGGAGGAAGAGCTTCTATTAAATAGAACAGAAATCTTATGAAGGTTTTCTGTTGCTGCATAAGAGGTACGAACATTTAATTGGAAATGTTTTGTATTAGCCATTAGTAGCTAGAGATAGTCTTGTGTTTTAACTGATTACACAAATCCTATGGTTTTCCACATACCAACCAACATCTAAATGGTAGAGTTCAATGAGAAAAATTGTTGAGGATTCTGAAAATTAATGAGATATACAAGTTTTTTATTCTGACCTTGAGATGCAGTTTGGTATTTATGATGTTAAATTTCTTGCCTTCTTTTAAACAGAGAAACAGCTGGGCTGTGTGGGAGGGATGTTTAGTTGTGATTGAGAAGAAAGAGAAACAACAGAAATTTTAAAACCTTAAGAGAGAGTATATAAAATAAAGTACAGACTTCAAAATTCAATGCATGATGTTACAGTGCACAGAATGCATGAAGGCTGTCCCCAACCCAAGAAGTATACAGCTGCTGTACTGATGTAAAAATGCATGAAGAAAATAAGTGTCCAAAGCTGCATAAATATTTGCACCCCCGTGAGAGTGTGAGAAAGTGTGTGTTTCATGTTGTGATTGATAGGCCTGCTTTTATGCCCCACTTTGAACCCTGAGCAGGAACTTTCGAGTGTCCTGGGGGTCTCTCTGCCTTTGTATGGCAGAAATTCTGTTTTCTTAGAAAATAGGAAAGAACACTGTTTGTACTCCCTCTCTTATAAAAGGTTGCCTTTGGTTTATGGGAATTGGGGAACTTAGAAGAAAAATCAAAAACTTTCTCATACAGCGTATAAGAAAGGCTCAGCTGTATTTTGAAACTTCGGCCATAGTTATTTTCTTTACTTCTGGTTTTGTGTTTTTTGAGCTAGGGAGCGTGTACTCTGACCTACTTGTAATATGTTTCATGAAATTTGCAGATTCTGGTGAGGTTATTTTATCCTAATGATCTACCTACTAAAAATAAAAGGGAATAAAGTAAAGGCATAGCTAAGAAAAATACTGTGTAATGTATTTACTTGAATGCAAGTAAAGAGTTTTCATAGTGAAGCAAGAGATTTTGAATGTTTAACTGAAGTTTTATGATCAGATTTCTATGGTCTCTTAAGTGAGGTAATTTTAGAACTAAAGGTATCAAATAATAAAAGTGAACATATGTATAGTTTCCAAAATGTGTTAATAAATATTACTTCATATAAATCTCAAAATAACACAGTAAAATAGTTTGAAATTTCCATAGTAGAGATGGTGATTTTGAAGCTCACTGAAGTATGTATTTGTTCCAAGTCATACTTCTGTGAAATACTCAAACTGAGAGATCATGTCAACTCTTTTCACTTCCATATTCTATACTTTAGTTTTGGTTTTGTTCTTAAGAAACAGATAGTGTTAAAATTACACATCTGGTTTGACCAGAGCTGGCGAACATTGAACTCTCCTGATTCCCTTTTCTTTGTATTTTCTTAGCATCTCTCTTCCAGAAACTCCTCTAAATGTACTTTTTTTTTTAAGTTTTTATTGGGGAATTGGGAGAGGGGAACAGCGTTGGGGAACTGGGAATGGGGAACAGACAAGTTGCTGTCCTTTGGTTCTTCAGTCTAGTTGTGGAGGATGTTACTTCACAGTCCCACATTGGTATCATCATTGCGCTCTTCCCGGCTGAGGCAGATGGGTCTCTGGTCCCTGGATGGCCTCTCACAGCAGCTTTTGGCAGCTCACACCAGCTGCCAGCTGCTCACACCAGATGCCGGCCACTCACTGTAACCTATGGCAGCCCACTGCAGCAGGGGCTGCATCTATGCCATCCTGGGGACTCACGGCAGCCCAGCTCCAGGTGGAGCTGTTGTTCACCATCTTAGCTATAGAGGACATTGTCACTGGCCCTCATATGGGAGATCCAAACTGGGGCCCTGCTGCTCAGAGCTGGCGTCCCAAGCCAGCTCCTAACCAACGCAACACTCGGCCGGAACTCTAAATGTATTTTTAAAGCATTATTTTTCTGACTGTACCACAGACATTTCTGCAGGTGTCTAAATTACAAATATTCTACTTAACTTGGATATTTCAGTTAGTAATGCTGATTCTATTAGAGATATTTTACCTGATAAAATGAAGAATAGAAATATTGAAATAATAACTACCATGTATTATTTTTGGGATCAACTTTTGTCCTATCCCTATTTTTCTATTTCAATAGAACACACACACACACACACACACACACACACACACGTATATATACACACATGCATATATATGTACATAATATATATGTATATAACACATACATAGATATATACACATATACATGCATATGTAAATATATATATGCACACACACACGCAATTTCTTTTCCTCATTTTACATGAATGTTAGCATGACATACACCTTATAAAAGCACATTATAATTTTATTTAATGTAATGAAGACAAATCTGTATTAATAGGTAAAGATTTTTCTTTGTTCAGCAGTCGTCAAAGAGGTTAAACATCGACTCTAGTGCTAGGCCATGAGGTTAAATCCTAGTTTCCCGAGCCACCAACTTTTTAACCTTGAGCAAGTTATAATCTTTCAATTCTTTCATTTTCTCAACTTCAAAATGAATGTAACAATAATGCTAATATACCTATCTGATAAGGCTATGTGAGTATTGCTTTGAGGGTTAAATGTTAATATATGTATAGCAACATTGAAGAGTGTTTGGCATCTCCATTATCGTTATTTAATATGTCTGTTAGCAATGACTATTGATGGACGTTAAATCTATTTTCAGTATTTTTTTTACTATAAACATTGTTGCAATGAATAACAATGTCCTTAGCTATCCTGTATATGCAAGTATAACTGATGGATAAATTTCCAGAGGTAGAATTGCTTTTCCAAGTGCATATGCATCTGTAATTTAAATAGATATTGCCAAGTTGATCCCATAGATTTTATACATACCATTACCGATGAATGAAAATACGTGTTTCTCTAAATCCCTCACTAATAGAGTGTGTTATCAGACTTTGGAACTTCACCAATCCAATGAGTGAAAAATGGTATTTTTACAAAGTTTTACTTCATTTGCTTCATTTCATTAATGAGGCATATTTTCATGTTTAAGAAACAATAGTATTTATTTTCTACACAAGAACGTAGACTCCAAGTACCACTTAAACTTCCTGAATTTCTAGATTAATTAGGAGAGGGAAATGAAATAATATTCAAATAAGTTCTATATGCTTGATAAAGAACATGGAGACTATGTTTTACATAGTTTCTCTCATAAATTCCTTATAAAAACCCTTGAAGGTAGATATTTTCATTTCCTTTTAGACATAACACAACTTCAGAATTAAGTTAATTTGCCCAATCACACAGTAAATATATGGACTAAGATTAGAGATGGGATCAGTCTTATTCTGAAGCACATGACTTTTGCATTATACAAAGCATGCATACTGAGAGTATATGAGAGAGAGAGAGAGAGAGAGAGAGAGAGAGAGAGACTTGAGGCAGAACATTTTAAAAAGTAAACATAAATCAAAAATGTATCTCAATATCAGTAAAGTGGCAATGTGATTTTGAACAATTGAACCCCTTTAAAACCTCGGTTTTTTCATCTATAAACAATAGTATAGTAAACCTAAACTATCAAAATTTTGTAGATTAAATAAAATGTTGCAAAAAAATGCTATTGAAATTCTAAAGTTTCATACAAATGTTATCTAGATTATATGTGGCTCTGTAATTGAGTTCACCTAATTTGTGAGACCTATTATAATTTACATTATCTATATCTTTTTTAAAAAGTGGTAGTATTATTTTCAAACTTTAAAAATCCAGATTATACTAGTTTGTTGCAATGATATGGTAGTCAGAGAATCTTGCTCTGGGCAGTTACAAATTTTTGGAGATTATTTTACACAACGGCGACAATAACAAGTATAATGATAATCGCTAACCTTTATTTAACATTTATAAAGTATCAAGCACTATTCTAGATTAATCGATCGAACTCTCACAATAAATAACCCTCTGAGGATTTGCTGTTGTATCATCTCCATTTTCCAGATGAAGCACTGAGACAAAGAGAAATTAAATAACTGATTCTAGTTGCACACAGCTAATATGGGGCAGATCTGACTGTTTTCCTCCCGGAAGTCTAAGCTCTAGAACCTGTACTCTTTCCCACTCTGCCATTCTGTTTCTCTGATACTGTTTATACAAGTTGTTTTCTCTTAATGAGTGTGTTGTTTTGTCCTATAAATGTTTTATCTCTAAATCACAGAGCTGGGAACAGGTGTATGTAAAGCTAAATACTATTCTGGCTCTCTACAATGGAAATTGAAAAGTGTTACCCTAATATTTAATTAACCAACTATTAATTAATAAGCTGCAAAACTTGGCGTGGTGGAATTGGAAGTTGCCAAGTCATAGTAGATCTAGTCCAGCCTCTCAACGGATTTAGGCATTTCTTCTCCATCATCTCAGACTGATGGACCCTTATAGATATAGATAGATACCTTATGAGATAACTCATTCCATTTCCCACAGGCCTAGATTTTGGAAGTTAACTCTTACACGGGATCAAAAAGTATCCTCTCCTTCCCACTTACTTATATCTGTTCTATTTTTATGCTACAAACAGAGCATGTTTTCTTCCTATTATACATACCGGGTGTGCCAAAAAAATGTATATACATGACTTGTATTCATCTTTTGTTATTATATATTGAGTATTGCAATTTTAATACAGCTTTTTCCCTTTCTTAAAATGTGTGTACTTTTTTTTGGCAGGTACCCTTTATATAATAGGCCTTCAAACATTTGAAGAAAACAATTGTGTTACTCCTAAGTCTTTTCTTTTTAAAGTGAAATATTTTAATTACCTTTCCAATCCTTTTGCTAAGCTTTTACAGGCATCAGCATTCTGGTCATATACCTTTGAATGAACTCTGATTTGTCAGCTGCTCTCTTAACAGTGCTGTCAAGCTGTGATTGCAAGTTGTATCATCACTTCCTTTAATCTGTATGCTACGTGTCTTCTTAATACAAACACTATGTTATTTGCCAATATATCAGAGCATATTGAAAATGTATTTATGACTTATAAAATATATATTAGTGGATGTTAGAATTTACACTATTATTCTAGCATATAGAAGCTGGTGAAAGGTAATGACACATAGTTGCGTTATATGTGTTAATGTCTAAATGATTCTAATATTGATTTTCCTTTTAACTGCAGATTAAATTTCCCAAATGTTAAAGGTTCCTAATTTTCAAGCAAACACGTTTTTTATTTGTCAGTCACCTGTACACTAAATTCCTATAGTAAGCTCAAATCATCGAAAAGTTCAAATAGACCTATCTCCTTGAATCTCTTTTTAGTACTGAAAAAGAAAAGAAAGACCTATTTTAATAATAACTACAAAGTATCTCACAGGGGGTAATACAAATTTTCGCAGTTTTTTTTAACGTATTCTCCATCTATAATTCACTAAAATAACATATAGTATTGAATTTGATTGAAATTCAACAGATGTTTGTGCAGCATGTACTATTTGTAAGATGCTTGTGCCAAGGACCATAGGGAAACATTAAAACATGAATAAAATCTGAATCCTGCCATCACTTGGATCTCTCCCAGGCACTATGAGATTTTAAAGTGTGTTTAGAATCATGAAATAAATATCATTATGATTAGGTTTTCTGTGTGAAGTGTGTATGGTATTTTAAGTTTGAAAATGATCCTTGTTGAAACAGTATGATTTACAACATTTATTGACTATATACTATGTGCTAGGTACTAGGTGAAGAACTTTATGTGTATTTTCTCATTTCATCCTCAGAGTAAATTTCTGAGATAAGTGTAATTCAGCTTATTTTAGTGAAAATTACCTGACACTCTGAAAGCATAAATAACTTTCCCGAGGGCCCTACAGCATTTAAAGGCAGAAACAGAACCTAATCCAGGCCTAGCAAGCCTCCAGGTACGATCTTGATCTTTCATGTGATTTATATCTGATTCCTATATTAATAGACATGTGAGAAAACTAATACAACTCTCTGTTCATTTTGGAAGAATTTATTGGCTTGTGGATTCTCCTTTGGGGTGTGACTTAGCCTCCATTGCACATTTGGGGATTTTTTTCCTTCTAAAATTCATGACCATCTTCTACCACTGTAATAATTACCTGCAGAGTTCACGAATGAAGGAAAAGAGAAAAGGGAATAGCAATAGGTCGATTTATCATCAAATCAGAAGAGTATTTCAAGGCTGGTGTTCTGGCTGCTGCTTTGGTGGGAAATGGTTGACTGCTTCTCAAAATACCCTTTATTTAAATAGTGTAACCTGGAATTAATTGAGCTCATGTAAACATACAGACCTTCCAGCCATCTTCAATGTTGTGGAGGGTATAAACATGGAGGATTGCTTATGGGGAAGATGAAAACTGTGTTTTATACAGTTTTCCTACTTTTGTAACAAGAAAGGAATATGCTATACTCTGGCTGCCTACAATCCAAAATAGTGAATATCTTTATAAGATAAAATACTTAAGCAGTAAGAGAAAGGCTAACTAATTCAAGTAGGAAATAGCAGTGCCCATATCCCTTTTTTACAGTGTTCTTATAAATTTCTCACAAGGATTATATATTGTGTTTTTATTCATTTGTCATTCATGTGAAAACAATAAGCCTGTTTCTTTTTAGCTTAATGGAACTTGGGTTATAATGTGACCTGTTATTTTAATCATCATCAATGTGATATATCATGAGCATGCAGTTTTCCTTTCCTTGGCAGAGCACTTAAAAAAAAAAAGAGTCCTAGTCAATAAGAAACATATGTATATATAAAATCATAATTTATGATTTGCTTAGATCAATATTCAATTATGTATTACATGTATTTTTTGGTACTGAATATTTACACATAATTAACCCAACCCACAGCAAGAGTACTAATGGAATGTTTCATCAAAACATAAGTAAACAGAAGAGAAACAGCTGTTGTAAAGACCCGGTTTTTGATTTTGGCCTGATAAAAAAAGAAAAGGAGTTTGGAGAATTTGACTGCTACCATTTACTCACATCTGTTGAGATTGTACTATTTTAACTCAATACTTGATCAGAGTATGCCAAAAAGTAGCATGTAATCCTTTAAGTCAAAAAACTTAGAGCGGCATTTAATACTAACTTATAGTATGGGATGCTGTACTTGTAAGCACTTCATCATCTTCCGTTTAGTAAATTTATTCGTGGAATGTTTATATATTTAAGTCCCCTGAATACATCTAAGTGTTTGTAGAAAATACATGAACTAGGAAAACAAATTTCATTGTTGTGTTTTAAATTTTGATCTGTCTACCTCTGGACTTATATGAGAATCCCTAATTGTCTGATTTTCAGTTGCAACCCAAAACATTCTTACCTGATCAAACTCTTATCATTTCATGTGCTTTGAAATCATAACTGAACATAGGGAAAGTAGAACTGGGCCTTACTTGTTACATAGGAGACAGAAAACTTATACTGAAGATAGATGGTTGTTATTCATGTAAATAAACAATTGCTTTAACAAAGATTTGTATGGGAAACTCATATTGACTTCTCAGTTCTCCTACATGTCTCTCATTAATTACTTTTGTTTACCTATGACAATTAAATCACTGAAATAAATATCTCTTGGCATTTTTGATAAGACACATTGTATATAAATATTGACTAACAGGTAAGCTGTGAAAATTTGGAAAGTCATGGTGAAAGTTGCAAAGAGTAAATAAGGTTGAGTATTTTGAAAGCAGTGATTGCAAAGGTTGCAAGGACAGTGGTTGGTCAGTTAGTGTACACCAAGGGAGTGTCTCTCGTGGGCTGCCATGAAGCTCTGTCCTTGGCCCTGTCACATTCCTAATTTTCATCACTACCTTGGATCTTGTGCAATTTAGATGATACAAAATACAAAGGAATGCAATATAATCTTATCAGGTTAGAAGTGGCCAAGTCTAAAAGGAAAGAAATCCTAAAGTCAGACCTTTCCTCAAAAGACTTCTAATAATTGCATATGTGAAAAGGACATAGTTGTTATTGTACAATAAATAATGTCAGAATTCTGCTATTATAATCAAAAAGAAAAAGACGAAGGAGGAGGAAGAGATAAAGGAGGAGGAGGAAGAAAAGAAAGAAAAGTAGGAAGGGAGAAGGAAGGGAGAGGCAGAGGAGGAAAAGAAAAAAAGAAAATGAGTAAAAGGAAGGAAAGAAGGCAGGAAAAGCAAGCAGAGTGGGGGAAGGGATAGGAGGAAAGAAGGCAGGCAACAGTGGAATTTCTCAACATTTTCTTTTTTTTCTTTTTTCTTTTTTTATTTATTTTATTTATTTTTATTTTTAAGAGAGCAGTGTCACTGGCCCTCATATGTGGGATCCAAACCCGGGCTGCTGGCATCCCAAGCCAGCTTTCAACCACCATGCCACTTGGCCGGCCCTCAACATTTTCTTTGTATCCCTGTACTATATATAAAATGGGGTCTCTTACCTTCCAACCCAACATTTCTAGAATGTGTTATCTCTGACACCTACAACTCCTAGTCCATTTTCTAAGCATTAAAGGTGATACAACTTTAAGACTCCCCATGTAATTTCTGCCTGTTCTCTAATTCCACAATCCCCTTGCATCTGTTCTACTCTAATAGTTATCAAGTTTTGACAGAAGAGAAATATGCTCTTATCTCAATGTTATAAATGTATGGAAAAACAAAACAAAATCTGAAATGGCAGACTGTTTCATTGTTAAAAGAGAACTCCATGACGAGATGTGTTAATAAACACTTATGTGGGAGGGATGCCTTTTCATAGTGTAAGGCTCTGGGGCTTTGGCATGTAGAAAGATGAATTTCTTTCTCTCTTTGTGATGCTAACTTGAATGTGACAGATGTGTTTCATTTATCCTGCTCAATATTACAAAACCTTTTCTCATTTGATTTTTAGTATATTCCTCTTGAAACATTTGCTCTGGTAAGCAAAGCAAATATTGGGTTTTACATTTTACACCCCATTTAGTGGCGTAAGAGTCATGATGGCCTGACATCCGAGTACCAGGTATTTCAAGCTTGTTGTGTGAAAAGAATTTCCTCCATAGGTCACCTATGCTCCCCCCTCGATTCATATTTCTTGAAAGTGAGGGGGAAAAAGATCAAGGCTAGAATACACATAGCCTAATTCTAAATACTTTTGTAAAGCTTCGTTTTATGAATTACCTTTAGCCTTTTCCACTTAGGAGGGAAAACTTTTCCACCTCATTAAACCTGTAATGCAATGTGCTGCATGCACACTGCATTATGTGTGACAGTAGGCTATATATTGCAGTGTATCTATAATGTTACCGGCAAACAAGCTGTTTTTTTATCCTGAAGGTAGAATGAGAACAGGTACTAATGGGAAACAGCTACTTGTATTGTTCTTTTCTTAATGGGGTAAATTTGAGGATCAGGAGAGTAAAAGAAGGGCTTAGCACTGAACCACCTCTGGGAATGAATAGATGCTGCTTGTTTCCTTACAGTGTCTTCTCAATTTGATATCTAAATCTCCCAGAAAATAATTTTGATTAATAGATATGGAAGGAAGGTAAAAGGCTAGGTGCTTGGGGATCCTTCTAGAATGAACTATTCTCATTAACTTCACTTTCTCTTTGTATGGAAAAGGACTACAATTTCCATCTCTGGTAAATACAGTCTAATCTATCCAGTTTACTTCTACTTGGGGAAGACCATATTTCTCTAAACAATTAGAATGATGACAGTTGAGTGTCTCAATAGCAGGAGAAAATGAAATGTTCTGTTGGCTGTACATGCAGTGCTCTGTAAAATTACAGTAATCGATGTTGTCCCCAAAATGGACTAATTTGAAAGTCTCAAAGATAATAAATTGAATCTACAAAGTCCAAAATTATGGAAAATTAAAGTTATAACCAGTACGCTTAACTTATCAATGTCATGTGATGTATTAAGAATTAATGGTTTGTAGGCCGGCCGAGTGGTGTGGTGGTTAAGTGCTGGCTTGGGAAGCCAATGGCCCCGGTTCGGGTCCTACATATGAGGGCCAGTGACACTGCCCTCAAAAAAAAAAAAAAAAAAAAAATTACTGGTTTGTAAGTTGGTATAGACAGAGTTTTTACCTGTTCTAGAATCATGTAGCTCTCTTATTTGTTGTAGGCTTTGGAAACATCACAGAAAATTCTTTTGTTCCTCAGTTTTCAGACCAGTGGGACATTAGCCAGGCAAAGAAAAAAAAAACAGCATTGAAATGGTCAGAGAGCTATGAGGATGAGAATTTCAGCAGGAAAATTAGTTTAAGCAAATATAAGTTACAGAATGGGTAGATATAAAAAGAGACTAAGCTGCTTAGACTCTGGGTGGTGAATAAACAATGTATTAAATAGATGGTGTATTACAGAATTGTACACTTGAAACCTATGTAACTTTAGTAACCATTATCACCCCAATAAACTTTAATAAAAAAGAGAGACTAGATCAGAAGTTTCCAGGCTGTCTTAATTCATAGTACTCTTTGTGTCTCCGTATTTTTTTCATACTGAAATATGCCACAGAAGTTAGAGCCAAATAACTTAATAAATATTCATGTTTTAACAGCTTAGCAATCATGTAAAAATATAATGCACATAAATTCAAACAATATAATAATGTATTTTTTTTCATAAGTAACTCCAATTATTGTAGTATTGGGACCTCTATCTCTGCTGGGTAGTATACAATTTTTCAAACTTAGAATCAGATCAGACACTTCTGCACTGCCTTCATTTCTTGTTTCACACTGATTTTTGTGCTATACTTAGTTTTTAATCACAGCATCTACTGAAAACTTTGCTTAACAAAGATATAACATGAATGTGAAAGTAAACCAAAATATAACTCAAAATTCTGAGAACATCCTTAAAAAGGAATATGGCATTATCTAACAATAATTGTGAACTAGCTTAAGCTAGGTGTTTCTGTGTCATCAAATGGATATATAGTATTGCTGTATTTCCTACAAACATTTGCAGTATCTCACATTGCCTTTTTGAGTTCATTGTAGTGCCCTGGGTCGACTCTGCAATGAGTTTGTGAACAAGGCCTAGATAGGTCCTGGAGCGTATTTAACCTGCACAAAAAGCTGAACGATATTACAGATCAAAGACTACTGGAGGTTCTTCATTAGGGAAGAGCCACAACAGAAGTACTAGTTGATAAGACCTTTCCCTAAAAGAAGACTGAAGTCAGGGAATTGAATTCAAATGCCTGATGGGGACCCAGTAAGTGTGATATGGCAATGGAAATAGAAGCATCTCAAGAGAACAGGATTGAGGCACTAATACAAAATAAATAATAAAGTAAAATAAATGTTATATTGTATCTACAGTTTCCAATTTAAAATAGAGAAATAAAGCAATAGACTTGGCCCAATCATAGAAAAATGGGAAAATAATCAAGTTTGTTTCCAGGAAGATCCAGATGAGATTAACTTTGGGTATGTTGAGTGTTTGAGACATTATTGAACAATCACTCAGTACAGGATTATTACCAGCTGAATTGTATGCACCCCAAAATTGATATGTTGAAGTCCTAACCCCCAGAACCTCAGAATGTGACTGTATTTGTAGAAACAATCCTTAAAGGGGTAATTAAGATGAGGTAATTAGTGAGAACCCTAATCCAAAATCACTGGTATCCTTATAAGAAGAGGAAATTAGGACACAGACAAAAACAGAAGATAAGGAAGACCAGGTGAGGACACAGGGCAAAGATACCTTTTTCCAAGCCAAGGTGAGAGACCTCAGAAGAAACCAACTTTATTGATACTTTGATCTCAGATTTCTATTGTTGAAGCCACCCAGTCTCTGCTACTTGTTATAGACACATGCATGGACACAGCAAAAGATGGAAGGTTGAGGAACCAGGTATAAGCATAGTTCAATTCATGAGAAAGGGATGGAAAGTCAGTAAGAAAGGATAACTAAAAGGGAGTCAGAGTCTTAGAGATATTTGTACAATGAATATAGAATAAGAAAGAAAAATGTATATATAAATGTGACAGAGGTATGACCAAGCCAGGGGAAGAGTATCAAGACAGTTTAGTGCAATAGAAGACAAAGGAGTCAAGAATTTTAAGAACTATTACATGCTACATAAAGATTAAAAATTAAACTGAACAAAAACTCCAGTTGTGGTAGCTATTAACAGATAGAGTTGATAAACAATCTTTCAAGAGATATTTTAGGGCCGGCTGAGTGGCGCATTGGTTAAGAGCTGGTTTGGGATGCCAGCGGCCCTTGTTCAGATCCCACATATGAGAGCCAGTGACACTGCCCTCTACAGCTAACAACAGCTCCACCTGGAGCTGGGTTGTGTGAGCCCCGGCGATGGTGTGGGCTGCAGCTCCTGCCGAAGTGGCTTGCCATAAGCTACAGTGAATGGCCAGCGGCCAGCATGAGTGTCTGGCAGCCAGCGTGAGCTGCCAATAGCCACGATGAGCGACCATCCAGAGGCCGGCGACCAATCTGCCTCATCCGGGAAGAACGCAATGAGGATACCAACATGGGCTAGTGAAGCAAAGTCCTCCACAACTAGACTGAAGAACAAAAGGACAGCAACTTGTCTGTTCCCCTTCCCGGATTCTCCAATGCTGTTCCCCTCCCCCAATTCCCCAATAAAATCTTTTTTTGAAAAAGAGACATTTTAATGAAGTATTAATAATAAGTAATACTAAGTAAATATATTTAATTATTTAATTAAATATATAAAAATATATTTAATATATTTTAAAAAATTAATATATAAAAATTAATATATAAAAATTAATATATAAAATACATTAATAAAAATTAATAATTAAAAGTGTGAAAAACAGGCTGCAGTAGATAACATAAGAAATGTGGAATGAGTAGGAATAAAGAAAATGCGTGTAATACCCATGCCTGAGAGATTGACAGTGAAACGGATACATAAACATAGATAATAGCTAGAGGAAACAATAAAGTCAATTGATGATTGTCATCCCTGTGCACATATGATTTGATGGAGAGTGAAAATTAGGAGATTAGGGATGATAGGAGAATGGGGAAGCAAGGACATGGAGGAGCCCAGCAAAGGTGGGATTTGGAAAATGAAGCACTAGATATATGAAGAAGAGGCAGAGAATTTTTTATCCAAAATTATACAAAACGACAATTTCTACTCTGAATATTTTCAAAGCTCCTCCTCAGAAAAGAAACATTGTCTTATAACTGTCTTGTTACAAAGACTCTCATATGATGGTAAGTATTCTTTGAGGAAGACACATTAGCTGGAAACAAAACCAAGAAATGAGTGGTTTTACTACTTATGAATAGTTATGGAGTTGAAGGAAAAACAGAGGCAAAGAAATTTAACAGAGAATGAGTAAGTATGTATTCCTAAGGGTACAACTTGTAAATTGTAGGATGATGTCTTAAGCAATAATTTTTTTAAAGAGTTAAATAAGTACTTCACTAAGTAGTTATATAGAGATGATCATAAATGTATACCTTTAGGGTGAATAAAAAAGACAGTGATTCTAATATATTGGAAGTCGGCACCTGGGGTTTGAGAGAAAAACACTTGTATCGGTATCACGCATCTTTCGAAAATTGTGTTTTTCACATAACTTAGGTGGAAGTTAAATTAATTCACTTATGAAAATTGTTAGATGATTCATAAAGTGGTTCTAATAATGCCAAAGTGTGGGTATGAAAGATGCATGAAAGAGTTGGGAGGGAAAATGCTTTACAAAATGTAATTAAAAGAGCAATTTTTAATTTTTATTACTGTTATAAGTCCTCGGGACGATGGGTTGAATTAATACTACTCCTTAGTTCATGCTTTATATTATCATTGGTCTGCATAAGGCCCCTCTCTTTTTCTGCAGTCCTTTGTTCCTTTTTTTCCACATCCCTACCCTCATGCCTCTCCAATATTATTTTATATGCTTGATGATTTTATCATTTTATAAGTAGACTTGGAAATAACATTAACAAATCAAATATTATAACAAATCAAACATTTTTTCTATTTCAACTAAAGTCTTAGAAGCTTGGATACTGCAATTGTACACAATTTGGCTCTTTTATTGGCAAAATAAGAATTACCTTTTAATTCTGAGTTTCTTATTTTGGAAATATGTGGCAATTTCTTAAAATAATTTTGAGAATTAAGTTGATTTTTTTTTTTCTTGTTGGGGAAATGTATTTCAGAAAAATAAAAACATGTGGTCCAAATTTTAAATAAAAGATATTTGCAAGCTCAAAAGTTTTGCAACATTATACTTCTATGTCATAATGTTCTTCTCAAACTCAATCCTAACTGCTACTAAATATTTTAATTAATTTATACAATTCTAAATAGTTCAGTCCTCTTTGAAATATATAAAGTGTCCTTTTTATACTGCCTTTCTACACTCCTCTCATTGAGAAGATACCTTGCTGATTCTGATCAAGCACACTATGTGATATTTTGGATGCTTATCTTAATAGAACCAAAAACTTTTCGCACAGATTCACCCCTCATTACTCACAATAATGCCAAGTGCTATAGTCCAGGCAGATATTTATTATTTTCTATATGAAAAGACATTAGAGTAAGACTATTTCTTAGTGGAACAGGGGAAAAAAATTTTTTTTCTGAATTTTTATTCCTTATAGAGCTCCAAGTAATGAGCTCTTAGAAGACATTGCAGAGCTGC
The DNA here is from genome assembly GCA_033961575.1 of Aselliscus stoliczkanus. Taxonomy (NCBI): domain Eukaryota; kingdom Metazoa; phylum Chordata; class Mammalia; order Chiroptera; family Hipposideridae; genus Aselliscus; species Aselliscus stoliczkanus. The sequence goes on from CM066733.1 coordinate 127,887,171, forward strand.
GATTGAAAAACCCTCTTTAATCAGCCATAGTGCGTTATGTGTGATTCCCTGTGGAACAAGTTTGGAAGGAATTGGGTTCGTCCTCCTCTATTCAGTGCATCACCAGGAATTACTTGGTGATCAGGGTCTGCCCTGAGAGGCCACAGAGAGTCAATGGCTGCAAAGTTCAGTCTCTGCTTGTCGGCATGGAGAAAACAGCCGAATACAAATCATCAGCTTTGTGTTATGAATATCTTTATTTACAATGCTGGAGTGGAATTTTTTAAAGAGGAGTGCAGCATTTGCATTGAATCTGTCACTCAAGCTCCACTGTTGATTTCTGTTGTATAAATGATCTTTCTTTCCTATTTTTTTCCCTTTTTACAAGGTTACTGTCAATGTCAGAAGATATAAACCTTAAGCATACATTGTATGGGGCTTAGCATGGATGTTTAAGGAAAGAAATGTGTTTAATAAAAACGGAAAAGACATTCATTTAAACCAAGCATATTTGATTGCATAGGGGAAAGTCAATTTTCTTTGGGAGTTTTGATTGAATTTTAGTATAATATAAAATTTGATACCACTCTTTTATTTTTCTTTGACCAATTCCCAGCTTAGCTTATAGTCTATGTAAAGTGCCCGTCAGATAGAGCGATGTCTTTGTTGAAAGCATTTGCACCCACAGAAAGTGAGTGACCCTCAGCAATGGCTAGAAATCTCCCCGTTTTGACAAAAAACCCTTCTCTGTTTGGAAATTGTAAAGCTCAAGCTATACACAAGGAAAATGACAGAAAGAGCTGTGTTTGGTTTCATGGAACTTAACCTATTTCAGCAAGCCTGAAATACTGGAGAAAATAATACCTGAATTTATATTTGTGTCAGGCTCACCGTTGATGGCTAAAGTTCGTATAAAGGTTACTCCTAAAAGAATGTCTATCATTCTCACTCTGCACTCTTGTGATTTCTGCTTCTTCCAAATCCTACCCTCTAGAACAACAAGATGATTTTAAAATAATAAGTAAAATATGATTCAATAGTCCATGTCCTGTCCTGTAATGATTACACATCTCCTCTCTTGTAGCTCACAGCAGCTGGAGGACAATTGACATTCACTGTATCATATGATCTCGAAGAAGAAGCAGAAGAAGATACAGAACATGTACTCCAGCTTATGATTATTTTAGAGGTAGAGTATGGAGAGGGTCATTTATGCTCAACTCATTGACACTTTTATGTTATTTGTGGTTATGCCTTACCTGGTTGGTTTGACATTAATTTACATACTACTATAGAAAAATATCGTTTTTTTTCTGTGATTTCATTCATTCAGTGATAAAGGAGGCCTTTCGACCGGCCTTAGAATTCCAATTAAGATCACAATAGCCATGTTCCCAAGGAAATAAGTATGATGCAAATGCTGATTTCCGTAGTTGTATTTTTTTCCCATCTCCTCCTGCTTCCCAGTAGCATTTATCGGCTACTTCTTTGTTTATATGAAACAGAAGTAAATGAAAAAGGAAACTTGTTTCTTTAGGTATATGTTTCAATCTTGACTTTCAAACTCCTAATTTAGGTCAGAAAGATACAGGAGAAACTGCTTTCGGAGTTTAGAGGGCCATAGGTAATTCCCAAATGCTGGAAGCCTCAAGTTATCTTGGAGGTCCTCTCCCACCCTTTCTCATACCCCTCCAACCAACCTTCACACGTAGTCAAAGGCACACACTTGCATGTACGTTTATGATTGTGAATGGGTTGAAGTTCAGAGCACTGGGCTCTGTTATTCCTTGTCTTGAAACTTTCATGCATGTGAATCAATGAAAAAATTCTTCCTGCAAAAAGAATATTTCCAGTATTAGATGAAGTGGTCCAAATGATATATATGAAAGGTCCTACAATTAAGTTCACAAACTTTCCACGGAGTAAGCACCATGGAAAGTTTGCAAATTTAATTGTCTTTTGTGCGTGCATGTGTGTGTGTGTAATCAATGTGTATGTATGTGTGTGTCTCTGAAACTAGAAATATATCTTAGAATTCCTTTGCTATAAAAGGTGTCCTCTAAATATAAAATGGTGAGAAGTTATATGTCATTAATATGAATGAACTAAGATAAAAAGGATATCCTAAATGTTGTAGGTCATTCAATATACTCCCTATTATGATGCCATTGTGAATATTAGACTGTAGAGTTTTATCTTGTTTTTTTGTCTTCAATATAGAAAGGCCCTTTAAAACAATAACTTAAACTATTCTATTTTGTTTCCTATTTTCCTATATAATCCATGTGCACTATAAAATAATATATTTGAAATATACAATTTTTGTGCATTGTGTAAAATTTAAGTATGTGTAATCACATACGTCTATGAGTTTCCAGGTATCTATTATTTTAGTTAATGGGGGAAGCAAGGTCATGCATAATCAAGAGGCTTACACTTTGTAATACACCTACTTAAGGCTGTTTTTTCGTTTTTGTTTTTTGTTTTTTTGAGGGCAGTGTCACTGGCCCTCATATGTGGGACCGAACTGGGGCCGCTGGCTTCCCAAGCCAGCGCTTAACCACCACACCACTAGGCAGGCCCTTAAGGCTGTTTTTTAAATTGCCTTCTCTGCCTTTCATATGTGCCAGAAATATGCTGAATGACAGCGAAAACCAACCTGAAATTAAAAACCTACTGAGGATAATCCATAAGTAGAGAGTTCAAATATGGTACTTTTTCTCCTTTTATACCCTCTTTTCATGGTTTTATCCTTTTATACTTTCTTTTTCCCTTTAGGGAAACAGCTTGAAAATCAGCACAGCCCAAGATGAAGTGTATCTGCAACCATCTGAAGAACATATTAATGTATTATCACTTGAAGAGGAATCATTTACCTTACATGGCAGGAATGTCCCAGTCAGTAGAAAAGAGTTTATGACAGTGCTTGCAGATTTAAAGCGAGTCCTTATACAAATCACCTACAGCCTTGGGATGGATGCCATCTTCAGGTAAACTCAAGAACTGCATCTCCCAGTGTTCACACATTTACCTTGGGGCAAACTTGCCTGTGTTAGAAGAGCGACTTTGAAGATGGGGATGGTTGGTTGTGGTCTTCAAATAGTAGATAATAATGGAGCAATGGTTTTCTGCAAAGTGTTGCTATTCAAGCTTTAAGAATTTAAATACCTAGAAGGAATTTATCTTAGCCCTTTATTAGTATTGATGATTCCTTGACAATTCTGCCAGAACACATGATAAAAGTGATCCCTGAATTGAGAAATGCTGTACAAGAAAATAAAGTCTCCTTCATGATGACTCAGATAGTGGGAAACTAAAGAGATATAATTCCAGGGTACCCATGTTCAGAAAGTTTGTAAAATGTTTTCTTTCATTAATTAATTAACTAGTTTCAGACCTAATAGTATATAGTTTGTAATAGGAAATATAAGCACCTTCATTTAAATGGTCACAAGTATATAAAACACAATAAGACGATAATGGTGACTGGTATAAAAGAAAGAGGATGAGCTTTGGGGCCAACCTGACTAGGAATTTAATAAGCTCTATTGCTTATTGTATGTGTGACCTTTGGCCAGTGATTGGTCCTTGTGGAAACTTGATTTCTTCAAGTGTAAAATAGAGATAATAGTGCCTACCTTTTAGGGTACTGTGAAAATGATGTGTGATAATTATGTAAAGTGCTCATTACCTAGAATACTTCCAAAGGTCAGTTCCTTTTTATTCTCCACTTTTTTTTTCTTTAAAGAGAGAACTCCCTGATTTGAACCAAATATGTGCATATCTGACTTTCTGTAGGCTCCTATGCTTTCCATATATACAGAAAAAAAAAAGTGACATTTGTCTGCCAAAATGTAAATTTCACCTATGCCTGAATGAGTTATTTTCCTTTCTCTTTTTCTACCCTAATAATAAATAATGCAAGCTAACATGGAAACTACCTTTTAAATTAGGTTAAGTTAGGTGATTAAATTTGACCATAAACTGACAACTTAGCATATCTGTAATCATAGCAGTGTCTCCAGTATTGATTAGTCTACAACAGATTTTTTTTCTTATTGCTGATGCTTCCCAAGCCGCATCATTTGCTTGTGCTACCTCGTTTGTTTTTCAACTGTAGTATTTCAACTAAGTGTAATCATCATTACCATCTCCCAAAGGAGGGAACTGCCAAACAATGTACCTCCTTTTCATAGGCAATTCTGCTAGAGGCTGGCTAAAATGCCATGAAGATGAGAAGCAACATTTAGGAATTAATTATGTTTTTCCCCATTTAGAGAAGAGAGAATGTCATGATGTTTAAACAGTATAAAGAGATGAGTCCTCTGGTTTTCAAAATGAATGACAACCACATTGACAGAAACTAGCTAGAGGGCCTAATTTATTTTTGTCAGCATTGCTTCTCAGACTAGTTAATCCAAAGGCATTTTGCCCTTGATTTATGTCAGCTAATTTCAGTGTCTACTCATCTTAAAATCATCAATTTCATTTGAAGCCTTATGAAGTTTTCCCATACACAAGTGATATATTCACAGAGCATGGCTATGTCAACTGACACAGGAGCTAATCCAAGTACGTGGCCACTTCCTTGCTCAAGAAGTAAAAGCCAATGTCAGATTAGAAACCCCTACCCACTTCAGGTGAGCTGAAAGTCAGCATGAATCCTGAGTCAGTGAGCTTGTTGTATTTTATTTATCTCTCATCTACTAGGGGATTTGTAAAACATGACTTGAATTGATTTCAACTGGACGGGACAGAGCGAAGGGGTTTTGAGATTTCATCACACCACTCATAACAGTGCCCAATTTAAAACTTATGAATTGTTTATTTCTGGAATTTTCCATGTAATATTTTCAGACTGTGGTTGAGCGTGGGTAATCGAAACCATGGAAAGTGAAACTGCGGATAAGGGTGGACTACTTAAATGGAATTGAATAGTGAAAGTAGAACTGGGCTGCAGGTCAGGGTTTTGACATTTGTTCTCAACTCAGCGATTTAATAGTTGTAACCATACATGTAGCTTTGACCCCTTTGGATTTTAATCACCTCATCTGTAATATAAAGAGGAGGAAAATTGCTTGCCAACTTCAGCAAGGTCACTATGGGAATGCAATTAGACAGCTGCGAAAGCACCTTGCTAATGGCACATCAGCACGCAAATCTGAACCGTTTCTACTTGACCTACATCATTCCAAGGAACAATGTTTTCTCCAAGTACCATTAAGACTCAGAGAATTCTAGAATAAAACACATACTGATATTTCTAAAATTTTGTCAGTTTTACTGCCATTTGTTTCCAGAATGCTGAGAGGCCCATACAAGAAAAACAATTGATTTCCTTCTTATTGTCTTCACTGATAAAGCGAAGATAAAAGTTAAAAAAAAGTGTCATCTTTCTTTTAAGATTGTAAAATCAATTAATTGCACATCTTTCTATTTTAAATTTTCCAAACCTCAGATGTAGGAGCATCCTTGATATTTAACTCATCAAGAAGCCCATTCAACTTTTCTTAAACACTTATTCAATATAGAATTTGCAAAAAATATATTCCCCTTTAGCCGTATAGTAGACATTGGTATAGTTCATCAAATTCCTAATCTCCTCCTTTTGGAATATTTCATTTCCCTAAACTTTGAGGGTAGATGTGATCATATACTTGGTTTGGTCAATGAAGTGTGAGCTGAAGTGATTTATCACTGCCCACATCCCCGCCCCAGACCTGAAAAGCACTGAATTGCCAGAATAAGACTGTCTGAAGCTTATGCAGCTACCAGATCAAAACAACTTGAAATATTAATAGCACATGAAGATCAGCTGCCCTGAACAGTCATCCAGACCTGTCGAGGATTTTATATGAGTAAACTTTTGTTTTCTGTTAAGCCACTGAGAATTTGGAGTCATTTGTTATCAAAGCGTGATACCATGAGCCCATCATGACTTTATCATTATGCTCCCATGTGTCTTCATTGCTTGAAAATAAATACAGAAACTTTAGCAAGATATTTTCACATGACTTCTAGAGTAAATGTGAGGGATTTTTTTTTAAGTATCAAAAATACTACACAGAGTTTATATAATAATTCAGAAAAAAATCCTTATTAAGAAAGGCATCTTCTTGATGATTGTAGACATTGTGTTGATAGTATACTTTTCCTTTTGGAATTAATGATACTGGTGATTACCTGTATAATTTGAAGAAATTATACTGGTAAGGACTGTAGGACTTAAAAAAGATTTGTGCAACTTCCTAGGTATCAGATTGTTGGTAAAAGGTTCAGCCAGTATTTATACCCACATATTTTTCTTCCCCATAATTCTTGACTACCTCTCAAATCTACTCTGTAAATATTGGATTCATTCAGTCTGACAACATTTACTGAGCACCTTCGCTGTGTACCTTTCTAAGTCTCAGTTCCCTCTTCTATGAAATGGCAGAAACAATATTTAACTTTCAAGACTGAAGGCTAAATAAGAAAAATGATGTGTTGAAAGCACCTGATATGCTACATAGCATATGCTGAGAGGTAATGCAGGGTAACAAGATGATCATTGGTTTTGGAGTCACACTTGGGTTTGAATTTGTGCTGTACCATTTGCTCACTATATTATGTGGACAAGGTACTTTACTCCTCAGGTTCATCATTTGTAAATGTGGACAAAAACATGATTATGACATTGGGTTCACTGACACTTAAATGAGATGTCTGTCATGCCCCCATTATAATGCACAGAGACAGTAGATACCCATACATAATAGTTATTATGATGTAATAGTTATAGCCTAAGCAACAAAGGATACAAAGGATGGATAAAATGATCATTGAATTATAAGAAAACATACTGCAGCGTGAACGGCAGATGTGCCGGCAGACAGACCATAGTATAATAGTGCAATGGAAGTGTGAACGGGGCACACGGGTAAGGCTAAGTTAGGAAGGTATGAATTCTCATATTAGCATTTAATATATTTTTTTATGAATGGCTGTAACAGTAACATTCTGTCAGTTATTTCTTTTATTTGATGTGGGATTGAAAATGTTTGAAGAAAATGTCTAGCCCTTTCCTCAGTGGCCCACTGAGATATTGACTGGGCCACTGAATGATTTTGTTCAATTTTTAGGAATAGAGTAAAAATTATCAGGCTCCTCAAATTGAATACTTTGTGGAACTTCCACAAGACAAAGATTTTTAAAAGTTCTGAAGCATCATCTTATATTTTAACCAAAATGAAATAGAACGAAGAACCTTAAGAACAATAAAATCTTTATGGTGACTAACCCAAAGTAACATTCATTTAAGTAGAATTAAATGGTTTTCAATATTAAAGAAAAAAGGTGGATAGAAAAAAAAATATATAAAAAGGTTTCAAGATAAAGTCTTGTTTCAAAGAATTTTTAAAGTTTATTAATTTTTTTAGTGAAACATAACATATCTAACTCTGGTGGAAAATATAACAAGACCAAAAAAACAATTTTTAAGATAATGTTTATGGTATTATTCTAACATTTCTATACTAGTTTATATAATTATGTTTTTCTCTTCATCCATCACCTTATCTGTATATTCAGGTCATAATAATAAGGAGAAATAGCTGGCTAAAACATTTGACTTAGTTGACAAATCTTTGATAGTTCATGCATCTCCAAACTTTAGTACTTTATTATTGACAGCATTATGTATTTAAATGAATGCAGCCTGGTATCAAAAGAAAATGACCATATTGATGGAAAACAAAACAAAACAAAACAAAAAACCTAGAGCCTTCTTCATGAGTAACACTTAAAACTGTTAAACACATTAAAATCCCATTTAACAAATAGCAGAACCTAATGAATATAGGGACTGTTCAGTGAATACTAATGTGGGATATTGCTGGAAAGGTTGTTTGCATGTTAAAAATTTCTCATAGCTCCAAATGGTTACATAGATTAAGGAGAGGAACATCTGTGGTTCAAAACACAAATGAAATTTGGCAGTTCATTGAAAATATTTTTGTTTTGTTATATTTTAAATTGTTCCTTAAAGTAGTACTCAATAACTCATTTTTCTGTTTCATAACTTTCCGATATTTTCTTTACATTTTGCTTATCAATTTTATGTTGAAAATCCTGAGACTATATTTGTATACAATTGATTAGTCTACTGTTGAGTAAACTGTGATAGTCTTTTCTGTGATAATCAACTAGTATAGTAATCATGAAATCATCTAATTCTGAAATTAAAGTGATCAGAAATATAAGTTCGTCATACAACAGTCTACTAATTGCAGGCAATGAAGTGTCACAATATATTCAGATGAGTTCTGGCCTTTGGCCTCCAGTCCTAAATCTAACATTTGTCAATTTATTTTCTTTGTTAGATCCAACAAGTAAATTGTCTTGTACTTATCTGATTTTATTCATCTGAAATGTAGATACTAATCTTTAGTGTATCATTTGTCATGGACTATGTTACTAATTGTTTGCAATATTCATCTACCCACTCACTTATTCATTTAGATATATATGTGTGTATGTTTTTAGTCTTGTATCTATCCACCCATCAACATAAGTGCTTTGAAAATGTATTGAGATGATCAGGCTAAGGATGCAGATGACATAACAGGGTCTCTATTCTTAAAGAGTAGCTCATAAGCTCATGTCAGCATAAGCAAGAACTATCCTTAGTTTAGTAACTCTTCCAAACCTTATGTTGTATTGAGAAAAAATTGCCCAATACAAAAAATTCACTCCTATGTATATACCCCAAAGAATTAAACACAATAACTCAAAAAATATCTTTACATAAATGTTTATAGCAGTACTACTTATAAAGCCCAAAATGGAAAAAAAAAATCCATCAGCAGATGAATAATCAAAATGTGGCATATTCATAAAATAGAATATTACTCAGCCATAAAAAGAAATGAAATACTGATACATGCTACAACATGGACGAACCTTGAAAAATTATGCTAATGCAGAGAAGCCAAACGTAAAAGGTAATGTATGATTTTCTTTGTGTGAGATATCCAGATTAGGTAAATCCATGGAGCTAGAAAGCAGATTTGTGCTTACCAGGGGTTAGGACCAGAATGGATTAAGGAGTGGCTGTTTAATAGGTAAAGGGTTTGCTTTGGGGCTAAAGGAAATGTTTGGAACATTAAATAGAGATAGTGGTTGCACAATATTGTGAATGTACTAAATGATACTTTCAAGTGGTGACTTTTATATTATGCGAATTTCCCATCAATTTGAAAAAAGAAAATATTGCCAGTGACACTTCATACAGAAGTTTATTTGGTGAAAAAAAACAATGGCCATATAGTGATTTTCTAAAAATCTCGATGTTATCTGAACACTATAAATCAATGATTTTTTTTAAAGATTTTATTGGGGAATTGGGGGAGGGGGACAGCATTGGGGAATCAGGGAAGGGGAATAGACAAGTTGCTGTCCTTTTGTTCTTCAGTCTAGTTGTGGAGGACGTTGCTTCACTAGCCCATGTTGGTATAGTCATTGCACTCTTCCCAGATGAGGCAGATTGGTCACTGGCCTCTGGATGGTCACTCACCGCGGCTATTGGCAGCTCACACTGGCTGCCAACCGCTCACACTGGCTGCGGGCCACTCACTGTAGCCTATGGCAGCCCATTGCAGCAGGGGCTTCAGCCAACATTGTAGCCGGGGCTCGCAGCCCAGCTCCAGGTAGAGCTGTTGTTCACCATGTTAGCTGTAGAGGGCAGTGTCACTGGCCCTCATATGTGGGATCTGAACCGGGGCCATTGGCGTCCCAATCCAGCTCCCAACCAATATGCCACTCGGCCAGCCCATCAGTGATTTTTAATGCTTTATCAGTTTAGGACCTTCTGCCAGGTTGTCTAAGCTGTAACACCAGAGAAGAAAGCATTGAAGAAAGTGATCTGTAGCTAAAGATAATGTTTGTCTTTAGAGGAGACCAGCTAGCACTTAGAACCTGGCGATCCCATCCAAAGCCTATTTTCTGAGATTCTAAGTTGATTTCCTTTTCAACTTCTTTTTTTTTTTTAAAGGTTTCACTGGGGAATTGGGGGAGGGGAGCAGCATTGGGGAACCAGGGAAGGGAAACAGACAAGTTGCTGTCCTTTTGTTCTTCAGTCTAGTTGTGAAGGATGTTGCTTCACTGGCCCATGTTGGTATCATCATTGTGCTCTTCTCAGATGAGGCAGATCGGTCGCTGGCCTCTGGACGGCCACTCACAGCAGCTCTTGGCAGCTCACACTGGCTCCCAGCCACTTGCTGTAACTTATGGCAGCCCACTGCAGCAGGGGCTGCAGCTATGCCGTCCCTGGGGACTCACAGCAGCCCAGCTCCAGGTGGAGCTGTTGTTCACCATCTTAGCTGTAGAGGACAGTGTCACTGGCCCTCATATGTGAGATTCGAACCTGGGTGCTGGTGACCCAAGACATTTCTTAACCAATGCACTACTTGGCTGGCCCCTCCTTTTCTACTTCTTGATCATGTATGAATTTATAATATATTCCAAGATATGATCAAAAGCCTAGGATTGCTAAAGTGAAGGTAAAAACAATAAAAATTTTAGAAACTTGTTGCTGAAAAGTTTACAGCCTTGTTAAAAGTTGTCACTTTTGAAGATACATTTAATGAACCTATTATTATAGCTTTGTTCTCTCACTTGATTATAGTATACATTCCCAAACTGGCAAGCTCTTTGGCAACTATGAATTGCCAACCAGTAAAATGCATGCCCTAGCAAGAGTCAGTTGCATCTTTTTTTATGGTTAAAGGATGGCATATTATGTATTATCACAGTCTATCAATCATTTAAAAAAAACAATAATTATCTTTATGAATCGATAAGTCATTTAATTTTGTGCTCTTAAGATTAAAATTGATTTTAATTCATTAAAATGACAAAAAGCTAGTTTGGGGACACAAATAGTATTTCTTATACTACTCATGTAGTTATTTTTGTTCTATTTCAACAGTCAATGAGAATGTTAATAAAATGCCTATTATTTAATAATCACCCACATGAGTTATATCCTATGTCAAGAACTTTATATTTATTATTTAATTTAATCCTTTACTCAGACTCATGATGTATGGACTCTTGTATTATTTCCATTACATAGATGACAATATTGAGGCCTAGAGAGATTAAGTAATTTCTCCTTGGCTATTGGACTAGTAAAATGGCAGGCACAGGATCTGAATCCTGGTCTTTCTAACTCCCAACTTCGTGTTCTTAACAATGAAGTTTTAAAAATTCCTTCTATTAAAAAAATCAGGAAAAGTTAGTAAGACACCATTTACTTAAATTGTGAATGTATTTTGTTTGCATAATTTTGGGAAGGAAAGAAATGAACACATAAATATAATATACATATACTATATACCACTTATATAATAGCATTTTTCAATTTAGCCAAACCAGTTTTCCTAAAAATATTGAGTAGTAAAAATCACTGTACTAAAATCATCAGACTATACAGAAGTACTAATATAATGAATCTCATAGATACAAATAATGAATTTAATTTAAGCCCAGAAAAAATTAGGAAAATACTTCTAATTAATTCAACTGAACATTTGAGAGTTAAATGTGAGAGTGTTTAGGGCCAGCTGAGTGGCACAGTGGTTAGTTAGGCTCTGGCTTGGGAGGCCAGTGGCCCTGGTTCAGGTCCCACATATGAGGGCCAGTAACACTGCCCTCAAAAAAAAAACATAATAATAATGTATCTCTAAATTTTCTAATTAAAAAAAATGTTTATTTCACAATAAAAGATTTAAAAAAAAATGAGAGTGTTTCACTTTTACCTACCATTGTGCAGAATTATTTCTGAGCAAAACCAAAATAACTCTCATTTTGTCTTTCCTTCCTCCCTCCTTCCCCTTCTCTTTATCTTTCTTCTTCTATCTTTGTTTTCAATTTAATGGCTCAGACTAAATATTCATTTTTACTGTTTCTCCCTTTTTAACCCTGTGTTCCATACTCTTTTTCTACTTTATTCCTATTATCTCCTTCTGCTTTTCTAGTTTAAATGTTAAACTATATCACTTATATGAATGTTTTCTGTTTTAAAAATCCTTCCAACTGTGTGATTTTAAATTTTCTATCTCAGAAAGAAAGACAGAAATAAATAAAGACAAGAAATCGAAACAACAAAAAAAAACAATAAATGAGCAAGAATGTTGTCATATCTTTTCAGTATTTGATGGTGGTAGTGATTGTGAGCGCTTTTTACTGGGCATGCTTTACCTGATGTAATGAATGACCAGAACTTCAAGTTACAGATATTCTGTTTTTCTTAACACAGATAATTTGCTTATATTTATATTATTACTACACTATTCCTCAAGCTATATAATACCAAAGAGCTTGTTTGCTTATTTACCATCTCCTTTTTCCTTCTGCCTTAGGTTGGGCTCTGTTAGCCTTGAATCTGCTGTCCCCTATCCTACTGATGGGAGCTTCGCAGCAGCTGTGGAAGTTTGTCAGTGTCCACCAGGGTATACTGGCTCTTCTTGTGAAGTAAGTTTGCAAGAATATATCCTCAGCACATTCCAAGTTCCTTTGTCATTGCTTTCAATAAACTGTTCTAAAAAGAGTCAAGGTTATTTTTTTCTTTTCCCCATCAACAATTGCAAAAATGATAGTGTATTATTTTAAGGAGGAACCTGAATGTCTGCCAAAAAGTCATGGCTTTCAAATAGAGTGCAACTCACATAATGTCTTCTTGAAATTATGTTTCTTTTTGAGCTATTTTGCCTTACAGTAGCTGAAAAGCTGATGTTTTTGTAAGTGCCTGTTCCCTATTTAATTGGTCAAAAAAATAGGATGGATTACAGTGGACTCATATTTCAAAATATTTCCCCTTTATTTCCACCTCAATACTTATGAGAAAAGTACTGCTATTTTTGTTTTATTTTTTCTCTATTTTTTAATCCTGTATACCATCCACTTTCTCTACTTTATTCCTAAAAATACACCCAAATTGCAGTCATCCGAAGGACACGACCTTTAAAATGTCAAGAACAGACTATGGAAGAAATACCTTGATCTAGAAAATCCTTACAAGTTTTTGATTTGTATAGCACCTAAAGTTTGAGATATTTACTGTTGTCTCAATATTTTAGATTCATAATGATATTAATGTTTCTTACTTAGTACCACAATGTGTCATTTTAAGGTAATAATTTGTATTTACTTCTATGTAGTTTCTTTAGGTAGTTTGAAAATTGATTTTACTTGAAACCTGGTCAATAATATAAACACCATTTTCCTGATAGAAGGCATGACTTGCAGATAAATAGGAGCTTAAATTCTTTAAACATGGTGCCTTTAAGGAATCATTTGAGTGTACTAAGATGTTCCACTTCAGCACACTACTCATTATGCCATTCATAGAAATACTCTAGGCATTGCTTTGTCAGTTTTCTTATATTTGAAAATAATGCATGCTAAGAGGATACACAGGGTTTAGAGTCATATTTGTGACAAAATGTATTTTCTTTAACTGTGCTCAGATTTACCTATCTAGAAACACAACTAAATGTAGTTCATTGAAGTATTTACTTTTCCAAAATTCTCTTAGAAAAGAGAAAAATAGTTGTGGAAATGAATTAGCTCTATCAACTCAAATTTTGAATATACATGTAAAATACATACTGTATTTAATGAAACATATTCTTTTATTGAGAGCTTAGCAGTTTTTATTTCGAAGCAGAAAACTCTCTTTAAATTTTTAAGTTCCTATTTCAATTGGAATAATAAATACCTGTATTCTACTCTTGCTTTAATACCTATTTCCACATTAGGAATTCTCATACCCTTCATCATCTTTTATACAAGTTCCAAATGCCCATTAATTATAAAATTGTACGAATATTAGAATTGTTTAATTGGCTATATTTTTTTTGTTTCTTCTCTCCTTTTTTCAAGGATTGAGAATATTTTGTACATTATGTCTTAGATGCTGAGGGGTTTATTAAAAAGATTACATCATAATCCCTGTCCTTAAAAACCTAACAATGTGTTTAGGGAGAAAGTATAAATACCTACAAAAAATTGGATCACAGCACTATATAATTAAGAGACCATAAGTGGTACAGAACGTAAGTGCAATAATCCTTCAAAGAGGTAAGCAATTCCAGTGGAGAGAGATGTCACACAAAGTACCCTGGAATGAAAAACCCTCAAATTGGATGATAAATAATGGTAACAATTAGGTAGGAAGGAAAAAAAAAAAGCATTCGTGTGTAGAAGAGGCAGAACAAAGAAGCAGAGGAGGGATAATAAAAGCTTCCTGTGCCTCTCATACAATAATTGTTTGATAAACAAAGTTACTGTTTGGTAAATAAAATAATTTAGCTGAATCAGGAGACAATAAATTCTGGAACTCAAATTTCTCTCTGACCTCCTCATTTCTTCTGCTCTCTAATAATTCCTTCTTTTCTTTATCAAAACTTCCTCCCCCCAGACTTGCTATTATCCATTCTTATTCTTTCCTGGTTTCATTTGCTTTTTTACTGAGTTCGTAAGGCCAGGCACTCTAGCTTTGTTATCAGTAATACCCACAGATCCTTTAAGAGCTCAGGGAATTCCAAAGACCATTAATATTTTAATCCTAGGTTTCAAAAAACAGATCAATCAACTCCTTTTATTTCATCTGGGGCCACAGTGTTTATTCAGAATCATTTTTCTCATTTCTGATTGACTTATAAATTCCTCTACAGTTCATCTTTCAAATATTTTCAGTTTTCTAGCATCACCATAATTTATTTCATTTGAAAGGTGGGACAGGCGAGGAAGTGAAAGCAAGGTGGGGCATTTTAATTCAAATCTCGGTTTCGTCTTCTATATGATGGAAATATTAACCACCCCTTAGAAGTGTCCATAGTTTCATTTAGCTATCAGATATTGATGGCCATCTATTTTGAAACAATTAAAACCTGAGACAGGGATGCTAATGTCATGAACAGTATAGAGATTATCCCTGCCCTCAAAGATATTACATTTAGTGAAAGGCTAGACAGTATGCCAGAAGCCAAATTTAAATAAATGTGATAAATTCCATGAAGAAAATAAACAGAGTGCCCCAATAGAGGTACTGAGAATGGGCATAGGAGGATTAGATTGGAGGGACTACTTTATAAAAGGTTGTCAGGAAAGGCTCTCTGAGGTGGTAAACATCTAAACTTAGATTAAGGTCACCTATGTAAAAGGAGGTGATGAAGGGGAATAGAGTTTGGACATCAAAGGAGGCAAGTATGGCTGGAGCTTAGTAAACAAGGGGAGAATGGCAAAAGATGCAATTGGAGGAGCCAGGCCAGTCAGAGCTTTGCACATGTGATAAGAATCTGGGATTTATTTTAAGTGCAACAGGAAATCATTTGAAGGCTTTGAGTTGGGTGGTATCATAATCTGAGTCATATTTTTTGAAAAAACATAACTGTAGTGTGAAGGACATATTGTAGAAGGCAAGGATGGTAAAAAGAATGATTAATATGCTATTTTGGCTGAACATAGTGATAATGGTTTGTGTTAGGTTAATGGCAAGAAATGTAGAAAGACGTGTTTATTCTATATATATATAGTTTCATAGTAGAACCAGTAGGATTTACTGATAGAATAGATGCTAGAGGAGAGTTGAAAGAAGTAAAGCTTTAATAAAGAAATAAAGTGTGCGAGACGAATAGCTGGGGAGGGGAAGAGGGAGGATGGAATCAACGGTCCATTTTAGAAATATTAGGTTTGGAAAACTTGTGAAGTGTAGATATCAATTTATAGTTAGAATATGCAGGTAGTGAACTCAGAATATCTGTCTGGTCTACATATATGTATTTGGAAGGAATCATCAACTATGGGACTGCATGAAATTACCTAGCAGAGAATGTAATAAAAAATAGAAAAGTAACAATGTCCCCAGGGGCTCCTGACAAGGAGCAGTGGAGTCGAAGAGGAGACAGCAAAGGCAGAAACTTTGGGACTGTGAAGTCATGAAAATTACAAGTGGAGGTTGTTGAGGGTAAAAGGGATCGACTAAGCCAATGTTGATGAGAGGTCAGAACAAATGTAATTGTCCATTGGATTTGGCTCCCTGAAATTTGATGGCATGGACAAGAGCAGTTTTAATTGAGTGATGGCAGCACAAGACAGATTCAAATGGAATAAAGAGTGAAAGGGAAGTGAGCAGGAAAGATTTTTTTAGAGTACTTTTACAAAGAAGAAAAGCAGGTGGGTAACTAGAAAGTTATGGGGTATTAAGGTAATAATTATGTCAGTTTTGTTATTTCCTTTAGTTAATTTTTGATCGAGATACTAGATCATATTTTTGAACTGATAGTAATGGTCCCATAGGAAACAAAGTTATTACTGATGTAGTATAGAGAGGTAACATTGGGAACACAATATATAATGGAATACAGATTACAAGTGCAGTAATATTCCTTTGAGAGGATGAGGAATCCTGCATGCCCCATCCCCACTGTTTCAGAGGGGGTTTGGCAAATGGAGACATACGCTCGTGCTTCCAGACTAGAGAGTGGAAAGATGGTTGCCAAAGGCTTCAGTTGCCTCTCTGACTAATGAGATGAAATCGCTGGCTGAGAGAAAGGGATAAGGAGAAGGAAGATGTGGTTTAAGTACTACATTTTCAGAGTATAAAAATAAAGCTTAATTTAACACATACATAGTCATGGGATGTGGAATAGTGTGGGGATGGAGTCAATGGAATTGTAATAGATATGCATGATATTGGGGGTGGGGGGCAGGGAAGGAGAAGGAGGTAGTCACTTTGTAAGGGGTGAAAAAGATAACTATTGCATTGTTTTGTACATCTGTAACTAATAATAACAATAATAATAATAAAAAGTTTAAAAAAAAATAAAGGTTATTAATCAGATTCCCATTAATAGTTGTCCCAAAAGAATACATCAGTTCTCTCCCTGTTACCAACACCGTTACTTTCTGTCCCCGTCTGGACATGTAGTTTCATTAGTTTCTAGAAATATATATTACAGAAGAAAATCTCTTCTATTGGGTTGTTGGAAGAGTCATGACTCATTTTTGCAATGAAAAACAGAAAAAAATACATTATGACTTTTCCGACAATACAATATAATGAATCTTAGGGTGGCAAACATTTTAATGGGAAGAAATTATTAAGAGATGGAAAATTCCACATTCTTTTTTGCCCTGTCCAAATTAAGAGGAAAGTTGCTTTTGCTTTCCTTTCAGATATGAAGTATTGATACATCCTTTTTTATGTGTTTGTTATTGATGTTCAAATTTAAGAATTCTTATATCCTGAGGCAAAAGGAACATTTCTCACAATACACAGCACAATTCTATATACTTTATTACTTCAGTGGTTTCTCTTATTTTCATTTTCAACTGGAAAGAAAAAAGGCCTTTTCATGATATAGTATGTTGTAGTTACCCATCCATAAACATAATTAATAACCCACAAAACACAATTATAACTTGAGGGAGATCATAAGCTCCTAGAGGGTAGCAATGCTTGCCCCCCTTATTTTGCATGCCATCGAGTTTCTAGTTATCCCCATAGAACAGAATCTTAATTCAGGGTGATGGTCATCTTAGCTGTTACTGACACACAGGTACTCTAAGGCCCAAACATCCTTTTTTAAATCAGAACTCTGTTTTTATGTGATAAAGCGTTTCATACTTTACAAAAGAGATGATGAATAAAAGTAAGAGTTCTAGTACAATAATACCATGAAACAAAATATCAAGGGAATATATGGTAAATAAATCATAAACCATTTTGTGTCAATTTGAGAAAGTATGATAGGATGAAGGAAATTCAGAATGGAAGACATGAATTATATTTGTGTAGAAATCAGAGGTATATGCCATCAAATGTAAGGGTGGGGGTGCTACCTTTCTTCCAAATCATTGCAAAGATGTTTTGAAGTGACGCTGTTGAGGGCAGTTTGTATGTGGGAAACGTAGCACGTTCCAGGGACTCAACAGTCCTTGGGATACCATTAGGTGCTAAGATAGGCTATTGCTCTCTTAGGCATCCTTTTATGCTGGCTGCTTTTTTTTTCATACTTTTCTCTCTGTATTCCTGTCTGTGCTTTTTACTTTGAGACTGTCACATTTCAATTCTTTATATCTCTGCTTTATTTTGCCATTTCAGAAGAAACACCAAGCTAATGCTTCCTCTAATCTCATTCCTGCCAATAACGCTAAGGTCAGTATGAAGTCACAATGTCAGGAGGCATACATAGCTCTGTAGCAATGTTTCCATCCTGACAAAGTTTTGACAAGCACATTTACTGAGTTTGCTACCAAAATATTTTTTTCTTTGTCCAAAAAAACCCACAAAAAAACTTATTTAAAAATCCCTGAGACTAACGTGAAACCTTCTCTTTCTTTTAGTTGTGTTGGCCTAGGCACAGACGAGTTAATGGCACAATTTTTGGTGGCATCTGTGAGCCATGTCAGTGCTTTGGGCATGCCGATTCCTGTGATGACATCACCGGGGAATGTCTGGTAAGTGCTTTCTTCTTTGAGGATGCTTACTGACAAGACTGAAATAAGCTCAACTGGCCCTGGGATTCAATTACTATGTGAGGGGCCTTAAACATTTGAGTCAAGAAGTGATTTGACAGAGATCTTTGTATTGAACTGAGTTGGAAGTTGAGAATGCCCTTTCAGATGTGCACTCTCTCTGAATAAAAGGGATTAGGAAGTGTTTATTCATATTAGTCCATGGATTGAATTAGGATCAGATACATTAAAACAAAACATAGCTAATGACTGAGGTACGTATCTACCATGAATATATATGGTTTCAATACCCTCCATAAATCTATCAAAAAACAGACTGTACTCTAACAGGAAATGGTTTGTATCCCCATAATATGAACGTAAATTATAACCTTTGTAATAGACATAGTTCAGTTTTTTTCACATTGAAAATGAGAGCATACTGCATGTTTTTTGTTTTTTTTTAAATTTCTTCATTTAACTAAATACAAAGCATCATATGTAGATTAAAAAATAATAAGTATATGCAATACATATTCACTAGCGCTGCTTATTCCTACAATTAAGTTTACACTTTAACCAGAAATAAAAGAAAATAAAATAAAGCTCTACAAAGGGCAAAGCACTTTCTATCCTGCTAAAGCCTTGGATTGGAGAATTACGCTGAGTAGACCATTCTGATTAACTCAAGGGCATGTTAGTTTTATATTGTCTGACATGGCATGAAGCTTGAAACAGCACTTCTCATTTCATTAGTCTTGCAGAAACACAATTTGAAACGGTGCCAATTTAGGAGTATATCATATTTTCATCTCCCTGTAGAATTTAAGGCAGACTTTGTTCTCTGTATTTCTTAACATTCCCTCTTTCTCTTGCTCATTTTCCCCTTCCTTTCTTCTACTTAAAAGCCTCTGAGAAAAATCCAAAATGATTTTGTTTCAATGTAACTTGGCATTTAGGTTTATTGATGCTCTTTCTGTTTTCTCTACGTAAGATTTTGTTTAATTGTATTGCAGTATAAAGCATGATAGCCTTAATTTGTGGATCAGTGGATTTTTCAAATGGCCTTTTTATGAATAGAAAGACTAAGTAACTTTGATTTTAATTATGGCATAAGTCTTTTAAAATGTACCTTGGTAAAAATATTGAGTTACTTTTAAACACTTTACTAACATGGAATAGAAGATATTCAGACCAAAACTAATATGGATTTGCTTTACTTAAGCCTGAAAATACAAAAAATAAATATATCACAATGCCAGACTTATGATGTTGCCAAAAGTAATATTTTATGTTGAATTCATTAGCATTAAATCAGATCATGCTGTTGGTCCATTTGGCTATGTGGTAGTTGTAAGAATGGAAGCATCACCCCCCCTTTTTTTTTAAAGAATAAAATAGTTTCATTCAGCATAATTTTGAGAGGGAGAAGGATGATAGCAATGGTTATTTGAGGCTTTTTACTAATGAAACTGAGTTTATTGACTGTTTCGTGGACAGGGAGATAGGAGCCCATCTTCAAATAACAGAGGGAATTGGTAGAATTCTAGATGATAGAAAGAGAATCTGGTGTTTTCCGGGTTTCCCACTGTGGCTGGTCAGTAGGTGATCATGTAAGATATTTTCTGGAGACTTTCAACTCTCCCTTTACCTGAGATGGTGTTGATAGCTAAGCACTGATATCCCATTTTGAGCACACTGGTTCTGATAAGATCCACAAAGAGAAAAAGATTTGAATGTAGCACACCAAGGATGTTTTTATTCGGTTGACCAATGCTTTAGCCTGTTTATTATTTATGTCTTCCTCCAGCATGAAACAGATAATTTATGAAATTAACAGATAAACTGCTTTTTAGTTAGCTTGGCTTTGACACCTGATTAACAATGAACTGAGATATATTTTTCATATCAGAACAAAATCCAGATCTCTGGTATAGCGTGGACCTATGTGAAAAAGTAATTTTAATTCAAAGGACATTTGAAGTGACCCTGAAAATATTCAAAGCCACATAGGAAAATTGCATACTTGCTCCTTGTCATTGTTCTTGTGATACGTGATATGAACAGACGTTTGGAAAGCAGTTTTGTATCAGGGCACCTATACAAATAACCAGCACACCAGAGGGAACCTTTCATCTTTTTTTCAGTTTTGGTTTCCATTATATTATTGTCTAATGTGTTAGAGTTTCCATTGCAAAAACACTTGAGTTTTAAGATTAATTTTAGTATTTTCATTAAATGAAATAAGACATTAGAAAATGTAAGAAGTCCATACATGTTATTTTTCTTTTAAATCTTTAGTTAAAGAAAAACAAGATCTCTGGGTTGTACAAGGATTTCAGTTAAGGTTTAGAAACAACATTTTCAACTAGGTAAAGACATAATCAGTTTTATGATCTTAGTTTTTAAAATTCCTAAGTCTTTGAAGATGTAACTTTGTCATTATGACAATATGAAAAGAATATTGCAAGAAACGTACAATTTTCCAGTAATAGCCAACTTTAGTTAACTAGAAAACTGAAAGGAACTAATATGAAAATGAAATCAAAGAGGAAAATCTTTTTTCCAATTGACCCTTGCTTTGCATATTTCATCCCGTTATGCTGTTATTTAGACAACTGCTGATGGTGAAGCTAATAACCTCTTTGCTATCTTTGAAAAAGGGTTATTAAATAAATCTGAAACAGAATTCAAAATACCTTAAAGAAAAACCTATTTTCAAGTATCACCAGATACTAAGGAATTACCTGTTCACTTGTGGTTGATGAAACTGTCATGGGATTTCAGAGCTTGAAAACTTCATAAATCATAGGCTTTAGCTCCCTTAATTTACACATCATAAGTGAGAGGTTCAGAGAGTTAAATGATTGGATTTTAATTTAATATCTTCTACTTAAATAAAATCTGTCTTTCCCCAAGGAATTTAACAAGCTATGTTCAAAAGTATGTATGTGTGTGATTTTTATTAAATCCACTTATTAAATGTAATGAAAATTGAGTTTCTCTGAAATATACTGAAAATATACTTAAAAATATACTGAAAGAAATGACAATTCAGAGCTGTCATTAAATTAGGTAGATTCTCCCAGTGGTCATTCAGATTGATAAAAATTTAGCTTAAAATGAATTTATATTTCAGCTATTTTCTCTATATATTTTGTTCTAATCATAACAAAGTTTTTGCATCCCTAAGAGCTGATGAACTCTTTTTCAACATGAGAAAAAAAAATTGCAATTTTATATGCTTGTAAAATTAAAAATGTGTTTCAGCCATAATGAGTCCATACTGTATAATATTTAATAGGTACTAGATAAGTTTTATTGTACCATTGGAGATTGAAGAAGTTATGTCTGCACAATGCCAAAACGTCATGCAAATTTATCTAATTGTGCTATTGGAAACTTTATAGACAATTCCATTGCTTGATTAACTGAATTGTTCACCTTTAAACCAGTCTTGATGAGTTTTGTGAACACAGCCTGAATTGATGAATGTACTTTAATTAACATGAAGAAATCAAGATATAAATTATTTTTATTCTTCATTTTTGAAAAGGACATGGATTCAATAAATACTATTGACAGGAAAACTCAGTTTTAATTTGCAAAAAGTGTCTAAGGGAAACTGTTATATCCCTTGTGATATATATATATATTTAAAATTTTTCAATATTCTCATTGTTTAATTATGAGTCAAACAATCCCCTCATAGATGTAATACATTAGTGCATTGTCCAAATGATGAGGGTCCACTAAGGTCCAAATTAATCTCTGAAGTAAGAGGTCCACAGTCCCAGAGGGTTTGAATGATTAGTCACACTTCTCTTTAATTAGCACTTTTAAGCTGAACAATTGATTTTCACCTAGAATCAGCTACAGTTTCCATTGAACATACTTTATTAGGGCCCTATGGCTAGTCACACATACACATAAATGCACAATCACATGTATTTCCTTTAGAAAAACAATTAAAACTAAAGAAAAAGGAAATACAATTTGCATTATGAAAAAAATTATAATGAATTTCAGTCATCTTTTTGAAAGCATACATATGCAGAAACTAGTGTGTGGTTTATAAGCTAGATATTTAATTAACTTTTAATGCTATCCCTCAGCTGTATAATTGACCATTTAATGTGGAAAGTTATTCTTCCTGGCAGGAAACAGACTACTGACTCTGTAAACTTATTTTTGATAACATGTTGTTGCTTGAGACCCAAATAATAAACTTTGATGTGCGTTTCTTTCTTAGCACTGTAAGGATCACACAGGTGGCCCATATTGCAATAAATGTCTTCCTGGTTTTTATGGCGACCCTACTAAAGGAACCTCTGAAGACTGTCAGCCCTGTGCCTGTCCGCTCAGTGTTCCATCCAATAAGTGAGTAACAAACCTACTCTCGCAAGCTGGGCATCCAGTTCTGTAAGTGCATTTTTGATGTAGAATATACCGTTTCTCTTGTCATACATAAATAAATAGTAAATATGTGCATAAATTTCTCTGGAAAGTAATATGAGTTTTTCTAAATATAGAATATTTAAAGTTATGACTATTGATTCTGCAGAATTTTTAATATTTCAGCTGAAGTTTTAGTGATTTAATATCTAAGAGAAAGAACTCAAGTAGAATTTCTAAACTCCAAAGAGCAGACATATTTTATACAAACATATATACACATGAATGCACACACAAACACACACATTTTCATACTATGATTAAAAACAGACAAGACCATTGATATAAATGCTGCTCATTTGTGTCCCAGTCTCACACTATTTATTTTTAAATCTTGGGCAAGTCACAAACCCCTCAAAAAGGTAAAATGAGATTAATCTAGTGGGGCTTTAAGCACCAGTCCTACCCATTAATTATCATGTATATATTTATGTTATCAAAACAGTTATATCGGTAAGCATTATATTATAAATTATATGAATATTAAAATCTGGATGAATAATTAGCATCTTATTTTCCATAAACTAGATCTTGAAAAAATTTATTGCAAACTTCATATAACTTTTCTAGTCATCCAGTTTTCTTTCTCTTTATTCCTTTCTCTCTCTCTCCCTCTCTCCCTCCTCTGTTCTGCTCCCTACCCTCCCACCTTCCTCTTTTTCTTCCTTCCTTTCGTTCTTCCTTTCTTTCTTTTTTCATTTTCTATTGTTCACCTAGAATAAGAATCTCATAGAGAAAACTTTAAAAAGTATATATTTTGTCTGCCTCTTCCTCTTACCTTTTAGGGGAATACTCTATTTCAGCTGCTCTAATTCACATTCCATCAGGGTGGCCATCATTAAGTAAATACCTAAGCAAGAAAATGAAGCCAATTTTTTTTTTAGGTGAGCCATCCTGCCACCTGTTGGCAGCTCAGCAGCAGCTCAGCTTGGGCCAGGCATTGAACTGGCAACCCTGTTGCTCAGAGCTCACACTCTTGAGTCATCTCAACCAACTGAGCCACTCGTCTGGCCCTAATTTTTTTTTTTAATGGGGGCATACTATGTTGAACCAAAATCAACATTTTTTACTAGTAAAAAAATGGCAAATACTATGATTTTAAGTAACACTTTTTTTGAGAACCCTTTTAAAGAAAAGCTTGGTGTATAATAAACTTCATATTGTAGTATGCACTTTCCAACTATTTTAAAGTGCTGTATAGTAACAATTTTTAATGATTTTTAAAAATGAAACCTGCCAGCTACAGTCTTTTAGTGTGAAGCTGTTATCAAGTTGGTCATACTCTGAGGTCTTATCTGAGATACTACTAATGAAAATGGTGTTTTGTTTGTAGAGTCAATGAATACTACAATCTAAAGACTTTGAGGATAATTCTGTCATTAAGTTTAGAAGTTCTCATTGGAATCATGCTTCTTATTCTTCAATCCCCATGAAACCCTGGTCCTCCTACCAACAGCCTTCCTTCCTCATAACTTTTCACCTTAGTCATTGGAAAAGATGAGAAGGAGCTAATATTTAATTAAAACAGACTACTATATTCTAGGCATAGCATCAAGCACTATATTTGGTATTTGTTTATACTCAAAAACAACCCAAAAATATGGGTATTATTACCCCCATTTTATAGATTAAAAAAAAAGTTTCTGAGTGGGAAAATAGCACCATGGTATCAATTCTGGAGCTAGAATTCTTTGATTTACATGCTGAGTTCCATACTTTCTGACTGTGTGACTTTCGAAAAGGTACTTAAACTCTCTGTGTTACATCTGTCATTGTGATAATTAGGACCATCTCATAGGGTTGTTGTAAGAATTACATGAATTAAAATACACAGAGCACTTAAAACAATGATTGGACATGGTGATCCCCAAATAAGAATTATTATCAAGTAACTTGATCAGAGTTATAAAATATTACAATATCAGAGTTAGAATTTTAAGTCCATGTGTTTTCCAGTCATCTACTGTCTACATTGAGGATTTCTTTAACAAACACACTGCATTTTAAGTGATAACATTAAAATCAACTAAATGGGATATGGGGTTACTATATACTAGTGATCGAATCATTTCCAGAATTTAAGGCATGAGCCTGGGTAGGCACAAAACTGAAGATCATTTGGCAACCAAGAGTGTCAGAGAAGAGGGAGTGGCAGAAGGGAAATCTACTGGAAAATGATGAATATACTCAAACAAACTGAATTCCTTCACAATTAATGATTAGTCAGTAATTGTAGACCTTATTCTCTATTGTATTTAGAGGATTAGATCATGCAGTGGAGGACCTACCCATTCACTATGGCTGAGTGATTTCCCAGGAACCATCCAATGTACATAAAACCCACACGATCTTTCACTGAACAAAGCAGATGGTTTGCATCTCTCTACTCATTTGCATTGAACTTCTTCTCAAACAAAAAGTCTTAGGGACTAACTCACACAGCTGTCAATCCAGCAGAGCTGGCCATTCACAGTACTACTGGAATCCTAGACTAATACGTTTTTGGAACTATGTAATTAATTGAACATATAGTCTGATGGATTAATCCTCAGGCTGCCCAACATCACTATAAATTCAGAGGGGCCATTTATAAGAGAACTTTGGGTAATTATAGGCATTAATGGCCCATTTTTTTCTGTTTACTATATTTCTACGTTAATAATGGGTTCCAATTGTGTTCCTGAAAGGAAAAAAAAATCAGCAAATACTAAAACACCATCCATCAGTGCCAAAGGGACTGAGGTTCCAGGGTCCAATGATTGTATTTCCTAAAGTATGCATATGTTTATTCCAATTTTGTATTTATACAGATCTTGTTTTTTAAAAAAAAGAATAAAGACAATTCAATAACAATACTAGAGCAAGTATTCAAAGATAGTTTCATTTACATTAAATAATTTTTAAATTATTAAGTAATAATTTTATCGTTACAGGTAGAATTGGGAAGAGAGTAGTAACCTATTTTAAATTCTAGCTTTAAATGTGGCGTTTTCATGGTAGAAAGAGGGGATAGTGATAATCTGCTTATTTATAAGATCCTAGAAGATTGTATTCAGAGTTATAAAGTCTTTTAAATTTAAAACAACTTTGAAAATGAACATAATTTCCTGCACAATTGTGATGAGAAAAATTCATTTTAATTTAATAACTTGGTTATTTAACATCACTAAATAAAGGGACCTAATGCCTGAGGGGCACTCTGCTTTTTAAAAAGCATTTAAACAGTCATTACTGTTATAATCTGAATTAGAAACGCTGATGAATAAATTGAATATAATATATTGAATACATTAAAAATGAATATGTTGATAAAAATATATGAATATGAATATATGATATCCATATGACTATACCATACATATAACATTTAATTCAGAAGATGGGATTTGAAATTTCACAGCTTATTTAGAAAAACAAAAATCAGCTAAATGTTGCTCAACCTTCGTCTAAAAGTGTAAAGCATAGTGATGATTTTGCCTCGGTGATTTATCAATTTAATCCCCGGTCATAAATCTTATAAATCACAAGCATTTTGGCTCCAAATTTCTTACATCATATTGCTAAATAAATCAGATGTGTAGAGAGATAGAGATAGATTGGTGTACTTACCATGATGTATGAATACAGACAAGCATATACTATTTAAATTATACATATATATTAACTTCATCAACTTTTTACAGTGTCCACTCTTTGCTTAGCCTTCTCATCTTGGTGATGTATATATTCTAGCTATAGATTGTAACTAGGCAGTAAAATTTATCTCTAGAGAGAGAAAAATGAAATTGTAAATATTTCAGATGTTTTATATTCATTAATTTCTGGCATCACATTGCTTATAGATTAAATATTATATGAAAAAGACACACAGTTGTCTGCCCTTGAACACTCAAGATGTGTTTGAATAGATATTATTGAAATCGTAGGTTTTCAAAAGTTATATAGTAAAATTAGAGTTGTTTTTGGCACTAGGCTGGACAGAAGGTAGGTGCCTCCAGTAAGTTCTATCTACTAATTTTGTGAATACTTCTTTGTGTGCATCAATAATGCTAAAATTTAAATTTTTGAAAGAATGGGACATTTCCAGATCTGACCTTTGGGCTCACTCATTGGGTCACAGTGAATTATTGTTGTTAAAATTAGTAATTATAATAAAGAAATACCATTCTCTAATATTCTAAAGCAAAAGGCAAATTTAAGGAAACATTCAACAACATTCTTTAGGAATTTTAGGGTCTGTTAGATATTAGAGCACTTTCCTACACAATGTTTTATGTCCACATGGGCAATAATGATACATAATACTAGTCCCATAAACCAGAAGGGAAAACTAAATTCCAGAGAAATTAAATGCCTTGATCGTGATCATACAGCTTCCTTGTGGCAGAACCAATATTAAAACCCATATATTCACCTCTCTGTGCTTCTTTCAATGGGGCTATTGAAATAGAAACATTTTCAGAGACATTGAAAAGAGAAAAAAAAATTAATAGAACTTAATACTGTACCAGCTGCTGTAAATGTTCATCATAAAGCATGACTCTAGTTTGGCAGGTGTTATGCTAACTCAAATGTAAGGGAATAGGACAGGAGTAGAAAGTCCAAGTTTAATTATTTAATGAATAACTGAATACCTTAAAATTTAAACAAATCAGTACATTTTGGCAGAAATTAAAGTATTAAATTGCAGCCATGATGTGTTGTCCCACAATGCTAAGAGTTTGCGTTCATACTTTTTCAGTATGAAAGGCTTTATTCGGTAGATCATAATATTTCATTTTGCATGTTTAGAAAAACTCCGGTTTAGAGAAATATAGCATCCTAAGACATAGAAAATAACCCAGTTCTAATTACAAAGCCTAATGATGGACATTAATGCTGATTTCACAGTATTTGCAGATACATAAAGAAATATTTGTTTACTTAATGATTCTCCTAAGGATATGTAAAACAGAAATCACTGAACTGAAAGAAGAAAACACTTATGGATAAACTTCAAAAATTTATGTGGCCCACACCAAAATCATGAAGTAAATGTGTTTCCCGTCATTTATCTCCTCTTCCTCTCAGCTCTCTGCTCCTCCTTCAGTTAGGCTTGGACCTCCAAACCCCCAGCTTGCTCACTGATACTTTGCAGCATCTTATCCTATTTGGTATTTCTTTCCCTGCTCAAGTGTTTCAGGTTACAAATAGTTAAAAAGAGCCCCGCTCCCCTATTGTATGTATATACAAACACACAACATGCTGATTGTCTGACCCTCATGATGGAAATGTTAAGCCAGTGACAAAAGAAGTGCTTATTCCATATCACATCATAGTCCCTCTTGCAATAACTGTGAGAAAGCTCACAGTCATGTGTTGATCGGTCACTATGAAATGAACGTACCTTACAAAATACATTTCACACTCTAAATATACACTTGATTTTCCATTATTTTTAGTGTGTTTTTTTTCTTTTTAACCTTATTGTGTCATTTTATCTTAATATATATATTTTGATAAAATTAAATTATTTTTGGAGCACCTGTAGCTACATATAGCTATTTACATACATGCACTATGCTCACACACATAGTCATACATGTATACACATATATACTTATAAATTAATCATTATAAATATTTTTAAAAAATCTATGTTCAGCCATTAAGAAGAATTATTTGCATGTGCAGATTCTTGCTATGCAGTCCAAAACAACATCTCTTCCTCTCTTTATTTATGGAAAATGATCTCTGTTTTTAGATCACTTGTGTCTTCTGTGGCATGTAGTAGATAATTCAGGAAGCAGAACTCTCTCTGCCAGTGCAGAGCTAGCCAACTAGAGTTAAATGGCATCATCTTGGAATCGCTTGAAGTTGACAGTGATCTTACAGTTCTCTCTTTCTGTTACAGAACAGTTAGCTTCATATTTTAGCCAAAAACAATGTCAAGTTGCTGCATTTGTCAGTCCGAATTCTACAGACAATTTTTGTTTTCCATGTTTATTTCTTATTCTCATTTTATTTTTAGTGTTGAATGCCACCTTTTCCATGGATATAACTGTTATAGCCATGATGGACGACCATCAGTTTAAGTTGTTTAAAGGATATTGAAGCACAAATACAATTGTATTTTATGATGACATTTTATGTAGATACATTATGTCAGGTATTTATATGACCAAAAGTTTACACTCACTTAATTCCTATCAATAGGTTGAATGCTGGTTGGTTACAGAGAGAAAGGAACATCAGATTAGAATTCAGAAGTCCTGGGATCCCATGCTAAATCCTCCTGGCTGTGACCTGGGGCAAGGAAACTCATGCCTCCCCAAAGCAGCTCATAAAATTTTGGGGAAATGGCGATAAAATTATTTGAAAAATCACTCTGAAGAAGTTCAGAACTAGTTAAATCTAATATATTATTGTCATTGCTTTTTTTTCCCTTAAAACTTATTGATTTTTGTCAGTGATGGCATTTTACTTTCCTTCTGTCAGCTTTAAGTGATGTCTGAGTACATTTAAGAATTTAAAATCTATTTTATAAATAGTTTTAAACTGTCGAAAGCCTTGTCGAGCACCTTTAACATGACATAGTAAATTGAGTTAGGGTTTTTTAATAAATAATTGGTGTGGTTTTCTTTCAGTCACTGTAGCCCCACATGGGTGGGAAACCTAGGGCTTTTAGCTAGTCATTCCCCAGAGATAATGAGATAGTTATAGAATGCCAGTCTTAAAAGCAGACATACACATTCTAGCGAACTGTCAGAATCCAGTCCTTGCTTTTTTATGTCTGAAAACAATAGCAAATCAAATCACAGGATAAGAAAGGGAAAAGTACTGTTTCTTTTCACTTTTACCTATGCCTCTTCTCTTCACTGTAATCACAATCCTGCCAGAATCATCAACATTGAGACCGCTTTGGGTCACAGGTGAAAAACCACAGGCTGCTCTCTAAAAGATGGGTCTCCTTTCGTAGAGCACAGGTTGGGTGTGTCTTGGTTCTGCCACTCATGACAGCCACCAGAACCCCTTAACATGGAATCTTTCATCTGCATAATATTGATACATTTGAGGTATATCAGACCAGGCTTCCCGACCCCACCTTACATCACCAGATTCATTTAGACTTTCCACTAAGTTGAAATATTTCAAATGATAGAACTACTTGGTTCTATAGCTTGCTACTATAAAAAAGAAGAAGAAGAAGAATTTTTTTTCATCTTTAAAGGACAACTATTAGTTAACCCAAGAGAATACTGTTTAAAACTATTAGGTGTGATCTGATCTGCACAAGTTAAGGAAGTATCCCAAAGCCATATAAATGTCAGGAGCGAAATGAAACCAGGACTTGCAGTGTTTAATTTCTTGTTCTCTCTATAATTCATTTAGCCATCAAGCAAACCTCTACTGAATTGTCCTGTCATATATAATAGAAAGTAAATCTATTTAGGGAAGACATAATAGGAGAAAGATTAATTGGGGGCATTTCCTTTTAAAATGGAATAGCAGCAGAACTCACACATTCAAAATGGCTGATGGCTCTTCAGAGAGTCATCATGTCAACCTTGGGGTAAGGGTTCACACATGAGAGGTGCCTCTCACAAGGAAGGCAAAGAGCTGTGGATGGAACATTTTCTTTTTTTTGTTGTTTTTTTTTTTGAGGGCAGTGTCACTGGCCCTCCTATGTGTGACCGAACCGGGGCCGCCAGCGCTTAACCACTGCGCCACTCTGCCGGCCCTTGGATGGAATTGAACATACTTTGAAGACTAACGCTTGCACGTAATTACTCTGCTGTTTCTGAATTTGGTATTCAACTCTTTTACTTCAGACCCATACTGAATATGTGCAAGAAGAGAGGTAAACTTTAGAACACACCAGAAGATGTGAATTGCTTTGGTTTCTTTGGTTTTATTATAAGTTTAGGCAGAATATGCATGCATGATCCCTTCTGAACACTTTTTGGAGGATTTCATCTGTGTAATCAGCATGCACATGGGCAGCAAACTTCTCTCTCTCTGTCTCTCTCTCTCTCTCTCTTTCTCTCTCTCTCTCTCTCTCTCTCTCTCTCTCTCTCTCTCTCTCTCTCTCTCTCTCACACACACACACACACACACACACACACACACACACAGTAGCGGTACTCCACCACTGCCATCACTACCACCATCACTTCTACTATCACACACTAAATTTTCCAAAATCCCTAACAGATTTCTCTGGGAGCCTTCAAATTCAGGAGGATTTAGCTGGAGAGAATGTGAGGTTGTATTTTGCCAGGCCTGGGAAATCCCTAAAAAGGAGCAGCACAGTCCTACTTGTTACTGATGATCATGGACCCAGAACAGTCACCAGTCAGTTAATAACATGTCACATGGCTATTGCTCTCCACTGGGCTATATTCATGTCTGCAGAAATAGCAATGTCATTTCATCCTCCATTGGCCGGATCCTAATCTCTGTCTGTGAGACGAGAATGACCAGCCTGTACTTTTTTGTCACCGTAGTGCTGGAGAAAGAGAAATGAAAATATGCTGCTAATGACTTTGTGTATGTGCTTCTTCCTTGTCCCTGTTGTGCCCCATCAACATCAACATAGTTTTAGCCCAACGTGCCATTTAGACCGAAGTCTCGGATTGATCTGTGATGAATGCCCTGTCGGGTATACAGGACCCCGCTGTGAGAGGTAAGCATGCACTCCACTGTCTTTCAAAATGATTTCTACCCTGGGAGTTATAAAACCACAGGCATTATCATGCCAGGTAAGCCACCACACTCTGTGAGACGAAATCAAGTTTCTCACCACACTTGTCAAACAAATGCGTTATATTTTTATAGTTTATTTATTTCCTAGAAATGGCTCTATAAATCTCCACACACTCAGAGAGTGTTTGATTAATGTTTTAATCTTAAAGGTTAAGCATTAACCTACAGTCTTTCTAGAAAGTATTACTCAAGTGGAAAGTCATGTACTTTAAGATTTATCTTACTGTCTGCATTGGCACCATTTATTTTTCATAATTAGCTTTTTGTCTTTAAAATGCAGCTTAAATGTGTAGTTCATAGTTCAACAAGTGGTTCATAATTTACCTTAAATATAATATGAAAATAGAAATAAAATGTAATTTATTATCATGATTTATGTCCTCCTCTGAGCACTTCTAATCCAGTATTTTAATTCCTGTTGATTTTACTAGGCTGCTTTGCTGTGGAACCATAGATATTATTTTATGTACTTTATGTGATTATTTTCCTCCCGAAGCCTTTTTGAAGATAAGGTTCTTCTGGATTTCAGTTTCAGTATAAAAATTATACAAAATTCTCTATTAATATCATGGACAAACACAACAACGCCTCTCTGGTTTTAGCACTGAAAATAGTCCCCTTTGCTGCCATCACTGGGGGCGGGGGGAAGCAGAGGAAGTGACCTGCTTTCACCCATTGTTCACCAAGGCTACCACCGCAGAGGGCTATTTCTGCCTATCTTTTCCTGTCCTCTTGGCAGCCCTCACCCCTATTTCAACCAGAGTGCATAAAGTTAATGAAGCAGGAGCCAATCTCCCAGAGTTTAGCCAGCAGCTAGCAGTCTGTGGACAAAGTGCCAATGACAGTTCCTAGCAGCAACAAGTACTATTTGTGAGTATGGCAGCATCTGTAAATTAGTAATGGGAAGATAGAACTGAAACAAGGATTTATTTGCAATCGAGAAACTAGAGGTCCTTAATTATTTTATTTTATTTTATTTTATTTTACTTTATTTTATTAAGAGGGTATGTGTATATTACTTACCAAAGAGCAGAACATGTCATTGCCAGGACAGATTTACATGAAATACCTAACCTCACCCCACCCCAACTGCCAGCTGACTAAAGCCATTTTTTTTTTCATTTTTAGTTTAGTAACTGGAAAATGACAGTAAAGCCATTAGATCCACTTATGTAGGTGAGCATAGTCTCTGATGCATTTATATTGCTTTGCGTCATGCTCTGTATTTTCTATGCATGTTATACGATAGGTTCTGAACCATCTGCAGTTTACAATCTTACATTTTATTGATCAAACATCTGTTTAGCAACTACCATGTTCTAGCACAGAGCTAGACATAGCATATAACACAGATGTTATACAATCCTTACCCTCAAGCAGCTCACATCTTTCATGTGGGTGAGAATGGTTGAGTGTGTTCTGGGGAGAATTCTAATCTGGATGATAAAAACTGCTAAGGAAAGAAATACCTAGCAGAAAGCATGATTTCCTGTCTAAAATCTTCATTAACCTCATTAAAAGGAAGATGGAAACAGGTATATGCAGTTTATCAAATAGCATATCTTATCTTCATTTCAAGTTTTCAGTCAAAAATAATCTTGAACTATTATATAGAAGATGAGATATTATATTTTTATAGTCAGAGTTTGGATGAGGGTTTTCTGAGAATATGAGTATTTAGTGTTTATCATTTCTCTGTATATAAGCCAAAAAGCCCATTAGTTGGGTCCAAAATATTAGGAGAATCATTTTTTTGAGATGTGCAGGCTTCAGTGGAAGGGATGGGGGATAAGGGTCAGGTAAGGAGGATATACTGAAATCTTATAATCAAAACTAACCAGTAAGTGTTTGATATAATCAGTTTATGCACACCATCTACATAAAATCAGCCCTGGAAAACTAAAGCAGTCTTTCCCAAACTGTAGATGTTCTTGGAACAGAGTCCTGTGATCACAAAAGTTTGGGAAGTATATATTAACACGTTAAAAGTTCTGACACATCCTGGAATGAAGAAATATGTTCAATTGGTTTAACTCAGCATTTTCTAATATTATGTGACCATACATCCCCTGCTTTTATTATACTGAAATAATGCATCTCAGACTATGGCTTGGAACCATAATCTCAGTCAAATATTCTTTAAACTTACACAATGTTATATGTGTATATGAACTATATCTCCATTTAAAAAATAGCACTTTTTTTTCCTGTCCTCCCCATTTCCCAGGCTTGAACCAAAGTTCTAAAAACTCACTTAGTATCAAGAGACTTGAATGCTTGATTGTTGGGCCAGCTGAGTGGCACGGTGGTTAAGCGTTGGCTTGGGAAGCCAGAGGCCCCAGTTCGGTCCTACATGTGAGGGCCAGTGACACTGTCCTCAAAAAAAAAAAAAAAGGAAGACATTGAATGCTTGAGTGTGTGTGTATGTGTGTGTGGCATTGGCCATATGGTAGGGCCAACCAGTATCAAGTGATCGATTCAAGTGTGCTTCTGCTAACTTCTTCCTTTACCACATCTTCCTGATTACCTTTGTCTACAGGTCTAATAACCCTATCCACTCTTCTCACCACTCATAGGGGCACAGGACTCATTTTGCTGCTTTCATCCTACACTGGTACCCACGAGCATCTCTACTCTCATCACTTCTCCTCTATCTGCCTTTCTACCTCCATCCCATTTTCTCTTTGAAGATAATTTGCAAGAGGAGGTGCCGCATTCATTGAAATTGTGACTTTTAGAGCCCAAAGTCCAGAAAATTCCTGTTTCTGCTTTCTTCCCTTTCGCTCAGTCATGTAACACAAGATGGCCTTGCTGCTAGCAGCATAAAATGTGACAAAATATTGAGTGCTATTCTGTTACATGTGGAACTCTATTTACTGTTTTGGGGAAGCTTTTCTTGGGACCAGAGTACCCATACTTTGAGATATCATTGCTTTCCTCTGACTGGTGAATGTTTTAAACCAAAGAAAAAAGAAACAGAGAGAAAGAGAGAGAGAGAGAGAGAGAGAGAGAGAGAGAGAGAGAGAGAGAGAGAGAGAGAGAGAGTGTCAGAGGATGAGGTATTCACCATGGCACTTTGCTAAGATTCTAGGCTTTTATCATCTGGATAAGAAGAGGAAAAGAGAAACATGGAGACAATATATAGAAAGGGGAAAAGGGATGAGTGTTGCAGCATTAAGAGAAATTGAAAAGGACATGGAGGAAAAAAAGAACTAAATGCTGATGATACCTGCTGTGCTGGACTTGAAGCTCCTTTCAGAATAAGTGTAGTCGCAGCAGTATCATACTTCATAGGGAAAAACATTAAAAGATGGTGGCAAGTTCACCCAGTGGGGTCCATAGAACCTCATGAAACAAATGGCATACATGGACCCTTTCAGCCCCGTCACCGACTCTAGCTGGCCAACTTTTCACAACTCCTCCCTAAGGGAGGAGAGAAAGGGTCAAAGTCCAAGCTAATCTCACAATTACTACTGCAAATTCAGAAGGTATTTGAATTTAATTGCTTTTTTTTTTTAAATTCACCTATAATTTTACCCACATGATTCATATTTGATATCAGGGAAGTTCTTTTTTAGTTTTTTAAATTTCAATTCCCAAATCCCAGTTAGATGTTTTCTACTTCAGAAATGCTTGACTCTGAATCAACTCTAATTGCCATCTGATCACTATGCTGGTGAGAATTTCTACTCATGTTTGAGTCTCCTTGAGCCCTTGAGTCCTGGGTGCAGAGCACGGGCTTGCAGAAATAAGAAAAGAGGGACATTTTTACTTACTTGTAGTGCCATTAACAAAATTGTGACTCCAAGTGAGGTTTCAAGAAGCTGCTCATGTTTCAGTTTGTCCACTGCATGAAAGTACTCAACCAAGGGGCAGATTAGGGGCTCAAATCCAGTGTGCCCTCTTCTTCCAATACACGTGCTGTGTTGTGCCTGAGTGCCCAGCTGTGTCCCCTATCCTTCATTTTTCTGCATATGCCCAGAGAGGACCATTTTTTTCCTAATTTGCAGAAAGGCACCATATAAACTGACAAACTCCCTCAGCCTTTAACTGATTCTGCCGAATGGGAGGTGGTAAGAATACAGCATTATTGCATAGCCACTCGCATTTATACTCCAACTGCCCTCCTCTGTGCCTTCGCCAATATTGTTTCCTTTGCCTGGAAGAGTGAAGCCCTTCCACTCCTCTGCCTGATAGCTCTTAAAATTCAGCTTTATCGTCTGGAACGTGTCCTTAATTAATCCTAGTCTGAGTTGGTTGCCATTTTCTGTGCTTCCATAATAGCATTTGCTTATCTGTAGTATCGTGCTGCTATATTTTTAAGTATATCGCCCTTCTCCCTGGACTTTAGTTTATAGACTGTGCCTTATTTATATTAGTATCATGTGAAAGTGCTCAGTAAATATTTGAGGAAGGGCAGGAGAAGAAAACAGAGAGCTTTTCTAATTTCCTTAGGGAGACTGAAGACTTGTTTTCAGCCTACAGATCGCAGAAATGCAGGCCACAGATTTTAGCCAAAAGTTGTTGAAAAACTGATGGAGTAGAGTGAGATAAAAGCCTCACCAATGTTGCTTTCTTCTTATTGGTATTTCTCTCCACTTCTGCCATCCCTTCTCTTTCTCCTTCATCTCTCCCAGTTTTCTCTAATGTTGTTCCTATATCATCAATAAAAACCCATATTACATAAATGCATGTATTATTTAAAGTTTCATCTGCATTAAAGTTCTCTTTCTAAAATATTACAATTTGATTAGGTTAGCAAATGTGGAAAAGAACACTGTTATGTCAAGATGTTCTTCTCTAGCAAGGAATCCAATAAACTCTGTTAAAGATGTCCTCATTCTGCCTTGCATATGAAAATGAGAGGACTTGAGATTTTAAATTACAGTTAGTTTGGTAAAGTAAAAATCTGAGAAGCTGGAAATGTCTAAAGGACTGTGATTTTCACATTTTAATTAGGCGAATCCAACCTAATTAGACTATAAAACATGATTATTATTAATAAAAGTTGTATGATTAGCAATATTGTAGTCACTGACCCTAAAACCACTTTTTAATTTCAATTATAACATTTTAATAACTAAGAATACTATTCTGTATACAGAAACACATACATACATCAGGAATAAAAACTGAATGCACACTTCCATTAAAGTGGCATATGAATGATCTGTGATGTTGATTCAGTAAATATTCTTAACATGTTCTATGACAAAAAATAAAAGACAGATGCTTCTTCAGTCACCCTGTTTAATTGTAGTTATTTTCTTATGGGCTGAGATTCTTTTTTTATTGTGGGAGAATTTTGAACTTATTAATTGGTATCTATGTTAAGAAGAGTCCCCAGATCTTGTTGTATAATGCCATCTCTCCTGAGAGCAGTAAGTCATTTTGAGGAAAGTGAGCTGAAAATAATGGGTTTTCTTTGGCTGTGATAATGATCATTGTATATCTTTATTCTAGTGCAGCAAAGTCACTCTCTTAATGGTAAACAAAATGAGATGTGAATATATGTGGTTGTGATCATAAACTCTGAATACCCAGTAAGACAAGAAGAATTGGGTTGAAATTCAAAAGAATCTTCCTAGTATCTTTGTCAAATATCACTCCTGAAGGGATTGTGGGGGAATTTTATGCACTAAGATGTTAGTTCATTTTTTACAATAGAAAATTAATAAGCAATTATATTTATGAGTGACAGTGTGTTTCCAAGCAATGTTTCCACAATGACATTCACAATTTATAAAATAGTTTGTGAAAATAATTTAGAAAAATGATCTTATGAAAAATTATAATACAAGGTTAATTTTGCAAGATTATTATAGCACCTATCAATGTCCTAGAAAACTGGAAATAATCACATACGTTACCAAATTAATGACTGCATACCATTACTGTAATGTTATTAAAATAGTCTCATATGATGTACTGGATTTAAACCATTTACCCTTCGAATGGTAGAGAGCATTTCTTTCCACAGTAACTTATGTACCCGTGTGTATATAAGTATAAAAGTAGTGTCCTACAGAAATTGTACTCTCCCACATTGTTTTTGTCCCCCTTCCATTTTGGCCCTTGCTGTAAAAGACTTCTTATTTTGCTAAAATGGCACAGATAACAGAACTGACCTGACCATAGGATTTCAGATGCACTGTTTTGTTCCTCTTTTGGCAAATGTGGCTTCCTGTACAGCAAGAGCAAATGTAACTGAAAGGGAAGACAGCAAAAATCTAAATAGGTGCTTCCTATAAAGATGTATCTGTGCATCTGTAACATGAATTAGCATTTTAACGCCTAACATATGGAAAATGGGAAATTTGATACTATAATTTTAAAAATCTTCCTGGCCATGCCTCATAAACAGACTTTTGTTTTTAACCAATAATATGTAAAATCATGTTTCTTCCTTTAAAAAAAATTCCTAGAGTGTGCTAATCTGAGTTGTCGCACAGTTAA
Organism: Aselliscus stoliczkanus; assembly: GCA_033961575.1. Classification (NCBI taxonomy): domain Eukaryota; kingdom Metazoa; phylum Chordata; class Mammalia; order Chiroptera; family Hipposideridae; genus Aselliscus; species Aselliscus stoliczkanus. The sequence continues at coordinate 127,925,307 of CM066733.1, forward strand.
GCATCGCTGTTTGGCACTAGAATATACAGGCATACCTGCTTCTCAGTAAAGACTCTTCAATGAAACTCAGCCTCTGTATGCACATGCAGATACATGCAAACCTGTTATTAATGCAGAGGTTCCCATAGCCCCCATACAAATAATAATGATAATGTTTTGAGTTATAATTTTGTATTTAATGAATTATGAATTCTCACTACTAAATTTCCTTGTGAGCCTGTTTCCTCATAACAAGTTCTTGCGACAACAACAAAAATATATGAACCTTACATATTTGTACAGAAAACAACCAATTGGAGCAGATACATAAGATGTGTTGTACTATAAAGGCTTTCCAACGTGGACCTGGATTCCTCTAATTGCCAGCAGCAGATTTCTTATTATGCTTTGGTCTCGTCTTCAGTGCCAGTAATGAGTTTTTTTCTTTTTCTTCTTCTTTTTTTTTTTTTTTCCCTGGCTAAAATCTAATTACTAGTGGGGCTGGCAGGATTTCATCTTGTGTCTACACTGCAGTGGTAGAGAAACATTGTTTTAATCACCTTGCATTTGAGAAAAGGAGCACTGTAAAGGAAAATATATCCTGGGAGAGGGGTAGAGTAAAAAATATATAAGCATTGCCCTGATGAGTGTCATCAATTCCTCCCAAATACTCACTGATGAAATTTTCTACCTTAGGTGTGCGGAAGGCTATTTTGGACAACCTTCTGTACATGGAGGATCATGTCAGCCATGCCAATGCAATGACAACCTTGACTTCTCCGTCCCTGGCAGCTGTGACAGCTTGTCTGGCTCCTGTCTGATATGTAAGCCAGGTACAACAGGCCGGTACTGTGAGCTCTGTGCTGATGGATATTTTGGAGATGCAGTTCATGCAAAGAACTGTCAGCGTAAGTCCTGAACTATTGATGCACCTGACAGAATTGATGCATTACACCTTCAAGTAGTAGATGAGTTCTTGAGTGAGCTTGGAGAATAGGAAATTATCTGTAACACATGTATGAGATGCACAGTCTATACACAGAGTCTGCATATTCGAAAATCTTTTTTTTCAAATAGAGTATAAATCTTTTGAAAATTACTGCATTGTTGAAATGTGGTGATTTTTTCAAATGACACACATATTTCGGTTTACATATGGAATGAAGATTAAAACAACAACAGCAACTTACATCCATAGCAGGAAAGAAGAATTTGGAAATTAGGTAGGACCTAATTATCCTTTGTTGTTTATCTCAATCCTAATCATTTTCTTGAAATAAATTTATTGGCCCATATTACTTCATTAGTACCTGTCAGTAGGTGTTAGCATCGCTTACATATGTGAACTTTACATTCTTATGTTTCATCATAGGTGTAAAGTTCTGCCAGTATTTTTACACACTGGCATTGGTAATGTTTGTGTTATTAACCGTCACCTTAGCACTATTCACAGAATGCTATTTCCGTTATCCTTGCACAAAATTTGCTGTTGTGGGGTTTCGTTCCTATCAGCCAGTACGTCCCTCCCCATCTTCTCCTCCTTAGCTGTACACTATGGCATAGAGTTTACAAAGGCTTTGTATTAGTGGTAATAGAATATGCAAGGGAGGTCTGGTTGTGAAGAGTTGAACAGAATGTTGGTCCATGGTAGCCCTGGAGTGCTTTACGCTGCCATTCTCAGCTTCCTCTGCTGTCATAATCTTTAGAGCAAGTGGTGGTATCATCCTCACAGTTTACTTCTGCCAACGGCATTATGGAAGAAGGAACTCTTCCAGTCATTCAGGTGGGTCCTGGGAACCGCAACATGGCAGAACCCTCTGGAAATGTAGCATCTGTTACTGTCTCTCCTGTAAACACCCAAGACCTGGAAGGACACCAATTTCAATAAGAAAAGTGTCTTTCTCCTCATAGATTTTAATGATGAGTGCCAGTTTTTTGTCATTTAAAGGTGGCAATTTTTTGAATCAAAAACAAATCGCTCACTGGAAAAACTGAAATCTATTAGCATCATCTATAAATTGATGATTTTTTTTTAAAGCAAAATTTTCATCAGGCTCAGGAGGGCTTTGAAACTGTGGGCTTATGACATTTGTGTAAAACCATAGGGAGCTTGAGAAATTCTGTTCAAGTATGTCATCCAGGATCTTCACTTTCTTGTTATGTGACCCTGGGTAAGACATTTGATCTCACTGAAACTGAGTTTCATCATTTACATTAAGGGTCATACTTTTCTTTAGGGATTAAAGGATCTAGCACATAGTGAGTGTCCAGAGAGCAGCCTGGGACTGGGATGGTCAAGGTAGTTCCATGAGAAGCAGTCCTTTTCACGAGTATTCTTGGTTCGCTGATTTTAGGGCTATGTTCGTCATTTAATGACCTCTTTTTCTATTTCCCAGTAATCTCCTCCATAAATTTGAGGAGATTCTTCCACTCATTTTATTGTGGAAAATTGGGGTATGAAGCCTTAAAAACACATAGAAGAATATGGTATGAAAACACTTTTGAATCATCACTAATTTTTATACCACTTGCCATGAGAAAGAGACATGATTATGCTTTGAATGCTCTTCAGAATGTAATGAAGATTAAAAATATGAGAACTCATTTATTTTTGTATTTTGATAATTTTTCATAGATATAATAACTCTTCAAGAGAATAAACTTCATGGCAAACCATTATTTTAGCTGCCTCTAGATTTTTTCATGAAATGTACACACTACAAAGAAATACAGTTTGTTTTTAAATTTATGTACAGTGTTTATTTATATGTCATACATTTCATTTAAAAATGCCACTTAAAATTTTTACATTGCTTTTGTTATTTTTAAGATAATCATTAATTAAGAATGACATTAAGGGCTGGCCAAATGGGGCATTGGTTAAGAGCTGGTTTTGGGATGCCCGTGGCCCCGGTTCAGATCCCACATATGAGGGCAAGTGACACTGCTCTCCACAGCTAACAACAGCTCCACCTGGAGCTGGGCTGTGCGAGCCCCAGCAATGGTGTAGGCTGCAGCCCCTGCTGCAGTGGGCTGCCATAGGCTACAGTGAGCAGCCAGCAGCCAGCATGAGCTGCCAATAGCTGCAGTGAGCGACCATCCAGACGCCGGCGACCAATCTGCCTCATCCAGGAAGGTCGCAATGACGATACCAACATGGGCCAGTGAAGCAACATCCTCCACAACTAGACTGAAGAACAAAAAGACAGCAACTTGTCTGTTCCCATTCCCCGATTCCCCAACGCTGTTCCCCTCCCCCAATTCCCCAATAAAATCTTTTTTAAAAAAATGACATTAAAAATGTCACATATTTCATTTAAAAATGCAACTTAAAAATTCTATTTTGCTTTTGTTATTTTTGAGATTTAATTCAATTTAATTTGTATTCTCCCCTCTAAGAAGAAATGGCTTCTAAATTCTAAATTATTTGAGATTTTTAAAATGTATGTATAATATGCATAAGGAACTTACATAAAGGAATTAAGAGTATATACAATAATTCTAGTCTCCAAATGAAATGGATAGTTTAAGAAAATAATTTCTTCAGCCTTTACTTAGACCTCAATTACAGACTATCCTTGAGCTATCGCCTGAGGAAAATGACTGGCAACCCAACTAGTATCAAGTTAACAGCCACTGAAGGCCAAACTACTGGAAACTTCAGTTTTTAGGAAAGCAATGAAACAATAGAACCTGGAGCCAGATGAACAGAATAATAGCATAAATTGATGCATTAGCTATTTATTTATTTATTTATTTATTTATTTATTTATTTATTTATTTTTGAGGGCAGTGTCACTGGCCCTCATATGTGGGATCTGAACCGGGGCCGCTGGCTTCCCAAGCCAGTGCATAACCATCGCGCCACTTGGCCAGTCCTGCATTAGCTATTTATAATTTATTTATAAGTTGTGCTCAGGTCAAAGTATTCAGAAACATGAGATATTGTATAAAATTTACCAAAACCATCTATGAATACTCTAAATTTCCATGTCATCTCCCTCTCACATTTTTATTCTGGTATCAATGCAATTATATATACCATTAAAAATATACTTGTAGAGTATAGAGTGAGCCTTTAATTACCATTCTATTTGTGAAAAGGCCATTTTTTTTAATTTTATATTATTATTATTGTTATCATTAGTTACAGATGTACAAAACAATGCAATAGTTTTTTTTTTCACCCCTTACAAAGTGACTCCCCCTCCCCCCTGCCCTCCCCTCCCACACCCGATATCATACATGATATCATACATGGAATTCTATTACAATTCCATTGACTCCATGCCTACGCTGTATTCCACATCCCATGACTATATATGCGTTAAATTATAGTTGACATATAATATTGTTCAGCAGCAGCTTCAGATATACAGTGCAGCAGTAAGGCAACTACACTGTCCATGAAGTGGTCTCCCTAAAAGGACATGCATCCATCAAAAAAAAAAAAAGGCCATTTAATTTTTAGACTGATTTATTATGTGTTTCAGAATAACATCAGACAAGTTCATAATACAGATATGACAAAAGACTAATTAAACCAAATATATTTTCTGTCTTTGGAGATAGTATATAAGTTATAAAATAAAAGTGATTTTTAAAAATTATAATGCTATATTCTTCATTTTCTTGAATGAAACAATGTCCTGATATACTTTTAAATCTTAAAGTTTTATATACATATATACATTTTTTTTTACTTTATGCTCATTTTTTAAGCTTAAAACAGGCACACAGTAAATAATAATTAAATTTTTAAAAACAATGTTGCTTGATTACTAGTGGCTTTAATATTATGCCATGGGTGCTATTAATTTTGATAATTTATAATAATTATTTTAGCTCTTGAGTCAATACGGATTATTTAAAATGCAATTATAATATTTTAAAATGTTACCCTAATGTACCTGTGAAGAAGTGAAACAGCTGGAGGAGTGATGGAAAGAACACTTTTTTTTTTTTTTTTTTGAGGGCAGTGTCACTGGCCCTCACATGTGGGACCTGAACCGGGGCCACTGGCTTCCCAAGCCAGCACTTAACCACCACGCCACTTGGCCGGCCCGTAAGAACATTTTTTTTATACTTGGAGTCAGGGAACTGAGGCTCTGGACTCAGCTATGTCACCGACTAATCATGTGGCCTTTTCTGAGTTATAGCTTTTTTGAATTTCATTCTCTTCCTTCTCAACTTTGGATTAATAATGATGACATTATTATTTTAATATCCTATTATGTGCCAGGTACTATGCTAAAGCTTTACATGAATTAATCTTACAGTCTGCATACTTGTAAGGGTCAAACAATGTAATGCCTAACGGATCATCTAAAAAATCAGAAAATATTCTAAAAATCTGTTGCCAATTTTACCATTTTGAGGATATTATTATTTACTCAGCATATGAAGGCCATGAGAAACTTTTCCCCAGCCACAGACCTCTCTTCTCTTTGCAGCTTGTCACTGTAATGCCAATGGCTCCCTCTCTGAGATTTGCCACAAGATCACAGGACAGTGTGAATGCAGACCTAACGTGCAGGGTCGGCGGTGCGATGAATGCAAGGTAAGTAAGCAGTAGGAGCTGACCAGTGAATTACTCTCTCCTTGAAATTTTTCATGAACTTTCAGTGAAATACGCCTTAGTGTATTGAAAGAAGGGTTGAGGATTATCTAACTCTGCATGTCAAATTACTGTGATCATTGAAAGGATTTCTCAAAATAAAACAAAATTTGCTGTACACTAGCATTTGACTTTCAGTCTATATTTCCTTGGCAGTGAGTTTATGTAACATTTACTGTACTTCAGATGTTTCTGAAACAAATAAGATACAAATTAAATTCCAGCCTATGGAGAGTGAAATACTGTTCCCTTTGCCCTAACGTTTTTTGGCAGAATAAAATGTGTCATAACCTTTGCTTTTATTGAACTCTTTGTTCTAGTTCCATGATTGGAAAAGTTAGTTCCAAGTGAGCACTCTACTTAAAAGTTTTCAATAGAGAAGCAGATCAAGGTGGTTTTTAGGGACATCATTTTGCTAAAGTGAAACAATAATCAAAATCTGTTGCTGTCTGTTCTTGAACAAATTACCCTGCCTTCAGTATGGCATGCCCTTGAGATTCCTCCTTGAGAGCAGATGGATTTGCATTACTTCTTTCACATAAATATGTATTTTCAGTGCTAGATTCTGTTAAGTAGAAGCAAGCTTTTCTCAGATGTCATCAAACTGGCCCTTCTGTAGGAAATTTGAAAATATCATCTGCTTCTATCTCTTGAATAATATTGTATGCTCCTTTTTGTTTGTTTTATTTCATTTTTCTGTTGGCTTTGAAAGTCCTCACTGTGGTGGGACCCAAAGAAACGATTCTGTGTGTTATGTGACTGTCATCCTGCTGGCTCCGTGTCCCCGCAGTGTGACATTACAGGAAGATGTGCCTGTAAATCAGGCTTTGTAGGGAAACAGTGCAAGCTCGGCAGGCAGGAGCACCCACAGGAGGAGCAGCCGCGGAGAGGACAACCAGCGCTGGGGTCTCCCCAGAGGTGGGGTTTCAGCAGCTCCAGTGGGTGCCCTCGGGGAGCCCATCGGCCCGCTGCTCCGGTAATCCCAGAGGCGCTGCATGGCTCGTGCCTCGGCATGTTGTGTTTCGTGTGCTGCCGCTGACAATCCCTGATGCCATTTTACCAAATAATAGTTGCTCAGTGTGCAAATTGCAAATGCAAAAACTAGACAATTCCTAATGGAAGCCTTGCCTTTTAAAACATTGCTATCCATATATTTTTAAAAGTATCTTCGTTCATTGGTTAACAAAAGTTTCAATGAATCATGGATATGTAGAAAACAAAGACAAAAGCATGCATAGGAACCGATAATCTTAAAAATAGACAGCCCCTCAGGCATCATTTGGAGCAAACTCATCCAAACTCATCATTTGGAACAAATGAAGGGAAATCTAGCAAAAAAAAAAATGACTTGCAGGAGAAAATTCAGCCCACTGACCTAACATTTAATCATAATTAATGATTTTGTTACATTGCCACATCATAATTTTACTCTAAGATACAAGAAACACATTTTCACACACTGTACATGTATTACATACACAAAGTAAGGAAGCATGTTTTCTACCACTAAAATGTGGTCCCCCTTCTCACAAAACAAAAGAAAAGCAGGGAGGAGGGAAGAGGAGTAGGTCCACAGCCAATTTGCAGAGGAACAGAAGACATGACTTGCCTGTGTAAAATCAGAGCCTGTGGGAAAGTTGCGGGTAGGGGCTAGACGTGAGATGAAATAAAAAGCAGAAAAGAATAAGAAAAAGCAAAGCATGTTTTTATTTCTTGGCTTTATTGACCGACATTTTAAGAAAGCTAGTTCTCATTTCAGACTGCCTTGGGTCAAATCCCAACCTCCCCACTTCTGGCTAGAAAACAGTTCCTTAAATCTTTCTTGTAATTCAGCTTCTTCATCTCTAGTAGGACCCACTTCATGGTCTGTGTACCTGTTTGGACTTTCCTAGAGGCAAATGCTGAGAGATTTACCAGAGGAAAGGCCTATGAAGGATGAAGGGGACAGAGCATAGAATGCAGGCAGGCTCCGGCTGCAGTGCAGCTCTGACTACAGGAAAGGACAGAGAGGAGGAAAGATTGGGTAGAAAAACCTCATTCATTACATCCTGCCAAAATCCCAAATTCTTGGCCAGGCCAATGGGAAACGCCCAAGCAAAACTGACCCATTAGAGGAATCCTGATTTGGGCAGAAAGGTTCTAGTACTTTATTATAATCAGTGGTTGACTAGAAGTACGACCTGGTGTGAGTGCCTCTGGTGGATCCAAAAGAATGGAAGCTGGAGGTTGTCAATCAGTGACACTCCCCACTGCAGATTCTCTTATAGGAAGGTCTGTTGAGGCACCTCCAGGCCTGTTTCAGGGATTCGTGAGAACAGTACATAAGGCACGGATATGGAGAGCTCTTCCTAAGTGTTAGATGATATCAATACTATTGCTATAAAATGAATACATGTTTAAAAGAGATTTTGTTTTTAAAAAAGAAATCCATATACAAGGTAAAAAAAAAAAAAGGGACGATAGCTGATCAAAATGTCTCAAAAATATAAATTTAGCAGAAATTCAACCCTCATTCATGCCCTGTTCCTGTATATCCTATAGCACTATTGTGTGTAGTGTTGTTTTGTCCTGAGACTGTATATCCTCTGAGGCAGAAAGTAGGAGTTGAGAGCACAGACCGTGAAGACAAACGGGCTAATTTGCAGTTGGGACTCCACAACTGGCTACCTGATGACCTTAGGCAAATTACCTGACTTTTCCATGCTTTGGTTTCACTGCTATGTAAAAAGGTGATAATATTGATCTCCCAGGATTGTCTTGAGTATTAAATAAATTGATATTTGTAAAGAGTTTTAGAACAGTGCTTGGCACACAGTAAGCACAATATGTAAGATCTAGTTGTAATTATTATTCCACACGTAAATAATTTATCGGAGCTCAACAAACTTCCCCTTGAAACAGGACAGGCACGCTCTCCCATTTTTAGTTTTACTTCATTAATTTTGATGACTGACTAGAGATGTTTACTCCATAAGTTGGTTTACTTCAGGGGTTTCCCCTAGTCTCTGAAATAAATTTTTAAACACCAAATTTGTTAAAATGTCATTACTGAAATTAGCAGTATTTGTTTTGGTATAACTTAGTCTTTAAAACTACATAATTTAAATATTTGAAAAGTGTAATAGAAACATTTCTTCTCATATATTTGTTTACAGAATCAACTTTGGAAATTTTTTAATGATAACCATGATTTGGAAGATTACTTACTATTTTTTTCATGTACAAATTAAAGATATATTATATATGTATATGTATATACATATATATTTGTATACACATATACACACATATATATACATGTGTGCATGTGTGTGTGTGTTTGTGTGTGTGTGTGTGCGCGCACTAATAAGGGAAATTTAGGAAATAAGGCTGGCTATAAAGTACTATCTCTACAATTCAGATTTATAAGTCAAAATATTTAGGAAATAAAAACAAATGTAAAGTCCTACTTTTATGATTCAAATATTTTTTTAAAAACTACTTTATTATGTTCTGATCTTTTTATCTATGTATATATGTTTCTATTTGTGTGTATCTGAGTAATTTGTATGTTATTATAAGTTGTAATTAGAATCACAGTGTAGGGCTGGCCAAGTGGCGTGGTGGTTAAGCACTGGCTTGGGACACCAGCGGCCCCGGTTCGGGTTCCACATATGAGGGCCAGTGACACTGCCCTCAAAAAAAAAAAAAAAAAAAAAAAGAATCACAGTGTATATATAATGTTGTATTCTGCTTTTAAAAATTTTAATACTATATCTTAAGCATATTCATATATCATTAAAACTGCTTCAAAACAGGATTTTAATGATTACATATCATTTCATAGCATGAATATATCATAATTTCATTTATTCAAACTTGCTCTAACATTGCACATTCAAGAACTTCTATAGTTACTTACTATGACAAATAATATTGTAATGGGCATGCTTGTACTTTAACTATTTCCCCAGTTTCTGATTATTTCTCTAGGCAAGGTATCTAGAAGCTTACACTGAGTTGGTTGTTCTGTTTGTTTGTTTGTTTGTTTGTTTGTTTAATGAATTAAAGTATGATATGTTTGGATTTTTCCTTATTGAATTTAATTTCAATATCATATATTAGGTCATTTATTAGAAGTCATACACACTTTTTTCTTTAATCATATAGTGAAATTTGAATTAGAACCAGAAGTTCTAAAATAAATTCAGCAGTAAAGATAAAGATTAAAATGATTATCAAACTCATTCAATCCATTTTATGTTTTAAAAACAAATCTATTCTTAGCTATAGTCATTTTGAAAGACTCGTGTTTAGTGTGTTTTTGTTTTTTAGAACTTTTTTTAATACTTAATGATAATGGCAAAATTTTAATGCAGCTTATTCATTTCTCTTTGGATGGCTCACATTAAGTAGCAAGATTTATTTTTACCAGGAAGTAACTATTAAGTCTAATTTTCCAAAATAGGACTTATTTTTTCAAAGAAATAATTACTTAGACTAATTTTCTAGATTTAGATATTATTACAATGTGACATACTTTATGTTTAAAAAGACCCCCCTCACATACTTTAAGGAAGATATGTGCTTTCCATTTTTCTAGGGATGATTTTTAATTCATCAGCATTTTCTAACATTCACTCTCAATCTGATAATGTATTTCAAGAAAGTCAGCCAAAGCTAGTAATTAAAACTGGACCATAGAAAGTTACTTGTTATAAATAGATAAGAGATATGCATAGGGATAATTCATGGGAGAATAAAAGTTTTCCTTCCTTTACCTAATCTTTGATATGTGTTTTCATAAATCAATTTTGATTGTTAGGATGAAACCCAAGAAACTAGATGTTTGTCAAACCAATTATTTTGTCAGTGTAGGCATAACCTGTAAATTATATTTTTAATGTGAGCCCTATAGTGATAATTAGAAGTATTTATGGATATATGAACACAAAGTTAGAACAAATATTAGAGGAAAGAAAATTATTTTAACTTTAAGCTGCTGGTCAATAGTACTGAAAGCATTTTTACCAAGTAGAAAGAGTTCATAAGATCTGAAAGTAACTAATTCAGATTTTTAGGAATCAAGCAAATAAAATTTCAATTAAAATAAAAATCCCAACCACAGCTTTTTCCACAGTGCTGTTAGAACTTTGGGAAGTATAAGGAAAGGCGAGTGAAAATATATCAGACTGAATGATAGTGCCCTAATTCTGCCATTTATCTTGATGTAATTTCAAAGTGTTGAACTTTTCTCTTTGGATATTATTTAAAAGTTCCATTAGATTAAGTGACAACTCAGTTGTGATATGAGTAACATCAGTGAAGAAACTTTACTAACCCTGAGGCTCCTCTTTTCCCACCCGGTCTTTTAGTACTGTGCATCTTATTCTATAGTAAATTAATTGATTTAAATGTAATGTTTCTTTCCTATGCTAGCCTGAAACGTTTGGTCTACAGTCGGCAAGAGGGTGTGTTCCCTGCAACTGCAATTCCTTTGGGTCTAAATCCTTTGACTGTGAAGAGAGTGGTCAATGTTGGTGTCAGCCTGGAGTAACAGGAAAGAAATGTGACCGCTGTGCCAATGGCTATTTCAACTTCCAAGAAGGAGGATGCACAGGTCTGTCATTAAGACTAAGCACAATACATTCATTCTCTGGGTTTGATGTCTTGGCATCTGTAACAGTTTGTTCATCAGAGTCCCCTGAGATTAAAGGAAAGGCACCTGGCAACAAATATATGACACAAAATATTTAACCTAATAAGAAATATATATTTATTTTAACTTAATTTAACAAAAGAAATACATTGCATTTGAAACACTACCCTATAAATAACTGTGCTTATAAATACTCAGTACAAATCCATCAGCAGGTCCCAGTTCGGCTGTTTCTCTCCCTGACTCTGACCTCCGTTCAGCCAGTCACTCAAAAGCTACTGCAGCTTGAAAGTCAAATGTTCAATTTTTCTGAGCCAATGTGGTCTTAGTTGAAACTCCACTCCCAAGCTAATACATTTCAACTTTCCCTTTTCCTATAGCAAAATTGGTACAAGGATTAGGGAATTTAATATATTTTTCTGGTACAAAAAATATCTTTACATCTACTTTTTTAGGTGCCTTGAAACTGATTGGCTCTAGATATTTATTAGTTCATGAGAAAGTGCGGGCAGGGATTTCTAACCATAATTTCTTGAAGCAGTGTTCTCATATGTCCAGCCATGGCCTTTCTGAAATCATGACATAGAAAATAGGAATTAGCACAAAAGAGTTGAAAGTAAAGACTTATCATTAGCATTGATTTATGTGCCACTAATTTGGAATTCACCCTTATTCCAACAATAACTAAATTGAATATTAACTTTTGTTTACTAAACTCACTGATTCAGCATTGATGATACTTTTATAGTCTCTGCACCATGATAAATGCATAGTAAGATTTAAGATTCTATTATTGACTACTGTAGTGAATTTATGTGAGAAGTGTCAGGAATAATATTTGAAATTATTTTAAAAACCAGTACCTTTTAGATATTCTCAACCACCTTTGATACGCAGTGTGATCATAATTTAAACCATTATAAATTATACTGAATATTACTGTAAATTCTCTAAGAATCTGCATGTGATTTCTAAGTCAGTATCCATATATACTGAAAAATTATAAAACTGCATTTTAAAATGTATTCTGTCTCTAAATGTAAATCTGATTTCCATTTTCACTTAAAAGGAATTAATGAAATGGTACTATACATTCAAATATATCTACTACCAGAAATTAATAAATGAGACCAATAATGTTATTTTAAATTTTGAAATGATGATAACATTTTAGAAATGCAGACTTAGTAGCATTTAACCCAGAAAATCAGAACAGAGAACAATCACAAAATAGGCAGGGTAACATTATATTTGAGAGCATGTCTTGCTCCGAAGAACTTGGATTTGTTTAGTGGTCCCACCAGTAGCTAATTATGTGACCTTAACTGAGTAACCTGGTTTCTCTGTCCCTCTGCAAAATTCATCTATAAAATATAGAAATTAATCGTAGCTACCTTGCTGGGTTTTTTTGTAAAGGATTGGTTGAGTTAATGACTATGAAACAATTCGAGGAATGCCTGGCATATAAGTGCTATGTAGTGTTTATTATTGTTATTATTAGCATTATTTCTTTATTAGTATTATCAATGTGGTAAATATTCTGTTTTGGCAGGGGGAAAACTAGCTAATTACTCAGGTTTTCCTACTCAGTGTTATGATTCCCTTAAGGAACTGCTTAGAGAATTTCTGCATGCAAGTAATGATTTGAACTGTCCCAAGACATTTTTTAGCACATAAATTTAAACATAGTATTAACTGTTTTTCTTCTTAATAAATAGTACATATAAAATAAATCTTTTGCCTTAAAATTAGCAGGAGCAATAATAATACAAAAAAGGCTAATATTTATTTGGTGTTTATCCTATGTCACATATTGTGCGAAACATTTTTCACAGTTGATATGAAATGCTGTGAGCAATGATAATTGTGATCCCTTAGAATGTGAACTTAATCAAATATCGCAAATGGATTTGGTTTAAAATATTTAACCATCATATAACCAATTAAAAGGTTTCTTATAACATTAGTCTTCTATTTGAATTCAAGTGGGTTTTTTTTTCCCTTCTTTCTGTCTCTCTTTTAATATGACATGCTGCACTAAAATATGCTCAGTACTGGGTCAGCGATAGCTAATAAGTGGCATATATTCTTTGTCTTGGATGACAAATATTTTTGCATTCTTGAGGAAAGTGCATGGCTAGGGTTGAATTTGCACTCCCCATGCATCACGTCATAGCATAGAAAATGCAAAATCTATTGAAAATAAATAAGGCAGGTGGTAAATAAAACTCAAATGTATCTGTGTGTGTGTGTGTGTGTGTGTGTGTGTACATAGGTATATGCAGTTATATAATTCAGCTATTTTTAAATATTTTCAAAACTGAAATATCCTGATGTACGACTATGTCAAGATATGCTTAATTTAGGAAGTCTATTAAGCTTATTGGTTTTTATTCCAAATTAGAGTCATCAACAGGAAGCAATTGTTAATCTATATAGCATAGAAATATTAGTTATAAACTTAAAATAAATATAGAATCAAAATTTTAACCTTTATAGTATCTAGTTATAAAGTAGCACAGTTATCATGGAATCTGATACACCAGTTCTTTCTTTCCTTCAGTTTAATTGAAAAGTTAAAAATGCTTTACATTTTGAAATTATTAAATGAATTACAACGTACATGTATTGAACAACTCCTCTGTTAAATATACCATACTATGACATAAAAGATTAATAAGTTAAGTCTTTCACTTTCAAGGATCCTTAACTATAGTATGGAAAATAAAACAATACAAATCACAATATAAAACTCAACATTGTGTATCAAATTTTTACTTTTTCTTTCTGTTTTTTTTTTTCTCCCTTTCACATTTGAAGCTTGTGACTGTGCCCATCTGGGGAATAATTGTGACCCAAAGACTGGTCGATGCATTTGCCCTCCCAATACTGTTGGAGAGAAATGTTCTAAATGTGTACCTAATACCTGGGGCCACAGCATTATCTCTGGTTGTAAGGTGAGTGAATCACTTCATTTCATCTGATAATGTTTTTTAAAGATTTTTATTTTGGTAGAGGCCTATAGGTGGGCATTCCATATCCAATATTGTATTACAAAACAATATAGAACTATCACTATAGAGTCATTGAAGATATTGATCAGTATCTTACATTTTACTTGTGGGAAAGATGACGAAGTAAGTACAAATTTATGCAGCTTCACCCAAGGTACCAACCCAAAAAGGTGAAAAAAGGACAACAACAAAAAATCTGTAATAAAATAGAAATAGCTAGAGCTTCATATTTAGGCACAAAGGCACAATGAAATTTATCTGCAAAGTATCAAGATATTAGGAACTAACTAAGGGAATTTGCCAAAACTTTATAGGAATTACCTTCCAATTATGACTAGGTTTCAGTTTCCAGGAAATAGTTGATAGGATTCTGAAGAGTTCTTATTAACAATCTGTTGCTTAGAAAAATCCTCAATTTTTCCCATGGATGGACCATAGACAGTTTTATGACTGGCCTCGCATTGAGAGAAATCTATCCAGCATCAGGGTGGATGGAAGTAACTATTAAGTTGGAAGATTCACACAGCTACATTTTTTGGAAACAAAACAAAAATGTATCAAGAGATCTGAAAATTTAGATGAGTATAAACAAAGCATTAAGTTTCTGTGGCTGACGTTTTGCATTTTCAACGTCGAATCCAAGCATCTACGCCATCGCTGGACTCATGAATAAGCCATAAGGAGACAGGATTTTCTATCCACAAAGTCCTACAATGTGCCCAAGCTCTAATGAAACTCCTGAAATTGAAGCTGATGCCTAATGTTTAGGACATAAATCAGTATGAAATACAGACTAAGTTTCTTTTTTAAAAAGTGGTTATAGGGGGCCGGCTGGTGGTTGCTAAGCCAGCGGCCCTGGTTCAGGTCCCACATATGAGGGCCAGTGATGCTGCCCTCAAAAAAAAAAAAAAAAAAAGGTGGTTATATGATCAATACAATCATGTTTGCTTATCATTGAATAAACATTATGTTTCTTAAAGTTGATTGAAATTTTTTGGTTACTTTGAACCACTGTTAGAAATCTGAATTTCTGAACAGATTCTTCGTCATTATGAACAATTACAAAAAAAGTCACAGAGCCCTCAAAGTATTTATGAGCATGTGTTCTACTATTTTAAAACACTTGGAAGACTGTAACCTAAATCAACAGTGATTTGAGATTTGTAACTTTCCTTTCTTTGCGTCATCGATAGTTTGTGCTGAGGTGTGAGCACACACACCATTTGAGCATTTATTGAAGTAGAATAAAAGGCCTGCCATCTTTCGCTGGCAGGAGAATACTGCATACATTCTCTGTTGCTAAATAAACATTATATCTAATTATGATTTAAGTTTGATGTTGGCTATGGTGCTATTTAAACATATGGTTAATGGCCTCATTTATTCTTTACTATAACTTCCTGTATAAACTTCCTGATTTGGAAAGGTCCCAATGTCTATTTGTACTGTCAATTAGTATTTAAGAATTAATTTTAGTTTATACAATACATTGGGTAGCAGACATTTCAGATTTTAGTTAAATGATAAGAATGTCTCACAAAAAATCTTTTAGATTTATTACATGGTTGTAGATTCCATACATAATTTTCTGTTTCTTATTTGGCCGATTTTGTTTGAATGAAGGGAAAAGTATTTAAGTGAAGTCAATCATCATTATTTTGAAATCTCATTGTTCTCCTGATGTGCTATAAAGATAAGTTACTTGGAGTGACAACAGTGAGTTATTATTCTATGCCTTGGAAAATATGTCCATGTTTGTAATATAGTAAATAATCACATTTTGGGTTTAACATAACTCTTAATAGCAGCCCCAATACAGCCCTTTTTACTGTATAGCAATAGAGACATAAAAAAATACTTAATCATCAAGATCCAAAAATAAAGCCAGGTGATTATTTTAATGTCAGAATCTGGGAAGATATTGCATCAACATTGGGACAGAAAAGAAATGATATATGGGAAACTGGTGATTGTATATCACATCCTAGAAAAAAATAGTCCCATAAGTGAACTACTGTTGGCAGGCACAGAAGCAGGAATATCTCCAGTAGTGCTGGATATGAGAATCAAGATAAGCAATGAATGTGTGAGAAATACAAAGTGAAAGCCAGCCAGACTTAGAGCTGGGAATTTGGCAAGTTGTTATGCATGTGAGTCTGCCATAGAGCTGTAGATCTGAGAAAAATAATGCAGCACCAAAAAGAGTCAGGTGATAGATGAAGCACAAACACTATGTGGTGACAAACTCAGACACAGAGTGAGAAGGTACTGACTTGGGTACCAAATCAGGATCCGCTTGGGAGACAGAAACCATGCCAGTTATGTAAACAGGGAAAAGGATATAAAGACTTGTTAACTGGTAGAAGATGGTTACTACAAAAAGGATAAATGAGAGAGATAAGGGATCCTGAAGCAGCAGGTGCAAAAGAACAGCTACTACTACTAAGCTGATGGGGGGTGGACAGTAAAGAAACCAAGGGCTAGAAGAGGGTGCTTCCCTATCCTCCACCCAGCGAGGCTGAGGTTCAGACATCGTAGAAAAGAGTGTGGCTATCACAGGAACATGCAACCTGCCTGTGGTAACACAGAAAATAAAAACACACACAAAGGAAATCTGGGCAGAGTCTGTGGGTAATTGCTAGTCTGTGGACACCTCCTACCATTGTGGAAGGCTGTGGGCATGCTGGGGCTATTCAGAAGCAGCCCATCTTGGTCAGAGCATGGATACAGACTGAAGCTGCTCAGAAAGCTGCCTGAAAGAGAGAGTGGCCTGAGAGCACCACTGGAATTCTTTCTGGACCACAAGACTCCCATGCTAAATAATAAAATAATAACGATGATAGAAATGAAGAACCAGGAACCAGGACACAAGTGTCCTCCCACCGCTATGACCTCATCAGGTCTCTCCAGAGCCTTCTATTGCCTAAGCTTAACATCCTACTACCTGACCACAGAGAAATGTCTACAGGGAGTAGCTACAGTATCACAAAGCAGGGCAAGAAAGGGTGAATGTAAAGTTCAAAGACAGCAGATTGATCATTGGCACAGCTGGTCTCTGAAGATGATTTATTCTAAGATCCTGAATGACATTTTAGAAATCCGCTTGGCATTTTTATTACATTGCAAGGAGATATGAGCTCTGTAAATCAAGAGCAGAACAATGTAAAAGACTATAAGACAAAAAGGACACATAGGTGAGAGGAAATAAAGACATTACTGAAAAGAAGCTAAATATGCAATAGTGTAATTAAAATAAGCATTGGTGACATACACATACAATAGAATTTTCACTGCAGAAAATGGGAGCTATAGAATAGAAGACAAATTTGAGAGGCAAATATGAAAATGACTACAGAAGACATAAAGATTTTATAGGTTTGGCAGACAGACAAAAGTGATGTGTTTTAGGAATTATAGGTGATCTTGAAGAAGAAAACTGGTCAATTAGAACAGAAATAAAAATCAAAAACCAATCTGAATAGTACTGAATCAAAATACAACTTTGTTCTCAAACTGAAAGAACGCACCATGTTCCAATCAATTAATAAGAAAAAAAAACCTCAAACTTTTAAAAATTCTAGCAAAATTTTGAATTACTTAAGTAAAAAGAAACTCTTATGTCTATCTAGGAAGGAGAAAAAAAAAAAAGGTTACCAGCAAAGCACCTTGAATAAGACTTGTCTACAAAACTAAATGTCAAAATAACAAAAACAAAAAACAAAACCCTTGATATCACTTCTCTAAATTCTCTCTGGCTTCTCAACACCTGATTTGGTGGTTCTTATATGTTCTCACAGTATTTTGCCCTTCCTCTGTTATATAATGCTTATTTCATCATATTTATCTATTTATTTGGCTCCTTCAATGCCTGAAAATGAGATAAGGTAAAATGACTTTGTCTAAGATTTAATCTTTGAAACAAAAAGCGCTTGAAGAAAACCTATATCTAACACCTCCGTGCCACAAAAAGAGAATGTACATTTTCTTTCTTATTCAATAGCATTATGGTTTCCAGACACACATATATTTTAGTAAATGCAGAAGCAATTTAATTTTATGTTCACTGATATTTCCCAAGCGACTAAACTAGAACAATACAAAGGATATAATAGATACGTGATTAGTATGTTTTAATGGGAGCATAGACACCCTAGAATTAAAATTTTAAGATATTTCCCAGGAAATGGTATGAGTGGTTGCTGTTTTTATCTCTTCCATAGGCTTGTAACTGCAGCACAGTGGGGTCCCTGGATTTCCAATGCGATGTAAACACAGGCCAGTGCAACTGTCATCCAAAATTTTCTGGTGCAAAATGTACAGAGTGCATTCGAGGTCACTGGAACTACCCTCACTGCAATCCCTGTGACTGCTTCCTGCCCGGAACTGATGACACGACCTGTGATCCAGAGACTAAAAAATGCTCCTGTATCGATCAGTCTGGGCAATGCACTTGTAAGGTATGTGCTGCCAAAATACATTAAGGAAAAGCTTCACCCACTTCTGTTTTCATAACTCAGTATTAACTTCCTTCAGTGTTCATTATTCCTACTTCATTAAGCTGAACAAACAGGAAAACAAAAACATTGCCAGACACAGTTTTTTATTAATATATATTCATGGGCTCACTGATAGGCACTGCTTTTTATGAACTTATTTTTAACCAAAGCCTAACTTTTTTTTTTCTAGTTCATAGAGATGAAAAACTTTTCAGTGGTAAATTTTTCTTTACACACCTGCTTTGCTCAAACAAGAATAATCTGGGAGGGTGAAAAAGATAGTACTCTTAAGCATCATCAGAGAAAATCACAACTAAATAATAAGTCATTCCTCCTCAAATTAATCTGCTATCACTGTACACTGAAACATATAGTTACTGCTGTGGAAGTTCAGTAAAATTTCATCATAGGAACACACTGACATTACAAACAGTGACTATGTGGAAATTTCAGCCCTCATTAATATTGTTAAATGATGTAGAAAAAAAGCCAATTAAAAAAGGTAGGGATTTTTTTTTCCCCCTTAGATATTTCTGAAAAATCAGTCCCAGGATAAATGCAGTTAAGACTGGGTCAGAGGTAACTTTTCAAGAAAAAGTCTCTGCAGAGAGGGACAGAGGAACAGGAGGATGAAATTCAGGGAGTGATTGTTAAAATAACCTTGAGAACTTAAGAAAATGGCTGCTTCTGCCATTAAGGGCCTTGAACAAAACACAAAGTACAATTCTGCTTATTACATATTATAATTATGACCACACATTATGTTTAATACATGTTATATGAGTATACATACATTATATAACAATGATTATGTAAATCTACATTTTAACATTTTCTTTTTTACAATTTTGCATCATATCACTGTTTAGGAATCAATGTTTTTATTTTGCGTTTGAAATTGTCATGACTCATATTACAGCAGAATAGTAGGAAATGTGCTGCCTAGATATAGGTATGTATTTTATATGCACACACACACAATATCCTTAGTATAGTGCTTATGTATAAATAAAATATAGTGCTTATGTATAGTGCATGAAATCCTAACAATGAGAGTCACTACATACACCATTTGAGATGTGAGTCTAATATCCAGGGTTGTTTTCTTTTTTTTTGTTTAATTTTTTTAAGTGTGCTTCTGTTATTCATTCTCAAGTTTATTTCTCTGATAACACCACCATTATGGACTCTAAGGGAACTCTTGCCTTTCTTCAGGTGAATGTGGAAGGTGTCCACTGTGACAGGTGCCGGCCTAGCAAATTTGGACTGGATGCCAAGAACCCACTTGGCTGCAGCAGCTGCTATTGCTTCGGCGCAACTACTCAGTGCTCTGAAGCACAAGGACTGATCCGTACGTGGGTGAGTAAGGATCTGCTGAGCCATGTAATGGTAGAATATTAGCTCCTGCTGGTGTCTTTTAGCTAGGCACTAAGGGGTAGGAGGAAATGGCAAAACATTTAAGTAACTTTTTCCCCCGCGCACATTTTGAAATGGTAGAGGGGCCATGTGCCATTGGAGGATTGGAGTAAATGCCTTTTTAAATCTTCTTTTAAAATAGTTCATTTATTGTTGATGAAGAAATCAATGCCAAGAGTAAAAGGCAAACAGCATAAGGGAAACATGTTTTGGGATGGGAGGAAGCTGCATTGGGAAGAGTTAGGGCATCAGAGCATGAATGTCGATCTGTGCGAATGCTGTAATGAAAATCAGAACTGGGTGCCCCTGTATTCCAACCAGCCTTAGAAAATCATAGCTTTTTAGGGCGGAAGTATGTTTGTTTTTATTTTCATTTTCTTTGAACTCTTCCTACTTTTAAGTGCTACTTTTTATTAGTATAAAAGGCTCCCATGTTCATAGATGTTGTGGTTTTCACTATGCAAACAAGTAAGAAAGATGTATTCCCTTACCTTGCTTGTTCACTACACACTAGTTCTGTTTCTTGTGAAAACACCTCATGAGAATGGGGGTGATGGTGCTACAGATAAACACGCAGTCCATAACTAGGCTTTCAAGGGGCACCCAGAAGCCTGAACTCTGCCTCCTGCTTTGTTCTGATCCCACGCAGGTAACTCTGACCCCTGAGCAGACCATCCTGCCCCTGGTGGATGAGGCCCTGCAACACACAACTACCAAAGGCATTATGTTCCAAACCCCAGAGATTGTGGCAGACATGGATCTGGTGAGACGAGATCTCCATCTGGAACCTTTTTATTGGAAACTTCCAGAACAATTTGAAGGAAAAAAGGTAAGGGCAAGAACTTGGAGGACACGTGAGAACAAAGTAAAATATGTTTTGGGGATCACTCCACTTGGAGATTTGTCTAACTCATTGCTCTTCCTTTTCTTGTGTCAGTTGATGGCCTATGGTGGTAAACTCAAGTACACCATCTATTTTGAGGCTCGAGAAGAGACAGGTTTCTTTACATATAATCCTCAAGTCATCATTCGAGGTGGGACTCCGACTCATGCTAGAATTATCATCAGGCATATGGCTGCTCCACTAATTGGCCAGCTGACAAGGCATGAAATTGAAATGACAGAGGTAAGGTTATTAGTTGTTGGCTGCAAGGATGTCAATGGTTTTGCATTCAGTTTTGTCAAAGTGGTTCATTTTCTTGTTACAGAGAGAATGGAAATATTATGGTGATGATCCACGAGTCAGCAGAACTGTGACCCGTGAAGATTTCTTGGATGTACTATATGATATCCATTATATTCTTATCAAGGCTACTTACGGGAATTTCATGAGGCAAAGCAGGTAAAGTATAATAGAAAATACCCAAGTTAAGTTCTTATTCTAGAGTCTATAGGGAAGATCAGTAAGACATCAGACTAAGAACGATTCAGAAGTGTTTGGTTTAGGAGCGTGATGATAGAAGACTAGTCAAAGATGGCTTCCAGGTCACCTGGTAGAAGTTATTCCCACTCCCCCAAAATTGACCTTTGACATGGTAAGTTTTAGATGCCAGTCAGAAATTCAAGAGAAGGTGTCCTGCAGGGTAGAGATAATTAACTGTTGTACTATAAATAGGTTACAAGATTTCTGAGAAAGTGACCCCCTTCTACCCTAAAGGGCATCAGGCAGGGACCAGTTGGTCCCAGCTCTTTCTACCCTGAGCATTATCATCTGTTCACCCCACGTACCATACAATATTGTCATTTTCCCTGTGCATCATGATATAAAAAAGATTGGGAGTCACATTGAATAGAAAGGAACACAGAAGAACAGCAAGAATGAATTATGGAAGCCAAAGGATGGGAATATTATAAGGGGTAAATAATATTATTTATTGGTGTTTTAATTTGACCCAAAGAGGACAAATAAAATGAAACTTTCTGAGACTGACTCTTGGGATCATACTGGTGACATTCTTAATATCAGTTTTAGTGGAGGTTTTGGACAGAAATAGTCTCAAATTTTTGAGGAATGAATGGGAAACACTGAACCTAATATCACAAGTATAGACTAATGGTTGCCATGAACATAATTGCAAAAGGGAGGGAGGAATGAGATAGTGTCAAAGGTCAAGGGACGATTGTTTAATTTAAGGAGAAGTAAACATGTTTACAGAACATGGGGAAAGGAATTAATAGAAAGAAATACAGTTAAAAAGTGTGAGCTTAAAAGAGGATAAATAATGGAGAAGTCATGAGACTTCAACTTCATGAGCACACATAGGCATGTTTCTTGAGTGGAGGGGACAAGTTATCCAAAGAGTTAAAATGAGGAATCATCCAGAGGTAGTTAGTTTTCATCCTGTGAAAGCAGAAATTTGAGTTCAGTTCATACACATAGTCTCAATTTCTCTGGCATATCAGTTTCTCTGTTATGTCCTACAACAATATGTAATCGATAGATTTTTGAAAATAGTCTGATAAAATCAATCTGTAGATTAGTCCAGGAAAACAAAACAAAATTATGGAGCCACTCATTGGCCAACCAATGACTATAAAAATACCAGATTTCAAATGTTTACACTGTAGTATATATCTGAGGTTGGACAATTCAGTTCGCGAACTCATCCTAGAGAAAGGGCTACACACCTCATTGTTGAACATCATTGCAGTCACCTTCGAAGTGCTGCCCTTGGGAAGCTAGGCACCCACACCAGCACCTAGTCCACCTTTCAAAGCAATTTTGTAACTCTTTTTTGGAATGGCCATCAGAGCTGTTGTTATATTACCCTTGATGTCCTGAATGTCACCAAAATGTCTTCCTTTCAATATTTCCTTTATCTTGGGGTAAAGAAAGAAGTCACTGGGGATCAGATCAGATGAGTAGGGAGGGTATTCCAATACAGTGTTTACTGGCTAAACACCCTCACAAACAGTGCCGTGTGAGCTGGTTCATTGTCATGATGCAAGAGCCATGAATTGTTGGCGAAAAGTTCAGGTCATCTAACTTTTTAACACAGCCTTTTCAGCACTTCCAAATAGTAAACTTGGTTAACTGCTTGTCCAGTTGATACAAATTCATAATGAATAACCCCACTCATATCAGAAAAGGTTAGCAACATGTGTTGCAACAAGTTCTGGAACTTAATTGTCAGAAGGTACTTTCCTTACACACAGAAAATCTTTATTGCCTTTCTGATTATACCAAAAGTAAAGACATTTGGTAAAAGGATAAATCCAGGACCACAACTCACTTTCAAATCTGTAATCTTTTGGTTTCCTTTTCATATTTCTCACTTCTAATGAGATGATTTTTATGTGAAATAATAAAAAACATGTACCAAAAATGTACTGTCAGCTATCCTGCTAATTATTTTAGAATATCAAATAAATGGAAATCAAGTGGCAGAAGCCAAAGCAGGTTTGTATGTCATAGAAGACAACCGGTGGGTGTGCAAATATATCATTTTGCAAAGTTCTGCAGTAAAAGAGTTTGGTACTATACAGAACATTTTATTACTGTAACTGATAGAAACAGTGTTGTCATGCGTTTTTCATTATACTTTCATTGCCTCTCTCACACAGACTCCATCTTCCTGTGCTATGAAGTTATCTTTTTTCCCATAAGTCTCTTTCTTTTATCATCTTATTTCACATACCTCACTAAATAATACCCTTTGTCTTAAGAGATAATTTTTTGAAACTTTAAAAAAAATAAAACTTTACTTTTTTCTTGGCTCAATAAAAACTGGAGTAATCATCTAGGAAAAGTAAGAATAAATAAAGCAGTGGATCATCACTTGATTTTGTAAGTTAGTGGAATTGCGATCGGGGTCAAAAATATGTTTAAATCTTTCCCCCAAAGTAATTAAGATAGAACCTGGCAGCTTTACTCAATGACAAATTTAATTGTAACTACTTAATTTTGCAGAGTTTCAGATTGCCATTTGAGATTCTGACCTTGTATATATTGTCTATGCTGAAATTTTCTTTTTTCATGCTTTTATCTTCTCTTACATTTATTTGAAGGACATAACAACTTGGTATTTTAGTATTCATTTGAAAAGAAGCTTGAGTTTGGCCAAATCCCTGATTCAGAAGAACAGTTGTTCTCTAATCCCCTGGTGGGGAAGAAGGGTAGTGAATTGCAGAAATGTCTGTTGTTGACACTGTTCAAGTTTCACTTAGTTTTTAAATACCCACTAGTCTGTGTGCACATTGGTGTGCAAGAGAAGAAAAATGTAACTAGTAACGTTTAACATGGTTGTAAAACACCATGAGTTTCCAGTGGAGGTGACTTGTCAACAAACAACAAGTTACTATTTTACTTTCCCCCAGTGAATCAAGGGAGAACATAACGCTAGTGTTTCTTATGGTGGGGAGCGAAATCTGAATTTTAACTGAACGTGTGTTTCATAAAGGCTGTCTGATCCTCAGAGTGCAGATTATAATGCTAGTGAAGTCAGAGTGTGCGTTCACAATTTAGTGTCAATAAAACATACCTTTGCCTGTTACAAAGTTCATGATTCAAGCTTCTTAAGCTATTGGAAGTGCCTTTTTATTGAAGCAAAACTATCCACTCTCTCATCTAAAAGTTTATTTGCAGAACATTTTATGTTATCAGTTCATAATGAAATAGTCTGAGTTTAGGGAGTGCATATATGTTTTAATGTATAATTTCAGATTGATGAAAAGGCCTCATTGTTTTCACTGTGAATCTCTTTTTTTAACTTTCAATTATAAGGACCTTTCTACCAATAGGAAGGGTCAGTTAAGTTACTTGTGAAGGATTTGTTTAATGAAGTTAACAAAACAATTTGAAAGCATTTTATCAACAGAAAACAATCAAAAGATCAAAATTATTAGAGTATGCTCAATCATTGTTTTCTAAAGTTCTACAAAGGACATTCAGAGACTCAAGAGGAAGAAAGCAGGGACAGTTGTAAATTCTAAGCAATTTCACAAGCGACTATGGGGGATTTCTAACCCAGAATGACCATGGGTTGTCTCTTTGAAAAAATGTGTTTAATTAATTTGGTGTGTCTACCTGAAAAAAAATCTTTATAATAACTTCTCATCAGGACACCAGACATCAAATTTACTAAACTCCTTATGATTTATGTGGATAGTTTTCTGACGTTTAATCTCAACCTCTGTTAAAACACAGATACAGGAATAAGATGTGGCCCATGAGCCTCTGGATTTAGACAGCTTCAAAACAATAGAATAAGATGAAGGTTATTGACAGAAACCTGAGAAGACTCTGCTTGTAGGATTGACTGTTTACTAGGTGATCTTAACTTCCTGGGATGGTAATCTAAGTATATGCTTGCTGTTCTCAGTATTTCTGAAATTGCAATGGAGGTAGCTGAAAAAGGACAGGTAACAGCCGTGACTCCTGCAGCTCACCTGATCGAAAGATGTGATTGTCCCTTGGGCTATTCTGGTTTGTCCTGTGAGGTAAGCTGGTTCCTGCTTAAGCTCAACTCACTTAACTAACCAAAAAAAAATACTCCCAGAGCTACCTTTGCTCCAATCAGTTTTACTTTCCTGCATACTTTTAACGATTTCCTTTGATCTTTCACTTGCTGTATAAGACAGAGGAAGAAGAGGATGGTGCTGTTGTTACTTAGAAATAGGATTCACAGCTGAAGGAAGATAGTGATAAAAATTAAGAGATTTGTAAAAATATGGAGCACTCTTATATTTGTAAAAATATGGAATAGGAGTGTTTTCATAAGACCCATTTATTATATTTGATTTATTTTCCTGGTACCTCTTCTGAACAGTTAGAGGGATTTAAAACTGTATTAGGTTAATATTTTTATTAATGGAATAAGAAATTATATATTCATGCATTGATTTACTTGTAAGTAATTTTTACAGCTTTTGTAAATGGGATTTGAGAAGTTTTACTAATTGTTAACTGCAGTGATCATAAGATAGGATTATATCAGATTTTGAAATATTGTTTTTATATAGAACATGACAAAATTTGGACACTAAATAGAAGACTGTTCCCTTCAACACAGGCAGCCAGAAGGCCGTAGATTGTTCCAGTAATGGCATTATTACTCAATCATTATATTTTTAAAACTGCTTAATTTACTTTCTGGGATATTCCTTTGACTACCTTCAGAATTGGCACATTTTCTAAATTTTTATATTCTGGAAGCCAATTTAATTTTTACAAATATTAAGTATTAACAGGAAGAGTATGATATAGGGAAAAGTGGAATGCATGATACACTGGCCTGGTTTTGAATCTCGACTTTATCATTTTGTAGGGCTGAGACCTTGCTCAGGTAACTAAATCTCTTTAAGCTTCAGCTGGTGAATCCTCAAGTCCTTGAGTGACTGTCGCCACTCTTGCTCCTCTTCTGCAGTCCCCAAAGCCCTCCCCACAGTTCAACAACTAAAGGCTGACATGGGAGGGGCCTTCGGGATCCAATCCAGTCCTACAGCAAGAATTATTTCTCATTATTCAGATGGGTCTGTTCCCACAGAATACTAGTTAGATATTTTACTATCTCCTCCACCTAAATATCCCATGAAGACTAAATGAGCTATGAATGTAAAGGACTTACCACTGTGCCTGGAGATAGTCAATGACAGTTGGTGTAGTTAATATTAGTATTAATGGAATAAGTAATTATATATAGCTATATTGATTTATTTATAAGGAATTTTATACATCTTCTTTTATAAATAAGATTTGAGGCATGTGATGGTACCAGGTCAAAAGTAAAATACAAACAACTACAAAATAATGAAAATAAATCTCTTCAGAGGGCGATTGGTGTAATGAAAAGAAAAAAAAAAAGATTGCTTTTGGTGATTCCTACTTCGCTACACCACTTGGATGGGAATTTGCTGTTTGTTTCTGGACCACAGGTTGTTTATCTACATAATCATCGTGAGAATTGATTTAAATGAAAACATGTATGAAAGCTCCATTGTAAACTGAAGTGCCATTCAACTTTGTGACCATCATGTGGTTTCCACATTGTTCAGAGAACAATTTCGTAAGAATAACTTCAAAATTATTTTGAGACATCCTTGGAATACTTTTACATCTTTGCTTGTGACTGCCCTCAAAAGCAATACTAATTTGAATATGTATATTTGATCCAATAACTAATTAAATAATCCATCTTATTAAGTCAGAACTCCCCCCACATATGTATTCAGTTGAATACACACCAGTTAAGTAGATTGTACTTCTGTGTACAACCCACAAAATACACATATGCACACATAGTGTATATGTTAAAAATGAGGCAGTGGCACACATAAAATGTGCCATGAGCCTGAGTGATTTAAAAGTAGAAGACAGAAAGAACTTGAGGCTTTTCTAGAAAAGAGTTGAATTTTTTTTTATTTTTTTTTTTATTCCTAAGGAGTGTTTGGCTATAGTGCTGACTCTCTGTGTGACTTTGGTCAATCCCTTAATTGCTATAGGCCTTAGTTATTAAATTGTTATCCAATCTAAAAAATTACAGTTTGGCTTCTGAAGTTCTAGAATTGTCTGATTCTGCAATGTTATTTTGCTATAGAAAATACTCAGTGAGTAGTCAACATTGACCTTTACATATCCCAAAGAGAAAGTTTCTACTATTTTATATTTTTCTGCATTTATTTTATATAATACTACCGTTCATCTATGAACAATAATGTTAGTGGAGTAGCAAAGTATTTTAATGGAGTCTACTTTCCATTCCAGATTTTAAATGTTAAAAACTCTCCTTATTGTGATCGGCAGTATATTCTAAAATGTGCTTTCCCATTAAGCTTAGTAATTTTCTGTCATTATATGAAAATATAAATTAGAACAAATGAAGCAAATGACAAATGAAGAAAATCAAGACAAACTAGAAATATATACAAACTATCATCTGCCTTGGTGGCTTCACCTATTTCTCATGAATTTCACTTAAGCTCCTATTTATAGGTAATAATTACAGTATGATCTTAGTGGAGAGATTATGAGATAAACGCCTGCCTCTCATAATCAGGTTCCTAAGGTGTTCTCTACAACCCATTGCCTCTAATCTATTATATATTTTATTTATAATTCATCTTGATTCTAAAATATAATTACCCAGGTATAAAATCTAATCTTCAAAGCAAGAGCTAAAGACAGTTTTGAAATAATACATCCCATTCCAGTAACATATGCTTTGGGTCATGAATATACAAAGCAATGCCTTTACAATATTTTCACCAAATCTATGGTATTCTAGAAATATCTGCAATTACAAGCTATTCATTTCATGTTTTCACCCCAAATGTGGTGCAGATAAAGAAAATTTAGTGTTATCACTGAAATATAACCAGTTGTGAAGACACTTAGCCTTTGCCTGTTACCTGCAGTGTTATGACATTGCACCCCTGTTCATTAAAATTGCATATTTTGTTCCTATGTGGGATATAAAGCTGAAAGCAACAAACAAATAAGACAAACAAACAAAAACTCATAGACACAGACAACAATATAGTGGTTACCAGAGGGAAAAGGGAGTAGGGGGAGATAGAAAAGGGTAGAGGCGGTCAAATATATGGCGACATAAAGAGATTTGACTTTAGATGGTGAGTGTGGGGGGCCGGCCCCCGCCGAGGACCAGGGGTTCCCTCGGGTGGGATGGCGTTGGCAAGGAGAAAGAAAGATGGAGACACCAGAAAGAGGTTCACAGGAGTGTCACACTTTTATTGTTAAAGCCTGGCCCCTTTTACAGGGGCTTCTGACCATTACAATTACAAGTTATGTTTCACATGATCATGATGTTTTCTCTTACTCAGAACTTTTACTTTTTTGTAATTGTATCTTTCCAGGGTACACTGTGGAGAGTTCAAGGATTGTACTTATCATCTAAAGAGTGGTTACCATGACTACCTTACAGGGTGTATGTTTGAGTTATTGCCAAGAATCTAGCAGTGGCTGAGTTTTAGGGCAAAAATATTTCTATGTTATAATACTTAGTAGCAAAAGGATTCTCAAACTTTTCCTATCCTACAAAGAGCTGTATATTATTGTAATAGAGGGGAACATCTGTTTCTCAGTCAAAGCTTCAGTATCTGTTGCTACAGCAATGTACAAAGCAAAGAGTTAAAACAAGGCTGTTAATTAAAATAACTCATGGTCAGTAAGTTGTCTCTTATCAGAACGTTCATGGCCGAGAGACCTTGGTCTCCTGGTCTCCAAGGAAACCTTTCACAGCTGCATAGGCAAGTAAGCTCAAGGTTGGATGATATCACCAGTTTCTCACAGACACTGTCTGTTTCTCACAGACAGGATTTGTCCATGTGACCAGAGGCCTGAGCCTCAGTTTTCAAGGGGCTTGAGTCCCCTATTTCTCAGTCCTGGGGACCCCTCAGACTGTAACCTGTTTTAGGGAGTTTCGTTTTTAGGAAATCTTGTCCCGTCATTGATATACACAGCCAGCGATCAACAGGGTACCCCAGGAACCTGCCATAAATGCAGTGAAAGTACTGTCTCCTATAGGATCTGATGTGGAGGAAAGGCACATGGGTTCATAGAGACAGGAGATATTACATGACCAACCATAAGGCAGCACCCCAGACATCCAGTGCTGAGCGTGGATCTTTGTTTCAAGGTGGCCTTGTCAGACACTAGGATGCTGTCGGTCCCCGACAGGTGAACACACAATGCAATACACAGATGATCTATTACAGAATTATACATACACTTGAAACCTGTATGGATTTATTAACCAATGTCACCCCAGTACATTTAATAAAAAGAGAAATGGTTAGTTCTAGAAATGCCTACTTGTTATAATTTATGATTTGAAGTAGAGACCATACTATCTTTAGAAGTCAAGCAAAGGACACAATTTCCTCGCCACATTTATTGGTGTGGGAGCCATTGAGTTTAAGGCACTTGACCTCATCTGCTCCTCACCATTCTCTCAGTTAACACTGCTGCCTAACCTGACCCAAACTCAGGTTAGGTTGCATGCAGAAATAGAAAATATTTAGCTTCGAATGCATGGTTTTCTGCAATAAGATGATATCTAAGACATATTTCAATCATTTCAGCCTCTTTCTCCTCTTCCCCTGGTTTTTCTTTTTTTTTTTTTTTTTTAAGATTTTATTGGGGGAATTGGAGGAGGGGAACAGCGTTGGGGAATCAGGGAAGGGGAACGGACAAGTTGCTATCTTAAGGGCCAGCCGAATGGCTCAGTTGGTTAAGAGCTCGCTCAAGAGTGCGAGCTGAGCTCTGAGCAACAGCGGTTCGAGGCCAGCCCGAGCTGAGTTGCCGTTGAGCTGCCAACAGGTGGCAGGATGGCTCAGCTTAAAAAAAAAACAAAAAAAAACAAGTTGCTATCTTTTTGTTCTTCAGTCTAGTTGTGGAGGACCTTGCTTCACTGGCCCATGTTGGTATCGTGATTGCATTCTTCCTGGATGAGGCAGATCAGTTGCCGGCCTCTGGATGGTCGCTCACTGCAGCTATTGGCAGCTCACTCTGGCTGCCAGCCACTCAAGCTGGCTGCCGGCCACTCACTGTAGCCTATGGCAGCCCACTGCAGCAGGGGCTGCAGCCTACACCATTGTCGGGGCTCGCACAGCCCAGCTCCAGGTGGAGCTGTTGTTAGCTGTAGAAGGCAGTGTCACTGGCCCTCATATGTGGGATCCGAACCGGGGCCACTAGCATCCCAAAACCAGCTCTTAACCAATGCACCACTCGGCCGGCCCTCCCCCAGGTTTTGATAGGACTTCTGCCTCACAGTTGAAATGTTGGTGTCTACTGAGTCACCACTCTGAAGTTGTCACTTTAGTAAAAACATATACATGTATTTTAATCCCCAAACAATGTATACCTATGATCAGGTCATAAAACTCAAAAGACAAAATAGTGAAAAGAAACTTTCCTTCTTACACATACACATGGCTCAGGATACACTTTACCACTTCTATTGTACATGGAAGACCCTAAGACTCTGTTTTCAGGTACATAAAAATATTGAAGAACATGGTATGGGTAAGTGGCATACATCATAATTTTGCTTTCCAGTGTGACATAGAACAGTCATCCTTGCCTTTATTTTTAGTCTATCCTCCATAACTATATTTTTTAAAGTTTTCTAGGATAGAGACACCATGTTAATTTATTACATGCCAAGCACTAAACATACATTATCTCAATTAATCTCCAAAACAACCCTATAAAAAACAAAACTTACCGTTTACTGAGTGCTTACTGTGTCCTGTACAATGCCAAACTCATTCCCTAATACACTTACACCAACATCATTGGAGTGTGGACTATGATCCCTATTTTACAGAAGAGGAAATGGAAGGCCAGCCAGGTTAAGAAACGCCCCCATGATCACACAGCTAGAAAACAGCAAAACTGCAATTTGAACCTAGGTTTGTCTGTTTCAAATGCCTAGATATATCCAACCATTATGCTACACAATATCCTTATGTTCCTGGTGAGGAAACTGAGGCCCACAGTATTCAAA
Source organism: Aselliscus stoliczkanus (assembly GCA_033961575.1). Taxonomy (NCBI): domain Eukaryota; kingdom Metazoa; phylum Chordata; class Mammalia; order Chiroptera; family Hipposideridae; genus Aselliscus; species Aselliscus stoliczkanus. The sequence continues at coordinate 127,956,932 of CM066733.1, forward strand.
ACCTGCACAAAATCATGTGTAGTAAGTGGTGGAACAGAAATTAAACTCAGGATTGCCTGATTGCAAAACCCATGTAAAGATAAAAGATAGTGTTTTTATTGACAACCAGCACAAGTATCTATTTTTATTGTTAAACTCGGTGGAAAGAAGGGGGAATGTTGTACAATTCTGCACCTGGATCGTGTTGGCTTGTTACTCTTTTTGTCTTCCATTCCCTTCTGCCCACCCCTCCCCCCACATTTTATGTGAATTTGATTCTAACATTTTGATGAGATACTATATTATGAAAATAAATTAAATATGGACAGAGAGCAGAAGGAAATTGAGCTATAAATAATTTCAGCACAAGGGAACTTTGGGACGAGTGTGAGTTAGAAAAAAGGGATAAGACTAGGACAGTGTTTACTTATTTGCTTTTCTTTAATTCTTCATTTTGTTCCAGAATGGATTTTAGACAGGACTTTTAAAAGTAGCTATTATCTTTCCTCTTTTGTTCCCAACTCAAGTGTAATAATTTTCATGAATTTTTCCCCAGTTCACTAAGAAGAAAAACATCTACTATTGAAAAACACTCTCATTTTTTTTTTAAGGGAGGGATAAATACAAAGAGGCTCAAGAAAATGAGGGGATTAAAGAGGAATAAATATGTCCCATTCCTTTATAAAGTATATTTCAAATTTCTATTCCTTGCATTGTGGAAGTCTCTTTTACTTAGCTCTTAGAAATGTAATCTATAAGGATACAAAATTAAATAAGCATGTTAGAACTGAAAGAAACTTCAAAATTATCTAGAGCCATATACCTGCTCATTTGTGAGGTGAGGAAACTGATTCAGTGCACCAAGAGATTTGCCTGTCTCCCTCAGACAAAACTAACTTCTAAAGTCAAGGCTTCTATATTCATTCGTGTCACAGTACCAGAGTCTGGATACCCTTTAAAGACAAAGAATGAGGAGCATACAGGCATTTCTCAATCCTGGTTGCTTACAAAGTCTGACAATTAGGTTTGCAAACTCATCCTAGAAAAAGCGCTGCATACCTCATTGCTGAATATCACTTTTGGTCACCTTCGAAGTACTCCCCCAGGGAAGCTATGCCCCAACATCAGCATCTAATCCACCCTTCAAAGCAATTTTACAACTCTCTCTCTGGAATGGCCATCAGAGTTGTCAATGTTTACCCATGATGTCCTGAATGTCATCAAAATGTTTTCCTTTCAATATTTCCTTTATCTTGGGGTAAAGAAAGAAGTCAGTGGGGCCAGATCAGGTGAGTAGGGAGGATGTTCCTCCCTATTTGTTTGCTGGCTAAAAACTGCCTCACAGACAGTGCCATGTGAGCTGGTGCATTGTCGTGATGCAAGAACCATAAATTGTTGGCGAAAAGTTCAGGTTGTCTAACTTTTTCACAGTCTTTTCAGCACTTCCAAATAGTAAACTTGGTTAACTGTTTGTCTGTTGGTACAAATTCATAATGAATAAGCCCCCTGATATCAAAAAAGGTTAGCAACATTGTTGCAACAAGTTCACGAACTTAGACCCTCCTAAGAGTTTTAAAGTAAACCCTGGCCCTACTCTCCATCCAAATATCTGGGGGTGGAGCCAGGTGCCAGTAATTAATGTTCCTCAGATGATTCTGTATGCAGCCAGGGTTGAGAATCAGTGAGATAGGTCGAGAAGTTTCTATACAGAGCTCCACTTGGATCTCAAGCTTGTACTCTCATGAGGGGCGCTTTTCTACTTTATCCTACTGTCTTTCCAGGAAAGATCCATAGTAATAGAAGTTGTGTTACAGTAAATTTCATCTGTAGCACTTACCTTCAAATTTCAGTCTGTAACATTGAATTTCACGATTCTTTAATGAAAATGTTGAGTCTTACTTTATTCTCTTTCTTAACTTTATTCTTCTTCTAACACTTGTTTTAAACTTTTGCTTGTTAGGAATTCTCAATTTGTGTGATTAGTCACACAGACACACACACACACACACACACACACACACAAATATCCCAGTAAAATAACAATAGTTATATAGGTATCCAAGGATGAAATCCATGTAAAGAAAATCCAATTTTATTCTATAGTTGGCATGCAACTTTGTAATACTTTTCCTTACACCTTGGATTGTTTCTTCAGTGATGCTTAGGTGAATTCCACAGCCATAATTTCCAGACCTTGCTTGGTAATAATAGTAAAATCAACATTGATTTTAATAATATGAATAAACTTATTAAAATATATCATTAGGTCCACCATAAGACATGTGAGACTCAAAATATTTTGAATACTATTTTCAGTTTTATCAGTTTGCTAAAAGCTGGGACATTGTTAAATCTCATTAGAATTTCACACAGGCTGTGATAAAAACAGAGGCTCAAATACTTAATTGAGGTACTTCTACATTATCCAAATCAAAATATATAAGGACAATGCTGACTATTGATCTTATTTTCTTTGGAAGGAACTTTTTTGAATATTGCACTCTGGAGGCCTTAGTCCAGAACCAAAAGGATGGAGAGGCATTGAGTTCTTAATCCAATATTTTTCCTCCTCTTATTCAGCAATCACTTTCCCTTCAACAATGGGAACAAGATATCCTGTGAAAAAAATCCTACCTAGCCACCATGATAAAGCAGCCCCTTCATAATCCTCAGTCGTAATTGAAAAACTAACTCCTACCTCTAACTCATAAATCACACACTGTCTGATAAACGCAGCAGCTCTGCATACAGAGAGGACTGAGCCCCGAACACAAGACTGATTTCATTTTCTCTCCAAAGAGAATGAGAGCTGTGGGCTTCCTTCCAGAAAGTCAGAGATGTTTTTCAGTACATTTACATAATAAACCCAAATGAAGATAGAACTCTTGATTTTGTATATGTCAGCTTTGCTAGCAATTTTGTTTGCTCTCAGATGTTTATTGCAAAATGAAAAAAAATAGATCAGGGAAAGATAAATTTTATTAGTGGTCTAATATCCCCAAGACATGGAAAGCATTTATTATTTTGAATTTCTTACTTTTATAGTCTGTAAATTATTTCGATATAAATAATGCAATTGTGACACTTTTTTATTTAACTTGCTGAGTCTCGTTGGACACTTACTAGTTAGCCATCAAGCACGGTAGAAGCAGATTTTACGTTGTACAGTACATTGGAATTCTCTCTTTAGTCCATATGACAAATTTATTTAAAATCAAACCTCTTTCTCAAGAAAAAAAGGACTATTTGAAGCTTTTTCAGACTGAGAGTTGTATGCAAATGATAGCTTTCCTTTGCTAAAATCTGATGACACAGATGCTGCCTATACATTCTAGGGAGCAGGCAGAAATACATGTAGGGATCAAAACGGGCACTTGTGTTTGTATGTGATGTTGCCTTTACTGCAGGTAGGGGGAAAGAAGTCCTTAACCACTGAGGAATCCAAGTATTGCTAACGCCAAGAATTTTAAGTTAGCTGTTCTAATTGGCTTCTTTTTCTTTCAGACATGCACACCAGGATTTTATCGACTGCGTTCCGAGTTGGGCGGCCGCACCCCTGGGCCAACCCTGGGTACCTGTGTCCCATGCCAGTGTAATGGACACAGCAGTCTCTGTGACCCTGAAACCTCCATATGCCAGGTAGTTATCTGAGCGTTTCCTGAAAAAGGTCCACGTGTTCATTTGTCATACCCATGCGCAGAGGCCAGCTAAACTTCAGTGTGTGTGTGTGTGTGTGTGTGTGTGTGTGTGTGTGTCTGTGTGTGACTGTGTGTAATAAAACATAAAGGAAAAAGACATCACAGTATACATTTTTAAAGTAATTAAAAAATGATAATTGGGAAACCCAGTGTTCATCTCAGGAAACAGAATATTAACAGCATCTTAGAACAACATCTGAGGACACAACTATTTATGTAAAAATCCCATGAAGGTTTTTTTCTGATTATAAACAATAATAAGTTTTTTAAAATAAATTTGGAGGTTATATAGATGTATTAAGAAAACAAAGTCTTCCAAAATTCACCTTAAAATAAACATTTGATATTTTAGGTATTTCCTTACTAATTCTATGCATGTGTTTATATAAATGTGATTTATATAATACCATAGGTGCAATTCTATGTTCTGCACAGTTTTGTATATACATATTATGAGCTTATTATGTTGCTGGATATTTTGTGAAGTCTCTACAAGCTTGATAAGATATCCTATAATTCAACCATTTCCCTTAAAATTTCAGCCACTTTTATTAATTAGTTAGTTTGTTATGTATTTTTCTATGTTCCTGCTAACAGCCTCTTCTACCACCGCTATCCTGCCTTGGAACATTTACGTAATAAATCGAAATGAAGATGGAACTCTTGATTTTTGTATATGTCAGCTTTGCTAGCAATTTTCTGTTTGCTCTCAGATTTTTATTGCAAAATGAAAAAAAAATAGATCAGGGAAAGATACATTTTATTAGTGGCCTAGTATTCTCAAGACATGGGGAGTTTTTATTATTTTGAATTTCTAACTTTTATAGTCTGTAAATTATTCCGATATAAATAATGCAGTTGTGACTATTTAGGTTTCCTGTGTCACCACTAAAGAGTCTCCCAGACTGTCATCCCCACACAGCTCTGCATATCTCTTTCGCGGAACCCATCTCCCACCTCTCCTCATCTTCTGAAATCCTTCCATCAACCCTAGTGGGACTCATGCTCACACATCAACAAACTCACCCACGTCATCTCTTAATGCTGTCTCCAATTTGCTTTCCCAGGATGCACTGCTCCCCGTGCAGTGCACTCAAGTGGTGGCCATGTTTTCCCTCATACTCTTCATTCCTCAGAGCCTGAAGATGGGGCAGTGTCCTCGCTGCCTATCGCCACTTTCATATCATCCTCCTTTTCTTCTCCATAACAAAGCCAGCTCTGAATTGCATGCTTCCATCTAGGTGCCCAATGCACCTGCTTGCTGAAGTCATTCACTGACCCTCACGCCACCTGCCTCATTCCTTGAAGTTGTTTTCCTTGGTATTATTGCCTTTCTCTCCAACACTACTCCTATCATAATGCTTGGAGATTTTAAGATCCATAAAATTAACTCTTTCATGCCCTTAACTCTTAGTTTCTTGTCCCCACTCCATGGTCCTATCCAAAATTTGTCATTCATTATGTAACTGCAATGCCTCTATAGTCTCAAGATCAACTGTCCTCTTCTTTGATTACCGCCCCTTTTCTCTCCAGTTTACTTCTTCTGAGTGCTTCAATATTTTTAATCTCTTGTCATTGATGTTCACATCTCTTGTCATTGATGTTCACATCTTTTTGGTTTTTTTTTATCTCTCTCATGACCTCACTTTCGTAACCAGCTTAATCGTCTCACTCTTCATTATATCACTGGTTTGCAACATGTATTTGCCTTATCATGCCATTACTCATTTTTACACAGTCAATTCCACCACTGGTTAAATCCTACTCTTCCACACCTGTGCTTTCTAAGATGAATGTGGCTGTTAAAAAATGGACGACTATGCTGTCTAGTCTCACCATAAATTCATTATCACTGACTTCAAATGGACCCTTTGTGCTGGTCTGCAATCATGCCACTTTTCTCTAATCCATATCCTCTCCCATATTCCTAAGTTATTATTTCATACCTTCCTCTCCCTTTCAAGCCCAAAACCCTCCCCCAACCCCTTTCCACTCTTAATCTCAGTCGATGGCCTTGCTTCCTATTGCAGTGAGAAAGGGGAAGCAATCAGAAGAAAACTAACAAGAGATCCCTGTACCACATGCACCCACCTTTCTGCACCTATGCTGTTACTCTGACTCTCCATTACTTTGGACGAACTGTTCTTACTTCTAGGAAAAATCAAGTCTGCCAGTTATGCTCTTAGATCTCAGCCCTCTCTCCCACTCAAGCACATCACTCTGCCCGTACCTATTCTTCCCTCTCTTCTGCATCATCATTTTTTGGTTCTACTCCTATCTTTAAAATACAAACAAACAGTGCCAGATGAGTGGCTCAGTTGGTTAAGAGTTGGCTTGGGAGCACGAGCTCTGAGCAGCAGGGCCACCGGTTCATTTCCCACATGGACCAGTGACACTGTGCCCTCTACAGCTAAGATGGTGAACAACAGCTCTACCTGGAGCTGGGCTGCCATGAGTGGCCGGTGGCAGCGTAAGCTACAGTGGGGCTACAGTGGGGCTGCTGTGAGCTGCTGTGAGCCACCATGAGCAGCCGTCCAATGGCCCGTGACTGACTGCCTCAGCCGGGAAGAGATCAATGATCACAATACCAACATGGACCAGTGAAACGCCATCCTCCACAACTAGACTGAAGAACAAAAGAACAGCAATCTGTCTGTTCCCCTTCCCCGATTCCCCAATAAAATCTTTAAAAAAAAAAAAAAAGACAAAAAAAAAAAAAACTCTCTTGACTCCCACTTTCCCTCTTAATTTCTACCACTCCATTCCTTTTTCTATACAGTGAAGACTTGTTCATATTCTGTCTATAGTTTCTCTCCTACCATTCTCTCTCGAACTACTTAAAATCAGGTCTTTACCTCCACCACTATCCTGAAACCAATGATGAGTATTCAACTATCGGCCTTCATCTTACTTGATCTATCAGAAGCATTTGCTACTCTGAATCAGCCATTCTTCAAACTTGTTCAGCTTACTTCCCTAAACATGATATTTTAGCGATTTTCAAATTTGATGACTGTTACTTCTCATTCTTCTTTGCTGTTCCTCCTTACCCAAAATCTACTTACTAGTATTCCCAGAATCAGTCCCTGGAGCAATTTGCTTTTCATGGTAATCTCATCCAAGCACATGGCTTTCAGTACTTACACTGACATTATTTACCATTGTATCTATGATTAAATTTTAGATCCAACTCTTTAATTTTTCTAGAATTTATTGTGTTGTAGGGAGATAATCTTTATTCAAATATGTATTACTTTAAAGAAACTTCTATTATTTGTTTTCTCCTTAAACATCATGATATCTGAATATCTGAATATATACAAATTTGTTTTATCCATATTAATATGTGTCTAAAGAATCATCTATTCTGTTCTACTTACCTTTTACTTCTTATTACAGTGTTCTGATTACCCTGATTTTATACTGCTTATATAATGTTTGGTAAAGCAAGGCCCTTTATTACTTTTCTAATTTTCTTAATGGGATATAGTTATATATTCTTCCAGATGACATTTTGATTTACTCTTTCAATCTTTTCACCATAAAAAAATGTTGCTAGAATTTTTATTGGAATTACAGTAAACCTATGTGTAAAGAGTTGCTATCTTTATATTATTCAATTATTGTCCTTAAACCAAGAGTATGATACTGTTCTCTATTCAAATGTTTTATGATTCACAGTAAGCAATTTTAATATTATTTATATAGGTTATGCATTTCTTATATTAAACTTATTTCTATGTATCTTAAATTTTCATTTCAATGGTGAAAATTACATTTTTGTTGTTGTTTCAGTATATTTACTAACTGCTCATTACTGGTAAACATTAACAGAATAGATTTTTTTACATATATTTGATAGCCAATTATTATTATTATTTAGTTATAGATTTTTCTCAGTTAATTCTTTAATTTTTTTATTTATAACAATATTATTTGCAAATAATCATAACTATGTTTTTCCTTGCCAGAAACTATCTCTAATATAATAATTTCATATTTTGGCATTGACTAAGTCTTCCAGAAAATGTTAAATAGTAGGGTAGTCATTTCCTATCTTACTCCTGATTTTAATGAAATGGCTGAAATTTATCACTACCAAGTATGATGCTGGTGGTTGCTTTAAGATAAATATTATTTATCATGTTAAGAAAATTTCTTTTTATTCCTGGCTTCTTAATGATATCTTTTTTTCAATCAAATTCATCATGTGCTTATTTTGTGAGAAGTGGAATGGAGATGAAGATACATTTAAGATATGAACATATATATTTTTTTCCCTTGAATGGAATGATGAATGTTAATATTGACTAGATGAATAACTGACTAATTTTAACCATCCCTGAATTCCTCAAATAATTACTATTTAGTTACAGTGTAGTATTTTTTCACCAGTCTTCTGGCTTATAAAATTAAATAGATAACTTCAGGGGAGGGGATTAATTTATATATTCTTAAATGAGAATTATTGGGTTGTCGAAAAAGTCATGACACATGTTTGCAACAGATGGCACTAGTTCATTTTTGGAAGTACTAGAGTCATCACATCTATGTTATTGCTATGTCATTTGACAGCTGACAGCTCTAGCTTTGTCCCTAAAAAAAATTGAGCAATTTGGTTGAGTTTTGGAGATTTTATAAGAAGTTGAAGATGGAAGACCAAATTGTGCATTTTTGCCATATTTTATGAAGGCAAGAACGCACATCAACCTTGTGAAAAGTTGCATAAAGTTTACGTGACAATGCTCTACAGGAACGTCAGTGCCAGCAATAGTTCACAAAATTCCGTGCTGGTGATTTTGATCTCAACGATGCTCCTCAGTCAGAGAGGCCCACTGAGGTGGATGACGCCAAAATAAAGGCATTGATCAAGTCAAACGCATGTTACATGACATGAGAGATTGCAGAAACATTGAACATCCATCATTCAAGAGTTCACGACCACCTGAAGAAACTGGGATACATAAGCAAGCTCGATATTTGGGTTCTGCATGAACTCAAAGAAGTGTATTTGATGGCTCATATATGCATCCACAGTATGCTCATTAAATGTGAGGGAAATGATCCTTTTTGAAGCAACTGATAACTGGTGATGAGAAATGGATTGTTGACAACAATGTGGTATGCAAACGGTCTTGGTCCTGATGTGATGATTCGCCTCAAATGATATCGAAAGCAGGCATTCATCAGAGGAAGGTTATGCTCTCAGTGTGGTGGGATTTTAAATGTGTCATGTTTTTCGAGCTCCTACCAAGGAACCAAACAATCAATTCAAATGTGTACTGTCGGCAGTGGGACAATTTGAATGAATCCATCATCCAGAAATGTCCAGACATTGTTCATTGTAAAGGAGTTGTGTTCCATCATGACAACGGGAAACCACACACAAGTTTGATCACCCATCAAAAATTACTGGAGCTTGGATGGGATGTGTGGCCGCACCCACCATACTCTCCTGACCTGACACTGTCAGACTTCCACTTATTTCGCTCTCTTCAAAACTCCTTGCGTAGGATAACGTTCAATTCAAATGAGGCCGTAAATCAACACCTTATTCAGTTTTTCACCAATAAAGACAGGTCCTTCTATGAACAAAGAATTATGAAGCTCACTAAAAGATGGCAAAAGGTTATCGAACAAAACAGGCAATATATCATTGATTGATCTTTGTTCTTTGTATAAATAAATGACCTTTGAAAAACAGACAAAATACGTCATGACTTTTCCCACAACCCAGTAAATGTGTTTATTTTTCTTATGCAATCTTGACTGGTATTTTTAAGAGAGTTATGTTTGCTTCTGATGATTAATTTAGAAGCATACATAAAGGATGTAGTTTAACTTAATTTTTTTAGGGTAAAAGTTGTCTGTATACTGTCCTCTTTGGACCAGTTGGCCGTTATAGCTATTTTTGTGTCTTAAGAATCATAAATAGCGGCCTATTTTCTGAGATGCCCCTAGATGAAGTGAAAAATAAATACATAAGTGCATCAAACATGCACAGCTAGTACAAATTGTTGTTCTCTGAATTATTATATGTTGCTTTAGGCAACTTACAAGTTTCAAATTTAAACAACTTTGTTCATCTTTGAAACAGCCCCATGAGGCAAATAGGAGATAGCTATTATTCCTCTGAACTAAGGAACTGGAGCATACTGATTTCTTTTCTATGTGTAGTATGGATCCCAGTTTACTATCCTATCCATTACACAGGACAGTGCCCTCTACTTTGGTACAGTAGTGATAAACATGACTCTGGGGTCAGACACCTTGATTCAAATGCTGACTTCATCTCTTGTGGGCTTTGAGAACCTAGTCAGTTTACATAACCTCATCAGGGTCTTATTTATTAAGTGAAGATAAGTGTAGTATCTACTCATACAGTTTTTATAAGGATTCAAGGACATACTTAGCACATGGTAAGCTCCATGGAAGTGATAGCAATGATGATGACTGTGATGATGATGATAAAGATAATAATTACCATACATGTTATCCACCATTTATGGTCTAAGAACCAATCAGATAAGAATTTTTTTAAAAAAACGTAAAAATTATTATTATCTCTAGCACTATATTAGATCTTCTCACTTATCTCTTTTTTCTTTTTATGCCTTTTAAAAAAAATATGGGGTAGAGAAGAAACAAAACTACAGAAAACTTTTCAGACTAAGTATTTCAGCTGCTAAATAAAACCCACATCACTTTGTAACTATTCTCTTCATAATTCATGACACTTACAATAGGACTGTTGCTTTATTCTAGGCATTGCTATATCCTACACATAGGCATGTTGCTATAATAGTTCAGTGACTGTTGCCCCTTAAGGAAAAGTTTTTGCTTGACATAGATAGATAGATGATTGATAGATAGATAGACATTGATTTTTCAGAACTTCTATATAACATACACATTTATATCTATCTATCTATACACATACTCGTCATATATAGTCTCATTTAATCATTACTACACTCCCATGGTCTGTATTACTTCTCCTATACTTTATATGGGCCTATTGAAGTCTTAACTAGCTCAAATAATTTTCTCAAGACAAAATAGTGTGTAAAATATATATTTTGCTCTAGCACAACTCTTATTTTAAAATGAAAAGAAATAAATCTCCATTATTGATGTGCCCTGTCGTCTGTGAGAAACCATCAGTATCTGTGGTTAAGCAATTAGCTCTGTCTTTGGTAAATAAACTCATCACTAGAATATACTGTAATTAACATGTTTTATAAATCTTATCTTATTTAATCTTTCTAACAACCTTACCAAAATAGGGATTATTAGCATTTTATTATAATGCTGAAAACTAACTCCAAGAAAATTTAAGTAGCCTGCAGAGTCTTGGCTAAAATGTATTAGAATCAGGTTTCAAATCTAAATGCTACCTACAGACTATGAGAAAGAGTGAACACATTATCAAAATTAAATAAGTTTGATTTTAAAGTCTCAGGTGACTAATATCCTAATAGATAGAATAAACTGATCGAGTATGCAAAAGCCATGTATGAAAAATATTTGAAAAACTATAAAAATGTGAAAATTGTCACAGGTTTGGAAAGAAGTGAAATGTCATTCCAGCTTTTATAAATGAAAGTAAAATATAAGAAACAGATTGATTTTGATCTCCAGTGAAATTTAAGGATTACTTACTTAACCAACATATATCAAGTGTAGAAATAATAAACAGTGCTCATTAGGAATCAAATATGTTCACTTAAAATAAAACATATCAAAAAAAAAAAAAAATATATATATATATATATATATATATATATATATATATATATATTTGATATTGTAATGGTATTCAGGTCATTACAATATCAAATTCATCAGAAAATGTGATACAGCCTATCTGAAATTCAACAAAAATAGACAGCTACAATGTGTCCAAACCTATGTGTGTTCCAGGGCCAATGCTGACCACTATAGATTTTTCTCAGTTATTCTTACAGTGAGTTTATGAGGTAAGCAGGATTGTTCCTTCTTTTATAGCTAATGAACTGATGCTGAAAGAAATTAAATAATTTGCTCAAGTCATAAGCCAGTAAAGGTCAGATCTATGATTCAACTGGTGTGTTTAAATAGGCATTGACAGAATGTTTCATGATATCATTTCAAAAAGTTTGAAAATACGGGCCAGATGGTAATCAGTTAACAGGTTTAATGGATGTAGAAGTTGCTGAACGATTTGACCTAGAATAAACTCGAGAGATATCTCCAATGATGAGGCATAGGATTTGTGTTTTATCCTGTCCTGTTCAAAATCTTTATCAGTCATTTGCATGAGATCTATCAAATATTCAGATGGCATAAAATTGGAAGTGGTACCTAATGTGTTGGATGGTTGCCAAGAGTCAAATACAGCCTGAAGGGTGGAACTATGAACTAGAATTTACAAGATAAAATTAATAGAAAATGTTTTTTTTTATTTGTTTTTTTTTTTTTTTTTGAGGGCAGTGTCACTGGCCCTCATATGTGGGATCCGAACCAGGGCCGCTGGCTTCCGAAGCCAGCGCTTAACCACCACACCACTCGGCCGGCCCAATAGAAAATGTTTTAAACTTAGGTAGGTTCACTTGTCTATTCATTCTTGAGGCATTTGTTAATAAGTATTTCCAATATATTTGCACTGTGATAGGTGCTGGGAATAGAAAGACAAGGGAAGCATGGTCCTTGCCCTCTAGGAGCTTATAGTCTAGTGTTTAAGGGAAAGAACAAAGGAAGTGTCACATAATAGCCATTGCAGTGAAATAGAAGTTCTTACCTGACTGCAGATTTATTTGTACAAGATCCAGATAAAGGAAGGAAGTACAGTTGATATATTTGGAAATCACAGGTAGAGACTTATACTCTCTTTTTAATTTATTTTTTTATTTTTCATTATTTATTTATTTATTTATTTATTTATTTATTTATTTATTTTTCCAAAGCAAGTTTTTCTTTTGTAAGTCATTTGAAAGACACTGAGTAATGAAGGAGACCTAAGACTCAATGAATGTAGATTCCAAATTCATATTCTGTGCAGCCCCCACCAAAGGCCTCCGTTGTGCCATAAAGTTGCTTTCTTTTGTAATTCCTATCTTTAGCTTCCTGGAGAAGAGATTTTTTTTCCCCATAAGCTATCTTCATTTATTAAGAGTAGAGCTTTATGAGAAATCCTGAGTAACCAGGATTGCTAAACGTTTAACTTTAAAAAAAGATATTTAGCTTGAAAAAAGATTTAGCAAATAATAGCTTTCTTTAAATATTTGAGGACTTTTCCAGTAAAATGGTAATTAAACTTAATCTGCATAGCTTCAGAAGGCAGAACTTGAATCATGGATCATTGACTGAGAATAAGAGTGAAACTAATTTTCATTCACCATAAGAAAAACTTCATAGCTTATTGTTATGAGGTATAAAAAGGGCTGCCTTTTAAGAATTCGTGCATTTGGGCCAGCCGAGTGGCACATTAGTTAAGAGTTGGCTTGGGACGCCAGCTCTGAGCAGCAGGGCCCCGGTTCAGAGTCCACATTCCTGGCCAGTGACACTGCGCCCTCTACAACTAAGATGGTGAACAACAGCTCAACCTGGAGCTGGGCTGCTGTAAGTCGCTGGCAACGGCATGGGCTGCAGTGGGGCTGGCTGGCAGCTGGCGTGCGCTTTCGTGAGCTGCTGTGAGTGGCTATCCAATGGCCTGCTAGCGACTGCCTCAGCCGGGAAGGGCACAATGATAATGTCAATATGGGCCAGTGAAGCGATGTCCTCTACAACTAGACTGAAGAACAAAAGGACAGCAACTTGTCTGTTTCCTTTCCTTGATTCCCCAACGTTGTTCCCCTTCCCCAATACCCCAATTAAAAAAAAACTTAAAAAAAAAAAAAAGAATTCATATATATAATATTATGCCAAGGAAACAGTGGAGGTATCCCTATAAGGAAAGCAGGTTAAGTAACTTCTCACATTACATTTAAGATACAATATCATTAATGTTATATTCATTTGATTTGGTAGAAGCAATATATACTTCCAGTTTTCCCATGTGCAAAAAAATACAAATATCATATATTCTGATCTATTATTGAAAAGATACTAGCGCGTAACACTCTTGAGAATATAATTAAACTCATTAGGCATTTAAACTATAGAAATTTTTCTAAAAATTAATTTCTATACAAGAGAAATATTATAAGAAATATGTCCACTATTAAAGCAGATAGGAAAGTCATATGAAAGGTCTATGTCAAAAAGTTTCAAAAATAGCATCATGATTTATGTGTTGTATTTATGGATATAACAGAACATTTGATTCAGTTAACCAAGTTTAGTATGTCAGCAAACCTTTGAAAGATTGACTGCCCAGAGAAGGTTAAAATATTTGTTTGCTCTGTGAAGAAATTATATAGAGTTATAGGTATGAGAGAAGCGAACCATATTTTGGATTCTCTATATTTCTAGTAATGATTAACATTATCTTTGAGTGTTTTGATTCAGTTATTAATGTTAATTAAATTACATAAAATAATTATGCAGTGAGTTTTGTTACAAAAGCAAAATGCGAATAATTATTGTTCAAGATCCCCTGTATTTTTTGGTACATATTCATTTCTATAACTATAAAACATGTTCTTAAACCACTCCCCAGTTAACACTTACTCATCATTTGACACCTTGTTGAATGACTTGAGGCTGGAATTCATAGATAATTATTTTAAAACCATTATTTCTCCCTGTGCTATTGTTAAATATGGAATGACTATTTTATTGCCAAAATACAGTGGTTCCTTTGGATGGCTGAATAAAAAGATTATGGTACTTAAATCAATATCAAAATATGAAAATCATCTTGCCCTGCTAACCACCTTTCTGTTCAAGTCATCAAGTCATTAGACTTAAAACTTGGCCTTTTTCATCTTAAGAAGCCTGACCAGTTTCATCTATACTTCCTGGAAAGTACATCCATTAGTCAGTCAGTCAAAATAGTCATTGGATGCCTACCCTATTTCAGTCACTGTGTTGAGCTACAAGAAGGAACATTTAGCCCAGACTTAGGGCATCAGGGAATGTTTATCAGAGAAAGAAACATTTACAGTAAGAGATGTAAGAGGGAGAAAAAACATTTCAGATCAAGGGTTTGCATATGAAAGTCCTAGAGGTAAAAGAGAGCATTACATAGTTTGAGAATTTCAAATGGCATCATATAGCATAATGTGCAAAGGTTGCAGTAGCTAGAGGGAAGGCTGGAAGGGTGAGTAGGGGCCAGATTACAAAGGTCTTTCTTGCCATGCTAAAGAGTTTGTTATTCATCTTTAGGGCAATGTGGGACTAGCAAGATGGCAATGCGGGACTTTTAAGCAAGGAAAATAGCAAGATTTGCTGTGTTTTTTAGGATGATCACTCTCATTGCAGTGTGGGGAAATCACTGGATGAATTTGGAAGCAGGACATTTTAGCTAAGAGGCTGTTCTAATAAGGTGGATGACAGGTGACCAGATTAAAAACAGTAGCAACAAGGAAGTAAAGAAACAGAGTAATAGACTCACAGAATGTGTGATTGAATATATATTTGGGATGAGAGAGCTCTTTAGATTGCTGGCCTGAGTAATTGAGTGGGTGACAGTGACCCCAAAAGAAATGGGGAATGCAGAAGTCCTTACAAGTTTTAAAAGAGAGGAGCATAATATTTAACATTTCAAATTCAAGGTGCTTTTGTGTTCTGTAATAAGAGCTATCCAGGAAACAATTGGAAATGCGAGCCTGGAAATCATTAGAGCTATCCAGGCGGAATACACAAAATGTATAGTTTTGGACACATAGATGATAACTGAAGTTTACAGTAATGGATGAGATCGCCAAGGTAGAATATATAGGGGGAGAAAGTGATGAGAGCGAATGTTAAAATCAAAGACACCAATCTTACTAAACATAAAGGGAAAAAAGAGCACATGGAGAAGGATAAGAAAGAGAGGCCATAGAAATAGGAGAAAAATCGATAGACTATACTACCAATGAAACTATAGGAAGAGAAAATTTCAAAGAAAGAGTGGCCAGAAATATCAGCTGCTGCCTAAAATTCATGTATCAGGAGGACTGATTGTCAGTGAATGGAAGGTGAGGAAGTAGAGACCAGGAATGTAAATAATGTTTTAAAAAGTTTATCAAAGATAAAATGGAAGTTATCAAGGGACTTGAGACCCCAGAGACATTTTCAGATAGGAAAGGCTTGACCAACCATAAATGTCAATGGGAATGAGCCAGCAAAGAAGTAAAAAATGCAGATGCTGAGGAAAATGAGGTAAGAGGGTGAGGAAACCAGAATTTAGGAAGAGAGTAGCTTTAGACAAAGGAAGAATTAAAAAGAAAAAACAAAAAAAACTTCCTACAAACAGAAATAAATGTTAAAGGGATGGAAAATAATGCAGGCAAGTTGGCGAGTCCTTTGGCAGGAAGCTGAGGGAGCACCCAAATGTGGAGTTTCTTTTCTCTGAAGATATGCTGAGAACGAGGTAGAGAATTGGGCATATTTGAGATTTAATCCTATCATATTGAAAAACTGGATCCATTTCACATTAAGTTATAAAGTAAATCTGTGACGCAATATATTTTCAAATTTATCATCAAAAAATGCAAAAAAAAAAAAAAGGTCTAGAATTCATTACAGTAATGTCATGGTTTTATCCCAGAGAATAGCATAAACCCTCAAAATGACTCAAAAGAAGTTCTATATAAAAAATCAATTCTATGGCAATGTCTGTAGAAAAAGTTTCTGTTTCTGTTTATCATGAATGACCATGTGTACATTGGCCATTAGAAGACACATGAAAAATAAATAAGTGCTTCTTGATTGATTGAATTAAGCAAAGAGCTCAGCACATGGGATGTGGTCCAAGTTCCTGTATCGATAGAGTCTACAGGTGTCTCTCTGCCTCCAGCAGAATTGATCAGGAGACCATTTTACTAACCTATTCATCTATTCGGTTACTGACTTTTTTTGCTTCCCAACTTTTGTTTTGA
Organism: Aselliscus stoliczkanus; assembly: GCA_033961575.1. Lineage (NCBI taxonomy): Eukaryota > Metazoa > Chordata > Mammalia > Chiroptera > Hipposideridae > Aselliscus > Aselliscus stoliczkanus. The sequence goes on from CM066733.1 coordinate 127,973,616, forward strand.
TATGTTTATAAGAAGTCACCCTATGACCACTCAGAATCATGTCTTATAAAATCAAGCTAAAATCCAACTCCAAATTCCTTCTATTTTTTCCTTTTGCTCAGCTTCCAAAGTCAAGACACACATTTCCATTACACAACAGTGAATATTGCATTCTTGCTACCATGTTTCATTTTTGCCATTTTTAAAAAATTTTCCCGAAGTTTAAACAAGTTCTAATAGGGTAGGATGTTATTTTATCTTTTTCCCTCATTGATTTCTCTCAGTACCTGTCTCAGTGCCTGACATGTAGCTCTTCTGAAGTCCTTATTGCATAAATAATGGCTTTGTATTAAATACATTTCTACTTTATGAGAATTTTAATTTCAAACCTGTTTACACACTATTCTGAAACTATTCTAATTCCCTTATGTAAATGTCTTAAATCGTATTACCCAGTGCCTCTTATTATGCAAGCATGAAAAAACATTGACCTGAGATTCCTAGTTTCAGATTGGGTCCTCTCTAGCTCTAAGAACCATTAACATTTGGCAAGAATCAGACAGATAACATTCTTAATGTGGTGACCAGGTTGACCTTTTTTTCTTTCTTTTCTTCCATTGCCTCTTAAGAAATGTGTGCTTTCCACCTTGGTTTGGTTTCAGAAATCCTATTGGTGGGCATGCACCACAGTCCCAAGGTTTTCAGTACTTTCCTAGCATGTTGTAAAGAAGAAACATAAATAGCCAGATGATATACGAAATTTTAGAGATTTGTGAAGTTTATTCTGGAGAATAGAGTAAGAAACAATTGTCTACAGAGATTGACATAGGAAAAAGAACAGCAACTCTTGTCAGTATAGCTGCAACAGCCCATTGCTAGTTTTTCAAATGAAAGAGCTTTAACACATATATATCAAGAACTGAGTTCTTTGTCACTGATGTGTGTGTGTGTATGTGTGTGCATGCATACTCTTGTGAACATGCACACTCATAGATACGGAGCTGGATGACAAATTCCGTGATAAATAAATTCCCATTAAATTGAAAACAAACCTCTCTCTTTCCCTTTACAGAATTGCCAGCATAACACTGCTGGTGACTTCTGTGAACGATGCGCTGTCGGGTACTACGGAATTGTCAAGGGATTGCCAAATGACTGTCAGCAATGTGCTTGCCCCCTGATTTCTTCCAGCAACAAGTAAGGCTGACAAATATTACCATGTTTTCCAATCAGCAACACCATCTGTGTAGCACATGGGCTTTCAGATTTGGCTGTATTTTCCATGTAGAAAAAAAATCTCAATTTAAGATAGAGATTTTTTAACAATATAAAAACATGACAACAGTGAGCATGCAATATTCTCTGGCTCATTTTTTCTTTAAAACCTGTGCCAAGTAAATAATATTTATTAATTAAAATATAAGTGTTAACATAAGATATATTTATGAAATAAATGATATATGTACAGATGTACAGAATTTTATTTATTTTTATTAAGGTCTAGAGTTCGCATATAGTTATGCCATAAAATCCATAATAATATAAAGGATTGTTTGGGTGCATATTATATCACATTTGTTGCTGTTTCTATTAATTTTGTGTGTTTAATTCACGATTGGTAAAGAATGATTAAGAAAATAATTGAAAAATGGTACAGTTAAAGCAGGATGACTTATTGTTATGCCCCAAAATAAATATCTCCCAGAATCACAGCCCCGTTCCTGTTAAGATGGTCTGGGCTTGATACCATGGAAACACAGCCATGAGGGGAAACAAAAGCTGAAACAGTTTATTTCAGTGCTTTTGGAGAATTCTGCATTGATTTACGAGTATATATTGATGAAAGCCCCTAGATGTTTTCACTTAACCGTTTTGCTAAGGTTATCTATGCTTTCTGCTAATGACTAATAGACTTCAGTCTCTACATGGAAGGGCAGTTTTTCTCTAAGAATTTGCTGTTGAAAAGAAGGTAGGACACTGTACAGAATTAGAATCCTGGACACTGTATCTTGAATGCATAAAATCCCCATAGCAACTCAGATGAAGATATCATTCCAAGCGTGCTGACTTAGTGTTTTTTTAATTTTTATTAAATTTATTGGGATGACATTGATTAGTAAAATTATATAGATTTCAAGTGTATAATTTTGTAATATATTGTCTATGTATTGCATTGTGTGTTCACCATCCAGTCATTTCTCCTTCCATCACCATATATATATTTCATCTTTTGTTTTGTATGCATTCTGAAAATATTTCATGTAAATTGTCTCCCTTTCTTCTGCAAACTCACCTGTTTGTTGAACAGAATCACAAATCTTTTTTAGGGAGTCAAATGTCAATTTTAGGTAAGTTGGATATTGATGAGGATCATAAACAATATCTTACTCTTCCACCTAAGCACCAAGTGGTAGGTGTATGAAAAATAATAGTATTTTCACTTTCTTTTCCTGATCTCCCACTGATGATGAGATTTAAACAAAAGAATGGTATTTATTTATTTTTTGGTTAAAATGTGAACCATTTGGATTAGAAAATTTCAATAATTAATTGATAGTTTTCTATTGAGTGAATGATAAAAAAAAGCTATAGGAGATATAAAAGAAAAGCATAACATCTTTTGGCAAGGCTCACACAACATGTCTCAAGAGAAATCAAATGTAAAGAGAATTCAAAGGCACAAAATATGACACTTGATTTTGGAGCCTTCGAAAACATCTTAAAAGAACTAGTAGTATTTACAATAGATCCTAAATGGTGGATTGAAGGATTTTTACTGGTGGAGATAGTAGGGAATTATATGAGCAAAAACTTGGAGAGCAGAAAACACAAGGCATGTTTAAGAACTAGTAAGAGAATTTGGAGCATGGAGTTCAAATACAATATTGTAATTGCAGAAGAAATGAATGAAAAAATAGAGTCTATATTGTAGACATCCTTGAATACCAGTCTAAGAAATAGCTGTTTAATTTTCTATGTAATAAAGAAACATTACAAGTTTTTAATTTAAAAAACTTGATTAGAGCCACACTTTAGGAAGATGATTATGATAAAGTTGAATATAATGAATTGAAGCAGGCAAAAAAGAAAAGTGAAGAGACCGATTAAAAAGTTATTGCACTAGCTTAGGCAAAAGGTAATGAGAACCTGAAGATAGATAATAATAACAAAAATGGAGACAAGGGATGGATGCGAGGAAATTGTTGAATGCAGTTCTACAAAATTGATAACTAGGTAATTAGATAGGAGAGGTGAGGGCTCGGCAGGCAGGAGTTGAAGCCAGAGGTTTTTAGCTACGTTGACTCTCAAAATGGTGGTGACATTAACTGAAATAGGGAAACCAACAGGGAGCTGCTGCAGAAGAAAGACAACTTATGTTTCATATAGGTTATAATTGATATGAGGGGCCTGTCTGAATGGAAATATGGAAATAGCTGCAGGAAATGGAAATCTGAAAATCCGAAGGACAGATGAAGGAAGAAATATGTTAATAAATGAAGGAAAGCTAGATAAGATTTCCCAGAGTAATATTGCCCAAGCAGAGCACATGGAAAGAAGGAAAGCTAGAACTGCCTACATTACGGAAGCCGGAAGATAAGGAAGAGCCAAGAAGGGAGCTGCAGGGAGGCGAGGGAACTTGGGGAACACTATCACTAACACCATGAGCAACTAGAGCATCAGGCTGTCCTCTCTCAAAGGAGACTGAGGACATATGGTGGCAATTAACTGTGAGGGTCTTTGTTGAATTTTGACAGTCAATAATGCAAGCACACATTAGGTTACAAGGGTGTGAGTGTACAGCTTTAAAAAATTTCAAGAAGGCAAATAAAGAGTATTATCCTGGTTACTTAGCAGGATTTTAATAAGTGTGTTTTCCTTTTTGTTATATATGATTTGTGTAATGTAAGTATGCTTTTTATACAAACTACCCTATAAGAATCAAAATACCAAGTCAAAGGAGCTAGTTCAGTAGCTTTCAAAGTTTATTGATCACCACCACTGGAAGAAATACTTTTTTTAATATCATAACCTAGTATACAAAAACTTGTGTGTGTAGACCTATCTATACTGTAACTTTTATTCATCTTATTCTCTTGCATTGTTAGAAATAATTTTAATCAAAACCCACTGAATTGATTTCATGACCACTAAAATTACCACTTAAACTTGGAATATATATTAAGTTAGCTAACAAAACAAAGACTTATATATGATGAAAAGAGAAGGATTAAAATGCAAAATGAAGAAACCATCCAGAATAAAGAAGAAAGGCACTATTCCCTGGGATAAAAAAATAGATTCTGAAACATAGATAGAGGAGGCTGAGATACTTTCCAATGACTTCAGCTGTGCAGTCAATAAGTAAGGTGTAAGGCATGATGAGTGATTACTAACTCACTTCCACACATTAGTACACTTCTTTCATGTCTCTTACCAAAACAAATATGATAAACTTTTAACCACTCTTACAGTGCAGCATTGCTCACATACCCCAAGCAGTTTTCCACTGCCTAGCCAAGGAAAGGTCAGATATTTTAGCAGGATATTAGAAACCGTCTGCAATCTGACTACTTCTCCAGGCTCAATGCCCTCTCCTCCCTTCTATAATAATGCCACGTTTGAGTTTCTTGCTCTTTCCTAAACGCTCAGCAGTTTTTTTTCTGCCAGGCAGAGAAAGAAAAGTACCATATGGTTTCACTTGTATATGAAATCCTAAAAAAAAAAAAAATCGAACTCATAGAAACAATATAAAAGGTGGTTGCCAGGGGCTATGGAGTGAGGGAAATTGGGAGAGGCCGTTAAAAGGGCCTCTCAAATAAAAACTTTCAATTATAAGATGAATAACTTCTGAAGATCTAATGTATAAATGGTGACTATAGTTGACAATACTTGACTGTATAATCAAAACTTGCTAAGAGAGTAGAACTTGTGTTCTCACCAAAAAATAAAAATAAATAAATATGTGAAGTGATGGATGTATTAATTAACTAGATAGAGGAAATCCTTTCACAATGTGTGTGTGTGTGTGTGTGTGTGTGTATCTCAAATTATCACATGTATAATTTAAGTAATTACAATTTTAACTGCCAACTCTACTTCAATAAAGCTGAAAAAAACACAAATAGTTGCATAAGATAATATTGGATAGCCAAAGTGCTACCAAGAAACATAGAACAGCCTCAGTGAATTTAGAGTGAGCAGGAGACCATTTTAGATAGGGAGGTCAGTGAAGTTCTTCACCAACAGATGAGGCTTGTGCAGAGTCAGAGGAAGTAATGGAGAGCCACATGACCATCTGGAGAAAGGGCAGTCCATCCTGAGAAAAACTCAAGTGTGCTGGCCTGTAGACAGAAACATGCTTGGCAGATAGCAAGGGTCCAGGGCTGGAGCAGAGGGGATGAGGGGAAGGGTGACAGGAGATGGAGTCAGAAAAGCTGCAGCGGGTAACTCAGTGTTGTAAAGGCAAAAAATCTTCTCATGGCAAGAGGTGGCTTGGTAAAGAATAATGCAATAATGTTAGTGATGTACATTGGCAGATAGACTACACGTGGAATGTGAGAGACAGGAGACAAAGTTGATTCTGGTGTATGTCACAGCAAATGGCAGCACAGAGTGGCCATTGACTGAGATGGGAGGGATTACAGAGAAGGTTAGTGTATTTTTTGGAAGTGGAGGAGGTCAGTTTTATATCTATTAGGATGGATGCAATATTGACAGCCTTTAAGACTGAATGAGATCACCTAAGGAAGAGAGAGGAGGACAGGACAGCACAGGAGAGAAGAAACCTGAAGAACTGAATTGTGAAGCACATTAAGAGATCAAGGACATGAGGTAGATCCATTAAGGAGACCAAAAAGGAACTGAGATAAAAACTAGAAGGGGGCCTTATCCAGGAAGCCAGTTTACCTCTATAGTAGTCACAGGGGATGACAAATAGTAGCAGACTCTAAATCATATAAATTCTATTGAGGCTAGTTTGGAAATAGCAAACATAGGGAATGTCAAGGACAGCCACAAATAGAAAAAACACAAGATTTCCGAGAGGCCCTGCAGACAATATGAGAATTGGGAGCAGGTAAAAGAGTTGAGAACAGAAAAAATAAACTCTAACTTCAAGTAAGATGTGACCCCTACTTCCTCCTTCATAAATCCTTATATGCAATATAAGAAAAAATTTTAATCCACCACAATATAATAACTCAAAAAAGTTTATATCAACCTGCATAGTAATTGAGGCAAATGTTACTGTAAAGAAATATAATTTAATTATGTTTTCTCTCCAGAGTTTCCCTTGAAATGTCTAAAAATCTACTTCTAAGTGCCTATTATAAATATGAGTTTGTGTGTGTGTGTGTGTGTGTAGACACCCTCAGCATCACGCTTTACATTATAGAGCTAAAAGCTTGCCAGAAAGTGTGAATTATGTGTTTGTGGGTCTATTTTTGTGAATGCAAAAAGTAAATTTGGATAATGAGTTTGTGAGTATTAGATCAATTTATTCACATATTTTTATAAAGATTAGAGTTTACTACTCATTTATATACTGTTGAGTTAATGCATTAGAAGACAGTTAAAATAAAGTCCTAATGACACCTGACTAGTAGGAGTTTTGGCCCTGGGTCTAAACACTTGATTGTTTTTTCAGCATCAACTGGGTTAGCAGACCAACAAAAAGAAAAAGGGTGTTTGCAGCATTACTATTTTGCAACAAATATGTATACATGTTTGTATTCCTAAGTTTCCAATGCTCCTTGCAGTTTTATCCAGTATGAATGCAGCACTATTTGCATTTGAGAGATGTTTGTAACAACCCCAAAACTACATGTTAATATAGCTGAGTTTTTAAGTCTTGTCAAATCTTTCTTTTGTAGAGTAAGATGATTAGCAGTCCTGGAGCAAGCCTGACTGGCTGTGGTCTACCAGTGTTGTAATAAAAACAGGACAAGTTATATAAGACCTACTAACTAGGAAAGATCATAAAATTGTCAGAATATCTCATTCATTTTCATGTGGAAATCTTTCCCTTCTTTCCTCATTCATACTAAATCACATTACTTTGTGTTTAAAGTAAAATGTATTTTGAAATCCATATGTAAATTAGAAAAGGCACTCTTTTATTTTAAGTGAAACATTTATTCACACATCATATGTTGAAGTGCCAGTGGCAGTTTGGGCTGAGTTTTCACAAAAAGAATTTTTTAGCTTTTATGTTCCCCATTTTATTTTTTTTACCTGAAAGACATTTAATAGTACTTATTCTGTTATCAGACAAATGTGCATGAATTCTAGTCATGTTTTTCTTTTGATTCATGAAAAATGGACATTTTTGCTGGATGTTTAACATTTTCATGGTTGTCATATAATTATTAAAATTTTAACATAATCAATGGGATGTATTGTTAGTTCATCAAAAACCAGCAATATTTATTTGTTGACTATCATTGGTAGTATTTAGTTGTGATATTCTATCCTTGAATAGGAACTTACAAATAATTATAGGCATTTATAACCACCTGAAAATAAGTTAAAATCATCTAGATAATGGATAGACTTACTTACATTTCTAAAATAAATAGGTTAAATTTTTGTTTTACTTTTTTTTTTCTGATTCAGTTTCAGCCCATCTTGTGTCATGGAAGGACTTGATGATTACCGCTGCACAGCCTGTCCACGTGGATATGAGGGCCAGTACTGTGAACGGTATGAACAGTCATGATATATAGAGAATCATGACACATAGAGATTGTATAATGAAGGGTCACAATACAAAAGTATTTATTATTTTCATATTCTATCGTTGTTTATATGCTTTCAAAACTATATCTGACTTTGTCTAAAGAAACAAATTACTTCACAATTAACTAATTTATGTTTTAAGATACATATATATGTAGAGAAAGAGAGAGAGAGGAGTTTTATAAAAACAAATCAAATCAATTTCCAAAAGCTTATCAGTAGTTAAAAATAAAAAAACTGGCCCATTTAATTCTCATTTTAATTCAGCTGAAAATATTAGCTAGCGCTTATTGCATTCATGTCACTGTTCTGAGCACTATGGCTCTATACAAGCAAGTGTATTCATAATTCACAAAATAAATGATATCAAGCATTCTTAATTTGAATAATACAAACAATAAAGTGTTTGTCATTCAGTTCTCCTTTTCAACAGGCAGAGTCATTAAATGCTTCCTCTCACCATCTGATAGTGCATGTATGTAGCTATTAGATTGAATTCTAGCTGTCATACAACTGGTAAATTAAGAAGCACAATTCTACACTGTCTAGAAAGGTTGTAATTAATATCTTCTGGATTCATATTTTCTACAAAATCTCAGTATCCTTGATATTCAAGTTATCACCACTATTTTTAGTATGTTTTAGGTATTATCTGTAAAATAACAGAAAGTAACTAATATTATTAACATTATGTGCACCTGATAATCTTAGCATAACTGAGAATAGTATAAAGTTTTATAAAGACCCGTGGAGGTAGCCTAGCTCCCCCAACTTAGCTGGTACCATTATTCTCATCTATACCATCAGTGTAGCTGATGCTCTACCTACTTTCGACTAACATTATGAAGATCAAGTGTGCAGAAGATACTGCTGGTACCCTGCTTAAGCACCTACACAGAAGCCTCCTCTCCCATAGAGGGTAAAAGGCCTGAGAGTTGAACCCATCTTCCTCCAGTGGTTCGTAGCTAGTGACTAACTGATATGAAAGTACAAAAGTCCAGCTCTTTTGCCCTCAAACTGAACAAATTTTGAGATGCTATTTATGCTCCAGAGTTTCCCATGGAGTCAGGCTTGGAAATTACCTGGAATCATACCATTGCTTAGATCCTTTCTTTTCCATGTCCTGATTCACCCACCCCTTTGGTGGATTCTTCTTGAATCGCTTCCTTAAATTCTTAATCTCTTTGCAAATCTAAGCCAATATTAATTAATTTCATCATCACCCATTTAAAATCTTCTTTTGGTATAGCTAGTGATGGTTATGTTCATAATGGAATTAAGTAAATGACTAAATAAGCAAACCCAAGTTTTATAAATTCCAATACAGTTTCTATAAGTTTACAAAATATATTTCCAAATAATTCTATATGTTATGTAGTAACTCTAGACATTATATATAATACTTGCATATATTTATACAGAGGGTGCCAAAAATGTATACACATTTTAAGAAAGGAAAAAAGTATTAAAATTGTAATAATATATACCAATAACAAAAAATGATTACAAGTCACATTTGACTTCTGTAAATACAAAAGGTGCTCAAAGTGGTTACCATCAATGTCCAGAAACTTCTGAGTATGGCAAATTACTGCTTGAACAACGTTGACCAAAGTGTCCACTTGTATACATTTTTTGTCACCCCCGACATATATATCAGGGCATTGACAATTTTAAGGTCAGTAGAAAATAACAGCAATTAAATAACGCAAAGCATTGTAAAATCCAAAAATATTTCCATTTGTTTTGGAGATATATACATCATATGGAAAAAAAAATTTATATATATTAATATCCACCAGTGTGCTTTGGTATTCATGCTAAGGCCAATGTTAATTTCATGCCCTTGTAAACTCTAGTAGGATGATAACTAAAGGCATCCCTGAACACCAAGGAAATTATCTGCAGTAATTTATGAAAAAAATGTTTGACAGCATAGCTACATTTATAAATTGAAGTTACTACTATCTATGAAAGCATGTATATAGAAAAGACTAGCAGGGTACACTGAAATGTCAATTAGTGTCTTAAGGCAGAGTGATTACAGAAGATTTTTACTACCCATTAATGTTTAATCAATAAGAATTGACAGTTTATATAGCATATAGATTAGCAGGGTCATACACTTGAATTGTTTTTGCAGTTCTCAAATATTGTTATAGCTTTACATTTATCATCTCTAACATAAATGATCAGGTTCTATTTCCCTGAAAAATTGCTTTTATTCAGCTAAATTAAACCAAAGGTCTTGGTTAAATTTTTATTGTAACCTTCCAAATAAATTTGTTCCACTTCTGAGAGCTTCTTAAATTATTTAAATCACCTTATGACCTACCCAAACTCATCAGCTCAGGTCTAAAACTGCTTAAATGTCTTGAATGTCCCTGTAATATAAAAACCCCTCCCCATGCTTTATCTCAGTTACTCTTATAATAAATTCTTTGAGCAGTTAATCAATCTGAACCTACTTAGAATAGAATGTTTTTCACCTGCAAATGTTATGAAACAGTTTAAATGGATTTATTTAAATGGCACTTTATTGAGTATTTGTAATATTATATTAGAAATAAAATAACAATTAAGACCATAAATGTATAAAAGTCTTCTGTTACAGATAATTTTCTTCTGGCCTTGTCTTTTCTAACCAGGACAGAATGAATTCATTTTCACAATCAACCATACAAATTTGTACAATCCCAGGTCACTAAAGATGAATCCCAGGTCACTAAAGATGGTCCAGTACTATCTGGCCAATGTTAAGAACTTTTGGTTTCAACTTCCTACTGTCTCTCAACTTCCCCCACACTTGTCTTTTGAACAAAAATTATGATTGTTGACTATATTTAAGCTGATTATATATATACATTTGTATATATATATATATATATATATATATATATATATATGATTTATTCTTTAATCTGACTGTATATGATTTATTGTTTAATCTAGGATACTCGAATGAGAGACAGGGATTGTTATAATAATTAAGCCAGGAAAACAAGTAATTTGGGACTGTCCTGGGTAAACCAGAGTATATGGTCTTGCTGGCATCTTGTAAAGTTAACACTTTCAGTAACATAAGCAATAGTGGTATATCCTTAGGTCAATGGATGCATTGATGGGTGCAAGAGTCATTGAATGGATTGTATTCTGGATTCATTCCATTAGAATTTCCCTCTAATTTCTCAAATTGATGTTATATATTTTATTCGCATAATATTAAGCCAGTTCCATGGGTACACAATGAAAAATCCATCATGAGAAAGATGTGCTAGAAAGGAACGACCAATAGAATTAAACAGAAAATCTAGTTTATTGCCGTTTAACTTGCTTCTTTTCACTCATTTAAAAAAGTAATGGGTTGAATGATTTGGTTATTTTGATCCCTTGAAATGCGTAAGTCTGAGAAAGTCCAGGAGTCAATATATAGTTTTATTCATTTCTAAAAACAAAAACAAAAAAGACTTAAAAAAGAGTTCATGATAATAGAGCAATGATAGGCAAACTATGGCCCACCAAATGTGGCCCATTACCTGATTCTATATGGCACTCAAGCTAAGAATGGTTGGTACAGGTAAACATGTACAATCAATTTGATGAAAAGAAGCACTAAATTTGAACTCCAGTTAAATACTTTTGATACCTCAACCACCATTCCATTCTTCTTATTAGTAAATTGGTTTTACTTTGCAGAGTATTATTACAAAATAATGTGTACTGAATTATTTTGATTATTATTATATTTTTAATTCCATCAGCCCCCAAAATGTTCGAAATTGCATTTCTTCTCACTGCATGATTTTGATTGTACCTCTTGGCCCACAAAGCCTAAAATATTTACTATCTGGATCTTTACAGAAAGAGTTTGCTGACCCCTGATGTATTGATTCTTGGTATCAGTTTTGTTTCATTCAAAGCAACAGACATAACAACAACAGTAATTTGGAGACATGACATTATTAATCTCCTGTGCTTTGTCATCGTTTAAATCCAGGTGTGCTCCTGGCTATACTGGCAGCCCAAGTAGCCCCGGAGGCTCCTGCCAAGAATGTGAGTGCGACCCCTATGGTGCCATGCCTGTCCCCTGTGACCCTGTCACAGGGTTCTGCACCTGCCGACCCGGAGCCACGGGGCAGAAGTGTGATGGCTGCAAGCACTGGCATGCACGCGAGGGCATGGAGTGTGTTTGTACGTATATTAACTTAGCTCTGAGTCTTGGCGTCCTCAGTTCCATTTCTGTCCCATTGCCAGTTGAGAGAGGCTCTTTTTTTTTAATGCAGTAGCTAGTGGTACTTTTCATTCTTTCTGACACTGTCTATCCCCCTTCTGCTATTTGCCTGCTGTTTTTGTCGCCATCCTGCTGAGCCAAGAACAACTGAGAAAATCCTCAGCGTGCTTTAGTCAGTTCATTGAAGACCTACAACAAAAACTCCTGGAGGCATATTTCATTTTTATTTTGTCCATCTCAGAGTTGGCATTGTTTTTGTGCTAGATTAAAGATCTGGGGTTATTAAATATTTTATAAACTTCCTGAATTTGTAATAGGTTGGACAGATACTTTAAACCTTGAATTACAACTGACTTTTCTTTTCGTAGCTGTCACAGAAATCCATGGGCTTATTGCTTCATAACTTGCTCTTGAACTACAGAGCCTGGAAGCAGTGACAATTGACTCAAGTATTTTATTCATGTGTACAATAAATGAAGAGAGGTTTTCTGGATTCCTTTGGTTCTCTCTCTCTTCCTCTCCCCCACCCCCACCTCTCTGCTTCTGTATAAGTAATTCTATAGTAGAAGTACATTGTATCAGTAGTTTTATATGCAGGTAATATATATATGTAGTAAGAGAAATATCTTCTGAGTAAAGCTGCTTCTTGAGCTTAAAGCCCACATTACTTCAATGAAGAATAAATATAAAATGGGCTAAAAAATGAAAAATGTAAATATATAATGTCGATAGGTAGGTAGTTATATGGTATTTATGATTGTCTTATTCATCAGAAATTGCCAAGTGGAGTCCTGTCCTCTATGCAGGTGAAAAGATAGACTAGCTGGGGACTTAAAATCTCTTCAAGGCCTTTTAATTTTTTTTTCCTAAGAGGAATAATTTGGGACAATGCTACAATGTGTTCTTCCCTTATACATGTTGGTGAGTTCTGAATAGTTATTGTATTGGACTTCTCAAATCGGGACTTCTTCATAAATTAGGGTAATACAAATCCAATCTCCTCTTTCAATTCTCATTCATAATTTACATGTTATTTTATAAAATGAGACCAACCACCTGCTTTAATGAAATTTGAAAATAATTAAGCTGTTTATTTAATAGTCAAGTTTTATGTTACAAACACAAAACTTGGATTTGTTCATGTCCTATTTCTTGCAGACTAGTAATTAACACAGAACAGATCATGTGATGTTTAAAATAGACTATGAGTGGCAGAGTAAAATATATTATTTTCTTAGAGAACAGAAATTAAAATCAGTAGCTGTTGGCAAGATGTTATTCCATAAAGGGTGCCTAAAATAGTATTTTACACATACCAAATTGATGCTGCCTGTTTTATTCATTGCATATGAGATATGAGTAATTTATCAGCTTTATGATTTATAGTTACAATTTATCTAAAATATAACATTTAATAGATGTTGTTTTGCTTGCCAGTGTTGCAAAAATGATCTTGATGTGTATGGTTTACCTGCAGCCTAAGGTAAACATAGGTAAATGTGGTAATGCACCTTAACTCTGTAAAATACTCAGTAAAACCTGAGGCCTGAAGTGTTATCCAACCTTGATACTGATCTGCAGAGACACAGTCAAGATTATTGTTTCTAATAGCCAGTTGCCACCAAGGAAGGGTCTTATCACAATAATGCAAAGGCCCTTATATATTGTCACAGGTCACTGCTATGCTCTTATAATCAAAGATGATTACTAATGACAGCTATTGCCCCCTATATATGAGAACAGGAATAAAATAGTGGAATGTGGTCCATCCCTGTAAAGAAAACGGGACTGTCTATAATAAAAGGTGGTGAAAAAAAAAAAGTCAGTTGACCTCCAGACACTATTAAATGAGCTATCGCTTTGCTTGTTGGACATGTGATCCCCTCCATCCTAGCCTTTTAAATGCCATCCTCTCTTGGCCCCCTCTTAATCCCCAAGGGCTAGTTTCTATTCAAAGGCTAGTGTACCTATTGTACTCTACAACTCTGAGCCGGGCATGTGCTTCAAATCCAGGCATCAGAGAATCTATAAAAGCAGTTTCTGTTCACCTTGTTAACACCTTCTCCAAATCTGTTTTATGAGTAAAAGGTGCTGTGAGTTTCTTGTTCTCAACCTTCTTAGGGTAGGTCCAGTCTAACCACATTGTAGGAGAGCAAATTCTCTCATTCCAGATCATTTTCCTAGTTATTTGCCATCAGTCACAGTGGTTAGCATATCACGTTGAGAAAGCTGTTCTCTTAATGGATTAAGTAAGGAGTTGTGCTGTGGAATTGTCATATAGAGGAGGCGGCAGATCCCAATTTCCTTTCTTTTCAATCAGGCTTTTTTTTTTAAGAGTAAACTGCATTTGATTACAATTTTCACTGTGTTAGATCCAAAAATTTTATTGCACTTGAAGAACTAGAGTCACATGATCTTAAAGTCAGAAGTCTTATAAGTGAGATAGTCTAATCATCTCCTTTTCTGTGGTGTTCCTGGCATAGACCATCTTCGGATGTGAGGAAGCTCGCTGTTATGAAGTGACTCTAGATGGCTTGAATCCTGGCAAGCCACGTACAAATTCTGAGACATTAGATTCATTCACTTTTCTAAACTTCATTTCATCATCTGTACAGTAGAAATTGAATACTATGTACATACATTCAAAGTATCTAAGCATAATAGATCCTCAAGAAATTCTAGATATTATTATCTCATGGTTATTATTTGAACATTTTTTTCAAAACTATGATATTTTATGTATTTCATCAGTCTCTGATGAAGTACAGAGGGTGCCAACAAAATGTATACACATTTTAAGAAAGGGAAAACCCTGTGTTAATTGTAATACTCAGTATGTACTGATAACAAAAGATGAATACAAGTCAGGTTAGACTTCTACAATTACAAGAGGTGCTCAAAGTGGTCACCATCAGGGTCCAGACATTTCTGATTACAGCGAACTATGACTTGAGCATAGATAAGATCTCTTAAAATGTGTATACATTTTGTTGGCACCTCCAGTATTTAGGTTAGGCTGAATTCTAGTATTCTATAATATTGCTAATTCTAGAATCTTCAAGTCACTGAAAACTCTTATTATGGCCACCTTACATTTTCTCATCTCTCTTAAGTTCTTCACATGGCAATATTTATAGATTTGTAAATATCCTGATTGTCACTATTTTCCTCATCTTTAAAATGAGGATATTAATAATGGTTCATAAAATTACAGTGAACATTATTAGATAATAATAGCAAGACACAACATTTTTACTGCTATGTCGTCAACATTGTATAGATAAAAGCTACCATACCATTATTATTTATAGCACTATTAAAGCTCCCATCTTTCTGAAAAGCTACATCATACTGGGACCATATTGAACTTGTTTTTTCATATATATTTAGGTACAGAATTTTATTTACATATATATTAAATAAAATGTATATATAAATATTAAAATTAAAATATACAAATTTTATTATATATAATATAAATTTATGTGTATACATATGTGTACCAAGTTTATATATATATATATATATATATATATATATATATATATATATATATATATCAAAATTTGGTACATGAAGAAATTCATCAGCATCACCTAAAGCTTACAGAATACCTTTCTACCTATTCAAAGAAATACCAGGCAAAAGAAAAAATAAAGTCTTAACCAGTATAAAATCAAATTTTTATTTTTCACAATATTTATTTATATGTAATAATAAGCCCTAAATATGCACTAATCTAAATGTTTCTTCTTAAAAGGGAAAGGGAAAAGAGAGAAATATAAAATCCATATCCAAGGAACGAGCAGTGGCCTTAATGTATATAGAAAAGAAGAGTTCAACTAAAACATGCTTATTAAAACACACATTTTACCTTTTGTTGGAAATGTGTATTTACTCATTTTATCCCTATTTGATTAGAGCAGACAATTTACATATCTTTAGCTAAAATTGGCTAATAGGTTTGGCCCTTTCAAAAATCCTCAATGCACTCATTTCAGCTTGAGCTTCTTTGGCTTGGATGCAGTGTGTGAATTTTTTGTGACAGTAAGCCAGTAATTATTATGCATGGGGGACTCTGGTAGAAGTGCAGTATTTTGTACTAATTGCTAACAGAAAGATCTGTAATATCAGCTGCATGATTTGCTTCTTACATTTGCCCAGCTCTAATGATCTGGATTTAGTACTGTATTTGTTAATATTAGACACAAACTTGTCCTTTTATAGGCAAAGTCTCAGAAACATTTAGTCATGTGAAATATAATCATAGCCTTGAAATATCTGCTTTTGCTCCCATGCCTTTTAGGCAGGGTATCACTTCATAATCTTGTGTATATCTCTATTGCTGAATAAGAGAATGATTTAGAGGTATTTTAAGGGGTCCTGATGATAAGGTAGGTGTTAATATGCACTGAGCAATTATTGCACCCTTATCAAAAAAGCAATTGCTTACATAATGTGAATATTCTATATCTCTATACACCCTTGAAATCTTTCCTATCATAGTTAATTAAATGTGGTTTTCATTTGCATCTCATTTTTATAGTTTGTTGCTAGATATTTCAGTGTTTCTGGGGGCAAATAAAAATAGCTTGTTGTATAAGTAAAATAGTTTGTGTCAGAATAAAACAGCAAATCATTATGTAAAGGGCACATTTCCCCATGTGTTTATCTTATATCTGCATGAGTTAGACTTATACAGAAGCTTTGGAAAAAAAATCCC
Source organism: Aselliscus stoliczkanus (assembly GCA_033961575.1). Classification (NCBI taxonomy): domain Eukaryota; kingdom Metazoa; phylum Chordata; class Mammalia; order Chiroptera; family Hipposideridae; genus Aselliscus; species Aselliscus stoliczkanus. The sequence continues at coordinate 127,990,286 of CM066733.1, forward strand.
TACAGCTGTCATATTCATAAGTCTTTTCGACCTATTTGGACAGATGTTAGTATAGTACTTGGAGCACATATCAAACTTACCCTTCATTTATGGAAATGCACTTGTATTCTTCCAAAAGCAAATATAGAGACCATAAGACATGAGATAATAAAGGCCCTTTGGACATAGAGACGTAAAGTAGAATGTATGAGTTCTTGAAAGGGCAATTAAATGCATTTTCATTTCAACAATGGAAGACGAGAAACCAAAACAGATGGGCAGAGGCTAGAATAAATGAGAGAAAAGTTAGTATTCAGCATGCCTCTTGGCATTCTAGTTTACCAATTTTCTCCGTAGTATATTACAGTAAATCAGATTGAGCTCTGCATTCCAGTGTCTGATTTATTCTTGTGTGAAGTAAAAACTGAGAAAACTTTTCCATGGAAATTTCTGGAACCATCAGGAAGGAGCCTTTAACGATATCATTGTCAATGAGCTGATTCAATTCCTTCTTGGAAATAACTAGGTTATAAATTATAATAGAGTAGAAAAACGGGCTAGCACAGGATTCCTGAAGAACACACTGCCCCAAAAAAGCATGGTAAGATGTCATATTATCACGTATCTTTCAAGATCTTGAAATGGAAAATAAGAATATTTGCTTCCTTATATCCTGAGAATATCTGCTCCAAATACATCTACACTAGACATTAAATAGAACTTTTAAAACAAGGATGGACTTTGGACTCAGTGAGAAAGGAACCTTTGTTTTCTTCATAACCTTTCAAAAAATTAAGAGTTGTTATGAATACTTGTTTTTTAACCTATGGATTGCAACTTTTAAGTTTCTCATCCAAATGTACACTCTAGATCACACATAAAATCATTATAAAAATTGGGGAAAGTGTATTATCGATTGCAGCCACTCCAAAATCCAACAGCTTAAAAAAACAACACTATAACCTCAAGGTTCTGTAGGTTGGCAATTTGGGCTGGGCTCCATTGGATAATTCCTTTGTTGTCATGCCTGATGGGGTCCAAGATGGCCTCCTTCACATGATGGGGCCTCAGCTAGAATGGTGAGCCTGCCTTTCTCTCCTCACGTTGCCTTTCTTCTTCAAGGAGGCTATACTGGGATTGTTTACAAGGCAAATAGGGTTCCAAGAAAGTGGACACAGGGGCTGCAAACCGCTTGAAGCTGAGTCTCAAGAGCCACACAGTACTCCTCAGAGTGTGTCATACATAAAGTTAGCCCAGGTTCAAGGGAGGCAAATAGACTCTACCTCTTAATGGGAGGAGCAGCAGAGAAGGGGAACCATTTTTATTGCACCCCAGGAATGAGTATTTATTGCCTTTATCTGTTCAGTAACCCACCTGTGTTGTTTCGTTCTTGATAACATTTTTCATCTTTTTTCTTTCCCTCCATCCCTCCATTCCAGTAACTCTTTCCTGGGTCAAAACTGAATTGCCTCATGAAAGTATCATAACAGTCATCTATCTTCTTGGCATCAATCGCTTTCTGCCTTTTCACTCATAAGACAATTTCCTCCCTCTAACCATTGTTTTTATTCTGTTCTCCAGTTCCTCATAATATCTGCCTGGTTCCCCATTTCCTATCACATAGCACATTCTCACATTCAGAAGTTTCCTATTTGGCCAATGTCTCCCTCTCTCCATCTGCCTCTCCGTCCCTCTGTCCCTCCTCCTGTCCCTCTCTCTCCCTTTTTCCCTCTCTCCCTCTCTCAGTTCTTCTAATTCCCTGATCATCTCTGAAATATTTCTTGTTCTTCTTTCACAGATGGAATGACATTTATTGATTGTTTTCTCTGCAGAAGACAATCTGCTAGGCAGTGTAGCCAATGGAGATTAAGGTCCATTCTCTGGCGAGGGAGTAACAATGTACAAATAAAGGAGTAAGATAGCCTACAAATGCAGGTGTTGGGGTAACGAGACAGAAGGAATACTGTAGTGATTGGTGAGGACAATAATTGCAGAGTCATCACAGACTTCCTCTCAGAGGAAGTAACTCTTGAGCGCTTGACCTAAATATCCAGGAGCCACATAGGGGGAGCTAGAGAGAGATGAGTTCTAGGCAGAGGAGACAGCAAGCAAAATGATGTCTTCCGAATCCTTACCCCCTTTAGGACTGAGCATCCCTAAAGTTCATGATCTGACCCAGTGCTTCTAAACCCTGGCTGCATGATAGGGTCAACTGGAATCATTTAAAAAATACAGATGCCTGGGGTCGGATGAGTGGCACATTGGTTAAGAGCTGGTTTGGGACACCAGCGGCCCCGGTTCAGATCCCACATATGAGGGCCAGTGACACTGCCTTCTACAGCTAACAACAGCTCCACCTGGAGCTTGGCTGTGCGAGCCCCGGCGACACTGCAGGCTGCAGCCCCTGCTGCAGTGGGCTGCCATAGGCTACAGTGAGTGGCCGGCAGCCAGCGTGAGCTGCCAATAGCCGCGGTGAGCGACCATCCAAAGGCCAGCAACCAATCTGCCTCATCCGGGAAGAGTGCGATGATGATACCAACATGGGCCAGTGAAGCAACATCCTCCACAACTAGACTGAAGATCAAAAAGACAGCAACTTGTCTGTTCCCCTTCTCCGATTCCCCAATGCTGTTTCCCTCCCCCAATTCCCCAATAAAATCTTAAAAAAAAAAAAAAAAAAGTACAGATGCCAGGACTTACCACAGACCCATCAAATTGGATTCTCTGGAGGTGAGGAGGGAAAGAACCTGGTTATCTGTATGTTATAAAACCCGTTTGATTCTAACATGCAGCCCAAATTGAGAACCACTGTCCTACAGCAGTACTTTTCAAACATTAGGATTTATAGATCACATGGGCATCATTCTAAAATGCAGATTCTGGTTCACCAGATCTGGGGTGGGCCTAAGGTTATGCATTTGTAATAAGTTCCCAGGTGATGCCACTGCTGCCAATCTTATTGCTACTCCAAGTGTGGTGCACAGACCAAGAGTGTCAGTATTCACCAGGGAGCTTATTAGAAAAGCACATTCTCCATCAGAGAATCAGAAACCAAGAGATTCAGTCGCCTCTGGCATCAGAAACACTATGGTATGGCCTGGTCTTATGTGATTTAAGGATGTCTTTCCATGATTCCAAGATCCATTGAAGTTTGAGAACCACACTGTGTCTTGGTGTTTAGACAGTCAATTTGGCACCTAATTGTGATTCAGGTTGTGTTTCCTCTAATGGTTTCATGTAGACAGGTCTGTTGAATCCTCTCAAGCACTGGCAATGACCTGAGGGGGTGATGCCACAATGCTCTTTTTTTGTCACATTCACTTTCCATGCAGAGCAAATTCATTCTATTTCATTCTGGTTGGGAGAAGACGGAGAGCTGCAGCTCTAGTTCCACACTTCAGCTCTTTTGTTCACTCAGTTTGTAAGGTGCCAGGAGCTTGCAGAGTCCCTGCAGGTGATGCTCTACTGTTACAGGTGTCACCTACAAGGATGTGATTTATTAGAAGCCCTGCTGCAGCGGTTTAATCCCTGAGAAGGGATATTGTAACTCACCTTTAACTGCTGTCCTATCGAAAAACCACCCTCTGTACTGCTTCTCTTTGTTTACAAGCTTCAGTTAATGGTTTTCTCTCCATTAGGCAGCTCAGGGGAGTGCTGTTTAGAGAACTAATTGAATTCTTACCAGTTTGGGGAATGATCCAAAGCTGCTCCAATGTCCATATTTTCTGTTACATGTTTTCCTCTCTTCTAACATGTGTACAGTTGTGATGCCTTTATCTGTAGTACATGAGCTAGCAATTATAATTATATATGAATGCATATCATAAATATGGCTGTCCATGCTCTTGGCATGGAGAAGCTATGCCTCATTACTTTGAGGCAAAGAGTAAAAAGAAATTTTTGAGCTAAATTTAAACTAAATATGTATCTTTTTAAAATCCACTGAAGAATCAATGTATTTTAATTTTAGAAATTGTACTACTTATGAGATTATTTTGATAATGAAGGAGCAATCCATCCTTTTTTTTCTCCCTAACTCTACAACCAGCCCCTCTCCACCACCACCAAATTTGTGTAGTCCCTTTTTCTACTCATTGAAAAGATTATGGATAGAATATCAGCATCCTTGACTACTTAAAGAAATTTTTTTTCTCCTGGCCCTTAGCAATTATTTATTTAAAGACTGGATTAGGCTAATCATCAAATTAGAAATTTGTGGGACTGCATTCAAACATAGGTGATAATGTGCTGAAAGGCTAAAGAGGAAAAGGTGAAAAATAAATAAGTAAATACGTAAATAAATATTATTGTGAGGAAAAAAATTTTAAAGAAAAAGTTCTTCTGAATTAAAAAAAATCTCAATATATGTCAAGCTAAAAAAAAAAAAAGCATAGTTTTTGGATATGTAATACATGAAGCATGGAGACCCAATTGCTATAGATATGCCACCAGTGCAAGCTAATGTAGCATTGTACACCTGTGTGCATTTTTAGACTCTGGAGCATGTTTTATTCCCTAGGTTACAAATTTCCTCTAGATTGCTCATGTGGGAATTTCTGGGGCATTATAATGTTACATTTCACATTTTACCTCTCCTCTAATACTTCTGCAATACATTTGTTTCCTTCTAAATCCATTTGTTCCTCCTTTCTGGTTCCTCCGTTTATATCATCATCCATATTTTGGGTTCTGGGCAACAGGCAATTGTTGCTCTTTTGTTGTTCTTTTTATCTTTTTTCAACCATCATTCATTCAAAAACGTTAATTATCTGAGATGAGTAGCATCCTCATTCACAGAATTATCCATGGGCCATAAAATATTTCATAGCTGAAACCTTTGCACATTGGCCTGGGATGCTTAGCAGAAGTAAATATCTCTGTCATTTCCCTTTCACAGTTTGCGGAGATGAGTGCACGGGCCTTCTTCTTGGTGACTTGGCTCACCTGGAGCAGATGGCCCTGAGCATCAACCTCACTGGCCCGCTGCCTGCTCCATATGAAATGCTGTATGGCCTTGAAAATAGGACTCAGGAACTAAAGGTAGGTTGGAGCAGGAACAGCAAGAGCCAGGGAAAAGATGACAGGAGCTTCTTTTAGGATTGGTAAACACTCTTCCCATTGCCCCATATCAAAGCAAGCACTTGTTAGGGAAATTCAGAGACTGTCTTAACCAGCGCTTTTCAAGCTGGAGAACTATAATATGCAGATTGTTATTAAGGAAAAGAGGCCCGTGGACCCCAGTGTTCAGCCTAAGTCACTTTTATTATGTTACTTAAATATGTGCAAACATAAAATCAGGTATGAAGTACTTATACTTATAGCTCTAAAAAATCAAAACACATTCATCCTTACAAAAGCCTACAAACCAATAAAATCAAATTAAAAACATTAATATAAAATAATGGGTGAGTTTTGCATACAGCAAGTACCGGCTTGCAACAAGCGTATGATACAGACTCTTTCCATGCAGGCAGGTACTTTCATCCGCACGTGGCATATGGGAAACTCCCTTCTCCTGCCTTTTCACGATTTGAACTAGCGAGAGCCCTATAGGGTCCTAAAATAACATTTGGCATCCATTGACCAGTTAAAATGATTTATGTGTTTGATCTCCCATATGATCAAACATGCATGCAAATGTAAGTGGTGAGATCACATGGTCCTTTCATCTCTCAGGTGCCCAGCCTGGGTTCCAGAAATTCTTACGTTAACATTTCAGTTGCTTGGCAAAATGAAAACACAAAATTGAAATTTTGTACTAGAGAACAACTAGACCTTTGAAAGTACTTCATTAAAAACTGATTTGAGAAACCCTATTCTAAAACATTGTTAAAGCTTTCAGTATTTAATGAAATAGGAAGAAATGTTAAGAAAACTGAGGTGGTTCATCTGATGAAAGATGACTACATATACCTTATCAGTCAATTATCAGATATTAATTGAGAGATTCTGGGAAGCCGCAGTATTGTACTTCGTTCCTTGGGGGTTTCTTGATTTCTATAATGTAGTCATTACCTCCAGGAAGCATAGAGTCTATGGTTAAAAAAAGTAATTAAACATTTAGCAAAAGTACATAATTACCATGTGTTTGATAAAAATTTGACATAAAATAGAGTACAAAGATGGAGAAATGGGCAAGATTCAGAGTAACCAGGGAATGCATTATTAATGAGAATGTAATTTGTGTTGGAATTTGAAGAATAGACAGAGACTAGGCAGAGAAATATTTGTGAGGAATAGTCACTGTACGAAGATAGGGCATATAATCTTTAATCCAGATCATGGCCTTTAAGATAAGAATTATTATCCCTATGTAACAGAAGAAACCAAAATGCTGATAGCAAGAATAACTAACATTTATTGACAAGTATCACTGTGCTAGCCAATTGACCAGCCTTATATGAATTATCATAGATAAATCTTAAAAACAAACAAATGAACACTCTAAAAAGTAGGAAACAAGTACTATATCATTTACATTTTTTCAGGGAGGGAAACTGAGGCACAAAGAAGTTACATGTGAGACACAAAGTCATATGGCCTCTAGGTGTAGAGCTGGGATTTGAATAGAGGCAGTATTACTTTAGGGCCTGTAAGAATGAAACCACCTTTGCAAAGCACAGACAGAGAAAATAACTTGCCTGGTAGGACTCAGTACTCCTGTGACGAGGTCTCCCTGACCCCTGGCCTGTACGTACTCGTGCCAGTGAATCTAAGAGAGCCACAGGAACAGAGGCAGTGTGAATTAGCAAGGTCTATCTGGCAAACATTAGAAATCAGGCCTGCTAGCAAACGGAAAGGCTGGAGACTTGAGTGGGGCAGGGTCATATGAAGGACAAAAGCATGACAGACCCAATATTCAGGAATGGGAAGAGTTTTAGTAAAGAAGATGCTGACCAGTTATTTCCCTTATACATGGAGGGAATGCAAAGAAAGAAAAGTAAACTAGAATAGCAAATACTTCAGTAGGACATAATTTTTTAAAATAATATTTAAGTAATGGATGAGGCACTCTTCCTATGGAAGAGGTTCCAATCTATGGTCACCAACTAAGCCTGGGGATTCAGTCACCTACTTCCTTATGGCTGGATGGTCAAATGACCTTGATTTTCCTTAAATTCCAATCTTCCTTGATTCTGTGTTTGGGTTCTTCATTTACTATCTGGATACTTTCAATCCCATTTTGATATTTTAAAACCTTAAGCAAGGTATTTACCTTCTTTGTTCAGTTCCTTTTACTGTGTCAGTGCTCCCTGGGTTCCAGCCAGAGACCACCAGGAACACACATGTGATAGAACAAAATTGGGTTTATTAATTCATTGCAACAAGAAAGGACACTGCACACCACAGGGTATTTTGGGTGTCTCAATAAGAGGGCATTAGGAATAACTTATTAGTACTTGGGTTTGTGCCAGGCAATTTGGGGCAGGTTCAAGAAAGTAGGAATTTGCTGGATTGGGTGCTATTAGGAAATGGGAGTAATTCCATAATCAAGTATTCTAATGAATCTTATCTAGAAGGAGGGAGGAACAAAGGGGGGCTCAGGCTACAAATAGGAAGGAGGCAGTGGTTACTCCAGTCAGCCAGGAAATGGGATTTGGGTACTTTTGTGTTCTGCCCAGAGACCATGGTTTTGTCTGTGCTTAGACAAGATTATGGAGTGGTCTTATTTTATTTCATTTATCACTGTCACACAGTGCCCCTGTCTAATGTTAGTGTTCTGGGAGATTGATTATGTTCAATAGGAGAAGAAAATGGCTTAGCTGTGAGTCCCAGGCCAGCTCCTACCAACACTGAGGTCAGGCCAGTTAGTTAGTGCCTAGCCAGTTCTGTCTGTCAAGGACCACTGTCCTCTTTTTAACCTGTAAATAGTATCTCTGATGATTGAAATGGGAGCCTTAAAGAATCAGCGTTCATCTTGACTCTACCCCTTACTGGCTGTGTGATCTTGTGTAAGTTTTCAACTCTTTTCAAGCCACAGTTTCCTCATACATAAAATGAAATAACATTTACCTCATAGAACTGTCATGAGAATTAAGTGAAAACAAAACAAAACAAAACAAAAACGCCTGGCACATAGTAATTTCTCAATAAATTACTGCAATTTGTATTATTTGCCAGGATATTCCACACTGTGTTTTGTGTATACCTGCCCAATTAAAATGGTTTGTTTCTCTTTTCTTAAGTGAGAAAGCTAGTTTTTTTTTGTATATAAAGCAAAAATGTGTTATGTTAAATGTTCAAGCTCATGACCAATGCAAGACCATTTACTAAAATGTATAAATGAATGAAATCTTTTTTAGCACTTGCTTTCACCTCAGAGGGCCCCAGAGAGGCTCATTCAGTTGGCAGAGGGCAATCTGAATACGCTCGTGACAGAAATGAATGAACTTCTGACCAGGGTAAGTTGGCAAAATCATAAATCTTCTCAAAGCAGAAAGATCATGTAAATTAAGAAAAATTACTTCAAATTTCTGAAATGCAAATCTTGTTCTTCCAAATTCCCATTTTGGTGCATGATATAGATGTATTTTTGATTTGCTACTTTTATGTCAAATAAAATCTGAGAACCCAGAAGTACAAAATGTTGGAATACTTGGGAAGTGTCAAGAACAGTGGCTAAAAATATCAGAATGACAGTATATTTTGAAAACTATGACTGGTAGTTCCCATGGTAAAGTTTTTTATCAGTTCTGAATTTCAAAAGCACTGTCTTTGACTGTAAGGAAAAAAGAAAAACAAATGAAAATACTTGTATCTCTTTGAACTCATCATGAAATTTTTGCATCTGTATAGAAATACAGTCTAACTCAGTATTTTCACACAAGAAGAAATCTTCTTTATTGTGAAAAATCAAAGTGTTCAACACACTTTTTTAGAGTCAGAATGTAAAGTCCATGTTGCATTTAATCAGACATTTTAAGGAACTGGGAGTTTTAAATCTTCAAAGCTGCAAGAGGGTTAAGGTTCTTTTTGCTGGTAGAGAATGAAGAAAACAACATAAAGTCCGCCATCTTGTGGCCAGAAAAATACATGAACAGGAAAACTGGCCTGTAATTCAGGGATCCAGTTTGATTATCTAACAGCATTAAATGACAAAGAATATTGGAGCAAGAAGGTTCATACAGATTATGTAGTCCAGTTTTCCATTTTTTTTTTTTTAGGAGCAATACCTTAGACTATGATAATGAAGTGAATTATTAATGGCCATAACTAAGCCCAGGGACCTAAGAAAACCCACTGTCCTAGTACTGTTTCTACCTCACCTGCTGCTGGTTTAGGAATATGTCCATGGGGAAATCAAATGGGCTTCTGAACATAATGCTAAACAATGGCTCTGATGTTACAAACAGCAAACTAAACACTTTTTTCCTAACCTCATACCAGCAATGTGAAATGTACGGATACAAAATATAGTTTCTTGCCAAATGTAGTTGGACATTAATTAGAGCAATGAGTACATTTATCTCATATTAATTTAATATTTAATAATTTATATTTGTTAGGTGAATACAACTACATAAGAAATTTTAGATGCATAGTAGAGTAAACTCATTTCAACAAATATATATAATGTTCACCACATACAAAGTCCAAGCGAGGTGTTGAAAAATGAAAGATACAAATGAGTCTCAGTCTTTGTCTTCAAGGAGATTGCAATCTTTCTCTCTCTCTCTCTCTCTCTCTCTCTCTCTCTCTCTCTCTCTCTCTCTTTCTGTTGTGTTGTGTACATAAGCATTTAGGCATGGGGGACAACTGCAAGTAAATATGTATCATCTGAAATAAAATAGTGAAATGTACCTGAGAAATACCTACATATGGAATAATTTTATATTTTTAAAGGCAATTAGGGAAAATTCCATGGAACAGGTGGATTTCATTCATTCATTTAATGAATAGCTATTGGGGGGTCTACAATGCTGTAGGCACTAAGAAAGGAAGCCACGTGCTGGGAATAGAGGTATAAGCAAAACTGACACATTCATTGCCTTTACTGAGCTGATTTGAGCCTAATGATCCAAGTCTAGAGACACAACAAATATTTTAGTAGAAGAATCAGATCTTTATTATGTCTTAGCCTTCATCCTTGCATCTTTCCAGCGGACTCTCCCATACTAAATTTTTAAAAATAGACTTCATATTTTAGGGAAGTTAAAGATTTAAAGCAAAATGTATTGTAAAATACCAAGAGTTCCCATATACCCCCTTACCCCTACACAAGTGTGTGTGTGTATGTGTGTGCGCTTGTGTGTGAGATAGATAGATAGATAGATAGATAGATAGATAGATAGATAGATAGATAGATAGATATCAGACAGATATCTTCTTTGTTAAGATGTCCTTTCAGGTCTTGCTATGGACTGAATGATGGTGTTCCCTCCAATATGCCTATGTTGAAATCCTAACCCCCAAGGTGATGATATTAGGAGGCAATCACCTTTGAGAGGTGATTAGGTCATGAAGGTGGCACCATCATGAATGGAATTAGTACCCTTACAAAAGGGACTCCAGAGGGATCCTTTTTCCCTTCCTTGTCATTTGAGAACACTGTGAAAATAAACTGTAAGCCAGGATGTGGGTCCTCACCAGACACTGAATCCTCCTGGAGACTTCCCAGCCTCCAGAACTGTGAGAAATACATTTCTGTTGTTTACAAGCCACCTAGTATATGCACCAAAACAAATTTTTCTCTCATTTTTTTAAATGGATTGTTTATTTTCTTATTATTGAGTTTTAAGAGTTCTTTGTGTATTTTGGGTTAGTCCTTTATCAGGTATGTCTTTTGAAAATATTTTCCCCCATTCTTTGGCTTGCTTTCTCATTCTCTTGAAAGTGTCTTTCACAGCACAGAAGTTTTTAATTTTAATAAAGCCCAGCTTATCAATTATTTCTTTTATGGATCATGCCTTTGGTGTTGTATCTAAAAAGCCATTGCAATACCCAAAGTCATCTAGATTTTCTCCTATGTTATCTTGGAGCTTTATAGTTTTGCATTTTATACTAGGCCTGTGGTCAAATTTGAGTTAATCTAAAAACTATTTTATAAAATATTATTTTTCCTTTGGAATAGTTCTAGATTTACAGAAAAGTTGCAAAGAGATTTCTTATATGCTCCATATGTACTTTCCCCTACTGTTAATATATTTGTATGGTATGTTTGTCACAGCTAATGAACTAATACTAATTCATTATTATTAACGAAAGATTTTACTCAGATTTCTTCAGTTTTTACTTAACGTCCTTTTATCATCCCAGTATTCCATCCAGGATACTACATTACATTTTGCAACCATGTCTTCTCAGGCTGTGTCCTCTAGACTGTGACTTTTTCTTAGACTGTCCTTGTATTTGATGATTATGACAGTTTCGGAAAGTTAATTTATTTTGTAGGATGCCCTTCATTTTGGGTCTGTCTCATGTCTGAATAGAGTTATGGGTTTTTATAGAAAAGACCACAGAAGTAAACTGTTTTTATCACATCATATTAAGAACCCATGCAATCAATATATAGTATTACTATTGGTGGGCCGGCCGAGTGGCATGGCGGTTGGGCGCTGGCTTGGGAAGCCAGCGGCCCAGGTTCGGGTCCCACATATGAAGGCCAGTGACACTGCCCTCAAAAAAAAAAAAAACATTAACTGTATTACTATTGGTGTTGATCCTATCACCTGAGGTAGTGTTTGCCAGGTTTCTCCACTGTAAAATTTCTCCCCCTCACCCCATTTTCATCTGCCCAGCCTTCATATTTTATAACACAAAAAGCCTAGAAATAAGATTTCTGAAAGGAGAGATTTCCTTGATGAAGGGAGCATGGGGAGGTAATGGAAATATTCACTTCTTAATTAACCTTCACCCTACCACATTTATAATTAGAAATATTACTATTGTGGAGACTTTAAATTCTCAAGTCAACATGATCAATTCTTTCTTTCCCTATGGACAATCTGCATGATAATCAAAAGATGAATTGATGCACATGGAATCATAACTAGAGGGGTAAATGACTGAAATATCCAATAACGTCAGGCCAGGACCACCAGGGCATTTTTCTCACATCCATAAATGATCCAGCAATTGGAAAAGACTAAGAGAAGTGTGGTAGCCATGAATTCCTGTTATCCATGGCTACATTACGAGACAGTGCCTTAAACTAGGACTGCACTTTGGAATTACCTCATGCCAGGTCTTACCCTAAAGTTTGTGACAAAATTGGTCTGAGGTAAGTATGAGCCCTGGGATTTTCAATAGCACCCCCCCCGCACCCCTATCCAATGATTCTGATGTCAGCCAAGGTTGAGAATTATTGTGAGCCGCTAGTCATCTGATAGCTCCAGCTCCCTTTCCTCCAGAAAGTGCCAAATTCAGTGGTACAGCCAACCCTATTGATGTTCCCTTGTCTCTGCTTTATTGGCTGACCAGTTGCTTTATGACTAATACATTCTTTAGATTTGTTAAAGCATTTGGCGGGTCTCATCCTGCATCTGGTGTGGGAGCTGCCCTCCCTACTTCAAGTTCATATATATATGGAGAGAGAGAGAGAGAGAGAAACAGAGACAGAGACAGAGAGAGACAGAGAGGCAGAGACAGAGAGAGAGAATGCATTTTGTTTCCTAGTAAAGAGAATATCCATCCCCAAAACTAACATTTAACATATATTTTGTATAATTTAGTCAATGTGCAATTATTACATAAGCAAAATATTGCATAATCAACATGTCTCCCAATGTATTTAGATTTATTGTCATTTTGTTTCTACATTGGAATACAAGTGCCTTGAAGATAGGAAGCATATTTAGCATATTCAAGCTGTCTACCAATATATATGGAATATTGAGAAGGTTTTGGATGACAACTCCACATACTTCTATAGCTGTTGCCCTCAGCGCCTTCTTGTGTTTCACAGCCAGTTTTTTTTAAAGACTTGGAGATGGGTCTGCATTCACTTTATTCCACTCCAGTATAGATGTCCACTCCCAGCCTGCTACTAAAACTATTTCCACAAGATACCCAAGTGACAAGTTTGTCACTAATTCCAATGGGAACTTAATTTTCCTTGAGCTCCCTGTAGCGATTGCGACTTTTGACACATCCTTCCTTCGTAACAGACTCTCCTTCTCTGGTTTTCTCTTGATTCTCTGACCTTATATTCTCAGACTTTTCCTCTGCCCATCCTTTAAAAGTTCATTTTCTTGGGGCCCAGCCATCAGTCTGAAAACTCTATCTTTGGACTTCGATTGCCACATATATGCTTATAATTCAAAAATTTGTCTTTTCAAGACAGACTTCATTCTCCTGCGTCAGGCCTATATTCCTCACTACACACTGGACATCTCAAGTTAAACTCATTGCCTTGCTTTTAAACCTCATATTTTTCTCCTACAGCCCCTCAGTGATTTATCCTCCAGTACTTACCCAGTTTCCCAAGAGAGAAATGTGTGAGTCACCCTTCATTCTACCTACGCTTTTACCTCTAACCCAATTCAGTTCTCTTCTATGACCTCTCTCTCTAAGCCTTATTCAATTTCAACCAGTTATTAGCCATATGGCAGAGTAAGCTTTCTAAATCACAGATCTGATCATGTCACCCTCCTTCAAATTCTACAATGGCTCTCGATTTGTGCAGGATGACATGTGATGCTTTCCCGTTATAATCTGATTCTTGCTTAACTCCCCAGCCTCAGCTCTCCCCCAACTTATTGTCTGATAACCCAAACCCTGATTCATTGAACACATTAGCCAAAATCCTCGAAATTCACTCTCATGCCTCATTCTTTATCATCATTCTCCCACTTAGCCAACCTGTTACCAAATGCAGTGGGTTCCACTTCTGGGTGTAGAGCTCACCTCCACTATCCGACTCTTGTCCAATCTTTATAATCTCTAGTTTGTGATTACCACATTAGCTTTCCAGTTAGTCCCTCTGCTTTTTACTCGTGTGTTCCTCCCAGTCCATCCTCTATAGTGTAGTCAGAATGCACTTTTGCTATTCCACATTTGAATATATTGCCCTTGTGCTTAAACTCTTCCCCCTGACTTTCCATTGCTCTTAGGATAAAGGCCCAAGTCCTCCCCTTATCCATATCTCCCACCACTGTGCCCATAGCCATCTGCACTACAGCCAGACTATCAGTCAGTTACTTCACAGAGTCTTTCCACGCATGTTTTCTTTAGCCTTGAAGTAAATCACATCTTCCTATATTTTATTTACCTGTTAACCCCATTTTACTTTTCAAATCTTAGCCTATGGAAGTGTGCCTTATAAGAACATTCTAGGTATGATGAGATTCCTTCTATGATTGTCTTATTCCAGTGTATTTTTTTCTTCAGTTTGTAATTATAAATTTATTTTCATGACCATTTGACAAATACCTCTCTGCCCCACCAGATCATATGCTCCAAAATGTCGTGTTTTTTTTTCTCATCACAATATCACCACTATCATGCACAGAGTAGGTGTTCAGTCAATATTTGTTTAATTAAGTAATTAACTAATTGTGAATAATTTAAATAATAACATTTGAATAACCCTTTGAAAAATAGAAAAACTCAAAATAAGCATTGATTTTGAATTTCTCTAAAATGTACTAAAATCAGGCAAATATTTGTAATTCTACTGAATTGGATATTTTTCTTTTATAAACATCTCTTAAATGTTTATATTTTATAAGAGGAGAATGTTATGTATTAGACTCAACTATATAAAATATCAAAATCTAGCTTTATATTGTCTTTTACTGCATATTATTATAAAAGTCAAATTGCAGTGAAGATTAAGCATTTCCAAAATGATAAAATTAGCTTTTAAATGATTTAAGTGCCAGTAATATTGTATGTTTATAATGCTTTGTTTATAGCTTTAATAGGTATAAGTTGCCAACAATATTTCTTTATTTCTGCTATTATATTTTAAAAGAGAGAAGGAATTGTATGACAAATCATACTTGTTGGGTTTGGAACTTTCAAAATTGACACCTGAAATATTTAGGGAAAAATTCCACATGGGACTGACATTATTCCACAGGGTCAGTTGGTTACTCCCTGTCTCTTTGTGTATCTGTCCTCGCAGCACAACTGAGATGCACTTCACTGACACTTAGATATACAGGACTGGTAGTGTTTAAAGATGACCCTGGAGAAAATCAGATAAATGATTAGCTCTGAAATTTAGTTTTAGTGGGAAACCATCTAAGTCTGCAAATGCAGAGGTGAATGACATCTAAGCAATGTTGTCTATTCAGTAGTTAGATTTGCTCCATTAGATTCTAGTTTTAACATAAAGGAGGCAGAAAATGAAAGACACTAGTAATATCCAACCAAGAAAATTATGTACAGATTTCCACTGGCATAGTGAGAACTGCTCAAGCTAAAGCAGGAAGTAACAGGTACATTGTTCAGAAGTAAATTAAGGTGTGCCTAATGGTAATGCCTGCTACCTAGATATAAATACTCTAGAAAAAGAAAAGAAGAAAAATAAAAGGCAAAAATTACTTGTATGAACAAACCTGGATGTAAAGAAGAAAGGTAATCAAAGGTAAGAGAGATGCATACAAGATACTGCATCAAGCATCATTTACAAAGGAACACTGGAAAGATTGTAGAACAGAGGTAAGAAGACATAAAAATAAGAAAATCAAAGATAAAGAATGAAAGGAAGATGGTACAACATATTAGGATAAATGAGAAGACATTTCTCAAATACTCAAAGGACAAGATAATAGTGAATAAGAGAAGAGATGATTAAGGGATGGGAATGGTCATTTAATAAACACGAGAAAAGCCAAACTGAATCAGACAGGTAGCTCCTATCATGTAGTATTTAATATTAATCTGTAATATTATCAATAAATAACCTGTCCTGGGTGAAACTGACTTTTGTGAATTTTGCTTTTACAATGATCCCATTACCTACCAGCACTCCCCATAGGTGATAATGCATTTCTCACAGGCTTCCTTTATGGAGTCTCTTGTGGGTGGTTTTGCCAATGGTAACTCTTCACCTTAATTACTGTGTAATGAGACACGATATTTAAAATATATATCATATATGCTGTTCTGATATGGATTTTTGAATATGTTAATTTACTTAAACCTAAAGCTTATGTACTTACAATTGTACCACATAAGCTGGAGCAGTGTCCCTCCTCCCACCCAGAATGTTCAATTTTTCGTGGTATTTTCCTAGTTAGCCAAACTTAAGTTAGTGTTTGATACAGAGAGAATATAAAGCTGTGAGACAGAAAATTTATGGTTTGTCCTCAATTCCCTATATGTGTGAGTTTAGATAGGTCATTAACCTCTCTACATCTTCATTTTCACCAGTGTAAAACTAGGGATCATGCCCTCTATATATCCCTAAAGGCAGGAAGAGTAAATGAGACACAAGAGAGTATTGTAAGCCCTTCTGAACATACATATCAATCGGGAGTACAGCTGAGCCTGGCTGGGTAACTCATCTTTTCAAGTGCTGATACCATAAGTCAATGCCTTTTGGTGCCAGGAACTTCATATCCCTTCCTCTCTTAGAGTACATCAGAGAGGGAGCTCTTCTGATCTGTGCAGAGGAGAGGCCATCTTCTTCCTTAGTAAACACTGTGTGGCCTTGAACAGTTCTACCCACCCCTACTCCCTACCCCCGCCAGCATGGATGTGGTGTGCAATCACAGGCCAGTGGCTAGAATACAGTGTGGTCGGGACTGGAGGCCCTCAGGCCTGGCTGTCCTCCTAAACACTCTGTCACAGCTCTTGAGCAGCAGCTTCCTTTGAGCCTCTGAAAAGTGCCCAGAAAACTGCCCAGCCATCCACATTTGCTGGCAAGCATAGCACCAGGCATATGGCCAGTTTGAATGGTATTGGGAAGACATATGGAGAGAGATTTTTTTCCTCTCCAACAGGCTTTATAACTTCAAAGGGATAGTTGGTTTGATTATCATTATATCAGCCAAGCACCTGATATCTTTGACCCTGTATAATTTGCCAGGCATTCTGTCTGGCATTCTGCAGAATTAAAAGAGGTAAAACATCACCCCATCCCCCAGGGCCTGAGATTAGACAGACATGGCGAAACACATAACAAAGTTATTACTCAAAATAGTCAGGAAAGGTGGTAATGATCATTGTTTTTTGAAAATCTAAGAAAGGAGGGCATGTGCCAAAAATAATCAGGGTTGACTTCACAGAGCAGGTGATGTTGGAAATGAATCTCCAAAGCTGGATTTATTTTGGATAATTGGAGAGGAGTTACGGAGCAATAATATGAATAATAGCTTTTTCTGGAAATGTTCATAGAAAGGTAGACAACAAGAATGTTAATAAGGTTGACAAGATTAGTTGGTAAATTTTTGTTTAGTCATATATTTAACAACATTCATTCAATATTTGCTATAAGGTAGGCATCCTACTAGAACATTTTTTTTTTTTTTGAGCACTGTGTCACTGGCCCTCATATGTGGGACTGAACCGGGGCCACTGGTTTCCCAAGCCAGCGCTTAAACACCATGCCACTCAGCCAGCCCAAGTAGGCATCCTACTAAAAGCTGGACATCATGATGAGCAAAAACAGACCAAGTTCTTGCCCTGTTAGAGCTTACCTTACAGTCAGGGAGGTAGCCAATAAATAGATAAGCCAACACATAAATAAGTAATTCTAAAATGCATGGTGCTGTGCAGGACATGTTTTATTGCAGGAAGTGTAAAATCCTAGGTAAGTGCCCTGGGAATGGCCACACCATGAAGAAAGAGATATATATTAAATGAAAGCTAATGGATGACCAAGATCCATACTGAAAGTATGGAGAAGCCCATGCCAGGCGAGGACAACAGGAAGGGAAGAGTTTGATACATTTCATATACAAAGGAAGCCAGGAAGGTTGATTGCATTGGGTCTTGGTCATAACATTTTTTTTTATAATTTATTTATTTATTTTTAATTAGTTTCAGGTGTACAACACAGTGCAATAGTTATACATTTTACCCTTCAAAGTGACAACCCCCCACCCCAATTCGCCACCCCATTCCCCCCCATATCATATATATCTATTACTCTTCCTCTGACTCGCTTCCACAGTATAATCCACATCCCGTGACTATCTATATATATTCAATTACAGTAGGTATACAACCTCCGCTTTAGTTATACAGTGCAGTGAACAAACTTCTACTCCATCCGTGACATGGTCTCCCTAACAAGACCTATGACCCTCTGACATTCCACAAAATATTTACAACATTATTAATTATATTCCCCAAATTCTTTTTCATATCCCAGTGGCAATACTGTAGTTGCCTATTTTTGCTGTCTAATCCCTTCCCCTTCTCCCTCATCCCCATCCCCCTCACAATTAGCAACCCTGATTTTTCCTCTATATCTATGAGACAGTTTCTGTTTACTTTGCTCATTCATACAGTTTTTCAGATTCCACATATGAGTGAGATCATATGGTATTTGTCTTTCTCTGACTGACTTATTTCACTTAACATAATAGTCTGTAGGTCCACCCATATCATTGCAAATGGTATGATTTCATTCTTCTTTATAGCGGAGTAATACTCCATTGTATAAATATACCACAGTTTCTTAATCCAGTCATCTACTAATGGGCATTTTGGTTGTTTCCAAGTCTTCGCTATTGTAAATTGTGCTGCTATGAACATAGGGATGCATAACTTTTTTTGAATAAGTGTCTTGATTTTCTTCAGGATAAATACCTAGGAGTGGAATTGCTGGGTCAAACGGTAGCTCTATTTCCAGTTCTTTGAGATACCTCCATACTGACTTCCATAGTGGCTGCACCAATCTGCAATCCCACCAACAGTGCAGCAGGGTCCCCTTTTCCCCACAGCCCCACCAGCACTTGTTGTTTGTTGATTTATTGATGATAGCCATTCTGACTGGAGTGAGGTGGTATCTCATTGTGGTTTTTATTTGCATTTCCCTAATGACCAGTGAGGTTGAACTTTTTTTCGTATGCCTGTTGGCCATCTGTATGTCCTCTTTAGAGAAATGTCTCTTCATATCTTCTGCCCATTTTTTAATTGGGTTGTTTGTTTTTTTGGTGTTGAGTTTCATGAGTGTTTTATAAATTTTGGATATTAACCCCTTATCAGATATATCGTTGGCAAATATATTCTCCCATTCAGTAGGCTTCTTTTTTGTTTTATTAATGGTTTCCTTTGTTGTGAAAAAACTTCTAAGTCTGATATAATCCCATATGTTCATTTTTTCTTTTACTTCCCTTGCCCGTAGGGATGTATCAGTAAAAATATTGCTCCGGGTAATGTCTGCGAATGTACTCCCTATATTTTCTTTTAGGATTTTTATGGTTTCAGGTCCTACATTTAGGTCTTTAATCCATTTTGAATTTGTTCTTGTATATGGTGTAAGGAGGTGGTCCAGTTTCATATTTTTGCATGTGTCAGACCAATTTTCCCAGCACCATTTATTGAATAGACTATCTTTACTCCAGTGTAAATTCTTGCTTCCCTTGTCATAGATTAACTGTCCATAAATGCCTGGATTTATTTCTGGGCTCTCTGTTCTATTCCACTGATCGATGTGCCTGTTTTTATGCCAATACCAAACTGTCTTGATTACTGTAGCCTTGTAGTAGGTTTTGATGTCTGGTAGCATGATCCCCCAGACTTTGTTCTTATTTCTCAGAATTGCCGAGGCTATTCGGGGTCTTTTATGATTCCATATAAATTTTAGGATTATATTTTCTATTTCTGTGAAAAATGCCCTTGGTAGTTTGATAGGAATTGCATTGAATCTATATATTGCTTTAGGCAGTATGGACATTTTAACTATATTAATTCTTCCTATCCATGAGCATGGTAGGTGTTTCCATTTATTTGTGTCTTCTATGATTTCTTTCTTCAGTGTCTTATAATTTTCTGAGTACAGATCTTTCACTTCTTTGGTTAAATTTATTCCTAGGTATTTTATAGTTCTTGACGCAATTGTAAATGGGACAATTTTCTTAATTTCTCTTTCCATTAGTTTATTATTGGTAGATGCAAATGCCACTGATTTCTGAACATTGATTTTATATCCTGCTACTTTAGTGAATTCGTCTATCAGTTTCAATAGTTTTTTGATGGAGTCTTTGGGGTTCTCTATATACAGTATCATGTCATCTGCATATAATGACAATTTTACTTCTTCCTTGCCAATTTGGATGCCTTTTATTTCTTTTTGTTGTCTGATTGCTGTGGCTAGAACTTCCAGCACTATGTTGAATAAAAGAGGAGAAAGTGGACAGCCTTGTCTTGTTCCTGATCTTAAGGGGAATGGTTTTAGTTTTTTCCCATTGAGTATAATGTTAGCTGTAGGTTTGTCATATATGGCTTTTATTGGTCATAACATTTTCAACAGGTTTCTTGTCATGGGTCATGTAGAATCCTTGACATCTTAATATTGGAGTACTCATGTAATCGGTACTAAGTTTGTTAATGATGACTCTGACATGTTATTGTATAAATTAATTAGGTAAGTAGAAGTCAAGGCAATGAATACTATCTGCATCATCCAAAATTTAAAAGGGACAGTGTATCAATATACATTTATTTTTTAAATGATGCCTTGAACTATTAACAAAAATTGGTAAGATTGATAATGTGAATACTTATGTAAATTATGATCTTTTGTTAATGTACGTAAAGTACTGATAAAAAAAGAAAATTAAGCTCAAATTATAAGGTGCATTTTCTCTGTAGTAAGAGATATTATTGGTGGTGATAATTTAATTCTTAAGGTAATATATTGAAAGATAACCATAATGTAGATCAAGTCCCTTATTATAATGTTCTGTAATGTGTGAAAATAGGAGTGATATCATGGAATACAGTCAAGTCCAGACTAGACAAACATCTAAAGCAGTTTAGTTGAACAACATCTTCAGCCGTTGATCTTAGTAATTCAAAAGCAACATATAAAAAAAGTTATATGTGTGTATGTATGTGTGATGTGAATGCGTAAAAACTTAATTGACCCATCTGAGCCTCGAATCTAAAAGTGAATATAATTTTATTATTAATATTTTAGAAGTGTTAATCCAGAGCTTCTAATACATAGATTAACACCCTCCAAGTCACTGTGTATATCTACTGCAAACTGTAAAGAGGGATTTTAAAAGCTTCCAAATGGATTCCTGTCTTTTCATCCTTTTATTTGTGATAGTAACACTTGTGGGTTGAAAAATTAGATGAAAATAGTTGGACTTTATATTCTCCCCTTTAGGCAAAACTTTGAAAACTTTCATGAATTAAACCTCTTATTACCCCTAGAAAATCACAGAATGCACAACAATTCCTGTAGCATCTCTTACCATGTTCTGTGCTGGCCAGACATTTAGCTCTATTTTAAGTTCTATTTAAAATCCTCTTGTATGTAAGAAAAAGTAGAGGTTTTCTTTTTGAGCATATCTAGAATGCAAGCCCTCTGGCACAAGATTGTAGAGTATTAATACTCTGCCAACCTAGACCTTCTCAAGTTATTTTGAGGCAATTTGTGATTCTTTGATTCATTATCTGTAGTTAGATTATTCTTATCTGTTTATTGAAAACGAAGTCATATTTATATGCATATGCGTACACATAAAAAATGTTTCAGGTTTCTCTAAACATTGTTGTATCTTTTAGGAAACTTTTAATATTCCACACGCCATTTTTTTTTCACCCCATATGGTATATCTTAACTACATTAAATGGATTCTGTTGGAATGGATTCTGTTGTGTCCCAGTGGTACCTTCTATGTGAATAAAGGCAAAAATGTATGAGGATACTCTGGGGAGTGAGGCTGCTTTGGAGTGAGGCTGTTTTATTTTGTTGATAATGAGGTATGGCTCTGGTATTGACAGCCATCTTTTCTGGTGATGACATATGGGAAAAGTTAACATTTGTTCTTTTTTAATGTTTTACTGGTATCTTTAGAATGTTATAAAACAAGCATTTACTACTTAGTAGCTAAGCATTTCTCCTTCTTTGTTTCTTTAATTAACGTATTGATCTAAACCAAATCAATAGAATCAAGCCTATTGAGACAGACTTCCTGTGCCTCCATCATTTCTACACTCCCCACTTTTTCAGTAAATAAAATATGGACAAAACCGCAACATGTGGAGGCCAAATAATCCATTAAAGATTTTTGCCAACAGTACCTTAAAGATATTTCACCAGTAATTGTGCTTTATCTCTTTTTCTGTGCCTGTGCATGTAACGAGGTTTTTAAAAAGACCAAATACAGCTTTCTGATTTCCATTTAATGGAAGAAGTAATAAAGTTTAATTGTATACTTGAGCACGGGGCGTCATTTCCAGTATACCTGATCAATAATTCATCGATTGCCTTTGGCTCAAAGTAATATTTGAAAGAAAATGTAGCCAGTGGGAGCTTATCTAAAAGTAGCTTCACCATCTCTATTAATTACGTTTTTCCTGAATTTGGATCACCAGGCTACCAAAGTAACAGCAGATGGCGAGCAAACTGGACAGGATGCGGAGAGGACCAATACAAGAGCAAACTCCTTAGGAGAATTCATTAAGGAACTTGCCCAGGATGCAGAAGGTATTACAGAAGCCACAATTTGATCATTATTTATCCTAATGGAAACAGAAAAAGGGATTACACATGACGGAAATTTCTCTAGTAAGAGGTGACGTTTCTAAATTTGAGGGTTGGGTTTTAAAAGTATTTCGGTGAAGATATTCAAGGGCATTATCTGCTACAACCTACAATGTTAAATTAGTGACAACAGCCAGTAAATTAGTAATTATGAGTGCAGAAAAGCAGTAAATTAAATGTATTCCTTCAGGAATGCTCCAATATTTAAGGAATGTCTATTATGATTAAATAACTAATGGGAAACTTATGCTTTGCTATTATTTGTATTTAAAACTAGATAAAAGATGTTTAATTTTTTTAAAGATAATTTTTTATCATCTTCCTCAGTACATTAAAGCAGCACTTTAATTTCTCAAAATGGCTTTTAAAACACTTGGTGCTGGTTTTTAATGAACAGCTGTTGCTTGGGATTTGGATGCACTCGCTACCTTACCAGAAGCTGTACCGCTTTCAGTCCACAATTCTCTAGGTGTTACTTGTTGGTATCTGCCAAAGTGATTGAGAATCAAAATGGAAGCCACCTCTTGGCAAAAGCCCAAATTAAGAAACTCTAAAAGAAAATAGATAAAACAAACAAACAAACAAACCCATTAGCTCTTAAATATTTATTAGTATATAATAAACATGCATTCATGTTTAGAAAATAAGAAAAAGTTGTTGTTGTTTTTGCTTTAAAGAAAAAAATCATTTTTTATTGCTCTACAATGTTAAGCAGTTTAGATAGTTGGGTTTGTAATGAAGCCAAATAAGTCAGGACATGAGATAAACCTTCAAGGCAGGTCCTGACAGGTAACTCAGAAATTACTGGCCAAGAAGAGAGAGAAACCCCCAAAGATTCCCCACTGTGAGAAGCAACGGAGTTTTAATCTGAGGTATAATCTGAGGCAAAACATGTCAAGATCTGAAACAGAAATCGCTCGTACCAAAGCAATCTCGGTTAACTCATGTGATTTATCGTCTGCCTGATGAAGCTGTGCTCCTCATGGTTTTATTTTCCTTTAATGCTACTTGAAGTGTCCACCTCTATCCCAACAAACAAACAAATCCCCTTGCAAATAGAACAATTTCACTCTGACTGGATCCCTGAAGGCACTAGTCAATACTCCAGGAATTTCTTTTTTTTTCCACCTCAGTCTCAAACACTCAACACCCAGCAGCCTATTCTGAGAACTCATTTTGATCATTTCAGTCAAACATTGGGTATCTTCCAGTAGACTCCAGTATCAGCACAGGTTACTTCTCCACCTCCGGGTTTGTGTACTGCACAAAGGTCACCAGCAGGGGGCAGAGTGAGAACGATATGTAACCCAAGCTTTGTTCACATCTACATTCTATCCAGCAGAGGAAAGGGTTCAGTATCATCAAAGGTGTCTCCCATTCCCTAAATTGTGCAGCAGTCAAAACGTCTGTGTGTCTATCCAGAGGGGACACCTTTACCTAATTCACATGGGAGTGCTGTGTGGGATGGCTGTGGTCTGTGCCTGAGGAATATGTAAACACTACTCCTGTCTACTAGTGGGTACTAACATAAATGATTGCAAAAATGATAACCACAGCCCTTTATAAAAGAACTGTCAAAATTAAGCCAATTGTCAAAATTTCATGAAAATTTAAATTTGGATATACCAGAGTTAAACTAAATCCTGACCAAGATGTGAATATGTGCTACAAGGCTTGTCATGTGGGGGAGGGATTTTTAAAAAAGAAAAGGAAACTCACTGAAAGCTTTAAGTAGGTAATGTAACATATTCACAGTCTTTTTTTCTCTTAAAACTACAATAATGTGAATAATCAAGTACTCTTAGGTTTTATTAGTGGCAGTAAATTGCTGTGGGAATGGTGAATGCTTCAGCCTGGTATTATCTATGTCAGTTTTATTTTCAGATGCATGGAATACCTTACTTATCCTATCTTTTTTTTTTTATGTTGATGTCATAATTTTATTGTTATTGATTAGAAAAGGTTCCAAACACAGTTGGCCCTGTAGTCTTATCATTTAACTAAAGAAGACTTCAGCTCAACTTTTAAACTTGAAATCATCTTCCTTCATTGGCAGACATCTTCCAATTTTTACCTGGCTCATAACAAACAACCATATGGCAGGTCAACTTACTAGTTACATAGAAGTACATTTTACAGTTTGTTGATCTTGGTAGCGTACTCATCCTATCTTGCATCACAAGTCATGGACCCTTTATCGATAATCAACTTCTATTAATCTAAGGCATTCTAACTCACTATAATTTTTAAACTCTACTGTGGTATGACTCCTGATTAGATCAAAATAGACAATATTTCATGCACTATTAGAATTAATGGGTAAATATATATATACATTGAATATATATATATCCATATTCATTAGTGTATGTCCTAACATATAATAGAACTTACTGAATGCTAAACACTCTTTTTTTCCTGTTTCTGAGATCACAGTGTTTGTCATTCATGGTAAGTTTACCCATCAGAGGATATTTTTTTCCAGCTTCAGTATGAAACACAGCTTTGCTTCTCCTGAGGAATTAATTTATTTGCATGTTACAGATACTGTGTACCTCTTAAGTATTCCATTTTTGTTCCCTCTTATGCCTTGGCTACTAAGATGCTTGGTACTAGATTTAGGATCCACACACTGAACATTATGATGTGCCTTTGTGTCTATTAATATTTCTCCTGATTTACATTATTTTTTAAAAAATTTTCCATCTCCTTTTATGTTAATTTTATCTCCTTTAAAAAAAAAATTAAAACTAAGTTAACTTAGAAATCAGATAGAATTAAATGATTTTAAATGACATATTTCTGTTACAATTATTTTCAATAGTGTTGAAAACATATTGAAGTAATAGAGTATATCTGTGAATCAGAGATTAACACATTCATCGGTAGTTTAAAAGTCCTCAGAGAGTTTCTAAATTCCATAGATAGGAGCAGTGGAACAATCAGACCTCTTCTATTACAATTATGCTTTCTTCTTTAGTACAGCATTATTTTTTAAAGCAGTTTTTGTGTACCCTAATAATTTCTTCTAATTGTTTATCTAATATATTGCTTTAATTTAAAGCAAATGATGCAGGTCAGCTGAGTGGCGCGGTGGTTAAGCGCTGGCTTGGAATGCCAGCCGCCCTGGTTCGGAATGCCAGCCGCCCTGGTTCGGATCCCACATATGAGGGCCAGTGACACTGCCCTCTAAAAAAAAATTTAAACAAATAATAAAAGAAATGATGCATTCCAAGAAGCACAGCAATCTTTTCGTTTCTCTCTGATATTCTTTTTCCACCAAATTTTCCTCTGCAGGAGTTTAGCTTTGAGAACAGGCCACAAGAGAAAGAGGAGGCTGTAGCTCACAGTCCTCCCTTTCTCAATACTTCCTAAGCCCAGGATCGAAATTCAATGAGATTTAAAAAAAAACAAAAAACTAATCAAAGCTAATTTATATATCCATTTATAAAGAAAAAAACATAAAGCTTTGGCAGATTGCAAAGTGGGGTTTATCCTTTCCTTAAAAAAACAATGAATGCAAATGAAATCAGTGGTTACTTGCATGCTACAATTGGTTAAAATCAACTCTACAGACAGGCATGAACTCAAACCAATTAATTGTTGCTTTTTTTTTCATTTTTTTGTTGTTTTTGGCTGAGCCATGCTGCCACCATGTTGGCAGTTCAGCGGCAGTTCAGCTCAGGCCAGGAATTGAACCAGTCACCCTCTTGCTCAGAGCTTGCACTCTTGAGCAAGCTCTTAAACAACTGAGCCACTCAGCTGGCCTACTGTTGCTTTCTTGAAGTGTAAGAAGTAGAAATCTTAGATTTAACCATCAGCACTCCAACATAGTTCCCACATAGTCTGCTGGATCAAAGAGCCTTCATAATATCAATCAGTCTACAGTCATTGTGGTTCCTTAACAAACATGACACAGCCTACCTAGGTGCTGTCTTACTGAAACAAAGGGGTAAGAGCTTGAGAAGGTATGGCTGTTAATTGACCAAGAAAGAACCACTCTCACTAACTTCTAGGAATATAGCACCTGAGCAATAATTTCTACCAGAGGGCTAAGAATGGCCATATTTTTCTTAAAAACACCCAATTCAAATTGTTCTACAAATTAAACTATGGCTATCAGTAATAGGGGTTGGACTATAGCAACTTTCCAACCAAAGGCACTTATCATCAAAAGAGAATTAGAAAAATTCATTTTGGAAAGGGTAGAATTAGAGATGGAAACTCAATTCCTCCTGTTGACCCAGTGATTCTCAAACTCTGGCATGCATCTAAAGCTCCTGGAGGACTTGTTAAAATACAGATTGCTGGTCCTCACTCTCGAAATTTTTGATTCAGTAGGTCTGAGAATCTGAATTTCTAATAAATTACTAGGTGATGTTGATGCTACTCCTTTGGGGACCACATTTCAGAACAATTCTACTTACCCACCATGCCATACCTTGCCGCCATGGATGCTCAACTTGGCCTGATCATGTATGTGTACCTGTTTCAGGAGCTCCACCCATTCTATTCTTGGAATGGCTGTTTTCAGTGCCAATCAGAAAGGTTCCTCCAAGAATAGAAATGAATTGTCAGAACTTTTCTTTTCTTAAAGAGGTCTCAAGATATAACCTTGAATGGTAGAAAATGCACTTGGCTAACCCACAGCCCTTATTTTAGGGATTCTCATAGGTAATATCATAGAAGTAAGGGTTTGACAGATGAAAGAGTTCAAAAAAACATCTCTTTTCAACTTGTTAAATTAATGTTCCATAGAACACACCTCAGGAAAACTTGGTCTAAAACTAATGGTAGAACTGTGAAAATGTTTCAATTCACCAGTTTTTCAAATTTTTATTTGACATAACATTCTTTTTTCAAATGAAAATTTTTCCCAGAATACCAACTTATAAAAGAAATTCTTGGCAGAATAGATGTCATTTGTAGAATACCTGAAACACCTGGGGTATCCTAAATTTCTGAAGAGCACAGTTTGAAACTCCATGTAATGCATAATAAACACAAAGCCTTATGATGGATGTCATTGCCGGAAGGTGTCTTAGAGCCCTCATCTATAATGCTTGTCCCCAGACCCATGCTCCTTTCCTCACTCCTTTAAAAACATGAACACAGGACTGTGTGGAAGTTCAAAGCCACGTTCATTTTTAGATATCACACCACCAGTAGTAATGTCTGTACTCAGTATTTTAAAATCGACTGAATGTGATTGTGTCTTAGCAATGTAGACCTTACGTTTTTTAGCTTCCGAGTGTTAGGCTACATCTCAATTTTTACCCCTTACCTGAAAGGGATTTGAGCTACCTCTTTTTCTTTGCATTTCTTCCTTTTGAGGAAGAGACACCATGCTTTAATTACCAGGCCCTCAAAAAGAAATCTAATATGAAGAAATATGTCCCATGTCCCTGTTTGCTAAGGATGATTGTATTAACTGCCTCTGTTTCCCAGCAGGAGCACCATGGTAGGCAACATTTCATTTGGAGATGGTGGGGAAGAGCAGATGCTGAGTGGCATTTTTGCATGTGACATTTTTGTTTACTAATTTGCAAAATTTGTTTTACCTCCTACAGCTGTAAATGAAAAAGCTATAAAACTAAATGAAACTCTAGGAATTCAAGACAAGGCCTTTGAGAGAAATTTGCAAGCACTTCAGAAAGAGATTGATCAGATGATGAGAGAATTGAGGAGGAAAAATCTAGATCCACAGAAAGAAGCTGCTGAAGATGAGTTGGTGTGAGTAGATGCTCTATTATGTTTTCGTTCAATAACTTGATAACTTGAGCCTTCCAAATTATTGCTTAGAGTTTTGTAAAATTTCCATCACATAGATACTTTGTTTGCTATTTATTTATTTGTTTATTTATTTATTTTAGCTGAGCCATCCTGCTACCTGTTGACAGCTCAGCGGCTGCTCAGCTCGGGCTGGGCATCGAACTGCTGTTGCTCAGAGCTCAGCTCGCACTCTTGAGCGAGCTCTTAACCAACTGAGCCATTCAGCCAGCTGTTGCTATTTATTTTTTATTTACTTAGTTATAATCTATCTTGCTCTAAAATGAATTGAAAGTGTGTTTCTGCCTATGTATAAATAATCAAGTAAATGATCATTTCTAGTGTAGTACCTTTTATAATTAGGCTAATGGGTCTGCTTGATTAATTGCCTGTGTAAGAGACTTTTAAACTATCAATAGTTTTGTTCTATTTTTTGTGTTTTTTTTTAAATCAGAATACCTTTGGATAAATAAAACTATGAATTTAGCAGGCCATCCTATATATTTTATCATCTCTCAAAACACTAAATAAAGAGTTGTCAAGGGGCCGGCCGAGTGGCGCAGTGGTTAAGCGCTGGCCTGGGAAGCCAGCAGCCCCGGTTCAGTCCCCCATGTGAGGGCTAGTGGCACTGTCCTCAAAAAAAAAAAAAAGAGTTGTCAAATAATAAATGATGAATACTCTGAAATAAGCGTTGGGAATTTGAGTTTGGAAATAGTAATAGGGATTTTACCAATGCTAATTAACTCATGTGACCACACTCAATAAAAAACACATTTTTATATTCACAGTCATTTAACTTTAAAGTAATAGTGTTATTAAACTTAAATAATGGATATTAAACTAAAACTTCAGCAACATCTGAGAACTTGTTAGAAATACAAATTATCAAACCCCACCCCAAAGGGCCAGCCGAGTGGCTCAGTTTTTTAAGAGTAACAGGTTGCCGGTTCATTTCCCAGCCCAAGCTGAGCTGCTTCTGAGCTGCCGCTGAGCTGCCAACAGGTGGCAGGATGTCTCAGCTAAACAAACAAACAAACAAACCCACCCAAGACCTATTGAATTAGAAACATTGACGATGAAGTCCAGCAACGTTTTGACAAGTACTTCAGAGGATTATGATGCCTATTAGTTCGAGAACTACTGTTTTTCAAGTATTTACACTTTCTTAAAGACTCAGATATTATCACTTTAAGAAAGCTTTTAAGTTAAACTCAGGAAACTCCCAGATCACTCAGAAGAAAAAGAAAAGTAGATCAAAATCATGATTTTATATTAGCACATGAATACCATAGAGTTCTGTTCACAGTTTCTAACCAAAGATATCAATATACTCATACTTTATATTTAAAGTAATAGAGAAAATATCTCATTATGTTTGATCAGGTAGCTTTTTATCTTGGTATGTGAAGTGACTCATAAAATCTCATTTCATCAGTCACATTATGAGAAAACATGAGATCCTTCCCAATTGAACATTTATATTACTTAACCAATTAATAATGTGTGGGTTTGTTGTGCTTTAATTTTAATTGTAAGTGGTCTTACCACTTTTCAGGTATCAGTTTTCAACTTGGTTTTGCATATATTCATTCTTCTTTAAGTACTGTCTTATTTTTCTATTCTTTTCATGTTAGTGTCTCTTTGTAACAGTTTAATACCCATAAACCCTGAACCAGTGACACAAGCTGATTGTCTGTTATTGGGCGGGGGTGCTTGCAGAGCTGCAGAAGGCCTGCTGAAGAAAGCGAAGAAGCTGTTTGGTGATTCCCGAGAGAAAAATGAAGAAATGGAAAAGGATCTCCAGGAGAAACTGGCAGACCACAAAAACAAGCTTGATGATGCTTGGGACCTGTTGAGAGAAGCCACAGATAAAACCAGAGAAGCGAATCGCTTATCCACAGCAAACCAGAAAAACATGACTGATTTGGAAGTGAGTCTTAGGGGTACTTTCATCTGAATCTAAGGGTGCGGGGTGGGAGATGACCATGAATGGCTAACTCAAGTTGATGAACATTTTTGCCTCTCTTTCTATCTCATCCTCTCATCATCTCTTTCTCTCTCTTTCTCATCATCACTATCTCTCTCTCTCATCATCTCTAACTCTGTCTCAATACTTAACATGACAAATTGATCACTTTTTCCAAGAGTAAATTCAGCACTCATGATGACACAAACCTGTATTTGATATTTAGAAAACAACTTTCCCCTCAGAACATACTTACCTTTGCTGTGTTCAAAATATTTAAAAGTATTTCAGCCCAACAGATATGAAAGCAGAAGCAGACCTATATCTCTTCTAACATATAATCTCACCTTGAAACTATAACTGAACACTCCCTGGCATATGTTATGCTTTCAAATATGTTTGTGGAATGACAGTTAAATAAAAATGAATCTGGATTTTTTTTTTATTTACTTGTTTCTTTTCACTTTTCTTTGGATTAAGAAGAGGACAAATTAATTTTTTTTAAGTTTTTTTTTTCTGAGTCCCTCTTCCGAGACTTAGTCTTGTCATTTTGATAAAAGATTGAAGAGACTCACTTTTTCTATAACTGATGTGTCTAATCTGAACCAATTTGGAGTCCACTGATATACTGGCAATATTAAAGAAAAAGCACCATCTCAATGAGGCAGGATGCTGGGCCATTGTCATGTCACAGCATAATTCATCTTGCTCAGTTACACACCAATGGTGTAACTTACCTGGAGGTACACCTCTTCCTTCTATGGCAACAGATTAAGACATTAAAATTACCTGTGTGGAAAGTATAATAAGCATCTGGGAAGTATTTCAAGAAGAGTTATAGTGGCACAGTAAATGGTGCATGCAGCTATTCCTTCCTTTTAGTGATCTTTAAAAGTAGACGTCATCATTCTTGGGAACCCCTTGAGGTGCCCAGAGCTTATGTAGCCAGTTTTAAAGTTCTAAGTAGCCCTTTTCATATTTTCATTTGCTCTGCCGTGTGTCAGTAAAAGCTTGTTAAAGCTTACTAGAGTACATAAACTGATAAACATGAGTAAGGCACAGCTTAGTTAAGGTTGTTTGTCAAGGCTGACTAAAGTTGATCACCAAAGTTGGTACTAGATGGGCTAAAAAGTCACCTGGAGAGTTTGTTCAACAGGCATGTTCCCTGGGCTCTCACCCAGAGTCTGAGTTGACTGGTTTGGGGTGTGGCCCAGAGTCCATATTCCAAAATTCTCCCTGGTTTAATCTGATGTGCATACAGGTTTAAGAACAACTGATACGTAGTATCCATTTCACTGAATAATGAGGGTGTTTTTTTTAATAAATTAACTTTATTGTGCCTGTTTCCACCAAGAAGGTGACATAATTAAGACCCAACTCAAATGATTGTTTTATTTATTTTTAAGGAAGTAAGCATATTTTTATTATTAACATTTATCAAGTCCCTGCTAAGTTCAGGAAATGTGCTAAATACAAAATTGATAATTTTATTTGAATCTAGGGTGTGGGTGGGAGTTGGACCTCATGGTGTGATCCTTGGAATAGCAGCATTAGCATCACTTAGAAACCTGTTAAAATGCAAATTCTCAGGCCCCACCCAAAACTATCAACTCAGAAACTGTGAGGCCCAGCAAACTATGTTTCAAAAATATGTCCAGTTATTCAGCTGCTGCCTTCGGTTTGAGAACCATCTATGTTAACAATAAAACACCATTTCTGATGACTTTAGGTGACTTGTATTTAGTGGGAGGTACACACAAATAAACCAGTCTATACACTAGAGTAATTATACTCTTTTTTTTTTTTTTTTGAGGACAGTATCACTGGCCCTCATATGTGGGACCGAACCGGGGCCGCTGGCTTCCCAGGCCAGCGCTTAACCACCGCGCCACTCGGCCGGCCCTAACATATGATTTTTTTTTTTTTTAGCTGAGCCATGCTGCCACCTGTTGGTAGCTCAGCTGCAGCTCAGCTCGGGCTAGGCATCGAACTGCTGTTGTTCAGAGCTCAGCTTGCACTCTTGAGCGAGTTCTTAACCAACTGAGCCACTTGGCTGGCCTAGAGTAATTATAGAGGTAAGCAAAGGAAGGGGACTTGACACATGTATTATGTCTTGAAGGGTGGGCACTAGCTAGTCAAAATAAGAGGAAGGACATTCCAGAAATTAGTGAAAAACACATGCCAAAATACGGGAGAGAAAAATAAAGTAAGACATTTTGGGGAAAATTTGATAGGATTGGAATGAAGATTGTATGTGAACAAGTGAGGAGATAGAAAGTCAGCAGAGATAGAGTGGGTCCTTGAGTTTTTAGAGAATTTAAGACCTTGAGTTTTAAGAGAATTGTATTCTGAGACTAATCTAAGGAATTCTGTTTTAACCCTGAAAGCTATCGATGCAAATGAAATATTGGAATCATGGATTCAGATTATATTTTTGAGATTTATGAGTGGTTTGTGTAAACTGGAGAACTGGTTTTATAGTGGAAAATGATATAAGACTAGGGAAGTAGGCTGGGATAATATTTAAATGTCGGTCAGACACCTACCATATCACGGTGGTGTGGGTAACCAGGGAGTTTGAGGTTGAATAGGAATAATTCTTGGCCTCATAAAGCTGACTGTCTCCTAAAAATTCAGGCATTAACATTTCGCTGCATGTAATCTGTGATTTATATGGTTTGGGAGAATCAGCAAAAGATTCACAGAAATGGTGGAGCAACATGAGCCTGAACACAGACCTCTGAACACAAAGTATAAGTTGATCTCAGGAAATGGCACACAGAGCAATAAAACTCATCCATAAGTTACAGAAAAGTCTGTAGCAGAAGGTGGCTCTGGAAACAGTATTTGGAGTCACATCATAGGCGGCTTTGAATGCATCCTTCTAGAAGGTGATAAGGGTAAGAAGGGCATTTCTAACAATGGAGAGAAAGCAGAGGGAACTTTGGGCTAGTGGGCAAAGAGAAGATGAGCAATTCAATTAAGCAAGGAAACATGTATTGAACAGTCAGTTCCCAAATCTGCCATTATATCCTTGTAAAAGGAAGGATTGTGAAGAAAGTAAAGAGTGAGTTGCTAGGGCCAGCCGAGTGGCGCATTGGTTAAGAGCTGGCTTGGGACGCACCAGCAGTCCCGGTTCGGATCCCACATATGAGGGCCAGTGATACTGCCCTCTGCAGCTAACAACAGCTCCACCTGGAGCTGGGCTGTGCGAGCCCCAGAGATGGTGTAGGCTGCAGCCCCTGCTGCAGTGGGCTGCCATAGGCTACAGTGAGTGGCCGGCAACCAGCGTGAGCGGCCAATAACTACGGTGAGCAACCATCTAGATGCTGGCGACCAATCTGCCTCATCCGGGAAGAGCGCAATGATGGTACCAACATGGGCCAGTGAAGCAACATCCTCTGCAACTAGACTGAAGAACAAAAAGACAGCAACTTGTCTGTTCGCCTTCCCCGATTCCCCAACGCTGTTCCCCTTCCTCAATTCCCCAATAAAATCTTAAAAAAAAAAAAAAAAAAAGAGTGAGTTGCTAGATAAAAGATAGACAGGAAGGTAGCTTTTGCAGGTCGTTAATTCCCCTACACACACACATACACACACACACACACACACACACACACACACACAATGTGTTAAACTTATAGAGCTCTGGAATTAATTAAGATCTAATTAGAAGTCAAAAGTAGAAATATAATCAACTTTGGTATCCAAACAGAATCACCAAATTATGCTTATAACATACATTTGGAGAATAATTTTCTATACATGAGCCTCCTTTTTGTTCCTCAAACACTCAAAGCTTGTTACCTTAGGAATTTTATATCATTCTCTATTCATTCCCTCCCTTTATTTAGCTTTATATGACTCATCATTACTTAAAAATATACATTCATTTACTTTTTATTTTCTCCCTAATCCAGACAAGCCATGAGGAGCATATCTTTCTTGTTCACTCTGTCCTCAGGCCTAGGATAGTGTCTGGCACAAAGAACAGAAACATTTTTTTTTCCAACAGATAAAGTGCAATAAAACAAACAGAAATGCATGTTACATGCATACTTTTATTAATATTTGGTGGCTCCAAATCTCTTATCTTTTGTTGGTCCAAAGCTAGATTTTATCAGTGTCTAACGTGAAAATGAGCCACCTCTGAAATCTCCTTAATCTCTAGATCATTATATCTGCTTCAGTATGATAAAGAACACATCTTGATACTGCATAACAGTTGGTTCCCTAAAGTAACTTGAATAGAGCTTTTATAAAGATTCTAACTCACTGCTTAGTTGAAAGCTCTTCACTTAATGTATCTGTGGAAATATTCTCCCTTTCATTGGTATAGCATTTTAAATTACTTGATTCATTAATACAAACAAGCTGTGTTGAAAAAAATTATTGAATGTCTATATATGGTATAACATTAAACCAGTTCATTCAAAAACTAAGGTCCAAAGCTGGAAGTTGTATAAAACGATGTCAGACCCTTGGAAAATAAATATGACTTATAATCAGGGGCATCAAGACTAACCCTATGTTTTTTGTCCCTGAAAAGGGAATGACATGTTTGAAATGTCCTCTGCATTATCCAGTGATGGGAGTAGCTGATGAGCCAATTGTCACCGGTGCAAGTCCCAGGAATGGACTCTCATTTATTCATTCAAAAATATTTTGTGAGGAAACTCTTCTAATATTGAAGATACAATGATGCATAAGGCTATTTTTATGGAATTTATATTATAGTGAGATAGTCATTAAAGCAATAAATAAATAGTATATAATACTATTTATATACTATTTAACTCTGGAACATGGGCTGATATACATAAAAAGTAATATGTTCAGTGACACTGCATGATACATTCAGTGTATTAGCCTTCATCAGCTACATACAGTTCAATAGGCTGTGTATTTCCACTAGTTCCTGTACATGCATTTTGTGATGAATTGGTGTCACTGATTTTTATTATATATCATGTACTTTTATCAACTCCCTGAAGAAGCAATCAAGATGGTTCAACCTATGCAAAAAATAAAATAATATTATCTATGTTTATATGGTTTATGACTACCCAATAGAATATAATTTAGATAAAGGAGTGCTGAGAAAGGGAACAAAATGAGACAATTTTTTTTTAAAGATTTTATTGGGGAATTGGGGGAGGGGAACAGACGAGTTGCTGTCTTTTTGTTCTTCAGTCTTGCTGTTGAAGACGTTGCTTCACTGGCCCATGCTGGTATTATCATTGTGCTCTTTCCAGGTGAGGCAGTCACTTGCCGGCCATTGGACAGCCACTCACAGTAGCTCATGGCAGCCCACTGCAGCCCACTGCAGCCTACACCATCACCGGCAACTCAAGGCAGCCCAGCTCCAGGTTGAGCTGTTGTTCACCATCTTAACTGTAGAGGGCACAGCATCACTGGCCCTCATGTGGGATCTGAACTGGGGCCCTGCTGCTCAGACCTGGCGTACCAAGCCAACTCAACCAACTTGCCACTCAGCCAGCCCAAAATGAGATAATTATAATAGTCAACAATTACATCGTGTTACTGTGTTCTAAGACAGTGTTCTAAGCCAGTTCTTAAATTTTACTGTGTATATCATTGGGAGTTTTTGTAAAATGCAGGTTTTGAGTTGATAGTTCTGAAAAAGGTATTGAGATGGTGCATTGCTAACACGATTCAAGGCCATGTGGATGCTGCTGGTCAATGGACCAGTTTGAGTAGTGAGAGACTAAGTATTTCACATGAGGCTGAATTATTTGCCCAGGTTTCATAGCTTGCGAGCAGGCGGATCTGGGATCCCAGTCCAGGTAGGCTGTTGCCTGGATTTTGTTTGTAGTCACTGTGCTCTACTATATAGAAAATAATTGCAGTGAAGATAAGTGCTATTTTAGATAGGTGATCAGAGAAGTGGACCTTGAGCAGAGAATGGGGGAGGAAGTAAGACAGAGGACTGGGGAAAAGCCCATGGTTGAGGGAACTGCAAGTACAAAGGCTCAGAGGCAGGAACAAGACACATATATATGTCCTGCCACACAGGTATATATATGTACACACACACACACACACACACACACACACACACACACACACACACACACACCTGGCAGCACATTGAAGTTGTCGGTGAAGAGGTAGGAAAAGAAGGGTGTAAAACTAATGCTATCCCAGTGTAAATAAGAAATGTGATTTCTATAATAGGAGAGTCAGTGTTTTCACAGCTTAAGACCCAGCCTCTATCATCAGGCAGACAGGGCTCAAATCCTAACTACACTGTACTAACTGTGACCTTGAGTAAATCACCTAACTTGGTCACTTTCCTATTTTTTTAAAAGGTGATAAACACAGAACCCATAAAATTAGTGTAGAATTAAATGAGGAAACTTTATAAACTACCTGGCATATGTTGAGATTGAAATGATTATACAAAGTAGCATTATTATTTATATAAACATACATAACAGAGGCTTAAAATTGTAATTGATACAATTAAATTCAGAGGTCAAAAGGTGGTTGGAAGAAATTATAAAATGAGTGAGAAGTAAAAAGAAAAAAACAGGCACAATTTGGATCCAAAGACAGAAACAGCACTATTTCTCTCTTGATGATTTTACTCTTCTAGGCTAGAAATGAGTTTCATGTAGTTCTGAGACAAGCTATCTGTTTCAAAGAAAATGTAGTCTGCTCTCTTCTTATGGAACAGTCCATTAAATTTATTCTTCCATGTGATAATCTCCCATTTCTTGAAAAGTATTTCCCCTGAATTCCTTTAAAAATCCTATTTCTTCCAGTTTTTACATAACTCCCATAGAATAAATCTGTCTATGTTTATACTAACCCAATACTCATTTGGACATACATTCTGGAATTCAATATCTAGTTCCAATGTCATTCAGTGTATTACCACATGTTCAGTAATACATATTCAGCATTCACATTTTAGATAAAAAATGAATGTTCATCTTGCTTTAAAAATAGTTTTTAACTCCTCAACTACCATCACATAACTTTTCTTCTCTTGGATGACTCTCTCACAGTGGGATGAAGAAAGTACCTATACAGGCATCTAAATAAAATAACTCTTGGAGGACTGGCTGAATAGCTTATATAACTTTCATCTAGCCTTCCTGTCAGTACGACCTTTACCTTGTTTGCTGTGCTTGTGTTCAGACAGCTCAGGGAACTTAGGAATACAGGGATGGGTAGGGTTTTACCCACAGGCATTTTGACTTTTTGTTCATACTGTACTACAGAAAAAGAAAGAGGCTCTTGAAAGTGGCAAACGACAGACTGAGAACACTTTAAAAGAAGGCAATGACATACTTGATGAAGCCAACCGTCTCGCAAATGAAATCAATTCAGTCATAGACGTGAGTATTTGATAAAACCCTAAGTCAAAAGAAAGATGATAATGACATAGGCTTTCATATATGGAAACCAATGAGAAATGTCAGTAATATAAGCACATATTATTTTTTTTTCTAGAGGATATAAAATTGGTTTTGCATTATTCTGTTGTGACCATGCCTACCTATTGGCAACATTTAGAACCTCACATTGTTCTTCCAGTAGACAGGAATGTCTGTGTGAGGTTACTCATCCACTCCTACAAACTTGTATTTTTTTTTTTCTACCACAGTGATGAAGCTCATTTCTTTTGCCTAGGACAGCATTTACATTCTGCTTCAATATTCATATAACGTTAGTTAAAATAGAAATGTAAATCTACAACAGACTTAACAAACTGTCTAATGCAGCAGACATTGTGACATATGGTAATAGAAGCATAA
The DNA here is from genome assembly GCA_033961575.1 of Aselliscus stoliczkanus. NCBI lineage: Eukaryota > Metazoa > Chordata > Mammalia > Chiroptera > Hipposideridae > Aselliscus > Aselliscus stoliczkanus. The sequence goes on from CM066733.1 coordinate 128,028,405, forward strand.
ATGGTCTAAAAGATCTTAATGACAATTATTTATGCATTTATACCTATGAATTAGATTTTTTTTTTTAAAGATAGGTTCTACTTGGTTAAATTGGCTTCATATATGCATATTTCCTAATTCCTTTCATTAAATAATAACGTTTATTCTCTATTCTCTTTTTGCTATGTTGTAAATTTGAAGTTTCATAAAAAACTAAGAATGTGTAATTATGTCTCAGAGAGAGATTAGTAAATGAGAGGAGGCGTGGATTCATTTACTAAAAATGCCCTCTTTTCATAACAGTATGTTAAAGACATTCAAACTAAATTGCCACCCATGTCTGAGGAGTTGAAAGATAAAATAGATGACCTCTCCCAAGAAATGAAAGACAGGAACCTTGCTGAGCGGGTGTCCCAGGCTGAGCGCCACGCTTCTCAGTTGAATGACTCATCTGCTGTCCTTGATGGGTATGTCATTTGTTGTTGGAAAAGTCTACACATCTTGACAATTGTCCAAAAGTTTTGATGAGCAGAAACAGTAGAGAATCACTTTCAAATCTTGATTGTTGTAATTGTGAACATATGAGCTATATGGCCACTCTGTGGAAGAGTCTAATTAGTAGGGTCTGGGCAAAGTTCTACTGGAGGAGCATCAAAAGTCTGAGTTAAAAGCGGATTCAAATATGGCTTGGTAGGAGTGAACATAGCCCTAGGCTACACTTAGGAAAAAATGGGTTTTGTTCATTATTAGAGAGCACAGCGGTTGCCTTATTAGCATTTTAAATAATAATGTATAAACACACATTCTGCTTCACATTTCAATTTTATATTTTTAATGGACCAAAACTATTTAGTGATAAATGGTTGGCCTGTGAAAACATGGCCCCATACTTTAAGTCTTCTTTTTTCAAACTCCTGGGACATGCTATATATTCATCTGTGAAATAATAGCTTACTATAGCTGGGATTCTTATATGGGTCAGAGGAGGGAGGGGCAAGGGATTAGGTGTGTTTGACTTATGAACAGCCTTCAAGGTATAACGGGTATGCTTTCTGTGTAATTATATAGGTATAATTAGCCCCAAGAATAAATTTCCCAAAGAAATCTGTATTGAATATATGACATGTATAAAGTTCTGTTCTGATATGTAATAGTCATTCATACAAAGGAAAATAGCAATGTTTGAAGACCCTGGGCATGAGGCAGGCAGAGATCATTTTATAACAAACTCTTGCCAACTTAGCACAAAGGCCAGTAGATGGAACAGTAAGCTAGAAGTCAACAGACGCTGGCTCCAAGTCCTGAAGTAGCAACATGTTGGACATGTGACCTGAGACGAGCTATTTCACCTTAAGATTCATATATTATCCTCATCTGGGAAATGCACCAAGCCTAAAGAGATATCTTTGTGAAATTCATTCTAGCAATGTGGTGTGAGTGCTCTGAAAAGTGTCACATGCTTCACAGATGACATAAAGGTTGATCTCACTGCACACACTTCCATGGTACAGGTGGTTGCAGAAGCTTTGGGGGGATGCTATGGGTATTTAATGATATATGGGTAGTATTTCATAGCTGAATTATTTAGGAATATGAGTTTAAATTGAACACTACAACATAATACAGTAGATAGCTCACTTTGATATGCAATTATCACAATTATATTGTCCATACTTATTTAGAAGCCATATTTGTTATAAGCAGGATGTTCTTCATTTGAGTATCAATTGCTCTAAAGTTCTTTTTTTGGGTAATCCCAACAGAATCCTTGATGAGGCTAAAAACATCTCCTTCAATGCCACTGCAGCCTTCAAAGCTTACAGCAATATTAAGGACTATATTGATGAAGCTGACAAAATTGCCAAAGAAGCCAAAGGCCTTGCACAAGAAGCTACAAAACTGGTAAGAAGCAAATAGTGTTATGTACTGAGAATGGAGGTCCATCTGCTTGAATAAGTACCTGAACTAAACTTCTCAAATTTAAATGAGCTCTGGAAAATCTTAGTAAGTTAGAAAATCCATTTTGAATTATTTTCAAAGGCCGCTTTTAAATTTTATCCAAAATAAACTGAGTGTACTGTAATCATAGTAGAACTCTTCTCAGTCATCCACTACTGATGAGGGTTTTGTTGTTTTTTTAAGCTGAGCCCTCCTGCCACCTGTTGGCAGCTCAGCGGCAGCTCAGCTTGGGCTGGGCATCGAACTGCTGTTACTCAGAGCTCAGCTCACATTCTTGAGCAAGCTCTTAACCAACTGAGCTATTCGGTTGGCCCATGAGGGTCTTGAAATTATCACAGATGCCATCGTTTGTTGCCCCAACTCCCAGAAGAAAAACAGTCAAATATATGATTCTTTCTGAACAGAGAAATTATAACTATTATTCTAAATGTCATCAGTAAGAAAGTGCCTTGAAAATTAATACTCTTCCTTATAACTGCACACAAATTTGTTATGTGAAGTTTGACTATAAAGTGTTACAAAACACATCAGATCATATGGTTTTAAACTGTTTATATCATATTTATCAGTTGAAACCTTTGCCTTCAAAGCAAACTTTGGCTGCTGTTCAAAATAAATTTGGAACTAATATTTTAGACTTTTTGGGCTTCCAAGTATAGCACATTATTGAAGTATCTTCAATATTGACAAATCTTCATCTTTTACATGTAGCAACATTTTCTAATTTATATGATAAACCGTGGTAATGTTGTTTTCAGTCAAAAAAAACACTTCATAGGATTCACGTGGTGAATTAAAATGTTCAGAACCATCATTTACTCCTTTGGCTTCACACAAAATCTCCCAAATACATCAGCATTTCAGGAAAAAAAAAATCTCTTGATTCAACATTTGACTGTAAATGAAATACCCATACATAATTAGTGTTAAAGAAACAGATCACTTTGTCCCCCCCCCCTTTAATACTGGGCACAAATACTTCCTTGGATCTCCGGGATATTTGTGATATCCCTCACAATCTTAGAGGGTTAATATTGCAGTCATAATGAAAACATCATATTTCATCAGCTTTTATTACTGTTCTGGTTTATCTGGAATGAACTCCACTAATGCCATCTTCTTTTTTGTTCTTATTGAAAATAGTGATAACAATTATTACAGAAACGTCCCTATGCTTAGTAATACTTTCAAAACAAACCTATTTTTAAAATCTAACCTGAATTCTTTATCCATCTTCTCATAGATAATTTTCTATTTTAAAGACCCTAAGGTCCAAGTTCACCACTCTCACCTGATCTGTGTTTTATTGAGTGACCATTTTTCAGCATCTAGGCAGTGCCCTGCCAAGTAGTAGGTACTCATGATTGAATGAATGAAATTCTGAATGAATGAATTAATGTAATTCTAATTGACATCTTTCATGCCTATTTATAATATTGTATACCAATAAAAAAAAATCTCACTGCTGTCATTGCTTTATCCTTATAACCGTCTAACATTTTAGGTTAAAGAGCTGTTAATTTCACACAGATTTAATACCATTACTTTACAATTTTATGCTGAAATGAACTGTGTGCTTTTTCTCACCACCAATGCTCATGCAAGATAGGCTAGGTAATCTCAAACATAAAGCTAGGATGAATGACAATGCATTACATGTCCTTGTTATCATGATTCCTTCTCCCTTTGCATACACCATGGAAAAATAATTAAATTTCTGAAAAAGCATACAAACCAATGCTAAAGAGGATCACTGATTTATTACATGGCTAACAACCAACACAAAGAAAGCTGATTTGTCACAGAAAGTGATGTTGTCAGTGGGGAAAGGCTGGGGCACTTGGCTCTGGTTGCCAGTTCTGTGCAAGAGTGAAGGAGTGAGGAGGAGCTCTCTGTTCCAGCAAACAACTTGCAGTCAATTATCCATTTGTAGTCTGAGCTCTGGCTTTCTTCAGATTCTGTGCACCTCCTTCGTGACTTATAGCCGCAAGGTGAGGGAATAATAGCTGCAGAGGACTGCGGGGGAGTAAGCATCTGAAGACCCATGTTGGTACGGCTAGGGAAGGGTGCCCGTCCTGCTAACGTGAAGACTCTTCTGCTGAATTCATAGGCTTTCCTTTATCCTCTTCTCCTTCCTCCATCATAGCCTTACTTCCCACTGGTCTCTCCTGCACCTTTACTCCACTTTATTTAGTCTCTTGGTACTGTTTTCTGAACAACAGTCTTCTGCTCAAAATTCAAATGTTAAATTCAATAATCAGGGCTGGCTGAGTGGCTCAGTTGGTTAAGAGCACACTCAAGAGTGTGAGCTGAGCTCTGAGCAACAGCAGTTCGATGCCCAGCCCGAGCTGAGCTGCCACTGAGCTGCCAAGAGGTGGCAGGATGGCTTAGCTAAAAAAAAAAAAAAAAGTTCAATAATCATACTTCCGAGGAGCCTTCTGTTTTCTTCCTGTACATCTGGCTTCCTCATGAGAAGAGTATGTTTTGGCCCACCACTAGCCCATGCAGTCACTGGGTAAGTTAGAAAAAGGTGCCCCCCTGAGTGAGATATGCCAGGGTACAGAGCATGGTGAGCAGTGCCCTGGCCAGTCTCATTGCCCCTCGGCGTGAAAACTGGGGTGAGACATGACTGCACAGCCCCAGCCTCAGGGACCTGGCTTTCTACAACCTGTTTCCTGGGCCTGCTGCTGCCGTTTCATTGCTCAGTGACTGTGGGTTTTTATTGTATTTCTACTTCCTTTTCCCAGCAAAGAATGTCCTCGGAATAAAAGTTTAAGCAGACAGTAGACCCCCAGGGGACAGAAACATGGATAACCACAAAGGACCCCCAGTATTTCACTCTTACTATTTCACACACAATATTTCATGATTTTCATGTAGGTAATAGCTGGTGTGTAGCAGCTGATCACTAAATGTAGAATGCTGCCTCCCATCTCTGAACACTGATTCTAGAATCTAGAAGGGCTAGCTAGTATGCTCTAGATTTTCAGAATTGACAAGATAGTTATATCCACATGAGAGATAGGGAAGTTGAATAGAGAAGAAAATGTCAATGAAAAAAATAAAATTCCCTATTTAATTTGAGATAATGTCTGAATATCTGTTTAAATGCAGATGTCATGTGGGATTTTTTTTTTTAATAAATCAGAATTAGGTTCTAATGGTGTGCTGGAATTTCAGAAACCAAACCGGGAGAAGATAGCAGGTCAAAATTTGGGAATTAGAAGATGTCTTCAAGTTAAGCACATTGTACCGTCTATCGTGATATGTCCCTTGGCTTAATTTCTATAGTATAGTCTCCAGAGCTTAGAACTTAATTTGTAATTCACATATAATGTTCAATCTTCAATTACATAAGATTATATCTTACTATTACTGTTGACATAGTTAGGATGCTTATAAGAGGCGCTTATGAACTACTCATTGATAAGTATAAGGTACTAAGTATGCCCACATTTGCACTTCTCTCTTTAAAAAAATGTAACCACATATTTAATGTACTTAATGTATACATAGCATTATGAAACACTATACACAGGGTAATCAGAGATAAATAGAATTTTAACCTCCCCTCAAACCAGCAATAATCATTTATATATTTATTTGTCATGCTAATAAAAATAATGCTTTCCAACTTTTACCTAGTTTATTATTTTCCTTTATTGCAAATGTTCTTTTCCTTCCTATTTTTTTTTTTTTTTTTTTTGAGAGCAGTGTCACTGGCCCTCATATGTGGGACCGAACCAGGGCCGCTGGCTTCCCAAGCCAGCGCTTAACCATCACGCCACTCAGCCGGCCCTTCCTTCCTATTAATGCTCTTCCTATTAATGCATTTTAATATTATTAATATGATTCCTAATAATTTCTTTTTCTTTATTAGTTTTTGAGTCCTCATAGCAGCAAAATTCTTTTGACACCACTGCTATTGGTCAATAAATCATATAGTTAAACACTGTGACTCTTACAATAATGTGATTAAACATTAAGGCATTTCTAATGAGTGTTTGTTTAGAAGTGTGGTCATGTATTCTCTTCAGTCTGTCTTATTTAATATTTGCTTTGTATAATTGGTTGAACCAAAATACATAATGAATTCTGGCAAGGTCATTCTTGAGTTTTTATTTCCTACATAAAGGATTGGGCAAATATTAGCAATGTACATATTATATTCAAAAGACCCAATAAAATAGAGCTATAAACTTTAACTCCCATATACCTTGTATTTTATTCTGTCATTCTATTACTTAAAAGTCATTGAAACAGTAATTTTGACTTCTTATTAATATCTATAATCATTGGAATTTAAAGTTCATATCAGTGTAGTATTAATGGAAAAATTATATAAATGCATAATTGATATACCAATTGAATCTGCTAAGAAAATTAATGAGCATTTCTTTTTCATCAGCACTTCAGCAACTTATCTAAGAACTAAGTGATTCATTCACACAGTAGCAAGTCTGAAAAAGTCAGTGAGGATCTAAGTTATCTAGAAAATATAACCTGTGTGTGAAAATAGAGCTCATGAAGCTACCCTGACTTTAGAGATTATCTTTATACAGGATACACTCAATTGGACTCAATAACTTTAAAAAATCTACTGGAAGCAGAGAAGTAAACTTTTCTCTTATGATCCAACATTAGACATATTTAAAAATTTAGGGCCCAAAATATTAAAAATCAAAGGGTTTGTGTCATTAGTCAGAACTCAGAAACTCTTTGGAATGATGCTGTAATACCACATAAGTTTGAACTAATTCCATTTAAGGCAGCAATGTCCTCAGGTCTGCTATTTAGGATTTCCCCCTGGGGTGGAATAATTAAGATCTGAAATGGCCACATTGCGTTGGATTCTGGACATTAACTAGAAAGAAAACCTATGCCCTCTGAGGATACTCTCTAACTCAGTAGACACTTTTCTATTGCCTTGACTCAATAGCAAGATTCCTAGTAATCCCCTCCCACTTTACCCCCAACATCTTACCCAGTTTTGCTTCATTTTAACAAGCTAAAGACACCCATACATGCCAGAGTCATAGCTACAATGCTGTAATTCATGAAAACCTGTTCTCACTTAGACATTTTTAAACCCTTTCCTGATTGTCTTTCTCAGTATTCTCATCAAGCTGAAAATTCAGTCATCAATTCTAAATTTGCATGATTTTGAGGATTTTCTAGTTCGTCCTTGAATCTCTTTTGTATGCTAAGTTGCTTTCAGCCTTCCAGAGACTCATCTAATCTTTCTCCCATCTTATTCAGGATCTGTAGCCTTTCAACAGATATCTGACCAAGGTCATCACTTTGGCTTGTTTCTTGACTCATTTTTTGTTCACTATTTTATTTTAATATCCTGTAGTAGTTTCTTAAAAATATAGGTTACAGTAAAACACCTTTAAAAAGACACACAGTGGGCCGGCCCAGTGGCACATTGGTTAAGAGCTGGTTTTGGGATGCCAGCGGCCCTGGTTTGGATCCCACATATGAGGGCCAGTGACACTGCCCTCTACAGCTAACAACAGCTCCACCTGGAGCTGGGCTGTGCGAGCCCCAGCAACAGTGTAGGCTGCAGCCCCTGCTGCAGTGGGCTGCCATAGGCTACAGTGAGTGGCCAGCAGCCAGCGTGAGTGGTTGGCAGCCAGGGTGAGCTGCCATAGCTGCGGTGAGCGACCATCCAGAGGCCAGCGACCGAGCTGCCTCATCCGGGATGAGTGCAATGACAATACCAACGTCCTCCGAAACTAGACTGAAGAACAAAAGGACAGCAACTTCTCTGTTCCCCTTTCCTGGTTCCCCAATGCTGTTCCCCTCCCCCAATTCCCCAATAATCTTAAAAAAAAAAAAAAGACACAGTGACTTTCTTATTTTAAAATTGTGTATGATTTTTTTAGTTAATACAAAAGCAATTTGTGTCCATTATGAAAAAAATATAGGAAATACAGACAAGCAAGAGGGAGAAAATATAAATGTGTATAATCCCTCCAACCACAAATAAACACTTTGATAATGTTTATCTGTCCATACCTTTCTTATGCAAATAGTTTTTGTATAAAGGGTAATTTTTATGTAACTATTTTATAGCTTAATATATTAATATCACATGCACATTTTTTGATATTCTCAAAAAGTATTTTAAAATGTATATAATCTACATTATACCATTCTTCTGAGACTTTATTTTATTAAAATAAGAAAGTTCTGTCTGATTTTTTAACAGCAGTGTAACATACCAAATATAAACTTAATGTATATATAAACTATATATACATTATATAGTATATTGCAGCTCGTTACCAGCTCTTATATATAACCCTGACCATTTTGAACACTTTTATTTAAAAAAGATTTTTAATTTAAAATAAGTTACATATGATCTTGGCATAGTATCTCCTTTGGAAATGTACAAGACTTATCTTCTCAAAAAAATTATTTCATAATGAAGAAGTAATGGAATAGGTCATAAACCTTGCTAATGAATTTGCAGTTACTACTTTCTTTAAAAAGCAAAAACATAAATGAATGTTTGGGATTTCTCCGTTAAGCCAACTTTTTTAATTAATTTAGAAAATTTAACTCTGATAAGGAAGTCATTTGAGGAACAATTAGAAAAATAATAAAATTATAATATAGAACATAATATAAACAATAACTTTTAAATTTGCTTACTTAAGTAATAAATTACTGGGATGCAGGTTTACCATCCTGATTAACTTAACTTCAGATCTCATCTTCTTATCTTCTCCTAATAGAGCTTCCTCTAACAACAAAACACTTAGATATTTTCATGCTCTATTATGGCAGTAATAATTTCTTTTATATGGGATTTTTTTTTATTTCTTTTTCCATTCCACTATAGTTCCATCAGGGAAGGCAGAATCTTTCCATCTTCGAATAATCAAAACTTACTCTGGTGCTTGAAACAGCTAAAAACCTTTCTGTTGTAAATCATTCAACTCATTAATCTATTTGTCAATGACATGATGCTTTAACAAGAATCACCATAAATATTTAATAGTAGGCAGAAGAAAACTAAGATGTATTAAAAGCCAGGTAAGTGGCAAGCCTTCTGTGAAATCTTTATGGACTTCATGTTTTCCTGTATCTTTCCTTCTCTAATGATATCTTACAGCATCTCACATTTTCTATAAATGATTATTAACTAATAAAAATGTACAACAGCCTACATATAATATTCTGTATTGTATGATATAATAGAAGCTTTATCTAATTTATATGTAGCATATATATATATATACACACACACACACACAGAGAAAATAACTTATTATTTTATAAAAATATAGTCTCAGAAAAGAAAGAAGCAAAATGTCTTGCAACTCTAAGAACCTCATTTATATTTCATATATGCTGTAGACTCAGGAACTCAGATATGATGCTTATGAATAAGTATGAAGTATAATTAACTTGGAAAATGCTGCTTCATCACCTATTCTGATATTGTTGATGTGCTTCAGTGCCTTACGAAGCAGTGTTGGAAAAGGAACTCTCCAAATTCCAATGAATTGAAACAGTTCTATTCATCCATAGTATGTTAGTGTTTTCCATCCCATTATCATATGAGAGGCTTACCTTTTTTTTTTTTTTTTTTTTTTTTTTGCTGAGCCATCCTGCCACCTGTTGGCAGCTCAGCAGCAGCTCAGCTCAGGCTGGGCATCAAACTGCTGTTGCTCAGAGCTCAGCTCGCACTCTTGAGCAACTCTTAACCAATTGAGCCACTCGGCTGGCCCGAGAGGCTCATCTTTTAAACCTGTATTGTTGGTATACTACATGTCAATTCCAGTTATAGGCCATCAGCTCTTTACTTTAGCAGTATTTTGGAATACTTCTCGAAACATTGAAACATTCCTCCAAATCTCATGAACCCAAACCTCTCATCTCCACTGCCCCTGTATGAAGTTAAAACTCTCTTTTCTCTGGCCTGTACTATTAAAATAGCCAAATGATGTCTCCTTTTTCTTGCACTCAGCTGCATGAGTAATCTTCCTAGACTAAGGCTCGGATCATACACTCCTACTCAGAAACTTTCAATGGCTCCACATTGCTTATTGTCCAGTTTCCCTAGTTTGACATTTAAACTTCCCAGAAATTGACTTCAGTCTTCCTAACAGCCTTAGTTCTTCACACTGCGCTTCATAAACTCCACAGTCCTTTGCAACTGAAATACTTGTCTTCCATCCACACATCAAAATTCTCTGCCTCCTTGTCTTTCCTTACCTTGTTGCTACCATATCTCCTACTCCCCCATACATACCACCTATCTCCTTATATCTAATCAGATAGTGGTTGACTAAGGGTCCACAAAAATCACTGGCTTCCTGGAAAGCAGGAAAGACAAGATCCCTGGAAACAAAAGGCAGGCAATATACATAACCACAAGATCGGAATTTAGTAGTATGGAAGTCTATTAGATGGATTTCAGTCAGACCTCAGATATGTTGATGAATGAAGGAGCGAGGGTCCAACGGATGATGAATAAGTTGATATCTAGTCAGAATAATCAGAAAAAAATTTAAAAAGATCACCAATACCTAATATCAAGAATAAAAAAGATGAAATCATTACAACTTCCATAGTTAAGGGTAATAAGAGAATATTATAACCAACTTTATGCCAAAAATTCAACAGTTTGAATAAAATGGACAAATTCTCTGAAAATTGCAAACTACCAAAATTCACTTAAAAATAAATAACTTGAATAACTCTATATTAGAGAATTGAATTTGTACTTAAAATTCCTCATACACATACACACACACACTCAGTTCCAGGTGACTTTACTATTGAATTCTACCAAATATTTAAGGAAGAAGTAGTAATTTCTTCAGAGAATTTAAGAGGAGAAAATAGTCCCACTTCATTCTATGAGGCCAGTATTATTCAGATACAAACCAAAGACATTACAAAAAAAAAAAAAAAATGAAACTTACAGACCAATATCCCTCAAGAAAATTTACAGACCAATATCCCTTATGAACATAGATGCAAAATTTCTTCACAAAGTTATAGCAAATCAAACCCAACCATTTATTAAGATAAACCACAAAGTAGGAGAATATATTTGCAAATTGCATATCTGGTAAATGATTTGTGTCCAGATTATGCATAAGTATCTTTCAAAACTCAATAAGAGACCAAATAACCCGATGAAAAATTCGACAAAATGTTTAAACAGATGCTTTGCCAAAGAAGATAGCAAATAAGCATGTGAAAATGTGCTCAACATTATTAGTCACAAGGGAAATGAAAATTAACATCAAAATAATGTACATACTTAATAGAATTTCAAGTATTGGCATGGATATAGGCAAATTAACTTATAAATGCTGGTAGAAATTTAAAATAGTACAAATAATTTGTAAAACAGGTTGGTACTTTCTTAAAAACTTAAACATAGACCTTTCATATCATCTAGCCACTCCATGTCTAGGTTTTCAATCTGAGAGAAATGAAGGCAAATGTTCATACAAAGGTTTGTATATAAATGTTTATAGCAACACTATTTAGAATATCCACAGTTAGGGCCGGCCGAGTGGCGTGGTGGTTAAGCGCTGGCTTGGGAAGCCAGCGGCCCCGGTTCGGTCCCACATATGAGGGCCAGTGACACTGCCCTCAAAAAAAAAAAAAATAGAATATCCAAAGTTACAAATAACCCAAATGTCCATCAAGAGGTGAATAAATAGATTGGGGTGTAGCCATAAAAATAAAAAAGAGATCATATATGTTTGGCAGGGGGAAGGGGTTTCAAGTGCCCTTTTTATTGTGACAAAAAGACACGTAACATAAAATTTGCCATCTTAACCACTTTTAAGTGTACAGCACAGTAGTGTTAGCTATATGCACATTTTTGTGCAACAGATATCCATACTTTCATCTTTCAAAACTGAAACTCTATATCCATTGAACTCCCCATTTTTCCTTCCTGTCAGCAGAAGAAATCACATATAAGCACACACGCAACATGGATAAACATCAAAATAATTATACTGAATGAAAGAAGAAGCCAGGCAAAGAAGAGAGTGTACCGGAATGATTCCAATGTATAAAATCCTATAAACTGCAAGCTAATAGTGATAGAATGCAGATGAGAGGTGGAAGGGAAAGATTAAAAGGAAATGATGGATATGTTCTCTACCTTAATTGTGGTGATGGTTTCATGAGTGTTTTTATGTCAAAACTTAGCAAATTGTAAATTTTAAATATGTGAAATTTAGCCTCAATAAAACTATTAGAAAGTGTAAAAAAGGCAAGATAAAAATGGATATTGGTCATCATTGTTCATGATCCCTCAACAATTTCCACAGCTCAGACTTCAACCTCGTTCCATGTTGCCTGGCCCTTCTCTCTCTTTTCTCTCTCACCTCATGACATTAATTTTCTTATGCACAGCAAATCAACTCTTTCCCTCGTTTTTCTCATACATATCCAAGAATAGTTTTAAAATTTTGATTGGTAAATACTTGCTAGATTATGTTCTTGTAGAAAGGCATTCACACCTCAAGGCTGTAAGGAAAGCTTTCTTCCTTTTTTCTTTCTTGCTCTCTCTCTCTCTCTCTCTCTCTCTCTCTCTCTCTCTCTCTCTCTCTCTCTCTCTCTCTCTCTCTCTCTCTCTCTCTGCCATAGTTTTGGCATCTATGGAAACCTATTTTATCCCTATCCAAACTGACTCTAAATCCTAAGCTTTAAAAACATTTCTCTCTACTCGTTAGTTTTCTATTTTCTCATTGTCACACAGATTGTCAGCTGTCATCACTTCTGCTGTTTTCAACTGCCTGTTTAGAGAATCTTTGTCCTTATTTCTTTGTAATATCCTTTTACTAATTTGTCTTGATTCAGAAAACATGTAACCAAGGGATTAAGAATGGCATATAAATTTGGAACAAATATAAAATCTGAGTGGATAATCGAGGCTCATTTTTTTTAAGTAAGGTACATTGGATTTGTGCCATTTATACTGACACTCTAACCTTTATTTTTCAAAATAAATGACAGTTATGTGATGTTATTTATCTAATACCCCGGGGAAATTGCAGGACTAAGAATTTCTGTGTTTTCAGTTGAAGAGACTGTCTGTTTTCCGTAGAATAATTTGCCAAGGTTGTCAACTCTTTTTCCAAATGCTAGGTATATATGCACAATGTCACTTTTTATTTATGTAGACATTTCCAATATGTCCATTTGTTGATATCATAGTGTTATATAATCAGTTTTGTGAGCAATAGATTATTTAAATGAAAGCCATTGGTATAACCCCTTAAAATAAATTTTGCTACAACACTAGCAAGTTCTGTAATCTTTCCTAGTTTAAAGCTCAATCTGAGTGATAAAAAATGTTATTAAGGCACTGCAAACGTCTTTGAAGACTGTTCTGTCTGGGAGAACCTGAGTTCAATTTTATAACCCAGCAGTAAGTGTTTAGCATTCTCTAGCTCTTCCTGCACCCTGAAATATTTTTCCAATTTAAAATTTACACATAAGATCCTATTTGATTTTCTCTTGATATAAATGTATTACATAATGATTGCTGAGGAGCAAACACTATTAAAATGGACAACTAGATATTCAAGTCAAATTATTCTTTTCCCAAATCATTCTGTTATCTTTGTGTCACCTCTTTTAATCCAATTCCCAACAAATACGCTTTGCTAGGAGATGACTGTGGCTCAGAGATTGTCATTCAGAAGATATTGTTTTGCCATAGTACTTTGAGATGCATTTAGAAAAGGGATCAGTGTTTCTTCTCATTTTAATACAGAGGGGAAAGAAAATGCTCTCCCACTTACCCAAGTGAAGTGAGTTTAGAGATCAAGTCAGCAGATGCGTTTAGATCTTAATTTGCTTGACCGTTCTTCTTCCGCACTTGATAATACTGACCAAATGCGTCCTTGCAACGTTGCCAGCATGCTTTGAGCCACTTCTTTATCTCTTCATTTCCATAATGTTACACTCCCCTGGTTTCTTTGTCCTCTCTGGAATCTCAGTCACCCTACCAACCCCACTATCTATACCGGCTCCTTAAAGTTTGGGGATCCTACGGGTTTTCTCTCTAGGCCTTCCCTTCTCCCAAAAAACAATCTCCTGACTTTAATCACCAATATGTGCTGATAATTTATGATTCTAAATCTGTAGCCCAGAATGCTTTCCTGAAAATAAACTGTGCAACGACTACCTGCTGAATACCTCTACTCCCTAATTCCATGGTTGTAGAAATGTGACACTTATTCTTCTGTCCACAGGCAACAGGTCCTCAGGGTTTGTTAAAGGAAGGTGCCAAAGGCTCTCTTCAGAAAAGCTTTGGGATTCTTAACGAAGCCAAGAAGTTAGCAAATGATGTGAAAGGTTAGTGACCTCTCTTTATTATTATCTTCAGGTTAATTGTATTTGTAGTTGGTAGGATATTTTATCACACAGTTGGAAAAGTATAATTGTTTCAGCATGGTTTTTATGATTATTTTTATTATCTGGATTTAATGCAAGTAAACTATCTTACCAGTTTTACAATTTTTTATCTTCACTTTCATTTTGCATTGGGTAAAATTTCATAATCTTAAACCTCATTTCTATAGCATCTTTTCATCTATAATTAAAGTTTAGTCACTTTTAAAATATGATACATTTTTCAGCACATCAAACCTCACTTTCTTCTGCTTTTGGAAATGATAGTCATAAAGGAATGAGTCCGGCAAATGCAGTATAAATGTCTTTGTGATACATTCAATTTTGTTAGTGGGTCATATTTCTGAAAAGTTTTTTCACACCTATTAAATACATTTTTCATGTGTTTTATTCCTAATTCAAGGATCAAAGTGCATAAAACATCTACCTTGATATATTATGTGTTTTGCATTAAAAATGTATTATTCAATATACCTATTCTCTAAAAAAGTTATTGTATTTATTATTTCATTTAAATACCTCCTGTTTCTCGTTTGAGTTGCCTCCTCTTACTCTCTCCAGACTCATTTTCTAGCTTGACTTCCACAACCTTACTGAAATATTCATGACGCTTCTTTCTTTTTTTTTTTAATTACACTTTATTGGGGTGACAATGGTTTGTAAAATGACATAGGTTTCAAGTGTACGATTCTGTAAAGCATCATCTATATATCACATTATGTGTTCACCACCCAAAGTCAGTTCTTCTACCATCATCATATATTTGACCCCATTTATTCTGTTCTACCACAGCCTTCCCCCTTACCTTCTGGTAACCACTAAATTATTGTCTGTGTCTATGAATTTTTGTTTCATCATTTGTTTGTCTTGTTCTTTTGTTGCTTTCAGTTTTATATCCAACATATCAGTGAAATCTTATGGTTCTCGACTTTTTCTGTGTGATTTATTTCACTTAGCATAATAATCTCAAGATCCATCCATGTTGTCACAAATGGCATTATTTCATCTTTTCCTATGGCAGAATAATATTCTATTATGTTTATATCCATATCTTCTTTATTCAGTCGTCTATCAAAGGATACTTTGGTTGTTTCTATGCCTTGGCCACTGTAAATATAGTTGCAGTGAACATCAGAACACATATATCTTTACGGATAAATGTTTTCAGAGTTTTGGGGTATACCATCCGGTGGTCAGACAATTAAGTTCGCAAACTCATCCTAGAAAAAGTGCTACTTACCTCATTGCTGAATAGCACTACAATCACCTTCGAAGTACTCCCCTTGGGAAACTATGCCCCGATGCCAGCACCTAGTCCACCCTTCAAAGCAATTTTGGAACTCTTTTTCTGGAATGGCCATCAGAGCTGTCATCGTATTACCCTTGATGTCCTAAATGTCTTCCTTTCAATATGTCAGGTAAAGAAAGAAGTCACTGGGGGCCAGATCAGGTGAGTAGGGAGGGTGTGCCAATACAATTATTTGTTTACTGGCTAAAAACTCCCTCACAGACAGTGCCCTGTGAGCTGGTACATTGTCATGATGCAAGAGCCATGAATTGTTGGCCAAAAGTTCAGGTCGTTTTTGTCTAACTTACTTTTTCACGCAGCCTTTTCAGCACTTCCAAATAGTAAACTTGGTTAACTGCTTGTCCAGTTGGTACAAATTCATAATGAATAATCTGTCTGATACCAAAAAAGGTTAGCAACATCATTGCAAAAAGTTCACAAACTTAATTTTCAGACTTCTTATACCCAGGAGAGGGAACATCTGGCCCTTCTGCAACATGTTACTATTCCAAGGCTCCATGTTTCACAGTGTTAATCCTTCTCTTTGGAATGCCTTGTCATCCTTCTTTATTTTTTATCTAACTACCTTCTCCTAGATCTTCAAGATTTATCTCAGATGTCCTCTTCTCCAGGAAACCTAACACCCCATTTGTATTATATGCCCATTCTTTGTGTATATCTTTCTCATAAGAGAAACCACTGTCAAACCACTGAAACCATGGCTTAAATTCCATCTTCTCGAGGACATACACAAAGGTCTTCTTTTATAACTTTGTATTTCTATCATATAATATCACAATGACTGCTCAAATCAGGAAATAAGCATATTTAAAAAAAATAAGAATGGTGTCAGTCTTTACTAACTTTAGAAAGAGAAAAGGTTTTATAATCATTTATATTTGTCATGCTTTATACGAATACTCTTTGGTCTCCAATAGAGGCTGCTATGGAATGACAAGGTCTGTCTCCACTATAGGTGGCACATTGTTAGTAAAATGCTTTGAACTGTGTATCACAGGTGAAATAAGGTTCTCAATATACATAATTCTGTGCAAATGATTGTTCTTACTGCAACCTGAACAGTAACTATAAAGAATCAAGACCTGTTTTGCTATAAAGTTTAGTTGATCTCATTCATTACTTTGTGGTCATTCCTTCCTGTCCAATACCCCTGCCCAGAGCAAGTCCAGAGTCAGATCCTGTTTTTATTTAAATTTTTTGGCATTTTATTCATCATTGATATTTTTGAATTAATTTTTATTTTTTAAATATTGCATTAAAATGTTATCTTTTTTTTTTTGGTGTTTTTTTTCTTTAGTACTCCTTTAAATTTCATACCAGTCCTGCCTTTACCTCTATTTTCCCAAACACTGGTATTTAAAAGTGAAGAAAGAATTCTATTTTTAGAAAAGTTTTTCCCAGGGAAAGAGAAATCTAAGGATAGGCATGGTAGAAAGGGTTAGGGGACAGAAATGTCCATTAGTTTAAATGTCTTTTTTTGTACTTTATGTAGTACATTATTTAAAGTAATGAAAACCCACAAACTACTCAAGTAATAATTCCTGCAGAAATCCAAGCCAAGCTCTGACGGAGATAGGAATGTTTTCTTGCTACATTATGACATTCCTCTGATTTGTGGCCAATTACACATGTTATAAAATGGCCGTTAATCAGGGAAATGCCATATATTACCACCAGGAACTGCTGAAATAGGCCCTACAGAGCAAAACTCTTGACAGCAGCTATTAAAATAGAGATTTAGTCATTTCTCTCTCTATGGTGCCTGGAGTTAGAAGGAATAAAAATTGTGAGGCCAGTATACCCTCCATATTTCTAATTTGTTACTTGGTTCAATTCAATACAGTCCAGTTAGTTTGTGAGCTTTAGTCATGAATGACTTAGTGCTGCTCCCTGCCATTTTTATGCTCTCTTTGCTTTGAAGGAGTCTGGACTGGCCAGGAGCAATTTGTCTGGCTTTTAAATTTTTTGAATATACATTTGTTAAAAGTGAATTTGCCCTTGTGCGTGTTTCAGATTTGAAGCCAGTCTGAGCTGCCTTGATTGAATGTCTATGGAGACAAAAATAGTTTTATTGATGGATATGGAACTTGGTACAAATTAATGTTCGAAAGGGTTGGAAGATGAAGTAATACCACCAGGTGAATTAGTACCACTGTGCAGATTGACAAGAGATTCTGTCAATAAAAAAGCCAGTTGAGGTTCTCATGGAATGTGGAAAGGGCCAGGAATGAAACAGAGGATGGTGTACTAGAAGACTGAAAATACTAAGATTTTACAATCATATACATTATCTTATGTAGAGTAACTTTTCTATTTTATTTAGTTTTTAATTTGTCCCTAATTTTGATCTTTGCCCAAAATAAGTGAAATTATGAAATTACTTAGGAACAAATAGATAACGTTTCTATAAAATGAATGACACTAATATAAAATAAAATGATCTATTCCAAAGCTCAAGAATATTGAATCAATGAATTGCATGACATGTGGTGCTGCCCAATACAGGGAACATTACCAAAATTATTAAAAACATTAATTTTTATAAATGAATCCATATTTCCCTTCTATATTGTGATCTTTCAAATATTCAGTCATTGTTAAGCGCTAGCCTAGGAAGCCAGCGGCCCCGGTTCGGTCCCACATATGAGGGCCAGTGATACTGCCCTCAAAAAAAAAAAAAAAAAAAAAAAATCAAATATTCAGTCATTCAGTCCAGACAAAAGTATCAGAAAGATTCCGTGATCATGAATGTAATACACTTGCAATTACAACTTTTAAAGATTTGGTGTGTTTTATTTTAGATTAGAAAAGGAGAATAAACAGAACTATAGCAGTGCTGTTAAACCAAAGTGTGATATAGGAGTTAAATGGCTAAAGTATTCTTTTATTGTTAAAGGTATACTCCTTTTGAATTTGCATACTACCATCTGCCAGAATCAGCTTTTTCATAGGTAGGCATGTGAAAGACAAACAAGATCTGTTCCACTGATTAAAAAAATTAAGGAAGGAAGGAAGGAAGGAAAGAAGGAAGGAAGGAAGGAAGGAAGGAAGGAAGGAAGGAAGGAAGGAAGAAAATTAGGACAATATAGATGAAATCAAGCCTGCATTCTAGAGCCTTCGATGTTCCGGGGAACAAAGCAATCTTTTCCTCTAGAAATTGCTGATTCCTCATACATAATTTTAGCTCCTCCTCTGGAGTGGTAATATCAAGAAAATAAAACCCAGTTGGATTCAATTTAGAAGTTGAAATGAAAAGTGACAAAATAACGGCAAACATGGAAGGGCAGGAATTATTGGAACCAAAGAGTACTTGCCTTACTTAAAGGTATTCAGATATAGTTTATTTTAGAGTACCTTGCTGGCCAAAACAAAACAAGCCAGGAGGCCCACAGTCAGATTTTAGAGCCTGTGACACCAACCGGGGAAAGAGAAGCTTAGGAATAATCTCATGAAAGAGGGCTAGAAGGACAAAAAGGTGGAAAGACTGGGCGTAGCAACCTCCTCAAATCAATGGACAGGAGGCCAGAAACTGGCATACCATTCTTGGTTTTGCCTATCTTTCTTCCTTGCACAGCTGCTTTTTCTTCTGCACAGGTCTTGGGGGCCTCTACCTGGATTGTGGGGTCGACTTAGGGAGCAGTTTCTTCAGAAATTTCTGATTTTATAGGTGGATGAAAAATTATTGTCAAGTGGCTTGAGGAAAATTGCACCTCTTTATGTTCTTAAAATAGCCAAAGATGAAAGTATAATATAATGTAATATAAAATTAATAAATTATAAAGCATGATCATATATTATATAACTTAGTAAAGTTGGCCACCTCTCGTATGTACAATAAAATCAGTTAAGTCTAAGAAACAATGACAATTTGAATAAATGGCATGTACGTCGTGGAGCCAACACATTAGCCCAAATTAGTCTGGCTGCAAAACTGATGCTTTTAAACACTGCTGGACAAAAACTCTAGGTTTCTGTCATAGTCCAGAAGGTGACAAATTAACATTCATGGCCCTAAAAAATGTTTGATAAATGAATAATTGGATGAAAACCTTGGAGTAAAAGGAATCTCTCGTTACCAGGAAGGTCAAAATCATGGTTTCCACCTGACCTCATACAGATCCCTTGCCTATTCCAAAATTTTAGCTTCAGAGCTACAGATCAAAATACTGCAAAGATTAACTTGCTCTCTAATTCAGAAGGAGCCTCTAGAACAAAAGATGCAGCACATTTGTAGGAAATGGAAGTTACATGGATTAAATTTTGTTTTACAAAGAAATCCTAAAGAGAGCATATTTCTTCAATTTTTGGTAAAGGAACAAATCAGAAGTGATAATGAGTCTGTACAAGTAGTAGTTCATAATAAGGCAAGTGTTATGGTAAAGAAAATGTTCATGGCAAAATGTTATCTAGATTGCTATTTGGCAGTTGATTATATTTGACCAGAAGCTTTCAAAATTAATAGTAGTCCTACAAATTTCACCTTTGTGAATAGGGATTCTCTTCAAGTATGTATTTTGTGCCTTGTTCATATTAAGAAAAAATAAAAAATATATTTGAAACTAGTTGAGTTTGAATAGTCAAATAAAACATTTTCCATTAAAATCTAAAAAATATCATTCTTCTATTTAGTTGAAAATGAAGGCTATATACATATGTTTACAAAATATAACAGGGAAATAAATATAGTTTCTGGGTCATGCAGTTTAAATGAAGAAGAAAGTGAGTTATAAATAACATTATTGAAAACTGACACACATACCAGGGCAATTATCAAACCAATGTGAATTATTTTGTTGCCATTTACTTAACTGCCTATGATAAATCCAGTACTTTCTCATACGCCCTACAATTTATTTCTCATCAGTCATATGAAAGAAGGTGTTCTTTTCATTTTATACATATAAAAAGGAATAGAAATGGCATTCAAACCCACATCTTCCAACTCTACAACCTATGATGATTTTATGGCACCACACTCTTTTTCTAAAGGCTAGAATTTTGTAAAAGAAGACGTTATTAATGACCAAAGAAAATACTTGTAACAGCTTTGTTTTGAGATATTACATTGCATCGTTCAGTGTTACCAATTCTAATTTACCTGAACTCTAATTCATATTTAGCGCAGTGTCAGGAAGATGGTAAACATGAGTGAATGCGTATTACTAGTGGAAGTGACTTACAACTCTGAGTAGTGAATTGCATTCTGAGTACGTCTCCTTTGCACGATGTCTGTGGTTATGCAACGCAGGGAAATGATATTGTCAGGCAGGTGTACAGTCTACCTTGCTGCCCTGCCTCTTCCCCTCACTTTTTGAACCCTGTCTCTGTCAAACCCACTCCTGCACATTTGTCTTCCAATGTGTGAGGACAGGACCAGAAAGGGAGAAGGAAAACTGAAGAGTGTGTGTGTGTGTGTGTGTGTGTGTGTGTGTGTGTGTGTGTGTAGCCTCTGAGGTTTGGTGGGTTTGGAACCTAGAAAGGAGATAGAGAGAATGACTTGGCACAGCGAATGGGCATGAGAGCTGAAGAAACAAGGAGAAGAAATCCTACAAAATGTTGTTGTGGATTATAAATTGGATCCTTTTCTAGTTCTCTACAAATTACAAGTAAAGAATTGGGTTGGATTTTCTTTTAACTCTCAGTAATTCTGTTTCTTTAACCATGTTTCAATTCAAACAGGATCTCATGCATTCTTTCTGATATTTTGGCTGTAGCTACACTCTGCCTCATATATCTTTTCATTTGAAGCCAGTGGAGTGCTTATTTTTTTAGGTTTTCATTGCTGTAGTTTTGTAAGTTTTCCAATTTCTGCAGTTCTTCTCTATACACAATTCTACTCACCTAATTCTGTTGACAAAGCTATAAAATGTTTAGACTTGGTTTGAGAAATTCTAGAAAACTACTTCAGAATAAGAAATGATCAGAATGTAGGGAAGGATAAATGAAGAAAGAATCAGAGTCAAATAGCTGAAACCTAGAAATCAGGTCGGGTCAAAATATTCACATTTTGACTTTCTAGCACAGAAAGTGGAGGATCAAAATTACTAGTTTGGAATTTGAGAGACTGCAGTAACAATGTGCTTCAAATTAATCTTTCTTCTAAACAACTGGTCTGACTGTTTGGCCAGGATTTGCTATCAGAATGCGTAAAAGAGTATAAAACAAAGATGTCCTTTAAATTAACTTTTTTCAATGCACTTTCAATAACCTATCCAAAGATATTATTTTAGTATAATAGTGGAAATAACAGAAATATATTTAAGATGATTTGTGATTGACAGAAGAGAAAATCTAATTACTTGGAAAGTATATTTTGAGGAGCTAGAGTTGAAAATAATGCTATCTTAGTGACTGAAATGGACATATTGATATTTTAGAGCCACGCTTTGCTGGACTATTTTATGCTTTATTTTTCAGTGGTGTCAGGTCTTTGGCTTGGAACTTAAAAACAGATGCATTAAACAATATTATGTGCTTATATGACTGTAGTATAATAGTGGTTTAATCTGTCTATAAAACTCTTATATAAAATTGAGTGGATCATTAATTAGTATGTTCAATTCTCTTTTTTCACACCCAGAGCACTGATAGGTAAGAATCCTCTGTCTTTTTTTCCCTTTGCGATTCTTCCGAGATGAAAGCCAATAAATGAAGAGTGTTCTCCATCTGCCAGTGGCCTGCTCAGTTCCTCTAAGAACCCAGATGCCTGACCTCTAATCAGGGTGTGCACACAATCAAATCAAGGCTGTTTTGATTTTTCTGTGCCCTTCTGGGCATCAGGAAAGCGATGAAAGCAACAGTCTTGGTGTTGGCAAATAAGTCTGCCCTAGTTCAAACTGCTTAAGCATTTTTTAACATTTTAAACAAAAGAACAGAAAGATCTTCACAGAGGAAACAATTTAGCCAACACAATTCAGTATAAAATGAAAAGTTTTAGTGCACCACCCTTCACACCGCCATTAACTCCCTTCCTTGTTCTGTTCCTAGTTCCTACCTACTGTAAGTACTGTCAAGGTTCTCTGTTATGTTCTTCCCCACCTACCCACCACTGGACTCACCCTGTCAAAATTTTGTTTATGTATCAGCATATACCGGGAGTATCAAAAAATATACACAAGTGGACACTTTGGTCAACATTGTTCGTGAGTAGTTCACCATAATCAGAAGTGCCTGGACACTGATGGTAACCCTTTGAGCACCTCTTGTAATTGTAGAAGTCAAATGTGACTTGTATTCATCTTTAGTTATTGGTAGATATTGAGTATTACAATTTTAATAGTTTTCCTTTCTTAAAATGTGTATACGTTTTTGTGGCACCCTCTGTATGTGGTGTACTTTGCTTGTTTTCTTAGAAAGGTCTTAAGGATTTTTTTTTTAATGTATATCAGCACCTACTCATCTAATTCTTTTTGAAAGACTGCAATATATACCATTGCATGGATATGCCATATTGATATAATGAGTCCCTTAATACTGAGCTTTTTTTGCTATTTCAAGTAAAGATCCAATGAATATCCTGGAAGATATATATTGACATACTTTTACAAGTATATTTGTAGGATAAATTTCTAGCAGTGGAATGGCTGGGTCGGAAAACATTTCTATTTAAAATTCTAATAAATTTATTGAATTGTTTTTCACAGAATGTCATAAATTTTCACTTCCACCAACACTCTTGTGAATACTTGGTATTATCAGACATTTACCTTTTCCCAATTTGATAGATGAAAAATGGTATTTCACGGGCTGGCCAAGTGGCACGTTGGTTAAGTGCTGGCTTGGGATGCCAGCATTCCCGGTCCAGATCCCACATTTGAGGGCCAGTGACACTGCCCTCTACAGCTAAGATGGTGAACAACAGCTCCACCTGGAGCTGGGTTGCTGTGAGTCCCCAGGAGGGCATAGCTGCAGCCCCTGCTGCAGTGGGCTGCCATAGGCTACAGTGAGTGGCCGGCAGCCAGCGTGAGTGGCCAATAGCCATGGTGAATGACCATCCAGAGGCCGGCGACCGATCTGCCTCATCCGGGAAGAGCGCAATGACGATACCAACATGGGCCAGTGAAACAACGTCCTCCACAACTAGACTGAAGAACAAAAGGACAGCAACTTGTCTGTTCCCCTTCCCCGGTTCCCCAACACTGTTTCCCTCCCCCAATTCCCCAATGAAATCTTTTTAAAAAAAAAAATCTCACTATTGTTTTGCTTTACAATTTTTAATTATGATAATGTTATAATTATTTTAATTTGATAATTAATTATTTCTATTTTATTGTGAACTATGTGTTCCTGTATTTCTCTCATGCTCTTTAACAATGAGGAACACTGCACATTTGCCTGTTGCCGTTCTGCATGTAGGTAATGCTAATCCTCTCTGAATCATGACAAGTTGATTATATATATTGTTTATGTGAGGCTCATAAGATTCCTTAACTCTGACCAATTTTTTGTGAAGGGAAAAAAGGAGAAAATGAGAGGGGAGATAGGGAGGAAGGAAGAGAGGGAAATACGGATAGGGAGCAAGTAGCGGTGGGGAAGAGTGCTGTTACCTACTATGCTCTATCAGCCCCCTTTGGGGCTGCCAATTTCTAGTAGAATGCAGTAGTTAATAGCATAATTTCTGGAATGAGACTTCTTGGATTTGAATTCCAACTCCACCATTTCTTAACCATGCAAATTTAGGTAACTTACTTAAATTCCCTAAGCTTCAATTTCCCCACTTGTAAATTGGAGATGGTACTAGTATATACATGGAAAAAGTTACTGTGAGGATTAAATAAAATAACCCAACAAAGCTGACAAATACTAAACATGGCACCTACATACACTCAGAGACTACAGGTCATTCCTATCACTAAGCGTTGGCCAGGCCAGACAGAAGTAGGGCATCCCCTCCTTCCTGGTCCTTTCTCAGTGTGCCTCCTTACCTGGGGGCCCTGCCTTTCATTTATGTTTTGCATTTCTGTGAAGTAAATTTAAACAATTAGCATGCATCTCCCAAGGGAAAAAATAGTATGACATGATAAACTTTTTCAAATACAGTAAAACCTTGAATTGTGAGTAACTTGGTTTGTGAGTGTTCCACAAGACGAGCAAACATTTCTAATACATTTTAACTTGGTAAATGAGTGATGTCTTGCAATATGAGTAGTTTGTTTCTGGAACAAATTATGCTCGCAAACCAAGGTATTAGTGTATATTCAAGAAACAGTGTGCTGTATTCAGTCAGGAAAACTAAAAAGTATTGTGGGAAGCATAGAGTTTATATCTTTCATTTTTCCAGTTCTATTATTCACTAACAAATGATCTGGGAAAAAGAAGACAGATTGAATCTTAAGATACATTTGTAGTTTGATACATGTATAATATTTCTAAATGTACACTCTATCTCAGCAGATTGAATCTTTATTTTCTTTCCCATAAAACATTTCATAACTTCTACTCTTTATATTGTTATATTCAAACACTGAGTTGGTTAGTTATAATACAAACTAACCTAAAGTATTTTGGGGTTTTTTGGTTTGGTTTTTGTTTTTTTAGCTGAGCCATCCTGCCACCTGTTGGCAGCTCAGCAGCAGCTCAGGTCAGCCTGGGCATTGAACTGCTGTTGTTCAGAGCTCAGTTTGCCCTCTTGAGAGAGTTTTAACCAACGGAGCCACTCGGCCAACCCTTAACCTAAAGTTTTGACAATATTAAAAACTAGTAGAAAGAAACTGGAAAATTTACATTTGTAATATTACATTATATCTAGTAAGTGACATGTTTTAATGTTAAAGAAAGCATGTAAAAATAGCAAGAAAAGGCTTACATAAAGTTTTTTTCAAGGCAATTTGTAAAATATTGTTTTCTCTATTTAAAAAAATGACAGTTTAGCAGAAATGTTTGAGAAGTTGTTCTTCCATTCCTTTGATTTATATTTCCATTTTAAACAAATATACAAAGCGTTGTTTACTGAAATTGGGAGAGTCTGCTTAACAACCCTATCTATTTGAGATTTTTAAAAGCTAATTCAATGTTCCATTTTGGTAATAATTTTGTTTTAACATGACATTAATGGGAGTGATGTCAAGAAGACAAAATCAGTAAAAGACTCATTCTTTTGAAGTTCTTCTCCATAGAAAACCATCAAATTAAGTCAAATAAAGATCAGATACCAAGAAGAAAACATAATTGTTCAACACGTTGAAGTGCTAAATGGTCTTTATATTATGATCTGAAATATATTTATGGATAGATGCCAATAAATTAAATGAATTCAGTCAATTGCCTTACTTTTTATTAACTTTATATTAAAATACCTTGAAATTGTATATCCAAGTATAATCTCACAGATGATTTAAATTGAAGTGTTTCATCCTTTTTCTTGTTTGTTTTCTATTCACAGAAAATGATGACCGTCTGAATGGCTTGAAAACCAAAATAGAAAATGCCGATGTTAGAAATGGTGATCTCCTGAGAGCTCTGAATGACACGTTGGGAAAGTTATCAACAATTCCAAATGGTAAGCATTCAGGATACTGAAAACTGTGTTAGTTGACATGAACTTTTAAAGAATGTTCTATCTTTTACGCCTTTTTTAACATAACACTTGTACTGTTGTCAGGACATTAGATACTGGCTCTTACTTATTAATTATTTTTTGTGAGAATGAGAAACTAAACCATACTTTACACTGTGATATTCCTTATCGTTAGTTACCTTAGCTGACATCTGTAGGACTGTGTTACAAAAAAAAAGGAAAATATTGCCATATTATAATAATTGTTATTGTTGTTCCCTGTTTCAGTCCTGGAAATCTTATGTTCGCAGAAAAGGATAAAATCATATAGACACCGTTCTCTAGACTGGTGATGTACTACCCGAAAGTGGCAGTTTATCACTGCACCTATAGCAGGCGAGAGCCAACTTTCTCAACACATATTTCTTGGCAAAGTTCAGTTCCTTAAATGTTTCAGCTTTCAAAAACATTCACAGTTGAACCATATCTTCAGTAGCTTCCTACCTATTTCAAACAGTTGAAGTTATTGCTTGGTATTAGTTCCTGAAAGCACTATTCTTTTAGAGTGACTTTTTTTGTATTTTTCATAGCATGACGTTATAACAAAGATTGCTAACACTTCTTGAGTACTTAATCAATATGCTTATATTAAGTGTATATAATCCTCATACTAATCCTACCAGGTGAATAGCTTTTTTATGCCCATGTTACTGGTGACAATCTGAGACATAAACTACTGAAGGCCATTGTTAGAAGTCATATATATGAGATTTGCACCCCACAGAGCCTGTGGTCTTAACCATTTATCTACATATACTAGTAGGCATCTCTATATTCAGTATATTATCGTTATACAAATATGGTCATGAAAACAAATGCATATATTTATGCAATACAGAAAATATTAAAATCTTAATGATGTTTAGTTTTTATCATTAAATAAACATAAGTAACTTTCCACATTTTCATGTCACCTCTTTAGTAGCAAGCAAGGACGTACATAGAAAATAGGAGAAAGTTTGGGGAATACAATCAATAATGTTGTAAATATTTTTTAGGGGACCAGATGGACTCATGTTTGTTAGGGAGACAGCTTCATGGACAGCGTAGAAGCCTGACCATTGCGCTGTACATCTGAAGCTGCCGCTGAATAATATTAGATGTTAATTATAATTTAACACATATATATTCATGGGATGTGGAGTATAGTGAGGGAATGGAGTCACTGGAATTGTAATGGATATGTATGATATCGGGGGTGGGAGATAAGGGAGGGGGAGGGGGTGTTCACTTTGTAAAGGATGAAAAGGATAACTATTGCATTGTTTTGTACATCTGTAACTAGTAATAATAATAAAAATGGAAAAAAATAAAATTTCCAAGGTCATAAACGAGTGTAAATATACGAACACATGGTCTAACATACTTGAAAAAGTGTGCTATTTTACCCTTAAATTGAAATACATTAAACTCCCCCGTGGATGTGCAGATTAAATCTGAAACTTAATTTTGATGAGGTTATATAACTCATGTGATAACTTTCTCTCTTTAATGTGTTCAGCATCAAATCACAATATACCCTTCTAGAATGGACATTTAGAATAATCACTTTGCTATCTTAAGAGCTAATCGGGCGTTTATAACAAAGGTCCCCAAGAGCATTTAATGTAGCTAAAAATTGACTTCATTTGCTACAACTGAATGAGACAGAGTTCAGCCTTTCCCTGTGTACATGCAGCCTCGCTTTGACAAGCATGGATTAAGCCACTAACTCCAGACCCTTTGTTTTATTTTTCATACGCTCTTCTGCTGACAGACACAGCCGCTAAACTGCAAGCCGTTAAGGACAAAGCAAGACAAGCCAACGACACAGCAAAAGATGTACTGGCACAGATTAAAGATCTCCACCAGAACCTTGATGGCCTGAAGAAAAATTACAATCAACTAGCAGACAGCGTAGCCAAAACAAATGCTTTAGTAAAAGATCCTTCGAAAAACAGTAAGATCCCCTTTTTCATTTTGATTATGTCATTTATTTCTCCCCACTATAAAAGTACCCTAGACTCATAGCATCAGTTCTGGAAGAGACCCTCATCGTGATGTGGTCTGTCTTCCTCATTTCATGGACTGGGCTCAGGAGTTGAGGGTCCCGGAGCATCAGAACTAGAATAGAAGTATCCCAGCTTTGCACCACTGCTTTTTCCACCCAAATTGTGTCCAATCGAGAGGAAATTAGGAATTCTCAAAGTTTGCATGATATTCAGTATTGTGATATCAAATACTTTTTAATTCTTTATTAATATATTTATATTTGGGGAATTATATCCTCCAAGTTGGTGAAGTTCCATGGAACTTAGAAGTCAAGGAGCATATTTATTGGCAGTCCTGTTAGAACATGGTATTAAAATGGTATCAGGGCCGGCCGAGTTGCGCAGTAGTTAAGCGCTGGTTTGGGAAGCCAGCAGCCCCTGTTCTGGTCCCACATATGAGGGCCAGTGACACTGCCCTCAAAAAAAAAAAATGGTATTAACTAGAAATACATTAAAATTCAAAAAATATTTATATTTTATTATTTATATTCCACTAGTTAATATTTTCAGGAAATTAAAGCATTTATCTAGTTTACCCAGAAGAATATTTCTTCATGTCTTTTGTATGTTGCATCAAGTTGTACTGAGTTGAAAGGATTTACTGAGAAAAGTGGGAGAACTTAATATAATGATAATTTAAATGATTAAGTATAGTCAATAAGCATTAGGATTTTTTTTCCATTCAGTCACGTGATAAAACATTATTTTAGTATGTGATTTCACCAAAGGAGATGCTTGATTTTTTTATACCTGTCACTCTCAAGAGACTAGCCCTCTTTATATACCAACATTTTCATTGGGTGTCAAAATATTTGTAGAGTGCAATAACAAAAACCCTATTAATGACAGTAGATGTCATATAATTCAGATGCTGTTCGGGGAGCAGAGCCTGTGTTTTCAGCACTCTAGCCTCAAATCAAATGCTATAATGATGCTATGAAATAATAGCTACTACCAGCATGGCTCCTTCATGAGCAAGGAAGAGTGCAAACACATATAACATGCACTTCTGAGCTAGAGAGAAGGATTTATTCCTTGCCGTTTCTTCAAGAGAGAAAAAGACGAGATAAAATAGTTTGTAAAAAATTTTTTTCTTATGTAAGTCCAGATACAGCTTCTCCATGTAGTTCAAAGATTTCATCTAAATAAATGTTTCAAATGCATGCCAACTCACATTTCCCCCTGAAAAATTAATGAAAATAAGTTTTAAAATAAGTAGCATTGTCTCTTTTACTTATGTTGTAATTTAAGATATCATTTCATTTCATTTCAGATTGATTTTCAGCTGATAATGGCCTTTGCATAATATTGATCTGTAATTTTGTTGATCCTATCCTCTATGGAGATAGTTAATTATCTGTAATATTAACTAAACTGGGTCTATTTTCTATCTATTATAATGAAGTTTCTTTTAATATGGACAATGGCCTCTAAATGACATGCTTTTGTGTACTTTTATTTGATAACACTAGTTTGACTTAAAATGAGATGCATTTGGAATACATACCTGTAATGGATAGTATCGTGTGTGTGTTTTTTTGTTAGTCATTACTTTATAAAATCTATAAAATATATTTCCTCATGAATTTTCTAATTTCTTCTGTTTTACTTTCCTATGAAATTACCTGCAGAAATCAGTATGTATCTGTTTACTTACATACCTTTTAGTAAACTTTATGCTTGATTGCCTATTGCAAAAAGCTTCAGCTTTGCATGTTACCATGTTCTAGCATTGCTTTAAACATTATGTAGCTATTCTTCCCAGTGTTACAGTATTAGTGCTAGGTATATTTGCTGTACAATAAGTTAGTATATGGATGTATTAGATGTACTTCTAGAGAATAGTATTTGGAAAAGCACGTAATAAAATAAATAAAATGAAACCTTAACAAATGAGCATATATAATATTCTCTCCTAAACATCCCATAGTTTAAATTCAAAGTAAGAAACAACACTGCAAAAATGAAATAATAATAATAGTAATAAAATCTGACATATCAAAACCTGAGAAGGCTCTCCTCAGTGGAAAATGAGTGCAGTTACATGACTAAACAAGTATTGAAATAATTTAAACAATCAATTCTATAAGACAAATAAAATTAACTAAAAGAAAGAAGATGAAAAAAAAATTAATGAATTAGAAGACAGAAAAATAATAGACTTGAAAAATCCTAGAGATGACTCTTTAGGAATATAAAGGTAAAAAAAAAAAAAAAATTAGATGTTTGGCAGCCTTAATCAAAAAAAGTAAAGCACAAATAGGCAAAGTTGTCAAGGAGATATAACTAGATAAAAGAGGAAATTTAACACATAAGAAGGTATTTGGAAAAACTCTATGCTAATAAGTTTTAAAGCTTAAAAGACATAGAGAATTTTCTAGAAAATCATTGTTATCAAAATCTATCTTCAGAAGTGATTTAAAAATTCCATACTGTCAAATAATTATGGAAGAAAGTTAGAAGTTTTCAGAAACTACTATACAGAAAATATCAGACTCAATATCACAGACAATTTATCTTTAAGCCTTCAAGAAGATAATTTACATGTGACTTAAGCTGCTCCAGGAGATAGAGGAGAAAAAAGCAAGGGAGTGGAGGCGCCTCCATATTCCTTTTTGAAACATTTAATAGAAACTCCTGGGAGCATTAGAAGAAAAGGATCCATTATTCACCTAAGCCTAAGTAGCTTAGCCCCTTTTTCTTTCTCATGAATCTAAATCTAAATCATTTCCCCTCAACTCGAGAATAATTTGTAGAAGAATATCAGAGTAATATTGGAGAATTAAAGGAAGGGAAAAGTGGACAAGGTTTACTAAAAGTGTACAAAACAAAGGGGTTACTGTGTTTATGTTGCATATTTATACAATTAGGTAACATGAGCTTTGAGCCCAACAATCTCATTTCAGGAAGAAAATACTCAGTTCTTGATTTTGTGACTCTTTTACTTAAAGTTGATAAGAGACCAATGTTATTTTTAAACATCACAATATAACTCATAGCTATGAGCATGAGTTCAAAATACTTCAAAACCTACTTTAAAAATAATAACTTTCCTTTTGAGCACATTTGATTAATTCCTGAGGATTAGCTCTCAGAGGTGCAATGTCAGCCAGAGAGCAGATCAGTCATGGTCTAGCAGGGCATATAGCCTTGGACCTTAAGCAGTTTCACTTTTTCATCAGGCTCACAATGACAGAAAACAGAACAATACGTGCTCGATCAGATAACAAATGATATAGATTGGATAAGACTGCCAGCATCCCAGAGATAGAATAATTGGTTTCCATGTATCATTTGCCATCCTATGAAAAGCACGTGTTGAAACTCTATGGATCAGTGATAACCTTCAATTATTTTAGAGTTAAACTCCTTTTGAAATTATTAATATTCAACTTTTTTCCCTACAAAAATGGCAGTTTAATATGGTTCAACATAATATAGAGAACAGGATAATCAACTATTCCTCAAAATGAAAATGAACTGCAGCATGAAAGATCTAATTAAAATATAAAATAGGCCTTTAGTGTAAGGGTTGTTCAACATTGAAGGGTTTTCAGAAGATATTTTGATAGCTTCGCTATTTAAGATGAGCAAATAAAGACAGTGAGAAAAAGAAAGAAAACTAATTTTGTGTGAGAAGCTTGATTTAAATACAGGTCTGGCTTGGACAGACTAAGCGACATTTTAAAGACACTTTCATTTCCTTGATTCTATGACTAAAGCTCTGTTCTGTAAAGGTTAGTTTTTTTGACTAAAGCTAGAAATTCAACATTAAATTAAGTTTATCATATTCTCAAACTCTGATGCTAACTTTCACCTTCATCACAAAGCCAGTGGTGCCTCTCTTTCTCTCACATCTCCTCTTCTGGCCTACTTGAGCCCCAATTAAAATATTCCCACTTGCCATCACAAGCTGCTTCAACATCCATGGCCTTGCTTTTATCATGTGGATAAAATGAAATTATTTCAATTATTTAGTTAAGCATGCTGCTGTTTTCATTTCTCTGTGTGCTCATGTGCATGTGCGTGTGCATGTGTGTGCGTGTGCATGTGCGTGTGTGTGTGTGTTTGATATGTGGTAATCTTGTTCTATGCAGTTGCAGATGCAGACACCACTGTGAAAAATCTCGAACAAGAAGCTGATCGACTGATAGATAAACTCAAACCTATCAAGGAACTTGAGGATAACCTGAAGAAAAACATCTCTGAGATAAAAGAGCTGATCAATCAAGCCCGGAAACAAGCCAATTCTGTAAGCTGTTTTTATTTTCAGTATCAGTAACTGATTGTAATTTTTCATATTATTCCCAGAAGAAATGTCTCCCCCGAATGGACCCTATTGAATGACCTCTGGTTCTTTGCCTTTAATGTGCAGTTATTTGGGGAGGAAGTGGAGAATGGAAGGTTAAATTTTTCTTTTCATAAATTTCAAAAGACATTTATTGAGAAGAATGATCACCACTCATTGTTTTAGAGTTTGAAATTGTGATATATATTTACTATTGTTTGAATAGAGTAATACAAATAGCAAGAATGGAAACTTTATTTTTGTATACTAAAAAAGCATGGATGAGAGTGCCTTGCTCTTGATGAAACCAAAAGGGACCAACCAATAGGGTTGTAGCAGAAATGAATGAATAGTGTGTGTGTGTGTGTGTGTGTGTGTGTGTGTGTGTGTGTGTGCGCTCTAAAGAAGGCCAAGATAGTAAGTTAAAGGTGTACTTTGGAAAGGAATTCATGACTGAAAATAAACTCCAAAAATGATAAAAGATTAATGAAAATGATGTACTATAAGCTCAGAGTAAAAGAAGCAGAGAGGGTTGAGAAGACATATATTGAGCTGTGATATGAAAACCATGTAGGCAGCCTCACAACACGTGATCATTGTATGTGTGAAGCACAAGGTGAAAATAAATCAGATATTACTCCAAGGTTTGGAGTTTTATCTAAGATTTAGCCAATGTAGAAAAAGCATCTCCTGTGTTCAAGGCTATTTGCTATGAGGTGCACAAAGACGAATGAGGAATTCACAAAGTTTATAATGGAGTGGAAGAAATAAGACATGTACACAAATAACTCTAAGGCAATGCAGAATATTATGCTACATTGTATGAGCAATGGAAAGTGATATGAAGAGAGGAAAGTGAATGGAAAGAGGGAGAAGATAATTTCAGGGTCATTTCATGAAAGAGCAGTCTAGTTTCCCAAGATTATTGGTAAAATCAACATTTAACTGGAAAAGTCAATGGAGGCCAAGTCTTTTCAGATCCTGAAAGGGAAGTGAAGCAGTTGCCTTTAGCTGCAGTACCTGAGATTTGAATATGAATCTGGAAGTAGTTTGTGGGCTAGAGGAGAAAACTAGAAAGAAGGAAGCAAATTTACTAAGAGACCCAGCTGTGGCAGTGGCGAGAGAAAAGAAGAGATTGATATACCACCCCTGTACTTTGCAATATTACATTTAAAGAAGCGATCGTAGTAAACATTCCATTGTGAATCACATAGTTAGACACATTTTCTGGCTTAGTTATCAAGTGGTAAAGTATGGATATTTTTATGTCTTCATTAGAAAGAAATTTTAAAATATGCCCATATATTATCAGTTATGGGAGCTGTCCCATCCCACCTCCTACCCCTTGGGGAAAAAGATAAAAAAAGATAAAATTCTGGCATGTAAATATATAAAACTTATCTCAAAACAAAGAAATGAAAGATAGATATAAAAGTAATGCTACAGGGCCGGCCAAGTGGCGCATTAGTTAAGAATTGGCTTGGGATCGCAGCGGCCCCGGTTCGGATCCCACATATGAGGGCCAGTGACACTGCCCTCTACAGCTAACAACAGCTCCACCTGGAGCTGGGCTATGTGAGCCCCGGCGACAGTGTAGGCTGCAGCCCCTGCTGCAGTGGGCTACCATAGGCTACAGTGAGTGGGCGGCAGCCAGTGTGAGTGGCCAGCAGCCAGCGTGAGCTGCCAATAGCCGCGGTGAGCGGCCATCCAGAGGCCAGCGACTGAGCACAATGACGATTCCAACATGGGCCAGTGAAGCAAGGTCCCTCCGCAACT
Source organism: Aselliscus stoliczkanus (assembly GCA_033961575.1). Taxonomy (NCBI): domain Eukaryota; kingdom Metazoa; phylum Chordata; class Mammalia; order Chiroptera; family Hipposideridae; genus Aselliscus; species Aselliscus stoliczkanus. The sequence continues at coordinate 128,062,712 of CM066733.1, forward strand.
AGACTAAAGAACAAAAAGACAGCAACTTGTCTGTTCCCCTTCCCCTATTCCCCAACACTGTTCCCCTCCCCGAATTCCCAAATAAAATCTTTAAAAAAAAAAAGTAATGCTACAAAAAGTGACCATTGTCTGTGTCTCTTAAGGAAATTTTCAGTCACTTTTGGAAATAGAAGTTATAAAAAAGCACCTTACTTTTTATAAGATGTTGGAAATATGTAAGCAGCCATTTTTTTTTGAAATGAGTTTTGTACTAACTGAACATGACATTTGCCTGATTTATAAACATATTTCTAATCTGGCATAAGTGTCTAGATGTGGTCCTAACACATACTCAGTGTGACCAAGAAATTAAAGACATTTATTTTACAGTAGCTCTTTCTGGTTTGCTGACTTTGAAATTGAGTGGCTGATATTCTTTTTTAAATGAATGACCTAGTTACTGGATAAAAAATGCAATGAAAATTCAATAGCTATAATAATGGGATACTCAGTAATGTTTAATTGAGTTCAAGATGATAAATTGGTGAATAATGTTTATGAGACATGCCTTAGAGATACCTAATGCTTAGTGATTTTTGTTTAGAAGGATTCACATTAGAAATAACAATAGTTGATAGAACCAAACATCTTAAGAGGATGTTTCTGTTTCAGAACTCTCTCCCCTCTTATGAAGGATATATCCTACAGATTTCCTCTAGAGAAATTGATAAACTCTATACTTGTAGTTCTCTGTTTTAAGTTAGATACAATAGCAATAATTAAAAAAAGACAAACACATATACAGAGTATTTAAATAGATCTGTAGCAATGGACCGGTTATCACCAGCTTAGGCTGCCTGAATTGTTCAGATACTGAGCATATATTCAAAACCATAAAACAGATAACAGAAAATCCAGAGGATTTAGTGTATAAATGCATTAGAGTTGACCAATAGGATACTTTACAAGGTTAATCACTGGCATTTTGGTTATAACAGCATCATTTTGTTCAGAGAGCCATATTTATTAGATATGTAAAGTGTTCTATAAAGTAGATTGATTGTAACTCCTAGTGACATTAAATACCCTTAACTATACAACAGCTACCTTCTTAGACTTTTAATTCTTGAATGGAGCTTCATTGGTTCAGTTAAGCTTTGGTACCAGTGCTGTTTTCTACACTTTGGTCACCCTCTTTTCAATACACCAATCATGTAATCCCTTTCATTTCTGTCAGACATACTTAAGCAAGGGCAGAAACGCATCCTGTGACCAAACGGTCATGCATTACACCCATATGCATCCTTTTCTCCTCTTAACAGTAATCAAGGAGCATCATGATATCATGTTCTTTAAACAAAAGAAAATTATTTGTGATTAAACTAGCTATAAGATAGCTCTATGGCCAAGCCTATAAAGCATACATGAAATAATGATAAAACAAATTACACACATATTTACTTTTTTTTTAAGATTTTTATTGGGGAATTAAGGGAGGGGAACAGTGTTGGGGAATCGGGGAAGGGGAACAGACAAGTGTTGTCCTTTTGTTCTTCAGTCTAGTAGTGGAGGACATTGCTTCACTGGCCCATGTTGGCACCATCATCACGCTGGCTGCCAGCCACTCACTGTAGCCTATGGCAGCCCACTGCAGCAGGGGCTGCAGCCTACACTGTCGCCGGGGCTCACAGCCCAACTCCAGGTGGAGCTGTTGTTCACCATCTTAGCTGTAGAGGGCAGTGTCACCTGCCCTCATATGTGGGATCCAAACCAGGGCCACTGTCGTCCCAAGCTAGCTCTTAACCAACACGCCACTTGGCCGGCCCCACATATTTACTTTTGACTACTAATCTAGCCCCACTAGAAATTTGGATATGATTCCTGCCAGAAATTATGCAGTCTATTCTACTCATGAATTCCAGTTAGACCATGTTTTCTTCTTTTCCATGTTATGATGTCAGTGGGGCTTATAGCCTTCTTCCGATACTAAATTTGCTCAATGCCAAGGTCTTCTCTGATGGTTTTGGTTCATTTGCTGTAAATTCCTAAAAACTCACTATATCCTACACCTTTTCCTGAACATTAAAACATCTGAAGACTGCACTTCCCCTATCTGCCCTCTACTACACCCTCTTTCTCTTGCTTTACTTTATCCTTTTTATCTCTAAGCCCTTGGATAACCCTCTGTACAGCTGCTCCTCTACCCTGTAACATCCTCTGACAACCTCCACTGCACATCTGTTTTACAGTGTTAACATCCAGAAGAAAAGTTGTACATTTCCTGATTCTATTTTTTCAGCAATTCCTTTCGATTCACCTATTCTAGCACTTTATGTAGAAGGGAAATGCCCGCATTTGTAGAACAAATGTCTACCTTCCTGATTGAAACACCACACAACCAGGAAGGCTATTTTCTCCAGGACACAGAGCAAACAACCTGGGGACCAGAGTGGACCCCAGTGCTGTGCCCCTCAGCAGACTGGGCCCACCCTTAGAGGGAAGGCAAGCACTGGGAACACAGTCTAAGCACTAGGCTTCCTAGATGATTCCAGCCCCAGGCTACCACACAGAGCCCCGTTAGCGTGATCCCCTGGTCCTTTCGAGTACACTATTTCCTCCACTCGAAGATGCAATTTGGATAGCTGATTAGGTAAAGAAACTGTATATATAAATGCATGACTTATGCAGTGTATGAGAGATTCAACAGATCTGCCATATCCCTAGAAGTTCTCAAGCATATAAATTTACATATTTGTCACAACCAAAAATGTTTCCTTCACTTTCTCTTTTAAACCCAACCAATGTTGAATCCAGCACCCTCTCAATATAGGCTACACCACCCTTGGAAGGGAGTTCCATTGCCTCCGATACCCCTACCTTCCTTAGATTTGTGTCACCATAATAGGGAAACCAGTTTGATGTCCTAGGCTACCTTGCTTAGAATGTTCACAGCCCTTTCATGGGGGTAACAATAATGCTAGTTAGTTTTCTTCCAATTTTGAAAACTACATGAGTAGCACAAAAGGCTAGAACAAATGAGAAAATGGAAATTCACTGCTAGTAGGAGTCAAAAGTCTTCCTGAAGCTGGGAATTTGAGTCAGTGGCAAAGAGAAGTTTCACATCTTCCCTCTGGCTCCGCCTCCTGCTTTGAGCACTTTCACTAACAAAGTAACAGCTTCTCTCAGCCTAAGCTGTCCTGAAAGTGCCCCTGTGATGCTGCACCTGAACCAAAGGAAATTAAATCAAATAATCAGCTAGTGTTATCTGTGATTAAAGAAAGGCTCCATAAATGGAAGTGAAAATTGGTGTGAACAGTGCCAGTTCTATTCACATAGGAATTCCTTTCCTAGCAATTTATAGTAATTTTTAAGTACTAGTCCAAAGAAAAAGGAGCTGTTAAATACATTAGTAGTGATAGCCATTGGAAATTATTTCTGTTTCATTTCCTGGAAACTTAATAAAAAGGTATAATTTGTTCTGAAATGTATGTTCTGAGTGGAATGATTAATATTCTTCTTATTGTTAGAACATCTAGAATAAGATCTATTTGGCCTCTTTCAACTGTAAGAACATGGGAGGGTAGGTAATTTCCTCTTGAAAACTAAAAGAACAATGGTTTCCTACCTGAAGTGATACCAAAATTGCTGAAAATTTTAATGATAAAATTTTATTAATGACCTTAATAAAGATCGTTGCCATTAGCTTCATGTAAAATCACTTTTTGCAAATGTTCCCATATTCAAAAAGGATAAGGTATGAAGATAAGAATTTGTTAGTTGCATGCTTCAAAAAATAGTAGCATGCTAACAAGATGTGGGACTTGGAACAGCTTATTGTCAAAAGGCTGGTGGAAAGCTGCTCTTCTCTGACCTCATTAATGAGTATAATAGTGTCTACATATGGGCATTTAATGATCCTATTGATGGTAGAAAAATAACTTCGAATGAGAGGTGATGATGGTTCTGTGGTTGTTTTGGAGTTATTTAAACTTTCTGAGAGATTTATCTGTGACTCTTGGTACCTTGTTTTTCTTAAAGATCAAAGTATCTGTGTCCTCTGGAGGTGACTGCATTCGAACATACAAGCCAGAAATCAAGAAAGGAAGCTACAATAATATCGTTGTCAACGTAAAGACACCTGTTGCTGACAACCTCCTTTTTTACCTTGGAAGTGCCAGATTTGTAAGTCTAATATTCAGCTTTTCTTCACTTACTGTGTGTGTATAATCAGAGGTTAATCCTGGTAGTATGGAAAATGTATAGAATCCAATAGCATGGTCCCCAAATTGTGTAATGTAGCCTTTCAGATTTGAACACCTCAGAATATTACCTCACAAAATTGTAAAGTGCCAAATTAAGTTAGAAGGCAAATGAAATGAAAACTTTTTACAGTACTTACGCTACATCGCCTTTCATTTGTGAGTATATCAGCATTTATTTCGAATTAGATTTCCATATCCAGCTGTTTAAGAAGAAAGACTAATAGGAATTAAGCTTTTTTTCCTCTTTTCTCTAACTGAGAAAGTACATTGAACTTTCTTGTTAAATGAACATGGAGGGGCAACCCAGTCGGGACCCCCTCTTGTTTGGAGAGCTGTTACTTTCTACTCTAATAAATTATCCTCTGCTGTAAACTTAAAAAAAGAAAAAAGAAAAAAGAAAATGGAAAATGTTAAATGACAAAGTGACAATTCTTCTGATACATGTTGAAATTATGACTCAAAAAAGTTGTATTTACAAAAGCCTACCCAAAAAGTTCTAATTCCTTCCCTTTGAACCATTTGACCTTACATGCATGGGGCCCTTCCAAAATCAATAAGGCTTTTTAACAGACTAGTCATCATATAAGTAATTACTTGGAATTCAGGTGAGAAGTTTTGGGTCACCTTGAGTAAAAAAATCACACATGGTCCCTCAGAAGACATGAGTGCCCTTGGTGAAAACAATGAATTATGAATCCAATTATTTGTTGTTATTTCTCTCACAAGTATCAGAATGAGAAAAGACTTTTGTTTTAAAATTAGTCCTAACTAGAATTGGTTAAATTCTAGTTTTAACTCAACATGTGTTCAGGCACACACATGTGCCTCAACAGTATGAACAGTTTTTGTTGCCTTAAAGCAATAATAAAGTATTATTTAATCATACATAATCATATGATTTTGGAATTTTTATCACGAGGCTTCTAATTATTTCACATAGTTGTAAATAGCACCTGCTGAAAATGACTCTTCTGGCCGCCTCTTTCCAAATGCGTTATGCCTGATATATATTGTTTTGTGTTTCTCGGAACTAGGTTGACTTTCTGGCCATAGAAATGCGGAAAGGCAAAGTGAGCTTCCTCTGGGATGTTGGATCTGGGGTAGGACGTGTAGAATATCCAGATTTGACTATTGATGACTATTACTGGTACCGCATTGAGGCCTCAAGGTAACTAATTCAATAAAGATGAAGATACTTAAATGACAGAATTTTGAAGTCCTTTCCCAGTTTATAAGAAAACTCCTCTTTCTGTTTCAAGAAAGTAGCTATGTATGTATACAAATTTTATATATTATATGTATATGTATAAATGTGTGTGAATGGGTATCTTTGCGGTCCCTGTTAGAAACTGACAAACTTTCAAGGTATTAACCAGACTGACCAGTTTACTTTAGACCCCTCATCTGGCTGTCCCATAGGAATTCTGAGGTTCTGTGCTTTCGGTCACCCCACCACACCTGAAGAAGTGCTGGGACTCAGTCTCATTCAGCACAAGCCAGAGCGTAAGAACTGCTATAGGTGCGTGTCTGTGGTGTGCACAGTTCCTCTTCTAGTCCACATAGCAGTCTTGCCTATAGGCATGCGTGGTATCTGCATGTTGATATGAATAGATGTCAGGTCCACACTACTGAAAATGAAACATGAAATTGATTAATTCTATCTTTGAAACTTTAATTCAATTAACTCCTAGCAGTGTATAGATTACTTAGAGAACCCATTTCTGTCCTCAATATGTTCTCCTCATTTTCTCTTCTTTTCCTAATTCTTAACTCTCCACTACACCTAAGGCATCTAACAGTTATGAGATATTGTTAAGAGCCTAGGGCTAGAGAGGAAGTTGATCAACAATCTGGTAATTATTGCATCGAGGTGAAGGGTACAGAGCATTTCATTTTATGTTTGTATTCGTTTCAATTTTTCCATAATAAAAAGTTTAAATGAAAACTTAATGAGAAGCAATATCTTCAGTTCCTTTGTAAGATCTTAAGTAAGTGTGTGTGTGTGTGTGTGTGTGTGTGTGTGTGTGTGTGTGTGAGAGAGAGAGAGAGAGAGAGAGAGAGAGGGACTAACAGACAAAATATGCTTCCATGTATAATGGTGGTGAGACTGGGCCAAGGGATTAAATACTTTAAGGACTTAAGAATACTTATATTTAAGAATATTTATTTTATCAGAATAGATATATTCTGTTAAAGAAGAATTTTATTTGATAAATTCATTCCGTTTCCATGTATTTCAGTTAATACTGAGCCCTCAAAGTAATCTTAAAAGATTGCCAAAATGAGATAGCAGAAAGAGAAATATGATACTAAAGTTTGTTATTATGACTGCTTGTCTCAGAAAAGAGAACAGATTTTGATATTTAACAATTCACGCAAAGCAATCACTTAAAGTAAGAAAATGACATACAGTAACGATAGCTTTCAAAATCATATTAATTGAATTTAAAAGTGAAATGTTCATACACAATTTGTATACACAGCTCTGAAGACTAGCGATTGTACGATATACATTAAGATGGTATGCCAAACAATAAAAGTTGCACAATTCCAGGAAGACTACTTCAGCAAATCTGGATTCTAGAGATAATAAGAGATTTTTTAGGATAAATTATACAGATTATAATGCAGAAGGGTAGATTATTCAGGGTTCAGTTGCTGAATTAAGTTTGACAAAATGCTAAATGAAGTAATACTTGTTTAAATAGTATGTGTTGGTAAATAGTAAATTGTTTTGCAAAGCAATAGGAAAAAGGCACTTTATTTAACCAATATCAATTCTATCACCTAATTGCTGCTGGGTCATTTCATATCAATGGACACACAGAACCTGTTGCTCACTGGCTCTGAATCTGACAGTAAACAACCAGCAAAGACCAGACTTTGGATTTTGATTTACAGTTTAGTGAATCTGGAACTTTTGAAGCTAAGCAGCCAGTTATCTCTTACATATTCCGAAACTAGTCTCTACATTTGTGTACCTTTTCAGTCTGACGTTACAGCTGTGTGATACCTATTCCATTTTCTGATTTTTTTCCCACTTCCTTTCAACACGTTCCCTGGAAGAACTGGGAGAAATGGAACTATTTCAGTGAGGGCCCTGGATGGACCCAAAGCCAGCATAGTGCCCAGCACATACCATTCAGCGTCTCCTCCAGGCTACACGATTCTAGATGTGGATGCAAACGCGATGCTGTTCGTTGGTGGCTTGACTGGGAAACTGAAGGTGATGTGTTCTTCCCGATCCTGTTTGTTTCATCTTTGTGGACAACTCCTTACAGGATTACCTTGGCGGGGAGGCATGATAAAGCTCTGCAAGAAATGACCACGTTTTACTTAATTTGTGTTTAGGAAAACAGGAATTTATGTTGAGGAAGAATTTTCTTCTTTGAATATTCAGTATTGGAAACACAATATTTTTAAGGGTATTAACTTAAACAGTTGTTGTTTTGCCCTAATCTGTGGCAGCAATTTTTTTAAATATATATTCTTGTTTTAGTTGCCTCAAGAGCAAAGTGTTTTTTTAAATATACTCCATTTTCTGAATCAACTTATGATTTATTGATAGGAAGTGCTATAAAGTTCAAATTCACATCTAATTAAAATATTTATGAATACCTTGGGAAATATCACAGGAATTGTAAGTTTTCAAATCATGATCCGATTTTAAAAGTTTTCAAGTTACTCTTCTGATTCTTATCAAGTAATGCACTTAATATTCATAATTGCTTCATGACAGGTCCTTGTGCATTTCAAATTGCAAAGTGCCTGCATTTTAAAGAAGCTTGTGCTGATTAAATGGAATTAGGTGTTGGAAAACGACCTGTGGGTGAGATGTAAAAGCACAACCAAATATAATGGATAATCCTGGGCTTGTCAGAATCATCCTGGGATGAGATTAGTTAGAAAATGTGAAAAGTCAGGGTGACCTCAAAGTTATGAGAACTCAACTTTCATATAGAGTGAGGTTGTGTTATTGGCTCTGTGTATGAGATGTGACTCTTAAAGTATTGTAATTGATTCCACAGCTACACACTAAAATCATCCTCTTTTCTTAGAACCCTCATATAAATACATATGGTACATAGTAATATGTAGTCATATTGCCAACTTTTTCTCCTCCCAAGAAAGATAAATATAGGGGTAGCACGGAGCAGTATGAAAGCCATGAATTTTTAAATCAAATCCAGGTTAGATTCTCTGCTGTGTCACTTACTAAAACATGACTTTAGGCAAGTCACGTAACCCCTTGGGATTCAGTTGTCTCAACTTACAATAGACAAGGGAGACAAGAATATCCACATTGCCTACATATTAATAATAGACTTTCATAATATTTATATAGCCATTACTATGCACTCAGTTATGTTCTAACTAATTTAAATGAATTAATTTATTTAATTTCCATGACATCCCCAGAAGGAGGTTGTCTTGCTCAATTTATAGTTAAGGAATCTAAGTAAGGTAGAAGTTCGATGACCTGACCAAGGTCACACAGCAATTAAAGGTGGAGCTGCGATTTGAACACAGGTTAACAGGCACAAGAGTCTTCCCGCTTTATCATCATGTTTCACTACCACAAAAAATAATGAGATTATGTGCATAAAATTTATGACAAATGCCTAAGACATGGTAGTCATACCTTAAATCGCACCTTAAATAATTTTTATTAGTATCCAGATCCAGATGTCACTGTCACGAAGCAACTTTCTTAGTCCAGCCTCAGAGGAAAAGAAAACAGACAAATGAAATCTATAGAAAATCTTTATCATTCATATTGGCCAAGAATTTCGAGGCAACTGTCACACCAGAATATGAACTGAAAGCTGAAAACAAGTAACTAAATCAACATACTGATGAAAATTCAAAGGAGCAAGAAGATATTCCAAGTATAGTATTTTTTTTTAGGACCCAAGAAGGAAAAGCAAAAAGCAAGTAGCATCCACAAGTAGGATAATCAACCTCTGGAAAATTAAGAGAGGCTCTGACTGATGACAGAGAATCCCAGGGACTGTTTGACTTACAAATGCCGGTGGCTCTTTCTACATTCTTTCTGCATTGAACATTCTTCCTATAAGGCAGAGCACCACTTGATCACAGTGATAGGAAGGTGTACATGTTGATGAGCTTAAGCAAAAATTATAACTACAAATTTTAACTATTCAGTGACCATCTTCTTATATTTGTTCTGAAACCCACACATGTCAATTAATTTTCCCCCCTAGGTTATTTAGATAAATGTGAATTAGGTTTGGCAAAATGTTTCTAAAATTCTAGGCACTTGTTTATAATATGTCAGTGCCAAAGGAAACAGTTATTTAAATTACAGCAGGGTCATGCCATTCCTCTTCTTTGTAACTGTGTTATATATCAAGCTTGAGACCTTTCCCTGTGAGCATGGTATCAGGTTTGTCATTCCACAGATATTTATTGAGGGCCTATTAGATGTCAGGCCCTCTGATATGTATACCAGCAAACAAAACCACCGTGGTCTATTCTTTTCCAAATTTACTCTTTCCTGTCATTCTCCTGCCCTGGAAACCTGCCTGGGTGTAAAAGGAAATAAAAAATTGGGGACAGTATTGTCATAGGGTAATTTATATGCAAACTTTTTCTCTCCCTGTGTGTAGTCAATACGTACCCCTTCTCATGATCTCTGGTAGAAATGTTCTTAGTGGCATAGGAACACTGATGTTTACTAAACACCTCCTCTGTGTCAGGCACTAAGTGTGATACCACAAGTAAATCACCTAACTCAGCTCTCCTAACAATCCCATGTTAAAGCCAAAAAAAGAAATAGACTCTCAAAGAAGATAAGCAGCTCACATAAAATCAGAAGCTAGGAATTATTTATTTACTAATGATGATAAACTGATATAGCACAAAATAACCAGAATCTGTGAGGATACACTTTGGTTAGAAGATGAATATGAACAAACCAAGAATATCAAAAAGGGTGGAGAATAACTACTCCAGATTCTGCTGCTAATAACGCTCACAGATACACTTAGAGTTTTTTGTGAAATTACAAATTCTAACAAATACCATATTTTTTTCTGCAGAAGGCAGATGCTGTACGTGTCATCACATTCACCGGCTGTATGGGAGAAACATACTTTGACAGCAAACCCATAGGGTTGTGGAATTTCCGAGAAATAGAAGGTGACTGCAAGGGATGTACCATCAGGTGAGTGGACAACCTGTGTGTCGTAAGAGCTCTCGTTTTATTTTGCACTATTCTATTATCACACGGATGACATGGAACAGGCTTGAAGTGATTACAAGAGATGAATTTACCATGAAGCTAATGCAAGTGCAATTCCCTTCCCCAATTTGTGCAGGCACTTTCCGAAGTCCTGGGAGCTGCTTGAGTCCCCAGTTTTACATGCTCATATGTTTTTGTAAAGTTTGCAAAGGTCACGTATTTTAACCTCAATCAGTTAAGATGACTATCTCTTTCCACTCTGACTTCCCTCATGTCGTGGAGGTTTTTCATGCAAATTTTTTCTTCTGTAGGCAAAATTTCTTTTCTCTTAAAGAGACCTTTCCTTCAAGCTAATTAAGCTTCAGGCCTTCCCAAAGCCTGGAATCATGCCACTTATATTTATAACAACATGTGGAACCCTAGTGCAAGTTTTATCTCCTGCAGAATTTTTCAAATAACACCTTGGGTCCTATAAGTGTTTAAAGTGGAAACCATGGGCCTTGAAGACTCTGTTTAAGTGCAGAAGGAGAAAGGGCCAAGATAAGCCAGGAGCAAGTGCTATAATACACACCATCAATTATAACAGAGAGGTTAGCATGTAGGCACTTAAAAACATTTAAAAAGCATGCAAAGCACATGTAGAGAATAAATATTCTTATATAAACCTGAATAGAGAATACAGACTAATTAGCTAGTAGTGGAGGATTTCACAGCTTATAAGACTTAGAGCCCACTAATCAACTGAGCCCCTAATGATTTTAATGATAGTAAATTAAATATATGGAAGGTTAATATATACATAGCAACTCTAAAATCAATAGGTTATGAGTTTACATCTATTTTATTTCCAACTTAAAGGGCGCATGCTCATTGCCAAGACCCAAATTCCCCATTAATGTGGCAGAGTGCCCTTCACATATTTTTCTCATCATCTCTAGCATTTCAGAGAAGAAAGTAGCCCCCCCGACCCCAAAATTCTCTCTCTAAAAGTTGTAACCTCCAACTCTATCTTGTCATTAAAGGCTTGTCAACATGGCATTGAGGACAGTTTGAAAACCTGACCCATTCATAGTTGAATGTGGTTTGGTCAATAATATTCATTAAAGTCTAACATGGAACGGTTATCTGTAAAATTATTTCAGTACAACAAAGACAGTGAGGTCCACATTAATATTCTGCTACTCACAAATCAACACCAACTTTTCCCTAAACATTTCTTTGGTAAATTTATAAGTAGGATTTTCTACAGCTATTATCAACCAAACATCAAAAGCATTTAAATGTCTGTTCAGCAGTGCGTAACATGTATTAAGATAACGTCATTAATTATCTATTCTGCAAAGATCTCCGTGCCTTCAGTATATAAGCATTATGGGAATTAATATAATTATAATAGCATTCATGTGTGTGTGTGTGTGTGTGTGTGTGTGTGTGTGTGTATAGAGTGTTTTTCAGGTTACAGTGGTTCACATTTGCAATTTCCTGATATTAGAATGAACATGGTCCAATCCTAGGCATCAAGAAACTTAGAGTCAAGAAGGAAGGAAAAGGGAAATGCTAAAATAGTCAAAATACAAGACATGACAAAAGTCCCTTTAAAAAGTTGCACTCAGAGTATACTACGATTATTCACATTGAGTTATGAGCATTAAGATCTGCCTCCTGTGGGCCGGCCGAGTGGCGCATTGGTTAAGCGCTGGTTTGGGGATGCCAGCGGCCCCGGTTCGGATCCCACATGAGGGCCAGTGACACTGCCCTCTACAGCTAACAACCGCTCCACCTGGAGCTGGGCTGTGAGAGCCCGGGTGATGGTGTGGACTGCAGCCCCTGCTGCAGTGGCCTGCCATAGGCTACAGTGAGTGGCCTGCAGCCAGCTTGAGCGGCTGGCAGCCAAGCGTGAGCTGCCAATGGCCGCGGTGAGCGACATCCAGAGGCCAGCGACCGATCTGCCTCATCCGGGAAGAGCGCAATGACGATACCAACAGTGAAGCAACATCCTCCGCAACTAAACTGAAGAACAAAAAGACAGCAACTTGTCTGTTCCCCTTCCCCGATTCCCCAACGCTGTTCCCCTCCGCCAATTCCCCAATAAAATCTTTAAAAAAAAAAAAAAAAAAAAAGATCTGTCTCCTGGAGGAGGTGACATTTGAGGCTGACCTTGACACAGAGTAAAAGCCCAAAAGAAGAGATGGCAGGTAGACTGTAGAGAGCATTCTAGTGCTAAGGATGAGTGAGAGCAAAGTTAGGAAGACTGGAAAGTCAGTGTGTTTTGTTCGTTTCACAAATGTGAATTCGCTCATACAGGATTAGCAAATAAGGAAATGATTTCGGTACATGTTCATAACAGCTCTTCCTGGCATATCAATGTTTGCATCACCCAAGGAAAGACAGGAAAGTCTACCCACACGGCTGAAAACACCAAGGTCAGGAGTACTAGACCCACAACCCAGCCTGCTCACAGTGCCCAGTCACCCGTAAACTTGGCCTTGGTTTGGCCAAGCACTCTAAGAAGTGTTCGATGCCCAGTTCTCCTCCATAATTGTGCATTTTTAGCACGACGGTCAGTCGACAGGGTCAACCCTCCCTTACACTCCTTGCCATCAAACTACCTTCACCTGTTGCGTTTCAGGTAAAATTCTATATTTACTGGAATACATATTTATTTAAAACATTTTAGCATATCTTTTGGAATTATAATAATATTTTGATCAAGATCATTACTGTTTTAGTAAGTGCTCTGATTACAGAGTTGCATAAATTTTGAGTGACCTGCCCTAACCCCATTTTCCTATAATCCTTGGTATTTGAAGAAGTAATTTTTACAGGACTCCTGGTGTTTGTTTGTTTTCTTTTCAGGAGAACTTAGATGACAATTTAACATAAAGACCAATCATTCCAGTTTTAGAACAGAAATGATTATATGGGGAAGATGAGGCTATAAGACATAGACTAAGAAAATTCTGTAGAAGATCTTGGAATGTCAGTTTTAGAAATTCACATTTATCCAGTATTTAGTAGGTGGGATATAGTTGTTATGCTCTAGAAAGAGTAACCTTTCAGGCATATATATAAAAAAATAAAAAATAAAGCGTATCTTATGTTTCTTAAATTTCTGAAAATCACATTAAGATAAAAGTACAAAAGAAAAACTGTTACAAATGAAATATATTTAGCTGAACACTGAAATGATGGTGAAATGTTAATATACTGACCCTCAATATACATCTAGTTCAATAGTTAACAAGTTATAAATGGAAGAGCATGGCTGTTCCAAATAGCATAGTTAATCCTTACTAACTTAATTAGACATCAAGGTTCAAAAGGAAAACAAAAAGCAAGTTAACAAACTTATCATTTATTAATTAGAAAAATATAGCTACTTTTCCTGGTAAATGTATTCAAAATGAACATCTAGTATAATGTTAAATATTGAAATACTATAGACTATACCTCAGTATAGAATGCAAAACCTTGGTATTTGAGGACTTCATGAAACTTCTCCTTAGTAGACTCTACACAGCATTCTCTTTTCTCAAACCTAATGCTCCAGAAATTAATGGATTTGTTGTAATAATGAAGGCCAATAATTACCAATTTATTTACTAACAACTATACTGTTCATAGGCTGATTTAGTTCCTCAAACTTTTAGCACTTTTCAGGAATATTGAAAAAGCATCTTTAAAGTTTACATCAGAAAAAAAAATTTATGACACCATCTGATCTTACTCCAAATTAGATATAACTTAAAATTACAAAGACCTAATTATGAAAAACACACTAAAACTTTTCGTTCCTTATGTCTTCAAAGTTTAATTTCTCTCTGGTCTAGGAATAGAGGGAAAGCCAACTTGTCTAAAATGTGTAACAGTTCTTCCTTGGCAAGCACATTAATATTTGTACACTATTATTTTTCTCTCATTAGCCAAGTTTTCATGCAAATAATAGTCTAGGCTTCTTTTATTTTACAATGACATTACTATAATATTTCTCAATATCTCCTCTCTACCCTCAAGTTAATACAACACTCCAATTTCAGAAATTCAAATATATGCTAATGTTCCAATATTTAAAGTTTTAAAATTATCTCCACAATTAAGACATAGTCTGTAACAACATCAATTAGATAGATAAGTAGATAGCTAGATCAATAGAATGATGATAGATCAATAGATAGATAATAGATAACTGCAGTTGAAAAAAATCTTTTTAGGTGTTATATTTACAAGACTTATCTATTCATTAGTTATTTAATCAATATAGTCTCTGTGAGGCAATTTGTTATACTAAAATTTCTTTCATTCCACAAACATTTATCAGATTCTACTATGAGCCAAGTACCATACTGGATGCTAAGTTTGTGCCTGGCATGGAGCCTGGTCCATAATCTCTAGTTGATCTCATAGAGATTACATTCTAGTGAAAAGCACAGATCAATAAGCACACAAATAAACAGAGGCACCCTTCATTGTCTGAAACTAGTCTGTCCCTGGAAAACTTATTGGACAGCAACTATTCAGAGAGGAGGGACCTATTTCATTATGTCTTTTTTCGTTACAACTCTGAGTTTGTACCTTTTGACGACCTGCACCCATTTCACGCAACACCTACTCCCTGTTACGTTATGCACAATGCAGATGTAATAATGCATTCTGAGCCCATGCAAAAACACCACTAGTGCATACCACTAAGACACACTTATACCCCAATATAGCCACCCACCAAGCACTTCAGCAAAACATAAAGCATTTAAAGCATCAATGACCTAGCTATTAAACACTCCAGGTAAGAGATGGTGGTTACCTGGTCTAGGATGGTGGCAGTGGAGATGCAGAGAAGTGGATGGAAGAATGGGATATATATTTGATATGGCTTCAGCCCTACAACAGCTTACAATCAAGTCTCCAAAGACTTTGATGTATTGAATGCTGATGGATCAAGTAGACATTGCCTGATTCATGTGAGATATCTCTCTTCAGTCCTCAGGTGGAAGATAGTGAGGGGACTATTCAGTTTGATGGAGAAGGCTATGCATTGGTCAGCCGCCCCATTCGCTGGTACCCCAACATCTCTACAGTCATGTTCAAGTTCAGGACATTTTCTTCAAGTGCTCTTCTGATGTACCTTGCCACGCGAGACCTGGTAAAGATATGTACAGATGTTCTTCCATGATTGAAAATGTTTTTCTTTCTTTTCCAAAGGTTTCCAATGCCATTGTCAGTTATTATTAAATTAGTAATTATTGTTCAAAGGAGTCTGGGATGTCTGTGTGATAGTTAAGTGTGGGTGATGCAGATAGCATCTATTTATATTCATTGATAACTTTAATTACATACAATTTAATTATCACTTATTTTCACTATAACTCCCTGTATAATCTAAGAGAAGCATCCAGTAGGGGTAGCCAGTTAGCTCAGTTGGTTAGAGTGTGGTGCTAATAACACCAGGATTGCTGGTTCAATCCCTATATGGGCCATTGTGAGCTGTGGCCTCCATAAAAAAAAGAAAAGAAAAGAAAAGAAAAGAAACAGAAGAACCCAGTAAAAATTCCCCCGGTATGGATTCATGAAGTAGCAAAACTCACTCTTTAATCTTCTTCTAAAGACCTAAGTGGAAAGATGATTCTAGATCTCCCCATTGTTTTTTCCGGGTCTATATTTCCTAGTAAATTCTTTTAGGGAACATACCTTTTAGTTTCTTTATATGTTTTCAAAGGAACCCACTTGATACTCCTGTTATAAGAGGATACATCTTAGTAATTCAGTTGTGACCATTTGAACCATAATATCACACCCACATTCGCCAAATAGTAATACCAATTCGATTTTTGAAATGGATTTCAATTACAGATCAATACATTCAGTAGTTTAGCCATAAGACCCTATTATAAACCCTACAAAGAAAGTGTATACCTGTGTATTTCTCTGTGTATCTAATCACTGGTGTATTTTTATTCTATTAATAGAAAGATTTCATGAGTGTAGAGCTCACTGATGGGCACATAAAAGTCAGCTACGATCTGGGTTCAGGAATGGCTTCCGTTGTTAGCAATCAAAACCATAATGATGGAAAATGGAAATCATTCACCCTCTCAAGAACTCAAAAACAAGGTGAGTTTCTATCCTACTAATGCACTCTGAGCCTTAATCAGGCTCTCCAAAGCTTTCATACGCCTAATCATGACAAAGGCCTCATCTGTAATTTTAGGTACTCACAAATTCTGTGAAAAATTAATACAGTCATTTCTTTGGCTTTGATTATAGGTGGCTTAAGTTAGACATGATTGATTGAAGAGCTAAATGGTTCTCTGTCATTTTCTTGTGAAACTGAGAGCTTAATTTGAACGCATAAAACTATCCTACAACTTGTAAAATTATATCCTGTAGTAGGTTTAAAAAGGTTGAGTGCTTTCTCTTTTCTTCTTATTTTGCCAAGATGTTCCCTTTAGAGTGTCCCACAGGTAGAATGTGTAGGGGTTTGTTAGAGCACAGCTAATAATGTAACGTTTGTGTATTTCCAAGACATTTTAAAAAGATGTTCACAAACATTTCATTTGTTCGTATAAACAGGTGTTTTGTTCAGGTGTTAGAGAAGGGGAACCACAGACTCAAGCTTCCATGTAGTCACAGATATATATAAATATATAGATACATAGTTATATAAATAGATATATAGACATATAGACATATATGATCTCACCAGAAATTAGGTTTTAGTGTGCTGCTATTATTATTTAAGTTTGATTCCCCTAATTCTGTGTACTATAGCATTACCAATGTCTGCAAATGAAACTTTGATACATCTGTTTATATAATTAGAGCTATTTAATTTTGACCATGCCAATTCATGGAAATTTAAGTTTAACTTTGAACCATCCTTATTCCTGCATTTAACAAATATCTGTCAAGCACTAACTAAGTACTATGCAAGAACTACATGAAGTCTGTGACAAATTTTTAACTTCAAGGAACGTGTGGTCTGATGGGGGAGATAGACAAGTAAATCAACGGTTGGAGGACAGAAAGCTAATTGCTGTATAGAGATATGTACAGCAGGCTAGGAATCAGGCTAGGAATCTCAGAAGAGAGAGATATTTAAGTCAGAGAGGTCACCTCCTAACGGCGGATCCCTGAGACACCATCAGGAGTTGAAGTGTTTCGTGGATGAAAAGCACCTTTGGACATTTCAGAGAAGTGAGTTGTAAGTTTGGGGGTCTCAGAGAAAATAATATCATAGTATACATCATTTTCCAAATGCTTTCTCTTAGAAGATGAACCTCTGGAGGAACTCCTCAGTTTGGATACAAACTGTTTCTGTGCTTGTGTAAAGTGAAATACTGCTGAATACATTGTTCTCATGTAGGAGAGACACAATGTTCATTGCATACTAGAGACTCTGCATGGTAGTTGAGAATGTTTAACTCTATTTGGCCCATTTCCCAAATGTCTTTGAAAACCCAAATTTTTTAATTCCTGCAATATTCGCATTCTGCTGGACACACTTTGGGAAAAGGTTTAGTAACTACAAGTAAATCCACATGCACACAGGATGAATGTGGCGGAAAATTATCACGTGAGGCTAGAGAGGTGTCAGAGCCAGTTCATAAAGGGCTTATAAGCTAAGCTAATGAGTTTCAGCTTTATCCTGAAAGAGACAGGGACCTAGTAAGAGTTTTAATCAAGGGTGTGACAATTCAAAGGTGTGACATTGTCACACCATCAGATCTGTGCTTTAGTAAAATTTCTTTAGCAGCAACTTGGAGGGTACATTTGTGACAATTTCAGATACTACAATTTCAGTAAAACCAAGTGAAGACTGAGGAGAGTGAAACCATGAGAACAGAGAGGAAAGAATGGAGTTGAAAGATATTAAGTATTTCAAAATTGAGGAGCTTTGTGATATATTCAATGTGGAAGCTAAGTTTTGTTTGTTTTTCTTTTCAAGGGATATAAAAAAATGATTCCTTTTTTTATTTGTTTTGTTTTGTTTATGCTTCAATAACAAGATGTCAGTGCCATTTGCCAAGCTATGCATTATAGAAAAAAGAATGGGTTTTCTACAAAAGATGCTTTCTATTTTGAACAAGTTTATTAAAGGTACTCTTCAGATCTTTAGCAGCCTAGAGAAACTGTGTAATTGGCAGGCAATTAGTTTCATGTAACTGAGGATCAGCAGAGCTCTAGGAGAGAGATGGATAACTAGGACTCATTGTGTTTTAAATAATCGGAGCTGAATAAGAATGAGAAAAACCAAGTAGTTATATCTAGAATAAGATGATCCAAAGTCCTGGAGCAAACAGCAGTATTGAAGCAGTACAGTAAATGAAAACCTAAAAAAGCGGGTAAGGGTCTGTAAAGAAATAATCAGAGAAAGGAGAAATAAGGAAGATAAAGTTTCAATAGACCAAACTGGAGAAAGAGTGACCAATGAGGTCCAATAATAATCTAGGCGGGAGATGAATGATGGCTCAAAGTAAGAGCTGCGGTGGGACTTGACATTAGGGAAATGCAAAGAAGTCCATAATATGATCCCACTATGTAGTTATTAGAATATCTAAAATTAAAAAGACTAAACATACTCAGGCTGGCAAAGATGTGGAGCAACTGGAATGCTTATACACTGCTGATGAGGGTGTAAAAGGATACAGCCACACTGGAAAACAGGTTGGCAGTTTCTTAAAAGGATAAATATACACCTACCATGTGAACCAGCCATTACACTCCTAAGTGTTTACCCCAAACACATGAAAGCTATATCCCTACAAAGTTTTCCACCAGAATGTTCGTAGCACCTTTATTAATGATGCTCAAAAAAAAAAGACCCAAAATAACAAAAACAAAACCTCAAACATTCATAACATTCATCCATAGGTGCATGGGTATCCAACTGTTTTTTTTGTTTGTTTTTGTTTTTTTTCTGTTTTGTTTTTTTTTTGAGGGCAGTGTCACAGGCCCTCATGTGTGGGACCCAAACCTGGGCCGCTGGCTTCCCAAGCCAGCTCTTAAGCACCGCACCACTCGGCCGGCCCTACAATTGTTTTATAGCACACAATGGAATACTATTTAGCAATAAAGACAATGAACTTTTTTTTAATTGAAGTTTATTGGGGTGACAATTGTTAGTAGAGTTACATAGATTTCAGGTGTACAATCCTGTAATACATCATCTATATGTCACATTGTGTGTTCACCACCCAGAGTCAGCTCTCTTTCCATCACCATGGATTTGAACAATGAACTTTTAATAGGCACATAAAGTGAATGAATATGAAAATAATTATTCTGAGTGAAAGAAAGCAGACAAAAGAAAGTACATTCATGTAAAATTATATGGAAAATGTAAAGTCACCTACAGTCAGAACAGACAGAGGCTATTTGTGGATGGGCCTTTGTAGGCAGGGACAGGAAGGAAGGATGACAAAGTGGCATAAAGGAACATTTGGGGTAATGGATATGTTCATTTTCTTGATTGTGGTGATCATTTCATGAATGTTCACATATCTCAAAACTTGTTGATTTGGGCAAATTATACAATGTCAATTCTACTTTGGTAAAACATTTTAAAAATAGGACAGACAATTGAGATATTTAGGAGATGAAATTAGTAGGGCGGTTATTGATTGATTCAATATGGAATGGAGAGGAGAAGGTTAGGATGACTAACTCTATCATTTCACTGTAATACAGATTTGGGAGTAAAAAAAAAATCATCATTTTGATTTGGAATATGCTTAGTTTAAAATACTATGGAGGTACAGAGATGATGGTGTCTCACCTGTTAAGTGGACTTTTAGGCAAAAATCAGGTTCCAGTGTGTATATTTCTGAGTTGTCAACATATGGTAAGCAAATACAAGCTTGAGATTACTCAGACAGCTAAAACCTGAGAAGCGGCCAAATGAAGGCACATTGACAAACATAAGGATTTCAGAAGTGTTCAAAGAAATAGGTCTCGGGGAAGGATACTGAAAATGAAGTTGGAACGGTCAATGACGCTGGAGAGATTGGCATTACAGGAACCAAAAAGAAAAAATTTCCTAGAATGAAGGAAATGTTAAGAATATCAAATACTGCAGAGACATGGACTGAGATAAGAACCAAAAGGACCCCACTGGGTTTGGATGTAGGGAGGTCACTTGGATTTTAGCGAGATCAGATTCCATAGAGAGGATAGGGATAGGAGATAGGAATTCAAATAAGGCTCCAGCAAATGTGGGTCATTGCTCCTTTTCAGTGACCTAATTAGTTATTTTATATTAATTATTGTCTACTAGTCTGTAAAAGCACTGTCCCTTGAAAGTCATTCCCCACCATTTCCAAAAGTCAGTTAGTTGAACCACAGTCTACTACTAGTAGAAGAGTGTCAGGTCCCCCAAGTGCATTGACAGGGACACAAGATTGAGAAAGATCATTTAGATTTTCAATGGACTAAGAGAAGAAAAGAATTACCAAAGTAAAAACAATTTGTTTATAACAACTCAGTATTGATTATAAAATGCTGGTTAAGCTCTTACTCTGTTTCTAGTATTTAATAAATCCCTTTTTCCCCTGTTTACCCATAAATGATGTCTGAAATTTTATGTTAATAGCTATTCTGTAAGGGAAAGAAGTAGGGCAAGAAATAAAAGCAAGTGTTAGCATTTCATTGCAGTACATACTTCATCACTATCGCTCATGAAGGATAAAGCCTTTCCTTTAAATCAGTAAAAATATGCCATCCTATGTCTCTCCGCCAGAGTTAACACTTGGGCCAGAGAGTTTCAATTCAATTGTGTTTTTGCCCTTTAATCAGTTTTTCTTTGAGTGACTTCTAAAAAATGCATATATTCAGTCAGGGGGAGAGGAGGAAAACTAACTCCAGTCACTAGCTTACCTGAGATAAAGGCAGAATCTCATTTTCATAGACACCATTAAAATATGTGCCAGGTCTGTCAAAGGAGGCCATTTCTGTGTTACAGTCAACAGCCTAGTATGAGAACTTCTTTGTTGATCTGGATAAAAAAGAAATATGTATGAAAAAGTCTTGAAAACAGGTTTTTATTTTTTTTAATCTCCTTAACCATTTTTAAGGTTTTATTTTTTAACTTAATTTAATTTTATTATTAGTTTCTGGTGTACAAAACAATATAATAATTAGACATTCACACCCCTCACAAAGTGATAGCCCCACCAGGTGTACTACCCCTCTGACATGGTACACAGCTATTACAATACCATTGACTATATTCCCTGTACTTTATATATTGTGACTATGTGTGTGTTTACACACACACACAGAAGGTGCCAAAGAATGTATACACGTTTTAAGAAAGGAAAAAACTGTATTAAAGTTGTAATACTCAATATATACCAATAACAAAAGATGAATACAAGTCATGTTTGATTTCTGCAATTACAAGAGGTGCCCAAAGTGGCAGCATCCAGACACTTCTGATTACGGCAAACTACTGCTTGAGCAACGTTAACCCAAGAGTCCACTTGTATCGCTGTACACGATGTTTCAATTTCTTTCTGAAGTACCACAAGTGTAGCTGGTTTTCTATGGTATACCACATCCTTTAAGGTCCCCCATAGGTAGAAGTCAGGGGGTGTTAAGTCAGAAGAACGTGGGAGACACTCAACCACTCCTCTTCATCTTATCTACGGTCCTGGCAAATTCTCATGGAGATTAGCTCTCAGGTTCATGTTGAAAGTGCGAATGACAACGGTGCTTCTGCCATTTTCTTTGTCCTGCCTGTCACATGGTGGCTGTAGCATTCATCTGATTAACACCATCTTTTCTTTAATTATTATTCTTTTTTTATATTCTTTTTTTGTTTGTTTCAGATATACTAAACAATGTAATAGTTAAACATTTCACCCCTCATAAAGTGATAACTCCCTTCCCCTAATCTAGTGCCTCTCTGACATCATGTATATCTATTACAATTCCAATGACTCTGACTCTATTCCCTATGCTGTACTCAATATTCCATGACTATATATATTTTAAATTATAGTTGACATACAATACCTTTTGAGTGAACGTCATACTGCACATTACTAACATAATTCAATTCAACTTTGAAAAGTAATTTATAGATAACATCTGTTAAAATATGTATACATTCTTTTGACATCCAGGCATGTGTGTGTGTGTGTATTTAATCAGTTGACATTCAGTATTATTTTATGTTATATGTTAGTTTCAGGTGTACAGAGCGCAGTGGGTAAGCATTATATCATCTATGAAGTGATTCCCCCAATAAGTCCAGTACCCACCTGACACCCTACGTAGTCTTTACAATATTATTGATTATTTTCCCCATACTTTACTTCACATCCCCATGACAGTTTTTTTTTATTTTAGCCACCAGTCACGACAAAATGGTATATGTGTATGAAATTAATATGTGTATAAAAGTAATTAAACTTTAAAATCTTAGTTTGTTCAATATTTTTAATAGAGTAATTATTTTTTAGGGTTTTTCTTGTTTATTTTTACAAAACTATTTTGAGGATTGGAGGTCTTAATCAGTTTGGGTATTTTATTTTGGTCTTTTTTAAAGGTAGTCATATTTGGTTTTATTGAAAATGGTTCCTTATGGAATGGAAAGGCTACGGATTACAGTGGAATTTTGGAGTTGGATATCTCTGGTTCTTTTCCAAACAGCATTATACTATTCTAAAAGAGGATTAGTTTGGGGCAGGGTGGGGTGGGGGGAATAATAATGTTTCATGGTCAAATAAATTTGGGAAATACTTCTTACTCTACGTCGCTCGTTTGGGGCATCACATTGCATATTAGCATGTTGAAAGATCTGGGCAGCCATAAAACTAAGATATAGTGGGGGTGCCAAAAATAATGTATACACATGACTTGTATTCATCTTTTGTTATGGGTATATATTGAGTATTACAATTTTAATGCAGTGTTTTCCTCTTTTAAAATGTGTGTACATTTTTTTGGCATCCTCTGTCGGTGAAGCAGTTAAAGTCAGAGCCTAAGTAAATATTCTGGTGAGAAAGCACATCATTTAGAATGAGTCTAGCTGGATTCTTCAGAATAAAGCAGGGGAATCAATGAGAGAAGGGGTCCCCATTTGCTTTCTGAGCAAAGCAATTTAAACAGAGAAGTACCTCTCTTTTTTTCTTTTCCTTTCTATTTCTGAATTTTTATCCTCATCATATTAAAAATACCTTTAAGACCTAGGCATGAAGACTGTACCTCTCTCACAACACTCAGCATCCTCCATCAAAATGTAATTTATAGTGGTTGTGGACCCCATCATCTTGCAGGACTGAACAGTCCCATCTCTTCATTTCCATGCACAACCATCCCATCCACATCACTATGAGGATGAGTCTAAGCCCTAGTACTTCTGTGGATGCTGAAATGCACAGATTCAGTATATTCCTAATTAATAATCTAACTCCTAATTAGATTTTTATCTTAGTATTAGTTCATTATCTTACTTTATTTTTTAACTATCTCCCTTTTGATTGGTTTGCCTTCATTGGTGTTCAGAATATTATTTTTATGCTGTCTTTGTGAATAGTTTAATAATGTATTTTATTGATGTCATTTCTGCCATTATTAAATAGTTGTGTATAGTACAACTGCTTGAGAAAGTCAGTGTTAATTTGAGAATTAAAGTAAATTTATCTTGAAGTAACAGTGGTGATATAGGTGTTGTTGGTATTGCTCATATAAAATGTTACACTTTCTTTCCCCTTTACAGCCAACATATCAATTGTAGATATAGACTCTAACCAGGAGGAGAACATAGCAACTTCGTCTTCTGGAAACAACTTTGGTCTTGACTTGAAAGCAGATGACAAAATATATTTTGGTGGTCTGCCAACACTGAGAAACTTGAGGTAATTCAGTGTATTTCTAGAGCTAAGGATTAAGTTTTAATTAAATGTCCACTACGCTCACTAAAATTCTCAAGTTTAATTACAACAGGAATGTCATATAACCTTTGCTGCAGAGAGGCCTAATCAAAAAAAAAAAAAAAAAAAAAAATCATGTTGCATGTTAGAACCACACCAGGATTTAGAAACCAAAGGATTAATTTGATAGTTTTGTTGAAGAGATGGATTGGAATCACTGTTTCCCTTATATTCACCTGATGAAAAGAATAATAAAAGTAATTAAAGGTAGAAACTAGAGTTGGATATGGGTCTTGTAATTGTTGTTCTCCTTGCACTTTCTCTGGAGATAATGGCACTCTGACATTGCTTAGTGTTCTGAAGATTAGTGTTCCAGGATGCTGTAAGTATAACCTATTTTCTTGCTAAGCATTAGCATAATAATGCTGTATTGGAGCTTTCCCATATGCCTAGTGCTAAAGGTATATTAGCCATTCTCATGCCCATGCCAACATTTTTTTTTTTTTTAATTTCACATATGTTCTTTTGGATTACAGGATGGGGAGATATATTTAGCTCATAGTTGAGTTAGTTCAAAAAATAAAGACAAATAACTAAAAATATGTTAGAAAATATTTCATTTGGTATTTAATTAATTTACTGCTTGTTGTAAAACATAAGAAATTAGTTATAGGGTAGTCAGTGCTTAATAAATGTTAATTGAATTTAATTAAAATGGGATGAATTGGTTTGGTTAGACCCTAAGAATTTAATACAAATACAGGATATCATGTTTTTAATGTTTGTTTTGTTTAATTCTTTTTTTTTTTTTTTTTTTTTTTTGAGGGCAGTATCGCTGGCCCTCATATGTGGGACCCGAACCGGGGCCGCTGGTGTCCCAAGCCAGCGCTTAACCACCACGCCACTCGGCCGGCCCTGTTTAATTCATTTTTAATGGTTAAAAGAAGTCCTGTTTAGGTGTTTCTGCTCTAAAAAGACATGTAACAATTGGAAGGTTCTTAGCATAACTGAACAATATGCTCAGCAATTATTTACATATTTCCCAAATGAAACTTCAGTTGCATTTTATGATAGCACACAGACTATATCTAAACTCATAGACCAGGCAACTGTATAATTACCAGTCTTTCAGTGGTCTAAGTTGATAAACTTCAAGGTGCAGATAAACTGGCTCAGCATTTATCTACATTATAAGGTATTTGTGTTAGGGATATTGATTTAAAGTGTCTGGTCAGAAAAAGTGTTGCAGATCTGATGTATTTGAATAATGATATTATCCATTCAACATGTGTTAGTTGAGCATCTGCTATGTGCTGGTCACCATATAAATAGCAAGGATCCAGCAGTTGTTCAAGTCTGAGATTTACTTTGCAAGATCATTAACTAAATTCTCTATGCATGAATTAAGTATAATCAAAATCAGGCTATCCAAACATACCTTCATTTATTCTACTGATGACTTGGTTTTAATTAACATAAAGTGATATTTAGGAATTATGTACAAAGGTGTATATGTTAACTTTATTGAAATGGGGATATTATTTTGCGGACTGCTCTTATGAGTCTTGATTGCTAGGATGTTTTTACTTTCACAGTATAGCATTTCATAGATATAATATTTTTTATGGTATGGCACATTATTTTAAAATAGTCTTTAGACATATTCTGTGACTAACCAAGATGCTGTGCATTCATGGTTAGCTGTTATTTTGCCCACAGACAGGATCTTAATATGATAAACTATAAAAGATGTGGTAAATATAAAATATTTTATATATATTAAGTTCAAGCTGTTTGAGAGACAATATTTATACGCTACTTATAAAAACTACAGCATAGCAACATTTGTGCATTTTTCCATTCATAAGATTGAGAAAAATGAGTACTTTAAATTCATATTCCAAAATTAAAAAAAAAAAAAATTCCAAGAAAATAGTGTGGGAAATAGTCATCTTTGGATTCTAATTTCACTGTGGTCAAAGGCATATGTCTGTTTTCTGTGCTGTTGATTTTCAAACCCCTTTCCTTTGAAGATCCCTTTGAGATGCTTTTTAAGGAATATTTATGATTAAAGTTTATTGTTTTACTAAATGAAAATATAATTAAGTAAATTATGTTTTGTTTTGTTTTTTCTCTTCCCTTTGACCTAGTATGAAAGCAAGGTAACATTTAAATTCATGCATGCTTTCTTCGAGTGCATGGGTTGGGTAAATGGGGCTTCTTAGATACAGCAGCAGCACAGAACCAGAGCAACACCTATGCAGCTTTATTCATAGTACGTTTCATGAGCAAGTAATGCATTCTGAGATAGCTCTCCTGCTGCCCTTTGCTTACAAAGAGGCTGCTGCTTATCCACAATCAAATGGGCTGCCACTGGGCTTGTTTCACCAGCCGTGAGGACGGATTTGCTCTGCTTATTTGTTCAACTGCCTGCTCACAGTGCAACCTGGTGCACACACTCAGCAGCACACATGCAAAGAGCAGTTGGTCAGGTTTATGGACACAATCTAGTTCTGGGGAACAGAGAGCCAAGCGGACTTTGGGTTGCGCCCCGGACTCTGATCTCTAGTACCATGCTGCCTGCTGAAAAGCCAACCTGTGCTCCCACATGCTTACCACTGCCTTGCTGCTTTTTGCAAGTCTGCAAATATGCAAACATTTACACTGCCCTTGCACCTCTTGGCAGAACTGCTTATTTTTTGCCATGTTTATTTAGAATTAGCTCTGGAGCCAGATAAAAGGAATCTCTGGAAATACTATGTTTACTACAAGTGTTTGCATTCACGGTAAAGAAGTTTGTGGATAGTCCCCTAACCTCTCAGGAGCATTTTATTCCTATTTACATGAAAGCTTTGAGCTGCAGGCCTCTGTCAGTGGTTAATCAAACCCCAGAGATATGCAGGCTGGCTCACGCTGGCTAGAGCTCAGGCCTGGCATTTCAGCATTTCAGAGCCTAACCGTGCCATATTTCTGGAAAAGAGATAATGAAGCTAAAGTGATCCAAGAACTTTTAATGCCAGAAATTAGAATATGTAAAATGAAAGTTTTAAAAACAAAAAAAAATCCAAGTTGTTTTTATCATGATACAGTTATGAGACCCATCTTGCTGTTTGCTGAGATGGCTAAAAGGCAGAGGCTGGCTCTCAATGGAAGTATACGATAATAAACTCTGGCATGATACTGTGTAGCTTTGTAATTTTGCCTTTGAGGCAAACAGAGGCCTGTGGTTACCATGAGGAGTTTGATCACCATATGTGATTGTTTATCCCCTGTGATTTTCATAACATTGAGCTTGCTAAATCATTATCTTTTGAAATGGTTCTTTGTATTTCCATAAAACAGTGAAATATATAACTTGTAGGAATGATTTGCTTTATTGATAATATCCCAGAAAAAACAAACGGGTATATCAGTCTTTCTGTAAAGAAAAATACAGAAACAAATGAACACTGCCCATGAAATTCACCCATTCCCTCCCTTTATACAGTAAGAATATAAGCAAGAGCCTTACCCTACAGTTGGGCATGTTATATATAATAACCAACTAAAACAGAAGGAAAGACCTTGGCAACAAGGGGAAATGATCAAATAAAGCAGTTCCCAGAGAGAGAGGGGAAAATAGAAA
This sequence comes from Aselliscus stoliczkanus, assembly GCA_033961575.1. Taxonomy (NCBI): domain Eukaryota; kingdom Metazoa; phylum Chordata; class Mammalia; order Chiroptera; family Hipposideridae; genus Aselliscus; species Aselliscus stoliczkanus. The sequence continues at coordinate 128,090,654 of CM066733.1, forward strand.
TAGTACCTGGCATGACGTAAATCACTTCATATACGCTGCCAGGGTCTGATTTGCTTTCCCACCTGTTTTCCCTCATGTGTGTTTTAAAACAAACAAAAAAGGGAATCTTGGCATCATGACATGATGTGGGGAGAACTAATCATTGTCATAATAAATATAATATTTTGGCATTGATTGGCCAGTTTTTACAGCCACAACAGTGTATTATTTTTCTCCCCCTGTAGACCAGCACTGTTCAATATGGTAGCCACTAGCTACAGTGGCAATTTAACTTTAAACTAAATAAAATTAAATAAAAATATTTAGTTTGTCATTCACATAAGCTACATTTCAAGTGTTGATGGTGACCTGTGGCTAATAACTACTAATTGGACAGAATATTTCCATCATCCCAGAAAATGCTGTTGGATAGCGCTGCTATAGACGGAATAAAGAAGTATCATCATTATTTGCATCCTGCTAGCTCACATTTACTGAGCACTTGGTAGCATATTTATCCATTTTTAAGAGTAGTGAGCAAAAAGTAAACAAGCAGGTGTAACTCGGGTATAGAATACATTTTCAACTTCGTTGAAAAAAAATTAAAGTCTGTTTTGTGCCTTTGGTTGCTTTATTTTGTTATTGCTCCAATGCAGAATAAGAACTTTGGGGTTAATTTGTAATCCAATTTTAAGCATCTTTTTTTAGATTATGTAATTAAAAAAAAATTTCATAGGCTTTTTTTTTTTTTTTTTAGTTTAAAGAGAAATATAATATTATCTTTTTCTTCAGCTAATCCCCAATATGTCTCAATGGCAAAAATATTTTATTTTCAAAATCAATGTTTCCACACTTTTTTCTAAATTTCGAGGAAGATTTTATTTAACTTTTTTGGGTATGTGGTTTGATTATGCTGCCTGCACAATTGTCTGCTCTTTGGTGGAAAAAAGAGGTACAGTTCATTATGCATAGGATGAATGAAGAAGTCAGTGAATTCCTGTACCTTGTAGTAATTACATGCTGTGGGTGAGATTATTTTTCAAAAGGAGAAGAACTACATAAAAATCCTTTCTGCAGGTTGTATTAACATCCACTTAATCCAACCAGAAGATAATGGAAGCATAGTTTCCTGGGAACACATGTGCACATGTGCACAGTTTGAGAAACATGTGCCTGCCTGTGTGTCAGTTTGCTCTGTATGGATTGTGTCCGGTGGTCACAGACACTATACTGCTTTTGCCCTAATAATGTTGCTTTTATTTTCCATGTAACTTTTCAACAGGCCAGAAGTAAATTTGAAGAAATATTCTGGCTGCCTCAAAGATATTGAAATTTCAAGAACTCCATATAATATACTCAGTAGCCCTGATTATGTCGGTGTTACCAAAGGATGTGCACTGGAGGTTGGTTTGTTTTTATTGGCTTCCTAAATATATTCATATCAGATTTCACTTACTTATTTGGGTGCCCTTACAGGGACAAGTCCCTTGTGAATATGTTTTAAATTCTGACTGACCCTAGTCTTAATTAGGTGTAAATGATAAACCAAGATGGAAGCACTTCTATATATTATTGTAATCCATTGAACTTAGAAAACAGTATTATGAAGGCCCAAAATTGTGAGCCGATTTCCCATATGTATAGCACTTATTTTCAATATTAAACTCTTTTTTTGGTTATTTTTTCCTTTCCAACTCTATTGCTCTCTTTTCCTCATTTTTATCTGTTTTAGATTTATTGTTATCTTTAAGTATTGTATATAGCTTTTCTGGAATATGTTAAGAGTTTACCCAAATAGTAATAATTTACACCATAATCATTAGTGCATAGCATCTTGTCTACAGCTTAGTGCACAACATCTTGTCTACGGCCTGGAAGTCAAACTTTCTTTGTTTCGAAAATTACTAGAAACCATCTACAAACACTCGTCTTTGACATGACTGCTGTCTCTTGTTGTCAGATAGCTTCAATATCTTCTCATTGCTGCCAAAGCAGCCCAGCTGCCCCCTAATTCCACTTGACTATTCTGGTTCTTCGATAGCTGCCAGCCTACTTTAGAGAGAAACACAGATCCCAGCTCTGCTATCTTAAAACATCTATAAGCAAGAGCCAATAGTCATCAGTAAATATTAGTGAGAATTTTATCTGAGATCTGAAATTGATGAGTTCTTTTCAAAACAGAAAATGTTAAATATGCCACACTTATAAACTTGAATTACAGTGATATGGCACAACTATTCATTTTAGCTGCTTCCTTCAATTAAAATGATTTCAAAGCATCGCACGGGAAAATGAATGGCAAATGAGCATAAAGAAAAAGTGAATCCACCACTGAGACATCAGGTTTAAGAACTGGAACAGAACTCTCAGGGTCTTTATTGTGCAAAGTTACAGGCTCCAATTTGGAAATAGACACAGATATCCACCCTGAGAATCTTACGAATTAGGAAAAAGGAAATATATAATACAGGACTGAATCTCCAAGAACCCATACTGACCTCTGAAAGTTTACTGACAGTTTTACCCTTTCAAAGCCTAACTCTCATCCACATACAAAATACATGAGAATGGAAAATTATCCAGAAAATGAATAGCCAAAATGTGTGGAAATGATGACTCTGTAAAGGAACTTTTCAGTAACCAGGAATTATTTTGCAACTGAAATATGAGGTAGAAATTTGATGTGGATAAATATTGAAAACTCTGTACAGTAGTTTTATCTAAACTATCTAAAACTCTATGATTTGAATACTGAAATAGAAAGTAGATTATTTATTTTATAATATTTATGTCACATAACTGGGCCTGAAACACTGTGAATAAAAATATCCTGCATTACAGGAGCACTTACTTCTTTTTTTCGTTTTTTTTATTTATTTTATTTTATTTTATTTTATTTTATTTTATTTATTTTTTTGAGGGCAGTGTCACGGGCCCTCATATGTGGGACCTGAACCGGGGCCGCTGGCTTCCCAAGCCAGAGCTTAACCACCGTGCCACTCTGCCGGCCCCAGGAGCCCTTACTTCTACTCCAGCAAAATTCAGCCCTTTTATTCTATTTTTTTAAAAGATTTTTATGAAAATATAGCTAACATACAATATTATATTAGTTTCAAGTGTACATTATAGTTATTCAAAAGTACCCCCTATGGGGCCGGCCAAGTGGCACATTGGTTAAGAGCTGGCTTGGGAAGCCAGCGGCCCCAGTTCAAGTCCCACATATGAGGGCCAGTGACACTGCCCTCAAAAAAAAAAAAAAAAAGTACTCCCTAGCACTATACAGTTATTACCACATTATTAATTATATTCCCTATGCTAAAGATAGATGGAAGGGAGCTGGGAGGCCGGATGAAAAAGGTGAAGGGATTAAGACATACAAATAGGTAGTTACAAAATAGTCATGGGGATGTAAAGTATACGGAATATAATCAATATCATAATAACTATGTATGGTGCCAGGTGGTACTAATCATGAGAATCACTTTCAAAATTCAGGCCTTTTATTTTTTTATTTTTTTATTTTTTAAAGATTGTATTGGGGCATTGAAGGAGGGGAATAGCTTTGGGGAACCAGGGAAGGGGAACAGACAAGTTGCTGTCTTTTTGTTCTTCAATCTAGTTGTGGAGGACATTGCTTCACTGGCCCATGTTGGTATCGTCATTGTGCTCTTCCCAGTGAGGCAGATTGGTCGCCAGCCTCTGGACGGCCGCTCACAGCAGTTCTTGGCAGCTCATGCTGGCTGCCAGCCACTCATGCTGGCTGCTGGCCACTCACTGTAGCCTGTGGCAGCTCACTGCAGCAGGGGCTGCAGCTATGCCATCCCGGGGACTCACAGCAGCCCAGCTCCAGGTGGAGCTGGTGTTCACCATCTTAGCTGTAGAGGGCAGTGTTACTGGCCCTCATATGTCCGATCCAAACCGGCACTGCTGGCGTCCCAAGACAGCTCTTTACCAACACACCACTCGGCCAGCCCAAAAATTCAGGCCTTTTATTTTATTTTTTTGAGGGCAGTGTCACTGGCCCTCACATGTGGGACCGAACCAGGGCCGCTGGCTTCCCAAGCCAGCTCTTAACCACCGCGCCACTCGGCCGGTCCTGGAGTGTATTTCTGTATTTGATAGCAATGAGCATCTTTACCTTGGGCTCATCACTGAGGAAGAATGCAGGCAGAGACCATGGTCATACTCACCTATAAAACAAATTCTTGATTGAGCGTAATCAAGGGATTAATTAACAGTGTTTTCAAGGGAGATTTTGCAAAATAGATTTAAACCAAAATAAAAATTTTCTCTATTGATGATCATCTTCTCTATTATAAGTCAAAAGTTCTAGAATAAAAACAGAGACCAGAATTTTTATTTTAACCCCACCTGCTCAAAAAAATTCAGTTAGAGGGCCGGCCGAGTGGCACATTGGTTAAGCGTTGGCTTGAGATGCCAGTGGCCCGGGTTCAGGTCCCACATATGAGGGCCAGTGACACTGCCCTAAAAAAAAATAAAAAAATAAAAAAATAAAAATTCAGTTAGAGCTGGAAAGAGTGTTTCTTCCACTGCTCTCCAGCTCTCCATGTGAACATGGATTTTCGTGCTCCCTAAAACTACAATATATTCCATAACATTGAGCTCATTGAGGAGGGTGAGTGAGGTGGAGAAATTCATTGAAATTTTCGTTTCTGATTCTTTCTTGTCTTCTCTCTTTATTCCCACAGAATGTTTACACAGTTAGCTTCCCCAAGCCAGGTTTTGTGGAGCTATCCCCTGTGCCATTCGGTGTGGGAACAGAAATCAACCTGTCCTTCAGCACCAAGAATGAATCCGGGATCATTCTGTTGGGCAGTGGAGGGACACCAGCCCTTCCCAGGAGAAAACGAAGGCAAACTGGACAGGTACCTGCACACCTGGTTAATAATGCGTTTTCTCTAAAGCTTATATAATGCAGTTATTTTATAAAGAGATTGGTGAGGCATTTAAGGGTTATGAATTGCTTTTATATTTTTAGATTCACATTATTTATTTTCACTGTCATCTTCTTAGGACAATTATCTCCACTAGTACTTTCCTGTTGGTCAATTTCAGGTGCAATAACACTTGTATTTGCACCTATATTTCATATGGGTTTATCATACGTGTGTGTGTGTGTGTGTGTGTGTGTGTATTCATTCTAGGAATATTATTAAAAGGATAAAATTTTGCCATTTGCAGCAACATGGATGGACCTTGAGGACATTACGCTAAGTGAAATAAGTCAGACAGAGGAAGACAAAACTGTATGATCTCACTTATACGCTGAATCTTAAAAAACAACAACAAACAAACAAACAAAACAAAAACAAAAAACAGCCACAACAAAACAAGGCTCGTAGATTGGTGGTTACCAGAGACAGTGGGTGGAGGGCAGGTGAAATGGGTGAAGGCGATCCAAAGGCACAAACTTCCAGTTATAAAACAAAAGTCATGGGGATGTCATGTACAGCATGGCAAACATAGTTAGTAGTACTGTATTGCTTATTTGAAAATTGTAAGAAAGTAGACCTTAAAAATTCCCATCGCAAAAAAAAAAAAATTCTGTAATTTTGAGTGGTGATGGATGTTAACTAAATTTATGATGGTGATCATTTTGCAATACATACAAATATTAAATCATTATGCTGTACACCTGAAACTAATGTAATGTTACGTATACCTCAATAAGAAAAAAGCAAAAGAAGTAGAGGGGAGAGAGCTCCTCTCCATGTACAGGCACTGAGGAAAGGCCATATGAGAACACAGTGGGAAGGTGGCTGTTTGCAACCCATGAAGACGGTTCACGCCACTGCCTGACCATGCTGGCCCCCTGATCTCAGACTTCCAGCCTCCAAATCTTTGAGAAAACAAATGTATATTGTTTAGAGATCATGATGATGCTGCTGATGATGATTTTTTAAAAAGCAAGGGGATAAAATTCACATTAGTGGTTACTTCTAATATGAGGAAGCTGGGGGATGGGATGGGAAAGAAGATCACCGCAGACGCTTCTTAACCTAAGTGGTGGGTTAGCAGACATTCCTTAAATTGTTAAGTTGTGGACATAGCTGCATCATTTACATGCATGTCCCTTATATTGTGAGGAATGTATCAAATAGTCATAATAAAAAATATTTTCTGAAGAGTAGGGGGAGAAAAGTTGTCATTTTATCTCATTCCTTACTGCATATAAATACTGACTACATATAAAATGTAAATGCTCTCCTAAATTCCTTATCTCTTAATCCTGAAAAACAAAACCCTTTTCTCACTGTTCCAAATCATAATCTAGTTATAGCAAGAGGATCAGATCAGACATTCTGAAATAGATTTCCACTAGAGGATATTTGTTCCCTGGGTCATTGTCAAATAATTAAGAACCAACTATTGGGTCCCAATTTTTTTCTCATGAGGACTAAATAAACTTGAGTGGCCAGCTTTCAGGGTAGTTTTTAAAATAGAACATGATCCTATTAAAACAATTAAAATGAGACAATATTAAGCACTATAGTACAAAGTAAATTAGAAAGAGCATGTTAATGTTTCACCATTCTAATGATAAGGAATATTGAGCTCTTAAAATCTCTTAGTAAATACTGTCTGAAAGAGGAAACAATGTTAAATAGTTCATGTCTGTTGTAGAATCAATGCTTATTAAATAGCCATATTTTTCAAAACTAACAGTTTCGATACCCATAGGGTTATTTGTGATTATGTTCTGCTCAAGGGGTTTGAGATATCAATCAATCAGCTAAGAAAATTTTTAATTGAGTGAGTATTTTGCAGTGGCCCCTTTGATGCATGGTGAGCACTAGTCCGATCCTCGGGACATTTTGTGTTGGACACATAGCAACAGACAATTTAGTAAATCACAGAGACATGATCTTTGATTGAAACCATCTCCATCACCGCAGGTGACTTGTGGAGGATTATTGTGCAGCCGGTGCCCCTGTGTTCATAAGAAAGGGAGCACACGTGAAATCAGCTTTGGGGACCAGGGCTGCATTCAAGCTCCCTGGGGTTCATAATCTGATCTCAAAGCCACACTGGTTGCTATAGTAACAGTAGCAAGAAGAAAGCAGGCATGTTTGTGGATGAAAAATTGTCTTCCTTCTTTTCTAAATGAGGGAGACAAGTTACATATTGGTGATAGCAATCTATTCCACCAGCTCAGAGAATAAACTGAAGTCTAAGAGCTTAAAATGCCATGAGGTTGGGAGTCAGACCTGATTTTCAGAAGCTAGCTGTCCACTTGTGAATCTATGGGAGAGGGATTCTGGGGACACCCTTTGTTTCCTGATGGGTTTTGTGAGCGAGAGACTCAGTGCAAGCACAGCTGTTACCTTCTGCCTCGCAAATCACTACACCCACATCATCTCACAAGCAAAAATGGGAAATAATTGAAAAGCTGTTTCCAGCTGCTTTCAATATTCTGTTTTTAAGAAAATATTGAGTCTTAACTTCTCGGGTAAGATCTCAGAGCTGATAAATCTGCAGTTGTGTCAGAGAACCTCTAATGCTAAGTCATGGAGGAGACTCCTCGCTAATCCTGAATAACCGTTTGCTATTGCAGGCCTATTACGCGATATTCCTGAACAAGGGCCGTCTGGAAGTGCATCTCTCCACAGGCGGGCGAACAATGAGGAAAATTGTTGTCAAGCCAGAGCCAAGCATGTTTCACGACGGGAAGGAACATTCCATTCACGTAGAGAGAACTAGAGGGTAACAATAGCCCTAGAGAACTTACCATCATAACTAACACGCTCTCCTTGGCAGCATTCATCTCTGACTGGGCCTCTGTGTGGTTGGACATATGATGCATTGCCACACTATCAAGTAGCTTAATTTCTTCTTCTTTACATTTCATCCTTCAGAAACCCCATTTACCTGGGCCCTAAGGAGTTTTACCCTTAAGGTTTTTATTCTATGTGGTTCTCTTCTCTACCTTGGGGGAAAAGCAAATGCATCCTCTGAAGCTATAGATAAGAAAAATTCCCCCTCTGCACCTCTCACATAATCTCTTCTCCAATAAGGTATGCACAGAATGAAATGCACAGAATAGCTCAGCTGGAGCCAGCAGCTTTTGGCAGCTGCTAGTTCATTCAGGTTCCAAAGCACTGATAGCAGCTGCTTAGAAACCTGTCACAGAGATGGAGCATGGCAACAGCTGCAGGACCCACTGAGCCCTGGTATGTGCCTGCCTCCCTGCTACGCCCCTCTGAAGTGTGCAGGGTCCCTGTAGAGTGGCTTCATGAAGGAGCCGAGTTGAGGGGGAGAAGGCAAAGGCTGCCATCCTGCCACCATTGCACGGGCAGCCTCTGCAGATCCTTAAGAGCACTAGCCTCCCGGCCCTGAGTCAGGGAGTTGGCTATAACAGTGTTACAAACTAACCACTCATTCCTTTGGAATGCTTTATACTTAGTTTATTAGGAAAGTCATCTGTCTATTTCACCCCAATGTTATATGACAACTCAGAGGGGTAATTAGCTTAAAAGGACAATTAGAGAAAAAGAAAACAGGAGCCCAGAGACTTCAGACCTCCAAACTGGTAATCCAGTTATTAGGCTGAAGACCCAGAAAAGAACTGCAAATCAAATCCGAGGGAACCTCAGAACACAGACAATACTTTATATACAACTATATGGATATGTAGCAATAATTCAAGTAAGCAGATGGTATTCTATAATTAAAGATTATCTGATTTTCTAATTATCCTCTTGTGTGGATAACAGTTTCAATAAGTATTAAGAATTCCTTATCCTCTAGGTAAATGAGAAGGCTTTCCTTGGCTCATTTTATTTATTATTATTATTATATTATTATTGAGCCTTAGGTTGTGGGCTGAATTGATACTAAGCATTCTTGCACAGGTCTACTAACTGAGATGTTTAGAAACAATGATTAAGACAATAAGGGAATCAATATTTGGACAAAGAACTTTCACTAATAGCCAGAAATTCATAGTAAAGGTCTCTGAGGAGAAATGCAAACGGAACTCTCTCATCTGCAAATGCTCTAGAATACTGATTTTACGTGTCTCTTAGACTAAATCTGAGGTCCTTTGCCAAACTTTAATCCTTCTTATTGTGGGGAGGACATTTTAAAGTCTTAAACTTTAAAGAATTTTAATAATCTAATGCAGATTTGAGAAATGTACTTGCCCCCAAGTCATCCAAAATATGTTATTGGTAGAGAAAGGATTCTAACGTTCCCAAGGGCATTGTGATGTTGTGCTAAGGTGTCCTTTTAACAGGTGTTTCTTCAAGAAGGGCATTTTATTATGTCACCCTCACAGCTGTTTGCCATCAATCCAACCTTTATTTGATTAAACTCAGTGGATAGTACATCACTGAAAGCTGATCACTCAGTTAATTGGCCATATAAACAAACAGTTCGGCCATTCGCTGTTAACACTTTGTAAGCGGGCATAAAAAGCTATATGACGAGTTTACTCGTTTCCCGCAAAAAATGTGTTAATTAAAGAATAATATATTGGACATATTAGTGCATAGTCACTGAACTCGGTGGCAAAGCAAGAACACATTTGCTAACATAATGTCTTATTCAGCACTCTAAGATCAAAAAAAAAAATCATCACCTATCCTTTAAATAAGTGCTACAATTAACTGATTGACCAGAGATCACTAAAGACCCTAAAACTTCACCCAGAAATATTTTTAATGTTTCATACCTATTCCATAGCATGCTCTGTGTCAAATACTAGAGAAAGACTATGTCCTGTAATCATTCTAAATGCATGTGAGATCTGTATTAATACCTATATTAATATCAGTGGATTAGGCGATATTAACTAATGTGCTCTTAACTCATATAACTAGTAAATAACAGAGACAGGATTACTTGTATACAACACATCCATCGGTGCTAACCAACTATTTATTCTTACCTTTTTTTGTGTGACCTCAAAGCTTTGTACTACTTTATGTTGATTATGATACTCTTATTACTTAGGAAATATTTGCTTTCTCCCAGCACATTTCAAACCATACATCTCAATTATCATTTATTTTCCTAAAACGCTAGATGAGATGGTAATTTTAATACCATCTCACAAAATCATTGGATTTTTACCAAATTGAGAGGTAAAATTTTCAAGATTGTTCTTGTCCTTTATCGCTCCCCTTCTGCCTCTTTTTACCCCTCCTCCCTTAGTCTCTCTCCCTTTCTATCCCTTTATGTACAAGAATCTCACTTTAGTGACTTTGATCTAATGCTGTGGTACTCCAGTGACCCCTGCTTGTGGAGCTGCTTTGCTCTCCAATCCTTCTGCTGGAGTCCACCAAGGACGCTAGTGGTTCTAACTGGACCAAAACATTTAATCCTAAGAACCTGGAGTAGATGTTTTGGCAAGTGGGTTTTTCTCCTCTCTGAGAACATTCTTCATACAGGTGTAGAATTAGGCTAAAATCCACAGTTACATCAGATATTTCAGATAATTTGGGGTTTCAGAATGTGATCATGATTTGAATACTGAAACCCAGATATTTCCTTCTTACTATCCAAAATAAGTTCAATGAAAAAAGTCTCCAATTTTGTTTTTCATGTAAATTACAAATGTCAGGGTACTTCTCTTAATATCTTCTTCCATATATACAATCCAATTCGTGGGAGGTTGGAAAAAAATAATCTTAGACCAATATTCCAAACAAACAAGAAACAGAAACTCCAAAAATCAACAATTGAAACTGTAAGAAAATACAGCTGACTTATCATAATACTACTAATAATGCAATGTTTATGATAGTGCTTTTTGCACATAGTAGGTCCTCAGTAAAGAGTTATTGAAAAAAAAGGAAACATACCAGAATCATAATGGATATGTTGGTAATGTCCCTCTTTACAAAAGAATTAAATAAATGATCTAGATTTGATGCTCCTAGAGTAGAAAACACAAGCAAGATTTAGCTATAGTCTTCTAGTAATGCCCTTATTAAGTAATAGATTCTCAGTACAATCCCACAGTTAATATTTTCTACTGTTTTAACTTAATTTTATAAACAAATGAGAATGAGCAGGATTAAATAGCTGTTCCAACTTCACACAGCTAGTAAATTTACACGCTAATACTTAATCCCAGCCTGTTCCTTCCAAAAGCGCCTGTTAACTCAATGTCTCCACCTTTTGATTTAGTAAGAAAGAAACACTGTTATGGTCCTTGGGGCACAACCAGACTAGAGTGTCTAGGTCAGAAAGAAAAGGGCCTCTGGCTCTTTAAAAATTCTAATACAGAGCAGAGATTTGCACTCTTTGGACAGTCTTTAATAGTGGTTTAAACCTCTCGTGAAAACCCTTAGGAACAACGCGATATTTTGTTAGTAAGAGGGTGCTTTTAGCCTAAGGAAAAAAAGGTATTGTGGCAGGGGAAGGACTTCTAAGTGGGTCACATGTACTCAGAAGTGAGTGGTTTTCTAAATGTCTCATAAAACCACCAACATTCTTAGCAATGAGGTTTAACCTCCTGAATTTTGCCAACACGCTCTTCCAGAGTCTGGTAAAAAAAACAAAACAAAACAAAAAACAATAAGTTATTTTCTCCTGTTTTTCCTTTGAAAGTAAATTCAACCTGTCTTCTCCTATAGCCCCTGAACAATGACATTTCTAAGCAACAACATGATCCATTTGTTGTTCCATTCTCTGACATTTGAATTGTCCCAAAGTGGACCAGTTGCTCAGTACCGTTTCAAAGCATCTTTGCCCTGGTTTATTGTTTCTAGTTCTACATGTGTTTTTTATTTCTTATAAAATCAAATAAAGATGGCATTTTAGGACTGAGCTTTCAACCTAGATACTTTGGTTCCCTCCCCAGATGTGAAGTTAAATTTTCAACAATCCATTTACGATCCTTGGGCTAGTGACTAATATTTATGACTAAGCCTCATGCTGACTATTGGGACTAAAATTCAAAATCTGCTTCTAGAACAAAAGAGAAGATGCCTTTGGTCATTTTCATCGTCAGAACTCTTTGTCTCCTTCTGACTCTTTGTCCCGGGATCCAAAGATTGTTATGAATAAGTACCATGAGGTTCTCATTTAGTAGTGCATGAGTTAGTTCTCACGAGCAAATTAGGAAAATTAATGAAACAGCCACTGAGGAAAATCATCCCCAGGAACAATCAGTGTGGTGTTGTTGCCTGCCTCTTGTAGCTAGCAGCTACATTCTTTATAAAATGTCCTGTAAATGTTTGCAGTTGATTCCGGCAATCTAAGCCCTCAGGAGTACAGTTTGTCCCCCAGCAAGAAGATAATAGCTAGCACAGACCAAGGAAGAAAGAGCCAAACGAAAAGTGACCCCATGCTGTGCTAAACCCACTGAGCTTTATCCGATTAGACATTACTACACAGTACAGAAGCCTCACTCATGTGCTGGGCTGTAGGCCACTGTTGTCAACGCCTCCACAGGCAAATGTTACAGCTACACCATTGCTTCCTTTCAGTAATCTCTTAGGGAGGCAAAGGGACCCGATGCCGAGAAACAATATCGTTTGTTTAATGGAGAATACCTAATCATCAAATCTGGGCTCACTCCGAAGTTAAAGGCGGGAGGGGCGAGGGATGGCACAAAAGAGTTTGCTTCCAGTTGTATGGGATGGTATGTGTTTTATATGTGTTTATTTTAAATGTTTTATCAGCATCTTTACTGTTCAAGTCGATGAAGACAGAAGGCACATGCAAAACCTGACAGTAGAACAGGCGATTGAAGTCAAAAGGCTTTTCGTTGGGGGTGCTCCACCTGAATTTCAACCTTCCCCACTCAGAAATATCCCTCCTTTTGCAGGCTGTATATGGAACCTTGTTATTAACTCTGTGTAAGTGAATCTCCTTGCTACTGTTTTTTTCTTGTTGTTTGTTTGTATGTATAAGAACCACGATTGCATTGGCACTGTCTAAAACCATGAGGGGAAGGACACAATGAAGAGCTGCGAGTTCAATTTAGAAAATTGCACTGATGGCCTTTAAAAAGGGGGAGGGGAAATTTGATTTAATTGTAAAGAAGCAAGATAATGAAACATAAGAAAAACAACAAAATATTTAAATGTGATTATTCCATTAGCCCCATGGACTTTGCACAGCCCGTGTCCTTCAAAAATGCAGACATTGGTCGCTGCACCCATCCGAAGCCCCATGAGCGTGAAGATGGAGCTGTCCCAGCTGAAATCGTTACCCAGCCTCAGCCAGTTCCCACCCCAGCCATCCCAACACCCACCCTGGTGGCACATGTAAGTGTTTAGAACCCATTGCTTTCTAATGTTTACCTCACATTTTTAGCCCTTTTCAGAAGGAAGGTTATTCAGAATATCTACTCTTGTCTCATTGCTAGAATTAAGAGGATAGGTAACCTGTCTGTAAAAACCTATTATCCTTACATCTTCCTCAGATTACTTTCCTTTATATTTATATGCCCTTTAATTTTCCTGTTTATAAAATGGCACACATTTTCAGTTGAAAAGTTAGAAAGCACAGAAATGTCTTCAGGATCATGACTAAAATCCACTTCTGATACTGCCACACAGAGGCAACCATACTTGCATTTTACATAGTCGATCTCATGTATGCAATTTGGTATTTTGCTTTTAAAATGGGTAATACATAATTAAAAATGTTTCTAGATACAATGTAAGTATGTATGTCTAATATGACTATATATGTGTATGTGTGTATGCAGATATGTATGTAAGTAAACTCACACATGCCAAGACACACAGAATATTTCAGAGTATGGGAGGGAGTATATCTTTGATTAGAGCATGGGCTCCAGAGTTAGATTGCCTGGGTTGGAATCCCAGTGTTCTCACCTACTGTCTATGAATTTGGAAAAGCTACTTAGCCAATCTCTTCCTCAGTTTCCTCATCTGTACAATGAGGATATTAACAACACATATGTCAAAGAGTTATTATGAGAATTTAAAAAGATAATGTTTGTTAAATGTCTAGCATATACTAAGCATTTAATAAATGGCACAGTTTTAGAGGTGACTAGTTAGCTTAGTTGGTTAAAGCATCATGCTAATAACACCAAAGTTGCCGGTTTGATCCCTGCCTGGGCCACTGTGAGCTGCACCCTCCTTAAGAGTCAGCTATGCCATTGTAGCGTAAAAGCAATGTGTAACCAATGACCATGGCTGTTGCCCAATAAAAAATTTTAAATAAATAAATAAATGGCACAGTTTTTATATATTAATGATCATAATGACCACTTTTAAATGCTTACTATAAGCGAACCACTGACAAAACAATTCCCGTTGAATATTATATGTAATTCTCATAACAGCTCTGTAAAATATATGTAATCTCACTGTGAATTGAGCTGATAAATATCTCACCCACTGAGTTACTCCCCCACTGACACACCCAGTAAATGGCAGGATGAGAATTTTAATCTAGTGAGTCTAACTCTAGAGCCTGGCTTCTTATCATTACAACTCTCTATCTTTACAATTCATTTTACTTCTTCCCTAGAGGGTTTCCAGTTTTTCACTATTAAAAACTATATTTTGTTGAACACTCTGTACAACATACTCTCTTACCGTTTCTGATTAATTTTTTTAAATAGATTCTTAGATGGGGAAATATAAGGCCAAATGATAAATATGCCTAAGGTTCTCAACACAAATATCAGAATTACTTTTTCTAAAGGTTACACCAATTTACAGTCTCACCATCAGTGTATCACTACGCTCTTGACAACACATGCGTCATATGTGTTGTCAAATGCTTGCCAATTGATGGTTGAGTTACACAGGTTTTGAAAACTCTTGAATATTTTATTCTCTTCCTTAGCTTTCATGATGGAATTGGTACTTCTGTAGAGCAGTGCGCTCCTTGTCACTAGAAATATTTATTGAATGAGAAGCCATATAACCATCTTTCAGGAAAACCAGTCATGTACTCCAAGTATCATTTTACCCTCTGTAAAACATGGATATCACACCTACCCTGCCTGCCACATGGGGTGACTGTAAGAATCAAATGAGATCATGTATGTGCAAGTCCTTTGAAAACTGGAAGAAACACACACACATAACTACTGAGGAATTCCTGCATTTACTGAGTAACTAGTATGCGCCCAGTACTCTGCTGGGCAGTTTATATCCATTATTTCCTTTGATCCCCACAAGCTATTGTTTTATTTATTTATTTTATATTGTTAGATGTATTATTAGCTCCATTTCACCAAAGAAAATAGCTATGATCACACGACACAACTAGATAATGGAAGGTCATCAGTCATGTGGGGATTAGTTCAAGGAGTAGATTTTCTCCTAAGACATCCCTGAAATAGACCACATGGATTTCAGAATGTTTCTTTAGCTCGTTCATAAGGCAGCCTCGTGCTAGACATTTCCCCAGCAAAGGAAAGGTTAATGATCCTCCTTCTCTTCTCCCTCGTATCCCTTTATCTGTGCCCTAGACTCAAGGTGTGTTTATAACCGAAGAATTCAAGAACATCATAGGTTAAGTAATTTTTTTATCTTGAATCCAAATACCCACTTATAAAACTGATCCTATAAGAAAATAGATCCTAAGTTCTGAACAACTAACTCAGAATTATAAATTACAGTTGGCAGAAGCCCTAGAGATCATCTGATCCAATCACTATCTTATACATGAAGCTTTTTATATGATACTAGATGTGGACTTGCAGCCTTTGCTTGAACACTTTGTGGACAAGAATTTTCCAGTGTTACACAATGAGGCAGGCTCTTGTTGTTACAAAGTCACTGGTTATAATAACGTAAAAGTGCATCCTTAAAACCTCAATGGAATGATTGTGTTACTGAAACCAATCACATTAATATCTTTTCTGTCGAACACCCCTTGAAGGATTTGAAAATAGCTCAGTCTTTTCCTTCCCCAACACAAATACTCCATTATCTCAAGCATTCTTCATATGACCTAAGTTCTAATTCCCGTATCCCCTGATCAATATTCTTAAGTTTGAAAAATCCCTTTCAAAATATGGCACCATGCCATACTACTAAAAATGGAGTGCCCAGTTCAGGGGACAGCAGGACACCTCCTTCCATGGTCTGTCATCATATTCTATTAATACACCTGAGAATGTTGTAATGTTTTAAACAGATGTATCACATTATTAGTTACCATTCAGTTAGCCAAAAGCTGGATGGCCTTGTATCATTTGAACTTCTCTTGAACCAGGGCTCTTAGCCAGCCTATGTTGAATTGGTGTGGTTTATTGGTGGAGAACCCTGCCGGACCCCAGTGATCACCTTTCTTTTCTAAGTGCCCATAAGAACTTTGTTTTTTTTTTTTTTTAGCAAATCTCAAGCATATCCTTCTATGGTTTCTAAAGATCACATTTTTTTCCGTTTTTCTGAAAATAAAGATGCTTGCCCATCTGGGACTGGAGATTTTAACTCATTGAGGTTTTCTTATAAACATCTTTTCTCATTCCAGTTTCGATTTGCTCTCAGCAGTGTATGTTTTAACTTTTCTAAAACAGAACTTTCCACTTAATAGACCAGACACAAGCAAAAGAGAAGTTGAGTAACAATCCTACGGGTTGGTGTAGAAAGATTTCAGAACATTAGAGCTAGAAGAGACCTTCAAGATTCTGACTCTTAATTTCTATATGAAGAAAGGAACCCCTAGAACTTAGAGGGTGGCCAAATATTTTGCACATGATAGATAGTTGGCACCACAACCCAGATATCTAAATTCTAACTGCTATCTCCCCTTATCTTGGACATGGTAATTATTTATGACTATGGTCAGAATTACTTTAAAACTTTCCATCTCTATTGAGTTATAGTGTATTTACAGTTTCAGATCTATGGAACTATACATATCTTCTCTTTTTTTTTTTTTTTTGAGGGCAGTGTCACTGGCCCTCATATGTGGGACCCGAACCGGGGCCGCTGGCTTCCCAAACCAGCGCCCAACCACTGTGCCACTCAGCCAGCCCTACATATCTTCTCTTTTAATTTAACTTCTTTCTCTTGTTTTTTCTATCTTTTTTGTGGAGAGGAGTATCTGTTTTTTAAAGATTATGAAACCTTAAAGGTTTGACTATTTTACAACAAATACTTATTAAGCGCCTACTAAATTCAAAGGCGAATAAGACAACACCATTACTACCCAGAGTTTGGCGGGGGGTGAGGGGGGGCAGGTGGAGAGAGAGAGAGAGAAGCTGAGAGGCGAAAGATTTGAGAAAGCAGATATTAACATTAACATAAATCACACAGTAAGCAAACGCGTGTGGAGGTCAGTCGGGATAAGTGCTGAGTGGGCTGCAAACAGAACCCACTAGCTTTCAAGATTGAAAACTGGAAGCGTGGCAGGGTCATACCATTAAACTCCAAACAAAATGGTTAGCAGTACCTAGCACTGTGAAAACAGATCCATCAAATGCAAATTTTCATGTCACCACACTCTTATGCTTAAAATCTTTCAACTGAAAGAATATAAAATAATGATGACATATTTATGACATTATGTGAAGTGTGGAAAACAGATTTTAATCAGAATTTAGACTTTTTTTTTTTTTTTTTTTTTTTTAGGACAGTGTCACTGGCCTTCATATGTGGGACCCGAACCGGGGCTGCTGGCTTCCCAAGCCAGTGCTTAACCACCACGTGCGACTCGACCGGCCCCAGAATTTAGACTTTTAAGAATGTATTTAAAAATTAAGACTTCCAAGTTAATTCCTGAAGTGGGAATTTTATATATGAGTCTCCTATTTGTTTCCACACAGCTGACAGAAATGATCCCATTCTCAGGTTCCTTTATTTTCTTCTTTTCACCATCTCACTCTCCCCAACTCCCCGCAACGGGAAGCATAAGGACAATTTCTGTACTCAGGGAAATTTAAGAGTATCTTGAGGGCCGGCCGAGTGGCGCGGTGGTTAAGCGCTGGCTTGGGAAGCCAGTGGCCCCGGCTCGGATCCCACATATGAGGGCCAGTGACACTGCCCTCAAAAAAAAAAAAAAAAAGAGTATCTTGAAAAACCCCTGCCCTATGAAATGGATTATGTCAACCCTACTATTAATACATGGCAGAATATCATAGATCAGAGGACATTTTATGCATATTATTATCTCTTTTGATAGTGTGGTAGTGTCTGCTCTTTATACTTCTCTCTCTTATCGGTCCGTCCATTTACAGCTGAATAACCCATGTCTACATGTTCTGTCTATGGATATTTCTCATGGAGGATAGTGGGGGGTGGGGGTAAATAAGTGTCTGGACTTCCAGGATTACAGATATTTGTCAAAAATGTGACAAATTCTCTGCAAGTATAAACAGTATTTATACCAACACTATAACCAGCATGGCCTGCATGGATTTGTAAACAGCGAGCTGACTGCATTTTTTTTTTACTTGAATTGTATTAGAAAGTTGAACTTAGAACCTTAAAGTTTAAAATGTGACACTAAGAAGAGCAATATAAGTAGCCAATTAAGGCTACATAAGTAGCCTTGTGCTATTAAGGACTCTTGTGGAATGGGAAGAAAGAAGTGATCAGAGAAGGAAAGAATACACCCAAAGAAAGCTATTTATCTGGCTTTAGTTCTAGAATTTTAAAAGCTAAGTGCAGTCCAAGCTGAAGGATAAATCAATTGGATACTGATGTGTATTTAAAGGAGAAACACACATTTTTCCATACTGTAAGCAATCTCTATTCAAGCGTTAGGGTGTAAATGTTACTGCAAAAATGCCCAATACTTACCAAAAGAGCTCACGTGCAGAAAGTTAACATAATTCAGTTTCTCAGTAAACAGCTTGAGTAGGGATTTTATATTTCAGAACACGAAACTCAGTGCTGCAAAAAATATCTTCCAACTCAGTATTCATCCATATAGAAGAGCATCCCCCCAAAACACCCAACTTCTCAGATGTGATTTTAGCCCACATTTGTTACAAAGGTTACTGACTCGTGAAAGAAGAAAATGATGCAATTTTTATAATCATTTGTCATTGGGTGCTTTCAAGAACAAAGATGCCAGTTGTGATAAATGCGATTTAAATTTCTACTCTGTACCAATCTAAATCCATGGAAGGCTTCTCCACCCGTCATATGCTATCCTGAAGCCAATAGCTCATTTCCAAATGTCAGCCAACAACCCGCAGTTGGAAAGGACCGCAGCTTTATCCTGACCTGAAATTAAATGAGTGACAGTGTGAGGGTGAAAAAGTTCTCACTTCATTGCTAATCAGCTGCACTTGCATAAACATGGCTTTGGGAAGCACGGCTTCCTTTAGAATTCTCTCCAACCATGCCATGTTCTAACCAACACAGACACCGCAGCGTTTGGACTCCCCAGCCCAGTCCGGGCTGCCCACAACTTGTCACCTGCCAAGCAGAGGCAAATAGGAAGCAAGCAGATAGTGTCCTTGCGGATCACGTTTTTCCCCATATGCACTTGTAGTACATGAGAGTTCCCACAAGGTGGCAGGATTGTAACACGTTGAGATTGATGAGCCTCCACTGAAAGGGTTTATTATTATTGTTGTTTTAACACATTTCAGAAATCAGCTTTTCCAAAATAGCACGGGTAGACTATCACATCTAGAAAGATGATGCCTCCCCTCAAGCTCGCGTTAGTTTGGAGGAAGAAGATTCATCTATCAACGACGGTTCTTAGAAGGTTCCTACAAATGAGACCCTTCCTCCTCCCCGACTCTTTCGTAGCTTAGATTTCCATGGGAAGCAGGATTGCCAGTGTCCTTACTGACAAGACCATTTCATTCTTGGGCAAACTATAGGACACTTTCTAGTCCATCTCACATGTTCCTCCTTTAAAATGTGAGGAGGAAAAAAGGCTCTTGAGAGGCTGGGTGAGCAGCTCCACCCTCTGAGGGGTCTGAGGGAGGACGTATATCAGGCACAGCAGGCATAGCTCTAGAAACACACTGTCCCTGGTTTCAGATTCTCCCAGGGGAAGTGTTGCAACGCTGTCGCGATGGGGTCCCATCCTCCTGTCACCAAGAGAGCGGACAGATCCAGACTTGCACCAAAAACATTACCAGATTAGCGGTGGGAGAACTGTCTTCCTATCCAAATCCTAGAGTAGATACATAGAAACCCTCTTATACTGGCACGTCTCAGTCCTCTTCCAACTGCCAATGTTATAAAGGACGGTGATGGACGTTTTCTTAAAGCAATATCCATAGTTCTCATCCCGTTGAGAAGTGATGGCAGTAAACATCAATGTGGGTGTCCTTAACGAACAATGAATTCAGCATAACGGCTTGATGCTTTGAGGTTACCTAGTGGTGGTGATATTACTCGCTTCTGTAATACCGGTCCACTGGAGAATTTTGTTAGCTACTGTTTCCACCTGCTTCTCCAGATCTGCCTACTGCAAAAGTGAAGCAGGAGCCCCTCCAGGGGGCACTCTTCCTGAGTTTCAAGTGGGTGTGTCATGGACAAAGTCCCTGTCCTTTTCTAGTCAAAGGATTTCCTCAAGTAATGGAAGCAGGGCCTTTTTCATCTGCAAGGCTGATAGTATGTGACAGAGAACGGCTACCCAGCTCGGGACCAGGGTTGGAAAATAGTTGTCCAGTAGGCTGCAAGCAAGGTTATCATGGTTTTCGGGCCACTATGCCCCAAACATATAAGGACAAAAACTCTCCTGGACAAACAGCTGCTACCAATACTGAATCTGTACAACTGCCACTTTGAGAATATAAACATTACATGAGCAGTTATTTTATTTACATATAGCAACTGGGTGAGGGTCCACAACGATAACAACAAAGAAATAACATGCTTATAGTTTCCTTTTAGGCTGCAGATTATTGTACCTTAATTCCTTAGCATCCACTGACCTTTTCAAACTGTCAGTTTTCAGAGCTGAGTGTTTTTGAGATGTTTGAGCCAAATTCTGCCCCGAATGGACTCACACCCAGCAGGTAGAGATTTCTGAGGAGGACTGCAGGCTACACATGTTTGTTGTGATGGTTCTCAATTCAGAACAATGCCGTCAGAGGTTGAAAAATGATCTCAATTCTGTAATAGCAGCATTGAAGGCTGAGACATTAAGCTACCAAAGCCTTTCTAGCTGGGCTCTTTTTGCAGGCCGAGGAATAAGAAAGGTGCTGCATGTTGATTCCCAGAGAGGCCATTCAGCTGTGTGAATAATTAGCATTTTCCTGTTCTACCCACTGGGTTTATGCGCATCTGTGTGAATTTCAGCAACAGTCTGCTCTTTGTAACTGACCATCTCCTGGGAAGAGGGAGGGGAATACTACTCCTACCAAGACCAATTTTATAGTCTTTCAAAAACACTTAAAGCCTTTTACCTGCTGTGGCAGAGTGCTCCATTTGACTAAGCTCAAGAGAAAAGAGCAAGGCTTTTCCTCATCAAGTAAAAATTTCCTGTGTGCTGATGAGTCATCTCCGAGGTACACTATTTGGAAAGAACATTCTTCGCGGAGCCTGTGCTGAGTCAGCACTCACGGGGGCAGTGGCCCACCCAGAGCTATTAAGTGCAGATCTGAAAAACAGATGTGTTGTTGAGCGTGTGCAGGTTATTTTTTTCTCGTGTACTGCATGTTCTGAAAGTCTTTCTGAGCAGCTTGTACAATACATTGGGCTACTTTGTGAAAAGAGAGAACACAGAAAGGAATTGTGGCTTGGTAATTTGAGGAGCCTTGATTATCTATTGAGCTGAGGGTTACAACAGTAGCCAAATATGGGCCACACAGCCAAGACTGACTATATAATTTTCAGAGTCCAGAGTAAAATGAAAATACAGGACCTCTCGTTCAAAAAATTACTAAGAATTTCAAGAGGGTGACATCAGTCTTAAACCCAGTGACTGCAGAGGTAGCGAGCCCCAGAAGCTAGCCTTACATCAAGGTCTCCCTCATAAGCACCCCAGGAAGTTGATCTTTGAACAGTGGCAGTTGAAATTATATGTGGTGGGTTACAATTTTATTTTTTTTAAATGTGCTGGGTTGCTTAGCAACTGCCTAAGGACCTGAATGGGCTGACTTGAAAGTTTCTATGTACCATCTTGAAAGTCTAAATTCATGGAAACCTTCTACTAGTAGACTGATAATTTTCAAGAAAAAATAATATAGTAGGAGATAGAAATGGGGAGGGCAAAAAGGAACACGTTTTTCTACTCTTATAACCCAGTGGCTAGCTTGTCATTTTCCCTGTTCAATCTTCTAAGAATAAAATTCTTCATAAATGAAGTAAGTGTGAAAAGGAAATTCCAGCTTTGTCGGAAATATTAAAAATTATGTTTTTTCCTTAGAGGATATGAAAACATGAAATAATGCATTCTTTTTTAGCACATTCATTTGGCAATTCAAGGTTGGAATATAAGAAAATTGACTCACTTTCACTGAACATTTAATAGTTAAGTATCTGCTATGTAGTAGAATACACGATGAATAAGAGACAGTTTTATTCTTAAGGAACTTAAATAAGATTATGTGAGGACATTATACTAATCTATAAGAAACAATTAGACAGCAGCATTACATTTCTAATGGAGTCCATAATCTCTATTTCTCTCCTTGGTATTTTACAGGGTCCTTGTGCTGCCGAATCTGAACCAGCTCTTTTGATCAGGAGCAAGCAGTTCGGGCTCTCGAAAAACAGTCACATTGCAATTGCATTTGATGACACCAAAGTTAAAAACCGGTATGTATTATTCTGAGATATAAAACAAGAACTGACAAATGGAAGTACTGAGCACTGCCATTTATTCAAGTTTAATCAACTACATTTATTAATAAGTGAGCTCAGGGTGTGTGTGTGTGTGTGTGTGTGTGTGTGTGTGTGTGTGTGTGTGTGTGTGTGTTTTAATTCACCGAGTACAGCATAGAACAGAATTATGTTTGCCTGGGCCTGAGGAGCCCAGTTTGCAAGATGAGAAGACCTGGAAAGTGTGACCTCAGGAAAGGTTAAACTGTCCTTTATGAAAATTCACCATGGTCAGATGCCACTCTATCTTAGAACGAGAAGGTCTTAGTCTTCTGTGTTACCTTGAGTGCTTTTATTTCACAGTCTCACAGTTGAATTTGAAGTGCGAACCGAAGCTGAATCAGGCTTGCTTTTCTACATGGCTCGGATCAATCATGCTGATTTTGCTACCGTTCAGCTGAGAAATGGATTTCCCTACTTCAGATATGACTTGGGAAGTGGTGACACCAACACCATGATCCCCACCAAAATCAACGATGGCCAGTGGCACAAGGTAATGGTCCCCAGGATATTGGCCAGGCTCTCCATGGCAGGGACTCGGGGCAGCCGTGAGCATTGCCCTGGTGTCGGTACTGTTTTGCGAGGGCAGACACTGACCTGGTGCTACTAGAATGAGGCTATGCTAAAAATAAAGTGCCGTATACAACTGCCAACCTTGGAAATGTGATCAGACCTGGGGAGGTTTGTATTTGACCACTTACATGCCTCATCATGGTACTTACGAGAGTCCATCATTGCTGTACAGCTGTGCTTCCCAAACACCTGTCTACAGACGAGGGCCAGGTAGGTGAAGACATGCTCAGTACTCCAACTGGGAAACATGGACAATGAAGTGTGTAGATTATAAAGCTTTTATGAATTCAATTTGAAAGAATAATATTTAACCTGAGGTTGTATGTTCTACTTTTCAGCTGCTAAAATGGCCTCTCTTTTATGAAATTATATTTGACAAACTTAAAAGCTGGCAATACTAAAATGTTTCTTAAAACTCACACTCCCATGCTCCCGCATACTGGTCTCTAAAAGCCAAAAGTATGGAAATCTGTTATATCGTTAAGGGGCTTTAGGGTATCATTTACACTGACAGTCATTTGGAACAACTCAAAACACTGGCCTTACACACAGAAAATGATACTGTTATGGGCACAGAAGGCTCATCTGCCAGCTTACTGTCCTCTTTGGCATGACCTCAAGTAGATAATATATGGCCTGATTAAAATGAAAACTCAGAGTCTGTTTCTGCACCTGTGATGGCCTATTAAGTAAAGCTTCCCTAGGTAGACCAATAAAATGTTTGATTTTTAGAGTATATTATTAGATGTTGTATTTTATATGTTGACCTATGTGGACTTGTTAAATGCTCATTGAACATTTTGTATAGGTAGCATATCAACTAGAAAGCCAAAGAACCTAAAAATATGTAATAAAAATGCAATGTCAACCAATTTGTTATCTTGGAAATGAAAAATGGAATCTTCATGTTTGCTTGGGAGCTTATGACTAGCAAGTACTGATCTTTATAAAGGAGTTCTCATTAAGGATTATTCTCATCTCTGGCTAAGAGAGTGATAGATATGACACTTGAGAAGAAGCCATATTGTTAGACCACAGTGAGTCTCGGATTAAGAAGGCAAGTTTAAATACTATAAAGAGCCAAATTAAGGAGGGATGTTGTTTTTGAAGGTTTATGAAAATTATTTCCCAAGCCAGAATAAATATGTATAAAACAAGATCTTAAATTATTCTATTCTGATGTTGATTCATTTCTAAGTGATCACTGTATTCCAGCATTTGCAGGGTTACACGCCCCTTTTCCTAAATTCAGACTCAAGGGTTTTATGATCACACCAGTCTTCACACCCCTTCTTTCACTCTATCCCAGAAGATAATTCACTCTGCTGCTGCAATTTCAGCATCAGTCAGCTTTCCATCTTCCTCCCTGACTTTGTACTAATCAGCTGCTGCAGAAACAGCAGAGCAGCCTGATGTGCAGCCCCTCCCCCTGCATGAGAAGTGCCTGTTAGGCAGAGGGATGTACCATATCTGAAATCGTGTTGGGAAGACCAGACTTGGCTCAATCAAACTAATGCACTTCTAAAAACGGACATGAATTTTGCAGCCCACTTAATCATGACAGGACTCTCAATCTGCCCGGTTCCTTACAACATGTTCACTTGGCAATCTATAGAAGAGTCTTCAATCTAAAACTCGCCCGGGAAGATTCTGTACTTTTTCAGGGATGGCAGTAATGGAAAAAAACAGAGTTCGAGCTATCCTGCAAAATAGGTTTAACCCACTTGTATTATGAGCTTAGCACATACTAGGCACTCTAGAAGTTACTTTGCTTTTCCTACTCGACATATTTGAAATTTATCCATGATTGGCATTAATGGCTCCTCTTCTTTTTGTAGATTAAAATTATGCGAGTTAAGCAAGAAGGAATTCTTTACGTAGATGATGCCTCCAACAGAACCATCAGTCCCAAGACAGCTGATATCCTGGATGTCGTAGGAATGTTGTATGTGGGTGGGCTACCCATCAACTACACTACCCGAAGAATTGGCCCCGTAAGTGTCTAATTGGTTTCTTTGCAGCTGAAATAACTGGCTGAGTCATGTATTTTGAATTATTAGGTCACATCATCCCATGACCACTTATAACTGGATAGGAAATCATCTTCTCTGAGAAGCGACAGACGATCTTCTAGACAGATTTAACTATGAGAGGCAGTGTCTCAGAGCAGAGTATGGATCCTGGAGCCAGACTCCCTCAGTTTGAATACCTGCTTCATTATTGACTAGCTGTGTGATCCTAAGCAAGTTACTTAATCTTTCTTTGACAGAGTTCCTTCTTTTGTAAAATAGGGTAATATTAATACCAAATAAACAAGGTTGCTGTAAAGATTAAGTGAGGTAATATATTGAATGTGCTTGGAAGAGTACCAAGCACATAGAAAGCAGTGAACAACAGAGATGATAATGTATTGATGGTATTGTTTCAGATCTAGAGATTTAACAAATATTGAGAGATGAGGTATTTATAGTTACCCAATACTGGATTCAGAATTTAAAGTACTCACCATTTGGTAAATCAATATTCACAAAATAATTTTTGTCAGACCATGTGTCCTGGTTTGCTTTGGAAAGCATTATTTTAAGAAGCATAAGGGAGTTGTGTTTTTAGAAAACACACTACATACAAATGTGATCCGTTTCTATAGTCAAATCGGGACACATGATAATGTAGAGTTGTTCTTCATCAAAGACAATTGTTAACCACAGTTGTAATTCTCAGGATTTGGCTTCCCTAATAGATGATCTGTATCACTTTCCTTTCAGATATTGGATATGCTACCCAGGCCTAACAAAATGAGAATCTGAAATGAGAGTGGCAAGAGTGATTAACTTGCATCCTAAAACCAGATAAAATATAATGGAACAGAGTATGATTGATTGATTTCGATAGCCCTGAAACGCTGAATGTTTTATGCAAACTTTCAAGTTTTATGTGTATGTGCATTTTCTTAGGAAAGGGTCCCACTGTTCTCATTAGATTTTTATAAAGAAGAAACGGTGAACCAAACCTATTATCTTTCCAAATAGAATTTGACCATAGCTTACAACAAAGGGTGTATATAGTAAAGTTAAAAAACTGTTAACAGGGGCCGGCCTAGTGGCGCGGTGGTTGGGTGCTGGCTTGGGAGGCCAGCGGCCCTGGTTCGAGTCCCACATATGAGGGCCAGTGATACTGCCCTTAAAAAAACAAAACAAAACAAAAAAACTATTAACAGAAATGTAAGAAACTAATTAAAAGTATGATACCCATATGGGCCCATAGCTCTGTGCAGTGTTTAGAATCTCAGAACGGTCATCTTCTAGACGAAATACATCCTAGCTGAGAAGCACAACACAGGATGCTGTGCACCCATGCTGTGAAGCATGTGAGGCAGTGGGAGACACTTTAAGACAAACAGCTGGTGCTGACACATTTAGAGCACCCCATAAATGACTGCACTCCACGTAATGGCAAAGTTCTGCTAAACCCTGTCATTTGTTTCTTCCGACCTGAACAATAGGTGACCTACAGCATTGAGGGCTGCATCAGGAATCTTCAGATGGCAGAGGCCCCTGCCGATCTTGAACAGCCAACCTCCAGCTTCCATGTTGGGACATGTTTTGCAAATGCTCAGAGAGGAACGTATTTTGATGGAACAGGTTTTGCCAAAGCAGGTGAGGTGTTTCCATTTCCTTCCTGTTGACTACTAACTAGGTACAAATATGAACTTCTTGCTTGGGTGGAAGAATGAAAGTCCCCAGTGTCCTAAACTAGTATTCTTTATTTAAACCAGAAATAAAAACATGCAGAAGTAATTTTTAAAATGCCTCTTACAAATTAATGTATTAATGATTCTGATAAGACCTAATAGGAGAAATAAACTAAAAGTCTATTTGGAGAGCTTCTTTCATCTCCCTCCCTGGAGATCAATAAAAGCAAAATAAATGTAATTCTGCAAGAAGGTTCATAAATTTATGCTATGTAATTTATCTACTTTCCAGTTTCCCCTGTCTACCTTGTAGGAGATGAGATAACATTTTTCTTTATTTCTCCCTTCAATTCCTTGCAAGACTCCATTTCTTGATCTACACACACACACACACACACACACACACACACACTGCACACTTATACTGCTGTCCATTTTTTGTTGATGGTGATGGTGATGATGACTGGCACCTGTCCCTCACTTTAAGCACCTCCCCCTTTCCAATGAATGTTTCCAGTGTAGGATCACTGAGAATGAATGAACAATTTAGAAACAAAAATATGAAAAAATGTATATATAGCAACAAAGAATCTGACATTAACATACTTGAAGATATTCAGTCCCATGGTTACAACAGACACTTGCATTTATTTGTTAGTAAAACCATTAATGACCACATAATATGTAGATGTCATCATGGGCAACAGAAGTAAATAAGATGTCTTTTCTTCCTTCAAGTGTACAGCCACCTTAGGGATTCAGGAAAATTTTAAATAAACTTCAAAGTTTTGGATTTTACTTATAGAAAAAGAAAATACTATCAATAGATAAGATTCTGGCCTTTTCCTTTTCCGGTGGGAGCCACCGGGTTGAGAAGAGCGTGACCATCTCCTCTCCCGCCATGGCCTGTGCTCGTCCACTGATGTCAGAGTACTCTGAAAAGGAGGAATCATGTGGCCACTTTGCCCACTGTGTTCCAGGCTCCCATTCAACCAGAGATTGTGAACTTTGTTCACACCAAGTTGAGCAGAAACAACAGACAGCCCTGTGCTGTCAGTGGATTAGCAAGTCATCAAACCAGTGCTGGGTCGTGGGCTGCTGGCAGAGCTAAGGCTCAAATTCCCGGAGTCCAGGCAGGGGGACTCACTGTTCTGGTCATGGTGCCTTTGGCAATATGTGTCGCAGAGACCGCATGTTTGCACCAACCAAAACCTGGCGCCATTGGCACCGCAGAGTGAACACAGCACAGAAGCAATATACCATCTGCTCTGCCCTGGCTGCCTCAGCCTTACCAGCGCCAGTCATGTCTGAACTTCTTTTGGTGGCTGAAGACAAAATTGAAGGCTACAAGAAGACCAATGAGGCTACTTTGCTTCTTAAGAAACTTAACACCTGGAATGACATCAAAAAGGTCTGTGCCTCTCAGCAAATGAGAGCTGCAAGGGCAAAATGAGAAACTGTCGTTTCTCAGGGGACCTTGTATCATCTATAATGAGGACAATGGCATCATCAGAGTCTTCAAAAACATCCCTGGAATTACTCTGCTTAATGTAAGCAAACTGAACATTTTGAAACTTGTTCCTGGTGGACATGTGGGCCATTTCTGCATTTGAACTGAAAGTGCTTTCCACAAGTTAGATGTAAAGTTGCCTTGGTGTAAAGCTGCATCCTTCAAGAATAACTACAACTTTTCCATGCACAAGCTGCTCAGTACAGACTTTAGCAGGATCTTGCAAAACACAGACACCAGAGCCCTCTGAGCACCACACAAGAAGATTTCGTCGGAGTCCTGAAGAAGAATCCACTGAAAAACCTGAGAATCATGTTGAAGCTAAACTCAGATGCAAAATCCATGCACCAGAACACCATTCTTCACCAGGCCAGGAACCACAGCTCTAGGTATTAAAGCAGCAGCAGCACCTGAAGCCAAATCACAGAAGGGGGTTCCAGGCAAGAAGCCAGCAGTACGAAAGAAAGGGATGGAGGCTGTTGGCGTTATGAAGCAAATAAAGCCTTTGGTGGGAAAAAAGGCTGCAGCTCCCAAGAAACCAGCAGCTGAGAAGCCTGCAGGACAGAAACTCACCACAGAAGAAAAGCAGCCTGCAGCATAAACTGAAATTTCTTTATTCCGTAAAAGTCAAATTACTTTGGACAGCTAGTTTTAAATAAAAACCTGATCAAAGAAGAAAAAAAAAAAGGATTCTGTATGCTCAGAAATCACAAGAAAGCAAGTAAAAAAATGAAGAAAAACTATAAAAGACATACATACTAGGTTCTGTGAATATTTAAAAGAAATATTAATTTTGGTTGGGCAAATCAGGGAAGGTTTTATGGAGACGATGACATTGGAGTGAGAATTTAAAAGATGCATTAGGGGCCGGCCGAGTGGTGCGGTGGTTAAGCGCTGGCTGGCTTGGGAAGCCAGCGGCCCCGGTTCAGATCCCACATATGAGGGCCAGTGACACTGCCCTCAAAAAAAAAAAATAATAATAATAATAATAAAAGATGCATTGACCACTCACAGGCCTAAATTGTCAGAGACAGAAGAGCAGGGCCTTCTTACAAAGAGCATAGGTGGAAACTTCACCTACACAGAAACAGAAAAAAAGCACAGGATATGTTAAATATTGAAACATTGGACATTAAGATGAACCCCAAATTCCACGTGCTATAAAAGTCCAAAGCCTTCCCCAAGATTTCCACAAAGAATCCTCTTGGTCAACTTTGATGGCAAGCTTCAGCTTGCGTTTCTGCTTTTAGATTGACTTGCCATTCTCCTTGAGCTCTTTACGTTCTGGATCAAACTGGATCAGAAAATTAGCCACTGCCCCAGTCTCCATCAACTCCTGACATCTCCTCAACACACAGTGTAATATAATCTACATAAGACTTGGGTGGTCAGTGGAGGTTGTCACTGGAAGACATGCAACTTCAATTTAAACCCTTGATATATTTGTCCTCAAAAGCTTTCCAGCCACCCAATTACTGAGGTTTCCATGGCCTCCTTCCTCCCTCTGTCCTCAGCTGAACTGCCTCATGTTCCTCTCTTCTCCTTTTTTCTTCCTTTCAGCACCAGAAACAAAGTCCTCCTGTTTTATCTTGAGGAACAACTCAGCCTTTTCTACCCTTTAGGTCTTAATATCTGCTCTAAACTCACCTTTGCCCATCAAAACCCATCAAGGTTCTCAGTAAAATAAAAAGTCTTTCACACAACAGGCACCATTCTTCATTGAAGACCGTTGTGGTTACACATAGCATTTATTTCTTCCTAATAAATAGATGACATGGAGAAACTTTCCATGAGTATCTTCCCTAATATTCCATGCAGTTGATACATGGTCTAGTCTGGTCTTAATGAATCACTTTGTTTCTAAGAGGCATGTCTTAACTACTTGCTAAAAGAGTAAATAAACCAATGAATCAAATATGGAAAGTAATAAAGAAAAGACTTAACTAGGTGAGAAAGAAAAGTCCATTTATGCCCCAGAATCTCTTCCTTCAAAATTGTACTTGCATTTCCTCTCCTTATTAATAAAAAGTCTGGGACCTTTTGAGCCCTTTCAGATCTTTGTGGCACCACTGAGGGTGGCCCAGTGAAATTTTAATGAATAATTACTGAAATGCTTGACTTAATCTAACAGTTAAGACTTCTAACATAATCATACCTGGACATGAGATTTTTGAGTCAGTGTCAGTATGTATTCACTAGTTCATTAGTTTACTCAACAAATATATAGTAAACCTCCACTATGTGCCAGATAGTTTAGTAAGCACAGGGATAAAATAGTGAGCAATATAGAAAAAGTCATTGCCTTCACAGAACTTACATTCTAGGAGGGAAGACAGCCAAGAAAATAAGCAATAACTATAAAGTGTGTTATATAATATAATATAATAGTGGGAATATAGGCCATATAAGAGTCTGGAACTTAACAGTTATTATAATTGATTAACACCTGAATTGAAATCTAGTAAAACCATTGCATTATAAAAATTTGAATTAACAATCCCTAAACTCTAATATATACTTTAATTCTCATTTTGCAGTTGGTGGGTTCAAAGTGGGATTGGACCTTCTTGTTGAATTTGAATTCCGTACAACTAGAACCACAGGAGTTCTTCTGGGAATTAGCAGCCAAAAAATGGATGGAATGGGTATTGAAATGATTGATGAAAAGGTGAGCATCAGCTAACTAAATATTTCTGATCTTTTTCACTGTTGTTGTTCATGCATAGAAATTCTACTTTGAATTTGCTGTATTCTTCATTGGAAAAAAGCTAGATGGTATATTTTCATCCTTCTGGATTATCTCAATTTATGTATGTTTTCAATACACACTCGTATTCTGTACACCAGTATAAACTTTAAATAAGCTAATACTACAGGAAGCCAATTATGTTGACTAATAATGGACCAAATAGTTTTAGATGTCAAACTCTTACTGTGTTACTAGAAGTACACTGTTATTCTCTTTATGAATACACAGTCTATGAAACTGTATTCCAGTGGGGAAAAAATGGGGGGTCTTGGATTGTCTAAAAATCAGTCTTTGCCTCTTATAATAATAAGTGTCTAGCTGACATATTGGCTTCTCAATTTTTATTTAAAAGCATCCAGACACCATTTCAAAAAACAGAAAATTTATAACAAATTTATATTAGTATAATATATTTTGTCAATTTGTTTACAATAGATAATCTAATTCTAAACACCTCTTTAGTCCCTGGCTGCCTACAAGCAGCCACCTGCAGTGGGATGACCTGTTTCTATATACTTTCATACTATAGGGAACAGGTAAAAAGAATATCACAAGTTTTCTTTCTGGCTGTTAAATAGTAATCACATGACAACTCTGTTCATATTTCCACTCGTAAGCTATTGTTACCTCCCAAGAAGAAATACCACATAGTGACCTAAAATATGCTTCCCTTTGCCTCCTCCCTTGTTCCTTTCAGTCTTCGAACCATGTCAAAGGCAATAAAGCAAAAAGATCCAGGAGCACAGAGAAAAAAGGGGGAACAAATAAGCAACACTTAATAGTTTTGCCAGATTTTCAAAACACACTTTCCCTACATCTTGTTGGAATAAGCTTCATTTCATCACCTGCTTATAACCACAGTTACTATCAACTTGTCAGTGTATCAAGTTCCTTTACGATGCATGTGGATTTCTCACCAAACTCCTCTTATATGCAAAGTCCTGTTATTACAAGCTCTACCAAACATAGTAAAATCTTAACTAATATTCACATCACTGTAGAGTTTACAAACTTTTCACCTATTTACTTGTACTTTTAATCTTCTTTTAAAAACTCCTATTTCTTATTTTTTACCTTGTCAAATGTGTTGCCAGATTGACTGTTTTTAATGTTTCAATATGTTTCTTTTCTTCATCAGCTTCAAAAGAATTCTGTCATCTCAAATTTCAGGAACTGTTCCATATTACTGAAAACAGATTTTTCTCATTTAGACAAGAACTTCCACTCTAAGTTCTTTATTGTTAAGAATTTAACTGGTCTTCTGGCTCAAAGTCTCTGGCACCTGTGACATGAAGCCTGCCCAAAAAAGTAATTTATGTAACTCTCAATCCTGTATATAAAATGGAAACCATAAAGGAAAAAAAAAATACATATGATTAAAATATCAAAAGCTTAAATTGAAAGAAAATAATAACCCTTTAAAATGAATTTGTAAGCCAAATTAATGAATCACTCTAAACAAATCTTTTAAGAAAATCTTATAAAGTTCACTAAGAACTCTCACACTCTAAAAAGATCTATGGTAGAATTTTCCCTGTTTACGTCAGGTCCTTTATTTGTTAGCTGGTCTCAAAATTATATTTCACATTTTCTAAAAGCAGAATTATCACCAAACTCACACATCTTGCCTGGTGTTCCCAACAATGCCCAAACACAAAGAACATAATTTGTGACTTCTGGTCATTAAATTTGTTTCAATATCTGTCGAGTATTTTATTTTTTAAATAAATGAATGTGCCCCAGTTATGTACACTTCAAACGATTCCAGCTGATGTCTTTCCTAGAGCTCTGACAGTTTTTACCACGTGAACCATCATGATACCCTTCTAATGAAACCATCTGTGACTGTTCAATTTCCTACTTTCTAGATTATGTTTCATGTGGACAACGGCGCCGGCCGATTCACTGCTGTCTATGATGCTGGGATCCCAGGGCATCTGTGCGACGGACAATGGCATAAAATCAAGGCCAACAAGATCAAACACCGCATTGAGCTGATGGTAGATGGGAACCAGGTGGAAGCCCAGAGCCCAAATCCAGCATCTACGTCAGCTGACACAAATGACCCTGTGTTTGTTGGAGGTTTCCCAGGTGAGCCTTGTCTACCCTAGCAAGAATTTCTTTGCTCTATTACATTCATGATTTTGAAAACATTTCTATTTCTGTAAATATGTCCAAGAATGTGTGCTTAAGTATACTTCCTTCCTAGCTTTAGAATCTGCTCCCATAAATAACACCTTGCCTGAAATTTCCAGTGTAGAAAATGAGCATATTACTTCTATAAACCACAGGAGACAGAAGTTTCACTCTTGCCCCCAAAGTTGCATTCATGGGGCGATAGAGGATAGAGGAAATGAATTTGGCTTATAAAATATATGAGGCATTTAACAGCGATCATGGCCACAGTTGGTGTTCCCTCTTATTTTTTAAAAATTAATATACCAGAGGAATCATAAAATGTTATGGAACTTATTTCCTCAAGTTCTAGAAATCATTGGGTTAAATGTAGCTAATTTCTCCCTCAGGTTATTTTAGAATTTATATTTATATTACAAAGAAACCCAAGCAATAAATCTGCATTCAAAATCCCTCTCCAGCACATTAAAAATAGCCTGTGAACCACAGAAGAGTTACCTAAAGTGCCCATAAACAAGAGTGCCTGACTTGATGAGAAATAAGCCAAGAGCCTCTTAATAAGTACTGAAATAACACAGACTTCTGGAACGGTCTTTCAACATTTTGGCAAGAGAAACTTTTGTTCCCACTTATGGTAAAGCTCCTCGGCTTAATGAAATAAGTAAAATGTACATATATTGAGCAGTGGGGACTGAGGAAAAGATACAGGAGTCATGGGGACCAATTCAGAGCCCCTCTTTCCAAAGTCACTCCTGTTTTAACAAGTAGGCTTTAAGAAGACCTGCTTCTGCTTCAATAGAGATAAACCCCAAGATATTATAAAGGAGATAATGTATTTCTCCATTCACAGCCTAGGAAATGAGATCCCCATTAGCACCTAGTAGGTCTGCTGGGAGAAAAATGTCCTTAGTAAGAGAAAGATTTTGTGTGAGTTTTCAA
Organism: Aselliscus stoliczkanus; assembly: GCA_033961575.1. Lineage (NCBI taxonomy): Eukaryota > Metazoa > Chordata > Mammalia > Chiroptera > Hipposideridae > Aselliscus > Aselliscus stoliczkanus. The sequence continues at coordinate 128,124,937 of CM066733.1, forward strand.
CTAACTTAACCTTTTGGGATTTATTTTTACAATGTAAGAAAGGAACAAAGTCTCCACTAAAGAACCGTGTCCTAATTCAGAAAAGTACAGTAATACCTTGGTTTGCGAGCATAATTCGTTCCAGAGACAAACTACTCATATTGCAAGACATCGCTCGTTTATCAAGTTAAAATGTATTAGAAATGTTTGCTCATCTTGCAGAATACTCGCAAGCCACGTTACTTGCAAGCCAAGGTTTTACTATATTGATCAACTGTTTTGTTTCATTAAATCAAAAATTTTTTTTTTTTTTTTTTTTTTTTTAGCTGAGCCATCCTTCCACCTGTTGGCAGCTCAGCGGGTGCTCAGCACAGGCCGGGAATCCAACTGGCAACCCTGTTGCTCAGAGCTCTCACTCTTGAGCAAGCTTTTAACCAACTGAGCCACTCTGCCTGTCCTTTCATTAAATCAAATTTAATAATTTTAAGTCACAACTGTAAAAGTGTTCATTCCACACCAAATTCTTTGATGTCTTAAAATGTATGTTTCCAAATTTTATAATACATTACTATAAAAAAAAAAGTTGATTTTTCTCTACAGCTTCAACTGTTAGTAAAGCTAAGCACAAAATCACTAACTTCACATAAAACAGCCTTCCAATTTAATCTCACACCAACAGCGGACTTTGAAAGCTTTTACACGTAGCAGCTACATTTGAAAAACCGAGCCCTCTTGTTTTGATTTTCAGGTGGCCTCAACCAGTTCGGCCTGACAACCAACATCCGGTTCAGAGGTTGCATCCGATCTCTAAGGCTCACCAAAGGCACTGGCAAGCCATTGGATGTTAATTTTGCCAAGGCCCTGGAACTAAGGGGCGTTCAACCTGTATCATGCCCAGCCAAATAATAAAAATAAGTTTAACCCCAAGAAGGATTCTTCAGAACAAGTATATCAAGTAAAACAAATATATTTACCTGTGTATGTTATTAAAACTAATTTGTGCATGTATATTGAATTCTTTTTGTATTCAGATGGTGCTAATTCAGATCCCAGGCTGAATTTTAATCCAAGTTCTTTCTCAAACCCATGAATATTAAACTAACTATTTCATTGTAACTGTTTGTTTTGTGTGATTTTAAGGCTATAAGGCAACTGACCATAAATTGTTGAATTTGCAACATGCCCTAGAGTCATCTCAAGAAGAGATCAGATATCATTTGTAAAGGTAAATTTTTTTTTTTTTTTTTTTTTTACTAACTCCTATTAATACTTTTATCATCCTTTTCCATGTATCTCAGCTTTGGCTTTCTGTTTAGTCACTGAAAACAACAGTGGACTCGGCATGTTTGATTGGGAGGAAATCTGCTCCCATACTCTCTATGTTTGTGAAAGCATTAGCAAATCGTTTCTCTGGTCCAGGTTCATTAAAAGAGAGTTTAACTAACCATATGAGTGAATACGTTTTTATCCTGAAGGTAGAGAATATAGATCAGTTTGAGGCCAGAGAGCTTAATTACTTGATGTTCTTGTTTGATAATGATTTATAGGCTTTGGGTATCTACCAGAACCGAGTTCCAGAATGACAATTAAGCATGCGTTTGATACTACAATACTGAGGCTTTGGGCTTTAAATTTTCGGTATTTAGGATAACAAAGTTTTAGTATAACAATCTGCACTTAGGTAGAGAGGATAATGCTGAAGTGAATTTTTTTACTTACCAGAAAATAATAAACCAGAAACTTAAAAGGTGGACATCATTCTTTTTGAGTTGTAATTTGACCTAAAAAAAAAAAAAAAATCATTTTGTAAAAATTTTCTGTGTTTTGTGCTCATTTTACCCACTATTTCAAATCGTCTTCAAAAGGGTCTGTGAGAAGACTGGCCTCATCACATTAAGAAAACAACCTTACAAAAGAAACATTTTATTTGCCTTAAGATAGAAACATTTCATTTGCCATTTTCAGTAAAAATAGTTGTATTACTATATTCAGTAATGCAGAACATTGAAACAGACTTCCCTCTTTATGCTGTCTAATCCCTTCCCTTTTTCCCTCATTCCCATCCCCCTCCCAACTAGCAACCCTCAGATTTTCCTCTATGTCTACGAGACTGTTTCTGTTTACTTTGCTCGTTCATTTAGTTTTTCAGATTCCACATATAAGTGACAAAAATGTTTATTTCACAATAAAAGAATTTTTTTAAAAAGACTACCCTCACGATAGTAACTTTAGCAAAAGAAGAATAATCCTCTTTGACAGTGTTATTTACAGGGGGAATGAAGGTACTGTTTCTAATCAAGGAGATGGCTAACACACTGTTAGCATTTCATCATTGGCCAGGTGCCTGATACAGTTTGTCCACACAACTTGATTCTAGAGCAATTCTCAACCATGGCTCTATTTGGGAATTACCTGGGAGGCTTTAAAATAACTGGTGTCCTGTCCAATGATTCTGATTTGATCTAGGATATAGCCTGGGCATGAAGGTTTGTAAAAAGCTTCCTAGGCAATTCTAAGTTGCCATCAGAGAGGAGAACCGTGTTCTAATGAGAACAATTATCCACTATGCCAACAAAGAGTTGTCGAGTCATTTGAGAATTCTGTTAACTTTGTCTTGACCATTTCCACACACATAAAATACATATAAAATATTGAATCTAGTTAATGCCCTTTGGCTAAACTTTAAACAATATTACTCTTTGCAACAAATGTGCTTTGAGAGTGAAGACATTTCTGCACTGAGCACTGGCATGACTTTGGGGCTTACTCTGGATAATGAGTGGATAAACAGGAATAACAATGCTAAATTCCTAAATCCAAAGCTAATGCCTTCTTTCCTGAATCCTGAACAGAAGGATAAATAACAAATTTGAAAGCAAGTGTACTTAATTGACATTCCTATCAGAGTCAAGCCCTGCTACAGTCAGTTTGTAGGTACGAGCCTTAGAATGGTAGAGTCGCAAGGGCCCTTTGAGACCAATAAGTACAGTTTTCAACTCCAGCTAGACGTTAAAATTTCCTTGGGTACTTAAAAAAAAAGGAAGAAGAAGAAAAAAAAAAAGAAAGAAAAAGAAAGGAAGGAAGGAAGGAAGAAAGAAAGAAAGAAAGAAAGAAAGAAAGAAAGAAAGAAAGAAAGAAAGAAAGAAAGAAAGAAAGAAAGAAAAGAAAAGAAAAAAAGGAAAGAAAGAAAGAAAGAAAGAAAGAAAGAAAGAAAGAAAGAAAGAAAGAAAGAAAGAAAGAAAGAAAAAAAAGAAAAGAAAGGAAAGAAAGAAAGGAAAAAGAGAAAGAAAAGAAAGAAAAAGAAAATAGAATAAAATCTTATATTTGGATATCACCCCAGACCTTAAAGTATAAACTCTGGGTGAGTTTCTAAACAATTCTAGTTGATTCTAATCTGTGACTAAGGCTGAGAACTCCTGGGCTTCTATGGCCTCCATATTTTAGTTGTAGGAACTAGAAGGAACCCAGAGAGATTTGATGGAGTCTAAAGTCCCACATTAGTTACATTTCCAAGTAGACTCAAGAAAGTTGATCTGGACCCAAGCAAAATTCACTGAATTAGGTGTTTGCTAACTTTGTCCCATACAAATCAATACTCCAAAGTGGCTCATGAATTTCTATGGATGAAGCTTGTACAAATTCTATGATGAGAAAGAAGGAAATTTAATGAAAGAGAAAAGTTTCTCTAGCATATTTTCATTTTCTACTTCAAAAAATCAGATGAATTTTTATCTCAAAATAAGATAAAATGTTTCCCTCACCCAACCTATCCCCTCAATAATTACCCCATCTCCTGCCACCCACAGCAATCATGAAGAAAGCAGGATAGTCTTCATTTATTTTCCAAACACCCACTCCTACCAGGTTGTCATCCTTCTTCTTTAAGAAGGTGCGTTGCACTTTAGAAGAAAAACATTTGTGAGGGGTGTTTTATTGAAGTTACCATGGTGAACACCACTGACAAAGGAAAATAAGGAACAGAGCAGATTTCAGCCCCAAATCACCAGAATGCTGCCAGACACTAAAAGCTTCAATTAGTGGTTTCAAAAAATCATAACTATTTTCTTTCTTTGTGTTAGCTTATTGTCCCCAACTATAAAACATGTCTAGATTTTCTGCTTAACAATAGAGGAAAAGACTAGTTTGACAAATTGAAAATCTCTTGATTTTATGTGAATTATTTCCAAATTATTCTGTATATAAAATTGATTTCTGTGGTTAACATGAAAACAAAACACAGTAGTCAATTTTGCAAGCACAGAGTATAGTCTTTTTCACTACCACTTGCTAAGGATATCATTTATTGATGATGCAACTTTTATCTGTTTTTCTTTTTTCTTTTTTTAGCTGAGCCATCTTGCCTCCTGTTGGCAGCACCTCAGCAGCTCAGCTCGGGCCGGGTATTGAACTGGTGACCTTGTTGCTCAGAGCTCACACCCTTGAGTGAGCTCTTAACCAACCGAGCCACTCGGTCAGCCTTTATCTCTGTTTTTCAGTGTCTTTTCATCTCTGTCGAATCAAGAGAGTGATACAAACATGTGCTGCACTCATTTGCTTGACTGAAATTAGTAGATACCTGAGACCCAAGGGGCATCTGAAGTGAAGGGATACCACAAGCTGGGCCCTGAATTCCATTACAGTAATAACCTTGGTTTGAAAGCATAATTCACTCGAGAAACAAACTACTTATATTGCAAAACATCACTCGTTTACCACGTTAAAATGTATATATTTTGGAATCTTGACATGCACGGCGGTGGTTCAGATGCGCTCTTTGGCATTTGTGCCAGTTACCTGAGTGAGCATAACATTTGTGCTCATTACTAAAGTGAAAGCATTATGGCAGGAATTCTGTCCTTTTAAAAGTTATACATTGAAGTTCTAACCCCCAAGCACCTCAGAATGTGACTGTATTTGGAGACAGGCCTTTTAAAGAGGTAATTAAGGTAAAAACGAAATCACATGGGTAGCCGTCATCCAACACCATGGATGTCCTTTAGGACACAGATTGGCATAGAGAAAAGAGCCTGTGAAGACGCAGTGAGAACATGGCCATCTACAAGTCAAGGAGCGAGGCCTCTAGAAACAAACAACCCTGCTGACATCTGGAACTCAGACTCCTAGCCTCCAGAATTGTAAGAAAATAAATTTCTCTTGTTTAAGCCACCCAATCTGTTGTACTTTGCTATGGCCATTTTAGCAAGTTAATATAGAGCCTTTCTGCATAAACAAATCAATAAATCAATTATGTATACATACATATATCCATATACATACATACATACATACATACATACACACACATACATACATTCATACATACATACATACCTACATACCTAAGCACATTTCAGGTTTCCTGAAGAGTGACAGATACATCAGAGAAACTATTTTGAAAAGTGACCATTATCATTTATATAAATGAATTTTTTTTAATGAAACTGAAAAATAAAATAATATTCACAACATACTTAAATAGAGGAAGTTGATTTATATGTGCTTGGGGATATTAGGAATAGCTACATAGCAATTATAAAATAAAGAAAACTTGCTCTACTCAATAACATCACTTAGTGAACTTTTCAGTAGAATGGATTTTCTAGAAAGCTGGTTTGTATATTCAGGTTTAGAGAACTACTCATTTACCCTTGGATAAATCAAAGCCCTGCTTTATTTGGGAAAACTGACTCCCTGGAGCTCAGCCCTTTTGCAGGTACATACTTAATGATATAAAAGTTAGTCCAGCAAAGGTGGTAATTAGATTCTGACATATTTTGAAGGTAGATTACTGTTTCCTAAAGCATTTCCTGTGGCATGTGAAAAAAATAAGGTACTGATAACTTCTGCTCATCTGAAAGGACAGAGTAGCCAATATTCCACCAATATTCCAGGATGGAGGATGGAGGCTTTTTATGGAAATCAGAAGTTTCGTTGTAGACATGTTGAATTTAAACTGGCCATTAGATACCTAAGTGCACTGGATTGTAGGCAGCTGGATATATGAGTCTGGATTTCAGGAAAGAGGTCTGAACTATAGATGTAAATATGGGAGTCCTAAGAATGTTGATGTTATTTATAGCTGCAAAACTGAGTGAGATCCCTACGGGAGTAAGTGTAAATAGAGGGCTGTGGACACTCCAATATTAAAAGGATTAAGCATTCATGTGTCAGAAAAATTGTTCAGAATTGGAAAATAGGCAAAAGAAATTGCTAGGTGTTCTTTCAGTGCAGTACTGAGCCTGACTTTCTATTGACTGGCTATTTTACAACTCTAGAGTCAAAGGTATCTTGAAGATTTTTGTCTAGTAGACATAAATAATTTCCGGTGGAAGAGAGAATCCCAAAGGCAACAATTTTGTATCTCACTGAGAAATTTTATCCTAATATTCCTCTGTGTGTATGTATATATATGTGGGTGTGTGTGGGTGTGTGTGGGGGTGTGTGTGTAACTTCTCAAATGCTCTTTAGACCAGTTTTAACATCTTATTGTTTCCCTCATTAATTAATGAGTTAAATAAAATCTTTGAAATGTGTTCACATTATATGTGCCTAAGAGTCAATATTTAACCTTTTCAAACTGTACTTAGCTGGGGAGAAGGAGGACAAGCTGAATTTATCCAGCTTAATTCCAAATTAAAATCCAGGTCACAAATTCATTCATTTATGGCTGATTTTTTTCAATTACCTAACCCAATGTTCCCAGTGCTACATTTCTTGTGAAGTAAATATTACCTTAGAAAGTTAAAATAATGTTAAGAAAAAAAAAGCTTAAGAAAAGAATTATAGGTTTTTATATCCCTTTTCTTTGATAATTACTCTCTTCTGTTAGTTCAGCCTCAGCTTTTATACACACATACACACATACACACACATCCATTTTGACCTGTTTGTAATGTTGGAGCCAGCAACAGATTCTTTTTGGCCAAATATACTACTGATTTTTGTATTACTTTACAATGAACTTTTGACACTCAAACTCTTGGGTACTAATGCATAATCAGAAGAACATGGGTAGAATTTGTAAACCATTTTGTTACTTTTAGATTACGTAACAGAAAACAATGATTTTAAGTAAAAAACATTAGTTCAGCATATTATTTAATGTTATTTTATATCATTTATGTAGTATTTCTACTAAAGCCCATTCATTATCTTACATATAACTGAAATAAAATTAGAGATGGTTAAAAACCACAAAAGAAATATCTGTATAGACTTTGACCAAATTTGAAGAGTATGTTTAGTATTGACTGACTTAAAAGGCAAGCTATATAGAATACACAGAATTCATCAGAGGTGCCCTAACGGGTACGTCAGGGAGATGGACAATCATTCCTAAAACTGAAATATCAGCATTAGAGACAGGTGACTGCTGTTGTAGAAAGACATACTAACACATGATGAACAGAAAAAAGAAAAAAAAAACACCACACACACACACACACACAATATCAACCATGAGCCCAAACCAAAACTCACCAGAGAGGCCATCCAGACGCCACTGCCTGGACCTGCCTGCACTCAGCCATGATCAACTCCATCATGTTCTTCAACATCCTTCGAGCTGTTTGCAGACAAAGTTCCAAAGATAACAGAAAACTTTCATTCCTTGAGCACTGGGGAGGAAGGATTTGGTTATAAAGTTTTCTGCTTTCACCGAATTATTCCAGGATTAATGTGCCAGGGTGGTGACTTCACAAGCCATAACGGCACAGGTGGCAAGTCGATCTATGGGGATAAGTTTGATGGTGAGAATTTCACTCTGAAGCCTCCAGGTTCTGGCATCCTGTCCATGGCAAATGCTGGACCCAACACAGATGGTTCCCAGGTTTGCATCTGCACTGGCAAGACTAAGTGGTTGGATTGCAAGCGCGTGGTCTGCAGCAAGATGAAAGATGGCATGAATATTGTGGAAACCATGCAGCTCTCTGGGTCCAGGAATGGCAAGGCAAGCAAGAAGATCACCATTGCTGACTGTGGACGAGTCTGATGCATTTGACTGGTTTTATCAAACCAGACCATTCCTTCTGTAGTCAGGACAGCGTCCCTGCCCCATCTGCTTAGAACACCCCATAATCTTTGTGCTGTCACAGCAGTTCATTGGGTTCCATATTTTCCTTGACCCCTCCAAGTTTAGCTGGGTTGCAGAGTTAAGTTGATGATTATGAAATGAAAGCTAAAAAAAAAAAAAAAAAAAAAAACCTCACCAGACAGATGCTACAAATATTAGGTGACCAGGTGTCACTGAGCTTTATAACCATTAAGGATTTTATTTAAATAAATAACTGATGGTTCTTGAGTCTTCCAAGAGATGTAGGATTCACCAGCTAATCTCTTTCTATATAAACAGATGGAAATGAGAAAGGGGGTGAGGAAGGAAGAGAGGGAGGGGAAGAGAGAACGAGAGGGAGTTTTCTTGTTTTAAAGGTGATGCTCAGTCTAATTTAAATATATAAATAACAGCAAATTTATTGATAAATTTTTCTTGCTTGGTCTTAATATACAGAATGTGTATTTATATTTTGATTGAAATTTTAGCAATGTGTTATGGCATCAAAAATGGATCAAAACTAACTTTATGACCTGATGTTTGTAATTTCTTATATTTTTATACGTCAAAAAGCAATTGATTTATTTTTATATTTTTCATTTTTTGTTTCTCAATGACAATTCAAAGAGTAATTTTTACACTACTACATGCAGGCATTTCTCAAAAATAACATATTGTTGCTGTGAATAGTTTAGTCCCAGTAAATAAAAAGTATACACTACATATAACATTTTATTTTCTCTTATAAATTGGTTTCTAATGTACTAAAGATAATCATGATGCATAATATAATTTTTTTATCAGATGAATATAAATTATGCATCTAATGAGACAAATGTGCAGACATTAACTTTAAAATAGTCACAAAACATCAAGGTGTGCATTGCTCTGTTGGACCAACTGAGTAACTGAATCATAACATTTATCTGGTTTTCTTTAATTGTCATGTATTTTCACTTCATGTGCTCCATCAGGCTCTCAACTGTGTAGTTATTTAGGAAAAAATTTTAATAATTCTCTTATTTTGTATAATGCCCTTTTAAATGTAAATAGAAATATTTTCCATTTTGCCCTTACAAAGACAAAACTCTGTTGAACACAATCATAAACATTTGAGGGTACAAAACCACTAATGAGGAAGTACTGCTCTAGCAATAATTTTTAAACTGCATTGTTGAGACACATAAGTGGATCATGGAATTAAATTTCAGAACTATAAAAAGCAATTTATATAACAAAGCAGAATAGAATGGAGTGGGATAGACTAGAACAGAATAGGCATCATATAACATCAAGGTGCATTATACCAGATAAACATTGTTTTGTGAAACTTGTTTTATGTATGTGTGCATGGTTATATGCTGAGTCATAATGTAAAGTATATTAACATGTATTTATTTCTGTAGGCTAATTTAAAAAATTCAAAGTAAAGATTATCAAAAATAATAATACCGGGAAATAAAATGGAAAGAAGGGGGTTAATAAGGAATTTTTTTCAGTAAGATTACAATAACAAATTTTAAAAAATATGTACTAACTGAAATAATGGTTTAAACCAATGTCATGTGTACTGTTAAGCTGAATTCCTAAACTGTACTAGAATATTATATTTTAAAATGTAGCTTAACAAATAGCTTCCCAAATGTGATTGCTCTGACTCTACCAGATAAAAAGAGGTTCAATTATGTCTAGAGGCCATCTCCAAAAAGATGTGCGGACAATAAAGAAGAGTCAGGGGAGAACAAAGCTCTTGAAAAAATAATTGAACAGGAATATAACAGGAACTAAACGATTCAGCCCACTGAATAAAAAGAGTTCTTTTTTTTTTTTTGGATGGAAACATTGCCAAAATCTTATTTTCTTATTCTAAAGAGCAGAACCCCTATCAGAAAAAAAAAAAAAAAAAAGCAAATAAAAATACAAAGAATATGGGCTGGCCGAGTGGCGCGGTTAAGAGCTGGCTTGGGACGCCAGCAGCCCCGGTTCGGGTCCCACATGTGAGGGCTGGTGACACTGCCCTCAAAAATAAATAAATGAATTAATTAATTAAATGAAATAAAATAAAATTTACTAGATTTACTTTAAAAAATACAAAGAATAAGTTGTTTAGATCAACCTTTCAATTAAGAATAAAATATTTCTTAGGATCAATTTCTAAAAACCACATTGACATAAATTGATAAAAGTATATGCAACAGTTGTAAGGGCTCATGCATAATAAAATATTGGAGAGGATAACATACTCTATTTTGTGTAGGTTTTAAAAATATTTTCTAAGGTAAAATAAAGGTACATTCACTAAATGTAAGGAGCTGTAGAAGATATCTGCCCTAAATCTATTCCTCTTCTGGAAATAATTGCCTTTGGGACCAGACCTCCCCTTCCCACTATCCCTACTGTAGAAATGTGTGCTGATAATTCAATGAGTGAATCCAATCCCGTCCTCCTGCCTACCATGACTGGGATGTAAGAAATGCAACCAGAATTAGTGAGTTTTCTGATACATGTATTTGAAAAGATGCATCCCTCTCCTAAGCTAAGGCACAATGAGCATAGGATGCAACAGCTGGGACTGTTGCACCCAATTTGCTGCTAAGTGGGGGAAAGCCCAGCTCTGCCAAGGGACCTCAGGATGGAAACTGAGGATGAAGGTGACATTGCAAAAAGAACATCGGAAAAACCCTATCTTCAGTGAATAAAACCTTATTGGTTGTCATAACTCTGGCCAATTCAACTACATGCACCAGCATAATTATTTTGTTGTTCAAGTTAATATTGGAGTTTTCTTTCATCTGTAATACTCAGTTCTAATGATAAACGTGCCAACAATATGCTAGGCACTACATGCACAATCTCTAAGTTAATCCTCTCAACAGTCCTTTATGGCAGTGCTATGATCATCCCCATTTTAGATATGAAAAAAGAGATGCTTAAAATAATGTGACTTACCCAAAGTCACCAAGCCAGGTGACTTAGAACCATGAATTTTTAAATTGAAAACATTCACATTATGTTCAATACTTTCTGAAAGTCAAGTCTTAGATTATTATTTTTCTTATACTATTACTTTTGAAAAATGGAACTTGCAGGATTAAGTTTAGGTTAAAAAGTGGTTATTGTGAGCCCAGGGCTGTTCTCATTGGGAAAAGAGGTAAAAGCTATCATTCCTGACCTTTCTTTCAAAAAATACTTTTAAATCCTAAAATAACATACAGGCACTGTTGAGATGAGAAACATAAATCTTATCCAAGTTTTTTTAGTGTGTAAGTAAAACCATCAAACCAGCCAAGACAACACAAGGGTGTATATCATCAGAATAACAGGACTCTTCGTGGAACCCAAGGAGGCAACAGAAGCCTGACCTTATGAGGACATGTAGTCAGGGACTGAAAACCATTGGGTTCCCCGCAACTATCCAGCCTCCATCTCTCCTTCCCAGTGTGCTGTTGCTTCAGTCTTATCTGTCTCCATATGGGAATCCCTGCTATTGCCTCATGTAAGTAGACAACCTCTGATTAGAAAAGTTATTTTCAAGGAACCCACAGAGAAGGAGTGCTGCTCTCCATCCAAATTTTAAATTCCCTAAAAAAAAGCATGATTGGGCATAAATCGGGTGTTGATCTCTTGTGATCAAATCAGCGTGTCCTCAGGAAGGGTCAGGTAACACAGATATGCCTGTATACAATACTCCCCAGTGGCTGAGAGGTGGGAAAAATCCTGGAGAGGAGGGAGATGGGCTGTTTGACTATAGCAGAGCAGCAAGACAAAACCAAGACAATGTCAGTGCTAAAATTAGGGTGCATAGAAGTTCAGGTGGGAAGCAGTTCTGAGGGATCATCAGGTGAAGTGTTGAGTGCCTGGTGGGACTTTAAGATTCTGACTAATCGCCAGCTATGATTCTGTATCCAATTCCAGTGTGTGGGTTTTTCCGCCATACCATCAAGCAATTCTTGCACACCAGCTAAGTATCCTACAATTCAATGCAATTCTGACACCATCTACCCGGAATGTCAGATTCCACAGGTTAAAAGGTCAGTCCTACAAGACTGCTCTCTGTCCACTGCAGACACCAATCCCACGTCACAAGTCCAGGTTGACACCTGTGCTTCTGACTAACTCGTTATAGATCAGAGATTCCAAATACCCTCACGTTGGGTTTGATTAATTGGCTAGACTGATTCACAGAACTCAGAAAAACTGAGTTTTACTTACTAGATTACTATAAAAGGATAGAACTCAGAAACAGCCAGGCAGAAGAGATAAATAGTGCAAGGCCAGAGTGGAAAGAGCTCAGAGCTCTCATGCTTTCTCCTAGGGTGCCACTCTCCCCAAATCTCTGTGTTTGCCAACTGGGAAGCTCTTCGAACCCCATCTTTTTGGGGTTTTGTGGAGGCTTAATTGCATATGCATAATTGATTAAATCATTGGCCACTGGTGATTGATTCAATCTCCAGCCTCTTTCCCCTCCCTGAAGGTTGAAGGGTAGTGGTGGAGTGAAGCTGAAAGTTAGTTCCAACCCTTTAAGTACATGGTTGGGTATCCACACTTAGGAAACCCCAGTGGTTTTCAGAGCTCTGCACCAAAAATCAGAGGAAAGAACAAACGTATGTATATTTCTTATAAACCACAAATGAACTTAGCCATAAGGGATTTAGGAAGGAGAAGGAAAGGTAATCCAAAAAGGGAAATCTAATACCTGGACTTTTACAGAAAGTGATCTGATGAATGAAAGTATTATATTTTCATAAAATATGCAACAACAGAAACAGACATTGGGTAAAAAAAAATGAACTGATATGTTGCAACTAAAGCTTTTTGATATTCCCAAAGAGTTTGTAAGAATTATGTGGTGTCTCTTAGAATTCTTTCAAAAAGACAGATGATAAATGAATTTCTAAACTGAGCACTGGTTTTGAAATGAAAGTTTTATCACGGCAACTAAAAAATATTTACTCATTGATTAAATGATAATGAGTTTTTAAAATTCTTCTTTCTCCCCTGCTTCTAAACAACCTCCTCTGCCTGATAAATCAATCTAAATGTCTCCATAATTTAAAGGCCGAGTGTCTCCTCAAAATGTTTGGTTTGTGTGTTTATTGCAGTCCACACAGTGCAAATATGAAAAAAAAATCTAATTTTCTTAATGGAAGGGTTATAATTGACTCAATCTAATGTATTTCTGAAAGATTAATAAAACTACTTTTCCTCAAGGCAATAAAAGAGATAGTAAATAAAACCATCTCTCAAGAGTGAATAATAACCTAGTGACCTCTTTCTCATTATCTGCAAGCCCCTTATAAATACATACAAGTGGAATATGGTTACTGGAATCACAGTCATCTCTACAGAACTAAACAAGATTATTTCCTCTCTCAAATGGAATAAAATTGTAAAACCCATATAACGAAACTTATACTTTCTAAGTCAAACATGGTTCTCAGAAGTGATTTTTTTCAATTAATCCTAAAATGAGATACGAATATTCATTATAAAATGCCTCTTCCATCCTTTTCACTTGCTCTGTCTTCTCCCCTTTTCTGTGCCTTTCCACTATGTCACTCTCTCATTAAAAAAAAAACAACAACATCTAATCTTGATAAATATCAGATTAACATCACTAGTTATGGCTACTTAAAAAAAGAAAAAGAAGTTTATGACACCTCACGTTGACTGCATCCTATCTGTACTGCATTGGTTAGGTGCCACAGACACTATGTTCAATAAGACAGATGGAATCCCTTGTCTCTTCCATTCTTGTGGGAAAGACAGGTAAATAGAGCAGTAAATAAAATAAAAATGTGCAATAAGTGCTATAAAGGAAACAAACAAGAGACTAAAACAGAGAGAAACCAGTGGAAACCAACTTTAGAATGAGTGCTCAGGGAAGGAAGTCCCTTCGGAGTAGGTGACCATTATGCTGATACCTAAATATGAGAAGTCAATTATGTGAAAAGTGTGCCTGTGTGTGGGTAAAGCAGGGCTCACATTGGAAAACAATCCAAGTGGGAGGACTAGGAAATGCAAAGACCCTGAGGTAGGACAGACCAGATATCATCTAGGGATGGGAAATGGATCAGTGTGGCCAAAAGATAGCAAGCCAGTAGAAGAGTGGCATGAACTGAGGTTGGACAGAGTGAGAGAGCAACATCATGCAGGGTGTCACAGGTATTGGTTTAGGAACAATGAGAAGTCACAGAAGGACTTTATACATAGGGTCTGATTCCATTTCTGTTGCAGCTCTCTGGAGACAGGATTGGAGGAGCACAAGAGTAGAGCAGGGGCATTCTGCAGTAACCCTGGCAGAAAGATAATGACGGCTGGACTAAGGTGTGTTTGTAGAAATAGAGAGAATAGAATAAACTACAGAATATTTTGAAGACATGCCTGAGGGAGCAGGCAGAGAGGGAGAATTTAAGGACAACTTTTGTATTTTTGATGTGAACAACCATGTAGATGATGATGATGTCATTTACTGCACTGAGGAACACCAGGGAGGTGAGTTGGAGGTAAAAATTAGGATGCTGTTGGCTAGAGAAAGCCCAGAATTAATTTACTTTATACTTCATAAAAATGTGTTACGTGACATAACCAAGGAGTACATCCCAGGGCAGGATCCAGGCACTGCACTTTCGGGCTCCAAGCTCACTTCTCTGTTGTCCTCTTAGCTCTGCCCAGTTCCATCCAGAGGGGTTATCCTCAGGCACAATCGCAGCAGCAGTTTCTGGCATAGAGAAGGCCATCTCAGCTACTCTCCCTTCCTAAGAGTGAAGACAGGTATTCTAGAAGTCTTGTAGAAGCCCCAACTCAGGTCTTATCAACAAAATGTGATCACCCTGAGCCAACTGCATGCAAGGAGAAAGGGATCACCATATTTTTTGTATAACTCAGCATATTTCCCCAAGACTGAAGAGAGAATCAGCCTCCCCCCGAGATTAAGTGAGGAAGTTGCAAATAATAAAAGCAAATTAGGACCTAGGAATTTACCTAAATGTGTTGAAAATATATATGCATCCAAAACCTGCAAAAAATGTTTATAGCAGCTTTAATCTTGTGAAAAATTGGAAGCAACCAAGATGTCTTTCAATAGATGAATGTATAAACAAGCTGAGTATATCCATCAAATGAAATACTATTCATCAATAAAAAGAAGTGAGCTCTCAAGCCATAGAAAGACATAGAGGAACCTTAAATGCTTAATATTTCTTAGTGAAAGAAGCCAATCTGAGAAGATTACATACTATGATTCCAATGATATGACATTCTGGAAAAGGCAAAACTGCAGAGATAGTAAAAAGATCAGTGATGGTCAGAGAGAAAGGGAGGAAGCATGGATAGGTGGAAGATGGAATTTTTATGGCAGTAAAATTAGTCTCTGTGATATTATAATGGTGGATAAATGACATTATGCATCAGTCAAAGCTCACCCAATCTGTACACACAAATGTAAACATGAATGTAAACTATGGACTTCAGTTAAAAATAATTAATCAAAATTGTTTCATCAATTGTGATCTATGTAGCACACTAATGGAAGGTGTTAGTAATAGGGAAACCGCATGGAGTTAGGTGATGGGGAGGGTGGGAGTGTGCAAAGAGGGTATACCCTTATTTTTCTGCTCTATCTTCCTGTAAACCTAAAATTGCTCTACAGACAGACTATTGAAATAAAAATCAGGGTTATGTCAGCAAAAAATATATATATAAGCCAAGTTGCATAAGTTGCTAATAGTGTCTACAATGGGTGAGGAAAAGAACTAGTGTATCTTTTCAAACATTTGAGATGTGAAGCATCACTTGAATATGTCAGGTAGGCAGTGGATGTGTGAATCTGACACTTAAAAGAAAGATCTGGGTAAGATATATGAATTTGAGAGTCAAGGACACAATAATCCATGGAGATTAGTAATATCTCCAAGGGACAGAGAGAGGTGAGAAGGAGGGTTCCAGGACCAAGTATGGAGAACCACCAAGTTGAGAGGTGAAATGTAAGGGAGAGGATGTCAGCAAAGAAGAAGGAGAAGGGGCAGAAAACAAATGAGATTTCAAAGCTATGAGATGTCAGCAAAGACAAGAGATGAGAGTAGTTCGAGATGTAGGTAGTTTTGCATGTGTTTTTCAAAAGATAGAAAAGACAACCCTTTGGTAGACAACACCATAATCTTGACAAGAGCTGTTTCTTTGAATGGAAGAAAAAGGAATTAAAGAGAGAATTTATAAACAATTAAATGTTTTCCATTGCTCTGCAAAGGGATTATTTGGTGTCATCCCAGTGCCTTGCATATAAATTTGCCCCACTCACCAAAGGAGTAAAGTGAAGTAAGGTCATTAAACTATTTGATCACATACGTGCCAGCACAATTATAATATAAGGAAAAAGATGTTGGCCGTTGATCAAGCTTATACCGCTCCATAAAAGACTGGTTCTCAGAGAGATGCAGCTGCAGTAACTGTGAGATCATTAACTAATCACAACACATACACCTGCTTACCTCGGTACTCTGAGTCAGACTCCACCCTGGGCATGGAAGGAAGGCAGAATGCTACTAGATTTCTAAAGCTTAAATAATTCAGTTAAAATGAATCACTCTAGGGCCAGCTGAGTGGCGCATTTGTTAAGTGCTGGCTTGGGATGCCAGCGGCCCCGGTTCTAATCCCACATATGAGGGCTAGTGACACTGTGTCCTCTACAGCTAAGATGGTGAACAACAGCTCCACCTGGAGCTGGGCTGCTGTGAGTCCCTGGGATGGCATAGCTGCAGCCCCTGCTGCAGTGGGGTGCATAGGCTACAGTGAGTGGCTTGCAGCAGGTGTGAGCTGCCATGAGCCACTGTGAGCGACCGATCTGCCTCATCGGAGAAGAGCACAATGATGATACCAACATGGGCCAATGAAGCAACGTCCTCCACAACTAGACTGAGGAACCAAAGAACAGCAACTTGTCTGTTCCCCTTCCCCGATTCCCCAACGCTGTTCCCCTCCCCCAATTCCCCAATAAAATCTTTTATAAAAAATGAATCACTCTATGTCCATCAATGAATAATAAAACCTTATACACTTAATAAAGTAGACTAAAAACAAGATCAAAACATCAAAATATAGATAATCTACAGAATATAGCAGAGAAAACGATAAAGTTGAATCAAGTACAAGTACCAGCCCTGCTAACCACAGCCTCCTTCCCAGCACACCACCTACGCAATGGTGAGCAGGGCCCTTTAACATGAGGTGGCTTGCAAAAAGTGAGTGACCCCTGGCTGTTTCGCAAGCTGAGCTTCTACTGGAAAGGACACCTGACAGTTGAAGTTGTTTGGGGTGGGAATGAGGGAGCCCCATTCTTAGGAAATTCCAATGTGACAACTCCAATGTACCCGACAAAAATCTCCTTGGGTAACCTTAAAAAGAGTAAATCAAATTGAATTTATAAGCAAAGGCCTTCCTTGAGATCCTTTCAAATCCTTCTTGTTTTACTTCCATGGCAAGGTGGTGGTGGACTAAGGTCAGACTGTGAGAGTGACTGTATGCACTTGGGGAAGTTCAGGCACAACTGACACATTTCCTGCTTCATGCGCAGCATTCAGGAGGCTGTGTCAACCATGACCAATGAGTCTGAGATTAGGTGACTAGGTGGGAAGAAAATATTGGAATGGAAACATTTGCTCTGAGGGCTATTTCAGAAGTGTTCAAATATAACCAAGTGTCAGGGATTTGCAGAGAGTGCTCTTCTTAGAAGTAAAAGAGGCACTATAGTTTAGTGAGACAGAAAGTAATTTACCTAGATGGCAGAACAGGAGATTTGGTTTCCACAACTGAGGTGTCTGATTATAAGTGAATCATTTAAGTTCTCTAGGCCTCATTGTAAATAAAAGTAATTCTTCTGTGCCTGACCCAGAGTTTGATGCTGTATCTTTTCTCCCTTTTTTTTTTTTTTTTAGAGTTTACAGCAGAGGACAGTTTATTAGGGTAGAAAGTAACAGCTCTCAAAACATTTCCCTTTTTCCCCTATATTATGTTGAATAAATAATTCTCTCCCTGGATTGGCCGAGTGGCTCAGTTGGTTAAGAGCTCGCTCAAGAGTGCGAGCTAAGCTCTGAGCAACGGTGGTTCGATGCCAGCCAGAGCTGAGTTGCCGTTGAGCTGCCAACAGGTAGCAGGATGGCTCAGCTAAAAAAAAAAAAAAAAAAAAAAATTAAATAATTCTTTCCCCTTTTCCCTACTGTTTCACAGTTATACTTTTTATAGTTGTTCTTTTAATTCTTTTAAAAGTGTGTTTGTTTCATAAGTGTGTTTGACACTCATAATATTGAATGGTAGCTTTGGGTATAGAATCCTAGATTAATATTTTTCCTCAGCACTTTGAAGATACAATTCCATTTTCCTCCTTTATCAGTTATCCCTGATGCAAGTCTATTTCAATTTTGATTAGCACCTTTATAAATTTTCTCCCTGATAGTTTTTAAGATTACTCCTTTATTTATGATAAACTATAGCTTCACTACAAGTATTTAGGTGAAGGTCTGGTTTTCTTTGTGCTGTTCAGAACTAAATGCACTTTTAAATATAAGACGAGTTTTTTTGCAATTCAGGGAAGTTCTCTAATGTATCTTTTATAATATTGCCTCTTCCAAATCCTCCTATTCTCTCCATTTGCATCCCACTTAAATTGGAATTGCTCATTTTATCTTCCAGGGCTCTACCTGTGTTTTATGATACAGACAGATTTAGGTTTTTTGGGACCTGCAATTTATAAAATTTGGGAGTCTTTTTAAAGAGAGAATACAAAGTAAGAATAGAAAATTATACATGAAGTGAGTATTTCTTTAGAATGAGAAAAATAAATCACACAAATTATAAACGGAAACAAAACAGACAAATACTACAAACCCACTAAAGTCTAGAAAAATATAATTTCTATATTAACTACTGGAATACCTCCATAATATTTTTTTCTCCATTTTTTCACACATATTCTTTTATGACAATAATTATGGAATATCTTTGTTCAGTTGATGGAATAGAAAGATATTTTCGTCTGTTATACAGTTTGGTTCTTATTATTGGTAATTTGTCATTTAAAATGCCACAACTCATCACTGCTAATACCTGTGTTTAAGATGTTTATCAGATATGGGGGAAAACACTAGCAAATTTATTTTGTATATAAACTGTAAGACTACCTTCTGACTCTATTTATATCAAACCTTGTTTCTTGTTCATTATCCTTACTGTCTCAGTGCCAGGGGCCATAGGATATTTTCCTATTGTAAAACAACCTCTGGCCCTGCCTTTCAGTGACAGGATGCTGGTATTTTGGCACAGTGGTGACAGAGATATTCCTGGAAGCCATTCCTATACTAAGATGCCTACAGTAACTTAGCCCCACAGAGACATTACTGCAAACTACACAAATATATCCCAATAAACACAAACCAAAATATCTCCAAGTCAACTTACTCAGAAATGCACGCAGGCATTCCAGTGTTACCCAACATGAGAAAGTATGACAGAGGCCAAATGGAATGGAAAGACATAGCAGTCTTAACCAACTGCAGTTTAAAATCTCAGTTTTACAAAATTTATAGAAACATAATAATATAAACACAATGCTAAGGAGGGCATATTGCTGGAAGGGGGCCATGCAAATGATGGGCCTAGAGCATAAGCAGCATTATTTCATTATAAATTGAGTAAAAGTGTCTCTATATATTTCCCATTTCATTATCTCTTTTTAATTTATTCTGATTTCTTCACTTCTATTTTGCATTTCATGATTTTTGTTTTTAGTGAAATTAGTCTACCATTTATCCCATCTGTTGAGTTTTTTATTTCAATGACATTTTTTTTATTTCTGCAATTTCATTTTGTTGTTTTTCACACCTTCCTGTAATTTTAAAGAAGTGATACCCTCTTCTTGTCTTATATATTCAATTTCTTCTTCTTTAGCTCGAAGAGTTTTAAAGACATTATACTTTAATTTAGTCTAAGTTGATCTATTATCTATAATTCCTTGAGTGAGAATGTTCCCAGTTTTTATGCCAATTAACAATCTCAGGGGATAGAGTGCCTTGTGTGTTTTATAGTTTTTGACTGTGTACTTATGGTGAGAGTCGTATGTGCCCGTAGGGCAGTTTCCTGTTACCTTTATGTATAGTGCTCAGGTTGAACACTCTGCAACACATGGGGTCTGCAGCCTCAATACCATCTCTGCACTGGTTTAAAACCCCATTTCCTTATTGCAAATGGATATGGGACCATTCAATCATTTAGCAAATAGAAGATTTGGGAATAAATGTTCTCTTCCTGAGGACTGAGGTAGGTAGCAGCTGATACCACACATAAACACAAACACACCTATACCATACATATAAAGTCAATAGCAGATGCTATATTACAAAGAAAGCAAGTCATGAACCAAATTCTGCTCACCAGCCTTGGCCCCACAAAAGACAGCAAACATTTATTAGCAAGGAAGTACAAAAATAGTTACATGCTTGCTGTCTTTGCCATACAGCACCTTCCATGAAAAATATTGCTCCAGTACAAAAACAATATTCTCATGGAAGAACTGCCTAGACTTATAGTCAGGTCAGGTGGCTGGGCCCCCCATGAACAGGAGGAACATAGGACCAATGAAGCTACAGACTTCAAGCACTCCAGCAATAGAGGAAGTCTTCTGAGCTATCTGGATTTTTATAATTTGTACTTGTACAATGTTACTAACCAAATATCTGTCTTGAACAGGATTCACTTCACCAATGAAACAATTGTTTCTAACATCCCTTACTTAAACGAATAACAAATGCTCTGGGGAAGATTTGGATGATAATGATTGCAATGCTAGGTACCCTCCTGTAACAGTGTGGGTTCCTGATGAAGGTACTAGCCGTATCTGTCTCTATATTTGTCAGCTTTAGTCTTTTGTATCACAGAGAAGTATCTCTACATAAATGGAAAGATGGCCACCAGCAGCTCCCAGTGTCACATCCTAATGACTTCATGACTAGTTTCAGCTAGAGAATTCCAGTGTATAATGCTCCTTTTAAATGTGGTGTTTAGAACCAAATGGCCTGATCTAAGTCAAATATTATCAAGGAAATCATGACTCTTAAACTACTGAGATAGACATTCTAATTCTGTTGACATAATCATAGTTTTCATTAGCAGCTGTTTTGATGGCTGCTGAGTTTTTAATCACCTGTTATTTTTCACAGATGCACACATGTGCTGATGGTACGGTTCTCCCATACTGTAATTGTACGATTATTTTTTTACAACTAAATGTGGGGTTTATCTGTATCCCTTTTACATTTAATCTTACAACTTTCCCTCCATAATGTCCAAGTTGTTTTTAGAATATTTATTCTGCCATCTGGGTGAACAGATGGACGGATGGAGAAAACATCTAACATTACTCCACTCAGTAGACAATGTTTTTACAGTCAGCAATGCTGTCCTAAACCTATTTCAAGCTCTGGGTCCTGCTTCTATTATTTGCCTATCATTGCCCCACTTTCTCTCTTTTTTTGGAATTTACAAGCAGTCACCACTAGCAGCCAAGGAAATTGCAACTCAAGAGAAAAGCTTACCATGAAGAAGTAGTAATTTATGAAGTGGTACCCAGGTGGCCTGGGTTATTATTACAGACTCCCAGTGAGCCTAACCCCTTGTGGGGAGCAGCTTATGCAGTAGGAGAAGCTAATTCAATGCATTTCTGATTCTTCATCCCCTCTGGTACTGGGTCTGCTATAAGCAACTCTTCTAAGTGATCAAGTTTCATGGCACATGTAATGATAGCACAGCGGGAAGTCAGCAAACAACAAAAATTAGAGGTAGCTAGGGAAAGCAAATAATTATGGAAATGTTAAGAATCATACAGAGGTGGCTCCTGAGGCAGACTATTCTTCCTGTTTCAGGCTTGAATCTAGGGGAACATAAATACAACAGGCTATTGTATAACTGTCCAGTAGTAATGGGCTTTGACCAGCCTGGGAATGTTTGTACCAGGCAATCTTAAAGGTAATTCAGCTGATTATAGTCCCTCAAGCCATCCTGTCATTCTATGATAAATAAAAATAGCACAGTAATAATAATAATACTTTTGAAAGTCTTACATACAACGAGCTTTTAAAAACTCGGCACACTCTAAATTTCCAGCAAAATAAGATGAGACAAGGGATATAGTATCAGATTACTCAAAAGCTCTTGAGGGATAATTATCCCATTGGATATGTAAGAGTATAGATTCTGTTAAATGAATTATCTCCCTAGAGGTAAGTTTAACAGGTGCCAAAGACTTGATTCTTTAATACAGTGACTTTTTCTCTCAAAACTTTGTCTCCTGTGTGTGTATTTAAACTCCAGAATTAGGTATATTTCCCTGAATATAATTTTCCTAAAGAAAAAAAAGTCTGTAAAATCTGCCAGAGTTCTCATTTTGTTGTCTTCTCTCTTGTTGATGTCCCTTCCATGTCTCAAAAACCCTCCCTCATTCCAAACTTTGTTTTCATTTTATATTAATTTATTCATTTAAGGAAAAACATATTTTTTGGTTGCCTGATGGTGTTTAATCTATACTTTCTCTTAATAAAGTGACTAGAATGAGAAAAAAATCATTACAGATTCAAAGCTACTGACAAAACCACAAACATCATACAATTCAGAAAAATCACATTATTATTAGCTTTCTGGCTGTGACGACGGTCATCCTTCTTTGTTTGTTTGTTTGTTTGTTTGTTTAGTTGCCCTCATTTTGATTGCCTCCTTTTAAAAAAAAAATGTAGAACATTTTTAGGTGCTAAAGACGGCCATTTGTCGAGTGCTATATATGCTAATTATTTTGAATGGCTCCTTCATGGGTCCTAGTTTATATTTGACATATTCAAGTCAAATCTTCTTCTAATAAAGAGAAAATTACTTCAACTGCTTTGATTCTGGATCATCTTCTTCATCATCTTCAGAAGTAGTGAAAGCAAAAGGTTGGACAAGTGAATCATTGTGTGTAGACCATAGAATCCCAGTTGATAAGAAAATATCAGCTCCAGCCCTGACAACCTCCTTGCTCTCTTTTCTAGGCCATGGAGCTACACAGCACCTGAGTTGTGGGCTGCCCACCTTTGTAGCAGACATCTGCATGTGCATGTTTCTTCTCCAGGTAGTGACCACTATAGCTGGACTTCTTTGTGGGCATGTGAGTATGTTGGGTTAGGAGGCAGAGAGGGGGATCTTTAGCTCAGAAATATGACAAACCAGCAAAAATCTACCAAATCTGCCAGAGAAGCAGTCTCTGACCCACAGAGGTGAAGAAATATAGGCTCTGGCTTGATTTCCATTGACTAGAATCCTATTACAAAGGCTAGATTTCAACTTCTCTGTATTGACTAAGTGGCATTTCCTTTGTGTTGTTTGTTAAGAAATAGAGGCAGAAAATAAATAAACACGAAAACCATGCTGACCTAAACAAGTATTTGCCCTGTCTTCTACGATGTAATTTGAAGGAGCTGATAAAGAAACTAGGGTTCCTTAGAGTCCTCCATGTAATTACAAAGGAAACACTCCTGAAAACTAAAATGGCAAATATATTTAGGGTAATTCCCTATGAAAAGGCTTTGGCCACCACCATCCATTTTATTATTGCTTTTGTAAATTGCTTTCTTGCTGTTCTCTACCCGAGTCTCAGGTCAGTCTCTAGGTGGTATTGAAAGGGCTTGTCCAATGTAATGACACCTGGCACAGAGCTATAATTATTTTATGTGCAGGGCATGTTAACCTGTGCAGTAAGTCTTTTTCTTCATTAAGAGACCTCGAATCTCATAGTAGGCTTTAGGCACAAAAGAGGGCACCTTGTGGCAAATGTTCTAGTTCAAATAGAATTTCTCCTGGAAGCAAGGTGCACATGGTAAACTCTCACTCAGGTAATGGGAGGTGGTGGGGAGGCATCTGGAGCATAGTGTGAGTTATTGACTTGTTACCTCCCATCTCCAAATCCACCTTTCCTTCCATGCTCTGCGATAACAAGGTTGAATCCTGCTATTCTCTCTCCACGGCCAACTGGCCCCAAGTTGGACTCTGTCAGGGGAGGGATGCAGGGGGAGGAAGAGGCTTTCTCTGCCTGGTCTGCAGTGCTCAGCTTGTTGGGCTTTTGCAGAGTGTGCTGCTTTTTTCAGCCTTGTTTAGCAGCCAGCAGCAAGGAACCCTTATCTATGGCTGTGTCTCCAGCACTCTTCCTTCAGAAGACATCCCAGCACAGTGTCCATGATGGTTTGTCTAACTGAGACTAGTTCCCCGCCCTCCCCTGAGCCCAGGAAATTTCCTAGGGGAGGACCGCACTGTACCACAAGTCCCCATACACCATTTCCCTACTCATAACCATGGGGAGACTTCACAGCAGAGTGCTGGGGGGGGGCATGGATTCTCCCCTGGAACAGATTCCCCAGCCCCCCACAGCCTGCTGAGCTCTGAAGCACAGCACCCCTGTGAGAATGGCTTCCCCTGGCACACCAGAGGGAAGATTGCCAGTGAGCTTCACGTACTTGCTGAGCCTGGATTGTGCCCCCTCCACGGAGGTCTGCGTCTGTGTCGGGGGATGTGGCCTTCTCCTGGGGTGCTCCAACTTAGTTCCAGGGGTGATGGCTGCTCCTGTATCTGTTAGTCTTGTATTTGTTAGCATTCTCTTGGCTCAGATTCGTCAATCCCTCATTACTGAAACTCCCTGATAATCCCTTATGCTAAACTCTCTCTATTTAATTTTTGTGTGTTTTCTGTCTCCTGTTGGACCCTGCCTGATACAACCCCTCAGTGGGAAGGAAGACAGACAGGCTCTCAGTGCTTCACAGAAACAAGAGCTGCTGCATCCTTGACATTTCTCCCTCGCATGACCATCTTCTCAACAACACCCTTGTTCACATCAGCGGCTGCCTGCAGATGGTGATCGCTGCCTGAAGCCCTTTGAAAACACTGGCCCCCCCCTAAAGGCTCCTACCTCCCTCACTCCCAAGTTGCTGCAAATCTCTGCCCACCTTAGTCACATCTAAGGGGGTGAATAAGAAGAATCACTCTAATTTCTACATGAAATGTACTGAGGTAAGACCTATACTTTGACCTTTAAAAAAATTCACAACTTGATATTTTGTAGCAGATATTTGAATAGAACTCTCACTTGATCAATATTGCAAATTGCCAAGTTAGTGCAAGTCCTAGAAAATCATGCTGAGACACAGCAGAAATTTGCTCATAATGTGGAGGTTGGTCAGGAATTTCTGAATGGCATTGGATAGTATCACAACCACAGGGGCCTGAATTGGACACTATAATCCATCTCCACCATGGCACACAGAAAATCAGTGCTCATTATAGAATTTTCCCCTGCATGACCAAAGTGGTGACAAACTGAGTTTCTGTGATGACTACAAATAAAAAAAAAATTCACTGTAAGACTCTGTTCTAGTGTAATAGCCTATAGGCATGTTAGACATTAAAGTTAGAGATTCTGAAATGAATACTACAGTTATTTCTTTGATCTGATTCTTCTACTGGCCTTTATCCTCTTGGCCCAAATAGAAATATGCTTCAATTATTTCTCTAGTTATAGGTAACTTTAATCTCAGCTAAAAAAGAAAAAAAAAAAAAGAAAAAAGGGCCGGCCGAGTGGCTCAGTTGGTTAAGAGCTCGCTCAAGAGTGCAAGCTGAACTCTGAACAACAGCAGTTCAATGCCCAGCCTGAGCTGAGCTGCCGTTGAGCTGCCAAAAGGTGGCAGGATGGCTCAGCTAAAAAAAAACAAAACAAAAACAAAAACAGTGATTCATCTGAAAACTTAAAATCTGAGCATAAAATATGAAGTAAACAACAGATATTTGTCCGATAGCAGAAATGCATGGCTAAATTCTGTTTTACAAGCGTGAGGCAAAAGGCGCAGAGCTGTGTTTTTGTGTCCGAAACTTATTCCTTTAAGATGACCGCATAAAACCCAGGTCCTGAAGCCTGCACAGATGCTGTAGAGGCGCAGCGTGGCAGTCCTTGGAAACGCAAGTTTCGTTTTTATGTCCACTCCATTCTTGGTCACCCCCACTTCAATTCACTCAGGCACATCAGGTGGCCCGGTCCGCCCAAGGGCCCAAAGGCAATATCCCACCTGACACAATACCGAAGGGCACCATTGATATAAGACACAGGTGAGTGTCCCTGCAGGTGCAGAGGAACCATAAGACTCTCACCGAGATGATGGTAACTGAAGGCAAAGAGGGGACAGCATGGAAATTACTCAGATTTTAGGCTACGGACCTGGGAGGGAAGAGCTGCCGTTGCTGTTGTTGATGGAAGAAGCAGCTGTTGCGGAGAAAAGTAATGAGAGTTGAGGTTCTGCTCTGGTTCCTCACGTAAATTCACTTTACAAACTTTGGAATGGTTATGCCCCTATTTTTGGCCCTCTGAATAATCTCACTCAGACTCAGGTTCCCAATGGATGAGAATAGATTCTTCCTCCTATCAGTCATCCCAGTTCTCAACATCCAAGATTCCATTTCTACAAGGCCTTTTGAACATGGTTGTTCAGTTCGCTAATCTAATCCTCTCCCCCTTCCAGCTAGACTTACTGAAAAGCAGCCACTCTGTGGTCTGCGCTCCTGTGGGAAACATGTTTATCAACATGGAGAACAGAACATTGTGTGGACAGGTCCATCAGCTCACAAAGATCGCAGCCTCTGATCAAAGGTGCACTTCTTCCTGAGGCCTGCTCGTCTCCTCTCCTTGCTTTCTCAAAAACCTACTGTCCTGAGGGCCGGCCGAGTGGTGCTGTGGTTAAGTGTCCCCGGTTCAGGTCCCACATATGAGGGCCAGTAATATTGCTCTCAAAAAAAAAAAAAAAAAAAAAAACCTAACTGTCCCTCACATCACAACTTTTCAGGTCCAAAATGCCTAACGTCTGCACCCATTAAATAATAACTCCCCATTCCCTCCCTCTCCGTCTCCATGAATTTGACTATTCTAGATTCCACCTCATATGAGTGACTGGATTATTTCACATAGCTCAGTTTCCTCAGGTCCATTCATGTTGTAGCATGCGTCAGAATTTTCTTCCTTTTGAAGGATGAATAATATTCCACTATATGTATATACCACATTTTGTTAATCCATTCATCTGTCCATGGGCCCTGGGGTTGCTTCTGTATTTTGGTGAAGTGTAAATAATGCCAATATGAACATGGGTATACAGATACCTCTTCAATACTCTGCTTTCAGTTCTTTTGGGTATATGTCTAGAAGTAGAATTAGTGAATCATATTGTTTGTTGTATTCTTTGAAAAACTGCAACCCTCATCAAATCTCTCTCTCTCTCTCTCTCTCTCTCTCTCTCTCTCTCTCTCTCATTTAAATGTACACTCATGCTGCTGTTCATGGCTGCAAAAAAAAAAAACAACCACATCAACTTCTCTTAATTCATGACTAAGCCTTAGCGTGGTCAAACATCCTGGTTTGTGCAAACATCCTGGTTTGTGCACGGCTATCCCAATTTCTGCATTAAAATCCAGGTGCCAGAAAACCACTGAGACCCAGGCAAACTGGAACAATTGATCATCCTACTTGAAATGGGCTCTTGATAGTTCCTTGTGATTACACTGTACTTCTCTATTCCATTCACTCGTCTACTCCCCTGAATGATTATCTCACACTTACTCACCCTTAAACCTCCAACACCTCCTCCCTATCCTCATTCTTTTTTTTTTTTTTTTTGAGGGCAGTGTCACTGGCCCTCACATGTGGAACCGAACCGGGGCCGCTGGCTTCCCAAGCCAGCGCTTAACCACCACGCCACTCAGCCGGCCCCTCCTATCCTCATTCTTGATTGATGACTTTGATTCCTACTTCACTGAGAAAATGGAAACACCCAGAAAAGAACTTCCTACCCACTTGGTAGCATCTGCTCTCACATTTTCTGACTTCCCTCCTAGTAATACAGAGGAAGGCTTGTTCTTCTCCCATGTACATATATACGTGCCTCTTGAAAGCCAATCCCTCCTGTGAACTACATCCCATTCATACTTGTCACCTTATTACATTGTGATATCCAATTCCTTTTGTTAAAAGATAATGTATTTATATTTTGGAGAGTTTATTTGGGCAAAAATTAATGGCAATCAGGGAGCACCAAACTGGAAGTGGTTAGGAGTGCTGCCAACAAGAGGTGGGAGTAAGGTTTTTATAGAGAAGACAGGAAGCAAAGCAAGGGTATAATTTGTTGGGTATAGCTTAAGTGGTTACATTATTTGGGAAAGCCTAGTTGACTGTGACTGGTTCTTAACCTCGAGGCATTTACAGCAGTTGACCCTGGTTTAGGTTCTGGGGTACTTACATAGGCTATCAAGGCATTAGATCTGCCTCAATCTAATGACCTCCTTGTTCGATTACTTTAACACTTCTTATCTCACTAATGGAGAATATGTCTTCAACAATTCTTACCTGCAACATCAATTTCCCCTTTACTGGATCACTGCTATTCTGTTATTTCTCCCATGTTAAAAAAAAGAAAAAAAAGAAAAACAACTTTCCCTTGGCCCAACTTCTCCTGTCAGCTATTACCCCATTCTCAGATCTTCTTTATAACAAAAACTATCTGAAAGTGTTTTCACATATTTTCTCCAATTCTTCTCCTCCACATCTCTTAAATCCTCTTCAACCCAGCTCTTGCCATGCCATTCTGTTGAATCCATTCTTGTCTAGATTACCAGTTATCTCCATGTTGCTAAATTCAATAATTGATTGGCAGTCCTCTTCTTACTTGTTTGGTAAGTTACATTTGATAGGGTGATTTGTTAGTGGCTCCCTCCTTTCTGATACACTCTTTTACCTGTCTTTTTTTTTTTTTTTTTTTTTTTTTTTTTTTTAAAGATTTTATTGGGGAATTGGCGGAGGGGAACAGCATTGGGGAATCGGGGAAGGGGAACAGACAAGTTGCTGTCTTTTTGTTCTTCAGTTTAGTTGCGGAGGATGTTGCTTCACTGTTGGTATCATCATTGCGCTCTTCCGATCGCTGGCCTCTGGATGTCGCTCACCGCAGCTATTGGCAGCTCACGCTTGGCTGCCAGCTGCTCACGCTGGCTGTGGGCCACTCACTGTAGCCTATGGCAGCCCACTGCAGCAGGGGCTGCAGCCCACACCATCACCGGGGCTTGCACAGCCCAGCTCTAGGTGGAGCTGTTGTTAGCTGTAGAGGGCAGTGTCACTGGCCCTCATGTGGGATCCGAACCGGGGCTGCTGGCATCCCAAAACCAGCGCTTAACCAATGCGCCACTCGGCCGGCCCTCTTTTACCTGTCTTTATGACATCACACTCTCTAGGTTTCCCTTCTGTCTCTTGGTTTCATTTCCCTCTTTTCCTTGACTTCTTTTTTTTTTTTTTTTTTTTTTAGCTGAGCCATCCTGCTACCTGTTGGCAGCTCAGCAGCAGCTCAGCTCAGGCTGGGCATCGAACTGCTGTTGCTGAGAGCTCAGCTCGCACTCTTGAGCGAGCTCTTAACCAACTGAGCCACTCGGCCAGCCCTATTTTCCTTGACTTCTGAAGTGTTCTGGGTCTGCTTTTGGCTCTCCTATCTTTTAAATCCATACTCATTCTTTTGGTGATCACACTCATTCTCCTGGCTATAAAGATGCTAATGACTCTCAGATTTACGTCTCCAACCCAAACTTCTCTCCTGAATTTCATATTCACCTATCTTAACTGCCTAACATCCCCACGTGGATGTTAATAGACATCTCAAATCTCATATATCACATATCCCAAACTGAAACATGCCATCCCTACCATTCTATTCTCAAACTTCTCTTCTGAAAGACTTCCCGATTTTAAATGATGGCAAATATATCCTTTCTGATTCTTACGCCAAAATCTTTGGAACAATCCTTAAATCTTATGTTTTCCTCACACTTCATATCCAACCCCCCAGAAAGTCCTATTTGTTCTACCTTCAAAATATACATACGTAGGGCTTGTGAATTTCAGCTGTTCTGTAAGTAGCAATTGTGACACTTGCCTGGTGTTTCCTCCTGGCAGTTTCTCTCCTTCAGCTTGTGTATTTTCAAAATAATAGAAAAAAAGAGAAAGCTAATGAATAGAAGGGGATGGCGTGGGTGTGAAACTCTAATTACTTCTTACAGCGCCTTTGTTTTCAAGGAAGTTATGCATAAAAACACAAATACTTAACAGGAAGTAAAATTAGAAGCAATATACAACTATAGATTTCATAAAATGGCTTAATATTATGTTCTGTACAGGGTCTATCACATTCAGGGTTTAATGAATGTTAATTGACTCAAATAATACCATCTTATATTTATGTAGTGGCTCACCATGTGCAGTGTTGTTATATACATCTCATTAAACCTGTCTGCTCTTTACAACAATCCCATCATTCAGTCAATCCCATGTGGGCAGAGACTGTTTTGCATCCCCGGGAGATAGCACAGGGACTGGCACACAGTGATTGCCAGGGAAATGTTTGTTGAACGGGTTGACTCACTTATTATCCTCATTTTACAGATGACAAAAGAAGACTCAATGACTTGCTCAATATCATCAAACTAATAATAGTCAGGAGTAAGCTGTCTTCTAACTCCCAAGTCAGTGTTCTCCCAAATATTAGATCTAAAGCTTCTTAAGATTTGGTGTTCTGTTCCTTACAATAGAACAAACATTTTATAGAAATTTTGATTGCCTACTATTATCTCCTTCCACTGTCTTCTAATTTAACCTAAGTAAATATCAGTTTTCCATTATTTTTAGCCACAGATAAACCTAGGAATAATAGTGAAGAAGGTATACGCTCCTTGCTGACTGTCATGAAGTGCCCATTTAATGCTTTCAGGAATATCCTACTTTATTTAGGTTGGGCTTATTGATTATAATAAACCAATGGTATTCTCTGAAAACATATATGTATACCTTTGATATAACTCTACACATTTGGGGAGGGGAGGTTGGGATAGGGAACAGATAACACTCAATGTTAATGCTCTCTGAGTTTGTAAACATCCCCCCTCCACCAGTCTATTTCTCCCAAACTCTTCCCTTTAATGGTTATTTCTAAGTTACACCATCACCAAACTCTCTGACACCTCTTTTTTTTTTTTTTTTTTTACATGGAAACATCTAACAAAATGCACCTAGATACTGTCATTTGGAGTGTATTGTGTCATCCCATTTGCATGTGAACTTTATTAATAAACTTTATTTCTGTATTCCCACTTCCTTCTGGAGTCACCCTTTGATACATTCCACATATGGATTCTCAACCATCAGGCTAGCTTTATCCGTCCCATCCCTTTTGTTTTCCACAGCCTCCCCCTTTTTTCAGTACTCTAAGGTACTCTCATTCTTCATCTTCATAAAGCCAAACTTCTCATCCATGGTAGCAAATAACAGACTTAGAAACCTACCCACATGCCAGCTTGATTATAACAACAATGCTACCATTCATTTCCAATACTATTATCTCTCCTCAATAATACTCAAAAATGTATCCAAGAATTCTTAAGATATTGCCTTTTAAGTCTCTTTCAGGTATTCATGTGGTATAGACTTTAGAAAATAGAAGAGAGAAGAGGGACAGAATGTTCAAACAAAATGGGGTAATCAGGACTATTAGCAAGCCCTATTTTAGTGAGCTGGGGCACACAACTAGTTGTTTCTATGGCCATTACACGATGCTTTCCAATTTTGACCAATGTCAAGGCAGCTTTAGAACAATGAAGGAACAGTTGTCCTGTATGCTAACTAATCTGTGCAAGAGATAAACATGTAAGCACTAAGAGAGATTTTCCTAGAAAAAAAATTTATAATAGCTAAATTTTTTAGATTTTATTTTATACAACCTTATACAGCTTGTCAATGGCTAATAGAAACCACTTCTGACAAGCTCAGAAAATGTCTTTTACCCTCTTTCTTACCTTGAACCAATATTTTAAAAAAATTATAAATTTAAAGATTCTTATATATCTTAAAGAAGTAGGAAAAGAACCAGGGGTTCTAAGTTCGAATCAAGTCCAAAATTTGCTTAATGATTTTGGGTAAATTACTTTCCCTCTTTGAGTCTAAATTTCTTCATCTATAAATGAGAATAACATTATCTGTTTCTGAACACTATCGTAAGGGCTAGATGAGAGTGTATATGAAAGGATTTCATAAAGTGTAAGTGCCAAACGCCTGGTAAAAGCTATGATCCAATTCCAGCAAAAGATCAGAGTAGAACAACCTGTCAGAAGAGGTGGCAGGCTACAAAATGCACACTTGGGAATTCCATTCTCCAAACCACAAAATTATCCTTGTTTCAAGTCACCATGCTCATTTTTCACATCTTAAGGAATAGATATCTTCAGTGACAATGTGTGGAGATTTATGGAGCTCTAGAAAATGATATTACTGCTGTAAGCGTTAGAAAAAAAGCACAAATACTGACACGTAAGTGGATTCATTGTATTGCATTTTGTTAGAGTTAACGAGTAAAAGAGCCAAAAACTTTGATGTAAAACTGTTTTTTTTTTTCCTCATAGAGAATGAGTACTTCCCTTTATGTAAAAATAGACAACTAATTTCCTAAGATAAAAACATTTTTTGGGGGGCCGGCCGAGTGGCATGTTGGTTAAGAGCTGGCTTGGGACGCCAGCATCCCCGGTTCAGATCCCACGTATGAGGGCCAGAGAAACTGCCCTCTAATAGCTAAGATGGTGAACAACAGCTCCACCTGGAGCTGGGCTGCTGTGAGTCCCCGGGACAGCATAGCTGCAGCCCCTGCTGCAGTGGGCTGCCATAGGCTACAGTGAGTGGCCGGCAGCCAGTGTGAGCTGCCAAGAGCTGCTGTGAGCTGCCGTCCAGAGGCCAGTGACCGATCTGACTCACCCGAGAAGAGCGCAATGATGATGCCGACATGGGCCAGTGAAGCAATGTCGTCCACAACTAGACTGAGGAACAAAAGGACAGCAACTTGTCTGTTCCCCTTCCCTGGTTCCCCAATGCTGTTCCCCCCCCATTCCCCAAAAGTTTAAATATATATATATATATATATATATATATATATATATATATATATATATATATATATAAAATACATATTGCAAGCATTTCTAATTTAAACTTTCCAATCATTCCTTGTTTCTTGGGAGATGCCTCTGAATATCCTCTATCCTGCCTCAATCTCCTATGCCTCTCTCTGGGTTCATCATTTACAATGCCATGTACATACTGTCAATTCCCAAATAAGTATATCCTACTCAGACTTCTTTTGATGGACAGACTTTAAAATCCCACTGCAACTCATTACTTCCATTTAGATGTCTAGGATGACTCAAACTCAACATGCCCCAGACTGAACTCCTGACCGTCGCCCTCAGTCCCGCTGTACTCTTAGTGTCCCCATCCTGGTTAATGGCTACTCCATTCTCTCTTTAATGAGACCAAACACCTGGGAATTGTTTTGCACATTCTTTCTGTCAGGAAATCTTGTTGGCTCTACCTTTCAAAACATATCCAGAATCTGACTACTTCTCACCAGACCCATAGCCACCATTTTGGTCTGAGCCAACGATATCTCTTGCCTAGGTTATTTTGATAACTTTCTCACTAGTCTCTCTGTTTTCATCTTGTTACTCCCATCCCACCCACAACTATGAATTTATTTTCAAAACAGTAACAGAGTGATTCTGGTAAAACCTGCATAAATGCATCTTACAGTTCTGTTCAAAAACTCCTCAAGGCTAACCCATTTTACTCAAAGAAAAGCCTGACATTAACTGGCTGCACTATCATCTTTCTGACCTTATGATGCTACTCCTCCACTCCAGCTCACTCTGTGCAGTCACACCAGCCTTTTGACTATTCCACACACGACACGTGCATTCCCTTCTTATGGTCTTCGTGCTGGTTTGTCTATCTGCCTGTGAATGCTCTTCCCTAAGTCCATATATCTGTTTTACATTGCTCATTTCCTCAATGAGGGCCACACTGACCATCTTATTCAAAATTGCAATTCTCCTGTTTCTCTCTCTCTCTCTCTCTCTCTCTCTCTCTCTCTCTCTCTCTCTCTCTCCCCACAGCACTTAAAACTCCAACATGGTATTCATTATTTATTTTCTGTCTCCCTCTACTAGTATATAAGGACCATGAGGGCAATATCCCAAATAGAGTGACTGGCACTCAGTAGATATTTGTCAGATGAATGACTTCAGGCTCTCAGTTATCTTCAATCTTGAAAGTTGAGTTGTGTGGTATGTTAGTTTCCTGATGCCATTCTAACAAATTACTATAAGCCTCGTGGCACGAGACAACATAAATTTATTCTCTTACAGTTCTGGAGGTCAGAAGTCTAAAATCATGGTTATTGAAATGATTCAATGAGAATACACATAGAGCACCATGTTGGGCATGTATATTGTGCTGGCTACTGGCATCGTTACTCTGACTCAGACTTAGCTGTCCATTCTTAACACAAAATTACAGAGAAACTGCTTAAAAGGAAATAAGGTATCAATTATATCTAATACAAGGTATTCAAAACCCAACAAAACATTGACATAGGCACAGTGGAATAAAGAGCTGGCCTCTACACGATCTGATCAGGTCAAGAAGACATGTCTGTAAACACCTCCAGCTAAAGGAGATAAGAGATGATCATAAGCTCAGAGAGAATGTGGGATCCCAGATTTCAACAACAGTGAAACAAGAACAAACAAAATCACCACTGAGACTTTTGGCTGCCAAAGCCTAAATATTATGAAACAATGTTGAGGATTGTCAGAAATGCTTTTCTTAGTGTCATCAAGCAACGAGTTATAATAGTATTGTGTAGAGAAGCATAGACTTTGGCATGACAAGTGGGTTCAAGTCCTGGCCCTGTCACTTACTAGCTTTGCCCCTGGGAAAGTCTCTGAGTCTCAGCTAGTCTTTCTGAAAAATGAGATAATTTTAGAAATATCTCATACGGGGGGGGGGGGTGCAAGGGGGGTATCAGAATTTAATGAGAAAGTACTTACAAAGTGATAACAGGGTGCATGGCAAGGAGTAAGTACTCAAATAGTTGTTATTACTAATGTTATGAATTGCTGTAGTCTTTTTTTCTTATGTTTACCAGTCCAATACCTTTTAAGGAATTTCAAACAGCATCCTAAAAGGTAAGGGAGGCAAGAAAGAGGCCAGCAAGGAAGCAGCTCAGGGAATGTTAGGGTCGATACCGGTCATCTTTACGAAATACAGAACATACTAACCTGGGACTTGAGCAAGGATTGAAGTGTGTGCCGCAAACCACAGACTAAGAGCGGGCAAGGGAAGATAAAGGCAGGAGCCAAGTGGAGAGAGAATGACAGTATGGATGCGCCAAGAGAAGCTCATTTCCTGGAGTGCCTGGCTGCCTGTCACCAGGAATTCAACAGCCCACAGGAGGGGGAGGGTAAATGAGAACAGTGGCTGCACTCTCAAGGCTGCAGCTGCCCTCTCTGTGAAAACACAGCAGCAATAACCCTCCTTAAATGAAAAGTGGTAAGAAGCTGTTTGCAGCCTTCTCCAGAGGGCATTGTCAGAGTATGAAAAAGAACCACTTAAAAATAACAAGATGGCTTTGTCAACAAACAAAATTCTGAAGACAACTTATTAGATATTATCAAGACTAAGAGAGCGCCACGTTTCCATGCTTTCCAAAAGATGTGGACTGCCACAGTTTATAAGTTGCATATGGTTAGGAGGAGAGAGAGGGACGGAGGGAGGGAGGGAGGAAGGGAAGGAGAGAGAGAGAGAGAGAGAGAGAGAGAGAGAGAGAGAGAGAGAGAGAGAGAGAGAGAGAGAGAGAAAATAGCTGATTTTCTAAAAGCCAAAGTGTAAGTCAACTATAAGAAAAGGAAGGTATGACTACATGATAGAGCCTCCTCAGAAAAGAGAGGAATGGGAGAGTCACCTGGCTGACGTCTTCCCTTTTGATGCCTTGTGAATTCAGGCTAATGAGTGCATTAAATCCTCTGGAAAAGAAGACCTGTGGTTTCATCCAGGCAAAGTACATTAGAAAAAGCACTTGGAATGGCTGTCATAAGATGAATTTAGCAATTTTTAGAACTGAGAAACATTAACTGTCTTTGGCAGACTAGATATGATTGATTACATGTCAGTCTTGTACAAAAAAGAGTTCCATGGCTCCCCATTGCCTACCAATTACAAGTTCCTTGCCTTAATTTTAGAAAGCCTTCCCTTTCTCTGCTAAGTCCCCATGATGGGATACGGAAACCTTGAGTGTCCCAAATACAATCCCAACTTGGGATGTGGAGACTAACAAGGGGATGCTCGGTCTGAATTCTAAATTCCCAGGAATAACTGACCATCCATCTCAAGTCAAGTGTCCACTCTTGGTCCAATTAGATGTGACAAGTCACATACCACAAACATGCCTCCATGAAGGGAAGGTGTGAATTTAGTAGGGATCTCAAAGTGTGTCCAGACTACCTTTCCCCTGTCTTTCTCACCTGATCACTGTGCTCAGCCACATTAGGCAATCTGCCATTTTTTCCACTTTCCTTCCTCTTGGTTTCCTCATGGTGGAATGCCCTTTTTCTATAGAATTACCTGTTGGGGGAAAAGAGAAAGTAAAAATCAGACACAGTCTTCATGGACTAGGCTTGGGAATTGGTCAGAATACATGTTCAGGCTCATAGATCTTAAATCATACTTTACTGTGGTAAGCTTAAAGGACATGGGTCTTAGTCAAGATAAGAAGACAATGTCCAATTGGGGATGTTTAGAGAGGGGGTTTCTGTGGTATATGCTGGTTTCTTACCAGGACACATACATGGATGTTGACTTACATGTCATGAAAGCCTTGTACTGGGGTATTTTGTGTATCTTTTAATTCCAGCCAGTCATTTGAAATCATGCATTATGATCTTTAAAAGATCCCCAGTGCTATATTGTTGAATTAGTCCCAATGAGCATAGTGACTGAACCTCATGCATATATTTAGGCTCAGAATAACAATAGCCAGAGTGGTCACTCACCTGCAGAACTACAAAGCCTACATGGTATTGAGCAAGACAGGTTTGACCTGCCATGCAGACCCAATTCAGAGCCATCTCATCAGGGCATCTCTTCCCTAGTTAAGTGATGCAATATCGCCTTCTTTCTCATCTCCAGAGCATTTTAGTTTTATCTCCTGGATTAGGTTATAAACATCATGGCACGTTGGGAGTGGAATGTGCTTTGCTGTCAATTTGAATCCTGGTGCAGCCACTTAACTCATGTGGTGGAGAAAATTTCTCACTGATAAAATAGAGGATGAAAATATCACCCTCTTAGATGTGGTGCAAAAATTAAATGGCAATGTATATAAAACACATAGCACATTGTTTTATACAAAGTAATTACCCAATAAATCTAAAAAACATCTTTAAAATCTAATAAAGCTAACAACATCATTATTTCTTGAGGAAATAATCTGTATTTTATTGATGTTTGAGTCTGTTCCCTATATTAATTACAAGACCAATAAATAAATTAAATACAAAATGGCCACTGTAGGACAAGACCTCTCGACATCTGGCCCAGAGTCCTCCCAAATGCCTAATGGGGGTGTCACAGACCTCTTCCCTGATGATAAAAATATCAGCAACTTATAGCTAATTATAAGTTAGCTTTGTCATGGCTAAACTTCCTTATCTTCTCTGAATCATTTTAGAATCCTACTTAAACTAAATGTTCGTAAGCTCTACGTGTTTATTAGCTACAAATATTCACTGAGCACCTACCAAGTGCCAATTTCTACATTAAACACTGGAAATACCACATAAGAAAAAAAACGACTCTGTTCTCAATACGCTGACAATCTCATTCCTGGCTGCATTATCTACTTTAACACTTAATGTTCACTTCACAGTCACAAATCCACAATTTACACAACATAATGATATGTAATGATGTTACCTCTCAGTCTTCACATTTTCAAGCTGAAGAACCATGATCTTTTCCAAATGACAGAATTCTTCAAGCCATTATTAGTGCAAGCCCTACCCTGGACTTGCTCTGGTTCCCCTAAAACAGCATTATCACCACTGCCATCATCATAACTAATATTCACAAAAAATTGTGTACAATTCACAGAGGGTTTTCATATAAATTCTTTTATTTACGGTATCCAGACTTCACATATATGGGTTGGTTTACCGTAACTCTACGGAGTATAGTCTCTGCGGGGTGTTAGGGTTTTTTCTAATAAGCCTGGATGCTCAGCATGTTTTTTGGCCACAACAGGTCTCTGGGTCTCTGTTTTCAGGAAACAGCTTACAATGGTGTTTATCAAGCTTCTACTTGAAGTTCATTCAGACCCAGGGTAACACATTTTGTTTTAAATTTGAATTAATGCTTCTCCTAAATTCTTGGCTTTGTATTTACCATGAACTTACCATCCTTAGAGGTCATCTGCTACCTTTGCACCCATTCAGAGCTTCGCAAATTCTTACAGTTTGAGGTCAGACACCAAAGGATCCTTATTCTTGAATGGTTGTATGTTGTCCTGAAGCTGAAAGCTTTTATTTATTTATTTATTTATTCCGGTGCAAAAACCAGGTCTTCAGTGAAATACCATGTCCATTCTGATGGGTCAGTAATCATTTTCTGGTATACTTCTCAGAAACTGACAGAATGGATTCATTTAACAGCTGGATAACAAATTCATATGTAAATCACATTGCTTCAAATTGTTTGCTTTCAACATTTATGAAGAAGGACCTAGTACCTGGCAGATCATCACAAATAATTTTGATAATGGTTCTCTGTGATTTTTGGCACATTATAAACTTTAAAGGAATTAAAAAGTAAATCACTACTATAACTAAGTTTTAAAATTTCTGTTTACATTTGTATGTCAACAAGTGATTTGAAAAATTGAACTAGAATTGATGCTAAATTTATTAGGAATACCTACCCATTGATAATAAAATTGAAAAAAAAGCAAAAAACAAAAAAAACATTATTCTTATTAAGTACCTCGTTTTCAATAAAATTGCAATTTAGTATTTATTAACTTTACCAAAGTTTTCAATATATTTTTGCTGTTTGATCAACTATAACTTCAATGTATATACTTATTTTGTTGTAGAAAAATGTAATCCACCTGTACCACTGAATATATTGTGAGGATAAATTTCTAAGGAGGAAGCACAATGGAAATAGGAGTTCAGGGAAGAAAGGAACAATACAAAATGTCTTGCTATTAATTAAAAGCTTTCACAGTTTTTAAACAGATACCAGGGTATCAAGTCATTATAGTATTAAAATTCCACTTGAAACGTTTTAAAATGTTAGAATGTCCTTTGCAATTATTTAAACTTATAAAAAATACTAGATTTCAATTAAAAATCATGCAAGGTGATACATAGTTTGTAAAAATCATTTTAGAGGGTATGTGAATGAAAAAATTTGAAAAACAAAATTATACAGCCTCTCAATAATTAGGATTTAGAAACAAAACTTTTAACACTTATCCTAAATTTTGTTTTACAAAGCATCATATTCTTAAATTTATGTTATATATTGCTGAGGTTTTGCAATATATAGATTACATTGGCAATTATAGATTATATATTTATATATAGATTAGAGTTGGCAGAGCAATGACTCATATGATATGTGGCGATGCAGAAGGGACACAGGGTCATCTTCCAGCCAATGGTATTTTCTAAAAAGCTGCAAATATGGAACAATCTTTAATATATTAGAGTTATGAATCCCTTTAACACTAGCTTTCAAACAAGCTTATTTTGAAATAATTTGTTGAATCCTTTTTTTTGTTTTTTGAGGGCAGTCTCACTGGCCCGCATATGTGGGAACCGAACCGGGGCCGCTGGCTTCCCAAGCCAGCACTTAACCACCACGCCACTCGGCTGGCCCTTGAAATAATTTGTTTAAACTCAGGAAAGAGGCTTAAATTTAAAAATCATAAAAATAAAATTAATCATCTCTCTTAAGGACTGGCACAATTCTTGGAAAATTTTTCACGTTTAGCATGGTCAATTTTCTTCAAAAAAGATTGAATTATTTTGAGTAATAGTTTGGCTAATAGAACAAGAAGGTCTTGAATTAACTAATTATAGAAATGCAAGTAATATCAGATATTAGAAATTATATATGAAAACCATTTTATGATCAAGTTTCTGCTCTGCAAAGTATCAAAGAAAAAAAACAAACCTTGGTAAAACTTATTCAATTTGCCTCCTCCCCAACAATCCCAACTAAATTTGTAACTTCTGATCCTTATTTGTATCTTGGCTTACTGTAATAGGTGTCTGTTCCCATCACTCCAAAACAACCTACTCTCTAGGTCAGCCCTGAACTTGTAACCTTCAGCTCCAATGGTTTCTACTCAGTCTTTGTCTGGTTTATTTCTTTCATTATTTGACATAGTGGACCATTTCCTCCTTTCTAAACCTACTGTTTTTCCTGGCATCTATGATTTTCACTCTTCTGACACTACTACCATGGTTTGAATTGCTCCTTCTAATCATCTCTTCCTTTGTCCATCCCTTAAGTGAAGGGAAATACCACAAAACTGTTCTTAGCTCTCTCTTGTCCTTACACCCTCCTTTTGCTCCAATGGCTTTAATTGTCACCTCCATGCAAATATTTTCTAAATATATACCTTTCAAGAAAATGTTACCTATAGATATCTAATTTCTAAGTATTCAATCCCTTCATACATTCCCAAGCTCAACATATCCTTATTTTTCTCCCTTTCACAACTATAATACTCCCCTCTCTTTCACTCCAACCCCTTCATCCCAAACCAGTAGTTTCCCTGTTCTGAAACTCTGAAAAGCACCACTATTATCTCCTTGGGGTCTTTAAGATCTTCCCTCTCTCATTCCTCTACGTCTGATGACATCACCATGTCCTCTTGTCCCCAACTCTGCAATATCAATATAACCCATTTTCATTGCCATAGGCCTAGTTCTGAGTCTCATGCTTTCTCACCTAGTCCCATCTGTGCTATCTTAACTGGGCTTCCAGTTTAAACACCAGTGCCTCCTTTACAATTATCCAATTAATGGTGTCCTTTCTCTATGCCCCCAGTTAATTGCACCTATTTCTGCCTCTCTCAAATCAGAGTTCATTTGCTGAGAATATATTCCTTATCGCCAGCCTGTATCAATGCTATCCACAAATCTAAATCTAAATTCCTGTGGAAAAACATCATATGATTGGTTTTTACATCACCACAGTATAAACCACAACAGTGCAGCCCACAGCAAGCCCGAAAATGTTTGAAAAGAAAAAGGAAGGAAGGGAATTACGTGGAACAAATGGATAGCCATATTTATTTCTGAACCGTTAAAGTATGCCGTATCATAACATTTTATAATGAACTCACAGTATACTTTAAGGCATTATTAAGTAATGCCTAATAATTTCTTAACAATGAAGAATGTTAATTCTTTCCCCCTCCTTAACATGAAGCATGAGGATGAATGAGGCATGTCCTAGAATGTGTTTCAGGATTCCTGGACAAAGGTGATGCATCATCTCTCATAGTTAATTTGTGTGTTCTGTGTAGAATTCTCTCTTGCCAAATACAAACTGGGTGATACAAGCAACCAAAGCTAAGATGCCCCCAAGAATTCTCCCACTGAAATAAGAGTTTTAAAAGGAACAAGTAATGATTAAATCATTTTCTCTTTGTAAGGTTACTGTCAAGTGAAAGAAAATTTTAACTGATTGATTATTCAGAAGTGGGCCACTCTCTGTAAGTCCCCTTCTGAACTTCTCTCCAGGGGGAATCCCTGTTCACTTTGGTCCTGGAACGTGACTTAAGACAGAGATTACATGAAAGCCATCATTTTGTAAAGGTTATGGGAGATGCAACAAGAGACAGAGCTGAGCTGCCTTGTTGCAATGAAGGGTGAACATCAAAAGAGAAGGAAGACAGCAGAAAGTGAGGCTGCTTTCTCTGAAGCTTATCTGAGCTTCTTTGGTTGAAAAATCAAGACTTCAAATCTCAAGATGAAAGGCTTGCTTGTGACCAAGTCAGTGTATATTGGTTTTAGTTGGAAATACCATAGAAATAGTGCTTTTCTTGCAACCAATCTGTTTCTCTCATACCATATGCAGCGGCATGTGAAAATAACTCATGAAACCCTTCAAAGAAGTTCTAATGTTTCATATAAAACCCTTTCTACCAGAGTCAGGTTACCCCATGAAATACTTTAGACCAGAAGTAAAAAAAAAAAGCTGGATGCCAACTGCAGATTTTAAGATGTGAAGCCAACCTCAATGAAAATTTTTATTGCTATAATTTATTATATATAAAACTGTAAAAATTACTGACCCAGAAAAACCAAGACAATGAAGTGGGACTTCTTTTAGCCTGAGATGCAGGGAGAGAACTGTGTGGAATTATTTCTGTGCCCTTTATGGAGCCACAGATACCCTGAGGAAGAGTTAATGTCACTGACTTGCAGGTGGAAAAGTAATATGCCATTGGAACCAATAACCTCGAATGAGATAGAGATAACATTTTTTAATTGATAATATTAATATTGATTATACCACTATTAATAAAATTACCGAAGTCTATTGAGTACTTACTATCAGGAAAACATAACTGCTGAGCCCTTTATATAGATTTATTCTAGTAAGGTTCTAAGAAATAAATATTCTCTTAATTCTCATTATACAAAGTAGAAAATGTGACACAAGTAAGCAATTTGTCTTAGGTCCACATTAGTTAACCCAGGTCGTCTGGCTCCAGTACCCACGTCATCCTCTTAAAATATTATTTAACTGCATACGTTTAAAAAAAAAAGCTATTTAACCAGCATTCAAGGCCCCCTATACCACACCTCCTACCTCTTCTGATTGCTAGTATCTCACTTATTTGGTCCTTGTGGTGCAGAACTTATAAGATTTGTCCATACTGCCAGTCCTTGACGCTTTTTCTACAGCTCTCTTAACCTGCTATAATCAGTCTTGCATCCCTATCACTTTACTTAAACCACTCAGCAAGGTCAACAACGATCTCTGCATAGATAAATCCAAGTAAATTCTTAGCTTTTAACTCATTTGAGCTATAATTAGGATCTGATATTACAATCACTTCACTCTGATAGCCTTTTTTCATTTGGCTTCTCACAATTCACAGTCTCTTGGTTATCTCAATGGTCCCTTCCTTCTTTTAATCTCTTTGCTAGTTCCTTCTTTCTAACCTCTTATGTTGGATAGCTCCAAGTAGCTTTTCTCTACCCATATCCACACTCACTCCCTTGGTGATCTCACACAAGCTCACAGTTAAAGTTAAAAGCCCATTTACATGCCGATGACTCCAGCCCAGAGCTCTCTCCACACTTCTAAACAGATAAATGTGTACTCAACCATGTCACTTGGATATTCTAGAGGCACCTCAAATTCAACACATCCTGAATCCCTCTTCTGTCAGAATACCTGAAGGACCTTCACCTTCCCTATTTCTGTTGTTGGAAACTCTGAGCAACAGGGCCGCCACTTCGATTCCCACATGGGCCAGTGAATGCTGCGCCCTAGCTGAGCTGTTGCTGAGCTGCCAACAGGTGGCAGGA
Source organism: Aselliscus stoliczkanus (assembly GCA_033961575.1). Lineage (NCBI taxonomy): Eukaryota > Metazoa > Chordata > Mammalia > Chiroptera > Hipposideridae > Aselliscus > Aselliscus stoliczkanus. The sequence continues at coordinate 128,168,540 of CM066733.1, forward strand.
TGGTTCAGCTGGTGTAACAAGATTGCCTGTTCAATGGTGGGCTATGCACACCTGCAACTAAGACTGAACTCAGCACTTTGAGTTGAGCTGCCGCCCAGATGGCTCAGTGGATAGGGCATGCGCTCTTAACAACAAGGCTGTTGGTCCGACTCCCGCATTGGATGGTGGCTACCCCCACCCACAACTAAGATTGAACACAGCACCTTGAGCTTAGAGGCCACGAGCTGCTGACCGGAAGCCAGATGGTGACTGGAGCCTTCCACAACGAAGACTGAAGAACAACTTGGCTGGTCCCCTCTCCCAATTCCCCAATAAAATCTTAAAAAGAAAGAGTTGGCTTGGGAGCATGAGATCTGAGCAGCACCTCAGATTCCACATGGGCCAGTGACTCTGTACTCTCTATAGCTAAGATGGTGCAGCTCGACCTGGAGCTGGGCTGCCGTGAGTCACAGGCGACGGTGTAGGCTGCAGCCCCTGCTTCAGTAGGCTGCCATGAGCTACCGTGAGTGGCCAGCAGCCAGCGTGAACTGCTGTGAGCTGCCGTAAGCCACCATGAACAGCCGTCCAGACTGATCTGCCTCACCCAGGAAGAGCGCAATGATAATACTAACATGGGCCAGTAAAGCAATGTCCTCCACAACTAGACTGAAGAACAAAACGACAGCAACTTTTCTGTTCCCCTCCCCCAATTCCCCAATAAAATCTTAAAAAAAAAAATCTTGTGGTTATTCTCAATTAAAAATTCTTTCTCCTACCAGAAACCCTGTAGGTTATACCTTCAAAAACATATCCACTTCTTATCACTCCACAGTTATGACCCTCACCAATAGTGCCGTTTCACTCTCAAAAATGTCCTAATTTGAATAAATTATAGTCGCTTAGTAGAGGGCCATCCACAGTCTCACCCCCATCCCCACCCGTTACTTTTCTAACAGTATCTATTACTTTCACTAGCCCTAACTCCACCAGCCATGCTGGTTTCCTTGCTCATCTTTGATAAACCAGGTACACTCCTTCCTTTGGGCCTTTGCTCTAGTTTTTCCCTCTGTCTGGAATGCCCACCTCCCAGATATCCATGTGGCAAGTTCTTCACTTACTTCAAGTCTTTGCTCAGTTATTAGATGTTTAACAAACCCTGTTTATTACTGCAATGATACTCTCTCTCCACTCTTTGTCCTATTTATTCAGCTTATCTTTGCTCTGTCTCCACTGCACTTCCATCATTGCAACACACAAATAATTTTACTTATTAGTTCTTTTTAATTCATGATTCATCTCCCTTCACTAGAATGTAAGCTCAATGAGAGCAAAACTATTTTACTCACTGATGTACTCAAGGTAGACCATGCCTGGCACATATATGTTGGTATCCAGTAAATACTGGTTGAATGAAGAAACAAATTTGTATACATGTATACTAAAATAAAGACAGAGGTCATAGATCCTCTGTCTTAGACATCTGTCTTTTTATCTCGCTGGTTCACCTTCTTTCCTCATTATGATCCTTCTGCTTGAAATAGACATTCCTAAAATGTCTAATTCTGACTCAGAAAAACCTTCTCTCCTCCTTCTCCATTTAACACTTTTAAGGATAAAAGCAGGCTAATAGACTGAACATAGGCACTCTGAAATGAATCATTATTTACAATTTTTAGAACCAGTGATTAAAGTGAGAGATCTATCGCCGAGTCTGAAGCACTTACCTATGAACTCAAGTTCACTTTCAAAACTTTCCAGTTTAGCTGCAAAGGAATCCCTAAGCAATACTGCCACCTACTGTTCAGCAGATGAGAAATCAGGACAATGAGGTTAAAAGTGAATGAATCCCAGTTTAAAGAAAAGTAGGAAAAGGAAATAATGAAAAACCCCATAAAGTCAGTAAAACAAACTGCTTTTCCCAAAGAGCGCTAGCAAGGCATTTACATTGAATTGTACAGCAATTACAAATACTGTGCAATTGTAAAGAATTATAGTAACCCCTTCGGAAAAGATGAAACATCCCTGAAATATTAACAGGGCAACCAATTCTCTACACATATAAGCTCTTTTCACCAGCAATTCCGTTAAGAGTTAGGATGTTTGAAACAAAGAAAATACAGTTGTTGTTTTTATTCCTCTCCTCCCTCCCCTACTCCCCCCCCCCACACACAAACAGATAAAAACTAATCTACCCAGAGATTTAAAATTCACTAGAAAAAAAAATTACAGAAAAAGCATTTGGGTTAACTCCAGGGCATTTATATTTGAGGCTCTACATTATCAAATTTCTCCTCTTTGGAAGTGTAGATACGTACCACAGCTTTTTTATCCAATCATCTATCGAAGGACACTGGTTGTTTCCAAGTCTTGGCCACCATAAATAAAGCTGCAGTGAACATCGGAGCATATATACCTTTACTGATAAATGTTTTCAGAGTTTTTAGGTAGATACCCAAGAGAGGGATTGCTGGGTCATATGGTAATGCCATTCTTAATTTTTTGAGGAACCTCCACACTGCCTTCCATAGCGGCTACACCAAGCTGCATTCCCACCAACAGTGTACACAATGGAATACTATTCTACCATAAGATGAAATAATGCCATTTGCGACAACATGGATGGATCTTGAGATTATGCTAAGCAAAATAAGTCAGACAAAAAAAGTAGAGAACCATATGATTTCACTGATATGTGGTATATAAAACTGAAAACGACAAGGAACAAGACAAACAAATGAAGAAATAAAAACTCATAGACACAGACAATAGTTAAGCGGCTCCTGGAAGGTAAGAGGGGAGGCAGGTAGCAGATGAGGATAAAAGGGATCAAATATATGGTGATGGAAGGACAGCTGACTCTGGGTGGTAAACACACAATGTGATATATAGATGATGTATTACATAATCGTACACCTGAAACCTATGTAACTTTACTAACTATCGTCACCCCAATAAACTTTAATTAAAAAGTAAAAAAAGAAGTGTAGAACATCTTTATTGGTTATTTAAATGCAATAGTGTTGTCAATGAACATGGGCCATGAGTTCTAAGAAAAACTCAAAATAAAATGACATTTTCTTATTGATTTACCAAGATCTGGTATTTTTTTCATGATCAAAAGCCTCTTGTGCCCCTTTCCCCGGGCGGGTAGTAAGTGTGGTGAAACTTAGTTGACATGTGTTTTTGGAAACCATTTATCTAAATCATTATATTCATTCCTGTCTTTTGAGGTTGTGTGCTGAAAATGTTTTAAGAACTTGACTTTGCTTTTATATTAAATTAAACCATTAATAAAACAGTTTGCCAACTGGGAAATTCATATATGTATACACACACACACACACACACACAGAGAGGGTGCCAAAAAAAAATGTATACGCATGGCTTGTATTCATCTTTTGTTATCGGTATATATTGAGTATTATAATTTTAATACAATTTTTTCCTTCTTAAAATGTGTATACTTTTTTTGGCACTGTGTGTGTGTGTGTGTGTGTGTGTGTGTGTGTGTGTGTGGTCAAAATCAGAAAGATAATACAGTGTGGTTTGAAAAATCATAAAGAACAGAAATTTGCTAAGAAAAAAAATAAAGAAACAATTTTATACCTCCCACGTCTTCCCACTTTAAAAATTACACAGGAGCAATAAAAAAGTAGAAGTGGCTATTAACAACAACAACAAAAATGGTCCATTAGTACACTCATGCACACATAGGATTAAAGGTAATAATTCCAAGAGAAGATAATTTAGAAAAAATGCATTTAATTATAAAAAGAAAATTTAAATAAAAAAGCAATGGCACAAATCACCAAAAGGTTATTTAAATGATCATATCCACAGGCTGTTCTTGTAATTATATGCTAAAAATTTACGACTGTTCTCATTAATAGCATTTTCCCTCCTAATTAGAGTGACATCAGGAACTTCTGGGAATGTGTAAAATTTCCTAAAGTACTACTAAAAGTATCATAAACACAGTTTGTGCAACATTCATTTACATCACCTTTTATTTACTACACTCTAAACTCATAAAATATTAAACATTTTTCTCTCACTTCATTCTTCTTATTTACAGTACAGAGGCTCATCTGTTGTCACAATACGGTTTGTGCATTAAAATCCCTGGGAATAGTACTTTCTGCAGCATTTTAATAAATTTTCTCTGATTATTTGAAATAAGTACACAAACAAAAGATTGTTCATATGACTGTGTCATACGCAGAAGAATAACTCTTCCTGCAGACTTATACTTGAGTAAAAAAAAAAAAAAAAATCCCTCTTTCAGTAGAATACATTCTCAACCACTACTGGCTTATACTCTGATGCATATCTATATTGTTAGTATGACAATGGGTAAAGCTAGCTACTACTTTTTAAATTTCATTTATAAGAGTACAACATACATGGAGTGATTTGGCTTTCACTCTCTTACTATCTATCCATAATCCAGTTATTCCACATGGATATATTTTATTTATTGTTAGTATGGAAGTATTTAATGGTTCAGTAATAATTGGCAGTTTCTGACAGTTCTCTTTACTTGCTAGTGGATCCAGTTATGTGCACATATGCCAGATGAGCTGAAAAAAAATGCAAATCACTTCATGTGATACAGCAGGGAGAAGTCGGATGTTACTGTTTGAACAAATGATTCAAAGAGATGAATATTCAACATTCGTTAGTCACAGGAATACTGTTGAATTCAGGGTGTTTTCAGGTGTACTGTCTTTACAACTTGCCATACCTGATATTTGTTATCTTTTTTATTAAAAAGCAAACCTAATTGGGGAAAGGCAGATGTGAGGAGGCGAGAAAGGTGAGAAAGCATATATTACAGTATATATGATTTTCAGAGACAAGTGAGAGGGATGAGGGTATATTTCATATAAAGAAAACTATGTCACATCTGGGCACATTTCACAGAGTGTATGAAAATAACCTAAAGCTAATTAAGCCCTTTCTTCTCACTCCAGAAATAATTGTTTTCTAATAATAATATTAATAATTAACAATTCTGGCAGCAGCACAAATCTATAACTTTTTAAGGCTTGAGAGTGTCACTATTCAATAGTTGGGTACATTTGAATTATAAAAGAGTTCTGCTGTTTGTTTGTTTTTTATTTACACTCTTGACCCAGAAAGTATTAATAAGAAAGTCCTGTGGTTATCTGCAGCATAAGTCTTCTGTAAGTCTTCTACGATGGCTTGGACTTTATAACCCACTCTGCATTTGGGTTAAGCTGATATAAGTCCTTCATGTAAGTGTCATCATCGAGGCACCGTTCCCCTATTGAACAGACATTGCATTCATTAATACAGTGGGGCAATTGGGATGCAATTTTAAACTTAAGCTTACTGGCTTAACTCTGAAGTCTCAGATGTCAAATATTTTTCATCCTTTCTCATCTCCCATAATATTATAAAGACTTGGCCAAAGATACTGGAAAAGTCAATTTTGTAGTATGTTTCTAAATGCACTGGTTTCAAATTAATTTAGGAAGTTGAAAATATTTTGTGTGATGGGCTTTAAACTCTTCAAAGAATAAACTCTTGAAAAGCTTATTCACCTTTATTAAGAATGGCAACACTTTTGAATCCACCTAAGTAAAAAAAATCACATTTATTACCAAATATATGTATTTATTATATTAATATATTAATATTTAAATAACATTTTACTTAAATATCTATTAAAATTTAAATAATCCTAACTGATGAAGTTAACAATTCCAGGTTTCCAATGGAAAGTGGTTCATTTAAATTTTAAGAATGAGCCTTCACATTTCTGTATTCAACTTTTAATATTTACAAACATTTTTAAGTCCTAGAAAGAAATTCTGCAAAATTTGTATTAAAATATTTTCAATTAGTATTTTCAAATAAACACTGTTTCATTTATTTGTTAACAATTTCACCTTTACCATATTAAAGGTCAAAGATGACTGCAACCTACTGATAATTACAAATGGGTAAATAAAGTATAAAACAAGGTCAAAATGAATTAATGTATCGAATTTCTATTTCCTAAATTGCCAATATATGTGTGTGTGTGTGTGTGTGTGTGTGTGTGTGTGTGTGTGTGTGTGTTATCAGGCAATCAACAGTGGCAAAAATAACTTCTGTTTTTGCTAAAAATATCTAGTACTGTACCATAATAAAGTGTTATCTTGCTCTTAAATAAATAAACTCAACTACTTCCTTTATCAAGATTTGATATAAGCATATAAAAAGAAAGAAGTTTTGAAAAACTTCATTAACAATTCTAGAAGCTATTTGTACTTTGGGGAACTTGCCTTTGCTGAGGTTCAACATAGATGGGCATTTGTACAGAAGGAGCTCAAACAGAGTCTGAAGAGAAAGATCAGACCACTAACCAAATCCATAATACTCATCAACCATCTACAGCATGCTGTATTTCACTTCTACTAATTTCCTTTCTCCCGCCAAAGATATAAATAATAACCATCGGTGATGTCAAATCAGCATATAGAATATAAAGACAAAAAATGTGCTTACCAATATTTCCTCCAATTTCATATAAAAAAACTTCCTCTTTCTTGAGAGTCTGGGCAATCCCACTATTAAGAACAAAACAAACTGATTAGTTGTATCATCAGACAGCTTGCAAGTAAATCACTATAATGTGCTTGGGGAATTCTAGCTTGTATGGAAAATTCATAACTTAGACACACTGTAATTATCTACGCATTTGTATTTTCCCATCTGTTAAATGTGCCTAATAGGTAATAAAAATGTCACACCTGTAAATTAAAATAAACAAATGGGATCATACATTGGAAGGAAATATAATAAATCAGTGTCTAAATTTGTAAAATTAAAAAGAACGTAACATAACATTTTAGTTGCCAATAAAATTATTAATATGATCATCTACTTGGCACGGGGGGACAAAAAGGTCTTCATAAAATTATAAAAATAAATATCTGAAATTGGTTGTTACAAAGTAGTCATGGAGCTGTAGGGTATGGCATAAGGAATATAGTCAATAATATTGTAATAACTATGTATGGTGTCAGATGGGTACTAGATTTATTGGGGTGAAAGATGGAACAAGGGTTGAGGAACAGGGTGAAAAAGGTTAAGGGATTACAAAGTACAAATTGGTAGTTATAAAACAGTCATGGGGATGTAAAATAAACCATAGGGCATATAGTCAATAATACGGTAATAACTATGTATAGTGTCAGGTGGGTACTAGACTAGTCAGGGGGATCACTTTCTAAATTATATAAATGTCTAAGCACTATGCTGTACACCTGAAATTAATATAAAATAACAGTGAATGTCAAGTGTAATAGAAAAATTGAAAAGGGGGGAAAGGTAAAGGGGAATAAGAGGTTCAAATTCATAGATGTAAAACAAATAAATCATGGGGATATAATGTACAGCATAGGGAATACAGTCAATAATATTGTGATAGCATAGTACAGTGTCAGATGGTTGCTGGCTTATCATAGTGATCACTTCTTTAGGTATGTAAATGTTGAAGAACTCTTGTGTATACTTAAAACTAATATAATATTGTGTGTTAGCTATATTTTATTAAAAATCTTTAAAAAAGAAATGTTTACACCTTAGATTTTCCACTGCATTTATTCAACAAGCATTTATCATGTGTTTGCTGTGCTGACAACTTAAATGGTATGCAAGATGAATGTAAAGAATAGGACATGGTTCATAACCCTCCCTGTGTTAGGGGCCTAAATGTGTGAGGTACATACACTCAAAGTAGAAGCAAACACTCACCATGAAGCCTTTACAAGAAGAATCTACTTATGGGTCTAACCTCTTCAAAGAATGAACTCTTCTAGATATTAAGTTTAAACAAAATAAAACTGGTAAAATTCAGCAGTTTTATACTCTCTGTATACTACTGATTACCTGGGAAACTTGCTGAAAATTCAGATCTAGAGCTCTGAAAACTCTGATTTAATATGTCTAGATGAAGACCAGGGATCTGCTTTGCAAATGCTCTATAGTAAATTTTGGTGCATGAAAAAGTGTGTGTATCACTGACAGAAGGCCCTGAAGACATGCTCCTTGGAACTGAGAAGAGAAAACCAGGTTTTGCATCCAATTTGTATCCAAACTGTTTGTATCCAAACTGTTATGAAAAATATGGTATGGTAGAAGCTTTCCTAACCAACCATGTAATGATTTGCCTGGTTATCCAATTCTATCTTCTCTGCTCTCTGTAGCACACTAGACCGTCAGGGCTATAAATGTCCCCACACTTAAGGTCCACATGCCAACTAGTACCCTAAGAGACTTTGTTCCCAAAGTGGTGTATGCTTATTTTTGAAATGAAATAATTGATTATATTTTTATTTATAATTTAGCATATAACCCAATAAACTATGAATATAAAAAAAGTCAATCTCATCAGATATTGCTCTCCATTATCTATATGCTTGTTCTACTTTAAAGAAACCTGAACAAGATTTCTTGGTATAAACAAGCTTTTATATAATACTAATCAACAAATCCCTAATTAAAGAAAAGGCAATAGCTTTTATCATAGACTGTTGAGTGAATGTGTAATTTATTGTACATTTATTTTGTGTCATTCATGTTTTCTTGGTTTCCGTAGACAAAGAAGGGAAGAGTATGGAGAAAAGTAGGGTCTCTAAATGCTCCTAAAGGTAAAATGCAAATGGGAGAAGGGCAAAGTAGTGGAAGAAAAAACTATATAGACATTTATTGAGAACTTCAATTATTACATGGCCCAGACACTGTTATGTGCTGCCTGGTCATTTTCCTGGTGCATTATCACATGACATAATGGAGGCCCTATTATGGATCTACTTTTACAAATGAGGAACTTGAGACTTAAAAAAAGATTAAAAACTAGCCCAAATGAAATAGGAAAAAATTGGCCTTTGGATCCAGATCATCTGCCTCCAGCATCCCAAAGCTAACGAAAGGGGCTGAAGACTGGAGGGAAAAAAAGGGGCAAATGGACAGACTTCCCTCTAGGGGGTGCAGAATAGGGAGATGGGAGGAGATCGAAGAAGGGACTCTGCTCCAGGGGGTAGCAAATGCTTACTTAACAAAAGCACCACAAGCAGAAAGTCCAAATGTTGTCACAATTGCAGAGGGCAACTGTCACAAAGTTGGTGCTTCCTGTAATATGCCTACTACTGTCCTTTGGTACCCTACACAAAAGATTAACAGTTGAGTGTATTGTACAACTTCGCTGTCCCATCTTGTATGTAGAAGAACGAAAGTGTAGACTACATTGACCACTTGCGTCCTGAAAGCAAACGCTGTGTAAATGGACCATGTCTAGCCTGGAAGAGCTGCTTATATCTGAAGTCCAGCCAGACCTTCAGGCACACACTCTGGGGGAAGATGAGAAGTCATCCCTGGTGGGAACAATGGCAACAGATGGCATCTGCTCAGTCATGGCAGAGAGTAGAGAGGAAGTGGATGGACTTCAGTGACGACCAGAGACCCTTTAGGGAACAAGACATTGGAAAAATTCCAGCTGCGCCCAGGAAGTAATCCTGAGAAATTCCATCTGCTCCCAGACTCTGCACTAATGGCCCCCAATGTGCCACGCTCTCTAAACCCCTATAGCCAGGGTGGAGTATGGTTAAGGACTGGCTTTGGACATGGAGACAGAAACCACAGATTTAGAATTCAGCTCTACCACCTATGAAAAGTATGACCTTGCCAAGCCTCTATTTTCTTATCAGTAAAACCCAAGTAATATTAGTACTTACTTTGGAGAGTTCAGAGGGAAGTTTATGCCAGCTTACCGAAAGCCCAGATATTACCAATATGCCTGTCTTTTATTTCATCACCATCTGTTCACTGAACAGGCTCATTTCTTCTCCCAATTTATAAACCCTGAGAGAAGATACTTTAAAATATATTTTATAACCATTCCAACATCTAGCAGAGGGCCTTACAACGGAGCAAAGACATATTAAATACTGGCGGTACCATATTAAAATTGGACAGGTTTTGGAAGAGAACTGCACTGAAGTCCCAGAACATTAGAATAAGGAGATAAAATTCTATGGAAGGCTAAAACAAGAGTATTCATAACCTAAGATGCCAAAGCCCCGATTTCCCTGACTTTTAAAACATGTAGATTAGTTTATTTTCAATGAGTGGAAATGGGGGGGGGGGGGCGGGGAGGGGTGCGCATTAAAAATATAACTTTAGCTAAAAATAAGAATTTAAAGGATAAAAACAGAAAACTCAATACACTTTTGTTTGAACCTTGAAAACTCAAGAAAATGTATTGCACAATATCTTGGAAAGTGTCAGCTCTATTATCATCAGAGGGATGCAATGGCTTTCAAAGATCAGCCCCAGAATAGAGGGAAGGAAGGCTTGGGCATCCCCACTGAGGGTGATGTGCTTTGTCCTGGAGACTTCAGAACTCAAGGGACTGGCTGTCCTCTCTTAATTCTTTATACCTTCTGTTTTTAAATTTTAGCATTTTTATTCATTATGTTTTAGAGAAAAGTTGTATCTTCTGTTTGTTTTAATCCCACTGTATCCTAATTAGTGATTTTTCCTAACACACAGTAATTAACCTCTAATCAACATATTCTGGGAAGACTATTGAGAGGAGTCTCATGTGCCAAGCCCAGTGCAGGCCAAGAATGCTCAAGCATCCTGCCTGAAACAGGCTCAACTTGAACACAAACTACTTCGAATGAACTCAAATCATTCCAACAGTCTAATTGTTCAGTCTGTTCTTCTTTTCTGCTGAAAAGACAAAAATTTTATGCACACCACCATAGCATTAAAAAGCGGGGGGAGGGATGGGATGAAAGGGAAAGGGAGGGGATAAAAGGGAAAGGGGGGAAAGGAGGGCGGGAAGAAAGAGAGAGAGAGAGAGAGAGAGAGAGAGAGAGAGAGAGAGAGAGAGAGAGAGAGAGAGAGAGAGAATTAGGGAGAGAAAGAGAGAGACAGAGAGGGCGCTAGCATGAGTTGTACCATGGAATAATTAAAACAAAACAGGCTTCTACCTTTCTTGGCTGAGAAACCTGGCAAGTACATCACTGGCTTTTAGTTCTTCAGTAAGCTGTATTGCCATGGAAACTTTCGAAAGATGGGGAGCTTGCACTCGAATCACTCCCTGAGGAACGTCAGCCTGCAAAGCAATAATGACACTGGAACAAAGCTGGCAGCAGCTGGAACACGTAACTCTGTACAATGCATTATATGGTAAGTGTGCTTAACTACTATGCATTTTACTTCACTACATAAAAACCTTAACTACTATATAATGTAATTTGCTAAATTACATCAAACCTCAAATATCCTCGTAATGGTGATAGGGGAACTTTATAATGCCTGTGTAGTAATGCTTAATTATTTTTAAAGATGTAAAGAATGACAGCAATAACCATTACTGCCATATTAAGTGCTGATTTCTGAGTATTATCTACTAAAGGGTGCTTCTTCATGTAGCAATTTATGAAATTGAATCAGAAAAATTATTTTGTGAGCTATTGCAATGTATGCATTTTAAAAATTTACTTGCATGCTCAAAAATTTTTTTTTTCCTAACAGTATTAAATACATGAAACATACTTTTCCAATACATTTGTATTGTGTCTGCCCCTCACTTGGCTAATGACCATACACTGAATTTCAGTGACCAATTCTAAATCTATATGTATTTGGAGGTGGGGGCTATCAATGAAATATTTTGAGGATTGTAATATCAACATATCAGGTATGGCATTTGAAACATTAGGCTTAATTCCTACACATTCTAAAATAAATACTAATTCATTAGTGATAACCATGTCTTAAACCGACCCTAGAACAAACAGCATGCACCAATAATTAAAGATAATGCTTTAATACCTTGTTTAATACAACCAAAATGTATTAAGCATCTACTGGGTACCAGGCATTATGCTAGGTCTACTTACCTAGTAGATAAATAAGACTTTATTGCACAACAGTATTTTTGTGCTCACAGTATATTTTTTTAAATGTACATAGTCTTGAATTGCTTTTGCTTTTCTCTCTTTTTTTCTTTTTTGAGATAAACCATCAATATGCCACAGGCCAAATTAATGTGGTTTTTTTCCTCAAAGTTCAACAAAAATAATATGGTTTTAGAATCAGGCTGCATAAAAAAGTAGGTGTGTCCAAAAGATTTAAAATTGCTTCTCAGCAACATCTGAGATGTAATGTGAGAATACCAAAGAAAAGAAGCGATACTGCATAAGACTGTACAAGGGAGCATGGGATTGTGTAAGACCTCCCTAAAGGGCTACAAATATCTGTTACAAGGGCAGAGAGATCATAGAAGGCCTGGCACCAACCTCAGACACCCTGCCGCCCTCACCTGACCACTCAGTGAAGGGGCGCAGGCTCATCCCTCCAACCTGGACAGAGACAAAGCATTGGGGGCTGCCCACTCACTAGCCTGCTGGGTGAGGGACTGCATTCCGAGAGTCCTTGTCTAACTTTTCCTGGGGATTCTGTGCGCAACCTGACCCATAAAGATGTCCCAACCCTAACTCATGCTCAGACCCCTCAGCTCCTGCTTCACCTCTCCCATTCTTCCTGTACCACTGGTTTGGTTTGCTGACTTCCAATTTCTGAGGCATGCAATCTGGCACCTAGTCTAGTCCCTGACCTCCTTGCTTCTAGGATATAAGACTAACTTATCTTTTTCCTTAATTCCGTGACAGATTTTATTTCCACTTGTAACATTTTGGAAAATGAGCTGCTTCTTACAATGGATGGGGCATTTCCCTGGCAGTGCTATTACCTTTTTTTCTATCAAATTTTCAAGGTAGTTATTAAATCAATGGTGTATCTTATAACTCAGGGATTATGTCCCATGTACTTCTCCCGTGGGTTTCATTTCAGCTTATACCCATCTTGCTGAGGCCATTCTGCCTGCTGCCCTGGCCTCAACCATTTGCTTCCTCATAGGAGGGAGAAAGCAATTGGCTGGCCCTGACGACTGAAGGGTGGAGTGAAAATTGTAAGAGCAGCAGTTGAAGCACTGAGTCTGTGTTCATAAAAACCAATCTGCTTTGTCCACTCAGTTAGGGAAACAAATGTTGATATTTTGAACTGTTAGGATGATGATGATGATGATGATGATGATGAAAGGCCAAGAATGGCAGGCTAGGGTTTGCAGACAGCCATCTATTTTATGCTGATTTAAAAGAAGGAATTCTGTGCAAGTCATTGTGCCAAATAGCCTTAGATATAGGTTTTCTCTGGTGAAAGTAATGGTGACAAAAATTGTTCCCATAATTACACCTTATCCAACCCTAGAATACCAAAGTCAAGCAAATCCATGCTGACGTTTGAAGTGAAGTAAAATAATACGGTTAAGTTTTTATATATAAGAAGATCCACAATAAATGAGTTATAAGAGTAAGATGATGCAGAAAAATAATATGTCATAGCAGAGAGTTCAGGGGGATATGGCAACCTCACTTGGCTCCCTGCCTTCCCACCACTATTCCTTGCGGCACATTCTATTGTTAAATAAAAAAGGCCAGTCCAAATTGGCTACAAACACCCATGCTTCCTATCTTTATGCATGTTCTACTGCACTTCCGAAATACCTATCGAATTTTTCTCAAGGCCCAGCTCAAACACCTCACACTCCATGGAACCTTCCATGATCCACAGGTCAAAAGGAATTTCCTCCTTCCACTGAAATTTTCACTGAATCTCTTTTATGATGGGGATCCTACTCGAGTGACATGCCACATGTCTGAGTCGCATCTGTAGCCATCTATCTATGCTTATTGATTCAATGAACCATTGAAAATCATTTCTCACTAAAATGGTACGCTAATACTAGTAAAATCTCTCTGGCATAAAAATAAAGTATACCAATGTGCATTTCCTTAAGAACAAAAAATAGGTTTAGGACCATTGTCTAAAAGAAACCAATGAAGTTGCTTCTATCTACTACATGCTATTCCCTCCACTACTGAGAAGACAGGACAAGAAAGAGACTAGAAAAACAGAATTAAGGATGCTTCAAGGGATCCTTCAGTCAGGTACTCCTGCAGGCAGTGACCAACATCGGCACGCACCTGCTTAAAGATGCAGCTACTTTTGCTCCAAGACATCTCATGAATAGCTGAAGGCCTCTAATAATAGGACCACAACCTACCCTTTCCCTCTGAGTTCAGGGACCATACTTTGGAAAGTACGGCCATGCAAAATGCAACATGAAGGTCAGTGCGGTGTCCGGGGTTGCACCGAAAAGCACCACCTCTGACAGAGGAATCCAGGACCTCTCTAATAATGAGAGTGTGGAGAAAAGCGCCCAAGGTCCTAGTTTCTGAGGCCATGTAAGAGTTCTCATGTGTATGTGAAATGGCAGGTAATTGCCGCAGTATGCCTTTTGCCCCATGGGGAGTGGCATAGGTACAGATTCTTCATGGCTGTGAAAGTAAACATTTCCCACACCCTTCTCAGGGAGCAGGCTAAAGCTAGGCTGGCTCTGGGAGCGCTTTAACCCTTTCCAAACAATGAACTGTACAGTTCTGACCCATTTCACACAGATCTGTTAATACCAATGCCTTTGAAAAACTTTTCATTAGATCTACAATGGCACACAGCACCTTCCTTGGTTGACTGGCCCGGTCCCTGACAACTAAGGAACCCGTGTTCTAGCAGTGTGTGTGTGTGGGGGGGGGAGGGAGGTGGTAGCAGGAACAATTCTGAGGGTTTATTTCTGTGGGAATATATCCCACCCAAATTCTAACAACAATATATAGACTGAGAGCAACTCCATTTGACTCAACCATGCCCTTTACTGGTAGAAAAGAAACACGTTTAATTGGTAGATGTAACAGTTAAAGATGAAGAGTTTAAAAGTTGTTTCCGGAAAGTTTTCCCCAGATATCTTCACAAGGGTGACCACATGATATTTACTAAAGAAGATAAACAACAAATGATGCCAAAGCTCTTGTTTAAATGGCGTATGACAACTATTATTAAGCTCCAGAATCATGCTGTATTAAACACTAACACTATTAGTATACTAATTACAGTGAGTTGCCAAGCTTTGATCAGACACAACATGCCTGATCGTTAAGCCAAACAGTCTGTTCTTACTTAAGCCATAATAATAACTGAGTCTGTGGGTAATATTATCTCTGTAACCTTCCTGTTTCATTTTTTTTTGTCATCTTAACAGCTTTCTGTCCCTTACTTTTGTGTGTGTGCGTGTGTGTGTGTGTGTGCACGTTTGTGAGCTGAAGTGATGCACTGCAAGACAGAAGAGCAGTATTTGACTAATACAATTAAAATTTAGTCACAAAAGATTTTAGAACTTATAAAATGTTAATTTCTTATGCAACCAAAGACTTATGAGAAAATGATTTCTTACAATCCTCATGTCTTACATTTTGAACTAAAGTATATTTATAAAAACATGATTTTCTTTCTTATTATTTGGTGAAATAAACAAGGACTTTAGTACTTTTCATGAGGTGTAGATAAAGAGTATATTGTTATTTTTGCACGCTATAGATTAGAAATTTAAAGTCAGGCCTTTAAAAGAGACATTATTGTTTTTTATTAAAAGCTGATTTAAATGTAAAGCCCACATTTTTTAAATTTATTTTATTTATTTATTTATTTATTTTTTGAGGGCAGTGTCACTGGCCTTCACATGTGGGACCCGAACAGGGGCCATTGGCCTCCCAAGCCAGCGCTTAACCCCACTCGGCTGACCCTAAAGCTGACATTTTTAATACTATAGAAAAGCCTTTATTTTCAAAAGGGCAAACTGGAAACACAGCTTTCTCAAAAAGAGGCCAGATATAAGAAATATTTCAGAAAATTAAACAGGGACATTGTAGCAAGGTATCTTAAACTAAAATGACATATTCATCACCTTATTCTGATTGAAGGTAAAAATATTGAAAGCATTCTCTACTACCTTGAACTAAGTTCTGATTATAATTGGGTCTTTGTTATCCAAATGCTAAACTTTTATCCAACTCACAGATCCAGAGAATTTTCAAGAAGGGCCTGAAATAACTTCCAGAGCTAATAAGCATTTAATTTACAATGAATTAATTTCTGATATTGTCTATTTTAATATGGTATTTTTTGCACTATTAAAAAAAAATCAAAGAATACCTTAAAAGGAAACAAGATTGTGTGCTTGATATTGTAATTTGATTTTCCACATGGGGTCCCAAGTAGATCTAGAGGCTATTTCCAGATCTAGAGCAGATGCTTAAAACAAGAACTGCTAAAATGCTCTGGGTCATAAATGTCAATGAAACCAGAGATGGAATGCCAAATGGAGATGTGACTAACGACACACATCCCCACCCAGAGTCCACACCGCACTGCCGCCAACTCCAGGATTCCTCTGGAAGAAAATGGCAGAAAGTGGCAGCAACACATTTCTTTTCCATGTCCAAAGCCCTAAACCTTGAAACATCACAAGACTATTTTGGAACTTTTAGCAAGGCACATAAGCTCTCTAAAACCCGAGTTTCTCAACTGTAAATGAAGGGCATGACACTAGATCACCCCGACTTAACACTGAAGTTAACCACAGGATAGAGAATTCTTGTTCCCTCTACCAATGAAGGCAGATACGCTGGGCAGTTTTGCTTATTTCACAGAATCTCACAAAGTCCCACTCAGTGCCCACACTCTCTCAAATGTACAGCTTCCCTTTACTTTGAGTGGTGAGCTTAAATGAGAAAAGAAAAATCATACAAATTTAGATCCACAATGGACTTGAAAATTCCATGATTTAGTAATTCATCACCATAACCAGATGCTCAACAGAGCTGTCCCAGATCCTTACTAGGGAGAGATGCAATCTGAGACAATGATGGGTGAAATGATAGGATGTCTGTCATTTTCTTACAAATAACTCAAAGGAAAAAAAGGTGTGGGAGATAAGATGGGACAAGATCAGAAAAATGGGTTTGATTATTGGTGATGGGTTTGTGGAGGTTCATATACTATTCCATTTTTATGTTAGAAAAATCCCATAATAAAATTAAATATATGTGCATGTGTGTGCACACGTACATACACACACACACACACACACACACACCCCAAATGGGAGAAAATCTTTATACAATGCCCAGGTCCTGCTCTGGGAGATTCTGTCTCAGTAGGGCCAGGCTGTGTCCCAGTTTTGTTTTGTTTGCTTTTAATAATACCATGATGTCCCTATTGCACACTTCTGGTTAAACCCCATTAATCTGGTCTTACCTTCTCATTTTATAAAATAAACTGAGGTCCAGAGAGACAAAATGATTTGTTATCAATGTCTCATTAATGGCAAAGCTAGGACTATATCTTCAAGCCACATGATTTCTGGTGTGTGATGTGGTATAAACATACATGTGTGTGTGCTTGTGTGAAATCAATCCCTGCTATAAATTGAAAGCTATCATTAAGTGGTTCTTTGTAATGATCTACAATTTTGTCATTTTTCACCAAGTGTGCCCTCCTGCTGTAATTAACAAATAAGCCTTATTAGCATTTAAGAAATTCACATTTGTACCAAACAATTACTATGCTGTGATCATTAAAAATATTTGTCTTATTAAGTAGGTTGAGGGTTCCCTTACAACCTGATTCATACTATTAATCTACCTAGTTAAGCATGCCTTAATAACATGAATGCTTGATTATACATAGTTAGCATTCATATCATACAGAGTGCTTTAACAAAATATGATGAATTTTGATGTTTTACAATCTCTTGTCTTTCATTCTTCCATCTGTGGCCATCTGGTTTCTTCCAACCACACTGACAGTGCTGTGGAGAAAGTCACAACTGACCTTTCAAATGCAAAAATGCAGTGGACCTCTATCCAATGTTAACTTTACCCAACTTCTAACTGGAATTTGATACTACCAACCAAGCTCTTTACCTTTAGTCTTCCTCCCAAGCTTCTAAGACACTATAGTCTTAACTTTCTCTTACTTCCTATCATTTCTTGGCCTCTTTTCCCAGCTTCTCTTCCATGGATAACTACTTAACAGATTGGTGCCCCTAGACATCTGTCTTTGCCTCTTAATTTTCTTACACCGCATACCCACTTTGTCTAACAGGAACCACTCTGTGGCTTCAACTAGCATCTCTGTGTTGATCCCAAATGCAAACCTCTGGCTCTGGCCATCCCTGAGCTTGAGGCCTATATAGTCAACTTCCATACAAGCATGTCAACCCCAAATGTTGAAAACTGACTACCTTATCAAATGTCTGACCCTTTTGCATGATGCCTTACGTTGATGATAATGTCACCCAAAGTAAAATCGGTGAGTCATTCTAGAATCCTCTTACTTCCACACTCCTCACATTCAATCAGTTTCCACACCTCGTGGGGCTTTCCATTCCCTTTGCTGAGCCTTGGCTCTGTCCAGGACTCTTTTAAAAGCTGTATATTAAACATTTTTTTATAATGGCAGGAATACGTATTCAGTGTATTACCAACCATTAAGCCCAGGATTCCAGAATATATCACTTCTCAGAGTTTTTCTGTAATCAGTGGGAAATTGAGGATAATGGTCCTCCAATCTTTCCTTCACCTGCCTTCATAGCTACTATTCTAAAACTACAAATACCCTCGGCCCTCAGTATCCATGGGGCATTGGTCCAGGACCCCCGTAGATAACAAAATCCTAGGATGCACTAGTCCCTTATATTAAATGTCATAGAAGAACTCACATAGCCAGGCCTACGCATCTGCAATTTTCAACCATGAACGAAAAGAATATTTTCAATCCATGGTGGGTTCAATCTGCAATATGAAACCTATGGATATGGAGGGCAGATTGTATTTGCTGAAAATTAATTCATGTATAAGCAGACCTGTGCAATTCAAACCACTGTTGTTCAAGGGTCAACAGTAGAAGCATGTAACTCCGGGTCACAACTTCCAGTAGTTCCCTGTCATATACAGAATAGAAGCTTGGCTCCCCCTTGAGCCCTATTCCTTCCTTCCTTCTTCTGTCCTTGCTCCTCCTTGCATCTCACTCACTGGCCAGCCAGTATGACCTAATTTCCCCTCCAAACACACTCAAACATCCCCCGTTAGACATCTAATTGATATCTCACACATAACTGATATCTCACATATAAGAGGTCCCAAATTGACATTGTGGTCTTCCCTAAATGTCAATTCCATCCTTCTAATTCCTGAGGCCAAAAACCTTCACGTCATTCTTGACTTCTTTCTCTTACAACTCATATCATTTCAGCTTAAGAAATCCAATGGCTCTAACTTCAAAATATACCCAGAATCTGACCACTTCTCCACCTCCAGTGCAAACACTCTGGTCTCTCACATAGATTGCAACATGGACCTCTTGAATGATCTCCCGATTCTATCCTTGCTTTCCTAGCATCTATTCTCAACACAACAACCCACAGGGTCATTTTATTTATTTTTTTTTTTTGAGGGCAGTGTCACTGGCCGTCATATGTGGGACCCGAACTGGGGCCGCTGGCTTCCCAAGACCAGCGCTTAACCACCGCGCCACTCGGCTGGTCCAGGGTCATTTTAAAATATAGATTTCCAAGCCTTTGCTCAAAATCCTGCAAAGACCCCATTTCATACAGGATAAATCCAGATTCCTAACAAATCCTCTATAACCTGGTCCCATTGTCTCTGTGACCTTGTTTCTTAGGAACAACTCCCTTGCTAGCTCCATTCTAGTCACAATCACCCCTTGCTAGTCCTTAAATGCCCCAAGCAAGTTTCTGCCTGAATGCTTTTGTGTAGATGGCTTCCTCTGCCTGGGCAGGGCTTCCCAGAGATACACACAGCTCAGCTGCCAGCCCTCCTTCCCATTTTCACTCAGATGAGTATTACCCAGACCACCCAACTTACTAATGCAAGAGGATCCCCGCTCAATTCCCTTTTCTGCTTTACTATGTTTTATTATTTTTAGAGGACTGATCGCATACTAAGATTCTATGTGATTTGCATACTGTATTTTTAATTACGGAATTTAAGTTGTATAAGAAGAGCGATCTTTAGCTGTTCTGTTCAATAATGTATTTCAAGTACCTAGAACGGTGCCTGGCACACAGCAAACGGTGGTTTAACACATTAATAGTATCTCCCAGTCAGTTTCATGTTCTATAATTCTGTCCTGCATATTCAAATGATTTGTGGGAGGAGTCAAAGAGGGGAGGGGGTGCTACAGTGGCTTATAGCAGAGTAGATGGCCCATGTTCCATCCAAAGGGCCAGGCAATCGCTGCCCTGCAGGAAAGCAGGTTCCCTTCCAAGAGGGAACATGGGGATGTTCCTACATCCAATTTGTCAAGTTAAGATGGGAATCCAGATTTTTATGTTAAATCTTTTTAGTTTTAAAAGTCTGGCAACTGATGGAAACTTATGCAGGAAACGCCAATTTTTAGTGACTTGCCACATATTCATAGTATTTGACATTATCTTGTACTTTATTTGTTGTTCTGTAATTTTCTGTGTATATTTATTCTCCCAAATAAAGTGACAGTAACTTGGAAAACTTTTCTGGCAACTGATTAACATTTTTCAACCAAAATGACAGGCCAAATGACCCTTCACTGTGGGCCATGATCTCCTATATGCTGTCACTCTGCCAAGAAGCTTCCTCTGCTGGGAAGACCACTTTCTTCAATATGCTGCCTAATTAAAACCCAAGTATTTTTTTTTTTTACATTTCAGCTCTATTTCTCTCTGAGTCCCACTTCCTGTGGGCATCCTGCCCAGGATATGCTGGTCAGGCTTCTATCACACACCTCTAGCCTCTCTGAGCCCAACTATCTCCTCATTCCCTGTGGGTAAGCACCAGCTCCATTCCTCTTTGAATACCTCACAGGGAGTGGGGGCTTAACACCAAGGAGGCACTTAGTAGCATTTTGTTAAGAGGCTCACTGAATTTCTCAGAAGATAAAACCAAAACTCAGAGAAACTGAGTCAAAGCTGATATATGAGAAAACTGAGGTTCACATCCCAAGCCTTAAAATAACAATACAGCTGCTCACTAGTACAGAGGCAATTCTCAGGCCAGCTCATACCTAATTAACCCCAAGTACAAACTAAAGAAATCCAAGTAAATGCTGTTTATCTGTAAGTGACAAAATTATTTAAATGTCACCCCAAATGTAAATTTTATTATTGAAACGGTAAAGCACAAATTTTGTTTCCTTAGATAAATATAGCACCTTAGGGTATCATGTTATGACGGCCTTACAAAAAAGGCAAAGCTGAAACGTCACCTAAGTTAATATGAATAAGCAAAGCTACAAAAAGAGAAGATATTCACATATTTATAAAGATTTTAGAGGAAATAGAACATCCTAAGTTAAACAAAAATGATATCTCAAAAATCCTTTGTAACCTATGATAACAGCAAGCTTTCTCAAAGGATATAAATACTATTTATAATTTCTTTGAATTTAATTTTGTTTTAAAGATACTTAAAAATTGAATTAAAATGTTTAATGCCAAGAAAATGTTATTTTGTAACAGTGAGAGCTATAAATAAATATAGCTCTTTTTTTTAAAACAATTTTTGGATCCCTAAGTAGGCCAAAGCAGAAAAATCAAAGGCTGATAATTGCCATTTCCACATTGTTCCACAAGATGGCAGCATGTAACTGAATAACATCAATAGTGGTGCTGGTGGGGGTGTCTGCACTGTAAATGGAACAATAGAAACCCTTTCATTTCATGATCTTAAGTGCGAGTTTTGGTAACTCACTGCATAAATGTTTTTCATGCATATTTCATTATTTTAAACCCAGTTTTTAATACATTCTTACTGCAGTTTGTAAATATGAAGATATTTCTTTTCTAATTTAATTTTCTTGGTTACAACAAAAATTTCTCCAAATTCTTCTTACAATCCAATTAAGAACCTTTTTAAATACTTACTGAAGTCCAGGAAGGATCCTTGGTACAAAACAAACATTGATCTATTTGTCTATCTCAGTTAGTTATTTTCCCCTAATTTACAGATTAGAAAAATTGAAGGGAAAAGAAAATCACTGATTCACACAAGGGACCTTTTTTTTTTTTTTTTTTTGAGGGCAGTGTCACTGGTCTCATAAGCAAACCGGGACCATCAGCTTGCTTAACCACCGCGCGACTCGGCCTGCCCAGGGACTCTTTACTCACTAGACATTACATAGTCACTAGGCAACTGGAATCTCCAGGAAGACGTTTGCTGTTTATGTGTGGGTGGGTGTGTGTTGAGACCTTCTAGTCTTATTATCTTCCTTTGTTACCCTTCAGCAAGTCACATGCTGAATCACCAACACCTGAGCAACATTAATAGTTGCAGGAGTAGTTACCATTATTGATGCCTTTAACTTATGGATAGTACCCAGGGTCTAGCAAGTGTGTAGAAAGTCATACTACATATAAAACTCTTTTGCTGTGTGTGTATGATAGTAAAAACAATACTGAAATCTATATAAACACGCATCTACAAGTTTTTCTTACATCATTTGTACTTTTATCTTGCTTTTCATATTTTTCTCGGTCGTAAGCCATTTTCTTTAGCAACTTCTTCATCGTTTTTCTATCTTTCTTAAGATTTTCAGTGTTTTGCTTCCTCACTTGGTTGACAAGAAACTTGGGAATCTATGGAGAAACGAAATTAAGTTTGGAGAGGAAAAAGAAGTGGCACCATTTTAAACAATGGAAATAATTATATTTATTTCTTTAATTTGGAGAGAAGCAAAGGCTTTGTCTTTTTTGGTAAGATTATGCCATTTTACACAGACTCATCATTAAATCTGTGAAACTAAATGCACTGTAGTACTCATTCACCATGTGTACAGAGCATTCACATGGTGCCATTTACCACCTATTGTGTAAGCTTCATAAAGAGGCTTGATGAAGTTCCAGGAAATAGTGGCCGTCTTCTATGCCTCCTATGCTAAGACTGGAGACTGTCTGAGGTGACTGGCATTAGAGGCCACCACCTCAGCGGTGGGTCCCTTTTGTGGCCACCTTTCTACAACCTAGCCAGCCAACTAGCCTCTGTCAAAAGAGAAAGAAAAACACAAATAAAAGCTGACAGGTATCTAGCAATAATCCAGGAAAAAAATGGCCCTCAGAAGTTTCATTAGCAAAATAAAATATTTTAGAAGTGACCAAATTGAAATAATGAAATAATGTTGGCATTTTAAAAATGGAAGTTTAATAAATGGACATTAATTTTTTAAAAATCACATTTAAAATCACCTGTATCAATTACTTTTATAGAGAATATAACACTTCATAAAAAGACCCCAGAATCTAGATTTCATCACTAACAAGTAAATATATACTTAAACAGTAAAATATATACTTACTGTCCACAGAAGTTTTTGATACTTAATCAATAAGTTCATGATATTAGCTGTCCCCGCTGCCATTGCAAATTCTTGCTGTTCGCTGGACTTCATACCCAACGTGTGACACATGAAGAGATTTGGGGCCATGACCATCGCTACATTCTTGACTGTCATCTTATTTTTCTCTTTATTGTCTATTACTCTTTGGAGAAATTCAAGCAGGGCCTGAAACAGAAATGGGCCTTTGAGATTTGTGCTGTACGTGAAGACAGATGAAAGCACTATAGCATACGAAATTTTTATTTAGTTAAAAACAGTACGTTGTGCATAACCACAGTCAGCTAGCCACATCCAACGGGCAGTGTCATCAAAGCTTCTCCATTTGGTGAATGCACTCTGAGGTGCTGCTTTGTTTCTATGAAGGACTATGGGCAAAAAGGCAGAGGACCCACATCTGACCTGGGTGGTGGGAGAGGAATGGGGAAGGGTCAGACCAATAGCCTACCCAAGCCATGCAGCACTGAAAAGCAGTTTAAAACATTATACAAGTATTCGCTTGCTTCAGGAAGTGCTATACTTGTATCTCTAGGAATTAAAAAAGAAACAAAAACAATTTCCCTTAAAAAGGCTCATGCAACCTCCGTTTCACTTGCTTTAAGGTACTCAATAGCTAAAGGACATGAAATCTAAAAAGAATAGAGAGCATGATGGGGAGAAAAGGGGACTGGAGACAGAGTTTAAAAAAAACAACACATGAATGTAGGAGAAAGGACTTTTCATCAGAAACAGCTGGTTATGCTCCCTTTGATGCTACACACTTTCCATTGACCTCTACTGATTGCCTACACTCAGGTGTCCTCTAAGCCTAACCTAAACAAAAACCATAGGCCAATCACCCTCTTCCTGATAGGGCTTAAGGCTCTATGTTCTTTGGCCTTCTTTCTTGAGTTAATTTTGGTCTAGAACAATAACAATAACTGCCCAAGTAGTCAATGTTTTCTATGGGTGAGGTACTGTTTTAAGTATACCACAGAGCTCATCTCACTTAATCCATACTGGACACAGATGCTGGAAATATTACCATTTTACAGATGGAAACAATGTCTAAGAGAATGTAAGTAACTTAACAGAGGTCATATAGCTAGCAAATGGTGGAGAAGGAATTTAATTGCAGGTTTTTCTGGCTTTTTGTTTCTGAACTGTCACCTACTAAAAGAATCGCATTTTCTTATTTATCTTAAACCACCTAGATGAAAAAGGTGAAAAAAAAGAAAGGTGTGTTATTTCTCACAGGATTTCACACAGGGAGTTCCTAACAGGTTACCTTGAATCAAGTTTGGCTGCTGTATAGAACTCAAAAATTTGAAATTATAAATAAATAAATAAATAAACAAACCCATAGCCTTAGCATCTAACAATGAGATTTATGTATCTATTCCAGCACAGTGCTCAGAAAGTTAAATTGTAATCCAAGCATAAGATTTTATAGAAACAATACCTTCTCAAATGAGGACAAAAGATTAATTGGTGAGGTTTGGAAAAAATGTTTAATTTTCTTCCAGAGACCAGAATAATTATTCAGGGACCAGTGTATCTCTTTCTTTACAAGCATAAATTAGAGAGATTAGGTAATGGCCCATTTTAATTGTGGTGTGTATATGCAGTAAGGTTATTCAAAATACTACTATAAGGATATTAGAATGTATGTTTAGATATGGAATTAAGAAAATGTTAGCCTAGCCCTTGCTGAAAGAACTTCATCTTCAGATGTATTTGTTTCTTCATCTGAACTGTAAGAACTGCCCTTTAAAAAAGTATCTATCACCAATCTGGCATTTTATAAGTATCACTGGACTCACTCCGTGAAAACCCAATGTAAGTCCCAGCATCGTTACTTATTAGTTGTGTGTGATATTAGGATAACCTTTAGATGTCTCTGCTCTTTAAAATCTTGTCATTTGTAAAATGGGAATACAAATCTCCTCCTAGCCTACCCGGAGTAAGTGAGACAATGCATGTTAACAAACTTCCTCAAAAAAATTAAGACTAGAGTTACCATTTGACTCATTAACCCCTCTTCTGTGCGTCTACTCCCACATTTTGAAAACATTTATTCGTAAAGATATATGTAGCCCTATGTTCATTGCAGCATTATTTACAGTGGCTAAAACATGGAAATAACCTAAGGGTCCTTTGATAGGTGATTGGATCAAGAAGATGTGGTATATATACACAATAGAATATTACTCAGGCACAAGAAAGGATAAAATGCTGCCATTTGCAAGAACATGGATGGATCTTGTAATTATTATGCTAAGTGAAATAAGTCAGACAGAAAAGGACAAGAGTCATATGATTTCACTCATGTGGGATATAAAACAAAAAGCAACAAATGAACGAACAAAACAAACAAGGAAACAAACTCATAGATACAGACAACAGAATGGTGGCTACCAGAGGGGAAGAGGATTGGAGGGAGGATGAAGAGGGTAAAGAGGGTCAAAGATACGGTGATGGAAGGGAGACTGGACATTGGGCAGTGAGTACACAATAGAGAATACAAATATCGTATTACAAAGTTGTACACCTGAATTTTATATAATGTTATTAACTAATGTTACCACAATAAACTAAATATTTTTCTTAAAAACTATTAAAGAGATAAACAAATGCCAATGATTATATTTACATGGATCCTTCATGGATATCTTAATATCAGTCTTTGTTATTCTTCCAGTTCAAAGGAAAGTATGGTCACTGGTTCAAATGCACGATAACCCAAGGTAAAAAAATAAAATAAACAAATTTTAAAAAACCTGGTCAAATAGCCCCAAAGACACTTGTAGCTTTAGATTTAAACTATGACATGATGCTTAACACAGCACCTCTTAACCCTTAGATGTGCTGTAGAAATAGTTTAGACAAGTCACACACATGATCTTGCCCCTCCAAATGGCCACTGAAGGAATGGCATGAGAACTGGAAAAATTGAGGAAGTTCACATTACGCTTCCTGAAATTACCATGTGACAGAGTTTCCCTTCTGTTTTATAAAACTAAATTGAAATGGTTTATTCTCTTGTACATAGGGTATACTTGTTTCAATGTTTCTATCATTAGAATTCTTGTTTGAAACCTTCGTCAGAGCTGGCTAACTAAGCTACCAAAGCTTAAGAAAATTAGTAAAATTACTTGTTTGCATTTCCCAATTTTTTATCCCCCAAATATATTCTCTCCTTATCTCTAAAAGTGTAACTTTACAGGTGAAAATGAAAACTACATTAAACATTTTTAAATATACATTTTTAAACAAAATACTTTAAAGTATGTGCCTCAGATGTTGAAAGCAAAGTACAATATTGAGTTGCAGTCCAGCCTTACCCAATAGTAACCATATTGGAATAAATGTTTCCCCCCCCACAACTAAATGCAGCCATATTTAAAGTAAATCATGTGTGTTTCAGCTCCCACCTAATACTGGCCATTCACAGGGCCATACACACACACAGGCACCATTATGTGAATAAGAAAACGACGTTACAATTCAATGCCTCTTTCTGGGTAGTTGAAGCCCTGTGTCAAGGGCACAGCTGACAGGCAGAGAACAGACTGGAAATCAGTCCCCACTTTGTCCTGAGCGAGATGTCTCCATTTCAGCCACAATCTATACACCCTTCCACAGCAGCCATGGTCACACACTATTTGAATGTAACCCTTGGAGTTGGCCTCTGCCTCCAAAACAAAACAAAACCTAATGCTGCCTTCTCAATGATTCATTTGACAATCATTTTGGTCAAGGATTTTTTTTTTTTTGACTTGATGTTGAAATAATTCTTTGGAAGTTCTCCTGTAGCAATACAGTGTTTTCACTCTAGTAATCCTCATAAACTGCTTAATCCAGACAAGGTGAGTATTAACATTCCTTCCAAGGGCATGAGAGGACTATTACTCACCTAGTTTCAGGTCAAAGAATCTTAACGAGGTAGAGGAAAAAATTTCCAAGATTTACCAACTGGTGGTGTTGTTCTCTTGACATGAAATTTCTTGCCATGATATTTCATTTTAAATAGAAAGAGATGTAGGGAGTAAAGAGGCAAGGGTTGCACTCTTGCCTGAATAAAAAAATTGTTTTTAATGCAATGGCCAAACCTAAGGTAAATATACTCTTTCTAAATTATATTTTTTAAGTTCTCTTTTTCTTTCATAAAAGTTTATAATTAAACTTTTTACAACTACTCTAAACTCCTGTCATTAAAGAAAATAAATCAGGGCCGGCCGAGTGGTGCATTGGTTAAGCACTGGTTTTGGGATGCCAACGGCCCCGGTTCGGATCCCACATGAGGGCCAGTGACACTGCCCTCTACAGCTAACAACAGCTCCACCTGGAGCTGGGCTGTGCGAGCCCCGGTGATGGTGTGGGCTGCAGCTCTTGCTGCAGTGGGCTGCCATAGGCTACAGTGAGTGGCCCGCAGCCAGCGTGAGTGGCTGTCAGCTAGCATGTGCTGCCAATAGCCACGGTGAGCGACATCCAGAGGCCAGCAACTGATCTGCCTCATCCGGGAAGAGCGCAATGACAATACCAACAGTGAAGCAACATCCTCCGCAACTAAACTGAAGAACAAAAAGACAGCAACTTGTCTGTTCCCCTCCGCCAATTCCCCAATAAAATCTTTAAAAAAAAAAAAGAAAATAAATCAATGTGGAGCTAGCTACTGCTTATTATAATATCCTCTGATACCACTTGTAATAAATAGTATTAAATCATATAATATTAGACCAAAACACTTTGAAATGATGATATAAATCAGCAACTTAAGGTAGGCCCTTAGAGAAATAACCAGAATTTGAGTTGGTCTATCTTTTGGCTAACCAAACATTTTGAAATCATTATTATGATTTATTAAACACTACTGCATAGAACTATAAATGAATTTAACATCTTAGGCAGCTGTTGGTTATATGTGATGACCCTTAGGATTTTCTTTTTAAACATTCATTTTTCACCTTACTAATACAAGCTGACTAAATAAAATTTGAAAAATGCAGAAAAATAGAAAGAAGAGAAAAACAAAAAGCACCCATGTTTCCATTAACAAATGAACCTCAACCATCTGTTTTGGTAGAAGAAATGTTACAGTACAAATTAAAACACAAAACACCTGGTAATACTATTAACACGACCAACCCTGTACGTAAGTGAATAAAGAGTTAAAGACTTTCGCCACATCCTTAAAAACAGGTCTTTTCTTTATAGACGATTCCTAACATTTCCATGATATCATATTGTTTTGCCACAAATAATGAAAACTGAGTCACTTAGTTCTGGGGGACATTTAAGGTAAACGAACCCAGCTGACCTTCAGTGTGTCTCGGTTTGCATCAGGCAGGAGGATGACAAGAAGGTTCAAAGCCTGTAGTTGTTGCTTCTTGGTTGGAAGATCTGCAGACAGATTAAATAAATCTGAACTCCTGTCTTTAATGAACATTTTATTTTATTTTTTTTCATTTTGTGATAAAAGTTATTTGGCATAAACATCACTGTGAAATGTAAGACACAACGAGTGAGCAGCAAGCCTTGTTGAGTGTATGTTTGTGGGAGATCAGGAGAAGCAGCTGCTGCTTTAGAGCTTTCTCTCTCAGAATGCTCACTTCCAACTGCAATCAGATGATGAGTGGTCTTGTTTGCAGACACACAACAGTGCTTTTAAAATAATTTTAACTTCTGCATGATAATTATTCCCCAATAAAAAAGTCAGAAGACTGGACCTTCCATAATATGGTGTCAAGGAGAGTCTGTAACAGTGAAGTTTGTTTTCTTTTAATGGTGAGTGAACAAATTATGCAGTAAGAGTCCATCAGTTCTAACAGGCATATGTAAAACAGAGCCTGGAACATAACAGGTGTTCAATAAACATATGTGGAATGAATTAGAAAACCAGCCAGCAATGAAAGACTCAAAAAGGTACATTATTATCATTTTTGGTAGCCTTTATTGCATTTAAGTAATACTCATGGATATTTGGAGTCATTCTGGCATTTGCTTTACAGGGATACACTTAGTCCTTTAATCCATAGCCAATGAATCTGTGCAAAATAGCACAATGTAACAATTTTAAAAAATATTTTAGGCAGAAGATGATTTCACTCATGTCTTCCCTAGAAATTCTGAAGAAATGTTATGAGATGACACATGAAAATCATCTCGATATTACAAGGTTTAAGAATAGCCTGGAACACAATGGAATATTATTCAGACATTAAAAAGAATGATATCTTGCCATTTGTATAAACATGGATGGATCTTGAGGGCATTACAATAAGTGAAGTCAGAGAAAGACAAATACTATATGATCTTTCTTACATATAAAATCTAAAAAACAAACAAACAGACAAAAACAAAAAACAACAAAAAAGAAGCTCATAGATAGAGCTGACTGATGATTGCCTAAGACGGGGTGACAAATACTATAGGATCCTTCTTACATATAAAATCTAAAAATCAAACAAACAGACAAAAACAAAAAACAACAAAAAAGAAGCTCATAGATAGACAGAGCTGATTGATGATTGCCTAAGACGGGGTGGGGAGCATGGGCAAAATGGGTGAAGGGGCTCCAAAGGTACAAACTTCTAGTTATAAAATAAATATGTCATGGGGATGTAATGTATAGCATGGCAACTCTAGTTATACTGTATTGCATATTTGAAAGTTGCTAAGTGAGTAGATCTTAAAAGTTCTCATGACAAGAAAAAATTTTTTCCTTAACTCTGTATGGTAACAGATGTTAACTAGACTTATTGTGGTGATCATTTCACAATATATACAAATACTGAATCATTAGAATGAACATCTGAAACTAATATAATGTTGTATGTCAATTACACCTCAACAAAATGTTTTTTAAAAAGAATAGCCTGTAATAGTTCTGGTTAGCACAGGAGCTCACTGTAATCATTAGTAGTGTCCCCCTTTCACTCTCAAAAGTGTCCCAATTTGGAAGTTAAACATGCAGTCACTAGAGTGTGGTGATGCCATTTTCCCTTTTTTGTTGGCCTCTAGGATGAAAAGGGATAATTATGCCAATACATAAACCTTATAAGATCCCTCTGTTCACTGGAAAGAAGTTGAGACATTAACTGGGAGCTTGCCCAAGACTACAAAATGGCAAGACATCAGAAGGCTGCTGCCTTCCACCAATGAGGCAGACAAATGATTTCTTATGTTTCTGCATGACAATTTCAAAAACAGCTAATTTTTCAGAAAATAGTCACCGATTCTGCCACATCTCACGGTGCTTTCATGATCACTTTTAATCCATAGCTTCTCCAGTAAGTGTTGCTTTTAACACTTGGCAAGAGAAATGTATCAGAGACCTGACGTAACTCATTCCATTATAAAAGAAATGTGAAGTTTCCAGGTTGTAACATGAAAGTTTATTGTATTGATTAAAGGCCTTGCAGTTAATCTGTACCAAAAGAGAAATTCTGTTATCTATTTACTCAGAGATGTATATTTGGAAAGGAAAAAGGAAAATGTGTGGCATTTGAGCACAGCTGAAATCAGTGAGTCAATATGCCTAATCAAATGCAGAGGGTGCCAAAAAAAAGTATACACATTTTAAGAAAGGAAAAAAACAAAACAAAAAAGAAACTGTATTAAAATTGTAATACTCAATATATACTGATAATCACAGACAAATACAAGTCATGGGTATACATTTTTTTTTGGCACCCCCGGTATAGGTGGTAATAATCTCTGTGGTGCAAAATGTTATTTAGACAGTTCATATGGATGGCTGCAGCACCAGGATGGCTTCCAAGAGGGACAACACTTACTCTGGACACCCTGAAAGGCTTTGAGATACTCCACACTGAGCAGCGGCTGGGGTAGCTCCCGGATGAACAGCTTTAGAAGGCTGGCTGCATCGTGCTGCTTGACACTTTCCCATTTAAAAGTCCCTTCATAAAACTTTGCTTCTAGCTCTTGGCAAAGATTCTGAAAGACAGAAGGAAGAAAAAAAAATAAAATAAAAAAACAGCTACCAATAAGTGCATTTTTTTTTTCCTGCTGAGAGTATGATACGCTTCCCACTTTATAAGCGGTTCTACTTTTTAGAAAAGACATCTGAAAATGCGGAAAACCAACACTTCTCTGTTACTCAGAAAAGTACTATTCCCCTTTACTAAATCAAAATGATACCTGAAGCCAAAAAATTCAGAAATGTTACCCATTTTCCTGGACATAAAACAAACATTAAGGAGCAAAGGTTAAATTCAAAGATTAGTTAAAATAGTCTTTCCATTTGGGGGCTTTAGTTAGATACTATAATTTTTCATTAACTTAAACACAAATCATTAAAAACAACCGTATGTTTTAAATTATTTAGAAGTACATTCCATACCAAAATAGATAACCAGTCTCTGGGTCTAAGGCAGAAGGCTACCTCTGATTAGTCACGTCTGGGGAACGGACAACCAAATTCTACAGCAAATGAGGCATGAAAATACATCAATATACAGAAGTAAGCGCAGGAGTAAGTGACATAGCCATCCTGCTGCCAGATGCAGAAGACAATCTGAGTCCATGTAGAATTAGAAATACCTAGTTCATTTACCTCAAGGACTCGACAAAATTTGCCAGACCAATTATTAGTAGTAAATCAACTGAGTTTCATAATTACTATTTTCTATATGCTTTCTCACTATGGTATAAATCCTATTATATTAGAACTCTTTCCAAGTCTCTGTCACTTCCTTCTATTATTTGAAACTCTTTTCCCAAATTCATGTTCTTTGCTCCTAGAAGGTGAATTTATTATACTTGCTCTTCCCAACACAATGCCATTCTCTACCTGTTATTTCTGTAATTGCTGAAAAATATAAATGTGAACCTAGAAATTGGGAGTGGGGAAAAGAGGGGTGGAGAGCGAGAAAAATGAAAGAAAAGAAAAAAGGGCAAGAGGGAACAGGATGAGACGGGGGAGGGGAAAAAGAGAAGGAGTGAGGGGGATGGGGAGGAATTTGATGGGGCAGGGGGTTAGAAAGACAACCAAAATTTTTGCATAGTATCTTTAAATTATTTATAATGGACCAGCTGCTGCATAATTTGGTATGTGAAAAACAGGTTGGGTTGCAGAGTAGAGCCAGCTGAATCCACTTAATTGATCTTCTTAGAAATTACATTTAGTTGAACTCATCCTTCTGCCAGCTATCCAGTCAAAA
Source organism: Aselliscus stoliczkanus (assembly GCA_033961575.1). Taxonomy (NCBI): domain Eukaryota; kingdom Metazoa; phylum Chordata; class Mammalia; order Chiroptera; family Hipposideridae; genus Aselliscus; species Aselliscus stoliczkanus. The sequence goes on from CM066733.1 coordinate 128,201,050, forward strand.
TATAAAATACACATTACACTCGCTATTGTGTACTAAAGTAAATGTGTTTATGACTTGTGAGTTGGCCATTACTTTCTGCTAATGAATGCTGTGAACAGGGAACTGAGAAGCGGTATTCTTGCCAGTATGGATATTATGAAGTCACATTACCTGTTTCTGAGGGATTCTTTCTCTGTAAGAGAATGTACTTCTCAACAGAACTTATCTCAGAATCACACACCATGTCTGTGATTGACTGGTGGTGAAATTGCTGTAGGTGTTCACAAATGGAGTGAGACAATGGGAACTTATCAAACTTACAAGAGCACCAAAACAGTTTTGGGGACCTCTGTGCACCACACACAAAACTCAGGGAACACAAACAATGAGATTTGTGAGCAGGGTGTATCAGGTTACTCCAATCCGATTAAACTCACACCACTATGCAGTCAGAACCAAGTAGGCCAAAGCTAGCCTCCTAAATTGAGGAAGCTTATCAAAATAAGCAGGTGATGCAAACTGTGGAATGTATGAATAGTAATTCCACTCCTGGCATCACCACAGCCAGTCACAGGAGAGCGTGCACGCAGCATGAGTCATTCCTTCCTGACACAGCTCTCAAGATTTCATATACTCATAGAATAAGCCTTAATGAAACAAACAGAGAAAATCTCCCTCTATCCTGCTTTCTCGTGGATTCGCAAATTCAGGAAAACAATATATCGGATGTGGACAGAGACTTGTACTATCTCAGGGTAGAGCTAGAGTTGAATTTGGAGGATAAGGTAAAGGAGATTTGTTAATGACTGTTAACCAAAACCATCTCTAGATGAATTCTCCAGACATAGCTACAATTCCAAGTATGAGGCCCCTGGCAGATGCAAATCCCCTGAGAGGCACATGGGTTATGCATCAGATCTATAGGGTAGCTGCACCTTTACCATGCATGATGGGATGTTTTATTCCCCAGGGCAGGACGTGGGCAACCGAGAGAAAGGAAGACACACAGATCTTGGAAGAGCGGGAAGAAAATGCTATCTTGAGTGAAAAGAAAACAGCGGGAGGGAAAAAGGGGGCTCCAACTGGGATGTCTGGGAATGACCTCTTTCACAAGCCGAACTCAAGGAGACAGGGAACTATGAAATTTAGGAAAGTAATTGAGACAGCCTCATTTTGCCAGCTGACTGGGACTAATAATGTCAGGCCTCCCACTCTGCTCACCTGATGCAGTTTATCGTCCTGCCTTTTTTTAACTGACTTGTTATTACTCAAGCTGACTAAATCTATCACCAGACCCCTAGTAAGATTTTGACTCATGGTGTTCTCTTCTCATCAGTAGGATGAGACTACTTGCCTGTTTACTTTTATTCCTTTTGGTGTTTGCACAGTGGAGAGATTATCTACCTCTTTATCATAGAATTATTACAGGTAGTATAGTGATTTTGAAAAAAAATCAAAACTTACACAAATTGGAAGAGACTGTAGAAAAAAAAGAAATATAAATTGAATGTTAAAGAGTTTTATTGTTATATTTTATCTACTTTGCTAACAATGGGAAGAAGGTCCTGGAGGGCAAGTAGCTTTTAAAATGTAAATGTATAATTAAACAATGAAGTTTTACATTACTAGAACCAAGAGATTACCTTGATTCTAATGGCAGCTCCAGGTATTCTTAAAAGGCCTTCAGTTTCCAAACCTCCCTCTTCAATTCGGGAAATGAGCTGTGTATAAACAGAAAAACATTCTGATTTTGGTATTTGTAACAGGTACAATTCCAAATTTAACATCTGTTTCACATACAAGTAAATGAAAACTGATTACAATGACATGTATACCGGATTTCATGAAGTTTTGAATGCAATTGCACCACCACTATCCTTTAAACCAATAAGTCCCAAAACTTTATAGTTTTAAAAAATTGGGTTTTATTCTCCTTTGTAGCAGAAGTGGATAATGTCACACAATAGTTGTAGTGCTCCAAATACACAGAAACTGAAAATGTTCATTGTTTAAAAGCAACTAAAACCATCCATTTCTTCTGCTTTTCCCAAAACATACATTCTGCAATCAAATAAATCTAATGAAATTCTAGTATTTGCACATTTACATCTCTTTATTAGCTTGTTCAGAGAAAGAATTCTGTATGATATGAAGAAGAAAAAAACTGCTTGAAAATATTCCTTTTCAAGCCTTTAGGCTTTTGGTGGTAAACTTAAATAAAAATCAGTTCTACAGGGCTTCTAAATCATACTGGATGCCCAATTAATGCATGCAGATCTCTCTCCCTCCAGAACCCCATTAAAATAACAAAGTTGTTTTTTTTTTGTTTTTTTTTAAATAAGACAGAAAGCCCCAAGAATAAGGTAAACGGAGAAATTACAATGACATATTGTTGGAAACTAGGAAGATGATAAAAGTCTGGTGAGTTTCTTGGCAGAGCGATCTTCCAAATGGAATACGCATTCCCTGGGCAGTATATGAAGGCTTTATGTAGCATACTCTGCTATGTTAAGAGAATCAATTTCCTTGTCTTCAGTTTAAATATAAGACATTTACTAGCACCATACAGGGTTTCCTTCTTACTGTTCACTCCCTTTCACAAGAACTTCTCCTACTTTATAAGACAGATCTACTCTTCACTCATCCCCAATCTTACTGCAATGCTCTCTGCACGCCCTAAGGTACACAATCTTCCAGAGTGCCAGAAGAATGTAAAATTGTCATTATTTTTTTTTTTTTCTGGGAAACCTTTAATGATTAACCAAGGCTCCATAAACTACATAAAGCTTACTGTTTTTCCCTTGGTTATAAAAGTGTCTTAGAAGCAAAGCATGGCATCATAAATGAGATCTTTTGACCTTTGTCTAGATGTTTTGAAGTAAGATATAATGTAGTATGTAAACAATGGGAAAGATGAAAAATTTTCTTTAATGACCTCTATCTATCTCTAGATTTTGGCCAAAGAATGAACTGATTTTGAAGGACTCAGATAAGAATAAAACAAAGAGCAGTCTCAAAATTCTCCCAAGGACTTACTATTAGCTGAAAAGAGAAGCATCTTTAACCAGTCAAAGGAGTACGTGATATTTTTGAATTTCAACTGGAATATTTTCCAAGACCGTATTTTTCAAATTACTCTGGATAAAAACCCACAGCAAAATAATTTACATGAATTATTTTACATTAGATGGGCATTATTCAATAAACTATTTAAAACCAAATTTATCAAATAATACCATGCAAACATTATTCAATGTATAAGCAATTTTCGCCTTATTTAATCTTATAAAATGTTTAAAATGTTCTATTAACAAAAGATAAAATTATATGCTAGTTGCTGGAGCAAATTAGTTTTTAGCAGCATAAGCCTTTTGCTTTCATTAAATACAAAGGAAAAATTCACCATGATTTCTAAATAACCAAATGAAAGTAATTTCTGAATTTTTATATTTGAGTCTTTTTATTATTCTCTAAGGCTGAAAACTAACATTCAATAAAGGTATATATATATATATATATATATATATATATATATATATATACATATATATATATTATGTGAAGGAATGTCATATTTTCTCATATTTCTCACTTTGAAAATAACATTTTTATCTACATTATATTGCATCATTAAAACAAAAAATACTTTACAGTTTTCCTTTCATTTTCAAGACTTAAAATAGAAGTGTAAAATAACTATGTTGATCATATATTTTAATCAAGCTGCTTTTAGTAATTTATCTTTCAAAATACATTCTCTAATTTACCAGTAAGTTTCACATTTCCCAAAATACATATCACATACTTATATGAATTAAAAAAATAAACTGAAAATGAAGTAATACTTTTTGACACAAAGTATGTTTGATCTGGGTGATTAGTTTGACAGTGAGAACAGATTTGCTAATTAGGCACAATTTTTCCATAGATTAAAAATTAAGATTATTTCTATTTCCCCAAACCTTTCTGAAAACATGGTTTAAACAATGCGCCTCTTGAGGAAAAAAAAAAAGATACAATTCACAGATATTAAAAAAGCTTTAAGTGCTCACTTCGACAGCACATATACTAAAATTGGAGCGATACAGAAAAGATTCACATGGCCCTTGCGCAAGGATGACATGTAAAGTCGTGAAGTGTTTCATTTTTTTGTTTTTTAAAGTAAGCTTTAAGCCCTTTTTAGGTATATTTCTCAATAATTGAGAAAATATAATCCTCTAAATATGACTAATGAATATTTTTACAAATCGGTGGTTTCCAATTCTTTCCTTTCTATGCAATTGAGAGAATACCTAATTGAGTTTTCTGGTGATAAATCAAAAAATATTTTTCATGGTAAATCACTGATATTTTTTGGCTCTTTACATGCCCTTTCTATTTTTTATATGAACAACAACAACAACAAAAATTTAGGGCTGTTATTCAATGACTTCAAATTGGTGGGCAGCCAATCTCCAGAAGAGACCACAAATATAAAATAACTAAATACATAAGAAAACAATTACAGGAGAAAATGACAAAGGATTGGATGCAATCTTGAGCCTGGTCAGGAGGTATCATCAAAAGCTTTGTGGAGACTGCAGTTTACCCTTCACGGCTGTGATGCTGAATTTGACGTGCCCACTCGATAGGCTACAGTGCCCAGCTGATTGGTCAAGCGCTACTCTAGATGCTCCTATGAAAGTATTTTTTAGATATGACTAATACTTAAGTCACCAGATTTTGAGTAAAGCAACCTATTCTCCATAATGTAGGTGGGCCTCATCCAGTCACTTGAAGGCCCTAAGTATGAGGTTCCCCCAAGAAAAACATTTCTGCCTCAAGACCGCAACATAGAAATCCTGCCTGAATTTCCAATAGACAGATATTGGACTCAAGACAGCAACATCAACCCTTACCCAAGTTTCCAGCCTGCTGACCGGCTTGATGTATTTCAGATTTGCCAGCCCTCACACTGGCACAAGCCTATTCTTTAAAATAAATATCTTCCGATAGATAGATAGTCAGACAGACAGACAGACAGACAGACGTAGATACAGATGTAGATATCCTCTTGTTTCTGTTTCTCTGGAGGACCCTAATATACTAAGAAGGAATGGTGCTAAGATCCCTGCTTTGTACAATCATAAGTATACAGTAACTGGCACCTTTTATTGACATTAAAAGAATTTGAATGAATGGCCTATATTTCTTAGCAACTTTCTTTTAATCATAGGCACTGTTGAAAACTATTTAAACAGATGCAGGTTCTACTGGCAGTGGCTGGCAGAGGCTGATAAGTAGGATAAACTGTGTAGAACAATGACCAATAGCAGAAACGCTGAGTTACAGGTTTGTATGTAATGGAGAGCATGAGGAATAAAGGAACCAGGGGTTAGTGGGTAAGACAGGTAAATGACTGGCTTGGAACACCAGAAAAACAAGGGCCAAGCAGATGGGGCTTTAGTATTGATGAGTTTGCTGAGTCCATCAACCGCCACTCTTGCTGTCGCCAGAACTTCCAGAAACTGTGCTATGCCTCGGCTGTTGCAAAGAATCTGTAGTTTTGGTAGTCCATAACTGATTTGACCTGCCTCCCTCACTGTGCATTTCCTGGCTTTTATCATATGTAATCTCTGTTTCTGAACAATGATGGTTCAGAGGTTAGACTGAAATTCTTACATTGCCATAGATAATCCCCTTATGAATAATTGAGTGCTGACTACACAAGTGACTTGACAGTTTAGCAATCATTTTCTAATTCTACTTTATGGTTTCTTTGCCTAGTTTGGAAGTAGATGCTGGTAAATTAAATTGGACATCCTCATTGTAAATAGGAAAGCTCGGGAAATACACACAGGCATGAAATATTCATGAGGATTCAATTTCCTAGAAATTTATAAGCAGTTTCCACTTCTATGTATTACAGAATTGAAATCTCAATTATACAAAGCCAGCTAATATACGACAGGAAAACGTCAGGTTAATCACAGTTACAGTAATAATACCAAAAGTATCACCATGAAATAAAAATTATGAGCCCTTGGAACAAATTCGTTTCCTGTACAGAAAATCAAAGTACAAAATAAAAGAGCATATAATTTGGAAAACTATATTATAATAGTATGGATGCAAAAAACAAACAAACAAACAAACAAACAAACACCCAAAACACTATTAGCTCAAGTATGTTTTCTTTATACTGACCCATTTAGGCATACTTACTTTTTGAAATATCAAGGGTATTCGAGTTCCTGGTACTTTCCTCTGATCTTGTTCTAATAATACTGTCAATGGAACACAAAAAAGGCCAGAATCTGCAACAAAAAGTAAAATAAAATTTCCTCACTTCTATAACATATTAGTGCAAAATGTTAAAGCATAAGATTTCTTATATTGTCATGCAATCAGGCAATGATTTACTGAACACCCAGTAAGAGGATGACACGGTCTAGTCATTAGACATTCCAGTAGGAAAATCCAGGCCTTACCACATAGAGCAATCTTGCAAGGCAAAACAACTAAACAAATGATGGCAAATAATCTCACTGAAATAACTAGAAAAGCATAAACTGCTACATAAGAGAAATAAATAAGGGTGCTGTGAGATTATATAAAATACGCAAAAAAAATTACTAAATTTAGTCAAATTAAGAGTTTTGGCTCAAAGCAAGTATCACTCATCTCTTCCATACTTAATTGACATTTAACATTCTACAATACAGCAAAATATAAATACTTGCTTTTTGAGACATCAGGCAACATTATGATGTTGTTCTACAAAGATTTTTCTTTAAAAAATAGAGCAGATACTTAGTACGCTTGAATGTAAATTTGCATGTACGCTTGAATATATATTTGGGAATAACTCTAGAAGAAATGGCAGGTAATAATTTATAATTTTTCTACATTGAAACCATGTGCCTGGAGTCTGGTGGGAGTGTGGCTTCTACACAGTTCCTCCCACCCCAGCCCTATCACTGAGTGAATAGTTAGCACAGCAATGTAACACACATCCTTAGGGGAGATGTAAATCATTTGTGAACATGGAAGGAGTTATTATTTTGTAGTATGAGGATAGGCATTTAAAACTGTGACCCTCAGTAGAGATGCCATTCAAGAAAATCCCAGTAATTCAGTAAATAATTTATAGCTTAAAAATTAAGAAAAGATGTAATCTTCAAGAATATCGAGTCTAGTTTATAAGAAATAGCTTACATAAAATACAAAAATATTTTTAAAGATAGAAAAAAAACACTATTCTATCAATAGTGATACTCTTCTTTTTTTTCTTCTTTTTTTTTTTTTTTTTTTTTTTTGAGGGCAGTGTCACTGGCCCTCATATGTGGGATCCGAACCGGGGTCGCTGGTGTCCCAAGCCAGCTCTTAACCACCGCACTACTTGGCTAGCCCAATAGTGATACTCTTTAACAACTTCATATTTCTCTTAATATTGGCTTAATGTTGTTAGGATGCAATGCTAAGACATAACTTTAAAAAAAAAAAAAACACCACCTCTTCAAGCCATTTTTAAAATCTTGAGCACTGAGTCACAGCTATTTAAATTATATTTCTATTTTATATTTGGAAAGGTCTTTATAATGAGCTTCTAAAAAGCATCTGAAGTGTTAATGATCTATAATGGACTTGTGGAAAACCAGAAGAACTATTTAACTCAGAAATTTCACCATCCCAAGCTTTAAAATAAAATATTCAAAGGAACTAAGCACAGAATGAGGTCTTCCAGGGCCCAGCATGGAGGAGGGCTTGAAGGGAAGGTACACTTCAGCTCTTCAGAGACATTGCCTCTAAAACTGAAATCAGGTGAATACTTGTCTTTGCTAATGTTACCATAGCAACTCAATAATCCTCTTTCTCGGGTTCTCTTTAGGGGATACCTTTATGGTTAAACTAGAGGTCAGGAATTCCTAAAGAGTAAAGCTTTGTCAACAGAGAGTGATCTGGATTTCCAGGCCAGTCCAGTCTTAGAAAACAAAAACCGAGGAGGTGTCTGTTTCTCTATCATATTATTAAAAATAAAGTATTTGAAAATAAATAAATAAATAATAAAGTATTTTTAAATAATGGGTAAAGCAAGCTGCTTACAAAAGAAAAGCTACACATACCCATGATGAATACAACTTAGTGGTATTATGTGCCACAATGGCATTATATTCTTAGGAGAGTGAAGAATGATTTTGCAAAATATTCAGAAGTAGAATGTTAATGAACAAAGGGATAGGCTACTAACTACCTTATGTATTTCCCATTAAATAAATAAGCAAAAGTAATCAATCTGGATCAAGAACCCTAAAGCTATTCAAGGTCTCATTTTGTAAATAAATAAGTATATGTACCAGATGTACTCTTTTTTTTTTTAATATATAGTTTACAAAGAACAAAGCATGGGAGCTAAAATTGCTTGATTCAGAATTCCCTTCCAAGGTAATTTAACATTTGATTATGCTTTTTATTTTCTCTAGTCTAGGAGACAGTACATTTTTATCAAGTTACAAAATTTTTGAAGACAACGTTTTAGAATCTAAACTTTAGATGTATTCAAGTGTTGGTTTACTTTGTAGGCGTTCTACCACCCAAAAAAAATAGTCCTGAAAAGCTAAGCTTATCCTTGCTGCTTTAGAAGTAAATCCAACTGGCTTTCATTTCAAAATTACCTTTTGTTTTGACTTTCACAGCTTTCTGTTGTTTCAGTTCAATACCCAATATATCATAGAGAGCAGTCAGTTCAATTAGGGCCAAACAGCAAACTTTCTTCATATCCTGGGGCGCTAAATCACCAATCTTGGTGGTGCCTGTTTTGTCTTTTGGCAATCTGAAACTCTAAAATAAATACCATTAATACAGTAAAGCTGTACAGTATCTAAACTTTTTTTAAATAGAAGAATTTAAAATTATAAGTATAGAAAAATGTTATTCTGCAAATAGTGACAATGAAAGCTATGTCAGAATTTCTCCAGTCAGAATAAAGAGCAATGTTGCCCCAATGATGATGATCCCCAAACCTGTGTTAAGTTCCAGAGTCAGTACCTGAACTGGGACAAACAATGGTACCCGACTATGTACTGGGAGTACTAATACCAGTAACTAAGAGGACAAAAGGGACAGTAAACCCAGAGGAGAAAAACAACTCTAGTGAACTGGCCTTCAAGAAACCAAATAGGATGGGAACAGAAGGGCTGTATAGCATGGTGGGAGGGGAAGGGCAGAGGGGACCCTAAGGGCATGGAGTTTAGAGCCAGAATGCCTACCAGTCATCTGGTTGCTGACTAAGCTGTGTGTGACTTCTGGCAATTTCATAACCATTCTTTTGGTAAAATGGGGGAGGAGAGAGAGAGAGAGAAGGGAGGGGGAGGAAAAGGAAGCAGGAGGGGAGATAAGGGACAAGGAGAGGGAGGGAGGATGGGGAGGAGAAGACCACTTAATTCAGAGGGCTGTTGAAAGGTTTAATTGCCTGGTACTTCCCCAGCACTTTTATGTGGTTGCTATTATTATTACTTTCACCACTAAAAAGTAAACTGAGACTTAGAGATACTATTCAGAATTAGAGACACTACCATGACAGGCAAATAAGAGGTGTTTAGTTATTTTCTGCCTTTTTCAAATATTACCTATTATTCTGCTTCTTTTGATACTAAATATATTAAACATAAGAAAACAAACTACAAGGTAGAAACATGATTTTCTCTCATCATTTTACATATACAAATTAGAGTCCTACTGTATTTACTGGTTACTAAAATAATCATTCTCTAACAGTTTGTTAAAAATCTTATCAAGGTTATATCTTTTGTGTTTATCCCTGACTTCCTAATTTAATTACATGTCCAAGGATGTTCAACCAATCTCCTTTCATTCCCTTTGCTTTTTAGCTCATTTTTGCACCATATCATTAACACTTTATTGTCTAAAACTATTGCAAAAGACATGTCCGAAAATAGCTGTTCTCAACGTATAATCCAAGGAACCATTGGGGAATCCAACAACCTTTCAAGGAGTTCAACCAAGATTTCAAAACTACTTTAATAATTAATACTAAAACATCATTGCACTCTCATTTTCCCATGATTGTACAGTGGAGTTTTCCAGAGGTACAATATATGTGCTATTTGCAACAGACTGAATGCAGGAGATATGAGAATCAAGTTGCTAAAACATGAAACAGTGCCACATTTCTTAATTTTTTTTTTAAAGATTTTATTGGGGAATTGGGGGAGGAGAACAGTGTTGGGGAATTGGGGGAGGGGAACAGACAAGTTGCTGTCTCTTTGTTCTTCAGTTTAGTTGCGGAGGACATTGCTTCACTGGCCCATGTTGGTATTGTCATTGCACCCTTCCCGGATGAGGCAGATTGGTCGCCAGCCTCTGGATGATTGCTTACCGAGGCTACTGGCAGCTCACACTGGCTACCGGCCACTCACTGTAGTCTATGGCAGCCCACTGCAGCAGGGGCTGCAGCCTGCACAGTTGCAGGGGCGCACAGCCCATCTCCAGGTGGAGCTGTTGTTAGCTGTAGGGGGCAGTGTCACTGGCCTTCATATGTGGGATCCAAACCAGGGCCACTGGCATCCCAAGCCAGCCCTTAACCAGTGTGCCACTGGGCTGGTCCCACATTTCTTAATTTTTTGTTTTAGAAAATATGGCTATTTTTCATAAAAATGTTATATCAACTGCATATTGTGTTTTAAATGGAATAAACAAATTTTTTTTTCAATTTTTTTTAATTGGGGAATTGGGTGAGAGGAACAGCATTGGGGAATTGGGGAAAGGAAACAGACAAATTGCTGTCCTTTTGTTCTTTAGTCTAGTTGCGGAGGATGTTGCTTCACTGGCCCATGTTGGTATCGTCATTGCGCTCTTCCTGGATGAGGCAGATCGGTCGCCGGCCTCTGGATGGTCGTTCACCGGGGCTATTGGCAGCTCATGCTGGCTGCCAGCCGCTCACGCTGGCTGCCGGCTACTCACTGTAGCCTATGGCAGCACACTGCAGCAGGGGCTGCAGCCTACACCATCACTGGGGTTCGCACAGCCCAGCTCCAGGTGGAGCTGTTGTTAGCTGTGGATGGCAGTGTCACTGGCCTTCATATGCGGGATCCGAACCGGGACCCCTGGCATCCCAAAACCAGCTCTTAACCAGTGCGCCACTCGGCCGGCCCTAAACAAATATATTTAAACGCCTCAATTTTCGTTTATAAAATGGAAAACATCCATAGGTATAACTGATATAAAGGAAAGTTTGCCCCACACACACTTATACAGTTTTTTAAACAGTCCATTTATCAAGAGAACCATTTCTAGGTCTAGATATTCATGTTTCACAGTTCAAGATCACAAGATCACAAGTCTGTGACAAATAGCCATGGAACCCAATCAAAAGAAATTCTTTACATTCCAAAATCACTGTGGACCAGCCTCCTTTGTCTTCCCAAAATCTTTCTTGGAATCATAACTTCTGCAGAAATCTGCATATGCCTTCTTTCTTGGTTCAGTCACAGCAAATTTATAGAGTGCTGCAACCCCCAAGGAGACAAGCAACACGCTAAAAATATGAAATTAGACATGCCTGACCTAAAGGCCCTGCATCCGATGTATCATCAAAATGCTGAAACCCACTATAGTTATTCAACACCAACATCCTTGCTGACTGACTTAAAAAAAAAAAAAATCTTTTTGAGGTCCTCAGTAATTTTTAAGAGCCTTAAGGAGCTATGAGACCAAAATGACTGAGAGTCACTGTCCTAGAGCAATTCTTAAAATCTGCAACTTTTGGCAATGGCACACAGTAAGCACTCAAAAAGTGTTACATATTGTTACTATACGTTTTTCACTGAACTTTTTCAATCATTTCAAGATTTCATGTTTTTCCTGTTTTCCTAAATATTACTGCAAGGTAACAGAAAGTGATAAGGATAGTACTTATAGTTGATAAATTGTTTTTCATTCTAGTCTGCAAAGGTCTCCATTGGGTAAGAATTATTACAGTATTGTCCAGGTGGGGAAACAGAGGCTCGGTAAAGAGGTTTGAATAGCGGCCAGTGAGGTACTACGGATGCAAATTTAGAGCTCCGAAATCCTAAATTCAGTAATCATTCTGTTCTGCTCCACTTTTCCCATCTACCACAGCAGGCAGGCAGGAACTAGGTTGATCGGTATTGATGTAAGACTGTGAGGCCCTCAAGGAGAGGAGTCATGTCTTAATCACCTCTTTAGCCCTGGCCTAGCACAGTGCGTGTTCTCAGTCCCAGTGACCCCTACAAGAAGAAAGCACAGAATCAAATTCAGTGAGGTGCAGGGTCACTGGCTTGATATTCCCCTCATTTCCTATGATTTGTACTGAGCTTTCCCTTTAGCATCACACAGAACTTCATATTTTCCTCATGTTTGGCCCCAGAGTTCTGTTAATTGCTGTGTGTGCTAAAGGGCTAAATCCAATCCTATTTCCCAACCATTTATTTAAAAAAAACCTCCTAAATGTTTCATTTAAATCAGTTGTTTTGGTCTAATAAGTCAAACACATGTACTATAATAATTTAAAGCATTAGCTGAGGTAAATGTTTAAAGAAACCTGAAATATTATTAGTTCAAACATTTGATTTACCTAGCAATACATCCCATGAGCTTTATTTATTTATTTATTTGTTAACATTGTGCTTAATGAAAGGACTTAGTTCTTTATCCCAATGTTTAATTCATAGCAGCAGTTTTAAATATTTATGCAGTTCCCTGTCATTTTGTTTAGTTAATAGACTGGATGGTTCAGTTCGTTGGCTAAGACAAGGCAGTGCAATTTCAGCAAATGGAAGCCTCTTTACTTTTGAAAAATGTGTTTAAAAAAAAAGAGTGAAATAAAAATTTTCAAAAAAAATATATGGTCACTAGTTTTTATGTGTTACCATATATTAATCAGATAGCTCTCCTAGACTGCACCACTCTTTTGTAGGCCTTGCGATATGAGGGACCCCTTTGAGCACTTCATTAGTTATGATGGCGTTGACAGTTTTACTCATCAAGTCACTCGAACTTCAACTTGGAAAGCAAGGGAATCTACTCCCACTTGGTCACTTCACACACGTGACTTTTTTTATATTATGTGCTAGGCAATTCATTTGTTACCTACGATTTTTTTCATGTGTAACGTGATTTTATTATAGTATTTAATTCATTGTCATTTCCAGAGGATGAATACTTTTTTAGATAAACAAAATTTTAGGAATCTTTTAAATTTGTAGGTTTTAAACACATGTCCTTATTTTTTCAATGGAGCACAATACCATAATTTAACCTTTCCTTGACAATTCAGGAACATGACCTTAAGTACCCACTTTCATATTGTGGACAAGTATGTGTCTGCCTTAGATTTTCAGTCTCCTCACTCAATCTGAAACCATCATTTCTTCTACTGTCCTTTAACTTACTCCAGAGGGGTTCCATTCTCTAGCAAATTCTGAACTCAGCCCCTATGTCTACTTTTTGGTCTTTAGTATGCATGGAACTGTGTTGCCAGACATTCAAAGTTATAAAAGATGAATTTACTTGACTTAAAAAACATAATTCAATAAGAGTCCAAAAGACACCGAATAAGGACCTAAGAATTAAAATATAGGCTTGCATCTAGACTATGAGCTTTAACATAGTTATCTCCAAGAAAACTTCAAAGCTATGATCTTAAAAACTCCTAAATAAATCCTTAATGTTTTTAGTCTCCAAGGTAGAATGAAGGGGTGATATGAAATTTATTTTTTATATGATGGACCTAGCAAACCAGAATCTTACTTGCATAACATCCCAAACTATCCTGAAAAAGATGTCTGTAGCTCCAATGCAAAGACAATTGAACTCAAATCAAATGTACATATATCTTCAGGGCACATTAAGTATAGTCAACATGGTCCTCCAGAAAAAAACCTCTGGCTTCAAAAGCTTTGTCACTGAAGCAAAGCCTTAGCATGCCATGTAATTTCTCTAGTTTCTTTGTATGAAAAATAGGAATCATAAAGTCTACCTCACGGAGATAATTTGATAAATAAATGAAAAAATTACAGGGTATACTTTCTGAGGTATATGTTAGCACAACTTGTGCTGGCTAAATTTTCAATCTAAAACACATTAAAGGCTATAACACATGAACTCAAAATTTAAGAGGATTTAAGTGAATTTGAATTCACTGTGAGAGAGAGATCATAAAGAATTAACGAAGATTGTTCAATGCTGTAAGAAAAAGGAAGTGAATATAAAATGAGGTCAACAGAGAACAATGTATTACATAAAGCCTGCTGCTCATTTATAGAAGCAGAGGAGCAGGCAGTAGAAAGGGAATTGAAGTTTTTACCTGCTTAGACACCTGCCTCAGAATGGTGAATATAAATATTCACTGTTCAACCATATTGAGGACTTGTGGAAAGCTTACAACATGTCCAAGTCTTCTAGAAGACATATGGATAAATGAATGATGTAGAGATGAACAGATGAAAATACACATAAATAAATATATGGATCAATTGGCAATAATTATCAAAAGCATGGCATCTAATAATTTAAAAGATGATTTTACATATTTTATCTAAATAAGTTCACGATCAGGAAAGACTTTTAACAGTAAAGTTAGCTACTGAACTAGGCCTCATAGGATGGGCTAATTGGTCCTTAGTAAACATGGAACAGAGGGCTGGAAATGGGAAGGTCATTTTAAGCTTGGACACCACATGAATAAAATCAAGAAGGTTGGCGAGCACAAATTAGTTTATTAAACAGATAATAAAACGAGATAGGAACTTTCATTTTTAAGTCTACAAATGGAAATTAGTTTATATTTTATTCCATTGTTTGAATCGACGACTTAAAAGTCATAATGCCTTCATTTTGTTTAGACTCCACTGTCACTTTAAATCCTTTCCATCTGTTCAGATTAAGACTGTCGCTTTTAAAAGATACTTTGGCTAAGGACAGTCCAGGGGAATGGGTCATTTGTTTAGGCCAAATGATACATACTCCTTAGTTTGACTATTAGGCATAAAAATTCTTAAAGGCAGATTCTTAAAAATACATGAGAAAACCTGGAAACACTCCAGATGTCCACCATTAGGAGACTGGCTGAATAAATTGTGATATTCTCACAATGGAGTACAATGTATCTATAAAAAAGAATGAGAAATATTTCTCTACACTACTATGGAGTGACTCCAGAACACACCACCAAGTCAAAAAAGAAAAAAAGCTCGAGATGTAGAAAAGTGTGTATAGTGGGCTACTATTTAGCTAAAAACCAAAGGATAAAGCACAATAAAACTGAAAAAAAAAAAAAAGAATTAATCTGTAAGGGAAGGGAGAGAATGAGGTGAAGGCTCAAGGTTACAAGTTAGACTTTTAATATACCTTGATTTTAGTTTGACTTTTCAACCATGTAACTATTTTATAGGCTTACAAAACAAACATAAATTTCAAGAAAAGCAAACCCTAAAAACTGAAAATAAAATTAAACAAATTACGAACCAGCTATTCAGTTGGTAGTTTACCACATAGAGAATAACTATCCTAAGAAACCTAAACCATAGTTAATTTTATTGTTACATTCCTTTTGGGATATACTCCAAGAACACAAACAACTAAAGAAAAGAAAAACAAGTTTATACTGTTTTCTGGTAGTCATATAGTTGACAGTAGTATTAGTATTGCAAACTGAGAATGCTGTGCATTAATGCATGCTAAAACAAACTACTAATTATGTGATATTCTAATTATATTATCTGGTATATTCCAAGAACCACTATTCTCAGCATGGAAGAAAGAACCCATTGATGTACTTCTATCTTCTGAAAAACCTTTAAGCAACAACCAACCCAAAGAAAGGAATACTCCTAGCATCCTGATCATAGTCATAAGTATATTTTTAGTTAATAGAACCAATGTTTCTTAAAACAGACAATTAGAGGTCTGCAGCATAAAATATACCAGATAAACATGGGAAATTTTGTATAATGTGATATCATACATGTCTAAATCCATGAGTCAAGGTATTATTTTTATAGGAAAATTAAAATAAAACAACACTAATTGGTCACTAATGAAAGACGCTACGGAACAAAAAAGAAAAAAAGAATTGAAAATTGGTAAATAAAAGGAAGTAAGCATTTTGAGAAAGTTTTCCTTAAAATAAGTTTTCAAATTAATCAATTTAAAAAGAAGAAATGAGACATCATTTGTAATCATTAATAAACTAATAGATCTAAGCACTGATCATCAACAGCTGCTAATTTTACCAACAGAGGAAGACAACCAGATATTTTGTGTCTCTCGATACAGAGTCACATGTGAGTAGTCTTTACAAAAAAAAAAAAAAAAAAGAACCTGAATATGATAAATCTAGAGTCAACCAAATTAAAGGAAAGAGAAGAATTTGGGAATAGAATTAGAAGGGGTAAGTTTTCTACAACTTAATAACTATATTCATCAACAAATAAATTTTGAGGGAGGGAGGGAGGGAAGAAGGGATAAAGAGAAAGAGGGAGAGTAATGAAAACTGGGAGAGGGAGGGAGGGGGAGGGAGAGGTGGGAGTGGATGGGAGAGAGAGGGGAGAGTGAGAAGGAAGGGAGGTAGGAATTAAAAGTCTTAAAAGACATCAACCAACTGTAATACATAAAACTTATTTGAATCCTCATTCAAACAAACTCTAAAAAAAAAAAAAATTACCATGAAATTTGTGATACAATTGGAAATTTGAACACTGAGACTAACTATTTGAAATGAAAAATTCTTAGCATTTTTAAAGATATAATAATGGTAATACAGCTTTGGTTTTCTTTAAAAAGCTCTTTAGCTTTTAGAAATACATACTGAAACATTTATAGACAAAACGTAATTCAGAGATGTATTTCAAAATAACACAGAATCGGGAGCTGGTTAGGGGTATGGGATAGGTAGCCATTGGTTAATAAATGTTGTGGCTAGGTGATGAATATTCAGAGGTTCATTATACTATTTTTTTTAACGTTTGCATCTATAAAATTCTACAAAATAAACAAACAAACAAACATGCATACATTTTTAAAATACTTTAAGTCATTCAGTAGCAATGAGAACACTCAATACATAGAATTTGGTTTTTAAATGCAATCTATTACTAAAAGGAACAAGTCTCCTTGAAGAAACGGATTCTGCCAAGTCTGAGGGGAGAAAAGCACAAGGTGAGCCTGGAACAGCTTGCACTAGAAAGCAAATAAGTAAAAGAATGAGGGCATGTTAACATGACATAGAAACCAGCTTAAAGAGCTCCGATTGGTCAAATTTGGGTAACTTTGCACGTGAAAGAAAAATGACAATGATTTATAAAACACTAAATGAAAAAAAGAAGCCATCAGTCCATAGTGATATTCAATAACAAAAAAGAGAAAAGGGAGAAAAAGCAGTTATTACAGAAGATTGCCAGCCAATCAATGTAGAACAAATGATAGAATTAGAATTTCTTAAATACCAGTTTAATTATTGTTTCAGGCAAAGATTACAAATGCATAATGAAACCTCTGGGTGATATGATTACTGACAGATAGACTATTCACCAGTCTCAAGGATCAAAAATTAGAATTGATTGTATATAAGAAAAGGTATCATTTACAATGGGCAGATCTGATGAACATCTTAACTAAGTGGTCAAACTTCCATCACCAACAAAGGAAACATATGACATCATGCCACTCTTCTGATGATGCAATAGAAAGCATAAATATAATCTACGCAGCAGTTTGGCCAAAAAATGGTTAACTTGATCTAGTCATGAAGAAACGGACAAAATCAGAATTCTGATTTGGACTCTTCAAAAATATTAAAGAAAAAGCAGAGGACCTGATCTAGATTCAAGTAAACCAAAAACATGGCATCAAATGCAACATATAACCCTTGTTTGAATCCCAGGGAATGGAGAAGGGAGAAGTTGCCACAACATTGTGACAACTTGGAAATGTTCAATATGACCATATATGAAATATAATTTTGTTTTAGTGTTCAATGTCTTAAATATTATAACTGTGATTTGTTTCATATGCCCTTGTTAAGCTAAAAAGTGAGTAAATATATGACAACACAACATATATACAGATAGATGTAGAAAGAAAGAAATGTTAAATGTTGTAAAATGTTAACTGTTGCATGGATCTCCATGAAGGCTGTACGGATGTTTGCTATACTATTCTTTCAACTTACTATAGGTTCAAAAATATCCAAATGAAATGCTGATTAAACATCAACTCTTTTGTTTAGTGATAAATGAACAGTGTACTACGTACAGGTAACAGGGTATCATTGTCTTTGCTCTTCTGGGTCCTATCCTGGGAGCTCTCTTCCTGATTGACAGCTTGCTCTGCAAATGATACCTCCAGGTTGATATCTGTTTCAGAGACAAGTGCCTCCTCAGGCACTGGTGGGATCAGCTCCTTTTCACCAGCAACTAGGCTAGATGCCTGGTCTGAGGGAAAAAAAACAACAAAAGATCCAGTTCACACATTGAATTCCTTCCTTCCTTCCTTCCTTCCTTCCTTCCTTCCTTCCTTCCTTCCTTCCTTCCTTCCTTCCTTCCTTCCTTCTTTCCTTTCTTTCTTTCTTTCTTCTCTCTCTCTCTCTCTCTCTCTCTCTCTCTCTCTCTCTCTCTCTCAACACCTAACACATTGACTACATAAAAACCTTTGGGAAAAGTACTACTTACTACAGGCAATAATTAATGGTTATTTTAACAGTAAAAAGTATACTCAAGGAATTCTACCAATGGTACACAGAGGGTAGGGAAAGGGTGGTGGTGACTTGAAAGCCACAGTTCAATTGTGGACTCTTTCTCTGGGGTCACAATTCTTAGACTGGGTCCAATTCCAAAATATCGCTGGATGATCTCAAACTCTGAATGAAAATCTCACAGAAATTTAGTAGATTTAATTGTTGTTTTATTTTACACTGGGAGATTAAAAAGCAAAAAAGGAGGACAAGGAGGTTAGTTGTAATCTGTTTTAGAACTAATGATATACTATTTAATTTCTTCACAGTGGAACAGATTCCTGGAAGAGAGCTGGTCGACTCCCTGCCTTTCCTTTCTGGAATGTTACCCACCTATCATAGTAAAAATTTAAAAACAAGAGTTAGTGCCAAAAAGTTATCACTGTGGGAGTCAAGTCTGAAGGTACCTGGTACAGGAATCAATAGGTTTTGCACCTGATTCTATCAGTGACTATAAAAGGCCCTACAGGTATAAAACTAGTCAAAGAACTTCCAGACATTTACATAATTTCAAGGGTATAATAAGCATAACTTTTTTTTTTTCTTGATTTGCTGTTAATCCCACAGGGGGAAAAAAATAATATTTGAAAACCCCTTTTCTGAAAACACCACATTTAAGCTATGGAGAAAGTACTTATAAATCTGACTATTTAATAAGTTTTGGGTTTTAACAAAACTCACATTAAAAAACAAACAAACCTGGAACTAATGACTGGATTAGTTTTATTTTCCCATTGCAGACCTCAAATTCCTGGTGAGCTCTTTGACAGTATTTATGCTGTCATCTATGCGTCATGTTATGAAAAACTTTCTTTTTCAACAGCCTGTGAGAATTTTGTTTTTAATTAGAATAACTGGATGTTCATACAATTAATTTTTAAAGTAATAACTCAAATGCCAAAGCACAATTTTTGTTTTATGTTCTCACACGTTTACACTGTTTTATGTTTTACTGTGAATATGTAAACTGGTTTCTTAGGAAACCATTTTAAGCTGGGGGGGAAAAAAAAGTATTAGCCATTTTCTTAAATTAGAAGCTACTTTTCTAGAAGCTGACTATTTATGGACAAGAATCTTAATAATACTCCTTTTTCTCCTCAACACCCCCAGTTACAAGTAAGAGTTACAACCCCACCCCCAACAAATGTCCTTTGCTGAATTAAAACCTGAGGAGACAAATTATAATTAAGAATACATTTAAAACATAAATTTCCTCCAAAATGAGGCAAAAAAAAATGACACATAAAAGCATAAAGGTTCAAATGATAAATCAATTTAGAGCAGATAGTAGGAAAAACAGTTTGAGGAATGTTGGAGGGGTGCTGCTATAAGAAACTAATGGTTAATTGGCTAATAAATGTATGTATGAATCAATGATGTACTCTCAAAGAGAAAAGTTAAGAGAATGCTAAGATAATCCTTTTGACTCTTAAGAGTCCTCAAGTGTAAGTAATATAATTTCTTTCATCCATTCTCCTTTGGTTTTGAAGTGGTCAGTAGTATTAGGTTATAAATATTTTACAAAACAAAAGTTTTCAATTATCTGAATTACCCTAAGTGCCTTTACTTAGCAGTAGGTTAATTAACCCTTGCAACATTACAACTTTTACAACAATTTCGTAACGTTTTCATTTAGAGTAAGTACCTTTAATTGAACATGTATAAAAACCTAAGCGTAGGGAAAACATTTACAATAGACTATGTCACCAATGCCTTCAGATTTCAAGCAGAAGAGCTTGACTTTTGTACTCCAGGCAATGTTTTCCGTGCATTTCATTCAGAACCTTTCAATGTTTACATAACACTGGTAATTCACTAGCTAGCAAAAGAGGATGACATCGTCCAGAACAGGTGCAGCAGTTAAAAATACTCAGTGACAGGGCCAGCCGAGTGGCGCGGTGGTTAAGCGCTGGCCTGGGAAGCCAGTGGCCCCGGTTCGGTCCCACATATGAGGGCCAGTGACACTGCCCTCAAAAAAACAAAAAAACAAAACAAACAAATACTCAGTGACACATTCTCTTATTATTCTGATTGGAGGCTCTATGCCCACTTTGTAGTGTTCCAGCAAAAGCAGATGTAAATCAGGCAGCAAGTCTGTCACACTTCAGTGGCCTGCTGCAAGCTAGGCTGCAAAGTGCCCCTATAATGAACTGTCTCCCAGAACTTCTATTTATATAGCCTGCATCACCATCTCTGGCAAGCGAGGAAAACATCAAGAAAAGACAATGTTTTCCACAGTATTCATTTAGCAATTGCCAGTCACTCTTCCCCAAAGCCGAAAGCATATTGACGTTGGCACAAAAGGGTCATCTGTCTCTCTTGATGACCCAACTCCCTAGCAGGCCAGCACTGGCTACTCCAGCTTGCTTGCCACTTTAGGATTTGTTGGTACATAGACTTGGGGAAACACCTAGTAATTTCATTCTGATTTAAAAAAACACACACACAAAAAAAACCATGCAACTAAAGAAACCTGCACAGAATAGTAAAAAGCAAGTGCTTTTATAGATATAAATATAAAGACATGTATGGGTATACACATTTACATATATACACAGATGTGGGTTTTGGGGGGGTTTCTTTTGTTTGTTTGTTTTTGTTGTTTTTGTTGTTTTTAAGGCAGGGGTGCAGAAGAGAAGTTCTCAGAAAAGTATGGAAGGAAAAATAGAGATACTAGATGTTCCAAGACTCCAAAATGCCCCCATCTGATCTTGGACTAACTCTCCTGATGTTTACAGGATGGTTGGGAATGCTTCCTGATCCTCCAGTCTACCTGATACTCCTGCCCAACTATTTCCAATTCAAATACAACACTACTTATGGCGTGGACACTCGAGGTGCCAGGTCTTAAGAACATAAACAAAAGGAAAGGACGAGTCCCTTAGCTAGAATCCCGCAGCCACAGACTACCTTTGTTATAGTTTTTAAATAACAACACGTTAAGGATTAAATGTTTAAGCTTAAGTCTATTATTTTAATTTAGAACATTTTTTCTTTTGGTAAATAAATGAAATAAATATAAATTCTCTTTTGATAAGTACTAATAAAGTCTTAATATTTATTTTCATCCATGCCTTGAATTTCTAATCCATTTCTAAAATAACAGATATAGAAGAAGAAAAGTATGTAAAGGAGAATTACAATCAATTGTCAAAAAAAAAAAAAAGAAATCGTAACTTGTTTTAGTTTTTCTACACTTGAAAAGCAATCCATTTCTGAATTAGGGACTTATGATTTGAGAACAAGGTTTTAAATTGACTGGCTCCACTTACTAGCTGTATGGGAAAGTAACTTCACATATCTAGAGTATAGTCCTCTCAGCTGTACAATGAGTTCAGAACAGAATGTACTATGAGTATATTAAGTTAGGTAAATACCCCTGAATAGTACCTGGCACATCGTAAGCATTTGGGAAAAGCGCCTATGTATGTTAGAAAAGAGACATACACAAAAATTAACAATGACAACAACAACAAAATCAAAGGCTCACTATTTTCTCTGCCTTCTGCAATTATCTACTTGGGTACTTTATATTTGTATTCTAATAGAATTTGCTTACTAGAATTGAAAGTGAATGTTTTAAAAGGCTGTATCTGTTTGTTATAGTAATAAATGGGAAATTACAAGAGAACAGGTCCAACATACCATCTTTTCCTTGGTATTTGTTTTCATTTGTTCTGACTGACTGTGATTCAGTGCCATCTGGAGCCTAAAGACAGAAAATGGGCCATTTAGTCATCTTCAACTCACAACCAGAAAAATGGTATTGCAAATAATTCCATTACTAACCTTTAGAGTACAAGAACTGTATTCAAAATCATTACAATCACAGGGGGAAAAAGGTACTATGGTTATAATCAACAAATACTTGATCACCC
This sequence comes from Aselliscus stoliczkanus, assembly GCA_033961575.1. NCBI lineage: Eukaryota > Metazoa > Chordata > Mammalia > Chiroptera > Hipposideridae > Aselliscus > Aselliscus stoliczkanus. Next base: position 128,223,658 of record CM066733.1, read on the forward strand.
ACAAAATGTTAGCCGCAATGCTGAGTCCTATGGGAAATATGAAAAATGTCAAGAGTTTGCCAGCCATCAAGAACTCCACACTATTTAGTTGAGGGGAAAAAACAAACATAAAGCTAGTAATATCCATCAACAGATGAGTAGATGTGGTCTATCCATACAACGGAATATTATTTGGCAATAAAAAGAAATGAAGTACTGATACATGCTACGACATAGACGGACCGTGAAAACATTATATTAACTGAAAGGAACCAGTCACAAAGGCCACATATGATATGATTCCATTTCTATAAATTGTCCAGAATAGACAAATCATAGAGACAGGAAGCAGACTAGTGGTTGCCTAGCAGTGAGGAGGGAAATATGGGGAATGACTGCTAATGGATATGGGCTTTCTTTTGGAAATGATGAAAATGTGCTAAAATTGTTTGTGGTGATGGTTGCAAATCTGTGGATATAGTAAAAAGCACCGAATTGTAGACTTTACATGGATGAATTGGATGGTGTGCACATTATAGCTCAATTATGCCATTATAAAACAAAATTACAAGTTGACATTGTAGGTAGGTAATAAAATAGAAATTTTCAAATTGAAAAAAAGAAAAGCTAGTAATAAATGCAGTAAAAGCCAGATATGCAATGGAACTCCTCTTTCAAGGGGTTGGGATAGTGACATCCAAGAAACGTAGCCCTCCAAGGGCTGACGGACACAGTAAAACATGCTGACTCTCCTCACCAGTAAGTGTGGCCAGGCAGTACCTCCTTCTTTCCCAGTTGGCTTCAGAAGGAATTCAGTAATCAGAAAAGGGAGTCTAGGTCAATCATACACAGACGTCTATTTGAATGAATTATTTTTTATTTTTTTATTTTTATTTTTTGTGGGCAGTGTCACTGGCCCTCATATGTGGGACCGAACCGGGGCCGCTGGCTTCCCAAGCCAGTGCTTAACCACCGCGCCACTCGGCCGGCCCTGGATTATTTTTAAAATAATCATTCTATTGGAATTTCATCTCTACCCCAAAGAAGACAGCCTTTGTAGCTGTCCTCACCATACATTTCACCTCAAATTCTGAGCCAGCGACGTCTCCCTCCACCTGCACTCTAGAAAATGTCTAGAAAAGCACGGGGGCCGGTATATACGGACAGTAAGGGCACTACATAGAGCGTACTGACTACCAAATCACAGAAGTGGTACAGGCAGTCATGGCACTACTTCCATGCCCTTCGGGACTGAGTAATACCACCCTCCTTTCTCTGCCCACAAGCCCGCGGAAGGTGAATACCCCACCCACCCACCCGCCCATGGCACAACAAATACAGTGTTTCTAATCTTACATAGGAACACATATTTTGGAGCATGTGGTCAAAATTGTTTTCCTTAGCAATTGTAGACGACAGTGCAGATGGTATTCGTTTCTGTATTATATTTCCTAGTGTCAGCAAGGTCTTTACGAGGAAGCGTTTAAAAATGAAAGAGCTGAGTATATACTTATTTGAGAACAGAAGAACTACAAGTGAAGACGGTTTGCCCATGTGTACTTGAGGGATAGAGGATATAGTTCTAATGGATGGCAGTGTTTCAACAAAAGGCATGCAGTGTAAGCAAGTTCACATTATTTTCATTTACTTGTGCTATTTCTCTTTTAATGACTCAATAGCTTGACACAATCCACCAATTACCTTAGACTCATACAATGTAGATGAGCCATGACTAGGAACCTGCTGAAAACCGCTACTTGTAGCACCTAGTAGCAACATCCTCTTGTAAACTGGCATGAATCTCCAGGTATGTGTTGCTTAGGTTAAGCTCTCGGTCCCCTCCTCCCTTTTACTTTCTCTTATCTCCCTTACGAAGGGTTCTTTAATTGGGAAGGACATGATATAATACTATATTCCCTTACCATTCATTTTTCTACAACTGGAAGCCTAGTCCAGGCCAACTCCAGTGGATGTGCCAAATAATCACTGGGTGGCAAGTAAGTGCTCAGCTGCCTCACAGCAGCAAGAGGCCTGCCTAGAACAGTCCAGTGACCCAAAACCTATAAAATAAATTAGTTTGATCCACAGTTCACCATGCAAATGGAATTGAACTCTGAAGCTATAAAAGATACCTTAGAAGAATGAAATGTCTCCAAAATGCAAAAAAACCTCTACATGACAGAAAGATACCTTAAATATAAGCCCTTCATTCCCTCATTTCTTTTAGTCATAATTTTTTTTTATTTATAGTGTAAATAGAACATCATGTTTGGATTACTTAATATCAGAATCACATATGGAAACCAAAATACAGCAGGATGCATAGTGGTTAAAAGCACATACTCTAATTGGGCTTACTATCTATGGTATATTGAACAAGTTCCTTAAAGTCTATGAGCTTCAACTGTAGAATGGAAATGGTACTACCTCACTCAAAGGACAGCTGTAAGGATTAAATGAGATAGTACAAGGAAAGCGTACCCCAGTAAGTGTTCAGTAGTGGTGGCAGCAATTATAGGTGTTATTATTATCATTGTAATCATTGCTCAAGGTAGGTCTCTTACCATGCCTTCCCTGACATTCTTTCATTCATCAGTACCAGTCTCTACCAGGTTCCAACAGCTACCACTAATAACTTAATCATCTTGACAAATATTTAACCAAATTTTCCATGTGCTAGGCACCATGCTAAGCGCTAGGCACAAAAGGGAAACATTTCAGGTTTCTGGGTTCCTGCTTTATAATTCAGCTGCAATCAGCTCCCTCACATTCCACTTGCAATCCTTCCCCATTGAGTCTAGGAATAAGCAAATATTCCTACAAGAGTTAAGAGATAGGAAGAATCCCCTGTCTCTTACTGTTCTAAAATATAAGTAACAATTGGTAATCATGTTGTCTGGGGGTGGGGGTAGGGCCACTCCTCAGCCTCCAAGAACACCTAATATAAGGGTTATCACACTGAATTTTAACTTGTTTAATTTTCTACCACATCAGAATGACTTCCAGAAGGACAAGGATCGAATGCTTCTTGATCACAGCCTGCACAGAGCTTTACTGCCTAGAATATAATAAGTGCTCATTAAGTTTTAAATAATTTGAATTGAACAGGATTGGTCTGGTTGTTTCTAAATAATTATCCTTTTGTTTTAGCACCAAAAAAAGAAAACCTACTTTTTCTTTTGACTCTCTCTGTTGAGCAAATATGTCTCTGACATCAGGAATCTGGTATTGCTTGTTCTTTTTCCTTAAGGTCTGGGAGACCGTCTCTACCCGTTTCTGAACCGCAGCTGCCTGGGTCCGAGTCAGTGTTGATAAAAACACCATGCTTTCTTGAGGATCTTCAGCAGACTCTCCAAAGAGATTAGACAAACCAGCTTCCTTTAGCCATTCTTCTTCCAATTCGCCCTCTGAGAAGGTAGAGAAAAATGGTATTTAAATCAGGAAATATAATCACTTCTACATTTTTTAAGCTTTTATAAAAATTCTTACTGAAGCTCTTCTATCACAACCAAACCACAGTGCTAAGAATCATTATCTGAAACTTGGACAACTGCCAAAAACTGCAACCACAGAGATATCAAATTTTAGATCCATTTCATATATATACTCAATTAAAAATTTTAAATGACTTCACATGTAATTAACCTCTGTAACTTCTCTGTGGATTAACTATGGGAAGATAATACTGTTCCCTTCCCAGAGATGAGCAAGCAATGAAAATATCTTATTTCCATCAGGTTACAGAAGGAAGTCAATGCTGGGGCTATCTATTAAATCCCTGTTTCTTGGCTTAAATTCAGCACCACCACAGAGTCAAACACTAATTGATGGAAAGGTTTGTTTTCTCTGTTCACTGTAGCTGACAGGGAGCATGGCAAAAAAAAGTAAAGAGCATTTGGACATCAGGACCTAATTAATTTCAAATTAATTTCTTTAATCCCCCTAGTCAGCACATCTGACTCATTTTCTTTTTTTACAAATTAAAAAAAAACAACCCACATTATCTTCACCAAAGATAGCTTATTTTAGTCAACAAATTATATAACAATCCATTTAAAACTCTGACAGCAGGATGTAAACAGTAAAGCAAACACTAAAGATCTAATAAAAATTATAGAAAAATGGAAAGCTAAGTAAACAGATTCACTCCAAGCACCAAATTTATAGAGGGAAGTGAAAGACCAACTATTTGGGACACAAAACACCTGCATCTATGCTCCTTTTCTGCATCTTGATATCCATGTCACTTTGGTCAAGTCACTTAGCCTCAAGCTGACTCTGTTTTCTCATCCGTAACCTATAGCACAGCTGTGCTGGCTGCCTCATAACCAAATATGAGAATGTTATATGAGAAGAGCTTTGCAGGGCTCCATTACAGCCTGTATCACGTGATGTAGTACTGACTGGTTTTCCTGTCTATCCTTTTACATTATATAAACTCCTTGAGGGTAGAAATCAAGTATTAATAACCTTGGCTGCAAGAAACGTAATGTAGTGCCAGACGTTCCGAATGCCAGGCACAAAAACAAAACAAAACAAAACCTGTTTACTACTGACTTAAAAATCAGTCATTATTATTAATGCTGTTAAAGTAGAACTCAGTACAGGTGTATAAAACCAAATTGCCAAACGGCTGGCTGAGTGGTGTGGTGGTTAAGCGCTGGCCTGGGAAGCCAGCGGCCCTGGTTCGGTCCCATATATGAGTGCCAGTGACACTGCCTTAAAAAAAAAAAAAAAAAAAAAAGAAAGAAAGAAAGAAAGAAAACCAAAAAGCTGATATTACCATGGTAAGGAAAGTAAACAAAATTATAATATAGAATCATTTGTTCCATTAGAAAGTAGAGGTAAATTCAATTTAAAGTCAAAGAAAAGATATGGACATGTAAAAGTATTCACAATTCGCCTTGATAATCACAATGAACTATAATCTAGAAATTCATTTTAGTCTTTTTTTTTTTTTTTTTTTTGAGGCCAGTGTCATTGGCCCTCACATGTGGGACTGAACCGGGGCCGCTGGCTTCCCAAGCCAGCGCTTAACCGCCACGCCACTCGGCCGGCCCCTATAAATTCATTTTAATCTTGGAAAATTATGAAATAGCTAATGACATATGGCTCTGTTTCAAGCCAGAATGCTTTTCTGTAAAATGTTCTTTCCTTATTCAGCAAGCCACTGCTATACTGCTTCCATCTTAAAACACTGAGACAGGAAGATTGACATGCTATTATCACAAATAAGCTCGACTTTACTGGTAAAATGAGAAAGAATGATGGCATAATGAAAGAGAACCCAAACAAAAGAATGAATTGATTATAACTTTCTTTTACAGGTCTAAGAAATGTTAAATTAAGAAAAATTTCCAATTTTTTTTCTTTTTAAAGTATTACTTATAAATTTTTCAAGCAATGTTATAGCAAAGGAGGAAAATTTGTTTATGCAGCTTTGGCTGCTTAAGCAATTCAATACTAGGTCATTTAGAAAAAGGAGGTCACTAATAGTGCATCATGAAGCAAGGGCTGTGGCTCCTACTTTTTCGGTATTTACATCAATTTATAAACCAAAGACATACTTATAAATGTATGGATGGCACAAGGCATAGAAAGCAAAGTAATATACTAGATTCCATAACTAGCGATCAAAACTTGATGACGGCTTGGATTTAACAGATTGAAAGAAACAGTATGAAATCTGGGGGTCGGGGAGTAAAGTTTTACATGTTTCTTCCATAATATCAAGTATAGTAGTGAGAATGTGGTAAATATGGCTGGAAGGAAACGATAACATTATGGACCAAATATGAAAAAAAAGCAAATATGGAGGTTAAAAATACTACTGCCACATTGTACTGGGCCAATCTATATATACCCTTAGGTTAGCTGACTAACCCTGTGCCATTGAGTCCAATCTGGAGTACTACACTTTGAAAGGTAGGATGATCAGGACTGTGACAGGTCTGGAAACCACCCACAAGGATTGATTTCTGTGAATCTTTTTTCCTTCGTCAAACATTTGAAAGGCTATCATGTAAAAATAGAATAGACTTGTTCTGCCCTCCCAAAAAGCAAAACCATGGCATGTGAGTCAAAGGTAGAGTATAGCAGGTTGTAAATCAATAGAATATAGAACACCAAAACAACTCAAGCTGACTGACCAATGGAAAAACAGCATCACTGCATCCACACTCACTCAAAGCCGTAATACCATTTGGCTAGGATACAACAGAAGGAATTCAAAGGAAGGTTAGATGATTTCGAAGATCAAGTCTAACCCTAAAATTCTATGATAAAGTAAGCTTAGCCCACAAGATTATAGCCATATAAGCCTAAAGGAATTTACTCATGCCACTTATATTTGGTAGCTGCATCCATAAATCTGCCACAAACAGTAATTTTCAAGCTGAAAGGCAACTATCATTATCTTCTTTGGGTTGCTCTATCTTTAATTTTTTATTATTGTTGTCATGCTCCTCTTCCTTTCCATGCATTCATCTCCCATAAATACATATACATATTAAAACAAAGTTTTATTTATTTAGTTATTACCATCAGGCTCTTTGACAACCACCACCTCTTGATCTTGTCTGTTCTCATTAGACTTCTTGATGTTTTCCAGTTCAGTCCAATAGTCCTCCATAGATAGATCATCGACAGAATCCTGGGAACTCGATCGATCAAATGGAGGCTTTTCCTTAACTTTGGTGATTTCTTGGTTCATAGTATACTGGCCATATCTACGGCTATAAATTCAAAAGAAAACATGGTTCATTTTAGTACATGAGGAACTAATACAATTTCTAAAATATCATAGCACCGAGCTGGCGAATTTAGTAACTCCTAAATTCTCCTTAGTGAAACCAAAGAGATATGTATTTTGAAACGATTTACCTTGAGATGCTACTGATTATAATATGTTTGTAGAATGAACAGACTTTTGTTCTTTACCAAAAAGGACCGTGAAGAACAAATAGCAATGTGAGGAATCATTTTTCCATTTCCATTTTACTTAATGGACTTCTTTAAACCTAAAACTTTCTTTTTAGAAAACAATAGGTTAAATCTTGATTAGAGGCTATTGGTTTATTAAATTAGGATTGGATTTTACACAATATTTCATATTTATTATTGATACCTGTAAACCAAACTCAGTCAACCCTTATATAGCAAATTACCTGCAATCAATGAACCAGGTACTTTCTGAATTTCCATTTTATTTTTGGAACCAAAACATATATAGAAGAATAATATATTAAGTTCACTGTTACACTCTACTATAGAAAGCAAGTTTAAATCTACTTATAAATGTACCCATCGCTTATGTGTGTTTTTTTCTAAAGTGCTAAACTTCATTTATTAGAAAAATTCATTATTTGGCAATTCTGAATAAATAGCTAAGAATTAACTTCTTAAATATTTATCTCAAATATTATCTATGAAGAGAAGAATACATTAAATAGATGTAGGTATTTTATGAGTTCATGTCAACTATGTTTTCTTTATAAGTCACATCTCACCTACTAAAATTTAATTAAAAGACCTTATAATAAAACCCTACATATAACAGAAATAGTAAATTCTTGTTTTATATCATTTATATTGAGACAGAGTGGGGGAAAGCCTAATTATTTAAAAAAGGAAAATTTCAATTATTGTGCTTCCCCTTTATATTCAATATTAAAAAACACAATTTGAGTAAGGGCAATAATTGATGAACTAGTGTATTGTTATTCTAATTTCAAATTGCTCTTTTATCTTCCAAGATGTTAGGAAGTGATGCTTTGCTAGATTGGTTTTACTTACTGCACATATAGAAAAAGAAAAAGAAAAACACTTCGGGCTGGCTGAGTGGCGCGGTGGTTAAACGCTGGCTTGGGAAGCCAGCGGCCCCGGTTTGGTCCCACATACGAAGGCCAGTGACACTGCCCTCAAAAAAAAAAAAAGAAAAGAAAAACACTTCAACTAATTTCACATTTAAACTGGCCTTTTCTATAATTATTTACAATAGTAAGATTTAACACTACATAAGGGAGAGGGTCGCTAAACTCTAATCAAAGCTACCCAGCAGTTAAATTTCAACTAGTTTCAGTAGAAAAAGTCAAAGAACTTAATTGCCTACTGCTGCATGTAACATAACTGACAACTTAACTGCAATATGCTAATAAACCAGCTTTATTCCTTTAAATCCTCTCTGCCTTGATGACGCACTTTAGAAGTGCTGGCTGCATTAATGAGTGAACAATCGCTGTAATCTCCCCTCAGTAGCAACCATAGGGTAGTGATGGATGAGTGTTAGGACTGGAGCCAACCAGAGGAAGCACAGATATGTTTGTGCGAATCTCTTTCCTCCAGTCTCCATTGTCCATTGTTTGCCTCTTGCATCCCTTAATTCAAGGGGCACTTCCTCCCTCCCTCCCCCAACTGTCCTGGTCATATCCCTGTATCCCCCGCCTGGTCCCCTTCTCTCATCCAAGAGGCCACCACGATATAGTCAGTGTTCCAGTGAGAGTTTACACTCCTGCTTTTTAAAATGTAAATGAGAAAGTTATCTCTATCTTTAAAACGAAAAATTATACATATAAATTTATTTATTTTTCTTCTCCCCATAATCAGCAGCTCAACTTGTCTACAGGTCACATTCCTTAATTCTGCTTTACCGGGATAGCTAACGGTAATTTACTGAATGTCTGCCAGATTCATTTTTGGCTTATTTCATGTCAAATATAGAGAGGCCCTATCCTTACTTTTGTTTTATCTCTCATGACAATGTAAGATTGTCCACCTTATTCCTACCTCCTACAATCCTTAGCCCCACTGGAGTCCACAGTAAGTACTGTGGAATGTGTAACGTATAATGACGAATGCCAAATAATTTGGTTTATCTGTTCACAGGAAAGAGACGCAGTTGAACTTAAAAGTACATGAAGCCTTTCACTCCTGAAGGAATGTGTTTATTCTGGCAAGAATTGTCCAGTAAATTTCCACTAAGATACCATGCGCAGAAAAATGCAAGGGCATGAAGCAACAGCACGGTTACGTAAATATACCTGCTATATCAAGCCCTGCTTTCAGAACCTACACAAAGCAAAAAACTAATCGCTTAGTGCTGATGAATCCACTCAAAAAAATATGTGAACTTTAATAAGATTAAAAAGCCGAACAGGTTTGCTGTGACAACCGGAAGAAGATACTGAGTCAGGGAAAAATGGATTTTTTCTTTTAATCATCCATAAATGTTGCAAAAACATATTTTCTCTTTCACATGGAGGTGGGGAGTAGAGCAGAGGCAACCAATCAGTGCTAGACTAGCTTTCATAGTCAGCATGCCATGAATTTTATATTTTCTCTAAAAATGTAACTTAAACATTCTTTAATTATAGTTTCTATCAATAAACACATCATGTCACCTCTTAGAATATACTCTACTTTTGAACTCCAGACAGTCAAATGGCTAAAAGGCTGGCCCTTCTTCAAACCATCCTGGTGAGAGGCCAGGCACCTGGTTTCCTCTCTTTTGTGTTTAGGAGGATGTTATATGATACCATGTTCATTCTACAAACTGGGTTCGAACATAAGGCAACATCTACACATAATGAAACACAGAGCAGAAATATTTTATATTTCCAAAAGATCCAATTCAACACACGGTTTTGAAATTGAAGAAACACAGTTTGTACCACAGGCAACTACTAATCACCCCCACCTGGCTTATAGGCAACTGATTGTGCTCCCTTCTTCCTTCCTCGCTCCCCCTCCAGGATCCTAGGTGCCCACATCCCAGGACCACTCTTCAAACTCTCATTTCTCACTTCTGACCACTTTGACGACAGAATTAAACACTGTCCTCTACAAGAAGTTGTTTCCTAGCTAGCTGGACAAGTCATGCTTTCGTGCAGCTAGCATTCCAAGACATCCCAGTATATTATCACCTTGCCTTTTTTCACGGGCAGTCACATCACCACCAAAAACGAACTTTGCAGGCTCTTACAGGTCTTCATGAAATGGTCTTTCTTGTTGATCTTGTTAGCTTGTTCTCACACTGTGCTTATAAAATGTGGGGCTTTGTTTCCCTATATTTTATCTTATAGGGAATATCTTATTTTTCTGTGACTTTTTTTTTTCACCTGGTTAGTGAATTTCAAATGAACTGATATCATTTTGGTGTATTAGTGATGTCTGTTACTTATTTTGTCGCCGAGAATATTAAACTGGTCTGACAGAGTTTCCTCTTCATAAGGAGGTGGGGGTTGCAATGCATTATACTGTGATTTGTTAGGAAAAAACCAGCTCATTGATAAATCATCCCAGCACCCATGCAGTCAGCGAAACGACATGAAAACAGGGGACTGAGAGTTGTTGTACACAATGATTCCAGCTGTCTTAAATATCTCTATGATTTTGCAAAGCCACTTAACTTCTCTAGTCCTAACTTTCCCTAGCTATAAAATGGGAAGAGTACCAATAGCCTTGGCTGCTTTTGTTTGTGGAGTTATCAAATGAGAATTCCTCCTGAAGTGCCTCATGGGTAACAGCGAAGAGCGGACTTAAGTTAGTAACATTGCTAACATCTGTGTAACTGCTTACTCTATAACTGCCCCTCCCATAGTTTAATAACGTCACCTTTGCCCTCTTCCAAGGTTCAGAGATTTACTTATGCTCTAGGACCGCCGTCCTTAAACCTTTTGGTCTCGGGACTACTTTACACACTTAATAATTTTCCAGTACCCCTAAAGAGCTTTTGCTTACATAGGTTACATCTATTGATATATATACTGATATTAAAATGGAAGAAAATAAATACTAGTTTATTGAATAATAAACACTGTAACCTAAATAACATTTTTTGAAGAAGAAAAAACTATCTTTCATACCAAAATATATATATATATAGTGAGATGAGGAGCATTATTTCACATTTTTGAAACTGTCTTTAATGCCTGGTTTAACAAAGGACATCTGGACTCTCACATCTGCTTCTGCATTCAATCTTTAGCGATATCACATGTCATGTAGTCTCTGGAAAACTCCACTGTATTCTCATGAGAGAGCAAGAATGAAAAAGGCTAATAATGTCTTGGTGTTGTCATAAAAATAGTTTTGATCTCCTAGATCCCTAAAAGGGTCTTGAGACCCATAGGTTTTCCTGGACCACACTTTGAAGGTTGCTGCTCTAGGATTTCCCAAAAAACATCACCTAATGGATCTCAAAAAGCACTTTTCAATTCTGTGGGCAATGCTCCAGAAGAGCCTCCCTGAAAGAAACAAACATGCTTTCCTTGTGACTCTTGACCTACTTCTTTGTTTATTTTAGTTTAGTCTTACAGCCTTTCATCAAAACTGGGACGTACTCCAATGATATATCCATATTTAATTTATGCTACAATAAGAAAGAATAAAAATGTCATTTGAAACCCCTTGCCTTGCTAACGTCTTTTATCATATTGCTTTTAGCCATTTAGTATAAGAGACAGAAGTTCTCTCTATTACACTTTTGGCCAATGTATTTGAAAATGTGTGTTTCCTTAAAGCTCCTTTGTCATCCATACCTCTTCCTACAGCCATCTCAGGGCAGGCTTGTTTGGAATTAGGATGTTTCTTTGAACTCATGTTTAACTATCTGATCCAATCTCCACTTTTGGTATGTACCTACTCTATCAAGAATCCTGCTGATACACTTCATATCCAGTCTGTCTCCTGGTTCTGCCTCATCCAGGAGCATTTCTAGCCCCAAGTCGGCTTCCCTGACATCCTTGGATGCTAGGATTTGGTTTTGTTTGTTCTGTTTTCTTACAAGACCCTTTCTACGGAGCTACTTTCTTTCATGCCTCTTATCCTATGTTTATTTCCAATGAAGAAAAAGAAGTGACTCGGTTGGGAGACGAGAGGCCAAAAATAAGGTTTATTATTATTTCGTTTTGTTCTTTCTTTTAATGTGCCACACAAAAAAAAAAAATTCTTACTCAGATCATAACTTCTCATCAACCATAATGACCAAGTATATTTTAGATAAAACCATATTTACTGACAGGTACACTTTAGACCGATACTGAACCCTAGAGATTTAAACCCATCTCATCATTTTCTAGATGAGGTCATGAGGACTGAGGGTTAAGTTTTCCCCAAAGTCACCCAGCAAAGTGATAGTATAATCAAGGCTAATATACTCATTTCTTCTTCTGTGGTCATACTAAATAGACTAGAAAGGGTAGAATTTACTTTCTTTGCCTCATACACTCCAGTGTTTCTGGTTTGTATTGCACATAGCAAAAACCAATGTGATCCTGTTGACAATCTATAATTAATGTTTTTAGATGACCACTACTCTTATATACAGAGCAAAAACCATTTCACAGTCGTACCATACCTCTTTAACATGCATAGGAACCTTTTCCAATGCATTTTTTAAAATATGATTTGTTCACATGGGGGCATAACTTCAAATGTACCAGTATTTTTAAAAAAACATTAAAAATCTTAAAAATGTCTTAAAATTCACTCTATTTCTCCATCTATATTATCTCGACATTGAAAAAAAAAACACATTTATTTCTCCCATGTAGATTTTTCCCTTTCATTTTGGCAGGGATATTAAAGAAGTAATCGCTGCCATCATGAGATGGCACAGCTATTAATACTCAGTAATGGCCCTGTCCATCAGAATCCACCGAATTTGAATGATTATGAAGAGCTGAAGCCTATGAATGACCCAAGTCACTTTTTTCCTTTGGAAGTGAATACCCGCTATTGTTTAGCTGAAAGCGGTAATTATTAGAAGTGTCTCTGACAACCAGGCAGAAAGAACACTGACAATGCCTAAAGGCAGTAAAAAGTTGATTACAAAGCACCACCAGACTTGCTCTCCCCGCACCAGGAGGCCTTCGGAAACCAGGGGAAAGGATCCCTCCTCTCTTCTATCTGACCCAATTGCTACAGTTTCAAAAATGTATTAATTTTCACATTTCAAGTAAGCTTAATTTTACTGTTTGCATCTATTTATTACCCCTTTCATTTGGGGAAGCACAATACAATTTACTCATTATTCCTTTCAGCTTTCTCTTTCTTGAAGAACAGAAGTCACTTCACAACTGTGGAGCACTTGGTCATCTTTCAAAGTGTCCACGCAATTCTGACACACAGCACAACAATAAGCAATGAACCGGTTATCCTCTTAAAAACACAACATTGCCTAAGTGAAGCTGCGAGGAGAAGCCCACTAAGGACACTGTTGAGAGACAGCTTTGAAGACGTGGCATTATCACTTTTACAGGAAACTGTGGCAAAACCAGTTTATATGCAAATATCACTAAAAGAATAGAGACATAGGCAGTGACCACCACCCAAGTCTAGTAGCAAGAAAGAAGGGAAGGCATGGACAGAAAGGCATGTGAGAGTCAGGAGGCAGCCAAAGTCAAACTTCCTTCCCTTTTACGTACAGACACAGGGTCCATAAAGTGGAAATTATGGGCTGTCACTGGCCACCAGACATAGGTCTTTCCTATGTTAGAGCGCTAGTTCTGGGTAGAATGAGATCCTCTTTGTTCCTGAGATCCCCAAATCTCTCTCAGGAGCAGTTTTTCCTCCTTAGTTGCTGAGATGACCTGTGGCCAAATGACAGCCAGGGGATCTTAATGTTAAAATCATTTTCCTCATTTTACAAGATGGAAGGTGATAGGATCTGCAGGGGGGCTTTGAGATACACTCTCAAGGTCTTGGAAGGCTGGTTCAGAGCATGCCGAATTGAGTTGCGTATGTATTTCATTCAGTTATCTGTCACCATAACTTGTATTCACCTGACACACTGTACATGCAAGTTCATCTCCACAGCTCTCTTCTTTGTTTGGCTCTGGTTAGTTGGAGAGCCAGCTGGAGATGACACACAGTAGCTACATTGCATCCTAAAGTTGGGGACTTTAGTTAGATCTGTTTTCTAGTTGTCATTAACTCAACTTCATATCTGGGTACCTTTCCCCATGGGGGTTGGAATAAAGACAGACGTTACCTCCTCTGTTCAGTCTCCCCACAGCCCTTACCACATCCTGCGTTGTGACCCTCACACTTGTCTCTCTGCCACTAAACTGTGTGTTCCTTGGGGAAAGAATCTGCAGTGGTTTTTTGGTTGTTTGGTTTGTTGTTTTGTTTGTTTCTAATCTGGGTGTCTCCATGTTCCGCAAACTACTTGCCATAGCAGATACTTGTGAACTGTTCAATTATTAATTATTGCTGTCTCTGAAACAACCACCTCCTTTTAATTTCTAAGGTTTTTGTTTGTTTGTTTTTAATTTAAGTGCATAAAACTATACAGAATAAGAGAGGGGTGTGAAAAGTAGACAGTAAATAAATTAGTCATCCGGAAGCCCTAACATAATTAATAGGTAACTGTTCCAAGCCTCTGTAACTCTTGGGTGTTTAGTTTGAAAGTAGGCTTCTTAATAAGGGAATAGGAACACACAAAAGGGTTGATTTCGTATCAGACTGTACCTAATATTAAGTCCAAACAAGCACCGGTGTACAGTTTGTTAAGCACATGTTCTCTGGTTCCATTCTGTCAACTCAATCTCTAAAACAAATTTTAAAATATTTGTTGGATGCCTACTGTATATTTGGGTACCTTATCAGAGATGTCTTTCCACCAAGCTATTCAAACTTTTATCCTTAGATAGATTATACACGACATTAACACCAGACATGAGTGGAATTTTCCAGTTCCTCACTGACTACTGGCCCAGACAACTCTCCCGCATGGGCCTCTGGGTCACGACCTCTCCGTTGTCCCTAACACGTTTCAGGCCCTGCTGCCATGCACCATTCCTTCCTCAGTAAGAATTTCACTTCCTCTCTGACTGCCACTCTTACCTTCTCACCTCCAACTTGTCTGCTGCTCAAACAATCATTTCCCTAGATTCAGACCAAATATTTGAGGTTACTTCCGTAGCCCATCCTGGGATCCCACCCTCTCCCCTGCTGTATCTCACAATCCTCCTGGGTTTGACTGAAGCCCACTCACGGGTCCCTTATTAAGCCTGTTCTTTCCTGAGATGAAGTCCAGCTTCCTCTACAACTGTCTGTACCTGGTTCTTGTTTCACAACACTCTGAGGATCTGGCTTCCAAGGTAGTAATCAGCATTCAAAATTTTCACCAGCCTTTTATCCATTTATTTTTATTGCTCTTGACAAATCTTGTGTTTTGCCTTTTCAGCTCCAAATTTGTGCTCCTCTTTTCTTTCTGAGGAATCCATCAAGTTCTCAACACATTTTCAGAGGTGAAATGAAGAAAGGGATTTACTAATAAAGACCAAAAGTCTTCCCAACTTCTCTGATATTTTTGAACTTGTCATTCAAAAGTTCACTATCATGCCTTCTATTAGCTCAGATTCTCATTACTCTAGTTTACCAATGTGCCTTAAATATATATTAACAGAAACAGATAAATTTTCACCAATGTGCGACTTTCTCACATACAAAACTTAACAATATACAATACTTCAAGATCTAGAATCCAGAAGAGATGTTTAACTGCTGACCAGGAATTTCATTTTGGGTGCTGACTAAATACAAACTGACATCCTCCACCAGTTCATAAAGTAAGTTGCTATTGATTCATAATGGCTGCCATCATATGGGTATTAACAAAATATCTGCTGACATAACACAAAACTATGAACATTAATATTTTTTAACTTAATCTTGGAATAGTACTGAATATAATATTGGTTTTACTTATTTCCAATGTGCAAACCTCTCGCCCTTCCGTAAGACATATATATATATATATATATATATATATATATATATATATATATATATAAACATCAACTTTCCTATGCTAATAAAAACATGGACAAAAGGCAAAATTGGATTTAAAAAAACCTTTTGATAATAACTAAGGCTAAGGAAATGGGCATATCATGGAAGAGACGTGGTCACTATTACTAAACTCTTCTTGGTTCTTTGTGATGATTTCTTGAAATAAGGTAGAGAAATCATCTCACATCTCTGTGGGGCTATAGGGACATAAAAACAGCCTTCCACCAACCAGAAGAAGGAAGGCCATAGACAAACACGGGAAAAAAAAAATTATAAGTGAAAGGATATCTGTGTTTACATTACACAATAAAAAAGGGAGAAGATATTTATAAATTATTTCAAAGTAATGCTGGTAAATTGTAATGGTAGAACAATCGGAAACAGCAACAACAGAGTGGAAAATACCTGGATAGGAAAAAATAAAGCTGCTTCACTTAGGCTTCAAAGTGTAATTTTACAGATTGCTCCAAATGACTTTCAAATACTATAATGTTCCACCAACAAGTACTGAAGGTCAGGATGTATTTTACAAGCCAGGTGTTAAAAGTTAGCTCTAGAAAGGAGATGGAGCGGGTACAGAAATAATTTCCAGCTCATCAAATAATTTAGTCAAGCCTAGGAACAATTCACCCATGATGTATTCTTCTAAATGTCTTAAGCAAGTCCGTTGCAAAGTGGAATACATAAATATTACAATTTTTCCTTTTTAAATGACATCATCTAAGACTGCTTTTTTCTTAGTATGTTTTAGAATCTGAGCTGACCCAACACAAGACAAACGGGAATGCGAGTAGGCTAAAATATACACGAAATATAAGAAAGAACATGGGACACTAAAGGCAATTTCCAATTGTAAAATATTGGTTGGGGGTGAGGACGTTAAAATTAACATTTGAAGGAAAAACACAAAACAAAAGAAAAATCCCACAAAAACAAGCATTTTCAATAAAAGCCACAGAGCTCTGTTTAGAGGACTCAGAAGGCACTGAGGCCTAATGTGACCATGAGGGGTGTGGGCACAGGTTTGATGGAAAGGAATTATGGGAACCTGTAGGGTTAAGGGGAGGAAATGCAGGGGGTAAAGAAAAAATAAATAGTAAGAAAACATAACCAATGTTATTCCTTAGCATTACATCCTCTAGCACAATTATGGTCACAGAGCGCTGGTAAATGCCATGCACAGGCACATTAAACTCTGGAAGGATGACATATCCACACTGGAAGTTTATGGAACTGTCCTAGTTTAGTTCCTATCCTGGTCATCTTAGGAACCCCTGAGTCTTGGGCTCATCACCATGCTTACACTAGCCTATTGTTTACAGGTTGCTTACACGGGACAGCAAAAGTCCCACGTAAGCAAAAGCAACATGGGATTTGGTTCCAAGATGCCATTCCATGCAGGACTTGAAACAGGTTAAGAAGTCCACGAGAAGTTAATGCCCTTGGAGTCCCCTCCTTAGCCACGGCCAAGACTGTTGGCACTCTCTAAACAGCCGATGCTTAATCAATGTCCAGTGCAAGCATTTCCACCTCCAGTCTCCAGTTTCCCACTGCCATAGCGCTTGTTCTCCTCAGTGTTCCCCATTGTCCATACCTGGATTCTCCTTTCTCCCCATTCCCTACCAATGAAACAATCCAGGTTGATTGATTTCTATTTTTCCCCCCAAAAAAGGGCACCTGTTGGATCATCTTCCCAAGCCCCGCATCCTGAGCTGGCCAAGGCTCCTGTGACCTGGCATCCCAGTCAGGTCTGGTAACCATGCCCCTCTCCTTGCAGGAAAGAGGCGGAGGGGAGAACTGTTGTCTCTGGAAGCTAACATTGCAGAAGATATTAGCCAATGAGCTACTGAACAGGGAAAGGAGACTCTAGAAGCCAGAACAGAGTCTAAGTTCTAGAAGGAGACAGTGGAAGGATTAAGAGGGTATAGTAGAATAACCTCCAGGGCAAAAGGCAGTATTTGTGCCTTTTGGTTACCAAAGCCAGGGCAATCAGGGTGGATGGTAGCATCAAAGGTGAACCTCCTTTACTATCCTGCCAGGATAAGTCTTCAGAAAGACACAGGTCTTCACTCTACAGTAAAGATCCAAGACTAATAACTTTTTTCTGTTCTTTGTTTTTATTTATTTATTTATTTTTTTAATTCAGGTGTTTGAGAGCCAACTATTGAGTTCTCAACTCATAAAAGAAAGGACTTCAGTTATTTTCTGAAGCTGGTTCTAGAAAGTAAAATTCATAGCTTTGATAAGAAATACTTGGGAAACTCTACGCATATGCCAACCAATCTAATACAAGAATGTTCATTTCTTTATTTAGAAATTTATTTATTTATTTTTTATTTATTTATTTTTTTAGAGGGCAGTGTCTCTGGCCCTCATATGGGGGACCCGAACCGGGGCTGCTGGCTTCCCAAGCCAGCTCTTAACCACCACGCCACTCGGCTGGCCCAGGAATGTTAATTCTCAGTAATAGCTTTGTGAATAGAAAGTTTCACTGAACAACAATCTCTACATGTACTCATTAGTCTTCCTTCATTACAGATATTGGTCAGAATATTGTACTTAAGTTTTATTTTTAAAAATCACTGTGGTTACGGTTTACCAATGAAATGAACCCACATAATGAAGTTTGTTTTCCATTTTTTTTTTTTTTTTTTTGAGGGCAGTGTCACTGGCCCTCGCATGTGGGACCGAACCGGGGCCACTGGCTTCCCAAGCCAGCGCTTAACCACCAAGCCACTCGGCCGGCCCTTGTTTTCCATTTTAAGTAATGAAGTGGGTGGAGTCATGCTATAGAGCTTGGGTTCTTGCTTGTTAATAATAAACAGATAACTAACGATTATATATTCATATACACATACTAATGACTCATACATTCATTCAACAAACACTGACTCCACATTAATTACAAGGTACTATATATGTTGATGTTCAAAGTCCAAGGAAGCACAGGACTTCACCTCTGATCCCCAAGAGTCCACATTCTAATGGGGAGATAAAGCATGTTGTGTAAGAAAACAACAATCTGAGCAGCATTGTTTTCAAACTACTGTCTGACCGGGACAGACAGCAGGTGCTGCAGTGCTTACTTCCACTTAAACAGAGGCAGACACAGATGCCAGAACGTGTAAGAAATATTTGTAATACAGTAAGAAGAGGTTAAGAAGGGAAATTCCAGTTCCTTGCTATACCTCATTCTAATTTTATAAAGCTCTCTCCAGAGCCAACAATGTCTTCCTGTTATTTGATTCAACTTTACTTCCCTCTCATTTAAGCCCATTTCCTCTAAGCAAATAAAGAATTAATCAGTGTCTTCTTTATGTTAACCCCTTTGCTGGGATAATAGCTTTACGTCATTCCTTTACTATACCTTGAACTGGCCAATGAATATCATTCCTTTATGTTTTCCTCCTATATTTTAAAAAGTGGTGTCTTAGAAATAGTCCCTATTAGTACACATCCTTCATAGCACCTGAATCTTGAAGAACAACCTACAGGTAACTGCATATTTATCTTTGAACTGAAAATCTTCCTTTGGGCCTTTTTCAGATTGGCTTTTGCTCTGAAAGCTGATGTTGGTTTTAGAAACAAGACCTGTTTAGGCCCATGTGGGTGGTCCTTGGCACAGACACCAAAGTTAGAAACCTAACCATAAATGTTTTTTTTTCTTCCTCACTAAAGAAGTGAGCATGTTATTAATAGTTTCCCGTGGCTCCGCTTTCTTTTTTAAAAGGCCTTTGCTGATCATCTGCATTAATATTATGCTAATAAAACTAAGGGGATGCTAACTAATTCAGCCTCTTCAGTAGTAACTAAGGATCAGAGAGAGGGGGGAGCAATTTGCATATTTGCCTGATTGCAGTGAACTGGCATTTAAATATTTATCACCATTTCTGAAGAAAAATAAGAATACATGTTGGAGAAGCCTGGGCAGAAGTCATTTCTCCAGTGGAACCATCTAAAACCCAAGCATTTCAAGAGCTGCTTCTAAGCATGAATCTCAGATGACAAGGGTGAGCATCCAAACACAGGGTAACCATCTGCATCAGAAATACATTTCAGTTCCTCTCTGCAAAAGGAATTCACTTACTGGTGAAGGCCATTCACTTCCACTTCTGAATGCTTATTCCTCAAAAAGCTTCCAAGAATTATGAGAACAATGATTAAAAGTGGATCGCTCCATCTGCACTGCATTAGGCTGCAAGGCAGCCCCTCCTGCAGAAAGAGCTTTTGCATAATTCATCGTGCCATTTTCAGCCCTAATCAGTGAATTGCAATAAGCTATGGAGGAAGTACAGAGGAGAGAAGAGAGACTGACATTTATTGGCTACCTCCTAACACTCACTTTGGGCAGTGTCCTCTCCATGAATCAGAGTGTATGTCCCCTCACCTTATCTTCAGTAGGTTCTTAATCACACCTGAAGTGCTGTCATCATTCTTAGGCCGTGCAAACGTCCCAAGAAAGAGTATTTCTTAGGTTATTATCACCAGAGAGTGCAGAAAAGAAAATTCTACTTGGAGACGGAAGACCCTGGGCTGTCTCCAGTTCTATTTTTCATTGTGTGAACATGATAGATACCCTACAAAAGGAAGGATAATGCCTAAAGTCTCTTCCAATTCTAAAAATTATAAAACTCTAATCTGTTTATGCTGATTTTTCACCTGTAAAGACTTGATTTAGCCTGCCACTTTGCCTGTGTTGCACTTTTCAAAGAAAGAGAAACTAATGTGGAGAAGGGCTTCTTTGTCCCTCACTCACCCCTCAAAGCTTCACTTTGATTTGTTATTTGGAAATGAACTTAAGAATGCACTGGAAAAGGATTCTATGACTAATTACAAATCAGAAAAACAACTGCCATATGCAGCTCCAGTTTTTTTAAAAAAAAACTTTTAAAGTTAGAGAATCCTTAGGCTTTAAACACTGAAAAATTAATTAAGCAGATGGTTTTAATGATGATACACAACGTATATGATTTTGAACCAGCAACAGTAGTGAGAAAGCATGTGGGCAGTAGGGTTGCAGACGTGGATTGCAAATTTTATATGAAAATTCTTCACTTTCCATTTCTATAACTCCCGAGGGCATGGTAAAAATAAATGAATAGGAAAACATTTTCAGTTGTATAGTCAGAGATGACATCAACATATAGGTGACATATGGTAAAGTTCCTGAGATTTAGTTTGATAGTTCGGTAAGAATCAAAAGTATCATCTCAATAGGCATTACAATGTGAAGAACTGAATTCAGTACTGGTATCTTCACATGGTTTTATTTTTAAATCAACAACTCATAGTAATTGAAAACTTCACCCAGCTCATTAAATAACTGACAGAATCTTAGCCCAGTTGGGCGGTGGCAGGAAATCTTCCTGAATTGTTGGAACGTGATAGTAAATTGTTGTTTTACAACAGTGCCATCCAACTGGAATAAAGGCAAGCCTCAGAAGTGATGAGTTCAGTTTGGACCCGCTGAACTGGAAATATGGTAAGACCCTTGGGTGACATCCAGATACCTACAGTTCACACCATCTTTTACAAGGTTCATTTATTTGTCTACCTCTCTGCCTAAACCAATGGCTTTGGGTACAATGTATCCCAGGACCAGCAACACAGGCATCAAGCTTGTCAGAGGCAGAATCTCAGACCCCACCCCAACCTGCTGAATACTAATCTGTCAGATCCTCAGGTGTCTCCTATGCTCTGGTAAATCATCAGCATACACACACACACACACACACACACACACACACACACACACACACACCTTTCAACAGGATAAAAGAATCTGTGTGGTGAGGAGGAGGTTTCATGTTTGGAATTAAAATAATCATCACAAAGGTAAACAATGGCTCTCTTTTCTAAAGTACTATAAATAAGAAATTAACCACAGAGAAAAAGGAGGAGGAGGAAGAGAAAAAGGAAACAAATCCTTTAAAAATAATGAAAGAACCACACTGGTGAAACTGCATTTAAGCTAAAAAGAACTTCTATTTATGTTTAAGATAAACTGATATTAATAGTCCTGAATATTCAAGGGTGCTGAACAACAAATTTGTTTGTTGAAAAACAAATGTGATGTGAGCGAGGGCAGAATTCAATGGAAGCTCCAAGGCCACTGCTGGGGCAGAGGTCAGCAGAACCTGTGAGCATTCAGGAGACCTGGGTTCCAGGCCTTCTCTGCCAGCTTCGCCAGGTTTCACCCGGGACTGGGCCTCACCCCTGCACGGCACAGTTTCCCTAATTGTATAATGAGAGGCTTGACAAGACAGCCTCTTCTCAGGAGATTTCCGGCGATGACTGCCTAGGATTTAAATTGGTAGTAAGGTGAGATCCATGTGATGCCTCCAAAGACTCCCTGACAGTAACATGGAGAACATTCCATTTCGCCCTCCCCCTCCATCAGCCTACCCCAGCCACCTCAGCTCACCAGCTCACCCAGCGAACAACTTTCCTGAAGTTTTATTCACAATCCAACAGCTGTGCAGAGCTGACTTCAAGTCTACCAAGCGGCCTTCTGAGTCCTCTGTTTCCCAGGTGACCCTGAGTTGCTGTCCGGGGTTGCCAGGCACACACCCACAAGGCTGAGTGAGGCCTTGAAGCCAAGAGCCCCTCCCACAACCTGGACAAGCCGCTCCCTAAGGCGCAAGACCTTCTCAATGCTTCTGGCTACTTGTCAAATGATTAAATACCGTTTTGCATAATTACCATTCCATGTAAAAAGCCTTAAAATAGCTTATTTTTTAATTTGGTTTTACTGCAGGTTGCAGAAGCAGAGCCGGGAATAGCAGGCTGTGCTTTTATGAGGGGAACAGTGCACATGAGTACAAATATGGCAGAAGATGAAAGTGCAGAGGACAAGGACAGGCTGCTCTTTCAGTAGACAGCAGCTCAGTCTGAATGGCCCATCAGGGCACGATGCCTACTCCATGGCTGCCTGGAACAAACACTCAGTGTAAACCCGCACTCTCCTTTTGAAGTGGGTGCAATTTGTCTATTGCCATCCTCTTGCCTTAAATTATGCTCCAATATGGATCTGGAGAGGTATTTTTGTTCTTCCAGTGCGGATGCCCTTCACATTAGCATGTGAAAGCTACTAAAGCATCTTCTTATGTAACAAACTCTTCCTTCCACAGCAAAGCTGCATCAGATGGTCGCTTTCGAGCGATACCAGACCCATGGCACAAGCCTTCTTTCTGTTTCACTGTGCAAGGGGTCACTGGCACATCTACCTACCAGCCACGCATTCAAAAGTTAATTCTTTAGTTAACATCCGTTACCGAGAGCGCACACCCATCTTATACCCAGTTCATCTGTGTTCAAATTCTGCACCTGAATCAATTGGTACCATTCAAACAGAGACCCCTAACCCTGCCCTGCCAACTTTTATTTCCAACACCTTTCAGTTCCTACAAAGAAATCGAAAAGCCCCAAATCTGCTGGAAAGGGGGGAAATTCTCCTGCTGTATTTCAAATGTAAATGTTAACTGAATTAAAGTCATTATCTACAGCACACAGTTAATCCATGACAAGAATGAAAGGAGTACTTGATCATTTGTCCAGAGCAAGATGATGAGGTAGTTAGCACTACTGTCCCCATTTTAAGGATGAGGAGACAGGTTTAAAAAAAGAAATCAGGACACACAGGAAAGGCAGGACACAAGCCAGGCCAAGGGGCCTGGAACACATGCTCTCAGTCTCTGCATGATAAAAGGCCTTTGACACCTGTCCTCAGAAAGGGTAATTCAAGTTGTGATGGAGTTTAGAGGTGGAATGAGCCAGAGATCACTAAAACAAATCATTCTTAGCCTGTCTGAGCCTCACAACTGGCTCCTGAGAGGAACAGCAGCAAATCCACTGTCCTTATCAATGTGCTTAAAGACATAAGTGATATATACAAACAGTCCATCCCTGTCTCTTTCTGACAACACAGGCTTTTATTGTTTTAAGAGAGAAAGAACCAGGTTCAAGTCCTGCACGAAACCCTCTGCATCCTGGGCCTCAGATAGTCCGGCCCTTAGTTTTTCAAATGTGAACATGGCAGAGTAGACAAATTGATTTCCCCCGTGACATACAGGTAGATAATTGCTGCACCGAATCTCTAAAGAGGTTTCTGATTCCCAGTCAGTAAATAGCATAACCAGGTACCTTCCATTAGGACAGATGGTATTATGACAGAGAAAACACATTACTCTTCAACTTTATCACCAGGGTAATAAAGGCAGGCAATAAATACTCGTTTGCTGATAATCATTTTCCTTCTGTGAACTTTGACAGCCCAACCCACTGATCCTTTGGCTAGTCTAAAGGACAATTAACCACAGTGGTACCAATGTATTCACCAACATATTACCACCTTTGAAACTAACTCCTTTGGAAAGAACAGGGCTGTTAATGCTATGGCTTTGCCATCATAAGCTGGAAACCTGCAGGCTACAGCTGGCTGGCAGAAATGTTTGTTTGGCCAGCAGAGTGTTTCAAATATTTTTAGATTGGCTTACCACATTTTTCTCTTCTAACACGCTTCGATCAGTAGGCAGCAGTGCTGTGAGGCTGGCCCCCTATGAACGGGGGGTATGCTTTTTGATCCGTGGTGGGGAATCCACATATATGGCCAACTTAAGTTATAAGTGGATTTCTGACTGCACCTCAACCCCCACATTGTTCAACGGTCAACTGTACATCGCTTTTGCTGTGGTTTTCACCACTAGTTTGCCATAGTTCTCACCAGTGCTACCTGAATGTTATGCTATCTGCTGGACCCTGTGGTCACCTGGCTTATAGACTCTGCATTAATATGGCATTAAAATAACATGACCCACTATTTCAAACCCATCACCAATGATGGATACATATATTCTGCATCAAAATGGGCTCGCTTTGTCTAGAAGGAAATAATGCAGCAGAATATGGGGGTTAAGACTGAACCGGGGGATCAGGAATCTTGATTCTGGTGCTCCATTAACAAATAGCTGTATTACTTAGATCCGGTCACCTAGCCTCAATGGATCATGGCTATTTCTTCATTTGTAAAATAGGCAAGTTGGACTGGCTACTTAAGTTGCTTTTTTTTTTTTTTGCTTTTTTTCCCCCCAACTAAATAATCCTGTGGCATGTCTTTTACTCCAATCACGTACAAATACAGGAATTTTCCCAGATAGAGGGACATTACTGAAGGGGGGAACACGAGGGATTTTAGGAGTCACACAGAGTAGACTTTGACACATGGCTCTAGCATTTTCCATGAGAGTTTAAACAAGTTATCTAAAACTTTTGGAGCCTCAGTTTCCTCACATTCATTCATTTACTCACAATGATGTATTGAGCACCTACTATGTATTAGGTACCTTCCAAATCTCAGGGCTCAGTAGTGAACAACAACAACAATGTCCCCACTCTCATGAAGCTTACATTCCAGTGGTAAGGAGGCTGGAATTATTTATCATCTGTTAGGTGGTAAGAAGTGCTTTGAAAATAAATTAAGTGGGCTAAGAGGATGGGGGAGGAGAGGTTGGATTATTAGACATGGGAAGAGAGGACTATGACAAGACACTTGAGCAGAGACCTGAATGAAGTGGGGGGTAAGGGTGGTTTAACCATGCAGATATTTGGATTTAGATCATTCCAGAAGTTGTAAAAACTTAATGATATAATAAGCAGAACTCCTGACAAAATCCTGGTGATAAGCTGCTTTGTTTTTTCACCCATCTCCACCCTCCCCTCTCTCCCTTATCTCATCAGATATAGTCTTCAGATCTACTGTCTGCCTTTACAT
Source organism: Aselliscus stoliczkanus (assembly GCA_033961575.1). Lineage (NCBI taxonomy): Eukaryota > Metazoa > Chordata > Mammalia > Chiroptera > Hipposideridae > Aselliscus > Aselliscus stoliczkanus. Next base: position 128,249,201 of record CM066733.1, read on the forward strand.
CATCAACACCAAAGATAGCAAAGCAAAGCAGTCCCAGGATGACAAAGCCTTGCCTTGAATTCCATGTCCTAACCAATGACAACCTACAACTGTCAAATCCTATTTTTGATACTCAAGAGCACCAAATTCTTCTCCAGGTGTGTTTTGAGAAAAATCCTTTCGTAGTAAAGTACTCCAAAATGCATACAGGTAGTTAATATTTATGATCTGCTTTCCACAGAGTGGGGGATAGAGCACAGAGATTAAGATCACTGTCTGCATGTCAGAAAAGCCTGGATCACACCCCAGCTCGGCTTGCTGCCTGTATGACCTTGAGCAAGTTACTTAGCTTCTCAGAATCTCAATGTTTTCACCTGTGAATCGGGGAATGACAATGCTACCTCTTTTCAGAGTTGTGGTGAGACTAGAATGACCTGATGTTCGTGAAGCACAGGGGACTTTCTTGGCACAGAGGAAAGTGCCCCGTGATCTGTATCTATTTCGATCAGGGCTTTTGATTGCAAGTTACAGACATCAACTCTAATTAAATAGAAGAAAATTTTACTCAGAGCTTCTTGGCTGGCTCCCGGAATATCCAGCAGCCAGGAATAATGCCCCAAATCATGTCACAGGGTGGTCCGGGGACACTGTCACCGTCAACGATGCAGTTCACACCACCTGCAGCAGTAGATACTGCCCTGTTTGTCAGTGAGAGGAGAGCTCTCCCAGCAAAGCTCATGAAGGAAGAAATTCCCCAAGCAGAGTGGGCGCTCAGACACTGAGCAGCCAAAAGATGGGCAGGTGTTGGAGCCCAGCACTATTGTAATATACATATCCTTTGGAGCTTCCCTCACCTAGAATGGCCCTAGCCCTCTCCATGAAGTTCAGCCCCATCCTCAAAGTTCCCTGCTCTGTGAAGCCTTCCAACCTAACTCTGGTGCCTGCTTCCTCCCTTCCCCAACTAATTCTCTTCCTAAGCACTTCTTTGTTGTACACTGATTTACACCTTGAGTACACATACTTATATATACACAGACGCAAATCCTTTGGGGCGTATATAGGGTAGAGATTAAAGACAAATGCATATATGATTATAAATAACACTGCCTGCCTCATTCATCATTTTATGTATGTATATCTCAACTCACCAATGAGGTCATAACTCCTTGTTGACAGGGAACACCAGCATTTTCTCCTCTACCTTATGGAAGCCTATTTCGTGTTCTTTGCCAGTGCTTAATATCACCGCCTTTAAATCTGGGATGAAGCATAGTTTTCAGATTGAGGGTCAAATATCTATCACCCACATATATTTCTTTGTTAAGAAAAATAGATTCAAACTCCCATAGAGAACGGGAAAACTAATCAGTGTCAACAAATTTCACAAAATATTGAAGCACTTACAAATTAGAATCATTTTACAAAATCACTTTTACTCCTTCTTTTTAGATTAAAAAAAAAATAATAATACTATCTCCCCACTCTGAAAAGTGGGGAATCCCCAAGTGCCCCAATTTTACCGAGAAAAAAAGGCAGTTTTTTGTTTGCTTGTTTGTTTTTGTTTTTGTTTTTCCCATGGAATAACATCCCCATCTTGTGGGCACTATTGCTCAATGTTTTAAAAAATTATGGTGACATTTTCAGAACTGTGACATCTATTAATACCCTTCAGGGATAGACAAAATTAAACTACAACCCCCATTTGGCCCATAAGCCAGAAGTCCCCCATGTCTCTAATAAAGGCTTTCTACACAGAGCACTTGTAAATTTAAAATAATTAAAAGCCTACAATATTGAGTCAGGCATCAACCAGGGCTACAGAAGAAGAAACAAATATGCATTTTGGTTCCACAGACACCTAAAGAGGAGGTTCCCGTATGAAAGGGTTATCGAGTAATGAACTCATTCAGGAAACATTTATTTGAGATTCAGAGTGTCTAGCACGGTATTGGCCATTATACTCAGCTCAGGATCTGCCAAGCAGAAGGCAATACATACGTGAAGGGCAAAGAGAAACCGACAAGGACCTCGGTGGTTCCTAGCAGGCTCCTGGCCAAGGACAGGATGCTGATAATGTCTGCCTGGGCTCTTGTCCAAGAGAAGGGAGGTTAGCAGGCATTCAGAAATATGTGTGGCCAGGAGTTGAAAAACAAGAAGGGAGAGGAGGGTGGTGGAACACTGGAACAATGGAAAAGCAAGAGGAGGAAGCATCAGTGGCACCCTTTTCATCAAAGGGAACAAAGGACACGTATATCTATCAAAAAGAAGTAAAACATTGGGGGAAGGGGCGAGGGAACAATTTCCATCCCTCTTCTGTTTTTCAAATGCCCATTAGGAATTTGAACAAGTCTACAACTTCCAGATGCCATACATATGAAAAGTTCCCCTGTCACACTCCTTTCCATCCTTTTGGAATTAGCAGGCCACAAGTTTATTTGGCCTGGTTTATGTTCATTTTCCTTCATTCACATAGTCTTTCACAAGGACAGAGGAATGGAGCTTCCCCCCCTCCTTTTTTTTTTCCCCCTACAGTTGGGTTTTAGACATGATGTCAATGCACTGTTTTTTGCCATCATTTATTTCAGAACAACCTTTTCTGTTAAAGAAGGCTATCACTGCAATGAGGAACACATGTGCAGAATAAATAGAGAGCCCTCCACCATCAGTTTATCCAAGTAGTCACCAAAAAATATTTTCAATATTCTGCAAATCCAACAGGTCCCATCATGTCTAACTGCTCTTTGAAATCTCTTTGTAAACCATAAGAACAGTCAGGACAAGAGCAGTCTGATCAATTCGGTCCCTAGGCCCTTCAGTCTGCCACTCGAGGCCCTCTGCTGCCCCAGCTTTTCTCCCCATCTGGACACAGGCCCATCTCCCACTTCTCTCCTCAAGAACCCAACTGGTCCAACAGTACTGGCTTGCCAAGCCCCCTGACCCAGGCACCTCTCCTGCCCCAAGGGCTTCATCTGCACAGTTTCCACTCCTCAAACCCTCCCTACTTTTCCTAATGCTCACTACCACTATTGGGTGCAATCCCCAACTCTGATGGAATCCTGTCCCGGAGAGACTCTGTTGCTGCAGAGACAAATTCAGGTTTCTTTGTTATTCTTATTTTTGAATTATAATTGATACTGAATATTGTATTAGTTTCAGGTGTACAGCATAGTGGTTAGACATTTATATAACCTTATGACGTGATGATGTGGTAAGTCTAGTAGCCGACACCACACATAGTTATTACAATATTACTGACTATATTCCCTGTGCTATACTTTACATCCCCATGATTATTTTGTAACTCTCTATTTGTACTTTTTAATCCCTTAACCTTTTTCACCCAGCCCCTCAACCCCTTTCTCACCTGGCAACCATCAGTTTGTTCACTGTATCCATGAGTTTGTTTCTGTTGTGTTTGTTGTGAAAACATAGGATATTTGTCTTTCTCTGTCTGACTTATTTCACTTAGCCTAATACCCTCTGGGTCCAATCATGTTGCAAATGGCAAGATGTCATTCTTTTTTTATGGCCAAGTAATATTCATTATATACACCACATCATCTTTATCCAATCATCCATCCACGAACACATATCTTGGCTATAATGCTGCAATGAACATAGGGATGCACATAGCTTTTCAAATTAGTTTCTGGAACAAATGCCAGCTTGAGTCCAACAACCCTGCCCCTCACTGCACATGGAACCCTGGACAAACTGTCCAACCTCTTTGAACTTCCCTTTCCCTATCTGTAAATAAATAAATAAATAAATAAATAATAAATAAATAAATAAAACCTTGCATGGCTGTTACGAGGATTGGAAATGATTTGTGTGAAGGGCTAGATACTACCCAGCAGGTCCTCAGTAAGTGAGGATTGTGACTTAAAAAGGAGACAACACTGTGACTGGCTCAAGTCCAGAGAGACAAAGTAATCATGAGAGTGGCTGTAGTGCAAGCCATGGACTCCTGGAGAGCAGGCTCCATCCTTCCTCTCTGTGAACTCAGCAGCTCCCACCGTGGTTACCTTCATTCACATTCAACAGATTTCTTTTTCTCTGTTGTTCTTTATAAAAAGACTAAAATAACGTTCGCCAAAATGTTAGTGTAACTATCTTTGGGTACTGATTTATAGGCAACTTATTTTTTTTTATTTGTGCTTTTCAATATTAACTAAATCTTCTACAGTGAACAAATATTTTAAAAGTTATATTTAAAAATCTCACCATAATTTTGGTGCCCCAATCCCCATCACACATTATAAATATAAATTACATTAACAATTGTTTCCTCTTTCACTTGATTTTACATCTATCTATGCTTTCATACTTTTTCTAATTTTTCTCCATAATCACTTATGCTTACATAAAGCAACTTATTCTAGGCTGAAACAAGGACACTTTTTATTAAAAGTCCCCTTAAATTCGACTCCAAAATGTCCCCTCAGAATTTTACTTGTGACCAATCATCCGTGTTAATGTTAACCACCAACTGAAACTTCCTCTGGTCTAAAGCCAACTTTAGGGAAAAATAAAAACAGGAAGTAGGCCTGAGCCATGTCACATTGTATCTTAAAGGGTGGCTCATCATTTTGATATTCATACTTTCGCATGTGGCAGATGTCTACAGTTACTTGCAGTTTTAATATTTGAAATATTCTTTACTATATTATACAAGTTTATGAGTAGAAGAGAGAGCAATTCTCCAATTCAAAACTGAAGTGGCGACAATGTGCCTATTAAAATAAAAAGGAAGACCACATATCATGGGCAGTTATTTTCCTGCATTCACATTAATGATGGATAATGGCACCATGTTATAATTTAAAAACAAAATAAAGTTCCAGAAGAAAGGAATACATTGGTGGGTAGCTCCATTATTTGAAAAAGCTCTGACACCACCTACTTCACATCAAAGGAAATTCATCCAGATGCAGCTAAAAAATGAGTGTGAAGTCGCAACTCCTGTAATTTAAGGTCCACCCACTTCAGAGCCCTCACCTCAGGGCTCCCTTCCCCTCTGAGCTGCCAAACCAACACACCCTTTTCTCCTTCATCCCATTGGCCTGCCTAAGCAGGAGCCTGACTGTCCCCATGGTCCCATTACGTCCCTGGCCCTCCAGACAGATCTCAACCTCTTCAATCTTCCTGGAGTCACAAGAAATGGCTAATTTCCACCCAATTCCCAGCCTGATGCTGTCAGTTTTTAACAAACCTCTTCAAATCATAACATTCACGAAGTCACAGTATTTTAGAGATGTCAGAAGTTAGAAACCTTGGAGATTTAATTAAGGTCCTTAATCTTAACAAACTTGCCTGTAACATAATACAAATTTTTTTTCATCTCCACCTTTACCATACTGAAATGAAATTCAGATAATTTTTCTGTATATAATTTTAATAGGATATATGTGTACATGTACATATGCCCTTCATCATAATATTAGAAGAAATAAAGGAACACAATTTAAAAGATTATGTATTTTAATAAGTGAATGAATGTTTAGCTACTACAAGACATGAGGAGGCCAACGGTTTATATCTACTTATAACAAGTGAGTTTATATCTGGAGTTTATATCAGAAAAACGCTCAAAAAACATACAGAAAATAAGAAAATAAAGGCACTGGTGGTGCATGGAATTAAAAACTTGAGTAAAAATAAGCAGAGAAGAGACATTTTAATATGACATCCTTCAGGATTGCCAACCAAGTCACTCTCGAGTAATAAAGGACACCAGACAATCAGTTGTTTGGAAGGGCTGTCCTGAAACTGTAGGATACCTCGCACAATTAGAACCTGCCCTGCAAGCAATGAGACATCATAAAACACCCCCACAAATATCCAAAATGCCCTTGAGAGAACAATATCGCCCCCACTGAGAAGTACTGATACAATTCAACTTTCTTCACCCTCATTTTGCCTTTGAGAACAGAGGCCCTGAGAGGTTCGGTGATTACACTCACAGCAGGTTACTGGCGATGATACAGCTGATTTCAGAAATATGTCTCATAATCACACCTCTCTCGCGCTCCATCCCTCTCTCCCTCTCCTCTTTTTCCTGTTCTGAGCTCAGATTTTTTCCGCCCCTGCCCTCTGTAATCCCTTAAGGGTTTCAACACCTGTGTCACTCTGACCCCACGCCTTACACTTTCTTCCAATGGTGTATGCTGACTACTCCCCATTGCACATCAAGCCTCATTAGCATGGTCAGAGCCTGAGCCTTACTAACTCAAATCACAAAGATCTCTAATTCATCGTTCCCCTTCCTGAACCATGACCAGCCTCCTTACTGTCTTTCCAGTGAGATCTGCTAGTTGCCAGCCAGCCCATTGTCAGTTCCTTCTTCTTTCCCACATCTCACCCTCCCAGCACTCAGAACTTACTCAACCTTGCTCCCTCAGCATTGCCCAACTTACATATCTTAACACTTTGTAAGCGGGCATAAAAAGCTACATGACGAGTTTACTCGTTTCCCCGCAAAAAATGTGTTAAGTCTTGCTTTAATGCCCCACTGTCAGCTTTTCCGTAGTCCTTACTGCACAGACATAGAAAGTATGTTAATGTCCATATCTCAGCAGACCTATGATACTTCATATTCATCAGCTACAATAGAACTCGATTCAAAGGAGTTCTTTCTGGCTGCTTGAAAATGTCCTTCAATGGCTGTCCCAAATGTGCTGAGCTAATCCCTGATTCAATCCACCTATGGACTAAAGGACTGCTCTTTTATAATAATCAGACAATAAGTTAGGAGGCTGTCTCTGCCAATATGTCTGTGCTCATGCTATATGTCCAAGTGGAATACCCTCTTTCTGAAAAACCAAGTATTTTATTTCCTTCAAAATCTGGCTCTCGTTAATATCCTCAATAAAGCTTTCAAGCTCTTGGCCATATGGATCTCTGAGTTCTCAAATGATTAATAATGACAGATGTGCAGAGATGAAAGAAAATTTTAGATGACCTCCATCAAATCATTTTACTTTACAGGTGAAGGAACTTGGGACTCGGAGAGGTGAGGAAACAGTCTCTGCTCATGTAACTGGTTGTTTGCAGACAAGACTGCAGGCACCTCAGGTCTCTTCCTTTCTGCCCAGTTTCTTTCAAATATACCAATCAATGAGTTATTTGATAACAATTGCATACCTTTTGAAAAATTAGAATTTTTTTTTCTTTAAAACCATGCTTTTGGATAAATTTTAGAAAGGTAGTCCTATGTTCACTTTATCATTCATTCAATACCTAAAAATAGAAATGTTTTTGTTTGCTCTATATGTTCATACTACATGGAAATTTCATGCAAATTTGCATTACATGCCATGCTATTGAGTCAGCTCTGACTCCTGGCAACACTATGAATGAGTGACGTCACTGGGTCCTGTCCTCACAGCCCTGCTCAGCTCCTGGAGACTCATGCCTAGGGCTTCTTTCATGGAGTCAGTTCATCTCACATGCAGTCGTCCTCTTTTCGTGCTGCCTTCTATTTTTCCGAACAGTATTGTCTTTTCCAAAGAACCCCACCTTCTCATGAAGTGCCCGAAGTAGGACAGCTTCACACCAGCTTATTTCCCTTGTTCGTGTCAATGTTTTTCAAGTCAAAACCATCTCCAGCCTGTTTTCCAGGACAATACAGCCATGCCAAAAAATCTTGAATGGAGTTGCCAAATGAATCTCTCCAGTGAAGCTTTTGAACTTTTATACCATTTCAGTTTCAAAAAAAAGGTTTATTTTTATGAGGGTTTTTTTTTTCCTCCTTTTTATTTTATGACTATATAAGAAGGATGTAGTAAAGACAATCACAATATACAATCTTAAAATCATTTTTTTTTAATTTCTAAAGTATGCTTTGCGTGCCTTAACGATTGCTAATTAGTGACCGACCAATGGTTCACATTCTTTCTAAACTCATGATATCTGTCTCGTTGCAATTTCTCAGTCCTCCAACCTTTTACATGGTAAACATTTTGAATGACCAAATTAAATTATTTCCATTCTTTGTACAAACTTATTTTTACATTTGCTTCTTTAAATTAATGCACCATCAGTTTACTCTTTTTAATAGTATCTGAAGAGAAGACCACACTCAAAATCCAGATTCATTTCAGACCTGCAGGTACATATTACTGTACCAAATATACTTTACCAGCCTTGAAAATCTGATGTTTCTTTCCTTTGAAGAACTCCTATCCTTTCAAGCTATTTTATGCTCTATTTTCAACACAGTCAAAATGTGGAAAAAGAAAGTGGATATTCTCCCAAAGCCACTCAGCTGAATGACAAACTAGGGAAAGGTTTCAAAGACACTGGCTCAAATTTCATTTTCTTAATCTCTAGACCCACAGAGTAATTCACACACACACACACACACACACACACACACACACACACACACATGCACGCCTCTCTTTGAGAAAGGTGTTAGTCACTGATCTGCTTTTAGCTTCCTCCCAACTCTGCCTTAAGCTTTTAATCTTTCCTTCATCATTAAGGAAATAAACTGTATTGAAGTATTTTATAAACTGTCTAAAAATTTCAATTAACTATTTTTATCTTCATGAAAAGTGTCAGTGAAATTCTCATTATTATAAGCATCCAATAGTGAAGCAAATTAGTGCAGCAGGATGTTAGCTAGGCAGGTGACACACATGAAGATCTGTAATACGTGTCTATGGCTTACAGGAGAGAGGCCACAGGTTACCTGCCTGGCCCTATGATTATGTGGTCTTGAATACATCACATATCTCTCTGGTGTACCTTGCTTCCTTATAAATCAAGAGAGCATAGAATGTGAATATAATATCTTAAACATAATGTTTCAATTTTAAAAGTCTATGGTTCTAGGAAATTACAAAAACTATATTAACATTTTTCTGTAACGGACTAAATAAAGACATATATATATACATACATGTATATATATTTGACCCCTCAGTAGAGGCATTGCCTAAGAGCTAAACTATGAATCCCTTTCGTTTAATAACATCAGCTCATTATCACATATTCAGTGTAGCCAACTGAATCTATAAGCAATTCACAGGTTTTCTTTTCATAAGGTGTCACTTCTACTTTCATTTTAAAATTTTTAACAAAATCGCTAGTCAGACAGCAAACTAGCCAAGAGGGAACAGAATAACAATGATACCAGTAGCTTCATTTACTGAGCTCTCACATTTAAACGTCTGCACAGGTATTTTTACATTTATTCTTCATAACAACCTGACTACACTGATTTTCGGGTGGAGAAAGAGAAGGACAAAGTGGTTACCAAGGTTTACACCATAGTAGAAGACCTGTACTGAGACGCCAGGTAATGCAACTTCAGGTGGCTAACCTCTCCACCTTCTAACATCTAATTAAGAGGCTAAGAGGCTAAAGGTTAGTTCAGTCTGACACTTACCAGCTACATAACCCTGGAACTCATTTCCACATCTACAATCAGACTGGATATTGGAGCAGCTTTCACATTCCACTATCTGATGCTGTAATCTGGAAAGTCCATAGAAGTATTTACCACAGACATCTAAAAGATTGGCATTTTTCTCTGTGGAGCATTTCTTATAGCACAGCCTCCTGCCCTTTGCTCTGCTTGGTATAAATGGATCTCTAACTAAGGAAGCAGCCTTGGTTCCAGCCCTAGGAGATTATGAGAAGTATTTCAGAAGGAATAAGAAACAGAGACTTAATTGTTTTTCCCCATCCTTTGTTCCTTAGACTATCAATTCCCTGCCCTACGTCCCTGTGACTACCTGTGCTGCCAGTCAAATAGCTCTCAATTCCAGAACAACTTACACTCCAAGTTCAACCAATAGCCACTTCACACCTCCCTACTCCACTCCACCCTACTCAGTGATTGCTCACAATTGGAGGAACAATTATATCCCATGTAAGGGCTGACCAATAAGTGGCCAGAGATCACTTTAAATGGCAGCTCCTCTTTCTCTGATGGAAATATAAAATAATTCCATGGAAAAAAAAAGAAAAAGAAAAACTAGCTAGTGTCATGGGGGGTCAGGCCCTTGTGTTAGTATATCAAGTGTCAGATTCTGATTCTTTCCTGGCTGTAGTCCAGAAGAGGCTGTTGAACAGTGAGAAAATTGTCAGAGAATGGGGAGAACAGATGAGGCCAAGCTTCTTCACATCTGACAAAGTTGGTCAGGGTTCCTGTAGTAGACTGGAAAGGAATAAATCGGTGGCAAAAGTAGACAATATCTTCTTACACGTGGAAGTGGTAAGGGCTGTTACTTCTGCCTTCTAACTACCCATAAAGGGTAAATGACCCTTATGAACTGCAGAGGGGGCAACAAGTCAAATACCACCACTAGAACCTATTTCACTGGGTAATCCATTAAATAGGGCTCAGGGTATTTAGTTGTTGAATATTCACAAGTATATGAAATCATCAAACCATCCAAAATCACCCATGACTCTCTAAGAAGGAGTGTACATTCCATTTACTCACACCCTTGGCATCTCCAAAGTTAGAGTTCATGCTAAAAACATTGTTTTTCCATCCTTGATGAAGATGAAATGAAAACACTCTATCCATCCACGGAACTCAAAGTAAATACTACACTTTGTAGTGCTTCAATATTAGATTGTTGCAATAATATTCTTTAAAATGACTAGAAAAATGATGCATGCAACAGGCATTTCACTTAACAACATTCACCAGGGATCCGAAGTTCTCTTCCTTCCTTCACCAGCTGGATGTGAGTAACTTTGAACAACCATTAAACACTGTCAGTGATTCTAGGTTTGGCTCTTAGTTCATTACCAGCTGGCTGTGGGTTCCTTTGAGCAGCCATCTTACCTCGCCTGACCTCCATCTTCTCAAGTGTAAAAGAGTTAGACCAAAGGACATCTGAATTTCCTTAAATACAACAATCTATGATAACAACATAAATGTATTATCCTTAAAAATTATCTAAGAATCAGTGATATATTTTTTGGAATTTTGTCACTACTAAGAGGCATTGAAGGTTCCCTTTCACTTTCCCTGGACACACTCCCAGTCTTCTTGTCTTTTACCAATGACATTCACAAGTTGCTTCTTCCTATTGTCATATTTTCCTTTTCCTTGCAAAAAGCTTTGCTTCTAAACTTCACCAATTCCATCACCAACTAGGATTTAAGCTTCCCACAGAGAAATACTACTACCATCAAAGCTATGAGAAATTTTAATGTGTGAAGAGGAAAGCGGATGTAAGATAGCAATAGCTGAAAGGTAAAAAATAAAACGTGTATTATGTGCTATCCACGTTTTTGTTTGTTTGTGGTTTTGGTTTTTGTTTGTTTGCTTGTTTTTGTTTTTTTACCAATTATGCTTTACATTTCCATAAAGTGGAATTAAATGTGCTGTTGGAAGAGACTGGAAAGGTGATTACTTGCATGCAAGGATACCAGCTCATCCTAAGGGAGAGGCAGCTTTCAAGCCAGGGTAGGGTTTTTTCAAACTGTGCCCCACTGAACCCCAGGGATCCATATGGGTAAGCCCTTCGGAGTCTCTGAGCAATGTTTATACAAAACACAAAATGAAATTCCATCTTACAGTTCTACACACATATTTGAACCTAAATGAATCATTGATGAAAAAGTTTCAGTTTTCTATTAATCTTGTTCTAAATCCTGGGTGATACATTTGTACTCTAGAAAAAGTGTAAAGACTTTGCTCAGACATATACAACACACTCAACAGATGCCGAGAAAAATGCAGGAGCCACTGATAACATTCATGCAACTTACAAATATTTATCGATTATCTACTGTGCACCAGTCTCTCTTCTAGGCACTGGGCATACAGCAGTGAACAAAAAAGACAACAATCCCTACCCTTGTGGAGACATAGCAATCAAATACACCATAGTTGAGAAACAAAAACAGCTCTAAAGAGTATCTGGGGAAATACTGAGGAAACTTTAATATGGATTGCCTATTAGACCATAATTATCTTTGTTGGGATAATGATATAGTACAGTATTTTTCATACTTGGGAGTCACACATGGGAACCACCCAAGAACCTTCAAAAAAGATACTGATACCGCTGACTCATTGGGGATTTAGATTTAGTCTGGATTCTGACCTAAATTTGGAAATTTTCAGGTTTTTAAATTCAAAACTTTGAATCCAGATGTATGTGTATTCACTATTCATTTTAAAACATTTTTAAGAGCTAAAAACTTTTCACGATAAAAGTTGGGGAAACAAAATCAATCGTCTTGTTCACTTGATCATCTCAGACAGGGTTGTCCTGAACACAAAATTCAGCAATTTACAAGCAGAAAAGCACTTTCATATGGCAGAACATGTTTCAGATTCACCAAGTAGCTTAATTTCAACTTCCTAAAATAATTTTACTACAAATTCATTGTTTCTATGCTTTTTATTTAAAAATGTTTGTAAAAGGTTTAGTCCCAAATCATCCTATCTTTGAAAGAACAGTGGCTCACTGACATAACTTTGAATATCAGTTGCCTCCGTAGAATGCTGGAGGCACAGAATGCATTTGGGCTTTATTTAATACTGATTCTAAAAATACACTTTAAACTACATTTCAAAACAAATCCTTAATATACATTTGATTTGTCCTAATTTGCTTCTTTCTTCTTAAAGATATAACAAAACCTTTGAATTAATATTATACTGTCTATTCTAGTGCCATCTGTCATCTGGACAATTATTCATAATGGAAACTATAGTTTTAATTCATTATTTATATCTTAACCAACTTGATTTTTTTCCTGGCAAATGTTAAAAGAGAATAGTGAGAAATATAGCTAGAAAAGTAGATCGGAGCCCTGATTAGAAAGATATTCATGCTTAAAGATATGCTCATTTGGAAAATATTTACTGAAAACCTACTAAGCACCAAGTAATATGGGTACACTTATAAACCAGGCAAGCAGGATCGCAAATTTATAGTCATGTTGAAAATGCAGACAAACAAGCATGACACAATTAGAGCATTGTTTTTGCAAAAACGAATCTAATGACCAGAATTTAAACAAACTAGACCAGGCTTGCATTAAAAGTGTATAGTATATATACAAGTAAATATAAGGGGATTCTCTAAAAATTAAATTTGATAATACAGTCCTCATGACCAAGTTGCTTTCCATTTGATTTTTATTTCTTTTCTCTTTGTATTAGTTTCATATGGCTGTGAATGACTACAAACTCCGTGGCTTAAAATCACAGCAATTTATTCTCTCATAATTCTGGGGGCTAGAATTTCAAAATCAGAACCATTGCTGCCAAGGGTCAGTGGAGCTGTATTCCCTCCAGAGCCTCTAGGGGATCCATTCCTTGTCTCTTCCAGCATCTATTGGTACCAGATTCCTTTGTTAGAGACCATGTGATTCCAATCTCTACCTCTCTGTACATGCCTTCTGTGTGTGTGTGAAACCTCTCAGTTTTTCATAAGGATGATTGTGATGCCATTTGGGGCCTAATTCAGGATAATCTCCCATCAAGATCCTTAACTTAATTGCATCTCCAAAGACTTTTTATTCCAAAAAGGATAACATTCACAGATTCTGGGGATTAGGACTCTAAATCTTTAGGAGCCATTATCTCACTATCTACCACTGAAAGCCTGAAAGTGAAAAAGGGCATTAGGGGAAAAAGCCAACTTGACTAAATCAGACAGAGCATTTACAGTTCTGCTCCAAACACAACCGAAGAGTTTATCTGCTTCTGAGCAGATTTCTAAATGCAAGGTTGTCTACTCCTCTGCAATTTTACATTCACAGTGAGAATTTAATTAAATGATGTTGGAAATCACCATACACATTGAAAGTAATACTATTTATTTTCTCTCTTCCGCTTCCTCCTAACCTCAAATTTGAGGCCATAACCTCAAATTTCCTTACAACTCCTGTAACTTTCACTTATCCATTTCAGGACGCTGACTTGATTTTTCACCATAGTAAGTACAGAGAGAAAGAGCCCAAAAGAGTTCAGCAAGACACCCCAATACAGGGCCAGTTCTCAAGGGTCTTTAGGACCAGAGGTTAACCTGGGCAAGGCCAAAGCCTGGTCTGATAGAATTCTGTAGCTCAAACCTTTCCTGGATCTCGAGTTGGAAAAGTGACGTGGCATTCACCCTGGGGACATTCTAGTTATAGTCACTTTGCATGAATTACAAAAGTCAGTCTTGGCTAGAGATGCTAAGAAATCTAAGGTCAAAATTGCATGGACAAGAAGAGGGTATAGAGAAACTTCAAGATTTCCAGTCAAAATGCTGAGAAGCCATTATTATATCTTTTGTAATTCAGCAATCACAATAGTGGAAGCTAGGACAAATCTCTGCTTTCTTGGCCAAACCATTTGAGTAGACCCATGATGTAGATAGACCATCATAATTCCTAACTTGTCTCATTCTCCGGTCATCTGGATATGGAGAATTGCTGCTACTCTAGAATGCATTAAGCCAGTGATCCTATCCTAAAATTGCTATTCAGAAGTATTTCTTAATATTGTTAATACAGAAGGCATCCTCTATAAATGAAAACATCCTGATGTAGAAAATTTAACATGAATCAATAATTGCTTGCATACAAACTCTATGTACTTTCTTTCCATTCCAGATATGTACCAGTATATCAATTCAATCCTTAGCCTCTCAAGAATAAAAATACCACATCATATAATAATGCCATCACAAATACTCTTCCATTTTATTTGAGCTATTAACATTTTTTGCTTTATAAACAGAAGTAAGACAATTCATTTCATTGTCACATTAGCTTAAAATACAACAACAAGAACACAAATGTAAAATGAATAGCAAACTAAAATTCACAAGATATTAGTCAACGGTTGTCTGATGTAGGGCTTGCACTGTGGGACAGTGCAAAGACATGAAACATTGAATTTCACCTATTTGTTTTCTAAGAACATGCTGAGCAAGCTCACAGGTTAGGCAACCTATTATCTCCTCTTCCTCGTTTATTGGCATGTCTTCAGGTAGCAGATGTTCCAGGCAGCTACATAGTACCTCTATTGTTTTCTCTCCATTATCTCATCATGCAGTATCCTTCCATTCCAGTGAAAAGCCTATAATCTTATAGAGCTTGTTTTAACTTGTTAAATTTATGATGCAACTATTGTGCCAAGAGTACACACTTTAATTACAGAATCATAGACTTTTTTTTAAAAAGAAAGGGTCACTGGAGATCCAGTGTATGAAAACAGAATTGCATCAATTCCCATCATACTTTCTAAACTGCAGTCCTTCCAACCCTCCCCCCACCTCCCCAGCTTCAGCTAAACCAGGGAAAGGACAAGTCTGGTGTCTGTAAGTATGAAGGCATGCCAGAGTTACAGAAGAGATAACTCCAGTTCTGGAATACAAAACAGCCCATGCAACTTTTCTCTCCCCCGCGAGAATACTGATATGACCCTGAGGCAGGTTTGCCTCATTTCCATGTGGCCTCAGGCTAGCTTGCTTTTCTGGACCAGTCCCCAAAAGCAAAAGTTGAGATTTTAGAGCTAAGCAGCAGCACAAGGGAGATGAAACCATAGCTGCCACCAACACAAGTTGCACATGAAATCTCCTCATGGACAACTACATACCATTATGGGTGGGTAGCTGTTGAAACATGGATTTCTAACACTGATTTTAGAGAGTCAAGTTCTTTTGTTCTACTGAGGTTAAAAAAAACAAACAAACCCAAAACTAAAACCCTGGAGACAAATGATTTTTATGTCCCAAAACATTGTCATATAACCAGCAATCATTTATTGACTGTACAGTATGCCTGGCATTAGCTAGACGTTGGATTTAGGAATAAAGAAAACATGTTCAACACATTTATGGCTTATATTCTAATATGAATAGAATAAATGTACACAGGTAGATGAGAAAAAACAGGGCACTACAAAGAGATTTTTAAAAATCGAATACACAAGCATTTGTATCAAAGAAAAACATAATAATGTCTTTTTATCAAAGGACATAGTTTGATAATATTATTCTTTCCTATTGGCTGTTCTATTTCTTTCTCTCTTCCCTTTCCACTTTTCTTTTCCTTTTTTACTTCTGTGGTTTAAAGTAGTTATTCTCAGACTTACATACTAAAAAAAATCTTTTTTTGAATTTGGGCAGAGGGAATTAACACAGAGGGGCAAACTTCTTATTTGCCAAATAAGGGCTTAAAAATAAAAAAGAAAACCACAATATATCTAATTGCACTAGCTTCGTTTCATTAAAGACTCGATTACATAAAAGAATATGTTATCACATTTATTCAAGTATAAACCACCAATATCAGATCCTTTCATATTTGATTAGAAGTGTGAATTATAGAGCAAAAAAAAAAGACAAGATAACAAATAGAAGAAGAGGAGGGTCAAACTCTAATGGGTCAAAAATATAATGAAGAATAGAGGTTGGAGATGGCAAAGATTTTCTGT
The DNA here is from genome assembly GCA_033961575.1 of Aselliscus stoliczkanus. Taxonomy (NCBI): domain Eukaryota; kingdom Metazoa; phylum Chordata; class Mammalia; order Chiroptera; family Hipposideridae; genus Aselliscus; species Aselliscus stoliczkanus. The sequence goes on from CM066733.1 coordinate 128,265,591, forward strand.
ATTCACACTTATTAATGAGGGTCAGTCCAATTTACCTTCAACAAAGCAATAGCAAAGAATCCAGGTGTGTCTTTGTCTTACATGGAGTGTATCAGATAAAGGGGAACACCACCAGGAATCTGAAAATGATGGAAGGATAACTGGAAAGTAATGCAAAGGTGGTGTTACCATGGGGGAGTTTTGCTAAAAATAGAATGCTGAGTAAAACACTTGTGAGAAAATTACTTTTTAAAGTGTGGACAGAAAAAAAAAAGCTGGAGGCCCCCCCAAAACAAAAAAAAGACGCTGAAGACACAAGACAGTTGAAGTGACGATCAAGGTTGCAGCAGGTGAAAAAGTACAGCTCTGAGAAATTTAGAGAGCGAAAACATAACAAAGCTTAATAACAGGATCCTTGAGAGGCCTAAGGAGAGAGATGTCAGCAATGACTCAGAAATCACAAGTGAAGAACAGGCAGGACTGCCAGTGACATGGAGGAAGTAAGAGAGGAAATGATGCATGAGATAGCTAGGAAACATTATAAATAGTTACATATCTGTGGTTCCTCCAGCAAAAATGCATGTGTGAAACATTCTCTATTCTACATCTTGGTTAAAATATAACTGGGAGAATAGCAACATATTAATGACAGAAACTGTTGCTTTGAGATAGCATGTCTAGGAATGCACATATAGGAAAAAATATGCACAGAGAAAGGAACACTCAAAAGTGGCTAGTTCTGCAGTAGTAATATAAGAAGGACTTTTATTTCCTTCTCTTTGCACTTTTACTTATTTTTTTCCAAATTTTCTCTAATGAGAATGCTCTTTTGTTAGAATTTTTTGAAATTTCATAACTGAATATATTAGAATGTTGTGTGTTTTAAATTTCATGGACACACATACATATACTCAAAACATGTCCACCCACTTTAAGTATTCTGGAACTTTTAGCACACTGGGTGCACTCCAAAACACCATTAATATACCCATAGATGTTCATGTGGATTATCACGGTCTGCTATCTGGTGACTTTCACATATTAAACATATATCAGAAGTACACAGGAGAAGGTCCAAGATGGTGGATTAGGTAAATGCTATGCTTGCCAGGATCACATCAAGATCACAACTAAATTAGAGAACAATCAACCTCAAGAAGCATCGGAAGACTAGCTGAACAGAACCCCTATCACTAAGGATATAAAGAAGCCAGACTGAGATTGGTAGGTGGGGTGGAGACATGAAACAGGCTGACCCCAAGCCCACAGGTAGTAGCTGAACACTGGGAGGGACACCTTGGTGGTGGAGGTCCCAACCCCACACTGGGCTCCGCAGTCCAGGGGTCCTGTGCCCAGAAGAGGAGTTCCCACAACATCTGGCAGTGAAAATCAGTGAGGACTCTGTTCGTCAGTCCCGGTGAGACAGAAGGTGGCGGGAAACTCAAATGTCCTCTTAAAGGGCCCGCAAACAGAATCACTCACTTGCAAACACTCATCTGAGCTCCAGTGGACAGGCGGCAGCTCAAGAGGCGCCAGAGACATACCAGTAAAGACTTAGCTGTGTGTCTTCAGAGAAAAAACTAGAAGGGAAGCCACCATTGTCCCTCCGTGGAGGCTGCCCCACATGTAACCTACAGGAAAGAGCCACCTTTTCTACATTGAATCCTCCCTCAAAGGGCCCAATCTGAGACCACATTGACCTGGTAAAAGCTGTGCATGCACACCACCTAGTGCGCCTAGCTAGTGCTGCATCGTCTGGCCTTATGAGCAGCTGGCAGGCCGTTACAGACCTAGGGGAGTCCTGGGACTTTTACTAAGCTACCCCAGGCCTGATACTAGTGGCAGTGGGCCTCAGTACACAGCGAGGCCACCCACACACACCTCCAGATCCAGCACAGGCAGCAACCAACTACATACAGCTTTGTAGCTCCTGGCAGGTAGCCCCAGGTAAGTCACAGGCAAGGCTGAAATTGGCCTGCATGGGAGCCCCTCTCAAGAGAGACCAAAAAACAACACACTCAGAGGCTGGCTTCAGACCACACCAGAGTACTACCTGGTTAGCCCCACAAGCGGCACACTCAAAGAGGGGGTCTCAACAGGCATAAGAGCCTGCTGGGGTGAATGCCACTCTGAGAGGTAGGCCCCTACATCGCAGCTCACACACTGTGGACATAGCCAGTCTTCACAGCCAGTCAGCCTGGGAGTCAATCCCACCCACTGATGTGCCAAAAGTAATCAAGGCTCAACAGTAAAATACACACAACACACACAAGGGACACTCCTGGAACACATGCACAGGTGACTGAAAAGACTGTGCCCCTGGACCACACATGACACATACTACATAAGGCCACCCAGCAAAGATGGAGAGACATAGGCGACCTACCTACTACATAGAAGCAAACACAGAGAGGCAGCCAGAGTGAGAAAAGAAACAAACATGTCCCAAATAAAAGAACAGGAGGAACCTCTAGAAATAGAACTAAATGAAATGAAGGCAACCAACCTACCACAGACAGAAATGCTAAGAGGACTAGCTTAAGAAGAAGGGGGAAACAAACAAAAGAGGATAAAAAATATGAATAATAAAATGGCAATAACTATGTACCTATCAATAATTACTTTAAATGTAAATGGTTTAAATGATCCCATCAAAAGAGATAGGGCAGCTGAATGGAAAAGAAAACAAGATTCATGAATATGCTGTCTACAAGAGACCCATCTCAGATTGAAAGACACACATTGACTGAAAATAAAGGGATGGAAAAAGATATTTCGCACAAATGGAAATGAGAAAAAAGCTGGAGTAGCAATACTTATATCAGATAAAATAGACTTTAAAATCAAGACTATAATATGAGACAAAGAAAGACATTGCAAATGATAAAGGGATCAATCCAACAAGAAAACATAACCCAAGTAAACATATAAGACAAATATTAACCAACATAAAGGCAGAGCTCAACAGTAACACAATCATAGTAGGGGACTTTAACATCCCACTGACACCACTGGACAGATACTCCAGAAAATCAACAAGGAAACAGCAGCCTTAATTGACACATTAGACCAAGTGTATTTAATTTATATTTTTAGAGCATTTCATCCCAAAGCAGCAGAATATACATTCTTTTCAAGTGTACATGGAACATTTTCCAAGATAGGACACATGTTAGGCTACAAACCAAGTATCAATAAATTTAAGAAGATTGAAATCATACCAAGCATCTTCTCTGACCACAATGGCATGAAACTAGAAATCAATTATAAGAAAAATATTGAAAAACACAAACACATGGAGGCTAAATAACATGCTACTAAATATGAATGGGTTAACAGTGAGGTCAAGGAAAAACTCAAGATAACTTGAGACAAACAAAAATGAAAACACAATGACCCCAGAATCTATGGGACACAGTAAAAGCAGTCCTAAGAAGAAAATTCATAGCAATGCAGTCCTACCTCAAGAAACCAAGAGCTTTTTTTAAAAAAGATAAACAAAATTGACAAACCTTTAACCAGACTCATCAAGAAAAGAAGAGAGAGGACCCAAATAAATAAAATCAGAAATGAAAGAGAAGTGGCAGGAGACACCACAGAAATACAAACAAACAAACAAACAAACAAACAAACAAAAATACTTAAGAGGTGGGCCGGCCGAGTGGCGCATTGGTTAAGCGCTGGTTTTGGGATGCCAGCGGCCCCGGTTCGGATCCCACATGAGGGCCAGTGATACTGCCCTCTACAGCTAACAACAGCTCCACCTGGAGCTGGGCTGTGCGAGCCCCGGAGATGGTGTAGGCTGCAGCCCCTGCTGCAGTGGGCTGCCATAGGCTACAGTGAGTGGCCCGCAGCCAGTGTGAGCGGCTGGCAGCCAAGCGTGAGTTGCCAATAGCCGCGGTGAGCGACATCCAGAGGCCAGCGACCAATCTGCCTCATCCGGGAAGAACGCAATGACGATACCAACAGTGAAGCAACATCCTCCGCAACTAAACTGAAGAACAAAAAGATAGCAACTTGTCTGTTCCCCTTCCCCGATTCCCCAACGCTGTTCCCCTCCGCCAATTCCCCAATAAAAATCTTTAAAAAAAAAATACTTAAATACTTAAGAAAATACTAAGAGCAACTATATACACTAACAAATTGGACAATTTGGAAGAACTAGATAGATTCCTGGAAGCATTCAATTTTCCAAGGCTGAATCAAGAAGAAACAAAATCTGAATAGATCAATTATTACTAACAAAATTGAAACAGTAATCAACAAGCTCCCAATAAACAAAAATCCTGTCCCAGATGGTTTCATAGGTGAATTTGACCAAACAATTAACACCTATTCTTCTCAAACTATGCCAAAAAATTCAAGAGAGAAGGCTCCCAAACTCATTTTACAAGTTCACAATTACTCTGATTCCAAAAGCAGACAAACACATCAGAAAAACAAACAAACAAAACTACAGTCCAATATCCCTGATGCACATAAATGCAAATATCCTCCACAAACTAAATTTAGCAAAACAGTAAAAAGATCATACACCATGATCAAGTGGAATTCATTCCTGGTATGCAAGGTTGGTTCAATATCTGCAAATCAATCAATGTGATATACCACATAAACAAAATGAAAAATAAAAATCACATGGTCATATCAATAGATGCAGTAAAAGCATTTGACAAAATCCAGCATCCATTTATGATAAAAACTCTCAACAAAGTGGGAATAGTGGTAACATACCTCAATGTAATGAAGGCCATATATGACAAACCCACAGCTAATATCATACTAAATTGGGAAAAGCTAAAAGGAATATCCTTAAGATCAGGAAGAGGACAAAGATGTCCACTTTCACCCCTTGTATTCAACATGGTACTGGAAGTGCCAGCTACAGCAATCAGACAAGATAGATAGATAGACAGACAGACAGACAGACAGACAGATAGATAGAAGACATCCAAATGGGAAAGGAAGAAGTAAAACTGTCATTATTTGCAGATGATACGATACTATATAGAGAGAACCCTAGAAATTCCACCAAAAAACTATTAGAACTGACAAATGAATTCAGTCAAGTAGCAGGATGCAAAATTAATATTCAGAAATTACTTGCATTTTTATACACCAGTATCAAACTATCAGAAAGAGAAATCAAGAAAACAATCCCATTTACAATTGCATCAAAAAAATAAATACCTAGGAATAAATTTAACCAAGGAAGAAAGAAACTGTACTCAGAAAATTATAACACATTGAAAAGAGAAATTAAAGATACAACTAAATAGACACATATACCATGCTCATGGATAGGAAAAATATAATTAAAATGTTCATACTACCCAAAACAATACATAGATTCAATGCAATCCCTATCAAAATACCAATGGCATTTTTCACAGAAACAAAACAAGTAATCCTAGAATTTATATGAAACCATAAAAGACCTGAAATAGCCATGGCAATCATAAGAAAAACAAAGCTGGGGGTACCATGCCACCTGATATCAAATTATTCTACGGGGCCATACTAATCAAAACACCATAGTACCTGCATAAAAACAGACACATAGATTAATGGAACAGACTGGAGAGCCCAGAAATAAATCCAAGCTTATTATGGTCATTAATCTATGACAAAGGAAGCAAGAATATACATTGGAGTAAAGACAGTCTACTCAATAAATGGTGCTGGGAAAACAGGACAGATACATCCCCCAAAAAAAGACACTGGGCCACCTTCATATGCCATATACAAGAATAAACTCAAAATAGATTCAAGTCTGAAATATAAAACCTGAAACCATAAAACTCCTAGAAGAAAATATAGGAAGTAAACTCTCAGACATTACCTTTAGTAATATTTTTTTACCAATATATCTTCTCAGGCAAGAGAAACAAAAGAAAAAATAGACATATCAGACTACATCAAAATAAGAAGGTTTTGCACAGCAAAGGAAATCATCAACAAAACAAAAAAACAGCCTACTGAATGGGAGAAGATATTTGCCAATGATATACCTGATAAGAGGTTAATATCCAAAAGTTATAAAAAGACTCATACAACTCAACACATACACACTCTCAATTAAAAAATGGGCAGAGAACTTGAATATAGACATTTCTCCAAAGAGGACATATACATGGCAAGGGTATATGAAAAGATGACCAATGTCACTAATTATCAGAGAAATGCAAATAAAAACGAGATATGACCTCACACTTGTAGAAATGGCCATTATCAATAACTCAACAAACAACAAGTGCTGGTGAGGATGTAGAGGAAAAGAAACCCTCGTGCACTGTTGGTGGGATTGCAAATTGGTACAGCCACTATAGGAAACAGTTTGCATTTCTTCAAAAAATTAAAACTAGAAGTACCTTATGACCCAGCAATTCCACTCCTGGGTATTTATCCCAAAAATTCCAAAACACTAATTCGAAAGGATATATGCACCCTTATTTTTACTGAAATTCTATTCACAATAACCAAGATATGGAAACAATTTAAATGCCCATTAATAGATAATTGGATAAAGAAATTGCGACCCAAATATACAATGGAGAATTATTCTACTTAAAAAAGAAAAAAAAAAATGAAATCTTAACCATTTGCAAAACATGGATGGACCTAGAGGGTATTATGATAAGTGAAATAAATCAGACTGAGAAGACAAATACCATATAATCTCACTTATACGTGGAATCTAAAGAACAGAATAAATGAACAAACGAAACAGAAATAGACTCATGGATACAGAGAACTAATGGTTGCTAGATGGGAGGAGGGTGGGGGGATGGTCAGAAAGATGAAGAGATCAGGAAGTACAAATTGTATTTACAAAAATAGTCACGGGGATGTGAAATACAGTATGAGGAATGTAGTCAACAACATTGTAAAAACTATGTATAGTGTCAGATGGGTACTAGACTTATTGGGGGATCATTTCCTGAATTATATAAATGCCTAACCACTATGCTATACACTAAAACTAACATAAAATAATATTGAATGTCAACTATAACTGAAAAATATATATATAGTCACGGGATGCGAAAGTATAGGGAATAGTCAGTGGTATTGAAATAGCTATGTACAGTGTCAGGTGTATAGCAGACTTGTTGGGGTTATCATTTTGTGAGGTGTGTAAACGTCTAATTACTATGTTTTGTACACCTGGAATAATAATTAAAAAAAAAAAAAAGTACACAGGTTGACCTTACTTCAGCCAAAGTAAATCACAGAAGCCAAGAAATTTCAGCTCAAAAAGTAAGTTATTTACCCTAAAGCCTGACTCTGTCATGGACCTATATCACCAGAAGCTTTCCACCGAGATCTGTAAAAAGCCCATTTAAAATTATAGAAAATATCAGCACTAAAACTTTTTAGTGTTAAATAAGGTAGTTCAATGATCAAATGTGGAATGGGTTTACTTTCAAAGTATTGGGTTGTCGGAAAAATCCTGACGTATTTTTCTGGTTTTCGTTGCAAAAATGCATCATGACTTTTACGACAACCCAATATATAGGACTAATTCAGTTTGCAAGATCATTTAAACAGAAAACGGTCATTATTCCTACCTCAAACCCAAGCTGTGGACAATAAACACGGTGAAATAAGTTACTAAGAGAGCAGACTCTGGAAACCAGACTGCCAGGGTTTTGAATGCAGTTTTACTACTTGACTAGGGTGTCACCTTGAGCAAGTTTCTTAACCTCTGTGCCCTAGTTTCCTCAATTGTAAAATGGAGATAATAATTATTCCTACCCTCACAGTATTGTGAAGTACATAGGAATCAATACTCATATGTAGGACACTGTACGTAGGCCAGTACTAAGCAGATACTGGGCACTGTGTAAAGGTTAGCTATTATACATTTTTCATCATAAAGTGAGATGTTGAAAAAACCCAGCCGTCTCAAAAATTATACTTAAAAGTAATCATAAACTATGTCATTCACACTGGTGATCGTTTAATACACTTTTACCATATTTAAAAATACAAAGTTGCTTTTTTCCCTTTCTACTTTCTCTTATTCTGCCCATCTCAGATCTACATAAAAAGATTAATATAATTGATACTAGAGTTCCTCAAAAATAATGTTATCCCAAGAGAGAGAGGCCTAGAAGGTTTTTCCCCAATGTGTCATTCTCTTCCTTGCTCAAGCCCTCCCCTAGGAACCAAAGGAACTTTATTCAACAACCCAGTATGTTGGCAACAACTTTCAAAATCAAAAGCAAGCTGACTCACTGTAAAAGAAAAAGTCTGTACTAAAGTTAAATAAATACATATTTTACAAAAGGCTATAATAACTAGATCTCTCTCCCTACTACACAGCCACTCAGAGCTCAATTTTGAGAATTTTCTCAAATCACCTTTCTGGATAAAGAATCTTCTCTTAGCAGGGCCAGGCACTTGTGTACTAAAGGCAGGCACAAGCTGAAATGCTAGCTCCCACCAGTGTCAAAACCCACTACGGTGGTGGGCTTCTATCTTCTTCAGCCACATTGTGTCATTCACACCACCTTCTGCAAGGATGGGCCACTCAACACCTAGTGACTCTGCCTGTCCCAGTCATCCACAAGAGGCCCCCTGAGATTTCTGCATGGGATTACCAAGGAGCACTAGAAAGCCAACCCACTCCACCCCCAAATCTGACCAATGAGAGTAGACTCTAGCCTAGCACTCAGCCAATAAGATACTAAGCCAAGGGTTCCCTGTTAGGTTAGCCAACAAATGCCAGAGGCTTACCCAGAATTCCCTTGGTTCCTCACAGCCTCTTCCCTGGGATACTAAGAAAGCCAACCACCTGGATATCCCAGCGAAATGTGGGCTGAGAGCTCCCACATCCTCAGAATTGCAGCCGCAGAAGTATTTATACAGACATCTGGCTTTCTCCAAATTCACATCTTTTTCAGAAGTCAGGGAGTCACCTTGTCAACTTGCACTGAATTATCTTCCTAAAAGCCATTCTTTATAAGCACGCAGTTTCATCATTTTAACGTGTCAATTGGCTGCAAATGCTGAACAAATATTATATTTACTTGTTAGGGACCAGCCCAGCATATATAGATATAGATATAAATATAGATATAGATATAGATATAGATATATAGATATAAATATAGACATATAGATATATATATAGATACACACACGCACACACACACACTCACACACACACACACACACACACACACACACACACCCCGCATACTCTAAGGATTTGCAACTTTAGTTCACAAATCTCAGAGAAATTGTAAACTACCGGTTTCCAACCTTTCAAGTTACCGCAAACGGTAGACACTACAAATGTTAACTCCAGAAAAAGGATATGAAAGGACGATGGACAGAACTGGTGGACGGAAGTTGAGAAAGTGTTTTCTGCCTGTCTGGGCTGACAAGCCATAGCGTCTTTCCTTTCCGAAGGCACCAAGTAGGACCCCTCAGGATAACCCAGCTCAAGCTCAAAGTCCCGCAAAGTGGGCCTGGCTTGAAGATGCTTCTTTGATTCTCTTCCTTGAGCGTGGGGAGGAGGTAGGTGAGCATCTTGGTTCCAGCGAGCAGGCTTCAGTACGGAAAGTGAACGTACAGGCAGCTACTTATATTTCATACCAAAAGCCATCCTTTCTTCTACCCTACATCTTTACCCATGTTGACCATCCCTCTATCTCCTCTCATACTTTGTCTATCTATCTCCAGATTGCTCCACAAACACAGTGCGAGCCACACTCATAACAGGACAGATGGGAAAGGCTGTGTCAGATAGCACAAGTCCACTAGGGACTAAGCATGGATTTTTTTTTGTTATTTGCCATGGACCTGTAAGCTTTACATAGTTTACTTTTTACCTCATTTAATCTTCATACCAGCACTGGGGCACAGAGAGACTTAGCAACTTGCCCAAGGGCATAGAACTAGTAAACAATGGATCTAAGCTAGAAAACCATGCTGTGTATTTCACAGTCCATTGCTCCCTCTTCTCACCACAATGCCACAACATTATACCTGTCACATCACTGAATAGATCAAGGGTTCTGGAAGGAGGGGCTGAGTATTTTGAAAAGCAGGAGGTACCAAGCAGACATGGACTAAAAGGAGCCCCAGTTCTTCAGTCAAGACTGAACTTCAAGGCTTGCCACAAACTGGCTCAACCTCCACTTCCAGCCTTTCCTTCCTCTTCTCTCAAGCATCCTGTCCTCTAGCCAAATTAGAATCCTCATAGAATTAACCCCCATCTGAGCCTCCCTCTCAGATTACATCTACCTTCCTACTCCAAAGCCAAATCCTCCCAAACCACCTCAACACGATAAAACTTGAAACTTTCTCCTATCCTCTTAGTTGACTGCATTCTTCTGCAAATACCCGTAACAGCGTTGTTCATTTTTTTTAAAACCTCCATTATAGTGGTTGTAACTTCCTGTCCTGTATCAGATGTGTGACACAGCTAGCTCATCATCCTTAGTAGAAATTTTAAAACCCCTCATAGGGGTTGCTCTCTGACTAGCACAGCATACCTAACGTAGGACAGAACACAAAGTGCCTGTTCAACAAACTTCAAGGAGCTACCATAGTAGTTTTTTGTTTTGTTTTGTTTTTTATGATGTCTCATCGATAGCTGCTACACTGGATAATGAAAACAAATATAACTGCTACCAGTGAACAATGGTTCCATCTTTTGGGGATTCAGTAGGATTGATTGTAATGTACTGCATCTAACTATTGTCTAATATAAAAACCTGTATTTTCTTTCTACTTTCTTGAGAATCTCAATGTCACAAAGCCAACAAGATGCAGATTCTAAGTAATTTTTTACCATCCAAAAATGTATACGCTGTTCCTCTTCTTTGTCTGGAATGTACTGAACAAGCTGAACCAAGGGGGTTAACCTTAAATTTCTAGAGGAATAAATAGTTGCTACCACTAGTGATCACTCCCCAGACAGTCTTCTGAGGCTTTGTCAGCGGTTTGGGAACAAACTTTTCAATCTCTAGTATGAAAGACAACACGGAGAAACCCGACAGCTGAAAGGCAACAATTCTCCCAATAAAGAAAAATGAGCAGGTACTGTTTTTGTACTTGCAAATTTCACCTGAAGACTTCGATGAAAGATACAGGAATGATAATCCATTTACACATTGTAAGGTGGTTGTTCTTGTTGTTTTTTTTTTTTTTTTTTTTTTGTGTGTGTGTGTGTGTGTGTGTGTTTGCATTAATATGTCCTTTTGGCATAGTTTCAGAAATCATTCCAAGTATGAAGACAAAATACAAACGTATGGACATCTTTCCATTCCTCTTTTAACATTACTTGGAAAAAATACAATTCCCCATGTATTTTTCATGGGGAGACCTGAGACAACAGCATTCCTGGAAAACAATTCTTTCCATGCCTCCCTCATTCCCAGCATCTCAGCCTTCAAATTTCCATTTTGAATTCTGAAACTACAAGAAGTTTGACCACTTAAGTCAACTTGTCATTTAATCTTAAAGGGGGGCTAGGTAATGTCTGTTTATAAAATAATTACATAAGCTTAAAATATGAATCTAATGCTAATAACAAGAAAACATGTAATTTCTTTGGCTAAACAGTCCGTTTATAACCTTCTATTCATCACAAAATCAATACAAATTTAATACCCATGTAAACCCATATGTATGTATGTGAAATAATCTGTATAGAAATTATAAGTAGAAATGAACATATTAATAAAGTACTAATATTATCTTCATACATGTGCAGTGCCTAAAGTGGTACAAGCCATTAAAAATGGATTAAACCACAGCAGAACTAAATATATGCTTATCAGATAAATTCCTACAAATGCTACAGTTAAAATGGAAAACTCTTAACTCTCTGATGTGGCTTATACAAAAGTGGTAGATTTTTTTACCCTAGTCTCAAGTCATCTCATTACATATAACATAAATTCTCCAAATGGAAAATGATTCATATTCCAAATATAATAAACCATGATGACAATTCAGAAAATAAATAAACATTTTCTTGTTTATATTACTCACAAGTGCAATTTTAGAATCTACAGATAAGGGTTGTTTTCAAACAAATAATTAATGTTGTCCTTAATTACTTTTTATCCAAGAAGTAATGCAAATAAAATATTAAATAATGTAAATATTCACTTGGAAAGCATTCATGCATAGAGAAGAGGATACATATCAATAATAATGCATTATGTAGATTTGGAGCATTTAATATTCCTCTCAGAAAGAAGGGAAACATTTTATACTATGATCATGTGCTTAACAACATATGTCACAATTTAGAAGATTCATGAGGGACCTAACAAATCTTTTATGCTTTCACAATATGTGGAAGTTTTCTTAAATTCTCTCAAATTGTAAATTCACTTCAGTGCTATCATCATTTATTCAGTATAAACTGCTTTTGAGTTATTGAAAAAAGATGCCAGTGGCATGCAAAAACAGTGTAATGATTGCTTTACATCTTGATCATTTATAGAGTGGACTCAATTTAAGCTGTTCTTTGATAAATGACATAAAGCATATGATCTTATGGCACAAAATCCTTGCAATGTAACATGTTATTCAATCATGACTGTCGTCCAACATTAATAAAAATGAGATGGGGGAAGAAGCAGTGAGTCCGGGATAGGGAGGGAAGGGAGTGAATGATCCAGAAATGGTTGCCTGTAACACAAACACAGGAACACGTGCCTTCAGCCAGTCCTTGATAAACGGCTACACAAACTTTGGCCCCAGATCTTATCAGCCTGGGGCCCGCCCATAGAAGCTTGGGGGAATGCGACTTAAATAGCCGAGAGACAGGGACCCGGGATGGGGCGACACTGAATCAGGCAGGTCCTCTGTTTTGGCCATCTCAACCTACAATGAATTCTGTACATTTTAACATTAAACTCAGTACCCTAGTTTTTCTTAATGAAATTCACTCTTTAAATCATTTCTTCAAGATGCTTGGGTCATTGAAATTTCAGGTGGAAATCTGAAGACAACCTCTCTACAAGCTTTAAAACTTACTGGCCAAAGGTTTGTCAGAACAAAATTTTGTAACAGATCTTTTTTAATTCCAGTACTATCAATTGGAAAATAAAAGGAGGTATACCAGGACAGGTGAGGTGCTTCCCTGGCCACCTACCCAGGAATTGTAACTAAGGGGATGTGAGCTACCTACCTGCCTCACAATGGCAACCAACAAAGGTCTCTGGCAGACACCCCCATCCATGTAACCATGGGAACCTTCTCCCGCCCACACTCTGTTTTCAGGTCCCTAAAAAGCCTCCAAGAGGCTCCATCCACACCAAGAGTGCTGGTAATTGCTGTGCCCAGCAGCCAAATGCTCTTACTCCTGGTTGGCCACCTTCAGTGGCCTTCTAGGGTCTTTGGCTTCTCCTGCAGGCCACCTTCCTTGCCACAAGTGTCTCAGGTGCAGCCTCCTCTTGCAACCACTAGAATCTGGCCCTGGGCTGCCTCAGTGCTGACACTGCTAGTACCTCTGTAAGGGGCAGAAGCAACTGTCACTTCAGAGCTGTTCTCCTCTTGGCGTCCTCTGCCCACTTTTCTGTTTTTTTGACCCTGGAGCCCAGTGACCAGACTGAGAGGACGCGGGGTCGGGGGAGGTTCATCCTGGGTTTCTTGTAGATTTTGTTTTTACATTGTGAAATGTTTTACTTTTCACAAAATGCATGTTCCCTCTCTTCTCCCCAAAGAGGCGGGTTTTCCAGGGAGTTAGGCAGCCTGAGAGGGCCCCTTTCTAAAGACTATCCCATCATGTCTGGGCTCCCCGCAGCACAGGATTTATATTTTCCTTCCCCTCCCTGTATGCCCTGCATTGGGTCTGCAGGCTTGGCAGTTTGGGAAGATCACTCCATGCAAACCATTCGCCCAGGTACAGACACATGGATATCATGCTGAGGATCTATAAGGCAATAAGGTCAAGGAACTCAAAAAGGCACAGAATCTTGGGAGAGAATTAGGAAAGCGTGCAGACCTCACCCAAAGAATTCTACCTGGTGAGCAGCACATGGATGGCATCCGAGGAAAGCAGCACTTTGAGTGGACACAAAATTCTATTTGTGCTAAGGTTAGCAATTTGTGGCAGCAGGACATTTATGGGAACATGTCATGCAGGGACACCTTGGCCTGGAAATCAACTATTTATAAAACAGGTCTAGGTTTAGGACCAAGAATAAGGCAATCCCCAAACTCTGGCTTTTCGACAAGTTTCCAATTACTTTGCCTAAAAGTGGGGAAGCTCCAGAAAGAGCTGTGGTGAGCCAATCACTTGGTTCCTAACTATAAACCAAGAAAATCTATTTGCTATGAAAAATACTCTCGGCTAAAAGACAGTTACCAAGTGTATGCTCTCCAGCCAGCCAGCCTTCTCTCACCACCTTCTTGTTTTCCATAATTTAATCAAAAGCGCTTTGAAACACCAAATACGTCATTTTATTTTGAGACATTTCAGTCTGTGGTAGGCCAAGACTGTCATGTCGTTGGGGCCCCTGAAGTGTCTGACTGACTTAAGTGAAAATGAGTTGTTCGATAGCTGTGACATTTCCACACTTTCACAGCCAAAGAGAATTGCTCATTTGGATTTCAGTGGGAAGCTCTCATGCCACGGAAAGGGTACCGAGGCCTTCCAGGTTGTTAGGGAAGACACGTAGACTCACACCTGTCTTTCTGTTCTACTTCGAAGGCTAAAAGTGATGATTCAGCTTGTATAGAAAAATATAACCATCTCATGGCTATGATGGTGGTGGGAGTAGGGGCAGCAGTTATTTTAAAGGCATATCTTGTTACTGTGTCATGCTGGTTCCGGGACATTGTCAGTGCATTTCAAGAGAGTTCCCAGTTTATAAATGCCAGCTGATGGCGAGAGAAGAGGAGCGCCAGTCCAGGGCTTTCTCCTCCACTTTATCTACAGAAACCTTTACTTCCCCATCAACTCCGGAGGGCCCCATCATAGCCATGGCACATTCAGACTGCAAATCTGAAAGTCCCAGATCAGGGCCTGCCACAAAAGACATTCTTCCCATGAACTGAGGTCCCGCTGTCATTCAGACACACATGCTTTGAATAGAGAAAAACTCTGAAAGGAGATAACTGCTCTTACTCTATGCTTCTCAGTAGGATGCAAATGACCAGGGTTTAAGCCAGAATCGATCTATATACAAGCTGTGTGATCTAAGACCAGTTATGACATAGACATGAGCTTTCTCTTCTTTAAGACAAAGATAATACTTTTCACCTTATGAGGATTAAACAAATTTCATTTTAAACATGTGAACATAGAGAGCATTCAATAAATATTTGTTTTTCTTTTCCTCTGTGATATAATTTGCCCAGTTACATGAATAGCTGACCACAAAATGCCAGGAGACACCTCAGGGACACACAAAATTATTTATTAAGTGTCAGAATTTAGTAAAACTATTTATGATCTCATTGCAGTAAATGGTATCTTGGAGCCTAAACGTAATTAAGGTGATCTCCTCAAGTGCCTATTTTACTACCAGTAAATGCTTCGACCCCAGATTGGCATAACCCTCCCTCAATAGTCAAAGAGAACAGAGTTTCCATTATTATAAAATATGAACACAAACTACCAATCGAACACTCCGTTGTAATTTAACTTGCTCTATATGTACTTCTAGAAACCACATTCAATCTACAAAAGTTGGAAACAAGTAATTTCTATGACTGGCATAGTGGTGAAGACCCAGACAGCAGACTACCCAGGTCCATTTCCCAGCCCTGCCACTTCCTAGCTGTAGGGCCTCAAGCAAGTTATTTTACTATCCCATGCCTCCACGTCTTCATGAGAAATTCGGAATAGTATCACCTGCCTGCTCAGATTGTTATGAGAACTAAATGAGTTAAGACAGCCTTTCTAACTAGTGGCAGTAATGCTTACCTGAAAACCCATATTCTCAAAAAAACAAAAACAAACAAACAAAACACTGATACTGTCCTTAATCTTTTAAGAAAAAGTAACATATCGCATGTCTACCCCAGACCCTCAAACAGTTTTCTAAAACATAACACATGGCACCACTCCAACACATAATTAACAAACTATCGTGTTGAATATAAAATGTCTAAAATGGTATTTAGAAGATCAAAGAACTAGTATGATTGTTGTTTTTAGGCAGTGACATGGCATATATCCTCTTAGCTGACACTGAGGATGTTTTCAAGGTGCCCACATCATACTAAAAATGTAACTTTAGATATTTTTCCCACATTTGTTTTTAAAATGTCATATTGGACTTGCAGGTATACCTATAAATTTTCCCTACAAAAACATAAGCTAAATATTGTTGTATTAAAAGATCGATGTTCTGTGAAACTTGGATATTAAAAAGTAACAAATATTCTTACTGTGGAAACATATTCACCAAAGAGAGACTTGGCAGTATCAGTAAACTGGATGGTGGTCACTAGAAGAAGGGCAATTTACCAATAATAATAATAATAATAATAATAATAATAGTAAGTACAAAATATGTTACTAATTCCAAAGTCTACAAATTTTTCCACATATAAACAGACAGCAATATTTTGGGATTTCACAAATTGTGTTCCCTAGAACACTGGCAATAAGTGTTCTACAAAAAAAAAAAAAGGATCTGAGGAATATGTTTGTTGCTACAAAATTTTTAGGAATTCATAATAATGCTAAGATGTTATCTGGTACAAGAAGTCCTGCAATAAACTTTGTTTACACCAAAATATTAGACCATAAACCCCTTTTTTTTAATAGAACACGAAGTAATAGTGTTCCTCACACAACTTTGGAAACAGAGATCCAACACTTAGGCTTGTTTATTGAAGAAATTTCTCTTTAATCAGGTTAACAAAGTATTAGTCTCTACTGAAATATATTAAAAGCTTTTAGAATGGGCCTTTTGTTTTAAGGAAACCAAGCCTGGACTCTGCTTTCAATCTGCAGGCTTCAAACTAAGCTCAAAAGGGAATATAGTTGACCCTTGAACAATGCAGGGGTTAGAGACACAGTTCAGTTGAAAATCCACTTATAACTTTTGACTCCTCTAAAATTTAACTATTGTTGACCCAAAACCTTACCAATAACATAAACAGTTGATTCACATATATTTTGTGTTACATGTATTATATACTATATTCTTACAAAGAAAAGCAAGCTAGAGAAGAAAATGTTATTAAGAAAATCATAAGGTCCATCTGCAAGTTGTTTCAAATTGTTGTAATCTACAAAAATTTTTCCAATATATTTATTGAAAAAATATGCATATAAGTGTACTCACACAGTTCAAACCCATGTTGTCCAAGAGTCAATTGTAGTTTCTTTCCTTTGCTTATAAAAAGGAGATGATAGAATTTTCAATTTATTTCAATCTATAGTATTGGTAAAAATGTATTTCTCTATATGACCCTTAAATCTTAAGAATTAAGTAATCTGAAAAATAAAACATTACCATCATTTCTGTAGACAAATAATTTAAATTGATACAGTAGGCTCTCAAAAAACAATGGAAGTCCTAAGCTGGAGATACAAGAAAATTTGAAGAAATGTAAACATTTCTTTAAAGCACTGTTTAAAACTATCTCACTTCTTTTAGGGAAAAATACTCCCCTTCTCCCAGAGTTCAGAGGGTGTCCCAGCCATTTATCATCCTCCTTGTTTTGAAGGAAGTGTGGCAAGAAGCAAACACAGTTTAGTAATAGTTACAATAAAGCAAAAGTTTCTGAACAAGAAAGGAAAGAAATCCTATTGTGATACCTAGATATAGGGCTCAAGGATGACAGTTATCAGACAACTGCTAAATGTAACTGATGTACTAGGAGTAGAAAAACCAAGTAACTCAAATATTGGCAATTAGTTTTTATATAGTTTCTTGCTGTCTTCCACATGTACTATATAATCTCAAAATATTATATACTCCAAAATACTAAACATCTGTGTACACAATCCCTTGGTATAAATACCACTTGATGGATGTAAACAAATGAGGTCCTTTGGCAACTTTGCTATCAAATAGGGGAACATGTTCTTTACGAGGAGTAATCTCATTTCTCAGGGCTCTAATGGTCCCAAATTCCAATTTAGATCCGGACTCTTTTTTAAAAATCATTTTTGAGAATCAAACATAAGTTTTGGTGGAAAGAAAACAAGCTCTATAATAAACTGCAAACAATAAAAATGCAACCCTTCAAGGCTGGCCGAGTGGCGGATTGGCTTGGGATGCCAGCTCTGAGCAGCAGGGCCCCGGTTCGGATCCCACATTAGGACCAGTGACGCTGCGCCCTTTACAGCTAAGACGGTGAACAACAGCTTGACCTGGAGCTGGGCTCCCATGAGTTGCCGGAGGTGGCGTAGGCTGCAATTGGGCTGGCCAGCAGGTGGCTTGAGCTTTCGTGAGCTGCCGTGAGCCACTGTGAGTGACCATCCAATGGCCAGCGAGCGACTGCCTCACCTGGGAAGAGTGCAATGATAATACCAACATGGGGCAGTGAAGCAACATCCTCCACAACTAGACTGAAGAACAAAAGGGCAGCAAATTGTCTGTTCCCCTCCCCCAAATCCCCAATAAAATCTTAAAAAAAAAAAATTGCAATCATTCCAAAATATCAAATATCAAATCACATAGAGTCAAATTATTATCAAATACAGGATACTGAATCTATCTAATGCTTAGGATAAAGCATTGCTTAAGGCATTTATGTTCTTGATGAACAGAAAAAATTCTCCAATATGCTCCTACTCTTTTGCTAGCTTCCCTGAGAGGGAGCATTCTAAGAGGTCTAGGTAGAAACTGCCAGGCTTCTTAGGGTCAAGCTTCAGAAGTTACTCAGTGCCACTTGGCCGTATTCAAGTGACCAACTGATCATAGGCTAGCTCAGATTCAAGAGCATGGGGGAATAGGCTTTACCTCTCAATGAGGGAATGGCTTGCAACACAGAAGCCATCTTTGGCAACATGCTACTCAGCTACCATTCCAGTCTCTGTCTGTATCTGTCCCTTTCTACCTTTGCTGGTCTCATTGTCTCTGGCTGTTATATAGAAACCTCTGTTCCCTGGAGCTTGACTTTAAAATTGTCCACTAGTATTATATATACACATCCTATGTGCATTTATTTTTTTGTTTTGCTGACTACTGTGATACTGCCAAGCTATAAGGAAGCTACAGAAGGAGAAAGAGATGACCCATCAGGCCCACGTATCAAAGCTGGACATTCAGAAGCCTCTGACGAGCCCAATCTTGCTTGATGGACTCCAAGAAAGAACTTGATGGTGATCATCCAGAATCAAGAAAGAACACTATTGTTTTAAACCACGAAGTTGGGGTGGTATGTTACACAGCAACAGATAACATTCACCGTAATCTTCAGGATAGGGGTCACAAACTCACGGTGCCTGGGCCAGATCCTACCCGCTGAAAGGATTGTTAGGGGCTTACTCAGTATCCTATAACTTCCAGTTCACATTTTCTACTCAAACCCAAATTTTCATGAGGCCTGTACTTTTCAATCATCCACTTCACTCATTTATTACATAACTTACCAGCCCCCTTTTTTCTTAAGTAAATAAACCTTTCTCTAAGAAACAGGGAGCAAAGGATTAATACATGTATACAATTACCAAAATGTAAAATGTATCCAGTGTGATTATACCATAATATATATATTTATGCAAAAAAAAAAAAAAGCTATAATTTAAAAGAATTTTATTCTGGAAATACTAAAGCACGTATATCCTCATTTTCAATAATAAAGAAAAAATTAACAATCAATGATTTTTTAGAAAAAACTACACAAATTTACTTCTACATTGACCCACATAACTTCTATCCAATGATGGACCATAGCTTTGACTGTATTATTTGGACCAGAGAGAAATAAACAGACACACACTCAGTAACTCTAGTAAAAACATTAATTATAGAATAAGTTAGTCAAGTTACATGTTTCTAGACCACCTATAAATAGCCAAAGTTCCTTTCAACTTTCAGTTGCCAGATATCTTTCCTTACCCAAACCAAATCTCAATTACTCAACAAATTCTTTTAAAGTTTTATTCCTCAAAAGAGAGACCCATGCTACCGCTTTCTAAATACGATACTGAAAAAGCTGTTTTAGAATCCATTTTAATTATATGGGAAGCTCTTCACAGGAATTCTTACGTTTATTTTATTCTAGGCTTATCATTTATATTCACAGTTATTTAGTTAAAATGCATATTAATATTTTTTTAATAATTTAAAATTTATGAAATTCCATATTTACATGTCCTTAATGTCTTTCTTACTTATCCAAATTTCTTTCTAGGTAAGATTTTGATTTTATGCTGCCCTCAAATACTATATAACCCCTACTATTTTCCTCAAAATATAGATGGTATCTGACAGACACTACCATTCAGAGATTTCTACAGCTAAATCACCCAAACTTTAACATTTGGTTCATGTGAATCCCAATATTTTTCTACATACTTCCAGTTTTACAGAAGCAAGATATTAAGCCATGTCCTAGTTTATTATATTAATGACATTACATAGTTCTAACCTGATTCAACTAGATTCACAAGAACATACCAATTTCCCTCTTCTTAAATTTTCTAAAATAAATGACAAATTTAGACAAGCACATACATAATCCTTAATGAAAACCATGCACAGGAGACGTGGAAGACATATTTATTGGGCTGTGCAGATATCCCCTGTATCTTGGGAAACACATTGTACTACATTAAGATAAAACTAAAGGCAGCAAAAGAATACTTTCATATCTCAGTACACAAAAGTCCTAAGAGGCAACAAAGAAACACTGACCTGTGGCCCCAACTTAGTTGGAAGATTTTATTTGGGTTCGAAACATTTGTTTCTAAGCCTGTATTAGGAATTCGGAACACATTTTCCCATAGCCAACAATGCTACAAATACATGGTGTTGGCATTTTGTGGCTAGTAAAAAGAACTCGATTAGTCCGTCAGATGTCACTACTAGAGAATTTACAGCTCCATGAAATTTAAATATCACTTATGCTCTATTTCCCCCATGGAAAATGGCTTCTGCATTTCTAAGTGGCATACATCTCTCTCCTCCCTCCAGTTCACCAACTCATTTCTTCCTCTAGATACTTCCACTTCAACCATAAAAGTCCCCAGTTACTTAGAGGTGGAAGCAATCAGGCTGCTTTCATGAGCTATTTGGAAGCAGGAGCTGCCGAGTTGATAGCAACTTGAAGTGCAGGTGCAAGGAGGGATTTAAGAGCTGGCTATGTGGACAGTTTCCCAGCCTAGGGTGCAGTTCACAGTAGACGTTTAAAGTAAATGTATTATTGATGATATGGATGAAAAGGAAAATCAGCAGCACAGTTTTCAAAGCTGTGCATTAAATGGAAAAGGGGATGGGACCCAGGGATAGGGAAGTGGGTGGGGGAGCACATCCCCTAGATCTATGCCATGGATATCCCCAACGAGCTCTGCTCCAGGGAAAAATCACTTCTTGGTCAAAACCAAGAGTTGTTTGTAAAGTACATACATATATTTTAAGGGGGGAAAAAAAAGTAAAACCATCCTTTCCTCAAATACTTTAGCTACACCCATACTTTTACATGCAAGTATTCAAATAACCTAAAGTCAACCTGCTCTTTGAGGAAAATGAGCAAATAACTTTTCCTTGTTCCACATGACATGATTTTCTGTCTTATTAAGAGTAACAAATGATTTAGAAAGTTACATTTGCCCAAACTAAACTATAGAAAGCTATTCAAAAGAGTGACCTGGTCCTAACCAGGATTCACTACCTTTAAAGCCCCCTTTGAGATATTTTCGGGGGTATTCTTAGTAGTCATTAAAATAAATATAATCTGAGATATTTTATAACTCATCACACAAATGTTTTTAAAATTAAGAGGTTACGCTGCATATGTGTTGAAGTAAACATGCTTTTCCCAAACCATTTACAAGTCAGCCTCAAAATTGCTTTCTAACAGTATTTCTAAATTAATTCACCATCTTTGACTGCCCTGAATCATCATTGAAAAGAGTGTTTTATGTCAAGCGCTCGTCTAAGTACATTACCTATATTAACTCATTCAGTCCTCATCAACTTTTGAATAAGGTATTAGTATCCCCAATCTGCAGAAGGAAAATAAACCCAAAACTTGAGGCCCTATGACACTAAACAACTTGTCCAAAGTCACAACACTGTTTAATGACAGAACCAGGACTCCGACCTGGACAGCCTCGCTCCAAAGTCTACGTGTGCAGTCACTACTCCCTACTCCCTCTCACACTCCTTCATTCATTCATTCAAACTTTTATTACCTGCCTGGGGTAGGTCAAGCACTTTGCTAAGGCCTAGGTGTAAACGACAAATAAAAAGGCATGGTCTCCGCCTCAAGGAACTTACATTTTAGCACACAGCCAAAAAGTAAAATGTAAATTAAATGAAAAAGTTCAGCATGACAAATTCTGGTTCAGTGAGTGAAATGTCTAATGGAAAATGTAAGATATTGTATTGAAAAGGATTTAGAATAATACTCCCCACCTGTGTATTTTTTGAAAACTCTCCAAAGCTACATGTTTGAGTTCTACAATTAACTTTGTGAAGGAGACAGAGCACTATTATGCTCATTTCATAGATGAGGAAACAGATAAAGGTATGATGTCCTAAACAGCTTAGCAAAGATGCCACATTCTAAACACCTTAGCAAAAATGTGACATCCTTTCTATAGGAATCTGTCCTACCCACAGGCTCTGCTTCTCTAAAAAGACCCCAAATGAGAAAGAAAAAAACAAACAAAACCAAAACCAAACAAACAAACAAAAAGAAAGAACCCATATGGTCAAATCATAGGCTGCCTGGGGCCACTAAAAAAGATTCACTGGCAAATCTGATGCCTTCTCAAAAGTCTGAAATTGGAAAACAGCGAGATGGGTCTATTTGCCATGAGATGTAAGGTGATAGAGGGTAACAAGGCTGAGGCATCCATTAAGAGCTATGCTCTAGCTCAGGATGATGAGATTATAAAGCCAGTAGATGGAAAAGAATAGAGTCTTAAAGAGAGAGCACACATGCCACATGACCAGTTGCTGAAGGAAGGTGATGTCTCCTTTCCCTATGGCTGAGATGCCTGCAAGAAACCTCATTTTCCTTAAAGGCATGTAAGCCTTCTTTGCAGCCAAAAAGCAACTACCAAATAACAGGTGTCAAAGAGATGACGTTTCGCTCTCTCTTTCAACACAGAATTCAGATACTTAGTGGACTTAAGTATGGGAAAGACTCCAGATGTTGCAGCTGGCCACACTGGTCTCTATGGTTTCTGTTTACTTCTTGTAAAATAAGGGATAAACTTGGCCAGCTCACAGCAACAACCATAGAAGTCAAAAGAATCTGGGCGGCTGGTTGGCTCAGGTGATTAGAGCGCAGGCTCATGGCACCAGGGGTTGCCGGTTCGGTTCCCACATGGGCCATGGGCCACTGAGCTGTGCCCTCCACAACTAGATTGGAGACAACTACTTGACTTGGAGCTGATGGGTCCTGGAGAAACACACTGTTCCCCCAATAAAATTAAAAAAAAAAATCTGTCTTCAGAACTACCCAGATGTCATCCCTTCTGCTCCCTCTACCCTGATCTACTCGTAACAACTTTGTTCATTCCCACTCTCCTCAAATATTACTTTTTACTCTCTCTTCTCTTATCAAAGAAAAAGAGTCATTCAATATCAGTATCAACTAAAATTTTTACAACAAAACACTCCATCTCAGAGTATTTGTATGAAATGGAAGGTTTGGATCAGGACAGAAATCACCCAGAGGAGAGAGCTTAGGAGAAGGACTGACATCACACCTAGCCTAGCACACCTTCGTCCTCACAGAGATCATGCTGTGAAGCTCCCAGACCCGCAACCCTCCACTCTCACGGCAACACCATCGCTGCTCAAGCATCAGCCTGGACACCTCAAGTTTCTGCAGTTCTGAGCTCTCTCACTAGGATGACAAGCAGAGAGGCTTGTCAGAACCCTGGGACAGATCTGGATCAAGAAGGGGCATCTGAGAGAAGACAGCCAAAGGGAGGGAGACCTCACAGACCCATGGCCACAGCGCATAGGAAACTTCACTTCAGGTAAGTGCAGCCTTGGCCGCTAGGATGTTGGGTCCTTTTTCTAATGTGTGAATGATACTCTGTTTTCAGCTAACAAGGAATTTAAAAATAAGAGGAAAAAAATTCATTTTGGTGGTCCAGTTATTAAAAACTATTTAAGCCTAATTGCCACACAGTCCAGTAGCAATCATGTGTAGTATTAAATGCCTCTATTTGGGGGGAGTCCATTTTTCTGCAATACTCTTAAAAGCATGAAAAATACTAAGAACTTAAAACATAAAAAGAACAAACATAAACCTGTAAATAAGCACAAGTCCCACTTAGAAAAGAGAGACAAGGGTGCAAAATGCAGATGGACTGTGAAAGAATTAAGAGTGCCATGGAAAACAAGAAAAGATTTCAGCAGTTGTTTGTTTGGTTTGGGGGTGGGGGTGCTTAAGATTTATAAATCTTTACACATAAAAGGCATAAAGTTAAAATAAGTTCCATGAAGATAACTTTTAAAAAGCCCACAAAAATCACAAGCCTTATAGATGAGGGCAGTAAAAAGTCAAATATCACATAACTGTAAATAAAACTAAGACCTGCCCAGTTGGAATACTGGGTGTGTCTTTTCACAATTCCAGAGAAAATTACAGATAAGGCTTCTAAACTATGTGATAAAGAAAATAAGTTTTCAGAAAGTACTATTATGTCATTAAACAGAGGACTAGATTGATTTAGAAAACAATTATCCATATAGACAGGTTAAAATGCATTTGGTCACTAAATTCTGCAAAATTAGAATGAGGAATTAGAATGTCTTAAAAGCTAAGGTTAGAAAAAATCAAATGAAATATTATTTCACTTATTACATAATTGCATTATAAAAACTCTTTACCACCCCTTCCTACCTCAAAAATATACATAATTTCAGAAAACAGCAAATTCAGAAGGAAAGCACTCTAGTCATGATACAGTACATTGATTTTTTTTTTTAAATGCTGTGAATTCATGTAAAACCTCTGACCTCAGCAAGAATGACAACCATGTCCTTCCCATGAAGCTTCTCAAGATGTTTCTGAGGTGTATGTCTAAAAGTGTGCTTTGGATCTTGCCCAACCCACCTCCTTTCACTCTGGAAGTTGTCCCCATCTAAACTGATGAGCTTGCGTAGGCCAAACCTTTCAATCATTTGCTCAAATACCACAAACATCAGGAAATCCTACAGGCTCTACTTTCAGAATATGTCAGCACTCACCACCTCCACAACCTAAACAACAGAAACCTTGACCCAAGTCACCATCACCTTACCTTCCTGAATAGTGTCCCTACTTTTACAGTAGTGTCCCTACTTTTACAGTCTACATTCAACTCAACAGCCACAGGGGCCTTTTAAAACCAAAATACACTCTGTTCCTCCCATGTTCAAAACCCTCCCCACTCACTGACTTACCATCTCACTCTGAGCAAAAATTAAATTCCTCAGGTGGTCTACAAAGCCATCAGATCTGCCTGTCCCACCTTGTTTTATCCTCCTCACCTCCCTTTATTCCCACCATTGCAGCCATGCAGAGCCCCTTGTTCCTCTGGGTGTGTGCTGTGGGGCCGACTTCCGACTTACGGCTTCCACACTTCCTAACCGTGCTCTGCCTCAGAAGCTCTTCCCTAACTCATCCCCAGATATCTGCAAGGCTCACCTATTCAGGTCTTCATTTTCCACTCCATGCCCCCGTCTCCCACACATAGGTATTTCTCTGATTTGTTCTTCATTATAGCCCCAGCTTCTGGACAACTGCCTGATATACAGTAAGAGCTCAGTAAGTATAGGTGAAATGACCGAGTGACCAGGTGGTTATGCTTACTACATAAGTTTATAGAACCCAGGAATGGGTAGGGCTTTAAAAAAGTCTATAACTAATAAGCATACGAAGATGCTAGTCCTCTTCCATTTGGTACACTGGGCAGTAGTTCTGAAACAAGGAGGCAGTAACAAGTCCAGCTGCCAAAATAGGGCCCACCCGCACTCCATCGTGCCATAAAAGTCAATGTTTGCAGACCTCAGCGTGGCCCACGAGTGCTCCAAGGCAGGCCTGCTATAATGGCTCTCACTAGTTCAAATTGTAAATGTTGTAATAGTTCAAACGACACTTCCAAGGTCTTTCCAACTTCAAAGGCCTGAACTTTTTTTATATTATGGTTAATTTTGCATAAATGGCATAAAATGGCATAAATGGTTATGCCATTTTTGGTTAAGCACATAGATTGAGCCCATGTTTTTTAACACATAACAAAATGTTTATGAAAATGCTTCTGAAACAAGGAAGAATACGTTAAATGCTGCAAGGCTCAATAATTTCTTTTCTTTACTTTACCTAGTGTTAAGGAAAGTAGCAGCTAGCTACAAACCAGGTACTGTTTTATGGGCATTACATAGATCATCCCACTTAATCCTCCCAGTGATGTAAAAGCTACTATGAAGTTCAATTCACAAAGAAAGTGAAATAACTCCTCCAAGACCACATTGCTAATGAGTGGCAGAGTCGGGATTTGAACCCAGGCAGGTTGTCCCCAGAGCTCAGAGATCCAGGGTTTACATCACCGTGACGTAGTGCCTCTTGGCTCTGCTTATTCAACATCAATGGCATATAGAGGCAACAAAACAAGATACTACATGATGAATGCCATACATTTATTCGTCAAAGACATAAAAAAAATCTCATGTCAACTAGAGTTAAAGTTCCAATAAAAAGGAAAATGTCATTTGACATTAATATTTATCAAAATATTAGCAATAAAAAAACAGATACAAAGCAAACAGAATAGTTGTTCTTAACATGGCAAGAAAGTCAAAGGAGAATAGTAAGAACAGACAAAATGCAGTATTCTTTGAAAAATGGCTTTGCAAAAGTAAACATTAAGAAACCCGCTTGAAAAGTAACAAGTAAATAGTCTTATAAATATAGCTACTCATAAAAAGTGGTTTCCTTTGCAAACATTTGACTGTGTACAAGTCAGTCAGAACAACTGTTAGCATACTTCTTTAAAACCTATGTTTTGAGGAGGAAATATGACAACATAAATTGAACACAAAATTTCATAAATATTTTTGAGGCTCTAATCACTAGAAGGAATTTCTTAAGCTGGCATCTAATGAATGTACCCTGATAAAAAGGGATAATGGAATGGAGGGAATTTTAGACTAACACGTAACTTACAAAACAATTAATACATGAGTTCATCTTATTAAACTGCTTGATTAAAGTAGTTCATCAAAGTGCATATTACTTTGAAAAGACAAAATCTTGCAATAAACAAAGTTAGATTTCTATGCTCCCTCCACCAACTTTTAAATCAGTAGGTGAGGGGAGGGACAGAGTCTAACTTTTCTTCTTTTTAAGAGTTTTGCTTGTTTGGGTTTGGTTTTGCCTTTTGAAGAGCTTTTTAAAATACGCATCGAGGGCCAACTGAGTGGCTCAGTTGGTTAAGAGCTCGCTCAAGGGTGTGAGCTGAGCTCTAAGCAACAGCAGTTCGATGCCAGCCCGAGCTGAGCTGCCTCTAATCTGCCAACAGGTGGCAGGATGGCTCAGCTAAAACAAAACAAAAATAAAATACGCATCAACCTTGTACCTTTGAGCAACTTCCCACTAACTGACCAACCCAGTGAGACTCAAGCCCAGACTCCAGCCCTGTGCATGCCCTCCTCCACCACCATCTTTAAGTGGGTCAAATCCTGACCCCATCCCACCCTCAAATCACTCCACCCTCAAATCACTCCACCTTCCATCCATTTCCCTCCCACTCACTTCCAGTATCTCAACCTTTCCAGTCTAAACAGGGTACCTCCCAAAGTAACACTAAACTTATCTGATACATTATTCCATGCTTAAGGGCAAAGCCAATGAGAACTTGCCTTGCCTTTCAGCTTCAAACCAGGGCTCCCAAATTCTCCAGCCAATAGAAATAACTGTCCCTAAGGACTTTAATCAATGGTGGCAATTTAGGGTCATTATGAACAAGCAACATGACGGCCAGCAGGGGAGGCATTTGGGATCAGACTGGGTGCTGCAGTAGCCCCACAGAGAGCACTCACTGTGGGAACAGCTGCCCACCCAGCCACCTCACTACCTCTAGATTCTTCTTTGGCATAGGTTGAGAATGATCCCTTCCTCTCTTGGGTTCTCTCAAACCACTCAGGTATGGTTCTCTCAGCCCACAAGAGGCTGCAAAACTGCAAACACAGCATCAAGTCTCCAGAACCGGATATGCAGCCCCAGGCAATGGCCTAGGACCACAGACTTTGCAACAACAACCTAATTCCTGGGGTCTGAGTCCTTGAGGTGAAATGAGAAGTTTGGACTCGATGTCCCTAAGGTTCTTTGCACTCTCACAATCAAGATCCAAGATTCAGCTCAGCTCCTCAGGCCACCCCAGAGTAAATTCACAGGAGAATGTGCAAAATGTGCGCAATTCTGGCCATTTTGACTGTCATGTGGACTCCAAGTTATGGATGGTATGGGGTTGGTGCTGCAGACTGCTAATCGCTGAAAGGTTACTATTACATGAGTGATCTATAGAAAAATAGATGAAAACACTTTACGATCTCTCACAGAACACACTTAAAACAGAAAATAAACTGGTAAATCATCTAAGGCACAAGTAGCAATTCCCTTTTTTAAAAAAAAAAAAAATTTAATTCATTTTATTCTTCTGAGCAATTCCCTTTTACCTCCGGAAATGAATTCATTCAATGGAATAGATACTGAGGTTGCTATGTGAGCAAAAGTTCTGGGCAGCCTGGGAATCTAAGGCAGAGTATTAGAGCCATTCCTTTGATTTTTATTCCCCTCCCCCACATGTGGGGATTTTAAAACAAATGAAAGAAGGCATTATTTCAGCTTAAGGCATGAGCATAAGTCACACAGGAACAAAGAAGGTTTTATTATCACATTAAACGTCAAGCAGGAGCCGTGCTTACTAATAAGTAATTTAGTGTGCTACACAATTAGGTTAGCATTTGCTTTTTTGAAGCGTCTAGGCCAATATTTACAATTTATATCTAAGACTGAGTTTAAAATATCCAGCTCGTGAGAAGGTCGTTAGGGAGAAGAAGAAAAAAAAGCCCTTGGAAAACAGAACAAAGTACACAGATAGAGAGAAAGGTACTGTGCACCTCAGTGGTCTGCAGAAATTTGCCCTCTCAACCTGTAAAGTGATTTAGCATTAACCACGTTTCACTCTGGCAGCCGAGGACTGGCTCCTGACCAAAACTCCTTTTTGAAAGCCCCCATATCCAAGCCCCAAAAATCCACATACACAAAAGAATACTAAACATACCGCCCAGGCCAGTGTCTTTCTTAGACTCTTTGCCTAAGAAGTATGCTTTCAGCTAGGACAGGGGACAAAAAAAAAAAAAAAAAAAAAAAAAAAAAGCACTCTAACAGCAGCTTGTCCAGTGAGTGAACAGCCTTCCTGCTTGCTGGCACACTTCCCCAGCTAGCAGTTCCAGCAGCTGAGCCGCCAGCCCATTCAAGAATTCCATCTCGGAAGAAGTGTTTCAAATATAGTCATTTGATCTTTCAGCATTTGCAAATGCACCTGCTGAGCAACAAGTCTGACAGCCATAGCCCGGGTTCCTTCCTATCCCTCTTCACCAGTAATTCTAGGGGCTATTACAGACTCGGGCTGGATGAGATGCAAAGAACACAGAGCCCCTGCCAAACACTTCCGCTGCTATAGCAGCTTAGGTTCCACATGCGGAGTCTCCTTTCTCCCCGCACCAACTTCCCTGTCACTTTTTTTCCTGGAACAGGTAGGAGGTTTTTGTTTTGTTCTCTGGCTTTCCAATACCGGGGCTTACCTCGAGGTGGCTTGCTCCCCATCCTTGCCGTGGCTCTCCCCCACGGCCCGTTCCTTGCTGCTGTGGTGGTAGGCAGTTAGCACAACGCCCTGGGAATTGGAGAGCCAGCTCATGGTGACAGAAGGGGCATAATTTCTGCGGTCCTGACACAGAAAAAAAGAATGAAGTTCCTAGCTCTCCGGGCAACTCTGCTCATTAGCATCCGCCTGCTCCTCCTCCCGAGGCCAGCGATTCACACGGGAGGGGCGGGGCCTCTGCTATGAAGGACTGCCTGGCTCTCCAATGAAAAGAGCTGTGACTCAGTATTGTTTCCACCCGGGGGCCATTCCACTTAGAGCGACATCAGCGGAGGTGACTTCTTGCCACCACCCAGGAGAAAGGCAGATCTGATTAAACGGCCAGGTGGTAGCGCCCTCTCATCAATTTCAGCACATTCCAGTTTAGCTAGGAAACAACGAGTTACTGCAGCAGAGCCTTTTTTTCTTGTCCCTTCCCAATTCCCGTTTCCATCTGATAATTTCTGCTACTTCATGTAACATGAGTCAGGACAATTCTTAACCCCTTCACATTCAGCGATAACAGTCACCACAGCAGAAAGCAATGAACCGGCTGCAAAACTGCAATTACAGGTCACAAGAAAGGCTTGATTCACCTCTTGCGTCCAGTTACAAACATCCTCATAAAAATGACTGCGTACCCTGGAATGTGGTCTTCCTTTACATAAAAGCCAGTGCCAAGTTTACCTATTGCTTTTACCAAAACATTCTTCAGAACCAAGAAGGACTGCATCTATCAGCACTGTTAAAGCACTGTTAAAGTACTAAGCATGTGTTGATCACCTACTATACGCCAGACTCTCTGTGTGACAAGTGTTTTACAAGTATTCTGGTATTCTGTCCTTTCAGTTCAGCTCTCTGTATCTATTTCTGTCTCTAACACACACACACACACACACACACACACAGACACAGACACACACACAGACAGACACACACACACACACCCTACAACATAGGTATCATTAGCATCTGGCATTTTACAAAGTAGGAGGAAAGTGAAGCTGAGACACAGGTTAAGTAGCTGGTCTAAGATAACATAATTTTTCTGTGCCAGAAGCTAGATTTGAACAGAATTCTATGCTGAATTCCTTTCTTTTTAACTACCATGCTATTCTTTTTGTCTTGTAGGTTAGGAAACAAGCTTGACAGTTATGAAAAAATACAAGAGTTGTTTCTATTCTTTCTCCCCTAAAAAATTCTACTCTCCTGTATGCCTACTAGTCTGAAGTGAAGTGTTTTTTTTGTTGCTGTTGCTGTTTATATTTATGATCTATTAGTCTATGTAAAATTCCTCATAAACAAGTTTTCAACATCATCATTCCAGAAGTATACTATTTACACTTTTTTATTATTTAAAATAATCACGAGAAATAAGTACTTTATTCATACTTACATACAAAGTATAAATTTATTTATTTATTTATTTATTTATTTATTTATTTATTTTGAGGGTAGTGTCACTGGCCCTCACATGTGGGACCCAAACTGGGGCCGCTGGCTTCCAGAGCCAGCGCTTAACCACCGCGCCACTCAGCCGGCCCTTCAATTTATTTTTTAATCCTCTCTCTCTCATAACTATAGCAAACTGTCATTTACAAAAGTCTTCCTTAAAAAAAAAACTTATTATAGCTTTCTCTTTCCCCTCCACAAATATTTGTTCCATTTTTGTATTTCTATTGGGTTGTCGGAAAAGTCATGATGCATGTTTGCAACAGATGGCACTAGTTCATTTTTGAAAGTACTAGAGTCATTCGCATCTGTTATTGCTATGTCATTTAACAGCTGACAGTTCTAGCTTCATTCTAAAAAAAATTGAGCAATTTGGTTGAGTTTTGGAGATTGTACAACAAATTGAAGATAAAAGACCAAACTGTGCATTTTTGCCATATTTTACTGTTTTACTTCCAGAAAGGGAAGAAAGTGCATCAAGCTTGTTAAAAGTTGCATAAAGTTTATGGTGACAACGCTCTACAAGAATGTCAGTGCCAACGATGGTTCACGAAATTCCATGCTGGTGATTTTGATCTCAACGATGCTCCTCAGTCAGGGAGGCCCACCAAGGTTGATGATGACAAAATAAAGGCATTGATCAAGTCAAACCGACGTTACACAACACGAGAGATTGCAGAAACATTGACCATCCATCATTCAAGCATTCACAACCACCTGAAGAATCTGGGATACGTAAGCAAGCTCAATATTTGGGTTCCTCATGAACTCAAAGAAGTTCATTTGATGGTGCATATAAACATCTGCAATATGCTCATTAGAAGTGAGGAAAACTATCCTTTTTTGAAGTGACTGATAACTGGTGATGAGAAGTGGATTGTTTACAACAATATGATGTGCAAACAGTCTTAGTCCCAACATGATGATTCGCCTCAAAAGACATTGAAAGCAGACATTCATCAGAGGAAGGTTATGCTCTCAGTGTGGTGGGATTTTAAAAGTGTCGTGTTTTTCGAGCTCCTACCAAGGAACCAAACAATCAGTTTGAATGTGTAATGTCGGCAATTGGACAGTTTGAAAGAATCTGTCATCCAGAAATGTCCAGAGCTCATTAATTGTAAAGGAGTTGTGTTCTATTGTGACAACAAGAGACCACGCACAAGTTTGATCACCCGTCAAAAATTATTGGAGCTTGGATGGGATGTGTTGCTACACCCACCATACTCGCTTATCCTTGTGCCATCAGACTTCCACTTGTTTTGCTCTCTTCAAAACTCGTTGCATGGTATAACATTCAATTCAGATGAGGCTGTAAATTAGCACCTTGTTCAGTTTTTCGCAAATAAAGACAGGTCCTTCTATAAACGAAGAATTATGAAGCTCACTGAAAGATGGCAAAAGGTTATCGAACAAAAAAGGCAATGTATCATTGATTGATCTTTGTTCTTTATATAAATAAATGATCTTTGAAAACCATAGACAAAATATGTTATGACTTTTCCAACAATCCTATACCTCCTTAGGGCTCTCTACCTCTCTCTCTCCTTTCTATCCCCAAGCCCCTCCACGCTCTATAATCACCTTCGCTTAAATCTTACAGTAGCCTTTTAACTAATTTCTTTGCCTTATCCTCTAAATTATTTTGCATGTTATCTCACCCAAGCGCAGCCCTAATGATGTCTCTTCTTGCTTAAAACTTTTCACTGGCTCCCCATCACTGACAGAACCACTTCCAAACTTTTAAGTAGAACACTTAATGTGCTTGCTACCTTACTCACACCAAGTCTCCATCTCATCTTTCAGGCATCATTCCCTGTGTTCCTACTGTCATTCTTTTCTCTTCCTTTCCACATCTAACAATCCTTCCACATAGTGGGCCTTCAGTGAATGTTGGCTGGATGGATTACATGAATTTAATGTGTCCTTAGGAATTATACTAAATTCTTAAATTAAAATTGGTAATATTAGACAAGTGGGTTCCATACGTACCAGTGTGAACCTATGATAAAATATTCACCAGTTCAGGCAAAATGAAGAATACAGAAAGAGTGGCAAAAAGCAAGTCTATTGGAATATATGAGTTCTATCTTTTTAATGTCTTTATAATTAATGATTAATGCTCCTCATTTTAACACTTTTATTTTTCAAAGCATCTGCTCTGACATGCAAAAATACAAAAATCCCTACCTTATATAATTATTAGTGGTAAGCCATACACTATACCTCTTGGAAACTCTCACCTTCTCTTTTTCTCCCCATCACTCTTTTTTTTCCCATTACTTCTCTGGACCTTTATTTTGTCTTCACCCTTTACTTTTCTTCTATGTTTCCTTCCTCCTTTGCTATATCCCCAGTCTGTCCATGTCACACATGCCTATTGACAGTCATGAGCGCTGTCAACTCTAATGAGGCAACTCATGGTAAAGGGAGATTTTGCCCAGTTTTAATCAAAATGATGATTAAGTTATATGTTTACCTATTTATACTATCTCCACTTGTTTCATTACAAATAAATCACAGCATACAGATTGAAATGTAACTATTTTACAGGCTCAAAATAATATTTGGGCTCACAATAAGTGTGCTTTTTAATTTTTGAGGCAGGAAATAAAATGCGATATAAGTTGATTTACATAGCTTAGTACATAAAATTTGAATTCTACTAATTTAACTTTCAAGTACATGAAAATTCTCTGGACTCCTTTCCTCCCACTAAGCCCTGTTGTTACTGGCCTGAGTGTATTGGCTGTCACACGCAGACTGCTGGTCTGTCTGTGCTGAGGAGTACACAGCCTCACATATAGGCTCAAGTAGATTAGAAATGGTTTTCAGAATTTTTTTCTGACAATCATGGAAGCGAACCTTCCTACCAATATGCTCCCTTGAAAGTCTCTTCTTATTTCACACCCCAGACCCAACAAGATTTAGCTAGAATTCGTCCCTTATGCCACATTACCCTTCTTCATAGAGACAAAGTTTATCAAATAAAAAGTACTCTGTTACTCCCTTCCCCAACCACTTTAAACAAACACCAAGAATCTAATGTCCTTGAAGATGTTAATATTCCAGGTTATTGACTGCATGCCGAACATTCTTCTGTGGTGAAACATCTTAAAATAATTAAAAAACATCAAGACGTTTAAACATTCATTTTACTTATTCCCTTTAAACGGGGTGTACTAGATGACATAAGGAGGAAAAAGGAAGCTGTAATTTATGTACCCAAATAGGCTATTAAAAATAGGGTGAAGATAGTACTTTAGCCTCCATTTGACAACCATAGTCAAAGATAACAGGAAAAATTTAGTAATATCAAGGAGTTTGTTAACTGGTTTTCATGTTTTGATTTGGAAACCTATTTAGTAATATGGAATTATATTTTCAGGGTACCATAATGGCAATGGGATCAACATACTTATCAAAATTTTTCACAATCAGTTTGTCTCTTTAGGCGGAATTAACTAAGGAGGATGTGTACACTCAAACTCTAAGAGATGACAAGAAGCCTGGCTAAGGACACAAGGGCACGTGAAAGCTGACCTTTCAACTGGCAAAGTTAAACTCAATTTACAATAATATATTATAATAAGAGCTTGAATACATTAATCATCAACTTTGAAGTTAAAGTTTTACGTAGGTGATAAAACCTAGATTTATACAGTCGCATTGACCAATGAAGAGGGAGTATTCTAACATCCCCTACCTGATGTTTTATCAAGCCTTTGTATGAATAATTCTTGTAAGGTTGCACGCAAGCCAATTCTATCCTGGGGAACTGTGACAAAAAAATAATTCCAAATACAGAATAATTCCAGATATAGCATCATCGTTACTAATTTTGCCTTCAGAGCAACAAGGAAAAAGCCTTTTCCCCCTCTCTCCAGACAGCTCTAAAAATTTCTGCATTATTCTCAAAGCATTTTTTGTTTTGTTTTTTGTTTTTTAACTTTACTTCAGAGAGAAAATACTAGCCATGCCTGTGATAATTTACAATTGCTAGTGACAGAGGCTAATTTGGACTTCTTGGCAACCATCTAGTATAGAGCTTTTTTACAGTTAAAGAGTTTACTATCAATAACTAATAATAGCTAATATTGAATGTTTACTCTTTGGCAGACATGGTATACACAGTCTCTTGTTTAACTGTCAACAATCCTGAGAAATAGGTATTAGAATTATGCCCATTTTAGAGATGACGGATATGAGGTCACCTAGTTAATAGGTGGCAGAACCAGGACATGTAAACCCTTTATTTTGACCATTGAGCCTGAGCTCTTAAATATTACCACCTACAGCTGTCCTGGAACTGACTCTGTTTTGTTTATGAAAAAGTGTCCACATGAATATTTAAAGAGGTAAGATAATCTACAGCAAATCTAAAGCGTTTAACCAAATAGAATATTGATGTAAATGCAAAACTGTGGAAAATAACATTCACATAGGCACATCACATTAGTTTTTCTGGCACTTTGAATTGTCTTTTTTTATGTAAAATCACTAGGGGAGTGTGGTAGAATATGCATATGACCAGAACAGGTCATCATTATGCCATCATATCTAAAATTTTTTCTGCTGATAGAAATAAAAGTATTCTAGCTATTGTGATTATAAACATCCTTTAAAAAAAAAATACATCCGGCACAAACAGATGTAGGTTTAAGAACCCTGAAGTTTACACAATTTTTTAGATACAGGGCCTAGGAAAGGGCCTTGCAAGAGCAAGACCCTGAAGGTAATTTCATTTAGCTTAATGGTAACCCCACCTCCTATATGAAAAGTAGTCTATGTTGGAAATTAGTCATGGCAAGAAAGAGCAATGACCCTCACCTTTGCTTCGGCTTTCTCTTCATTGCTGAATACAATGTGACCCATTTGCAAATACATGCAATGGGAAGCACAAAGTCAGGAACAGGGAAGTGTATTCTGGAGGTAGGTACATGCTGGAATGGTAGCATTTTGCTTATGAATAAAGACTCAATTTGAAACATCTGGAATAGTATCAACACTTAGATTTGCTCCAATACAAAAGCCTTGTCCTGAAGACTTTACAAAGGATGCTTATCTCCTTGTCCAGTAAAAGAAGTCATCATGATTGGAGAAGTCCTGCTGAAAGGAAAGGCTGAGTTGATTTGTGGCTTGGAGAAAAACAAGGAAATGGAAGCAATAGTTCTATGAGAGAAAGAAAGAAACAGAAAGAAAGAGAGAGAGAGAGAGAAGGAAGGAAGGAAGGAAGGAAGGAAGGAAGGAAGGAAGGAAGGAAGGAAGGAAGGGAAAGAAAGAAAGAAAAAGAAAGAAAGAAAGAAAGAAAGAAAGAAAGAAAGAAAGAAAGAAAGAAAGAAAGAAAGAAAGAAAGAAAGAAAGAAAGAAAGAAATATCAAAAAAAGATATTGGTGGTTATCCACTCTAAAATGAAGGTGGTTCTTCTAACGGTTTAGAGTGGTTCCTGAAGTAGTTACACTACTTTTATTGACCAAAATACTCAATAAAAATGCATAGACAG
Organism: Aselliscus stoliczkanus; assembly: GCA_033961575.1. Classification (NCBI taxonomy): domain Eukaryota; kingdom Metazoa; phylum Chordata; class Mammalia; order Chiroptera; family Hipposideridae; genus Aselliscus; species Aselliscus stoliczkanus. The sequence continues at coordinate 128,302,499 of CM066733.1, forward strand.
ATGCCATCCAAGAAGAATTTCTATTTTATGAGCCCTTTAAGAGATGTCTAAGGTTAGAAATGTCTTTAAAAATGGTGAAGCATAATTTTACTGCAGGGCATAAAAAAAAAAAAAGTAAAAAAAATCCCAGTACTCTATTTGTAGATATAGCACCTAAAATGTTCAGCAACAACTTAGATTGTGCTTCTCTGGTGAAGAAATTAATTCATATGTCATCATGGATCAATGCTCTCTACAAGTGTTCCTACTCAGAAAAATGGGAGAGTAATAAAAGAATAACTACTCTTGACTTCCCAACATGACTTAAACTCAGGGTCTTAGAGAATTCCAGATAGGCCTGTTTTGAAAAGGCCTATTCCAGTAAAGCAAATTATATAAACTCTAATTTTCCCTGCTGCAATCACATGCCTCTGAGAATCAGGGTTTTCAGAAATTGTTATTGAACTAAAATGAATTACATATAAAGAAAAATATGTGCATTACTTTTGGGAAAACAGCCTTTTAATTAAAACATATTTGGAGAAGAATTTACTTTATTGCTTATTTGACCATTTGGGGTTTTATTTTTTTCTGGAAATAATCAGCAATTTTTTTTTCCAAAAAGTGAGTCATGGTTCATGGACTAAAAAAAAAAAAAAAATATTTTTTATCATATTCCCTCAACCCTAAGAAACATATTTTAACATTTTTTTTTTTTTGAGGGCAGTGTCATTGACCCTCATATGTGGGACCCAAACTGGGGCTGCTGGCTTCCCAAGCCAGAGCTTAACCACCGCGCCACTCAGCTGGCCCTTAACATTTTTGAAATTAGTATATACCTTGAAATCAATCAGAATACTGTATGTGGTGGCAAAGCTTTTATTTCCAAAAAAACTATTAAATTGATTTGTTTTAGAAGTAATGGCAATCTAGAATCACTGAAATAAAGTATTCCATCTCTGTGAAATTTTGGTATAATATACTTACTTCTTTGGGTATAATGTATTTGTTTCATTGGTTATAATTTACTTATTATATCAGAGATGTATTCATCTGTGAAAGAATTTCCAATGAAATAAGTATATCCAAAGTTTTGAATATAATTGTTTATACTGATTTTTTTGAGCCAGAGTCCATAAGTTTCAACAGACTCTCAATATGCCTCCAGCAAAGATGCACCATTGCTCTAGACATTCCTGTGAAGGGTTTTCACCCAAATGCCCAATGCCTCACTCTAACTGAGAAAGATCTGCTTACATAATATCCTAGTCCCACACTGTGCTCCTGAAATACACTCCGAAAATACCTAGAAGAGTTATTCATTCTATTCAATAATTTGGCTAGTTGTTTTGGTACAGAGGCTCCAAGTGCATGGCTACAATCATGAAGATCTTGGTCTTCTGAAATTTTAAAACAGACTCAAAATTACAAGGTTGAGCTTGTCTGAAGTTTATCTACTCGTATAGCTAGTCCAAAGGACTCTTTTTACAGAAGCAGATGTTAAGGGGGAAAAAAAAAAGGTTATGCAACAACTGATCAGGCAGATGTTTGCTGAGCCAGGATCCTAAGATTTGAGCAAATACCATATCCTGGCACCAAAATACTTTGTTGCAGTATAATCTGCTCCAGTACAGAGGCACCCCAACACACAGTCCCTGGCTCTCACACGTCAATTAAATGTCTATTGTAAGAACTGATGTCTAGCTCTTATGAATCACTCCTAAACAATGTCTTCAAAATTTCTATCCTGCCCGCCCCACAAAAAAAAAAATCATAAGGATCTCCATAATTCAAATAGTGAAAAAAAAACATTGAATTCCACTACATACAGTAGAAAATATATTGTTTTCCTTCAACCTGTCTTCCTGCTAACTATGTTTCATTTTTATATTTTTCTTTAAAAGTGTGTAAGATACATATTTTTTCTTTTTCCAACAATGAAATTGAATGTTTAATATCAGATATGTCATATTCCAGCAGGTAATAAGTAACAACAGACATAATAGAATGCCTTCCCATCATCATCTTTCCAAGCATGTCACAATACGTTCTACATACACATAAAATACGCACAAACACTGTAGATTAGATATATTCATCAAAAACAGCTTTTAACACAAATTATCATGAAAGAGAAGAGAAAGAGGAGAGGTGCCTTGGTGTGACAAAGGTAGATTCTTCTTTCAGAGTTTCCACACACACATTATATATCACATTGCCTTTTCAGCTTAAATTGAAATTGTTTCTTAAAAAATTTTCCAGAAGGTGAATACAACCTTCCAAGTCTTTGAGTTTAAATCACACTCCGTGATGTCCTGAAAAATTTATATCGCTGTAAGTTATCAAGCATTCAAATCAAGGCAGTAGAGTCACATTTTTGGTCACAAAAATGAGACATATATCAAAATTCTCCTTACTGCCAGTCTGCCCCTCTCAAAAGTAATACTTGTCTTACCCTGCAAAGATATATCACTTAGAGAAAACAAAGTGAAATGGGCAGAGACCTCTAAGATTTGATTTCTTTTGAGACTGTCTTTACAGTATTCCATGCAGCCTATTATGAGAATTCACATATTATAAAAAGAAATGTGATCAAGTCATGTCCAGAGCAAACATTCTACCCATTCAATGTGAACTAGAGGCACACAATGAGCTCATTGGAAACTCCTGGCATGTCCCAAGAGCAAGTACTAGGCACCAGCAGTGGCCTACTGGAGTGCCCTGAGGGAGTCTAGTAGGCCAGCCTCTAAAAAAACCCCATAATTCTCCAACAGTCCACAATGTCACCACTGACATCACATGTGGGATAATAGTGCAACCACCAGCTCACTTCAAACAGATAACCTAAGGAAGGTATAGATATGTCAGATACGAGTACAACCCCAGGAGTTTATTGTAAGTTGGGCACCATCTGTATTTATAACAACAAGCATTACATAATAAATACAAAAATAAATGAGGGAATGGTTGAATGAATACCCAAATGCTCAGAGAACTCAAAGGAAGTGTATAATTCCAAGATCTATTAAGGTTTCAAGAAAGAGGGCACGATGAAAATAACGTGCACGTGTGATTTTTCCCCTGAGCTTTCTGTATTAAACATCTATTATTTTACAATTAGAGAAAATTCTAGTGTACATAGATCAAGTAATAATAACCCACTAGGTCTTGAATTAGAGGGGGTAAAACAGGGTTTTCCAAAGAAGAGAGAAACAAAAGAAGCTAAGGCACAAATTCTGATTGGTTGCTTCCACCAAGTCAAGGTGTAGTCACAGCCAAAGTGATATGAATAAACATCTATGCACCCAACATAGGAGCTCCTAATTATATAAAACAGATTTTGACAGACATAAAGACAGAGATCAACAGTAACACTATCATAGTAGGTGACTTCAACGCCCCGTTGTCACCAATGGACAGATCTTCCAGACAGAAAATCAACATGGAAAGAGTGGCCTTAACTGACACTTTAGACCAGCTGGATTTCATCGATATTTTTAGAGCATTTCATCCCGAAACAACAGAATATACATTCTTCTCAAGTGCACATGGGACATTTTCCAAGATAGACTACATGTTAGGCCACAAAACAAGTCTCAGTAAATTTAAGAAGATTGAAATCATATCAAACAGATATAAAGGAAAAACTGATGGTTGCTGGCTGGGAGTGGGTAGGGATGAGGGAGAGGGGGAAGGTTTTGGACAGCGTAGGTGAGTGACTACAAAGTTGCCGCAGGGATATGGGGGCAGTTCTGGGAATGTAATTGATAATGTTGTGAATGCTTCGTGGGGTGTCAGATGGTTCCATGTCTTGTTGGGGAGACCACTTCAGGGATGGGGTAGAGGCTTGATCACTGCCTTGTACACCTGAAGCTGATGTTGAATAATATTGAATGTTAACTGTGATTGAATGTATATATACATATATATATATATATATATATATATATATATATATATATATAGTCATGGGATAAGAAATACAGTATGGGAGTGGGGTCAGGGGAGTTGTAATAGATATGTATGATATGGGGGGGAGTGGGGTGGTGGATTGGGGAGGGGGGTTGTCACTTTGAGGGGTAAAAAGTATAACTATTGCACTGTTGAAAAAAATAAATTAAAATAAAATAAAAAGAATGCAAGATGGGGAAGGAAAGCAGGATAGGGAGACCCAACAGAAAAATGTATAAATTTGTCCCAGGTGTTTAGGAACTTCTGGTGCTTTGCAAGTATTTAGTCTGTATTTCCTAAATGGTAGGGGAACAATGAAAGGTTACTGAGCAAGATAGTAACAATCAGCTCTACTAGAAGAAAGAACAATGGTGGCTATAAATAGCATAGATGGGAAGAAAATGATGGGGAAGAGCAATCCATTAAGAGGTCATTACAATAGGGCTTATCAGTGAGGAGGGTCTTATAATACTCCAGCAATAGCAGACTTTGCTCTTCCTCTCTCCCAACCCGTGAGACATGCAGCAGTGGCAATGCATGGAGACATTGTAGCAATAGAATCCTTCAGACCTGGTGAATTTGTGTAAGTGGGAGTGGAAGAGGGTGGGATTCAAATTTATCCCATGACTTCTAACCTAGATAAATGGACATGTTTAACAAATGCTTAAAAACAATTGTTTTGAGGACAGCCTCTGATAAGATCTCACAGTGGAAAGGGCTCAGGCACCATGCAATTATAAGTACCGGGAAAGGGCTGAGTAGGAGAGCCAGTAGGTAAGAAAAGTGTTGAAAACTTTCTTTCCATATTTGCAGTTTTGGAGCTCTAGCCAGCTCTTCTGAAAAGAATAGTAGCTAGCCTAAAGGGTTCTTCCCTGTGCCTACCTAATTGATGAGTGCAGCATTTACCTATTCCTCAGGGTTGTTTAATTTCCACACTGGGAGTCCACTTGGATCCATTCAACTTCAAAACTGCTTCAGACAATGAATGAAAGGTTTTAATCAAGGATAAATGATTAAAAGGGAAGGAAAGAAGAAAGACAAGAAAGGTGAATTTATTGAGCACCTATTAAGTCTCGTGCACTTGCTAGGTGCTTTAAAATGTTTTTTCTCTCTTAATCCCCCATCTTAACCTACAGGGATGCTAGAGCTATAAGATGTATGGGTGCCCTGCTGGGATCATACAGCTAGTCCTTGGCAGAGTCTGGAAGCTGACCAGGAAGGCCCACTCGGGTACCTGACTGCATTGCAAACAATTGGCACCCATATTCTCTTCATTTAAGTTTGATGATATTTTATTACTGAAATAAGTATTTCCTGATTATTTGATCCATTTGCAACCCAATTAAAAATGGAATTACCAAATAGAAAAAAGAAATGCTGAGGCTAAAAAAGAAAACTGTAATTGAAACTTTTCAGGTTCAACTGAGAAAATATCAAAGTAATTTCCACAGCTACCAGTAATTCCACCCTGGATGTTTAAGGCCTGGAGGTCTAGACCCAGTCTACTGGTCTGTCATGGTATAACACTGATAATTGGCTTTGGTTTTGCACTAAGCCCTGAGATTTCAGCACCAATCTTTAATTTCAATCTATCCTCATAGTTTTGCTCTATCCAAATACAGGAACAGTATGAATTGATTTATGAATCACAATATTTTTGAACGCTTGGTTTATACACCACCTTGAACCAAATTTCTGTGAACAATGAGATGAGGAAAACATCTGCTCCCAAAAATGCTAGGCCAGGTGATATAATATCCTTTTCCCTCTTCCTTTTCCTCTTCTTTAAATAGAGGCCCATCCTTGTTTACAGGATGAGAGCAAGAGGTAAATTCCTTTCCAAAGAGGATGTAGTGTGTTACATTGTTATCAAAGTATTGTGTAAAATGGTTACACAGGCTGCCTAAGGAAATTTATCCTCAAACAAGTAGCTAAGCACTCACCTATATCAACAGTTACCTGTCAGAAAGCCCAATGGAACATGGGGAACAATGGAAAATCAGAGGATCTAGAAAGATCTCTCTTTTAACTCCTTCATGTTGCTAACCTTCTGTTTCTGAACCTGTAAAATGTATATGACATGTTCCTACCAGACGGGGCAGTTCTAAGGCACAAATATGCTGGAGGAGGAGGTAGAGAGGAAAAGGGAGCAGGCATTCAATGAACATATTCAATTGAATTGTTCATTCAACGAACAATGAATTTGTTCATTGAATGTCTATCGAGCAGAACCCTAATATGAATGCTTTATTCCAAACATACAGATGGGAATACTGTAACCCAAAGATGGATGTCAGGGCAGCTTCTTAGCTCAGATTTAAAAACAAAAATAGCAGAGTCAAGATTCACAAAAGAATTACTTTGGTCCGAAATCCATGCTTTCCCCGTTAATCTATCATGGGTATATAAAGCGGCATATGCATATTGAGGTGATTTTGGTTTTATTACAGTATACCAATGCAAAAAATCTATTCATTATTTTGCAAATCACTGGACAAGAAAAGTATTGCCAATAATTATGAAAAACACCAATTGTAAGCTGAATCTCAATTTCAGGGATGTTCAAATATAAATGAAACTAATATATATCTTAGGATAGATCGAATATGGAAGTAGATTGATCAAGTAGAAACAATTTTTTCAATTTCACGAAAAGTCAAATTTGGTTCTTTGAAAATTCGCCAGGTATTTCAAGTATTTAATAAATGAAACTGATATAGTAATTTATTCAGTCAATAATTTATACATTATTTAACTACTATGTATTCAGCAATATATCAGTCCTGAGGAGAAGTTACCAAAAAATATGTTACCAAAAATAGCAATAAAGTTACCAAAAATGTTGCCCAAAACATGTTGCCAGATAATAGTTACATTGCTCAAAAATAGCAGTCACCTAAGAGCTCTATGAGTAAGTGCTCTAGATGTGGGGATGGAAGACTGCAAAGATAAGAGGGAACACAAAGCAGTAGAGAGTCAGTTCTTCCAGAAACTGAACCAGCTGCCAATCTCTTCATGGAACCACAAAGGTTGAGTTAGTTACCTACCTGACTTCAAATGCAAAGCTCCCATTTTTAATATGAACACCAAGTAAAGAACTCTAAACTAGGGGTTATCTGTTCATCCTTCTTCATCTTTAAGAAGGCTCATCATATTTCAGAGTGGCACAGAAGTCCTTGCATGGGACATGGTTTAATTGGAACCTGCCTAGGTCTGGACTCTTCCAGACTTTTCATGTCACCACCTACACCCATCACATTCACTGGCTTGGTTTGGGGGCTCCTGGAAAGACTCTGGGATTGTCCCTTGGATGACCCACACCTCAGCATTTTCACTGGGCGGGTCCTGCTTGGACAAGATTCCATGTGTTCTGGGAGAGCGCATAAATCCACCGGGAAACCCTAGAAACCACCTGATGTGCTCTGAATTGTTTGGCAAGCACACAGCTTACTCCCTTTCAGGTTTCTCTTCCACGCCCACCAGGGACTGTCTTATTGGAGCCTGAGAGAAAAAGTCACTTATTTAAAAACACCAAAGTCACTTTCCTGTTCCATGAGTTGAGACAGCAAACTTTAAATTAATTAATAAAACAAAATTCCTAACTACCTTTTGAAAGCTAGGGAATTCTCTCTTCACTCTTCTTTCCTGGATGAATGTGAGGGTCAGTGAATTGGACCTAAAATATCACTCTTGGCATAAATATTATCTGTTCATTTATTTATTGTTCTATGAGGATGTGTTCCTTGGCCACTCATCAGTTGAGGCTTTCAGCAAATAGTTGTGCCATGCTCCTACTGATACTAGTTGATGGTAATTAACTCGTGAATAAGAATGAAATAATCAACTTGCAAAGAGTTAAGTGGGTCCAAATCCTTAGATTCCCCCAGTTAATATAATATGTTTGTTTATTAAATGCCAATGACATGCTACTTTCTACTATTTCTATTACCTCAATTAATCCTCCTTCTTTGCCATTATTTGACAAATGAGGAAATTGAAAGATCAGTCAGAAAATTAAGCAATTTACAAGAGGTAGAACCAGCAGGGCTCACATTTAAACCAGGTCTCTTGACATTAAGTCAATCGCACCATCTTTTTACTGAGGCAGGCGGCTCATGGCTCATGGCCCCTATTCAAAAGGAACCCTGAGTAGTGCAGTGAGAACTTCCAGTCCCAAGCAGGTTTGTGTTGAGCTGTTTTCATCATTGTTGCGTCATTAGTGGAAACTCGGAGCACAAATGACAAGCAGCTGAGCACAGCGCAAGAGCTACAGTACTCAAAACTCTTTGTCTTTCAGTTAAATAGCTGGACAATTAACATACCCTTATGTTATTTTAATTTGACAAAAGAAACACTATGGAGCCATATATGGCTTAATCATACAAGTGTGGTACACATTTTCTCTGTAGTGAGGTAGTCTTATGCTTTCAAGGGAAAAATTAAGCTACTAATATTTCTCAAGCTTTGTATGTGTTAAAGTTATAATACAGTCATTGGAACCTCATTATAATGATTTCTGGGTTCATAACAAAGGATTGTTCCAAAGATGACCCACTCTTACGCTGAGATGATACTTGGTCCCAGTAACTAAGCTTCCTTGGATCAGTCAGCTGTGTAGCAAAGCACTTGCTTCCTTGCTTACTTCCCTTATTTCTCTGTCCCCGGTCCCACTACAGGAGGGGTTTGAGGCTGCTCTTTTAGGCATTTTAGTTAAATGTGGACCACTAAGACACATGCACAGCCTAGTATTTTAAACAGTGAAAGCCTTCATTTGTCACAGGGAAGAACTAGGTATCGACTAAAGACTCCTTTGGACATTCTCTAGAAAGGTCCAATCATTGAAGTATGAACAGTGCTACTTCAATGTGTGATCATTTCACCTGTAACATGTTCCCATAGACTATACCTGGTCTTATATTCTACCACTCATCTTGCTACACTGAACTAATTCATATTTCTGACAATTCCTTCTCCTGTGCGCGTGCACACAGACACACACACACACACACACACACACACACACACACACACACACGCATAAACCCTGTAGGATTATATAGTCCTTGAAGACACAAAGTTCTAACCATCTCTGTACTCTCATTGAATGTCTGGACATAGTCACTCATTAGTATTTGTTGACCGGATATGCCAAAATACCCATGCAAAAGCCACTGATCTAGACAGGGACACTAGTGAAAGCCTTGAGTCTTGCTTCCCCCAAAAAACGGTAGACAGGTCAGTGCAACCCTGAGAACAGCACAATAGAAAAAAATGCAGTAGATTTGGGTCCCTGCTAATTTTTTTTTTTTTTTAAGGGGCGGAGGGGTGCGGTTGATAAGATAACTGCTGGAAGTCTGTGGTAAGCATAAGCTATTCTACAGAATCAGTCTGTTAATGCAGCCTTTTATCACCTATGGAGAAAAAGCAACTACACATTCTGAAACAGGATGGAAAAATAATCGTTTCCACTATTTTTAACTTCCCCTTTCCTAAAGAAACCAGAATCACTATCACACTAGAATTGATTAGTTTGTAATAGTCTCAACCTGTCTTTTCCTTACTGAGCTTCAGAACACATGATAAAAATGCATCAAGAGAAGAACACAAAGTCCATAATTCCCTACAGCACAGCATTAAACTGCTACCGGCATCACTAATCAACAACCATAATTAAGCCTAATTATAAATTATAAGTATCTAATTTTAGAAGACATTTGCTTTATAAATCGTAGACATTCATGATGTTATTAACTTAGCTACTTGGAATTATTCCAGGGCTGGAAATATCCTTCATGCGTTCTTGCCTCATGCACTTGGCCTAGAAACAATCCTGTAATCAGGATCTTTTCCTCCATTTGAAAAGGGGCCAGAGGCACCGAGCGATCCACTGGTGTGAGTTAAGCATCTCTGAGAAGGCAACTGCATGCCACCCACCCAACTCACTCTTCCTACACCCAAAACATCCCCTTGGGTTTCAGATTTTCTTTTAATTGCTCCCCTGTTGTCCTGGTGTGATTTTATGATAGGACTAGTACCTGGAAATGTGGTAAAAACAAGCCCTATCAGTTTAACAAAGACCAGAGTAAGGGAGAACCCTGAAATGGGAAAAGAAGTCTCAGAAAAAGCAAGAAACAAGCCCACTACAGACTATACACAAGTGCATGGCGGAGTATGCAAGCCCCTTGCTTCCAGCTTTGAACCATCATCACTGAGGTTTCATTTGGGTTTGGAACATGTTTAACTGAAGTGACCAAAGTGTTATCTTTGCAAGACATAAGTACTGGCATAAAAGAGGAAATGAAAACCATTGTGGTCATTTGGGATGTGACAGCCCAGCGACATCCTGCTGAGTTTTCTGATTTGTAAAATGCTCTGCATATGGGGACCTATGAGCTCCTTTCAGCCCTAATGTATGGCCATAATATATCACGGGGTGAATTTCCCAGTGATGGACCACACTTCACGTGCTGGCAGGCTATGTAGATATAGTAGTGAGTGAGAGTCACTTACTGATTTAAGGCACAGTGTCCAAAGCTCCCTGCCCTCTAGAGATGCTGGGTGGCGAAGAGTGGCAAGCAGCAAGCTAAATAGGGGGAAATGTTTGCAATTCTGGCTCTTATTCTTTGAAAGGCTTTTTATAGGAAACTGCACATCATTAAGGGAAGCTTAGTTAAGGATAGCGGCTTTAGCGAGTGTCACTAGCTCTTTTTTCCTGGAACACAGTGGTGATGGTGACTGTCATTCTTGACAATCACAGGACACTGAACATACATCAAGTACAATGGCTAGTAGGCATGGTCTTCCTGTTGAGATAAAAGTGGTATAGCAGGGACTTGCTTTGGAGAAAGCTAATATTAGGGATTTATATTACTGTTTCAAGTTGACTTTATCTTAGAGCATATCAGCAGCATGTGTCCTGTGACTGTGCTTTGATCGTGACAGCTCTTCTAAATGCAGCCATCACAGTCCCTGCCACTCCCCCTGCCTTACCCACAGTCCCAAAAAAAGCGGTAGCTAGTCCTCAATAGCCAACTCCCTCCATCCAGAGCTAATGATTAATCCAGAAGTATGGGTATTAAAAAAAAACCCAAAACAGTGGCTTAAGAGATCTGGTTTCCAGAAATGATGTTGATGCTAGTTAGCTCTGTGATGTTCTGCAAATTAACTTTTCTATGCCTCAGTGCCCTCATCATGTAATGAAATAGTTAGATCACATGGGCCCTCAGAACCCTCCCACCTTTTGAGATCTGTAATAATATAAATCCTCTAAACAGTACCATTTTATTGTGTATGTTTACTGTGTGCCATGCACCATACTAAGTGTGTTTTGTACATCACCCACTTTACCACAATATGTGGTGATGATATTATCCCCACTTTATAGGTAAAAAATAAAAAATAAAACAAAGACTCAAAGACTGTTTACAAAGGGTTGTATTCTATTTATACCATGTTAAGTCTTTTTAGTCAAAAGGTGTGCTTTGTTTAAAAATCACACACAGGGCCGGCCAAGTGGCGTGGTGGTTGAGCGCTGGCTTGGGAAGCCAGCGGCCCCAGTTCAGTCCCACATGTGAAGGCCAAGGACACTGCCCTCAAAAAAAAAAAAAAAAAAAAAAAAAATCACACACAAATCCACAGTAGGTAACCCCCACCCCCAAAAAAATCACATACAACCAGATTAAAAATAAATAGTGTATTTATAACCATTCTACTTTATCAACTGATGATTTTACCTTTTATTCTGTTTTTTAAAACAGCCAAATCAAGTGAAGACATTCATTATTTTAAACACAATATTGCTAAATCTCGATGATTCCTCGGACAAGCCTCTAAGATGTATGAGCATCACACCATGTGGCTAAAAGCAAAAGCAGTAGTAAGAAAACTGATCTGTATCTGGGGCCTCCTGTTAAAAATGCCTTTGCCAGAGGTGACTCCACTTCAGAGCCAAATGTTTCTTATCCACTTGTCACTGCCAACAAAGCATTAATATGAAAAGACAAGGTTTTTCCAGTTACCTTAATAAGAACTTTTAGCTTTCATTTGGTTGCCACCTGCTGGCTAAAAGACAAAGTCTTCCCTCTGCAGCAAAAACTGCCTGGTAAGTCGGAAGGACAAATGTAAACAAATGAATTCTCTATCATTAGTTAAGGCCAGTTCGGGTGATATCAGGTTATCTTCTAAAGGGGCAAGGGAACTAATCTTTAACTTGTCTATTGTATTCCAGGTACTGTGTCAGGTGCTTCAGATATATTACTGTATTTAATCAGCTCCCAACTGTGTGACTGACCTAAGTATGAATGCCACTATTTTTACTGGCTTCAGATTTCACAACTAAAAAGCAACAACAAATTAAAAAAAACAGCTCTCACTCAGGTATCAGCTCTTCATCATCAACACATGCTTTTTCCATTCTTCCATGATTCTTACCTACCATGGTACATCCAAGTAATCTTACACTGCACAGAAAATACTGGTGAGCTGAGGCTTAGAAGCAGAGCTACAATTCACAGCATAGAGTCACAAAGCCTTTATGATATCTCACGTTAAGAAGAGACAAGTGCCAAGGGTCGGCCGAGTGGCTCAGTTGGTTAAGAGCTCGCTCAAGAGTGCGAGCTGAGCTCTGAGCTCTGAGCAACAGCAAGTTCTATGCCCAGCCCGAGCTGAGCTGCCGTTGAGCTGCCAACAGGTGGCAGGATGGCTCAGCTAAAAAAAATAATAATAATAAAAACCTCAAGAAGAGGCAAGCCAGATCATCACTTTGTAAGGGTAGCAGAGGGAGCCATCCATGATGAGTCAAACAAAAGTAGAATGAAAATATGTGAGAGCCATCAATAAAAGCAATTTCAGAAGATCAGAAAAAAATAATGAATTTCAAACATTTAGTCCTTTAGCAAAAATTTTGAAAAAAAGAGGGCTAGGTATTTTTCTTTGATCCATTTAGGAAATATTCACCTGTGCACATATCTCTTTATGGCTATCTGCACAGGGTACCAAGTGACACATACACTGACCAGCTCCTGGCCTCAAGGGGCTCACTATGTAATTGCCGGACACCAATATAAAAGAAAACTTCAGTGTTCAGAGCCTTTTTCTTATCTACCATCTCATGTATCTGAGAGACACCAAATTGAAATAACAATGGCTACTGTTTGTGCCAAACACTGTTCTAAGCACTTTACATATATTCACTAATTTAATCTTCGATACAATGGTATGAAATAACTGGTATCTTTAATCTCTGTTATCTATGCAAGGGTAAACTGCCTAAAATTACACAGATATCTTAAGTGATGTAATGGTGTTCAAACCCAGGCACTTTGCTCCATAGTTCATAGATTTAAAGACCAGGCAGTGCAGCCTCTAAGAGAAGTATGATTGTCATAAAGCCTTCATACAGTCACAAAGCCTTCAAGATATTTTACAAGTTAAGAGCAGACAAGCCAGATAATCACTTCATAAATTTGGCAGGGAGAGTCTGAATGTTTAGTAAAAGTAAGGTAGAATGAAAATACTGTAAGACCCATCAATAAAAGCAATTTCAAACACTCTGGTTTCAAAGAACAGGAAGATAAAGGTCAAGTGACTTATCAGATGTTGCACCGTTAAGTCGACAGAAATGGTATTTCCTCTCCAACTATTAGTCCTGTTCTCAACTCCTACCATCATGTTGCTTCTGAAAATAAGAATAATGATACAATAAGCGTGGAGAATATTCACCCATGTTACCTAAGGTGGTTCAAGGTCAGATTGTTGGGAACAGACCCTGTGGCAGTGATGACTATGAAGTCAGCTTATTCCAAGCAAAGCTGCTTGGGAGCTGTGAGTTACTTCCAGATACAGCCCAGGCAGTGAACTCCTCCTGTGTCTTGGAAGGCCAGCTTCCCAGAGAGGCCTGGCACAAAGTAACAATTCTGTAAGTGAGAAATGATTTACTGGACATCTCAGCCTCTATACTTTGAGGATGCAGGTGAACTCTATTTACATGGTTCATCAAATTAAAATGATCATCAACATCTGGGGCAAATTCCAAGGTCAACTTTATGTTCTGGAGTCAATTGGGAAGATATGAGAATTACAATCCACTCCCATCACCCCTCTGGAAGTAACACACAAAATCATTATGCTTTGATAAGATTTACTTGGAAGTTTTAGGAGAAATAACCATTATTATTTAATAATTACCATTTTTCACATTCACCTAAAACTGCTATAATTGGAGGATACAGTTACAACTAGTATTTACCACCAATGAAACAAAATATTAACACTGAAGGTAATATGTGTATAATGAGATATACAGATACAAGGAACTTTATAGTCATCGGCCCAACTCTTGTTTTGTAGACAACAGAACAGTGATGTACTGAGATGATAATTTACCTAACATCACATTCAGAAAGACCAATCAGGAAATTCACCTGTCCAGAATTAGAAGGACATAAAGTCGTGGCTAAAATGGCCACCAGTGAATAGACCTAAAGCAATCGGACAAGTGTTTCTTGTGGCTCTATGCTTTTCTTATTTTTGCACTATAAAATATGTTTGTTTTCCTTTATGGGGTTTATGGAAAGAAGAAAAAGAAAAATGCAAGTGGAGAAAGGGAAAAAGTGCCCTGGTAAATGCAGATTATGTCATAAAGAATTATACAAATAAGTTATTAATTTCATTGTTCTAAAATACTTTATAATCATTGTCAATGGCCTAAAGACAGAAATATCGTAGTCTGTCCTTAAGCTAAGTAAACTATTTATTTTCAGACCTAATTTCACATTTTAAGAAAAATGAGTATTAGAGAGAATGTTTGGTATGATATAAAATTCCCAAATACATTATATGAGAAAAAGTGGGAGAAAATAAAGATATTTATCCTCAGAAGGGAAAGACAAATCAGGAATAATAGCAACCATTATGGTGTACACCTTAAACTTATACAGTGCTGTATGCCAATTATATCTCAAAAAAACAAACAAAAAAATAATACCCATTTACTGAATGTGTATTATATGCCAGGCATTGTGCTAAATAATTTACATACATGATCTCATTTAATCCCTACAACCACCATATAAAGTATTATTACATTTTAAGGATTAGAAATAATCCTTAAAAGATCACAAACTGATGAAAGACAAAGGTAAAACCTCTCTCCAGGTCTGCCTTACATTCAAGCTAACATCTTGTTCAAGTTACTATAGTGGCCACAACAGAGAGAGAGAGAGAGAGAGAGAGAGAGAGAGAGAGAGAGAGAGAGAGAGAATGGTCCAGGATGGGTGGTTTCTGGTACCACTGCTGGGCCACCTGGGGATATGACTTTCAGGTCAATTATCATCTCAGTGCAAAACAAAGAGTTGGGCTGATGACTAAAGTTTCTTATAGTTCAGATTCTGTAACTCCAAATATTTGAAAGTGCATTGAGCAGAGAATGAATTTGGGGTTGCTCTAGATGGCAGAACTAGAATGAATGGAATTATTGAGACTGACTGTCTAAAATATATGGATTTTTCTGGCACTGCTCAAGGATAAAATGGAATGGAGAGAGTCACAAATAAGAATACGTGAACAAAAATATAAAATATAGACCTCAAACCCATTTATTCAGTGTTGAATACATCTACATTTTAGCATTTTTGATACATTTCCTAATAATGGTAGAGTAGAACCAAAAGCAGACCCTGAAATCAAGTTTTATAACATAAAAAATTCTAAAATTATACATACTCTGTACCTTTTAATCATTATTTTTCCCTACATTTGATTTTGAGGCAGTGTCTAAAATTCTGAATAATTTAAATGCTAAAATATTTAGTGACTTAAATTAGATATATAATTTAACAGTGCTAATGAAAATTTTTTAAAAAAAATCCATAATCAACAAAAAACTTCATGTTGACAGTATTTATTAGAACAATCTGTTCCCAAATATAAAAGTTTCAAATGAAAATTTTAATTATTTTTCTATCAAACTGAGATGGTAATAAAAAATTAAGATACTGATAGAAAAATCATGTTGTATAGACATTCTATTCCAAAAATTAAATTAAATGATCATTTCTAAGGAGATGACATCCATTGTTGATTTCTATTCTCAATCTCTTCATTTTACGATGGCAACCTTCCACTCTGGGTACCTGCTGGATGTCTCTATTGGGCATCCTTTCAACTTCTCAACTTTATGTCTCTGTGGAAATTATGGAAAGGTGTCCCCAAAAAACTTTTAAAAATGACAGTAATGAGCAGTCCTCAGTCTGTTGGATCAAAGTAACCTGAAGAACAGATCAGCTCTCAGGACAGCAAGACCATGCATGCCAGGGGGACAAGTGTATAATTCTACTGAGTTAACATACTAAAGTAAGATTAAAGAAGTTAGTTAGAGCAGAGTAGCTTGGGCAAGGCAGGCAGAGCAGACAGATGCACAGGAAATGGCAGTAGGACGTCCAGGAGGCCATCTGACCGTAGGGACTAACTAGACCTTGTCATTGAGAAAAAAAGTTTTAAAATCATAAGTTGAATTTTATCAGACAAAAGTTTTTCTTTCTTTTTTCTATTAATGTGGTAAATTATAATAACTGAATTTTTAAATGTGAAACCAATGTTACATTTCTAGAGTAAGCCCAGTTTGGTTGTTACATATTATCCTTTTCACATGTTGCCAGATTTGGTATGTTAGTATTTTGTTAAAGACCTTTGTACCTAGTGTCATAAATAAGATAAGAACATATGCTGTGGTAGGCAGAATAATGCTCTTCTTCCAAAGATGTCTATATCTGAATTCTTGGAATCCTTGAATATGTTACATTACATACAGGACAAAGGGAAATTAAAGCAGCAAATAGAGTTACAGTTGCTAATCAGCTGACTTTAAAATAGGGAAAGTATCTTCAGTTATCTATGTGAGACCAATGGAACCACAGAGGTCCTTCAAAGTAGAAGGAGGTGGCATAGGGTAGGTCAGAATGAGGCAGTGTGATAAGGATTCAACTGCTGTTGTTGGCTTTGAAGATGGAGGAATGGGGTGGGGGGCAAGAGCCAAGGAATGCTGGGAGCTTCTAGAAGCTGGAAAAAACACAGATTCTCCCTTAGAACTTCCAGAAAGGAATGCAGCCTACTAACATCAATTTTAACCCAATGAGACTTGTATTGGATTTCTAACCTACAAACTGTAAAATAATAAATTCCTATTGTTTTAAACCACTAAGTTTATTGTAATTTGTTACAGCTGCAATAGAAAACTATTACATGGGCTTAAGTGGCAATTATATAAAGAAAATAATCATCATACTAATCCCTTCTAATGACCTTCTAAGTGATATATGTCAAGGTTATTCTGATCTCATAAAAAATGTTGAGTGTTCCCTCCTTTTCCACTATCTCAAAGAATATGAAGAATACTCATGTTATTATTGTTTTTTCTTAAGTGTTTTGTAGAATTCATCAATGAATCATCTGGGCCAAGGGTGTACTTTGTATAAAGGTTTTAACTATAAATTCAACTTATTTAATAGCTATAGGATGATTATTCCATTTCGTCTTGTGTTAGTTTTGTTTGGTTATATTTACTAGGAAAGTATTAATGTCAACTACATTTTCAAATATATTTGTTTAAAGTTGTCCATGATATCCCTTTATCTTTTTAATACCTTGAAGATTTAAAGTAGTCATATTTTCTTTCCTGATACTGGTTATTTGGGCTTTCTCTTTTCTTAATCTTAGTCTTACCAAGAAGTTATCCATTTTATTTGTCCTTTCGGAGAAACTACTTTAGCATATGCAACCATTCATTGTACTTTCATTTTTCATGTCATTAATTTCTAGTCTCTTAATTTTTCTTCTATGTTTTTAGACTAAACTTGCTAGTCTTTTTCTAGTTTCTCACATTAAATGCTTTGCTCACTGACATTCAGACTTTCTTCTTCTCTAACATATGCATATCAAGCTATATATTTCCTTCTTCACAGGACTTAGGTTTAACTACATCTCACAAATGGTCATATGCAGTATTTTGATCATTCAGTGCAAAATACAATCTAATTTTAGATTAGATCTGAAAATTGCTTACACGTGTATTTATTACCAGCCATAAGGAATTTTTCCAATAAGGGGTTCATGTTTTTGGACCATATGCTAAGAACCTCTGTCTGCTTTGGATTGCCAAATTGAAGGTCAACCTTTTAGAAAGTGCTATATTGGTGTTCTCACCTGTAGCTCACTCACTCCTGTTGACTCAATTCTCATTTCTACATTTTCTCCTTACCCCCCTTTCTCACTCTTGCTATTTCTCATTCTTCAGTTCATAATAAAAACAAATTCATAATCTTCCCCCATCTCCCAAGCATCTTTTTCTCCAAATTTCACTACTTTAGTAAGTGATATAATCATTTTTAAGAAGTATGACTGTATATTTCTCTTATTGCATTTATCATATTGTGTTATGCATTATGGACATTGGTTTACTAGCCTTATCTACATTACTAGATGATAAATTTGTATAAAGCATTACTCATCTTTGTATTTCATGCAGTGTGAAAACAATGTGCTCAATAAATATTTCTTGAAATTTAAAATTAACTGTATCTGAAAAACTTTACCTTCTAAAATTTTATTCAGCCTTTAGTGACAAACTAAGTGAATAATAAAAAAAAATTGCCTCTGACCATTTCCTTTTTATTGTCCTATTTATTTCTTGAATAATCTAAATCTAGATGAGATCCTGATTTTATTTATATTAGCCAAAACCTGGAAACCATCCAAATGCCCAATTATAGGAAAATGGACAAACTGTGGTATTTTCATACAATCAACAATCAAAAACAAAGCAGCTCTTGATACATGAGACAGTACAGGTGAATATCAAAAGCATTATATTAAGAAGCCACATACCAAAAAAAAAAAAAAAAAAAAAAGCTAGACACGAAAGCATACCCATATTTTCATTTTAAGTAAAGTTCAATAACAGACAAAAATAATCTATCGTGATCAAATTAGACTGGAGAGATGGGGCCGGATTTAACTGAAAAGAGCACAGGGGAACCTCATGAGATTATAGGTACCTGCTTCACCTTGATCTGGGTTGATGGTTACACAAGTGTATACTTTGGCATATGTTCATCAAGCTGCATACTTAACATGCTTACAGTTTGCCATTGGTAAATTATACATCAAAGATTAAAGTTGAAGGAAAAATATCTGCAGCATTTAGAAGAAAATCGACTAGGCACGATTCTATGCACTGAAGATACAGCAGTAAGCAAAACTGAGTGTGAAAAAGAAGAGAAAAATTGATAATATATTATGATTGTAAACTTCTTTTGACCAGAGTAAAATATACAGCTAGTAGCAATTTAAATGGCAACCTTTCAGAAGCACTACTTGACACTTCCTATTTTTATTACAGCTTAGTATCTTTATTAGTAACATTTTCTTAATACACAAACAATAAATGTTCATTGTAGAAAATACAGAAATTCCAAATACACATAAAGAAAATTAATGATCCATAATCCCACCATAGAAAATATGTTCTTTATATATCGGCTAACTCAATTATTTGTTCTGCTATTGGGCTATGTCCAAATTAACAAAGAGTTTCTGAGCATAAATTCCAGGATCTTTGTAACATTGAAAATATTCCATTCTCATCAGTTCATCTTTCATTAAAAATAAAAAACAAAACAAGAAACTCAACTGAGATATGTTTTGTTTGCAGCTTATCACAGTAAATAAAGGAATAAAGATCTGTGCCATATTTACGAAGCAAATGTCAATCACATTAAGAAATATATTAAGTCATATGAGACATGTTTGGCCTTGAGGATCCTTAATTTTAGTCACTGGTTTTTGGAAATTTCCAATACACACAGAATGCATAACCTTATAGAGAAAGTGGGGCAAAAGTGCTCTAAATGGGTCCCCAAGGCCTGCAGCAGCATTTCCCAGTGAGGGGTTGGGGAGGAGTCACTTGTTCTGCATTTGTTTGCTAAGAAACAGGCCATGCCATTTCTTGCTCTAGGAAAACTGTAATTCACCTAGTAAAGGGCAGCTCTACGGAATCCTACAACAGAAAACAAAAGCCTTGCTTTAACTGAACATTTTCCAAACTTAAATTTGACTACCTAAGGCGCCCTCCTTCCACTCCCAATTCTAGTAACAACTAAGAACATCTCAAACTAAGGCCACATTTTGGAAACACCAGCATTATGACCTCATCAGGCCCTTAGTTCTCTAGCGTCAGGTCACCTCTACATATTTCCACAGACACACCAGCCTGACACCACAGCAAGCAGCAAGTCCACTGCCACCTCCTGCAGGCACCCTGGGTAGCTCACAGAAGCCATGCCTTGATATAGGCTGTTGCTCAGCATGACTATTCAACTCCCCTGTGGCCTCCCTCGCTGGTGAATGCCTGCCCATCTCTTACATTAGAGTAAAAGTTCTGCCCTGCTCAGTTCTGCCCTGCCAGGGAGGCCTGGGCAAACCTTCCTCTAGGCTTCCATTGTATAGTCCAGTTTTCTTCATCCTAGATATGTCTGTAATATATAATTGGTTGTTTTCTTGTGTGACTCCCTACACACAAATCGAAGTGAGATCCCTCGATGGTAGGACTTTTTCCTTTTTGTCTTTTGCTAAGATAGAGTAGCAGAGCGGAGGTTCTTAATAAATATTGGTTAAACGAATAGTAAATTATGATACAAGTTCTTTTCAGGGAGAGGAATCGAAATGAAATAGCTATTAGAGTATGGTACCCATATTCTTGTTTCGTCAGCTACATTTATGTTAGAATTCTTACTTAAAATATATATTTTTAATGATTCAGGTCTCCCCATTTTTTATCCAGTGGAAAAGCAAATGGACTTCATGTTACTGAGTTATACTCTTAAAATGGTTAAAGCAATAAATTTTGTGTAATGTATGTTTTGCCACAATTTTTAAAAAGCAAATGGAGTCACGATGTATTTATAAGTTTTTCCTTTGTTTTTGTTTTTTCTGAATGCTGGGAGGCAGGAGTGGAACATGTAGAGTAATATAATATCTCCATTTTGTTAAACCAATTTCTTTGGATAGGCCAGGAATTTTAGAATGTACTGAGCTGAAATTGAAAACAAAACTGAGGGGAAAAAATAAACAAGTGAAAAAGTTAAGAAAGCAAAAATACATGTTTTATTATGAAATTAAAACGCAAAGAGCTCCTTAATTAGAGCAAATAGAGAAGCGTTACTACAAATGACATCCATATTAGTACCACTTAAATTGCAAGGAACAGCTTACAGTTCACATGTGACTATAAAGTAAGTTGACTGGTTTTACAATACAACACATTCTAATACCACATAAGAACTGTCTATGAGAGAGATTTTATGTGGCTCATGAACCATTCCAAAAGAAATTCCAGTAGAGGGGTTCCCAGTGTACTTTGATCCATGAGAAAAACTTGTAATAACAGATCCCCAAGGCATTCGCTCCTCATAAATTTTCATCAAAGGGGACATTTCTGGTTTGTTTTAGAATAATCTCTAGTAACTTTATAGGCAAGCTGTTTCTTTATCCTAGAACCTTAATCAAAAGCTCTAGTATTTATAAAATATGCAGCAAAATCAACTACATTTAAACTTCATTCACATGACATATCAATATACAGATCAGACACATTTTATTTTTGTTATCCTTAAAACTAAAGCACTTTTTAAATTGGCTTAGCTACGATTTTCCAGATTCCCCTTATAAGTCAGTAAGTATGATTTTAAAAAATTGATCAATGAAGAAGAAATTAATAGTTAATCACATAAAATGTGCCAATCCCAAAACAGAAATGACACTTTCCTTGAAACAGTTACAGTGCAGCAAACAACATTAATAACAACTTTCTAAAACAAACATAAAAATATTCTAGAGTTTTCCCTGTTCATATCTCGTAGCTGTTACTTTTCTTAATCAAAGGTGGAAACGCTAAAGAAAAAAGTATTATACATTTACTTCCACAATTTGACAGGAGACATTAAGCTTAGTATTTTTTTATTTTTTAAATTGGGGAACTGGGGGAGGGGAACAGCGCTGGAGAATCGGGGAAGGGGAACAGACAAGCCGCCGTCCCCTCGTTCTTCAGCCCAGCTGCGGAGGACACTGCCTCACTGGCCCATGTTGGTATTGTCACCACGCTCGGTGGCCGACCACTGGATGGCTGCTCACAGCGGCTATTGGCAGCTCACGCTGGCTGCTGGCCCCTGACTGTAGCCTTGGCAGCCCACTGCAGCAGGGGCTGTAGCCTACACCGTCGCCGGGGCTCGCACAGCCCAGCTCCAAGTGGAGCTGTTGTTAGCTGTAGAGGGCAGTGTCACTGGCCCTCATATGTGGGATCCGAACCGGGGCTGCTGGCATCCCAAGCCAGCTCTTAACCAATGCGCTACTCAACCAATGTGCTACTCGGCCAGCCCCAAACTTAGTATTTTCTGTCACCTTATTTTTATTTAAACTAAGGCCCAAAATGTCTGTATTTTTAAATCTTTACCTCGTGATCTGCAGTAGCATACACTGTGTTAATGAATCTATTTTTTCTCCTTACTTTTTGTGTGTAGATAATCCAGGATGATAAATTAGAAGAAACCAGTTCACCTAGAAGGAGTGAGTAGCCAAGTAGTCATAAGCTTCTTTCTCTTTGCCCCACTGAGCAATTATTGAACATTCGACTTCCACAGACACAAACAGAACACCACCACCAGCGCCACCTCTCACTTCTGTTTCTTGCTTCTGACTATTTTTAAAGGTTTGGACCAAAGAGGTACATTTTGCAGGTACCTAAAAAAACTAATGACAGGAGTATAAAGTAAAATATATGTATCAGCTCTCTATGACCTTCCATGCCCTTTCATTCATGGGGAAATAACTTTCCCCAAATGTTTCCAGTATCAAAAGTCACTATATTGCTGCTATTTGATCTACTACTAAGGCCAATGTTTAGATCCTGACACACAGACTCATTAAACAGATCTTTCATCCTCCTCCCTGTGCCTTTCTCTGCCTAGTTCCATGACCCTCCCTCTTCAGGATTCCAAACTCGAATTTCTGAATCCTCCTGCTGTTGATTTCTTGGAGCTGACAGTTTGTCTGAGTCCCAGCACACCCCTCACAACTTAGCCAAATTCCCCCAAACTTGACTTCTGATATGCTGGACTTAAGATACTAGCCTGTCTATCTTGTAGCTGACCAATTCCAGACACTGGCATCCCTGTCCTTCCACTTTAATTGTAATTTCTAGACTAGATAATCCACAAAATCATGGATCTGAAGTTATTTTGCGGTAATTCTCTAAGCTATTTAGGAGGTAGGTGAAGAAACACATTTGCCAAGCCAAAGACTCGGAATTGATAAAAATGGACTCTGATTCAAGAAGTGACACATACCAAGGGAAAGAATACATCTTGTTAGCAAAATGTGAAGCATGCAAGGGAGTCAACAGAACTACAACGTATGATGTATCAACAAAGGTGTATCATCAAAACCTAAGTGAAGAGCAACAGGGAACTGGTAACAGAGCATTATATGTTATTTGAAGAATTTTATATATTATTTAAAGTATGCAAAGTCAGTAAAGAGAGTGTAAGTTTGGTCATTCTCAAGAAATCTTGTGTTCTTTATATAATCACAAACTTAAAAGGGTCTCCAAATAATACTACAGGGGTGATGGGTGGTGGAAGACACAGAACAGTGTGTAGTCTCTCCCATTTTAGCAAAAATTAAATGTGTGGGAGAACAGAACTTCTTCTAACCCCAGTGTAAAGCCACAGGCAGAAGCAGAATGTTTGACATTTACATTCTGTCAAGGTTGGTGGAGCTCTTCTCTGACAATTTTAATTATATTTGTTTACTAAGAGTCAATAAGCTATTTGGGTAGGTTGGACCTATTATTTCTATACAGATATAAGTAGCAAAATTGAAATTCACACACATCTGAAAGCCCCAGGGTGAGAGTCCACAGGTGAGAACAGCTACAGTGTGTTCAAAGCAGGAACAGGAATCCTCCAATTCTCCATTTTTGCCAATAGCTCAATGAATGAAAATCTACCTCAGGGAAATATTCCATAAGATTAGGTTTTCTTTGCAAAGGTTGCATCCCCTTGGTGGTGACCTATAACTGTCTCCAAATTTCCCCAGAATGATTTGAGAAACAAAAGAGTATTTTTGAGCTACTACTACAGGCGGACACAATTTTCCAGGTCCACTATAAAAACGCATCCATCCACCCCAAGTTAAATGGATCGTGGCTGAGAAGAAACCTTTCCAAAGTGGTACTTTAGTTCATACCAAACTATAACTGAAGCTGTTTCATTAAAAGGCTCCGGGCAGTAGAAATAGGAGTGCATTTAGGAGCTGCTCAGGCCTTTGGTTTATGCAAGAGTCCTGACAGACACTGATCCCACCTGTCTCGCCTCATGGCTGTCTTCATCCTGTCTTAATAATTCATTTGGTTTTTCTTTCACTTACACACAAACACATACACCACACAAATGTGTCACTAGAAGTTGTTTCTACTCTATTGAATATTAATGTCAAGAGCATGTATTCTAAGCCCATCAAAAACACAATTATTTCTCACTGGGAAGAAAAGATGGTTAATTACACACACTTTTTCTCCTGAAAGTAATAATTATATTGTTCAGATACTGTACACTCTGTAATGCACAAAACCAGAACTTTGAGGCTCATGATGTCAAGATAGAAGTCAAATGAAAAAAAAAAATCAACTAATTCAGCAGAATTTTGTAGGTTTCAAATGATCTGGTCTTTATTTTTCTTCTATCTAATTACTGAACAGCCAAGCAATGTGGTGTGGAGGAAGAATTCTGAGCTTAGGCATCAGGGGCCCTGGAGTCTTGCCCTGGTTCTAACACTAAACTATCATGTGAACATGGGCAAGCACCTTAACTTCCCTGGTCTTAGTTTCTTTATACGTGAAAAAGGGAAGAAAGATGATCCAATAGCTTCTAAGGCCTGATCCAGTCTAATGCTCTCCCATTCTAGTTTCTACTTGGGAGCCCACTGACCCAGCCTGTGATGCTTCCTTACTTTAAACGTTTACTTGTATGAGCTCTTCTTACCATTGTCCAGCACCCCCATTAGAAAAAAAGACCACTCTGTTGCAAGACTAACCAAATATCTGCTCTAAATTTCCCCCTTTTTATTGAGATATAATTGACACATAATATTGTTTTAGTTTAAGGTATACAACATAATAATTTGATATATGTATATATTGTGAAATGATTACCACAATAAGGTTAGTTAATATCCTTCACTTCATACAGTTACAATTTTTTCCTTGTGAGAGAACTTTCAAATATACTCATATGCTACAGTATTGTTAACTGTGGTCACCACACTGCAAACATTGCCTCCCCAGGATTTACTTATCGTATACCTAGAAGTGTGTACCTTTTTACCACCTTCACTCATTTCTACTTTCACCCCTAGCAACCACCAATTTGTTGTTTCTACAAGTTCTCCTTTCCTTCAGATCCCACATATAAGCGAGAAACCAGTGCAATTTAAAAAAAAAAAGAAAAGAAAAGAAAATACAGAGAACTGAGGAAGCAGGGAAGATGGAGTATTACCAGTTTCTGTGTGAAACGAAATTTGTGGTTATTTGATGCTGTTGACAAAGGATGTTATTAGACTGTTCAGAATTGCAAATGAGGTTAGATATTAAGCAGATTCTATTTCACAATAACGAACAAGGATACAAAAACCTAAGCATGCTAAATCACATCAGAAATTTCCTTTGGTTCTTTGAGGCATGCTAGGGAAGAATTTGAGTCATTTCTATTGCTTAGCCTATCCCTGTGCTCCAGAAGGGAGAGCATTAGTCATCTGCAATTAATTACTCGTTGAATTTTCTCAGCCATGATCATTTTTCCTTTTGAGCTTTCATCTAAGTATCTCTAAGAACTTCTGAATATTAATTATTGTAACACTGTCCTGAAATAATTTTTGGCTGTGATTAAAATTACATGCCCTACTTTTGGATACTCTCTTCAGGTGTGGAGCCTAAAAGAATCCTAGAAGGTTAGAGCTGGGACAGATGTCTAAAGCTCGCCAAGCCCCACCCTCACATTTTACAGATGAGGTTCTGAGACGAAGAGGTTGAGAGATCTGCTCTATTTTAGTCACGAACAAACACATACTTAGCATACAATGAACCACATCCTCTTCTCCAAGGTCTCACGTGTGTTTGTGCCAAAATAACATATTTCATAATATTTTTCACCCATCCACCTCCTAAGTTACTAAACAAAATTAATTTATAGATAACTTTCTTAGAGACAAATTCAGCATGTAGATAGGAATGCCTGTTTCAACATATTGGATGATCTGGGAGACTAAACAAAACATGTTTTCCTTCCTTAAAATTTTCAAAACTTGTGGGCCAGCCAAGTGGCACAGTCATTAAGCGCTGGTTTGGGAAGCCAGTGGCCCTGGTTCGGGTCCCACATATGAGGGCCAGTGACACTGACCTCAAAACAAACAAACAAACAAAAAAAACAAAACATTTTCAACACTGGCGTTGTCATCTCAAAATTACGGTAGCCAAAATTAGGTTAATTATCTCTACATGTATGAGTTTCATACAATTTTGAAGTTTGAATAAGATGGACTGTGTTTAAGTCCAAGAAAGCAACCCCTAAACTTCAAGAAGTCCACATTATCTGGCTATTAACATTAGAATCTGGGTTAGAGCACAATGTTACCAGTAAGGGATCACACTAAATGGTGAAATATTTTCTTTTTTTTTTGATGGGCCACTAGGATGGGAGGTGAGGACACTGAAGAGTGGGTGAGAAAGGATTAGGAGAATACTGAGAGATATCCAAAGAATATTTCAATTAATTCACAATATGGAATAGGTCTGACTCTCAAATGCCACACTTATCTCAAAGGAAGATCCTACTGACATGGTTCAAAGATAGCCATTAAAAATCAGATAAACCTGGCTCCTCCAATCAGTGGCCATTAGACCCTCAATTTGGCACTTTAGCTCCTTAAGCCTCAGTTTTCTCATCCATAAAGTGGGAATAATAGAAACACACACACACACACACACACACCCTCACAGAACTGTTGGGAGAATTAAATGAGACAATACAAAGAAACAATAGCAAATGTTAGGAGCATGGTAAGTATTCAATAAATTAATTCTCAAACTTGCTTCACCACAATTGGCCCATCTGTACTCCAAGTGTTTAGCTCTTAATGGTTTCTTTAGTTATGAAGTGCAAAGACACTCATGAAGTTTTCCCTTAAGGAAGCTATTTTTCAAAGCTGTTTTTAAGAATTTACATAGGCTAGTGTGTTCCTTTTTTTTTTTTTTTTTTTGAAGGTACTGGGTCTTACACTAATCCTTTTTTTTATTTTTTGGTTTAAGACTACAACCATTTTATTTTATTTATTTATTTATTTATTTATTTATTTATTTATTTATTTGAGGGCAATGTCACTGGCCCTCATATGTGGGACCGAACCGGGGCCGCTGGCTTAAGACTACAACCATTTTAGTATGCTAAACTAATCCTTGTGTCCATCATTATTTTTTTATTTCTTCAGAGCCATTCAGAAAACCAGGCAAATTGTATTGACCAGGGTCACATAGCACCTAATCTGAATACCTCATTCTTTGTCTCCACCCTTGCAATTTTTTCTTTTGTTTTCTCCCTGTTGTTCTACTCTGCCTTACTAGGCTCTACAAGTCCTTAAAAAAAGCACAGATGTTCAAAAGAGAAATGAAAAAAAAAAATTATAATAGTTGAAAATACAAATAAATTGAGTTAACAGAGACCCAGGTCTGGAAGTTTCATGGCCTAAAAACAAAGACCTTTAGAGCATAAATGTGTACTTTTTGGTAATTTGTGCCCTGCATAATGTCACAAGCCTTCATTCCTGGTAACATATACTGTAATGTCCAAAAAAAAAAAAAAAAAAAGAAATCATAGAAATTCATTTATAGAGCTCATAGGAGTATTCCTTGACTATATTGTCTTTTTCAGATTTTTTTTTTCAGCTTAATTTTGCTACAGTAAGGCCAGAGTTACTGAATGGAAATGATGCCAAGAGATCCATTTGGTTAATGTTCTGCCAAAAATAAATAATTGGCTTTCTACTTAGATTTATCAAAGTTCTACCCCAAACTGGATATAAAGCCGGGTTTTATATTGGCAAAATATCAGGCCAGGTGTTCTTTACGTTAGTAATAGGTAGCCTGAATTCAGTGATTCACTTCAGGAAATAAATTCTATTGCCAATCGAAATAAAGGGTTGCGTGTATCCATCCTATAAATGTCTCCCATCTCTTTTGTTCTCAGGCGCCATCTAGTGTATTTAAAGGAATGTTTAGCTAAATTCTCATCCTGGCTGGGAAAATGAAAGCCTTAGTCTGAAAAGCGATCATCTAGTCTCAAGCCCCACCCTCATTTTTCCACTGCTTTCTGGAGGTAAAACACAGAGAATTTCTGACAGATACGGGATTAGATTTTCCTTTGGAATAGTAGAGGGTATTCCCAGAACATCCTGTTGACTTACTTTATTTACTGTTCATAAACATCATCATTTATGAACAGTGTCAGCGGCACAGAACTGAGATATACACAACCACCATTACAGAAACTTAAGTATTACAGTGGCTTTGGAATGAGACAAAAAACTGTGATTTGGAGACAGTGATATAGTTCCCTCAGCTTCACTTCCAGCATCTCTAAAATGAGAATCATCATATCTAAGAGGGTTGTTATGAAGGGAAAAAAAAACAACAACAATGTGTGCAATTCCTAGTAGAGTTTATGATCCATGCAAGCCATCAATGAAGGGCAGCTATTTTTAATACTGTCTGAGTATCCCTCAAAAATGGAGTTCTCACACCGAATCATTGGTTAGATCAGCACCAAATACAGATTTGTACAATAAACTGGGGTATCCGTTTGTCCCACTAGCAGCTCTCCTCCCGTGCCATACACAGTACAGTGTGATGAGTTACAGCAGTGGCTCTAGTGCTGACAGGCAGGGCTCAACCCCCAGCTTCTCCACTTGCCAGCCAAGTAACCTCACACTTTCCACTTGACTTCTCTGTAGTGAAGTTTCAACATCTGTCATAGAGGGATAATGATAATACCCATCTCATTGGTTTTTCCTGTGAGCATTAGATGTGTTGATCTATGTACCTGGCACACAGCAAGTGCTGTATAATTTATCTGTTGTTTACATATTAGCTGTAATTTAAAGCAAAACAAAAGTCACTTAGTTGGTACAAGTACGAATAACACTGTTGTAAAACTGATACTTAACTAAACCTAAGTTTTCAAGAAAAAGATTGCTGCAATATAGACATTCATTTCTTTAAACAGAAATAACTAGGAAAACATCAATATTTTAGGTGTTTCTGATATATACTGTTCACAAATGTCATCTTTTTGATAGAAGCATTTCTGTTTTGTTTTAAACAATAATATAATTTCCCTGATTTCCTTCTCCAGGGCCCATCCTGTGCTGCATGTCTGTGGTTATTCCCAGGACAGTGACCATTTTCCACACTCAACAGAGGAGGAACTGAAGCCATAGAGAAATTAAGTAATTTATTCAAGTTCACAGAGGTAGTACATATCAGGAAAAAACAAAACAAACATCCCAATCCAGGCATGTTTATAACACCACTGTGTAAAATAGCCTCTGCACTTATTAAAAATGATCTGTAAATACTTCAGAGTGAAATGATCCCCAGATCCTAAAGCAAATTGCTTAACTTCTCGACATCTGTTTTCCTTAGATATAAAATGGGAATGCCTGGATCAGATGGTCCAAGAGACTAAAACTCTAAAATTTAAAGCAAATATTTTTACTTCATAAATCTGGTTCATAAATCTAGGAATTTATTTATTTAAAAGTTAAAAACACATCTACTCATGAATTTTCAGTTGGATTTTCCAATTAGTGTTCTAAAAATTATGTCATCTTTTATATACCAGTGCAACAAAAGGTTAGATTTTATATTATCTAATTCAGCATTCAAAAGGCATAAGAATATTCTTATGTTTAACATATTAGCTCTGTATTTAGTCATTTTAATGATGACCCAAATTTCTATAAGCCTAAACTAAAAAAAAAAAAAAAGTATTATTATCCCACAGGGTCTAACATCTCAATCAAAATATACAAAGTATTAAATCTATAACAAAAATATGCAATATTATTAAATTCACTTGCTGATTCATTCCACATATTCTTTTATTCTATAATGTTTAAAGATGTAATGTTAAAAATCTTACTGTTGGGCCGGCTGAGTGGCTCAGTTGGTTAAGAGCTCGCTCAAGAGTGTGAGCTGAGCTCTGAGCAACACCTGTTCGAGGCCAGCCCGAGCTGAGTTGCCGTTGAGCTGCCAACAGGTGGCAGGATGGCTCAGCTAAAAAAATAAATAAAAAATCTTACTGTTTACTCACTAGCCAGTCCTAATTTCTTTTTCAGTAAATACAAAACACGGGGAAAATCTGTCACAAGTCAACCTGAACATGAGCAGAAGAAAACATCACCTGCCAGCATTTTGTTTTCATTTTCCTCAAGGCAGCCAAACACATTGATAATAAAAAAACAGTAATATCAGTGCAACTCTATACTCTTTAGCTCTCAGTTAACACACATCCAACAACTGGAAAGGGGCTACCATTATAGTACTGACATAATACAGTACTAAACTCAGCCTAAGCCCCCATACATCATCCTTCACAGCCAAGCCTGTTCAGTTGTCTGGCCAAGAACGCGAATTTGGTAATGGTTCCTAAGATAAGGGAATTGAGTTCCTGATAAAGTTTGTGTAGTAAATACATTTGGTGTAGAAGAAAGGAAGAGGACATCCCCACATCTTCGATCACCCCTCATAATGTCCGTATCTTCCACATAATACTATTTGCATTCTCTTCATGGCACTCATAACTCAGACATGATTAGTAATTGTCTCTCTTTCCTCATCAAAATTCAGGTTCCATAACTCCAGAATGAACCTTCTCACTCCTGTATCCGAGAGCCTAGAACAGCGCTTGACACATAATATGTGCTCAGAACATAGTTCCTGAGCAATGAATGAAATTGAGCAAGTGGTTAAAAAATAACTTCCTTTTCTGGATAATCTTTATCCCTAACCTCTTGCTGTTAGTTGTTATTCATTCTGCCTCTCCACCCACTATAATCAGTCCCCTTGTGCACTGATTAACAAGTATGCCTTAATTGGAAAATTCTTCACAGACAGTGCGAGATTGGTGTTGAGCTATTGGTGGCCTGCTCCTGAGCTCTGCTTGCCCTTGAAGGACACAATTTTCCTTCTGGGCAGGAGACATTTCAGGATGGTTCCACCTCTCCTCTTGGAACTTCTTTCCTAGGTGTTTCTCACAGATTAGACACTGTCATTCAGTATCGTGAGCTTTGTACATGTCCATCATATCTGGAGTTACAAGGTTCTGTAAGTGTCAAGAGACCTGTGTCTTATAAGCATCTTCATCTTTTATTAAGAGGTGCATATAATCTACCCTATTCTGATGTGCGTAAAAAGTACTCCCACACTGCAGCCTTGCTTTTTAAGTGAAAACCTAGGAAGCATTTAGTACTGCGAGGAATGGACAAACCCACACCCACAGATCCCTTTGGTCACCCTCTATTCCACTCTTAACCCCCGCTCGCCCCATGCCCCAAATCCTTAGTAGTTCTGGAAAGGCCCACATCCAAGCTGCATAGGAAGGCACTAAGCTAACCGTTGGGTCTTTCCACGCTACATTCCCCTCCAAGTACATCCACCTGGAAGTAGGTCTCCTCATCTTGCCAAAGCTGACAAGAGGCCAGCAGGCTATAACACACTGGTGTTTTATGCTACAGCATGGTTTGTACGAGTAATTTTGACCTCATACTTAGGGAGTTGGTAAGCATAAGCTTCACAGAGTTATCAAATCCCTCCCTTCCAGGGGAGGCATAAGCAATTAAACAAATGGTAGCCATGTTGGTATCACAAAATATTATCCTAGACTAGTGTGTGTTATGCTAATTCTTGTCCTAGCTATGTCCCATTGTCTCTTAAATTTCATTTGATGTCACCGAAGGAAACAGGCCTTTTTCTTGACAATCTAGATAATTAGAAACCCACATCTATTATTGGGTACAGACCTACAGGCCAGACTTTACAGAGCTTCATGGGAGGTCATATCCATGGCCAGGCATGCAAGTACCAAAGAAGCCTTATCTAATAAATACAGATTCCTGACCTTGATTCTCAGGACATTTTAATTTGGGAAGATTGAAGTGGGGCCAGAGAATCTTAAAAGTTCATTCACTCCCGCTACTTTTATCAAACCACTCAACCATCCATCTCACCTGAAGTATATTCATTTGGGGAACCCACTGGATTTTAAACCATACCCCTATGATCAACGCAAAAAGCAACAATAACTAAATTCATTTTGTTCTCAGAACAAGGGGAGCATTCATTTATTCATTCATTCACTCATATGCATGTTAGGCACTGTGTTAAAAAATCTGCAGGGAAAATAAAGATGATAAGACAGTCCCTGTGGGCAGGATGGACTACAATACTATAGGGCCCAGTGCAAAATAAAAAGACAGGGTTTCTTGTTCGAAAAGTATTAAACATTTCAACATGGTGACAGTAGACCATTAAACCGAGCACAGAGCCCATCTGAGCGTGGGCAAAGCATACTCATTTGGGGAACCCACTGGCTAAAATGACAATCCTAGGAGCAATGCAAAAAGAAACACAAAGTACTTCCTTTTGCTCTCAAAAAAAGGAGAGGCCTGAGCTAAGCTCATGTCATGGGCCCTGCCTGTGAATAAAGGAGGAATCTAGAGTATTCCTACCTGAGAAATGACCTTCAAATAGGCAAAAGTGATGAGCTAATCCAAAAAATGTATTATCATTAAGAGTCTCCATTTCAGTCAACTCTTCTAGTTGAATAACTAGTCATTGCATTTCCAATGAGTATACTTAATAACAATCATGGGATAAGGAATTACTATTACCCATTATGTTGGGGTTTTCCTGGGTGCTGTTGCCTTCTAGCAGCTATAAAAATAAATCCTTAGGAATAAAAGCTTCTCTTTGTAGAGCTGACTGAGGCATAAGCAAGTGATATCCATGAGTTCATGAAAAGGAAAGAATAACAAGTCTTCATTTTTACTTAACTCACAATAGCTTCTAAATATCCCTTCTAATCTCCTAACAAAATGCAAAAAAAAAGAAAAAGCCAGTATGAAACTGTTCACTCAAGACAGCCAGCTGGAAACTTGAATTAATCCAAATGCACTTAAAAATGAGCCTTTCCATACTTCAGAACATTATTCCGGTTAAGCCATTTGTCAAACTCACATTCTGACATTACATGTCCGTAATCAGCATGATTCCATAATATAGAATTCTGTAGTTTAAGAAGGTGACAGCTATTTTGTTGTATGGATTTGGCGATCTATAAATCCAAATCTTGGTATTTATTCCTATCAGTTTAAAGCCAGAGTTGGGTTCCTTTGTTTGTTTGTTTGTTTGTTTGTTTGTTTTAACTGTGCAGACCAACAGCATGACCAAAATGCCTGGACTTCATGTACACTGTGTTTAGAGTTCTTCATATGGCCCAAGATGGCTCAGGTTACCACATTAGTGGCTCAAGGGCCAAAGATGTGGTTCTCCCACATTTACTATTCATGGTTGTTTTGCCTGATTTGTATTCTGACATCATACTCAGCTTCAGAACATTACAAATAGCAGTCAACAAAATTAAAAACAGCCGTATAGTATGCTGAAATGGTGATGGAGGGGAAACAGGTCTCTAAACAAAAGCATATCCAGAGCAACTGGGCTTTATATTGTTTAAAAAAACACCTACCCAGATGGTAAGGGATGTTTTCTCCCTGTACACACAGGAGGAAGAGCCAAGAAAGAAGACCTCTCTCTCTTATGCCATTTCTAGTTATTTCTAGGAGGCATTTGCACGTTCAAACTCGCTACCATAAAAGCATAACTAGGATGAGCTGTTCTGCCGCACCGCCCCTCACCCCAAAATAAAACCTCACTCACTTTTAAGAAAAGTGGAAAGGGAAATATCATGTATAGAATTACAATTAATTTTACACAGTGGAAAAACAAAATTTACAAACTAATACTTATCAAATTTACTTTGGACTATAGCTTTATTGAGGTTCACTGATAAATGTAATTAATGTACATACAATAAACAACATTTCAGTTTATAGTTTTTCTTACAACTGATAATATAATGAAATCTACATCTAATTGGTACTTCAAACTTATCAGTCAAAACTCTTATACACACCTTAACCAGCAAAGCCCATAGAAGAGTTCTACAAGCATGATCATTAAATAATTATCCTTCAGAATCATTCTTTTAAAAATACAGACCCGCCCTGGGGAATCTGACCTGATAAGTCTGGGGTGAGGCCCAAACATGTTTTATTTTTAAAATAAAATATTTTAAACTTCTCAGGTGGTTTGGAGACACAACTAAGGTTTCGAACTATTGTTCTCAATTAATGGTTCTCCAAGTGCGGCCCCCAGACCAGCAGCATCAGCAACATCTGGGAATTTGTTGGCAGTGCAATTTTTGGATCACCTACTGCTGAGTTAGAGCCTCGCTGGGGGAGAGGCAGCACGCTGCAGCTTAGCAAACCCTCCAGGTGATTCTGATTCCTGGTAGTTTGAGAATAGCTATTTAATCCAAAAAGGAGTTAGGTCAAAATCATCATCTTGTAATTACTAACACAAAGCAATGAGACCTTTCACCAGATTTTCTTTTATAGTTTCTATACGGAACACACAAATCAAAGTAAATCTTAGAAATGCTATTTCTCTATAAAAGTACATAACAGCTGCTACTGCAGAAATGTTCCTGCACTTTTGCCACCTTGATCTCGGCCTCCAGTTCCTTCCCCAAATTAGAGCAGAGGTGAGCCAACTTTTCCTGTCAAGTCCCGGATGTGTTTTCAGCCCTGCACCTCATACGGTCTCTGTCACAACCCCTCAATTCTGCCACTCACAACACATAAATGAATGGCTGTGACTGTGTACCAATACAACTTTATTTACAAAAACAAGGATAGGTCTAGATTTGGCCCAAGGGCTATAGTTCATTGACCCGAGTTCTAAAAATGATGGCAGACAAGTTGGGGAAAAAAAAAAAAAGAAAGATGCCATCTCTCACTCATGAATGCATACTCTCCCATGAGTGCAAACTTATCCAATATGGAAGCTGCTTCTAGGTAAAGAAGAACAGACAGACTATAAGGAAAAGGAGAGAAAAGGTTGTCTCATTTATTCACTTATCACTTATTCACACAGTAAATTTTTTTTTTTTTTGAGGGCAGTGTCACTGACCCCCTCATGTGGGACCGAACCGGGGCCGCTGGCTTCCCAGGCCAGTGCTTAACCACTGCGCCACTCGGCCGGCCCTCACACAGTAAATTTTAATCAGGTGCATACTATCTGTCTGGACCCAATCTCAAAGGTCCACCCATAAACCCAAGTCTAACAGAAAAAAAAAAAAAAGAAAAATTAGAACAAAACAATGAACTGTGGTACAGCCAGACGATGGAATGTTATTCAGTGCTAAAAAGTATGAGCTGGGGCCAGCAGAGTGGCTCATTTGGTTAAGAGGGCAAGCTCTGAGCAACAGGGTCACCAGTTCTAGTCTCACATGGGCCAGTGAGCTGTGCCCAAGCTGAGCTGCCAACAGGTGGCAGGATAGCTCAGCTGGTGAGAGCACCTGTTCCTAGCAACAAGGTTGCCTGTTCGAGAAGGTGGGTTACGCCCACCCGCAACTAAGATTGAACTCTGCACCTTGAGCTGAGCAGCGGAGAGCTGCCAGTGGGTGGCTGGATGGCAACTGGACTTGGAGCTGAGCTAGCTGCGCCCTCAACAATTAAGATTGAAGGTCAACAACTTGGCTATTCCCCTTTCCTAATTCCCCAATAAAATCTTAAAAAAAAAAATTAAAAAAAGAATGAGCTATTAAGTCACAGAAAAACAATGGGAAAACAAATGCATATAACTAAATGAATGAAGCCGATCTGAAAAGACTTTATGATTCCAACTATATGACATTTGGAAAAGGCAAAACTGTGGAGACAATCAGTGGTTGCCAGGGGTTAGCAGAGAGGGAAGGAAGAATCAGCAGAGTTTAGAGCCTTTGTAAAGCAGTGCAAACACTTTGCAATATAACAGAGGATATATTATATACTTGTTCAAACCCATAGAAAGTACAGCTCCAAGAGGGAACCCTAAGGTAAACTACTGACTCTGGGTGATTATGATGTGTCAGTGCAGACTTATCATTTGTAACAAATGTACCACTCTAGTAGGGGTTGTTGATAATGGAGGGCTAGGCATGTGTGAGGGCCAGGGGTACATAAGAAATGTCCATACCAGTCTCTCAACTTTGCTCTGAACCAAAAAGTGCTTGAAAAAATAAACTCAATTTAAAAAATAAATAAAACCAATATTCTTGATGCAGGGAATGAGGAAAGAGATCTGATAGGACTATTAGTTGAGGGATCTTAGCAATACCAGGGAGACATCTGATACTATATTGTTCCAATCATGATGGTTCTATTCCAATAAGCCACACTATCTGGCCCATTAATTCACAAATCTCAGCTTATGGTTTCAGGATTAAGTGAACTAATTGTTTAAGTGAGCCCACAGGGCTGAAGAAAGAAGCATGGTCTAAAGAGGGACTCAAATCTATAATAATAATAGTAATAAGGGCTCTAAATGGCATTCTGCTTTTCAGCTTATCATAGCCTCTCTCTTTGTTGTAGGCATCTTGTAATTAGACTATACATTCATGGAGGGCAAGTTCATATTTTATTTATTCTTATATCTTCCAGAACCAATGTAGTACCTGGCACATATTGGGCACCTAATAAATATTGTGTAATAACACAAAATAAATAAATTACCATTGAGTGGCTACTAAATAAAAAGAAAGAAAGAAACAATGCTTTAATACTGATCGAATTGCTCTGGAAGTGTAAATGGGATGACTGACAAGCTCTCAAAAAGTTAATGTTAGGTCTGGTACTCCAGGAATGAATAGGATGATGCCACTTGAAGAAAAAGGGAAAGATATTCCAGGTAGAGGAAACAGCAGATGCACAGGTACACATTCAAGAAACAAGATCAACATAGCCAGACCATGGGGTAAAATGGTGAGAAAGGGATAGAGATAGAAAATGATGGCATATTTTTCTTGTATGCCTGAGAATTTCAGAGATTATCTAGATATGTAGCATTGTATCATATAATTTGGAAACTCATGATCAAACACTTAAAACAAAACAAAACAAAACACTAGATCACTCTGGCTGTAGTACAGAGGACCAAATAGTGGAGTACTGCAGAATAATGCTTAACAGGCCCAGTGAAAGATGGAAGGAATCGATTGAACCAAAATCATGCCCAGAAAAATGGATGGGAGGTAAAGATTTCCTGAACTTGCAAAGATAGTCTTTCCTTTAGATGGGGAAGAAAGAGCAAAAACAGATCTCCTCTTTCTCATTCAAGAGATTTTAGAACAGGTAAGATTCTTACTTGAATCAGGAAATACAACAGGAGAAGCAAGCTTGGAATGCAAAGATAGACAGACTCTTTTCTTTTGTGGATATGTTGAATTTCAGCTGTTTGGGGAAAGATAAAATGTAGTCTCAAAATATTTATTTAATAGAATAATTAATATGAAACCACTCTGAAAGCTTGAAAGCACTGCAAACAAACTACAGGTACTAGTATTTTTACCAATAACTAAGACGTGACACACCTGTAAAAATGTAATGCATTTTGAAACCAGAGTAAGAGGTGAAACGGGTCCATTCTTGGAGAGCCATAGGAGACTACTACAAGATTTCTCCTTTTCATGATTCAGATATCCCTGCTTTGGGGAAGTCCAGTTCTTCCCATACTTCTGCAAGTAGAAGGTCAATACGCAAAAATCTAGGGAAAACAATCAGCACCAAAGATTTCTTTGGTCAGGCAGGGCAGGGCCACCATGTTCAGCCTCTTACCAGTCAACCTCGGGTGAAAAGATTCCAAAAATGGCATGAGAGTTCTAGTGCCCAAATCTTTGTAAAAGCAGGAATAGTGAGCAGCACAATTTACATATAAGGTCAGAAAGTCAAATTCAGCCTTATGAATCAATCCCAAGGAATATAGATAGTGGCACTGAATTATGACATGGAAGTTTTCTATAGGACAGATACAAATATTACAGTGATTAAATTTGGGTGGTGGGATTATGACTTAGTATCTTTGGGGACATTTTGTATATTTTATAGATTTTTCTACAACAAAAATACATGACTTCTGCAATTGAAAATAAAATGTAAATTACTGAAAAAAGTCTACACGGGCTAGCTTCCACCTCTACCACCACATCCTTAGTTCAAGTTATCAATATCATTTCTCTCTCTCTGCTGCTGTAGCATTTTCCCTGATCTCCCAGCTTTCCCTCTTGGTCCTACAGTGCATTCTCCATTAAGCAGCTATAGTGCTACTCTAAAATATAAACCACTGCTTCAAAGAGACATGAGCATCTACATGTTCAGTGCAAAATTATTTACAATGGTCACGATATGGAGGCGACCTAGATGTCTATTAATGAATGGAAGAATGGATAAAGAAGAGGTGGTGCCTATATACAATGGAATATTATTCATCCTAAAAAAAGGATGAAATCTTGCCATCTGCAACAACATGGTTGGACCTAGAAGGTATTGTACCAGGTGGAGTAAGTCAGACAGAGAAAGACAAATGCCATATGATTTCACTTATATGTGGAACCTAAAGACAAAATAAATGAGCAAACAAAATGGAAAAAACTCATAAATACTGAGAACATTTTGAGGGTTGCCAAATGGGAGAAGGGTTGAAGGGGATGGATGAAAAAGGGGAAGGGGTTAAAAAGCACAAATTGGTTGTTACACAGTAGCCATGGGATGTAGGGTATAGCATAAGGAATATAGTCAATAATATTGTAATAACTGTAATAACAGATAGGTATTGTATTGTTGGGTTGTTGGAAAAGTCATGACGCATTTTTGCAATGAAAAGCATAGAAAAAATATGTCATGACTTTTCCGACAATCCAATAGATTTATTGGGGTGATCACTCCCTAAGTTATATAAAGGTCTAATCACCATGTTGTACACCTGAAACTAATAATATTATATGTCAATTGTAACTAAAAAATAAAAAATATATACAGAGGGTGCCAAAAAAATGTATACACATTTTAAGAAAGGAAAACTGTATTAAAATTGTAATACTCAATATATACCAATAACAAAATATGAATACGAGTCACATTTGACTTCTGCAATTACCTGAAGTGCTCAAAGTGGTTACCATCAGCATCCAGAAACTTCTGATTAAGGCAAACTACTGATTGAGCAACACTGAACCAAGTGTCCACTGGTATGCATTGTTTTTGGCACCCCATTATATTAAATAAACACAAAGTTCTCCAATGGTTTCAGTGTACTTAAAAAATTCAGTCTCTAGGAGACTCATGGACCTGTCACTGGCCTATCCCATTGATCTTATCTCTTAACTTGCCCCTCTGCCCATCCCCCTCTGCCCAAAGTAGTCCCTAAATCTTCCCCTCTCCAGCACCACACCTTTCCCTACCCCACCCCCACCCCTAATGCCTTTCTCCATTCTGGCCACACTACATCTGTCTCTAGAACAAATTCAGCTACCAGAAACTTCAACTCCGTTCTGTTCCCAGATCAAACGTCATCCCTTAGAGAGGGCTTTGCAGAGTGCCTCATCGAAAGTCACACTCTATATTATTTCTCTGTGCTTCACAGCACTTACAATAACCTGATATTTTCTTATTTATTGTCTCCTTCCCCGTGCAAACCCCCACCCATACTGTAATATAAGCCCCTTGACAGCAGGAAACTTATCCATCTTGTTCAAACATCTATCTTTAAATATCATAACAGAGCTCATCATATACTCGTAAGTGCTCATTAAACATTTGATAGGGAAGATGGGGGAAGAAAAAATTATCAGCCGAAAACATTTCATCTGAACATTGCCTTCAAGTTTATGTTACAATGTGCTTGAGGAAGTGATTAAGAGTGTGCATTTTCTTTCTCCACACGCCATGACATCACTAGTGCGGGTTTGTGTGACATGCTGAAGTAGAAGCAGAAAATGGGGATTTAGTTAAGGTTGTTCTTTTGTATGGTTTTACTGGGGAACTTCTTAGAACTTAAGGTCTCTAAGAGATTCATCAGGTTAACTCTGCAATGACTTACAACTTTTAAAAGTGTTAAAACCAAGACATTCAAATACAATAAAACAATAAACTTAAAAATGTAGGACGAAGGAGTGCAAAATAGACACTGATTTGCTCCAAGAAATGCAGATATTCAGATTCCAACTGGATTCGCGTCTTTGAAATCAGTCATGACTTCTCCTTATCCACCACCCCCTCCACCATTCCACAGAAAACAATGTCACAGAGAAACAATACCAGGCTTATCCTCATGATCCTCAAACCTCAGGATCTATCTGTATGCCCAAGTTGAATTCCTAGCATTGACAATCTTAAAAGTTGCTGGCTGGGCTAAATGCTATGACTTTGAGGAAGACACAGAATCCCTAGAATTTCTGACATGAACATAGAATTATCAACCCTAGAGCTAGTTTGATATTTCTAGCTTCTTGCCCAGACTCCAGTTAATATTTGAATCTTTCTAGTTCTGTATAGTTACAATTATCCTTTCCCTAAGTTGCTAAATTAAAACCAAAGCTAGTTGTCCTAAGAGATGGAAAATTCATTGATTAAATCAAAAGCAACCAGTGACAAGGACATACACTGTCATGCTGTACAAAGATAGAGATTAATTCTTAGACTGCTCCAAAAAATCTGATGGGAGAATAGCTAGAAAGTTCTGTATTTTATTATTAAAACAAAAACATTTCTGATCGTGTGGTTCCCAAATGGACAAACTACAGCTGAACTGTGATCTAATCCTAAACACTAGTTAAATCTATTTAAAAAATAATGGTAGAAATAAAGAAGCAGACATAAATTCTTCCTTAATACAGGAAAAGACAGGTAAAACATAGAGCATTAAGGCTAAAATTCCAGACTATTCGATTGTTAAAAGAAAAAACTAAATTCATTAAATTTCAAGCATTTGCTTCACAGACAAAAATCATTCTAAGGGAGTTTGTACAATCCCATTTATTTTCTATCTGATATAGAAGTGACACCAATGGTGGGCAGTGGGACTTGGACAGGTTTGTGACAGTTCAAGGGGATGGGATAGCCTTGCCCCCATTCTTACCTCTAAAACCGGAAATACAATGACTTGCACTGGAATAGTTTTACTCTTCACCAAGTGTCATCACGGGATGAATGGGGAGAGAAGGAACAGAATTGTCTATCTATTCCTCAATATCCAAATGTGGGAACAACTTCTTTTCCTGTTCTCTTCTTCTTTCACCTGATCATGGAGGAATTATTCTAAGAACTGACTGCAGTTCTTAGCATTAGAACAAATTTGAAGTCTAAGTAGCACAGGAATGATCACCGCTGATTAGGTGGGGAAAGCACTTCTCAGAAACCATTCCACAGAAAGAGACCAACAAGAACAAGCAGACAGGCCTTGCTTGGAAAACAGTCTTTCTCAGTAAAGTTTTGGGTCACTGGGAGAAAAGGGTGTTTCTCATGTTAATTCCACTGAGGGACACCTGGTTGGGGGATCTGCTTGAGGTCAGGGGGTGGGAACAGATAAAGGTCAGAGGCCAGACTATTAACGTTAGAGCAGCCCCCCACCCCCCACCCCCCACCCCTTCCACCACCCCCCATCCCCCGCCGCCCCAGTAGCTTTTGTCTTACTGACTCGTCATCTGAGAGCTCAGAACCTGGGAGGCTGCAAATGCAAGAGTTGGGATATTTACACCAGAAAAGGGAGGAAGGAATGGATTTCTCCGAGTCCTAGGCTAGTAATGAAACTTTAAAGAACTTGGTCCCTTCTGTACAAGAAAACCTATGAGACTGAATGCAGTTGGGTTTTGGGTTCTAGTCCCTGCAGAATTAACTTAGAAATGTTTTACCTGCATAAAAGCTTGATCCCTCACTCATTCTTTCTTACTTGAGGCTGTTCACTTGGTCACAGTTAAGTGGGCCCACAAGAGAATGCATCACAAACAATAAATTATGTTTAGAAGAAGGCTTTAAAAGCAATAATCTGTCCAGAAATTCCAACATTTTTTTCAGTCAAGTACAGAGGGTGCCAAAAAAATGTATACACATTATAAGAAAGGAAAACTGTATTAAACTTGTAATAATATATACCGATAACAAAAGATGAATACAAATCACGTCTGACTTCTGCAATTACAAGAGGTGCTCAAAGTGGTTACCATCAGAGTCCAGACATTTCTGATTACAGCGAACTACGGCTTGAGCAATGTTGACCAAAGTGTCCACTTGTATACATTTTTTGGCACCGCCAGTATTTACCGCTCGACATGAAATATTTCCTTGTCTTTTTTTTTCTCTTTATCACTGCATGATTTGTAATTTTTTTGTTCTAGTTTTGATAAGAAAAACGTTAAACAGTAACACATGGTTACTGTTTTAGGTGAATTTCTACTAGTAAATTTATCTTTAGATTAAGCAATAACTAAATCTAATACTAGATTAGAAAGAAAACATTTTTCTGCCCCATTTGATTACAATTACTAACTGTTGGGCAATACTTGTAGACCTACTATTGCTTATTAACTTGGGATTTGCTTGGAAAAGTGATCCTTTCAAAACCTCCAGCCAATTTAAAAGTTATTGAAACTTTAGTCATTATTTCATGACATTTTGGATAGTTTTCCCTTGATAGAATGGAGATTAAATACATGTATTTGGATGCTCATGGTTTATGTTCCGAAACCCTCGTCTCATTTTTTTCTTTTACATGAAGAGTCATCTGAAGATGTTGACTCCACAGTTTCCATCAAAAATGTTAATTTGCAAACACAAAGCTACATTTTCAATATGTTTCTTTACTTTTGAACTAATGCCTTTGTGGAGAAGCTATCCTGCTCAACACCCAAAGAATATAAGGGGTGCTAATTTCTCTTTAAATTTGTGGGCTATTTATTTCTCAAGAGTAAATCCTGAACATTTGTTTTGTTTTTACAAGTAACCAGATA
Source organism: Aselliscus stoliczkanus (assembly GCA_033961575.1). NCBI lineage: Eukaryota > Metazoa > Chordata > Mammalia > Chiroptera > Hipposideridae > Aselliscus > Aselliscus stoliczkanus. The sequence continues at coordinate 128,345,686 of CM066733.1, forward strand.
ACTGTAGTATGAGTGTTTCCTTTCTAGCCAGCTTAAATTCAACACTGATCAAGGTTGATGTTGAATTTTTATATTGTTAATTATTCTCTGTTGGCTGTAGCTGAAATCATAATCATCTTGAAAAGGCTACTAATTATGATATCCATTTGCCTATATGGCATAAAATACCTTTTTAGGGAGGGAAAAAAAGTACTTTTAACCTCATCTTGCAAATAGAGACTTAAGTTTTACCAAGCAGGTCAGGAACAGGGTCAAAAATATCAGAAGTAAGAAAGAACACTCATACGTAGTTTCAAGTCCAACAGGAAAGGATTTTAAAAATCACACAAAAAGTCCTTTTCTCAGCCTTTGTTGAAAACAAACTTGTAATGTGAGAAGAAGACTAATAGTTAAATGACCTTTCCCAGCTGTGGGTTTCAGAACTAATAAACGCATCAAAAAGAGAAAAATCATGCAAAAGTGCTCTCCTTACCTGAGGTGAAAGCAGTGCACCAGCTTTGTCACTACTGTAACCATCTTTCCCAGGTCAAGAGCAGGGAATGCCAGGGTGACAAGAAGTGTAGAAAGAAGCGATAATTTGAGCTGCTGCAAGACTCTGCCCAGGGCACCTTCGGCTGTGACACACCTCCTCTCTCTGGCTCAGAAGAGAAGTGGCTCTTACTCGCCCGTCACGGTTAACCACAAGCCTGTCATTTCTGCTCAATCATCCAGTAGCTGCCTTAAGCACCCTGCCGAAGCGTGGGCACGAAGAGAGTGAGCCCAGCGCCGAGCAGGTGGAGGCTTGGGCTGTCGGATGCCTGGGGAGCCCGCTGCTGCCGCTGCCGCGCTGCTGCTGCTGCAGCTGCGGATGCTACAGCCGCACGTTATTGGGCAAAGAGTATCAGCTTTGTTGGAACAAGGATCATCAGATGCGGCAAAAGCCCAGCTGCCAAGCCAAAGCATGCCGTGAGCTCAGAAAGCCCCTGCTACTGAGCATGCCCTGTTTCCCGCAGCTCCACATGGGCCTTTCAACCGAGAGCGGCCACTTCTCTTCCTGATTTTGAAAAAGAGAATCGAGATGTGAGCCCAGTGTGAGATTTAGTGGAGGTCATTTCTTGAACCTGGAAATGACCTCGCCCCCATGTCCCTCTGCAAAAAAAAAGAAAGGAAAAAGACACTGCGTTGCCGTTAGCAAATATTTTTGATTGATAGGTTTGTAGTGATGTTTGGAAGCTAATGGTAGTGTTTAGTCTTTAACTCTCTCCCTGCACAATGAAGTTGCCTCTGGCATCAAATATGTGGTGTCCACAGTGAAAGGCTTTCAATCCTAGCGAATCACTGTCACTCAAACATGAGGTGTGGAATTGCCTATACATATTTGAAAGGCTAGGCAACCTTTACACAAGTGAAATCTGCCTACAGACAATAACTTTCTTAAGTAAAACAAGTATTTTATACAGTAATTGTGCAATTTTTGAAATTTAAATATTAACTACCTGTATTTTAATAACATACATTTTGAAATTTAAATCTTTCAGATGGCAAGCTCAGTGAAAGCAGGAATGTTGCCCACTCGTAATTATAAACCCAAATTCTTTCTTGGGGCCTGGTAAATGACAAGTGCTTCATTAATGCTTGTGTGAGAATGCATTGTGGGTTTGTTAGATAATCTAATAAATGGCACTCACAGGATGGCTGAAATTCTTGACTTTTTTGCTTCTCAGTTTGCATTTTGGCTGGCCAAATATTTGGAAATAGGAATACACTAAATTTTTGTCATGTAACTGTCCAATGCATAAGCAAATTGGCTTTTTAATGTAATTTTCATTTTTGTGTTTTTGTGGTGGTGATGGTGGTGATGGTGGTGGTGGTGGTAGTGGTATGCATATGTGTGTGTGTGTCCCCTTTTCTTTCCAGCCCCCTAAGACGTTCTTTGCCAAGTTGAGCCAAATCCACACCATATTTTCTCTGCTACTACTGAAACCAGGAATATTAACTTTTCATGGTTTGCAAATGAATTATTTCATTTTGAAAAAAACTAGCCAATCATTTCTGCCATGTCGGTGGAATGTAGATCCAAGAGGGTTTCATGGCTGACATGGACTAAAGCCTAAAAACTGGGCCTATGAGGGTCCATACAGAAAACATGGGTGATCAGGGAGTCAGGTGTTTCTTGAATCCTTACCAGGTACTGCCTTGGTCCACTGATCCAAAACCTCAGGCCAGGAAGTTTCCTTCTTTCTCTCTAACCCTCTCTCTCTCTCCCTTCCTCCATCCTCTGACTACCTTATACTCTCCTTTTAAGACTCAGGTGCTACCTGAATGCCTCTGGAATGCCTCTGGAATCCAGAGCCCTCTCTGGCTCCACCCCCCCACCTCCCCCCCTGCCACTTTTATCACCACATTTTCTGGATTGCCTTTAGCTAAATCATGCCCCGCCTACCACCAGTAGAATTCCTTGAGAATAGAGACAATGTTGGCTATTTGGGTCTATACCATTGTGTACATCTGCACAATTAATGTTTTCCATGTGTTTTCAGATTAGATTGAGGCATAGGAGGGAGTCGTAATTGTGGTGACAAAAGAGAAAATAGGCAGAGTTAATTAATGTAGGGGTGTTTCCTAGAGGAAGTGATTCTAGAAGGAAAAAATATTTTTTTCAGTATAATCTAATCAAATATTTCATAACCTGATAGGAAAGCTGCAGACCTATTTGTGCATACTTGGTAAATAGCTAGGGTGGAGCTGTTTGATGGTTTTTAATCCCTGCTTCTCTGTTCTGAATAGAAACAGAAGCAGAAGTGGAGGCATATCTGCCCTTCCCATGGGCCATTTGGGCCCACTCGTTTCATTTCATAGCAGAGATTTCTTACACCATCTCCCTCATTCACCTCCTACATTTTTTTAAAGTATTCATTATAGTAGTGCTGTGAATCTGGTTCTCAAATGTTACCCAGCGTGTCCTAATCATCAAAGCCAAGAATTTCTCAATTGTGTTGACAAAGTCATAGCTATCATTTCTTTGGCACTTTAGTCTCTGCCAGGCACAGCTAAATTCCTTACAAATATTATACTTAATCACCACAAGAAGCATCTTTTATAGCACTAATCACAATTTTGCATTTTGAATTTACAGTATACAATGTTTGTGGATGTTAAAAGAAAACAGGCCCACAACAATAACTGGTAATGGATAAGGACAGAGAACATTATCATCTCTAATGGTGAAACCAAGGCTTTGAGAGCCCAAGATAATATAGCTAATAGGTGCAGACTGGTGTTAAGTGCCAAAGTTCATCAGTGCTTAACCAGTCTAGATTATAGCTTCGTTCCTCAGGAGTACCTTCCCCAAGGAAATAAGGCTGAAAATTACAAGCCAGCTTGATGCCAAAGGCATGGCTTAAGATGCTTCACTGTCCCACTCCTCTATAAAGTCTTGTTTTGAGTTCCCTTTCTGATTCTTTTCCTTTCTTTTTTTTTTTCTTACTTTTTTTTTTTTTTTAGTGAGATTTATAGCCTATCCATTTAACAATTCCATTCTTACTACTTTGGTTATCACTTCTTATGATTGTTGCATTAGCTGTCCAACTAACCGGTTACCTGTTTTAACCTCTTACCTTTCTAATTCTTTTTCCATACTGTCCCCAACAGTCTCTTCCTAAAATACCACTGCCATTACAGTGAACATTGTTGGTTTCCTTGGCAGAGTCCTCCCAACTTTCTCCTAATAGATCCCCCATGATGATTATTTATTCATGTATCTCCCCAAGCAGTTCATTTGCCCAAAGAGTTGACTGCTCTCATTGGTATAATGATAACACCGCACCCTTGCCATTCATTGGTTAAGGGATGGATATGTGACCCAATTTTAACTCAAGAAGAGGACAGGCAAGTTTGCAACAGGCTTCAAGAAGGTTCTTCTTTTCTAGTAACAGAGAATTATGAAAATCTATTAATGTCTCATTTTTCAACAAGTAAGCATGCAGTCCCTTCTATGAGAAACCATGTTTCCACCTTAAAAAGATCAGCCTTGTAAAGAAGCCAGCATTGTACAAAGTGGAGAGTGGAGATGGAAAACCTGAGTCCTTGGTGAATATCATTGAATTGAATTACCTATCCGAATGCCTACCTTACCTGGCCTCTTGGAATGTGAGCCAATAAAATCTGCTTAAAGTCATTTTAAATTGGATTTTCCTTGCAGTCAAAACCCTCCTGTCTGAGACAAGCTTTTTTCACTTTCCTATTTAGAATGCTAAAATTAAGAATTAACCAAATTTCTTAGCATAGCATATGGGAACTTTCTCCTGTTTCGCCATGCCTTTATACCTTTGTCTCCATTATATTCTGCTATGCCTTTGGCATTCTGGCCATAATGGGCTGCTTGCTCTGCCCATGTCATGTGCTATCCCACAGCCCAGCCTGTCGCTCTCTTGCATTTCTCCTCCCCAAATCCAACTCTTCCTTCAAGGTCCAGATTAAAAGATACATTCCCTGAAACGGATATTTCAGAATGAGTATCTCTGACTATATTTTTATACATGTTGCTTGTCTGTGTGTAAGTTTAGGTGCTCCAAGAGGCAGAGCCACAATGGGATTAAATGTGCAACTACTTAATTAGAGGCAACGGTTGTGAAAAAAATGAGGAAGAAGCCCAGGGAGGCAGGGTGAGCCAGCAGGCTATGATCAAGTTTGACCCTGAGTGAAGGAGAGAGAAAGAAGGAAGAAAGCTGGATGTGGTGAAATTCTACAGAAAGTTCAGCAAGATCTCAAGCCAAGGTCTTCCACCACAAGTGTCTAGCTTCTCCCAGAAATGGCCTGCCATAAGATCGCTGCCACTCTCAGTGGTTGGTTGGGAGCAGCCGGTAGGAAGCGTAGCTTCAGCATAAAAGCTGTGATGACTGTCAGAGCTCTGCAGCTAGGGCCCGGGTCAGTTATGCTCCCTGAAGCTGCAAGGACCAAAGGCACTTTCTCATGGCTGCCATGCTCCTTATTTATCGCTTATTTGGCCTTATCCTAAGTTCTATTTGTCATATACTTGGTCTCTTCCTTACTGGATTATGCATTTCTTAAGAGCAAGACCTTTGTGTCCTACTGTGTTTCACATCGCAGTATCCAAGTAGAGTGTTGCTGTGTTACTACACTGAATTCTGGAATATATTGCCTGAAGCTTCTGTATGAGTAACTCCTTACAAAAGTAATAGAGATAATGCCCCCTGAAGTCCATGAGAATTTGCTTCCAGAAGATGTAAAACTATTCCATGATTGATGTTTTAAAAAAAAGCATTAATTCAATCTCACTCACCTGGCTACTAAACTATAGACCTACGTCTTTGCACACGGACTGTCCATTCTGAAACCTCCATGTCTGTGAGGCAGTTAAGTTGAGATTTTGCTGATCATACCCCATTTTTTACAAACTTCATCCCCAAGGCCAGTGAATTATTGAACTTTTGGGTTAAATTTATAATTCATTTGGTTCTTGACTAGGGAAATAATTTTCTCTGGCATGACACAAACTCTGCTATTTTCTCAGCATTCATTTTTAGGTATGAATTTCATATGAGAATGAATTTTTCAGGTATATTTTTCAGATAAAAATAAGTTAATAGTGATTCTCTAAGTGGGAAAAAGATTAGAAAAATCTGTGATTATTTAAGATATGTGCATTATTAAGCAAAGAGGAAAAACATATAAATATAGGTGTTTTGGCATACCATTATATATAAATAGTGTTCTATGTATCATTGTTAATTTAGGGTCATTCAACTTATTTACGGTTAAAATAAAATAGTGCTTATAAGTCAGGGTCCAAAAAAGAGACAGAAACAGCACAGTAATTTGAAAAGAGAGAGCTTCATATAAAGAATTATTAACTTTTTTCAGATAATACTACTAAAAGGAAAGAAAGAGAACTCTAAAGAATACCCCAAAGCTGAGGGGTTACCCAAGGAAGGATGCCCTCCCCTAAGGCTGGGACTCAGCCCTCTTTGGGGTGGTTGCTGCCCACTGGATTGTGGAAAGTTTGACCCCAACCAGGGCTGGTCCACAATCTGAGGCTGGTGGGCATGAACTATGGAGGCTTGGATTTCTAAGCTGGAAGCCTCCTGCCAGCAGTACCAGTGGGCTGAGGCTAGCTGACAGTACACTGCCTGTTGGGGTGCTGCTGAGGTTTTCGGGGACTGCCTGCAGGGGCTGCTGTTGAACTGGCTGGAAGCCTGGACACATACTGGCTGGACTCATCCGAAAAACCAGGAAGTCACCCAAAAGAAATATTGTTTTACTCTCTGGACACCCATGGAACCCACCATGAGAGTGTACACAGAACTTACTGATGTGAAACTAGCTGGAGTGACTTCAGGCTCGTCCGGAAGCTCCTGCCTAGAGATGGGAGATGCCATTAAACTCCCCAAGGAGAGCCAGCTAAGATGACTACAGCACTTCACCTGCAAGCTACCTTGGGAGGCACTGCTACACTTACCACTGGAAAGCCTATTGGGGCAGTTTTGGATCTCACTGCAAAGACTTCTGCAGGAGTGCTGCTGAAAATCACTGAAGGCGAGTTCCACTGGACATCCTGAATGCCAAACTAGCATTGCAGGAGCAAGAATGCTGGAATGCTCAGGGAACCAGGAAGACATTCCCACCTCCGGCAGTGGCCCTGTAGCGCCCTCTATTGACAAAGCTTAACATCGTGCCAGCTGGCAAGAGAAATGTTTTAGGGCCATGCAAGCAGGCAATGAAGGATGAATTTGGAGCTGCGAGGCAATAAATTGATAACTGACTGGCACAGTGCTTTTGTAGAAATTACGGCCTTATATTGAAATGATCTCTTTACTCATTTGTCTCTTCCACTAACAACTGATATGTGTTTCAAAGGTAAAGATAATCTTTATATTTTATGTGTAGCATACTACCTGGCACATATTATGTATTTAACAAACATTTATCAAAATATGGCACTGCATATATAAATATAGCATCTTGCACTAAAAGACTCTTGGCCTGACAAACACTAGATGTGTGCCTAAATTTAGTTGTCACAAAGGGAGGCCATTATTTTCATTATTTGCACAAAGAAGAAAAGTTGCAATAGTGGTGATTGACACACTGCACATCTGTAGACTCACTCTATCCTAAAAATAGGATATGTGTAGTCCTTTGGAATTTTGGTGGGGGTTGAATGACTGGAAATACTCCATGAATCACTAGGGGGAGGGAATTCCCTCTTCTTTTGAGAGGCAGATCGTTCTACCCAGAAATGTACTGAAAAAAAATAAGAAAAGCCATTATACTAGTAAGCTGAATGATGTCCACTTTACATAGCCTTTAGCAAAATGGAAAAATAAAATAAAAACTGTTCAAATATATAACAACAGTTCATTGTGCCTAAGTACGTATCAGCAAGATCCATGTTTTTTTGTGACATTCTGATTAAAAAGCTGAATTTCATCTTATGTTGAAGATATTATCGGCACTGAATGAGTTCGGGAGTTTAATAAGAGAGATGAATTTACTTAGTCAATATCAACCATCAAATCAATACCTCATGTAGAATAGAAAACAAAGTATACTTAAGATATAGGCTTAGTAACTACAGCAGTGAGATCCCGAAATACAGTGGCTCAAAAAAAAAGATATAATCAATTTTTTCCTCATGTTACAGACATGAGGTAGACCCTGCTCTATAAAGTACTCCAGGGACTCCAGTTCCTTCTTTCTTGTTGCTTGATCATTCCTTAGGGTGTCATCTTGTCCCCATGGTAGAAGCTGGCCTACTGGTAAAATTCAGTGCATATGCTTTGCTATAGCATTGGCTTAAGGATAAGGGAAAAAAACAGCAGCTTTGTTCATTAGTCCATCCAAAGGGCCGCCTTTTTGTTAATGATCTATCCAATGTGAGTGTCTTTATCTAATTCAGGTACAAAACAAGCACATCTTTATTTTCCCAGAGCAGTCACCTTTTAAAATATGGACAAAGACATTCCATGCTAGTATTGCCTTAGTAGCACCTCTCGGTTCCAACCCAGCCCACATAAAAGAGGAAACGGAGAAAATAAAGGATAGGTAATTCCCTTTGAAGAAAATGATGTTGAGGTTGAACCTTCACTAAGTTTTATTGGCTAAAACATAGTCTTATGATCACAGCTTTTTGCAAGATAGGATGGGAAATGTAGCCTCTAACTGAATGGGGGTTTTATTATTAAAAAGGGGAGAAGAAGAGATACTGAGAGAAAGCAGTCTTTAATACACAAAGATGCATTATTCTGAGATCACTAAAACTTTGCTTAATTTTAAATAGTTATTTTATAAGTACATTGAATATTTAAACTCTATAATATTAACTGATTAAAATTAACTATAAAATAGTGTTATTATTTTTAATATGCTAAGTGGTTAGACAAGAGAATCAAGGTCAGTCTTCACAGTTTCTGTTATGTTTCATTGAATTAATACATAGGCTACTAAAATGTTGTAAACCATTCACCTTTAAAAAATAAATTGGTGGAAGAAAGAAAAATACACATAAAAAAGAAAAAAGGAAATTTCTGAAGAAATATAGCAGAGTAGGAGCAGAGGTACACAATTTAATTTGAAGGACAAAAATTATTTAACAAGGGCAAAAAATTCACCAATAGCCTTAAAGGGGGGGGACAGTAACCTGTTTTTGTTTGTTTGTTTGTTTGTTTTCAAACACTAATGAATCCAAGGGTAAACAAAGATACTGGCATGAGGAACAGAGATGCAAGTAGAAATTATTATGAAATCTCACTCTGATTCACTCAATTTGAAGGGTAAAATAATGACAGAAATAACCACAGTTGAAAAGGAAGCATAAAATATTATATGACAGTGTTTTACAGAATGTGCAAAAAATTTTGAAACCCTGAGTAAAAGAGGTGATTTTCTAGGAATTTTAAAGAAAATAATTAACCCCTGTATAGATAGAAAACCTAAACAAATGAACAACAACATTAAATAAAACAACAAACAAACCAGAAAGCAACCAAAGAAACCCCAAAGAACAAATGGTTTTGAGGATGATTCTTTTAAGTTTTCAGAATACAGAGAATTTCAATGTGATTTAAATTGTTTCAGAGCATAGCGAAAGAAGGAAGACATATGTATTATTCAGGGTTCTCCAGATAATCAGAACCAAAAGGATGTGCGTATCAGTCAGCTTAGGCTGCCATAAATTGAATGGCTTAACAAACTGGAGGTTAGAAATCTGAGATCAGGGTGCCAGCACGGTCAGGTTGTCGTAAGAGCTCTCCTCCTGGCTTGCAGATGGCCACCTTCTCACTGTTTTCTCACATGATGGAGAGAGAAGCAAGTTTCTGTGGTGTCTCTTATTATAAGGGCACTGATCTTATCACTCTTATAACCTCATATAAAACTGATTACTTTCCAAAGACCCCATCTTCAAATACCATACCTTCGTATTCAGGATTGTGGCTTTAACATATGAATTATATTTGGAGTGCAATTTCAGTCCATAGCAGTGTGTATAAATGTGTGTGTATATGTGTGAGTGTGTATGAGTGTGTGTATTATATTAACATATATATAAAATACATTATATATATATATATATATATATATATATATATATCCAGAGTATTAATGGTATGAAATATTATGACCAAGTGGAGTTCATTGGATGTCCAGAGTATTAATGGTATGAAATATTATGACCAAGTGGAGTTCATTGGATGTCCAGAGTATTAATGGTATGAAATATTATGACCAAGTGGAGTTCATTGGATGTCCAGAGTATTAATGGTATGAAATATTATGACCAAGTGGAGTTCATTGGATGAATGCAATATTAGGAAATATGTTTAATTCCATTAGTACATCAAACGACAAAGAAATAAAACAAACATTATCTTAGGAGAACCATTTTTCTGACCAGAGGTACTGAGAAAAGGGATCGTACAAGCTTGAGAATGTGGAGGAATTCCTGGAGTGAGAGAGCTGGGAAAGAGGACTCCCTAATTACATGTATGATCTCACACAAGCCAAGTTTATACCTGATCTGTACACTTACATAACAGACAAAAAGGAAGCACTGCAGAGGCTCTGTGGACTGAACCATGATGCAAAACAGTACCCAATTCCCAGACTAGCCCATGATTGGGGCATGTGCAGGGCAGACACACATAGCACAGCAAAGCTTTGAAAACTGAACTGAGAGTAGAATCATAGCCTACAGCTTGCAAGGTAGAGCTTTTAATCTGAATGTTGACTGATTGCTGATATTTGTCAATGTTCTACACATAACTTTAGCATGACTCAGGGCTTCATAACATAATACTCAAAATGCCCATGAAACAATTCAAATTCATGAAAAAAAAAAAAAAACACAGAAAAATCAGAACAGTAGAACCCTGAAATTATCAAAGACTACTAACTAGGAATAAAAAAGACTGGAATAGTGATGTGTGCAATAATGTGAATGAATCTCAATGGCATATGTTATGTATATAACAGGGCATGTGCTGTGTGATGTTATTTATATGGCAACCTGAAAGAGACAAAACTACAGGGATGCTAAATGGATCAGTGGTTGCCAATGGTTAGGGGTATGGGAATCACTAACTACAAAGGAGGGGCACAATGGAATTTTTTTTAATATAATTTTTTTTATTAGTTTCAGGTATACAAAGTAATGTAATAATTAGACATTTAAACCCCTCATAAAGTAATAACCCACCCCCCAAGCTACTACCCCTCTGACATCTTATATAGCTATTACCAATTGACTATCTTCCCTATGTTGTATTCCATATCCCGTGAGTATGTGTACCTATATATTTATTGTAGTTATAGGTGACATTCAATTTTATTCTACTATAGCTTCATGTTTATAGTGCATTGGTCAGGCGTCTACACAGTCTATGACATGATCTCCCTGATAAGTCCAGTGCCCATCTGACACTTTACATGATCTTTACAACATTGTTGATTATGTTCCCCATACTGTATTAACTACTAATTTGTGTTTCTTAATGCCTTCACCTTTTTCACCCTGCCCCCAACCCCATTCCCATTTTTCACCCTGATAGATCTAGTACTTATCTGGCACCACACCTAGTTATTGCAATATTATTGACTATATTCCTTATGCTATACCATACATCCCCTGACTACTGTGTAACAACCAATTTGTACTTCTTGATCCCTTTCCCTTTCACCCATCCATAACTCCCCTCCTATCTTAAAGAAGTCCCTCTAAGATTCCTTCTAATACTAGTTTGGTGGTGATGAGCTCCTTCAGCTTTTTCTTGTCTGGGAAACTCCTTTTCTGTCCTTCAATTCTAAATGACAGCATTGCTGGGTAGAGCAATCTTGGTTGTATGTCATTGCTGTTCATCATTTGGAATATTTCTTGCCACTCCCTTTTTGCCTGCAAAGTTTCTGTTGAGAAATCAGCTGACAGTATATGGAGACTCCCTTGTAGGTAACTGCTTTTCTCTTGCTGCTTTTAAGATTCCCTCTTTGTATTTAACCTTTGGCATTTTAATTATGATGTGTTTCAGTGTTGGCCTCTTTGGGTTCATCTTGCTTGGAACTCTATGTACTTCCTGGGCTTGTGTATTTCTTTCTTTCACCAGGCGAGGGAAGTTTTATATCATTATTTCTTCAGATAGGTTTTAAATTCCTTGCCCTCTCTCTTGTCCTTCTGATACCCCTATAATGCAAATGTTGGTACATTTGATATTGTCCAGAGGCCCCTTAAACTCTACTCAATTTTTTGGATTCTTTTTTCTTTTTGTTGTTCTTGTTGGGTGTTTTCTGCTACCTTACCTTCTACATCGCTGGTTGGATCCTTTGCCTCTTCTAATCTATTGTTGATTCCCTGTAATATATTCTTCATTTTTGTTATTGTATCCTTTATTTTTGACTGGTTCCTCTCTCTGTTGGATGGTTTTCATCTCTCTGTTGAAATTCTACCTGAGATCATTGAGCATTCTTTTTTTCTTTTTTTTTTTGAGGGCAATGTCACTGGCCCTCTTATGTGGGACCCAAACCGGGGCCGCTGGCTTCCCAAGCCAGCACTTAACCACCACGCCACTCGGCCAGCCCGAGCATTCTTATAACCAGTGTTTGGAACTCTGAGTCTGATAGATTATTTATTTCCATTTCACTTAGTTTTTTTTCTGGAGCTTTGTTCTGTTGTTTTATTTGGGACATGTTTCTTTATCTCCCCATTTTGGCTGCCTCTCTGTGTTTGTTTCTATGTATTAAGTAGGGCTTCTATGTTTTCTGGTTTTAGTAGAGTGGCCTTATGTACTAGGTGTGCTGTAGGGTTCAGTGGCACAGTCTTTCTGGTCACCTGAGCCATGCATTCCAGGTGTTTCCCCTGTGTGAGTGTATGTTCCCTCCTCTTGTAGTTAAGCCTTGGTTGATAATTGCACATCATTGGGAGGAACTGACCCTTGGGCTCACTGGTTGTGAGGACTGGCCTTGACTACAGTGGAAGATTTGTTGTGCAGGGGCTGACCCTATGGAGCAGGATCTACCACAGCAGGACTCTGGTGTCTGCCCAATCCGCCCCTTCGGTGTGTTGTACTTGGCAGCAGCTGGATGATGCTCCAGCTCATTTTGAAGCTGGCCACTGGGGGTGCCAGCCCCAGGACCACCTTGGAGGTGATCCGTTGTAGGTCTATTTTAGCCACAGCCCATTCCCCCTCTGGGGTCACCTAGCAAAAGCCAGAAAGAAATCCTCAGATGGCTACCACCTGTGCTGTGCTTGGAAGCGCCTTGAGAGGTCAAGTCGTGAACCAAGGCCAGCTGCCCCTCGTGCTGGCTTAGAGCTGCTCAGCCTGAGGTACAGGACATGCCCAAGCCAGATGCTGCTTGTCTGGGTTCTGGGAACATTTGAGAGACCCTAGGAAAATCTGCAGCTTGAGCCAAGGCAGGCAATCTGCATGAAAAAGCCTCTGTAAGCAGCCTGGGTTGCCTGAAAATTGGGTGGAGCCAGGTGCCTAATTGCCAGGGCAGGGCAAACAAAAGGTACAGACTCAGATATGGTGGCTGCCTCCGTCCACACTCAGGGAAAGGGGAGGGCTCAGCAAAGAAACAGCGGCCTCCGCCAACTCCTCCATCCAGGAGAAAGCTACATCTCCAGCCCCCGTCCCAAGCCAGACAACCCAGTTCCCAGCCATTTTTCCCTGCCACCTTTCTAGCTGCTGCCCTAGCTCTTGAGCTCAGAGCAAGTGATTCCACTGGTAGGTAAGTCCGCGCATGGTCCCTGTAAGAGGAATGCCCGTTGAGTGCAGCTTCCTTCAGTCTCAGTCACAATCGCTACTAGTTTTCACAACCAAAAATTATGGGGACTTCTCTCCCTAGCACTGGAACTCTGAGCTGGGATCTCTCGCTCATCTAAGGGGTGGGTTGGAGGGACCCCCACAGCTGAAATAGCCCTCCCAATCTTCATGGTCACAGGAGGGTGTAGGACCAGCCCATCCCGCGTCTCTGACCTTCCTACCAGTCTGGAGGTAGCTTCTTCTGCACCTTGTTAATTGAAAGGCTTCAGTGCAACTTGATTTTAGGTGATTCTCAATAATGGTTGTTTTATAATTTAATTATAATTTTGATGTGGTTGTGAGAGAAGGTAAACACAGCATTTACCTACTGCACCATCTTGGTTGTCCCCACAATGGAATTTTTTGAGAAATGAAACTATTCTGTATCTTGATGGTGGAATGATTATATGATTCCATGCATTTGTTACTCAGAACTGTACAACAGAGTCAATTTGTTATGTGAACTTACCATCCCAAGACTTTATGTATGGTAATCCTATGTGATTTCATCTATGAGATATGCCAGGATTATAAAGAGTTTATGACCAAAATTTATGTTAATTTATTGGTATGTAGTTCCCAGACTACAGAGATGATGACAATGCAAACCTCAAACTTGTGTGATCAGGTTTGTGATTATAAATTTATAAGAAATTGTTCATTATTTTCAACTAGATTCTAGGCTGAGACCAAAAGTTTTCCTTACCATCTACCTGAGTTAGGGATAGATAACTTTTTAGTCTTGCACATAAATGTATATAATTTTTAACTCCTTAGCTTTCTGTAGACCCAGTCTCCTACAGGTTATTTCAATATGGATTTATGCTCAGTTAATTTACAGGCTTCTTGTTTATCAAGATTCACATACTCCTCTAAGAAAGCTGAAGTATCAATTCACACTCTCTGTGTTCAATTACCTTCATATTTTTTGTCCTCTGGAGATTTCCCTCACTGTTTGTGAGTATGTTTGTATATGTTAAAATGATATTTGCTATATTTTATTTATGATATCTGCTATTGTGTGTTGGAAAGATTTCAGATTATCTTTACTGCCTTATTTTCAGAAAAAAAATTATTTATTTAGATGACTTTAAACACATTAATTTGCCCACATCTTTACAAACTGTAAAAAAATACTTGATATTAATTTTGAAGGAATTTTAAAAGCTTCAGATCAGCACAAAATTATACAACATGGCCAACAAATGGTTCATGTGAAAAGACTAAAAGGCTGATATTAGGTTAATAAACAATGTAGTAATCTAGAATTCCTGCAACTAAGTCCTTTTAAAGAAAACAATGAATACAGAAAATGGTTAAGATGAGATAATTGTGTAAATAACTTAAATTCTTCTCAGGCAAAATTATTTTTCTTTATTAAGAGATCCTAATTCTAGCAAGAAAGTTGGCATAGAAATTTAAAGATCTAGGGTACAAATTAATGGTTCTAGATGTTTGCTGTTCATCAGTTCTTAGAGACAAAAATAATTTAGCTCAGTATTAACAGGACTGAAATGAAATGATAGTAATATAAATGGGTATCATCTTCTAAAGAGTAAGAAAGTAATATATAACAAGATCTTAAAAATATATTTACATCATTTAAAAAAGAATGCAACTTTTAATTATATAGCTTTCTTCTATGTTCATCTTCCTTTTTTTGCTCATTGACCAGCAGTGTTTGAGGAGATAATTATGTGCCAAGCATTATGATTATTCTGTCAATGAAAAGATAATCTAGACATGATTCTTTCCCTTCAGAAATCTTAGGCCTAATTATCTAACAGACTTCCTCTCCTACATTCACACTCTCACCCTGCCTCCCACTCCCAAAGAGATGCATCAACTCCAAAGATATTAAAAGCTTGATAATTTAAAACAGAAAAAAAACAAAAAGCCCAAAACCCAAAAATCTTTTCCACACAAGTTTCTCTAACATCAATATAAAGAATATAATAATAACATGAAAAAATGAATATGGGAGTTCTCCTTTTGCCCTGAGGGAATAACACAGTCAAAATTAACTTTTAGCCATAAATATCTAAATAGGTGAAAAGTATAGGAGAAAACTCTTTTTGAATGTTGGAGAACTGCCAACACAGTAAATTCTGAAGTGAAAAAATTAATGTAGACCTCCTATCACCTATATACTTTCTGCCCAGAGGTAATTCCCTGTGGTGTAGGTAAGAGAAACACAATAAAGTCTAGCAATCATTCTCAGTTGAGTATACCAAGGTTGAAGATTTTTAAAAAATGAACCAACTAGAATTCAAAAGAAAGGAGATACACAGAGAAAATCTCCAGAAATCTACAGTAGGGGGCCCACAGGCTTTGTATGCATACCAAAGTGTTTGTAGGTTGGGTTAATGCTCCATAAGATCAGACAAATACAGCTTTCAAGGAAATAACAATTACTGAGGACTTCTAAGATGAACAATTCCCAGAGCTCACATAGATCCAGAAATTGTTCATGTGCCCTTATATCAGAGAGGAGAAACCTCATTGAACACGTGAGACTAGTAGGGCCACAACTTCAAGTGGCACCAACTTGGCCCTAAAATAAAGACTACTCTAGACCCAACCTAAAAGAGCTTAAAAACAAATTTCAAAAGGAATAAACTAATCCAAAAGAAATGTGACTGACTGCTTTACAGAAACTAATCAAACAGTATTCCAAAAATACAACAAAATCCAGCAGTCAACAATATAGAATTAAACAATGTTCAGCATTCTGTCAAAAGTCACTAGATATATAGAAGAAAAATATAACTCATAACCATGAGAAAATTCAGTCATTAGAAACAGACAAGAAATGACAAAGATGATGGCATTTATAAAAAATGGTATTAAAACATCTATTATAAATATGATGAATATATTCAAATATTTAAAAGAAAGTAAGATGATGAGAGAAATTGAATGTAATTTCTAGAGATAAATACTGTTGGGAATGAACAGCATATTAGACACTGAAAATATTTTTAAAAAATCCATGAACTGGAAGACCTAGCAACAGAATCTATCCAAAATGAAGATAAAAGACAGAAAATAATAAATAGCACAGTGACATGTGGAAAAATATCAAGTAGTCTAATATATATGTAATTGAAGTCCTGGAAAGAAGGGAGAAGACAGGAAAAAAGTCACCAAGAAATTTCCAAACAGGATGAAAACTAGAGATCCACAAATGAAAGAAGTTCAACAAATCCCAAATAGAAAAAAACAAAGAAAATTACATGATGTCACATTATAATCAAATTTCTGAAAACCAGTGATAATGAGAAAAAATCTCCAAAGCAGCCAGAGGGAAAAAAGGCATATTACATACAAAGAAATGATGATTAGAATTCTTGCAGATCAAAACAGCACACAAACATCGTAAACCAGACACTGGAGGGACATCTTTTTTTTTTTTTTAAATTGGGGAATTGGGGGAGGGGAACAGGGTTGGGGAATTGGGGAAGGGGAACAGACAAGTTGCTGTCTTTTTGTTCTTCAGTCTAGTTGCGGAGGACGTTGCTTCACTGGCCCATGTTGGTATCGTCATTGCGCTCTTCCCCGATGAGGTAGATCGATTGCCAGCCTCTGGATGGTCACTCACCGTGGCTATTGGCAGCTCTCACAGGCTGCCCTCCACTGTAGCCTATGGCAGCCCACTGCAGCAGGGGCTGCAGCCTACACCATCACTGGGGCTCGCACAGCCCAGCTCCAGGTGGAGCTGTTGTTAGCTGTAGAGGACAGTGTCACTGTATCCTCATATGTGGGATCCAAATCGGGGCTGCTGGCATCCCAAAACCAGCTCTTAACCAATGCGCCACTTGGCCGGCCCTGGAGGAACATCTTTAAAGTATGGGAGGTTGAGGGGAATAATACTCTCACCCTAGAATTCTTCATCCAATGAAAATAGCTCTTACAAAAAAAAAAAAAAATAGTCAAGGTAAAGACCTTTTTAGACAAAAACAAAAGCTGAGAGTATTTATTGCTTGCAGACCAGCACTACAAAAAAAAAAAAAAAAAAATGTGAAGGAAAATTCTTCATGTAGGAGGGAAATAATACCAGATGAAAATTTGGATCTATACAAAGGAATGAAGAACATCAGAATTGTAAAAGTGTGTATAAATATAAAATATATTTCCCCATTAAAAAATCCATTTAAAAGATAATTGATGATCTAAAGCAAAAAATAACATATTGTGAAATTAATAACATATGTGGAAGTAAAATATATGACAAAAATAGTTTCCAATAAAAGCTAGAAAAGGAAAATGAAAGTATACTATAGTAATGAGTTATTTGAAAGTAGACTGGTACAAATTAAATACTTCCATTATAAATTTTAGAACAAATACTTAAAATATTTTGGAGCTAATAAATCAATAGAGGAGACAATGGAATCTAGAAGATTATTAACTTAATCCAATAAGGCAGGACAGAAGGAAAAAAAGTCAGATAAGACAAACAGAAAACAAATGGCAAGATGATAAATTTAAACCAATATATCAATTTCATTAAATGTAAATGATCTAACACTCCATTAAAAAACAGAGATTATTTGATTCCACAAAATACAAGGAACAATTATATACTGCCTACAAGAAAAAACCTGCTTTAAATATAAAGAAAAATGACCCTTTTAGATAAGTGAAAAGTGGAATGATGAAAATATGTTAACATTATTCAAAAGAAATAATATATATATTTTTCCATTAGGCAAAGTGGACTTCCATATTTTTCCATTAGGCAAAGAGTGTGAAGTATTATCAGGAATAAAGAAGAACATTTCTTATGATAAACATTAATAGGTTCATCAGGAACATATAGATATTTATAAGATAAAGTCAAAACACAGAACTTAAAAATACACAAACCCAAAATTAAAAAACTCAAAGAAGAAATAGTCAAAATTACAAGCACACTCCTCTCAATATTTGATAGAGCTCATAGACAGATAGTCATAAGGATATAGAATACTTGAATAAAGCTATCAGCCAACTACACCTAAAAAATATTTACAGAGCACTCCACCCAACAAAGAATACACATTCTTTTCAAGGGCACATCGGACAGTCACCAAAATAGACCACATTCTGAGCTGTATAACAACTTTTCAGTAAACTTAAAAAGATTGAAATTATACAAAATATAGTGCCTGACCACAAAGACAATAACTTAAAGACCCTAGCAAAATTTAAAAACATACTTCTAAAATTGTAATAACTCATGAAAACAGACAAATCACAAGGAAAATTAGAATATATTTTGAACAGAGTAAAAAATTGAAATAAACATATCAAAATTTATAAGAAGCAGCAGAAGTGATGCTTAGAGGAAAACTCATTACATGTTTATAGTAGAAGAGAAAAAAAGACCTAAAATTATCTAAACATCCACCATAAGATAATAGAAAGAGAAGAGCAAATGAAAACAAAAGTAAGAAGAAATTAAGAAAATAATAAAGATGAAATCTGTAATTAATAAAATAAAAATAAAAACAATACAGAAATCAATGAAACCAAAAGCTATTTATTTTTTAAATTATCAGTAAAATTGATAAACCTCTAGATACTTTGGTTAGGAAAATAAAGAAGACACAAATCATTAATATAGGTGAAATAGATGACATGAAAAGCCCTATAGGTGTTGAAGAAGTAAAATTCATAGTTTAAATGTCCTCACAAAGGAAACTTGAGGTTCAGAAGACTTCTCTGGAGAATTCTATTAGGCATTTAAAATATAAATAATTTCAGTTATACACAATCACTTCCATAGATTAGAAGAGGAGGGAAAGCTTCCTAACTTATTTTATAACACCATCATTATCCTGACACCAAAACTAGACAGACATTGCAAAAATTAAGAAAACTACATTCTATTGATACTATCCCCCATGAACACACTCTAAAACATTCATAGAATATTAGCAAATAGAATCCAGCAATATTTAAAAAGACCATCACGACCCAAGTTGAGTTTAGCCTTGATGCAAGGTTGACTTTTCATTCAAAACTCAATCAACAACAATTGAATCAATGTCATCACATTAACAAACTAAAAACACAAAATTTGAACGAAGCATTCCAATTTCCTCTTCTGACATTTCTGGTATAGGATTTTTTACTATCATTTATTTACATGATGACATTCTATAAGAACAAAATTCTGTCATTTGTGAAGAGCATGAAATTGTTTCTTTTAGACCATTGTTATTTCTCTCCCTCTCCCTCTCCCTCTCCCTCCCTCCCTCCTTCCCCCCCCCTCACTCCCTCCCTCCCTCCTTCTCTTTCCCTCTCCTCCTTTCTCTCTTTTTATGAAATGGAACATCTTAGGGAAAACCTGCAGACTTCAACATGATATAAAATGTTCAGAGGTGTCTGAGTGTGAAAATCAGAAATGTATAATACGTTAAATACTACTCATAAACTCAGTGACACCCATTTTTTTTTGTTAATAAAATTGTTGTTATTTTAAAATTAATAGAACTTAGGTATAGATAACAGGAGCAGCTAAAGTCAAGAAAGGAGGTAACGTACTGGCCCTCAACATCATCACGACCTGCCAATTTTTTTTTTAACATGTAATTTGATTTCTTTACCATCATTTTTGTTTGGCTGAAATAATCACATAAGTATTGTAACTGATTTTTGAACACTTACTAAATTATCAACATTTTTAATTATTAATTGGCAGATGTTTTAAAAAAACTTCTTAAATAGAAGAATACAGCATAAGAAAATAACAACCTATGCTTTATCACTGTGGTTCAAAAGACAAATTGTCCTCAAAACTGGAGTGATGTAAGGTCCTATGTCAAGAATTTCCCTGGGTCTAGGCAGGAACTTGTAGAGAAGAAGGTTTTTGGTAGCTTTTGTCTTCTCCATTGAATGTCATGCGTAATGTCAGGGAAGAGAGTGAGTTTCACTAAGGCATTTTGGGCACATTCCCTTGAGAACTATAATATTACCTAGAACCTGACTCGCAAACAGAGCACAAAAACAGTGACTTGAGATGACTCAAAGTTTCTAGTAATTAAGAGAAGTCCGATTTAAAAAATAAACAAACACTGCTATAACACATTTTTTTTACATACCGTATTGATATTATTTCTAGGTGTGAATCCATGTCTGAAGCATTGAATTATACATTATTATTATTACTATTTATTATTATTATTATTATTATTATTATTATTAGGCAAACTACCCTTTTGAGGTGGGGACCAAGACCCAAGCTCTCTGGAGTCTCTCTGCCGGGTGTTTGAATCTGCAGTGGAGATACAATAGGTAGGGAAGGAAACAAGTCATTTCAGACACAGATGTCCATGAATACCTGCTAACATATATTACTGGTATCTGTTTCCAAAAGTATATATCTCTCCTCATAAATATTTTCCAGATGTGTTCCTCTTGGTTGTAATCTAAAAATATACCTGTTTCCAAAAAACAAAAATATGAATGTGGTAACATCTTAACTAAAAATGATATACTACTACCAATTATCAAAAGCCTAAAATGCAAAACAGGCTACATCCACAATCTGTAACTATCACAACACTCCTACAAAGTAGATATTATGGCCCACCTTGCAGCAGAAAGCACATACTTAATTCACTTTGCATCCTGAGCTTTATTACCTCCTCTCCCTACACCTAACAAACTTAGTG
Source organism: Aselliscus stoliczkanus (assembly GCA_033961575.1). Classification (NCBI taxonomy): domain Eukaryota; kingdom Metazoa; phylum Chordata; class Mammalia; order Chiroptera; family Hipposideridae; genus Aselliscus; species Aselliscus stoliczkanus. Next base: position 128,366,636 of record CM066733.1, read on the forward strand.
CTCATTCTATATGTCCCTGTGTTTCTCAACCAGCTTCATCTCCCCAGACTCAGGACTTGGGCACACCTTTGTATTTCAGTGTCATAATTTCGTCTTGACTTATTCATCGTTTCTTCTTAGGACTACCCCTCCCAGTTCAGGCTAGCCCTTTGATATACTGGGTTGTCGGAAAAGTCATGACATATTTTTCTATGTTTTTCATTGCAAAAATGTGTCATGACTTTTCCAACAACCCAATATATACAGAGGGTGGCAAAAAAAATGTATACACATTTTAAGAAAGGAAAACTGTATTGAAATTGTGATACTCAATATATACCGATAACGAAAGATGAATACAAGTCACATTTGACTTCTGCAGTTACAAGAGGTGCTCAAAGTGGTTACCATCAGTGTCCAGACACACACACACACACACACACACACACACACACACGTTGAACAATTAAGTTTGCAAACTCATCCTAGAAAAAGTGCTACATACCTTATTGCTGAATATCACTACTGTCACCTTTGAAGCATTCCCCTTGGGAAGCTATGCGCTGATGCCAGTGCCTAGTCCACCCTTCAAAGCCATTTTGGAACTGTTTCTGGAATGGCCATCAGAGCTGTCATCGTTTTACCCTTGATGTCCTGAATGTCATCAAAATGTCTTCCTTTCAATATTTCCTTTATCTTCAGGTAAAAAAAAACGAGTCATTGGGGGCCAGATCAGGTGAGTAGGGAGGGTATTCCAATACAGTTATTTGTTTCCTGGCTAAAAACTCCCTCACAGACAGTGCCATGTGAGTTGGTGCATTGTTGTGATGCAAGAGCCATAAATTGTTGGTGAAAAGTGCAGGTCGTCTAACTTCACGCATCCTTTTCAGTACTTCCAAATAGAAACTTGGGGAGTACTTTGAAGGTAACTATAGTAATATTCAGCAATGAGGTATGTAGCACTTTTTCTAGGATGAGTTCACAAACTTAATTGTCAGACCTTGTAAGGCTATAGATGTGTATTTTATTTTCTTGCTCAGTATCGCTTTCTTTTCCTCAGAGTTCCTGTGAGGTCACTCATGTGTCCTGGCTGGGACTCACTCTGCTCTACTCCTATCACATGGGTGGGGTCCAGATTCACTCTTTAAATACCCCATCACTTTGGCCTCAGTGGTTGGTCCAGGGGAGCATGTGAACTGAGGAGAGTTAATTTTGGGGCAGAGTGGGAATGGATATGAGAAGAATGTTGGTATCTTCCCTTCTAGAACCCGGGCCATGTAAGTCTGAAGCTGCCGGTGGCGCTCTTGGCTGTTAAGGAAGGGAGTCTGGCTGAGAATGAAGACAGTGCTGAGGAAAGCAGGGCTAAGAAACAGAGAGAATGCAGGACAGGTTCTTACTACCATTAATCACCTTCCTGGATAGAGCCGAGTCTTATCCATTTATGTGAGCTGATAATTCCCCTTCCTAAGATGGTCTGAGTTGCCCCTGGCAGTGTCCTATCTTTTGGGTGGGAGTGGATAAGGTTGCCATGTGAGACTGTGAGGGGGTAAATACAGACAATATGTAGAAATGTCACTCTACGAGCCTCAGAACTCTGAGTAGAAGAGGAGCTGGCAGGGGAGACAGAGAAGAATCTGCTGGGAAGATAGAGGAAAAAAAAAAAAGGAAAGGCAATGCCAGGGCAGTCCTGAGAAGACAGTGTTTCAAGGAGCAGAGATGGCTCAACAATATTAGATGCTGCCCAAGATCAATCAACACCCTGAAAATCTGGCTTTGGCACCATGGAGTTGACCTTGAAGATTCTGATGAGAGTAGTTTAGGTATTGTGGAACTTGATGGAAATGGCTTGGCAAAGATTGGAGAAATTGAGATGATGACTAGACAGAATTCATTCAAGAAGTAGGGTTTGTAGGAGAGAGAGAGAGAGAGAGAGAGAGAGACTAGACTGTAGCAGGGGACAGGTCTAGGGAGTGTTTTCTTTGTTTTAAGAAAAGAGAGGCATAAATATAATTAAATATTGATAGGAAGGACCTGATGAAAAGAGAGAAAGAGACATTGGGGGAAAGGTGAGGAGGAGCACAGGTAGAAAGGTCCACTTAGATAAGAAGAGAGGAGGTGGAGACATTGAAGAGTACAATAAAGTTGGTTTTATAGGCTCAGTTGTCAGAATTCCTATGATGAATATATTTACACTGTGAGGTAGGAGGAAGGTTTACCTGCTGAGAAGAAGAAAGGGTAGAACATATGACTGAGGCAGACAAGGTCTGAAATAGTCACTGAGCTAATAAGAACACTAAGCATGATTGTTGGGTGGGGTTGAGGGCCTACATAAATTGGTGTACACGAATTTAAAGGAGTACACCCTACAGAGTTGAAGGAATTTGCTCCAACAGTGAGGGGCAGCAAGGGTCCAGGCAGAGGGAAGGGGAAAGCTGAGTTTGTTCATGGTTGACATAGAATGGCAGTCACTGTTTCCTACACAGTTTGGAGGGAGTGAAGTAACTTTCTTGGGCATAGAATTTCTTTCTCTAGAAAACAACCCATCTATTTTTTTAAAAAAACCTGATTTGATGTCAGGGAGAATTGATAGAGCTTATAGGTTAAACATTGGGATGGAGAGTGGTGGAGGGGTACATGTTACATCAGGAATAAAGAAAATGGGCATCTACCAGGCAATGAACGGTTTATTTTATGATGAATCAACTCATTTAATCTTCATAACAACTGAAGGAAGTAGTTTTATTGAATCCATTTTATGGCTGAAGAAATCAAGATTCAGAGAATTAATAACTTGCCCCAAATCCCTCAGCAGAAATGGTCAGAGAACCTGCTGCATCATAATAGAAAAAGCAGTTTCTGGTGTATCAGACACACGTCGGTCCAGACATGTCAAGCTCTTTGTGTTGTGGAAGAGCTACACTTGTTATCTGATCTGGTCCTAAATACTATACGTGATTGATGAGCACAGGTCTGGGGGAAGCATCCCTGAGGAAGGCGTTAGGCACACAGCCATGGCTGGGTCACACCATGGGAACAGGGTCTCCCCTAGGACTTGGGCAGGAAAGGCCTCTGCACTGAGCATAGCCCTTCAGAGGGCCCCACAAACTACAGACTTCTATGAAACAGCTCACGGGCACTTACAATCCATGCAGCACCCAGTGCTCACGTGGCCGAACCTGCAGAATCCTAAGCATGTGCTTTTGGGAGTCACATTTTCCATCTTTGGGAAAACACTTTGCATCTTTTTTCCTGTATCCAAATATTGGCCACCACTGAATCCCTTCAAGGTTTGTGTGTTGTCACTGACACTGCTTATGAGTGCAGAGAGTTTTGCATGTGCAAGCTCTTAGGAAACAGAAAAGGCAAATTAACCAATTTGTTAATTCCTTCCTCTCACTTGAAGTTATTGTATTAGACTCTGACCTAATGAAGTGGTATCTAGCATCCATGTTCTTGCTTTCCTAATCTACATTCATTGTTGCACATGGCACCTAGGGAACATTTTGCAGTATTAAACAGTCTATATTACTCTTATATTTGTTTATGTATATATCTCTATATACATATACATAAGTCTAGAAATAACATGAGTAAAATACAATCTCAACTTTTTAAATGATGATTAGATGTACATTGAATGATAGAATTGTAAATAATTTTGTTGTGAAAGCATTTAATGAAATTTTATTAATTTTCCATCAAATATATAATTTTAGATTCATTAAATAATTTGCATTAAAATTTGTATTAATCACTATAGTTTTATTTTGCATTTTAATATTTTATATATCTTTTGGAATAGTCTAGAACATAATATTTTTGAAAACATATAAATAAAATTTTAGTTTACATCTTCAATGAAAATACAGTCAAACCAAGTTCACTTTGCATACAATTGCATTTTACTTCTTAATCTTTTAGGTTAGTGAGAATGAGTTCATGTTGAGATCATATTAGAAATAGAACATGTTGGGCCGGCCAAGTGGTGCATTGATTAGGAGCTGGCTTGGGATGCCAGCAGCCCGTGTTTGGATCCCACATATGAGGGCCAGTGATACTGCCCTCTTAAGAAAAAATAAAACAAAATATAAAAGTAGAGCTCAGGGGAGAAAAGCATAAAGAAATAGAAAAATGTTCAAATATGGAGCTTTCTTAACTTTTTAAGAACTAGAAACAATAAAAGTGAGACATATTTAACATGACCCACATAAAATTTGCAAACAGGGCATTATAAATTCTTTATTAAATACAGATTTAATTTCTGACCAAAACAATGAAAATGAACTAAAATGATTTTATTAGATTCACAGCTTGAACAAATCAAATGAAATCCCAGCAATTTTATATAAATGAAGATTTTATGAAGATATTACTCTAGGAGATGGTGAAAATCACTACATAAGTTACAGACATTTAAATGATGAAAATAAACTATTTCATAAATTTCTCTTTAATAATGTTCAATTTAAAAAAAAATTTTGTTTCATTCCCACATAGACATAATGCAAATTTTATTAACAATTTTATTTGCTATTCCTCAACTGAGTAGTTTGTCCAAATTTAAATTAATTAAAAATAGTCTATGAACCACAGTGACCTGACATGACATTACTGTTAATAAAATACAAAATACGAGAAAATTCTGATTTTAACAACAAAACTAGCATTGTTTTTCTTGAACTAAAGGCAAGAGAAATAAATAATACAGGTTAATTATATAATAATTTATGAATTTGGAGTGTCATTTTATTACTCACTGAAACATCACCGGCAATCACCAACACATTCGAATTTGTACAATAATAATAAAATTACATTTTCTTGAAATCTTGTTCTCTTTCAGCTATATGAAAGTCATGTGTAAGATTTAAAAAAATATTTACTGTTTTAACGATATTTTTGTCAAGATGGGGGATAAACATACTTATTTAACAGTTTGATAGCTTGATTTTAATGTTTCCATGTTTAGTTATGTGGTATATGTGGTATATGGGCTTCCCTTTGTACTGTTGCCACAGACCTTTAGTAGTTAGCAAAGGACCTAGAGAATAGTCAACAGTTGTTAAATCAGAACCAATTAACCTAATCACATGTAGATTCACTAATTTAACCAAGAGAATCTGGAGAACTACCTGATGGCCAACCTTAATACCACACTGCGATCATTTGGAAAGCAACAATGCAAGCAAATTAATCTAAGAGACTCAGCCAGAGTAAAAGAAATAAGAAGGAAGAAGGCACGTCAGATGATCCTTAAATTGCTGGCTCACTTCAGAACCTTCCTGAAACATTGAAAAGGGTGGACAGGAGTAGTTAAGATTTTCACCCAAGAAAGGTTTGGACATATTATTTTTAGATTATATGCAAATCTGGAGTGGCAATGTGTTCCTTATTTACTTCTGGTATTATTTTCCCTAAAAAAATGAGTGCTGCTGGTATGTGGAAGCAATTGCAATAAAGCATGCTAGATGTGACTTAGTGGTATCATCTTCTCATTGAAAAATATCCCAACCTTATCCTATCAGTAAAGGAAGTAGAGTATTTCTTTATATAATGGAAAAAAATTATGGCTGTCAGAAATGATAGCCTAGACTACTTTTATAAACCATTTTCTTAAAGCTCTAAATCACCAGTGTTAGCACTATCTTGTGAATTTTCTTCCCATTCCTTTCCCATTCTTCTTCCTGTTTACATTTTCCCTCCTCTTCATTTCTTTTTATTGTCCTCCTTGTAAGTGTTTATGCATGCTGTCATTTTGAGTAATGCTTCTCATTAAAAATTTAAATTTTTTTTCATATTTTGAACATATTAAGCCTCAAAAAATTTGGGGTCTTTTGGATTTATAAATTTTGGATTTATGACATGTTAGGGAGAAGAATACTTTTAGTTTTGACATTTGAGAAAATTTTTGCCAGTATCAAAACATATGTGGTAATCTTTATTAGGATTTTTATTTCAATATAAAAAATACAAGCAGGAAAACAAAAATAGCAGCAAAAGTTGAGAGCTTAGGTCAAAGAGACCTGAATTTAATCTGAGCTCCTCTTTTACCAGCTGTGTAACATTGAACAATTGGCTTAACCTTCATGAGCCTGAATTTGCTCATCTACCAAGCGGGTATAATTATGTTCCTATCTCATAGAGATGTGAGAATTAAATACAATTTTCTGTGTAAAGTGCTTAGAACTCTGTAAGGCATTTGGACATTATTACTGATTCCAGTGTTATTATAATCATTGTTTATTATTATTAATTGCCTCTTTTATAAAATAAAGTAATACATTCCCACAATAGAAAATGTAGATGGTAGAGAAGCATAAAATAGGCTTCTTTTCTAACCTCTGCCATCCCCCTCTATTAATAATTTATCATGTGTCCTGCCCAAAAATTAGTTTGGGTACCAGCATATATACTTTGTACCCTGTCGTGAACTTTTGTCACATAAGGATTTATCTTGAATGTCTTTGTCTATACATACCTATACATCACCCTCATTCTTTATAATAACTGTGTCATGTTCCATTGTATAAATGCTATAAATCATATAACTGATCTTCTTTTGCAGTATTTTTTTTTTTTGCAATTATGTCTGTAAGGAAATGTACTAGCAGTAGAATTTCTGAATTAAGGTATATGTGTGTTTTCTACTTTGATATATTTTGCCAAATTTCCCTCCCCAAAAGTTTTCACTAATTTACTTTAGTGGGAATTTACACATTCAGATATAGTCCTGAAAATATGTAAGTAAATAAACTGAAATAGACTTTAAAAATTAAATTCACTAGGGATGTGATTTATGTTTTAGCAGGGTCCATGATCCTTTTTGATAATTTTTGGAAAATGTGGGCTTTCATCTTTCTGACAATGTGCATTCAAGAAAATACACATGTTCACATACATTAGGAAGCCTATGTTTGGGGCGCTGGACAATGGTCTCCAAGATGTCCACATCCCCATGCTTGGTTTTAGTCCAGTGATACTTGTCTTAGACTTCTGACCTCCAGAACCAAAATAATGAATTTGTGTTGTTTTAACCACTAAGTTTATAGTAATTTGTGACAGCAGAAATAGGACATTAATACACCATTCATATAGCCCAGCTGACAATTCAGTTTTGTGCACACATGCCCTGTATTAGAATATATGAGGGCATAGCTTTAGAAAACCAAAAAATCCTTTAGTACACAAGGCAGTAAAAAGTTGAGCTTGCCACTCCACCACCCTGGTTCTCCCACTGTTCTCTCCCTAAGCATCGCCATGGAATGCCCAGGGTTCCAAGAGGTAGATTGAAAACTACTCCTTTAGAAAATTAAATATGCTTTCCTCTGTGGTTTGAAAATGTATTTATAAATCAGAATTCTATTTTTCAATTAGTAAGTATTTATTGGCACTGATTTTAGCATAGCTACTGTGTTAGAGTCTAGGACACAAAATAGACTTATTTCCAACCTCACAGGTTATAATGTATTAAGGAATGCAGCCAATTCCAATGCAGTGTGGCAAATTTTTTGATGGGGAAACATTAGGGAGCTTTGTGGATGCCCAGGAGGGGTCTGATATGAGGAAGGCATAACAGGTTTTCCTGGAGGAAGGAACATCTGAGCTGAGACCAAGCTGCATTATCTAGGCGAAGGATGAGCCTGTGTAGCTGCAGAGAAAAGGGGTTGGGTAAAGATAAGAAGCATGATGTGTTGTGAAACAACATTTCTAAATATGTAGAAGTGAGAGAGTACATACTTTCTAATATCCCCTCTTGTGGCTGACATTCAACTCTGTAAAATACAGCAAGCCTATTATGTATGGAGTAATGCCCCTCAATTCATAGAGCACTCCCCAGCTGTTGGGGGCAAAAATGTTATCCTGCAGAAACAGCCTCCAAATCCAGAGGCAGTCCCAAATATGTTAGACCTGGGAATGCTTCATCTTCACAGTAGGAGGACTGATGTAAGTCTTCTGACCTATGCCTCGTTTCCAGTGTGTCTGAGTTGAGCGGCTAGGGTCCCTGAATGCCACGATACTGCAGCCTTTCCTCCTAATCACCACAAGTGTCCATGACAACTGGGCATCTCCTCATTTATTACTGGCAACCTACTATGTTCCAGACACTGTGCTAGGTGCTCAATAGGATGATGATGAAACTATGTTCCATAAGGATACAGATTTTGTCTGAAAACAGTTCACTGATGTGTTTACAGCCCCTAAAATAAAGCCTGGCACAAACCAGTCTCAATATGTATTTATCCAACAAATAGACTCTGCCTTAAAGTTGCTTGAATCTAATATACAGGACAAGCATATGTACTGATGATTTCAGTGGCAATTTCAAATGTAACAAATACGATGATGGGAAATTGCACTGGAAATACAGGAGGACCCTTTCCTCAGCCTGGAGTTGTTGGTTTGTATTTTGGTTCCCAAAAAGCATTACAGCCCAAACTGAACTTGAATCTGCATGCCCACCTGCCAACCATTGCCCTTCTTCTCTATCTGTAAAGCTGAACTGTGTCACTCTACCCCAAACCACTGGCTGGAATACCTCTTCAATCACTGCCACTATTATCATGAATGGATATTGCTCCTGACCAGAGGCAGGCACTTAAACCTACCCGATCAGAGTCCTTAGAGAAGCAAATGCCAGTCCCAACTGTTCCTTAGTAGACATTGTGTCTGGGAGAGCTACATGAGGTTCTAGAGGTCAAGGCATGCTGCCAAAACCGTCTCCAGCATTGGCAGCATGCCTGCCCTTGGTGCTGGGTGCCTTAGAATGCAGTATGACTTACAGGGTGTTCAAGCATGTTCTTGAGGAATTACCAATCCAGCTACTAGCCCCACTCATTCTCTCTTCCAAGATGAATTACTATAGTACAGAATTGTCATCCCAGGGAGAGAAGGAGAGGTATGGTGAAAAGAGCAGGAGTTTGAGCCCCAGATAGTTTCTTTGCCTCAGACTTTGGACAAGTCACTTAAATCCTCTGATCCTCCACCTCTTATTATTATTTTTATTTTTCTCTATTTTGATATATCAGACTTACAGAAAAGTTGCAAGAGTAGTACAAAGCATTCCCTTCATGTACCCTTCATCTAGATTCCCAAAATGTTAACATCTTCTATAGCTGTTTTACCCTTTTTTGATTCTGCGTGTGTGTGCTTGTGTAAGCACACACCATACATATCAATTATTTTTTTCTGAACCATTTAATGACAAATTGTAGATACAATGTGCTCTTTCCCCTAAATATTTTAGTGAACATTTTCTAAAAACAAGGAATTCTTTAATAGTGATTTGTACAATGATCAAAATCAAGAAATTAACATCGAAACAATACAATTATCTAATTATTGAGATTTTGTCAATTGTCCCAATAATGTTCTTCATAAGAAAAAAAAAACAAAACACCCCAGATTCTGTCTTTTAAATTTTCTTTAATCTGAAAAAATTTGTGAACCTTTCTCTGAATTTTATGATACTGACATTTTGGAAAAGCAGACCCCAATTATTTAGTAGAATGTCCCTAACTTTGGGTTTATCTCATGTATCCTTGAGCTTATATTCAGATTATTCACTTTGGGCAGGAATGCCACAGAAGCGATGCTGAGTTCTTCCCAATGCATCACATAGGAGCAACAGGCTGTTGCTTCATCCCATTACTAACAATGTTAACTTTGATCATTTGTCTAAGGTTGTATTTGCCAGTTTTCTCTACTGTAATAATATTTTACCCTTTGCAATTAAAGAAAGATCTTGTGGGAATATCTATTACTCCTTAAGCTATATGGTGGAAAATGGCTTTTCTGTTTGAAATATTGAGTACCTGGGGGAGGGGGAATATTCTTCACCCAAAAAAAAGTCAGATGATAATTGATTTTTGTTTTTAAAGATGATTTGGCCCTTTTGTGAACTACCAGGAATATTTAGCTAGAACACATGAAAATCTAGAATAAACAGCTATTCCAAGGCATAACACTTGAAAAAACTGTAACTTTATTTTCTTCAGTTTTATTTGTTTGTTTGTTTGTTTGTTGTTGTTGTTGTTGTTGTTTTAGCTGAGCCATCCTGCCACCTGTTGGCAGCTTAGCGGCAGCTCAGCTCAGGCTGGGCATTGAACTGCTGTTGCTCAGAGCTCAGCTCACACTCTTGAGCGAGCTCTTAACCAACTGAGCCACTCGGCCTGCCCTTATTTTCTTTAATTTTAAAATTGTGAAATAGTCCCAAATTTTTCCATCTTTTATGAGGCGTTTCTTTGTAGTAGAAATTTTATTTTGAAAAATTATATTTTCTCCATATGAAACAAATTGTATTTCTTCTCTTTTCTGAGATTTTTACCACAGCCCTATCTATGAATGCTTTTGTCATAGAATTGTTTGCCTAGCAATTCAGGTTTCTAAAGTTTATGGAACAACAAGTTTAGGAAGTACCTTTGTTTTTCTTTAGGATGTTTGTCATAAAATTTTCTATCTCATAGTATAGTATATAATCATATGTTGTCACTTGTGTATGATAATTTCTACAGCTTTAGAGTGGTACCAAACAGCTTTTGAACTTATCAGTTCGGTTACTAAGATAATTAGTTGAACAAAGTCCATAAAATTTTAGATAAGAATCTAATATTTAGACTACAGATATAAAACTAATCCTAATTATATATATTAACTAATCATATATATATATATATGGATCATTGTCAGTGGAAGTAAAGATACAAAGATAATGTGATACTGTTCATTCATTTGGAAAATAATTATTTTTAAATAAACATTATTAAAGGAATACATAAATTGATTTACATTATAAGATGATAATGATATAATAACTTTAAAGCAGATTTATGAAAAAGTTATGCATAACATAAAAGTATTATTGGGTTTTCAGAAAAGTCATGACGCATTTTTTCTGTTTTTCGTTGCCAAAATGTGTCAAGACTTTTCCAACAACCCAATAATTACCTTTTTAAAAAAACATGAAAATAGTACCAGTCCTGCCTGAAAAATATGCATCAAAATACCACATAGAATTTGCCAACTTATGATTCTGTGTGAGACACTAGAGAAGTAAATTAAGTGGGCATGACTCTTAGACTATGAGTTTGTACATAGTTTAAAGCACTAAAAACAAAATGAATATAACTGATATCTGATACACATTATTTTTAAAGTTAAAATATGTAACCTAATTGTATTTTTAATTTTTGTGAAGTTGTGTCTTCAGATAGATAATAATAATCATTTTAATGAGTAATAGAAGAAAACCACAAATTATTATTGTGATCCACAGAAAAAATAAAGAGGATTAACACAATAGTAATTACCTGAGCAGATGGATTCCTAATCCTAGAAATAAACATGCTAATTAAGCTATACCACAAATGACAAGACTTTAAGGTTTTCTGAGTCTGGAGAGATTGTTATTCTAATTTACTAGTGTAACTTAATTCTCATTATATTAAAAGAAGTATTTAATCAACCAACATTTTTTAATTATCAAATTTATTTAGGCAATTTTACTGTTTCGGTAAATTTCTTCCATGTGTGTGAGTTTCTATAGGGACAGGCTTTCTCATCAGTGTATTCATGATTTGTTCAATATTTACATTTTTCATAGAGCAGGATCAAGTTTTGTTGTATCACTGATGCTTTTTCTGAGTGATGTCAATGGGTGTTAATTGGGAAATGACAGGTCATAATGCTGACCCTTTCATAGTTACCCTATGCTTCCTTCCTTTAAAAATGAAAAAAAAAAATTTATTAGTAATTGGAATTTATAATCCTTTGACTGATTTAGATGAGTTCCATATTTTGAAACTTCTATGACCAAACATTTTGGAGGAAGTTAACAGGAAGAATGAAAATAATGGGTGGAAGACAAAGGTTTGTGTGAATAAGTCAATGTGAGAAAGAAGCAAGGGAGATGATACCATCATTTTCATAACTATGTATGCATGAGAAGCTTAAATTATCTGGCCAGTAACTGATTATCACAGAGTAGTTTTTAGAAGGTCACCTGGACGACATACAATTTGCATGACATTGCTGAGTGGTTGAATGCATATCTTTTTGGAAGAAATAAATTTTCAGGGTAAAAAGAGTCATCTAGGGAAAAATTATAAAGATGGTTTTGTTTACTTTCTAATTGTTTCCCAACATGTTAGTGTATAAAGTATGTGGTCTGTGTGTGTGTTACTTTCCTGTCCTTTTTCCTATGCTTATTTTAGTGTAACCATAGTATTCTTCTCTTTTATATCAGGAGATATTTTAACTATATTAAAAACATTTAATTTAAGACAGTTATATAAATTTAAGTCACCTCAGTTTTAATCCAATTTAACAAGCATTTATTGAATAACAATGATAAAACTGGCCATACAGAGTACGTATGGTCCCAGCCACTTATATGTTGCTATTCAAAGTGTGGTCCATGGATCAACGGCACAGCCATTTTCCAGGAATTGTAGAAATACAGACATTTAGGCTCCACACAGCTCTTCTAAACCAAAATCTGCATTGCAGTGAGGTTCCCAGGTGATTCATATGCACGTTAAATTTTGAGATGCACAATGTTAGAAGACCATAGTCTAAGGAAAGAAATAGATACTTTTGGTTTTTTTTTAAAGATTTTATTGGGGAATTGGGAGAGGGGAACAGCATTGGGGAACTGGGGAAGGGGAACAGACAAGTTGCTATCCTTTTGTTCTTCAGTTGTGGAGGACGTTGCTTCACTGGCCCATGTTGGTATCATCATTGCACTCTTCTTGGGTGAGGTAGATCGGTCTCCGGCCATTGCACAGACACTCACAGTGGCTCTTGGCAGCTCACACCGGCTGCCAGCCACTCACGCTGCCTGCTGGCCACTCACTGTAGCCTTTGGCAGCCCACTGCAGCCAGGGCTGCAGCTATGCCATCCCAGGGACTCACAGCAGCCCAGCTCCAGGTGAAGCTGTTGTTCACCATTTTAGCTATAGAGGGCAGTGTCACTTGCCCTCATGTGGGATCCGAACCCAGGGCCACTGGCGTCCCAAGCCAGCTCCCAACCACCACACCACTCGGCCGGCCCTAGATACTAATATTTTTTAAAAGGCAATAGTTTCATAAGAAATTCTCTAATACAGAAACAAATATCAGACAATAATAGAATCTAAATCTGATTTTAAATCTGCCCTCTTTGGTGTTATACTTTTCACATGATACATCAGCATTTTTTAATGTGTGCCCCTGGTCGAACAAATATGTTTGAGAAATGGCATACAAGGTATATTACTACTGAGAGAGGCCTTGCTATGTATAATTAAAGATTTTAGGAAATCCTGAAATAAATAAATCTATTTTACTTTCACCCAGGATTCCACAAATATGCTTAAACATGAAACTTTTATTTTTGTTGTATGGCACTATTAACATTCTTCAGAACTGATGTTCTATGGAATATGCTTTGGGAAACACTGCATTTTCTGGGTCTGCAACATTTTGCTCATTAATTCTTTACTAGGATTCTCCTGCTCTCCATTAACTTTCCTTTTTTTCTTTTCATAGTTATAAAGCATCCTGAATAAACTCAACTTTGAATATAGGTATGAACAAAAAATACAGTTTAGCTGTGATACCATGTATACAATAACATAGGAAGTCGGAGGCAAATTAATTCAGTCTTTCCGTTCAAAATCATCTAGATCTGGATAGATAAAGTTGTCTTTGAATAAACAGTATGCTAAAGCCTGGCCTCCGCATAGCATTGAAATTAAGCCAGATCCTGCAAGTAATGAAAGAGAAGTTTTGGTTAACTACCAATAATGAATAATTCATTGCTGAGATTATGAATAAGAACAATTGTCATGACTAATGTCTCTGAAACTGACATTCGCATTTGAAATAGAGTAGTTTATGGATTCAGCTAAGAGAGAGGAGGTATATATTCTGTGCTGGTAAATTGTTGAAATTCAGAACTCCCTTCAGGGAACAATAGGTGCATGGTTCCTTCAAATTAATGGTGAGGAGCTCTTAATACTCAGACATTCAAAGGCGATGAAGCCAAAGCACACCAAGGAATGCACAATCATCCATTCTTCTTTGAGCTCTTGAGACCTGCCATTTGTTTGTGTAATAAACAGATAGCTGGACTTGAGGGAAAAGAATGTGGTAATGTGCTCCATTTCCATTTCTCGTCACTAAGAATGACCATAATTAGATTAAAACTATTACGAAATTCACCGAAAAGAGGAAATCTAAAAATATTTTGGGGTCAAAACCTGACTTAATGTAAAGAAAAAGTCCACTTGTACTTGGTTAAGTTTCTTACTAGATACATGACTGATGAATTCAGCTGTTCAATTTGTAGGCAGAAAAACTGAAATGAAATGAAATAGTTTCTCTTCTACTTGTGATACTATAAAGATAGTAATGCCATTCTTGGGGAAAGAGAACCAAAAGAATATGTCATGAATACATATCTGGTGTTTTATTCCCTGTAGTTTTTAAAAGGTAAAGCCCTTGAGCAGTCTCTGGTCCAATTACCTGATTCATCTAAAATAAAAAGTATTATGCCCCTGGTTTATATATAAATATATATTTATATATTTATATTATATACATATTATATGTGTATAATACTTATGGGTATTATATATATATATATATATATATATATATATATATATATATATATATATATACCTAAAGCAGCCCACCAATGTGATGTCAAGGGGAATTCCAGAATAACTGCAATAGAGAAAAAGGTAATCATTTTCAAAACACAGATGTGTTTTTTTTTTCCTTAACTCATGAAGAAATACTTCTGTTTGGTCAAATCACATCCACATTGAACAGGGAAATTTTATTCACATTCATGAAATCAGGTACCCCCAAATTTGTACTTAAGTCATAGTCTGAAAAGTTCATTTGTTAAGTCAGATATTTGAAGTTTCTCTTCTAGAAATGATATTATGAATTCTCAAGTTTTCAGGGAAGCTCACAAAGTTAGTTTGAAGTGATATGCAGCTGAGATGGTCCTAAGATCATCCTGAATCCTTAATGCCTGGCTCTCTCTGGAGTTCTGAGCCACTTCACTCTGAACTCAGTTCTATGGAACAATGTTTGTTCAGCATTTTCTCTGTGTCATGTGTTAAACAATTAACTTGTAACTTGTCCAGCACCTATTGTCTATCTCAACCTTGAAGACTGAGTTACCTTATGTCCCCAGCCTTTTGTGAATATCCTATGGCTACCTTCCAGGAAAATTTAAGCCCCAAAGTAAAATAGAGAATTTGAGATGGTGCGGGGTTCAGTGGTTCTTGAAGTTACTAAAACGGTTTGTGTCTCAGGAAATGGATGCTAGGAGACTGATATACTGGCATTGTCTAATAGCAGTGATGCTTGGATGTAGCAATTCATTTGGAAATTGTGTGTTCTTAAGTTGAAGATTGATTATACCATCAATAGACCAGGGTGCTGAAAATATGAGTGATTTAAATAGTTTATAAATACTAATAACTTTGAATTATAATGTGTGGTTGATTATCACCCATACTTTGACTAGTATGCTTTTGGTTTTTTAAAATAATAAAAGACAAGGGATAAAAAGTTGCAATAGAAGAGTAAATTTTAAAGAAATGGATGAAACTATCATTTACTCTGAAATTATATGCTACACACTGTTAGACAATTTCCAATTCTCTGAAACTTCATTAGGTATCTCTCATTTTGTGGAAGAAGCAACTCATGTAAGCAATGTTTTGACTTGCCTAAGCCGACACACCTGGTAACAAAGGAGGACTAGAATTTGAATCTATTTTCTTCTGACTCCCAAGATCACAGGTAGAAATAAAAACCCTAGTCTAAGAAACCACTAATCTTGTTATAGTAAATAACTTGTGTTGGGAAGTTACCAAGCCTGCAAATCCAGATTTCTTTGGGCTTCATTTCCCAGTCTTTGATAAATTTCTACCTTAAGAAAGTGAGGAAAAAGTATTCCTGACACAGCAAACCCTGTCCAAGCTGATGACAAGTTGAATGTGAAAGGAGAATAGGAATCACCTACATTTCAGTACAGTTTTGAACAGGAAGATACAGGTAAGTAATACCTTGCTGAGGAAGTGATAGAAGAACTTGATGAGGAAGGATGATTGAGGGTGGGGGATGAAGAACTTTCATCACCGGTGTATTTATTTAGCCATTAGAGACAAATATGCATACAACAAAGTTCTACTCTTACAAAGTGATTTAGGTACAACATCATATTTAGTACATTTTGTTTCCATTATTATGTTTTACTTACCAGTTGAGGTGATGGCAACATGAAGAATAGTTACTGAAATAGTATAATCCCAAACCCATTCTTCCACAACCAGAACAAAAAGTAATCAATCCACAAAGTAGGCGACCTCCATTGAGACTAAAAAAACTGCAAATAAAAGGAAGAATATAATTATTTGGGATTAGAGCAACTAATAATTCTGAAATACAGTTAGTAACAGAACCATGACAATTTATTCTGCAAAACAATTTTGGTAAGATTTTATTAATGTTTCCTCTCTTAGCAATCCTCAGATTTGAATAAGAACTTTTAACCTATTCAATTTCTTATTAATCCTTAGACTTACAGAAAAATAACAATATAATTTCTGTTTCATATTCTTTATACTTAGCATTTTAGAAGGTAAAATACAGTAAAGAAGTGTTACAACATAACAAATGCATGCTGATCTGTAATTGGATTGCAAAACTCATTTTTAAGATGTATTAAACACTAATGCAAAATTCAGTTCTAAGTTTTTAGAAATAAGCCAAAACATGTAAAAGTTTACTGAACCATAAAATGTTTCTTAAGTACCTATCATTGCCTAACTTGGAAATAAGTTATTTTGTGTCTTTGTAAAAAAATGATACGTTCTGGAAACATACCATTGTCATCTGGGAAACATAACCGATAACCATGGATGAAAGTAAGCCTCATAAATGACAAATATGGATGGAGATAGTCTTCTAAATCCATCAGTTGTCTCAGAGTGGTTTCCCTAAACATGTATAAGGAGCCAGGATCACGTACAGGTCAGGACCACAAATCTCTAAGAGCCATGAACATGTGAAGGGTCAACCTTTTGATTTTGCCTTTGATATGGCTCTTTAAGATTATAGTGATTTCAAAGAAGAGATCCAACAAACTTTAAAGTGACAATAGATCACCAAGCTCCCTTTGTAATGATACCACTTTCCATAAAAGTTACCTTTCTTTCCTTTCAAAACACATCAAATGATTGGCATGTTCATATAATTCAGGAATTGATACATTTGTACAGGCAAGCTCCATATTTTTTTTTAAAAGCAAAAATGTAAAATAATCACGTTAGGTCCTATTAGGCAGAAGTAATTTATTAACCAGCAAGGTGGCGAGTGATTGCCTGGTGGGTGAGCAAGACACTCACCAAATAAGCAAGTCCCAGATGCCATCTTTTTAAAAGGCCTCAGACATATTCCTCCTCAGTTCTGTTTCATTTAACTCAAAAGGTTTGAAAAGTTGAATGGACAACTCAGACCAGCTCTTTTTCTATGGCAGGGAAGTACAGCTCCTTTCAGTAAGCCCTGGCCCCTGAAATCAAGGCTGTAGAAGCAACTGTACAGCTGTATCATTGTCACCACCTCTTCCTACCTCATTTCCACTCTTGCCTCCATTAGTGGCTCACAGAGCTCACATTGTTACAGGGAAAGAGAGATGGCCTTTTTTTTTAAATCAGCATTTATACACTTTAATAGGTTAACTTGCAGATGCTCAGAGATAGTGATTTTAGTTTTGAACAAACTGTATTTGCATATATTGATAGAGAAGTCTTATGCTTTGTTTATTTATTTATTTATTTATTTATTTATTTATTTTAAAGATTTTATTGGGGATTTGGTGGAGGGGAACAGCGTTGGGGAATCGGGGAAGGGGAACAGACAAGTTGCTGTCTTCTTGTTCTTCAGTTTAGTTGCGGAGGATGTTGCTTCACTGTTGGTATCGTCATTGCGCTCTTCCCGGATGAGGCAGATCGGTCGCTGGCCTCTGGATGTCGCTCACCGCGACTATTGGCAGCTCACGCTTGGCTGCCAGCCGCTCACGCTGACTGCGGGCCACTTACTGTAGCCTATGGCAGCCCACTGCAGCAGGGGCTGCAGCCCACACCATCACCAGGGCTCGCACAGCCCAGCTCCAGGTGGAGCTGTTGTTAGCTGTAGAGGGCAGTGTCACTGGCCCTCATGTGGGATCCGAACCGGGGCCGCTGGCATCCCAAAACCAGCGCTTAACCAATGCGCCACTCGGCCGGCCCTTATGCTTTGTTTATGATCTGAGAAAAGCATGGTTTAAAGGAAGTAGCACAAAATTTGAAGTCAGGATATCAGTGTTCCAATCTTGCCTTATAAGCTTAAGAGTTATAAGACCTTGAGCAGGATTTTAACCTCAGGGTCAGTCTGTTTGCTTCTCTATAAATGGGGAAATGGAGAACTTACCTACCTCAAAAAATTGTTGGGAAGATTTAAATTTTAAGTGAAAGCAATTTGCAATCTGTTCTCTGCAATGCCAAGAAAGACACACACTTTTCAATGTCCTTCCTCAACCTGATCTTCTGGGAGACAAAATTACTTCAAAACACAAGAAACCTGACCCTAAATACATGCCCAAGGCTCTAACATTACTCTCACATTTTATCTCCAAGATTAAACAAGTCTAGATTCCCACAGTAACAACCTTGAAGAATTATGGTACTTATCTCCCCAAACCCACAATTAAAGATCTAACAGGCTAAGGGTTCATTGATATCTTTGCAGAATGTTAGTGTTTTGTGAGAAGAAAGGACAATGCAAACTGCGCCAGGCATCCTGGTGACCTTTACTAATCTCTGCTATGTAAAAACACAGCGATGTGCAATAAGCCTGTGTCATTGTCTTATCTTTCATTGCCTGACCCAAAGGCACGAATTAAATGATAACAGATGAATTTTAAACATCTCCCCCTACCCAAAACACACACACAACCAAATCTTAACTCTTTACTGTGACTATTTCCTTATAGTGTGTGCATAGTCTTGGTAGAAAATAAGGTAATTTGATCTTCAGTGTGGAAGTGCATGGAAAGTTAAGATAGAATCTTAGAACTCTTGTATCATTACAATGAAAGTCTCTTGTCTTAACATATTCTTTGTCTACCCAAAATTGAATCAATAATGGCACCAAACAAGGTTACCCATTTGGGGAGGTTGTTCTAAAGCTTTTTGTTTGAATTCAGTAGTTTTAGCTGACCACATTTCCTATACAAATCATATTTGAAATCTGATTTCTTTAGCTTTAGGCCATTTTTGCACGTTTGCATAAATGTTCCAAAATAAGATATCCAGTGGTTTTCTAAAGTATTATAAAGTTTAAAGAATCCACAATTCATTAAAAATAAGCAGGAAGAAATTTAACAGAATGTTAAGAATAATGATATTTAGAAAGAGAGTTTGGAATTGATTTTCTTTTTTCCCCCCCCTCTTTTCTACTTATAGGTATTTAATAAGCTTTCATTAATTTACCTGCATTATTTTATAATGGAAAATAATATTAAATTTTTTTTTCTAAAGATAAGACAAACTCACTATGAATCCCTCCCAAACAACTATGTGTGACATATATTTAACACCAATAAGTATTATTATTAACATACATAAGGCTTATGAACATAATATGTATGAATAGTTATTTCTTCAACAAAAATTACAAATTTAAAAAGGAAATATTTTTCTTAATATATTCTTTCTTATCATTTTTTTTTTACAGTAAGTTTTATACTATTTTGGGGGAGAAATATCAAACTAAGCAGAAATGTGCAAAACAGAAAATGAAAGACCTCTGTCATTCCAGCTGGGGAATAACAGTTTTTTGCATAATTCTCCAGGTTTCTTACCACTAACATGATAGATTTTACTCTATTCTACAACAATGAATACTTATATTATATGAACTCTTCTGTACTTTTCATTTTCCATTTCACATCTCACGAACAATTTTTACACTAGTACATTAAGCCATTCCTCCTTTTAAAAAAAAAAAAATTAATGCACAAAAATGGACCCATACTACCACCAAATAAAAATTCATATAAGAATGCTATCCACTTATTCCATCCTGTTCTATCTTTTAGGAACAGCCACTTTTAAAAACTGTATAGCACTTTCTCACATTAATTTTTGAAGTCAGGTATAAGATACAGTTGGCCAAGAGGAAGCCTGATATTTAAAAAAATATTATAAAACAAAAATGATTTTGATTTTTGGAAGCACTCAGTTCACTAATTGACAAAGATTGAGAATTAAAACCAATTACCTTTATAATTTGTGTTGAGCCATGAGGGCCTTGTTTTGAAATCAAATGGCACCAGTACATCCAACACATACACCCTGAAGATGTTACAAATGAAAATACGTTACTCTGGAGAAGGCAGCTCATCACTTTGCACATCAAGGTTTGGGACATCGCTCTTCACATACAAACATAAATCATGAGCTCTGCTCATTCGGTGGTACATCTGAAAATCCGCTCATGTGGATGGCAGCCAAATAATCTTTTTATCCACATTGTCTTCTTTCTCCCATTCAGTCCATCTCACCCACCTTGTGTACCTCAATGTATTAGAGATCTCAGCTGTAACCTTGGAAGTCCCTCCCATCAAGTGTAGGAGGAGAGCCTAATACTATGGCAAGAGCATAGGTTTGTGAAGCTAATCTTGACGGTTAACTGTGAATTTAGGCAAGTCACTGAAACTCTCTGGGCTTTAGTTTCTTATCTGTAAATTGAAGGACTAATCTCTGGGATCCCTTCCTCTTCTAAAATCTGAATCTGTGAAGTAAACACCTACTGTCCCCAAGTTGGTAGATGTGTGCAGTTGATGCCTCAGTTAGCTGTCTCCTAGAGCTTAAAGCCCACTTACTTTCAGTTCGTCATCTCTGACTTGCATTAACTATGAACACTTGAAAGCCCATGTTCAGAGAGCCCTGCAAAGTCTCAGCTATTCCCTGCTCTAGGCACAGCCTCACCATCTCTGGTCCCAAGCAACAGCTAAGACTGCGTGTCAGCACCAGGAGCTTCCTCAGTGAGTTTTCCTGCAAGCAAGCTTCATCGCACACCTCTCACTCCTCTCGTTGCAGAAGTCAGTATAATTACTTTGGACACTAATTTGCAGATTGAACTTGTAAAGGCCTTAATTCTTTGCTTACACAATAAAATTAAATTTTATAAACAATCAATTTCTAGGAAACTTTTGTAAATATACATAACATATTCCAAGGAAATCATTGTATTGGCAACCTAAATTTGTAAAGACAAAATTCAACCACAGTAAGATAAAGAAATTATCTGAAAAAAAAAAAAAGCCTCATGTTTAAATAAGAATGTTGTTAAAAAGTATATGTATTACTTTGTCCTCAGGATAACCCTCTTTTGGCTTATTACCTCCACTTGACAATGAAGACAATTGAAATAAGAGAAGCTCTATGGGTTGGTCAAGATGATCCAGCAAGCTAGTAAGAGCGTGGGCCAGAAGGCAGACCTCCCAACTTGCAGTCCAAAGCTATTTCCAGTCTATATATCCCCAAATATTTAAATTGCATGGATGTAGATTATCTGTGAATTTAGCTGAAATGTCCTCGGATTCAGTACTAGCCCAGTACCTTTCCATGGCCATCCTCCAGAGGTAAGGGCAATAACCCTGCCTGGTTTTATGCACCTCATTTCGTGATTGTTACTTTTCTCATTTTCAAAGATGACATGTCTGCTTATTTTCACTTGAAGAAAATTAAGAAAATATGCAATTAAAAAATCTGCATCCTCTATTCCATAAAGACATGTCGAGTATTAAGTATTAAATCCTTTCATATTCAACCTTAGCTTTTTAATTCTGTTTGAAGGCAACATGCTACTTACTTGAGCATCCTGCAGGCCATGCCCAGAATGGCATAGTACACAGTGTAGAAGAGGATGACACATATAAGAAGGTTCTGCAAAGCAACTTGTGGAGAAGACAGGCGTGAGCTCCAAGAGCCTGGGCTTCCTCACATGGCTGTTGGCAACAAGCCTGACAAACAGAAGGTGATGAACGACTGCTAGAGAGTGTTGGCTAGTCTTGCTTTGCTTGGAGACCCTTGGGGTGGGAAGGACTTCAACGGGCACAATGAAAGTGTTGCCGATTGGAGAGGCTGGTATTATGCACATTTGCACCAAGAATTAATGTAGTATATAAATCTATATGACTTACGCTCCATTTACGACCACGAACTTCCTAAATAGCAATATTTATATTTTTATTTGACAAAATGATTCTAAGTCTCAGCTGTCATGAGAGCAAAAATATGAGGAGGGCTAAGAAATTTTGAAAAGTATAAACAAAAATATACAATAACACAATACTAATTAAGTCTCTGTAAGAATTCACAGAACAGTTGGCTAAAACACAAGAGATGATCCTGAATTGGACCCTACCACATATGAGACTTAGGAAGGAAGCATTGTAGGTAATTGGGGACCCAGTAGGTATTCAACAAATAGCGCTGTGAAAGTTCTTTAACTTCCAGATAGAAAAATCCCATTAGATTCCAGTCTTGTACCAAACGCCAAAATATACTTCAAATGGATTAAAGGCTTAAATGTCAAGTAATAGAAGAAAATATTTGCAACATGTATCACAGGCAAATGATTGATATTTACAATATATAAATGCATACAAATGAAAAAGACACACAGACCAATAGAAAATAGACAAAGTATATAAATAGGCAGTTCACATGAATAAACGTTCAAAGAACCAATAAACAATTGAAACTGTGCTTAACCTTACTATTAATCCTTTAAAATATATTCTTTTTTTATTTTTACTTTTTTTATTTTTTAATTTTTTTTATTTTTTATTGGGGAATTGGAGGAGGGGAACAGCGTTGGGGAACCAGGGAAGGGGAAGAGACAAGTTGCTGTCTTTTTGTTCTTCAGTCTAGTTGCGGAGGACGTTGCTTCACTGGCCCATGTTGGTATCGTCATTGCGCTCTTCCCGGATGAGGCAGATTGGTCGCTGGCCTCTGGATATCGCTCACAGCGGCTCTTGGCAGCTCTCTCTGGCTGCCAGCCACTCACGCTGGCTGCTGGCCACTCACTGTAGCCTATGGCAGCCCACTGCAGCAGGGGCTGCAGCCTACACCGTCGCCGGGGCTCGCACAGCCCAGCTCCAGGTGGAGCTGTTTTTTGCTGTAGAGGGCAGCGTCACTGGCCCTCATATGTGGGATCCGAACCGGGGCCGCTGGCATCCCCAAACCAGCTCTTAACCAATGTGCCACTCGGCTGGCCCTAAAATATATTCTTGTGAATATGATAAAAATGTCAGCATGTTACATGGGAGTTTTTCAGTTTATTCGTTTTCCTTTTGAATTTTTTTAAAAGTCATCTCGTTTAGCCAATGCTTTAAGGCTTCAATATCATTCATTTTTTCTGGATGACCAATTCATCAAGTTTACCAAATCTTTTAATTGGCCAGGGTACAGAAGGAGTCTTCCACTAGAGGCAAGGAGAGACAAGAAGGGAGTACAGAGCTCTCCACAGACAACAGGCTGAATGGATCAAATTTATAGATTTACCAAGAACTTATTTCTTTCAACTATCTAAAATTGGGTGGACTGTTGTGCCTACGAGAGGCCTTGGAAACCAGGACTACAGGGTTCTGACACCTTCGGAATTCCATAGCTTCCCCTCCACACCATCCTTAGCCTTTCCAACTCTTTGCCCACTGACTCTCTTTTCTCTCTACCCATCATCCTTATCCCTTCTTTGCCCTTCAGTATTTCCCACTCCTTGTCCCCTAATGTTCTATCTTTTATGACTGTTAGTGTCCTTCTACCTTTATTCTTTCTTTTAAAATTTATTTTATTATTTTTATTGAAATATATTTGACATATAACACTGTAAAAAATAGTAAATATAGTTAGATTATCAACTATATGGGGCAGGGTTAAGGGTATGAGGCTAGAAGGAAAGGCAATGGTTAAAGCTGTGCTATCTAACAAAATAGCCGTTAACCACACATGGCTATAGGGCACTTGAAAAGTGTCTAGTCCAAATTGAGATGTGTTGTAAGTAAAATACACTCTGGTTTTCTGACATGTAGTATAAACAATAACATAAAATATCTCATTAATATTTTTAATATTTATTGTTCAAATAGTATAATATGTTGGATATATTGGGTTATATATGTTATTAAAACTAGTTTCACCCATTTTTTTTTTTTTTACTTTTATGAATGGGGCTAGTAGAAAATTTGAAATTATATATGTGGCTTGCATTACATTTCTATCGGGCAGCATTGAGCTAGATTATCATAGATTATCAGTTACCATTCTGTCATTTTGAGTTGGTTTTACTCCTCCTCCTATTCTCAATCTAGTCCAATTGGGAGATAAAATCGATTTCTCTCTGTCCTTTAATTGCCACAACTTGTTAGTTTTGTTTCCTCACTCGCTCACACATCTGTTCTCTTCTCCATCCACCCTGCTGGGCTAGAGTATTACACACCCATATCTATATCTATATCTATATCTATATCTATATCTATATCTATATCTATATCTATATATATATATTTTTTTGCAATTTTTATTGAGATATAGTTGACATAGAAAGTTGTGTAAGTTTAAGGCATAGGACATTTTAATATATATAACCGCAAAACTATTTGATATATAACCACAAAACTATTACCATACACAAGACATTTTATATGGATAGAAAATATTATTTATATAGAGTCCATATGCTGACTTCTCCAGTTGTCCTAAGAAATCTGAGAATTCTAGAGTCAACTAAATTTTCACATGTTACATTTGGTTGCCATGTGTCTTTAGTGTCATATTTGGAATTGCTCATGATTTCCTCATGATTAGATTCTTTAAGGAAGACTTCTACATGGATAACATTGTATATTGCCCATTGTATGAGGTAACACATAATATCATTTTGTCTCATTGGTGATGGTCAGTTTGATCATTTGGTAAAGGTGACATCTGTCAGATCCCTCTATTTTAATTATGCTGTGTAACCTTTGTAATTCACAAATAATCTGTGGGGTGGCACTTGAGACTACATGGATAGCTTGTTCCCCCAAAACTTTTTACCCCTTAGTTTTAATGTCTATCCATTTATATGCGTACCTTGTCTAAAATGGTGATTTTCTCATTTTATTTTTTCATATATATATATATATATATATATATATATATATATATATATATTCTTCCATGAAGAGATTTTCCTTTTTACCTTTGAACTTGTATTTAATGTTTATTTATCTACTTTGGATAAACTATGGTCTTTTTTAATTTTCTATACCTTATAATGCATTAATATCATAATCGTTGATGCTAAAATTGTTCTCAATATAGCCACTCCTTTTTGACCTTTTTTAGGGATCTTTTAGCTATTTTATGTTTATTTTGACATATAAACTTTAAAATTTACTTGAACAGATCCATAAAACAACTGTATGTTATTTTTATTAGGATCATGTTAAATTTATTATTAAGATGGAAATAAATGATAGCTTTATAATGTTTACTCATGTTATCAAAAAAAAAATTCTCCAAATTAATTAAAATTTACTTTTGTACCTTTCAGAAGTATTTTAATTTTTTCTCTCATAGCTATTAACAATTTCTGTTAAGTTTATTCTTAAATAAATTATTTTTTGTTATTAATGTAACCAAAGTTCTAGATTCTGTTACATCATCTAATTAGCTATTATTTGTGCACATAAACTTTCTGATTTTTGTTTTTAATTTAATATTCTATTACTTTACTGAATTTTAGTGTTTTCATTGATTCTCTTGGATTTTTCAAATACACTGGAATATCACCTGTAAATAGAAAAAGTTTCACTTTTTCTATTCCAATTCTTGTGGTTCTACTGTTTATTCTAGTCTGCTTGCATTACTGGTATCTCTAATATATTTTCAAATAGTAGCAATAGTGGGTATCTTTACCTTATTCTTGGCCTTACTGGGAATGCCTCTAGTATTCTCTATTAAGTAATACATTGGCTTTAGGACTGCATTTGTGTGTGAGTGTGTGTGAGAGAGAGAGAGAGTGTGTGTGTGTGTAGTTATAGATATATATTAACATTAAAAAAGAAAAATCAGGTTCTATTTTATTCAATATTTTAATTAGAAATAGTTGTCAATTTTTGTCAAAGGCTATTTAGCATCTATAAAGATGATCATATGATAAGATTTATAAACATGGTAAATAATGTTGTTGGTAGATTACCTCGTTTCGAGCCACCTTTACATTTTTGAAATAAATATCACTTGGTCATGGTGTTTTGTTTTTCATGATGAGCTCTTGGATTCTGTTTGCTATTATTATATTTAGACCTTTGCTTCCATGTTTATAAGTGAGGTTGATCTGTAGTTTATCTTTTGTGCTATCTTTACAAAGTTTAGATGACAATGTAATTCGTTTTTCATACAAATATCTTATGGCTTTTCTTTTTCTATACTCCGAAATAATTTAAGAAGCATTGGCAGTGTATGACCTATGCAGATTTAGGACAATCCCCTAGTGAAACCTGGACCTAGTCCCTGTATAATAACCTCCTGCATTTATTCTATGAAAACTGAAAGCCCTTATATGATTTTACAAAGCAAGATGAACTAGAACAGCTTTATTCTTCTCCACAGAGCAAATATCTACATATTCTTCAAAGTCTAGCTCAATACCATATTCACACTCTACTCTCCACTTAGGGACAGATCTGATCCCTCCTTATTTCTTTTGCACCCATAGCATTGTGCATCTGTCTTACAGATTTGATCACCTGTGTTGTAGATACGTATTTACGGAGGTGCCCAGTTCTCTAGACTCTCAAAGACAGAGACAGTGATTGAATCCTGTTCATTCTTCAGCCACAAACATAGTGCTTAGCTCTTGGCAAGTGTTCACCAAATATATATTTAAAGATTTTATTGGGGAGTTGGGGGAAGGGAACAAGGAATTGGGGGAGGGGACCAGCCAAGTTGTTGTTCTTCAATCTTAGTTGTGGAAGTCACCATTCACCAACTGGCTGCCCATCGGCACCTCGTGGCCTCTAAGCTCAAGGTGCTGTGCTCAATCTTAGTTACGGGTGGGCATAGCCACCATCCCATGTGGGAGTCGAACCAGCAGCCTTGTTGTTAAGAGTGCAAGCTCTATCCTCTGAGCCATCCAGGCAGCGGCTCAGCTCAAGGAGCCAAGTTCAGTCTTAGTTGCAGGCGGTCATAGCCCACCCTTGAACAGACAATCTTGTTGTTACACCAGCTGAGCCATCCTGCCACCTGTTGGCAGCTCAGTGACAGCTCAGCTAGGGCACAGCATTCACTGGCCCATGTGGGAATTGAAGCGGCAGCCCTGTTGCTCAAAGCATGCGCTCTATGCCAACACTTAACCAACGGAGCCACTCGGCTGGCCCCCCAGTAAATATATTTTTAATACTAATGAATGAAGAGGAGGAAAAAGATAATAAAAGTCCATTTCAGTGAGAACCATAGTCTATTCATTGAAAATATGGACCTTAAAATGAGATTACACTAGAGTTTTTGGGTTTTTTTTTTTTTTCCAGTTCCTCACTGGTAAGATGTGACACTGGCCACTTACTCTCTGCATTTTGTTCTACTCATCTGGAAAATATAGGTAAAATCTCAAAAGGGTTTTGTATTCACACATGTGTAAAATTCCTAGCATTAAATACTATATGTATTCAACAGATAACTTGCCCTTCACATCTCCCCATGTGAAAGCCTTCTGCTTGGTTCTTGATTGCACAAGTCCTAGTGTAATCATGAAATAAGGCTCCCTTACCCAGGTGCAGGATTCAGCCTACTACTAATAGTAGTTTCCTCTGAAAGTGTCTGTGTGGATGAAATGTTCCAGTTCAGGTCAACAACTACAAGGAAATGCAGGAATGTGTTGTGCCTCTGAGATTTTTACATGCAACCTTTGTTTTACAATTGTAATTTTACATTAGTTTAATGTAGTTAAGAAATGTGTATTCTACTGGAACTCCGAACAACAATGCATTGTACTCTGAACAACAATGTAGCAGTCTTCATACCTGGGCTTTCTTCCCAGTTCCTGTGCTATTTCCCCAGACAGCAAATTAATTAAATGGCCTTTGGCCATGACTCTTTCCCTTGAGTCAGCTTTTCTCTCATTTAAAGTGGAGTGATATGGGGGATTTAATTAGCCCAATGCCTGGCACATTGCATGCACTCAATAAATATTTGTTGTCTTAGAATTCTCTTTAGACAAAGGTCACTTTTGCATTACTATTAATTTATGAGTATATCAGTGATTCCTGTGCTGATAGTACTGACAATGAACAGGATTTAAGAAAAGTTAACTCATAGCTTACAGGGCTGTATCATGAGAATTCAGATTTTCAACAAATCGCCTATTTTGAACATATTCACTATTGGTCTTATGTTCTAAGGCTGTGATTCCACACATAAAACTCTGGGATTCTAAAAATGTGAAAAACTGCAGCAATTACCTGGATATTTCCACCAGAAGGAGTGTGTGTGTGTGTGTGTGTGTGTAAGCCCAGACTAAATATAGAGTCCCAGTCCCCACTTTGCACATAAGTTACTTAAAGGAAAGGATATTATCTTATAATTTTTATCTCTCTAGCAGTTATAGCATGTTCAATCCTAAAACTATACATAAATTACAAACAGTTTAAAATCCTCTGAAAAATAAGTTTTGAAAAATTATGTTCCCTAAATAATCTTTTTACTGATCTGGAAAAGTTTTCTTAGCTGTTGCCATACTGAACATTTCCTATTGAAGACGTATGTTGTGACAATGGCAGTGAACAGAAAAAAACTTGAGGAAATGCACACAGCATTGATATTTTTCTACAATGAATGTAGCATTAATTTGAAATCATAATTTAATTTTTAAACAAAAATCTGATTTTCCGGTGTCATTCCCTTAAGGCCAGATCTTTATCGGCCCAAAGCCTATGTGAATTTATTCAGCTGCTTTGAGGCTTTGCATATTTCCTTGTTTTAGGTGCTTTGATTTTTTAAGGGATATTTTTATACTGAAATAAAACACAACTATTAACACTAGCCTCAAGGGGAAAAGGAACTAATACACCTACAGCTTAAAATGTTTCAATTCTTTGCCTCTAAAATCTTGCACATCCTTTAGAAGTTGGAAAAATAAAAGCCACCCTCTGCCTAAAAAAAGATTGAAGACAAACTGTCAGGATTTCAGAAAACAATAACAGAAGTACAGGTGTTAATACCAGAAACTTTGCCTGTGAATAAAATGGTAACTGCAAAATAGCTACTATTTAAAATAAATGTTTTAGAACCCATTCTTGGTTATGGGTACCTCTCTATTGCGACCGTTACCATACCATGCAAGAGTGTTGCAGGATGTTTTCTGCAGGGCACCCAGCCAAAAGTGAAACAAGTTACCTATGGAAAGAAAGGCTATTTATAGAACATGTTTGCTTATACCAGCGCTAGGCGGTACTGGAAAGTCAATGCAAAGAAGTAATATCTCTTTACTTTGCTTGGAGCAACTCTGACCTGGAGAGCCATGTATACATCCTATGTCCAAGAGGTGGTAAAAGCTTCACTCCTTATATCGATGACATCTGGAAGAAGAGAAAATTGTCACCATGAGCTTTTCAATTAACCCTGAAGATGGAGTGTGAGACGCAATAGTGCAGGATGATTGGATTTTACAAAACGAGACAGAAGCCATCTGTGAACCATGCGTAAGCTGCTGAGTGCCAAAATGAACATCCTTCTTAGACAACTGAGTTCTCATACCATTTGTAGTTTGGTCAAGTTTGAAAGATAAGTTGATCATTTTTAGACAGTGCTGCAAATCAGCAAGACTTGAAATTCTCCCTGGCTGCATGAGTAATTACTGTCTCGAGCTTAAATTAGAAACATGGGTTTTCAGTTAGGAAGTCTTGAGATTGTCTTCAAAGGATGGTGCAGCCATTTATGCTGAAGCATGGCCTGTCTTCTGTATTTCATTCCCAAGGACCACAAACTGCTGGAAAAAGAAATCATTAAATCACTTTACAACATGGCAAACCAATATTAAAATGCTGAAATTCTTTGGAAAACAGAAGGATTCCCAGGCTCTAAAATAACTGTCTTTATACAGTCAGTCAAATGTTTTCAAGAACTTCCAGGGTGCAGCACGGGAGCTCTATGCTACGTCTCTCTGTGCCCTAAGGCTCCACTCCAGAGCTAGCCTTTCATGTACAACATTTCATCCCTTCATCTTCAGATTGGCACCCACTCATAGATGGGAATTTACCTGTGTTCTGGGGTCCTTTTCCCATCCCAGCATCGTTTTCACTTTTTCACAGAATACACTCTGCAATACATACCTTACATATACAAGTATGGCTCTGGTAAAGGTGAAAAAAGAGTGTTTTCAGCAAGCCCAGGGCTTGATATTTTTTATCTGGAAATGTTTCTAAATATGACTTTCATATGCATAATAATAACACTATCAATGCTCTTTTGCTAAGATGCCTGAGACAATTCCTTTAATGTGGGGTTGCCCTGTGTCTCTGCGTACGTTGTGAGTTCCTGCAGAGAAAGTCTCTTTCTTCTGCTTGCTAATAACTTTGTAACAGCTCCCAGTATCTGCTTCAGATTTTGGCACACGGTGGACGCTGAGTAAATGTTGATTGTTCGAATCCTGTTTCTTGCCCTGTTTGTAACAGCAATGGGCCAGCTTTTCTCCCTAAAGAGGTCCAGGAGAGCTCCCTGGGAGTGATTCATACTTCAGTGCTGAGCAAAGAACCTATGCTTTACTTGCTCTGCTCTCAACATTCAGAGTATGTTGTGTACGACTCAGATTCCACTGCAATTATTTAAATAATTTAGCATGGTCATTGGTTACACATTGCTTTCATGCTACAATGGCATAACTGATACTTTTAAGGAAGGCTCAACTCACAGTGGCCCATGAGGGGACCGAACCGGTAACCCTGATGTTACTAGCACCACGCTCTAACCAACTGAGATAACCAGTCACCCCCTCCATTGGAATTATTTAGTTCAACAGTAACCACCCAAGATTTATCCTCTCAAGAAATTGACACCATACATTGGAAGCCAACAATAGTTTCACTGCAACCATTTCACTGGCTAAGATATTGAAAAGTACTAACCTCCTGTAATCACACTGGAAAAATTACACAGCTGATAGAGTATACTGGGTGCAGATTGTGTGTATGTCAGCTTGGTTGCAACTACAACAATAAAAATCTTTTATTTGAACAACTATTATGATGTATTATGAGAGTACGGCATGATAGAGAGACCAACACCACACACATTCAATTGTTATAACTCTGTTTTCCAAGTTTGCCATTAGATTGATAAAATATATACATGTGCGCATATATATTTATGTGTACATTTACATATATACAATGTGTATACTCATATGGAAATTAAGGAATAAAATATTGAAAGTTCTTCATAGTCTTGGGTTTTGAATTGTGCCCCTTGACATTTTACCATGTTTTAAAGTATTTTCAGTCCTTTTGTATAACTTGCATCCAGAGTTCTTTTTGTTAAAACCTGACTTAGCTACTTCCTTCATGGTAGAGACATTCAGAAACTTCAAGATCTTAAAGAGGTATTTTCAAGGCAAAGTACATCATTTAGAACTTCTTCCTGCAAAGATCAGAGGAGAAAATGAGTTCAGGTCTAAAATCACTAAACCTAAATCTTTGGGGCCAGGTATGTTTCCAAATTCAGGAAAATTTGAATTTTAGACAGGTAATTGGATCAGTATAACATATCACACACTGAAGGGTCATGGACCTTTACTATGTATCCAAACATATTTTTTGAGTGACAAAATGTCAGAATTGTCACTCCAAATAGGATTAATAAAAACAGTAAATAATTTATGTCAGTTCAAGTAAGGTTCTGCCACCAAATTAATTCAGGGCAAGTAATAGTCTACCACCATGATAGGGATAAAAAGAGTTTTCAGCTTTTTAGGTTTGGGCTTCATAGAGAACAATTGGGGACAAATAGAACTTTAATCATAAGAATCTAAAGATTCATGTTGATGACAGAACTCCAAATACAATTTTAAATGATATGGTGCTGATAAATATGCTGCTTTAACAAAATCAATTGTTCATAAAAAGCAAAAAAAGTGAAATTCCTTTGCCCTCAGTGTCAGGACTAAATGAAACCAATTCCCACTAACGCTTCCTTCTCCTTCTTCCATCACTGACTTTGCCTTGGAAGTCTAGCACTGTGTATTCTTAGTTTTACTTATTCTCTCCAACCCATTTCTCCCTTTTATGGCTGTCTACCACATGTGTTGTTCACTGCCTTTTTAAAATTAAAATAAAGTTTTCTAAAGCATATCACTAAATCATTAAAAAATATATATAGTAAGAATATTCAGGCTCTATTTTATTTCAGGGAGCTGTGGAAATACCAATCAAAGTTGAGGATTCTTTTTTTTTCAGTTTGTTTGTTTAAAGCCTTAATGGTGTTTCCTTCAGATTTAAGCCCACATTAAAAAGAAGATAAATGTATGCATGTATACTTACACATGTATTTCATTGTTTCATATTTATTGAGTAATAAATTGTGTCTTGAAACACAAAGTCACAATAAGAGACAGTACCACTAAACAGTAATGGCGTGGATGAGTTGGTGTGGATGAGTTGTTATGAATATCCAAAGCCTTATTAGACAGCAGTTTTCATACCCCCTCCCATAAACGTAAACCAGGGCTACTAATAACTGAAAACATGGACATTTGGGTTTCAGTATCTCGTTTTCCCATCTTTTAAGACAATTGATCACTGTACTGGGCCTTGCAATGGGCAAAAGAGAGTGTAAGAACATTATGAGGTTATAAAAAAGAACTGGAGAGTACATACATTGTGTTGACTTGAAATAATGCCTGGGAAAGAACCATACAAGGTAGGGCAGATTCAATACACTAATCAGACAGTAAAAATAAATATTGAATGATAAAGTTAGAGACCTGATTCAAAGAATGGGAATTGGATTTTCAATAGGAAGAGACTATGGAGTGGTGGGAAGGAGAGGAGGAGGGCATTCTAAATAAGAGAAACCTAAAATACAAAAGAAATGAAATAGCCAATGAGATCTGCTTTGCTAGAAAATGAGGAATGAGACTAGGGTAGGAGATGAATGCTGATTGGTAGAGACCTCAAAGGACAAACAAAAGAATTGTATTTTGATTCAAAATAAAATAGCACTGCTCTTGAGCAGTGACATGACAGATAAAATCAGCATATAAGGAAAATTATTTTAATAGCAGTATAGAATATAAACTACAGAGAGGATATTGGTTGTTTTATTGGAAAGGGCTTGCAATTTGATGTTTGTGGGCCAAGAATAAGTGAGACGGATTTCAGTTTTAAAAACATCTTGGTCAGTTGGTTAAGAGCTCACTCAAGGGTGTGAGTTGAGCTCTCAGCAACAGCAGTTTGATGCCTAGCCTGGGCTGAACTGCCAACAGGTGGCAGGATGGCTCAGCTAAAAAAAAAAAAAAAAAAAAAAAATCCTTGGTAAAATACAGCAAAACCTTGGATTGTGAGTAACTTGGTTTGAGAGTGTTCCGCCACGTGAGTGAACATTTCTAATACTTTTTAACATGGTAAATGAGCAATGTCTTGCAATACAAGTAGTTTGTTTCTGGAACAAATTACACTTGCAAACCAAGGTATTACTGTAGACAGATTTTTATGCTGGGTGGGATGAAAAAGAAAAAGAAAAACGTGAAGAGTAAAAACAACTTCAAGATTTTCATGAACAGAAAGTAATAGGATTGTGATGCTACTGATAAGAATGGTGAGGTTAAGAAAACAGGAAATGATGTTAGAATGGCTATTATTGATAAGACAAGATATAACAAGGGTTGAAGAGGATGTGCAGAAAAAGAAACTCTCATACACTAACAGTGGGAGTGTAAATTAGTACAGCCACTATGGAAAATAGTTCGGACAGTCCTCAGAAAATTAAGAATAGAATTACCATATGACCCAGCAATCCCTCTTCTGGGTATCTACCCTCCAAAATTGAAAACATTTATTCATAAAGATATGTACCCCTATTTTTATTGCAGCATTATTTACAGTAGCCAAGACGTGGAATCAACCTAAGTGTCCTTCGATAGATGATTGGATAAAGAAGATATGGTACATATACGATAGAATACTATTCAGCCATAAGAAAAGATGAAATACTACCATTTGCGACAGCATGGATGGATCTTGAAAGTTTCATGCTAAGCGAAGTAAGTCAAACAGAAAAAGTTGAGGACTACATGATTTCTCTCATATGTAAGATATAAAATTGAAAGCAACAAATGAACAAACAAAACAAACTCATAGTCACAGATAACAGTAAGGTAATTACCAGAGGGTAAGGAGGCTGGAGGAGAATGAAGAGAGTACAGGGGGTCAAATATATGGTGATCAAAGAGACTAGACTTGCACACAATGCAATCAATATACAGATGAGGTTTTATAGAATTGTACACTTGAAATGTATATGTTATTAACCAATGTCACTCCAATAAATTTAATTTTTTAAAAATGAAAAAAAAAATGAAATAAGAAGCAAACTGTTGGATTCAGCCCATTAAGTTTTGGGACCAATTCAAATTTCAGCGAGCACCAGCATCACCTGGAAGGCTTGCGCAAACAGATGCACCAACTCACCTCCAGGATTTTGGATTCGATAGTTCTGGGAATGACCCAGTGTTTTCATTTCTGGGTGCCACCTTTTGAGAACCACTGATTTAAATTATGTCCTCTGAGGATGGAGATCTGGGGCCAACAACGTTAAGTATGCGAATTATCCATATCCAGGTAATTGTTAAAACTATGTTATGGAAATTTCTGATTTACAGCACTATCCATCATTTTTATATTCTCTATCATCTGTTTCCTTAATTATATTGCTGGCATCAAAGTGAAATACATGTTCAGTCCCTGGCAGCTGGAATAAAAGGGACTGAAAGTTTAAGAAATAAAAACACAGATTCTGAAAATAGACAAATGTATAAGAAAAGATCAGAGCATAGCTTTTTTTTTTTTTTTTGAGGACAGTGTCACTAGCCCTCAGAGGGACCCGAACCAGAGCCGCTGGCTTCCCAAGCCAGCGCTTAACCACCGCTCCACTCAGCTGGCCACCGAGCATAGCTTTTGAAGGATGCAACAGAAAGAGATATAGGAGCAAACTGCAATCAGGCATTCTGTGGTAGTAGGAAGAAGGACATCTAGGTACTTGACAATCTACTCTAGAAATTTCCTCTCAGTCTCGATGAAGAAGCCAAAGGTAGAAAGTTAAAAGGGAAAGTTAATAAGGCTACTTTGTATTTTAATTATTGTCAAGTACCCAGGTGCTTCAGTGAAGAGTTTCATGTACATATAAATTACTTCTGTGCCCTAGCACATTTGCGGAAATCTAAATGAGATGTTGTTCCATTTAAAATTTAAATAACTCCCTTGAGAAAATGCCAACCAGATTGCTTCAAATAGAAGCCAATGCATAAACACGTATTTGTTATTGACTTGTTAATGTGTTCCACATCTTTAAGTATTTTGGTGTTTTTGCATGAAAACTAAAGTCCTCTGTAATGTGATTTGATGACCCTAAAATGATGTGTAAGAAAGTAAACAAACAATAAAATGATAGATGCATAACACACCATTTATACAAAGACTATTCTCCTCCCTTTCAGAGATAATGGTTACCAAGTGTGATACTTCATTGTTCTAAAAGGGGTTCAGACATGCCTCAGCTCACACTTTTTACAAAATGGCAGGTTCAGATCTACAAGTGCAACTTTTTTTAACAGGTGACTCAGCAGAGGGAAATTCGCCTGAGATTCAGAGCACTCAGGACAATTAAGGGGTGAACTTGGCTTTGATCAGCAGGCTCAGGCTGATTGAGTCAGCCTCGGTTCTGGCAAGGCAGCTGTTGGCAGAAATATGCAGTCACTTCACATTCTCTATATTCTGATTGGAACTTACCTCTTACAGGAATAATTTGAAGTTAAAATGGGGGGGGGGTTTCAAGTTCAATGTTTAATATTTGAAAATTAACAACTTCCATGCTGCAATTGGTGAAAAATTTGACTAAAAACAGCTTATATATTTTTTAAATGCCCCTAGGGTTTCTTGGACATAAAATTGTTTCCTGAAAACAACAATATGATGAGTTAAGAGTGAATAAATCAGAAACATATGGATTAAATTTCCCCTGAAATTTGCATGGATTTGGAAGTCATGGAGAAAAGGGCACTTGGCAAGATGCATTTGAGATTTTACCCAACCAAAAAATATTCGAGAAATAATCTGAGGTGCTTTGGTGGACACAAAACTGTGCCAAATTCTTTCATTTTTATAAACTGCACTGCAATTAAAAAAAAGGAATAAAAGTGACTTAATTGTTTTTTTAATGAAGACATGGAATACTGCTTGTACAGCCACTAGCAGGCTCTACAGATAAGCACTAGCTTTCCAAGGGATCAAGCTAAGTGTGTTTAAGAGCAAATCTAAATCAAACAGGAACCTTAGTTCTGTGAATTACAAATGCTCTGTGCTCATATATACAACAGAAGGGCTACCTGATGCTGCCAAGAAAGAGTTTTATTGGCTTGCCATTTTTCTCCTTCGCCTACATGAAATAAGAATCATCAACAACAACAGTAACTAAAACATTATCTTAAGAAAAACACACAGTGATGCTTATCTGTACGCATTACTAGCTGTTTGGTTTTCGCACACACCCATGTCAGTACACTGACACTCTGGGGCTGAGACTACCAAGGCCTTCTGGGACTTCTAATATCAGGTAAGACAGAGACAGATTTACCTGAACATTGGCACTTCTTCAAGTCAAAATAAGCTTCAAGTTGCTTTATAAGCATGTACAAAGTCATTAGCAATGATTTATGAGGGAAATACTTTGAAAAACCCCCTCAGTTCTATCGTCTTCACTGTGGGGAAATATTTTTCAGCCTTAGAAAAGTTCTTAGTAACATTTTTCAACATACCTTTTTCTGGTGGATCAAATACCAGAATCCCATTCATATAGGTTTCATATAAGATCCTATTCAATAACTGAATTCATCCAATAGCTTAGAAAGTAGCTAAATGGTAAAGACAGTTTCTAAATATCAGCTGTTTAGTTGAAAAGAGAGATAAAGAAGAATAGACTGCAGAGTGAGAACTTTTACAGAGTAGGAAACCAGCAAGTATTATAATCTTTGTAGTATGTAATTTGTGGACCTAAAATTTAAATATATACCATGGACACAAGCAACGATATCAGAAACCTTTCTATACTCCAGCTTTGGTCTTGACCCTGGGTGTGTGAATTCACTGTTTCTTCCTTTGCAGATGGGTTCCAGCTCCACAGAAGGAAGGCTCCTGAGTATAAGATCTATCATATGCACTTCACTTTCTGACTAATAAGCTACTAATAAAGGCAATTTTTAGTGGAATCCAAGATGAACTGGGAAGTCATTTATAGTGTAGATCCTGCTGCGGTGTACATTATTACTTGGGCACACTAAATTAGTTGTATAAATAACATTTGAAATATTTGAACTCTCTTGTCTATTGTCAGTCCCTCTGGCTCCTTAGCTGGCAATATCATCACATCGTGCGCAGGCAGGGGAACTTGGAAAGGTTGAATAACTACGCGGAAGTGGGCTGATTTCCTCAGAAGACGGTTAAGAGGGACCCATGATGTGAATACTGTTTCTACTGTCTTTCTTTAGATACATATCATACCTATCCAAAGAGGACAGGGGCCTTTATGTTTCTAAAGAGAAGGGCCTAAGCCCTTTGTGAATGTCAAAATTTGTGAATTCCACCATAATACTTGTATACTATTTATTCACAAAATAAAAGTAAAAGCACACAAGTGAACATCTATGTACCTTTTCAGGCACATCAAGGTTTATCTCTCTCACTTAATAAAAGTACATTTTTACCGTTTCTGGTACATTCTGAATCTGTTTTACAATCTGCTTTTACTTCTTTCCTCCTATAACCCCCAGGGGAGCTCAGTTACCTCAGAGAGCAGAGCCATCTTGAGGCTCAATGTACCACTTTTCAGTATAGCCGAGATTTCTATTTTTTTTGGCTAGAAGCCATTAATTTGTTATAACAGCTTACTTCATCTTCATGTCTATGCTGAGCCTTAACAATTGAATTTCCTTTCAGGGCCTTTTTTTTTTTAAAAAAAAAAAAGTACAAATTTTGTCTCTTTATCAGACTTCTTCCATGCACCAGGTTAAAGAAAGAAAAGATGCTTGTCCTGAGGTGAGGCTACTGAATGAATGGCTGGGCTGGGGCCTTAGTGAGGTGACCAGTTCTTACAGACGAGTTCCACAGCATATGAGGTCACCTCCTCCGGGTGGACTTTCCAATGCTCTGTCCCACCCCAAATCACCCACCTTCGTAGTTAGTGCTTCTACCTGTGTGTTCCCATGGCACCCTGAACATTGCCCATCTTCTCTCTTGTCACTTCCCATGATGATTGCTTGTTTATCGATTGCTTGTTTGCTTATTTTTATATCCCCAAGGTTGTAAGCCCTATGAAGGCCAACACTGTGCCTGACCTGGTCTATTCATCGCTATGACCGAAGCACATAGCAAAGTGCCCAGGTCGTAATAGAAACTCAATATGTTTTAATACATATGTAAATGTACCTGGGTGACATTCAAATATGTATAGTCCTTTACTAGAATGGGATATTTACTAATAGACTATATACATTTGAAAGCAGGAATAGTATCAAGAATATACAAAAGTTGTGTAATAGACTTCAACGTGATAGGTTAAAAAGGGTATTTTTTCCTTAGGAACAATTACATTAATCCATTTTACATAATCTTTCATTTTCTTCTGTTCTTTAATATTGAATACACAAATAACTGCTTTAAATTTCATTGAGAAAACAATTGAGGCTAAAACTTGCTGCTTTCAGTTTGCTAATAAGAGCCATCTAGCTTTTGAGAGATCACATTCAAGAGAACCATGATTTTTATAATTAATATTTTTATTTTTTCCAATTTTTATTTTGTAAAATAATAAGGGAAAGGTCAGCGAAGATTAAAATGATTATACAAACAGTGCTGTACAGGCCAGAAAGTCGAGAGTGCCAAAACAGCTGAGGTTTGGCAGGCAGCAACAGACCTCCACATGCAAACCATCAGCAAGTTCCTCCGTATCTTTCTCCAAACCATGCCTTGCATTTATCAACTTCTCTTACTCTCTATTACCACCTCCATAGTCAAGCCAACATCATCTCTCCCTCTCCCACCGTGCTATTCTCCTAACAACATCCACTTTTATTTTTGCCCCCGTAGAGTACACCGTTTACCACACAGCAGCCAGATGGATCCTTTAGAAATATGCCAAATCATTGGTTGAAAATCCTCTTTGGCTTCTCACTGCTTTTAGAAAAAAGATTCCCTAAATGGGCCGTTCTCTCTGACCGCATCTTGTACCGCCTGGTCTGCTCTTCTTCTGCCCGTCGACCTTCATTTCGTCCGCAATATGTCAAGCTTTTTCCCACCCCTGGCCCTCACACTCTGCTCCTTCTGCCTATGATGTTTTCCTTTCCTCTCTGTCCCTTTTTCCACGTCTCAGGCTATCTGCCCTCTCCAGCAGCCACCCAAAGGCTCTACGGTATCATCCTATTTTGCATCTCTGCACAGAAGTCATTTCTCTGAAGTAATTTTCTTCTTTTTTGTTGATTATCAATTTCCTCAAAAAGTGAAGCTGTTTGAGAGCAGAAGCCTGTGTCTCTTGGGAAAGTTGAAGTTATTGGTTAATGAGTAGTTCTCAGATTCTCTTTGCACAAAGCAAAACCTGATTACATTCTTAAAAAGAAAATCATGTCAAGAAGATTCTAAATGCTAACAAACTCCTTTTGTCTATGAGATTCCTTTTTCCTGAATACATAGGATTATTGGGAAGATGAAACAATTGTGAAGCACTACAAAAAAAGACTGTACACAAAGAAAAGGGTCATGGGAGTGGAAACACAGAACATAACATACAAAAACATTAACATAGTGCCTGACCATATTAGGCACCAAAATCTGTTCTTTGGTTCATGTTTATCACCTATTATTCACTAATCCATTTATTGATTCACTCACTGGATATGGTTCATCAAACCCCGGGGGCAGCAGTAGATATTGATTGTAAAATGGGCATGTCTTCAGAGAGGGATAAGAAGTAAATCCACCAAAGTAGGGAAAGGCTAGAAAAGTTAGCAAGGAACTTAAATCGCCCAGAATTGAATATTCAACATAAGATCTTTTCTAAGAAGAGAAATGTGATAGAAGATTGTTGGATCTTAGTGTGTGCTTGATCTTAGAATTTCTGTTAATTTTCTATAGTCTTAAAAGTGAGAATTAAATCTATAAATTTATTGAATACATATACATTTAAATATTATTCTAGTTACTATGATGGTCTAACAAATTACTCCAAACTTTAGTGACATAAAATCATGATTTACTATGCTAACAAATTCTAGCTCAGAAATTCAAGAAGAGCACTTTTGGTTGATTCTCACTTAGGGTACTTTTGTAGCTGCAGTCAGATTTTGATTGGGGACAACAGTCATCTGAAAGTTTGACTGGGCCTTGAGCACCCACTTTCATGGTGGCTCCCTCATAGGTACAAGTCAGTCAGGTACCTCAATTTTTCTTTTTATGGGCCTCTCCAAAGGGATGCTTTAGTGTTCTCATAGTATGGTGGCTAGGTGTCCCCAGAATGAGTGATCCAAGATATTAGAGATGAAGGTAGAATGCCTTTTACAATATTGAGAGTCACACACTGTCACTTTGGTACTCTATTGGTCACACAGGGCTAGCCTGGATTCATTGTCAGAGGGAATGACACAAGGGTGTAAATACCAGGGGATGTGGATCATTGGTGGTCATTTTGGAGGCTTGCTAAGGCAAATATCATTAAATATTAACATTTTGGGTAGATGCACTTAAAGGATGCCCAATGACCATTAAAGGGACTTTTTCTTAACTAAAGTTAAAAAAAAATCAGTTCTAGCAATCAGTAATATAATTTTAAAATATTTTGTATATTTTTAAAATAAAAATGTTTAAATAAAATTGTATTCTTAACATGAAAACACATAATGGTATAAGAGAACACAAAACTGTACTAATCTTAGAAAATTCCAAATATCTTTGTAGATAGAATCATTGATTCATTCATTCGTTTATCCACTATTCCTTTTACTAAAATTTATTGAATAGCTGCCATATACATAGTCCTGTGAAAATGGCTGTGAAAAAGTGATTTTGGTCTTCTTTTTTTCAAAAGTAAGTTAGGCTAATACAGGTATTGTGTTTTGACCAAGAAATTACAGAAAGAAATGGCTCTTTGCATAGATTGCTGCCTTAAAATAATAATTCCAAAAAAAGTTTTGGAACATTTAGACCCATTTCCTGACAGTTTTCCACTGTTCCCTCCAGTGGAAACCCACAATCAGTACAGGAAGGTGGGGTGGAAGCCTTAAAGCTTGGTTTGAATAATTACTAAGTTTAATGCAGAGTTTGTTTTTTATTTAAAGACACATCCTTACACGTGTGTGCCCCCTCCACACACATGCGCACATCCCTACAAAGTATTGGGTTGGCAATAATTTGTGCAGCTGTGCAGCTGAATTTTGATCTTCCTGTTCTCTCTGAAAATCAAGTCCAGATGACTCCAAAACAAGCTGATGGTAAGAATGAGAGAACAGGTTTTACCAAATTTAAACCCACTCAAAGCCTCATGGAATCTAAGTTTAGAATAAACCAAAATTTCCAAATCTCTCCAGATTTTGCTTCACCTCACACTGGGAAGTGAGTGCATCTTACCAGTAATTTAAAAGAAGAAAAAGAGGAGGAGAAACAGCAACAGTAGAAGATTGTAAAATAAGTTCTGCAACTTCTTAGAAATTAAACAGAAAAAAACAACACCCCGATAACTTGACTGTTAACTTTGCATGTGTCTGTAGAGGGATTCAGTTACCCTTTAAAGTATGACTAGTTCCAAAGAGATGAGAGTGGGGGGATGCTTGGTGAAGTTCTCTGGAGTTTTACCGGACTTGAAGCATTTGGAAACTATCTGGAAATAAATGAGCCCAAACTGCCATTGGGTTTATAACTGATACTGTATTATAGAATTGAGCATATTCAAAAACTATTAAAAGAGCCATTCACTATTATCTTTTGAGACTGCCATGTTGCAGACAGGTGGTCCATAAATAAGTCCCTAAGGTTTGTATTTGTATTTCCAGTCTGGAGTTCTTGTGAAATTCGATCGTGATGGCTTCTGAGTTTAGCAACTCAGCTGAGTATAGTTGAATAGATACAAATTTACATAGAAAATTTGTGCCAACACAGGATCCTACGTTTGTATATAGCAATGACATTCCTGGATAATCTGTAATTTTGCATAAAAGTGCCAGGTGAAATGAGGCCTGATGTATTAATTAAATTAGGCTAGCTTGAACACATTTCTATGATACAAACTGGAGAGTTTCTTCATCATGAGTTAAAAAAATAATAATCTGGTACAGGAAGTGAAACCTGATTGCATGAAACTGAACCCACGCAAAACTGAAGCTATTCAGATAAACAAAGTTTCTTCTAAGAAAGCCCTACTATACCCATCCTTAAGATAGTAAATGTTTAGTACTACCTGTGAGGTATAAACTCATCAGTCAGAAAATTTAAAAATGAATATTTGTCATATAAGAAGATTTTTATCCTTTCTCCTTTCAATTGCAAAGTCATAATTTGTTCTTTATGCCTCCTTACTTTTGGGAGCATATTTATTCAGTAAGAAACAGCAAGACTTTAAAGAAAGTCTTATAAACACCACTTTCTTTGTAAATGTTTATGTAAATATTCATTCATAGACATGGTCATCCCAATGACATAATGTACCCTGATATACATGGTGTTATAAAATTGGTTTGTGAATGATTTCTCCTATTTTCAGCTACTCCAAAGTTTTGCTTTGAATAAATTATTAATCACTTAACTCACAGAGATGAATTAGGTACTCAAGGATTACTGAAATGAAAAAAAGATTTCTATTAGGCCTCCCTTTGACCTTAGAAACAGAACATTGATCGCTTAACGGCAACCAAAACCAAACTCAAACAAAACAGGCCAAACTGAGACCAGGAAAGAGAGATATGAGTCGACATTGCCTAGAACAGATGTAATGAAATGGCAGCAGCACCTGGCCAGCATGGGAATCTAGACAAGAAATGAACCAAATGTAATGGTTACACAGAGTCAATACTTAGAAAGAGCTAAGACCAAGGAGTGTGTCAAATTCATTTAGGGAGATTCCACAAAGAAGAAAGTAAAATCTATACATAATTTCACCCGTCAGATATAATCTTCATGAAATTACAGAGTATTAATATAACATTTTTGTTATTAAAAAAAATAGATATAATATTTTTAAAACTTCTTACTGCCATCTTCATGTACTAATAACAATCCTATATATAGAATGCCTGTAGAATTACTGCCTGGTATGGAAGCACAATTTTACTTAACAACCCCTCATTGTTGGACTTGTGCCATACACAGGTTTCCTTGGCATTATTGTTCTTGCACTATTTTAAATGATGTTGTGATGGGAATTATTTTATGACTGTGGGCGAATCTTTGCATAAGGTAAGTAGCTAAATGTAGATTTACTAGGCCTATGGGTTTGCACATTTTTTCAGGCATATGAGGTCTGACAATTAAGTTTGTGAACTTGTTGCAAACGATGTTGCTAACCATTTTTTGATATCAGAGGGATTATTCATTATAAATTTGTACCAACTGGACAAACAGTTAACCAAGTTTACTATTTGGAAATGCTGAAAAGGCTGTGTGAAAAAGTTAGACGAAAACGACTTGAAATTTTTGCCAACAATTCATGACTCCTGCATCACAACAATGCACCAGCTCCCACAGCACTGTCTGTGAGGGAATTTTTAGCCAGGAAACAAATAACTGTATTGGAACACCCTCCCTACTCACCTGATCTGGCTCCCAATGACTTCTTTCTTTACCTGAAGATAAAGGAAATATTGAAAGGAAGACATTTTGATGACATTCAGAATGTCAAGATTAATATGACGACAGCTCTGACGGCCATTCCAAAAAAAGAGTTCCAAGATTGCTTTGAAGGGTGGACTAGGTGCTGGTGTTGACACATAGCTTCCTAAGGGGAGCACTTCTAAGGTGACCGTAGTGATATTCAGCAATAAGGTATGTAGCACTTTTTAAAGGATGAGTTCACAAACTTAATTGACAAACCTTGCATGTGGCATATTGAATGTGTTCCTCTAGAAAGGTTATATGACTGATAGACAGCAGTGAGGCAAGGTGGGGCTCTTTTCAAAGCTTCAGTCCCAGTCCTTGCAATTGTTGCTTAGTGGGTCTTAGACAGATAGTACTCAAG
The DNA here is from genome assembly GCA_033961575.1 of Aselliscus stoliczkanus. Classification (NCBI taxonomy): domain Eukaryota; kingdom Metazoa; phylum Chordata; class Mammalia; order Chiroptera; family Hipposideridae; genus Aselliscus; species Aselliscus stoliczkanus. The sequence continues at coordinate 128,411,185 of CM066733.1, forward strand.
GCCTACAATTCAGGTACTTAATGTCTCTCTAAAAGAGAGTGCGGAAAGCCCAGCTAAACTTTGGTGCAATAATGCTTCTTCAGCTTTCTTTGCTTATTACACATGGTCTTGCAAGGGGAATGCATTACACACAGGAGAATTGTTGGGCAGTGCTAAGTGGCAGAAAGCAGGATGAAACTATGCTTCATAATTTTTATCTAAAGACTAGGCGAGATTTACTGACTTCCTGAAGGTTATATAAGCAACTAAGACATGACCTAAGAATAAAATGCAGACTAGTGACTATTCAGGTAATTACCAAACCAATTTTTCTTTCTAAAAAAAGTAGCTCAGTTTAATTTCTAGGTTAATTTAAAATTAATAAAAGATGTCAGATGAATCTTCTGAATCGTCAGAAGGCTCCTACCTTCTTAATCTATGATCCGAACAATAGCACGCTTCTGATAGCATCATTCACAAGTGAACTAAAACTGTGTCCTTTCCATGGCCATAACTCAAGACGATGGAAGAATTATATGTGTCTAAGAAATTCAGTCAGATCAATATCTTGGGATTTTTTAAATGCCCTGATGAATAGGAAAGTGGAGGGGAAGGGTAGACACTCAAGCAATGTAAATTGAAATGATTAAATCACTTTGGTCATGTTTAATTATCTGTGGTCATTTTACCACAGATTATCTTTCTCAATTTACTTTCTGGCCTTCTTCACATATCGTGTAAGGGGAGGGCAGCACAGTTTTGAGGAGCACACTGGACAGGGAAACCAGCATTCTTGGCTCTGCTGCTATCTAACTGAATAACTCAGGATAATTCCCTTAACTTTTCCAGTCCACAGTTACTTAATTTGTCATGGAGTAACTTACTACAAGCAAATACCACTAATAAATATAGAAAGGAGCCAGTTTAGCCTTCAGTGGTGATGAAGATATTTGTGAAACCTGGTTACTGGTTCATATCCTGGCTGTATACCATTTAATCACCACATAACTTTGGGGAATTTGCTTAACCTCTCTGTGTCAGTTTCCTCATCTGTAAAACATGAATAATAATAGTGCCTACCTCTGAGAGTACATGTAATAATTTAGTGATACAGTTTTTGCTGGTCATATGGTAAGCACCCACTAACTGTTAGTTGTCAATAGCATATACTCATCATAATGTAGTATAAATCTATTATATAAGACCCTTCAATTCATCTAGGTTAGGATTCCTTTGGATTAAAATGTTTTTATTGCACTTATTTGGGAACTATTTTTTCTAGTCCTATATCCTTACTAACAGTTTTTATATCTTATAGTGAAATCTGCTTCCTTTTCCAAATAACCTTTTTTATACTTAGAGAGGCCTTCATTTCATATTTATCTTCTTGATTCAGACATGCTTGCAGAAAACACTAAAAGAGTTGCTTGTATTAATGATACAATTATGTTCAATTAACTTTTAAAATAAACTTCAAATTTCACGAGAGCTAAAAATTTGTACCTTAGTTTTTTTGTTTTGTTTGTTTTGTTTTTTAATAGGCTATCTTTTATATTTTGATTTACTTTGTGTTCAGATTACATTACGTATTTTCTTTTTTTTTTTTTTTTTTTTTTTGGCTGAGCCATCCTGCCACCTGTTGGCAGCCTAACAGCAGCTCAGCTCAGTCTGGGCATCGAACTGCTGTTGCTCAGAGCTCAGCTCGCACTCTTGAGCGAACTCTTAACTAACTGGGCCACTCGGCCGGCCCTAATATTTTCTTTTTTAAAAAGATTTTTATTAAAATATAACTAACATACAAATTACATTAGTTTCAGGTATGCACAATAGTTATTCAACATTTTTATATACCTAAAGAAATAATCTCCATGATAAATCCAGCAACTATCTGACACTGTACCACCCTATCACAATATTATTACCTATATTCCCTATGCTATACATTACATCCCCATGACATTTGTTTTATACCTAGAAATTTGAATCTCATATTCCCCTTCATCTTCCCCTTCCCTTTAAAAAAATTTCAATTACAGTTGACATTCAGTACTATTTTATATTAACTTCAGGTGTACAGCATAGTGATTATACATTTATAGAATTTATACAATGATCCTCCTAACTAGTCTAGTACCCACCAGGCACAATATATAGTTATTACCATATTATTGACTATATTCCCTGTGCTGTGCTTTAAATCCCCATGATTATTTTGTAACTATCAATTTTCATTCTTAATCCCATCACCTTTCTGCCTTGCCCCCCAACCCCTCCCATCTACTATCCTGATAAATCTAGTACCCATCTGACATCATACATAGTTATTACAATATTATTGACTATGAGGTCACACGATTAAGTTCGCGAACTCATTCTAGAAAAAGTACTACATACCTCATTGCTTAATATCACTATGGTCACCTTCAAAATACTCCCCTTGGGAAGCTATGCACTGACGCCACTGCCTAAGTCCACCCTTCAAAGCAATTTTGGGACTCTTTTTCTGGAATGGCCATGAAAGCTGTTGTTGTATTACCCTTAATTACTGAATGTCTTCAAAATATCTTCATTTCAATATTTCCTTTATCTTTGGGTGAAGAAAGAAGTCATTGGGGGCCAGATCAGGTGAGTAGGGAGGGTGTTCCAATAGATCATTTGTTTACTGGCTAAAAACTCCCTCACAGACAGTGCTGTGTGAGTTGGTGCATTGTCCTGATGCAAGGGCCATGAATTGTTGGCGAACTTTTTCAGGTTGTCTAACTTTTTCATGCACCCTTTTTTGGCACTTCCAAATAGTAATCTTGGTAAACTTTTGTCCAGTTGGTACAAATTCATAATACATAATCCCTCTGATATCAAAAAAGGTTAGCAAGCATCGTTGCAACAAGTTCACAAATTTCATTGTCAGATCTCATATACTCCTTATGCTATACTCTATATCTCCATGATTATTTTGTAACAACCAATTTGTACTTCTCAATCTCTTCCACTTTTTCGCTCACCCCAAAACCTCCTCCATCTGGCAAACATCAAAATGTTCTCTGTATCTATAAGTTTGTTAATGTTTTGTTTGTTTGTTTTGTTTTATAGATTCCACATGTAAGCAAAATCACATCTCATCTGTCTTTTTCTGTCTGACATACTCCACTCAGCACAATACCCTCCAGGTCCATCCATGCCACCATAGATCGCAAGAACCCCCTCCCATCCATGGCTAAGCAATATTCCCTTGTATATATGTACCACTTCCTCTTTTTTTAAATTTTAATTTATTTATTTTTAGTTAGCTTCAGGTGTACAACACAGTGCAATAGTTATACTTTTTACCCCTCAAAGTGACAACCCCCCTCCCCTATTTGGCCACCCACTCCTCCCCCCCATATCATATATATCTATTACACTTCCTCTGACTCCCTTCCACATTATAATCCACATCCCGTGACTATTTATGTATTCAATTACAGTTGGTATACGATATTATACAACCTCAGCTTCAGGTGTACAGTGCAGTGATCAAGCCTCTTATCCATCCACGAAATGGTCTCCCTAACAAGACATATGACCACCTGACACCCCACAAAATATTTACAACATTATTAATTATATTCCCCGAACTGTCTTTCATATCCCAGTGGCAATATTGTAGTTGCTTATTTTTGCAGTCTAATCCCTTCCCCTTCTCCCTCATCCTCACCCCCCTCCCAACTAGCAACCCTGATTTTTCCTCTATATCTATGAGACAGTTTCTGTTTACTTTGCTCATTCATACAGTTTTTCAGATTCCACATATGAGTGAGATCATATGGTATTTGTCTTTCTCTGACTGACTTATTTCACTTAACATAATAGTCTCTAGGTCCATCCATATCATTGCAAATGGTACGATTTCATTCTTCTTTATAGTGGAGTAATACTCCATTGTATAAATATACCACAGTTTCTTAATCCAGTCATCTACCAATGGGCATTTTGGTTGTTTCCAAGTCTTAGCTATTGTAAATAGTGCTGCTATGAACATAGTCTTAGCTATTGTAAATAGTGCTGCTATGAGCATAAATTTTTTTGAATCAGTGTCTTGGGTTTTTCGGGATAAATGCCTAGGAGTGGAATTGCTGGGTCAAAAGGTAGTTCCATTTCCAGTTTTTTGAGATACCTCCATACTGACTTCCATAGTGGCTGCACCAATCTACAATCCTACCAACAGTGCAGCAGGGTCCCCTTTTCCCCACAGCCCTGCCAGCCCTTGTTGTTTGTTGATTTATTGATGATAGCCATTCTGACTGGAGTGAGGTGGTATCTCATTGTACCACTTCCTCTTTATCCATTCTGCCATCAACTGACACCCACGCTGCTTCCGCATATTGGCCAATGTAAACAATGCTGCAGTGAACATATGGATGTACATGTTCCCTCAAAGTAGTGTTTTGGGTTTCTCCGGATAAATATTCAGAAGTGGAATTACTGGGTCCTTCTTTGTCTCTTATTATATCTCTTGTTTTAAAGTTTATTTTATCTGGTATAATGCTACCCCAATTTATCATATTCAAAGTTTCTGTTGAGAAACCAGCTGACATCTCTTGTAGGTAATTAACTGCTTTTCTCTTGCTGCTTTTAAGATTCTCTCTTTGTATTTAACCTCTGGCATTTTAATTATGATGTGTCTTGGTGTGGGCCTCTTTGAGTCCATCTTGTTTGGTACTCTGCCTATTTTCCTCACCAAATTAGGCAAGTTTTCCATAATTATTTCTTCAAATAGGTTTTCAATTTCTTACTCTCGCTTGTCTTTTTCTGATGTGAATGTTGGTATACTTAATGTTGTTCCATAGGCCCCTTAAATTATCTTCATTTTTTAGATTCCTTTTTTTTTTTTCTGTTCTGATTAGGTGTTTTCTGCTGCCTTATCTTATAAATTCCTGATTTGATCCTCTGGTTTATCTAATCTACTGTTGATTCCCTCTAATGTATTCTTCATTTTAGTTATTATATTCTTTATTTCTGACTGATTTTTTTTATGTTTTTGATCTCCATTTTTGTGTTTCCTATCTCTTTGTTGAAGTTCTCCCTAAGATCATTGAGCATTCTTGTAAACAGTGATTTGAAATCTGAGTCTAGTAAATTGCCAGTCTCCATTTTGTTCCGTTCTTTTACTGGAGCTTTGTACTGTTTTTTTATTTGTAACATGTTTCTTTGTCTCCTCATTTTGGCTGCCTCCATGTGTCTGTTTTTATATATTAGGTAGGGCTGCTATGACTCCTGGTCTTAATAGAGTAGACTTATATAGTAGGTTTCCTGTGGGGCTTGTGTCACAGTCTCCCTTGTCACCGGAGCTGGGTGCTTCAGGTGTGTGCCTTGCGTTGGTTGTGTGTGCTCTCCTGTTGTAGTTGAGCCTTGGTTTCTATTAGCACATCAATGGGAGGGATTGACCCTCAGGCTCATTGGTTGTGAGGCCAGTGGAGGAGCTATTGTGCAAGGGCTGACCCTACAAAGCAGGATTTGCTGTAGTGGGGCACTGGTGCCTTCCCAGTCTATCTTTTAGATGTGTCATCCTCGGAGGTGGCTCGGTGGTGCTCCAGCTCAGTCTGAAGCTGGTCACTGGGTATGCCAGATCCAGGGGCTCCTGGGAGGTGTCCAGCCACAACCTGTGCCCTGCCTAGTGCCACCTGGCCTGAACCACAAAGCAATCTTCAGATGACTGTCCCATGTGCTGGGCTTGGAGATGCCTTGAGAGCTCAAGCCATGAACCAAGGCCAGCTGCCACTAGTGTCAGGCTTAGGGCTCCTCAGGAAGAGGTACAGGATACACTGAAGCCAGATGCTGCTTGTTTGGGTTTTGTATGCCATTTAGAGATTTTAGAAAAGTCTATAGCGTTATCCAAGACAGTCCATTTGTATGGAAAAGCCACTGGAACTGGCGTAGGTGGACCCACAAGTTGGTGGGGCAGGGCCTCAGGAAATCACCATGGTAGGTGAACAAAAAGTGTTAATCAGGTTGATGGAGACTCAGATATGATGTACACCTGCATCTGCATGCCAGGAGTGGGGAGGGCAAGAAACAATGGCTGCTACCAGCTCCTCCATCTGGGAGAAAGCTGCCTCTCTAGCCCTCCACCTGAAACTAGACAGCTCAGTTCCTCCCTGTATGTTCCTGGAGCTTTTCAAGCTGCCTCCCCCGCACTGGAGCTCAGAGCGAGTGAGTTCATTAGTGAGTAAGTCCACACGCCCTTTAAGAGGAGCACCTGGGACCCCAGTCACCCTCCATCTCACTCAGCCACAATCTCTGCTGGTTTACCCAACCAGAAGTTATGGGGACTTCTCTCCCCAGCACTGGAACCCTGGACTGGCGAGCCTGTTATGGGACTGGGACCCCTTGTTCTTCCAGGAGTGGTGATGGGAAACCTCCACAGCCAAAATATCCCTCCTGATTTTTAATGGTCACAAGTTGGTGTGGACCAGCCTAGTCTGTCTCTCTGCTTTTCCTACCATTCTTGAGATGATTTCTTCTGTATACTTTTAGCTGTAGGGCTTCAGTTTGGCTAGACTTCAGGCAATTCTCAATGATGGTTGTTCTTTAGTTGTAATTTTGGTGTGTTCATGAGAGGAGGCAAATACAGCATTTATGTACTCCACTATCTTGACTGGAAATATGTATCTTAGTTTTTAAAAATTATTTTGAATCACATCAGTCATTCTGTTGAATAAATTTAGCATTGTGTGGCTCTCTGTGGGTTCACCACTAAGAGCAGTTAGTTGTCAGAGAGGCAGAGAAGCCTCATTACATGATTCACACTAAAGAGATCCTTCAGCTGTTCCCAGAGGGTGATTGGACTAACAAGCAAGGCTTTAATGTAAAAGGATTTTTTATTAATATAAAAAGAATTTTATTAGTATGCAAAATTTAATATCACATCTTAAATTACTTCAGTTCTCATGTGATAAAAGTAAAATTAAACAAGCTATCAACATAAATTCAGAAATGGTCCTGCCCAGGTTATAGTATTTTGATGATGGAATAGTGTTCCATGTGAAGAAGAAATATGTTAAAACAATACAAATCATTAAAATGCTCCATTATTTGAGTTGAGGAAAAGGTAGCAAGTAATAAAATAGGTGCAAAAAAATCAATTTCTATCTATCTATCTATCTATCTATCTATCTATCTATCTATCTATCTACTCATCCATCTATCCAGCTAACTAATTATACCAGAGATAAAAAAGATAAATCTGTCATTATCCAATTTGTGATATTTCAGGAAGTAGTAGTATTTCCTGAATATATATCAAGATAAAAAAAAAGAATTAAAAACCCATTCTTGGGAAAAAAAAAAAACACAAAAAAGAAACAATCCTCCCTGCTTCCACTTGGTTAGGGAAGAATAGAATTTTCTTCAGCATATAGTAATGTTCATTTTTGAGATGAGTAATTGAAGCAGTTGTAATTTATGATTATTTACTTCAACCCAAATGTGAAAAGGGGTGACTTTGTGTATTTTTAACTTCCTTTTTTTATCATACCTAAGTAAATTTGGGGATTATTTTAAATTTAAAATTTAAAATACACAATATAGGGAAATCAGAGCAATAACTAAATTTTTACATCAAACATTCTGATGAGTATAGTACCTCATCAATTTAAAGTGTTTTCTAAATATGTAAAGTGATTGGAAGACATAAGTTAAAGGAGCATTTTAATCCTAATGATAGTAAAACGTTTCTGAATTTCATGCAGTAAAAGGACTTTGACTTTAATGTTTTCTCATAAAGCTTCATAAGCTTCAAATCATCACATTAATTACTCCAAACTAAATTTTAAAATAAATTGCATTTGGAATTCATATATTGACAGCTAAAGATGAAAAGAAATATGTATGTGACACTGGATCAAAGCAGTTAGTGAGATATAAATTGCCAAATGTATTACGTATGTGTGGTATAGCAAAACAAAAATAGAAAATAAGACTTTGTTCTCAATATAATTCATACATATGGTACTTATGGCTCAAGACAACATTTTAATTAAGAGTATAAAAATGGAAGTGTTAAGGTAAAAGAGTTGTAAAGTGCTAATTAAGTGAGTTCCTTTGAAGGATAAGCAATGTCTCCATGTACTATATACTCATACTCTAATTCTAATCATGACTGACTGTCCAAAAACTGTATATGTGAGCCATGTTATTTTATTGACCCACAAAATTATCTTAACTGAGTTTTATTGTTATCTTGCTTTCACTGGGAGACATTTTTAAAAATACTAGTATAAACTGTCATTTCTGAAAACATTTTCTGCTTTATCTCTTATCGCCTCTACATCTGGGTAAAGATTTCTACCCTGAAAAACTTTTTTTTTTCTCTCTGAAAAAAAATGAGACTTTTGTTTCTTTTTTTCTTTGTCTTCCCGGAATCTCAGAGCCAAAGTTGCTCTCAAAATGTAACAGCTCTGTTGGATCTTAGGACATACTCAACATGTATTTTCACATCATGTTCTCTTTATTCCTCCCCTGAACCTGTTTTACTTTAGTGTTTAATAAATTCTTTGTAGACAGAGGTCATGGCTGGATAGGTAGCTAGCTAAATGTGATTGATAGATCTGAGGACACTGGTAGGAATCAGAGTTGGTTGAGGTTAATAAACAAAGTCTACTGGGAAGGAACAGGTTATTAAAAGTAATATTTTATGCAGATAGTAAAAGTATAATGTTCATTAATGAAAATTCAGATAAGTTAAAAAAAGAAAAGAAAATACCCATACTCCCACCAGCCAGAGACATCTACCATTAACCTTTTGGTATCATTTTTTCTCAGTAATTTGTCTCCATGAAGGATATGGATCAGCTTACCCTGTTACCATGTGTAGGGCTCTCTCTACTGAAAATTCAGTCACTCCATGCAGGCTCTGACATAGGCAGTTCACATATAATATCATCCTCACATCTAGGGGGTAGCTACCACCTTCTTCCCACCAACCATGAGTGAAGAAACTGAGGCACAGAGAAACTATGTAACTGGCCCAGAGTTAATAATATTAAAACTCTGGTTTGAGTTTAGGAAGATTGACCTGAAAGTGTTGACTTCACCACTGCTCTGTGCTGTCACTGAGAACACTTGTCACATTTATTAAACAGTCCTTCTAAGTTCAATGTACTAAACCTCCTTCAGTATATGTGATTAGTTGGAAGCTCAGTCTTTTCTTGAGAAGAACCTCATGACATAGTCCCTTTGAGAACTGATGGGAGTGAAAAGCCCCTACTGTCAGCTCTGCACTTCTATATTCTGGGAGCCACCATGACTTTTTCATTATGTATCACTGCCCATGTTGATATCCAGTTGCTGAATTTTCTCAGACCACTGATCCCACAATGTTCACAAAGCTGACACTGACTTCCTCCGACCTGGGGAAATATACATGCTCCACAAAGCCTGATAGTAGCAATAGCCTTAAAAAACAAAAAGTACTTGGTAATCAATAAGAAAAAAACTCTCTAGATAAATTGGCAAAGATTAAAAGGTAGTTCATAGATGAAAAAGCATTATCATTCAATGAATGTATTAAATATACCAAACCTTACCTTTAATTTTAAAAATACAAGTACAGGTAGTGAGAAACCAATCTCAGCTTCCTCTCCTGTTGACAAATTGGGAAGTGAAAACATTTGGCTGTATGGGAAAAAAACACTCTAATAGGCAGTTAATAAGAGAAAGAGTGGTATAAACTTTTGTGAAATAACTTGTCATTATTTATCAACTGTTTAAAGGATTTGCCTTTTGATTTGGCAACGTCACCTCTAGGCATTTATCCGGAAGCTATATTGCACATTTACAAAGAGATACGTGAGACATGCAATGATTTTGTTATAACAATTTTTATAGTAGTAAAAAACTGAAAACAACTTAAGTACTTATAAAGGGGACTAGATGGGGGCCGGCCGAGTGGCGTGGTGGTTAAGCGCTGGCTTGGGAAGCCAGCAGCCCCGGTTCGGTCCCACATATGAGGGCCAGTGATACTGCCCTCAAAAAATAAAAAAAAAAGTATCTGTTAAAGGGGACTAGATGTATAGATTGTGGTAGTTCATAAAATAAAATACCACCATGTTGTTAAGAAGGATGATGTCTATGACTACACCAAGATTTATATACACTGTGCATACTAAGCAGCAGTTTAGCTTAGTGATTAAGGAGCAGATTCCAGAGAATTCAATGCGTTCTGGAACCACACCTGGGTTTGGCACCCCTTATGGCTGGGGTTCCCTATAGCAAACATTGTATTCTCTGTATGCCTCATGTTGCTTATCTGTAAAGTAGACTTATGAACAGCACCCATTTCCTAAGTTGTTATGAGGCTTCAATTCAAGGAGGGCTTGCCACATAGAAAACATTATATACATTTCTGTGAAATAAAAATAAATACTAATATGAAAAGTTGTTTAAAGTGCAAGATATAAAAAGTAAAATGGTGCATAACAGAATAAATCCATATATCTAAAACAAAATGATAAAGGTGGAATATATACTTGTATAAGAATACAGCATTTGGGGAAGTTGTAAGAAATGTTGAGTTTATCTCTGAGATATAGAAAAGAGGTAGATGGTTGCAGAGCCCATTTATTTTCACCCTTCTGTACAGTTTTACGGTGTGTTTTTTTCTTTTTTCGATTTCATGAGGAAGTAGAAGGCAACACAGCAGCAGCAATAGTTCCTAGATGATTCTGTGAGAGGTTGAAGGCTGGTTTGCCCTGAGCTCACAGAGGACCTCTGCTGGGTGGTAAGTTGAATACTGCAAATCAGGCTCATATCATCTAGTCTCTGACTCAGCCAAAAATAGTATCACACTCACAGACAAATACATACATTCACACACACACTCACATGCACAAACTCACACATGTACACATATATACATATGAGTTACAAAATCATGTGGTAGATGCAAATTTTTGTTGCTATTATTTTCAGTTGATATATTAGGAATGTGGTATCATTTTATTACATTTTCTTTGAAAATATGATTTTAATAACTACACAGTGTTCTACCATACACACATACCACATTCTTTCTCGCACTGTTTTATGGGATTAAATGGGCCTAGTTGAGCAGAAGATCAAGTCAGGTTGTCCTGTGAGGCTGACCTGCACACTATATCCACAGCCTTCCTTTTCATGTTTTACTGTCTTATGACATTCCTTCCTCATCGTGATAAAAATGCAGGCAAGGACCTGGCAAGCTAATTCACTTTCAAGCACAAACTCCTGATATAGTGGAAAAAGAAAATGGATACTGATATGGAAAAAATGACTCTGCATTTTAACAAGGAACAAACCACTAATCCAAAGATTTAATTTCCAATGGTAGGTTTTCAATAACCAGGAACAAGAGTAAGGACAGCATTGAATAGGTTGGAGGAAACATTTAGAGTAAACATTTGCAGTTTGGGCTCTGTAAATGTTGGATGAATTGAAATATTTGGAGGCTGGCACAAATAGGCCTTCAATACATCTTCCTCTTATTGTTGGAAATCACTACAGCATACAAACCATAAGAAGTCAAACGAGTCACAACAATAACAGGAAACCACAGAGACCTCTGGAATATAAAATACTAGCTTTCCAATTTAGTCCACTCATGCTTTCTAACTTGGTTATAACCTTGGGTAAGTTTGCTTACCTTCTCTGTGCCTCACTTTTATCATCTGATCTACCCTATAAAGATAATGTGAGAAATCAGTGCTTAAAATACACAATTCTATGCTTCTTGCTTCCATCTTTTCCTTCCCTCTCCTCACAGGGAGGATTGGACATGAATGTAGACAGCACATAAAACCACTAACAATAAACACAAATTCAAGTCTTGCCTTTAACATATACCACCTAGGTGGGCAGCTCATCTTAGCCTCATTTTGCAAATAAATAAAAATTGGCTAAAATATGCAAACTCATATTTTAACTTAATTGAATGTTAATGCTTGAGTTGCTGATTGCCTGATATGTAATCATCATTGGGAGGAGAAGTAGAAAGATAAAAATATATCTAGCATTTCTGGGAACATTATATGAGTTAGGTTCTTTGGTTAATTATCTCCTTTAATCCTCATAGATACTTTATATAGGGAGATATTAAATTTTAGAGTTTGCCCAAATGCACATATTTCAGGAGTAATATAACTGGAATTAAAATTCTAAGCCTCTATTTGCTGCTCTACATTGCCTATGTGGTCTTCAGAGATCTGTAGGGGCACATACAAATTAAGCATTACTTTATCATATTCCTGAAAAGGTTATAAAACCAAAGTATCATGAGTCACCAAAATGGGGTGACTCACCAACATCTCTATTGTGGGAACTTTTTATTCTGGAAATCTTTCCTCAACATGGAAGGGACTAATTTATGATGAAGTGTTTCATAAAATAAAACCATGATATGTCAATGACTATAACTATATATACCAGATTTTCTGACACAAATCATTAAGCTTGTTAGAGGTGTATAAAATATTAATATATTATAGATATTACACATGTAGGATTATACACACACACGTGTGTGTGTGTGTGTATGTGTAACAGAGTCTTTATATGCTTTATATACTTTATACCTGACCTATTGATAGATAAGATTTGAGTAAAACATTTGAAAAATGGGAAAATTCAATTCTTCTTCTTTCACTTTGTAAAGTGAACTGCACACCTTCCAGCTCCGTTCCTGGAGAATCATCTTAGCATTACATCCATTCACATTATTTTGTCTTTCCCATGAGTATTGTTCCCATGGAAACCAAGGAAGAGCATCTTACATACCTGTCTCCTCTAATCCCCTTGAATATAGCCAAATGTCTTATTGTCCACTCAACAAATGTTTCTGAGCCTCTATCCTCACACCAGTCGCTGTGCTAGGCAGAGCAAGGTGAAGCACTGCATGTGCAGACAGGAGGCCACTCTTTCCACTGCCAGGAACTCGCAGTTTAGGAATATGAGATACATGTGGGGTGGTGGTGATGGTGTGGTTGACAGAATTCTGCATGTTGGGAAGTTGAAAGGAAAGTCTCTTCTGCACACCATGTCAGGGAGAAGGACCAGTGATTATTTTCTGAGAAAGTGTGAGAATCCTAGTCAGGAAGTAAAAAGAAGCCACCAGAAGAATGTAAATTTAAAGAATTTCAAGCTGGGCCGTCTGAGTGGCTCAGTTGGTTAAGAGCTCGCTCAAGAGTGCAAGCTTGGGCCAGCCGAGTGGCGCGGTGGTTACGCAAGGGCTTGGGAATCCAGCGGCCCCGGTTCGGGACCCACATATGAGGGCCAGAGACACTGCCCTCAAAAAAAAAAAAAAAAAGAGTGCGAGCTGAGCTCTGAGCTACGGCGGTTCGATGTCAGCCTGACCTGAGTTGCCGCTGAGCTGCCAACAGGTGGCAGGATGGCTCAGCTAAAAAAAAAAAAAGAATTTCAAGCCACATGGCTTTGTAACATTCTTCGGCAGGCTTTAGAAGGCAAGAGACTAAAACACTACTTTCGGGAAAACAGCTAGAGCTTTGAGGCATCTTCCTCACCTTGATATTAACATCTCCTATGGTACTGAAATATCTGCCAACAAGCATAAATGACTTGTCCGAGCCAAATTGTCAGGCACTCCCCACTCCCCCCCCCCCCACTCCGTGGCCAGTAAGAATAATCATAGCCTCTCTCATCTGCTGTGTGCACTGGGCCCTGGGCTATGTGGTGACAAGTGGGGCCCTGACTGTTCAAGTTAGACAGACTGGGAGTCAACTCTGCCTGCCATTAGCTAGCGTTACGACCTGTGTCAATTCACTTGGATTTTCTAAACCTTGATTTCTTCATAGATCTAATGGAGATTAACACCTATCTCTCAAGAATTTTGTGTGTGTGTGAAGATGAAAGAAAAAAAATATATAAAATACTTAGCCTAGTGCCTGCCATATGATAAATCTATAAGAATTGTATTTAATGTTGTTTTGCTTCTACACGTGTCATTTTCCTCTCCTGACTATTCCTAATATTCATGGCTTCTCATATTATTTCCGTTTCTACAGCTTTATTCTCAAACCCTCTCATGTTGAAAACTGTCTCTTGACTCACACTGCCCATGGCCACATGCCCTCTTGGCCTGACCATACTTCTCCTGGGCCCCTACCGTAAAGGATTGGGTTTGCCCTGTTCCCACATCCTGCTACTAAAACCTGCCCTCAGGTCTCATACTGACAAGGAGGGAGGTCTAAGGCCTATGCCTAAATGGGAAAAGGGAGGTACAGCTCAGGATGTGTGGTACGATCTCATCTCTGAAACAAAATATACTTCCCTATTGTATAACATGTTTCAATAAGCATGTACTACTTTTATCATTGTGGGTGTGTATTTTTAAGGAAATTGGTGTAAGTTACAGGCATTAAAAGACTCTGGTAAATGGAAAATACAGATTAATAGAGAGTGATAGTGGTAGGGAATCTGCCTAAACTAATGTTATCACAAGTTGTTGTGGAAGGCAAATTTGGAAAATGTTAATGACTTTCTTGTATAGAAACAAAGATGGCTTAGTCAAGTACGTCTGAGAAACACTAAGTTAGGTGAAGTTAACAGTTTCGTCTGTTTAAACAAGATATCTCTGAGGCCTTAATGTGCTCGTGTTCCCTGTGAGTCCGCAAAGTGGAGCGTAGATGGTGTCCTGACAGCACCATCTTTTCCTTGGGAGCATTCCCAGCATTGGTTTTCATTCAAAATCTCAATGCTCAGTGAACTTGAAATGTGAATAACTTTAGGCTGTTCACAGTTAGGCCCAAACAAAAGTCATCCAGCTAAAATAAATAGTTCTTCCAGTTGGGAGAAATATCTTCCTTGCTTAGGAAACAAAATTTCAGTTTTTGAAAAGAATTTTAAACATGATTCTTAAATTTGACACAATCATCATCATTATTTGGGCCTCACATTCAGAGATTGCGTTTGTTGCTCTTCATCACCTGTGAGGTCTCAGTTTAAGGCACATTATCATCATCGATCCTACAAGGTCCTTTCCCATTAGTTTAGTTATTAATTTATTCCTTCACTCGTTCTCATTTATATCCATTTCCCAGTCCCATCTCCCTCCCCCAACCATTCTAATTCATTTAAATAAATTAAATACAGAATTCGGGGATTTTATGTTTGTGTAAAATGTGAATTATTACTTTACATTATGTATTCTAACTTATAAAATGGTTTCTATTGCATAATTTATTTCTGTCAACTTTTCCACTCGGCACTATGTTTTTAAGGTTCACTATGTTCTAAGTATACATATAGCTATTACTTTTAATTACTGCATAGTATTTCATTGAGAAGTTTCTCTCAGTTTTGCCCATTCACATCCAGTGGACACCCAGACTTTTCTCAGCTTCCTACCCCTACAAACACTATGATAAACATCGTCTTGTGTGTCCTTTATGGACTTGTGTGAGATAGATTTGGGACTATATACCCAGAAAAGGTTATATACAGGGTCATAGAATAAACATATACCTAAGTGTTCTCATATTGCTGACCCGAATGGCTGTACTAGTCTATATTCCTACAAGTAATGCATGAGGCTTTATCTAATACCACACCCTTGCCAACTTTTTTATGAGCCAAATTCTAATTTTTGCTAGTCTAATTGATATGAATTAAGATCTCATTCTTACTTGTAATTTTGTAAAAATTATCCCAACCCTGCTGCCCAGAATTTTGTGATATTTTGACTGCACTATAACTTTCACTAAGATATTAAAAGTTAAAACATGACTTCCAGGAATAACAATTAAATCCTTACAGTCGCATGTATCAAAATGTGCATATGATAAATCAATGAATTTTGCAATTGTATGCGTGTATTTTGATAAGCAATATTGAATGCAAAACAGAAAACCACCACATCCAAAGAACATCCTAGTATTATTTGCTAAAAATTGAAATGTTCATTTTATCATTCTCTACATTCTTCTTGCAACAGGAAATGACTTCTGAATACACTGCCTCATCTGTCACTGTCAAAGAATAAATATGAACCAAATTTGCAAGGTATTTTTTTTTAAGTTTGATAGAGCAGAATAATGTGATTGTCAACACTTTTAAACATTTTATGACTTCGGGATCTTTCCTTAAAAAAAAAAAAAAAAAAAGGAAAACACATTTTCAAACTAATTAAAATTGGTCATGAATATTAATGTTTTAGTTGAAAACAACTGCCACTAGGTGGCAAACAATCTACACATAGAATTATACAAAAAAGAAATTTATAAATACACTATATTATATATGCATATTATAGTAGACAGTGCAAAAATATCTGGTTAATACAGTATGTTCTATGTACTGTTAACACTACCACTGAAAACAAAAGCCTAAAAGTATAAGGGGTGAAAAATGTACTTTGTGAGAAATTGAGCTTTCTTTTGTCTTAAGCAAAATTTGAGTTTTTATAAGAGAATAAGGATAACAGGTATTGGCCTTAAGATTTAACAATTGTCATTATTGTGGAACTGGTACATTTATTAATCTCATCTGTGTTCTCCAATAAGGCATCTCTCCAGGTGAAGATACATTGATGAAAGAACACTATAACCCTGGGTGACCTTGAACTTCTCTGGCTTCTTGTCTGGCTTCATAGGTTCTAAACGGTTGTCAATTTTTATGCCATATTGGATGTAGAATAAGAAATATCATGCTGGTATTTTTCTTTCTCCATTTGATTTAACCCTCTTGGAAATAAGAAATAAGATGTTATGGGAAAGAATGCAGATTCTGGTGCTAGATTGTCAGGTTTGAATATTAGCACAACTACTTACAAGTTGTATAACTATGGTAGATGGTATTATTGTACCCAAATAATAATTTCCCTTTGTTGTAAGAGAATTTAATACATTCCTCACCATGTTGACCTTGGACTTGACCGTGTGTTTGTCCCGGCCAGTGGCACATGAGGAAACATACCAAACAACTTTAAGAGATGGTAGATTTCTACCATCTATCTCTCTTGCTTTTCCCCTCTACCAAGAAAATAGTGTGTCCTTATTAACACACTACTCCTTCAATCTCAGGCCTGGATTGAGAAGCTCCCTAAGGAAGAGCTAAGTATCCAATAGTCTATTTACGGTCATTTCAGTTGTTTCCATATTTTGGCTGTTGTGAATAGCACTGTAATAAACATAGGGGTGCATATATTTTTTCAAATTAATGTTTTGAATTTTTTGGATAAATACTCAGCTGGGTCATAAGGTAGTTCTAATTTTAATTTTTTGAAGAACCTCCACACTGTTTTCCATAGTGGCTGCACAAATTTACAATCCCACCAACAGTGCACACGGGTTCCCTTTTCTCCACATCCTCACCAACACCTGTTGTTTGTTGTGGTACATTTATACAATAGAATATTACTCTGCTATACAAAAAGGATGAAATCTTACCATTTTCAACAACATGGATGCACCTAGAGAATATTATGCCAAGTGAAATAAGACTGAGAAAGACAAATACCATATGATCTCATTTATATGTGGAATCTAAATAACAGAATAAATGAGTAAACGAAGCAGAAATAGACTCAGATACAGAGGAAGAACTGATGGTTGCTAGATGGGAGGGGAGTTTGGGGATGGGGGAGAAAGAGAAAGAATTGGAAAGTACAAATTTTTAGTCACAAAATAGCAATGGGGATGTGAAATACAGTATGGGGAATATAATCAACAATGTTGTGAAGATCATTTAGGGTGTCAGATTGGCACTGGACTTATCAGGGGGATCACCTCATAGATTGTGTAGATGCCTGACCACTGCTCTGTGCACCTGAAGCTCAAATAGAATAAGAATGAATGTCAAATATATATATATCCCCCACAGGATGTAAAGTACAGCATAGGGAATATAGTCAATGGCATTATAATAGCTCTGAACAATATCAGAGGGGTAGTAGACTTGGGGGGAGGTTATCACTTTGTGAGGGGTGTATATGTCTAATCATTATGTTGTTTTGTACACCTGAAACTAATATAATAAAAAAAAGAATATAAAATAAAAAAAAATAGTTAAGTGAAAGGACTCACATTTACCAAAATATAATGTGAGTGAGAAATAAGTGTTTTTATAAAGTACTGAAATCTTGAGGTTTTTTGTGATCAAAGCATTATCTAATGAAAACCAACTATTAAAATGGCTTTTAGTTTCTTCACCTATAAAATGAAGCTGATAATATCAGTTATCTCACAGGGCTTAGGGGATTGAATTGGTTAGTATGTATGAACAATATAGAACACCGCATCATAGTGGTTAGCTATCGTTATTACAACAGTCTAACTGGAAGAGTTTCATTTATTGAATGACTACTATAGTCTAGGAATGTATTACTCATGATCTTATTTAATATTAAAATATCTTTATAAAGTATCAACACTCTTATTTTATGGAAGAGGGAACTGAGGCTCAGAAAGTTTTCCTAATTCAGTAATTCTCAAGTCATTTGTGGCTAAGGACCATTTTTGTTTGTTTCTCTCCCTAACAGTCATGGACTAATACTTTTGGAAAATAAAATAAAAATGAGTTATTAAAAAATTAAATAAAATGAACAAATTTCAAAAGAAACATAAAATACAATTCTAATTTTTTACTGGACTCAATAAATATAAATTACATTTTGGTTATTATCATTGGAACAAACATAACATTAAAAAATTTTGATTGCAAAACTAGCCACATTAGTCAGTGAAAAATACACATATAAGTGACTAACATAGAAATCACTATTTTACTTATGACTTTTATTATTTCATAATTATTACTAAACAAAAATTATAAATGAAAATCAATTTCCCAAATTAAACACCTACATACATGCTTTAAGCTACACAGAGTTTCTAATGTGACAGATGAGTTGGACTCTTACTTGTTAATTTATGTAATCTATTTTTGTTTTAATAATCTCATAGTAGAGAAAAGCTCTCACAGATCTGTTTTGACAGGACTAGAAGAAAAGATTTGAAAGCAATTTCAGGGTATTCACTTTTAACTTTTATGCAAAATGAAGCAAATGATGCTATATATACAAGGTGTGATCAAAAACTATGGTGAATGTTTAAATAAAAAAAATTATTATAGTAAAAGACACATTACTATTAATCCCCTTCAAAATACTCTCCCTCACTTCAAACACACTTATCTCATTGTTCTTGCTACTTTCTAAAGCAGTTCTGGAATTCTTCTTTCTGAGTGTCTTTAGTTGCACTGTGGTGGCTGCCTTGATGTCCTGAATCAATTCAAAACATTTACCTTTCATTGTCATTTTGACTTTGGGGCAGAGGCAGAAGTCAAATGGTGCAAGATTCAGTGAATAAGGTAGATGAGGACACACTGTAATGTTTTTATTTGACAGAAATTGCTGTACCAGAAGTCACGTGTGACATGGAGCCTTTCCATTGTGATCACAAAATAGAGTGAATGCTGCTGCTGAGTGCCATCCAACGGAAAGGCAGGGATCTTCAATTTTGGAAGTGCAAGTGGAACTTTAGTAACAGTTTGTGATAAACTTCAACTTGTTAGGTGCAGTCAGTCGGGTGTGAGCTACGGTTGAAAGAAGGTGTTGTTTTAAAGTGTGCCATAAATCATCCTCCATCATGACAACGCTCCATGTCACACATTGCTTCTGGTATACGGCAATTTCTGTCAAATAAAAACATTACCGTGTGTCCTCTTCCACCTTTTTAATCAGATCTGGCACCGTGTGACTTCTGGCTCTTCTCCCAAATCAAAAGGATAGATTCATGACATGGAGGCAGCCATGACAGGGCAACTAAAGACACTCACCTCATGAAACAGAACTTTCAGAACTGCTTCAGAAAATGGCAAGGACAATGGCATAAGTGTGTTCAAAATGAGGGGGAGTATTTTTTTGGGGGGGGTTAATGGCAATATATCTTTTACTGTAACACATTTTTTTATTTAAACATTCACCATATTGTTGGATCACACCTCATATATTCAGAATTTCTATTTCATGAGAAAACAAATTCTACAATTTATTCCCTACAGTTATAAATAAATTAAAATGAATTTTTAATGAAAGAAATAAATTATAGAATTACCACTTGTGGATTCCAACTGACAAACTAACCTTAAAGTACCACGTTGCAGGCCGGCAGAGTGGCGCATTGGTTAAGCCCTGGTTTTGGGATGCCAGCGGCCCCGGTTCGGATCCCACATGAGGGCCAGTGACACTGCCCTCTACAGCTAACAACAGCTCCACCTGGAGCTGGGCTGTGCGAGCCCCGGTGATGGTGTGGGCTGCAGCCCCTGCTGCAGTGGGCTGCCATAGGCTACAGTAAGTGGCCTGCAGCCAGCGTGAGCGGATGGCAGCCAAGCGTGAGCTGCCAATAACCGCGATGAGCGACATCCAGAGGCCAGCGACCGATGTGCCTCATCCGGGAAGAGCGCAATGACGATACCAACAGTGAAGCAACATCCTCCGCAACTAAACTGAAGAACAAGAAGACAGCAGCTTGTCTGTTCCCCTTCCCCGATTCCCCAACGCTGTTCCCCTCCACCAATTCCCCAATAAAATCTTAAAAAAAAAAAAAAAAAGTACCACGTTGTAACTAGGTCCTACTGTGCACAGTTAGTAGGCATCTTTGAGTTAAAGTCATGTGAGTCCATGTGAGATGCTGATTTCAAGAACTAAACTGTTCTGTACTCTTTTGACTGAAATTAGTCAACTGATCATGTGCTTGGATATTTCAGCAATTTTCTAAACACCTATGTTTAATTTCTGAATTTATCTGTGCAGACCAATAAGAAACAATGTGCTGACAACTCCATTCTGTGAAACATGCATATTTTGAAAAACACTGGCCTAGGTTACAGGTGGCACAAGCAGATTTCAGTCCCAGCTCTGGATGACTGGTCTCCTTGATTATGTAAGGTCCTTCCTCTATTGGAGATTATTAATCTCTAAACAGATCATTTGAACTAGAGGTTATATTTTTTTCTACTTCCTAACAAGAGCAGTGGGATCACAATAGCCTACAGCCAGGCATAGAGAGGGTGATTGGTTTAATGAATGTATGTATAATGCTTGTGTGTTCATATAGGTTGAAGTGGGTATTGTACTAAGTAAATATTGGTCTCTACGTTTCAAGACCAAATAGTGACTTTTAGACCCAATTTCTTTGAATTTTCAGTTTAGTTGCCAACTGTATTGTAGACTCTTTGATGGCAGAAATAGAATTTCAAGTAGTTCTGGAAATCTGTATACATCTATAATTGATTAACTGGGTAGTTGGCTAACTGGTTGCCTGGTTTAGTTATGGCATTCAAAAATGTATTGGCTACCTACATAAGCTCAAATTATGACTTAATTTCAAGTTATTGGGGGTGAAAAATGAAGTCTTAATGGAAAAATTGACATGTATGCCACTTTAGGAATCAATCTGTGGGCACAGGCAGAGGATTTTGGGTAGAATAAAAAGATTTAAAATTTACTTCATTACTCACAGCTAGAATAGGGGACATATTTTTCAAAGTCTCAGTTCTATTTACTGTGAATCTCATTTTCATTGCAAATATAAAATCATTGAATTTAAATAAATTGTCATTCCTCATTCAACATGTACTTATATAAGTTAATAAAATTTGCTTGTTTATTTAGTCTACAATTACTAAATAAACAAGCAAATTTTATTACATAGTTATATATCAATTTAAATAATTTTAGTGTTCAACTAAAATTACCAAATACTACTTTACTCCATTTTTTATTTTAGTTTCCTTTAAACCACTGAGTTGTGTAGGATCTTACCTGCATTTCCATGAAGAGTAATTTAATGTGCCAAATATTTACAGTATTAAATATTTTCAGGCTATAATAATATAATTGATTTAAAGAAAATATTGATTACATTTTGTTTCTTGGTCATGGAAATAAAAAGGAGCTACAAGCTAGATTTGAGTTCCACTTTCTTGAAAAAGCAGTTCCTTTACTTCCTTTTCTATTTCCCCTGGGAGCTAATACTTAATATGAAGACAAGCAGAAACAGCTTTTTTTATTCATTAAAAGAGATTTCATATGTTAAAAAGATGAGAACTAGGAACATAATGTATACATAAATGTATATAACATCTAGTTTAGTGCCTGGAAAGCTTACCTTTCTCCAGGTAAAGCAGGGAACATGTTGGGAAATATTTGAGCTTATCTCTTTCTACATGATCACCAATATTTGGAATTGTCCTCTCTTTTTTCATTGGTGAAATTTTTCAACTGAGGAAAATATGATACAGTAAAATTCAATTCAATAAAGTTTAGTCATTTACTTTTCTTTTATAAAATGTGAGAAGTGGGATTATAAAATGAGACGTGCAAAATGGGAAAGCACAGAAGACAATTTTAGCAGTTTTAGGACAGCATACCTATGTAGCCTGAAGATCTAGAAGTTGATTTCCTTAAAATAATGGTCCTATATAGGCCTTGGAAAGTTTCCAGGTGCTCCTAGGTGCACACAAATGCCAATTTGAAGAATACTGCTCTTTTCTGAGGAGAGTAGTTCTTTTCTGAGATGTATAGAAAAGACTTTGCTTTACAAGTTTATCAAAGTCCACTTCCCAATCAATAGACTTAATAATACCATTATTTTCAAGTTGCTCTTTTGAGACAAGATGGACAACTCATTAGTTATTGTGTGTAAAAAGAGAACTCTTGGCTAAATTAAGTAATATAAATGATTATGTTCTTGCCAAAGGACAAACCATCTTTAGTTCTAAAATTATCTTTTCTGCTACCCTGTTTAATCAGAGCAAACACTTCTCTAAACTCTAGGGATATCAAACTGCCCAGGACTAGATAGAAAGGAATTGAGAAAGCCTTCCCTGAAATCCCAGCCTCGGCTGATTAGGTTCTCCTCTCTGGGCACCCATAATTCTTTTTTCAGATCTTTATCCAACAAAAATATATTAAAATTATTTTCTTATTGTCTGTCTTCCTCACCAAACTGTGAAGTCCTTGAAGTGAAGGGATCACGTCATATTCATCTTTGAACTCTCAATGTCTGCACAATACTTGTTACATAGAGATGCTCAATAACTATGTGTTGAAATGAATTGTACTGAGTGAGGCAGAAACAATTATATTTGCTTTGTGTGATGGAAGAGATACAGAAAAAATTTCTCTGCCCTGAAAGATTAACTCTCCCAATTATTCTTAATTCCTTTGATAAAGCATTTTGCATCTCCTGGAATCTTAATATTAAAAAATGAAATATGAAATAGCTGGGAAAATAATAACAGAGAGGAGAAAAATTGTTCCCTGTAGTGGGAACAATCTCTGCAACAACATTGTAGATATTGCAAGAGCATGGCAGGGAGCAGAACTTGCAAGGGAGAGAATGTTCCAGAAGAACAGAGGTTGTCTTAGGCATGGTCATCAGGGTAGGGTGTGGGATTTCTGATTTGATCCTAAGCATAGTAAGTAGCTATTAGAGAATATTATGCAGAATATTGACATGATCTGATTTGCTTATTAAAAGATGATACTGGCAGAGACTTCTTTTCTTGATAAAACCAGGCTGGGCTAATTACACCAATCCTCCCACTAAAAAGAATAAAAACTATAGAAGATTATTTTCTAAAAATCTCTTTAAAGCACTGAAAAGATAACAAATGAATAAGGAACTTCCAGGCCAAAACTAAATAAAAAATGGGAACCCTGAGAGTTCCAAGGAACCCAATGTATTCCAAGCAGGATACATCAAGAAACGCCCACAGTTAGATATATCATAGTGAAGTTGTGGAACACCAAAGACAAGCAATTCTCTAAAACAGTCAAAGAAATATAAAATAGCATATTAGTTTTCTAGAGCTGCCATAACAAATAAGCACAAACTAGATGACCTAAAGCAACAGAAATTTATTCTCTCATAGCACTGGAGGTCAGAAGTCCAAAATCAAGGTGTCAGCAGGGTTGGTTTGTTTTGAAGTTTCTGAGGGAAAATCCTGTCCACGTCTGTCTGCTAGCTCTGGTGGTCATAGGCAAACCTTGATATTCCTTGGCTTGTAGACATATCCCTCCAATCTGCCTCTGATATCACATGGTGTCCTCCTCTCTGTGTCTTTGTGAATTCTTCTTATAAGAACACAAACCTACGATTTAAAGCTCACCCTAAATCCAGGATGATTTCATATGGAGATTTTTTAATTAATTATATCTTCAAAGACCCTGTTTCTAAATAACATGATATTCTGAGTTTCCAGGTAGACATGAAATTTGAGAGGACACCATTCAATGCATTATAGTCCTCCCTTTGACTCCCTGCCCCCCAAATTCATGTCCTCCTTTCCATGTATGAAATTTATTCATCTTATCAAAACATCCTTAAAAGTTGTAACTCATTTTAGCATCAAAAGTCCAAAATCTTGTCATGTAAATCAGATATGAGTGACACACTGTATGATCCATTCTGGGAGAAAATCCTTTTCTATCTGTGGGTGTGTGAACTAGATAACAAATTACCTGCTTCCAAATACAATGATGATGCAGACATAGGTTAGGCATTGCTCTTTCAAAAGAGAGAAAATGAAAGGAATAAAAGTGGCCCCAAGAATCTCCCCAGAGGGCAAACTCCATTAGGTTTCAAGGCTCGAGAATAATCCTCTGTGGCTAAATCTACCCTGTGGGGCCACGGTGGCCCTGGAACCCACTTCTCTGGCTTCTGTGTCTACAGCTCTGCTCTCGGACTCATTATTTTTTCTTGAATAGTTGAACATGTTTATAGCTGAGTAGTTCCTGACTGTAGAAACCTAAAAGTCTAATAGCCTTCCTTCATTTCGTCTGGTCTCTGTTCCTCTCAATCTAGGCTGGCAGAGTTTCTGCTGATATAACTTTATGAAAAACCTTGTGGTTTTCTCATATATTTCAGGGAGGGCCACACCCTTAGACATGAATATTCTGTGCAAATTCTTCCTGGAGAACCTTATTTCTATTCCTATTTCTGCTCAGATGGTCAACTGGTTTTATGAGTCATGCATCTAATCTCTCCAGCAAAAAGTTACCAGCCACACACTTGGTATTCAATCTAGTACATGCTTTAGCATCTTTTGCAATATGGATAGGCTGAAGATTTTCCAAATCATCACTTTCTGATTCCTTTATGCTTAACAGTTCCTTCTTCAATTTATCTCTTTCCTGTCACATTTTACAATAAACAAGAAGAATCAGGCTCTGCCTTCCTCACTTTGTTTGGAAATCTCCTCAGCTAAACATCCATGTTTGTCACTTACAAGTA
This sequence comes from Aselliscus stoliczkanus, assembly GCA_033961575.1. Classification (NCBI taxonomy): domain Eukaryota; kingdom Metazoa; phylum Chordata; class Mammalia; order Chiroptera; family Hipposideridae; genus Aselliscus; species Aselliscus stoliczkanus. The sequence continues at coordinate 128,436,426 of CM066733.1, forward strand.
TTGCTTTCCACCTAACCATAAATACAATTTAGCTAAATTTTCTGCCACTTCATCACAAGGATCACCTTTCCTTCAGTTTTCGATAGCATAACCCTCATTTCCATCCAAGACCTCAACAGAAGCATCTTTAGCATTCATATTTCCACCAATTGTTTCTGTATGGCAATCTAAGCTTGTTCTACCAAGCATCATGAAATTCTTCCAGACTTCACTCATTACCCAATTTTAAAACCACTCCATAATTTTAGGTATCAGTTTACAGTATTTTTGAGAATCTGTTTGGATATCTGTTGCAGCAACACTTTACTTCCCAGTATTAAATTCTCTTATCAGCTTCCTAGAGTTGCTGTAATGAATTACCAAAAAAATGGGGTGGCTCAAAACAACAGAAATTTATTCTCTCACATTTCTGGAGGCCACAGATCTGAAATCAAGGTGTAGTCAGACTTGATTCTTTCTAGAAGCACCAAGGGAGATCTGTTCCATGCCTCTCTCCTAGCTTCTGATGACTGCTGGCAGTTCTTGTTTGTCTTGCAGTGGTATCATCACTCCAGTCTTTGCCTCCTACTTTACTTGGCAGCCTCCTCTCTATCTCTACGTGTCCTCTCCTCTTCTGCCTATAGAGCATTTTTTTTTTTTTTTGGTCTATGGACAAAAGTTATTAGAATTAGGGCCCATCAAGATGATTTTGTCTTGAACTTACTACATCTACAAAGATCATATTTTCAAATAAGGTCACATTCTGAGGTTCGGAATGGACATGAACTTCTGAGACAGCATTTAACCCAATACAGTTAGCTTACCTTCAAAACAGCAGCACTGGAGGATTGATTTGTAGTGACTGTGTATACATATAGAAGTTTCTAAGTAGGAACTCTTGATCCCTCTCCCAGCCCAATAAACGACAGAGCAATGAACTCACTTGTTCAAACCAAAAGCTTAGGAATAATTAAAGTGTATTTCCTTTCCTTGAACCCCATATCCAATCTATCAGTGAGCCCTGATATCTGTTCCTCCAAAATATATCCAAATAAATCATATTGTACTACTTTCAATTACCATTCTTCACATGGACTAATGCAAGCTGCCTAACTTGTCCCCTTGCTTCCATTCTTGCTGACCTCCTCCCCCTCATTTCTACCATCCCTCAATCCATTCTCCACACAGCAGTCTGAGTGATATTTTAGAATATAAATCAGAACATGTCCCTATACTGCAACAATCCTCCTAGTAGCATTCCTTTGTATTTACCTACCCTATGAAACATTCCTTGATCTGGCCCTTACCTACCTCACCAAACTTATCTTGTTCTATCTTTATGCTCCAGGTAAAATGTCTTCTGATCCTTAAGTATATCAAACTGATTAAGTCTTTGCACTCACTCTCCTTTCTCCCTGGAATGTTTTTCCCTCTCCATTTCCTTGACTAGCTGGATCTTTATCATCACCTTGTTATCAGCTCAAATGGCCCCTTTTCAGAGATGTGCCCTCCTGTCATCTAAATTATCACCTTATTCTCAATTGTATCTTCTTTTATTGTCTTCATCGCACTTATCACCATCTAAAATTATTTTGTGTATTATTTTAGTATTTGTTTATTTTCTTTCTCCCACTGTATAATAAACTTCATGAAATCCGAGATCTTGGTTGTCTTTTTCATATTCTATTTCTAGAGCTCAGAAGGGTGGATGGCACATAAGAGGTGCTTGGTGAAGATTTGTTGAATACAAATGAATAATTCCCAGAGAAAAGAAGAGATAGTTAATATAAAAGAGGAAAAATTTTATATTGTTAAAGTTCTGCGCTAATAACTCTTTCCCAGATGCATTGACCATGCTTCCTGGCATTGTTTTGTGTTTGGGAGGATGACCCCTATGTAACTTCAACATCCTGGTCCCTTCCTGGTTGGTTTCTGGTTGGATCTGGTCAGGGGAAGGCACTGACAAGAGATGGGAGAATAGGAGAGATTAAGGTATTCCTTCCCTTCTTCCTGGTTTCTTCAAGGCCACGCCCCTAAAATGATAGTTACCCCATCCTCATCCCAGATGGTTGCAATTCTCACTGAGCTCCAGTAACACTATTTCTACCACTGGCTTCTTCTGTTTCAGGGTTAGTAATTTTAATTACTGACTCCTGGATGTTCTAACATCTCTCTTAGGTCTTTTAAACTCTGTAAGTAGTCTGTCAGTAAAAGTCTCTTCATTTAGAATGTTGGATATCTTCTGCCTGCCTTTCTGCATGCCTCCACCATGTTTTGTGCCACCAGAAGCTGAACCTTGTGGACTTTACCAATGGAGTCCTTTGGCCAATAGCTTTCAGTTGAGTTCAGCTAAAAGGGAATGCCAGTAGGAAATCAAAGGTGAGGGAAAAGGGAATGAAGGTATTTATTTCCCCTCTCTGCTGCCAGATTGTCTCGAAGTGAGTGCCTTCCCCGCACCCTCCAAGGGATTAGATCCATCAGGAAATTCACTCTTACACCTAGAGTGTACTCTCTCCCCTTGTCCCTTTAGACCAAGATATATGGAAAACTCATTACTTCTATGCACTGCAGGAGGTTGTTCCATCCCTTCTTGCTTTTTCTAAGCCTTGCCCATGTCTCTGCACATAGTTCCTTTATGAACTCTCTTTAAATTACTCAATTTGATTGTGCCATATGTTACCTGCCAAGACCCTGCCTGGTAAATGAGGTGAGGCTCCCCCATTACCATATCAGATGATGCCTCTCCATTTGAGCTGTCTGCACATATTAATTCAGTACAAAACATTGTGCTTGTTATTCTAGTTCTCTTCTCTCGGGTAGTGACTGGATCAAACTCAGCAAACTGGATCAAACTGTGGGAGAAATGGGGAGATTTGGCATCTCTGCCTTACATGAGATTTCTCCTAAGTCAGGTCCTGGTTCTTCAGCACCCACTGGTCTCTGTAGCACTCTGGGCAACATCTTGGTGCTTTCTCTGCTCTGTAGCACTGAAAGGAGGGTTGTTGCAGACCACAGGTCTGTGTTACATGGCCATTTCCTGTTGTAATGCTGAGTTCTTCATCTCTCATCTGTAACTGCTTAAGGTTCATGCCTAATATAATCTTTAGTTAGAGAATGAGGCCATATTATATAGTGGTGGGAGTGTGGGAGGCAGATACACCTGGGTGTAATTACTGACTCTTTCACCATCCTGTGTTAACAACAGCCTCACACCAACACTCATGCTAACTCTGCCAAAGTAGGGTATCCACTCTGTGATGCGCAGATCACAGTGACCTTATACTCAGGAACAACTTCTCTCTTTGGGGGTTTTCTTTGTGCTGTTTCTGTTCTGCATTAGTGATGGGAGGGGTTTATAGGCTAGTCTGAATTTGACGGGAAGAAGACAGCTTCCGGGTAGAATATTCCTTGAAAGTATGTCTTCTTACTTGTAGCAATCGCTGATTTTGTATTACTTCCTGTGTTATACTGTAGAACAACATCCTTGGCCTGAAACAACCCAATTATAGCTGAGTAACATTCATGCACACAATACAAAGGCTATATTTAGACAAAGACTCAGGGTGTTAGAGAATGTATATCACACATGGGCTTTTTTTTTTTAAGATTTTATTGGGGAATTGGGGGAGGGAGGCAGACAAGTTGCTGTCCTTTATGTTCTTCAGTCTAGTTGTGGAGGACATTGCTTCACTGGCTCATGTTGGTATCCTCATAGCGTTCTTCCAGGGGGAGGCAGATCAGTCACCGGCCTCTGGACGGCCACTCATGGCAGCTCTTGGCAGCTCACGACAGCTGTCCGCCACCCACACTGGCTGCTGGCCACTCACTGTAGCCTATGGCAACCCACTGCAGCAGGGGCTGCAGCCCACACCGTCACCTGCCATCTTAGCTATAGAGGCAACCAGATGGAGCTGTTGTTCACCACCTTAGCTATAGAAGGCAGCGTCACTGGCCCTCATATGTGGGATCTGAACCGAGGTTCCACTGCTCACAGCTGGCATCCCAAGCAAGCTCCTAACCAATGCACCACTCGACTGGCCCACATGGGCCTTTTTAATGTATACTTTTCCACACTAAAAAAAAAAAAAAAAAAAAAAAAGGTCAGCAGCACAGTGGTTCCTGGATGACATTCCAGAACAGAGCCTTCACAGATAAATACAGCCCACAAAGTAAATGTCAGGTTCATGATGACTAAGTGGAGTTAGCATGTCCTGTGTCAGGTCTCCTTTGAACTCTGACTCTGCCTGTTGTAAGCCAAGGTTCAAAAGGTGTGCCTTTCCCACTGAACAGCTTTGGGCCTAACTGGAAGTTTGTGTTTATCAATCAGGATTTGTTTGGCAGCAAAAAGCAGAATGCTCTCACAGTACCTTTCACATACCAGAACTGTTTTCTCAATTAACAAGAAGATTGGTCCAGGAAGGTGCAGCCACTTGATGAGCCTGCTAGGGACCCAGACTCATATACTTCTGTCCTGCCATGTTTGGCTTGTAATTTTTATAAGCACAGTTGTAAAATGATTGCTCCCACCAGGTAACATATCTGCATCCCTAGCAGGGAGAAGGAGGAAGGGGCAAAAGGCCAAATGAGTCTCTCTTGGTGATTTCTGATTATACTTCATTAGCCAGAATGGGTCATGACCAGATCTAGCTGCAAGGAAATCTGGGAAGGTATTTTAAACACAGCACCCTGCCACCAGACAAAATTGTGATTCTGTTACTAAAGAAGAGAAGAGATTGGGAAAGCAACTAACAGTATCTGACACATGTTAGAAATTTAATATTTCTTTTCTTTCTCCCTATTATATATTCTCTTTTGTCTTTTGGTATAGTCATTCTTCTTCCTAAAACCACATCTTATGTAGCCAAATCTAGAGTGTTTACTTTCAGTTGCAGGACTAGATGTAGGGTATTTGTGTGTTGGAGGTGGGATGGGTGGGATAACCTCTCAATTATAACCTGAATCATGGTAGTTTATTATTTCTGACCACTTATCTTCTTTATTTCTGCTCCCAGCCCAGTTTATTATATTTATTTTTATTGTCATTATAAAGTTACAAATATTAAAGACAACATTAGGAAATTGAGAAAAGGAAAGATAATCACTAATAGTTTTACTACTCAAATACTTCCACTGGTAGTGTGCTTATATATTTCTTGCTATTATTTTATAAGGGATTTTTCTTCACCATAGTGTTCATTGAATTTTGTATCCCAATTTACAATTAGCATGTCATTAGCATTCTTCTGTTATTACAAAATTAATGAAATTATATCATAAATTGTATGTATATATGTAATCATGTATGTATGTGACTAAAAATCCATCTTATAGGATTGTTGACATTCAAATAAGACCACAATAATAGCTACCACTTAGTGAGCACTTACTGTATACCGGGCATGATTTGAGCACACTTTCAAATACATTATCTCATGTGTTCATTACAACAACCTATAAACAAGGTATTATTGTCATCCCCATTTATAAGTAAGGAAACTGAGGCACAGAGATGGTTGACTGACCTTTCTAAAATCACAGCTAGTGTTCATTTAATTTTTAAAAATAATAACATGTATAACAATAAAGTATAATTCTGATAATATAACATAAATGCGAAGCTTATCTGCAGCCCTAAGATCATTGTTTTCTGCTTCAACTTTATTATAGAAATTATATTTTGAAGCAGGATTCATAGAAATCTGCTTATAAGAGGCAAAATGTGTTTATGTGATTACATGTAAAATGATGATTTGAAAGTTACCCTGTCAAGTTAATGAATTATATCTGTTTTATCTAATTAGACCATCTATTCTAATCAAATCATTACTTCACTCTTATATGTAAACAAGCTTTTAAAAAAATTCTTATAGAGTTGACAGTTCTCTGCATCTCAGCTTAACCATGTCACATTTTCCTGCTCTATTTTTTGATGCTTATTAAAATGATGCTTATCCATATCAAAGTTTAAATAGTTTCAACATCTCCCTTTAAGACGTAACACTGACATATTTGGAGTAGGGAGGTTTTGATGACCTATCACTCTTTTCAGAAAAGAGTCAGGAAAGTGAGAACAGCCAGCAAAGTCAGTATTGCTTAGGATATTTTTAGACTTTCAATGCCATAAAGTGGCAAATTACTAAGTGATTATTATGGGAATTTATTAGTACATTGATTTAATATTTTTCTTTACTTTTTTCTTGTAACAGGAGAACTCATCTAATAAGATATCTCAATGTTCTTATTGAAAATGATTAAACCAAAAAGAATTAGGGTACTCTTTTCCTGAATTTTCATTTAACTAAAACAATGAGACTAAAATGTGTTTCTTCTAACATTAATTTAGTTTTCATTTTTAATAGTTAATATATTCTAATAATTTTTTTTTAACTAAGAAAAAAAAATCTTAACAAAGTATACATTGAGAAGACTTGCTACCACTTTGCCATCATCCACCTCACTCTCTAGTCCCCCTGTGGTTAACCACTTATATTAATTGCTGGTATTATTTCCTTTATTTTTTTTATAAAATGTGACATATCATTTACCCCCTTCTGCACCTTGAGTTGTACACTTAACAATATTTCCTGGAGATCTTTTCTTATCAGTGCATCTCATGCTTCCTCATTTTTTTACAGCTACCTAATATTCCATATACGTGCATATACTATAGTTTAATTAAACACTCTGCTGATAGATACTTAGGCTACTTCCAATCTATTGTTTCTACAAACAAAGCAATAGTGAATAACCTTAGACATAAATCATTTTGATGTGTGCAGATGTTTCAGTAAGATACATTCCCAGAAGTAAGATTGCTGGGTCAAAGGGCAAATGCATTTGTAACTATTAAAAATACTGCTAAAATGTCCTTCACGAGGGTTGTATCATTGCTTCCTTCAGCTAGCAATGTATTATATTAGAGTATCTATTACCTCATAGCCTTGGAAGCAGAATGTTGGTCAATGGGGAACAGTGTTGGGGAATTGGGGAAGGGGACCAGCCACGTTGTTGTTCTTCAATCTTCATTGTGGAGGGCTCCAGTCGCCATCTGGCTTCCTGTCGACAGCTCATGGCCTCTAAGCTCAAGGTGCTGAGTTCAGTCTTAGTTGCAGGTGGGCGTAGCCACCATCCCATGCGGGAGTGGAACCTGGCAGCCTTGTTGTTAAGAGCGCACTTCCTATTTACTGAGCCATCGGAGTGGCAGCTCAGCTCAAGGTGCCGAGTTCAATCTTCAGTTGTCGGTAGGCATAGCCCACCATGGAACAGGCAATCTTGTTGTTACACCAGCCGAACCGTCCTGCCACCTGTTGGCAGCTCAGGGACAGCTCAGCTAGGGTGCAGCATTCACTGACCCATGTGGGAATCGAACTGGCGGCCCTGTTGCTCAGAGCACGCGCTCTAAACTAACTCTTAACCAACTGAGCCACTTGGCTAGCCCCTGGTCAACTTTTTGATTGTTATCAAACTGATAATTGAAAACAATGATGTTAGTTAGTATAGTATGGTTTCAAATCAGAGAGAATTAAAACCATACTATGTTATTTTGAATAATGCAAAGAGGGTTTTGGGCATGCATGTGTGTGCGTGTGTGTGTGCGTGCGTGCGTGCATGTGTGTGTGTGTGTGTGTGTTTAATGCAATCTGTATCTTTGCCACATACTGCCCTCAGGTCTCGTGTCATAAAATCATTGTTGTAAGTGGAACTGTGTTAATGAGAGCTTCCAGGATTTATATTTTTGACCCTTTAGTATAAGGTGTGGTGGCAAGAGCCCTTGAACATCGCCAGGAGAAAAATTCAGAAACAAGGAGTCAAGCCCTAGATCCTCCAGTAACTGATTATGTGCTAGTCATTGAATTGCTAGTTCAGTATGCTCATGCGGTAGGAGTATCAGTAAGCAGAATAATGGGAAAAGAGAGAAACAGAGTTTTAATGACTACTGTGGAGGAGGGAGGAGTATGGGAGAAGACATCAATTTAAGGCAGCAAAAATATACCTGGTTGATACCATCAATTGGAAACACTGGGCTTCTCGTGAACTGGAGGAATGAAATAAATATTCTGGAGTCACTTTCAGTTCCAATATAATGAGATGCTCAGATGGACCCACGTGGTACCAAATTCTGGTTACACTGGGGCCTAGCTATGTTGAAATTAAAAAGGGACTGGTATTTGTAAACACTTAACATCAAAACCAATAATTAGATACAAATAAAATTTATTTTATTTTGGAGACCATGCATATTTTATGACCATAATTTGAGTTAAATTTAAATTCTAAATTAGTCTGCTTAAAGTTATGTGTTAGATGTCTGGCCATTGATATTTATAAAATAATTATTCCCTAGTTACCAAATATTTAACTAATAATATATAAGGAACACATTTCTGAAACATTTAGCTGAATGTGCAGTATAATCCTATTTTATTGGAAACCTTATTTGCCTATTAGTATATATTTGTATAGGATAACATTGCAGAGACTACACACTAAAAAGCATATAGCCTTTCAAACCCATCCCATCTAGATAGTAATATTACAAGTAATTTATTTTTTGTTTGCTTATATGTATTTCTATCATTTTTTTACAGTAAAATTGTTTTCTTTGAAAGTAATGTTACCAAATCAAGAAAAAATACTTTCAGGTGAAAAATGGAGCTGGGAAAGTTTCATTGTTAAAAGTTCAGTCAAAGATGCCCTCATATTTAGTCAACGTTCTTAAAACCAACCAGAGGCATTTTAGATGAAACAGAATAACAATTGTTCAGTGTTTTTTCCTTTATTAGGGATCTATCTGACCACCTTTTGCAATATCATTCTTTCTTTGTTTTACATGTTTTTATTTGAACACAAAATAGAAGAAATCATAGAGCCTAAACATCTAAAAAAAAAATCTTTCAGTATGCCTATTTGGTATGTAAACATCATTTTTCAACTACTTTTTTTTTTATGCTTCTCATAATTTCCAACAGATATAATAGGTCTTAGTTCCATTTTCTATTGTATTGCAATGGTTATTTTCACAGGAGGCTATTCACAGTACCTTTTTAACTGATCTCTGGGCAATCCATCTGACATACAACCAGATTAATATTATATATTCCTAAAACACCCCTTCATCATGTTACTTTCCTGCTCAAAAATCTTCAACAATTTCTGTTATTTATACTCATGATTTTCTAGCTTATAAATAGTAGAACACTTTTCCCCCACAGGGAACCTTATTTGGAATCCCCATGTAAAAGAGCAGATGAAAGTAGTAGTTTATAAAGCTTAGGATAAAGCCACTCAATAAAAAACCAGGAGTCTATTCTGATCACACAAAATGAAAGAGCATTGAGTGTTATGATCAACACTGAAAGTCTTTAGCTTTCAAAATATTTCTGTTTTATTCTCATTGCACAGACCTGAAGAAAATCTCAATTTATAGACATAAGTAGTTGCTGTTAACAAAAGTCTTTTTTTAACAGCTGAGCTTACAATCACAAGGAATCACAAATTATATTGAAAGTTCACTCCAAGGTTTGCAATGAACGTGAATGTGTTGGTGGAAGTTGCCGGGGAAAATGTGATGTATCACACATTTGAGCGTGGATGCTGGTTTGAATGTCTGTTTCTTCCCTTGTTTCTTCTAGCTACAGGATTTGAAATTCAGAAAATATATACAGAGGGTACCAAAAAAATATATACACATTTTAAGAAAGGAAAAAACTGTATTAAAATTGTAATACTCAATATATACCGATAACAAAAGATGAATATAAGTCATGGGTATACATTTTTCTGTCACCCCCGGTATTTTAAAATATTAAAGATCAGGTTTGTTCTAAAAAGCTTCTTAGTTCATGGAAGGATGTTCACCAAATGAGATTTGGCTGGTTCTTTGCAGCTTAAAAGTAGGCATTCTTTTTTCCTCCTTCATCCTATACATGCTATCAGACATGTTTTTCCAAAAAAAAAAAAAGACCAGTTTTATCTACCCTGAAAGTCTGCTGAGATGGAAAAGATTCCTCCTGTTGACCTTTGCAAATGTAAGGAATTGATTTTGTGGTATTCACATTCTCCTCACTTGGATATTGTGCACATTTCAGTGGGGTCTTGAACCTATGGAAATACATCTTTCATCAAAAGTTTCAAGACCATCATTTTCACTGTGCTTACTTGGGCTTCAAATTCACAAAATCTGGTGATTGTCTCCTGAACAAGCTAATATATAGAAAGTTGTGAGATGGCTCCTTTGCATCTGTGTTTTTACATTGTGTCATTTTTACGCTTTTCCTGCTGATTATTGTCAACCACAGAAGCAAAGCACTTTTTACTGATTCACTCTTATTTCCTCAGAATCTATCCTTCTAATGATTTATCCCGTATGCACAATTACAATTGTATTTTCATATCACTTTCACTTTTTAAAACTACATTTATTTTGTCATAATCATATGCCACTTTTTATTACTCTTTTTAACACACATGTTTGTACTTACTGGTCATAATAAGGTAACTACCAATTGAACACTTTAAAATTAAACACATTCAGCAAATACACAGTCAACTCACAAGGACAGTTGACAAGACTAAAGTAAACAGCACTGCTGTTGACGCCAACTGTGGGTCACAGGCAAAACTGACTCACTACCACCCCGGAGAGTAGCGCTGTGTGCACCCATGGCAATGAGGAAGTTGCAAGTTTATTAAGTCGAACTTTCATAAGGAATTTCTGTCATTAACAAGTACACTTTTAAAAAACAATTCATATTTGAGGAAACCCAAAACATCAATTTGAAAAGATATACCACTCTCCCCACCCCACGTCCACTGTAGCATTGTTTACAAAAACAAGCAGTGGGCCAGATTTTGCCCACAGGCTGTAGTTTGCTGACCCCCATGTGGAGTATAAGCAGTTATTGTTTGTATTACTCAGTGTCCATTAATAAATAAGTAATCACTGCGGTAGATTCAAGGTGGCATCAAATTCTTTGCTACTTCTTCCACTGACAAGTAGAGTCTAATTCCCTTCCCCTTGAGTTGGAGTTGTCCTTAGTGACTCGTTTGACCAACAGAAAGCTGCTTGAGTATCATTCTGGGGTTTCTGAGTCTAGGTCATAAGAAGCCTTATAGTTTCCTCTTAATCCTCTTGGAATATTTATTTGAGAAAAGCCAGATACCATGTAACAAGACTGATAGCCCTGAGACAGCTAGGTGGCAAAGAGGCCCAAGCCACATGGGAAGGCCTTGGAAAATAAGACGACAGAGAGATAGAGAGAGAGAGAGAGAGAGAGAGAGAGAGAGAGAGAGAGAGAGAGAAGAGCATGTGAATGAAGAAGCCATCTTGGAAGGGAACCTCCAGCTGGTGCCAAGTTGATCAGAGATAAGTTACCCCTACTATCCACTATCCAAATTGCAAATTGGTCCAAATAAAGGTTTTTGTTGTTTTACGTCATCATGTTTTAGGGTGGTGTAGTCAATTTGAGAATTTCAGGACTTGTCAAGAAAAAAAATGACTATGTGGTGGCAATAGCCCACAATGAGCTTTATTTGGTTGGTGTTTTGATAAGCTGAACAAAAGTCCATCATGGCAAGAGACCTTCCAGATACAGTGATGGAGAGCCTCCACCCCGAAAGGGAAGAGGACACAGGAATTTCCGGGAGACAGGGGAATCGTAGAGCAAGCTTACATGTTTTGGTGATATTGTCCACAGCTCTCTCTGTAGGGCAGAAACAGTTTGGAGTCTTTTATAGCCTTTGGGCTCATCTTATGTATGGTTAGCAGATACTGGGTGCAGTTGAGGAGGTATGCACAGCCAACAGCCTCTAAATGGCTAAAAATATACTATTTGGGCTATATATATTTTTTTTCTTTTTGAGGGCAGTGTCACTGGCCCTCATATGTAGGACTGAACCGGGGCTGCTGGCTTCCCAAGCCAGCGCTTAATCACCGCGCCACTCGGCCGGCCCTGAGCTATAGTTTTAAAAATTTGATGTGGAAAAGTTTGAGTTAGTGCTAGCAGGCTTGGAGCTAACAGCCTACTGAAATGAAGTAAACAACAGAGGGGCCAACATATAGGGGCCATCTTTGGCTCTTTGTATAACAGGTGGTTTATTATGCAGTGGTAACCAGGACAATCATACAGCTGTGCAATCTTTTCAGGTACCTGTATTTTGTTTGTCCAATTACATTGCATATATTTTCAGCACATGGTAGATATCTTAAATGTTTTGTATTCTGCACAGGATTCAACTCAATGCTTTATAAACAGTTGTTGGGTAATAAATAAATATTTTTTAAATGATGCATAGATATTTTTATGGCCAGAGAAGTCACTATGCTGATTTGGTAGGCACACGAAAAGGGGTCTGTTGGCATGCAAATTGCAAATATTCTGACTTAGTGAAAGAGGGCATTCTCTGCAAGTGTTTGAGATGTGGACTTCATCTTTACTCTGTTGATCAGATCATATTCTTTGAAATCTACTTTACTCTTATTTTCTGACAGTTATACATGCTTTGAAGAATATGATTAAAATGCACAGATAAGCCAAATGATTTTTCTCAATACCATTTGAAGTCTTGGCCATACTTAGAAAGATCTGTGCTATAACTGACATTAGTTGGTGTGTTCATTGTATTAAGTAGTAGATTTCATCCCCAGAAATGTAGATACACCAGCTTTATTAACTAGCGATATGCCATCCAGACTCATATCTATTTGATCATTGTGGGTTAAGAAAAATTATGTAGAAATTGTTGATTGAACTGCTGTTATGGACAGAGAACTGTATTAGGTGCTTCAGGGGCCATCAAGGTAAATACAACAAAAGACCTGCCTTCCAAGGGGTTCAATCTAAGAGGAGAGCTAGGATATGAAAATAAGCATAATGTAAGGAGGAAAAAAATAAGTGTCATAGGAGAAGAAACATGGGGCTTCAAGAGATAGAGAAATCAAAGCTGACTTCATGAATCAGGGAAAGTCAAGGAGTAGGGAATTTTAGGGGGCATTTTACAGAAAGATAACATTCAAGTAGCTAATTTGAATAAGTTTTTATTATTTTCTAACCAAGTATTACTTAAAGATTTGGGGTACTTTAAGAATAGTGATTTAAAAAAAAGATCTATAGGTATTTTATGCTATTTGAAATAAATGAAGTGTATCAACGTACTTTCAAAAAATAAAGAATAATGTGAGAGATTTCTGTAGGTCATGGGAAGCCCTGAGCATGCACACACTACAAAGTGGACACACAATGGTGTACTTTGACAGCTGTCCAAATATTAAAACAATCAAATGAGAGGGTCTATATCTGTATGTGTATTTACAAGCAATGGAAGACGAAACAGCAAAGATAAGTTGGCCTTGTGTGAAAATAGTGTGTGTGTGTGTGTGTGTGTGTGTGTTTGTGTGTGTGTTATTTGCTAGACAATAGGGACTCATGGAAGGTTTTTGAGCAAGGGAGTGATGTAGGAGTTGGGTTTTTTGCCAACCAACCTGGTGGAGGGAAGCAGAGAGCTGTGTATGGATGGAGGCTCTTTTAGAGAATCGTGTTGAAATTATTACAGTAGTTTGGTGAAGAGATGGAAGATCATGATGGCTTAAACTAGAGCCATGGCCACAGAAAGGGAATGTTTGGGATAGCTGGAAAAGACATTGTTTTAACTATAACTCTTTCGGTGGCTAGGAGGACATAAGCTAAAACAAAAGTGTGTGGGAGTATTTTATGCCATAGGGACCTTTCATGAGAATTCAAGGAGTTATAATTCAGATAGGCTTTCTAAAAATTGAAGTTGGAAACCCAAGCTGTTTCATGTCTCAAGGCTGCTCCACATGGGTCCGAGGAGATGCCTCACTGCTTGTCTCTGTGTCTCTCTGTTGGCCTGCTCCTTTCTCCATGCCCTCTTGTCCAACTTCCTATACTTACTCAAAATTTCAAGCCCATAACTTTAACTTGCAGATTTGCCTCAGAACTCTACATCTCTGACTCTATCATTTAAGGGCCCCATGCTACAACTTCTCTATCTAATTGGCAAGTCTCTCAGCTTTTCAGTTCTAAAATTCCTGCAAGCCATAGCTCATTGGCTCAGATGATTTTTTTATCCCCAAATCACAGGCCAATCTGTGGATGTGCTGTCCTCAAGGCAGGTGGACAACATGTTTTTAAACAGCTGAAGTGAATGCCAGGGATCCGTACCAGGTACATGATATGAAACTTGGTAGTCTAGGCCTTCCCCTTTCTTCAGAGATTGTGATGGATTGGGAAGAAATGGCCACATACCTGAAAATATATCTTACCAGTTGTGGCTCATTGTAAACTTGACAACTGGCTATATAGAAGTTCAAAATCCAAGCCTAGACATTTCGAAGAAAAGTGGTGTCATTAGCTAAAATAAGGAAAATATATGGGGAAGTCAGTTTTGTGAGCTATGATGAATTAGGTTATTGATCTTTAGAGAATAATGTGAAGATACTCTCTGTCTGGATTTTCGTAAATGGATAGAGAGAATTTCTGAGGCAAGACTAAATTATAAATGAGGATCTTTGAGACATTCTTCCTTTTTGAATATAGCTAAACAGTAGATAAAAAGGTTACCAGTTAAATAAATTTCAAATGTGAATAAATAAAATCCCTTTAATTGCTAAATAACTTCAGGTAAATTATGCCCGGTCTTCTCAGCCCAGTAACCTCAGTAAGTTTGGTCATAGCACAAAAATGACAAATAGTGCTGACCACATCTTCAAGCTTCTAGTGTGTCAATAATAGCATTATCCAGGCATCTTTTAGGTCAGAGGGGTAAATTAAATTTACAAGAGATAAACATTTCCTTCATTGCTAAACTGTTATAATTGTGGATACCTTGACCTGAAAGATGAAGTAATAAAGTAAGAAACTTTGGGCAGGCATTGGACTTTATTTTCAAAGCCTTACTCAGACACATTTATATTGTGGACTGATGAGACTTATAATCTGCATGGCTATTTTCTGCTGTAATGTGGTCTGATTGAACATTTCTAGAGAGGGAGCATTCAAATTACAATAAAAGAGCCCAGTACGTTTTCAAATTGTTCTCATCACTGAAAATGCCTTCCTTACAGTAATTCAAATTCTGCTTCCTATAACTGTACCCACTGATCCTCATTCGTTCCTCTGAAGCTATACGGAATAAACGTCATTTTCTTCAGCCATTTGTTATTTGACATTATTTTTTGGATCCCCACCATCTTCTTACCCTTCTGAATAGACTGATGACGGGCTTTGCTGATTTCTTAATGGGGTCTGGCAAAGGACATTCACATAGTACTCATAAACACAATGGCCTAGAATTAGATCGCTTATTGAGTTCAGAAAACTTGGGAATACATTTTCTTTTTAGAAGTTATATTAAAAAGCCACCAGATGTTTTATCAAAGAATAATAGCAATGATAATGACAACAAACACGTAAGTATACTTCCAGAATTTCCAAAGTTCTTTCCTCGTGGGCATATCTTCCCAATCCCTATTTGTACTAGCAATACTAATCTTATTCCTGATACTAATTCTTTAGGATCCACAGAAAAGTAAGCAGTTACCATGTGTGCTTTGATATAAGGAGAACAGAAAAGGAGAAACCACTCTACTTATCAATACTAATCTGATCTGATCTTGAATATTTTAAAAAATTTTCTGAGTTAATTAAGTTTTGAATATGTAATGCATACACATAGTACAAAATTCAGGATACCAAATAATATATAATAGACAATTCTCCCTCTGACCCCAACCCCCAACCCCCAACCTCCCAGGAATCCCCCAATGGCTTTGAAGGATACTAGTTTCTCTTGCAGGCTTCCAGAGATATTCTGTGAATATGTGATCACATATTCACATATATGAATTAAATTTTTTTTTGTACACAGATTGTAACAATATATTTTACAGACCATTTTGCCACAACATAGAATTGCTTCATTCTGTTAAGCTATCCGTTGTACTCTGGTATCACAATTTATTTAACACCTTTCTTAGACACTTTGGTTGTTTCCAGTCTTGCTACTAAAAGCAATGCTCCAATGAATATCTGTATATGCAGCAAGTTCTTGAATAATGTTTTGTTCAATGTCTTTTTGTTGTAATGTTGATGAGATGCCATAGGAGCTTAACTCTTGTTTACATCCATTAGCCTATGATAAAATTGGTTTCATTACAAGTTGTTTCACTTCAAGTTGCAGAAGCTATTGATACATTGAGAATTTACTGTATTTTTTGGTCCACATGTGCAAGTATACCTATAAAATTCATTACAGAAAATGAAAATTATATTCCAAAGAGCATGCACACTTATTTTAAAGGATGCTAGGGACTCCAGAGAATCCGTGTAACAATGTATGAGTTTTTCCACACACTTGCCGAAACAGTGTATCATCAAATCTGTTGATCTTGGGCAGAATGAAGGTGAAATATGGTGAGATGCATCTGACTTTCATTTTAATTGGCAATTTTCTTATACTGATGTTGAATGTCTTTTCAAATGTTTAATAGCTGTAAGTATTTTCTTTTTCATTACTGGACTGTTTTTATGAGCTTTCTATTGCGCTTCATGGTGTTTTTTAAAGATTCATTTTAGCAACTTTTTATATGTGATGCTATTGACATTCTGTCCATAACATGACACAAATATTTCCTCTCAATTTGTAGATATCTTTGAATTTTAGCTAAAGAATGTTGATATGCAGATATTGAAAATATATTTAAAGTTAGAAAAGTTTTCTCTGAGTTTGTATAAAAGGCTTCCCATTTTTTATAATAATATTACAATTGTATTTTATTTTGTGAATGTTTGATCAACTGTAATTCATTTTGATGTAACGGATGGGGTAAAATTCAATTCTATTTTTTTAGATATTCAATGATCCCAGAATTATTTATTAAACATTCCATTCTTCCCCACCAATGTGAAATTTTACCTTTGTCATTTTCTAAATTTTTTGGGGGGGATTCTATTTATAAATCCCCTCTTCAAGTTCATTGGTCTGTTTGTACATACATGTGCCCATACTACACTGTTTTATTTACCAAAATTGGTAGGCCTAACCTTCCCCCAGGGCTAAATTTTTTTTTTCACATCATTTTCCAAACTATTTTTGTATATTTATTTTCACATGTGATGTTTACAAAATTATTTAGTTAATAAAAATCTATGGATTATTACTGAGATCCTGAAAAAAAAAGATTGTTTTAGGCACAGAGGAGATAGTTACAATGTACCTATTCTCTTTAAGACTGGAGTGTATACCTTGTGCATATTTATGTATTTTTTTTCCTTTAGTAGCATTTTAACCTTTCCCTTAGAGAGTTTTGCACATTTCTTATTAAGTTTATTCTCAAGTATTTGATCTTTTTGTTGCTATTGCATTTTATCTTCTACATTTCAAACCAGTTACTCTTTGTATATACAATCATGTGTTGCTTAGCAATAGGAATAAGGTCTAAGACATGCATTGTTAGGTGATTTTATCATTGTGTGAACATCCTAGAATGTACTTACACAAATCTAGATGGCATAGCCCACTAGATGGTATAACCCACTGCACGCCTAGGCTGTATGGAATAGTCTGTTGCTCCTACACTACAAACCCATACTGTATGTTACTGTACTGATTAATTGCTGTAAGCAATTGGAATACATAGTAAGTATTTGTGTATCTAAACATAGAAAAGGTACAATAAAACTTTGGTATAAAATATTTAAAAATTGTACACCTCTATAGAGCACTTACCAGGAATGGAGCTTGAGGGACTGTAGTTGCTCGGGGTGAGTGAGTGAGTCAGTGGGCTGAGAAAATGTGATGGTCTAGGGCATACTGTACATTTGGCATGGCCTCTCACAGGCAACATTAGCAGTGGATTTTATGTGTTTAGGAACCAGGATGAACAAAACCTTACAAGATTAAATCAAGTACACAAGAAAATGATGCAAACAAGAGACAAGGTACACAAGAGATGTATGAGTCTGCTGCCAGCATAACACAGCACACTGTTTCATAGCAACCTTTATTTATAAGTAGAAAGAGTACAGTCTAAAATAACAATAAAAAGTATAGTATAGTAAATACATAAACAGGTAACATAGTTGCTTATTATCATTATCAAATATTATGTACTATACGTAATTGTATGTGCTATACTTTTATATGACTGGCAATGTAGGTGTGTTTATACCAACATCACCACAAATATGTAAGTAATTCATTGGGCTCTGCCCTGATAACAGCTGTGATGTCACCAGGTTATAGGAATTTTTTCCAGTTCCATTATGATATTATGGGACCATCATCATATAGGTGGTTCTTTGTTGACTGAAATGTCATTATGTAGCGCATCACTGTCGAAACTACATCTCCCTGGGACTCTACTAAATTATCTTATTATCTAATAAAATGTTTAAATGTATCTAGTCTTATTTTATCATAAGTAAATATTAGTATTTTATCAAATATCTTTTCAGCATATGTGAATATATTTTTCTCATTTGATTAACATATAGGGAAATATCTTACTAGATTTGCTAATACTGAAATATTCTTGCATTTCTGGTATGTACCTCATCTAGTCACGATCTATAATTATTTAAAAATATGATCAATTTTGGGCAGGCCGAGTGGCACGTTGGTTAAGAACTGGCTTGGGATGCCAGCGGCCCCGATTGGGATCCCATATATGAGGGCCAGTGACACTGCCCTCTACAGCTAAGATGGTGAACAACAGCTCCACCTGGAGCTGGGCTGCTGTGAGTCCCCAGGTCGGCATAGCTGCAGCCCCTGCTGCAGTGGGCTGCCATAGGCTACAGTGGCCCGCAGCCAGCGTGAGCAGCTCGCCTGCGTGAGCTGCCAAGAGGCCGGTGACCAATCTGCCTCACCTAAGAAGAGCACAATGATGATACCAACATGGGCCAGTGAAGCAATGTCCTCCACAACTAGACTGAAGAACAAAAGGACAGCAACTTGTCTATTCCCCTTCCCCAGTTCCCCAACGCTGTTCCCCTCCCCCAATTACCTAATAAAATATTAAAATATATCTATATGATCAATTTTACTAATTTCTTAGAATTTTGAAAATCCATTATCAGAAGTAAAATAAATCTGTTGTTTTTTGTTTTTATATTATCATGATATTATTCTAGTTCCTTAAAAAACATTTTGAAGTTTTTTCTGCTTGTCTATGTTCTATCGTGGTTTAATTAGATTGGAGTTCTCTGTTCTTTAAAGAAAAATCCCTGGTGAAATACCTGGCCCTTAAACATTTTTAGAGAGAGGAGAGACAACGAGATGGTTCTGTGCATTTCCCTGTTTTTATGTATATTTTATACCTCTTCTGTGGTTTGTTTTGATAATTTATATTTTCCTATAAATTGATCTATTTCACAGAGATTTTCAAATTATTTTTCACACAGTCAAGCAAAATAACTCCTCCAATTATTTAAATTCACTCTGTATTGAGTTATTTTCCCATTTTCTTTCCTAATTGGCATATTTCTTCCCTCTTATCTTGGTTGCATTTGGTAATGTTTTCTTGTTTTCAAATAATTAACTTTTAGATTTACTTCGTATTTATATTATTTTTTTCTGTTTCCTAATGTGTTTGTTTTTAAACCTTCATCCTTTTTATCTTAAAGCTATGACTTATTAATGTGAAAAATATTCTTGGGAAGAGTGTTTAAACTGTTAATAATCATTTACGTCTTAGGAAAAATAACTTTCAGATTCTTTTTTGAAGCTAGGTTCGGAAACAGGAAGGAGAGTTATTAATCAAGCAATTACTAGAGTCCTAAAGAATAAGCATAGTATTGGGAAGTATAGGGAGATACATACATCTCCACGTGACACAGTGTCTCCCCCCTGCATACATCAGAATATGTCCCTGTAATATCACCTAATAGCTTGATGTCTCAGGGAGAGAAAAATAAGTTAGTATTTATTGGAAAAATGCTTCAATAAAAAACGGAATTAAATCAGCTACATAAATTATGAAACATAAATCGTGGTACTTTTTGTTTCTCAGTAGTATAAATATAGCAAAACCAAACAAACAGCTTTATCAAGAGGCCCAGAACCAGCTATGAATACTCCCAATCAGGTCATTTTATTCACCCAAAGATGCTGCCACAGGAAGGGACAGGACAGATGGGTGACCAACCATGACAGCCAAGGCTGCCTGAAATAACCAGAGTTTCACTTATCCCTGAGGGACTCTTCCTCTTTCTTATTACTGCCTCCTCTTTCTGACAGTTGACCAACATCTTACGTTTTTAAATTTTTTTTAAACATACTTTTCTCTATTTGATCATTATTACAACCCTGTGTATTAGACTTCTCTCCCTCCCACATCTAACTGGGCTTGCTGATTCTCGATTCAAAATGTTTCCCACATCTTTCTTGTCTTTCCACTTCAAGGGCCTTCTTTCGGGTTAGGACTTTATCATCTCCTCTCCAGATTTCTGTTGTAGACCCCTATCCTGCTTCCAGCAGGATATGCTAGCTGTTGTAAAACAAATAACTTCCAACTCTCAGAAGGGTAACACAACAAAGGCCTATTACTCTTTCATATCACAGTTTAATGCTGGGCATGGGTTGAAGTGGGGCAGGGTAGAAAATGTTCTATTGGGTTGTTGGAAAAGTCATGATGCATGTCTGCGACAGATGACACTAGTTCATTTTTGGAAGTACTAGAGTCATTTGCATCTATGTTATTGCTATGGCATTTGACAGCTGACAGTTCTAGTTTCATTCTAAAAAAAAAAATGAGAGATTTGGTTGAGTTTTGGAGATTTTACAACAAGTTGAAGATGGAAGACCAAACTGTGCATTTTTGCCATATTTTACTATTTTACTTCCAGAAAGGGAAGAATGCTGGTCAAGCTTGTGAAAACTTGCATAAAGTTTATGGTGACAATGCTCTACAAGAATGTCAGTGCCAACAATGGTTCACGCAATTCCGTGCTGGTGATTTTGATCACAATGACGCTCCTCTGTCAGGGAGGCCCACCGAGGTTGATGATGACAAAATAAAGGCATTGATCGAGTCAAACCCATGTTACATGACACAAGAGATTACAGAAACATTGAACATCCATCATTCAAGCATTCACGACCATCTGAAGAAACTGGGATAAATAAGCAAGCTCAATATTTGGGTTCGGCATGAACTCAAAGAATTTCATTTGATGGCACGTATAAACACCTACAATATGCTCATTAAACGTGAGGAAAACGATCCTTTTTTAAAGCAACTGATAACTGGTGACAAGAAGTGGATTGTTTACAACAATATGGTGCAAAAACAGTTTTGGTCCTGACGTGATGATTTGCCCCAAACGACATCGAAAACAGACATTCATTAGAGGATGGTTATGCTCTCAGTGTGGTGGGATTTTAAAGGTGTCGTGTTTTTCAAGCTCCTATCAAGGAACCAAACAATCAATTCAAATGTGTACTGTCAGCAATTGGACAGTTTGAGCGAATCCATCATCCAGAAATGTCCAGAACTTGTTAATTGTAAAGGAGTTTCTTACATCACCACCACATGAGACGACACACAAGTTTGATCATCTGTCAAACATTATTGGAGCTTGGATAATATGTGTTGCCACACCCACCATACTCACCTGACCTTGCAGTATCAGACTTCCACTTGTTTCACTCTCTTCAAAACTCCTTGCAAGGTATAACGTTCAATTCAGATGAGGCTGTAAATCAGCACCTTGTTCAATTTTTTGCAAATAAAGACAGATCCTTCTATGAATGAGGAATTATGAAGCTCACTGAAAGATGGCAAAAGGTTATTGAACAAAACGGGCAATATATCATTGATTGATCTTTGTTCTTTATATAAAAAAATGACCTTTGAAAAACATAGACGAAATACGTTATGACTTTTCCAACAACCCAATATGTAATCTTTCAGGGATCCAGGTTTTATATAGCTATGGTTCCACCATCTCTTTAAACATAAAGCTATAGATTGAAAATAAAAGAATGGCAAAGTAAACCTTAAGTAAATAGTGAAAAGAAATAATAATGATCAAAAATCAATGAATAGAAAACAGACAAACAATAAAAGAAATTGATAAAGGTAAAATTTGGCTCTTTAAAAGACAACTAAAATTGATAAAGCTGTAGCCATAGTACTTAAGAGAAAAAAAAAAAGTGAGAGAGAAGTGGTATTACCAGTATTGGGAATGAAAACAATGATATTACTCTAAATTCTACAAACATTAATGATGATAAAAGAATATTATCAAAAACCATATGCCAATAAATTCAACAATTTAGATGGAATAGGCAAATTCCTAAAAGAAAATAAAAAGCTTACCAAAACTGACACAAGATGAAATAGAATCTTTTAAAAAATATTATACAATAATATTAAATTAATATAATAATAGTGTCATAATAATTATAAACATAATATCTGAGCAGTCTTGTATCTATTAAACATTTTAATTAATTATCAAAAACAAATTTGATAAAGCTACATCTCTGGAGATTAAAATCTATAATTTAATAGCATGAACACACCAACTAATGTCAGTTATAGTACAGAGCTTTCTAAATATGGCCAAGGCTTCAAATGATACTGAGAAAAATTATTTGGCTTATCACAAAGACCTGGATAGTTTAATTGGTGAATTCTACAGAATTCTTACAGAATTCTCTTACAGAAACTATTTAAGAAAGTAGAGGAAGAGGGAATATTTTTTTAATTTGCTTATGAGACTACTAAAGCACTGATACCAAAATCTAACAAAGATGTTAGGGGGAGAGAGAGAGAGAGAGAGAGAGAGAGAGAGAGAGAGAGAGAGAGAGAGAGAGAGAGAGAGAGAGAGAGAAAGGTAGGAAGGAAAGAAAATAGAGAGAGAGGGAGGGAGAACTATAAATAGAAATAAAAAAATTCAGCTGAATATTCCTCATGAACGTAGACACAAAATTCTTTAACAAAATGTCAGTAAACCAAATCTTAAAATATACATATACAGGGTGGTACATCATGACCAACTGGGGTTTATTCCAGGAATTTAAGAAATGAGGGGGAAAAGAAACATAAAACAGGTGAGCAAATTAAAACCATAAAATAAGATGGTAAAAATAAATCCAAATATAAGTAATTACACCTAAATGGACTTAATATTTAAAAACTATGTCTACCAGACTGGGTTAAGAAACAGTAACCACCACATGCTGTTGATACATGTCATAGAAAAGTTGCAAGGATGGGGAAAACATACATGATGCGATAAAATCAAAAGGAACGTGGTGTAACTCTACTAGTATCCATAAAAATAGATTTTATGGCAAAAACATGAGTATCATTAACAACAAGGAAGTTTTACTTCACCAAAATGTATAACAATTTTAAATGTATATGCATCTTGCAAGATATAAAATAAAAATGAATAAGAACTACAAGAAGAAAATTTTTAAATGGGTATTTGCCTCATTTTCTTACTTAGTTGTAATTCATTGAAACATGCTATATTTTGTGCTTATTCACTAGTAGATTTTAAATCTTTTTAGAACAAGCAGGCATATAGCTGAATTAATTGATTTTCAAACTCATATAGTGGACCTCATTCAGATTGCTAATGTTTGTGGTCATGGTCCCCAGTTCCCTTTTGAGAAGAAGCTGGAAGTCTGTTGTCTTGGTAAGAGATCCCTCCCTTGGGCTTCAGGCCTGCCAACTAAATGCCACTTTTTAAGGAAACCCCCTCTTTGGTCCTCTTCCCTAAATTAATGGAAGCCTTATGCTTGGATATGAAGCAGATGAGGCAACTTAATTATTGTACTAAAATGTAAGTGCCAACACTATCTTTGAAACGAAATGTAAGAGCGGCATCTTCTGTCTTTATTTTCATTTTTAGTCATATTTATTTTTAAATTTATTTGCCTCTGAGCCTTTTGAAGTTTGTTTACTGGTAATACATGCATGGGATACAACATTCAAACCACACAAATGGAAATATTGAGAAAATCCATCTCTTTGTCTGTCCCTCAAGCCCCAGTTCCAAGTAGTAGAGGCGACCGGTGTTATAAAGGTAGATTACCAAACAAGTGTTCTTTACCTTGCTTTTCCCCCTATTTACTATTTATCCTGGGCATTATTCCATATCAGTTTATAGAGTGGTACACCTCATTCTTTTCATCTCCTACATAATAGCCATTGGATACATGAACATTTGTTCCTAACCAGCCCTTTCTGAAGGTGGTTTGGATCATTGCTGGTCATTTGCTATGATAGACAATGTGGCTGTGAAGACCTGTGTGTGTGTCCTTGTGCACTGGCTAGACTGTATCTAAGGAATAGATGCCTAAATGTGAATGCGTTAGGGTCATGGTGTGTGTATGCATTTAATTTTGCTAAACATTGTCAAGTTGTCTCATGGATAGTAGTTCTACAAATATGCTCTCCCAACGATTCCTGAAAGTGCTTGTGCCCCTGTACCTTTGCCAATTTATCAAAAATGTTTATCTTTACCATTGTGATAGGTGAAAAATACTTTCTCACTGTCATTTTAATAAGAGGGTATTGGACATATATTTTTTAAATACTATCAAATAACATTAATAAATAATATGACTATAATAAATGTTATCATAATTATAAACAGAAATATATTTTCAATACAATAATAATAATAAAAAATAACATAAGTACACACCATTTGGTTTAAAAAAAAATACAGATGAAACCACTGTATGTTCTTCTCTAATTGAATTTTCCCATTTCTTCTTTTCAGAAGTATTTGCTGCCCTGAATTTACTATTAACCATTTGAAAGTATTTATGTATGTTTTATAGCACACATATGTATTCCCAAACTCTATGTACATGTATAGAATTAGTTTGCATGTTTTTAAACTCTATGTAAATATTGTCATCTCCATGTATACTTCTGCAGTGTGCTTTTTATCCACAACATTATTTTATGAGAATTCACTCGCATCTATGTAGCTCAGATTCATTCATTTATCTTACTGTTCAGTACACCACTGAGTAAATACGTCACAATTTATTTATTTAACTTTTTTTTAAAAAAGATTTTATTGAGGAATTGGGGGAGGGAAACAGCGTTGGGGAATGGGGAAGGGGAACAGACAAGTTGCTGTCTTTTTGTTCTTCAGTCTAGTTGCGGAGGACGTTGCTTCACTGGCCCATGTTGGTATCGTCATTGCGTTCTTCCCGGATGAAGCAGATCAGTCGCCGGCCTCTGGATGGTTGCTCACCACGGCTATTGTCAGCTCACGCTAGCTGCCAGCCACTCACTGTAGCCTGTGGCAGCCCACTGCAGCAGGGGCTGCAGCCTACACTGTTGCTGGGGCTCGCAGACCCAGCTCCAGGTGGAGCTGTTGTTAGCTGTAGAGGGCAGTGTCACTGGCCCTCATATGTGGGATCCGAACCGGGGCCGCTGGCATCCCAAAACCAGCTCTTAACCAATGCGCCACTCGGCCGGTCCTATTTATTAAACTATTGATGTCCATTTAGGTGATTTTTAACGGTGGTTCTGTGAGACAATGCTACTATAACCATTCTTGTAAATATTTCTTCATCAACACATGAGCAGGCAGATACCTGGGAGTGGATCTGCCTTATTTGGGCATCTATAGCTTCATGACATATTGCCAAATTGCTTTTGAAAGTGATTGTGCCGATTAATACTCTCATCAGCAGTATGGAAGAGTTGCTGTTGTTTCATATCCTTTCCCAAACTTGGCATTTGGATATATTAATTCTTTGCCAATATGACAAATTTGGAACAGAATTTGATTGTGGTTTAATTTACATTTCCCTGATTACAAATGGGAATAAGCATTTTTATATAAAAGCACTTGTATTTTTCTCTCATGTAAACTGTCTCTTTGTGGTTTTAGTTCATCTTTTTTCTATTAGGTTATTGTTTTTGTTTCATTTGTAATTGTTTTGTAGGAGAATTTTTATTTTTTTGGAGATTATCCAGCTTAGCTGTCATTTTTATCACAAATTGTTTTTCTAGATTTTTCATTTTTCTTTTGTCCTTATTTATAATAAGTTTTATTTATTTTAATACAAGGTATTTAAATTTATATATTTATACATATATTAACATAAGCAATTATATATAAATGCATAAATATGACCATATATAGGAATTTTGTGTGTGTGCAATTTTTTTCCTGTGTTTGTTTGACTTTCTCCTCATTCTCTTCTATTTTTCCCCCCAATGTGAACCCCCTCCTTTTCCCTGCAAAGGTAAGTCATACATGCTGTATACCCTAAACTTACACAATATTATATGTCAATCATATTTCAACTAAAAAAGATGACTCATATTAAAGACTATATATATATATCACTGATATTTCATATTTAAATAATTCTATATTGAAATATATTTACAGACATGTACACTTGTATACATACTATACAGAGTATTTAACTTTTTTTGTCATATGGTTTATAAACATGGGATTATGCTAACATAATCTTTTTTTACTTTTTATATTTTCATTTAACAATACTTTGTGAAAATCTCTCCAAGTCAACTTGTATAGTTCTAACTCATTCTTTTAATGGCTCCTAAATTGTTTTGTATCAGCAAAGATTTTGCTAAGCAAACCCCATGGTAACAGAAACTTTCAGGGACCTAAAAAAAGATAATTGTACTTGTCAAGATTTTAATAATATATTTTGGACATTTATTTATATGTATGAAATTTAAATTGACATTAAGAGGTACATTCCCTCCATAGAATTTTGTTGTTGTTGCAGAAATTATTCCATAAGTATATATATATATATATATATATATATATATATATATATATAGGCACAGAACCAAGCACCAGAAAGTATATTCTATTCTATTCCCGGCTCAGTAGTAGACCCCTATGTGGATTTGGGAGAATAACTTACCTTTCCAGACTCCAGTTATCTCATTTGTAAAATGAAGGATAGAATTAGAATGTAGGCTATGGTCCTGATGAAGTCATGTAATTCAAAAGACAGTCAATTCAAGACTAATCCTATGTTTGCCAAAGCTTTACATTCACTAGCTGATGTGGCGCCACCATGTGGTCATAGTGTAAACTCAGTTTTATATGCATTTGATCCATGATTTTTCATCAAATTTTAATTTGAGGAATTAACATGTCAAAATTTGTACATTAATTGGGTCTTTATTAACATGCTTATTTTTCACTACTTTAAGTTTTAATAAAATGTGACCACACTCTATAGTTAAAGTAGTTTTTACCTCAAACATTGTTTCTATACCACACAATAGTAATCGTTTGAGAAAATGGGGGAAAAAAATACCATGATCAGAGAAAGTTATTCATAAAACTGTATTTTAAATAAAAATAAACTGGGGTTTATTAAAAAAACTTTTCAAAGTGCCTCAAGTCCCTGAAATCGGGAGATGTGAGGAACCAGAGAAACTGGGGGCAGGAGTGGGCACAAACATCAAAGCAGTGTATTAGAACTCTGTATTATTGTTCATCTTCAAAATATTTGGGACATATACTAAACTGAAGCACATTACACAATCCAGTAATGAGATGGTAAATAAAATCAAAGTATAATGTCAATTTTTATTCTTTTTTCTAGTATTTATGAATCTATTATTATTTATAGAAAATAGTTGTGCCAACTCTTTACTGACTTTAGGTATTTGATTTTTGGTTATTTAAAAATAAATTTTAAGTGTTAAAATCGTTTTGGATTCACAGAAAAGTTGCAAAGATAGGACAGAGACAATTCTTGTGTGCCCTGTACTCAGCTGTGTCTGTTAATATCTTACATTATTACCTTGGTACATTTGTCAGAACGAAAAGAAAAAAAAGGTACATTATTATTAACTAAAGTCCATACTTTATTCAAATCTCCTTCGTTTTCACTTAATGTCCTTTTTCTGTTCCAGGATCCCATCCAGGATACCATATTACGTTTAGTCATCATGCCTCCTTATGCTGCTTGTTGGCTGTGACAATTTTTCAGATTTTCCTTGTTTTTGACGACTTTCACAGTTTTGAGGAGTACTGGTCAGGTATTTTGTTAACTGTTCCTCAATTTGGGTTTGTCTGATGTTTTTTTTCTCATGATGAGGCTGAAGTTACGGTTTTCTGAGAGGAGGACCACAGAGGGAAAGTGCATTCTGATCACATCACATCAAGGGTTCATTCTATCTGCATGTATTTATCTTGTTAAGTAAATGTTGTTCACCTTGATCACATGGCCAACGTATGTTTGCCAGCTTTCTCCACTGCAAGTTATGCTTTTTCTCCTCTCTCTACACTATGCAAAGTATAGTGACTATGGAAAAACCCACTAATCAAGGATAGGGAATTATTTTCATCTCCTTAAGTGGGGGTCATGAGGGCCGGCTGAGTGGTTCAGTTGGTTAAGAGCTCACTCAATAGTGCAAGCTGAGCTCTGAGCAATGGCGGTTCGATGCCAGCCTGAGCTGAGTTGCCGTTGAGCTGCCAACAGGTGGCAGGATGGCTCAGCTAAACAAACAAACAAACAAACAAACAAAAAACATTGGGCTGGCAGAGTGGCACGGTGGTTAAGCACTGGCTTGGGAAGTCAGCAGCCCCAGTTCAGGTCCCATATGAGGGCCAGTGACACTGCCCTCAAAAAAAAAAAAAAAAAGTGGGGGTCATGTACATAAATTATTTGATTCTTCTGTTTGAGATACTTTTCTCCCCCATTGGTAAATTTATCAGTCATTTGTTTGTATCATATGGACTTGCATATGTATTTTATACTTTAGGCTATGATCCTGTACTATGTCATTCATTCTAATGCTCCAATTGTTCTAGTCGTGACCAGTGGGAGCTCCTGTATGTTGGATTCTGCATCTCTTTCACACGCCCATTGTTTTGTCTTTGAATGACTTCTAACTTTCTGGCACTATAAGATGCTCCAAGTTTACCTGGTGCTTTTCCATCCCCAGCCTTAGAATTAGCCATTTCATTGAAGAGGTCTAGTTCCTTTGCTTGGAGAAGGATATTAGAAACCAAGACCTGCAGTTCAATTCCTGGCCCAAGCTGAGCTGCCGCTGAGCTGCCAACAGGTGGCAGGAGGCTCAGCTAAAAAAAAAAAAAGAAAGAAACCAGGACCTGGGTACAGTGTGTGATTGTTGTTTCCTTTGGATCTTTTTTCTGTCTGTTTTTACATTAATATTTTTTCTTTCCATGTCTTAATCATCTTAAAATTGAGATAATTTTTAAAGAGCTTTGAAAATTTAAATAATAATCTGGTTAACAAGCCTTGCCTCACTCTTGTTAAGTATTGCTTTTGATTATTGCTGCTGTTAACACTACTCCATCACTATTTGTAAAGTTTGTCACACTCAGAAATGAATTCAGGAGAAAAGCTTTCTGAAGAAAAATTATAAATTATGTACGTGCATTTTCTTGCTATGTTACTTTTCACTAAGTTGTCAGCCAACAAATACCTTTTCTAGTGAATAAACAGAGCTACATGTATATATACATACAGGTGTTTCCCTTTAGGCCTCTTATTGGACCACATTTCTAGAAGAATTGTGCCAGAATGACTAGACTGTGATTCACTTGAAAACAGCACCTGTGTGTTTTCTTCATCATCTTTACATTTCCAGGGTATAGCTCATGCTTGACATAATCCAGGGGTTTCCTAAACATTTGCTAAATAAATTACAGAAACTCCTAGAACCTGGTGAAGCCTACCATCAATAATTTAAATGTCTAAGGTTTCCTTTTGTTCTTTCCACTTGTTTTGGTTGTTCCTGATTTGCTTGCTTTTGCTTAGGAGGGTTTCAGTGCCAGTAATTAAAAGAACAGTGGTTATGATCATAGTTTTTTTGGTGGAAACTGTTTTCATCTCTCTGGTAATGTTTGATCATGAACAATGATAAATTATCGGTTTTAGGCTTCCTTTCCACTGGTGAAATAAGGCCTAACTGTTCAGTTAGGAGAAAATGCTTGCCCAAAGAAAGCCCATAAAAAACCAGAGTATGATTTTCCTCGATTCACAGTAAAACATGAACTCTTTATTTGAGTTCTCTATTACATGGAAAAGCATATATATATATATATATATATATATATATATATATATATATATATTGTTGAATAAGCTATTCTTTCACTGGATGGTATTGAATTTAATTAGAATAAAATATCTTCATGAAAATAAGGCTTTAATGATATACTGTTTCATTTTAAGACCATAAGTCATCATATCCTCTAAGTGGTGGGATAATGATGCTGAAACAACACTCTGTAGAAGAAAAAGTATTCATTTGGTGTTTAGTCTTTCTGAGGAAAACATGCATTTTTATTCTTTATCTTCCTCATATTCTTACTTCCAATTTCCCATTTCAAAGAAGGTTCTCTGGTATGTTTTATTTTAATTCTACTATAATTTTTATAAAATGAATCCATTTAGATATAATTCAGGAACCAAGCAGTCTTGAATGAAAGTATTTGAGACAACACTCATGACTTCAATATAAACACGACCTCATTCATTTATTCATTCATTCATTCATTCATTCATTCATATATCCAGTTATCAAAATTTCTGTGTCCATTGCCATTCAGTGCTGGGGAAACATTTGTGGGAATGATAGATTCATGCTTTCAGTGATTAGCCGGGGAAGAATAAAAATAAACTGAGCCATGTATCAGGATGGTCCTGGATGAGCATAGGAGACCATAAGAGCCGGATATGGCTTGATGTCTGATTACATAAGAGTTTACATAAAGGAGCCTGCAAGGATAACGTATCTTGCACAGGTGCACAACAAATGGGGTAGGTAAGAACTGGGGCAACCTGCAGTCTTGTCACTGGCTACTAGCTTTTTTGCTTTATTCCTTTTTAAATAACAATTAACATTTATCATGTGTTTGCCCAAGTCTGGACTCTGTTCTAGGGACTTAATGTGTCCTTAAATAGCTCATTTTTCACAAGAGCCCTTCCCAACAACTAGCACACCTAGTCCAGGCTAGGCATTATAACTCTCTTTCCATTTTCCAGATGAGGAAGCCAAAGCCCAGGGAGCTTAAGTCATTTAACTTAGGTCACATAGCCCCAAGCGTCCGAACCATGATGGAAGCCCAGGCAACATGCTCAAAAGCCTCCTTCCAACTGTAATGATTATCTGCACTACTTGTTGAGTATTAAGGAGAGAGGAATAGCAGGCAGAAGCTGTTTTATTCCAAAGGGCTCTGGGAAACAAGTAGTAATATTGAAGAAGGGAGTAGTAATAGCGAAGGAAGGAGAAGTGGGAGCAGACACAGTGCTTCTTAGGTCCTTCCTGTGACAAAAGGTGACCTAGGCTTTGAGAGAGGGAACTAGCATGGCTTGTTGAGACTGAGGGAGATGGGGCCTTGAGAGGGAGTCAGCGCAATGTGGACACTGCTATTCTCATCTAGGGTGCCAGCTACCCTAAGACATCCTCTGGTACCTTCAAAAGCCAAGAACTTTGACAAGGAGAGAGGTGTTTCAGGAATAGGAGAATGGGTGGAATGAGCAAGAAAAGAAGCATAATCTGGATACTTCATGGGGACTGTTCATGAAGCTGGCTTTATGGTTGGTTGTTTTGATACGGGGGACATTTTGATGGCCCTGTGAAAACTGTGACATCAGTCTTTTGTTTTTGTTGTCTGTTTTCCCATGCAATGCAGATAACATTTCTGAACCTTTTTCTGCTCCCTAGGCACATCAAGATCATAAAAGATTTATGTTTTCCATTCCACTAAGTGTGGTTTGAATGTTTATTGGTTTGTATTACTTTTATAAATGGAAACAAATGATTTTTCCTGATAACTTGATAGAATTGGGTTAACTTCTAAGGAAACAATTAGCACTGCCCCAATTCATCATTAATAATAAAGTTGTGCAATAGAATTGTGCTTTATTAATTTTACTGAGGTGAGAGAGAAATGTCAGAAATTTAATTGAGCATTATTGTGCAGTCTAGTTGTAAGAACAAGGGATCAGATACGTGGACCAAACCTCCTGTCTTTAATGTTAAGTGAGAGATGAAGGAATTTCATGCAGCTCATTGAAGATTTATTCATTAAGTAAAGAGATGAGGAGAGCCATTGATTGGGATGATAAACAGAGATAAGGCTTCGTCCAAATGCCTCATCAAAATGTCCCAGTCAAAACAGTGGCTTTGTGGTGGATGCCTCAAAATGGCTGTATCAAAATGACTCTCAAAACAGCCCCATCAAAATGTCATGTACCCAGAGCACATGAGAGATGCTCTTTCAACACCCCAAGCATAATGGGACCAAGATCTCATAATGTGTTTCCCTCCATGTCTACAGTCCCTTGAGGCTTTGAAACACCTGTTTTAAAAGTATCATACAACCTAAGTGTCGGAGAAAATGTAAGCACAATGTTTTAGAGGAGGGAACCTCCAGAAGGAGGAAGTGATCTGGGGAACTGGAGAGACAAGGATGCCTTAGAGAAGAAACAAGAGGGAGAGGGTGCTGTTTTGGGCAGAAGAGACAACATGGAAGTAGACACAGGGATCAGAAACTAAACAGGATCATCACTGTATTCTATAGGCATTTCAGGTTACTTATCACCCAAACTTTATTGAGCACCTACTGTGTGCTTCACCACAGTTCCTATAATTTTGGAAAGGGCATACTTGATCCAGTCATGACTGTTGTTTAGGCCACCCAGCCTATGGTATCCTGTTATATCTGGCTGAACCAAGACTCGAGGTAATTGTCTCAACTTGAATCAAATGCACAATCCTGTGCCCATCAGCTGTGACTAAGGTGCATCCTTGGAAAAACCTGGATGCTCTGAATCCCCCTGGTTACTGGGACAGGGGCCAGCCAATGCTTGTAATTTTGGCCACTGCAACCAAGTAGCTAGCTATACAGTAGGTTCTGAATTTGTACAAAGGATGATTTTCTTTCTATTAATATTTTTGAGAATTTTATATATATATATATATATATATCTTAGTAGTACACAAATACATTTTCCTTGCATCTAGTATGTAAACTTCCAGACTTTTTTCTTTGGGGGATCTTACTGTAAGTATTGTTCTGCAATTTGTTTTTGTTTTGTCACTTAACAATATATTTTTAATGAGTTCATATTAAAGCTGTATATTTTTAATGAATTAAATTTTAACATTATACAAGTAATACATACATTCATTCTTATCATTAAAAAATCTAGTAATACAAATCATATGGATAAAAAAGTCAAAGTTCTGTTTCACAGGCCTCCTGAATTATCAGTTTTCTACCTTACTAGGATCATGGTTTGTATATATTGCTCTGAAACTTGAATTAATGCACAAATATATACTCATTATTTAAAAATAAATTACTTAACAAAAGATAATTTAAAAATACATATGTAGAGCAAAAGAAATAGAATTCCCTTTCAGCACCCTCCTTCTACAATAATCCAAATTGCTATTTAAAAATTACCATTAACAATATGTTATGTTTTCTTTTGGGCTTTTTTCTATGTATTTACATGTTCACATTCATATAAACATATATAGTTTGGAATTTTTTATTTTAACATAATTGGGATCAACATATAAAAATTAAACAGCATTTTGCTCTTTTAAATTTCCAGATATGTACAGCATAGGGAATAGTCAATAATGTAATAACTACATATGGTGTACCTGAGAACGAGACTTATCAGGGTATCACTTTTTAAATTATAAGAATGTCTAACCACTATGCTATATACCTGAGACTAATATAAAATAGTATTGAATGTCAATTGTAATTGAAAATTAAAAATAAAAATAAATATTAACTTTTCAAATAAATAAATAAATTTACAGCTACATGTTGCAGATGGTTCCACATCAGTACATAGAGATTTATTAAATTCTGCATTCTATACATGTATTATAATTGCTTTTCCTCTAAAGGTGGATATTTATTGTTTTTAATTTTCCACTATTTAAAAATATTGTGATGAATATATTTATACATATTTCTTCATCCTCATTATGAGGATATTTCTTCTATATGAAAAAAAAGACCATAAATATTACAAAAGGGTCTTCCAGAAAAAAAGCTGTAATAATTTCATTCCTACCAATAGAGCCTGAGACTATCCTGCAACAAGGTATTTTGTTATATCCATAAACCTTACCAACCCTGGATATCAAAAATCTTTTTTAATGTTTGCCAATATGAAGAGTAAAAAAAAAAGTACTCTCTCTTTTTATTATTTATTTCCTTGATCATTAGTGAGAATGAACATCTTTTTATATGTTCACTGATCATTTATATTTCTTCTTTAAATTGTATATATATATATATATATATATATATATATATATATATATATATATATATTTATGATTTTATTGGGTGGTTGGAGGAGGGAACAGCGTTGGGGAATCGGGGAAGGGGAACAGACAAGTTGCTGTCCCTTTGTTCTTCAGTCTAGTTGTGGAGGACATTGCTTCACTGGCCCATGTTGGTATTGTGGTCATTGCGTTCTTCCCAGCTGAGGCAGATCGATCGCGGGCCATTGGGTGGCCGCTCACGGTGGATCACGGCAGCTAATGCCGGCTGCCATCTGTTTATGCTGGCTGCCAGCCACTCATGGTAGCTTATGGCAACCCACTGCAGCCCCACTGCAGCCTTCGCCATCACTGGCGACTCACGGCAGCCTAGCTCCAGGTCGAGCTGTTGTTCACTATCTTAGCTGTAGAGGGCACAGTGTCACTGGCTCATGTGGGATCCCAACCAGCAGCCCTGCTACTCAGAGCTCACGCTCCTAAGCCAACTCTTAACCAATCAGCCACTATACCGGCCCATATATGTTCTTTTTTTTGTCTCTTGGAATTGTTACCATATTTTTAAAAATCAGTTTGTGGGAACTATTTATTCATATGTCATTATATAGTTTGCAAATATTTCCCAGATTCAACTTTGTTCATGATGCTTTTATCATATGAAGTTTTAATTTTTAAGCAGTCAGTGCTTTCATTCTTTTCCCTTATGGTTTCTAAATATTGTATATTGTTTAGGAAGTTCTTTACCATACAAAGACTATAAAAAATTCTGTAATTTATAAATACATTGATATATTTTTAAAGGTTTAACTTTATAACAATTTAGGATCATTTGTGTATGTCTGTGTTGTAAGTAGAGAGCTAACTCTATTTTTTTTCTAAATGAATAGATAATTGTCTTATCAATTATTAAATTGACAAATATTTACCCATTGGTTTGAAAATCTGCCTTTCTTATAAATTAAATCCTCATATATAATTTGTATGTTTCCAAATCTTATGTCCTATTCATCTTTTTCTATTCTTTTTACAATTATTTACTGTTTCAGTTACAACTTTATATTGTGTTTTTTTTGTTGTTGTTGTTGTTGTTTTTGTCTTTTTTGAGGGCAGTGTCACTGGCCCTCATATGTGGGACCCAAACCGGGGCTGCTGGCTTCCCAAGCCAGCGCTTAACCACCGCACCACTCGGCCCACCCCTATATTGTGTTTTGATGTGTGATTGTTCTTTTTTCAATTTTTCCTCACAGTCTTGTACATTTTCTCTTTCAGATGAACTTAAATATCTTTTGGTCAAGTTCCATAGACATCTTTTTGGATGCTTTTTCAATTTTCTTGCCATTTCTGTGGGAATTTTTAATGAAATTGTATTGAACGTAGACACAAATATGGAAAAATCCCTGTAGAAGGATTGGAAAAACTCACCTGTAAAACTATCTGGCAGGAGTGCCTTTCTAATGTTGATCTTTGACTTCTGATCTCTTCTATGGTTATTGGTCTATCCAGGTTGTCTACTTTCTCTTCAAACACAATCATTTGCATTTTCCAGAAAACCTTCCTTTTCATCTAGATTTGTATAAAATAGCCTTCCTTCCTTATTTTTTATGTCTTTTCACTTCTTTTCTTAATTAGGCATAACAAAAATTTGTTGACTAGTATCTAGGGAGCTGGCTAAGGTCTCCTCGGAATTGTATAACTTTACTTCCCCAACTAGTTTATTCTCCAAAATGTAAATGTATACTATGTGAAGTTCGCTGGGCATTCTGATTGCCATGTTTTATTTCATGCAGGAAGAAGTCAGGGAGGCTGATGACTTCTCCCTTCCAAAATTTAGGATCCCATTAGTATCTTTACACACATTTTCTTTCTTTTCTTCCTTCTCTCTGTATCTGTGGTGGAGTTCCAAAGGAATCACCCCCAGCTCTCCTTGGCTTTTCCAAAACAGGGTAATTCTCTGAGGTCCCTTTAACCTCCTATGGTAGATTATTCACCCTTCAGAAAGGGCTTTTCTGATTTTTTCCAGGGGCAAACACTGCTAATCCCTGCCATTTAGAATAAGTGGGAAGGGAGAGAGGAAGAAGGTGCCCAACTGGCCTAGCTATTTCAAGAATGTGTTGACTCTAAGCTTGGAAAAAAAATCACTGAAATTCCTTTAACACTGTAAAATTTTTTCTTCCTCGTGTTTTAGCCTGAGGTTTTTTTCTAACCTTGTTTCTTCATCAACCTGATTCCATTTTGTTTCTATATATCTTCCTAGAAACTTTAATTTTCTGGGCATCCTTTCTCATTTTCCAGCACTGATATAGATTTATTCTTGAGAAACAAACAAACAAAACTTTTTCTGTCATTTCCTAAAGGGACGGGAATTGAGAAAGAATGTATACATGTGCACTCTTCCACCCTTTCCAGCCTGTCTCTTCTTTAAATTTGTTTACACTGAACTAAAGAGGATAATCCAAATAAGTAAATCATGTGATGAACAAAATAAGGACTGAATTAAGCATCTTTGTTATGCTGTCATGTCACTCTGCATTTCCTCTATTGTTTCATAGTTAAACCTGTGAAGTCATTGTTTAAGTCACTGTGAGAACAAGGATGGTACTCCTCTCACATGCTATTTGTATCCCCAGTGCACCACACTGCCTCAGTCACTGTAAGCATTCTATAAACATTGGTTCAATGGATACATGAATAAATTATTTTACATACAAACCAAAAATGCCAATATTCAATAGCAGGACTTCTGTAGGCGTTGGGTGCAGATTTATACAGATAGTGATAGGACTAAGACTGATTTCTCCTGGAATGGTCTTTCCATTGTCTTTCTTAGGCTGTTTGCTTTGTGAATGCCTCTCTTCCAATCATCACTTAAACAAAGGTAAGTGGAAAGACATCTAACTATAGTTGACAATGGCAGGAATGGTCACCCTGTCTAACAAGTAATATAAACGTCACTTCTTACATTGGCACTTAAGGACATAGTGTGAATAGCTTTACCCCTTCTTCCTTTGCTATTGTGTCCTTTATTCGAGTAATAGACTGAAGCTCATTTCACCTCTCTGATTATGTTGTAAACTTTATTAGCATCTCTGGCCCTTAGTGCCTTTGCAAAGGAAAAGATGGTTTAACTGTGGGGGGAGGGGGAATGGATCAGTGGAGTGGGTACGTGTGCAGGGCTTGTTTGTTGGTTGTTTTAAAATTTAACATTAGAGTTAGGGAGAACTGTGAATTGGCAAGCCACTGGTTTTCTAGAATAAGATTGTTTCTTTTCAGAGAAGGATAAAATGGCCCTTTTCTATTTTGTTCAAGAAACATAATAACCATGGGTCTTTGAACCTAATAGCTAAATTGTGGTGATCACAGATGATCTTTCTAAAACACACTTTGATATTAATCCATTTGTTCACCAACATCTTACAATAGGTAAATAGATGTTATTTTTCTAGCCAGTGATTATTCTGCTTATATGCCTAATGTGGATGATACGCTGAATTTAGCAAAAATATTTTTGTTGGCTTTTGTTGTAATTTACATTTCCTTTCTTTTTTGTAATGGAAACTATAGACATAAATTTATAAGTTAGAAGTTTGTGCTTAAATAATTTTTTTACAGAAAAATATAAAGGTGATTATTACCACAGAATGGTAATTAATGGATTATTACCACATCACATGATATAGATAAGGCCCTACTGAGATTGTTCATGAAAAGGCTTATTATCTTATGAATGAAATTTTAATTGATACATATATATCAATTTCCTCTTACTATTATAAGGAGTCTGGAATGTTTTCAAATTTCAGGTTCTGATAAACTTGAATATATTCACTTCATATTAAATAATTAGCTGCCAATAAAAATTTTAAGTTATTGTAAGAATTGGCTTTTACTAGTCTCTATTTAGAATGGTTGTACCTGAAGAAAATGAACTTTTTTTTTTTTTAAATTAAGTACATAATTCCAGTTTAAGGGGAAAACATTACTGCAGAAAACAGAAAAACTTACCCCACTGTCACAGGTCAGGCTTGTCAAAGCAGCATAACATCATGAAATCATGGGCTGTCTACAGAAGAAAATTACCTTGATGATCTTTTAGTACCATTTTATATGTATAATTGTCGGGGATTTTTTTTCCATGACCCTAGAACATAAGAAAAAATAATCTCTCTCAATTTTTCCAAGTCACATGAAATTTTGCTAAGCCTTCAGCCTGTTAGGATTGTTGAAAATCTACTCTTGGTTATTTGGAATAGTGGTCCCTTCCTTGATTCAGGGTCATACACAATCCAGGGAACTCTGGGCCAGAACTGCCGGCTTTCCATGAAGTTTCCCAAGATGGTTAATTTGTCAACTTGACTAAGCTATGGTGTCTGGTTGTTTGGTTAAACACCAGTCTAAATGTTGCTGTGAAGGTATCTTTTGAATGTGATTAATATTTAAACCAGTAGACTTTGAGTAAAGCAGATTATTCTCCATAATGCAGGTGGGCCTCATCCAAATAGCTGAAGGCCATAAGAGGACAAACTGAGGTTTCCTGAAGAAGAAACATAGAAATCCTGCCTGAGTTTCCAGCCTGCAGATTTCTGACTCAAGATTACATCAGCTCTTTCCTAAATTTCCAGGCTGCCAGCCTGCTCTACAAATTTCAAACTTACCATCTTTTAATCATATGAGTAATATATGTATTCATTCTGTTTCTTGGGAAAACCCTGGTTAATACCTGATTTGATAACCCTTGAGATGTTCTCTGACCATGAATTGTATTCAAAGTAGTACCATTCTGCTGCTCTCGACATCCTGTCCCTCTGTACTGCCCCGAGCCACCATGATGCTTGCTTTGTCCTCAGAGACTCCAGGCTCTGACCAGCCAGAAGGCTATATAGTGGCAGAGTACTAGGCTGTGCTAAATTGGGATCTCGCTAACCTTCTGTCTTCTCAGTCTTTAG
Organism: Aselliscus stoliczkanus; assembly: GCA_033961575.1. NCBI lineage: Eukaryota > Metazoa > Chordata > Mammalia > Chiroptera > Hipposideridae > Aselliscus > Aselliscus stoliczkanus. The sequence continues at coordinate 128,475,639 of CM066733.1, forward strand.
GAACCCAGCTCTGTTCCCCAACCACCATCTTCATGTCCAAGCATTAGAATCTATCCTTTTCTACCCACCTCAACCTTGGACAAAACCAACTACTCCCTATCAAAGATCTGAGTGGGGATATACATTTAGGAATCCTTCTAAAACATAGAAAAGCTATTTATTTCTCCATGGGCAACAGATTCAGAACACAAAAGCTTGGCATGAAGTACTTAAAAAGTACCTTTTTATTCTTTTGATTATTGTACATCAGTGAGAATAGACATGAACTAACATTCTTATTAAACTATTCTGCTTTGTGTGTAAGGAGCCAAGACTCAGAGAAGTTATGTGGCTTCCTCAAGTTTCGCAGAACACTTATAAAAAGAGTAAGATGCTACCTGATGCCAGGACCTTTCCCCGACCCTCCACCTCCACCTTCACCTTACATTTGGCTGTAGGTCGCTGCATATTTATGCCTAGATTCATGGAGGTCCCAGTGTCGAAAGAGCTTTGCTACTTCGATATGAAAAGGCAGGTTGGAATTTGATGCTTAAATGGATCACAGTCTCTGTGGCTATTGGCAACCACAGCTTCCTCCAGATAATTCAGCCTCAGGCTTCAGAGGGAAGAAGGTCCTTTCTGAAATGCATAACATAGCCCAAGTTTGAAATTCAGGGGTACCCCTTGGCTTTCGTGGTTAAAAATTTATACAAACTATAACAGCTTTTTCTTTCCTCTTCATGAATAATCTCGCCGTTATTTATTTATTTATTTATTTATTTACTTATTTATTTATTTATTTATTTTTAAGTTTAGCAGCTCAGTGGAAGGACAATGCAAAATAGGGTTTCTGCCTGTGGCATTATAACTTGGGCTCTTCCTATCGATCTCATGGTCTCATTATGTAAGCTTATTTCTTCTGCTGATACAGGAACAAAAAAAAGGCTGACTTGTGACTTTTTTCCTATTGCACTCAGTTGTCCAAACATACTCAGACATTCAACAGTACATGAGTAGCCAGCCATGTGGTCTTCCAGCCAAGAAGGCTGTGGCTGGGAATTGCTTGAGAAAATATCTGCTTTTGATCAAAATAAAATTAAAACTGTAAACCAATATAGTTCATTGCCTGTAATAAGCCTTGTCCCTTAGGGTCATGATAAAGCTGTCAGCTTCATGTGTCACTAGCGCTCTCTCTCTCTCTCTCTCTCTCTCTCTCTCTCTCTCTCTCTCTCTTTCTCTCTTGCTTTTGCTATTGCTCCTTATTATTTATCTACTTTGGTAGATAATGGTTTCTGTATTCTGATTGTTTTCTTTAGAGATGTGCTTTCTAAGGGGTTCTCATATTGTGTCCTTGAATTTTTTTTTTTAATGTACATCTAGTTCTAAGCAAGAGCTCTGTGTGTGTAGTCAGACAGCTGGAGGACATCAAGTTATTTGAAATCAAAACATGTCTCCCTGGCCTGATACCACTAAATACATCTGCCAGTCATGGAGAGCTCAAGACTGCTCCAAAACCTATTTCTGCCATATTAGTACCTAGGACCACTGCCTTGGGGCACATATTACAATTGCTATACGAAGTACATTGTGCAGACTCTAAAACCAGGTCGCCAAAGTTCAAATCCTAGCTCTACTGCTTGCAAACTGTTTATAAACCAGGTGTGAGTTATGCATTTCCTCTATGCCTCAGTTTCCTCACCTGTAACTGGGTCTATTAAAGAAAGAACCTACATCACAGACTTGCTGTGAGGCTTTGACGAATTAGTGCGTGTAAAGCCCTCAGAATAGTACTGTGATCACTGAATTGGGGTTAGTTATTATGAACCAGGTTTTTGAGAGGTTTTTGTTTTGTTTTACTGAAGACTAGAACAGGGCTTAGAAGAAAAAAAAGGTATGTGTTTATATTTGGCTCTGTTATAAATACTAATTTAGAACATAGTAATAATATACCCATAGTTTTATGGAGAAAAACTGTACATATAATGGTTCTGGAAAATAACCTCTACTTCTGAGCTGGTATATTTGAGATTCACCTTAAGCAAATGGTCTTTGAGATATGCAAAACTATAGCCGAGAAAGTCTTCAGATCATTGAGATCCCCACCCATCTCTGTGTTTTGGAAAGAAAAATGAGAGGAGGCAAGAGTAATGGATTTTGCTTAATATGGAGGAGTTTTAATTCTAGGCTTTATTAGGCTGTGTTAAAAAAAAGAAAATTTCTGAAATTCACTTTGCTCATCTGCAAATTGAGGGTGTCCCTACAAAGAAGCTATTTTAAAAATTTGGAGCCTTAATTCATAATACAACATGCATAATTTTAAGCTCTAGATACAAGAAAAGTTAAATACAAAACCAAAACTATTAAAATATCAGCACAAAGCATAAATGAACATTTGATATCGGGGTAAAAAAGGGGTTCTGAAGAAATATCTCAAAAATGGAGAAGTTGGGTTGATTATCAAAATTTTAAAAATAACTTCTACAAATCAAAAACTTACAAAAATGTAAAAGCAAACAGTACAACAGTATTTTTATCAGTGTAACAGAGAAATATGTATACTATATAAACAATTCTTTAAAATCAATATAAACCATGGAAAACACCAATATAAAAATGAATAAATAATATGAAACCAATCACAATCTATGGACCTTATTTGGATCTTGATTCCAATAAACAAACTGCAAAAAAAAAAAAAATAGAGATATAAGACAACTGGAAATTGCAACACTATATTTTCTGATAAAAAGAATTATTGTTAACTTTTTTCAGGTATGACTAATACTATTGTGGGTGTGTTTTTTAAAAAGAGTTATTTTTTTTTAAAGATACATTCTGAGACATTTACAGATGAAATGGTATGTCTAAGATTTGCTTGAAAATAATGCAAGGATGGGATGGGTGGATTTGGGGTAGAACTGAAGTAAGATGGGCCATGAGTTGATAATTGTTAAAGACACAGGAGGTGTTCCTCATTCTATTAACTTTTGTGGAATGTTTGAAATTTTCCATAACAAGGAGAATATATAAAGTATACTTCTGTTTATGAAAATGATAACAATATTTAAAATATGTTCATGTGGATACCTGAATGCATGCATTTTGTGTGTGTGTGTAAAGCTTACCTCTGAGGGGAGAGGAGAATGATGCAGTCAGGGAGGGATCCACGGGACAGCCACTTTACTGCTAATTTTTTATTTCTTAAACTGGGTGGAACGAAAAATGATTGAGATATTATTTTTTTGTTTAACTTTGTGCATTTTTGTTATCCCTTTATAGTTAAAAAAAAAAATGTTCTGTCTCTAAGCTTTTTTTTTTTTTTTTTTTTGAGGGCAGTGTCAGTGACCCTCATATGTGGGACCGAACCGGGGCCGCTGGCATCCCAAGCCAGCGCTTAACCACTGCGCCACTCGGCCAGCCCTTGTTTCTAAGTTTTTAAAGCACAAAAAACATGTTTTTAATCAAAGGAAAAAAATAAAGATGATCAATAGATATTGGGGAAAATATTCAAACTCATTGTTTTACTAAAAGACATATAAATTTAGAAGATACAATTTTTTAAATCAAATTGTAAAAAACATTATAATAATCAGTGTTGGATAAGGCATAATGAATTCACATTTTTATACACTGCTGGAAATAAAAATTATTTCAAACTTTTTGGAAGGCAGCGTGATATACAAATCAAGACAAAATAATTCACTCTTAGGTATTTATTCTCTAGAAGTAACCAGAGAGAAACACAAAGGTGTTTTTTTTTATTAAGCAATGTTCATTGCAATTACATTTTACAGGAAAATTGAAAACTTCCATGTCTAACAATAGGAATCTATTTCAATATATGGTGTCCTGTGTATAAAACAGAATTCTATGTAGTAATGAAAATTCATGATTTTAATGACGTGGAAAACAGGTATAACATAGTATTAAATTTTAAAAAGCCAGATAAAAACTGCATTATAGCATGATCCCACTGTTAACAAACAACAGAATCTGAGCGTGACTGTGGTGGCAGGGTTGCTTCAGTTTGAGATTATGTGTCACCTTCTGAGATGTAAGCAAGTCTGGACAGGCCTAAGGAACGGGTGGGTGGCCTTCTGGGCTTCTTTCAGTTTGCTTGGGGCAATGAAGGAACCTCCTAGAAAATAACTCATTCTGAGTGAACAGGGAATTGCGGAAAACAAATTTGATTATGAGGCTAAGTCTTTGGGAGAGAGGCTGCAGTAATTCTGAGTCCAGAAGTGTCTGCCCTCGTATCTTCCCTGGCTCAGTCTCCATGGACTTGGAGCTGATTGGGGGAGGCAGAGGACTGTGTGCAAAGGCGGAAAGAGCTGCTTAAGTAAAAGCCTTGCAACACCTGGACCACCAGTGACACTGTTCTTAGTCTGCCCATAACAGGATGTAACACAAAATCTGCAGGGAGGCTTTGTCACTGTTCTGTTTGGCCTGCACCCAGCTCAGAGGTTTGAGGGCTTCAGGGCAATTTCTTGATAGTAACAGGCAGCAGGCCCTGCACGAACAGCACTGGGGCGTAGGGTCTGCCATGTGAAAGCTCCGCAGGCTGGAGCCTGAGCACCTGGATGACAGCAGCTAGAAACAACAGACATACATGGGGAGCAGCGCAAGATTTTCCAGAGAGCTGAGGTCCTGCACTTTTACACGGCAGCAAACCAGAGGTGATGCTGTGGAAGTGATCCTATATTTAACTCCACACTGGAGTGGCTTGAGTAAACTCAGATTATACTCACATGTACCTAGATATCCAGAAAAATAACCAAAGAAAAACTGACATGTTATTAGTGCTCATTATTATAGGTGATTTCAAATTTCTTCTTTTGTGTGGGGGTTCTGATGGCGTAAGATTAAATATTTCTATCACTGAGATTTAGAGATGACAGAATGCTGGAAGATCATTATAGTGAATGTTCAATGGTGAGTGTGGTGAACCCTCTAGGTTTCTAGCTCAGAGAGGGCCTGAGGATACCGCTAAGAAATTTTACTCTAAAGAAAGAGAAAGCATGTTAGGAAAATACTGAATGTGATAGTACCATTCCCTTTTAGGCAAATCTTCTATGTGATTTTATATTCGGTGAAAACACTTGTAGGTCCATGATTAAATATCTTTGTTTCATCTAGGAATATGAATGTATAATAAGTAACTGTTATATGTGTTATGTTTTCTCACAAAATTTCATTTATCTCCTGGTAGAATTAATGAAATAGTCATGGAGACTATTGATTTAAATACATTCATATAAGAGATCCAACAGCTAAAACTATCTACAACAATGAAAAACAGTAAGAGAATTTATTTAAGTTGTTTCTATTTACACTAGTCTTTTCAACCTTATATATTTATATATGTTATATATATAATATATATATATATATATATATATATATATATATATATATATATATGATAGAGGTTCAGTATTGAGGTTCTATATTTTAGCTATTATTGTATTAAACTGTTTTGTATTTCTCAGTTAGGCCGGAGTACGAAAATGATGATTTTGCACATATCAGAGAACCAAGCTTGATTCAACAAGCAGTTTCATGTAAAAACATGATAACCGTATAAAGATCCCAAGGGCACAAGATGGACCTTATCATAAGTTAGGAAATTTGAAAAAGATAATTTGAAGATGATACTAATAACACCTATTTGAAAGCTATCAAAATAATACATTTGGTATATACAAAATACTCATAGTCTTTGTCCAGGGGAGTAACACATTAAGAATCTTTACTGGTTGAGAATTTTAACTTTTACAATATCTGTTGATTATGGAGGAATTAGCCTTTCAGTATTTTCAACTGGCATTAATATTTCATGATTACTATGACAATCATGTTTGTTTTGTTAAATAGCCTTTATCATATTTCAGTAAATTTTAAATTTAGCCTTAGGAGGTTCTGTATCAAAACACTTTTAGCATCTCTGATATATTCATGGCTTTTGTCCTTTAATTCATTGATGTAGTGATTATATTGAAAGATTTCTTGGTTTTGAATCATTCACACATTTCTGGAACAAACTTCTTGGTAGCTTTCTTGATGTATTGCTATTTCATTTGTTAATAATTTATTTAGAAAATTTGCATTTATATTTGTCAATAAATTTGGCCTATATGACTTTTGTTCTTGTTGCTCTACTGTCTGTATTAGATGTTGGTATCAGGCTTATTTTCATAAAATGAACTAAGGAGCTTTCTCCTTTACAAAATGAGTTGGCATAGTTAAAATTAGTATTTATGAATACTAATACTAAAGTAAGTATTAAATATATTAAATAATATTAATACTAAAAAAGCATTGCTATTAAAATAAGATTAATATTATCTGTTTTTTAAATGTTAATATCTGTTGAAAATCAATATGGACCCAATGTCTTTTTTTTTAAATTATAGTTTATTAGGGTGACAATTGTTAGCAAAGTTATATAGATTTCAGGTGTACAATTCTGTAATACATCATCTATATATCACTTTGTGGGTTCACCACCCAGAGTCAGTTCTCTTTCCATTACCATATACTTGATCCCCTTTACCCTCATCTACCACCTTCCTTCCCACTCCAATGTCTTTTTAATAGGTCATTTTATCATTTTTCTAAATGTTTAGAGGGGCTTTATTCTGTTCAAGTTTCTATTTCTTTTTGGTCAAGTGTGGTAGATCTATTAGTCAGAAAAGGCTATGCTTGGCTACAGTAACAAAACACTCAGTATCAGAAGCTTAAAACAATAAAAAATTTTCTGGCTCACATCACAGGCTGAGATAGATTAGAGAGCCATCCTCCAGCCTGTAGTTTTGCCATCTAAAATATGAATCTTCTAAAATCATCATATAAAAGCATTAGAGGAATAAGAAGGATATTTTTAGGTGTCAAGCATTGAAAGTGGCTTATATCATTTGTATTCTTACTCTTTTGGCCCAATCTCAATCTCATGGTCTCAACCTAATAATGAGGAGTCTGTGGGTCCATGAAGAAAAAATAGGAAATAAAATAGCATCTCTTTGCCACAGTACTTATATTTTGCCCGGAAATCATCTAGTTTGTATGGATTTTCAAAAATATTACCATAGAATTGCACATAATGTTCTTTTATAATCATTTTAATTGTATATATATATGAAATTATATCATATATATGATATATATATGATATCATATATATATATCATATATATATGAAATTATATCACTCTTGTCAATCTTAATTTTGTATATTTAGTTTACCTCTTTTGTCCTAATCTGAGCTTACCCGATATTCACCTATTGGTCTTTACCAAAAAAAGTGCAAGCTTTTGTTTTTATTCTTTCTATTGATTTCATAGATAATTACTGAGCACTATTCTAAGTAAGTGAATAGTTTGTGGCAATAAGAAAAAGGAAGTCCCTATTCCCATGGAATCTGTAATGCCCCTGCTTTCTTTTTTAATATCATTTAAAAAAGTCATAGATGTGTTTTTATTTATCTTTAATCTTCCTTTTTATTTTTAATAAAAGCTTCTAAGGCCATAAAATTTATTCCCATTTTAACTGTGTTCCATGTTTGATATTAAGAGTTCTCATTTTCCTTTCGTTTTAGCCAATTTTTTTCCTTTGATTTTGATTTCCTCTTTGATTTAGGATTTTTTTAAATGGCACAGTTTCATTTCTAAGGAGTTAAGTTTTTTGGTGATTATTTATTTTTTATCTTTATGTTGAATTGTTACCAGAAAATGTCATCTGTAAAATCTTAGGTTTTTAGAATTTATTGTCTTCTTTGTTGCCAAGAACATGATTAATTTTTCTATGCATTCCATGGAGCTCATAAGAGCATATGTGTTCTCTGTTACAACATAGTTTTTATAGCTTGTTGATTATATTATTTAAATAATCTAGGCCATTACTTATTACTTTTCTAGTTGAACTATCAGATTCTGGAAGAGGTATATTAAATTCTTCCACTATATTTCTTTGGAGACCTAGCTGTACTTCCAGAACCTGTTTATGTATTTGAAGGCTATGTTGTTTTATGCATAAAATTTGATACATAAATTATGGAAGGATACTTTCCTGAGTTTAGGTGATTGTGCCTGTCACCATTAAATATCTCAATTCTGTATATGTCTTTGGGTTTATTACTTATTGATATTTTCACTCCTACATTCTGTTTATATCTTTGCCCACATCTTCATTTTTAACATTTCTTTGCAACTTTGTTTTAGATGAGTTTCATTTTTTAAGTTATTATTATTATTATTTTTAAAGATTTTATTGGGGAATTGGGGAGGAGAACAGTGTTGGGGAATTGGGGAAGGGGAACAGCCAAGCTATTGTCCTTCAGTTTTAGTTGGGGAAGGCACAGCTAGCTCAGCTCCCAAGCCCAGTTGCCATCTGTCTGCCCTTTAGAAGCTTGTAGCTGCTCAGCTCAAGGTGCTGTGTTCAATCTTAGTTGCGGGTGGGCATAACCCACCATCCCATGCAGGAGTCTAACTGGCAACCTTGTTGTTAGGAGCATGTGCTCTCACCAGCTAAGCCATCCTGCCATCTGTTGGAAGCTCAGTAGCAGCTCAGCTTGGGCGCAGGCTCGCTGGCCCATGTGGGAATTGAACCATCAGCCCTGTTGCTCAGAGCTCACGCTCTTAACCAACTGAGCCACTCGGCCAGCCCTTAAGTTATTTTTTTAATATGGCCATGATTAGAAATTTAGTGAAAATCGATATACTTTTATTCTATCCATTATGCTATATGTTTTCTTTATGTTTTATTATCTTGTTATTGTTTTCTCTCTTTATTACCTATTCTGCCTATGCCAAATTTTTCTTCATTGCTTTTTTCAAATTTGGTAATTCAGAATTTCTTCTCTCTTTAAAATTCTGTTTGTTGTTAAACCTAGAGTTAAATCTATACTTATCTATTATAACAGCAAAATATAACAACTATATCTAATCCTATATACTTTATTTGTTCATTTCTTTCTTTCCCATACCTGACAATCAGAATGTGTTTACAACCTCATTCTACCACATGTTTTGTTCTTTCTTACAAAATTTTATTCTTAAATTTCAGGAATTTTAATATAATAAACTCTATGCAATTAGTGGGGACATTCATAGAGCTCACCTCTTATATTCCTTTTTTCTCAGTGGTCATCATTATTGCACCTATATTGTCTAGTTTTCTAGTTATTTAATGTGGGAAGGTAAATCCACTTCCTCTAATTCCAACACAGCTAGAAGTGAGAGTGTGTGTCTTTTTTTAACATAATCTTTCCTAAAATTTGGTAAGACTTGTTAATTTGTACACTGGAGTGTCTTGCTACTCAAAGAAATTTTATCTCATAATTTAATTTTTACTTCCAATTTGCCTTTTTCTGAATTCCAAAAGGAGTCCCACATGTTGAATTAATCCCTAGTTGGTTTTACTGGATCAGTCCTCCTATTTTCTTTCCCCTCATTAATTCCACTTCTAAGCATTTTGCTCTGGGTTCTGGTACATCTTCCCAGTAGATTTTCCACATTACTTATTTGCTTCTTAACAGCAAATGTGCCCACCCCATGATGAGTTGTTTGTCTTATTGTGGCACTGGGTTTCAGCAGCACCCATTCAGGTCAAGCTGTAGGATCTAAGGAGCAGTGAGAAACCAATAAACAGTGTGAGGCAGAGCAGAAATGTCAGTCAGGGTCAACAACTCCTTTCTAGACAATGAAAAATAAAGGAGAACTTCAGACGGTTGTAATTTTGGAGGCATTAACTTCTTCCTGAAATCCCATAGTATACAGTCTTGTGCGAAGAGTAAAGATTTGAATTTTGTACTCTGGATGAGCTAAGAAAACATTGGAAGTTTCTGAATAAAGAACAAATAAGTGGAGTGATATAAGTATTCCAAGGTAAATTCAAAGCTAGCCCAGTAACAGACATTGAGAGGGATGAAGGTGTTAGGGAAGGGTTTAGTTTTGGGTTAGTACTCAGTGGAAGACTCTCAACGAAAGTGACAATATTTATTCACAATATCAAAGGAGATAATCAACCCAAGTGTCCAGTGATATGAATGGATAAACAAATTGTGGTATATACATACAATAGTGTATTATTCAGCCTTAAAAAAGAAATTCTGACACATGCAACAACACAGATGAACCTTGAAAACCTAGTACTAGGTGAAAAAGCCAGACATGAAAGGACAAATACTGTATGACTCCACTTACATGAGGTACTTAGTATAGTGAAATTAATAGAGACAGAACGTAGAATAGTGGTTACCAGGGCTAGGAAGAGGGGAGATGAGGAATTATTGTTTAATGGACACAGAGTTCCAGTTTTAAGATGATGAAAAATTCTGGAGATGAATGATGGTGACGATTGCACAACAATGTGAATGTACTTAATGCCACTGAACTGTGTACTTAAAAACGATTTAAATGGTAAATTTTGTTATGTATATTATATATATATATATATATATATATATATATATATATATATATAATACACACACACACACACACACACCACACACATTTTAGGGAGTATACGGAAACTCCCTTCTGCTCTGTTTCGCTTTGAACCTAAAATTACTCTAAAAAATAAAGTCTATTTTTTAAAAACACAATTTACTTGAACTGTAGGTTATGGTGGTAGATGAGGACCACAAAGGACAGAAACATATGTTGGAAGAAGCCTAGGTATTCTAAAACAATTAACTGGAAGAAAGAACAAAGAAAAGTAACTGCAGTTACATAGTCATTCAAGGCTATTTGACATTGTTTCAAGGAGATAGTGTCAGGTCCCTGTATGAACAGAGAGTGGAATTAGAACATGTTTTTCTATTAATATGCAGAGTTCACTCTAAGTGTGTTTCTTTTTTTAAAAAAAATAGCTTTATTGGAGTACAACTGATACACAAAAACCTGCACATACTGAATGTATATAATTTGATGAGTTTGGACATATGCATACACCACAATCAAGATCATAAATATACACATAAATATATCAAAAAAAGCTTCCTCATCCTCCCCCCAACCTTTTTCTTGAGGTAAGTATACTTAATATAAGATCTACCCGCTTATCAAAATTTTAAGTGCACAATACAATATTGTTAACTGTAAGCACTACATTGTACAGCAGGTCCCTGGAACTTATTCATCTTGCATAACTGAAACTTTATACTCATGAACCACCAACTCCCCATTTACCCCCTCTCCCTAGCCCCTGGTAACTACCTTTCTAATTTCTGCTTCTATGTGTTTCACTATTTTAGCTACCTCATGTAAGTAGAATCATACACTATTTGTCCTTCTATGACTGGCTTCTTTCACTTAGTATAATGTAAGTATGGCTATTATCAAAAAAGCAAATGATGGGCCGGCCGAGTGGTGTGGTGGTTAAGAGCTGGCTTGGGACGCCAGCGAGCCAGCCTCGGTTCAGATCCCACATGTGAGGGCCAGTGACACTGCCTTCTAAAAAAAAAGCAAATGATAAGTGTTGGCAAAGATGTGGAGAAACTTGAACCCTTGTGTACTATTGGTGGGAATGTAAAATGGTGCAGCAACTGTGGAAACAGTATAGAGATTCCTCAGAAAATTAAATATAGGACTACCATATGATCCAACAATTCTTCTCCTGGGTATCTATCTACCCAAAAGAATTGAAATCAGAGCCTCAAAGAGATATCTGCACTCCCATGTTCATTGCAGCACTATTCACAATGAGCAAGATATGAAAACAACACAACTGTCCATTGACAAGTCAATGGATACAGGAAATGTGATCTACATGCAATAGAATATTACTTGGCTACAAAAAGTAAAGAAATTCTGCCCTATCCAACAACATGGATGAACCTGGAGGACATTACGTTAAGTGAATAAGTATGCCTTGACTATTAGGCCTCTGCACAATTAAGTCTGAAGAGCATTAGGCATTGATAATTCTAATATCTGTATAAGCAGAACTCTACTGGATGACAGAAAGAAAAAAAAAAAAAGGTTATCCCTCCATCCCTCCCTCCCTTCAAACCTATTCTTATTTTTTTGTATTGTATCTCCTTATTGTATCTCCACATACTAGAAGAAGCTAGAAAGTTCTCTGGAAGTCCCTTTTTATAAGGGCGCTAACCTTATTCAAGAACACTCCACCCGCATGAGGTAAGCACCTCCCAAAGGTCCCACCTCCTACTACCATCCCATTGGGCATTGGAATTTTCATATACGAATTTTGGGAGAGACACAAACATTCAAACCATAATATCCTGTCATGGGGTGATTTCCTGGATTCCCTTTAGACACTCCTGCCTGGAAGCCTCCCTCTGCAGTTACCCATATATAGGCTATTCCTCTCATCAAGCAGACTATATACACTTCCCCCCTTAGCCCTAGCACATCACCAGAAACTCCATTCCAGGCAATGCCATTTAACCTGATTCAACAAGTCTCTAAGCCAGCTTTTCCCCACATAGCCTAAATCTAGCCCACCAGGAACCACTCATGATTCCATATCCATCCTTGCTGACAAAGTGCTTTGTTCTCAGCAGGAATCTTACCCCCGCTTGCTCTGCCTCCTTCAGCATCTCTAGGTACAGCTTCTTTACCAGTTTTCATGCTCCCCAACTTCAAGAAGCATCAGTCAAGTTCCAACTTGGTTTAAGGTGAGGGAAGAATCACAAGGCACCATCTTCCCCTTTCACAAGGTGAAATCAGGGAAACCCCAAAGTTTGCAAGAACGCTCTCTAAAGACATCCTCTCTCTGCATCTTTAACTTCAATAAGTTTATGCTCAGGTGAGTAATGGGATAGGGTTTAAGTAATTGGTTTTTATAAGAGTGGTGAGGTACCTCGCCTTAGATTATCAGAGATTTTGGAAACCATTGTTTTGTTGTTGATCTTTGTTACCTCAGCTAAAACTAAGACTTTTTTTAAAAAGAAAACAAAACAAAAAAAAAAAACAGGAAAAACCTATTAACACCAATTCTTTCCACATGAAGCAGAATGTTTTAGTTCATATTGTTTTAAAAATGGCCCAGGTAATAGATTTTAAATCATGTTACTAACAATGCTACCTCCCCCATCTCTCCATAGTTTTTGTGGCTTAGTAAATGTCTGAAAATTTAGAATAGTAACAGGAGAATGCTAATTATCTTGTTGCAAAAGAACAAAAACAAAAACCTCTTTCTCTGTAGCTTGACAAATCATTCAATAACTCTCTCCACTGTATGAGTAAGAACAAATGTTGTATTAGTAAATACAAACATTAAAACATAATTAAATCTTGCTTAGCTAGCATTTTAAATGAACCACTCAGCTAAATTGAATTTTCAGGTTAAGAAGCAACTCCTTTCTGTTTCAATGTCTGTCTTTAAATATCTTCCTTAAATTCCTTTTGGAATCAGGCAGTATATAAATGAAATAAAATTAAATATATTTTTCTACCTTAATATGGTTTATAGGAATCATAATTTAATATTTGAGAATTATAGGCAATATCAGATAATCCTTGTACCTCTTGCCTTCCTTCTCCGACTTTATTACATACCTTTGGGCCTGGGGATAGCCATACTGCAGGAAAGTACAAGAGCAGAACAGAGGAGGAATCATATTTGAGCAGCTGGGAATAAAGTCAAGTGCTTAGTCTCAAGCCAAGGCTGCTTTGAATGGGAGAAATGTGGAGAACCCAATTGGGAACAGGGACCTGAGTTTCACGCACTTAGAGGACACCTGGATGGGGAGACAGGCAGAATAATATACTGCCCAAAATGCAAATTTGTTTCTTCTCCTGTATTCTTTTGTTTTACTATTTCATGCAAGTAACTAGTTTTTGTTTGTTTGTTTTTGAATTCTTTGATCAGAGATTTTAGCAAAAGATACCTGAGGTCAACATTTTTTTTTATTTTTTTTTGTAATTCCCACAGAAATTTAACAGTGTGGCTACAGGGAGAAGGAAAGTGATTTTGAGAGACTAACAGGAAGTTCTATAGATTGTGAAGAAGAAAGGGGTTTGTAGGACTTGGCAATTTCTGAGGGGAGGTGAAAGTCTAGAGAAGGGTAAGAATAGGATAAATGCTTGCAACTTGAATTAAGTAGATTTAGAGAACTATGGTATGTGTTGTACGTTGAGTATGTGGGTTAAGAATCCTTTGATCAATGTGTCTAAGTTCAGTGAGCTCAGGATCCATGGTTGCTATTACTCACCATTGAACTCTAGCCCAATATTTGGCATCTGGAAGAGGCACAGTAAAATAGAAATACACAAAATCTCCATTGAAATTTGCCATGTGTGGCATTGAAAAAGGGACCTATTTATTTTTTTGATTTAATTTTCTTATCTCTGAATTTTTGAAAAGCGTTTTTTCCTCAGAAAGTTTTCATGGGAATTAAATGAAAAAACAAATGGCCATTAGGCAGAGCAGGTGAGGTTCCTTGCAGTTCCACTACACTTTCCTATGACTGTTTGAAATGCTTACCTTGTCGGTGGCCTTCTTTAAAGGCTTTGCAGTTGTAGTAAAATCTCACAAGTTTCTGAGAGGTGAACTTGTCTGTCTTTTTCTAGCTTTCCCCTTGAAGCTATGATGACTGCGGGCAAGGTTCCAAGGTGGGTGCCGAGGTCTAAAATGGCTGTCCGTGTGTGTGAATGACTAGATGGCTAGTCAGCAGGCTTCAAGGTAGGTGGGACCAGATCTGCCCCCAGCAGGGGCACATTATACTGGGTGGTGACTCAGTCATTTGAATTTCTATCTTCAGGATTTTAAGTATGAAGTACTAGAGTCAACTGTTAGTAATAGAAGCAGATGTCTATCCATTGATTTATTCAACAAACGCTTTTCTACTATTTTCCAAATACTCTTCTTGATGATGAGAATATAGCCAGTGAGCAAAACAAACCAATTTCCTGCCTTCCTAGCACTCATATTCTGGTGGGAGAGACAAACACGTACCACATTTATTTGATTTGAAGACATGCATTTTCTCACATTTTTAGATTTCTGAAAATGAAACACATCTTACAGTTCCTGGCATCTTACAACCACAACCTTAGCCAGACAGCAGTTACAGAGTCATTTTCCTATTTGAACTTCGTTATATCTGTTTATAACTATAAACACAGTTGAATTATGTGCATTGTTGATGCTATACATGTGGAGTTTAACTACTGTTTAAAATGTCTTCAAAAGATGGTATTTTAATATGGTTGAAAAAGAAAAATTATCGTATAGGCAGCAAAGCTCAGAAATAGAGCAATGAGACATAAATTTGCTATTAGAGAAGCAAGTACTATCATTTGAAGAATGACCACAATTCCATATTTCTTGTTTTATGGGTTCTAAGAAAGGAAGACATCTACAAGTAGATGAAGCTGTGTTACATTTTATTAGTGAGATATTGTGTAGAAAAACACTGATGTTGAGTATGAGTTGAAAATATATCAGAGTATTAAATTCTGAATGTAAAGATGTCTTAGTTATAATTTAATTGATTTATTTTGCTTATAGCTTCCTTTTTGTGTGAATGATACATAATTTAAAGAAAATGTCTAAATAAGTCTAAAAGAGGTCTTTCAATGAGTATAAAATAAAATTCTAAGTAATAAGAAAGATGATGTAGATTTTATTTGTCAGAGTTTTTTTTTTTTTTTGAGGGGTGTATAAAATAATGGCACATGTTTCAACTGATAACATCTCAGAGTTACTGAAATTCAGTAGCTATATAATGTCAGTGCTAAGTGCCATAAAGAAAAATAAAATAGATAAAGGGATAGAGAGTAATGGGCAGATTATACTATTTTGGGATGTGGGGTTCAAGGAAGGTCTTTCTACTAAAGAGACATTTGAGCAGAAATCTGAAAGAATTCAGAAAATGAGCCATGCAGTTATCTAGGGGAGGGTTTTTCCGCATGGAAGAAACTACAAAAGAAAAGGTTCTGTGGAGAGAGCATGTGTCAAGTGTTTGAGGAGTCGAAGAGAGCTTTCTGTGGCTGGAGCATAGTGAGGAAGAGGAGAGTGAAGTTAGGTAGCAGGGGGTACACATTGTGGGAAACTTTGTAAACCCTGGCAAAGACCTTGGATTTTATTCTAAGTGTGGTGGAAACTCACTGAAGATTTTTAACACTCTGAATACCACATGGAGAATAGAGTAGGGAACAAGACTATTGCAATAATCTATAGAAGACATAATGGCAGCTTATACTAGAGTAATAGTGGTAGAGATGGTGATTGGATTTTGAATACATTTTGGTAGTAAAATCTGTATGACTGGCTGATGGGTTGTATATGGACATGGGAGAAAAAGAAAGAATCAGGAATGGCTCCAAGGTTTTTGGCCTGAATACCTCATTAAATGGTGGTGATCTTATTGAAATAAGTAAGACTGTAGGAGAATTAGGATCTGTTGATAATGTCAAGGAGGGAATTTGTAGATTAAGATTTTGGTTTTGAACATGTTAAGTTTAATCACCGAAGGGGACAAGGTAAGTACATAGTCATATATAAAAATATTTGGTCAGGGATTGGCTAAGGCTGTCGAAATACATTTAGGAGTCATCAGAGTATGGATGGTATTTAAAGCTATCTGGCAGGATGAGACCACCATGGGATTGAGTAAAGGAGACTAAAGAGAGTCAGGCAGCCAGTGACTTGGGGGTAAATCTAGAAAATTTGGAAGCCAGCTAAAGAAAGTGTTTACAGATGAGACTAATTAATTGTGTCAAATGTTGCTGAGAAGTCAATTAAAATAAGATATGAGACTTGACCATTGGATTAAGCAATCTGAATATCATCCATGGCATTGACAAGAACAGTTTCAGTGGAGAGGTGGGAACACAATATGACTAGAGTAGATTCAAAAGAACATGAAGGGTAAAAGGTGAAGAAAATGCAACTGAGAAAAGAGAATAGGTGACTTTCTGAGGGAGAAAAGTGCAATGGGTCAGATGCTAGAGGGAGATGAGAGGTTAAGAGGGCTTTTTTTATTTTTATTTTTTATTTTTGCTATTATGAGAATTATTGCAGTGTTTAGTTGTGGTTGATAGTGTGCATGATTTAATAGAGAAAAGAAATTGAAAGAGAGATATTGAGGAGTAGGCAAAAGAGATGGGATTCAATGCATGAGTAGAGAAGTTGTGTAGGAACCTTAGATAGGATCATAGACAATTCAGCCATGGAGGAAAGTGATTCTAGTCCAGACCCAAGTAATATTGGAACACAATTCTTGGGTCTCTCAGGGTTTTGTAAATCTTGCAGCAGAGACACTTATTGTTTTTGTTTCCAAATATCTTTCCAAGGATATTGGTATAATGAACAGCCTTGGAAAAGAGTTATTTTTCTCCCTCTGGAGTAAAAGGTAGATATGCTTACTGCCTATTATAAAAGATATGGGCCCCTAGTCTCAGGATTCCTCTGCTATAATGCATGGATGCATGTACAAGCAACCATCTGGGCTCATCTGTGAGGGACATGAGGCAGGGAGAACTGACAATACATATGCAAATGCTCATAATGATTGCTGTACTAATGTTTCTGACCTAGGAGTCTTATGTTTTCTGCTGGCATTCTTGAAACTATAGTAGGCTAACTTGTTAGCTCACAAGTAGGGTAAAATCTCAGATCACCCATAGTCCTTGATATATAGGTTGGTAAATTTGGTGATGGGATGAAGAGGATATTCCCTGTTAGATGAAACATAAAGCAAAATCACAGACTAAGACTGAGAATTGGATGTTAAAAGACTATAGAGAAGGTATATACAGACACCTTAGAAAGTGAAGACATGAAGGATATGTAATAACCTCATCATGTTATATTAGGGGGCATATTTGAGTACTTTTTAACATAATGTACTAGCAGTCTGTATAGTCAATCATTTTCTCTAACCACTTTCAGCAACTGGGGTGCAAAAAAAGAAGAGGCAGAAAATCATATTTAGGGCCGGCCTAGTGGCGTAGTGGTTAATCGCTGGCTTCGGAAGCCAGCGGCCCCGGTTCGGGTCCCACATATGAAGGCCAGTGACACTGCCCTCAAAAAAAAGAAAAAAGAAAAAGAAAATCATAGTTAACGAGGGGTTTAGGGTTTAATCCAGGGTAAGAATGTTAAAGGGAGATTTTGGTGGACTTGAAGAATTGTTGAAATAGGTGTACTACAGGATGTGATCTGGAAAGTTATAAGGGAGTGGTTTAAGAGCAAAATGCTTGAAATTAAAATTTTACA
This sequence comes from Aselliscus stoliczkanus, assembly GCA_033961575.1. NCBI lineage: Eukaryota > Metazoa > Chordata > Mammalia > Chiroptera > Hipposideridae > Aselliscus > Aselliscus stoliczkanus. The sequence goes on from CM066733.1 coordinate 128,493,804, forward strand.
AGTGGTACTGTTATGGGTAATTGGTCTCTATGTGACTAGTGATGTCATCAAGAATGATAACCAAGGTAGTGGTGGAAAGAAAGGTAATAAGTCAGAGATAAAACCTCCAATGAATGAGGTGAGTATCAAAGATGATTGAAACAAAGAGGTGGTACGGTCTGATCAGGGTTGTTGCTAGTCCATGCAGTAGGTGTCTTCACAGAAATTAGAAAATTACTCTCTAGATAGACGTAGACTTGCTTAAACTAGGCTTGCAAATGGTGTATGTCCATGTGCAAATTAGCAAATGGCACCCTTGCACTGATTAGAGCCATCACCCACAACGCCTTGTACAGATTCTGCCTGCACAACACTATATTGTAATCCTGAATCAGATGGCATGTGTTTTCTAAAAAATAAGCTTTGGGGGGTATTTTGCATATTTGTTTGTTTTAAGGAATAAGGAGAGTTTTTTCTAGAAATGGCAATGGGGAGCAAGAATGTGGACTTCCACCCCACCTCAAGACCAAGTGGTTTGTGGATTGTAGGAGAATAAACAATCACCACTGTCAGGGCTATAAGGGAAGCTGAATCCTCAAGGGAAAGGCAGGCTGTAGTGAGAGAAAGAAGGTTAAGAGGAGAGTATTTGGACACAGGATACTTAACTGATGACAGGCTAGAGAACCACAGGGTCAAAGGGGTAAGCGCAGTTCAAAAATTCTTTAGAGTTCTTTTTTTTTTTTATAGATTATGTCCTATTGAAGATAAAGAGATTAATTCATTCAAAGTTACTTGAATTATGTTTTTACTGTGTGATTATTTTATTATTTTGATATACATCTAGGTTTATTTGTTTCTGTTTACATACTAGTTAATGATTTACTTTTTTCTCCTTAATTTTGCATTTTGAATACTTAAAATATTAAATGGTTCACCGTGTTTCCAACAACCTCTAAAGGAAATCAACTTTATAAGTTAATGGTTTATTCTTTCTGTGTTTCTCTTTGCAAAAATAAGCAAATGCATGTACATGGTCTTATTTCTCCCCTTATATAAAAGGCAGTACAAAAGGCAGTCTTTTGTACTTTGCATTTTCATTTTACCATATTTTATAGAAATCTATATAGGTTCACAGGGATCTTCCTCATTTTTCTTTATAGCTTCACAGTTCTCTATTGTGTGGATATAGGATAGTTTATTCAACCATTTTCCTGTGTGTGGACATTTAGAACATCTCAATTTTTTCCAATTATAGATAATGCTGCAGTAAATAATATTATATTTATGATTTTTTTATTTTTCTAGGTATAACTTTGGGATAAATTCCTAGAAGTGGTATTTTTACATCAAAGCAATAATCCCTAAGTACTTTTTTTAAAAGATATAGCTGAAAGCTAAATTCTCCTCTATAAAGCTTACATTATTTTTTAAAGTTTACACTCCTATAAGCAATATATGAGAGCATCGTAGGCCAACATTTGAGGCAAATATTTTTCTATCCCCTGAAAAATCTAGTCTATTAGTTAAAGAAGGCCAAGAAATGGAGTCAGTAGAAGAAGCCTTCTTATGGTGGCCTCCACTGGGAATAGTGAGAAATTAATGTGACAGGGAAAAGGGTCAGAAACAGACAAATGTCTTCGTTGAGTAAAACAGAAATGTGACATTTGAAATCTATGTGAAAAGGATACATTCTTTGACTAATGTTGTTGACTAAGTGACTAATCATTTGCAGGAAAAAAACTTGTAACAATTGCAGACTGTGCTGTTCCATTGAAATCAGATCAACTCCTGAAATAATCAATGTAAAAAATAACCACAGAGCCTGGATAAAATATAAAAAAACTATCTTTCTAAAAGCATAAAAGATATGATGAGATGGTAAGAAATTTCTAGGCCCAAACTGAAAGAAAATAAGAACTAAGATAGTTCTGCTAATTCAAAAATACCTTTGCCCTTAGGGCATTTTCTGATCCTCGAGAGGTAGAAAAATTTAGTTTTGCCAAGTCATGGGGTAAGGGGAAAGGAAATCAAAATCCATAACTCATTCAAGATAGGAGTTCTCTCTACAATATAAGCTGGCATGCCAATGGGCTAGTCCGTGAAAGGTAGGGTGAACCAGAAGTTAAAACAAAACAAAACTTTGAAGTAGAATGAAAACCCAAGATCAATTACTTGAAGTGGTTTAATACAGACCTAGGTTGGCAGTGCTCCCAAGTGTCTGACAGAGCTAGTATAAATCCTCTCTGGTAGAAGGTCGCTTCAGTGTAAGTCTCAGATTATGTCTTCCCAAATTTTGCAAATACATATCCAACACATAATAAATGATAAGGAGGCAAATAAGTAAATGAAACTCTGTGATTTAGAACCCACAGAAACAACAAACAGCAGAAACAGATGCACAGATACTTCAGATATTAGAATTATCAGACACAAAATCTAAAACAACCACTCTCACTATGTTTATAGAAATTTTAAAAAGTATGTATGTAAAGAAGTATGAATGTATTTGTAAAGAAGAGAAAGTTATAATAAGTGATGTTGCAAATTTGATAAAGGACCAAATAGAATATCTACAAATAGAAAAAGTGAGCAAAATTAAATAAATATTTCTTTCACACCATATACAAAAATTAACTCAAGAAGGCTCATAGACCTACACATAAAAATCAAATCCATAACGCTTTTAGAGAAAAACATATGACAATATATTTGTGAGTGGATGGTAAACAAAGTTTTCTTAACTCATAGGAAGCAATAAGCATAAAAGAAACATTGACCAAATAAAAATTTACTTTTTTATCAAAAGGCATAAGAAAAATAATTGGCAAGCCACAAAGTATAAATGACAATTAACAAATTAAAGCAAAAATAATAACAATGTATTATGATATGTTTAACAGGCAAAAGTTAAAATGATAATAATGATAATAAAGACAGATTGGGGAAATAGAAATGGACTGTTTTAAGGTTCTTACATTAAAGTGAAGTGGTATAATATTATTTGAAAGAACACTGTGAATATACATTTGGCAAACATAGAACAACTACTTAAAAAATAAAATAAAGAGGTATAGTTAATAAGCCAAAGGTAGGAATAAAACAGTGAAATAAAATATATAGAATACAGACTAGCATAATAAAATCCAGTCATTCTGTTGATCACATTAAATGTAAATGATCTAAGCACTGCAATTAAAGAGCAGAAATTGTCTGAATGGGTAGAAAGAAGACTCATTCAGAAAACAGAAGTGGAATGAGCACATCCAAACTCAAACTCATATTATGAGGAAAACATTCTTCTGATACTGAATCAGACAAAGAGATTCCCAGAAAGGAAAACTACACACTGACATTACTTATAAACATAAACCAAAATGAAAAAAATATATATATTAGAAAATCGAAAGCAGTAATGTGTAAAATAATATGTCAGACAAATTAAGGTTTATCTCAGGAACGTATGGCTGATTTAATAATCGAAACTCAATTAAGAAAATTTACCATATTAACAGAATAAAAAATCATATGATCATCTCACTAGATGCAGAAAAAGCATTTGCCAAATTCCATACCCATTTTATTAGGGAAAAAAAGCCCTCATCAAATTAGAAATAAGAGGGAACTTTTTAAAATTAATAAAGTATGAAAACTCTACAACTTATATATCTTGCTGAAAGACTGAAAGTCTTCCTTTCTTCAGACAAGGCAAGACTGTGCACTCTCAAAATTGCTGTTCAATAATATATTGCATAACTTGGAAAGTGCATTAAAGAATACAGAGTAGAAAGATAAAATGCCTCAACTTACAGATGACAAAATTATGTATTTATGTATATAGAAAATCTTAAGGAATTTTCAAAAATTATTAGAAATAATAGTTGAATATAGCAAAATTACAGGATACAAGGTCAATATACAAAACTCAGGGGCGGCCTGTTGGCTCAGGTGGTCAGAGTGTGGGCTCATAGCACCAGGGTTGTCGGTTCGGTCCCCACATGGGCCACTGAGATGCACCCTCCACAACTAGATTGAAACTACTTGACTTGGAGCTCATGGGTCCTGGAAGAACACAATGTTTCCCAATAAAATTAAAAAAAAAAAAATATATATATATATATGCAAAACTCAGTAAAATATCTACATGCTGGCAAGAAAAACTGAAAACAAAAATTTTTTAAACACTACTTACAATAGCATCAAAAATAACATGAAGTACTTGAGATATTTTTAATAAAATATGTGCAAAATCTGTACACTAAAATTTGTAAAACATTACTAAAAGAAATTTAGAAGACTTAAGTATATGAAAAGCTAAACTGTGCTAATGGACTGGAAACCAAATATTATTATCATAAGTCTCCCCAAATTGATCTATGGATTTAATGCAGTTCCAGTAAACATTTTGAAATTTTTTTGAAAGAATTTGGTAATATTTCTAAAATTTGTATGGAGATGTGGAGGATGTAGAATAGCCAAAAAATTTTCGAAAAAGAAAAAGAAAATTAGAGGGCTTTCACTTCTTGGTTTTAAGATTTAATAATACCTAAATCAATCAAAATGCAGAAGAATTTATGTAAAGATAGACATACAGATTAAAGAAACAGAATATGATCCAGATGAGATTCATACATACATGATCAGTTGTTAAGTTCCCAAAGTAGTTCCCAAAAGTAGTTTTATGGAGAAAGAATAGTCTTTCCCAGAAATGGTGTTGAAAAATTGAAAATCCAATGGGAAAAGAAAAAAGAAGTTTAATTCTTACCTTGTACCACACTCAGAAATTAACTTGAAACACATCATGGGAAAACCCAAAACCATAAAACTTCTAAAGGAAAACATAAATGAGGCTCTTAATAATCTTTTCAGTAGGCAAAGATGTTATTTACAAGACACAAAACCTAGTAACCATAAAACAAAAAAGAATAATGCAGCACACTTCATTAAAATTAAAAGCTCCTGATCTTCAAAAAACATCATTAAAATTGTTTCCAGTTCTGCAAAGGCAATGTAAACCTTCTAAAAACTCATCCTTCCAATAATAACTGATAAACTATAAGGAAAATATTAAAAAGAACTACCTGAAGGGCCGGCTGAGTGGTGCATTGGTTGAGCTGGCTTGGGACACCAGCTCTGAGAGGCAGGGCCCTGGTTGAGATCCCACATTAGGACCAGTGATGCTGCACCCTCTACAGCTAAGATCGAGCACAACTGCTCGACCTGGAGCTGGGTTGCGGTAAGTCGCCTGCCACATTGTAGGCTGCAGTGAAGCTGCAGTGGGCTGCCGTAAGCTACGTGAGTGGCTGGCAGCCAGCATGAGCAGCCGGCAGCTGGGATGAGCTGCCGAGAGCCTCTGTGAGTGGCTGTCCAGTGGCTCGTGACTGATCTGCCTCACCCAGGAAGAGCACAATGATAATACCAACATGGGCCAGTGAAGTGATGTCCTCCACAACTAGACTGAAGAACAAAATGACAGCAACTCGTCTGTTCCCCTTCTCTGATTCCCCAATGTTGTTCCCCTCCCCCAATTCCCCAATAAAATCTTTAAAAAAAAAAAAAGACTTACCTGAGAGTAAAAGGAAAACAGGTTGTGAAGAGGAATCAAATTTAGAAAAGTGACTGGTACAGGGGCAAGTTTAGTGTTGTTGTTGTGATGAGTTTACCATGATTATTGTTGTTTGTGGATTTCCCAAGATAGAGTCACAGTCATGGAACAGTGTGAGCTACCAAACCTCCCAAAGAGACCTGACATATTTCTTGGTAAAGAAAACATGGAAAGTATTCTAAGCAGTCCAGAGAGTGAAGAGGAATCTTAAACAGGAGTTGGAGAAAGGAATCACCTAATTTTGCTTATACACATACAAAGAGTGGGCCAATTCAACTATGTATGCATAGAACAGACTCAAAACAGCATGGCAAAAGCTCAAAGAAATAAATTGAGATTTGGACCACCACTCAAAGATGGTAAAAGGAGGTTACTATCTGAACCCAACTGGGTTAATTGCCTGCTAAAACAGAACTATCAATATTCTCCAGAGGATTATAATAGAACCCCAAATGTATACATCATATGAGTCATAATGTTCAGGATACAAACCAAAATTACTTGCTATAAAAACTATCAGGAAAATATGACCCATTCTCAGGAGAAGAGACAACCAATAGATACCAACTCTAAGATTATCAAGATATCAGATTTATCAGACAAGGACCTTAGAACAGCTATTATAATGATCAATGAGGTAAATAAGAACACACCTGTAATCAATGAAATAAAGGAAATTTCAATGGAGAAATATATTATAAAAAACAATCCAATGGAAAGTTTTAGGATTAAAGCATGCAACAGAAATAAAAAATTCACTGGATAGGCTCAACAGCAGCATATAGTTGAAAGTAAAAAAAAGTTAGTGAACTTTAAACTAGATCAATAGAAATTTTCCAATCTAATGAACACAGAAAAAAACAGATTTTTAAAAAAACCTCAAGGACTTGTGGGAATATATCAAAAGGTCTAATGTACTTATAATTGGAATCCAAGAAGTATAAGAAACAGAGAGTGTAACAAAAAAATAAAATATTTGAAGCAATAATAGTCAAACACATCCTAAATTTTGTGAAAGACACCAATTAACAGTTTCAGGATGCAGGATAAATTCAAAGAAACTCATGCTTAGAAACATCATAATAAAACTGCAGATGAAGAGGTTTTTTAATCTTAAGAGCAGCCATAAAAACGACACATTCATACAGAGTCACAATGGTTTGAATGACTGCAGATTTATCATCAGAAACCATGGAGGCCAGATGACAATATCTTTAAAGTGCTGACAGAAAAAAATGTATATATCAACGCAGAATTCTGTATCCAGCCAAATTATCCCTCAGGACGAGGCAAGATAAAGACATTTTCATATAAAAGAAACTAAAAGAATGTTTGCCAATAGCTCTGTACCATAAAACATGCTAAAAGAAGTCCCCTAGCTAAAACAAACAATGCTAGAGGGAAATTTGGATTTCAGATCAAATGGCAAACATCAGAAATGATAAATATCGAAATAAATATAAAAGTTTATTTTTTTCTTCTTGAGTAGTTTAAAATATATATGACTTTTTAAAGCAAAAATTATACTATTGTTATGTACTGTTTTCAGTGTATATAGATATAATACATATGATATCTGCAACATAAAAGATAATGGGGGAGGGTAAGCAATCTATATTGTTGAAAGATTTCTATATTTTACAGGAAGTTATTAGTACAATATTAACTTTAAATAGACTGTGAAACATGATAGATGATAGATAGATAGATAGATAGATAGATAGATAGATAGATAGATAGATAGAAAAATTCCTAGATCAATCCCAAAGAAAAACATATGCAAAAAAAGTATATTTTAAAAGCTAATAAATAAATTAAAATGAAATACTAAAAAAAAGTTGAAATAGTCCAAAATTAGGCAGGAAGACAGAGGAACAAAGTAAGAAAACAACACATAAACCATCTGAGTAAATCCATCTATATCAATAATTATATGAAATGTTAATTGGAGCCTAAACACCCTCAATTTTAAAAAGGATAGTCAGATTGGACAATAAAAGATCCAATTATATCTGCCTATAAGGGACACACTTTAAATATAAAAGCAGAATTAGGTTGAAAGTAAATAGAAAAAAACTGCAAAGAATAAGCATAAAGCTGGAATAGTTATACTAATACCAGATAAATAGTCTTCAAGACAGCTTATTACAAGCTAAAAAGAGATATTTCATAATGATAAAAAAAATTGGTTAGGAAGAAATAAATATACACACCTCATAATTGAACCTCAAAATATATGAACATTAAAAATGTATGTTTGTGCAATGTAATACTTTAGCAATAAAAGAAAGATACACAGGTGGCAAATAAACATACAAAAAATGCTCATCATCACTAGTCATTAGAGAAATGCAACGTGAAACCACAGTTCAATGCCACTGCACATCCACTGAATGGCTAAAGTCATAACAATTGACCACACCAAGCATTTAGAAAGATAAAAAGCAACTGGAACTCTCATGTAAAATGGTACAACCAGTTTGGAAGAATTTGACAATTTCTTATATAAAATTAATAGATTGCTACAATATGAGCTCCCAATTCCACTTCTAGATATTTAACTATAGGAAATGAAAGCAAGTGCCTACACAAAGTTTATATATGAGTGATTATAACAGCTTTGTTAATAATACTCCAAACCTTGAGCTAACTCAAATGTTTGAAAACAGGTGAATGGATAAAAATTCACAGTATGTTTGGTAAATATAATATGACAGAGCAATAAAAAGAAGTGAACTACTGCTACTTGCAACATATATGCATATGAAAACAGAAAAACATACTGAGTGAAAAAAAATGTCAAACACAAAGAATATATGCCATTTAAATGAAATTTAAGTGATTTCATTTAAATGAAATTTTAGAATAGGCAAAACTAGCCTAAAATGACAGACAGCATATCAGTGATTGCCTGGGGTCAGGAGGTGAGAGGTGATGGAAATTTATGTGTGATAGAAATATTACATTTTTTGTTCTGGGTGATGGCTACACTGGTATGTGCATTGTGATTTATAAAGCTCTAAACTTAAGATGGGTGCATTTTATTTTATATAAATTATTTAAGTTGATTATTTTATGTAAATTAATTATGTAACTTAATTAAGTTAATTCAAAACACTAAACACATACATACATACAGTAAGTCCTTGGATTGTGAGTGATGTGGTTTGCCAGTGTTCCTCAAGACAAGCAAACATTTCTATTACATTTTAACGTGGTAAATGAGTGATGTCTTGCAATACACGTAGTTTGTTTCCAAAACAAATTATGCTCGCAAAACAAGGTATTCCTATATATAGATAGGTAGATAGATATAGATATAGATATATAGATATAGCTATAAAGGAAAGAAATTAATATAATTCTTCACGTCCTTCTGCCTGCCCCACCTCAAATTAGTTTGAACTCAGTAGTCTAGCAGGTGTGAAAATAAAACTTTCTTCATATTGTTTTGGAAAAGGGACCCAGCAGAGTGGGGGAAACCTATGCCATGGTTTCAGATTTGGATTTTAATCCCATCTGATGTTAATTTATTATATAACTCTATGTTGTTTTGGTGTTGCTCTCTCCTTAAATGTAAAATGGTTACAATAGCCATTTCTCTGGGCTACCAAAAGTAAGTGAGGCCACGAGGTGTGTCAAGTACCTGACACAGAGAGGAAACTTGAAAAAAATGTTGCCCTCTTTTTTAGAAGACCTGCAAGTCCCAAGTTTTCAAAAATAAACAATTCTAAATCTCCCATCAAACCTACAATCTCATTCATGCATTTATACTACACATTCTGGAGTTTTTGTTGGTTTAAAATATAGGTGATTATGTTTACAAAGCAAGAAATGTACTGTTTATTTTAGTTGCCACTAAACTTAAAAGTCTGTAGATCACTCTGACCAATATTTATTGATCTCCCACCGTGTGTCAGGCACTTTTCTAGTCTCTGGGGATACTGTTAGGGAAATAAATAGGGAATAACTAAGATGCTTTCAGTTAGTGATACATATACCCATTGTATGACTCAATAATATATACACAAATACACAAATGAAGCATAGTGAAGTTCTACACAATTTTGAAACATCTTGGAGTATTCTGCATGGACAAGACCCTAGGGTCCTACTTCAGTTCGGTCAAAACAAATATCATATTGGACAAATAAACTAACATTAGTTCCCTCATCTATAAAACAAGTGATTTGAACAATGTTTCTTTTTAACTCTAAGATCTATAAATGGAAAAACGTTAAAAATCTTTTCCGATTTTCAGAATCATTCATTACATATATTATTTCTTTCACTAATTCTAGGTATATATTATTTGATTATAGATCCATGGGTAAATAAGTTTGGACTCTGAATTATCATCTCAAACAAAAACAAATTTATTCATTCACTCATTAAATATTTACTAAACAACCTCTATCTATAAATAACTATGCTAAGTTCTAGGTATAAGGTGGTGATCAAAACAAACTTGGTCCCTGACCTCATTGACATTGTTAGGTATGGAGGGTAAGGAAGGAATTTTTTTATTTGGGAGGAAAATAAAGAATTCAATTTTGATAGGCTAAGTTAGAAATGCCTGAGCCCAGTGGAATTAGCATGTAAGATAAATTAGGGAGAAATTACCAGATCGGTACTATTTTAAACCATGAGACTGGATGTGCTCTACTGGGAAGAGTGTGTGTAGTGAGAAGAAAAGAGATTGAAAGTCTAAATTTTCAGAAAAGTTAAAATTTAGAGATTAGGCATAAAAAGAGATGGAAAAGACAATGAAAATCAGAATATAATATATCAGGTAAAGGGAATGGCCAACTCTATTAAATACAAATTAAGTGAAAGAAGGATCATTAAAATTGGAACAACTGGGCTGGCTGAGTGGCGCGGTGGTTAAGCGCTGGCTTGGGATGCCAGCGGCCCCGGTTCGGGTCCCACATATGAGGGCCAGAGACACTGCCCTCAAAAAAAAAAAAAAAATTGGAACCGCTGAAGTCATTGCTGCACTTGGCAAATACAGTTTCAGTGGGCTGGCTGAAGCAAGATTGGAATGTGTTGAGGAGTAATTGAGGGCAAAAAAGTTGACTTGTGAATGGACAATATTATAGAGAAAAGCTGTGGTAGTTGGAAGCAAATATGGATTTGACAGATTTTTGTTGTTATTGTTTGTTTGCTTTCTAGTGTGATTTTTTTTTTAAGGTAAGTGATATCAGGGCTTACAGAAGCTTGAAGATGAACAAAAGAGGAGAATTGATGGATGAGAGCTCTTAGATGGTGAGGAGTGATGTAGTCCAAAAGAGAATAGAAGGATTGGTATTAGATGCTTTAAAGAGGCTAAGAGCTGTGAAAGTATGATGTTGAGATAGATTTTGTAGAGCATGGATAAAGTAAAGAAGAAGCATGGTAGAAGTTCTAGGAGCCAGGCTATAGTATAGGTGCAAATACAACTTCTTCCATTTACTAGCTTGCTTAAGTCTAGCTCTTTCAGTAGTTCAATATCTTCATGTGGAAAATGGAGGGAAAGTATTACCTATGTCATAGGTTTGTTTTGTGAATCTTTAGATGAGTTAACATTTATGAGAGCACTTTAAATATACCTACCATACACCAAGTGCGGTATAGGTGGTAGTTACTATATCATGATGGGATGATAAAGAAAGCCCTATTCGATGGCTTCTATTTTCTCCGTAAAATGGGATGAATATAGAAAAATGTGTTAACCTCTCTAAACCCAGTCATGTAAATAAACAATGAGAAAACTTTTTTTTTCTGTTAAATTGCTAAAGAATTTAAAACTGTAATATCCACTATTGGTGATAAAGAGGTGAATCAGCCCTATTCCTCCACATCTGGCAAAAGCATAATGTGTACACCCTCTCCAGGAGGCAATTTGACTCACATGATTTTATTACACCAATAACACAGAGGTCCTCAGAGGAGAGGTGTGTGCTGTAAAGAGGTGAGGTTCTGAAAAAGCTAGTTAAACATTGGATTCTATCCCCAGTACACTGATTGGTGAACCTCCCAAAGTCTCCCCATGGTTCCTGTTAATTCCCAGGTTTATGCCCTGTAGTGTAATCAGCCTCCAACTCCAGTGTTTGTATGCTGTCTTTGTTTCTCTTTCCAACAATTCAGTTTCTTCTCAAGTCTCCAAAAGAAATCCATTCCGGAAGTGGGGGGTAAGGGGGGATGGAGAGAGCCACATCCTCGAGCTCACAGTCTTACCTAGGTCTCATTTCTCTCTTATCCCTGCCCCTCCCCAATTGCCTCTGGGAATTCAAAAGTCTTCTTTATTATGTAGAGCATTTCAGCTCTTCCAAATTGCTAATTCCAAAGTTGCATAGTAAGCCCTGCAGGGCATCCTGGAGAGTACACTAAGACCTACTGTTTTTAGAAGGGTTATCAATGGCAAAATCGTACTGCTGCCTCAACAAATCCACTTCCAGAACTAAAGAAATAATCAGATATTCATTTCAGTGCTTTAACCACACAAACATTGTAAACCTTCTAAGTACTTAACAAACAGGGTTAATAAATGATGATATAAGTCATAGGATGAAATGCTCTACAACTATTAAAATAGAGCATTTACTGTGGGGAAATTTTGTCAATACAATTTTTTAAAATACACTGAGGTACAAAGAATAAAACAACCAAAAAGAGGTAGGCCCTAATCTCCCTTCCTATCAATATTTTTATAAAGAGTAAGTATAAGGTATAAGGTTATAAAATTTGAATAATGTATGAAGTTATAAAATGGAAAGTGAGAGGCCTCATTTCCCCTTTTCCTAACCACCCTCTCCAAATGAACAAGTGTTTATTATATTCCCTAATTTAAAAAAGCATAAATCTGCATAAATTCACATCTATCTTTTTAAAATTTTACACAAAGGGAGCATACAATGTACATTGCTTTATGCCTTTTTTATATTTATGGTAATTTTAGAGATCTTTCAATATCAATGTATATACGTATGTGTCCATACATACTTTTTTTTTTAAATTGGGGAATTGGCAGAGGGGAACAGTGTTGGGGATTGGGGGAGGGGACCAGCCAAGTTGTTGTTCTTCAATCTTCGCTGTGGAGGGCGCCAGTCGCCATCTGGCTTCCTGACGGCAGCTTGTGGCCTCTATCCCGGCGGCAGCTCAGCATAAGGTGCCGAGTTCAATCTTTAGTTGCGGTGGGCATAGCCCACCATTGAACAGGCAGTCTTGTTGTTACACCAGCTGAGTCATCCTGCCACCTGTTGGCAGCTCAGTGACAACTCAGCAAGAGTGCAGCATCGCTGGCCCATGTGGGAATCAAACCATCGGCCCTGTTGCTCAGAGCTCACGCTCTAAGCCAACTCTTAACCAACTGAGCCAGTCGGTCGGCCCTATACATATTTGTAATATGACATTGTATTTCACATGTTTCATCATATCAATATACCCTGTTTTTGGAAACTCTAGTTGCCATATTTTCTCCTAAAAGATTGCTCCAATTTACAGTTATCCTACATTTTCTTTGCATGTGTACTGAGTATCATTAAAATTTACAATGTGTATATAAAATAAAGTCATTTAGGGCCGGCTGAGTGGCTCAAGTTGGTTAAGAGCTCATTCAACAGTGTGAACTCTGAGAAACAGGGTCGCCGGTTCAATTCCTGGCCCGATCTGAGCTGCTGCTGACCTGCAAACAGGTGGCAGGATGGCTCAGCTAAAAATTAGTAATAAATAAAATAAAGTCATCTAAATATCAATTAATGAAAGCTTACTAAGTGAATTTAAAAATCATGGTATAGCACTGCACTGTATAAATAATTGGAGAGATTAGTAAAATATGATTCTCAGTCTTTGTCCTGAACCTAATAATCTGGAGGGGAGGAAGAAGATGTAAACAAGTGATAATAATACAAAAAAGAATAGAAAAGAAAAAAAGAGAGAGAAACAATTGCCATAAGGAAACCAAAATGAAGAGCAGAGCATGGAGGAAGAAATGATTTATTTCCACAGGGATTGTGAAAGACTTTATGGTACAGGTGCCACTTTACTGCCATTTGTTCATGTTTAGTACAGACCAGGCACTATGCTGATTTATTTAAAGTGCATTTTCTAATTTAATCTCCATAAAAATATAAGATAGATACGATTTTCATGGGCATTTTATAGATATGAAGGAAGGAATCTGAGTGAGATTAATCGCTTAATGTCACACAGCTGTTACCATACACCTTCCACCTACAGTTCATGTAATTGTCATAATGTTCCTATGAGGTAAGCACTATTATTACCCCTTTTACAGGTGATAAAAATAAGGCACAGAGGGCTTTAGTTATTTTCTCAAGGCCTCGATGACAGATAAGTGACAAAGCAGGAATACAAACCAAGGCAATCTCAGAGCCAAAGGCCTGCTGATTCGCTGTGGGAGGCTATGGAATGTGAAGGGGTCTGAGCAGAGGAGAGAGCTGCATGAGTGTGAAGGACAGGTTAGGTGAATCAGGCCCTGGAGGCACAGTGACCAGTGGGGAGTTGCTCACTGGGGACTGGATAAGATCAGAGGGAGAAAGAACAGAATAAGCGAAGGGAAATGAGACACGTTTCAGAGGTAGACTTGATGACTAATTGAATGTCTCAATCACAGCCCTCTGAGCCTTCATTTCTTTCCAAAGTTTTACCCCTTTTAGTCAGAGCTCACACATGGCCTTTTTTTAAAAAATTCCTTTCCTTTTTATTATTTTACTTAATGTATTTATTTTTCCTTTTTATTATTTTAGAGGCCTGTTTCGGGACGCTTCTGTTAGAATTGTGATCATTCTTATGCAGTGTGGGCTTGAGAAAGGATGATGTTAGTGAGCTTTTGCAGTTCAAATATTAACGGGTCTTCTGCCTCCCTCAATCATGAGGCTAGGGTAATGGTCATTAAGCAGGTTGCAAGAGAAATGGCATCTTGCCCTCCGATAGTTTCTAACATATATAAGAGAGATGTCCATTTGACATTTTCCAGTTATCCCAACACTTCTTTCTGTAGCTTTGGAAAGTACTGAATATTCCCTGCTTGAAGTTCTCTCTGCCACTAACTTCTGCAATACTTCTCTTTCTGGTTTTCCTCCTACCCCTTTGACTGACTTACCTTCCCATTTCCCTTAAATCGTACGTATCTGTTCCTTTGTCTGCCTCTTAACAGACCATCGGCCCCCAAATTTGTGCAGCATTCTTCAGTTTCCCCTCTGTTGGCTTCTGGTACAATCTCAAATAAATATACTTAGAATCTTTCATCTGTCAGTTCACAGAAATAAGAGGATCTGGACCTCTTTAACATATTTCATTGTTTCTATTCAGGAGAGACTGACTCCCTGCCATGTAACGCAACTTGGAGTGGGCCTTTTTGGCCAGTTCTCACTGCTATCACTCCAGTTTCTTTAATGGCACCATGACATAATTTCCACCTATATCTGGGGGACACTCAGTCTATAGTTTCTTTCCCAATCCATGTTCCGTGCTCCAGATTCATGTATATAAGATGCCAGATATTTGGTTGTCATTCCACATGCGCTTCAAATTCAACATGGCCAAAATTGAACTCAGTAATTTTTTTGTTTTTCTATGTTTCTCTTCTATCTCATCCAGGTGAACATCACCCTTAACCGCACAGGTGTACAAGTCCCAAATCTAGCCACCATTTCTGACTGATCCTTTCTTAACCCTGCAGCCCACAAGCACCAAGTCTACAATCCTAAATTCTATCCTGTTGATTCCCTCTCTTTTTTCAGATCACAGCCTTAGTTCAGATCCATATTATCTTTCAACCAGTATACTTCTAATACTCTAACTGGTCTTCCTGCCAATAATTTCCTGCCTGCTAATTTCACCTTTCTTCCCATTCTTTACCCTGTTTGAGTAACCTTTTTAAAATGCCAACCTGGTCTTATCACTATTCTGGCTTAAAACTTTTTAGTGGCTCCACCTTACCAGTAGTATAAAATTTTCAAACTTTTTAGCATACAAAGCCCTTCATGAGTTTTGCCTCTAGCCTCTTTCCAACCTTCCCTTTCCTGTGAGTCACCTGGGGCCCCGCACTCCAGACCTACTGAATCAGACCCTCTGGAGGGAAAGCCCTAGATATCTGATATTTATCAAGCCCTATGGGATTCTGCTGATCACACAAGCTTGAGAAACACAGCCCTCAGACATGTCCATTCCACTTAGCACTTTAGAAAGCCAACTTGCTTGAGGCTTCTTGAATATACTACACTGGGTCACATCTTTACTGCGTTGTTTGCCTGTACCTTTTCACCTTGCTAACTTCTACTTATCCCCCAAGGTCCCCTATGGGCGGAGCCTCCCCAGCTCTTCAGGTGTCCCTCTTCAGTGCTCTTCTGTATTTCTAGAGCACCTTGTGCCCACCCCATTCCACCACTTTTCACCTTGTTATTTTCTTATTTAGCTGCTCACTAGAATTTGAATTTCTTGATAATAAACACAATGTCTTGTTTTTCACTTTTTATCCCAGATTCCACCACAATGTTTAGCATAATAAATGTTTGTTGAATGAATTACTAGAAAATGAAAATGGGGGCGTGCACTGTTAAGTAAACACTGTTGTCAAAAGCCTAGACAGAAATACCGATACAGATGCCTGTCAGAATTGGAATGGAACGCTGGAGGTCTATACCAATTAGTGAAAATGTAAGTAGATATACACAGGGAGAATCATAGTGTAAGTACCGTATCAGTCAAAGTTTTTAATAGACACTGCTGTAGGCTGATCAAAACAGAGAAGGGATTTATTGAAAAGTTGTTGGAAGCCCATAGAATTTCCAGGAACACTAAAAATGCCAGGCTTTGAAAATAGGCAGGAACAAAGAAAGGTTAAACAGCTGGAATCACAGACATGACTAACTAATGGATGCGGCAGGTCACACACCTGTCTCCCCCAGCACAGGGCACTGATTCTGGCATTGGCACTGCTTCTAGTGATTGTTGCTGAGGCTGCTGCCACTAGAATGAATTCTCCACTTTCTTTGCCTATTTCTTTGCCTCACGTACACCAGATTCAAATCTCAGACTGTTTCAAATGACTGGATAAGTCTATGTCTGGGTGTGTATGTAAGCTGGAGGTGCTGTGAAAGCATGATTCTGGGCTTCTCAGCATCCATGTACACCTGGAAGAAAGGCTCTTACTCTGGAGAATTCCCCCAATAAATACAGGAGCTCAGGTGCTAGATAGACAATTTAAAAAATGTTGTTTCTAATATTATATAGTATTATAACATGCTAAAATCAATTAACATCCTAGCGCTTTATTAAATTACTTCCTGAGTAAAATAACAAATTCACTACATGCTATGGCATTAGACTCAAAGAAGTCTTTAGGCAGTAAAATCTGCAACATAGATTCCTGCAGGACACTTGGAAAATGAATAGAAATACGGAGGAGGGAGTCAGGTTCCAAATACTGGGCATAGAGAAGGTGGGTTGAGCTCAAGGTTGGGATTGCAGAGTCAAGAGTTTGTAGCTGGGAGGATCGAATTGAAGCCAAAGTGTGAAAACAAGCATGGGTTCTAGATGACTGCCTCACCATGGGGAAGCAGTTATGGTTAATTGTTCACTTACATTTTTTTTTTTGGTCTTTATTTAAAGAAAAATCTTGTGTGTAAGAAGAATAGATACTTTAACATTTTCCAGTAATACTGAAAAATGCAAACAAGAACACTTAAATAATGACTTTAGATCCTACCCCCAAGAAATAGCCATTAACAATAGAGAAGCATTGTTCTAACCATCTGTCTACACATGGTAGGTGTGTAGAAAATATATACACATGTGCAAAGATAAAAACATCTTGGCTTTCACACTGCCTCATTCCAGTGGTCACCATTCATGTAGAATGCATATGATAAAAACAATTGATTGGATGGATGGATGGATGGATGGATGGATGGATGGACTTCAGTTAAGTGGTCTCATTTTTGAACTAAAAGTAATACTTTTAATTTTAATTAATAGAGAAAAAATTTAAAAATTGGTAGACTTCAAATATGTTTTTCATCACAAAATACATTATTTCCTCTTTTAAAAAATCCTGTAAGATTGAAAAAAAGTTGGTTTAAAAAATAAGTGGGTGAAATTATTTTTTTGTGTCAACTAAAAGCTTTGGTTTTAGACAATATCAACTGACTCACTGATATAAAAAATGAGGACTTTAGCTTCTTGTCGCCTACCCCTCTTAATTTTGCCATGATTGTGGGTTGTTTTATTTTTATACTGTCAAGGTTTATTATAGTTCCATTTGGTTGGATTTTCTAGTATTCTATATGAAAATGGATTCATTGCTCACCATGTGTTCTTTTGCTTCCATTTGTCTATTCCTCGGTTTTCAATTTTGATTTTTTCTTAATCAGCTGGATTTTTGTCATCAAATATATATTTTCTTTCCAAGACAAACACAGTGTGTTAGATTCCCTGAGGTCTTTCTTATTTAAATATGTTTGTTTTTACTTACATGGCACCATGTCTGGGAAAATATCCTTTCGTCCTATTTAAAGTACCTAAAGAAAATACTTTCTCTACTTCAGAACTCTATTCCACATTTGTACATTGTCTCTGGCATTGAATACTTTTGCAGAGAGAAGTGTGATGCCAACCTTTTTTCCCCCCTTTGTAGAAAATTTGGTTGTTTGCCTTGATATCAGACTATTCATTTTTATACTTTCAAGTTCAAAAAGTAAACCAGAAGTGTCCTGGGGCTGAGAATTCCTTATCTAATTATTCTTATCACAATCTGAGATGCAATTTTTGCTCTCATGACTTTGGCAATCCTGACAAACAGTGTCCTAGCAACTTTGAAAAGCCAGGGGGTATGAGTACATCAGGAAGAATGCCAGATGGTATCTCTGACTCTGATTTTTGTCTTCTGGGTCCTTTGTCTTTGGATTTTGTTTCTTCTCATGTTCAAGCAAGTCCTGAAGCTCTTCTTGGGTAGCTAGAAGTGATTCCATGCACTCAACAGTTGCTGGGAAAATGATGACATAAGGAATGAACAAGAGTAGAAATTGTTCTTTCTGTGAAGGAGAGTGCTCTTGGTGGAAAGCTGCAGTGAGCTCTGCATATAGCAAGTGTGGTAGACCAGATGTATTATTAAGAAGATGCATTTTGTAAGATGCCTTCTGGCCAAATATCTGTGATTTGCTATTAGACAAATAGATATGGATGGGAAGGTCTGAATAGAATCTTCTTTCTAGAATGGGTAGATGAAGTGGCTAGAAGTCCATGGAGGTAAAAATACCTGTGCCTAGTGCTTCCATGCAGAAATCATATCCATCATTTTGGTGAGGGCATCTACTTCTACCAAGATGATTTTGTACCTAAGGAAGGGAAAAGGGAACTGTCAGTGATAAAAATGCATGGTGATGTTATCCCAGAAGTGCCTGTGGGTCAGGAGGAATAAAAATAATTATTCTGGACCCCTAGATCTATGCTGCATATATGTATGTGACATAAGTGTTTGCGTTTTGGATGTTACTATGCTAAAGGTAGAGTCACCAGAAATTGCAGAGGACTATTTTAAATGTTTTTAGTGGGCCACAGTGACCCCACTTGCAGAAGCACAGAATCTGTGGCTGTGCATCTTATGCCAAGACATGCAACTCATTGGTTTGGTTAAGAAGTCTGTCTCCTATCACTACCACACTACTGGGGGCCCTGGATACTGACCAAGTGCTGGGCATATAAGCATTGGTTGGCTTCCCTTGGATCGCCTTCCTTAACTCTGACTGAGGCTGAAAAATCACAAAGGTCTTAACCTGGAACATTTCTTGTGATGGGCTGGTATTGTGTCTTATAGAGCAGTGTGTCTGTGTGCTTCTTTGAGCTCCTGTCTGTCATCAGTGATATGGATAGCAAAACGGAGCTTCCTTCCTCTGATGCAAGCAGAGATCTTAAGTTTGCCTGTGCTACTCACAGCCTTCCAGTGAGATGTGGACCTATGAGGATGCTGAGCCCCTTTTATCTAGTAAAGCGTCTTCAATTGTCAGTGGTTCTTTCTCCCTCACTGGGGAGTTAGCTTTGGCTGGAATGAGCTTCCCTGATGAAGAGAAACAGGTCAGCTGCACTGGACCCAAATGGTATTCACAATGATATTAGAAAGTTAATTTAGATCAGAGATGTCAAGCTATATGCCTGTAGTGTAAAATCAGCCCACAGCACATTTTCTTTGGTTAACGTAGTGCTTGCCTACATACAAATACAGCATCATCATTAAAATAATTTTTTTGCAATGCTTTCTAGTTTTAAAAATTAGAAAATATTCCATAACAACCCAGATTTCCATCTTCTTGTAAAATGAGATATGAAAATCATACCAAGTGCACATTTCCAGTGACAACACCATATCCAGAGCTGCCAAGGAGAGCTGAGAAGCAAGTGTCCTCTTAACATAGATAGGATTCCAGTTCACCAGGGTCCCCACCAGTTACCATCCTTGTGACACAGGCTAGCTGTCAGTTCCCATTTATAATCACACCCGAACTTTGGTTTTTCTTATGGTAGAGTCATGAGGAATGTGACATATTTCCTATGCTCTATTTCTACCAGAAGTGGAAACATGCAAGATAAACCAAGAGAACAATGGATTTCTTTTTCTTAGCCTGCTTTATTCATCGATATTACCTGCTGGGAGCCCCTGGTCACCTGAGTTTATGACTCTTATTTTAAATGAAGGAAGAGCAAGGTAGGTCAGGAAAGCATGATGGTTACTTTATGGAAAAGGGCAGCTCCTTTGTATAAACAGCAGTTACCTTTGTTAGGCAGATTTATTGCTTGGGAGTAGGAATGGACTTTTGTGGGGAGAAAAGTCAATGGTAATCAGGAATTATTGTGTGTCCTTAATTGTTTGCAGTCACATATGGCTTTCTGATTTTCATCCCTGAATTTTATGATTATCAAATTGTGACATGATTTATGGCAATTCCCTTGCTTACTCTCCATGCCTGAACTGTGCCAATTAGCAGTTTGTGTATGAGCCTAACCAATGAATGATTCCAGGCTAAGCATCCTTGTGAGCCCTGATTCCAAAATCATTTGAGTTCTGTACCAGCCAACCACTTTGCAACTATGCAGCCATGCCAAATACTATTCTTTTATAAGTACAAGTTGTCACCTCACTTTCCTTGGTCGAGCTTTCAAATTTCTTGTGCTCTTTAAGAACATTTAAAAAGTTATCTTGGAATGACTAATATATTCCCTTGGTTCAAATTCAAAAAATATAAATGATATATAGTGAAACATCTTCCTCCCACGCCTGCCCCCTAATTATCTAGTGCTCTCCATTGAAGGCAACTGTTATCAGTTTCTAATATATTACTCCAGAATTAGTTTTTTTTGTTTGTTGGTTGGTTGGTTTGTTTTTTTGTTTGTTTGTTTGTTTTTTAGCTGAGCCATCCTGCCACCTATTGGCAGCTCAATGGCAACTCAGCTCAGGCTGGGATCGAACCACTGTTGCTCAGAGCTCAGCTCGCATTCTTGATCGAGCTCTTAATCAACTGAGCCCAGAACTGTTTATGCCAATGTTTTTCAAAGTGTGATCTGTGGACATCTGGGGGAACCTCAAAGTGCTTTGAAGGGGTCTGTGAGAGAAACACTATTTTTATAAAGATAGAGAGGCATGATTTGCCATTTTCATTGTTGTCATTTGTACTGGTGATACAAAAGCAAGTGGTGGATAAAGCCACTGGCACCTTGACATGATAGTGGCATTAAACTGTACTAGAAGTCTTTGTATTCTTCCCTGCCACATGCTCACAGATAAAAGCATCCAGTTTCATTTAAGAATGTTCTTGACAAAGCCGGAAAAGCTACTAATTTAATTAAATCTTGACTCTTGAGTACCTTTTGAATATTCTCTCTGATGCAAAGGGAAATATAGATAAAGTATTGTACTTTGCTGCACACCTAAGAACCAGGTTACCTCATGGAAACGAACTTGCGAGATTGTTTGAGTTGCAAACCCAACTAACTGCATTTTTTTCATGGAAGGCTGTTTTTCTTTCCAATAATGACAAACTATAGTTATTCATATGAGCACTTGGTAAACATTTTCTTAAAAGTGAACAACATGTGCCTGTTACTTCAAGAAAAACAAATGACAATATGAGCCACAAACTATAAAATTTGAGCTTTTAAGTAAACATTAGAATTTTGAAAAACTTGTATCTACCACTGTGAGGTCAATAGCTTTCCAATACCCAGAAACTTTCTGATGAAATTAGTGATGATACAGCAAATGCAATTTTTTTTAATATTGTAAAATGAGATTTAACAATTAGAAGGTCTAAATAACTGAGTGGACCAATATTGCACCAATGACGAAATGCATGACCTTAACAAATCATGCATGGGTGAAAGATCCATTCAAAGGATGACAGACCAATGGATTTTAATGTAGCAGGGTATATAAATAGCTCTTTGATAGAGTTTTACTACATTGCAATTAAACTTTAAGAAAGTACTACTTGTTGAGTTTTGGTGTAATATCAAAGAAGAATAGCTATAATGATCAGAAAAGGCTTTTCTAATATTTCTGTTTTCCAACCTCTTATCTGTGTGAAACCCAATTTTCTTCTTATACTTAAACCAGAACAACATATCACAATAGATAGAATGCAGAAGCAGATATGAGACTCTAGATGTTTTCTATGAAATCAGACATTCAAGTTATTTGAAAAAATATGCCACTCTTAAACTTTTATTTTGGAAAACCTACTTATTTTTCATAAAAAAATACATTATTTATGTTAACACTTAATGGGTTTATCATTGCTGTGTCCCTACATGAGGAAGCTCTCCAGAGTCTCTTTGATAAGGGCACTAATCCCATCCTGTCCTCAGGACCTGATCACCTCCCAAAGGCCCCCATCTCCTAATACTATTATCTTGGGGATCTGGTTTCAACACATCAATTTTAGGGGAACACAAACATTCAGTCAATAGCAGCATATTTATGTATTCTCCTTTTCTTATACAAAACACCCTGCACTCACCGATCCTTCACCTTGCTTGTTTTTTTTAGCTGAGCCATCCTGCCACCTGTTGGCAGCTTAGCGGCAGCTCAGCTTGGGCTGGGCATCGAACTGCTGTTGCTCAGAGCTCAACTCGCACTCTTGAGCGAGCTCTTAACCAACTGAGCCACTCGGCTGGCCCTCCTTATTCTTTTTATGGTTGGTTGTATATTACCTTTTTGTAAGAATTTCTCACAATTTTTAAAATTATTCCCATATTCACAAATTTTTTTAAAGTTATTTTGCACCTATAGACAATATTGAGGCAAATAACCTTGTACCTATGTCATGTCACACATGTATGAGAAGGTCTGTAGGACAGAAGTAGAAATGGCTGGTCAAAGATTTAAGTGCATTTGTAATTTTGATACAGTTGCAGAACTTGCAAGCTCATAATTGAAAAAAAAATAATGTGTTACAGCTTTATAAAAATAGACGACATCAATGTTGTATATAAGTTGTGGTCAGGTGAATATAGCCAAGTTAAATGGAATGTAGAGACATTCACATAGGCAATTTACATGTTTGGGGACAAAAATTGATTTAAAAAAATTGAGAAAACTGTAAAGTCTAATGTAATATAAAAGATAGATTGTTGATTGTCCATAAATGTCCTATATCATGAATGTAATTTGGAAGAAGTCCTAAGTTTTTTGCATTTGTTGGGTATATAATTGAAAAACTGTGGCAACTTTTGCTGGAGGCCCTGAAGCAGCTGGCACTGACGCCCCAGTGAACACAAGGTCTAGCATTTAAATCCTGAGTTCACAGTGACCAGTGGAGGAGATGGTGCTTGTCATTACAAAGGCAAGATTTCAGAACCAGGTGGGGATGGATTCCAGGCCAAGACTGTTGTAGATAAGCAAGATAAGTTCTAGAGTTCTTACTTAGACTCTGCAAGTAAGTGCTTGTAGCTCATAGATAGAAGCTGATAAGTGGCTTGGTAAAGCATCTTTGTGTATGGGACTAAATTTTTTAAAATCTTAACATTTTCAAGTGATAAAAGAAAGAAAAGTCCTCAATTACCTTCTCCCTGCTCCCAGATAGCAATCACAATGTGTTTTTGTTTGTTTGTCTGTTTTTGGTACTTTTTGATCTTTTGCTCATTATAGGTTGTCCCATATCTCCCATTCTGTCATCACATATCAACTTAAATGCCATCTACTCTGAAACAGCTGACAAATCTCCTTTAAACTCAACAAAATTGTTTTCCTTTATATTCCCATAGCACTTTGTACTTTCTCTACCATATCATACATTGCAATGTATTATAATTGCCTATTTATTGACAATGCCTCCATTACATTTAACACCCTAAAGAGAGTGGAATAGGTCTCTGTTCCCAGAAACCAGTACAGTGCCTAGCATATAGTAGGTACTAAATAAATATTTGTTGAATTAATAAATAGAAGGACAAATTTAGCAGGAATACAGGCTCTGGGTTTTTGGAAACTTTAATTTAAAATCCCCAAATGTCCCAACAACTACTTAAAATAGCACCATCTTTATACCAATCTTTACATCATTATAGTGCTTCATATAAAATTTGTAACAATAGAAATACACATAATATTTCCAGTGTGGATATATACTATGGTTTAATAGAGTGCAGAATGCTATTTTCTCATCTGTTTTCTCTAACTTCATGAGTGCTATTAGTGCTATTCACCTTATTGGCCATCAATGGCATCTTTAGTATAAGGGGGAAAAATGGAATCCCCAAGGTGTAACAGGATAAATCACATAAGAAAAGTAGCAGTCCATAAATTGGTGTAATCTATACATAATAGTCCAGTGAAAATATGCTTCAGATGGCCTTAGTAAACATGAGATTATTTTTCTATATTTTGACCAAAATTGATTTATTTTCCTTGGCGTTAAAACCACTTTAGGTCAACCAAAGAAAACAGAATCTTGAGATGTGGGGTAACTTATCACCATCTTGGAATTCTGAAAAAGCTTACTTTGTCTTACTTACAATGAGCAAGAATCAAGTGAGGGGGAACTCACCAAAGGATAGCGCGCCAGGAAGATCCCCTATGCTCTTGCCACCTCTCACTTTTCTGTAAGGCAAAGTCATATTAATTTCCTTTGAGAAGACTTCTTTCATCCTCTCGTTGCAGTCAAAATTCACTATTTCTTCTTCTGTATATCTCTTTACTTCCTTCCCAGCTATGTTCATACTTTGTGACTGATCTTGTGTCTTCTGATAGAAAATGGGTTTCTTGGGAGCCCACACTGGGTTTTCTCAAGCCATCTAGCACAGTGACTCAAGCAGGCCAAAGCTCTATAGGTGTTTGTCAAATGCCTTAATACGTCTGTATCGATTTGCCCCTGTTGTTGCTACGGACGTGTGAGGGAGAGAACTAAGGTATTCAGAACAGGTGGAAGCAAGGAAGCTAACAAACTTAAAAATACAGAAATATTTCAGCAAGTCAAAGAGATTTAGATGAAGATACAAATTATTTCAAGAATATCATGATTTAGTTTAAGCACAGGTAGCAGGCCTGTTCAAATCTTGACATTAACATTGAGAAGTTTGTAATCTTGGATAGATGACTTAAAGGTTCTAAACCTCAGCTTATTCAGTTGTAAAATGGGGGAAATACAAGTGGCTACCTGAGTTGGGCACAATTATAAGATATTCTCCAAAAGCTCTTACCCTCCCACCCCCACCCTGGCTACTAGTATATACTCTCTGTGTAATTGCCTCTCCTTGACTGTGGGAGGGACTTGTGTTGGGATTTCACTTTGGTGGTTAGATTATACTGTGTGACCAAAGTGAAGGGATTCTTCAGAAGTAATTAATGTTCTAAATCATTTGATTTTGAGTTCCTCAAAAGAGAAAAGGGAAAGGGAAATTATCTTTGATGGGCCTGACCTAATCATGTGAGTCTTTATTTTTTTCCTCGAATATTTTTCTTTTAATTCTTTTATTGTGAAATAAACATTTTTTTTTAAAAAAAATTAGTTTCAGGTGTACAATGCAGTGCAATAGTTATACGTTTTACCCCTCAAAGTGACAACCCTCCTCCCCCAATTCGCCACCCCACTCCTCCCCCCATGTCATCCATATCTATTATACTTCCACTGACTCCCTTCCACACTATACTCCACACCCTGTGGCTATATATATATTCAATTACAGTTGGCATACAATATTATACAACATCAGCTTCAGGTGTACAGAGCAGTGATCAAGCCTCTACCCCATCCATGAAGTGGTCTTCCTAACAAGACATGTGACTATCTGACACCCACGAAATATTTACAACATTATTATATTACCCAAACTGTCTTTCATATTCCTGTGGCAATATTGTACTTACCTATTTATGCTGTCTAATCCCTTCCCCTTCTCCCTCATCCCCATGCCCCTCCCAACTAGCAACCATCAGTTTTTCCTCTTTATCTATGAGACTGTTACTGTTTTCTTTGCTCATTCATTCAGTTTTTCAAATTCCACATATAAGTGAGATCATATGGTATTTGTCTTTCTCTGACTTACTTATTTCACTTAACATAATAGTCTCTAGGTCCATCCATATTGTTGCAAATGGTACGATTTCATTCTTCTTTATAGCGGAGCAATACTCCATTGTATAAATGTACCACAGTTTCTTAATCCAGTCGTCTACCGATGGGCATTTCAGTTGTTTCCAAGTCTTAGCTATTGTAAATAGCACTGCAATGAACATAGGGGTGCATACATTTTTTTGAATAAGTGTCTTGGGTTTTTTGGGATAAATGCCTAGGAGTGGAATTGCTGGGTCAAAAGGTAGTTCCATTTCCACTTCCATAGTGGCTCCACCAATCTGCAATCCCACCAACAGAGCAGTAGAGTCCGTTTTTCCCCATAGCCCCACCAGTACTTGTTTGTTGATTTGTTGATGATAGCCATTCTGACGGGAGTGAGGTGGTATCTCATTGTGGTTTTTATTTGCATTTTTCTAATGATTAGTGAGGGTGAACATTTTTTCATATGCCTATTGGCCATCTGTATGTCCTCTTTAGAGAAATGCCTCTTTGTATCCTCTGCCCATTTTTAATTGGACAAGTTTGTACGGGCTGGTCATGTGAGTCTTTTAAAGGAGGGTCCCGGGCTTCTCTGAGGAGAAACATTCGAAGTGAGAGATAGTTTCCTGCTGTACTTGAAGAAGCAAACTGCTATATATTGAGAGGCCTAGGGATAGGTCCTGTGGTGAGAACTGCAGGGGCCTTTAGGAACTGATAATAGCAAGAACCACCTGACAGTCAGCAAGAAAAAGGGGCTTCAGTTCTATAACCACAAGAAGCGGACTTCTGCCAGCAACCACGTGAGCTTGGAAGAAGACCTGAAGCCTCAGACGAGATCTTAGCCCTGGCCAACGCCTTGACTAGCCCTGTGGGTCCCTGAGCAGAGGACCCAGTTTAGGGATACCTGGAGGCCTGACCCATTGAAACTGTGAGATAATAAATGTGGTTGTTTTCAGCAGCTACATTGTGGTCATTTGTCACATAGCAATAGAAAATGAGTATTCTACTTTATCAGGAACATTTTTAGGTTTGCAAGCAACTGATTCTGGCTAAAATTATTATTATTAGTTTTGAAAAGCAGAATTTATTGGAACAAAATTTGGTATGTCAAAGAACTGAAAAAAGAGCTAAATGTTCAGGCCTTAGGGTAACAGACACCAGGGCTACTGTGAGGAAATCACTCAGGAATTTGGGGGAGTGCATTCTAAAATAACCAACAGCCACCATACCCTTGTCACTTGGCCCATGAATCAGATACTACTGACAGAGTCTAATTGGCCACACTTCTATCACATACCCATTTCTTGATGTCAGGAAGCTTTAGAATTGAGAAACCCCCAAGACCACATGGAATGAGGCTGGGAGTTCTCTAAAGGGAGAGTGTGGTGCTTTTAATGAGGAAGAAAAAAGGAATTTGGGGCAGTCACTAACAAAAGAAATCCACCTTGCTACCTCATAGGATTGTCAAGAAAACATGAGATAATACAAATAAAGTGTTAGCATAGTTCTTAGCATCCCAAAGTATGTTTTAACCATAATTATTAACACATTGAGGATGGGGCATTTAAATTGTTTAAATGCGTATTCCCAGGATTTAAACCATTTAAATTAACTTTTATACTGTGTTTCTTTAAAAAATTTATAACAAATTCACTAACTATTATTGTGAACTGAAATTTATAAGACAAGTACTGATCTGCCCTATCAACACACTTTATGAACATATTATACTGAAAAATACAAATAGGTTTTTTCTTTACTTCTTCATTGCTCCATGGAACATCAACCATTGTTGAATCGTGAATTGTGAAAATCATGTTCACAACACGAGTATCCCTCCAGGATTAAAGAAGAATTTCACCCTTTCTCCTGAATGTGGTTTTGCCACGTTTCAGAGACTGTGATTCATTTTTCATTTCTGGAGGAAGATCCCTGTTCACTCTGATTGTTTCACATACTCTGACGCAAATCTGCATCACTGGTCCACAATGTATTAAGCACCAGGAGGCCGAAACCTCAAGAAGACAGTGAAGTAAAGAATCCTGAAGATGAAAAGAGAAAGCCCATCTTGGTGAGGGAAAATGTTTCCTTGCACTCAGGATGCTAGGCTTCAGTGTCTGTTGCTACCTAGATGATTTATAAGTAAAGGTTATAGAAAGTTATATATTCCTAAGTGTTCTTTGTGCTGACTATTGCTATGTACTCAAAACCAAACCATCTATGAGACAGACTCCTCCAAATTTCAGTGGGTTAAGGAGGGAAGCCAACCGTTGGTGGTTATGCCTCTTCTGACAAAACTCTTAATGGTTGGCTCACAGTGCCTGGTTGTAAATATGCTGGACAGTGTCTAAGTCCATCATCCATCGATGTTTAAATCACAGCTTTAAATCTGAAGTTTTAGAAAATTAATTCAGATATGAGACGATAGCCACATTTACTGAAAATCATTTTAGGTTATTGGAGAAGTCATGACGCATTTTTGCAACGAAAAGCATAGAAAAAATATGTCATGACTTTTCCGACAACCTAATAAATAGAATTGGAAACAGCTGTGAGTCCCAGGTATTGAGTGATGTATTTGTGTTTGGAGGTAGGGCTTTCCTTTGATAATTTTTTTGTTGTTGGAGAACACTGTTGGTCAGTACACCCATTCTGAGGAAGGCCTGTCTATGAGGTAGTGTCATTTTCAGCTCAGAACATCACTGATGGCTGAATTTAACTTCCATTCCATTCTGTTCTACTCCACAAGTATTTATTGAGCTCCCATTATGTGCAATGAACTGTATTAAGTACTATGATAGATAAAAAATGAATAGATTAGACAGAGTGCCTGACCTTAGCATATTTTATTATCTCAAAAGAGAGACAAATGTTTACAAGGACCAGAAACAATATAGAGCAAAATATCACAAGTGCTAAAATAGGTACAGAGACAGAAGAAGGCTTTAAATTTCTAGTGTAATTACCTGGAGTTTTCCACATTAGAGGTAGAATTTAACCTTCACTTCTCAATGGGACAGGCAGCATTTAAAAAAAAAATCTATTTATAAATCCCCAGTACCTAGTATAGTCCCTGGTACTTAATATATGCAACTAAAGGTAAATTAGAAAAAATTTTAAATTGTGATAACATATACAAGAAATTCACCATTTTAATCATTTTTAAGTGTTTAGTTCAGGGCATTAAGTACATTCACATTGTTGCAAAACCATCACTCCCATCCATGTCCAGAACTTTTCTGATCTTGTGGGACTGAAACTCTTTACCAATAAAACAATAACTCCCCATTTCCCCTTCTCCCCAGTACTGGCAACCACCATTCTACTTTGTCTCTGTGAATTTGACTACTCTATATATGTCATACAAATGGAATCTTAAATTTTTGTCATTTTGTGATCGGCTTATTTCACTTAGCATAATGTCTTCAATGTTATCCATGTAATAGCATGTGTCAGAATTTCCTTCCTTTGATAAGGCTGAATAATATTCCGTTGTATGTATATACTAGATACACACAATGTTTATCCATTCATCTGTTAATACTGTTTCCACCTTTTGGCTACTGTGCATTTGCCGCTATGAACGTGGGTGTACAAAGATCTCTTCCAATGAGCTAGAAATTTTGATAGGACAAGAAGGGGCAGAGTGAGGACATCTCGAGCTTAGGAGATAACATGAACAAAAGCAAAGGGAGTGACAGTGCACTGGGCTTGCGTGGTGTTGTGTACTGTGGGTTTGTGGGGTGTACTCATTAAAGATAGAAAGGCCAATGTGTTCCAGTGCTGAAGGGCGCTAAGTACCATACCAAGGAGATAAACTTTTTGTAAAATTATGAGAAACTGTTTAGGGATTTGGAGCAGAATAACATTACAAACTCTGTGCTCCAGGAGGGTAATTGTATTGGCAACAATGTAGTTACACATGTAAGGCAACAATCCTGGCAGAAGACAAAGTAGGGCAGAGACAGAAGAAGAAGTAAAAGGGGAGGAGGGAGTAGAGGACAAATGTTCCAGAGCAACAATCAATAGGGTCTGTTGACCAACTGGATGTGGGTGGCAGGAAGAGGACGCTGTAGTTAAATCAGTGACTGAGAGCACGGATGACATTATAAACTGAGATGAAGAATGCAGAAGCAAAGAAGAAGCAGGCAAAAACAATAGTTACTACTTATTAAGCTCTTTTGTGTTAGGCACCTTACCAACATTTTCTCTTTTAATCTTGATAATGGCCCAGTGGAGCAGGGGTTATTGTACATGGGAGGAAATTCAGTTTAGATAGATCATGTTACTCATATCTAGTTAAGTAGTGGAATTGGGACTCCAACCGAGATCCAACCCCAAAGTTCAAGCTTTTTTCATTTTAATTTTTTCAAACCACCACACCATTCCATTATCTTCAAATACATAGAATATCCATGTGGATTCCTCCCTCAACAAATTAGAAATGTAAGTCTGAAGCTCTGTAGAATGCTCATGGACAAAAATATTCCAGGGGTTCTTTACACAAAGATGAGTTCAAATGATGCTAAGAGAGTCCATGAGTTCACTCAGAAAGAAATCTAAAGACAGAAGAGAAGGCCAGAACTTAATTTTAAAAGCACTCATATTTATCAGGTGGACGGAGAAAGGGGGACTAGGTCTGAGGGACAAGAGAATAACCACAACAGTGAATTGACAAAGAAGTTGCATGAAAATACAGTTTCAAAGAAGAGATTCTTTGAAGGTTTCAAAGAGAACCTTAAAAAGGAAGTGGACTGTGGCCACTAGACATTTAGGATATCACTGAAGACCATACAGAGAGGAAAGCCCATACAGCAGTGTCTCCAGGTTGAAGAATGAATAGGATGTAGGGAAATTAAATAAAAAAAATAAAAAAAAGGGAGTGTAAACTACTTGTTCAGGAATTAGGGCACCAACGGAAAGGAGACATTATGGTACAGTATTTGAAGTGATGTAGAATTAACAAAAGGTTTCCTTTTTTAAAACTGGAAAGATATGAGCATGCTTTTTGGCTGTGGAAAAGTCAGTGGAGGATAACGGACTGTAAATATTGGGAGAATAATGAACGTTCATGGAGGAATAGATAGAGAATGTGGTCAAAAGCACAT
Organism: Aselliscus stoliczkanus; assembly: GCA_033961575.1. Classification (NCBI taxonomy): domain Eukaryota; kingdom Metazoa; phylum Chordata; class Mammalia; order Chiroptera; family Hipposideridae; genus Aselliscus; species Aselliscus stoliczkanus. The sequence continues at coordinate 128,525,036 of CM066733.1, forward strand.
TTAGAGGAACAGCATCGGGGAAGAGGTAGAGATATTTTCCCTTGAAGATGGGGGAGGAAAAGAGAGAGATTTGGAAGTTGAAGGGAAGAGCTGAAGGAGCTTGCACTGGGATGGAGGAAACCTGGAATGGAATCTGGTCTTGAGATTACCAACAACTGGTTGGGCTGTGGAAGAGCAATTCAACTAGAGTCAAATGAATAGATTATTCAGTTTATTGAGGGCTCTTTTGAGTTAGGATTGTTTTAACTGTAATGAAGCCCATCAGCTGGACTAGTGAGCAAAACACAGTAAGTAAATCTTTTCAATCCAATACATTTGCAGACTTTCTTGAAACTCCCCATTCACCTGATTGAATTTGGGTATTTCCCAAATCTCTTTAGTCCTTTTATAGACCTGAAAGCTAGATTACTCTTCAGTGATTTGACCCATGGTTTACCTATTTTATTCTTCGCTGTCTATAAGTTTTAAGAGTAACCCCCAAATTAGGGACACTAGGAAACAACTACTGTCTTGAAGCAGTTTTCATAGAAAAATATTGGGAAATTACTGAGATATGGTGAAATATTTCAATACTGAATTTAAAAATGTTATTATTTACCTTTTATTCTTTAAAGACTTCAACCCATTGAGAAACCTCACTTTAGAAACCTTTCTACTGATTCTAGTTTCTGAAATAGAACCCAGTGAAAGGCAAAGCTAGTATAATTTAAAGTAACAGATTGTCTTTTCAAATACTGACATTCCATTCGGCATTCTCCATGAACACAGTAATGTTCCAGATTTCTTTTTTTTTATATAGTTACACTTACAGTATTTCTGTGACGAATTCAATTCCAGGTATAGGTATTAAAGACTGAAACCATGCCTCAGTTACCTCTCATATGAAAGATAATGCAGGAAAGTTATAACAAATATTTAGTTAAAAAACGAAAAGGGCTTTGAAGTTGTAAAAGTGTAATATAAATGCTAAATAAAGATAATATATTCTGAACAGCAGGCTCCTTTGAAATAGGGCCTATGAATTCCATTAGCACTCTCTGTTTACATGCTTTTAGGGACTTTTAGGAGGATGTTGCCCATGAGTATGCCTGTGACATGATACCTATGGCCTACCTAGTAACCAGCAGGGAAAGGGGCAATGAAAAGAGCGGATGTAATAATTCACATAATAATATTTCCTTGTCATTCAGTACACATTTATTGTATACTTAACTGTGTGCAGGTACCATTCTGGATGCTAGGAATACTGCAGGAAATAAAATAGGCAAAAATTTTAACTCACAAGCTAATATTTATCAAGTACTAACCATGTGCCAAGGAATGGTCTTGCATTAATTCATTACATCCTCATAACGGCCCCATGAGCTAAGTAGTGTTAATATCCCCAATTTACAGATATAGAAACTGAGGTAAGAGAAGTTCAGCAACTTGCCCTAAATCACATCTTAACAATTAATGGAGCTGGGATTTGATCCCTGCCATCTGGCCTACATGTTCCACTAATGAGAACAAAGTGATTGGCTACTGGCCTGACTACATTGACTTTCTGACTTGGTCTCCTTTAATTCTGTAAGGCTAAAAAGATCAAGGCAAAAGATCCAGGTTGCTATTGCTAGGGGTTTTTTATCTACTCAATTCAAGAAATGATTCAACTTTCTATAAGGCATGGGGAGTTATTATGGGGATACTAGTGAAGGTAGAAATTCTAATTGTGCAGATGGTCTTCATGGTGACAATGGAAGGGCCAGGTCTGTCCAAGACTAGAACGCCATTTGGGAAATAGGATGTTATGCAGAGCCCCGTGCAGCTCTGGCACTTTTATGTGTATCTGGCTGGCTAACTTCTGCTCTATTCTACGTTATGATTTCTACTTATGTAGTTTCTAATGCCCAATAGCTAATGAACTTGCACTCTACATTTTGCTGTATGTGAATAGGTTGCTTTTTGTAATGCCTATCAACTGCCTTTATCTTCAGTGTGTTCCAGCTCGTATAGCCAAGTGTGAGAGTAAGACTGGTGCAATATCATCATTTTTAGTCATATGGGAAAGTGCTCCCTATTGACTCATAGGCTGCCTCTTGTTATTGGATTCAGTCCTTGGATTAAATGCTCACTCCTGGACCAATCAGCTGTGGCCAGGAGGCCAAGCTAAATGAAAAGAGCATTCTAACCAGGAGCTAAGACATCAGGGGCTGTTGTCACAGATATATTCTCAAGTCTGGCTTATGTCCTCTAGTATTGTTTAGTTATAAGGCTTCTGGGTTTGGGCTTTAAGTGAGTAAGTATGTGACAGAAAATTATAAAAGGTCTTTTTCCTTTTAATTCAGGGGTTAGTTTACGTCCTCATGTTATTTCACTTCTTTGAATATGTCTGTCATATTTCTATCTTTACCTTTGCATCTAATTGAAATGATAATATTCACATCTATCCAGAAGCTCTTTATATATTAATTTTCTTAAGATGTTGAGAATGTGATACACATTATAATCCTTTCCTTACCTGATGAATAATATACCCTTTTCCTCTCACCCTCAGCATTTCAATTACATTTTACTATCACGAGCTCAGTGCTAAGAATGTATTCAGATATGTCACAGAAAGATAACCAGGATTCAAATTGGAGTACCCAATATGAACATTTTGGTGCTATCTAGAACACTTAACAAGAAAATCAAACTCAGCTCTTACAAATATCAATAATATGAATCTTGGCCAAATCAATGTTAACATCATTTTTATACTTGGAAAAACATGGAGCACACAATTATCTAGGCCAAAAAGATCAATAACTTGACTCATACTTAAAAGTAAGATAATACATTTAAAGGTTGATTTTGAATATTGTTCATTTAGAAAATTTCTATGGAAAGATTCAATTTTACCTTAAGACTCATGACCACTAGCACACACTATAACATGGGGGACTGGGGTTAGGAAAGCAGTTTGTGGCTATGAAACAGATCAAAACTAACTAGCCACCAGGGAATGGAACCCATGACCTTCATCTCATTAGTACCAGGTTTAAACCAACTGAATGAGCTATAAACTGATAACATTTTGATATCTAGCAGATGGATGGATTTTTGTTCCTTACTTAAAATTCATTTCTTGGTTCCATATTATTTGTACTAAAATGTGATAGTGTTCCTGTTACGTGGGAAGGATGGGGAGGGACATGGGTTTCAAAGAGACCTCAGAAATCAATTAATTACTCCATTTTCTTAATCTAACTCATGAGAGAATTGAAGCCCTGGAAAGGGCAGTGACTTCCCTAATGGTTCCCAGTGGGTGGTGGCAGAGCTGGATTGGAATGAAAATTTCTTGGACTTCACTCCTCCTGGGCACCTTCCATTTGTGAGGGGCTGGCTCCTGGAGGAGGCTGTCCTTGAATTGTACCAGGGCAGGAGAAGTGTGTCCAATTCATCAATGCAGAACAAGTTTCATGTTAGGAAAAGGGGTTTTTGGTTTCTTAATGGAAGTTTACACAGAGCATAGGTTGCAAGATGGCATACAGTGAGAGAGGTTTTGAATGATCTTTACCTGGGAGGTGATGAGAAGCCACAGAAACTCTGAAGACTGCAGTGATTTGTTTAAAACATTTTCCATGGAAAATGATGTTAGCTTCAGACTACTTAGGAGTGGAGTAATCTGAAATCATTTTCAGGGGAATACATTTGGGTATCAATAAACCAATTCAAAGGAAAGTAAAGGAGTGAGCTAATACCTTAGTTTAGAATTTCAGGGAAGTTATAGGCCTGGTCTGAAGGATGGATTTGGTATGGAGGTATGATAGGGTAAAGCAGGTGGGATGGGAAGAAGGGAGAATGGTAGAGAATGATGAGATGAAGTGATGCCGGAAAGAAAGGATTCATTATGAATTACGAACCAGTGACTGAATGGTGGAAGGGTGAAGGAACAGCAAAGATGCTTCTAGTAGTATATTACCATTTAGGGAAAAGATGGATAAAGGTCATGTAAATAGTACCAGTTCATATGAAGAATACTCCAGTACTGTGTGGATTCTAATACTGCATTCTGCCTCTGTCTGGGGTGGTGGCGCCAAAGGATTCTTTGTAGGAAAAATTGGTAGCAGCCTTTAAAGTCATTATTCTTACACACGAATACCTTCAAAATATTTAGTATTCTGAAGCACATCTTGGCAACTACTGAGATGAAATCTTTGAGGTTATATTGATGATCTCTTGAGGAGAAAGACAATGTAGATAGAGCCTCAATTCATCCTTATTTTTTGTTAGTGAACTTCAATAAGTGCACAGGTCCAGCAAGCCTTGTTCTCCAAACCCTTGGACTTTAGCTCAGGCTTTCTCTGATTGGATTACCATCTCAGAGGAAAGGTGCTAGCACACACCCTGGACATTTGTCCTTCAAATCAGCTTAACTATGACTTTTTAAAAGAAAACCTTTTCTTATTACCATAGGTGCTCCTCAATTGTACTTGCTCTGCAAACCTCTACTACAATATTTACTGGAATACTGGAATACTGGAATGCGATGCCCAATTTACTAGGCTGTTTATCTTGCCTGACTAACTTCCTTTGGGCCTAGTTTGTATCCTGTGTTATTCCCCAGCACCTTGCAGAGGACTTAGCACCAGGTAGGCCTTTAATAGGTTTACAGACTATTGAACCAACATCTTTGAAAATGTTGGTGAAATAGAAATATCATCCAGAAATCAATCATCTACAGAGAATGAATCTAAAATGGATTTTTAGAAAGAGGAATCTAAAATGAATTTTAGTTTTTTCTGGGATAAGCTTTACACATAGCTGATGGGCTTGTTTTCCTTCTCTTCCTATAGTCAGCCTTTGGCCATTTCAGTCAGTGCTTATGATTCAAGGACTAGAGAGAAAAGGAGAAAAGCTGAAATTTAGATTAATTATGCTGTTTGGGAGCAGCTCTGAAAAAGGTTGGATGTGGTAGGTGAAATGAATAGTTAACTGCCAGTATGAAATTCTCTATAGCTTTCAGTAACCCAGTCGTCCCCACCTCACCCTTAAACCAATGAAGCAACATATGAAGCGTATTTTTATAAGCTTTTCTTAGCCTCACAGCATTTGTTCCTTTGTTCTTGAATACATATCAAGTCATACTCATATGTCCTGATTTTTGACTTGGAGAATTCACTCATTAGACCAATAGAAGAAATAGTCGGGTGATCTGCTTCTCTAGGCCAATTTCAAGGTCCTGAGGAAAGAATTTAACAGTTTATTTTCTGAAACTGGTTCAAGGGACATTCCTTAAGTGAAAAAATTCAATCGAGAATAATATTACTTACATTTTGGAGAAGGATTTTTAATACAGAATTTCCACCTGTGATATATTTAAATTCTAGGCCTCAGGCAGCAATTTCAGAAATGGGCCTCCTTTACTCTTTATTAGATTCAAAATAAATAGTCCACTTTGAGGGACTGGGGCCTTTGCCTTACTTTCCCACTCCTGCAAAATGTAAGAGCTGATTTCCGTCATTCCTGAAATCACACAGGCTACTTTATTTCTGGCACAGCAAACTCTGTTATTGACATTAAAAAGGTTATCGTAACTTTAATTACTCAAATTATTTTGCAAGTACTTGTACCTAGTAAAAAAGGAGAATGGTGAGCTGCCCAAAGGGGGCCTGCAGTCCATAAGTGGAAAGCTGTCAATACCGAAATACAGTACTCTCTCTTAATCTAGTTTTGATGTCTTAACAAAGACAGGTTTTGCTATTTAGGACCGCTCAGCCATCTTGATTGAATACATTAAAAGGCAGTCCTCCACTTGCTTATTGCCAAGGTACTTTAACAGTGATTTCTAAGTTGATGTACGGATCTCAACATACAAGTGTTTCACAGCAGAGGCCTAACATGTTTAAAAGCTGTCAAAGAGAGCAACACTTAAGCCACGGAAAGAACACGCGTTTTACACGCGTTTACTTTAGCATGCATTCTTCCAGTCCTAAAGAGGGGGGAGGTTCCTACTGCGTTACCATCTGAAAACTTTATTTCCTATTTTTCATGACCTGTAGCATGCCTTGAGCCTTTGGGGAGTGTCTGTGTAAGACGAAGGCCCACTCTTTAATGGCTGAATGCCTACATTTTACCAGGACGTGGTGGCTTCACTGCGCTGAGAATTGCCTTTTTAAAAAAAAAAAAAAAAAAAAAAAAAAGTAAAGTGAAAAATAGACAAAGAAATCTATAGAACCTTAGCTGTCTTTCAGATTTGTTTTGACTGTTCTTGAACCAGCTCGGAGCCGGTGACCAGGCTATTGAAAAGATGCACCTGAAACAGTATCTGCGGGCAGCTGCATTTGCCAATCGGCTTTCTTGCTGCTTTCCAGCGGCGAAGGCGCAGCAGCAGTCACAGGGAAGCCAGAGCGAGCCTCCCCGGCGGCGGCGGCGGCGGCGGCGGCACCGGCACCAGCGCAGTTTCCCCTCTCCCCAGCCCTGACTCTACGCGCACATGCGCACTGCGCCCGCAGCCCTGGACCATTTGTCAGGACTACTCGTGAGACGGAGAAAAAAAAAAAGAGAAATTTTGGGGGTAAGGAGCGTTCGATCGGATCTAATCTCTCATGAATCTGCAGATGTGTCCGTGCACAAGCCATTCATGTATTTTTTCTGGGTGAGGATGAAAGTTCAGGGACCTACGGAGAGAAGGAAGCGCACCGTCGTCTTGTGAAACAGATCAGGGGAGGGGAAAGGACAGAAGGGGTTTCTCCCCCACTTCTCTGCGCCTCTGGGAAAGAGGAGAAAACTTAATCCTGGGGGAAAAAAGTGGGCAAGTGACTCGGACACGGCTGGAGGGCGAGTCTCTGGGCATCTCACTCTGAAGTAGTGAGTGCGAGTGTGAAAGAGGAACAAAAGAGAGAGAAAAGAGAAAGGAAAAAATGGGGGGAGGAGAGACTTGTATTTTTTTTTCTCTTTGCGCGCACACGGGGAAGGGTGTGTGGGGCCGTGCGGAAGGCAGCCCGGGCGAGGCGGCCGCGCCGGGCTCTCTGGCCGGCGGGCGCTCAGGCGGCGGGATGCGTGTGGGCCCCCCGCCCCCGCGCCCCCCGAGCTTGTCACTTTGGTCGCTTTCATGACACCGGGCGCGGGGTTGGGGGGGGGGCGCGCGGCGGCGCAGGGCTCCGCCAGGGTGCGTGCCCGAGTGGGCGCCGCCGAGCCGCAGCCCGGGGCAGCGAGCGCGGCCGCCGAGGCGGGGGGCGCCGGCGGCGTGGGGCGCGGGGGCGGCCGGGGCCGCGGCGGATCGGTGCGGCGGGAGGCGGGCGCCCCGCGCGCCGCCCCTGCGGCCCCCTCCGCCCGTGTGGCCTTTGTGCCGAGCGCGCACCGGCGGGCGAGCGAGCGAGCGAGCGAGCGCGAGAAGTACAAGTACGGGAGACCGAGGCAGTGGGAAAAGAGGCCGGGCCACTTTCTCCGCGCTCGGGCTGCGGAGAAGGGACTGGTTGAATGTGCAGGCGCGTCTCCCCGGCGTGTGCTGGGTGTGTGTGCACGGCGGAAAGGCCTGCCCGACTCGCGCCGCGCACACGCACACTCACACGCACGCACACACGGGCGGACCCGCGGCGGGGCGCCGCGGCCGAGAGAGTTTGCCTGTTCCTCCTCGCCGCCTCCCCCTTTCCCCCCGACCGACTGTGGGAGAATTTCCTATAGATCGGCTCCAATTTCCGCCATTTTGGGAAAGTTGCACAAAAATAAACCCTCCGGTTTATTTCTGCCCGCGGCAGGGCAGTGCTCCGGGAGGCGAGGCGGCGCGGGCCCGCGGCGGGCCGTCCGCGCAGGGGCGGGCGCGGGCCGCGGGGCCGGGGCCGGGAGCCCGCGCCGTCGCGCCGTTGGCCCCGCGCTCCGCCGCGCCGCGCCGGCCCGGGTGCGGGCGTGTGTGTCGGGAGGCGGCCGTCGCGGCGGCGCAGCGGGCGGCGTGGGGAGGGCGGGGGGGGGCAGGCGCGGGGCTGCTTCTCCTGCAACTTGTTTACGCGGCCCCGATAGTGGGGCGGCGGGGAGAGGTCCGCGGTGGGGCCGCTGCCGGCCTGGAGCCGCGTGCGTGTGCCCTGCCGGAATCATGGGCTTTGCACACTCGCGTCCTGGGCCCCGCGGGCCTGGGGGGAAGTAGAGGCCGGCGGCGGGGGTGGGGATCGGGAAGCGCAGGAGCCGCGGCATCCGCCGCTCACCCGGGGCCGGGCGAGCTGGTGGGGGGGGGTGGGGGGGCAGAGGGAGGCAAACTTGTGAGTCCTGGAGGCGGGGGGGCGGGCGACAGTGGCATAGGCTAGGGGGAGGGCGCAACTTTTGTGCTGGTGGTAAAACTTTAATTGCCTTTTAAAAAAAAAAAAAGCCCCTATAATCTCCCCCCCCCCACACCCTTTCTGGTGAAAGCACGGCCCACAGTGCGACCGTGAGAGAAAGTTTAAAAGCGGACCCGTCTCCTCCTGGCTCTCCCCCGCGGAGGGGTGGGGGGATCGGTGTGTCCGTCTGCGCTCAGAGAAAGGTGGGGGTAACACGCTGCCCTCCCGGGGTGCCTAAGACCGTGGCTCTTACCCCACCCTTCCACGGGGAGACGAAGGTAAACGTCGCTTCGGTTTCCCTCCCTCCGTCCCTCCCCCCGCTTCCTTTTCCTCCTCCTCCCCGCCCGATTTTTTGAGGGGACCCAAAAAACGGAGTCTCTTTCCTTATGCAACTTCCTCGGGCACGGTGAGCTCGGCCCTTCCCCCTCCTCGCATCCCTTGGCCCGCTCCTGAACCACCTCGACTCTACCACCAGAAAAAAAGGCATTCGAGATCAAAGTGTACAGACACAAAAATAGGTTTTTAATTGTTCTGCGTTTAAGTTAAGGGAAACGGAGATGAGAAATAAGAACGGGGAGGGGGGGGGTCGGCCGAGGCGAGTGCGTCGATTTTTTTTTCATTTTGTTTTTCCTAGAGCGTTGGCTGTGATGGCTTTATTGATTTTTGGGAGCTCCGTCCCGGCTAGCTCGGTCGCGTGGATTTTTGCGCAAGTTTTTAGAAAAACACTCACTCGAGTCAGAGCATTTCTCCGGAAAGTTTCAAGTGCAGCAAAATAGCGAACGTGCAAAACTGGCCAAGGGGAGACCTCTAGTGGTTAAATGCATCTTTAAGTTCGGAAGGCCGAGAGCAAAGTTTGGCCTTTACTTGTAGCTACGTAGTCCGTTCAGACGTGGAAGTAATTAGAGGACCTGAGCGAGCCGCCAGCTGTTGTGTGCAAGGATGCTGCTGATCAGAAGTTGAATGTTTAGGAAATTGGGGAGCAGAGGAGTTCTAAGTATCCAGACCCTGTAACTTCCATCCCTAATTATTTATATGGGAAAAATACTTTGCTTTCATTCCGGAATTTGAGCTTCATCACTCCCTGGACTAGAAATAATTATTTTCCCCCTTATTTATGGTTGTCTATACGTTTGATCAATTTTTTAATCAGGAGACTGCAGATAATTTCATTTTGAATGTTAATAAAAATACAAAGGACAATATGTGTTTAAAACTTGAAAAAAATGAAAAAGACCTTTGGTTGAAATTTGTCTTTTATATGAGCTGGTCATTGTATTCTCTAGTCAATATAACTAAAGGCTAGTATTTAGTATCTTAACCACATAGTCATAAAATAAATGGACCCTTTTAGTTCTAAGAGTGTAATTTTGTTTCACTGGGCAAGACGTTATTTCTGACTACTTTGTATATTTCTGAATACTTTGTATAATTAAACACTTGAATACATGGACAAAGACTGATTACATAATATTTATTCTTCTGCCGGTGTGTGTTCTATAAAGTAACTTTAATTTTAAAGGTAAAAGCAATGAGAGAAAGTTGAATCCAATGATTCCTGTAACTTTCACTTAGTTTTCATACACTGGAAGAGACAATAATGGGGGAATTTAGGATGTGGGGAATAGTATTCATGATAAAATTCATTTCACCTCATCCAGAGCTAGTTTATTTCATTTTAATGTACCAGGCAATATTGTGAAATTATGCAGTATGTTAATGATTCAAAATTTAAATTTTGTTATTGTGGATGGTGGACATGAAAGCTTTTTTTTTTTTTTTCTTTTTTTTTTTTTTTTTAATGACTGCTTTCATTTTACTTTTCCTATCTTTAAATCAATGCTACACTTTCAGGAGAAGTTTTGGGGGCGGACAGCAATCATAAAGACCACCAGACAGTTATTTCTTCACTGCCACTAGGTAAGATTTGCTCATTGAAACTAATTGCTTTATGTATTTGCAAATGTTAAGGAATACATATGGGGATCGGGAAGGAGAGTGGGACAAGAATGGCAGAAAACCATCATTTCGTGGGGGTTGCTTTGAATGCATGAAAGTCTTGACACTTATTGAAGCTCGAATAAAACATCGGGAAAAGTTATGAGATTGTCCTAGGTAATCTTTGGACTGGCTCTCCTACTGGATTAACGAGCATGTCAACTGCACCTGTTTTCTACTGAAAGTAAATTGTTTTATTCTTGGGAGTTGAAAAAGTGGGGAAACTAAAGAAAAGCAATTGTAACGTAGTGTAACTATTGTATAAGTACACAGTGATATGGAAGATTCTGGAACTTGGTAAAAGTTTGTAGGTGAAGTTGACAGCAAGAACTTTGGGCATATTTAAGTAACTTAACTCCTGTGGCTTGAATCCAACATAGGATGACTTATACCAAATATCATGCCATAGAGTTGCAATGAGTTTTTAGTGTGTTAGCATAGACTTGTCAGTTTTTGAACATACCTCCACAGGGAATACAGCTGTTGTCCAGTCAGATCCCTTTGGCAATTTCAGAGGGTGCTGATTTGTCTTCAGTAATCCAGGTCCTGCTTTCAGGCCAAAGGTCATTCTCAAGCAGATGAGGTGGGCCAGCCCTCACTTAGGTAGAGCATCAAAGTACATGTACATTTTGCCACTCGAGTGCTTTCTACTATTTATACCTTTTTCTTTTCTTTTCTCCCCCCCACCCCCTTAATCCTTTCCCTTTGCCTTTCTGTTTCTTTTAATTTTCCTTCGCTGTCTTGAGTATTAAAAGAGTTGCTAATATAGTTGTTGGGCAAAAACAAAAGAAAACAAATTAGTCTTATCATTTATGAACAGGACTAATAATCCTCATGGGCCACCTAATAACCAGGATAGGTGTGGTTTAGATATCAAAAGTGAATAATTACTGGGAGCCAGCCGAGTGGCTCAGTTGGTTAAGATTAAGTGTGAGCCCTGAGCAACAGGGCTACCGGTTTGATTCCCATGTGGGCCAGTGAATGCTGCGCCCTAACTCAGCTGTCCCTGAGCTGCCAACAGGTGGCAGGATGGCTCAGCTAGTGAGAGTACATGCTCCTGACAACAAGATTGCGTGTTCAATGGTGGGCTACGCCCACCCATAACTAAAGATTGAACTCTGCACCTTGAGCTGAGCTGCCGCCCGGAATGCTCAGTGGATAGGGCATGCGCTCTTAATAACAAGGCTGCTGGGTTCGAGTCCCACATGGGATGGTGGCTATGCCCACCTGCAACTAGATTGAACACAGCACCTTGAGCTTGGAGGCCGCGATCTGCCAACAGGAAGCCAGATGGCGACTGGCGCCCTCCACAACGAAGATTGAAGAACAACAACTTGGCTGGTCCCCTCCCCCAACTCCCCAACACTGTTCCCCTCCCCCGATTCCCCAGTAAAATCTTCAAACCAAACCAAACCTGAATAATTACAGATATAAAAATGATTGTTAACTGAAGTTGATTGTCAGTTTCTGCTTGTGGGTGGTCTTGAATAATTAGCAAAATAAATAGATGTGGTTCATGTGTATGATGCAGCAGAGACATTAGGGCAAGATCCCAACTATAAGAACATCATGCAGACAGAAGTAGAGTTCAAGAGGAGGAAATGTGTTTCCTAGGATGGTGAGTCTTGTGTTTAGACATGCTGAGTGGAAGACAGTGATTATTTTTCTTCATTTGGGGAGCCACTGGGGCTATGGATAGAATGCTACTCACTAAATACCTTATGTAAGTCACTTTACCCCTTTGAGCCTACCTTTCACCATCTGGAAGCTGGGAGCAACAGTGCTTGCCTTGCTTCCTTTGTTGAAAGCATCAAATAAAATGAGGTTTTGAGAACTATCAAGAATTAATTCCGATGTTTGGTAGTCCTTTTACCTCAGCCAGACTTTGTGAAGGACAGAAGGTAGGTTGTTGAGGGCAACACAGAATGATTTAATTCCTGGGTAAAATTATTAGATTGGTTTCTGGTGTATATATATTATATGGACTTGTCACAGTACTTCTAGGGTATATTTCTTTCCTTTAGGAAAAAAAAGTAGTCTAGCTTTTATGGTATTGACTCCTTAAGAGAAGGGACCATGTTTTAACATGGTGCTGAACACAAACTGAAGTTTATTTATCCCAAGCTCGTCATTTAATAGGTAGGAGTAAATGAAATAAATACTTCAAATTTAAAATGATGCCTACTTGTGGAAGTGGTAGGGTGATGAAAGTAGAAGGGTTGGTGTGAGGGGAATTCATGTCCTGTAATTAATATTTTAGTTGCATGAGTCTGCTGGGAAATGATGATAAAATAGGTAACTGGGATAGTAAGAATTTAGAATATAGGGGCCCGGAAATGGATCCTGCAAATGACGTACTTAGGGAAAGGTCCATGTAGGGCTCCCCCACCCCCTATGTCTTCTAGACCCCTTTGCTACTTTTTTCTAATTATAATAAACTATTATCTAGATAGGAAAAAAAAAGTCACAAGTACTATCTGTTACTATTTTCCATTTGTTGATACTGAACTTGACATACTCTGAGACAAGTTTTAGTTTTAGTTCATCTCTCTTTTCTTACAGATTATACAATCAATGGTCTAAGAACCCAAAAACCCAATAGTGAAGGAAAAAAGGAATATTAATATATATATCCGGTTTAATTAGTACCTGAGGAATTGAAGGTTGGGTTCTTGAATAATTCCTACTCTTCTTGGTAGTTTATTTGTAAGAAATACATGTTTCAACCAAGGCTATTTATAGTAGATACAATTAGAAGGAATTTACAAGAGAAGTTACTTTGTTACGGTATGGGACAAGGGTACCCTTGGGGTCCCAAGGTTGGGAAACCTGAGTGATCCCTCTGGCAATGTTTCTACTAGCTAACCAGTTTTTATTGAGTTCTTACAGTGCCAAACACTTAAAGACTAGATGTTTGCCCTTGAGAAATTCCCTAGACTCTTGCCCGAGAAGTAGATACAACTCTGAGCTCTGCTAATAAGAGTATAACAGCTGCGCTTGTGCCGGTAGAAAAGAGTAAGGACTGGAGCGCTCTTGGGAGCCACTGAGCCAGGGAACATGGATTCCTGAGTTAACTAATGCACGTCCATGGCATACAGTTGTATACATATAACATAATGTGTTACATCCCTTTTTTTAATGTCTAGTCTTCAGAAATGAATAAGAATCTCTTTACCCGATGTCAAGAAATGCCTGAATTGTATATCCGGCAAGGGAGATGGATTTGGGCTGATTCTTTTCCTCTTTGATCAATGTATTCACAAAGGTGACTCTGGTGACTGCTTGCTCTGCTGTCCCTACTTGCTACTATTGAGGGAGTCATTCCTCACAAGGATTTGGCGGGGACAGTGTATTTAAAGTGAACTGCGTATTTGGGAGAGACTGTATTTAAAAAGAACTCTTTATATATTTGTATGTGTTTATATGTACATAGGATGTCTTGAAGTTTAGGGCTGTAGAAGATGTATTTTGTAAAGGGCTTCATTATTCAATGGGAATATTCTCAGGTTATCTCTTTACTAAGTTAAATTATTTCACTGATGTGAGGATATGAATCAATAATGGCAGATTATGAGCAAGTTTGTGTTCATTGCAGCATCAGCTATGCAGCAAGTGAAAGAAAGGGAACTACCAGGAAAGGATACCCTTGAAATATAACTGAGTTTGATTTATGAAGTCAGATTGGGAGACACTTTAAGAAATCCCTATTTAGGAGACAGGGTGGTTTGGTGGAAAGAATAAGGACTTTCGAGAGGAACTTGAGTATAGTTGGGTGATCCTTTGATGAACCTCAGTTTCTTCCTCAGAGGTGGACTTAGAATTAATGGCTTGAATAGTGATGGAAAGAATTACATGTGTATTATATGTAATAGTAAAATGCTTTTTGTGTTGTTTTTCCTGTAAGTCAGTGTTTTGTGTCCGTCAAATACTTATTGAGCATCTATTTTGTGTAAGTGTTTGGGGAGCTTCAGATAATCAACACTTAGTACAGGTTTCCATGAATGTGCTGAGAAAGAGAGCAGCAATATTTGGCCTCAATGTGCTCATAATGCAGTGTGAGGAAATAACCTAAACCCAGAGCGGTAATTAACAAAACAAAGCCGTGGTTCAGTGCTAACGAATGATAAAGATAAATGCAGTAGGTACTGTAGGGGTACAACTGGATGTGGTGTTAAAGTAGGAACCTGGCAGGTGGGGCGCCCTCTGCAAAACACTGTGAAATGTTGATATATTAAGTATAATTGTATAGTGAGTGCCTTCTGAATGTCAAGCATAAGCTAGGTCCTTTATATCCATTCATTCGTCCAACAAATCCCAAGTGCTCTCTGTATGCCCAGGTACTGTTCTAAGCCTTGGGTACTGTCTCAAACAATTTCACTAACCTTGAACATTTGGTATTATTATTTCTCCTTTAGAGCAAACTGGCACTCAGAGATACTTAGTAAGTTCTCTGAGTTCATATCCTGCAGTTTGAAAGGGGTGGGTGGGACCAGAGAAAATGATACTGGTTTATAATCGTTTTGTCTTTAGGTTTTTGATTTTCAAAATAATAATTTCTAGAATTACTTCTGAGAAAACTCATTTCCAGATTACTGTATTTTCTCTTGTAGGTTGGTTTACTGAAATGAGCAATAGGGAATAGGTATAAAAAAAAATAATGGGAGGAAAAGTATCTCTTTACTTTCCTCTTTTGTTTTTTTCCTTTTTTAAACCAAGAATTAGGAAAAGACCAATTAGTGAGTTATACTGAGAAGAACACCTTGGTCTAGCTCATGGCCTTGAAATGATTCCAAACTGTTAACAAAACATTATTCAGATTAGGTTTAGGAGTTACTGTACTTATTTAATAAAAAGCTTTCATTCGTTCTTTGTAGGAGGAAACTTGATAAGGCAGTAGGTTAGTTATCAAAAAATGTAAATCAATCAGTGAAAAGAGTGGGAACTCAAATGATGAGGCAATTTACTCAGAAGCCAGGATTACAAAGGAAAGAAGAAAATTAAAAATGAGGGATAAAGGAGCAAGGGGAATGTACAGTGTTCGAATCAAAATTAAAAAATGGAAACAGGGACTATGACTAAGAATATATTCATCAGCAGTACTGTCATTTCTGATGCTACACTCTTTAACCAGAAAAGCATGCCCATGTTTACAAAATGAGGTGAGGAGTCTCTCTTGATTGAGTGGGTGGCTCTGTGTTGCAGTGGGAGTTATATAATATCTGTTATAGGAGTTACGGTCCATCCAGAGAGCGTTAGTCTGACTTAGACAGATGCTGTTGCATGCATTGTTTATAGGGTAATGGACTGTTTCTCCTTAATTGAAGCTCTTTTATCTAATAAGTGTTTTTTGAGCATCTACTATGTGCCAGGCCTTTTCAAGATTGGACCATAGTTTTATGTTATGTCTAATTTTATGTAATTAAACTAGTTTATTTACTAGATCATTTTGATTAGGATTGTTGATTATTTTTCCCCATCAGTTACAGATCGAACCCTGAACTTGTAAGTTGAAATTCCTAAATGGTCAATCTGGTCTGGTTGTTAAATGACTTAAATAATTCACCCTATTGGTTTGTGGTCTTATTTGGTGGATTTGAGGCCTAGCTGTTCAATCCATTGGTAAAGAGATTAGCTACAAATTCAATCCATTGGTAAAGAGATTAGCTACAAATTAGTTATCAAGATGAGCCTGTAGACATGACATCTATGAGAGAAATAAAATCTGGTCAAATCTCATTTATTACCTGCAAAAAAGAAATCAAGTGTAAATCTTAATTTTAGCTCTATGTTCTATAAAAATGTGAAGCTGAATAAGGAAACAGACAATAAGAGTTTCATGTTTTTAAAAAAAGATTATGAAGTAAAATAAAGAACAAGATACTACTTTTAGTTTCTCTTTTTAAATGTAGGTTCATGCCTATTTTGCATAAGCATTGAAATATCTGTGTCAGACAGGTTCTTGTTCTTTTATACCCTTTGAATCCCCCTAATGGTGTAAAATTTCTATGATTATCCTACTAATGTAGTATGTTTATACGATAGTACTTTTCAGGCTATTTCTGCCTCAAATTGAGATACCTTTATAGTCTGTACATTGAAAGTGAAATTCAAATAAAAGCATTTGATGAGAGTATATTAAATACGCCATAGGCCTGTTAATGTCAGTTTGTGATTTCATTTTCTATGTGTATTTTTTTTCCTTGAAAGGCGGTTTTCATTTTTTGTTCCTCCTTTAGAGGAAGTATGTAGGTTAGGCCACAGAATCTCAAATAATTCGGGCAGGAAGTTGAGATTTTGTAAAGATTGCCTTCAGTGACTACCCTTTTGCATATGGTCTCCATGGCAGAAAAGGTAGCAAATCAGATAAACCATTGCAACCTTATACATAGTGTCATTCGTATTAAAATACGGCCACTAAATACAAGGGGAGTGTTTTTGAGAAAATATCAATAAGAAGGAATAATTGATTCCATATTTAAAGGAAGCATAGGTTAGTTACCACTCAGGTATTTACTCCATAAGGCTAGATGCGTACAGAACACCCAGAGTCTCAAGGGTTTGTTCTTGATAGTACTATGATTTCAGTTGTCATATTGAAATGATCTAGAATTTCACCTGCCTAAAATCTATGACCTTGGGCCCTCGGGGCAAAACTTCACATCTCTCCACAGCAGATTTCAATTCCAGTATGTGTGTGATTCAGAATTCTTGTCAGGCAAGGTGAGTAGACTATCAGACCTGGTATCTGTCTTGCTTGATTTGAAAGGAAAATTTTTCTTTGTAGCAGTGTGTGTTTGTTGAGAGATGCTTCAAGTGTGAGTTTAGATTTTTCTCTTATCCTATTGAATAAGCCTGTTTAAGAGGTTTGAATTTAACTTCTTTTGATGTGTTCTCCACTGACACTTAAATAAGGAGTGTTTCTTGGAGCGGTAATGTTATGCTTCTGCCAAAGAGGTAAATAAATACTTAGCAGCTTAGTTGGTAGATAGAATTGTCACTGGAGCATATAAGATAGATGGACAAATGAAGGTGTTTTTTTTCCTAATTTCCCCTCTCCCCAGACCCCTCCCACCTGCAATTAGTCTTGCATTTTCCCCTTCTCTTTTATTCATTGATTTGATATATACTATTGGTACCTACTTTAGATATTCACAAGGGATAAAGAAATGAGTAAATCCAGCTCTCTTTCCTCCAAAGCCTCCTCAAAATAGATCATGATACATTGTAATATGTATTATAATGGGGGGTAGAGATTCTGTCTCCCCAGCTCCATCTTCTGTCATTTTCACGGACATATACTCCAGTACTCCTACAGAGAAAGACTCTCACTGTAGTCATTCTAGTCCTTTTTGGGGAGGATCCATAGCTTTCATCCCTTTTTCCTATTGGCCTCTTGCTGTAATCTCCCACTGTGCTTTCTGTTTGCCTCTGTTACCAGTTTTCTTGAAAGCAGGTTCTGGAACCACCAATGGTATGTGAGAAAGCTCTTATGCTCCTCAGCAAAACTGTTGCAGTCAGGTTGCCAGTGGCCTAGTCTTGGGTCGTTATTC
This sequence comes from Aselliscus stoliczkanus, assembly GCA_033961575.1. NCBI lineage: Eukaryota > Metazoa > Chordata > Mammalia > Chiroptera > Hipposideridae > Aselliscus > Aselliscus stoliczkanus. The sequence continues at coordinate 128,542,857 of CM066733.1, forward strand.
AGTGATTAGGTCCTTACTTTATAAAAATGTTTTTCTTTAAAGTACTTTGAATAGTGTTCTCTATAAGAGCTTGGCAAAACTATTAGTTATTGACTTTACATCAGTGTCCCAAATTCATTTTGAAATTTTACTTGTTCATGAAATCCCAGTCTAACCATTGTTCTTAACTCTTCACTTTTCCCTACCCTCATGTCTGGACTCCTGAGAAATCAAATAGGCCTTTGCACAGTTAGCACTCCTCTGCCCTGGTATGCTTCAGACATCTGGTAAAACTGTGTCTGAAGGGAATGCAGACACTGGAGATCAGCTTGTTTCTTTTCTTAAAAATAACTGTAGCTGTCATGGACTGAGTATCTACTATGTACAAAGCACCCTGACATTCATAATTAAAAAAAAAAATCTCTATGAAGTAGATTTTCCTGTTGCTTTTTTCAGATGAAGGAGCTAAGGCTCGAGAGAGGTTAGGTACCTTGCTTAAAATATAGCTGGTACATTGGTGAAATCAAGATTGAAACCCAGGCAGTCTGTCTCTAAAACCTGTGCTTTTCACCATTACATTAGATTGGCTTCAGTGTTGGACACTGTGGCACAGCCTGAGGGGCACTGTCTTGGGATGTAAAAATCTGTTTTTTGGCTGGATGACCTCATTTTTCTTATGTGTAAAATGAGGATAAGAATACTTGTCAGTCTAAAGAGGTAGTTGTGAGGGTCAAATAAGCTGGTGGTGAGATCCTCTAAATGACAAAGCATAGAAGAAACCCTTCTGCTCCAGTATGTCTGTGTCCCTTTAATGTGTGTTAAGCTTCTGTCTGAATACTCCTATGTGGTTTTGTATTTGTGGGTATGTGCGTCCTCCTCTTACAAGCTGTGTACCTTTCTGGTGTCATGAAGGTACAAAGGAGGCCATCATAGAGTAAATCAGAAAACCGTAGACCTTATGAGGCAGTGGCCATATCTTTCTCAGGACCATTATCTCTGGCCTGGACTTAAAGGATTGAGACACTACAGTCTCAACCCTTGGAGGCAGCCTGTGAGCTAGGTCAGAAGGTAGCATCCTTGTAGCTGAATCTAACCGGAAGATGAATGAATTCTATCCTGAAAACACTACCTCCTTTGATCTTATTTCCTAAATTTATTTTCCATAGCTCAGCATTTTCCAAAAGGGGGCGGTCCGTGGAACTCAGTGTACTGTGATAAGAGTCACAAGGCTAGATGCTTCAGCTTAGACAGCACTTCACAGATTACTGCACTGCTGCTGGTGTATGCTGTACCTCGCCCAAAGGCCCTGAGGGTCTTACACATCTCTTTCACCATGAAACTTTATCATGGGACATGAATAAAGGGTCTCCTAAAAGTTAATTTTTGAGGAGCAGACTTTGGGAAATATCACCCTGGCCTTTTCTCTAGTCCTGTTTAAATGCCTTAGCCTGGCCTGCAGTGTGTAGTCAGACCAGCATGATGCAGAAGAGATCCTGGCCTTCCGGTCCAGCTCTGCCCGCATGGCTAATCCTTCTCCATTACCTGAGAGGTATTGTTCAGGTAAGGAAGCCATCAGTTTTTTCTGGAGACATGTAAATAGGAGGGATTGTTAATAAAATAACTACTTTTATATAGTGATGTGTGCAATTTGTCATGTAGACTCGAAAAGGGATTACTACGAGAGATGCTATTGACATAAAATGAAAGGGGGAAAAAGCCACTGCCTAATGTTTTTAAGGTCACTAGGTAGCTCTCATGAACTCAAACAATGGTTAAACCAGATAACTATAATAAAAAGTTTACTATCGGTTGCTTACTGTGTGATAAGCACTGTGCCAAGAGATTGGCTCATCTCATCTAATCCTCATCATTGTCCAGTGAAAAAGGTTCTGTTAGTCTCCACACTTTATAGATGAGGAAACTGAGACTTCAAGAGTTTAGTTGGTCTGAAGTCACAGAGTAGGTAATTGTCAAACTATGCGAAGCGAAAGGAGGAGGAGGAAGAAAGGAAGTGGTTTAAGAAAGGGTCAGGGGGGCCGGCCGAGTGGCACATTGGTTAAGAGCTGGTTTTGGGATGCCAGCGGCCCCGGTTCGGATCCCACATATGAGCGCCAGTGACACTGCCCTCTACAGCTAACAACAGCTCCACCTGGAGCTGGGCTGTGCGAGCCCTGGCGACGGTGTAGGCTGCAGCCCCTGCTGCAGTGGGCTGCCATAGGCTACAGTGAGTGGCCGGCAGCCAGCGTGAGCGGCTGGCAGCCAGTGTGAGCTGCCAATAGCCGCGGTGAGCGACATCCAAAGGCCAGTGACTGATCTGCCTCATCCCGGGAAGAGTGCAATGATGATACCAACATGGGCCAGTGAAGCAACGTCCTCTGAAACTACACTGAAGAACAAAAAGACAGCAACTTATCGGTTCCCCTTCCCTGATTCCCCAACACTGTTCCCCTCCCCCAATTCCCCAATAAAATCTTAAAAAAAAAAAAAGAAAGGGTGAGGGATGGAAAAGAGGACCTTGTGAGAATATGGCAGATTTTGAGGATGATCCATGAAGTATTCGATTTGCGCCTATTCACTGAAGAATGACATTTAGAACTTTAGAGTATGTCACAATGTGCCAGACCCAGTATTTGGTTAGTGATTGATGATTTCTATGAAGTAAACCAAAAGCCAGCTTCAGGTGCTAGTATTAAAGTGGGCCTCATAGGAACAAGGCATTGGATTTCCACGATGGAGGTTGACTTTTCTCATTGCTCTATTACTCGTCTGTATAGCTGTCACTGTTGTTTGGTTCATGATAATGATTTGAGGGTTGGCATTCCTGACTCACTCTTTACAAAAGATTCATTGCCCTCTTAACCCAAATTGGTAAGCTTAGCCCATTGACACCAGGCACTGATAATGTCATCTTGTCATCTGAGTGACAGAATTTTAATCTATCTCATTATCTTTGGAGATGATGTCTGTACCCATTTTACAACTACTTATCTTCCCTGTACCTTGTTTTTGAAAATACAACTGTTAACTATAAAGCTATAAAATACAACTCTTAAAAAAAAAACCTGTAAAATTAAAAACATGTAACTGTTCTTAGTGAATATTAACTAGCAGTTTTTTAAATACAGTATTCACAAACAATGGTTTGAGAGGCAATGGCTAGGCCACAGTTAGTAACCTTTTTTAGTAATCTTCATTTCTTACCTTCTCTGCAGATCCAGACTTTTGATTGTAGGCCAGGTCCATTCTTTGCCGGAATGTTTGAGCATCCCAGAATGGATTGCTTATCTTTCAGGAGACTCTCCTCTTCATCGCAGCTCTAGGCAGGCTCTTCATCTTGAATATACTGTAGTAGCTCACCACTGGGGGAGTCTGTGCCCCTCACTCTGAGCCACCATTTTATCCACTCATGGCAGATATGAACAAAGGTTTTGTATAAAGGGAGGATCATGAAAGACTCACAAACTCTGTTTATCTCTAGTCAAAATAAGATATGGTAGATTCTTGACAGTTCTGAGGGATACATCACAAGACCATCACCAATTCTCCCCTGGAAAAAAAAAATTATTGTAGCAATAATTCCTTCCTTCACATTACTAAAGTATAACTGAAAAATGTAAATGATCTCTCTAGACCTTAATTACTTATCTCACTTGATGAGCAATTTTTGTACTGTCTGGAGCACTTATTGAAACAAATTCACACATCTTTTCTACTTATTTCCTTTTGGAGCATTTGGTAATTTCGTTCACACAAATGTGTCTGAGTCATCATTGCAGTTGACATTTCAATCTTTAATTTATCCGAAACTTCTATTTTGTGGCTAGAACCTATCACTTTCATAAATATTTCCATATTCTTCTCATTGTGTCATCAACACTAGAATCAACTAGCAGTTAATTTTGTTTGTTTCATTTCTTTACAAAGAACAAAGTTTTTATCACTTTATTTACAGTGGCCAGAGTGCTGAGGATAAGCACGCTGACAAAGAGCCTACCTGGACCTTGGCCGGTCCAGGCGACTTGCTCTTGCCTCTCAGGTTTATGGCAGTTGTGATTCAGAATCATGTCTCTGCAAAATGACAAATTACTAAATGTCACTGAAACTTCAGATGTCATTTAGGAATGGCGGAAATGATAAATAGTCTGCAAATGCCAAGGATCTGCTATATATTTTTGATATCTGAGCTGTGAAGTGAACCTTGCCCTGCCTTTTCTTATCCATCTGACCTGTGGAGCTGATACATTTGCACACACAGTTAAATACTTACTACAATGTATAGTTAAATTGCTCCAGAGCTTTGGGGAAGTTGATCTCTCTCAGTAGGCTATAGCTTCAGTTGTTGGCTTCAAAAACAAACATAGGAAGACATGCCTTTTATAACATAAGCTACCTTAAATAAACCTGAAACAAGATTTTAAGACATTTTTAGGGCTGGCCAAGTGACACATTGGTTAAGAGCTGGCCTGGGATGCCAGCTCTGAGCAGCAGGGCCCCGGTTTGGACCCACATGAAGGCCAGTGACACTGCCCTCTACAGTTAAGATGGTGAACAACAGCTCCACCTGGAGCTGGGCTTCCATGAGTCGCCCGCGACTGTGTAGTGGGCCCCTGCTGCAGTGGGCTGCCAAAAGCTATGTGAGTGGCCGGCAGCTGGTGTGAGCTGCCAAGAGCCGCAGTGAGTGGCCGTCCAGAGGCTGGCGACTGATCTGCCTCACCTGAGAAGAGCGCAATGACGATACCAACGTGGGCCAGTGAAGCAACGTCCTCCGCAACTAGACTGAAGAACAAAAGAACAGCAACTTGTCTGTTCCCCTGCCCTGATTCCCCAACGCTGTTCCCCTCCCCCAATTACCCAATAAAAATCTTTAAAAAAAAAAATTTTTTTTTAAATATTTTTCTTTTTTCAAAGAAAATATTTAAGCATTCAGTAGGTACAAAAGCATGTACGGAGATAATGTTCCCTTTCATGACTGTCTTTCAGCAAACTATTGTCCTTTCCTGGAGGCAGCCAATGTTACCAGTTTCTGATAAACTGGTAGAGATAGTCTCCACATATAAGCAATACATATATGTATATAAAACCCATTTTGTTTTATATAAAAGGTAGCGCATAGTTTCTATATCTTGCATAAAATCGGTAGTATTAGTGGTATCATGGAGCACTTTCTATGTCAATGTAAAGAGCTTCCTCTTTTTAAAATAATGGTATTATATACTATTGTATGGGTGTACCACAGTTGGCTTTTATTGGTAGATATTTGGGTTGTTTCCAATTTTTGCTATATTCAGTGAATAACCTTTGACATTTTTCCTTTTATACATATGTACAAGTGTCTGTAGAATACATTTCTAGTAGTAGAATTGCTGAGTCAGTGGATATGTTCTTGAAAATGGATCTCCATAAAGACTGATTTAATTTATAATGCCACCGTCAATGTATGAGAAGGCCTGCTTCCCCATATTCTCACAACATAGGATATTTGAATGTAAGATATTAACCAATTGTATCACCACCTAATATTACTAGATTACTAGTGTATATGGTAGGTAGGAGCTTAGTTACATGAGAGATTGAGGGAGTTCATCCATTACACGCAGTGTCCCAAGAGAGAAGCAAGATGCACAGCTTTGGTTCATAGACAGTGAGTGGTGTAGGAAAGAGATACAGAAGGTAATTCCGAGGACAGCGTTGTGTGTCATTTTGTCTGTCCTCTAGCCCTTTTGTTTGAGGTTTAGGGCAAGTAGATTGTAATAAACATTAGTAAAAGCTAAAGTGAACTGTTTCACAAGGGGGGGCTTTTTGGAGTGTTCTGCATTTGGGTAGGTGCCATCAGTAATGGCCTCTACCTTTAGGAAAGCCACCTCCTTGATCACAGCCACAGTGGGCATCGGTGGGAGCACAGCGGACATCAGGACCCTTGATTAGAGCTACTGTCAACCAGGACGTGTATGTTAGTGGAAATCAGAAGCTGCATTGGTGCATTGCTGGACACCTGAATCCCAAAGCTGTCCCTTTTTGACATCAGCAGTGACTGGAGACTATTAGAACCTGGAAGAGATTAGGAGGAAAATGGTGGATCTTGTGTGAGAGCCCAGAGGATCATGGTGCACTTCTAAGGAGCTTCCTTAGGAAATCTCAGCACCTTAAGGAGAAATTTGGCAAGGGATTTCTGCAGAGTGAGAAATACTGATTGTGACTTGTATGTGAATGATTATTTCCTACCTGCTTTTTCTGGTCTGTGGAATACAGGTTACACATGGGATTAGGGAATAGTGCCAGGTGATAATTAAACAAAACATAAAACAAAACAAAGCCATTCTACATACCAGAAAGGAAAAATGCTTAACTTTTAGAAACATGATTTGTTGGCGTGAGAGGACTTGGCGCATTTGTATGCACACACTTGTGGAGAATGGAAATGGGAGGAAGATTTAGGGTGTCATAGAAGCAGCTTCTGTTAAAATAATATTGGTTGCTGGCTCTTCCACTGATTAAAAGATGGGGGAAAACACATAATCTGTCTTAGCTATTCCTACTAATTGTGATAGTGAAAGGAGTCAGTGACTTCAAAATTTGATAGTGAGAAAGACGATATAGAGAATATTTTTATGGTGCAATATCTTATGCAAAATGTCAATAAACCGTAGAATAAAACGATTTTTTATAAATTTTAGATATCTGCTTATAGGCAGAGTTACACTGTATAACATAAGCATTGTTTTGTATCACAAAATCATATTCTAAGTATTTCCTAAAGCATGTAATGAACATTTACTGCAAATTTTATACAGTATTAGCTTTTAGATTTCTCCTCCTTTCTATTTGTCTTCTTAGTCACAAGATTTTATTGTTGTGAATTCTATCTCTTTATGATTTTTAAGTAAGAAAATATTGAAAATCTATTTGTGTTGCATATGGGTCTTAATGACATTTTGTCAATAAGCATGTATTCGATGGTGTTTTATTAAAAGGGTACGTGTTGCATTGATAATACATAATTCAAGAACTTAGGTCCTAGTAAAGTGGTTTCTGGATTTGCCATTCCAAGGAGCAGCATAGGGAAAAGTAGGTTTTGCCAGATTATCAGAAGGGACAAGATTCTACAAAGGTTAGATAATAGTTGAGAAAAATAGCCTGGGTGGAAATCAGATTGACCTGGGTTCAAATCCTGGCCATGCCACTAACTATGGTTTTGGCCCAGTTCCTGAACCTTTCTACAACACTTTCTTCAATGTAGACTGGAAAAATAATAGAACCCAGCTTTTTGTGGGAAAGAAATAAATGAAATAATGGATGTAAATTGTCTGCTGCTTTGAATCTTTTTCTGGAAGAAGGTGAAGTCCACTTGTAATAAATTAAAAAGTGTATACATTATGTCTAGCACGGATTTCCTGGTGAACAAATGCTATTGTAATTATAGGGAAAGTTCAGTAAAACTTTTTGTTTTTTAAAGGATCACTAAAGTTTTACCCAGTTTATCTACCAGGGAAATTATTCTGTCACTTTCCTGTCTATCAAGAAGTTGTGACTCTTCCATCACTTAACAGGGAAGTCAATTTTGCTGCTGATCTTGATCTATTTAGTGAGGTAGGAGTCATAGAGAATTTAAGTTCAAGTTTTAATTTACTTAATAGTTTTACTACTTCTTAGATTAATTCTTCCTCAGGCCTTCACATCTTAATTCTTGCTGTGAGGATTAAAATTTAATGGTAGTGAGATATGATGCTTCTTCAAATTCAGAGTGTATAAATTTTGAAATGATCAGAAATAGACTTAATAATATATGTCTGATATTTGACATTCTCTAATTTAAAGGGAAAAAATTAAAGCATCTAGTACTCCCAACAGGAGACACCTTAAAACAGGTTTTTTCTCTATGGATGGTTTTATGATGAATGTATGTTATGTATCTAAGGAGACTGCACTTAAAAATATTTTCGTGATAGAACTTTTCAAGCATATACAAAACTAAGATGTAGTATAACAAACCACCGTGGACCCTTCACACATGGACTGTTACCAGTGTGTTGCCAATCTTATTTCACCACTTCACCCCCTTGATGAACTTCTAGCAAAGTCCTTACATTGCATCATTTCATCTGTCAATTTCAGTTTGTATCTCTGAAATACAAGAAAGCACTCCCCTTTTAAAAATACACACTACCATCATCCCCCTAAAAAAAAGCGGCAGTACTTCTCTGATATCATCAAGTAGCCAGTTGTCATACATGCTTCCCGTTTTGTCTAACAATGATTCTTTTTAATAGCTCAAAGCGGGAGTCAAACAAGATCTGTGAATTGGGGTATTGTGATTAGTAATATGTCTCTTAAATCTATTTTAATCTAAATTTTGAATTTCTTCTTCCAAATTTGTTTTTTTATTCCTTGCCTTTTTGTGTGTGCGTGTGGAAAAATATCAAATTTTTATCCTGTACAGCAGTGCTTTTCAAATTTTTTGGTCTCAAATCTCCTTTTCACTCTTAAAAATAATTGAAAACCTCAAAGAGCTATTATTTATATAGGTTGTATATTATCAGTATTTACTGTATTAGAAATTAAAATAGATAATTTAAACTATTTAAAAATAACAATAGTAAACCCATTACACGAGTATATGTAAGCATAATTTTATGGAACATAGTTTCATAAAATTACACAAAATAGAAAAGTGACATTGTTTTATATTTTTGCAAATCACTTTAATTTTTGTTTAATAGAAAATAGCTGGATCCTCATATCTGCTTCTGCATTCAATCTGTTGCAATATGTTGTTTTGGTTGAAATATTTGAAGAAAACCTGCTTCACACAAATACGGGGTTAGAAGAGGGAAGAGTATTTTAAGTCTTTTCAATTAATGGCAGATATTCTGCTTTGATACTATACCAAAACTCGACAAGTAGTCGTTTCTTAAAGGTTAGTTGCAAATTGCAATTTGAAACCTTATCAATCAGCTTTTCATACTCTGTTACTCTAAAATCTATTGGTCTGTCTTGCACTTTGAATGGCTCCTTTACCCATGCATAATTTTGTAACATTAAGCTTTTGGAATATACTGCTTTGTTGAGTTGTGCAGATCATCCAAATGTTGACATTTCATTATGAAATATTTTAAAAATTGTATTCATGAATATTACCACCCATTTCCTTAGAAAACAGTCTATCTGTTGGGAAGCTGTCAAGTTCATGGTGGTAGATACAAGTTTTCCAAAATTATGATTTTCTCATGAATCCTCAAATTGTATCATTAGCAACAAATGCTGTCAGTGTTTTCGTTGATGTGACAGGTTCACTTCATTTGTTTTTGACAAAATATTTGCCTAATATGCAAACCTGAATGAATGTAGTTTGTCAAATAAAAATGGTTTTTCAAGACAAAAACAGCTTGTTCAGCTTTTATCTCAAACAGTTCACAATTGCTTTTCCTCAAGACAACCATGGTACATGCTTCCTATTTCAGCACAGACTGTTAAGAAGACATACATACATATTCAGATAGCAAGACAAGATAACGTAACTATTTTATCAAGGGTGGGCTTTAGTGAAGCTGAGATTGTTTACTGCTGCAGTTCAGTGCCACTGCTCCAGAGGTTTTATCCACCATTGCTTTTGCACCGAGTCCAAATGGCAACATAAGGAAGACAGCATATAATGTATTAGTATTTTTATGAAAACAATTTTGACTTCTTGGACCTTTTGAAAGAATCTCAGGGCTCCCCAGGGTCCATGGACCACACTTTGAGAAATGTCACTAAAGAGTTTCTGACAGTCGGAATTTTGCTTCTTACGTCTTTATGGTGTGCTTTAACATGTCCCTTTGTTTCTGGTATTTTCTGTAAACAGACTTGATCCAATTAGATTTGATTTAGTTGTTTCCTGGCAAGACTACTTCATAGATAGTATTGTTTTTGTATTCTTAGCAGCTATTGATGGTTGTTGCCTAGAGCCATTAATTTATTAAGGGTTGCAAATGGTCATGCTTCAGTTCTATCATTCCTTTATTTATTAGCAGGAATTCTTTCTGAAGGGAAACTTCTCACCAATGATTTGGTTACCCTGAGATTATGAACTTGTGCATTTAAACTTACTTGATGGGTTTCAATTCATTGCAACTAGAATCCTTACATTGGACCTGCAGGAGCCTTTTCTGTTGGCTCCTGAGTCCCTTTGTTGTGACCACTGTTGTCTTTAAAGCTTCGTTGCTTTTTTGTTTGAGATGTTCTAGGCTTGCACATTCCTTGGACCTCAACAGAAATCACCTCCATCTCTGGGAAGACCTTACGGAGACCGTATTTAGATACCACAGACTGAGCATTAGACTGATCATTATTGTTGATTGGTGGTTGTTTCTAGACCTTTTCAGTGGACAAAGCTAGAAAATCTGCACATTTTTTAAAGATACAATGTATCAAGAATTCGTATTGATACTTCCATTCAAATTTAGGACTTATTGACCTTTTATGGTTTGTCAGTGACACCAACATAATAACTTATTTGTTTTATCCTATACTACACAGACAATAGTCTCAGAATAACAATATCAGTACTACCACTAACAACATAATTATGAAAAAGTTTTGCAACGTTTTAAAAAATGAAAATTAAGCATTATCACAGTTGAGCTAGCTGAATTGGTTATTTTAAGATAGCCTTATTATTGGTGTTTGCTATACACTTTGAGACTGTTTTCCTATTCCCATCAAATTGTTAGATATTTCAACTGAAATAAATTAATTTATTGAAAGAATCAATCACACTGTGCATTCTTTGTATTGATACCATGAACTTAATTGACTAATTTAGTATAGGTGACAGTCAGTAATGGACCAGAATTTTCTTGCTCTGTTTTATTATCTAAATGGTTCCTTTTTTTGTTTATTAACATTTTATATTCTATTCTTTATCCATATCTCGTCTTTTCTCAGTGTCTTAAAACAGAAATAACTATTTGGAGGTCAAAGAAGTATTATGTTCATATGGTATTGTGATTTTTTTGTTTTAAGTACATATGCTATGAAACAATGAATTCCTTTTCTTAAGAATAGAAATGTTTACTCTGACACTTCTTAACTTACAAACTTGATTAATATTTTTTCTTCTATAATATATTATGGACTGTGTTAGAAAGAAATGTTAATGATATTTCTGAAGCAGTTATTTCTTGATCTGTGGATATAGGATATTGTACCAAGAAAATTAAGTAATTAAAGGAAGTTGAACTAATCACTAAAATAAAACCTGATTTGTATGTGAAATATTTAGTCATATGCCTTTTCCCCTTTCCAGGTTAAAAAGATAAATCATGACTGAATCTGCCTCTAGTACAAGTGGTCAAGAGTTTGATGTATTCAGTGTTATGGACTGGAAAGATGGAGTAGGTACGTTGCCAGGAAGTGATTTAAAGGTAAGCTGCCTTTATTACATACAATTATATGTGTGTGTGCATGTGTGTATGTGTTAAAATAAATCTGAATACATATGTAACATAAAAATTAAATGCATTAAGCATAATGCTGTAGGTTTTATATGATGCTTAGACCCCTATAATAAACTTTCTCAAGACAATTTGACTGCTGATGGATTGGCAGAAGCCTTTGTCACTTGGGGGAGGGGAGCAAGGAATATTTCAGTGACAGGTGCTCATTTTGCAGAAAGTGAGTTATAGCTTCCTGAAGGATCATCTCAGGTTTGACTCTGTCTTGAAGGCCAATAAATGTGGCAATAATAAGCTTAGAAGACCTAGCTTCCAGTATTTTGTCAGTTTAATAACCACATTCCCTGTGTCCTAGCTTTCTCATTTAAAAACTGGATAACGTTAAGATATCGAATAAACAGGATTATTCACCTTTAAATTATTTATACTGTAAATGTGGATTTTTATATAATCACTTGTTCAAAAGCTGGTTCGTCCTGTAAACCAGACTGCTTTTGTATAAATGAGAACTGTCTTCAGAGAGCAATCCTTCCGTCTTCTCCTTTTCTAGGTTCTCACCTTGCCTCTTTCCTAGGTCCCCTAAACCCACTCAAGGACCACATCTGCTGCGCCATGAAACATGGTTATGCAAGCACCCGTCTGGGAAGCCAACTGCCCTCAGCTTTCATTTCAAATGTGCTTTTGTTCTGATCCTATCTCTGGAACTTTGAAACTGTCTGTGGCCCTTTAGACTTTGTGCTTGTACTTGGTCGCTCAGGAATTTGAACTTCCGATTTCCCTAACAGGCTGTCAGTTGGCTTTCCTTTCTAATGTTTGGTGTTCTGATCTGTCTTGAGTAGAAATTCCTGGAATCTAAACTCTTGGAATCTAAACCCTATTAGTGGCTTCTTGACAAGTATCTCAGCCAAGCCTGCCTTAGTTCATCCTCAGGGGTGAGATTTGGACGATCTATTATTGGAAAAATACTTAGATTTTAGTTAGGTAAGGTTTGATTAAATGCAATGTGCCAACATACCTATCTGAGTTTAGCTTAACAAAAGTATTGCAATGAGGGTTAGTGAAATCGAGAGAGGAAACTTGTTTTTAATTTTAGTCTGTGTGGCCTTGAACAATTCAGTGGGTCTCTTTGGATCAATTTTCTCTTTGGTAGAGTAAGAAATTAAATGAATACTAAGGATTTTATCTGTTCTAACATTCTCCAAATGTTAGTCTGGATTAGATATATTGGAAATAGAGTACTGGAATTTTTGAGAAAGAAGGAACTGTTTCTCAGACCCTGATAATGTCAGCCATGTATTAGGTACATGAGCTTTGTCAAATGATTTAAATTCCCTAAGTTTCAGAATCTGTACAATGGAGATACAGGATCTATGTCATAAAGTGGTTATGAGAATTTTAAAACAATAATATATATAAAACACTTAATAAATTGTATCTATTCTGGCTTTGTGAACTATTATATAAACTGCCCTCTTTTTTTTTTTTTTAATTGCTTCATTCCCTTATTTTTTCTGAACATTTTTATCCTTTTCTTCTCAAATGGCTTTTTTTTTGTGGGGAGGAGGGTTGTCATTTGTAACTTTTGTATAGTTAGATTTTGACAATGGACTGAAGTTTCCATCCCTAAGAAATTTAGATTTCCCGAAGGTATTACTAAGCAATGGATTTTAGGAAGTAACCTATTACTTTTATTAAGGTAATCAGGTAATTGAGCCACTTAGTGGGTATTATAATCTGGGTTATTTGATTTAACTTTTAGGCTCATTTAATTACCTGGGTAATTGCCATGTATCCAGTTCTCTTGCTGAACTGTAGATAGTTTGATACCCCACATAAAAAAATAATTTAAAAAGTTGTTTTCTACTTTATAACCCTTTCTATCCAAAGAGATTCAGAGACTAGCTGGTTGATTATATTACTTAGGATTTCTAATTCACTAGCTCTTTTATTAAAATTAGAGTTGCTTAAGAGATCTGATTGAGAAATTAATTTTTCACAAAATTAAGGTATTAGAAAGAAGTTTGAATAAATCGTGACATTTACTTTCATGTCATGCTTGGCCTGTTTACACTATCAAAGCTTTTGTTGTTGAAGGGGTATAGGCATGTGAATTTCCTAATAAACAGTGTGCTAGCCTCAGACAACCAGCTGAAGTTAATTCAGCTAATACAGTCAGCTTATATACAGAAATCAGTTTCTTATCATGAAAACAGATTTTTTATATGCTGCAGTATATTGCCATTTTGAAAGAGCTTTTCTCTGTAGAAGCCTCCTGATTGCTAGCCAATCAAGTTATGTCACTCTTCTGCTTAAAATACTTTAGCAGTTGTCTGTATCTTTCATGGTAAACTTCAAGTCCCTTAAATTTGCCACAAAAGGCTTTTGGTGGCCTGGCCCCTACTTTCTTCTCTGGCTGCATCTCATTTCAGTCCTCAGTGCTACTCTGTTTCCTTCCATCCGAAACCACTAGTTGATGACTTCACTCTTTGCTCCTTTTTTACTGTTCCTTGGTGCTGGAATCCCTTTTCCCTCCCCACACTGGGCTAACCAGCCCTTATATAAAACAGTGCAAAAGCTCCTTGTTTGGGTGCAGTAGTGGGAAGAACAGAGAACTTACTCTGGTGAACATTTTACCTGCATTTTTTTATTTAATCCTTTTATTTAACCTTTGGCGGTACATAGTTTCAACCACTGTTGTCAATTTATAGATGGGGAAACAGAGACTCAGCATGGTTAAGTCACTTCCTCAAGGTCAAACAGTTGATTATTGGCAGAACTGGGTCTTAAAACCAGGCTTTTTCTGATATTAAAATTGATCCTCTTACCACTGCTATACTACAGTCTAAAGAGAGAAAATGTTTTCCTATCAAAAGAGATGCAAGAACAACGTTATAGCGTTTTAGAGGAGGTATTGTTTCAGCTGGAGAGTTCAGGAAGGCTTGGAAAAGTAGACGTGATGTAAGCTTCAGGTGTCTGAAAATATGTAAGTGACTACGTGAGGACTGGGGGGGGCGGGGGGGGGAGGAAGGGCAGAGGGGAAGGGAAAGGCATCCAGAAGATGCTGCATAAGAAAGAAATGTTAAGGGAGAGTAGCAAGTGTCCAAGCATCCTCTTGAAAATGTTGTAGTCATTAACAAGCCATTTTTGCTTAAGTGCGCTTTGGAAACTTTACCATTGCCTAATCTATTCTTTTAAAATGTAATAGTATTTGTAGATTAATATCTCAGAGCCAACCATTAGAACAGGCAGACAGTAAGTGATAGTCCAAAGGTGTATGGTATGGCTCCCTGTCCCTAAAGAAATTTCTCTGCCTGGACTTCTAATGATGTCTGAAATTTATCCGCAGACTTACTTACTCCTCAGGGTCATAAGGATTTAATCTTCTGGAGTCCCCGAGTAAAATGCACATGTACTCCTAAGAGTGATAGCATTTTATCTAGTAGAATAGTTGCCCCTTAACCAGAGAGAAAGATCCTTTAGCAGCAATGCAGAAACCCAACTATAAATTCCCTGCCCTCTTCCTGCACTTTTCCTGGTGTTCAAACAGGTTAGTTACCAAATGTCTTTGCCCTTAAAACAGATTGGTAAGTAGAACTCCGATTTCATCTTTGCAAGTAATAAAACAAAAATAGTAACCTCAGCAGTTATTTTTAATCTATTATTAAAGACAGACAAAAATAGGCAAAAGATTCTTTATAAGCAAAAATAAGAAGAGGATTGAATCAATTAAAGATAATTTAAGCCAAGCCAAACAAACAAAACCTTTGCTACCCTTTATACATTTAGTGTTCTGATTGACCTGGTTGTATCCACTTACAGAAAATGTTACAATGTCAACTGATGTGTTTGAGTTGGTTAATAAATCCATTTGTAAAGTTCATCATTTTGATAGTCTTGGTTGTAGAATTGAGTCATTTGATATATTTTCATACTGTGTTTTAGATGTCTAAGTTAAAAGAACTAATAACCTCAAAAAAGAAATTAAAATGAAGGGCCGGCCGAGTGGCGTGGTGGTTAAGCGCTGGCTTGGGAAGCCAGCGGTCCCGGTTCAGGTCCCACATGAGGGCCAGTGACACTGCCCTCAAAACAAAACAAAACAAAAACGAGAAATTAAAATGATTATGTCAAGTTTTGATGGTTCTAAAACCATTCATAAAAGCATTACCAATTTCAGAATCTGAGTATTTTATTGGAGGAAAAAAAATGTTAGGAAATGTCAGTCTTTTCAGAATTCCTTCTGTGGGACTCTAGTACTTAACAACCTGTGTTGTCCAATATTTTCTACAAAATAATAAAATATTGTGGAAGACATAGTAAATCCAAAATGAGAAGCCAGGAAAAAAAAAATTGATCCCTATATCTTTTTGCATGTGATGTGATACTTAGAAAACACTTTGAGGTTAATTCTTAAGATAAAGTAACTTTGGTTAGAGCAGATGTTCTTTACATTTCAGGGTTATAGGATGCCTTTGAGAATATGGTGAACCTTATGAGCCCTATCTCCCTTAAAATAAATATACATACACACACATATGTATATGTCCATACCATAATTTTGCATATATTTCATGAGATTCATAGACTCCTAAAGTCTGTCCCTGGCTTACAGGAGTCAAATGTGCCTCCAAGTGCCATTGATCTTTACTTTGTACTTCAACGATAGGTCAGTTACTGGCAATACAAATTAGAAGAAGGAAAATATAACTGGGATTAAATGTTGTATTGTGGGAAGATTGCCTTTTAGCTCTGAAAGTATTTGAGCCTAAAGTTTCCAGGCGTTGTAGGTCTGAATTTCTGTTTGAAGATCCCCCTTAGTGGTGTTCTCTTTCTCAGTGTTTGAGCTGCGGGCTGGTTTGTGGTTTAGCAGCAATTTGGAAATTTATGCCCCAGGAGAATTCCTGTATAACATAAATGTTTGGTGCTATTTCTCATGTTTTGTAATTGTCCGATAACTATAAATTAACATCAACATGGAATAAAAATTACCTACCTGGATTGAATTTTAAAGTTCATGCCTATTGTTTTTTTTAAAATTTTCATTCAGCTTTTATTTTCTGTCATGTTCTTTAATATCATTAATTAATAATCATTATAGCTTGTTTTTTCTACGGTTGCCCAGTAGATGGTACTGTCAGCTTTATTTTGAAATATTCTGTTTTCAGAGTTCATCATTTTAAAATTAATTTCTTTTCCAAAAAGTAAAGTTATTTTTATGTCTTTTCTTTCCAATTAACTTTTTGTCATCTTCTAGACGGCATTTTTAGGTTAACCCTAGGTTGGTACAGTTACCTGGAAACTTGTACCTTGAGTATGTAGTAGGGAGGAAACATTTTCACTTCCTTTAACTATTTCAACTCATTCTGTCTAGAACGCATTTAATAATTGTGGATTATGTGAAAAAATTATTTAAGGTGCTATTTTCACCTGATGGAAAGAATAATTATTAGTATTTTTTGCTTAAGATTTTTCTGACTTGTAGTCCGAATCTAGTTTAATAAAACAAATATTTTTATTGGCATGTTGACTGAATCAGTTTTTTAGATTTGGAAATGGAAGGCCATATTTTAATACTGTTATTTCTCCATGCACATATATATGTCTATGAAAAATCTAAAAAGTTTAAGCAGAGGGCTGGCCGAGTGGCTCAGTTGGTTAAGAGCTCGCTCAAGAGTGTGAGCTCTGAGCAACAGGGTCGCCAGTTCGTTTCTCAGCGTGGGCTGAGCTACCGCTGAGCTGCCAACAGGTGGCAGGATGGCTCAGCTAAAAAATAAATAAATAAAAAGTTTAAGCAAAGAGTTTTATTATCCTTTTGAACTTTGAGCTTTCTAACTCTTCATCACCTGTTAAAATTATTGGATTCGTAATGTCATTCTATTTTATAGAGAAACAGAAGGAATACAGGAAACTTTGAAGTTCATGAGTATGAGACTAAATCTCGCTGTTTCAAAGAGAATGGGCCCTGCACATAGGTTGTGGTTCAGCCTTCAACACATAATGCACACACTGTATGACCAGGCTGTTACAGAAACATATTTTGTTTGCAGCTTGCCATTAAATGAGAGGAAATTTTCAATATTTGAAGTAAAAAATGTCCATGAAATCAAAATGTCCTTACATTTTAGTGATAAAATTGGCCTGGAGCTAATAGACTTGTTCAGATTTCGTTGATATTGGCAGGTGTTTCAGATGACTAAAGGTGAATGTAATGGAGAATTCTAAAGAGCAGTGAAAGAAAGAGGGAGTGCAGGGCTGGGATTCATGTGACCTGTGCCTCCACCATCTTTGCTCATATTTTGGAATATAACAATATGGATGCATGCTATAATTTTTGGAATAAAGACATTCCTTTTCTCTGAACTAGATGAACTTGGGTAAGATAGGTTGCTTCCTGAGAAAACAGTAATTAATTCTCCTTTTACTAATTTTGATGATCAAATACACTGTAATATAAAAAACAGTCTTAACAAAAAAATGGTGTTTGAAATTACAGGCCATATAAGTGAGCTGTCAACTCAACTCTACAGGACAGTGCAGGGTTGCGTGTTTATATCGTTAAAAAGTGCCCTGCTGCTTTGTTCTAGTCCCCTTCCCCAAATTCCAAAATTACTGAAATGCAAAGGGCTTACTATTGGTAGAAGGCTTGTCTAGCTAGATATAATTGTTTAAATTAACTTTTAAAACATAATTAGTTTCCTTAAAGACTGTGTGTCAACCATTAAATGATGACTGTTTTGAACACGTTTGTAAATTTTGCCTCTTTCTACTCTGTTTTCGCTAGTTTCGAGTAAATGAATTCGGAGCCCTGGAAGTTATAACAGATGAGAGTGAGATGGAAAACGTTAAAAAAGCAACAGCTACCACAACGTGGATGGTACCAACTGCTCAAGAAGGTAAGAACGGCCCATCTGCATTGCCATTTCTTTCTTTTGAAAGTTTTTAAAATAAGAATATCTTAAGATTTTATATAATAGGCTGGAACTTTGAAAACCCTGGGTGATCTTCATGTCACATATCCTTAGATAAATTTCTATAACGAAACTGATATGGAACGAGCTTTTAATTTTAAAATAACGATTAACTGTCTTCTTTCCTAATGCCAGATCTGTAATAGCACCAGGTTAATTGGAAATTATCAAGTAAATCCATGTAATAGCCTACCCAGGCGATTTAGCCAAAAGCCTGCCACTTTTTTCTCATCTACTCCGATGGTTGTAACTAACACCTATATGCTGATGACTCCTAAATCTATATCTCCAGCCCCGACCTCTCCCCCGAGCTCCAGGCCCGTATTTCCACCTGCCTACTGGACATCTCCACCTGGATGTCCCACAGGTACCTCAAACTCCACATGTCTAAAATGCGATTCATTTTCTATTTCTTTCTCCCCTTCCCCTAAACTTGCTCTTCTCTTCTGTAACCCGTATTTCAGTTGATGGTAGCACCATCTACTCTGTGGACAAGCAAGAAATCTAGGAGTCATCCCGAATTTGTTCTCCCAGCCCCAGCCTGTTACTTAAGTCCTCTTGGTTTTTATTTCCTAAATACGTCTCAGATCTGGCCTTTTCTACCTATTATCACTGCCACTGCCTTAATTCAGGCCCTATCAACTCTCACCTGAGCTATTGCAGACGTCTCCTAAAAGAATCATTCTGCTTCTGATTTCACCCAGTTTATCCTGTACACTGAATTTCGAAGAACTTTTGTAGATTGCTTATCTGACACTTTACCAATTTCTTTTTATCTCTTTAGCAAAACATACAAAGATCTGGGTGACCCACACCCATCAGCTTGCTTTACCTCTTTGCTCTCTGTTCCGTTCTTTGTACGTTGTGTTCTGGCAGTGCCAGCAGCACTGAATTACATGTAATTCTCCCAACACATCATGTGGCTTCATACTTCCTTGCCTTTGTTCGAGCTGTTTCTTCTGGCTGAGATGCTGTTTCTCTCTTTATCCAGCTGGTAAATTCCTTTTTGGCTTTCAAACCCTGTTGAGGCTTCATATCAGAGAATCCCCCCCTGACCTCACTCCAGGTTGAGTGAATTGCTTACTCCTCTGTACTACTTCTGGAACTTGTTCGTGCTTCAATTACTGCATGTGTCACATTTTATTATAAGTACTGGTTTTCTTGCCTGTCTTCTCTTCTAGACTGCAAGCTCTCTTGGGCAAAGTCTGTACTGTCATTTTCAGTGTCTAGCCTAAATTGGTGCCTAATAAATGTTTGCTGAATGAATGATTAGCCCAACGATTCAGGCAAACGGAAATGTGCATTCCTAAACAATTTGGATAATTATGATTCAGGAGATCTGCTACACTAAAAGTAAAACAGAGACGTTGATTTAGCCTTCAAATTAAGTAAAACGAAATTACTAATCAAAGGCAATAAACATGAAATAACCCTTTTTACATTTTGTCACAGATAACCCTGTTTACATTTTGTCAAGGATATATCTATAAAATACGATTATATAGATTGACAGTTTCATCTTCTGGATTTAGTGTCTAAGGAATTTTGTTCATTTTACTCCAAACTCTGTAGAAAAAGCCTTGGAAAAGCTCTTGTTTATCTTTTCTGCAGAATTGTTCTGTTATATAAATGATTTGTGTGATTCCTGTCAAGCCCACCCTGTCCTCCCTCCCGAGTGCTATGTTTTGATCATTCATTCATTCAACAAACATTCTTCTTTTATTGTGTTGCTAACAAAATTATTAGAAGAAAAAGTTTAAATGTATTTTGGAATGTTTTCTGTCATGATTTTACATTTTTTCTCTTCTTTTCATCTTCTAGTCTTTTCAGAGAAGACTGGTATGCCTTTCAGGTTGAAGGATCCAGTGAAAGTAGAGGGGATTCCATTCTGTGAGAACTGTTGCCAGTATGGCAACGTAGATGAGTGTCTTCCTGGAGGAAATTATTGCAGCCAGAATTGTACTCGGCATGTCAAAGACAAGTAGGTTTTTGCTCCATTCCATCTGTAAAATGGGTTTTGGAGTTCAAGGTCATGGTGCTTGGGAAAGAGACTCTCTGACTTCTGTTACTCTTCTATGCCCTTTCTGTTTTCAGAGACATTTCCTTTAGAGACACATGAACTTTGATCCCATTCCTGGTCCTAGTGACTTCAGGCATGTCTGATCTGAGTTCTACTGCTTATGTCCAACCTGCCGTACAACTCCTGCCTCTTTCCTTGGCCCTTGTTTGTATTAATTTGATTGTTTCCCAGCTAAAACTATTTAAAGTTCTCTGGCTACATACACATTTTGATGAGATTGATGTTAATGGAAACATAGCTTTGTTTATATTTTGGGGGTTCTTAGGCAACTCAGCTAAACCTCTACAAGTGGAGTAAAGGTGATTAGAAATGAACTGAACGAAGATGGCCATAGTGAGTAGTGCAGTGAGTTATGTTACTGCTGATCTCAGGGCCGACTGAGAAATACGAGACAAGGCTGTCAGCTGTGACTGACAGTGGTGTGACTTGGGGGACTCTCTCAGAGAGTTCAGCTTATAACGAAGAAAGTATATATCTTGTATATAATTTTATACTACAAATGACTTGACATTTGTATTTTAGTGGCATTTCCCATGAGTTTTAATCAGCACAGCCTTATGAATTATCTGTTTTTGTTGGCCAACTGATATTCTACAAAATTACTCCTGGCCTTTCTCTGTTGGACTTGTCACTCTTAATAATTGCTAGTTCCTTGCTTTAAAGTTGCCCTGAAGACTAAAATATCTCTAAATGACTGATTCTTTTATTCGTATGGATGGCAGATGTGAAAGACAAATCATTTTAAACTTGTTAGACTCTGTTTCACGTTGGTCCCCTTTTGAAGTTAACATGGAAGCTAATTTCCACTTTCTACCTTGTCAGTGTTGTCCATGTTTGAAGTGTTCCTTATCTATGATATTCTAATGCCTACGCATTTCTCTTTGCGGTTAAATATTTTTTTCCTTTGGAGGGTGATTTTTTTTTTTTTAAATTTGCATTGATATTCAACATGTAGATGTTTGATAGATATTGTTTTCTGTCACTCTTTTGGGTTTATAAACACAGCAGAGATCAGAAGGAAGAAAGGGACGTGGGAGAAGAGAACGAGGAAGAAGATCCTAAGTGTAGTCGGAAGAAAAAACCAAAACTGTCTCTGAAAGCTGACTCCAAGGAGGATGGAGACGAGAGAGAGGATGAAATGGTTAGTGTCTCTCAGGGGCGCTTCTAAGTGGATAGCACCACGGTCAAAGGCGTTGGCTCTGCAGCCAGCTTCGGGATGCAGGTGCTGCCTCTGTGACTCTCTCTGTTACCATCAGAAGCACCTACCGACCCTCTGAGTTGCTGTCCTCATTGCAGCATTGCAATAATAAATAATAGCACCTCTCCCTCAGGGTGAGGAAGTAAGATGTCCTGTAATTTGTTGCTGGAGTGAAAGAGGCCACAGCAAAACCTTTAGTGTTGCAAATGAGTATTCAGTCCCCCTCAATAGCAAGTTGCAAATCCCCTTTTGGTAAACTGCTGATAGATCTCATAAAACTATGTGAGTAGGTAGAAAATGACAGATAAACATCAGGTATGTTTGGGGAGAACTAATTCAAAATATGCAAATTAAAACAAAAATATCTTATCCCTAAGTATATATTATTGGGTTGTTGGAAAAGTCATGACATATTTTTTTCTATGTTTTTCGTTGCAAAAATGCGTCATGACTTTTCCGACAACCCAATATTAATGGTCCTGTATGAAGAGTACTTTGAGATCCTGACTCATTTCCCTTAAGATCAGTATTGAGCAACTTTTATTTGCTAGTCACTGTTCTAGGAGCTGGAAATGCAGGAATGAATATGATAGCATGAGGACTGGATCCCCTTTCTCAGGGACATTACATTCTTTCTAAGGGGACATATAAACAAAATAAGCAGGAGAAATGTCGGCCTGTGGCAAGTGGTTTACTGAGAATTACAATAGGGCATTAGGACGGGTTGACTGTTTAAGTTGGGTCATCAGGGAGGCCCCCCAGAGAAGGTGGCATAACAATGTGATGTGAATAATAATATGGAGCAGCTTTCTAATGTTAGGAGTGCCCTCCCCCACCACCACCAGCTAAGGAAAAGCTCCTACAGTAATGTGCAGCATGTTTTGTTTGAGGAAATAAAAAGACAATATAGTTGAACCTTGGGGGTTAGGAGAGAGTGGGGTAAGATGAAGCTGAAGAGGTGTAGGTCATGCAGGGCTTTATGGTAAACCAGAGTAATGGGTTTTCATTTTGTTCTGAGTGTGATGGGAAGCCATTTTAAAGTTCAAGGCGAGGGAGCACTTTGATGCAATTTATATTTTGAAATGATGGCTCCAGCTTTGACATGTGAGAGCAAGAATGGAATCGGGGAAACCAGTTTGGAGTTTATTGCAGTAGACTAGCAAAGAGGGCTATGTAAGAACGAAGTCAGTGGATTTGGGATAGATGTTGGAGGTAGGGTTGTCAGTGTGTAAGGGAAAAAGAAGAATCAGGGATAACTCTTAAATTTTTCACTTGAACAATGGACTAGACAGTGATACCATTGATTGAGACTGGGAAGGCAAAACTGGGGGTGCAGAATCTAGAACTCTCGGGCATCGTGAGTTTGAGGTGCTTATTACACATCCAAGTGAAGATCCCAGGTAGGCAGTTGGACACATGAGTGTGGAGTCAGGGAAGAGTTCAGGGCTGAAGACATAGACTGGGGATATATGGTAGACAGGTGATCTTTCAAACCCAGGGAGAGTGATTAGAGAGAAAAGAAGGGGACTGGATTGGAGGAGACATCAGCAAAGGGACTGAGAGAGAAGGGCCAGTGAGGCGTGAGGAAAAGCCGAGCAGAGCAGTGGGTGAAGGAGCTAAGGGAAGAGAGTGCTTTCAGGAGGGAGCGCAGGCCCTGTGTTCTTCCAGAGTGTAGTTATTGGAAACGTTCTTATTTTGTAATGACCTCAGGCCAAAAGCAACACAATTCTCAAATGACCCATATTCCTACTTTTCTTAAAACATATGAAGTGAAAGTGAAGAAAAGTACAAAAAAAAAAAAATAGCGCTTTCTAACAGCTCTCTAACTTTTCGCTGGTTCCAATTTCATAAACTTTTAAAATCATCATTTTCCTTTCTTATTGTAGGAGAACAAACAAGATGGAAGAATCCTGAGGGGTTCTCAGAGAGCCCGAAGGAAAAGACGAGGTGATTCAACTGTACTAAAGCAGGGTGAGTTGATGAAAGAAAGGTTTACTTGTAACTTCATGAAATTTAAAATATTTCACACAGATAGACATTTCACTTTTAGTTGTAATGCACCCTAGGGCAGTGAAAGTATTGCTTTGGGTTTTTCTTTGATTAATTTTTGTCAATAAAAATTATGATTTTGAAGTCGATAAGGGGAAAAAATGGGAATTAGTAACTTTTGAGTAGTGTCAGGGCAAACATGAGAGAACATCTTTATTTTTGTATCAAACAGGTTACATGTACTTTTGCACTTTTACCAGAAACCTTTGTTCTTGTTTCCTAGGATTTTTAGTGTTTAATGCTTCCTCTCAACCACAACCTGTCCTGATGTCGTACCTTTTTTTCCTTTCTTTGTTCCTCAGGCAACACTTTATTCTCATGAGGAATCTAGTCCTCAGGTCCTTCCCTTTAATATTTGAGCAGATGAAGTTGCCACCATATTCAGGTAGACCTTAGGTCATTTCCATACAGGCTTCAGTGCCCTCCGCTAGGCTTTATCCCCCTGGCCTGCCACACCTGCCCCGCCAGCCCCCATGTTAGGTCATTCCATTTCGCACCGCTCCCTACCAGCCTAGTCACGTTGTCCCACACACCGGGGCCATGGGACAGCTCCTCTTCCATGATTGGATGCGTTCCTTGCTTGTTCATTTTGTAAGTCTTCCAGAAGAGTTGGAAATATTTCTATCTACTTCAAGCACACAGCCTAATTTTTACATTTTGGGGAGATAATTTTCTATTTTACATCACTGAGATTAAAGGGAATAAAGTATCATTTATTCCACTTTCTGCATCAAAAATGTCGTTAACCTTTCTTTCTCTACCCCTTTATTTCTATTCCCAGGGATCTGGCTTCTCTGCAACCTTGTTCCTTTAGTCATTTACTTTCCCCCTTTAGGTACCCAGACTTTTTTCTCTTCATGAGCTCCATCTTGGCTTGTTTAAATCTCATCCCCAAAATACCTTCCTCCCATTTTGTTACCTATCAAGCTATTGCATTGTTCCTTTTATTTCCATTATTTCTCAAATTAATCCAAAATAAAATTGGTTTTAGCAGACTCCATATCTTTAACATATTCTTTTGCTGCTCAAAATCTGCCCCTCACTGAATTGATTTTCTCCCCTTACTACCAGATTAAGAGCCTTTCCCTAACCACCCAGTTTCACTGGCTTTTCCTAGCCCTTCACTTCCTGATCTCTTAGGAAAGGTTTTTAGAGCATCCTGCCTCTAGAAGCACTCACTTCCTGTAGCTTCCATGGTACTGTTCAATCTTGATTTCTTGCCCTGCCTTCTTCATTTACTCTAAGTTTTTCTGCTTCTTCTGTACTCGTAACTGTAGATCTACACTACAGTTCATTTCTTAGCTCTCATTTCTTTAGAAGAGCAGCCAAGGGAAGAGACTGAGAAATACCAGCCATGGCAGTAAGAGAAGAGCCAGGTTTGGTGGAAAATCACAATGTACATCTGTGATTTTTTTTATTTATTATTATTTGGAAATTCTATCATTTTAATCTCATTTGTCTTTCAGGTTTGCCTCCTAAGGGGAAGAAAGCTTGGTGCTGGGCATCCTACCTGGAAGAGGAAAAAGCTGTGGCAGTGCCAGCGAAGCTGTTCAAGGAGGTATGGGCCCTTCTAGAAAGCATTGTCTCTACGGGCACAAGAGCTGCCTATCCATCTGGAGTTAATATTGTCATTCCCACTGTCTGTTTAGGAAATGTGACTTGGGATCATTTCTCCAACGTACTGTTTCTCATGTGTGGACTTACATGGATGGAGGGGTACCTCCAGGGGCAGCTCACATTACTATATGCACACCTTTCCTGCATGCCACATGCATGGGTATACACTGACACATAAGCGTTTTTCTCCCAATGTTTACTAGGCTTTCACTCAAATTAAGAGGGAGATTTCTGCTACTACTAGAAAACTAGTAGATAAAGAAACACTGGAATGAAATTTCATGTCAACATCATGGCTTTGGAAGAATAAAAATGAATTACTAAGGTTTACATACTATCACAACAAAAATCTTAAAAGGGGTTACTGTATTATATTGGGTTGTCGGAAAAGTCATGAAACATTTTTGCAACTAAAAACATAGAAAAAATATGTCATGATTTCTCCGACAACCCAACTATAATAAAAATATTTTATCATAAATGATTTAAAATCAGTTGAAAGTATAGATACCAACTGTAGTTCTAGGTAGAAGGCGCTGCCCCTGGCTAAAACGGGTCAGTAAACTTTCTGTAAAGGGCTAGAGAGTAAACATTTATAGGCATTGTGGGGCATCTGGTCTCGGTTGCAACTACTCAACTCTGTTGTTGTAATGAAAGCAGCTGTAAATAATATATAAATGAATGGGCACGGCTGTATTCCAGTAAAACTTGAATTACATAATCAGGTGGTAGGCTATATTTGACCCATAGACTATATAGTTTGCTGACTACTGGTTTAAATTATTTAATTATATTTAATCATGGTATGTAATAAATCTTCCAACATATATACCTTGTTATATATGTAGGAACATGGGGAGTTTTTAAAAAGTGAATAGTAAATGTAAGGACGAGTACATCTACACTAAGCATATTTAATTTAAACATAATAGTAATTGCTATTACTTGTTACTATATAATTGTTTCCTCTAACTTTGGTCCTTTGAACAATAGACTTTGCATTTTTTTAAAAGAGGTTTAAATACAGCTAATTACGTGACTCAATATTACATTCAACATGTGATTCAAAATATAAAAGTACTCGAAGAATATGAAGTATGAACCTCAGAGCTTGTCCTCCAGGTCCTAGGTTTTCCTCTCCTGAAGGTTACTGTTACTAATTCTTATATTCACTTCCTAGAAAATTATACCTAAAGATAAGCAATATGTATACACACATCTTCTCCCGCCTTCTCCCGCCAACAGATGATAACATGTTGCACATACTGTTTTGGATTTTGCTTTTTTGTTTAACTTAGTTTGGAAATTATTTCATCTCAGTTCCTCATTTCCTTTATCATTATTTTATATTAATGCATAATATTCCATCTTATATCTGTTCCATAATAATATAAGCTGCCTCTATTGGTTGACATATATGTGCCATATATATATAGTGTCAATTGACATATATATGTCAATCAATAGGGAACAGCTTAAATTACTATAGATGAGACACAAGTTGGGATACTATATGTATATGGAATATATATACACAAATCTTTTGCCATATAAATGTTTTAGTGAGTAACCTTGTACACCTGTCATTTTGCATATATATGGGTATCTCAGTTTAATAATTTCCTAGAATTAGAATTGTTGAGTCAAACAGAATGTTTTGTTTATAGATATCATGAGATTGCTAGAGGCTGTACCAGTTTACTTCTTTCCTAGTGATATATATATATATATATCTTATGTATCTTTTTCCCTAGAGCCTTGCTAGTCTGGTCTTTACCAGTCTGATAGGTGAAATATTTTTTTTGTGTAGTTTTACTTTGTATGACTTGTGGGTGAGGTTGAACATCTTTTCAAATTTGTAAGACATCTACATTTCCTTTTCTGTGACCTGTTTATAGTTTTGGTCCATTTTCTACTGGATCTTTAGGTGATCCTATTCTTTTGAATTTTTAACAGTTACTTATGAGTATGTATTTGGTTAAATAGTCTTTACTTAAGAGTGGAAATTGTTCCTATTTTTAATTCTGTCTTCAGTATAAAATACTAAAATTGCTGTCATTTTGCATTGTAGTATCAATCCTTTCCTTATAACAAAAATGGGTTTAAAGTTGGCATGAAATTAGAAGGCGTAGACCCTGAACATCAGTCTGTATACTGTGTCCTCACCGTGGCTGAGGTAAGCTTTGTCTTGTCTTATTTTTCAATTAAAATGGTGACTGTGGAGTTTTAGTAATGGAAAAAGATGCCACTTGTTGAGTGCCTACTTAATTCCAGGCATGGTGCTTAGTGTTCTGTGAGTTCATCCTCATTTAATCTTTATAGAAACCTTATGCGGGTTCTGGTTTTTTTTGTCCCTATTCTATCGATGAAGGAATTGAGGCTCAGAGAGGTTAAGTGATGTATATAAGGCTGCACAGCTTCTAAGTGGTAGAACCAGGAGTTGACTACAGATTTGTTTGACTCCATAGCCTTTGTCATACAGAAGGAACAAATCAGCAGATACAGATATATATATATTTTTTTTTCTTTTTTTTTTTGAGGGCAGTGTCACTGGCCCTCATATGTGGGATTCAAACCGGGGACTCTGGCGTCCCAAGCCAGCTCCCAACCACCGTGCCACTCAGCCGGCCCCACTTATATATTTTTTAGTATTTTGAGATATCTCTGTGAAACTTCTCAGGAAAAAATGTCCAAGTCAATGATATATATGTTTGTCTAATATATTACTGAGAGCACTTGGAATTTATACTTTTTTCTCCTGTGCTAACCTCTGCCATAGTCCCACTCTTGAGTCAGGGGTGTGTGTCTTTTAAAAATTGTCCCCCAAAAAATAAGATGATCTTGTGTATTAGTTTTATTTATCATTGCAATGGTTCAGTGACTTAGTGAATTTGTAAGAAGTTTGGCTTCTATAGAACCACAGTAACATCTGACAGCTGGATGATGACAATCACAGTAAATAATAATACACAGTTACGTACGGAGTATCATGGGGCAGATGCTAAGTGCTTTCCATGTATTAATTAGATTATATTAGTTCTCACACAAGTTGAGTTTTATGAAAGCATTATGAGGAAGCAGATTTAATAAGTATGGACTGCTTTTGAGAAGCTTAGCTATCAAAGAGAGGGGGATCTTTATAAGGGGTATATGTTTTAATCCTTGGTTTTGAAAAAGATTCATTTTAGTTTGTCTAGTTTTTATTATTATAGCGGTAATGTTTTTTCATCATAAAAACTTCAGTGGGTATAAGAGGATGTGTTACAAAAAATATATAACATTCCTTTCCCACCCCCTTCCCTGATTTTATATCCCAAAGATAGCAACTCTTAGCATTTACTGTGTTCCCTCCAGATGTTTTCTTTCATGTAAAAATATGTACCTGTATATTTTTCTCTTTTTTACATATAAACGGTATCATACATAATATTCAACAGCTTGCTTTTGTGACAGTGTATCTTATGTATTACATATACATACTGTTTTTAACTGGTGGGTAGTATTCATTTTACTGAATTGCCCCAATTCGTTTAATTGCTCTCATGTGGATGGACAACTGAGTGGTCTTCACTTTCTCATCATTACAAACAGTGCCCCCATAAGCTCTGTTACAGACATTAAAATTTTTGATGCATGTTGCTATTTGTGCTCTAAAAATGTTTATCAGTTGTTACATTCTAACCTTACAAATAAATTTTATCAGCTTGTGAATATGAAAATATGAAATCAGTGAATAATGAGGATTGACTGTATGTCCTTTTTTTCCCTTCAGCCCCAGTCACTAGATCAGGTGGAGGTGCAGACTTGGTACATAGTTGGTATAATGGAACTTTGTCAGCCAAATTTTTTTGGGAAGGACGTAGGAGCAACAATTTTAAAATGTTAGCAAGATATGTTGTATGAATAAGTGATTGCTGAAGAAGGCAGGCTCTGGGTGAGGGGGGTTGCTAAGGAGGAAGTAGAAGACGCCATGTGTGATACTAGAGTTTTCATTGAGATTGAATAAGAGGATGTCTTCATAGGATTGGATGTTTAATAATCGAGAAGCAGTGCAGTTTCTGATGAGACAATATCCACGGAAAGAGTGTTTGAGGTGGAGAGGAAATACAGGGAGCCAAGGATCAAGGGTACTGGATGAGCCATCCGTGGGCATAGGGGAACTACTCAGGATGGAGAGAAAAAGAGTAA
Organism: Aselliscus stoliczkanus; assembly: GCA_033961575.1. Classification (NCBI taxonomy): domain Eukaryota; kingdom Metazoa; phylum Chordata; class Mammalia; order Chiroptera; family Hipposideridae; genus Aselliscus; species Aselliscus stoliczkanus. The sequence goes on from CM066733.1 coordinate 128,572,365, forward strand.
GCCAGGGATTCCTGCCTGATGAGTGAGAGGAGATGGTTGGGAGGGTAGCACGTGGGATGATAAAGGTGAGGTGGTGCAGCCACATAGCACAGACCTCAGAGCAGCAGAGTGGAGAACAGGCCTAGAAGCGTGGTGTGGCCTGAGCCAGCACCCCTCCTCAGCTTTGGAGGGATGGAGGATGAGAGAAGGAGCAGCCTCCACCTGAGGGAAAGCTTGAGAGGGAGGAACTAGGTGTGCCTTTGAGAGGGAGGTTGAGGATGCAGAGGTTGAGGATTCTGTTTACCAAAGAATAGGGTTCCAGAGGCCATGGGGCATAGACGGGGGATGGTGGGGGGAACACAGGGAGGTTGACTCAAGGGGCAGGAACTCAGACCATGACCCTGAGAGACAAGAAGGAAAAATTACTAAATGGGCTCATTTCTCAGACACTGACCAGACAAAAGTGAGTATAAATCAGAGTAAGATGGCTTTGCTCCCAGGCTTAAAGACAAGCAACCCCTGAGCTCCTTCTTGGCGTGTAGTGGGTGTGGCCATGGGGCAGCCACCTACCCTTCTTGAGAGATTGTACTTCCAGGCATCCCAGTTTCCCCGGGGGGGGGGGGTCAGCTCAGTTGTAAATTTCATGTGTGTAATATATCAATGCATTCTAATTGAAAAAATACTAATATATAAGATAGATAAAATATAGTAAGTCCACCATTCCCTTTTTTGCCTCTTTTTCACCGCCACTTTTCAGAAGAAATTGTTAATATTTGGCATACATCCTTCCAGATGTTTTTTACTGTGAATTTACATGTATGTGTAAGTGTGTATATATATAAATGTGTGTATAATACATATACTTAGCGTGTTTATATGTGCACACATTAACATATACATATAAACATACACGTAAATGTACACATGAACTCAACACATATATATTTTTTCTCATAACCTGACTCAGTTTGTTTTAGAGGACTTTCCACAGCAGTAAGTGTACAGCTTCCTTTTTATTTCAGGATTGGCAATTGCCTTGGCTCTGGGCTCTAGTCCCAAGCTTCTTGTTCAGGCTTCTGCGGGGCTCGTGAAGCAGTTAGAGTCCTGGTGTGGTGTGTGGTTCCCTTGAACACATCTGCTGTGCTAGTGGGAGGAAGATTGAGACCCTGAATTTCTCTCTAAGAGCCCAAGGCAGAGTGTGACCCAGCTGAGACCCCATAAACCATGTGACCTTCTAACTTGGAACTTCCCCAAGTGGGGCTCTTTCAGCAGATGTACAGCCTCACCTTTCAGCATGTGTTACGTAAAATGAGTCCTTGCTGGCATTCCAGGGAGCCTGTCTTACCTGAATGTGAATTGGGAAGGCTTTTCTTTCTCCCAGCCCAGCTACTGGTGGACGGGAGAATCTGTTGACTTCTGTGTCTGCGCCAGCCTCAGCCTGGCTGGCTGTCACCACGTGGAGCTTTATAAAGGTCCAGACGCCAGCATGCAGATGCTGTAAATACAGCAGGGCATCCGCCCCAGGATCCTGCAGGCGCCGTGCATCGTGTGCTGGGTGGGCCGCTTCGCTGCTGGCTCTCCTTGGTGCTGGGACAATACCGCAAAGGAGAGAGGACACATGTACATTGGAAAATTACTTTTCAGTCCTTATCCGTGTGCTCCTGGTGTACCTGGGGATGATGCCAGAATACTGCAGCTCAGCTCTTCCCAAATTATGGAACAGCCTTTGCCTTTGGATTTTGTCATTCAGTCACTTGTTTTTGTTGTGTTAATGAAGGTGCTTTGATTAACATAAGCTATATCATATTTGATATCCATGTACACAGATAAGATATTCTGGTTGTTTTTCTTTTGTTTTTAATCAGTCAGCCTGCTTTACCTGTTTTAGGTATGTGGATACCGGATAAAGCTGCACTTTGATGGATATTCTGATTGCTATGACTTCTGGGTAAATGCAGATGCTCTGGACATTCATCCAGTTGGGTGGTGTGAGAAAACTGGCCATAAGCTCCATCCTCCCAAAGGTAGTGTCACATTTTTAGTCTCATAGTTTACGTTCTGTAAAAACTTCTTTTCTTATATGTTAATTTTGAATTTTTTAGAATTCAGACTTTCTAATTCAGATAGGCCCAAATTCAAGTTTATTGTCCATGATGAAAACTATGTTTATTGAAGTAAAAGAAATTTTTAAAGAATCCTACTTGAGAGAATAAAATACATTCACGTACTTATTTGTATATAAAAGGACATTTGCATTATACTTAATTTTGACTAAATTTTAGCTTTAGATTTCTATTTCATATATATATATATACACATGAGAAAAGCTGATTTGAAAAATTAGGTTTAACCTGTTTATACACAAAAATTTATTTTTTTCTAATATTTTTTTCTAATATTTCAGTATATAGGAAATCTCAGGAAATTTTGCATTGGCCTTATAGATCTCACTATTTTGTAGGTTGGAAAGAAGAATATAACACCAAAATTTGGTTTGGGTGGGGCTTAAACTAATAGCAGTTACTTCTTCTTAGTGTGTTCTTTATGTTACAGTCAGCCATTGATTTTGCCTATTTCATGTTTACATAAAGATCTGAGAGTAACAGGTACCATCTTTTCCAGTCCATCCCTAATGTACTTAGTAATATTTCCTTCCTTTTCAACTATATGTTCAGTATTGTTTACTTGCTGTCAAAGATCCAGGTTATTAGTTTGATAGTTTTTGCCTGGCTCAGGGCTATTGTTTTTTAATGGACTTGCCATCCTTTGGTTTTAAATGAGAAACTGCTCGTAGAATGATATTTTCAGGTGGCTGAAGGATTAAACAGAGACAGACACATAGACAAATGTGGGTGAAAACAAAAATCTGTAAGCCTTTATATAAGTTGACCTCTTATATACGGTGAATTATCAGCTGCTCTTTTCATGTTGCCTTCTGGACTTCAGATAAAATAAAATGCTCAGTTTCCCTTTCTAAGGACGTGTTCACTTTAACAACATTAAACATGAAATTGTGAAAATCAAGGCAAGGACATTTCCATTACTGTAACTTGCCAGCATGGTTACTTCATAAATCTTGACTTGTCGTTCTTATGGTGATAGGCCAAAAAGATTTTATCTGTTTTATTACTGTTTTCTCCAGCTTCCCACTTGTTCCTACAAGTTAGCCTCCCAAAATAGAACAGGTGAAGGTAAAATAAAGAATTTGATTACCCCAGCTCACTAGCTAAGGAATTCTGCCTAAATGCTGATAGAAATGTCCTGGTAATAAAAAGAAGCACTCCTTTGCTTCCTTACACCTTTTATTTAGATCCATTACCATTCATTCAGAACTGAAAAAATAATACAATTTATTGAAACTAAACACAACCTGTGTATAAAAATTCGTAGTTATGAATTATGATTTAACTTGTCTGTTCAAAAAAATCACTTGATGTCATGATTTTGGCCTGTTTGAGTTATAGATGAAAGTGGGAATAGAAAACTAAGCGTGAGATAATTGGGTATTTTACTGTTTATATGTGCTTACCCTAGGTTATAAAGAGGAAGAATTTAATTGGCAGACCTATCTTAAGACATGCAAAGCTCAAGCTGCTCCCAAGTCATTATTTGAAAACCAGAATATAGTAAGTACACCAAAATGCTTTTTCTTTCAAAGGAAGTGGCTTTTGAGTGTTTCGTAGGATAAATTACAAGTGGTAATGAGAAACTATAACAAATTTTATTGCTTTTGTAAAATACTAGTACCTTAATCAAACTTTAAAATTACTTTAAAACCTTCATATCTATTTTGTAACCATATCATGGTTGTCTTTTTTTATTGAATGGTAGAAGGCAACATAGTACAAAATGCAGGTGCAATTTATAATTAAGGTGCATAAAAAATTAAATTGATTGGGGTATTCTATTGTTATTGTCATTTGTTTAGGAGTGCTGTTCCTATGGGGTTCACATAGTGAGATGAGTGTAGCCCTGTTTAGGTTTGCATGCCAGAGAGTGTGATTTAGCTGCACTCCAGCTTCTGGCTTTATTTGCAATGTAACAGAAGCACAATCACGATGTGTGTGTGTATGTGTTTGCTATTTCTTGACCTGTTAGCACTTTACCGCTGTCCATTACCTTTGGCGTCTCTGAGGGGGCCCGATACCTTATAGTATTCTTCTTTGCCCAAGTTCTGATCAAATTGGAAAGAACAGAAAACAAGCAAGTGGAAAACCAAGATATTATCTTTATCATGGATAAGGGCTCAGTTGGAGTACCTGCATGGCCTGTATGTGCTGACAAATGAGCTTTTTGATACTGAACCCTAGAATGAAAGAGATTTACTGGCCCTCCCTGTCCCACCACCCAAGCCCAGGAGCAATGGACCAGGGACAGAGCTTGACCCCAGAGGAGCATAGTGGAAACTGCACCTTGTAGTCCAGCTTACTCTTAAGAGTATGACCAATCCCTTCTTCCATATTCACCAGCCAGGTAACAGTGAGTGAGAATGTGAAAAGGGCAGTAATGTCTCAATAACATTCCCTCCAATTTGAAATAAATATCAGGAGTGGGGAAAAAAAAAACCTCATCCACTTTAAATACCCTCCTTTAGGGAAGTGATTTTAACCAGTTGTTTTCAACGGCTAAAAGAGTCTCTGATCAAATTGAACGTAAGTCAGGTCAAATTAGAGACCTTAGGAGAAGTGTGTATATATGTGTGTTTAGGTAGCTAACAGAGATAATGAGCTCGGTTAATATTTTAAACTATCTGAATTGAGAGGATAGCTTAGTTGCTGAAATGTGAATACTGCGTTGTCAGTAGGTATTCTCTGTCAAGACAAGGAAGGAAGGCTGGTTAGGTAGAAAGTTCAATGGCCTGCTGTGGCTGCTCCAAGTTTCATAACCCTGTCTGGTTCTCGGATGAAGAATTCAGTCAGAGTCGATTAGCTACCTTGAACCATCTTCCTAAATTCTGTGCTTTGCTAGCATACAACTTAATCTTGGGCTGTGTGTTTGGTATCTAAGAGGCAATTAATGTTTGTATTTCTGCAGAATACTCAAATTTATGGTCAGAACCCTAATAAATAATTTCAGGACTTAAACGTATAGTAAAGGTGTTTTTGTAGCATTAGTGACTGATCCTTAAATTCAGACAGGACTTAATTCCTACATTTTCAGCATGGTTATTTACAGTTTTGTAATGATAACAGTATAATTATAGTAACAAGAGAGAGAGCACCTACTTTGCTTACAGTAATTGCAGTAGTTATCTGTATACTTCAGTCTGGACAGAAGGATTTTTTAACAAGGCAGAAATGACTTGTGTATTGTGATTGGCATAACTGATATCCAGGTACACTTCTGAGATTACGATATTTTTCTTCACAAAAGATTGTAAAGAACGCTTATATTTGCTTACATTTTACTGCACCTCAAGCACTAAATCTTATTGAACTTTTATTGTCTTAGTTCCATGTCCCAAATGGCTGATAATCTGTGGATTTCCTTATGTTACAAAACCATTTGGAATGGCTATATATAATAACAGCCATTTCTTTTGGTTGTGAATAATATCTGTAGTGTTAAATAAAAGTTTTAATTATTTGCAGCCTTTCATATGAAGATGACCTACTTTCAGTAGACTACTCTTCTGAGAGATCTTTTCAGAAGTGGGAGTGAATTTGTAGTGACTCATACACATTTTTAACTTGATTAATTGCATATTTTGTATGAAATAATGTTCATTGTTAAGTCTATAATCAAGGAAGAGAAAAACGGAAAGGGAACTATATAGGGAATAAAACTTGCCTAACTAGTATAGTCGTCTAACTAAAGTACCAAAACACGTGTTAATATTAATTAAACCCTGTGATGTTGTGTGTGTTGTAGTTTTGAGTTCCAGATAGTTAATTGGATATAGCAACAGGGCATTTTTCTTATTGCTGCTTGTTGGAAAGTGACCCTGCTGTAAAACTGGTACATGATTTTTAAATTATATGAATACGCTGATGGATGCGAGGCCTTCAAGCAGAGGTGCAGAGAGGGTGCAGGTCTTGCTGTTAAGTGTGTACTTATCTATAATTAAATCTGTATGTTTCATAGACAGTGATCCCATCAGGCTTTCGAGTTGGAATGAAGCTTGAAGCTGTAGACAAAAAGAACCCTGCATTTATCTGTGTTGCTACGGTAACAGATATGGTGGACAATCGTTTCCTGGTACATTTTGACAACTGGGATGAGAGCTATGACTATTGGTGAGATATTCTCCATTGCTGTGTGCTTTTTCTAATTTAATGCTGATCCAGGTAAACCAGTACATGGTTAAAAACAATTATAATGCAAAGCTTGTAATAGAAAATAAAAGTGCTGCTTCACTGTTTTCCATTTCAGATTTTAACCTTTTACCTGTTGAAAGTCATTTGCTATTCAGATTTTAAAAATGCTTTTTATTATATGTTATATATAATTTTTACAGAATTCTTTTTATTGTAGATAAGTAATTCCATGATTGCATCACAGAGTCAAGTACTTTTAAACATTTGGTGTGTTTTTCCATAGCTTTTTCCTGAAAAGCATAATTTTTCCCCATAGGGTATTTTTTTATTATTATTATTCATTTTGCAATAAAAACATTTGTTGAGATATAGACCAAGCAAACATATACAAAAGTAGAATAATAGAGTGACCCTCCTGGAGCAATTACACGGCACCAACAATTATCAATTTATATCCGTTCTTGTCTCCTCTGTATTCCTGCTCCTAAAATCCCAGCTCTAGGATTGGTTTGAAGTAAATTCCAGATATCACAGTGTTTCATCTGTGAATATTTCAGCATCTTGTAAAGACGGGACTTTTTTTTCCCCCAAACATATAATGTTATATATGCTATAATAGGACTAACATACTTAACATTCTTCTCAATTGTCTTGAGATTTGTTTTGTTGGTTAGTTTATTTGATGGTTTTAGGTCCAAATAAGGTGCCTGCTTTGTGATTGCTCTGATGTGTCTCTTGATCTTTTTCAATTTATAGATTCCTATTCCTCTATATCTTCTTCTTCTACTTGTAACTATTATTAAAGAAACCAGGTTGTTGAGTCTCCCACAGTCTAGATTTTCTGATTGAATGCTTGTCATATTGCTTACCATGTTCTGCTGTTTTTCACATTCCCTGTAAATTGGTAGTTTTGTTTCATTTAAATTTATCTTTATCTTGAGTGAGTGAATGGATGAAAAAAATAAATCTAGAAATATTGTAAAACTGTCCTTTCTGGGTCAAACATGTTCCTCCCTTCCTGTGTTTGATGTGCTGTTGATGATGGCAGTACTGGTGTGATGACTGGGATCTGGTCCTTTTATTAATAAATGATACTTGAAAGCTATTTTTAGAATTTGTTGAAATGAGAACTTTTAGTTTTTAAAGTTTTGAGTCATTTAGGGTGAATGGTTTTGTTTTTAGTTTTTGCTTGATAAACAAAATGCGTGAATGTTAAAGTTAGTTTTATGGTCTTAAAAATACACAGGGTTTTAAAAGTATAAGTTGCTTATTTGACATGATATGTATTTCCTTTAAAACATACTTCTGGGAAACAATAATGAGGAAGTATAGAGGAATTTGTCAGTCGCTTTTCTTTGATGCCAAATGCCTAGAGAATAGGAAGGATCTTGAGTTCTTTTTTAGAAAGAACAAAGAAAAAAATATGTATCTTTTAGCTCTGATTTTTGTACTTTTATGAGCACAAAATAATTATTTTTAGGGTGCAATGTACTTTGAGGATTAACTTATATTTCTAGCTATTGACATGAAATTATATATTGTTAATTGTTAGGAAAAGAATAGTACATTAAGGCACATTGAAAATTGTTAAGTGCACTGGAATTTCTCCAGCCTTATTAAATGTTACGTTCTTTGATCCTTGAATTTTGGAACTTTTTTTCTGCATAAATTAGTTACTTAGGTATGTAATTGAGGTTACAAATTAGGCTACCTTTCCTAATTTAAAATAGAGATTTTATTGGAAATGAGATTTTTTTCCTTTGAATTAGATAGTGATCTTATCTCATTTTACCTTAGTGGAAATTTAAACACACACACACACACACACACACACACACGGTACTACATGTTTAATTACAATAAAACATTTCTTCCTTTCAAAGAGGAACACTATGTAGGATTTAAATGTATGTATGATTGAAGTACTTTTTTATGAAAGGAAAATAGTAATATAAGAATAAAAATTGGTGTATCTCTGGGTTTCCTCTGTGCTTTTGTTACTGGTAGTTGGTAACTGTTTAATTCTGTTTCTTGACCTGGGAATAATCCTAAGTATCACAGAATATTGGAACTAGAAAGGACTTTAGAAATGTGAGAAGGAAAGCCATTATCACAGTGAGGGTGCTGCTCTCCTCTGAGAGCAGTGGGCAGCCTCTTTCCTTCATCACCTGGCTGCCTGAGGACAGGGCTCCACACGGAACACAATAAGAGGAGTTACCCTCTCTTCTCCCCCAGGCACTGGGAAGGAATCCTGTTTTTATGAAATGCCCTTTTCATGTGACCTTGTCTGTTGGAAACCAGGAAGACATGAGAACAAGACTTAGCTGACTGTTGAATAGAAAGACCTAGATGAATGAGTTTGCAGTTTCCATCTTTGAATTTCAGTGTGGTACCCAGTGAGTGAGGGCGAAAAATCAACAATCAAGATCTAGGAAACACATCTGTACAAAAGAGAAGCACTGAGTTAATGAATTAGAACAGACATGGAGCTGCTGCCTTTTACTGAATGTACTTAGGTGTACTGCAGACAATTTTTAGAGATGGAGCTCTTTTACATTTATGAATTGAAAGTAATTATAAGTTTTATATGACCCTCAAAGTAACATTGAAAAGTTTCAGTGTGTTGTCAGTTTCTTAGAGCAATGAGAAAGTTAACAGGTTTGTCATTATCTGTTAAATTTGGGGAGCACCCCTTGATGGAGGTAACAGATGAAAGGAACCTAGGGTAGCTCTGCCTCAGCTCTGAGAGCCTCAGGGTCTGAGGAGGAAGAGAAACACCACTGTCTAAGTAATCTAGCTAACAGCTGCTGGCTAGATAGATGGTGGTTAGTGCTTCATTATTAGAACCAGCAGCTTGCTGTCTATAGTGACACACCGAAGGAAAGACTGACTGATGCTTTTCTGAAAAAATGAATACTTCTCCTCCTACTTTCTAAGTTCTTCTAGCTGGGCTCATAATCAAATTAACAGAGGCAGATTCACTGGAGAAAATCAAATGTTTTAATTACATGCACATGGGGAATTCACATAAGCGTGACTATTCCAAAAGCAGTGAGGCAAAATTGGGTATAGAAGACATTTTTGGACCAAGGAGAAGGGGTAAAGGGTATTAGATTTCAGAAGTAAGAATGGGTGATTGACAGGTACTTAAGGAAGCATGGAACACACATGACAGGAACACTTGTGTTGGGCAACTCAGAAACAGTGGGACACAGGGGTACATAGCTAACAGGCACCTGCCTGGTGTCATCTTATTTACCATACTTAATCAAAGTACGCTAAGGCAACATCCTACGATTTCTTTCCTGAAGTGGGTTTCTGTCTGAATCTCTTGGGCAGGAAAGAGGGGAGGGTCAAAGGTTCTTTCTGAAGCTTGTGTCTTCTTTTTTTTTTTTGTTTTTTGTTTTTTGAGGGCAGTGTACTGGCCTTCATATGTGGGACCCGAACCGGGGCCGCTGGCTTCCCAAGCCAGTGCTTAACCACCGGGCCACTCGGCCGGCCTTGAAGCTTATTTCTTAATAAATACTTAAAGTCAACATCCCAAAAAGCAGCGTCAAGGTGTCAAAATTTTGGTTCCCTTCATTGACTCAGTGGAGGGCTCTTGGGGAAAGCTTCTTGGAGGAAGGGGATTTGTGCTGGACCATGAAGAATGATAAGAATCTGTAATTAGATGTTGGAATGGAATGTACCTGGCCTAGGAAAGCATTTGCTTTTGTTTAAGCCTGGGGTGGAGAATGGGGACCAAACAAGGGTGTGTGTTTGGGGAAATGGCAGCCAATCTATTCAGTAAGTGATTCTTCGAGGCCTTAGTTACCCTCTTTGCAAGAAGAGTGAATAATAATAACTATCTCATAGGGTGTTGTGAGGATTAAAAAAAGAGTTTTACAGGCAGACACCAATTTGCAAAAGGTTAAAGAAATGGCTGTAGGGCCATCCAGCAGTCAAGTTTGGCCCTGAAAGTGTGTGAGGGTGAGTCAGCCTCTGAGGAGGGTGTCCTGCACTGAGTGCTTTGAGCTTGGTGTTAAGTGGAAGGCAGAAGGCCTCACAGTGGAGGGATCTGAGACTGGGGATAACTGGGGACAGCAATTCCCAGAGGCGGGGCTAACCTTTGTGAAGTAAATGAAGACATGAGTCTCCTTTTCTTTTCCAAGTGGTCACTGTGTTCATGAAAGGTGGGTTTTAAGCTTGAGGAAGATGAGTAATATTAAAAACAGCTACTGGGAGGAATGGGATTGCAAATGAATTGGGGACAAAATGGAGAACTAGATGGAGAACCTCAGCCTGATGAGGTTTAGGGTTTAGTAGCAACACACAGTGACGAGGCCCTGAAGAGTCCCCACAGAGTGGAAGTCAGGAACATTGGCTATTGGAAAATACATCGTCAGAGTCATCATGCTCTGGATTGAGGGAGTGGGAGGAGCCTAGTGTCCCCTATTTCTTCAAAGAAACAAAATCATTATTGCTTGAAATGAAGACTTTGATGTTTTCCTTATGTAAGCACCTTGAAACGTTCTTATTTGTCTCTCTGCCTAGATCTGTGGAGTCCAGTGCATGTGCATTTGTTTGGTTTAGCTTTTGGCTGACTGAAAAAGCCTGGATCTCTTTCTTTTCAACCTGAAGGCTTGGTGAAATCTCTGCACCCCTTTGTGTTTCCATAAAATGAGGATCTTAACATCTGTTCACTTTAGCCTTACAGTAGAAACACAGATTTTTCATGAGTTATTATCTACTAGTCTATGTCTGATTGGTTCTTAGTAGCCGTGTTTCTTAGTAGCCGTCATTCATGAGTAATTTGCACTTATGTGTGAAATGGACTTTAAAAAACTTTTTTTGAAATGGACTTCTTTGATGACATAACATGAAAACCCAAAAGAAAGGAAGGAGAGGTAGCATGATCCAGTGGCTTGCCAAACTTTTTACCATTAACTGTTCTTCGCTATATTGCTTCTCGGTTCCATTTCTGCTTTTGAACACTAGGTGGGACTAAGATGACTTGTGTTACGGAAGGAGCAGGAAATTTTCATAGCCTTTCAATTTCTGAATGAAGCATCGACTGCTTATTGAGAGAGTACATGCAAACTAGATAAAAATAGCACTGTTTTTATTTTCTGTATTGAAATGGCTTCCTTGTTTATTTGAAATGGTGATTTTGGTCAATATTTAGATACTATGAAAACCTTGTAATATAAGATTCAGGTAGTGTAGTAACGAATGGCTAAAATAGTCCACAGTATTTTCCTGAATTGCAATTTATATAGAAATCCAATTAAATCAAAGAATTAGTAATGTCTAATGCTCTTACTTTAATTACCTTGAGCCTAGCAGATTATTATAAAAAGCACTTGATAGCTGTATTAGATTGAAAAGGAAAAAAATTAAACAAATGTTATATATTTGTTATTTTTTTCATTTTAAATGAGCCCTGTATGAGTTAATATATATAGTGTGGGGGAGGTTGGGTAAGAGATAAAGTGAATAAAGGAAGAAAGGAATAAAACTTTAATTATAAATTTAAAGGTATTTTCCAATAAAATAATTTTGAGAAAAATCAACATTAAGTTGAACTTACATCAACTCACCTTCTGTTACTGTTTGGTGTTGTTCACCTGGAAAGGTTGACTTGGAAAGTGATGACTGTATGTTAATGTTATTCAGTTAGTGCTTCTCTTAGTTCTTTGTTTTTTACATTTTTATCCACCAGAAACTTAACCACTATTACCTTCCTGGCTTTCTATCTTCTAGTTTCCCATCTAGATGGCTGTATTGAGATTTCCTGATCTTTCAGGATAGACTCAAAAGATCTGTTTAATAGAGCAAGTCAGACGTGTGGCATCCATTAGACCAGTAGTTACCACACCGTGTTCTATAGAACACTGCTGTTCCACGTGATAGTAACAGGTTGCCCACCAAAGTCATGTTTCATAGTGAAATAATTTTTTAAAATGCTAAGTTAAACCATTTGAAACTGGTTTGTTTACAGTGTAGCTCCACAGTCTGATATGCTAATGACATGTTCTATAAATCTCTTTAAGAGGGAGATGTAGCATTTTCCTGAATATTTTGACCCTGATTTTTGTTTTTATTTTTTAACTTCATTATGCCTATTATCATTGGGAAATGTTCTACCAACTTTTTGTTTATTTAAGGTACTAATTGTGACGTGCCTCAAGATGCCTATCTTTTGTAATACTATTATAACTACTCTCTTGTAACTATAATCTCCACTTCCTTATATTGTGTCTGTTTGGCTAAATCCCAACTCTTATTGCATCAACTTTCTGCCTACTGTCTGCCTGTGCCTGAGCAGTTAAGTATAGATGGAGAAAGACACAACATGCTGATTGCTGTGACTTCATATTCATGACCGCACACCTCAAGTGGCCCCTTCGTTTTGCCCCATAATCCTGCGACAGATCACTGTCTAGTCCACTAAATTTCACTCCCTCTTTTTTCCCTCAAATTCGTTACAACCCTTTTCTTATCTTTTATCTCAGCTGATAATCTTGCTTCCTATTTCATTGAGGAAAAAGACACAGAGAAGTCCGCATGCTCACACCATCTTGTGTGCTGGGTACCTGCCTGATCTCTGCCCAGAGACAGGACCTTCTCTGTAACCGGGGGTGACACACCCCTGCTCTCGTGCGCAGGATTCCATCCCCTCTTACTGAGTCAGTTTTTTCTCCTGCATCAGTAGGCCATCCCTCTCTGTTGAATTAGTCCTACCAGTTCCCAAGTGGGAGAAGGGGTTTTTGTTTGGTTTGATAACTGCTGGAGCCCTAGCACCTGGAATGGTGCCCTAATCATGGTAGTTGCTCAGTATGTATTTCTTGAATAAATGAAGTAATGTTTCCCATCTTTTAAAAAAATGTTTTATTTTGAAGTCATTCTAAAGAAAGTTTGTAAAATTATACAGAGAATTTTCATGTGTACCCCGCCCAGCTTCCCCTAAGGTCTCATTTTTCTGCCTCCTTTTAAAACAGAACCCCTTATACATGTTTTCTGTGCTAGCCGTCTCCATCTTTTCTCCTTCCATTTTCTCTTAAACCCACTCCAATAAGGCTTTTGCCCTTTCCCTTCCCCAACTCCACCACAACAGCTCTTATCAAGGATACTAATGGCTTGGGGCCAGCCGAGTGGCGCGGTGGTTAAGAGCTGGCTTGGGATGCCAGCGGCCCCGGGTTCGGATCCCACATATGAGGGCCAGAGACACTGCTCTCAAAAAAAAAAAAAAAAAAAGGATACTAATGGCTTTACATTGATAAATCCAATCACAGTCCTTGTTTCTTCTCTTCTTTGATCCAGCAGCAGTATTTAACCCAGGTGACTTATTCTTTCCTTTCTTCCTTCTCTACTAGTTACTCCTTCCTGGCCTTCTTGGCCTCCTACCTCTTCTATTCTCTCTCTCCTCATTCTCTGGATGGTGTCATCTCTACTCATGGCTTTAAATACCATCCCAAATGCTGATCACTCCCAGATGTGTACTTTCAGTCTTGATCTTGTCCTCAAACTCCAGATTTTTATGCTCAATATCTATTTGACATCTTAACCTGTTTGTCAGTCATATGTTGATAACAGAACTCTTCGGTTACCAGTTAGAATGCCAAACACTGTGCTTGTTGTCTTCCTATCTCAGGAAAAGGTTCCTACACTCTTCTAGTTGCCATTCCCCAAAGCTTGGAATGTAAATTCTTCACTTGACTCACACTCTGTATCAAATCTATCAGCACATCCTGTTGGTTCTTCCTTTAAAATACAGACCAACAATCACGTATCTTCACTACCAGCACTCTGCTTCAGGTCACTATCATCAACCCTAGCAAAAGCCTTCTAACAGCATCTTCTCTTGTTCCCAATGTGGTTTATTGTCTGCAAAGCAGTCACAGTAATACTTGAGAACATAAATCAGATTATGCTACTTTGCTGCTTAAAACCTCCTGTATCATGTTCTAATAAAGATTATTTTATTCTGAGTAAAACCCCAAGACTTGACTGTTGCCTAAAGGCCCTTCCTGATATTATTGCCTATCCTCTGCTTTCCTCAGTCTATGCTAGCTGGACACACTCCTAATAGACTCCCACCTCATAGCCTGTATACTTGCTTTTCCCTCTGCACGGAATGGCTTTCCTTTATTATTTGAGTGGCTTAGGTCTCTCTTTTTTTACTTCCTTCAATGTCACCTGCTTTGAGAGCCCATCTTGACTACGCCAGATAAAGAAATACTTTTCTACTGTTATACTCTACCTCTTACTTCTTTGTCCACATAGCATTGTGCCACCAGAGTATATGTTTTATTTGTTAATTTATTTCCTGTCTCTTCCCACCATACTGTTAAGCTCCAGGAAAGCAAAATCTTTGTATATGTTTTATTTGCTACTAGATACTCAGTGCCTTTCCCAGTGTCTGGCATATCATTAGCTCTCAACATTTGAATGACTGAGTTAGCAAATGAATGAGTGAAATATGTTGCATATTGAGATGAGGAACACATAGAACAAGTCTGGTGAGAAACAAGGAATCAGATGTATAAGATGTATATGCTGATAAAGAGGCCTTGGAAAAATATGTGCCTGATGAAGTAAAAGTGACATAGAGAAGAAAAGTGAGGAAAAGAAAGGGATAGCCTGACTTAACACTGGGTCTCTGCCATTCTAATAGGTGATAGAAATAGCATGTTTGGTTTTCGATGGTCACTCAAGCTTCCTGTTTTTGCATATTTGCCCTCAGAGATGCTAAAATAATTTTACTTTGTCTGTCTGCATGATTATTTGTATACATATGTTTATTTTTTTCTCATGATTTTTATGAATGGAAATTCTCAACTCTAATAGCATTATATTTGAGTTTTAACTATATTTGAAGTTACAGAATATAGCAAAATTTGTAAGAGAATGGAAACTGTTTGCCTGATGTCAAATCTGTACATCTGTTTTTAGCTAATAAAAATCTATTTGGTATTAATATTTTGGAAAAGTGAAAGATCCTTTGGTATACCAATTTTTTTCCAAATGAGATTGATTGTAATAAGGTATTCATGATCTCCAATTAATGCTTTTTACTTTTACTAGTATTTGAGAATTTATCCTGATAATTAAAATTTTTTAAATTTATATAACCTACAGGTGCGAAGCTTCTAGTCCACACATTCACCCAGTTGGTTGGTGTAAAGAACATAGAAGAACGCTTATTACTCCTCCAGGTGTGTGTTTATTATATGTCTAATATTATTCATGTATTAGAAGTCAGCAAACATTGTCTATAAAGGGCCAGATAGTCAATATTTTTGGCTTTGTGGCCAAACAGTCTCTGTCACACTGTTCGACTGCGATGTAACACAAAAGTAGCATTGGACAATATGTAAACAAATGAGCATAGTAGTGTTAAAATAAAACTTGATTTGCAAAAAGAGGCAACCGGCCTGGCAGGTGGTAGCTTGCTGACCCGTGATATACCTGAAAGTATAGAAGCACTGGCTTAGTCTCTGACAGTCTCAACTTTTGCATTCTTTGGACAAATAAATAAGAAGCACTGTTTTGAAAGGTCTTTCATTTCTCTAGTTGAAATTCATTTCTAACTAGACTCTATATTAATACACATTTAAACATATTGTCTAACCATAGAAAGGAATTGTCAAGGCTTTGGTGAGTATAGAAAATTGAACATATGGAACACCATTGGCGGGTGGAGCTGGACCATACGTGTCAAGGTCAGCTGTGGCAGAAACACAGTGTTCACGTTTAAGGGAGAAGTTGAGACATTCGACTTTTTTATTTTTTTTTTAAACTGAGATCAGAATTCATGCATTGACTTTTCCTTTCCTTTTGTTCTGTTGTGATTCCTGGTTCCAGAATAGATTTTGCCTTTTTATACTAGTAGTACCTCTCAGTTCTCTGAAGGTTTCAGGTACTTCAGCTGTCTGCCTCTGGCCGCAGCACCCTCTCAGCTTATTCACTGTGTGGCAGGGGACAGTGTAACTGCTGATTATAAATGGTCTCTTTGTTTTATGTCAGTTTGACTTTATCTTCATGTGCTAAAGAAGAGATTCCGTGGCTCCATCAGAATTAAGACATTGGATTGCTGAGCAGATCTCTATTTAAGGTGCCATGACTGCTGCTGACCTGAAAAGACAGGGTCTCAGCTAACATCATGGCGCTTGGCTGTAGGTGGTGGCTTGTGCATCCTCGTTTGAGTAATGAAGGCTGCCATTATCACGGGGAAAGGATGGCTCCTTGGTTTGCTAGGGGCTGTTGGGTTGATGTTGCACACAGCGTGTAAGCAGCAGAGATTCAGCTTAGAGCTTCAAATACTTGCTTATTCTGTGCTAACAGCTGGTTTCATTTTTAGGCTTGTCCCCAGTTGATACTGCATGTATCTGTGTCCGGACATTTACTTACTCAGGGAACCAAACATTCCAGTGGTGGGTGAGGCGAGTCCCTTCCACTTGCTGAGCCTTCTCAAATGTTAAGGGACAAAAGCCTCTGTCCTTTACTGAGTTACAGAGCTGTTTTGAAGACGAAAAGGTATTTCCATAAACCATGAGGTATTAAAGCAGGGTCTTCCTGGTTTCATGGCCCAAATGTGCTGCTAGGAAAACCTCTTCTCAGCCCGCCTGTGTCCTGTGGCTTACGTAGTATTAGAAGCCGGTGAATAATGATCATCAGTACCATCATCTAAATTTCTGGGAGGATTCTTTTAGATTTATCAGTTTGCTATTGATCCTTATTTTTTCCTCACCACCCTTTTTGGTCATGGTCCAGGATCTGGTAAATAGACAGGACCAGTGAACCACAGGGTCCTGGTTATGGCTTCCTAGTCTTGGGTTAGGTACCTAGGGAGGCTGGTGTAAGGCATCATTGCTGACTTCTGATGGGAGGCAAATAACCAAGTCATCTGTCTCCTTGCATGGACTTTTATAATTCAGCAGCAGAGAAATACATAGCTTTTGACAAATTAAGAAAATACAAAATTGCATGTTAAAAAGTGCCAAACACACAACAATGCGAATATACTTAGTGCTACGAACTGTACACCTAAAAATGGCTAAAATGGTAAATTTTATGTGATACATATTTAATCCCCGCCCCCAAGTTTAAAAAATAAAAACAAAATAAAACAAAACAAAAAAACCCTGCCACATGAGACTGGTTTTTTAGGACTTGTGTTGATGTTACTCTGCTCTTTGGTTCCATGACCATAAATAAATAAGCTTGGGGGCAAGTGGGGGTGCCTTTTGGCTACAGGCAGATTATGGCTTGATCTCTGATCTCTTTTCCGAAAAGAAGGGATCCTCATCACCCTGCCCCCCAAGGCAGCTGCTTGGTCCCCCGAGTCCCACTGCTTGTGAATTAGTCCCCTGAGCAATCCTGCTGGCCATGTTTGTGTTCTCTCTAAACATGTAACATAGCTATTCTTCCAAAATTAAAGTCTTCATGCCTTTTGAAATGATTTTTATTTTGAATTATCTAAATTATATATTAAGACATATTTGCTTTTGAAAGTTTAGAGTGAAGATAGAGATAACCACTGTTATCTCTTAATAGTTGGCTATTGTATCTTTCCAGAAACATCTTTCTGCCTCTGTGTATGCACATATATTCATGCACAATCAGATTTAATATTAAGTAAATTGTGCAAGAGGTGTTCCTTAAAAATATGTTGTAAAATGTTTGCATACATGGGAACATTTGCGTCTTTACTCCCTAAACTTTTATTTTGAAACAATTTTAAATGCAAAGAAAAGCTGCAAGAATAGTACAGAACTCATTTATACCCTTGGACCATGGACCCATTCAAGTTTGTCAGTTATACCAGCGATGTCATTTATAGGAAAAGGATCAAGCATTGCACTTAGTTGTCATATCCTTCTAGTAATTAGGCTCTCCTTGACATTCATAACTCAGAATGTTTGAGGATATCAGATTAGTCATTTTATAGAATGTTAGTTAATTTGGGTATGCTTGGTGTTTCTTGTGATTAGACCTAGGATATGCATTTGTGGCAGGAATATCACAGAAACAATGCTGTATTCTCATTGCGTCCTCTCAGATGGCACGTGATGTCAGTTTGTCTCATTACTGGATGGTTTTTACCATTTATTGATCAAATTGGTGTTTTCCAAGCTTCTCCACTAATGTAGTTATTTTTTTCTCTGTAGTTAATGAGTTTTATGGGGAGATACTTTGAGACTATAAACATCTTGTACTTCATCCCTGTATCACTCACTAATTTTAGAATCTGTTGATATTTATAGTTTGAATTATCATTCTGAAAGTTACTAGATTATAATTTTTCCTATTTTATCATTCCTTGTACATAATTGATATTCTTCTGCAAAGACAAGCTTTCTTATCTTCCTGTTTATTCATTCAGTTAATTTATTTATATCAGCATGGACCCATAGATTACTGTTGTCATCAATGATTTATAGTCAGTTACTGGCATTGTTTATTTTCATGTACAGGTTTTTCTCAGATTTGGCTAGTGGGAGCCCCTTTAAGCTTGTTTATATGTCTTTTTGCCATGTTCTTATAATTTTTTTGAGAACTTCCTACTTTCTGGCATAGGTGGGCTTACCTTGTACTTTCCCTGACCCAACCCTGATGTCAGCCATTTCTCCCAGTCTCCATGATTTGTTTTTAGTGGAGTATGAGATCTGGACACCAGATATGCTCATTCCTACTGGGTTATTGCTGCTCCCAGCCTCTCAGTGGACATAGGAAATATATTTATGTAAATATATAAAAAGTTTGTATTGATGTTTATTTCTGTGTTCATTTATACATATTGAAAACCATGAATTTATACCATTAGCTCCAATTCAGATCCAACACCACTGAGTTCATTTTTGTTTTCCACTTTCCATAATTCTAACTCTCTTTTTAGTCTGTGAGAAATCTGGCTTCTGTTATCTCCAATATGTTTACTGATTTTTTTCAGTTTCCCCCACTGGGTCATCATCAATTCCTGCTCATGCCTACATAATGCATTTTGGACTCTGGTAGAAGCAGAAGGGGGCAGGAGGGAGGAAGGATAGTTGCTTTTAGACATTCCATTATTACTATTCCATGATTTGTTTTGGCTTATTTGTTTGACCTAACAATATGATGATATGTCTGGAGTATTTCACATATTAGTGTATATAAATCTGCCTCATTCTTTTTATTAAATGCTTTCTAGTTTATATTTACTATATACTTTCTTTACACATTTCTTTATTGATGGTAATTTAACTGGTTTTTACATTTTCACATTTACAAACAATGGTGCATTATCTGTACACATATATGAGAGTTTCCTAGATTATTAGAAGTCAGATTGCTAGATTAAAGGGTATTTGGCGGGCCAGCCGAGTGGTGCATTGGTTAAGAGCTGGCTTGGGATGCCAGCGGCCCCAGTTCAGATCCCACATATGAGGGCCGGTGACACTGCTCTCTACAGCTAACAACAACTCCACCTGGAGTTGGGCTGCAAGCCCCGGCAACGGTGTGGGCTGCAGCCCCTGCTGCAGTGGGCTGCCATAGGCTACAGTGAGTGGCTGGCAGCCAGCGTGAGCTGCCAATAGCCGTGGTGAGCAACCATCCAGAGGCCGGCGACCCATCTGCCTCATCCGGGAAGAGTGCAATGACGATACCAACATGGGCCAGTGAAACAACATCCTCCACAACTAGACTGAAGAACAAAAGGACAGCAATTTGTCTGTTCCCCTTCCCTGGTTCCCCAACACTGTTCCCCTCCCCCAATTTCCGAATAAAATCTTCAAAAAAAAAAAAGGTTATTTGGTTTGTGTGTATGTGCTTGTATGTGTCCTGTGTTGTAAGACTATCCTTACCTGAAATGTAAATTATACATATACATATATGTTAACTTTTCATTTAAAAATTAATAGGGAAATCATGATCAAGATGAAAACAGTTTCATTATTACAAAAAATTCTGAATGTATAACTAATTTAAAGTTAGTAATATGCACATAATTTCCTACGTTATAATGATAACAGCATTTTATAATTTATAGATCAGTTTGTAATTTTCACTATCATTTTAGTTAAACCCGATAGGATTTACTTTTTTCTTTCTTTCTTAGGTTATCCAAATGTGAAACATTTTTCTTGGGATAAATACCTAGAAGAAACCAATTCTTTACCTGCTCCTGCAAGAGCTTTCAAAGTGGTGAGATAATATATTACAATATTTGATTAATTTGTGTTGATGATAATGTTCATTCATTGAAATTTAAGAACAGAAAGAAATAGTACTGGTGAACTGGAGTAGGAATGGGAAGGAAACAGAAGACCAAAGAAGGTGTTTCTGAATTTTTACAGTTTTGAAAGCCAAAATTGTTACTCGGGTTTCTGTTATTGGCATCTAAAAAATACTTCCATTTTGGACTCTAAAGTCTCCTCAAAAATAATTTTGTTTGAGTTGGTGTGGATTGAGCTGTTTGTACATCAGACTTCTGTTTTTCCACCTAGATATTCTGAAAGGCCAATCAAGACAGGACATTGTTTTCTAATGAAAATTGTTTTCAATAATTAATTTGAATTTGTCTGTAGCAAGCTGAGATGCTTTTTTTTTTTATTGCTATAAATCAGCATGTTTAATTACCAAAATGCAAGGTCATCTGCTTTTATTATAGTATCTTTCTAACCCAGGGTTATTGCTTCTTGTATATTAAGGTCCAGAGTAAATCTCATTTCTGTGCAAGAGAAGAATTAGAAATGAAATGCAATTTTATTTTTATTTTAGTTTAATTATTGATTTTTAAAAAAATTTTTTTTGGGGTGAACAGCCATGATCATTGGTTACACATTGCTTGCATGCTACAATGGCATTGTTGATTCTTTTAAGTTTTTAAAGTGGGCATAGCTCACAGTGGCCCATGCACAGATCGAACTGGCAACCATGGTGTTAGCAGCACAATGCTCTAACCAATTGAGCTAACTGGTCACCCCTGAAATGTATTTTTTAATGTTTTCCATCTTGAACAGCTTGTTTTTTTAACACATTGTTTGTGGGAAACGAGTAAACTCGTCATATCGCTCAAATGCCCGCTTACAATGTGAATGTGGGAAACGAGTAAACTCGTCATATCGCTCAAATGCCCGCATACAATGTGTTAATTTATATTTTTCCATGAATGTAAAGGAAGAGAAAGATAAATACTTAAAAAAATGCTTGTTGAGGCATATTCTGTCATAAAGAACACTTTTCTTTAAGTCATTCTTTTGTGTGTAAATTGCTTTGGTTTTTAATGATACAATTAATTAGTAGGTATGGGCCCAAATATAGGAGAAAAGAACATCAGAAATTTTTGAGAGAAAAACTATATTACATGAAAAAAGCCATATGAAAGAAAGAATGTGTATGATTCCAACTGATAGTAAGTTCGTAATTTAAACATGAGTAATGATTAGAGTTATGCCATATTTATGTATTTTTATCGAACTCTCTAACTTACATTAGGATAAATGAGAACTGCATTTGCATTGCACTTTGCTTTGAACTGGATCAAATTACATCAGTGTCAGTTTACGTAGCTAGTGTCACATTGATATCACAGAGGAAACTACGATTTCTCTACTTTGGCCTTTAGGTGCCTTGTATTGATTGTTTTGTACCCTGTACATAATTTTCACATTTAATTTTCAGAGCAACACTTTTATTATACCTGTTTTCCAGAAGAGGGGTATGAAGTTCAGGAAATTTAAGTAATTTGCGTAACATACCAAATAATCACCTTTCCTCTAGTGCCTATAGTTCTGTCAGGTTTAAGCTTGCTGCTGAGGCTTGAGGTGCAGACATACTGCAGGTCCTTCTGATTCCTGTTCTCACTGGTGTGTGTGATTTCACCTTGCATGCTTAGATGGCTAATTTTCTTTTTTTGAAAGATATTTTCTGGTTTTTGCTCTCGTTGCCACCTTGAATCTCTGTGTTTTATTTTTGCCATTTTAATGTTCTCTCTTTTTAAAAATAATTTTCATGCTTGCCAAGACACCTCTAACGAATGAGAAAAAATTCTGTCTTCCTTATGGCTAATCAAATAACCACAATATTTTGAATTTCATCTTAAGATCTTTTACTTTCCATTTGTTCCTATGGCTGGTTGGCCAGGCTGTTTCTATTGCCTAAGGGTTTGGCCGTGTATTTTGGGATTGTGTTTTTTGATAAGGAGGGTGAGGTCCACAACCATACTTGGACTTTGAAAGGCAGATTCTCTAGATAGCTCATCTTTTTTTTTTTCTTTTTTTCCCCCTAGCTTTGTGACATAGAGCCCCACCTTTCTTCTTCTAAATCTCACTGTATAAATTTTTTTGTTATGGCAGAAACCTCCACATGGATTCCAGAAAAAAATGAAGCTGGAGATCGTAGACAAAAGAAATCCCGTGTTTATTAGAGTAGCAACAGTTGCAGACACGGATGATCACAGAATAAAAGTAAGTGCTTTCTGCTGTGGTTTTGTTTTGCCTTTTTGTTACAAGATATCTTGGATGGAAACTTTAGCAGATTTTTGATGTAGGTCAAGTCCTGTGATTAAATTAGGAAAACCACAGGAATATACAAATGAAGTGCCTGCACATCTTCGTAAGTCACTATCCAGTTTTTTTCCCTGTAATTCTGTGCAAGAAGTTTTCTCTTTAATTATGGCTGACTTTTAATATGTGGCCTCTACTTTTTTCTAAATGCACATGCAAAATATTAAAAGTCAGTCAAAATTAAGAGAAAACATCTCATGTAAATAATAGAAAAATTTACTCTGAATAGAATAACTCATTCTCCAGTACTATACTCTTTAAAAAAATAAAATTGAAGGTTAATTTTTTTATATGGGATTATGTTAGATACAGACTTTTCAGAAGACTATTCTGCCTTTTAATACAGGTTAAGTAAAGAGAAATAATTTTATGACTAAAGCCAGTTTAATTCGTGTTAGATTAATAAAAGCGAAGTACATCTCATAAAGTAAGCATACGTTCAGGACAGTGGGTTTGGTGCATTATGTCCCAGCGTGATGAAGTGGAGGGGAGTACCCAGAACTGTTGTCTCTTTCTGGCTTCAGCAGTAATTCACTCCCAAACCAGAACAGTATGTGTTTTACTTGCTTCATATGATCATTTAGAATTTATGTGAGGAATAATAATAGTTATAATAACAGCCAGATGTTAGATTTCCACAGTGTTTCACAGCCTAACTTTTGTGGTGATAACCATGTGGGAGATTTATGTTATCATCATCCATTTATTGATAAGGCTGAAACTCAGAAAAACTAAATGAATTCCTTATTAATTACAAGCAGGGCAGGGCTAAGTCATAGTCCTAAACTATAGAAGTCTACGTTAATGCTCTTTGAAAAAAAATAATAAATCACATCCTTAGTTATCTCTAGTGATATAATGTACAAGAAAATAAATTAGAAAGTAACATGAAAAACCTGTACAAATCTGGTATTTCTTTCCAATCGAAATTTTAACATTTAATTTATTTTTAATATACAATTATTTAATATTTTAGAAAATTTTATACATAATGGAAGGCCTATGTTAACCTTTTTCAACTGTATTTTCTTGTTAATTGTCCTTGGTAATAATGTAAGTCATAAAGCAATCAGAATATTTTAGGAGTAGAAGTTGTGTTGTGTTTTTTTTAAATCTAGACCAGTGATCAAAGAAATATAGAATTAAACAAAATCTTATTTTTATAAATCAAATTAGTCAGAATTGGAAAACATATGTGTTTGGTTGGGTGCATGAAAAGTTTATTCTCATATACAGCTAGCTGGTAGGAATATAAAATGTTTTCAACTTTTCTCAAGAGCAGTCTGGCGATAGGTATCAAGTCTTAAGAATGTCGTTTACCCTTTGACTCAAGAATTTCAGTCCTAGGAATTTACATTAAGGGAATAACCAAAGGGAATATACAAAGATAAAAATTACAAGAATACCTTTCATAGTATTGAACATTGGGGACAACCACAGTAGGATATGGGTGAAATAAACTACTGTATATCTATATGATGTTAAATATTTTGGAAGAATATTTAATATTGGCAAGTGAAAAATTTAGGTTTTTATGTATGATGTCTGGAATTGTTTTTTTAAATACTATATGCATAAGCAATCATGGAAATAAAGATATCAAAATAA
The DNA here is from genome assembly GCA_033961575.1 of Aselliscus stoliczkanus. Taxonomy (NCBI): domain Eukaryota; kingdom Metazoa; phylum Chordata; class Mammalia; order Chiroptera; family Hipposideridae; genus Aselliscus; species Aselliscus stoliczkanus. The sequence continues at coordinate 128,596,738 of CM066733.1, forward strand.
TGACATTGCTTCTCTTGAGGTGCTAGGATTATAAATGATTAGACTTTTCTTTTTAATTATCTGGTTTCAGGAACACATTACTTTTGTAATAAAAGAAATTCAATTAAATCTGATTTCACATGTGAGAAACTTTTGGCTCAGGAAGGCCAAATACTCCAAAGTTCATGGTTCAGTTAGTTAATGGAAAAGTTTAGATTGGAATCCAGCTCTATTTGCTTCTGACTTGAATTCTCTTTCTATAAAACATCCTCGTCAATCTTTAACACCCAAAAATATCTGGCTTTGAGCTATGTAGTTGACAATCATCTTTTCATAATTAATGTAATGAATTTCATAGCTAAAGGTGAACCATTGAACAAATAATCATGGTTTTATGAAGCCTTCCGAAAGGTCAGTGAACAGGTGACATGACTCGGTTTCAGGATTTAGCAGACTCCTGAGACTATAAAAAGCTTTCAACAGGAGCTTTCCTAATAATATGGGAGATAACACAGCAAAAACACTCATTGTTCTTTGTCATGAAGGAAGAAGAGGAAAATAGAGACTAAACGTATTAGTGTGGCTTAATTTTTCATGTTTCTCAGGGATAAAATCAACTCTGAAGTTTGTTAAATAAAATCAACTTTTGAAAGTTAAATAATACCTATATAACATTTCACATCTTGAGTTATTAGAGTTAAAAAAATTTTAACTTTGAATATGTCATCAACTGCTGTTGAAGAAAACCAGCCAGAATTCTGTTTTTGGTCTTGTCGTGTTTTGGGGACAGTTAAAACATGACGGTCCTGCCTCCTCCTTCTCCATTCCTTTCTGGTTCCCCAAAGGCTACAATTTTCTATTCCTTGTTACATTTGATTTCCAACTTTCTAAGATTCAATTTTTCTATTTCTCAAGCCATCAATTTTAAATATGTTTTATTTTCTTCCTGTTACATAATAGTTCAAAATTTAGCTCTTAACCATCCTTCCTTTCCCCTTATTCATTCAGTAGTTATTCCACATAGGGGTTTTGTGCACATACGTGGTTTTTTTACACCCAGTCTTCCAAGTTCATGTTAGTTTGAGTAAATCTTGTTTGTTCATTGCTGAGCAAAGTAGTCTTTATGACATTTTGTTTTTCCTCAAGTTAATAATTTCTTTGTATTTTGGTTTTTAAATTTTCTGTGTTCTTATTAGATCTCTACAAGTGCTCCAATAAATCTGATATATCTTTCAGCTAAAAGCTCAAGTGTATGTTTAAACCTTCTATCTGTATCTTTTTCTTTCTTTTGTTTCTTAAACTCCTTCTATCCACAGTTTTAACTAGCCACTTATTCTAATCTGGGCAGTTATTCTCTAAGCCTTTGCAGAGCTTTCATCCTGAGAATTCTCTTTGCTGACAGTCTATTTTGTATTTCGTTTTTTTCTGAATCTCATATTTGTTTTTCTTAGCATATTCTCTTACCTTGCTAAAACACGTCTTTTTGTATGTCTGAAAATGTCATGTACTAGATTTGATTCACACTATTTCAAAGTGTAACATTCTAGGTAGAGAGCTGTTTCCCCTCAGAAATTGCAAGCATTGTTCTGTGGCTTATCACAGCTGGTGTTTTTTGTTTTCTATTTTTTCTTTTTTGACATCCAAGGCCATTCCTATCCCTTTTGCTCTGGGTGATATACCTTTTCTTTCTGGAAGCCCTCAGGACCATCTCGCTATCCCTGATGTTCAGATATTTTGTGATGACCTGTCTTGGTGTGAGAGTCTTTTTTCATTTGGCTATTCATACCCTTTCATGATGGAGTTTCATGTCCTTCAGTTTTTGGAAATGTTTTTGTATTATTGCTTTGATGACTTCCTCTTCTCTTCTCTGTTTTCTTTCTGGAAGTCCTGCTACTTGTATTAAACCTCTTGGACTTACCCCTGATTTTCTTGTATTTTCTTTATTGTTGTGCTTCTCTGATTTTTTCTTCATTCTATTTGCTTAGAGATATCTATTATATTTTCCAAACCTTATATTGAATTTTAATTACAACTGTGATTTTAATTTTTTTTTTAATTTTCAAGAATTTTTTTCTTATTTTCTAGTCTTCTCCCCCTCCCCTTTTAAATTGTATCCTCTTTTTATTTACTTAAGTAATATTGTTTCTTATCTGAGGATACTAGTGATATTTTTTCTTCTGTTCCCTGTTTTATTCTATTTTATTTTTTAGCTTATTAGTTTGGCCTTTGCTTTTTATATTGGAGGCTCTGCTCAAATTCAGGTCCCTGATTGTCTGTTCACATTAAGAAAAAGTCACTCAAAATTAGCTGTTTTTCATGGGTGGAACTTATTGACTGGTGGGCTTCACTGTAGGATAAGAAAGCCAAGAGCCAGCTCTTCACTGGGAGACGATTTGTCACCATCTGGATTCTTTTTCTGGAACCTTTTAATGTCTGTCATTTCCTCCCTGGGGAAGGCTGAACCTGACAGCCACTGTGTGAGACAAGGAGAGGGACCAAGTTGGAGCATGCTGACTCACGCTAGTTCCTGTGCTTGGCATCAGACACTTCACCGTGTCATTTCTGTCCTGGAGTTCAGAGCCTCCATGATTATATTTCTGTAGAAAGCAAACCTTTACTCTTGCAGGGTTGTTGAAGGAGCAGTTGCTTGGGGTGGGGGAGAGTCGACCTAGGGGCCTAACCTCTCCAAATTCAGAATTTGAGCCAATGCTGCCAGTTTTTAGACCATCTGCGTCACCTACCTGCTGCCTCCATACTGAGTCATTGTTGGGTTTTGCAGGGTGAAGTAGTTTTCCTCCAGTCCTACCCTCGCTCTGTAGACATCAGGGCTGCAGCCCACCCGCTCTCTCCAGTAGGTCAGCACCCCTTCACCTGCTTTTGCTGTTTACACACAGCATTGTCATTCTCACCTATCAGCGCTTTCCTTTTCCATTTGTCCTTATGGGTTTATACTTTTTCAGATATAACTTTTAATTTCAGAAGTGAGCAGAGATAAGCACCTGGGTCTAAAATATATTTTGCTTAGTTGCCTTTCACATGAACATAAAATCCAACCAGATAATTTTTTTTAAAGAAATAGTTCGCTTTCTAAAAATATTCTCTGTCTTAATCTTAAAATTGTCAATTATATGTATTAAGTTTTTATAAAGGGTCCAAATTATACTTCTGGGTGAAAATGTGTCTAATTTCCTAAATTACAATTTTAAACATGTGTGAATTAAATCATCTGTACCATACTTTGATTCATAATAGTATATTTTCTTTAGAATTTTCATTAAATTCAGCATCATTGCCAAGTTGCTTTGTATATAATTATATTTATAATGGATCATTTCTATTATAAAGATTTTTGTATGTCGTTTTTGTATTTGTAAAATGTTTAAATAATTTGATTCATGTTTATGTTTCTTCTTTTCTTGTTCTTTGTTAAACATTTTATTTCATTTCAAAATAGTCTCCAGAAAGAGTAAAATTATCACTTAACATTACTAAAGTGTCTGATTTTTTTGTATGTTTAAAATCTCTTAATATGCCAAGGACTGAAGTAGTAAGAGTTACAAAAGATCAAGTGAAACTATACAAACTTTAATAAAATTATTTCATCTGGGCTTTCAGAGTGAGAATATTAATTAGGGTTAATATTATCTTTTGCATATATTAACTTTTATATAATTGCAGATAGCATTTTAAGTGCACTTACAACTTATTAGAGAGAATCTTATTGTTACTTCTGTTCATAATATCTAAACTAAATTTTATCTCTGAAATTTAACTGTTAAACTACTAAAATTCTCCAGATTGCCTGCCAACCTAGTTTGCAGAAGGTATGAGATTTATCTACAGTATCTAAAGTGTATTAATGCTAGATAGAAGATTTTCATTGCCAAGCTGAGATGTCAGTTTTGATGAAAACTAGCAAAGGGCCTGATAGCATCATATATACTAGTCCAACATAACATTCTTATATTTGAGGAAAATTTTAAAGGAACTCTTATCTATGATGACATCAGGGTTTTTGGAGGCTGTCTTGCTATACAGTAAAGTCCTGTTTAGTCTCAGTGGGTCTTAACTTTTGGTACTCACCAGAATTCCTTGTAAGTTTTGTAAACAACATACAGATGCACAGAACCCAAACCAGACTGTGGATTCAGAACCTCCTGGGATGGCTCAGCCTATGTTTTTTTTTTTCTCTTTTCAATATTCATGAGTAATTTTGATGTGTATCCAGGCTGGAAAGCTATTATTAGGATTGAGTTTGTTTGCTTTAGGAAAATTGCCAAATTTTATAAAATACAGTTGTTTATCTGCAACAAGTAGAACATAAGTTATGTTAACACTGATTCCAGTGTAGAAGAAATGCAATTCAAGAATAGCAGGATCCACAAAACATTAGAGTTTCATGTTTCTAGTGAAATAGAGTGATCACTTGATGATTAGTTCAGAATTAGAAAAACTTACTGTGACACTATATAAATTATGACTAATCATTTATTGGTAACATTGATAGCATAAATTGATATTTTCAGAAAATTATGAATATCATTCTCAGTGTTATTTGAACATTGTTTTTGATCAGAGGAAAGGAACGTTTTGTTTTGAGTTAAAATAAATAAGTGCTTTTTTTTATATTCAATATGTGAATGATGAACAATTGTATTTTGATTCTTGTATTTTAGGCCTAGTTATTCCTCTGAACTAGCTGGATGACCCCTTCTCCTCGTTAAAATGATATCCATGGTTTCTTCCCAGTGTGGAAATCTTTGGGTTTTGATTCTAGGATTAATTGATTTTTAAGCTTGAGAAAGTGGATTCTTTGCAAAGGATGTTCATTTGAGCCCATATATATGTAGTTGAACAACTACATACTATTGCATCATTAAATATACCATAATTTATTTAACCAGTTTCCTGAAGGTGGACACTGGCTGTTTTCTACTACAAGCAATGAACTGACTTACTATGATTATCAGGTCAAAGATGATGTTTTTTATCAGTGATAATTGTTATTGCCAAAAAATTCTCCAGAAATATCTCGCCCATTAATACTCTTATCAGTCATCTATGAAAACAACCATTTATTCTCACACTCACCAGTTCCAGGAATCACCAAAATGGAACATTTTGGTTCCATTGGTTCAGATGGTTCAGGTTGACAAGAGGATTTTTGGATCTTTTGGTTTTAATTTTTAGATTTTTTTTTAGTTATAAGTAAAATTGATTGTCTCTTTTATGTTTACTAACCATTTATATTTCTTGTTTATGAGCCGTTGTTATGTATTTTACGTCTTTCTATTAAGTTTTCATCTTTTTGTATTGATATATGATGTTTTTATAAATTAAGGAACAGAATGCATTGTTACATGTGTAACAAATGTATTTTTGGATTCTAGTGGGTTTCCCATTTTGCTTGCAATATTTGCTAATCTAAAGTTTTAATGTTGATGTAGTCAAATTTATCAGTCTTTTCTTTTATGGCTTTTGAGTTTGGTGTCTTGCTTACAAAAGCTATGCTACTCTAAGATACAAATATATTGACTCATGAATTCTTCTAGAACCTACATTGTTCAGTTTTTAATGTTTAGATTTTTTATCCATATGGTATTTATTATGTTGGAAGGTATTAGAGATTCATAAGCTTTATAAAGGAAATCTCGGTGGAAAACTTGATTTAGAAATAAAATATATATATAGCTTGGTAGTATGTAATTTCATCCCAAAAGATCAAACATATATAATACTTAAAAGACAGATAGGTCACCATGCCTGAAAGACCAACTATCCTTCCCCATGGTAGCCAATGAAGATGTAAAACCCCTTCAAGAGACACAATAATTATTTATACTAAAAAATTATATTTAAAAATGTATTTGATGGAGGGATATTTTATAAACTGGGTATTTTAATAGGGCATTGAATTTTTTTTTAAAAAAAGTCTTTTTTAGCATAATTCCAGGAGACTTGACATTTTACAAAAGGTCTTCCTGTCCACTCTGCCTGCACCCCCTTCCCTTTCCTGATTTCTGCATTACTTCAGTAATGTTATTGGAGGTTTATGGGATGAAGATGTTGTGTACTCAAGTTGCGTATAGTATTGGGAGATGTATGTAATATATCTGTAGAAGTATTGCCCAAAAAGTGCCTTTGGCAAGACACTTATTGATGGTTAGGTAGTTTGAAGATAGGTCAAAATGTAATTTAAATAGTAGAAGCAATTTATTTGGTATTAAATTTACTATATAAGTTAGAAGAGAACGAAGATGGTTACGGTGGACAGAACTTTTACGATAGGAATTTTTGGACCCGAATTATACTGTTAATTGCTATTTGTTATCCAGGTTCACTTTGATGGCTGGAATAGTTGCTATGATTACTGGATGGACGCAGATTCTCCTGATATTCACCCCGTAGGCTGGTGTTCAAAAACCGGCCATCCTCTTCAGCCTCCTTTAAGTAAGAAACACATGGATAATAAAAATGTTTCCATTTTCTTGTGTAGTGTGCTTAATAATTTTTTCCCCTTTCCCTTCTCTTTCTACTTCTCGCTCTACTGTCCATCTCTTCTCTGTGTGTCCTTTTCCCTCTTACTGCATTTTTAATTACCTGGTAGTCACAAAAATATAAAAGAAAAAAAATTTAATGTCTGAAAGAGTCAAGTGTGTATAGACATTCTTTTATTTTTATTTAGAAATAATCATCTTTTAAAATTAATATGGAATTTTTGGAGACAGTTTATCAAGACTATAAAAATTTAATGTATCAACATCAGTATCCTAATAGCGATTTTTTTATACTATAGTTTTGCAAAATGTTACTATTGGGAGAAACTGGGCAAAGTGTACACGGGATCTTCCTCTGTATTACTACTTAGGACTGCATGCAAATCTACAGTCAATAAACCTCTCAGTTAAATTCCATTTAAAAAACAGTTAAACAAGAACTTGAGGTACTAGGATGTCAATTTTAGAGGAAAATACACATTGTAGAAAAAAAATATGTCAGAAATATAATAAATTATCAAGTTTAAAAAAATTTAGCATGTCTTTTTCATCTAGTGGCTTCACAACTGGATGCCTTTTAGGAGTTGCATAAAGGCTATTACAAAAAAATGCATGGACATGGTATTGGTTACACTATGTGTAAAAATAACAAAAGTTGGAAACAAATATTGGTTAAATAAATTGTGGTGCATCTATACTACATATACTATGCAACAGTCATAAAGAATATTACTATTGAGATGGGAAGACTTATAAGATGTGAAGTTAAAGACTAAAGAAGAATGTTTCAGAATAGTATACATCTATATTGTCCCTTTTATGTGGCAAAATAAACTCGATACATATATATATATTTATACACACACACACAAATGCAGGTATATATCTGATGCTTAAAACAACATTCAGAAGGGTACACATTATTAACCTAAGTGGTCAGGATAAGGAAGGGTATGAAATGTAGAGACATGATAGCGTGAATGGGATCTGCAACTGTTTGTTTGTTTTTCATTCCAGTGTGGTGTTTGAAGTTTTTACAGTGTATGAATATTTATATATTAATTATGTTATTTATTGAAAAATTTCTTTAGAACCTTTTTATTAATCCAGATTTAGATATCTCTGGAATTTGTGACATTTTGAAAGGGTTACATCAAAGTTTCCTATTTCACTGGTAAAGAAAGATAAACAGCATGAACAAAGTCATAGGGCAAAACCTTTAGAAAAAAACACTTCTAAGATATTTTTCATTTTATAGGATTTACTTCTCTTTTGTTTACATGTATTGATTAAAAATTGGGTTTTTAGGGATTTTTAAATTCCCTATTCTAATCCCAGACATTTTATTCTTACAACCTTCTGGTTAACTTTATGCCTCTTCTTTCTTTCTTTTTTTTTTTTTTTTTCTTTGTCATAGGCCCCTTAGAATTAATGGAAGCTTCAGAACACAGTGGATGCTTAACCCCAGGATGTAAAGGAATTGGCCATTTTAAGAGAGCAAGACAGCTGGGCCCTCACAGGTATGTGGTGCTGCCACGCACCTGGGGATTCCTTACGGTGCCTGTCTCTCATAGATGCCAGAGAATGGTGTTCGTGTACACAGAATAGATGTGAACTAATTTTAAATTCAGATCCATAGGAAATGTTGTTACCATGGTGATCCTGTAAAAAATGAAGAGCATATCTGTAGTTAAATCTTTCTAGGAGGAAACACATTCACAGTTTAAAATAGGTTTACTCTAGCTATTTGGCTTTTCTTGGCAACATGAGTAGTTGTACAGACACTTAGCTTCTGAAACGGTCATTTTGGGAAGGCCCTGTTGGAAATATTTGTTTGGTAGAATATTATATGATTAGGTGACTCAACATCTGGAATAATGAGAGGTGAGATTACTGTAGATTAGCAAAGATCACAAATGCACAAAAAAAATGCACAAATGTATTCAAACATGAGAATGCATTGATAAAAAACATGTTTTTCAGTATATTTCTCTTACCCCCACATAACTTAAAAAATAAACCGAATTTATACATTGAATGTTTAGGCGATTTGGGGTCTTTGTAGATATTTAAAATATTTACTGAATACTGAGAAATTGCTGTGATTCAAGTGGGGTTTTAAAGAACAAAAGCATCTGGGTCGGCTGAGTGGCGCTGTCTTTAAGTGCTGGCTTGGGATGCCAGCGGCCCCGGTTCAGATCCCATATATGAGGGCCAGTGACACTGCCCTCAAAAAACAAACAAACAAAAAGAACAAAAGCATCATCTTTTTAGGTATGTATTAAAATAACTTATCCCAACTGTAATTGAATATATAGATAGTCACGGGATGTGGATTATACTATGGAAGGGAGTCAAAGGAATTGTAATAGATATGTATGATATGGGGGGGGAGGAGTGAGGGGGAGAATTGGGGGTGGGGGGTTGTCACTTTGAAGGGTAACAAGTATAACTATTGCACTGTGTTGTACACCTGAAGCTAATTTAAAAAGAATGTTTATTTCACAATAAAAGAATAAAATAATTTTAAAAATAAAATAAAATGGAAAAAATAAATAACTTATCAAATGTAAGTGTTCTAACTGCTTCTTAATTGGATTGCACAGTAAGAAAAATGATTCCTTGTTTATCTAGATTCTGCTAGTTGTGAATCTAGGTCTTTAAAAAAATCTGAAGCTTGTATTCCCTGTTCCTCTGAGAGTTAATAGGAATTGTAAAATTGATGTGAGTTTTTCATCTTTATATAATTCTCTCCTTCTTTCATCTCTATAACCTCTCCACGATGCTGCTTATCTTCCTTTTGCAACACTCTTCCTGAGCTATTTTTATGGGTTTCAGAATGTTCCAGAGTAAAAAATCTGAGCATACAAAAGATGATGACCGTTTGCAAGTATTTGTTTAAAAATTCTTTTCATTGTTTGTATGATAGCAATCCAAAAGTTATATAATTAATTTAAACTGAGTTAAAAATACTGTATCTTAGAAGCTATTTAGTATTGCCAAGTAAAGGCAACTGGATTATTTTCAGACATCATATAAGTCTAAATGCCAGAAATAGCTCATTAACATGCTGAGTTCTCATTATATATTTATAAATTATTTTGTTCAGGAAATATTTTTGAGCAGTAGTTTTTTTCCATAATTACAAACATTTGTTGAGCATTTATTTACTCTGGGAGGTATTCCACTAATTAATTGTTTTACATGTATTGGATAACCTTCAAATGACCCTATAATATAGAACAGTTATTTTCTCTGAATTTTTTTTTTTTTTTTGAGGGCAGTGTCACTGGCCCTCATCTGTGGGACTGAACCGGGGCCGCTGGCTTCCCAAGCCAGTGCTTAACCTACGCGCCACTCAGCCGGCCCTCTCTGAATTTTGGACGAGGCCACTGTGGCACTGCGAGGTAGAAGTATACTGACTTGCCTAATTGACAGCTGGTTGAGGGGAGAGCTGGGAATGGCTGCCAGTCTAACTCAAGGGACTGTGCTCTTAACCACCTCCTTCTCACTGCCTCTCAAGGCACGGCTCCATGAATTAGTCACAGAGGTGACCTTCAGCGATCTCATGGACTGATGGAACTGTACAAGCTGTACATAATTTAATTAAAATACAGATGCAAAATATAATCTAATATTAACTAATATTAATACTTTACCAGTATTAAAACTTTGATACATGCACCTATGAAGGGAAAGAAATTTTTAAGTGGGTGAATACTGACATTATGTTGTTGGGTTGCAACTGAAAATTTAAAAAAAAATTTTTTTGGTCTTCTGGGAAGAAAACCCACCTTCTATCAATGTCCATAATCTCTTTAGAAGTGCTTTTGGTCTGAACAGAGGATTGCTTGTCACAGCCAGGTCTGTGGTGGCAGTCCCGTCCCCTCGCTGATGTCTTTGGCCACTCCTTAGGACCACCTTCTCCCAAGTATGCTGTGGACCCAATCTGAAGGTCCCTCAGCTGGGCCACACTCAGTTCACAAAGTTTCAGTGATTATCTTCGGAGCATTTCTTCAGAGATGCAGTGTATTTTTGCTAAAAGAAGGGGACAGTCATGGAAGATTTTATGGAGAAATGCGATAAATCTTTCGGTGTAATTGGAACCATAGTAAAGAGTTACTCATTGTTTTGGAATGAGAGAGGAAGATCTTAAAAGACATGCGCTGATAAAGAAGTTGTGTTTTTTTCCTTGTTACACGTAGGGCAGATCTGTGCCGAAGTCTGACTAGAGCCTCAGGGAGGAGGATGCAATTCGAAGAAGTTCATGGGCAGCCTCAGCTCCTACCCGAGCCCTGTCTTCCTTTTTCTCAGCCCCTTCTGCTGGCTCTTCTAGTATTCCTGACTCGGATCTCCCATTTACAACACTTGAGGCTCCTTGTCTGGCAGGATATTAATCCTTAACAGGCTCAGCCTGTTTTCCATTTCATTAGTAGACTTGTGGGATAGCTGCCGGCTCATGGATATTCTTTGAAAGGCTCCTTTCACTGGCACTTGTTTTTGTCCTTCCTAAGAATGCTGTGATTAGGCAACATAACGAGAAAATTCTCTTTGGATTAATTTATTGAGAGACTACATAAATCAAAACATGCATCCTTTGCTCAGATAACAAGGAAAGTTTCTCTTTTAGCAATAATTTTATGAAGACGTAAGGAAAGGCCTATGTTTTGACTAGCATTTGTTGTTAGCATTGCTGAAAATTATAATAGTCGAATTTGATCTAAGAAGTGTTAGAAATAGAATATGTGTCTCAACAACGAAATTTGAGAATGTTGTCTTTTTAAACATTGAAATCTAAATGATCAGTAAATGAGTTGGCTATGGATGTGGTGTTGTCACGTCTAGGAATATTCAGTAGCCAGAATGCTTAATTTTATTTCTCCAGGAAGGGACCATTAATATTGGTTGTGTCATGGTGTTTCCTTTTACCGATTCATTCATTTGGTCCACTGAGAGGTCAAAGAATGGGAGGCATTTAAAAGAGAACTAAAGTTATATAAAAATATTCTACATATCTAGTGCCTTCAGAAGCAAATCTTTCCCATGTAGGATTTGATCTTAGAGAAATAAAAGAAGAAAAGAAAAAGTAGAGAGTATTTTCCACAACCTCTAAAATTTATAAAGTCCATTGGAAGTTTTAAAAATTAGTTAACTCTGGACATGTGCAAACTATAATCATATTAATTCAACATCCATCCATCCATCCATCATCTCTTACTGACTGCATCCCTAATGCCTGGTACTGGGTTAGGTGATAGGCTATATGTAGGACAGGGCTGCTATTTCTAAAGAGCTGTAAACCAGCCTGCTGTAAAAAGATTTTCCTGGTGGCACGAACAGAGTAGCACTCTGAAAGAGAAGCATCAACTTCTCCTGTGGAGAGCAGAGACCTTCACAAACACAGTATATTATGGAGTTTTTAATGCTGTTGTTTATTTTTGCTGATGCTCTTTACACAGGAGGGGTTGTTAGTGTTCTCCTTTTAAAACAATAATAATAATAATATTAGGCAAGGTTTATTGATGACGTCCTGTGTTCCAATCATTGTTTTAGGAGTTACATGTGTCATCTAATTTAATCCTCACAGTAACCCTATGACGCAGGCACTGTTCTAGCCCCTGTTTTCCAGCTGAGGAAACAGGCTTCAAATGGTGAAGTCAGTGCTGCAGATCAGGCAGTGGCAGAACCAGGACTCAGCCCAGGCTTGCATGGCACTGAAGTGCCCACTGTTAACCGCAAGGCGCTCATGTGAAGCACAATGGCCTAATAGGCTCTGCCTCAAGGGTTTTCCAGGCTGCGAGCACTTAGGAAACTGAAATGTGGCCTAATTGTTTAACTGAATGATTTTACAATGAAAAAAGTTTTAAACATAGCAGTGTGGAGCAGCGAGCAAGGCAGTCCTTGCACCTTTCCTAATAAGTTGGACTGGTCTTTCCTAGGAAAAACTGCCGCCTTAGATGGCAAGCGTTTGCGTAGATAGCTGATACAGAATTATATGCTAATAGAACAAGGTGCACCCTCATAAGCACTGGTGAGTTTATAAAGTCATTAACTTTTAAAACTGCATAGGGACTTTATAACCTTAACAATGAGGAAATTGACCCAGAGGTTAGGTATTAGCTCATTACCTATTAGCTGTATGACAGCGGCATCTTGCTAGAACACAGTACTAAAAGATGCATTTAATTGTCATGGATGGATTAAGGATCAGGAAATTCTCCAATACTGCAAGGTACTATTACTGATACAGTGTAATGTTTGGGAGACAGCCAGAGTTTGTAATCTAACTCTACCAAGAATTAATTGAGCGACACTGATCAATCTCCCTTTTGAAAGACCCTGCTTCTTCATCTATAAAAGGAGCATTAGAAGAATAGAAACAACCTCCCAGGGTTGTGAGAATTAAATGAGGCAACACAAGTCAAGCACTTCACCTGTGTCTTACCTTCCATCCTTGGTAATTATAGTTGTCATCGTCCTCATTTTACAGATGAGGAAGCGGAGTCTCAGAAGTCTTATCTCATTCCTAAGTGTGGACGAGCAGCCTAGAGAACCTGGAGACCCAGGTTCCCAAGTTGTCTAGGGCACTGCCCATCCCTCTGCACACCTTCTGCCTCTTGAATACACTTGATTTGCATTTGTGGCATCCCCTTTTTTTTGTACCACTTCCCCTGCTTTGGGAATGAGCTGGCTTCCCTCCACCACAGTAGGCAATAGGCGTAAGAATGGGAGGTGTGAAAACCTATTTGAGTTTTCTGGGGATGCAGAAGAAAAGAAGGAGGGCTCCCTTGGTAGATCACCCTGACCCATTAGTAAAGCCCTGCATGGAGCGCTGCGATTATTTCCCCTACCTCAGGGTGAGAGTTTGAAATTCCTCCAAGGGGGCTATTGAGGCACTAAATCTCCTTCGGGCCTACATCCCTGCTTCTCTCTGAGCTGCCTGCATCTACATATGGTGATCTGGAGAGGCATATTCTTCACTTATTCAACATAGATGAGGGGTCTGGCCTTGTGGGGCTTATAAATCTTCGAAGCTATAACTTCACTACGTGTGTAGCTGGAAACCCGGCCTTTCTAAGCATCTTGAGTCTTCCCGGTGTGAGTGGTGGGTGGGGTTAGGAACAGGACTCTCGTTTGCTTTGCTTTCTTCATATCTGATCAAATTTCAAGGTAAATGTGCAGGCAATTATTCAGGAATTGTACAGCCAGGTGTTTAATGGTGAGTGAAACATGATGGTTGCACTGTTCTAGGAATAGCACACTGTCAAAAGAAACCGAAAATTCATATTTAGCTTTTTTTTTATTGTCACAAAATGCAATAAATTTGCAACAGAAATATACAATATGAGGAAGAAAAAATGGAAGAGTCAAAGATTCCATGAAGCATTTGAAGGGTTATTGTTCAAAGGAGACATCCTGGCTGGAGATGGATATTCCTTCACATCATTACTAAATGAATAAAATGAAATAAAAGAGCCTCCCACCCTGAATAAGATGAATAAAATAGTGTTCATTTACCTGAGTTACTTCATTGCTATGTGACCATGGGCAAGCAGCATCACTGCATAGATGTCTAATAAGTATTCCACAATTCCCGATGTCCCTAAATTCTTCTATTTGTTCTCATCTGGGGAGGCGTGGGAGAAGGAGAATGGTTTCACTATTAGCTCTGAATTCTTAAAGCGGGAAGCTTAAAGGTCATTCTTAATTCCTTCCTTTATATCATTGCCTAGTACCCACGGGGCTCCTAGGAGGGATCCGTGAAGGTACCATGGCCGTCCTCTTCATCTCAACCATCCATATTCAAGTCACCATCATTCCCTTACTCTTAAAAAACTTCTCTTGTTCCAGTTCTGTCCCCTAGAAATCTTTCCACAAAGCATCCTGAGAGCGATTGTTTTATATTGTAAATCAAATGCTATCATTCTCTTCTTTGAAGATCCTCCAGTGGCTTCAAAATCGAACCTAAACCAAACATATGACTTCATGACTGTGACCCACGAGGCCCTGCATAATCCTCCCCCCCCACGACTACCTCATCTTTCCCTGCTGTCTTCACTCTGGTGGTCTAGCTGGTCGTTCTTTCCTGCAAACGGGCCAAGCTTTGCCTGTGTTTCCACTACTCTTCCCATTTCCTGGAATGCTCTTCTCTGTCTTCTTCCTGGCCTTGAGGGCACTGCTCATGTGCTGCTTCTGCAGGGAGGCCCTTCCTCAGCCCCCCTCACAACCCACATCCTCCCTTTATGTCATACTCCATGGCATTGGTCACTGTGACGTCACTACGAGTGATTTACTTGTGTACTTCTGTATTTCCTATCTTCTAGTACATCAGCTCTGTGAGAGCGGAGATCTTGAATTTTTATTTTACCCTATGTTTCCAATGCTTCGAAAAGTAATTGGCACATCATAGATACTTATTAAACACTTGTTGACCAAATGAGTGAAATAAAAACTGAAATTATTTAACCTTTTTAAGCCTTAGTTTGTCACGTGAAAAGCCTTCCTTTTGTCAATCCAGTTGTCAAGATTAAGATTTTACAGTTATTTTAACCACATGTAAAACACTTAGTACAGTGCTAGATATATAGTAAGTGCTCCATAAATATTACCAGTTATTGTTTTCGTTATTATTGAGTTAACATTATATATACTTAAGTCAACGCATGATCACATGTTATTTACTTTTTTCTTTTGCACAGATATCAATGTAGAATAGTATGTAGTTAAAGAAAATAAAGATTGCATTTTTGCTTGCAAGATATATGTGATACATTTTATAGGCCATTATCAGAATCACTTGGGAGCATTTTCAGACTCCTGCCTTCTCTCAGGAGGATGTATCAGATTCTCTTAGTGGAGGGTAGACATGCACTGTTTAAAAAGTTTCCCTGGGCGATTATAAATATCCCACTACCACATAAGCTGGGGAAAAGAATATATAAGACACTAATGTAATTTGCCTAAGGTACAGACTATTTCCAGACTTAAGGAGGTTTCCTAAAAACAGAGAGCCAAGATAGGTAGTTAATTAGAGAACAGATATTAAGATACAGAGGCTGCCCAGTTGTTCTGGACATTAGAAAGCTGAGGCCCAGGCACAGAAGTATACTGACTTCATGTTGCCTTAACAATCAGTGACCTAGATTTCCTTTGCTTGGATACTAAGAATGATCCCCACCTTGAGGCCTGAGAGACCAGCCAGTGATCACTGATGGAAGAGAAGTGAGCTGGATGGGCCATTATCCAAGTTGGCCTCTGGTGCCTATTCATATTAGAGATAGGATCAGCTACAGATGGATATATGGATTTTCTAGGTTACCAGGTACACTTTCAGACCTGGAGACAGGAATGTGAGGGAACCGCCTTCCTTTGGGGCAGGGGAGGGGTATCAGGCAGCAGCTGTTAAAGAGGACATTAAACAGTGCGTGTTGACCCTGGGCCTGGAGGATCACTTGAGGAATCATCCACTCCATCCACCCATCAGGCTCTGTCCAGCCTCTATCACTAGACCTTCTACAATGTCTTCTGTATTTCTCTTTTGGGGCTGATTGTTCCCAGAGATATGCAAGCCCTGCCCTTGGATAATACAGGGGGAGTTCTTCAGTGACCATTGCTCAGTTCTAAAGATTGCATCAGATTATTTCCAAAAAACCTAATGTAAGAAACATAATTTCTATCAAAATATATTTCAATTATGTTTGGAAGATAAAATACCAGCGGTGCCAAAAACATGTATGCAAGTGGACACTTTGGTCAACATTGCTCAAGCAGTAAGTAGTTCGCTGTAATCAGAAGTGTCTGGATGCTGATGGTAACCACTTTGAGCACCTCTTGTAATTGCAGAAGTCCAACGTGACTTGTATTCATCTTTTGTTATCAATATATGTTAAGTATTACAATTTCAATAGTTTTTTTCCTTTCTTAAAATGTGTATACATGTTTTTGGCACCCTCTATTTCATACTATATGTTTAATCATACATGTATACATATATAAACACATATAACATACTCAGTTAAATTTTGGAATTTTATCTGTAGCATGTCATTTTAGTTCGAAGAAGTAAATACGTTCTAATAGAAATGTTCTTTCCTTTTTCTCTTTTAGTGCTGCCAACTGTCCCTATTCAGAAATCAATTTGAATAAAGACCGAATTTTCCCTGACCGCTTAAGTGGGGAGATGCCTCCGGCTAGTCCATCATTTCCCAGAAATAAAAGAACAGACACAAATGAAATCTCATCTCCTGAAATCAGGTAATTTAAGTGATAATATTAGTGCTATTTGGAAGTACTCTGGTGAAAAGAGGTCTTCTAGCTTAGATGTTTTATGTTCTATGATAATATTTTCTTGTACATTATTAAAAATACACCTGATTTAATGTGAAATGATGGTGAGGATCAGAACCTGGAATTTTTTTTTAATTAGGGGGAGGGTTTATAAAAGCATATTTAAGTCTTACATCTTCATCATTTAGTTGGACTTGCTTGGTGTTAGTCATGCCAGTTCATATTTCTGAGTGAACTGATCAATAATATTTATATAGAGCCATCCTTTATAAGATGGCAGACTACTTATGAAGAATGGACATTATTTCTTTTTAATGCTCATTATAGGCCAAGTACTTGTATATACATTATTTTATGTAACTATTAAAATGTTAAATACACTAAGCTCAGTCATTTATTTTTTATTTTACTTGTAGAGTTGAGTTGGGATGTTTTATCTTCAGTGGATTATATTAAGTAAAGAACTGAGTTTTATTTGATATATCTTTAAATGGTCTGTGCCCTTATATTAACTGAGGATACTTACTACTAAATGAAACAGCAAATTAATAGAAAGATATTTCTTAATGCTTAAGGTTTGCAGTTTTTTGTTTGTTTGTTTTTTGTTTTTGTTTTTTTTGAGGGCAGTGTCACTGGCCCTCACATGTGGGACCCGAACCGGGGCCGCTGGCTTCCCGAGCCAACACTTAACCACTGCGCCACTCGGCCAGCCCGGTTTGCAGTTTTTTAATGGAGTATTTATTTGGGAGGGAGGGGAACAGTGTTGGGGAATTGGGAGAGGGGACCAGCCAAGTTGTTGTTCCTCAATCTTTGCTGTGGAGGGCGCCAGTCGCCATCTGGCTTCCCTACGGCAGCTCATGGCCTCTTAAGTTCAAGGTACTGTGTTCAATCTTAGTTGAGGGTGGGCATAGCCCCCATCCCATGTGGGAGTCGAGCCAGCAGCCTTGTTGTTAAGAGCGCATGCTCTAGCCACTGAACCATCCAGGCGGCAGCTCAGATCAAGGTGCCGTGCCGAGTTCAATCTTTAGTTGAGGGTGGGCATAGCCCACCATTGAACAGGCAGTCTTGTTGTTACACCAGCTGAGCCCTCCTGCCAACAGCTCAGGGGACAGCTCAGCTAGGGCACAGCGTCACTGGCCCATGTGGGAATCGAACCGGTGGCGGCCCTGTTGCTCAGAGCGTGCTCTCTAAGCCACCTCTTAACCAACTGAGCCACTCGGCCGGCCCTTAATGGAGTATTTTAAAATGTAAGGCAACATAGTTCTTTGTTTATTTTAATATTTTATTACTTCCATCTTTATGGATGAAAAAGGTAGATGTTTGAATTAATATATGTGAATCTGAATTCACAGCAATGTTAGTAGAGTAATGGCATTTCAAGTATCAATATCCTTCTAGAAAAGCAATTTTTCTCTGTGCATGGGGGAGAGTTTTAACTTCTTTAATTATTAACAACAGTGATGATTTTTTTAAATCCTCAAAACCATGACTAATATAACATAAACTCATTTATCCAACCCTAAAATGAGGGCATATCACTTGAAGTAATTTACTTTAAGACAAATAAAAGTTCTAATTCATATAGTAGTAATTACAGACACAGAGTTCATTGGCTCATAAGGTAGTAAGAATATCTAGAGTTTTAGATTTCAGAAACCAAGATAGTGTTTAAAATACCACAGATATTTTAAGGGCCAGTAGGACCATCTCATAGGCATTTCACAAATTATCTGGATTCAGCCAGATAGATATCTGGGGCCAGTGACTCCTCACAGCAGAAAATGGAGGTCGGCTGGGATGATGTCTTAGGGTCCTTTTAAATTCAAAATCCATGTCAGAAAATAGTACTGTTTCGCTGGATCTAACCATTCCAGTGATCTGTCTTCTGCGAGGGTGTGATCATGGTTCCTCCTGTCATCACAAACACAATCTCAGACATGCTCACTTTTCTGTAGTAACTCACAACACATGTTTTATATAGAAATATTTTTTACATTACATAGATTTTTTTGGCTGTACTGTCTTTTGAATCTGTGAATTCTGACCGGCCATTATTTCTGTGTGAATTAATACTTAACATTTATTTATATTAAAGTTAAATGTGTTCAAGTGATACGCCTTTATTTTGGGCTGCCAGGATTTGGTAAATGAATATCACATTATTCATGATTTTAAGGGCTTTGTTCAAATTCTCATCTTCATCTTTCCAGATTTTTATTATTTTTATTTCATTTACATATTGACTGATTCAGTGTACACATGTGCCTAAAAACCTGAGGGATTAAATTTGTTACATGCAGTCACAGGAAACATGAGGGAGACCATTTAAGCGACCCCTAAATTTTTTTAGTTTTTTTTTTTTTTTTTTAGTTCCAGATGTACAAAACAATGCAATAGTTATCCTTTTCACCCCTTACAAAGTGACTCCCACCTCCCTCATCCACTACCTCCCCACCCCTGATATCATACATATCTATATATAATTCCACTGACTCCATCCCCACACTATACTCTATATCCCATGACTATATATGTATTAAATTATAGTTGACATAAAATATTATTCAGCGGCAGCTTCAGATGTACAGTGCAGTGGTCAGGCCTCTACACCGTCCATAAAGTGGTCTCCCTAACAAGACATGAGTCCATCTGGTCTGCTAAAAGATATTTACAACATTATTGATTATATTCCCCAAACTGTCTTTTGTATACCTGCGGCAATCGTGTAGTTACCAATTTATGTTGCCTCGTCCCTTCCCCTTCTCCCTCATGCCCGCCCCCGTCCCATCTAGCAATCATCAGTTTTTCCTCTGTGTCTCTAAGACTATTTTCTGTTTACATTGAGCGACCCCTAAATTTTTAAGGTAAACATTGTTTACCAAGATTTTTTTCTCACTTTATTTTTTACACTGAAGTACTTTTAAGAAATGATTACAGACATCATGATATTCCAACCTAAATACTTCATTATACATACTTAAAATAACATTTTCCAAAATAGCCAAAATAACATAGACTTGTTTACTCTTTTAAATTTCTTCTTTAAAATTTGAAACAATTGGCTTCAGATTTTTTTGTCTTTTCTTCTCCAGTCAGTCACTGGTTTTCACAACAATCAAAATGGCACATAGTATTTTAGATGTAAATGATCATGGGGTGGCAACATATCAAATGTTAAAAAATATAAGCAAGGTTGTTAACAAAAGTTTAACTTATGGCTTGCGGATGGTTGGTTTAAAGTAGAATTAACGGGGTAGAAGTTAAAGTTAGCTAGCTTCTTTACCATTCGTGAATCTGTGTGAACACATTTAGTTCATTTTTATTTTTTCATTTTAAAAGTAAATACAGCATTCATTGATGACGTATTTGTTTAACGTGCACTTAAGTATGAAATAATGAGTTATGCAAAGCTCTGAGAACAGTGACTGATAAGCAATAAGCCCTCAGTCCATGTTGATTTTTATTAATATTGCATTTGTTTCACAGCATTCCTTTTATTCCTGGGGAGCAAAAGCAAGGCTGGCTTGTTTCACTGGCTTGTTTCTTTGCTATTCCTAGGTTAAACTTTGAATAGAATAGAGCACTCAAACAAGATGATTCTCATATCAGATTACCTTCTATCTTCTTTTCCCATAATTGTTTACATGGATGTAATTTCCCACTCAGTATAGGATACATTTTCATTACATCACTCTAAATAATTTACTAAAATTTGCCTGCCAGACTCTACTTTCTTTTTTTTTTAAATTCTCTGTGGCACAGCAAGAGACAATTTGCACCACTAGAGGCAGACCCTGAGACAAAGATTTGATTGCAGATTGTTTATTTGGGAAGTGAGGAGAACATCAGTAGAGGTGTGAGGAAGAGACGGGAAGGGAAGATAGCCGTAAAAGATTCAGTGTCACACTGGTTACCACTGTGGACAGCGGGAGCAGAGTCCTGCTGGGAAAGGCGGGGAGTCTGTGTAAAACACACATCCCAGAGCCTTGCCATGTAGGGAGGAGGGAGCAGAGGTGTTTAAACACCAGGTCCCTTCAGTCACAGGGAGGCTGCTATGGGAGGAAGAACGTGGTAACTCCCAGCACGTCTGCCCTGCTGCACAGCAGGCCAAGCAGCCAGAACTCAGGCTCATCCTGCAGGAAAGCGGAAGAAGTGAGACAGGTGGGAGTCGGTCGCTGTGCGCTGAAGTGGGAGTGAGTGGCTAGGGGACATGGGCTCTCGATGCTGTCAGCGTTTGCTGTGTCATCCCGTTCACCTATTTCAAATGTCACACAATCACCAGAATGAGAAATATGCTGGTGGTGTTTTTGATTCAGGAGCTGACATAATAGATAAATTGACAATGCAAGGAAGATGTGTATTCTTTTCATACCATAAGCTTTATTTTAAGGGCCAGTTCACAGGCCACCTGCTCGAGATAGATTCGTGGACAGCTAATATTCCACAGCAGTAGTTCCCACACTCACTTCACAGTAGATTCTGAGATCTCTACAATTCAGATTCGGAAGCCCAGCCCACCAGAACCTTTCAGACTACAGAGCCTAGGAGTCTGCATTTAAAAAGTTCCTTTGGGAGTGTGTCTCCCTGCTTAAAACTTTCAGTGACTTCCTATTACTCTTAGCACTTAGACCCTAATTCTGAGTGAGGCCTGCAAAGTTCTGTTATCTGGCCCCTGCCTAAACTCTTCAGCTTTACCTCTGCCAGGCTCCTTTTTAAGCTTAATGCCTCAGCTGCCCTGGTCCCCAGACATCCTTTTGTCTCTGCCTAGAACCTCCATCCCTACCATCTCCTAGGTAGCCTCTCATCTTGCAGGCATCAGATTAACTGCCATTTCCTCAGGGAAGCTTTATCTGATCCTCTAGGCTGTAGATCAGGCTCCATGTTATATACGTTCATATCACACATCCTGATGGTCTTGACGGTTGCGTGTAAATATGTCTTCCGGGTCTGTGTACTGTGTTGATGATAAGCTCCATCCGGGCAGAGGCCACATCTTCCCTGGGTCCCTGAGACGCCCTCAGCCCTGAGCGCACTACTGGGTGTGCAGTAAGGATGCCAGGCTACCTGAGTCCTCCAGCAGCCTTCAAAAGAGAGCCCTCAGTTCCATAACCTCAGAGGCAACTGCTCTGTAACCTGCTTCTTCCAATGAAAACTCCCCCTTTCTCACTCTGTAGCGTCTCTACACCAGATACCTGAGGGGTAATTATTAAATGGTGTAATAAATACCCCAAATACATACCTACACTGTTTTATAAATTAGAGTAGTGCTTCCCAAACTGTTGTTGTTTAACTCCTGGCCCACATAGAAAATGGCACCAGAGAAATGACAACATGTAAATGGCATGCCGAGGACAAGGACAGGGCCAGATGGGGGCTCTGGCGTCTGGGAACATGACAGGGATCAGGACCTGAAGTCTGGCATCCTGTGGGGAAGCCTTCCCCACATGAAGATGGCTGGCATCCTTTCCTACCTGTGCTGGATATCTTTTCCTCCAGCAGCTTGTCAAAGCGTAGTCAGGTTATAAGTGAACCCCCAGTGTGTGTTTAGAGGTGTGAGTACACAGTCCTTTTCCTTATTCATCACATGCTGAGGAGGGTCTATGGTATGCATAGTGCTTTCAGGGAGAAGCTGTTTTCCTGGTTCAGGGGAAGGGCGGCTCATCAGCCCTCTCAGAGCTCCCGGCCTCAAGATGGTGAGCCAGGGAACTGGGAGCCCTGCGTCTCTACATGTCTACCGCCGACTAAAAGAATGTATGTATTTCTTTATGCCTTAATAAGAGGCATGGGTCTCAATTCGTTTTGCATCAGAATCATGAGATGCTTGTTAAAAGGCAGCTGTGGCAGTACCATCTCCAGAGAGACTGACTCAGGAGTTGTAAGGTGCGTCCCAGTTTATTTTACCAAACACCCGCCATCCCCAGCTGATGGAGGCAAGTGGTCTACAAACCAGGCTTTGCAAATCAGTGCTGACTATAAAGGCCCTTCTCAGGAGTAATAATTCACAACACGTGAGCAGTTGGAGAACATCAGCATCTATCTCACATAATCTGCTCTTGTGAAATCTGTTCTACGGCTGCTTCTAACTGTGTTTTTATATTAGATGCTATTTCTATCAAAAATCACTTAATGTTTTAAGCTCAGAATTAATGTTTTAACACAATAAAGCATTTTCAAAATGCCTGCTAAATGCTTGAATTACCTTGCAAGGCAAGTAATGAAAAAAAATTTAGCTTGTTCAGTTCATTACAGGCCATCAAATGGGTTTTCAAATTGTAGGAGCAGTATTTCCCTTCTGAGAATTACATAAAGTAGCTGTAGAAATTGCAGCTATCAATGTGATTGATATTTTTAGGGTGAATCAGGTTTCCCAGTCACACGAAGAGCCAGTCTTTGTCCTCGTGAGGGCCCTGTTAAACAGATGGGAAAACAAGCTAACATCGAGTAGGAAACTATCAACATACATAAACCTATTTACTTTACACAACTGTGATATCAAGGAGAGTAAAATTCATTAGTTCTGAGAGATTCCAGATGTTAATTAGGAATCTTCAGGAACTTTGCTTTGCCTCCTAAGGCCTGCTGGGTCTGAGGCCTTGGTGTGGCTTATTAGAGGAAGCCATTCGATGACTGGGCATTCACTCATTCCCTGGCCGTTGTAAAGCCTCTTCCCCATTTTTTGTCGATGGGCTGCAGATACGGGTTAGGAGCTGCAGAAGTTTTAAAATATTCCAGCTTTTGGGAATCTGAGTCAGATCTGTTCAGTGTTTTGTGTGCACTGGAGAGAAGCTCAGTTTTAGTTAAAACACTCAGTTCTGATGCCAGCCACTGTGACACCGAGGAAACCATTCAAAGAAGAGATGAGTGTTGTTGTTGAATGTCTGTGAAGTAGCTGGAACAGTATTGTAGTGAGGTCTTATTGTATCACCTCGAATAGTACTAATTCCTGACTCAGGTGACTCTTATGTCTAGTAGGAAAGCAGGGATGTCTGTTTCTACAGCACGTGAAAGTGATGCAGTCTCACTCTTAGGTACATGATCTCATTCCTAAATCTTACCTTATAGGTTAGAGCTTTTCATTTTATGAGGGTTGATTAAATGAATTGCTAAATTAGTTTTTCTGGAGGGTTCTTCCTTGGCATCTTGATAATATCCACTGTATTTACTCATGATATTCCTTTTCTTCGTTAGCATGTTTTTTTTTGCTAAATTTTAATTTAATAGGCTTATAAATCAAAATGTTTTATTTTTAGTTATTAAATAAATAGTAAACCATGTTTATCTCTCCTGGGCCATGTTTTGTGAAAACATTATTAAAACAATTGCTAATGTGTCATCTCAAAAGGAATTTAATTTGAAAAACTCTTCATTTGCTATTAACCATAGACATGAAAGTTTTGATCCCACTGGTTTTATTTGCCATCTTTTCTGAATCCCTTTAAAGATGGTGACCTCCTTGTCCTGAAGCTGTTCAAGCACAGTCTCTTTTTCATTCAAGTACACCTGTGTAATCCCCCCGAACACAGAACCCTGAGACCCTCAATCTCTGATTATTTTTAACTAGGAGTGACCTCAGCCCAGAAATTAAGGGGAAAAAAATACTGGGGACATGCAAGACATCCTTTTAACATTCAGCACAGAAAACCATATGTGTTTTTACAGCTCTCATTATATTCATTGTGTCGCCACTTGTGCTGGGGCATGCAGGTATTTTTCACCTCCAGCAGAGCTTCTGTGAGACTGGACTAAGCTATTCTGGAAAGAGTAAGGTGGGGTTATTTAAGTTACGAAACAAGCCCAACTCATGCTGGATTTTAGAGATGGTGCCGGAAATCCCTAAATTGAAGCAACATCATTTATTGTTTCATATTTTTTCAATATTGTTTTTAACAAACTGGAACTGATTGAAACATAATTTGGTAGGGATTTTTTTTTAATGAAAAATAAATTAATTTGAAGAAATACAGTTGTTTGCATTCAAATACTATCCTGTTACTGTGTATTTATTCTTCTAATGTTTGTTTGGCTAATATTTACAACAAAGCATAATTAAGAGTAAGATAATAAGACATCTAAAGCATGACATAATTACAGAGAAAAAGAAAATGCTAACTCATAAAGAATACATTTTTCCATTTGAGTAGATTCCACTGTCTTAATTAAAAGGCTAAAGAGTATTCCTGAGTAAGATTTTAGCTATGATTGCATTTCAATTCAAGTGAAAGAAATGTCGAAATAAGTTGGTTCTTGAAAATTCTAAAATCCCAAGAAAAATTGCTGTATGCCAGGCACTTTTCTAGGTGCTTTTACCTGCGTTAGCTCATTTAATGCTCATGATATCTTATGTGGGGTGGATGCTATTA
This sequence comes from Aselliscus stoliczkanus, assembly GCA_033961575.1. Classification (NCBI taxonomy): domain Eukaryota; kingdom Metazoa; phylum Chordata; class Mammalia; order Chiroptera; family Hipposideridae; genus Aselliscus; species Aselliscus stoliczkanus. Next base: position 128,621,861 of record CM066733.1, read on the forward strand.
CTACATCACCATCCTAAACACAGACCCCCTCTCAGTTACAGGTTAAACAGCTAGTGAGTAGCAGACCTGCTTTACAACCCTCAAAAAGCTATTTTAAAACTTGAATAAAACAAGTTACTAAAACACTTGTCAGTAGATGATTTTATCCTACGATCCAGGTAATTTTTAAATAGTAATAGCTGCCATTTATCATGCTTCAGCTTATGTGTCCGACAGTGTGCTAAGCACTTTGTATACATTGTTTTATTGAGTCCTCAACATGCCTGTGAGATAAAGCATTTATTATCCATGTTATAGATGATGCAGCTGAGGATTAGGGAAGTTAAGTAACTTGCTGCCTGTCATATCGAACTAGTGAGTAGCAGAGCTAAAATATGAACCAGCTCAGTTCACTTCCACTGCTGGGCTGCTGTCTCCATGTTATAATTAATTCACTGCCCCTGTGCCTAATCAGCTTTTTCCCCTTCCTAAATGAAATTGCTGGTAATGAAAAATGCTGATAAAGAAGAGACGACAAAGGAGTTTTTATGTAGAGGAAAATTGTAATATTAAAATACAACATAAAAATATTTTTGGTTGTCATTTTTTTAAAAAAAATTTGTCAAGAAGCATATCTTGTACTACATTCCAGAGTGTATTCTAATATCACAGAGTTTTGACATTCTGATATAGACATATTTTGTCTATCATTGGAAGGCTGTGCTGCTAGAGTATCTTTTTGCTTAGGAAGTTGAAATCCTAGATCAAGGATTTCATTGTTGCATAGAGAAGAAATCCATGTATAGTATCTATTCAATTTGAATTATCAATGAACTTCCTAAGTATAGTAGAGAGAAATATTGGTTGCCCAATTAAGAAAACAATTTTTATTTTAAGTAAAATACAAAACAAATAAGATTAATGAGTCAGATTCCTCATTCCTGACCTTATCAATAAAAGACAATTGGAAAATAAGATTTTAGCGCAAGAAGGCATGTTCCCTTTAACTTAATGTAACAAGGATATGTACTGTATTCTGGGAAAACACAGGTGAAAATCAAATAGTCATTGAATCTGACTATGGATTTTGGTGTAAGACCTGGTGCCATACTTACCCTATCAATTGGGATTAACCTCTTTAAATTTCAGTGGATATAATAATAGAACTTTCTTCCAATGATTGTTAGGAAATACTGGATATGTAAAGAGCTCAGCCTGTCTTTGGTCCATAATATGTTCTTAAGAACATTAACTTTTCTTCTTCTTCTTAACTGCTTCCATATTTCTGGATGTGCTTGATTAGGATTCTGTTGACTCCAGAGGTCCTGTTCATCCATCAATTTCATAACGCCTGTTCTAATAGACTGACTGCTCATATTCACCCTCCCCAACTCTAGTGAAAGGAAACATGTAGACCCTCAAGGGGCTTAGTCACTTGTAATTTTAAGGAATTAACAAAACCAATATATTGGAAAGAAAACATTCAATAAACGTTTCTTGTGGAGTCCTTTATTTGAGTTGTGTTTGGTAAAAGTAAATACCCATGTTTATGTATTCCTGAGTTTATATGGGTTCAATTTAATAAAATACCATGAGTTAAAATAGGGAAAGTAGAAACTGAACATGCTTTAATAATGAAGCAACATAAATAATAGAGAGCAGACAACTTTCATGTTGCTTCTCTTTTGGGGTGGATTAAGGCAGATCTAGGAATGAAGACACTTTGGGGGGTCAAAGGTGTTCTTTTCCTTTTCTATCTCTGTTCCCTCCTTGAAAATGGTCCTACTCTTCTTATATTTCATAAAATAAGCCATTGGCATTGTATTTGGGTATACGAATATAGAAGAACTTTCCTCATACTTAAGTCTTATACCTTTATTTTAATAAATATTACTGTAATGGAATATTATGCTTTATTAAAACTACAAAAATGTAACTTAATTACCAGTGGACAATTCCGATCATGAAAACAAATACAGAGAAAATTCTAAGACAGTTTTATGCTTTCTTCTTAGTTTGTCTTTTTCTTTAAAAAAAAAAATCATTCATTAAAGTCTCCAATAACTAATTGGGAATTTATTTTCTTTGCCTGAGAGGGTCAGTTTTAAGCAATGTCATTGTGATGTATGATTGTTTCTGAAATTAATATGGCCATCCACAAACAACATTTTCCAATGGCCACAATACTTACTGGGATAGATTTGTTGACTCAAAGAATATCATTTCCAGTTGAATATGAAACAAGTTCAAAAGATTACATAAGCTAATTTTAGTGTAGTAAGCTGATTTTAGCATGCAATTATACTTCAGCACTGTTTTTACAAAGAAGGCAAAAGTTTTCTATCGTCATTTTATCTAATGTCCTTAGCCAATTATCAGTGATTTTCTTATATTTGTTTTTTACTATACCTCCATCTTTCCACTTTCTGTAGAATAAGAGCCATCATAGTCTTTTAATTGATTTGGGAAAAAATATTTTTATTGCATAATAACAATGATTCTTCCCCATTCTTAAATAAGCAAATATTCTTCAGCAGTTATTTTTAGTATGAAGTAAGCCAGGAAGCTCAGATTTCAATGAAATTTCATGTGTCCCTGGAAATGATCTTTCTAAGAAGTAAACATTCATTTATTGCATTCTTTTTATGTTAGTTTACCACTGTTGTTTTAAATTATTAACATTCCAAATGGAGAATAAATTGGTACCTTTGGGATTAAGACTATAAAATTCTTTTATATTTTATTGGGATATTTAGTTTCAAATGTATTTGTACTTTTCTGAGAAGTATGGTGTAGGTCTTCAAGAAACTCAGGATATATTTGTAAAGGTAGCAACACCTAAAAAACAATGGAACATCATGAATACAGAGTATTATAAACTACCAAATGTGCAGGCCAGGTATCATAACCTAGATAGTCCCAGGAAATTATAAAGTGGGATTTATTTTGAACTCAGAATGGAGTAGATTAGGTTGCAAATTTTTAAATACCTGAGCTTTAAAGAAAATATAAGCGGCTTGTGCCTGGTTCCCTTGAAAGCCAATTTTTGTCTCTGAATTAAGGGTAAAGCTCTGAAGTAAGACTGTAATAGGTCCATTCCGTTTTAGAGCACGCTTGTTCCATTGGGTTAGCATGAGGTCATTCCTGGTCAGAAGGAGGTAGGATCAGGTCAGTCTATGGATTTGACCTGATTAAGCCAGGACAAGCTCCCTAGAATTGAGTTTGATTCTCCTGAGCCAATCGGAGCCTCAATCTAAAATCGCAGAGCTGAGCCATATATAGTGAATTGATTAAATGGTATGGGCTTTCAAAGCATGTTCTTTCTTTAAATTGTAGTCTTACCAAACAGGACAAGGAGATCTTCATGAATACATGTCTCCATCTGAAGATGAATTACTTAATAGCTACATTTCCCAGAATAGTTAACCTTAATACCATTCTTAGCTTTAAAATCTCTTTTCTGAACAGTAAATGAAAATTGATGAGGAGAATGGATATTTAGATGTTACTAGCATTAATTGATTCTAAAAATTCTTTCTAACATTTCAGCGGTACGATTTGTTTTTAAATTAAGGAAAAACAGTTGCTGAGATGTTGTGCTGAACCATTTTTTAAAATGATGCTATTACTAAATATTGAAACACCTCTTTTTCTCAGAGACCAGCATGCTGATGATGTCAAAGAAGACTTGGAAGAGAGAACAGAAAGTGAAACGAGGACATCACATGAAGCCAGAGGTAGCAATAGTAATCTCATTTTATTGATGGATAGTACTATTAATACTATTAATACTCACAAATCAAAACTTAATTGGAAGATGGCAGTCACTTTTATATTAAAGATAAACATTATTTGGTTGGTTTGTTCTATTATCACAGGCAATAAAAGTTTAGTGTTAAGGTTAAATATAGCATGTAATTCATAATATGGATTTACCTACAGCCTATATTTAGTCTCTTTCACATATTTGTACAATATTGTATGTAAAGTTTGAGTAAAACATTATATTTGGTCCTTGTCATACATTTCTTTGGTATTGTTGATGTCACTTGGCTTAAATATTTTAAACTCATCTCAGAACGTGTATTGAAATCCAAGTAGGATTAATACGGTCTTAAGCTAATACCACAAATGAAAATCACTTGAACGGATGTTTTAAGTTGTACTGGAGAAGTACTGTGTCTTACATCTTTATTTTAAAAGACATTGGAATGGGGTCGGCTGAGTGGGGCATTGGTTAAGAGCTGGTTTGGGACGCCAGTGGCCCCGGTTCGGATCCCACATATGAGGGCCAGTGACACTGCCCTCTACAGCTAACAACAGCTCCACCTGGAGCTGGGCTACGAGCCCCGGCGATGGTGTAGGCTGCAGCCCCTGCTGCAGTGGGCTGCCATAGGCTACAGTGAGTGGCCAGCAGCCAGCGTGAGCAGCTGGCAGCCTGTGTGAGCTGCCAGTAGCCACGGTGAGCGACCATCCAGATGCCAGTGACGGATCTGCCTCATCCTGGAAGAGAGCAATGACAATACCAACATGGTCCAGTGAAGCAATGTCCTCCGCAACTAGACTGAAGAACAAAAAGACAGCAACTTGTCTGTTCCTCTTCCCCGATTCCCCAATGCTGTTCCCCTCCCCCAATTGCCCAATAAAATCTTTAAAAATAATTATATATATATATATATATATATATATATATATGACATTAGAATGATTTAAGCAATGAAGTTGTAGTGACTGTTAGTCATAGTATAGATTGTATTTACAATTTATACATAGCTATATAATTATTATTTATTTTTCATAAGAAAATGTTGGCCTGATTATGATTTTAATGATTGTCCTTGGGGACTTTGCTTTTCATGTGCATTTTTTTTCTTCAGATTATCATATAAGATTTGAGAGTGGCACTGAACAACTATATGCCTGTAATGACCTATTCCATAAGTGATGCTTTGATTTCCATATCTGATTTTCATAAAGCAGCAATTTGTGATTAAAAGTTATATTATGCTGTCTTCAGCATGTTCCATAGTGTTTAATGTGGCAGTGTATACAAACCCTGCAGATGGCCAGGGTCCAACTTCCTGTTCAGCCACCTGCTGGCGAGGTGATCTTGGACATTTCACTGAACATCACGCAGTGTCTGTGTTTCCTTATTTATCCAGAAGGGTGGTGATGGTACCTCCACAGGGTTGTCATGGGGATTAAGTGCAACAACATTTGTAACTTGCTTAGAGCAGTACTGGCACCTAGGCAGTGGTAAGCAACATTTGATTATTTTTAATGTTTCTGGTGATGTAGAATGGAAGAAAAACATTTAATGTATGAAGGTTTTGTCATCAGGGTATATTGGGTTCTTCGTAAAACTTTTCTTCCAGCCTTGGTGGACAGTGGTTAGGAGCACAGCCTTCATTCTCAGCTCAGCCCCACTTCTAGCTGTGTGGCTGGCTCTGGGCAGAGGTGCCTCCTATGTAAAAGTATGTTGTAATAGTATCTGCATCATTGGATTCTCTTGAGGATTAGATACGTCAGTGGCTGAAGTATTAGCTTCAAGAAGTAGTACAGTAGTACTAGTAGTAGAAGTAGTAGTATTGGTAGTAGTAGTATTGTTGAATAAGTGTCTATTGAATGGAATTATCTGATTATTGAAAGTTCAGATCAATTCGTAATACAGTCTCCTGGATTCTGGCGTTCATTTTCTTTTTTTCGTTTGCTTTTTGTTTTTCATCCACATATTCAGGTTTGGATGACCTTTTTATTTTTTTTATTAAAGTATAGTTGACATACAACATCATATCAGTTTCAGGTGACTCGACTCCTTTATACTTTACAAAGTGATCACCATGATAAGTCTAGTAACCATCTGTCACTGTACAAAGTTACTATGATATTATTGATTGTGTTCCCTATGTGGTACACTGCATCCTCATGACTTACTTATTTTATAACTAGAAGTCTGTCCCTCTCAATCCCCTTCACCCTTTCACCCTTCTGCCTGCCACCCTTCCCTCTGATAGCCATCACCGTACTCTCTGTATCCATGTGGACTCTGGACTTTTTGAGGGTTAAAACCTTTTCAGTTTCTTCCTGACTTCATGATCTATTGAACTTTTATTTGCTGACTGAATTTTGATTTTTTTTTTTTTTTACTGAAAATAGTCTAATGAAGAATTTCAGGTTTATTAACATATGATATGAATGATGTTCTCTTTTTTTGTGGTAGTTTTATGTCTTTTCAAACATACTTTTGTCCTATTTTTCTTGATTCACATTGCCTGAGTTCTCCTGTTTTATTATACTTTCCTCTATTCTTTCTCTTTCTATTATTCTAGAAGTATTGCTAGGATTCATATATAATTCTTCATTGTTTATCTCACCTACAAAACCTATAGTTCAATATGTGTATTTTATGGACTGCCTTATTTTTTACTAGTGAAAGGGAGTCGCATAAAATAATTTGCTCTGACAATTCTTGCATATATGTTCCCAAGCGAGAGTCCCCTATAAATATCTCATCCAGATTTAGCCTCCTAAAATGAGTTTGATGACTTTCCTTGTTTTTCAGATTTTTAAAATATTTTATATAAAACTTTCATGAAATTAATTTTATCTGTAGTAAAATTTTGTTATGATCATGTCAGCTTTCATTTAATTTCTTTCTTAGTTTTTAGATTTCCTTTATGTTTTTGAAAATTTTTTCCAGATTCATTTTATATGGGGAAGATTTAGATTTTACTTGTCGACTTTACCTTTTAATAGTTTATTGGTTGTCTGTTTCTGGACCCCATGGACCTTGAGTCCAAATTGAGCTCTTCTGGTGTCTGAGGGCCTCTGTATCTTGGTGATATTGGGGGTAGCTCAGATCCTAGTCCGTGGGTGGAGGTGTTCAGTTCTTCCTGGCCCCTGCCTCTCAGTTCTCAGTAGAGCCATGACCTAGTGTCTTAGATTGGGCTCTTTGGAAACACATTGAGAGTGTTGTATGCAGGTTTATAGGTGAGTACTCATGGGAACAATACTTATGAGAGAAGCAGGACTGGGCAACATGAAAAGTTGAGCTATGATATAGTTACTACAGAGGCCTTATTAGTCAATCCCATGAGCAGCTCTGGATGACAACTTTAGAGTTATCCTGAATTCAGGCACGAGAACCAGGCCTTTGAGTCTCACATTGACCCGTCCTTGGGTGTTGGCCTAAAGGAGTCCATATCCCTGGGCAAGGAAGCTCCCTTTGGCTTAAGGAAGTTACTGTAGAGGAGGTAGCTCTGAGCCATCAGCCGTCAGCAGGTAGGAGAATAAATGTCTTGGTTCTGAAGGGTGATCTGTAGTGAGTTTCCACTACATCCAGCAAGTTGTTTGGTCTCTGATTTTCCTTTAAGAAAAATAACAGAACTAAAAAACAAACCCAAACATTCTTTTACATATGTGAGGCTAGTCCAGCCCCATTCAATTCAGTCTTTTGGTTTCAAACAATAAACCTGACTCCTACATTCAATCTTCTTTTTTTTTTTACTATTATTTTGCTGAGATGTCATGAGCTCTCTTGATTTTTTTTTAATTTAAAAATATTTTTAGACCCAGGTCTTGTTTAAGTCCAGAAAACTTTCTTCAGTGATAATTTTGTTATTACTTCTGCTGTATTCTCTTTTGTCGACTGGTAATACCTATTATCTTGGGTTAGATCCAAGGGATGATATTTAAAATATTTAACAGTGGATTTGGCAGCCAGCATTGCACAGGACAATTAAAACAACAGTTTTCTGAGGGCTAGGGCAGAGTGTGGAAGGTGCCAAGAGTTACCTTAGTGGCTGGATCTCAGGAGAGTCCCACAAAGGGAAATACTTTAATATTTTAACTGTACATTTTTTGATGTTCTAGACGTGTTTCTCAAGTTGAAACATCTTACTTAGCCCCTTACTCTATCAAGTCTACTGTTTACTGCCTTTAACATGAATTTTAACAGTAGTAGTTTTTATCTCCCTTTAATTTCTTATTTTGGCCTGTTCTTCACGTTGAAACTCTTGTATTCCTGGGAAAAGTATAGTTTTGTTTTCTGTCTCATGGAAGCATTTTCTGTCACGGGTGGCTGATATGCAGAACAAGTTGAATTCCATTTTGTAATGTGCTAGATTCTCACTTGAAAGATCAGGCATGCTTTTTGGTTCCATAGCAGTTGGCTTGTTATTTTGGTTGTTACCCTTGAAATGATCCTCAGATATCTTTCATGCCTGAGTTAAGCATGTTGGAGCTAATTTTATCTACATTCTTTTATGCCATGATCCATTTATTTTACTCAATCACTGTTATTATTCATCCTTTTATATTTAGTCTTCAGTTAGTAACTCCATGTAAAATAATATTTTTTTAGTTAACATATGTATCCCATTTCTTCTGACTTTATTTTTTTCTACATTAAGGGCATGTTTTACTGGGTTATTGACTCCTATTCATTTTTCCAATACACTCTCAGCAATATGCCTTTCTTCAAAGATAGTAATAATTCTCCTATTTGTTGAGTCTTTAGTATATGTCAGATACCAGGATAAGCATTGTAAAAATATTGTGTAATTTTTATAATAATCCTGTTACGTTGATTTAGTCAATATTATAGAGGTGGTCAGTGGTAGAGCAGGGATTCGAATCCAGGTTTATCAGTCTCTTTAACTCACCCTCATGACCATGACCTTATATTCTGTATTAGGAGGCAAAAGATCAAGGCTCACTTTCTAATGCTGCCGCTCTCTCACAGTGTGGCTTTGGGCATGTCAGGCCTGTTTTCTCACCTTAGGGAATAGCTACCTCCTAACATTGTTTGGGAACTAAAATGAAACGAGACATTTGGAGATTCTGGTCTCACTTCTGTCACTGGCTTAAAGAGATAGTAATGAGTCATGACGAGAGGTCAGTGATAACTCAAGCTGTGGCTGTCACTTTAGCATTGTTCAGACTTGGAAATGGGAAGCAGAGTGGGACCTGAGTCTGAAAGTAGCAGGCGCCGTGATGGGTACTTCTCCTTCCTGGGACTTGCCCTGTTTGGTCAGCCTACCATGCAGGGATTCTGGGCGGCCCCAGTGGAAACCGCCCTGTAGGAAGCAGCTTCTCACCCTCCATGGTGGGTGAGGATGTCTCCTTCTACTCGGAGACGTCATGTTTGATTTAGATGGTGTTCCTTATACTCAAGATTTATTATCTTGATTCTACATGAAACATTGGAGGATTTTTCTTTCAGGACCATTGATGTCAGAAATGTCTTCTTACAAGGGCTAACCTTCTCCTTCACTTTTGCCTAATCTTAAGCCAAATCAAGAATTTTAATACCTGTACTCTTAACCAGAATTGAGAGACATGGTGGGCAAATTTGTATTCGCAAATTTCTACTGTGTTCTACTATATTATCTATTAAACTTATTTTCAAGAAAGTCTGAAAGGATATGCTGTATTGACATAGCCTTCCCCTTGATACAGTGTAAGTGCTGAATGCTAAATGCATGAATTGTGAATAAATGAATGAATAAATGCTGAATGCTAAATGAATTGCTAAATGAATGACTTCCATATAGTAAATAGTAATCGTAAGTAGTAGAGGCAGGCCTTTACTATTCATTCTCCAAGTAGCAACATAAGGAAAATAGTCCTCATTTGACCATGGTCTAGGGAGATGAAATAGCAGTAGAACCAACAAGGCCGTATTTTGGTCAGAAGTGGTTCTGAAGGGCTAACCATTCAATTAGTGTTTATCCAGGGTGAGGGGGTGGTGCTCGGCGCCTTCAAGTGCGCACACCCTGTAAGGGTGCTTCCAAGTATGACTTCTGCTTGTATCTCATTAGTCACGTGGCCACCAGAGAGGCTGAGCCATGTCATCTTCATTCTAGATATAGTTATGTACCCAGCAGAGAGCCTCCATGGTGCCTGTCTTATAGATGATTGTCAGCATTCATGCTTCATTAGTTCCTTAAGGTGAACTTCTAGGCTGGGAATTGCTGAGTCAAAGGATAATAACTCAGGAGAACCCGTTTCAGGTGAGAGAAAAGCTTTTTGGGACTTGGAATGTTTTGTAGTTTCTTGCGCATGATGATAAGACTGGGGAACATCCTTTTACCTCACTGGAATGTGCAGTCTGCTCATGCAGAGGACTCTCCTGATCCTGGTAGTGGCGTGCAGGTGCTGGACAGCACTGAAAGTCTGAAATTGGAATGTTGAGAAGAGATCCTGACAGTACAGTCCCCATACGATGCAGCATCTCATGGCTTAGAGGGTCAGGAATCTTGGTGGTACTGTATTCTAAGACTGGGAACTACTTTTCAGCTGGCTCTGGTCTGACTTCTGTGTAGACTTTGTTCTTCAAATTTGGCATTAAAAATCTTCTCCTTTCAAGCCAGCCGAGTGGCGCAGCGGTTAAGCACTGGTTTGGGAAGCCAGCGGCCCCGGTTCGGTCCCACATGTGAGGGCCAGTGACACTGCCCTCAAAAAAATAAATAAATCTTCTCCTTTCATCTCTTTTCTGTTAAAACATTCTGATCATTATACTTCCTCTCCATGACTAGATCTTCAGTGTCTGTCCCTGTCTTTCTTATATACATGCTTCTCTAAAAAAGCCTTGATTATTTGATTGAATATTAGTCTGAGTAGATTGATGTGTTCATGAATATTATTATTTTTCTCTGCACTGTACTGTTTCTCATTTTAATGTACTGTAAGGTTTCTCTTAATTTTTATCTTGCCACTCTTGAGGGTGACACCCTCAGCTCCAAGATTTTTTAATTGTTGGACCAAAAATCAGGAAGAATTAAAATTCCTAGGGTCGGCCCAGTGGCACGGTGGTTAAGCGCTGGCTTGGGAAGCCTAAGGCCCCAGTTCGGTCCCACATATGAGGTCCAGTGACACTGCCCTCAAAAAAAAAACAACAACAAAAAAAACCAAAAATAAAATTCCTGCTATACAGTCACTTTAGTCATTCTCAGTCAGCTTAAAATATGCTTACCTACATTTTCTTAAGCATCTCTTTGCTAATTTATTGGGTTGTCGGAAAAGTCATGATGCATTTTTGCAACGAAAAATGGGAAAAATACGTCATGACTTTTCCAACAACCCAATAGAATGGACCTAGACTAAATGATAAAGACTGACCCTTCTTATGTGGCAAGCAATCAGAATATAAATAATAAAGTAAGCTGTTGTTTTACTCCAGCGTGGAACAGGAAATCTCACTTTTTTTTTTTTTTTAAGAGGGTAGCATCGGGTTTCTAGGGGGGAGGGGCAAGATGGCGGCTGTGAGGAGGGCTCCATGAAATCTCCCCTGGAAATATCCACAATTTGAACTTCTAATACGCTTCAAAGAGACATCTACTCATCACACAGAGCGACTAAGAGTTCCACACAAGGATTGCTGGAAGGTGGGCAGGCTGGGCGAGTAGGGGAAGAAGGCGGCGAGACGCGTGAGGTGCAGCCCGCACCCGCGGCTGCTGAGTCATGGTGAGTGTTGCCCGGCTCGCTCCCTGTGGCCCGCGGCCCACCTAGAGTTCAGCCAGAGCGCGTTGGTTTGCAGTCTGAGGCAGAAGCCTCAGGCCGGGCAAGTGCGGGAGGAGAGAGAGGAGACGACTGTGCAGAGGTACGAGCTGCACCCGCGGCTCGCCAGGTCCCCAGGAAGCAGGGTGCAGAGCCCCGCAGCGGCAGGGCAAGATCAGTCCCTGCACCCTCCCGGTTCAGGGATCAGTCTCTGTGCCCACCGGGTCCCGCGGAGCGCAGAAGCCTGAAACCCGGGAGCAGGGGAAAACAGAGGACTCGCCCGCGGAGAAGCAGCGCGCGCTGGGCGGAGACGCAGGTCCCGGAGAGACAGAGCGGGGATCGGAGCTGCGTGGAAAGGTGTGCGCAGTCCCCTGAACCCCGGCGGCAGTCCCTCCAGGAGCACAGCAGGAGAACGGCGCGGGCGCGCGCCGGCTCCAAGGCAGAAGCCTTAAACCCGGGAGCAGGGGAAACACAGGACTCGCCCGCGGAGACGCAGCGCGCCGGCCGGAGTCACAGATCCCGGAGAGACAGAGCGGGGATCGGAGCCACGCGGCACGGTGCGCGCAGTCCCCTAAATCCCGGCAGACCGTTTGGGAGAGCAGCAGGAGATCCGCGCGGGCGCGCCGGCTCCGAGGCAGAAGCCTGGAACCCGGGAGCAGGGGAAAAAGAGGACTCGCTCGGACAAGCAGTGCGCCGGGTGGAGACGCAGGTCCCCGAGAGACGCGGAGCGGGGATCTTGGCCACACGGTAGGGTGCGCGCAATTCCCTAAATCCCGGCAGACCCTTTGGGAGAGCAGCAGGAACTCCGCTGGAGCATAAGAGGCAAAGGCCTTAGCTTGAAACAGTGTTGGAACTGTGGCTTTGTTTATTTTTATGTTTTTTATTTTTTTGCCCTTTTTCTACTCTTGAACAGAAAGCAAAAAAAAAACAACCCAATAACTCACCCACTCCCACAAACTTTGTCCACCGCCAAGACAGTCTTAAACTGACTCCTGAAGGGAGCAATAGGGGCAGACTAGGAAGATATCCTTACCTGCAGGGGGTTGAGAATTTCCACCCAGTAAAGGCAGCAGAGTGAGACTACCCACCCCGCCCCACCTTTAGGCAAGGCTTGGGAGGCAGGGCAGGTTCATCTGCTGAGGCACTAATTAACAGATTCTTAGCAGCAGGCTTTTGGTAGTGAGGAATTCTTTAATTCTCCACGGCTGTCAACCCAAAGGGTGCCCAGAGACACTCATTGAGCCTTTGGGGTGCAGCCTGCCTTGGGACAGGCAAAAGCAAAAAGGCAGTGACTTTGTAAAAACCACCAATCACACGTCACAACCACACTCAAGTACAGCAAACCTGCAGTGCCAGGATCACGCTAGGCATCAGGTGGCCTACTGTTCCCACAAGACGCACAGGAATTTTTGTACAGCAGACAAACTGAAGAGAGCTTGGTGGACTTTAGCCTAGACCAGCACGGGTATTTTTGGTTTGTTTGGTTTTATTCTGTTTTGTTTTCCCTTTATTGGCTGCTTATCTTGGTTGTTTTTGGTTTTTATTTCTATTTCATTATAATCATATTGTAGTTTTTAATATAGGCATATATATATATAGGTGTATATAGGTGAATATATGTCCATATATATGAGTGTGTAGACAAATATATATATATTTTTTTTTCCTTTTTTCTTTTTCTTTCTTTTCTTTTTCTTTTTTCCCCACCCTCACTTTCTCTCTTATTTTATTCATTCTTCTCACTGCTATACTTTTCCTCTTTTCCTTTTTTCTGCAAATTTTATTTTTTAAATTTTTCTTACTTTTTTTATTATTATTTTAGTTTATTTTTATTTTTTATTTTTTAGGTATAGCTAATCGGTTTCTCATGTTTATTCTATTTTTTATTTTAGGATATTGTATTTTATTTTGTTTCCTCTTCTGTTATTATTGAGTATGTGGTTTTTGTTTTGTTTCTGTTTGTTTTCTTCATTAGTATGATTGATATTTCTGTACAAGTTGACTGTAGTTTGATGGTTGGTTGTTTTTAATTGTGCGAGCATTTGGTTTCCTTTGGTGGCTGCGGAGGTTGTTCTTGTTGATCTGTTATGCTCTAAAATCACTCTGCAGCAGTGGGTCCAAACAAACAGACACAAGAATCATCATACCCGGAGGCCAACTTTAGATAAAACCAGAGCATTTCTGGGTTTGACATACAAGAGTCACACCCAAAAAGAAGTTACTACAGGTACTAAGACCCATAGGGTCCAAGTTTCATCAGAGGGGTCAATCCTCTTACAGCAGCTCATAAACTGCAGACGCTGCTGATCCTCACAGCTAATCAATCTGGGAGTCAATCCCACCTACTGACAAACCAAAAGTAATCAAAACTAAAACTTCAACAAGTGAGGACGCACGACACAAGGAACACCTCAGATACAAGCACAGGAGAATAGGGAGACTGAGTAATTCAAATATAAAGGACACACACCATATAAGTTTACCCAGAAAAGACTGAGAAATCTGGGGGATCTATCTGTTATATTGAAGCAAACACAAAGAGTAAGCCAGAATGGGGAGACAAAGAAACATAACACAAATAAAAGAACAGAAGAAACTTCCTGAATCTGTGGAAATAGAGGAAATAGAGGTAACCAACCTATCGGAGACAGAGTTCAGAACACTGATTATTAGAATGTTCAAGGAAATTAATGAAAATATAAAGAAGGATAGAGAAATCATGAAAAGCAACCAGCTAGAACTTAAGAACACAATTACTGAATTAAATAACAAACTTGATGGAATCACTAGCAGACTGGATGAAGCAGAAAATCGAATCAGTGACTTAGAAGACAAAATAGCAGAGATCACCCATGCGGTACAACAAAAGAAAAAAAGAATGAAAAACATGGAAAATAGTTTAAGAGAGCTGGGGACAACATCAGACGCAATAACCTAAGGGTCATTGGAGTACCAGAAGGAGAAGAGAGGGAGCAAGGGATTGAGAATATATTTGAAGTAATAATGTCTGAAAACTTCCCTAACCTGGCAAAGGACATTGAAATACAAGCCCAGGAAGTGCAGAGAGTTCCAAACAGGATGATTCCAAACAGGCCCACTCCAAGACACATTATAGTGAAAATGGCAAGGGTTAAGGACAAAGACAGAATCCTTAAAGCAGCAAGGGAAAGGCAGCAAGTTACTTACAAGGGTACCCCCATAAGATTATCAGCTGACTTTTCTACAGAAACTTTGCAGGCCAGAAGAGAGTGGCAGGAGGTTTTCAAAGTGATGAAAAATAAAGGCCTACAACCAAGATTGCTGTATCCAGCAAGGTTATCATTTAAAATCGAAGGCGAGATAAGGAGCTTTGCAGAAAAAAATAAGTTAAGGGAATTCATTACCACCAAGCCAGCTTTGCAGGAAATGCTAAAAGGGCTTCTTTAAGTAGAAGAGAAAAACAACCTATGAAAGACTACGAACACAAATAAGAAAATGGCAATAAATACACACCTATCAATAATCACATTAAATGTAAATGGATTAAATACTCCAATATAAAGACATAGGGTGGCTGAATGGATAAGAAAGCAAGACCCCAGCATATGCTGTATACAAGAGACTCACCTCAGATCCAAAGACTCATACAGACTGAAAGTAAAGGGATGGAGTAAAATATTTCATGCAAATGGTACTGAGAAAAAAGCTGGAGTAGCGATACTTATATCAGATAAAATGGACTTTAAATTGAAGAATATAACAAAGGACAAAGAAGGACACTTCATAGTAATGAAGGGATCGATCCAACAAGAGGACAGAACTCTAGTAAACATCTATGCACCTAACATAGGAGCCCCTAAATATATAAAACAGATATTGTCAGACATAAAGACAGAGATCAACAGTAACACTATCATAGTAGGGGACTTCAACACCCCGCTGTCACTAATGGACAGATCCTCCAGACAGAAAATCAATGTGGAAACAGCGACCTTAAATGACACATTAGACCAGCTGGATTTAACAGACATTTTCAGAGCATTTCATCCCAAAGCTACAGAATATACGTTCTTTTCAAGTGCACATGGAACATTTTCTAAGATAGACCACATGTTAGGCCACAAAACAAGTCTCAATAAATTTAAGAAGATTGAAATCATTTCAACTGTATTCTCTGACCACAACGCTATGAAACTAGAAATCAATTATAAGAAGAAATCCGGGAAGCTGACAAATAAATGGAGGCTAAACAATATGCTATTAAATAGTGAGTGGGTCACAAATGAGATCAAGGAGGAAATCAAAAGATACCTCGAGACAAACGAAAATGAAAACACCACGACCCAAAATCTCTGGGATGCTGCGAAAGCAGTCCTAAGAGGGAAGTTTATAGCAGTGCAGGCCTACCTAAAGAAGGAAGAAAAATCTCAAATCAACAGGTTATCCTTACACCTAAGGGAACTGGAAAAAGAACAGCAAAAGAGGCCTAAGGGGAGTACAAGAAAGGAGATAATAAAGACCAGAGCAGAAATAAACAATATAAAGAACAGAAAAACAATTCAAAAGATCAATGAAACCAAGAGCTGGTTTCTTGAGAAGATAAACAAAATTGACAAACCTCTAGCCAGGCTCATCAAAAAAAAAAAAGAGAGAGGACTCAAATTAGCAAAATCAGGAATGAAAGAGGGGAAATGACTACAGACATCACAGAAATACAAAAAATTCTAAGAAATTACTATGAGCAACTATATGCCAACAAATTTGACAATCTGGATGAAATGGATAATTTTCTAGAAGCATACAACCTTCCAAAGCTAACGCAAGAAGAAACAGAAAATCTAAATACCCTGATTACTACCAAGGAAATTGAATCAGTAATTGACAAGCTCCCAAAAAACAAAAGCCCTGGACCAGACGGCTTCACAAGTGAATTTTATCAAACATTCAAAAAAGAACTATCACCTATTCTTCTCAAACTATTCCGAAAATCCAGAAGGAGGGAAGGCTCCCAAACTCTTTTTATGAAGCCTCTATCACCCTGATTCCAAAACCAGATAAAGACATCACAAAAAGGAAAACTACAGGCCAATCTCCCTGATGAATATAGATGCAAAAATTCTCAATAAAATATTAGCAAACAGAATTCAGCAATATATTAAGAAGATCATACATCATGATCAAGTGGGATTCATCCCTAGTGCGCAAGGCTGGTTCAACATCCGTAAATCAATTAATGTGATACACCACATCAACAAAATGAAGGATAAAGATCACATGGTCATTTCAATAGATGCAGAAAAAGCATTTGACAAAATCCAACAGCCATTTATGTTAAAAACCCTTAGCAAAGTGGGAATACAGGGATCATATCTCAACATAATAAAAGCCATATATGATAAACCTACAGCTAACATCATACTCAATGGGGAAAAGCTAAAACCATTCCCCTTAAGATCAGGAACAAGACAAGGCTGTCCACTTTCTCCTCTTTTATTCAACATAGTGCTGGAAGTTCTAGCCACAGCAATCAGACAACAAAAAGAAATAAAAGGCATCCAAATTGGCAAGGAAGAAGTAAAATTGTCATTATATGCAGATGACATGATACTGTATATAGAGAACCCCAAAGACTCCATCAAAAAACTATTGGAACTGATAGACGAATTCAGTAAAGTAGCAGGATATAAAATCAATGTTCAGAAATCAGTGGCATTTGCATATACCAATAATAAACTAATGGAAAGCGAAATTAAGAAAACTGTCCCATTTACAATTGCGTCAAGAACTATAAAATACCTAGGAATAAATTTAACCAAAGAAGTGAAAGATCTGTACTCAGAAAATTATAAGACATTGAAGAAAGAAATCATAGAAGATACAAATAAATGGAAACACCTACCATGCTCATGGATAGGAAGAATTAATATAGTTAAAATGTCCATACTGCCTAAAGCAATATATAGATTCAATGCAATTCCTATCAAACTACCAAGGGCATTTTTCACAGAAATAGAAAATATAATCCTAAAGTTTATATGGAATCATAAAAGACCCAGAATAGCCTCGGCAATTCTGAGGAATAAAAACAAAGTTGGGGGGATCACGCTACCAGACATCAAAACCTACTACAAGGCCACAGTAATCAAGACAGTTTGGTATTGGCATAAAAACAGGCACATCGATCAGTGGAACAGAACAGAGAGCCCAGAAATAAATCCAAGCATTTACGGACAGTTAATCTATGACAAGGGAAGCAAGAATTTACACTGGAGTAAAGATAGTCTATTCAATAAATGGTGCTGGGAAAATTGGACTGACACATGCAAAAAAATGAAACTGGATCATCTCCTTACGCCTTATACAAGAACAAATTCAAAATGGATTAAAGACTTAAATGTAAGACCTGAAACCATAAAAATCCTAAATGAAAATATAGGGAGTACATTTGCAGACATTACCCGGAGCAATATTTTTTTTTTTTTTTTTTTTTAAAGATTTTATTGGGGAATTGGTGGAGGGGAACAGCGTTGGGGAATCGGGGAAGGGGAACAGACAAGTTGCCGTCTTCTTGTTCTTCAGTTTAGTTGCGGAGGATGTTGCTTCACTGTTGGTATCGTCATTGCGCTCTTCCCGGATGAGGCAGATCTGTCGCTGGCCTCTGGATGTCGCTCATCGCGGCTATTGGCAGCTCACGCTTGGCTGCCAGCCACTCACGCTGGCTGCGGGCCACTCACTGTAGCCTATGGCAGCCCACTGCCCACACCATCACCGGGGCTCGCACAGCCCAGCTCCAGGTGGAGCTGTTGTTAGCTATAGAGGGCAGTGTCACTGGCCCTCATGTGGGATCCGAACCGGGGCCGCTGGCATCCCAAAACCAGCGCTTAACCAATGCGCCACTCGGCCGGCCCCGGAGCAATATTTTTACTGATACATCCCTACGGGCAAGGGAAGTAAAAGAAAAAATGAACATATGGGATTATATCAGACTTAAAAATTTTTTCACAACAAAGGAAACCATTAATAAAACAAAAAGGAAGCCTACTGAATGGGAGAATATATTTGCCAACGATATATCTGATAAGGGGTTAATATCCAAAATTTATAAAACACTCATGAAACTCAACACCAAAAAAACAAACAACCCAATTAAAAAATGGGCAGAAGATATGAAGAGACATTTCTCTAAAGAGGACATACAGATGGCCAACAGGCATATGAAAAAAGTTCAACCTCACTGGTCATTAGGGAAATGCAAATAAAAACCACCATGAGATACCACCTCACTCCAGTCAGAATGGCTATCATCAACAAATCAACAAACAACAAGTGCTGGCGGGGCTGTGGGGAAAAGGGGACCCTGCTGCACTGTTGGTGGGACTGCAGATTGGTGCAGCCACTATGGAAGTCAGTTTGGAGGTATCTCAAAGAACTGGAAATAGAGCTACCTTTTGACCCAGCAATTCCACTCCTAGGTATTTATCCTGAAAAAACCAAGACACTTATTCAAAAAAAGTTATGCACCCCGATGTTCATAGCAGCACAATTTACAATAGCTAAGACTTGGAAACAACCAAAATGCCCGTCAGTAGATGACTGGATTAAGAAACTGTGGTATATTTATACAATGGAGTATTACTCCGCTATAAAGAAGAATGAAATCGTGCCATTTGCAATGATATGGATGGACCTAGAGACTATAATGTTGAGTGAAATAAGTCAGTCAGAGAAGGACAAATACCATATGATCTCACTTATATGTGGAATATGAAAAACTGTATGAATGAGCAAAGTAAACAGAAACTGTCTCATAGATATAGAGGAAAAATCAGGGTTGCTAATTTGGAGAGGAATGGGAATGAGGGAGAAGGGGAAGGGATTAGACAGCAAAAATAGGCAACTACAATATTGCTACTGGGATAGGAAAAACAGTTTGGGGAATATAATTAATAATGTTGTAAATATTCTGTGGAATGTCAGATGATCATAAGTCTTGTTAGGGAGACCATTTCATGGATGGAGTAGAGGTTTGATCACTGCTCTGTATTACTAAAGTGGAGGTGGTATACCTACTGTAATTGAATATATATAGATAGTCATGGGATGTGGATTATACTGTGGAAGAGAGTCAGAGGAAGAGTAATAGATATATATGATATGGGGTGGTGTGGGGTGGTGTATTGGGGGTGGGGGGTTTGTCACTTTGAAGGGTAAAATGTATAACTATTGCACTGTGTTGTACACCTGAAACTAATTAAAAATAAAATAAAATTTAAAAAAAAAAAAAAAAAAAGAGGGTAGCATCACTCGCCCTCATATGTGGGATCCAAACCGGGACCGCTGGCGTCCCAAGCCAACTCTTAACCACCGTGCCACTCGGCTGGCCCAAAGGAGACAAAGTACTTTTATTTGTTTTTATTTTTTTTATTTTTTTTTTGAGGGCAGTATCACTGGCCCTCATATGTGGGACCAAACCGGGGCCGCTGGCTTCCCAAGCCAACGCTTATCCACCATGCCACTCGGCCAGCCCTGGAAATCTCACTATTTCATATAAGCTTGTCTAATGATAAAGATTTATGAATACGTATTTTAAATAATTGCTAAACTCTTGGGAATATGTGAAGTTAAGGAGAGTTTTGAAGTTACCACATATTTATGCTAAATGAAAACATCTTGAACTCTGGGTTATTTAAAAAATAAAAACAAACTGGTACAGGTTTATATATTTGGCTCATAAGGTATTCAGTAAAACAGGATGAGAATCTAAAACTTTAAAACCAATTATATGAGATTTGTTGATGAAATGTGTAAAGAGGGATTGTAATGGTTTGAAAAAAAAGTAAAAGAAATGAAGAATTGAAATGTTTCATGTGGAGCAGATACATTTTTCTGAATGAGCTCACTCAGAACCAGGACCATTGTTTTTTTTAGCTGAGCCATCCTGCCACCTGTTGGCAGCTTAGCAGCAGCTCAGCTCAGGCTGGCATCGAACTGCTGTTGCTCAGAGCTCAGCTCACACCGTTGAGCGAGCTCTTAACCAGCTGAACCCCCCACCTTTTTTTTTTAATTCAACATAGTTATTTTCTAATATTCAGAGCAATTCAAAATGTAGATTAGGCTAGTTGAAGACAAAGGTTATTAAAGAACCACAACAAAATAGTAGGGAATAAATTCAACAAAAGATGTTAAAGCCCTTTACATGAAAATGGCAAAACTTTAAAGAGATATGTTACAAAAGACCCAAATAAATGGAGGGGTACACCTGTTCTTGGATTGGAAGACTCGATATTATGAAGATGTTATTTCTCACCAAATGGATCTACGTATGTTTGGTGGTAATCCTAATCTAAATCCTAGCATTTTTTATTTTACAAACTGACCCTAAAATTTCTGTGGCAGTGCAAAGAGATAAGGATATTCAAGGCAATCTTGAAGACCTAGGTCACAGCTATCAGTAGACTTATAGTGTGACAGGAATTAAAATCTATGGGTTGGGGTAAAAGACCAGTGAGACAGAATAGAGAATCTTAGAACACGTTTATATTTATGTTAAAGCTGGCACTGCAGTGCAGTGGGGAGAGGATGGTCTTTTCAATAAATCATGATTAAGCAATTTGAAATCCATGTGGAGAAAGATGAATATTGATCCTTACCTCATACCATACACAAAAATAAATTTCAGATGGATTATAGAAATGTGAAAGGGAAAGCCTAAAGTATTTAGAGGAAAACAGAGGAGACGAACTTCAGGGTCTTGAGGTAAGAAAAGATTTCTTCAGTAGGCATGCGAAGCACTGACCATAGAAGAAAAAAATTGGTAAGTTAAACAATAAGAACTTGTTTACCAGAAGACCCTATTAAGAAAGTAAAAAGGAAGACAGAGTGGGAGGAGACATTAGTAATACATATTTCCAATAAAGGACTCCTACTCAGAATATAATATATATTTAATTTTGAAATATCAGTAAGAAAAAGCTAAGAAGACCCAATTGAAAAATGGGCATAGGGCCAGCCGAGTGGTGCAGTGGTTAAGAGCTGGCCTGGGATGCCAGCGGCCCCAGTTCGGATCCCACATATGAGGGCCAGTGACACTGCCCTCTAAAAAAAAAAAAAAAAAATTATAAAAGAAAAATGGGCATAAAACATAAGTACTTCACAAAAGAGATTCTTCATATGACAAATAAGCAAGAGAAGGACATCAATGTCATCAGTTAAATGCAACTATAACCACAATGTGATACTGCAACGCATCCATCACATCGGTTAAAATGAGAAAGCGAGACCGTGCCACGTGTTGGTGAGGCCAGGAAGCACTGGTAACACTCTTGCCCTGTTAGTGGATACACATCATACAACTCTTGGAAAACAGGCAGAATTTGCTGAAGCGTAGTGTACACGAACGCCGTGACCTCCAACTTGCACTCTTCAGTACACGTGTGACGGAAATGCATGCATTTCATGAAGAAAAGATATGTCCAAGAATGTTCACCGCAGTACTGTTGGTAATAGCCCCACATGAAAAACAGCTCAGATGTCCATGCACTCTACAAATAGTGGAGCATGTATAACAATGAGAAAACCACGCAGCAAAGAGCAGCTGAGCCACAACCACATACAGCCACGTGGGTGAGTCTCGCCGACACGCTGCTGAAAGAACGAAGCCAGACTCCAAAGTCGCCATCTCAATGCCATTCCGAAGCAGGGTACAGAACCCATGGCGGTAGGAGTCGGGGACAGGTATGACTGAGAGGAAGGCGACACAGGAGGCCCTGGGGATGCGGCCGCTCTGTGAAAAGGCTTTGAGCTATATATACACATAGGATTTGGGCACCTTCCTGTAAATCGTCCTCTTCAAGGATAAAACTGTAGAATAGCGTTAGAGATGCAGAAAAGCGTAAAATGTTCTTAGAGATCCAAAGGCTAAACTACGTAATGTTTGGCAGATTTGTGGTGTAACAGAAGTGCCACTGGAGCGGACAGAGCTGAAGTGTGGGGGTGAGAGTGGGTTGGGGGAAGGCGCCTTTCTTCTCATGGGCTTTGAGTAAGAAGTTTCCAGAAAAGATTCCTCTTCTGGAAGATCTTAAGGAGATAGATCATGACTGACAAACTCGAAGAGTCCCCAGGACATAAAATCGTTGGATAAAAAAATGGCTGTTTTAGGAGAGCAGCAGTATAATTCGGCTTGGATTCAGAAGACCTAGCAGATACATAGAATATTCTGTACTTTAATTTTGACCTCCACAAATGAAGAATGACAAAAGCATTTGCCCTTCTGTTATTTTATTTTTGTTGCAATAATTTCATATCCCATTTCAAAAAAGTTACGTTGGCTGTTTAAAAAGTCAGTGTGATTAAAATTGAAAGAACAAGCCTGGGTTGAGAGGAAAGGCCTGAACAGGTATAGGAACTATGGGGTAAACACAGGGGCCGGACTCAAGTCCATCTTGGCTGTTACCTTTAGGACACCCAACGCAGAAAGGGAAACATATGATTTCATAAGGTGAGAGCTACTTTCCTCGCCACTGAAGCTCTGAGGCACATTCTTTTTTCTTAAAGATTTTATTGGGGAATTGGGGGAGGGGAACAGTATTGGGGAAGGGGAACAGACAAGTTGCCGTCTTTTTGTTCTTCAGTCTAGTTGTGGAGGATGTTGCTTCACTGGCCCATGTTGGTATCGTCATTGCGCTCTTCCCGGATGAGGCAGATCGGTCGCCGGCCTCTGGATGGTCGCTCACCGTGGCTATTGGCAGCTCACGCTGGCTGCTGGCCACTCACTATAGCCTATAGCAGCCCACTGCAGCAGGGGCTGCAGCCTACACCATCGCCAGGGCTCGCACAGCCCAGCTCCAGGTGGAGCTGTTAGCTGTAGAGGGCAGTGTCACTGGCCCTCATATGTGGGATCCGAACCAGGGCCGCTGGCATCCCAAAACCAGCTCTTAACCAATGCGCCACTCGGCCAGCCCTGAGGCACATTCTTACATGAAACATTGAATGACATAATGATGCACGTCTTCAGTGGGTGATAGAGCAAGCATGTAAGTTGTGTTGTGTCTTATGGTCACCTTCAGGCGACCTTCAATAAAGACAAAAGAGAGTATAATTATTCAATGACTATAATGTTGAAAGGATCTGATGCTTTAACTAGACCTTCTCCCCAACTCGTTATTTGGGGGAAATGTGGCATTTGGAGCTTTTTGGTTGTTTTTTTTTTTTTTTTGCTGCTTTTCAGAGTGACTTCCCCCATTTGTTTCCATCGACCAGGTGCCCGGGAGGAGCCTACCGTACCGCAGGCACAGCGTCGGTCTGCTGTCTTCCTGTCCTTTAAGTCCCCAATTCCATGTCTGCCCTTGCGCTGGGAGCAGCAAAGCAAACTGCTGCCAACTGTGGCTGGAATCCCTGCCAGTAAAGTGTCCAAATGGAGCACAGATGAGGTATATTTTATTTCCTTTGTCTTCCAAGGGTCAGACATGGGAGCACTACTGGCTCAAGGAGTGAACACAAGGAATGGGGGGCAGGGGGCGGAGATGGTCGTTTTTTCTGAAAGATAAATTATTCTGAGAGAAACAACTAAAACATATAGGTTAAACAATTTGAAATTGAGCATTTAGCTTTTTACTGCTTTTTTAAACTGGAATTTTGGTCTGATTTTTGACAGGTGTCAGAATTCATACAGAGCTTACCTGGGTGTGAAGAACATGGAAAGGTATTTAAGGATGAAGTAAGTGTTCCACTAAATTGCAGACTGTAACATAGTGGGATCAAAGCACTGCAATGCAATGAAGGGTGAAATGTCTCTCATTGGCAGAGGAGGAGAGAGATAGGTTAAGTTGAAATTAACAAATGTATAGAGAGTGGTCTAACTAGTGGCATTAATCAGTTGTATAAAAATGTATTGGAATAAGATTAGATGGAAATGTTTGTACCACTTCATGATGCCCCAAAGCAGAGGTACTGGACTCGTTATTAAAGAAAAAAAACAAATGACTTAATAGCATGCATTCATATAGTTTATAGCACAGAGAGAAACCAAGGAAAAAAATGATATGTTATTTTTAATACAGGGAAATTAGGCACCATTTTATTTTCAAACATTTTAGCAACACTAAGAATAACTCCATTTGATGCTTATAATCAATATTATTACCATTATTGCTAAAATAATCCCTTAGATCTTATACATTTCTCAGTAATGTTTATAGTAACTGATATTCATTACATTCACTATAGTCTCCTATTGGAAGATTATTTTATTGTTTTTATCTGCCTCTCCAGAACTTCAATATAAAGGATGACTAATAATGATATCACCTGTATAGAAAGCATTAGAACAAAAAGGAACTCAGCTTCTGCTACACTAGAAGAATGCTTTTTGAGTACAGCAGGAGACTCTTGTCACTAGAGACCTTTAAAAATAACCCACTTCCTCTCAGCCCTTCCAAGCAGAATAGTCAATTATCGCTCTGATCTTGTCTACCAGAAGGTAGAAAGCAGACGTAATCTCAGAAGGCTTTCTCCAACACCTGCTGTGTAGTTATAAGTATATACATCTTGTTTGCTCCTATGTTTGGCCTCAACTGTTAAGAATAGAACGCTTTCAATTACGAGCATCACAAGAGTGTCAGGAGAGCTGAGAATGTAGCCGTGGTTGCCTGTGTCCTTATAGTATTAGATACCATGTATGCTTTAGATGGATGCCTGTTAAAAGGCACATGGGTCTGATTCTCAGCATCCTTTTTCTGATGAATGTTCTTATTTCAGAAATATTTTATCTTCTTTCTAGTTGATCTGTAATTGGCAATTATTCATATTTTGGGTCTCTTTCCTTAATTCCTAAGTGTCATGGTGGACCATTCTCAGTTAATTTCCATCCCCTAACAGACTTAGATACCTGTGAAGAGCTATTCTTTCTTTGAAAGAGTTGTTAGCTTTGAAAATAAACACAGTTTTAAAAATGAATTCATAATATATCTGTTTCATAAATTCTATTTCCAGTTCTATTGATGTCTAGACAATTAATCTGGATTTGCTGTTTTTTAGTTTAAGATTCAAGTTCAAATTCAGTTGGTGTTATTTCTTTGAATAAGTTTCTCTTCATGGTGTATTATCTTTTGACGCTTCTCAGGCACCAACTATCCTCAAAGCCAGAGCCTTTTTGTGAGGAATGAGACGTGTCATTCATATGTTCACATGTGTCATTCATATATTCATTCATTCCTTTATGCATTCATCCTATAAATCCTTCTTAAATTCCTACCATGTGTATGTTACTCCATCAATACTCTGAAGAGAAGGTTCATTCAGAAATAATAGTAGATTCCTTGCTCTCAAATGTCTCCCAGGGTCCACATGTGTTGGTTTTAAGTCCTAAAAGTAAACCATAAAAAAAAATACAAAAAAAAAACTAAAGTCCTGTAAGTCACCTCTAAACGATAAAGTACAGGTGTTAGGATGAGCTACTATTTGAAACCATTCTTGACTTTCTCTTACACATTCCACGTCCAATCTGTTGACATTCTATTGAGTGTGTTTTTAAAATACAGTGATTCTGACTCTCTCTACACCTTTCTGGTCAGAACCACCGGCACCTCCCACCTGAATTAAGGCAATAGCCTCCTCACCAGCCTCCCGGCTCCTAGTTTTGCTCCTCCGCAGCCTATTTCCCACATAGCCAGTGTGTTCCCACTAAAATGTAAGTCAAGTCATGTCACGCCTCCATGCATATCCTTCCACTAGCAAACCAGAGTAAAACCAAAGTCCTCACAAGGGCCTACAGTCTGACACCCCATTACCTCTCCCACCTCCTGACCTTTTTCCCACTCTGCCCCTGACCTACACCGCCACACACGCCGGCCTGCTTGCTGTGTGTCCAGTTGTCCAGTGCACTCGGCTATTCCCTCTGCCTGGAATGCCCTTCCTCCGGGTCCGACATGCTCACTCCCTCTGCTCAGATGCTGCTTCCTTTCTCAGCCCTGCCCTGCCCATCCTACTTCACATTGCTCCCTGCCGCACCGCCGTCCCTGCCCCCTGCCCACTCATCCCCTCAACCAGCTGCTTTTCTTCACAGCACTAATTACCTTTTAGAATTCATTGTTTATTAATTTGGTTAGTATGTTTTTTTACTTACAGTCTGTCTGGCACCTCTAGAATATGAACTCCACAGGGAGGTTTTGTTTGCTTACTTGCGTGTTTTTATTATCTCTTTTATTCCCTTCTGTATGCCCAAATCCAAGTACATCTGGATCATAATAGACGTTTAGTAAGTTTTTCATGAGTGAATATACTCATATCTTTATACTCCGATAAAGACGTGCAGAGCATGTGGCTGTGGTTTTCAGAGTTAAAGCATTGGAAAAGAACCATGAGTGCACAGCAGGAAAGTTATGGCATGGGAGGAGGGGGAAGTTCCCCCCTTCAAATCCCAGATCCTCCTTCCTAGTTAGGGGCCTTCAGCAAAATAAATTAATCTCTGGAGTTGGGCCAGTTTATGTGTATTACAAAAGCTACAAACAAAAAATAAACTCCGTAATACCTTGCAGTGATCACTGCTCTTAGAACTTACTTTCTTACTGAGTTGGCTTCATCCTAGTGGAGGCCTGTCTTTAGGTCAGAGCGGCCTGTTTAGCGACAGCTAGCCTCAAGGTGATTTTTTTCTTTCCAGTGTAACCTTACAAATAATCTACCCAAACTCATTCTTGTCCCACTCCTCACTGTCTGGAGGCTAGAAGCCTGAAGAGGGCTAGAAGTCAATGTGTTGACTGTGGGGGCCAGTCCTCAGGGCTGCGAGGAAAGGCCCCACTCCAGGCCTCGCTCCTAGGAGTGGAGATGGTATCCTTTCTTTGTTCTGAGCTCGTCTTTCCTCTCTGTGTGTCTGTCTCTGTCTCCAAATTCATCGTTTTCATCAGGACACCAGTCACCATGGATGAGGGGCCCAGCCCACCCCAGTGTGACCTCATCTTAGCTAACTCCATCTGCAGTGACCCTTTCCAAATAAGATCGCATTCTGAGGTTATGGGGGTTAGGACTTCAACGTGTGAATTTGGGAGGGGCACAGTTCAACCCATAACAGTACCTTGCTCTCCAAGTTTCCAGTGCTCCCTAAGGCAGAAGAAGTAAACATGTGATTTACTTTTTGTGCAGAATGGGAAGAGAGAAAGAGAAGTGGATTTTTTTATTTATTTTTTTTTTAAGATGGTGAAACTCCCCGAGAGCTGACAGTTGTATAAAAGGACTCTACTCCTTTTCCCTGCCCACTGAACCAGACATCATCTTCATAAAGTTGTATCTTTGAACCTGAAAGTACAACTATTCTGTGAAAGCATAGACTTTAGTCTTAGAAGAGACAGAGAGAGAGGAAGTGAGTTTCTCATGGTTCGCCAAGTAAAAGAACAGCATAGAGTTTACAGCGTTTACAGCTCTTAACACCAACCCCGTGTTCTTCCAGCTGCACTGTTGCTTGCCCGTGTTAGTACCTGCTTTTCTTCTGTATGTGAAGCATAATTGTGGTCACTCTAGAAGTGAATGTTCTCACAGATTTTTTTTTTTCTCCATTGTGGAAGGCTAATTTAAAAAATATGTACTATAGGGCCGGCCGAGTGGCTCAGTTGGTTAAGAGCTCACTCAACAGTGCGAGCTGAGCTCTGAGCAATAGCAGTTCGATGCCCAGCCTGAGCTGAACTGCCAACAGGTGGCAGGATGGTGCAGCTAAAAAAATAATAATAAAATAAATAAATAAATAAATAATATGTACTATTAGTGTGTAACAGTTACGTTTACCTGAATTTTTTGTGTATATCCACAAACATCTCTGTACCTGTTCTCTAATTCTAAAATCTGTCATGATAGGAACTGAATTTGAAGCACCCCAGATTTTTCCACTTTCTTCGTGAGTCAGCACCTAAGTCAGAGTAATCACAGGAAAGGATGAGCAGTTTCCATTTTCCTGGGAATTGATTTTTCAGATGAATGAGTTTTACTTTGCCCCTGATCTACATTTAGGTGTGGTGTTATAGATAAGGAAGGTCCGTTTATGACGAAAGGTTGTTTGTACACACAGACTCCTGTCTGTGCCATTTAATTGTTGCTATGTATAAGCTGATAATTTAACCTTGACTATTTCCCGCAATACTACATCCAGTTAATTCACAGTCTTTTGTCTTTGTCTCCCATTTCAGCAAATTGATGGAGAAGCATTTCTGCTTATGACCCAAACAGACATTGTTAAAATTATGAGCATTAAGCTGGGGCCTGCTCTCAAAATTTTCAATTCTATCCTGATGTTCAAAGCTGCAGAGAAGAACTCTCACAATGAACTTTGAAGATGATGAATTTTAAATACAATCAGCTTTCTGCTTTACAGCTCATGTTTTATTCAAAGCACAAGGACAGTTCTAACTCTTAAGCGAGAAGTCTCCAAAACTCAAAAGAGCAATGCTATCGGATTATTTATATTCCTCCAGAGACAATATATAAGAATTCTTATGAAAGTGCTTGAGCTTTTAACCAGGTACTGTCTAACAACAGTCATCTTTTGGTTCTGTTCACTGAGCTAAATTTATCTTTGTAAATCTTTTTGAGGCTGGGGGGGGTGGGGGGGCAGGGGATCTTCATTATTTATGGATAAGGAGGGAAGAGTAAGAACTTTCAGCATTTTGTAAACATTGTTGAATTCTCTTTCATGTACACTGTTTCTTTTTCAATACTTTCAGGAATCTTTTTATATAATCAAATTTCAACTTAAACCAAATTAGTCAAAACCTGGCTCAGTTTAGCCAGTGGGACTATTGTCTGTATTGTTAATTTTGTGCCATATTTTGAATTGCAACATTATGCTAAGTATAACTTTGCAAGTCATGATATTGCCTAACTGCTTGTCATCGTTTGTTGGGGATGAATAGTTGTAAAAATTACTTTTCCTGAAATCAAGTGTTTTTGCTTTTGCACGTATTATGAAATGTTAAATTACTTTCACCAGCATCTTTACTATAATTACCAAAAACGTGTATATAAATAATGGAATTGAAAAATAAAATATATAAACATAAATAAATTAGGTGATGTATTTGAATGGCATCAATCTCAAACATTGTGGTGCCCTGTGTGCTGGACTCTTGTAGAGTGCAGTGGTATCATGGACTATGCAGTTACATTTTGGGGGGTGGGGGTTGTAAGGATCTTGAACTATTTATGAGATTATCTCGAGCATCTCAGAAATTGTCATTGAGGTAACTGGTGCTTTTCAGAGATAGATGTAAGACTTGTTCTGTCAATGGAAACACTAATCCCTAAAGAGCTGTCTCAGATGTTTCTGTGTCCTCCAAACCCAGAGGTTGACTGTGAGATAGTGTGTGGATTTTACTGAAAAGACAAGGTGTGAGGGAGCAACATCAGTTGACACAAAGATTCTAAATGCTCACAGGTCAGGGAGGCAATTTCCCAAAACAGTTATTCAAGAACCTCCATTTTGGAAAGATTCCTTTCTCTGTGGAACAGTTCACCTGAATATGTAAGCATACAGATGCACTTTAAATGAAAGCCCTTGATTACATATGGAGTGATAGCTGGTAGTGTTTCTTTTACAAGAATGCATTCCCACTGCGAACGCTAAATCTTTTTATCAGCCTTTGGATGTCATTTCTAACTCCAGGATTGGACTGTTTTAAAAGTAGAAAGTAAGTTTGCAGCATGCTGTCTGAACTCTGGAGAAAGTTGCAATGCTCTCTTTGGTTGATCTCAGTTTTTCTGAAGTAGAACGTCCTTTGAGGTCCCCTGTTGGAAGTCTGTTAGCAGTCTTTGCATCTGTCATAATTCAAGGTCAAAACAGGGTCAGTGACATCTGCAGTGTCCCATTCATTTCTTTGCATGAATCTCCTTAAATAAGTTTTTTTGTTGTTAGTTTTTATTTCCCTTTTTTATGTTTTGTTCAGAATTTGTACATTCAAGTTGCACTTGTTAACATCTGACATGAATGAAATAAAGTCTGAATTGCAGATCCTTTTTTACATATGTATGATTTTTAAGAAAGCTTGTCAACTAGGAGGGGCAAATGAGAACAGGAACACATCAAGCACATGGGCAGTACCTAGCTGTATAATGACTGCAGGATCAGAACTGTTTGTCAAACTGTGTCCCAGACGATGTGAACAGCACAACAGAAAACATTCAAAAAGTATATTGTTGGGCCGGCCCAGTGGTGCGGTGGTTAAGTGATGGCTTGGGAAGCCAGCGGCCCCGGTTCGGTCCCACATATGAGGGCCAGTGATACTGCCCTCTAAAAAATAAAAAAGTATATTGTTAGGTCAGTTAGGAATCATAGCTATGGAGGAATGTTCCTGCCTGGTTTAAAGCATATATAGAACAAAAGAGACATTTACATCTTATTGAAAACATCTATTCATTCTAAGCAGCATGTTGTTATATGATTAGAGGCAAGGTATTAAGCATCCTGAGAGTGGAACAGTATACCTCAGAAAGGGGAAGTCTTCACCATTCCTTCCCTGGGATAGAGTGTAAGACTTAACAGAGTAAAGAGGGGGCCATGATGATTGCAGAGGAGCCCCTGAAATGAGAGAAGCAGGCTAGGGGTAAGACAAAAGCGAGGGGGAGGGGCCGGCTGAGTTGTGCACTGGTTAAGAGCTGGTTTTGGGATGCCAGCGGCCCAGGTTCGGATCCCACATATGAGGGCCAGTGACACTGCCCTCTACAGCTAACAACAGTTCCACCTGAAGCTGGGCTGTGCGAGCCCCGGCGACGGTGTGGGCTGCAGCCCCTGCTGCAGTGGGCTGCCATAGGCGACAGTGAGCGGCAGGCAGCCAGTGTGAGCTGCTGGCAGCCAGCGTGAGCTGCCAATAGCTGCGGTGAGCAACTATCCAGAGGCTGGTGACCGATCTCCCTCACCCGGGAAGAGTGCAATGATGATACCAACATGGGCCAGTGAAGCAACATCCTCCACATCTAGACCGAAGAACAAAAAGACATCAACTTGTCTATTCCCCTTCCCCGATTCCCCAACGCTATTCCTCTCCCCCAATTCCCCAATTAAAAAAAAAAAAAAAAAAGGGGGGGAAATTACATGATACTATTCTACCATTAGTAACCATTAAGAATAAAATTCATTTTTATTCATTCAATGTCACACATCATAGTTTTGTGTTTAGTTTGGATAACTACGTATATATAATATTCTCATGGCTAAAATAGAAACTCACTTGTTAAATGCTAATAGAGATTGTAGTGATCTAGTGAGATAAGTGACAAAATATGCAATGAAGACAGGACCATCTCCAATTCAGTTGTCCAGAATTTTTATGAGCTGTGTAAATGTTTAATGAAAATGCTGATACCTACAGAGCAGAAATAGAAGCATTGGAAATGTATAAGTGGGACAGGCTAAACCAAAAAAAAAAGAAAAAAAACTTGACATTTTTGGTGCCTAACACTCATGGTCCATTTGTAGGAAACCCCATATATATGAATGTCTTTTTTTGTATGTTAAATGTGTTGTGTATTTAATACATTGATTAAAATGCAGATCAAAGGGAAAAAATACAAACACTGTGCAAGCCAAATTTGAAATCTCTCTGCAGATTGAAATAGAGCCCAGGCTGCCATTTTGCAACTTCTAGATTCAGGGACTCGGCCTCCAAAGAAAATAGGGTTAGGTTCATCCAGCAATACTGAATATTTATGAAGTGGCAGTATCATGCTACCGATGGAAGAGAGACGCACCATTGAAAGAGACAATAAAGCTTATGAGAATCTGCCCTCGTGATCAGCTTATGTCTGTTAGGTTTGGAGTCAAACTTTGCTGCAATTTCCCATATCCACCCAGTGAGGTAACAGAGGCTTTTATTCAACTTTCACCATAAAGATTGTGAACCTCCTAAGGAAGGGAATCTTTAAGGATTTGATAAAATCGTTTGGAAGAAGAGAAATAAGACATTGTGAAACTTAAAAGCATGGGGGGATGATAATTGGGGGAAATAAAGGAAAGTTTGTAAGGAACTAAAGGCGCATTCTAGTGAAAGGGAAGAAACAGAACTGGAGTAGGAACCAGTTTATGCAAGAAGGACATGTGCCAAGTGATTTCCTCTGCCTGTCCATTCCCTCGTGAGCACTCGGTGTATAGTGGTTGTAGAGGAAGGCAGCTGCTCTTTCCTGTACTTGTGTCTCACTGACTTACGCATTTTAATGAACAGTCAGAGATGCATGGAGATGTATGCTATAAAACTTTTTTTCAATAATTTATATGAACCCCTTCTTAAGCTTTTTAAAAATTTAATTTGAAGAAGTAATCCAAGAAATGCTCATTGAGTTGTGATGCAAGTATTAGCACGCCTAAGTTTCTTCCGTCTAAACCAAACCTGTTCTATCAAAACTGATAAGTAACATTGATATTATGATAATGACATCAAGGGGCACCTTAAAACTGTGTTGGATGTATTATGGCATGGGACTCTGGGTTGGATGAGGAACCAGGACTGGACTCCTGAACGAGGCTGGAGAGCAGGTGTAGGAAGGGCCCTTTCCTGAACACTGGAAGCTGGTGCCCAAGAGGCCCTGGGAGCAAAAGTAGGTCTGCACTGCAGATCCAAACAAGCCTGAGGGCAACCAGGGCAGACACAATGGAGGTCAAAGCCAGGGAGTACCAGAAACTGTGCGGGAAGACAAGAACCGGGTGTGTGGCACTGCACCTCAAGGGAGGGAGGCAGTAGGACAAACCCAGGTCACAGATGATCAGAACCCAGACCAGCGAGGTCAGCCGGCAGTGAGGAGCCTTCATACCCTGAGGAATGCAGCAGTCTTCACTCTCTGCAAATGTGATGGAAAGAAACCAAACTCCCAGGGCCAGGCGGGGGGGTGGGGGGGGGGACTGGGGAGCATGTGCATCTTCTTAAAATGTTTAAGTTCAAAACGTTTTCACGCAATGTTCAGACCAAAGAGGCAGCCCGTGGCCCCCAAAAGTGCGGCTCCTTCCTGGGTAGTAAGCCTTTCACATTGGATAAAGTGCAAGGTCATACCCAAAACCAAATCTGAACTGTAGCGTCCTTTAAAAACGAAGGCACCCCTGAAAGTATAACTTGGACCATGAAATTGCTTAGAACTCAAAATACAGAAACAGCTCTTTAAGTAGTTTCACATTACAGAATTTCACAGAGAATTTAAGTAAGTGTAAAGATAGAAGGCATTGAAATTCATTCGTATCTTTGAGATTAGATGATTTTCTAATATCTACCCCTACCACAACCCTAATTCAAAACATTTTATTAAGTTTCAGGTGTCCCAGATAGCAATTTTGATACACGATTTGGCATGCGATTAAGTGACTGGGTGTTGAAATCCTACATCCTTTTCTTTCATAGATGGAAAGTGGGGACTGTGCATATCAAAAATCAATGTCTCCAGGAAGTTGAGGGTTTGGGACAATCGTGTAGGACACTGGATCCCAAATACATGAAAGGCAGCTATGAGAGCTGCCAAACCCGTAATGCAGTCATCCACTTTTGTGAGTTTCTCTTTTTCTAAATACAAAGAAAATTCACAGACATCAATGTTGAAAGGGTTCTTAACTTCTAACACAGGCGTGGACACTTGCACCTGAAAAAAATAGAGAATAGAGTCACCACCCTGGGATGTGTACAATAGCTAACTAGTACAAGGAGCCAGGATTTAATCAGGACACTACAATAAGTGAGCTTGCTGCAACTTAGCACATTTGTAACTATGACAAAACATACTTCCAAACAGACCACCATCCTGCCTTCAAATATATGAAACCAGGGATCACTTATAGACAGCATACCTTCTCATTCACAATGACGAAAAGGCTGGGATCATCCCCAAAAACATTTGGTAGGAGTAAACATGTGGCTGTCATCTTCATATCTGTCAAAGCAAACATGTTTACGGTCCAAGTAAACATAAGCTTTTATCAACTGTTGCAAGCAAAGCCAGTATTAAAACATCTGGATTTAAAAAAAATACCATTACCTTCTATAGAGAACAAGCCAGCCTTCTTAGATCAGTGTTTTGCAACCATTTTTCACCAACACCCCCTTCTAATAAACATTCAAGATCTCATGGGGCTGGCCGCATGGTGTGGTGGTTAAGAGCTGACTTGGGAAGCCAGCAGCCCCGGTTTGGGTCCCACATATTAGGGCCAGTGACACTGCTCTCAAAAAATAAAAATAAAGAATAAAAGGACTAGCAGCAATGCTTTAAAAAAAAAAAAAAAAAAAAAAAGGATCTCATGGCCTGCCTTCCAGGAGAAGATAAAAATTCTTTACTCTCTGTCCATCAGCTAAGGAGTGTTTATCAGGGCTTACCTTGTGATTTAGATTATGAAATTAACAAATTTCTGGTTCTTGAAATATAACTTTATAATATTGAGAGTACTTCTAAAATCCTCCTTCTAAAAACCCCCAACTCCTCCGATTTGAGAAATTGATTTTTCTTTCCCACATATTGTTTGACTAAAATTTACTTATTACCCAAACAGAACTTTTCTAGTTATCCTGAATTATACAGATAACTGAGCTCAGATCACCCAACTCCTCATGGTTACTAACATTTCAACATGTTTTCATCTGTGTGCTGTTTCATTCTTTCTTGCAGTGCAATATTGATTGGATTGTCCACCACTGAAAATGAAGTCAGTATATTTTCTGAGTACGATTCCAAAATGTGCCTTGTTTTCTTATAAATATCTGTTCTTGTAAGAAGTTGAAATTCTCTAAACAACTGAAAGAAGAAAAAGATATCAGATCATTAGAAAAGCTAATGTAAAGAAGTAATTAACACTTTAGGATCACATTAAACTTTGAATGTAGCTTAAAATATATACTAGATGTCTGAGTAGATTTAGTAGGGAAGCAAAGATTTAGGACAGGAGGACAAAAGTATGCGAGCCTCACGGGAATAGGAAAAGATAAATAATGGACATGGCAAACTTCGAAGCCCATAGAATTGAAACTTTGGATGCAGACTCAAATAAATGAGGGTTTCAAAGTATATATGCATATTTTGGCCATTTGGGTTAACCAACTAAGATTCTAGAATCTTACATTTCTTTAGGTAAACTGCACTGTTATGTTTTGGCAACATCCAAAACGACAAAAGAAGAAAACTTAGATTTTAGGAGGCAAACCTTCTAAAATACCTAAACTTATTATTTTAAAGGGAGGGGAGAGAGGTTTAGAGACTGTAAGATCAGACAGAAACTAAAAAACAAAAACAATGTACATGTAAGATATTGGGCTACAAGATGAAAGCAAAACCAGCTTATGGAGTCCCCTTTACTCAAAACTACCTTTTCCTGCCACTGCCTAAGTTCTTCCCCTCAGGGAATTAATTCCACCACCACTGCCCCCCTCCCCACCCCACTTTTTTTTTTTTTTTTTCACAGAGTGGCATTACAAGATTATCACCTACACTAGTAGGAATTGATGTCATCACTTTCCCTAAAACTTTGTAAAGAACAGCTGCATGCCACCCACTGGGTCTCATGGGTCCTTGAATATTTTGGTAGATCATCTATCGCCCAAAGGTCTGAAAGTTATCAGGGAACTGGAATGCACATTCTCAAAGTCATAGTGCCCTCAGCGTACCACTAATCTAGAGGAATACCCTCAACAGGGCTTCTCCCAGCACGGAGTTGTAAAGTGGAGCATGAAGAAGGATATTCCTCCACTTTCCTGGGCGCATATTATAGGCTAAGATTTTTTTTTTTTACCTTTTATTTTCAAGTTTACATTAAAGTTACAGAAATAGCACAACTCAGAAATTGCCTTCGTGCAACTTCGCCCAGCCTCACATTTTTAATCCATTTGAAAGTAAGCTATCGACATGATGCCCCTTCCCCCTTAATTCTTCACTGTGTATTTCCTAGGTACAAGGACGCTCTCCCGAATAACGGCAGCATAGCCATCGAAATCAGGAAAATGGATTCCATGCACCCCATGGATTGCTGATTGCTCCAGTCACGCTCTTTATAAATTCAGGATCTAGCCCAGGAACACAGGGGAGATTTAGAGATCATGTCCCCTTCGTGGCCTTCAGTCTGAAACAGCTTCTTGGGTTTTCCTCATATTCCTTGCCATTTTTGAAAAAGCAGAAGCCAATTACTTTGTCAGTCTAGGTTTGTACATGTTTTCATGATTTATACATTTTTGGCAAGAATGCTGACATTCTCACTGCATAAGGAAGCATAAGATGGTAATTGGTCCCATTACTGGAAATATTAACTTTTATCACTTGATTAAGATGGAATCTGCCATGTTTTTCTACTGTAAAGTTAATTGATATGTATGCTATATTTATTATATATAGTTATATTAGCTGATGATTCTTATGTACTTCACTGAAGTTCTAAATGATTGGTGAAATAGTTTGTCAGTAAGGTGAAAACTAGCATCTCAAAGGATTTATTGGAAAATTTTTGGAATTTGTTTTTGGTACTTTCCCCTCTCCAACTCCCTTCTCCCTGTCTTGTGCCCGTCCAGTAGATCCCAGTAATACATTCCTAGTTGATAGCATTTTAGATAGTCTAATAAAATATAGGGCCGGCCGAGTGGCTCAGTAGGTTAAGAGCCCGAGCTCTGAGCAACAGGGTCGCCGGTTCAATTCCCACATGGGCCAGTGAGCTGCAGCTGAGCTGAGCTGTGCCTGAGCTGAGCTGTCGCTGACCTGCCAAAAGTGGCAGGATGGCTCAGCTGGTAAGAGCACGTGCTCCTAACAATGAGGTTGCCAGTTTGACTCCCGCATGGGATGGTGGGCTATGCCCACCTGCAACTAAGATTGAACACAGCACCTTGAGTTGAGTGGCTGCAAGCTGGCGACTGGACTTGGAGCTAAGCTAGCTGTACCCTCCACAACTAAGACTGAAAGACAACAACTTGTCTGTTCCCCTTCCCCAATTCCCCAACACTGTTCCCCTCCCCCAATTCTCCAATAAAATCTTAATAATAATAAAGTATATATTTTTTGCATTTTAGACTTTTAAATTTTCTGTTGAAAGTTTTTTGCGAGGAGGAGGTTGATGAGTGCAGGTGGTGATGAAGAACTTATAGGACCAACTTCCCACACCAGCTGCTGCTTTGACGCCATGTCTGTGTCCACAGCTCCCTAAGTTCCAACTGTTGTCACAGTGGTAGTGCCAACAAGTGGCAGGAACATCTGTCCTACCCTACGGCTGTTTGGTAACTGGGCATTTGTAAATAAGGTCAAGCTTACATTTATTTTAGCAAGTACGACAACGGTTTAATCAGTTGTAAATCCCAGCTAACTACACAAGGCAGAATTAGGGAGGTACTTCCGGAAGAAGACGAAAATGTTTAGCTCTTTTAAATCAAGAAACAGACAACTTTATTCTGTAAGTACACTCATTACAAAAATCATACCCCAATCCATATTTTGGACATAAAGGGTTAAATAACTGAGAGATTGAAGGAAAAGACAGAGACTTCGACAAAGCATGAGAGATACAGTCTTAGGTCTGAAATGTCCTCTCCACTCCACACTCGGGTGAATAATGGACCTCAGACTTACTATTAGCCACAGTTTTTTGTAAGGCCACTGAATCAATAGCTCTTCCTTTTTTTTTCTAAAAATTTTTCCTTCCTGCCCAACCTGTTGGCAGCTCAGCAACAGCTCAGCTCGGGCTGGGCATCGAACTGCTGTTGCTGAGAGCTCAGCTCGCCACTCTCGAGCGAGCTCTTCAGCTCTTCCATTTTAATCACTAAACTTTTGCAAGCTGCACTTTACTGAAGATGCCCTAAGGCTGCAACATCAATGACAGGGCAGCCTTATCAACTGCTATGGACTGAATGTTGCTGTCTCCCCCAAATACATATTGAAATCTAATGTCCAATGTGATGGTATTAGGAGGTGGGGCCTTTGGGTGGTGATTATTCATGAGTGCAAAGCCCCTGTGAATGAGATTATTACAAACACCCCAGGGAACCAACTTGCCCATTCAGCTATGTGAAGTTACAGCTACAGAGTACCATCCATGAACCAGAAAGCAGGCTCTCACCAGGCACCGAATCTGCCAGTGCCTTGATCTTGGACTTTCTTGAGTCCAGAAGTGTGAAAAATAATTTGTTGTTGTTTATGAGCCACCCTGTCTGTGGTATTTTTGTTATAGCATCCCAAACAGACTAAGACACCAATCATCCACTAACTCATTCGGCACTCAAAAAATCATTTCATTTGTATTGCATACAGTGCCCTGTTAGACACTTTGGGGACTATTATTCTAAGATGTTTAAAACATGCTCCCTACATTTAAAGAATTTATAGACTTTCAGTTTGACAGGTTTTTGCCTGAAAACTATATTTTGTAGCTGTGTCAATCTGACATACTTTTCTAATAGCCAGAGCTTACTGGCTATTACTGTTCCCAGGAACCGAAAAATTAAGAGAAAACAAGCACAAATCAATGTAGGGTTGCTGAGAGGAACAAATAAAATAGTCAATGTACAGTGCTAAGAACATGCCTGCTACTTAGTAAGCTCAGACGTTTGCTATAAATGTTATTATTAAAATAAAACATGCAGGCAAATTCTTTCAGTTTTTCATTTTTTTGGAGGAAGAAAAATATGTGAAACTTTTCATTTTCAATTTGGTTGATTGCACCCAAAAAAATCCTTCCATGAAATGTGTTCTCAGGTAAAAACTCTGATGACTCTTTCATTATATACTATAGCTAAAATTACATTAAATTCGTAATAAAACCCTTCAATGGCCACCTTAAGGAAACTAAACGGCAGGGTATTTGAATTACTCCTTAAACCTCTTCATATATTTTGAGACCATTTGATGAAATGATTTGGAATCATGAAGGAAATAGATTTTGAGTAATGTTGCCTACTAATAGTTCCTCCTTAAACCATCTTGATTGTCTAAATGCATACAAAATAAAAATGTTTCACACTGTTACAATACCCCCTAAGTAGTGCTGCACCCCCCCCCCACAATGTGTCCAATGACAAGGAACTCTTTAAACCTGAAGGCAGCCAGTGTATGTTATTAGAATATGCTTCTGAAAGTTCTTACCGAATTGTCCTAC
The DNA here is from genome assembly GCA_033961575.1 of Aselliscus stoliczkanus. Classification (NCBI taxonomy): domain Eukaryota; kingdom Metazoa; phylum Chordata; class Mammalia; order Chiroptera; family Hipposideridae; genus Aselliscus; species Aselliscus stoliczkanus. The sequence goes on from CM066733.1 coordinate 128,661,378, forward strand.
TTGTAGCCCCTAGGTCCTCACTCCCTACTGAAATTCATACCCACCAACTTGCCACATAGTGCTGTTACCACTCCAAGAGGAAAGAGAGAAAACTCTATTTTGACACTATAATCGGAGACTATTATAAGTGAATAAAGATACCTGATAAGGGCACTTCAAGAAAGGAAACATATTAAGAATGTCCTTCAGAGGTGCTCTGCTTCCAATCAGCTTCCTTCTTATTTGCAAAGTCTGGCTCATTCTCTTATCGATTTCTCTCCAGTCCTTTTCTATTTTCACATATTCTTGCTGGAACCAGCTAATATGTTCATCTACTTCAGAATCCAAACAAAACGCTTCTTCCTGCAAAATATTTTCAAAATATCATTATGTTCCGTTTCAAGTTTCAGCTTCACACTTCATGAAAACTTGAATGTATTACACTTACTACACACACACACACACACACACACACACACACAGAGGGTGCCAAAAAATGTATACACATTTTAAGAAAGGAAAAAACTATTAAAATTGTAATAATATATACCGATAACAAAAGATGAATACAAGACATGTTTGACTTCTGCAATTACAAAAGGTGCTCAAAGTAGTTCCCATCAGCATCCAGCCACTCCTATTGCAGTGAACTACTGCTTGAGCAACGTTGACCAAAGTGTCCACTGCATACATTTTTTTGGCACCCCCGGTATATATATCATATTATAATGCACTCATAAAATGAGCATCGTTGTATGTGATTACACTTGGCCTTGGACATGGTTAACAAATGGACAGTCTTTAATGCTGTGGACAAATCAGATAGTTAATTACTGTAATTGTTCTCTTGACAGATCTATGAGTAACTGCATTTCCTTTATACCCTTTTACATGGAAATCTAGGTTATCCAGAAGGTTCACACTTAACAGGAACGTTTATTTTAACTCATTTAGATTTTAGAAGATAAAATATTAAAGAAGAAATAAAAAGGTTTCAAATTAAAGTTTTGCTACTGTTAGTTTGTATTTTTGTCTTTTAAAATGCCTTATTATAAAGGCTGCAGTACCATCTCATTCAATCCAATTTCAAAATAAGAACAGTGGGTATTTTGTGTTGCTAAATCATCAAACTGTCAATAATATTCATTATACATTTGGGTACACTGGGTGGAGTGGGTGGCTAAGATATGCCCCACATATTCTCATTAAAAATGTAAGACAATCAGCTTTGAGGAGACAGGAAAAAACTATCTTTCTAGAAAAATTAGTTGAGAGGACACGCAGCTGAACTGGCATTTGAATTAACTTGACGAAGTGCCTACCTGATCAGACTGTGAATAGATATTACCTGTAAAAGATGAAAAAATATGATATAGAGCCCCAAATGCTCCTACTTCAAGGCTTTTACAAGCACATTGAGGAACCTCCAGGTAAACCCACATCTGTGAACATAGGATGACCAGCAAGACACCAAGTGAACAATTTCCTAGAAAAATATAACTGAACAGACTGAAAACAAGTTTCTATATTCTTACATAAATTTAATTAGAAGATAAAAGTCTTTCCCCCCAAAAAATACCAAGATCTAGCAGTTTTATAGACAAATTCTACTCGACTTTCAAAACAGAGTACTCAAAATGTATGCAAAGTCTTTCCTTAGGAATCATGCATATGAGATAAAATCATATATTTCAAAAACAGATGAATGATAAACATAAAATTCAGAGTAGAGGGCACAAGTGTTGGAAAGGTAGGCATGGGAGAGGAGGAAAACAGGCAGACACGAGGTGTGGGAGAGTTCCAATTCTGAAGCTGACTGTTGGGCTCACAGTGTTCATTTGGTCTCATAAATGACACACATGCTACATATATTCTTTTATCAGTCTCAGATATATATAACGACGTTTTTAATAAAAATAAAAAATCCTAATTTTTAAAAAGTAAAGGAAAAAATTTTAATTATAAACAGCTTTCCTTTTACTGCAATATAATGTTAAGTTCTATAATTGCTAATACTGACATTTATAAACTAATAAACACATGATGTGCTGCTTCCCCTAAAACCCCCACCCAATTCATGAAATCTATCACGGAGTTTCTAGGAAGATTCTACTTGATCTGATTGACATAATTGCTAGTGGGTCGGTTGTATCCTAGATTGAAGTGACCCTTCCTTATTAGAAGGAATAGCTGGCTGCATCAGACTAAAGTTCTCACTTTTTAAATAATTTATAGATCATTAGAACTGGAACTCAGAAATCATCGGGTCCATGCCCCTCCCTTTACTGATGAGCAAATTGAGACTCTCAAAGGGGAGGTGACTTTCCCAAGCACAGGGATGACCAGGGATGGGGGGTTCATGTCTCAGTGTAGCTCCCCACTTCTCTCAGGAGGTGGATGGCCTTGTTCTGACAAGCTGGTTTCCTTAGCAGTGCACTTTAGGATGAGGGAACTGGCGAATGAGCAATGTCTGAATCTCACACAACAGCAGCTGCAGCACAATTGACTGCTGGACGTCTGTCTCAATAGGCAAAGAAGGTGGGGAAACAGGCTGAAGAAGTCATCAAAGGAAAAAGGAGTGAAGCAGAGAACAGGTCGTTCCTGGCCAAGAAGGCCAATGAATGGATACACTGAAAGTGAGAGTCCCCCGTGGGATTTGTGACTTCAAAGGAATCTGCATAAATTAACCAGAACAAACTGGATAAGGAGCTTATGTCACGTTTCTACCACACCAGGGCTGGTGACATAGAGTGGGCTGTCTTCTCCACGCCACAGTGACCTACAGCGCCCCGAGTGTTGGGTGGAATAGCAGGGAACTCAGCTCTAACCAACTTCTATTCTAAGTTGAATAGAGGGGGATAATATTTCCAAGTTAGATTTTAACAAAAAATCGAGACTACTTTTGAAGTAGTAAGAAACAGTATGGTTCAAAATGTACAGTTACAACGTTTGCCACCCCCACCCCCACAGAAAAGAATAAAATCTCACTTCGACTTTTATTAAACATAATTTTGTTTTACATCCTACAATCTGAGTAAGTTTGCAAAGAATGCATCTTGTTATGACAATTTATGAAAATTTAATAATTCTTCTAAATACATTACTAAAATCCACTTTAAAGACACTATGTAACGGTCCTGTACCTAAGATTTAGGGACTGTAGCTGAACATCATCAGCAAATAACAAGTCACGCTCACTACAGAGTGTCATCTCCCCCTATAATTCTACTAAGGGTGTGTTTAGCTTGCTCATCCAGTACATTATCCACAAGCCACTTGTGGCTACAGAGCACTTGAAATGGGGCTAAGCCAAACTGAGATGTGTGCTGGAAACTGGATTTCAAAAATGTAGTGTGCAAAAAAAAGTGTTAGATATCTCATCATCAACTTTTTACAACTTTGGAATGTTATGTTGAAATGATAATATTGTGACTCTAGTGATATAATAGATACTAATATTATCATGCACCTGCTTCTTTTTACTCTTTTAAAGATGACTATGAGAAAATTTAAAATTACATATGTGGTTCATATTATATTTCTGTGGGACAGTGCTGTGTTAGATGCTACAGTTTTCTTCATACCAAATTCCATTTGTCCCATTTTCAATTCCATTGTCATCAGGTTGACTCTGGAATGGGTGCTTCCCTTTGGGACTTGAAAAGTCTCTGCCTAGCTAGCACTCAGTCACATGTTTCAGTCAATCAGCAGAAACACTGCTGCAGCTTTGCCCCGCATTTCCAAGTGCACAGCTGACTTGTAAAACTTCACAGTATTAGTAAATGTACCACCTGCTGATGGCAATAATTGCATTATATCCACGATGCAATTAACTGTCAACATTTCTCTTCAACTTTTGCTGTCTTGTTCAGTTCTGCACCATGAGAGAAACATCTGTGGAAAAGGCTATAAAAATGATTAGTATTTAGACAATAAATCATTATGTGTCAGGTGCAGTAAGAAACAAAGAGTAACTGCCATTAAAAAATTAATAATAATCCAAAGGAATTTAGTAGATACTCTTAGCATTTGAGTATCGAAGCAGTTTTTGTATAACTTTCAATTCCATTTTATTTCTAATTCAAAGAAAGCTAACACAAAAGTCCTTCATGACTTTCAAAGTTATGGGTGTGTGTGTGTATGTGTGTATATATATATATATATATATATATATATATATATATATATATATCTCCAATAAGTAGGAAAAGAAAATGTTTCAAGAGAGAAATAAATTATAACTATAATGTTAAGTACTTCAACTCCTGGTGTTATTTGTTTGCTTAACAAATATTTAGAGGAATTGGGATACAAGAACACCCCATAAGCATTTATTAAATCCCTACATCACTCTCTTAAACATCATGTAGGTCAAGAAAAAAATAAGTACAAGTTAACCACTACCAAGAAATTGCTGCAACATTCTCAGTACATGTTTACTAAGATATTTCACATCACACTAGGGCAAAATATTAGCTTTGTTTCCCCTGAAGGAAACCAAAATTTTGCCACCCTGAAGCTACTTTTGGGGATGTTGATTTTAAGTTGTTTATTAAGAAACAAGACTCAGAAAGATCATTTGACTCTCCTGTTTTCCTGCCCAAGAGATTCAGACAGAAAAATCTGCCTTGGAAAGGGAGACTTGGCTTTAATCACCATAAGAATCTTCATCCTAGCATCAGTTAGGAAGACTCCAATCCAAGCCTGTTATCTAGGTAACCCCGTGTCCCATTGTTTCTGAGTTGCCCGGCAAGATGTTTCCTACCATGCACATTCAGCTCTTTCTCAACTACCAGCAAATCACCCAGTCTCACTTTTGATATCGAATACCCATTTCCCCCCTTCTCCTTTGTCCAAAAATGTCTTCTATACCCAATCTTGCCTCACTGTCTTTGGAATTGTCACGCTTATGTGAATTCCCCATGTGCATGTATTAAACATTTGATTTCCTCCTGTTGATCTGCCTCTGTTAATTTGATTATTAGCCCCGCTAATAGGCAGGAGGAAAAGTATTATCATTTTTTTTCCCTCAACCGCTGCCATATTTCAGACTGAAAAATATCCTTAAAAGTAAGGCCACAATGGAAACAATCTACTCCTATTAGTGAGGAACTAGAAAGAATCTCCAAATGAATTAGAAAAAAAAAAAAATGAGTTAAAGCTAGGTATTTTTACATAATGTAAAATAATGTTTGTCTATGTTTTAAGTATATTTATTATATAACACGGCAATACTTTTCATAGATCTCTGCACCCTAGGTATACCCAGTTGGGACCACCACAAAAGAGGCCTTGCAATGTCCCTGGCATCGCCTCTCCCTGCCCTAGAGCTTAGCAATTGATCAACCCCCTCCCTGTGGTTTGAGACTGGAATGTCCCCTGTCCCAGTTCCCTGCTTTAGATATAACAATTACCCTGACACTTAGGCTTGCTTACTAGTCACCATGCCCCTGTGATGGCTGATCACAATCTTTATGGCCCAGCATTCTTTCCAGGTTACTATCACTGCTCCTGGGCTGATGACCACATTGGAGATCCACATCGTCACAGGGAAGGCTCCATGCAGACCCCCGGAACCATTACGTAACCTCTGGAGGAATGCCCAGATTTTCCCTCAAATATCCCAGGCTAATCTGAGAATGTTAAGACAGTTTTTGGAGATGTTAACCCACTGCCTTCTCAGACCACCGATGCTCTGATAAGAATTGCTTATCCTATGACCAACTCCTGTGTCAGTCTATTGGCTGAGCAGCGCAGGCAGCATGAGCCCCGGACTCATTTGGCATCCGGTTTTAGTAAAAGACACAGACTGTGAAATGCTTGGGGAAGAGAGCAGGATGAGCCAGATCTTCAAAAATTCCTCCATCATATCATGAAGCCAGCCCAGGGACAGAAGAATCATGAGATATGAATCCAAAGCCTGATTCCTCTTCCCCATTAGTTCTCCCGGCTGGTCACATAACAAGAAAAGGATGCCTACTCATTTCAAAATGGGCAATGAATCTAAAGAGGTAACTTTCTAAAAGAACAAACTCAAAAGACTAACAATCCTGTGAAAGGAGGCTCCAACTCATTAGTTATCCAGGGAAATGCAAATCACAACATGCATGAGATTACACTTTATACCTACTAGAATTGGCAAAACCTAAAAGGCTGGATAATGCCAGAAGGTGGCAGGAATATTGGGATGTGGACTACAGTGAGAGTGAGACTAGCAAAGTCATTCTGAAGAGCAACTGGTCAAATTAAGTACATGTGTGCCCCTCCCCCATCAGTTCACCTTCTGGGTGTACAACCCAAAGAAATAACACACAGGTAGGTCCATAACCAGACACGTATGATGGTGTTAATTTGTGGTGGGGAGAGACAGGGCTTGAGGCAAGGAGTACTTAGTAATCATCACAATCATGGACTAGAAATACACCTGGTAACATGAGTGAGTCTTAAAGAGTGCCAGTGAGAAAAGTAAAACACAAATGAGGTCAGAACACCACTGACATTAAGTTAAATATAGGTAAACCTAAAGTGACAATACACATTTTGGAACACTTACAAACAAAAAGAATGCAAGACATTAGAATGGCTGCCCAAGGGTAGAAATGGGGAGGAAGGCAGATTGGAATGGGGCAAAAAGGAATGAATGGAACCAGAAAAAGGCAATGGGGCAATGACAGTAATGTTCCATGAAAAGTTTGATTCACTTAACTTTAATCAACACCTGAGATTTTTTACAAAAAAGAAAAAGAAAATACTACGGTATAAAGTATAATTCCACTACACTGTCATGCAGCTCCATATAATCCTTATAAACTTTTAAAAGCAGTGTCTTCATCATTTAAAAAGGACAGTATTGTCAGCAACTTATTAAATTACTTAGTTGACTGTTTCAAGAATCTAACTATATCTTCATTTTGTGGGTAAAAAGGGGGTTCTATGGAAAGTAACCTCACAAGGTGATGTCATCATCAATTACTTACTAACTGGGCAGGTCATGGTGGGTCGTTATCTCCTAGACCTATCACTTCCTTATTAAAAGGCTTATTTTTGCCTTAAGCAAGCCTTGTCTATTGTTTTTGTGCATCTAGGTTAACACACACCTTTGAAATGCCCCGTTTCAGGCCACTCATTCAAATATGTTTTCAGACTCATCCTTCTAAAGACTGACCAACCTCAAGAGAGCACAGAATCTTAACTATCTTGTAATCTGATCCCCACTTTGCCTTCTTCCACATTCCCACCTTAATGTGAATGCAATGCATTAAAGAAGCTGCAAAACTGTTATTCTCCAGAGCATTTGAAATCTTGTCCCTCAGCCTATGTCATCAGTTTGGCTCAAATAAACTCTTAAAAAATTCTTCACAGGTTTGGGTGTTCTTATACCAACCATTTAGAAATACATAATGAAGCATGGTAAAAGACAATTAAGTGAAAGTAACAGGTTTATCAATTCATGGGTGTATAGAATTATTTGGACCTAGGGCTGGCCAAGTGGTATGTTGGTTAAGAGTTGGCTTGGGACGCCAGCTGTGAGCAGCAGGTCCCTGGTTCAGATCCCACATATGAGGGCCAGTGATGCTGCGCCCTCTACAGCTAAGATGGTGAACAACAGCTCAACCTGGAGCTGGGCTGCCGGGCGTCCCAGCAATGGTGTAGGCTGCAGCCCCTGCTGCAGTGGGCTGCTGTGAGCTACCGTGAGTGGCTGGCAGCCAGCGTGAGCAGCCAGCATATGGTGTGAGCTACTGTGAGCCATCATGAGCGGCCGTTCAATAGCCAGCGAGCAACTGTCTCACCCGGGAAGAGCACAATGATCACAATAGCAACATGGGCCAGTGAAGTGATGTCCTCCACAACTAGACTGAAGAACAAAAGAACAGCAACTTATCTGTTCCCCTTCCCTGATTCCCCAATGCTGTTCTCCTCCCCCAGTTTCCCAATAAAATCTTAAAAAAAAAAAAAAAAAAAAAAAAAAGGATTATTTGGACTTAAAACTAAGTCACACACATAAGGAGTTATACCAATTATGCTGCATTTGGCTGTATGACCCTACAAACAGCAGTAACATAAAGTCATGTGGTTGGAAAAGGATTTTTTTTTTTTTTCCTTAGCCGAGCCATCCTGCCACCTCTTGGCAGTTCAGCAGCAGCTCAGCTCGGGCTGGGCATCGAACTGCTGTAGCTCAGAGCTCAGCTCACACTCTTGAGAGAGCTCTTAACCAACTGACCCATTTGGCGTGCCCTGGAAAAGGGTTTTTAAATACTGCATATGCGGGGGCTGAAAAATATTTTTACTTTTTCTTCCACCTTCTAATTTCTTCTAGCAGGGCTAATGATCAAATGAACAGAGACAGATTACCAGGAGGAAATCAAATGTTTTAATACATGTGCATGGGAAATTCACATAAGCATGAAAATTCCAAAGACAGTGAGACAAGATGTGAGGCATGTTAGACATTTTTGGACAACGGAGAAGAGGGGAAGGGGGTTTTAGATTTCAGAAGTAAGAATGGGTGATTGACAGGAAGCATGGAATACACATGGCAGGAACATTCTTTGGGGGTTTTTTGTTTTTTTTTAAAGAAATTTTATTGTGGAACAGTGTGTTTTTTCAGAACCTATCAACTCCAAGTAAAGTAGTTGTTTCAATCTAGTTGTGGAGGGTGTAGCTCCTTGGCCCATCTGGAAATCGAACCGGCAACCTTGGTGTTATGAGCCAGGCAGGAGTATTCTTGCTGGGCAACTCAGAAACAAGGTAGGCTAAGGCAGCATCCTACTATTTCCTTCCTGAAGTGGGTTTCTGCCTGAATCTCTTGGGCAGGAAAGGAGGGAAGGTCAAAGGTTCTTTCTGAAGCTTGTTTCTTAAAAAATGCTTAAAGTCAACATCCCAAAAAGCAGCTTCAGGGTGGCAAAAACTTGGTTCCCTTCTCATGCTACCCAGTATTCTGCAGGACTTGTTTTGGGTGCATAGTCTGGGATCCTGACAAGTCGAGCCATCTATACATATAACACGGTGAAAAGTCTTTTCAGCTGAGGAGTCCAGGTGTATTGACTCGCAAGTCGGTGCTTTGGTGCTACTGATCCTTCGAGTTTTGTAGCATAGCTTAATGTGGTACTAAAACTGCCCTAAGAGGAGAGCTAGGGACACAAGACCTGTGGCCCATGCTCAGAGGCCCAGGAATTCTGCAGCTGCCTGGATTATAGAAAGAAATCCATGTAACAGGACTCAGAAATGTATCTTCCTATCTTCCTTCATTGAGACATTTACCTTTAATTCTTAGGTAAACTCCTACCAATCACTAAAGGAAAAACAACAGAAACAAAACAAAAACAATGACAATCTCTCCTCCTTTACTCCTTTCCAAAATCTTCCTCCAGTTCAGCCAAACCCACCTCCCTGCCTTTAAGTGAATGGCCTGATTCCCAGCTTCTTGCCTGAATCAGCATTTTCCATTTCTGCAACACAAGGAATAATTTTTTTCTATATTATGGAAATACTATGCGCAGTCAAGATATATTTTTTTAATGTGAAAGTTACCAAAGGGTATCTTAATACAAATATCTTTAATTTTCAGAAATCTAAAGATATTAAAAAGCAGCTGTCAGAAGTTCAAAACAGAGATCAGAAATTATTTAGACAATTCATCTTGAGTATAAAATTCCACAAGATAAGTAGTATACTCAAAGGATTGGTCCCTCCACCCTTCTTAGTGTTCTTACATTTGCTTAACCACCATGGAGGGTACAGAAACACATTGTTTTTTGTAATATTCTACTTTAAATATTTCCCCACCTTTAAAGCTTTTGACTTTATAGACCTCTAGGTCATAAACAGGGATGCTACAGTCTTTAAAAGAATCAACAATTTGTAGCTCCATCCATAGCTCCAAGGGGGGAAAAAGTAAATCTTTACCAATTAGATTTGTTTGCCAAGAAAGATGTTGTCTCTTCTGTTGTGAACAATGACCACTTTATAATTGCTTTTTACCCCAGCTGGCGAGAAGGTCAAAACTAAATTATTTTGCAACTTAATTTATCTTGGGCCCTGGTACATTCAATTCCCTGTAGGTTTGTTTGTTTTTGGTTTTTTTTGTAGCAAAAGTCCCTGCTTGGGCCTTAGCAGGATTCCTTTTAGGATTCAGGCATGTCTGGGGGACTAGATGGGGAGATGGAAGGGAAGAGCCATGAAGGGACTAGTTACATAAAGGCTAAGGTGGTTTGGAGAAGGAACCATGAATTGGTTCAATGAGGATGTGTCAACAAAAGAGAAGCTGCCATGTAGCCCTGTGTCCCTGGAGGTGAGCCCTGACCCTTTGAGATCTAGTGCTGGGGGCAATTGCTAATTTTCCAATTTTACCATTCATCTATTCCAATGAATTTTAGTGGGGAAAAAAGGAAAACTGAATTTGAAAATGTTAATTTATTTTTAAAAACTCCATATTTAGTATACTGAAAATTAAATTTTTTGAGAAAACCAATTTATATATAGTTATATTCCTTTATAGAATGACTTTTAATTTAAGAATATAAAAGATACCTTTAAATAAATCTAATTCTGTATTATCATGATTTTAACTTATAGTGGAATATTGCAGTCAAAGTTTCTAAAAAGTTACACCACAAAATGTAGGCACAGTCCATCTCCATCTGTCTTCTCTTGTCAAAGAGGAGACAGAATTATATTAACTGGCCTATTATTTGAAAATTCCATTTAAAATGATAAGATATTGGGGCCGGCCGAGTGGCGTGGTGGTTAAGCGCTGGCTTGGGAAGTCAGCAGCCCGGTTCGGGTCCCACATATGAGGGCCAGTGACACTGCCCTCAAAAAAAAACCAAAAAAAAACAACAAAATAAAATGATAAGATATTTAAAATGATAAGATATTTAAAGATATTTAAAATATATAGCTTCTTCTAAATTTTTTCTTTATGTTTGACGCTGGGATGAATGGTTTACAAAATATGTTGAAGAATATTCATGTCCCTGAAGCTTATAAGTAATGCTAATAAAATTGAGATGCTAATAGGTTGCTCTATTAATAGCAAATAAATATACCAGCTGAAGAAGATAATAGAGTATTTGTATCAAGCACATGCATTGACATAAATGAGTTTGTGGTGAAGAGGTAGGATTCATGTTGGATTGCGGTGGAAATGAATTTGGAGAGCATGAGATTTAGCTTCTCTGCCTGATAGTTTGGACATCCTCCTTCAGGAGTTCCATCTACTTTGTTAGCAGCGGGGGCATTTTTGTTTCTGAGGATATCTGGGAGCTCTGAGGTAGCTAAGAAATATTTATAGTATCTCAGATCATCAGGACCCACAGGGACATTAAGTAAGCAGACCCCTGCTGAGGGAGAAATCTCCAGGTCCTGCCTGGGGTCTTCGGCCTGACAATCCTCACAGCTGCTGTGGCTGTTATGGGACCACTTCTGGCTTCTGGGCCAAGAAAGGGCAATATGGAGTTTTTTGTTTGTTTTTCTGTTTTAAAAAAAAAATCATATCTTTTTTTTTTTTTTAATTGGGGAACACTGTGTTTTTCCAGGACCCATCAGCTCCAAGTCAAGTAGATGTTTTAATCTAGTTGTGAAGGGCGCATCTCGGTGGCCCATGTGGGGATCAAATCAGCAACCTTGGTGTTAGGAGCGCTGCCCTCTAACCACCTGAGCCAACCGGCTGCCTCTGAAGTTTTGTATCCATACATGTGCATTACCTTCTTCCCTGACACTTTTGAGACTGCAGACTACCTAACTCTACAACGGGAGTATTAAAAACTTTCTGTAGTAACAGAAATGGCAAGAACATAAGATGCATTTTAATATGACAGGAAGATATTCAAGGACCCAGAACATAAGGGTTTTCCTAGGTTTTGAAGGTTGTAAAAGAATAAACATGAGATGATATTCACTAACACACCCTGCTCAGACTGGTTTTAGAAGCCTTCTTTTGGAAATGTTGTCATTCGCATTATGTGCTATGCAAAACATAGATTTTCTTGCTTTCTGACCACACCAAACAGATATTTTGTTTCCATTATTTCAAATGCTATTACTTATTACCCCTTAATCAATCAACCAATCAATAAGTTGTCAAGACAATGAAAGATTCAATCTTACTTTTATCTGGACGATTTTAATTTCATCAAATCGTATGTCGGAAAGAGATTTCCTTGTCTGGCCTCTTCGGTGTCCAAATTTACATTTGTTTCTCATCACTTGTTCATCATCTTCTATGGGTCTTCGCACATATTTAAAGCGATCCTTGAGGGCTCGTTTCCATAAAAACTGTGTAAAATAACAAGACAGGACAGCTAATCTTCAAGGAGATTGAAATAATTTTATACAAACAATAAAATATTTATTTGTTTTTTAACTTTGGGCTTGAAATCTTTTCACATCACAGTAATAGAAATACTATATCTATTTTCCCATTTACCCTCACAATAATCTTGTGATATTGCTATAAAAATTGCAAACTCTAAGTTATAAATAAGAAAACAGGGTCAGAGAAATAAAAATATTTTTCCAATGTCATATAGCTATTGAATCAATATACTGGCTCTTGAATCTAGATTTTCCAATTCTTAAAATTGGATACTTTTCACCATACGCTGTTGTCTCCAGAGCATACTTCACTTTTCTAGTGGGTTCTAGAAAAGAACTGATAATGGCGTATGCATATATGGATTGATGCATTTTTTAAAAAATTTATTAAATGCATCAATCTATATATGATTTTTCTATCATCCTTTGAAATTCGCTTTGATGAATACTATTGGCATTCACACTCCAAATATCTGTGGAGCATCTACTGTTTCAAACAAAAAGATAAACTTTCCCCACCCTGCTGGTCTCTCGTTAACTCTTGCTTTGCCTCCAGGTCTCAGCTCAGCCATCACTCCCTTGTGGCCTCCACAACAGCTCATTTCCCTTGTCAGCTCTCATCTTTCCTTGTCAACTAATCACACTGGTAATTTATACTTATCTGTGATGCATTTCTGTTACTGTTTTTTTCCTGCTCTTTTCTTTCTTCCTCTCTTCCTTCCTTTTCCCCTCCCTCTCTTCCTTCCTTCCTTTCTTCTTTCCTTCCTTCCTTCCTTCCTTCCTTCCTTCCTTCCTTCCTTCCTTCCTTCCCTTTCTTCTCTTCCTTCTTTCCTTACACTAAGCTAGAAGCACGTGAAGACAGGCTCATGTCTGCTTTGCTCCAAGCCCAGCACAGTGCTTGATGCATCTTAGAAACTATAAATATTGATTGCCTTGAGTCACTCATCTGTGAAGTAGAGAGACTCAGATGTTGAAGGAACAAACTAGAAGCAAGACTGTGAGTCCAGGCCTTGGTTGGTGAGTAACTCCGTGTGTGGGGTGGCCTGACACTTCTTAAAGCCTGAGCCTCAAGGCTGCTTCTCAGCCCCTCATCTTCCCTGTAGTGCCATATGCTTGAATAGGCCCAAGAGTGGGTGCAGGGAAGGACCCTTTACAGCCAGGCAGGTCCGTATATGCCTCCTATTCTTGGCCACTAGGGAGGGTGGTAAAGAGCTGGGTGACTCTGGGCATGTTTTCTGAGCGCTCTTGCCTCACAGGCAAATGGGAATGCCACTAAGATTACCTTAGTCCAGTATGTGGCACTTGGGTTTTTCCATTCCCAGTTCCCTGGCTTCAGTGCCAATAAAGGTATTCCCTGCCCTTCAGAAAGCGCTGGGACCTAAGCTGGGGTCTAGCTCTAGTACACAGTACCCAAGAAATCTTCAACATGTAACACCTCAGCCTTAGTTTCTCCAACTATAAAACAGAGCAAAAAGATCATTCCTGTCAACTGCCCTGGGTTTTGGGAGACTCAAATAAGTAGCTACTTGTGGAAGGTATTTGTAACTGAAGTGCCAACCCTAAAACCTTCCACAGCCCTTGTGAGTTATGTTGTGGATTGAGATTGGAAGCAGCTTTGTCCCTGATTAAGCACCTGGTGGGGGGGGAGTGAGTCAGAGACGCTTAATTACCTCCCACCGCCTGTGGATCTGGACTCCATCATCATTGTTTTACAACAGCACAGAAATAATGGATGGCTTATTTTTTCTTAGCCCTGAAATATGAACTTGTGCAAATGTATTTTTTTTTTTTTTCCTCATGTTTCCTACAGCTCTGAAGATCTTTTAAACTTGCTGACCTAGTGGGAAGTATTATGGCAATCAACTGCTAGGACATTCTTAAATTGCCAATTTCTTCTTTCCAGACTCTTCCTTCTCCCCTTATTAACTGTCTGATACAAACAGAAGAAAGACAAATCAAATGCAATCGTCCATATGAGTACTCAATCAATGAGTTGCTACCTGCCTGGCATCATGAGTTCCTTACTCAGATGTCTCAGTAGAAAATATTTGTGTCCTTGAATAATCATCCCCCTTCTCCACAGTTTTCCAGCGGGAGGGGTTGTGGAAAGAGCTACATGGATACAGCTCTCCTCCAATCACTACAAAATAAAAAGCAGCCCTGAAATGATGGACCTTCTGATCTGATACATGAGACAACCCAGAGCATCACCAGCAGATATTTGCACAACAATTAAAACCTAAATATAACCATTAGAAACCAAACAGACAAATCCAGAATGTTGAACCATTCTTACACAGCACCTAGACTAGACTGCCCAAAAGTGAATATCAGGAAAAACAAAAAAGGGCAGAGAGACTGTCCTAGACAAAAAGAAATATGTACCACTCTAGGCTCTAGTGTGAGAGGGTGTTGATCATGGGGGAAGCTATGCATGTGTGGGGGCAGGGACATGGGAGACATGGGAGACGGGGCATAGGGGGGACATAGGAGAAGTGTCTGTACCATCCTCTCAATTTTTCTGTGAACTTAAAACTGCTCCCCAAAATAAAGTCTATACAAAAATTTAAAAAAAGAGAGAGAGAGAAAGAGTGAGAGAAACTGAGGAAAGTGGGGTGAGGCATAAAATTACTGGACAGTGCAAGGCAATTATTCTAAGATGGGTTGAGACTAACAGAAAGGCACCGTGTGGTCACTTACAAAGCCACAGCCGTCCTCGTCCAGAAAAGGGTGGGCCTGCAGCAGGGCGTTGACCACTTCATTATACTGCTGGGTGGTGGGATACCTGTGCAGTGCAACAAGAAAGACAGGTTTCACTTCAAGCAGTCCACATTCCTGCCTTTAAGGGGAGTCCAAACTGCACTTCCTTTTCTGCAAATTTTCCTGTATAACAATGTACACATTCAAATATTGGGCAACATTGGATTATGACCAATGTGTCATCCAAAATCTGAACAGTGTGGGTTCCAAATGAATTCTACTTTCCTCTGAAAACAGACCCTCCCCCAAAGCAACCAGCCAGACCTACTGTTACTCACAGTGAGCCTTCCAGGTACTTAGTCATGTCGGCCTGGAGAAACTCAATGATCCTTATCCTCATGCTGTGATCTGGACACCTCTGTTCTGCTAACATGCATTTGACATCATAGGGAAACTCTGGCAAAGCATAGGATTTAGTCCATTGTAATGCTTTATTCCTCACTAGGGCATGTTTCATATTGCTTCTGTTAAAAAAATAACACACAGAGAGTGAAATTCTATTGCAGATATACACAACTTGATAATTTTCTACATCCTGAGAACTTATGATATAAGCCACTTTCCGGAGACCTGAATATATGGAAGTCATCAATCCATCTTCCATCCACTCATCTATCGGCAAACATCTGAAGGCTCATTAGGAATTCCTGTTTTCTTTCCCTTTGCACGCACACAAATACTTGTAGTTCCACAAAACAATGTCAAAATAAAATAGACTTTAGAATAAAGCCTGAAGCTGAAAAGAATGTTAATCCATACATCTCAAAGGAATAAGATGTGATGCATAGCTCAAAACTGAATAAGATCTCAAGCAAAACGAGTAAATTGCAATTCAGTAAAGCCAATGAGGCATCCAAGAAAGTCTTAGCACCTGATGAAAATTATTCTAACTAACTTATCCTGCTGATGTTTATAGTGAAATACAAGGGTCACTTCATTTAGTTGGTCTTGGCAATTTTATAATAATAGGTAAGTTTAGCTTCTAGATTAAAAATAAGTATCAGATACTCTGATTTCATTCAGATAAAGTTTCTACCAAACACTACAGATAACCATAGCTACAGAAAGCAGATCAGTGGTTTCCTGGGCCTGGGGGTAGGAGAAAAGATTGACTGCAAAGGGGCACAAGTGTATTTTTTAGAGTGATAGAAGTATTCCAAGAATGGATTGTGACCATGGGTGCACAAACATATAAATTTGCAAAAATTTACTTTAAGTGGGTGAATTTTATGTTTTCTAAATTATACCTCAATAAGGCTGTTTATAAAATTAAGTCTCAGAACCACTTTGAAACCTTAAAGTCAGTGACTGATCAGTAAGTGTGTAAAAAGAAGATTCTATAGTCAAGTTTCCAGGCAACAGTACCCAGAGGCACTAGGTAGCTTTCCATGGACTTCCCTAATAGGACTGATTTGAATGAAAGGGAAGGAGTGAAAACAAAGTAGAACAGAAAAAACAGCAAGATTTCCTAAATTAGCCTAAGTAGGTTAATTTTCTGGCACAACCATGGGATCTTTAGTAGTTCTAACAAAATTCAGATGAGTTTTAAAAAGTCAGATTCCTTTGGAATTTTAGGTCACATAAGAGTGCATGAAGTACAATAAAACATAGGGAATAAAAAAAAGAGAAATCACTCTCTTTTTTTATGATAAGCTGTCTCTCTTTTTTCCTTTTATCCCCTTTGGCAGTCACTATACCCATGGTGAAAATGTGCCGTAGCTAAAATAAGCACACTGGTAACACTTGATTTAATACAGGAACAGGCAATCTGAAATCTCTGTTTCAGCCTAAACTATTTTCCAATGTTTCTCTCTCATTTCATTCATTCATTCAACCACTATTTATTGGGGTCTCCTATGTGACAACTACTCTTCTACAATCTCTGTTTCTACAATCCCCATTCTGTTAGCTTGTTTCTTTTTTGTTGGAGGCCAACAGCATCCCAGTGTCTGACAAGGCCACATTGAAATAAAGATCCACACTCAGCACTGGATGTCTGGGATGCTGCCTATGGTTGGTCATGTAATGTCTCCTGTCTCTAAGAACCCATGTGCCTTTCCTCCTATAGGAGACAATATACTCACTGCATTTGTGACAAGTTCCTGGGGTACCCTGATGATAGCTGGCTGTGTAAGTCAACGATGGGGCAAGATTTCCTAAAGAAAAGGAAATTCCTTAAAACAGGCTACAGCCCGAGGGGACCCCTGAACTGAGATGGGGACTCAAGCCCCTTGGCCTATGCAGCTGTGAAAGGTTTCCTTGGAGATCAGGAGACCAAGGTCTCTCGGCCATGAGAATCTGATAGGAGACAACTTACAGGCCATGAGATATTTTAATTAACAACCTTGTTTTAACTCTTTGCTTTGTACATTGCTGTAGCAACAAAAACTGAAGCTCTGACTGAGAAACAGGTGTTCCCCTCTATTGCAATAATATGCAGCTCTTTGTAGGATAGAAAAAGGTTGAGACTCTTTTTGCTAGTAAGTTCAAGTATATGCCCCTAAGGTAGTCATGGGAACCGATGTACCCTGGAAAGATACAATTACAAAAAAGTAAAAGCTCTGAGAAAGAGAAAAACATCCTGATCATGTGAAACATAACTTGCAACATAACTTGCAATTGAGGTAATGGTCAGAAGCCCCTATAAAAGGGGCCAGGCTTTAATAATAAAGTGTGTGTGTGACGCTCCTGTGAACCTCTTTCTGGTGTCTCCTTCCATCCTTCTTTCCCCTCGTCGACACCATCCCACCCGAGGGAAACCCTGGTCTTCGGGGGGGCTGGCTCCCCGCACTTTTCCCCATGATCTCTCCTTTTTTTTTTGAGGGCAGTGTCACTGGCCCTCATATGTGGGACACAAACCAGGGCCACCGGCTTCCCAAGCCAGCACTTAACCACCGCGCCACTAGGCTGGTCCCCCATGATCTCTCCTTTATCTACACAGACCAGGGGTGTAAAATAATGACAAGTTTTGTTTGCCATATTTTGGGCCTTCCCAGGTGATATAAATGTGCCAGGGTTAAGCTTGGTTTTAGGACAACCTTTTGGCCCCAGGGTTTCAAGTAGTGATGTTAGCTGTAGGATCCCTTTACTCTTCTGAGGTTGCCATCTTTTATTTAGTATCACATCAGTAGATAACTTCTGTATTCCAAGGTTATAAAATAGTGCCTGGTACAATTCTTACCTTTTTGTTCTACATATTTTTTCCATTTGTCTCTTCTCTTCAACATCAGGGTAGGGACTATATAGCCCGGTATTATTTGTATCAAATGCCAGAATGTAGCTGGACACATACAGACTCTTTCACAGCCAGGTAGTTCATTTTACTCTTATTAGAGTCATTAGGCAAAATCAGAAGCATCACATTTTCCTTTTCTTTACATTAAAACAACTTACTAAGGTTTTCTGGAAGTGTCTAGAATACAAACTGTGCCAGTGAATACAAGTCAAATAATATTAAACAAGAAAAGGGACTCATCAGAAATTGAAAATACAATTCTAATTTGGAAGCAGGTAACTGCAGGCACAGTTGTTGCCTATCCATAAAATGATGCTTGCATTGAATTAAAAAATATTTACTATAAGATTAAGATTATTTATGCTATCTTTATTAGATAGAGTTGGGCAGAACACCAATAGAAGTCGGCCTAAAGTAAGTGCAAAGAGCACAAAACACTGGCAAATGAAGAAAACACTAATATTTCTGATCCCACATTAGAGATCTACGTTAAAGGATTAAAAATCTATCATCAACAATCTCAATGCTCCACAACTTGTACACTCAGATCTCCTACAACTTGTGCACTGTTCACCTCATACACAACACATCTAAAATAATTCATAATCTTTTCTAGTTAAGCCAGTTTTCCATTCACTATAGACTGAAATGTGTCTCCTCGTCCCCTCCCCGCACACCAAATTCATATGTTGAAACCTTAATCCCTATTGTATCAGGGGAAAGTGACCAGATGGAAAAAAATCAAGGTTAAATGAAGCCCTGACATGATAGGATCAGTACCCTTATAGGCAGAGACATCAGGGAGCTCACTCCCTTATTCTGCCACGTGAAGTCACAGCACAAGGTGACCATCTGCAAGCCAGAGAGAAAGCTCTTACATGAAACTGAATTGGCTGGTATCTTGATCTTGAACTTGCCTGTTTCCAGAACTATGAGACATAAATTTCTGTTGTTTAAGCCACGCAGTCTGTGGTCTTTTGTTATGGCAGCCCAAACTGGCTAAGACACCATAACAATTTCTTTATTTCTTTTACTGTACCTCTTTTCTTAGCAACTGAAGCTTAGTACTATGGTGTCTTTTTTATCTTAATTCCTTACTTCTAGGTATCACGAAAATTTCTCCACATCTTATTCTGTATTTGCCTACTTCTCCCCATGATTCATGGTACTACACGAATCCAGGCATTTGACACTCAAATTTCAATAGTCTACTAAGAATTCTACTTCTGGAATGGGCTAATTAGCTCACACTGGACCAACTAACCATAAATATTAACCATAAGCATTGGACAAAATATTTTTTTTTTTAAACTGAAAACACGTGAGAATGGAAAAAAACAGGCAGATTCTGAAGAGGAATCTACACTCCGTAGGAAAGGAAGACATGGAATGAGTTTCCCTTTTTATAACTTTAGCCTGAAGGCAAGCCTCAGGCAGTGTTGCTAAAACTGTAATAGAAAACCTGCAGGCTTTCTGGACCACAGAATTGGGGGGAATGACTTATCTGGAAGAGGAGTGGAGAATCTCAGAAAGGAGAAAATGAAGAGGGACTACAAGTGCTGTGTATAAACTGCCCAAATCTCAGCCTCACCCTGTACCACACATGTGTGTAACCTTACTAAGGATAAGAAAACTAAACTTAGATTGGAGCTAACACCCAGGAAGACATAGTTTTCAGCTTGAGCACAACCAATTTTGTTGCTTGTTAACACAAAATAACTAACAATCAACATTCCTGGATGAATAGGAAAGAATCAAGAGTTTCCACATTGTAACTTTTTTGATGTCCAGTATACAATCCAAAATTATGTAATATATTTTCTAAAAAGGACAGAAAAGTGTGACCCATTCTCAAAAGTTAAAGCTACTAACAGAGTGTGATGCTAAGGATCCAGATGTTAGCAAGGATTTTTTTTTTTTTTTGAGGGGTGAAAAATTGGGGAAAGGGAACAGTGTTGGGGAATTGGGGAAGGGGACCAGCCAAGTTGTTGTTCTTCAATCTTAGTTGTGGAGGGTGCCAGTGGCCATCTGGCTGCCCATCGGCAGCTCGTGGCCTCTAGCTCAAGGTGCTGTGTTCAGTCTTAGTTGCGGGTGGGCATAGCCATGATGGAACAGGCAGTCTTGTTAGAAGCACATGCTCTCACCAGCTGAGCCATCCTGCCACCTGTTGGTAGCTCAGCAACAGCTCAGCTCGGGAGCAGCGTCACTGGCCCATGTGGGAACTGAACTGGAAGCCTGTTACTCAGAGCTCTCACTCTTAAGCTAACTGTTACCCAACTAAGCCACTTGACGGCCCTTGGCAAGCATCTTAAAGTGCTATTGTGACAATGTTCAGTGACTTAAAGGAAAATATGTTAGACTGATTGAAGTAATAGGAAATTTTAGCAGAAAAATAGAAATTATTAAAAAGAACCCAACAGGGCTGGCCAAGTGGTGCGTTGGTTAGGAGCTGGCTTGGGAAGCCAGCTATGAGCAGCGGGGCCCCGGTACAGATCCCACATATGAGGGCCAGTGACACTGCCCTCTATAGCTAAAGTGGTGAACAACAGCTCCACCTGGTTGCCCCTATAGCTAAGATGGCCGGCAATGGTGTGGGCTGCAGCCTCTGCTGCAGTGGGCTGCCATAGGCTACAGTGAGTGGCTGCCAGCCAGCATGAGCTGCCAAGAGCCGCTGTGAGTGGCCGTCCAGAGGCCGGCGACCGATCTGCCTCACCAAGAAGAGCATGATGACAATACCAACATGTGCCAGTGAAGCAACGTCCTTCACAACTAGACTGAAGAACAAAAAAGGACCGCAACTTGTCTGTTCCCTGTCCCTGATTCCCCAATGCTGTTCTCCTCCCCCAATTCCCCAATAAAATCTTTAAAAAAAAAAGAACCCAACAGAAATTTTACAAGAGAAAATCACAAAATTAAAAATGTAGGGCCGGCTGAGTGGCGCGGTGGTTAAACGCTGGCTTGGGACGCCAGCGGCCCGGGTTCGGTCCCACATATGAAGGCCAGTGACACTGACCTCAAAAAAAAAAGAAAAAAGAAAATGTAAAAACTGGGCCGGCCGAGTGGCTCAGTTGGTTAAGAGCTTGCTCAAGAGTGCAAACTGAGCTCTGAGCAATGGCGGTTCGATGCCAGCCCAAGCTGAGTTGCTGTTGAGCTGCCAACAGGTGGCAGGATGGCTCAGCTAAAAACAAACAAACAAAAAAAAGCAAAAAAAAAAAAAAAATGTAAAAACTGTACCCGATAGGATTACCGCGGAATGGAGATTAGAAAAGAGTAGTGAAGGTACAGCAATAGAAATAACACAATCTTAAATATAAGGAGAAAAAAGATTGGGGAAAAAATAGGGTAATAGGTCAATTTTTTAATTTGAAGTTTTCACACTTTATCCCCTTACATAGCCCTAAAACCTTCTCCTCCTTGACCTTCTGTTCAATTTTACATAAACACTGACTTCACTTAGTGGAAGGACCAGGTAGAGGTAGCCAATGGCTTCCCAGACTATTCCTTGATTCATGACATAGCTCAGGGTCCCACACACAAGGCCAGTCTTGTTTGATATAGTAACCATGCACAGAAGGAGAGGCAAATCAAGTTTTGAGACAATGGCTCCTAGTCTAAGTGAATGACCATAGAAAATCATGCCAACTCAGAGTTGGCTACCTGAGGTCTGGAGAGGTTAAGAAAGCTGTCAACAATGTTATTCAAAAGTAAACTCTCTCAAGGGCTGGCCGAGTGGCTCAGTTGGTTAAGAGCTCACTCAAGAGTAGTTCGATGCCCGTAAAGTAAACTCTCTCTGTAGCTTGCCAGCTTCCAGAATCCTATAGAGAAGCTCTTATTGGGACTGGATAGCCCTGTGATGATGATAAAATAGAGGAGTATCCATAAAAACCTGTCTCCAGAGAAGACAAATAAGATGTACAAAGACCATACAAGAGCTAGAGAAGAAGCATAACTCCTGGATATGTGGCTGTTGCTGGCGTCTTACATTTGTCCTGATCACATAGGAAATTTTGTCCTGATTTGAGAAATCCTTGGACTATGACTTCAACTGTTGTCTTTTTTTTTTTTTTTTTTTGAGGGCAGTGTCACTGGCCCTCATATGTGGGACCTGAACCGGGGCCGCTGGCATCCCAAGCCAGCTCTTAACCACTGCGCTACTTGGCCGACTCCAACTGTTGTTTCTTGAAGCAGTGTATTCTGGAGGCCCACTCACAGACTCTCTGTGTGTCTTTGCTCCTATGACGGGGGTCTACAAAGGAGTTGAGCCATGTTGGGGCTTATGTGACTTGATATCTGTATCTCATATATGAGCCATTTGCAGCCCAAATATCCAAGACCCCATTTCTAGAGACTTCCCTGTCTGTTAATGAATTTTGAATACCTTTTTATGTACTGAAAGATTGCTGGGATTAGACAGGAACCAATGTAGAAATTTAACTTCAAATCTGAAAGTTTCATACTTTAAAGGCCAAGGGTATGAGAGAGCTGAAACTTCATATTTAATACTTGACCATGCTGGATGTTTTGCCTTTTGTAATTCATCATGTAAAACTTACCCTTTTTCCAATTGTTATAGGCATAATAATCTTCCTATTTCCTCACAATATAACTCATAACATTGAGTGATGTGGGTGATTCAGTCTATTGTATACCCCCAGAAATTCTTATTGGTTTAGCACCATGCTACTCAAAGGACAGGCCTAGAAGAACACAGGCATTACTTGGGGGCTTTTAGAAATGCTGAATCTCAGGCCCCACCCCTGACCTACTAAATCAGAATCTGCATGTTAACAAGATTTTTTAAAAGTACATTAGATTTTGACAAGCACTGGTCTAAGGCACTGGTAGCTTTCATTTAAAGCCCCCAGGTGACAATGTGCAGTCAGGGTTGAGCAGCTCATGGGCACGGCCTAGAGCCTCTCTACCTCTCTAACAGCATCTGTCACCATTTCCAGCAACTCCGTTTTCCCTGCCTCTATCCATGTCTCACACATTCCAAAAATAATATTTACTCAGAACAGATTCCCCTGTGCTGTTTCAGGTGTTTGTACATTTACACTTGCTGTTTGCTTGGCTGTGATGTCCTTATTCCCTCCTGTCCCATTTTTCTTCAGGGAATTTCTAATCACCTCTCAACATCCTCCCTCAGTTTTTGTGAAGCGTTTCTCCAGAAATCTTCTCCACACTCAACTTCCCTGAAAGCCTCATTTCCCCCTCTTCTATGCTATTTCTGTACCCTCTGCACTTCTATTTCTGCATCTTTCTCAATATTGCAGTCATTAGCTTATGTATCCGTCTTGTCTATGAGACTCCGAGTTCCCCTAGGCAAAGACTAAATTGCTCCACTCCTGGCCACTGTCTAAATAATACCTAACTCGTGGTGTATATTCAGTAACTTTTGGACTGAACAAAAAGGGAAAATAGATTAGAAATCAAGCGACTTGGGATCTCTGTAAAGACGTTATATTAAATTTAATGGGAATGGGCAGGAGTCAGGGACCTACTTATCAGTCACATCAGCACAATTTCCCCTGATTCTGCAATTCCTGCTTGGCTGGGTCCACAGACATCCCCCACTGAAAGAACTTTCAGTTCTAGCCGAGTGAGCCAGTGTTCCTCAGTCCATTTAGCTCTCTGATCAAACGTCACCTGGTCAGAGTCACAGGGCTCCCCTGAACACCCCATCTGAAATAGAATCGTCCTGGCACTACCACTTACATGCACATGTCATACCACTCACTCTCTCCCCTCCTCTTTTACTTTGTGTTGTTGGCCCTCATAAACATATTTCTAATTTTTTTCTCCCCCATTAGAATATGAGCTCTGTGAGATGAAAGGCACGGTGGTTTGCTTTGCTCACTGCTGTATCCTCAGGGCCTATAAACACTTCCATATTGAGTGAATGAATGAACCCTTAGTTAGGTAGGACATCTTCAGGTCATGATTTCCTAAAGTGTTTTCTATAATGTTAATAGATGTTACACAGAGTTCTGGGTCAAGGTTAAATGGGTTTTCTTCCTGTAGGACTCCTCATAGCCTTTACTACGTACACTGGGAATCTCCAATCAGGGAACGGAATTAGAATGTAATATTTGCACAATACAGAGCCTTTAGGTATGGGTGTCCTGTAGACCCATGTGTTGGGAGATGGTGGCTGCCTTCATTTCATTCTGAAGAATCCTTGCTGTTGCACTGAGCTGGGAGTCATCAGCTAAATATGCACTTGTGTTTCCTGTGATGTCCCTCTTGGTGGTAACTGGGTTTCTTGGCTTAGGTTCTGGACGTCCCCTCTCTTTCCCTCATGGTATGTACTCATTCACAAGACTTGTTTCTGCTTTTTCCCAATGGGAACAATTGACCTGATGTTGCAGACCTTTTGAGGACTAAAGTAGATCCTCCTCTTGCTTGGACCCTGAGCCCTGGAAAGGACTCTAGACATTACTGTTATCTGTACTTTCTTGTGCAAACCCTGCTGCTTCCGCTTAGGTCAGAATTTTGTGAACTGAGGTCAGAAATTTGTGAATCTCTTTGGTCCCTGTGCCCTGGTGACTGGCCCGATAATAAAACAGCTATGGTTTATAAGCTTCTACTGTGGGTCAGGTCCTAAGCATTTTTCACACATTAACTCATTCTGTTTATTTCACAGATGAGAAACTGAGGTCTATTAAAGTCCTATAACTTGCCCAAGATTATTCATCTGGTAAATAGCAGAACTAGGATGTAAAACTAAACTCTTAATTACTTGCTTATTCTGCTTCTCCAGACTTACCAACCCTGGCCATTAGCAGAGTTGGTGTCTTGTTCTTGTGAAGATTAATAAAGGGAAATCTCACAGAAATGGGCTTGGGGTTCCAGAAGGAGGTCTCTCACACAGTACTACTTGATATAAATTAAAGGAAGAATTGTCAATTTCAGATCCCAGCATAAGAGCCCTCAACAGGAAAGAATCATCAATGATAGGTCTCAACAAGAAAAGATATACATTGTATCTCCTACAATCAATTGACTATTCCAGCAACTCAGCCAATGAGAAACCATCATCTCCCCCAACTCTAGCTTTACTCCAATGGACTTTCATTCAAAACAACACCTCTCAGTTTTCTCTTTTTTCTCCATAAAATAATGTTCCTATCATTTAGTTGTTGGACCTGCCTATGCTTTTTGCTATAGCTTACTTGTCCCAAAGAACAATTCTTTGCTGTTCCCAAATAAACTCATTTGTGCTGGTAAAATGGCTGCTTTCATTTTTAAGGTCAACATTATAATACCTCTACCTCTCCCACCCCATCTGCCTTATACAGCTGCGATAGAACCACCATGTTGAGGAGTTGGGTCTCAAGATATTACGTCTCATCACACTGTCCAAGGTTCTTTCATTCTCTAGCATGGTCACAAATATTTGATTCAATTAAGGTGAGTCCACAGAAAACGCCTCATACATCTATTCCTTCATGTAATGAAAATCTGTTGATCACCTACTCTGTGCCAGGCCTGCCAAGGTGAATCAGACTGATCCCTAACTACCCCTAGAGCTTTGGGCCTATAGAAGACACAAATATATAGGAAGTGAGAAGAGTAATCACACATTTAACTGAAACTTGTACTAATGGACCCGTAACGAGGCTGGTGCACTTCATCAAACCTTCTTCGTTAAGTGCTGGATCAGATGCACGCACGACTGTGGTGCCCCTTGTTTGTGCCATGTGTGCCTATAAACAACACAGCGAGTGTTGGCCCATTGACATTTGCCTTCCTGAGAAAGGCAAGATGGGTTCTTCACAGCAGTAGCCAGACCAAGAAAAAAATCGTCATTAAAATAATTTTTAAATATGCATGAAACCATAATTAATTTATAATTGTGTCCAAAGGCAGAAGCAAAACATCTGCACACATCTATTTAAAGTTTAAGCAAAGTGTTTTTAAAGTGACCTTTAGAAAACCTCTACCTGTTTATGTGATTTCATGCCTCATTAGGTAGTAAAAGGGAAGTGAAAAGTTTCAAAGAGCATAGATGAAAAACAAAGGATAGCATTGCAACAACAAAAAAATACCTTTCCAAAGAATTATCAATACAAGTTGAGTATGATACATTATAATTCTTCCATCAAAAAAGTACATTTCAGGGCCGGCCGAGTAGCGCATTGGTTAAGGGCTGGTTTTGGGATGCCAGCAGCCCCGGTTCGGATCCCACATATGAGGGCCAGTGACACTGCCCTCTACAGCTAACAACAGCTCCATCTGGAGCTGGGCTGCGCGAGCCCCAGCAAGGGTGTAAGCTGCAGCCCCTGCTGAAGTGAGCTGCCATAGGCTACAGTGAGTGGCCAGCAGCCAGCGTGAGCTGCCAATAGCCGCGGTGAGCGACATCCAGAGGCGGGCGACCGATCTGCCTCATCCGGGAAGAGCACAATGACGATACCAACATGGGCCAGTGAAGCAATGTCCTCCACAACTAGACTAAAGAACAAAAAGACAGCAACTTGTCTGTTCCCCTTCCCTGATTCCCCAATAAAAATCTTTAAAAAAAAAAAAAGTACATTTCAGCAATTTAGTAAAGAGCATGGCATCACCTATCACCAAAAAATAAATGAATAAATAAATAAATAAGTAAAAACTGCATTGCATCACAGCAGCCCCTGTGTTTCCTTGGGATATGAAATGCATCCATTGGGACACACACACCTCTACTAGAAATTTTTCAAGAGCCAAAGTCAGGTAAACATTTTGCCTTCAGAGCTTTCTTTTTCCTATTGTTTGCAAAGAATCCAGATGGAAAACACATATTCATTTTAGAGAACATAGGAAAAACTATCACAAGAATAATGACTGCCATCTTGTGTCACATGACAACAGCTGCTAGGCAGTTTAATGTAATCTCATTTGGACCCACACATGCTGGAGGGTGTTCATACCCCATGTTGTGCACAGACCACCTGACAGGCAAGTGGAGGAGTCGTGATTCCAACTCAGGTGTGTGAGACCCCACAGCCAGCTCTTGTGCCACCATCCCTTCCTGCCTCTGGAAAGCAACTGGCTTCACAAAAGACCTATAACCAAACACCATCAGCTTTCTAGCCTGTGATATGTGAGTAGCTTAGAAACTCCTGGAGTTTAACTCAGTGTTTTAAAAAAAAAATAGCATATTTAGTGTGAATTGTATCAAACTATCTAAAAAAAACAAACAAAAAAAACTGATGCTATTAAAATATTTATCCTGCCCATGAAAATATATTCAATTTTTTATGGGATCACACATTCTCAGTTCAATTCTAAAAAATCCTATTTAGCTTCTGTGTGCCAGGAACTATGCCAAATACTGTGTTTACTACGACAAAAAAAGGCATAGTCTTTGCCCTGCTGTGCAATCTAATGAGGGACTACAGACTTTAAAATCACTGATTTCATTATCTAGTTTTACAAGTAAAGCAAAAATGCTTGCCTGGCCTGGAATGTCAATGGAGCGGCTACTGGAAAAGGGATTTTGAACAGAATCTTGAAGGATGAGCAAGCAGGTAAAGGAAGGGAACGCAGCCTGACACAACACCTTGCAAAAGGCCCTTAATTCACACCTGTCAAATGAATAGTATCCTAGGTAGGAGGGCAGGAGGAAGAGATCAGGGTGGCCACCGTGATTTTAGCTCATATGGCTGGATGGTGGAGCCACTGTCTGAAATGGGACACGGAAAAGGAGCGAATCTTCTGTCCACTCCAATCACAGCTCTGGTTAAAGGCCGGACCAGATGGAAAATATTTAAAATAGGTACTGCTGCCTTGTCCTTTTTTGCCCCTGCCCACATGCAGCTGATCACACAGAAGTGGCGCCTGATCCATGATGGGTCCATTAGTTTTTCCTCCCCAGCTACTGAACTAAGCAACACTGAAAGACTGAGTCAGGTGGCTGGAACAACCTGAGTTATTTTCAGGAAGAATGTCCTTTGGAGTCAGTGCTATGGCAAGGGAGTCATATGCCAGTCAGTCTGAGGAAAGCAGAACAACCCTGAGGAGTAGGCTACATCCATCCTCAGAGGGAGAAGGAAGGGGATGAAGCAGACGAAGGTTGCAGAACAGACTGACATGACTATCAGATGGTTCCACGAGGGGAGGGACAGCTCCCTCCCTGGCTTCCCAGCACCAGTTCCTCCAGGTTCTGCCTTTGGATGCTATGAAATGCTTTTCTCACAATAAATTCCCCTTAAGTTAGAGTGGACTTGTGGTTCTTATCCCTGAATATATATGAGGCAGGGGACATGAGTTCATTTCTGGACAAGTTTAACTCTGAAATGTTTGTGGATGAGATGGGCAGCAGGCAGTCAAACAGATTAGGGAAGACTTTATGATTAGAAAGAAAGATATGGCAGCATTAGCTCTGGTTTCCAAACCCTCCAATTTCTCTCTATTTCTAAGCCAGTCCCGTTTTTTCTCCCTCTTGCTAAGTGTTATGAAGAATGAGAAATACTGTGAAACACAGGGCTGCTCCTTAGATGAGCCATGTGGAAAATCAGGAATAATAATCCTGCCCTGCCAGAATCTCAGGTCAATGATGAGGACAGAATGCCATCAGACAGCTTAGAAAAGAGAAAGATCCTACATGAATAGAAGGTTTCACCCTCATCTCCCACTGGCAGCAAGTAGGGAGAGGAAAGAAGTCCTAAGGAAAGTGGGAATATACCTGGAGCAGTGCTGTGTAGATGGTGGTACACTGGGTGCCTTCCGTGTGCTTCCACTGTACTACAGCGGGCAGGCATTACGTATTTTTAATGCTCACAAGAGCCCCATGAGAAAAGTATTATTGTTATTATTCCCATTATTCCCATTTAGGGCCAGACCACTGGGACTCATCATCATTCTTCCTGTCTCTATCCACACCTGAACACCTATATAGAAGGGACTGGCTCCTTTTGAAAGTTTTGCAGTGGAAGGGATAGTTGAGAACTCATGGTTTACTCCTTGGCACCTATAACCACACTAAGGAAAGCACTCAGAATCTCTAAGCACCCATGAGCAGGAAGGAGGGGCATGAAGCCACCAGAAAGCATATCTACATTTTCTGAACCAAAGTTCAGACCAGGAAGCCCACAGGGAATGACTCTTCCTGGGGGCATTCATTGCCTTCCACCTTTTGGTTCCTCACCCCAAAGAGGAGCCAATAACATGGAGGAAGATGGGCCCTGACACTGGGAGAACTTGGGGACTTGGGGCCTTCATGACCAGGGGTGGGAGTGCAAGGTGGAAGGTGCTGGAGAGAAAGAAGATCAGAGAAAACAGCCCAGAGCTGAAGCCTGTCTTGCAAGAACTCCTGGTCAAAGATACAGCTTTTCCCTGTGCCCACGGGGTGCTGGGGCCTGGTGGCAGATGTCCTTGGTCCCTTGAGCTCCCACCGTGATGGTGGAGGATCCGCTGTAGAGGTGAGAATGGTTCAGTTGGTAAAACTAGAAGCCCCTTGACCTCATTAAGTCTCAGTTTTACTCATTTCCGAAACAGAGAGGATAATGCCCATGTTCAGGACTGCTGTGTCGACTAAACGAGATGACAGTGTAAAGGGTTTGTGAAAACCGTAAAGGACTGCACCCTGGCTTGTCTAGTACCCGATTATTCTCGTGTGCAAGCTGGCATCTCTCCTTTCAAGTTTAGTACATTCAAGGAAAGGCCTTTGCACAGCAGCTGCTGAAAACAACATGTATCTTGAGTGACGTGTGAACCACACAGGCTGGAGGCTGGGAAATGCCAAATAGGCTGCCTACCACCTCTTACCTATAACCGCCCTCAGGACTGTCAGAACACCACATTCCTGGGTCTGGATCTCTAGGTCTACAGTTGCCCTTTGTTCCAATGAAGTCCATATTGAAATATTACACTATTTAAATCCAGTGTAGGAAAACAATAGTCCCCCTTACCCCTAGAGGATACATTCCAAGACTCCCAGTGGATGTCTAAAACCATATATATATATGGTTCTTTGGTACTGTTCATTATATATATATATATATATATATATATATATATATATATATATATATTACATATAGTTTGTTTTTCCTATATAATATCTATGATAGAGTTAAATGTATAAATGAGGCACTGTAATAGGTTAGCAATAATAACTAATAGTAAAATGGAACATTAATAACAATAAAATAAGGGTTACTTGAACACAAGCATTGTAGTACTGCGACAATCGATCTGATAACTGAGACAGCTAAGTCCTAAGGGGCAGGGAGCACAGACAGCGTGGGTAAGTTAGACAAAAGGATGATTCACATCGCAGGCAGGATGGAGCAGGATGGCGTATGATTTCATCATGCTACTCGGAACACTGTGCAACTTAACACTTATTGTTTATTTTTGGAATGTTCCATTTTATATTTTAGGGCTACAGTTGAGAGATGGTAATTGAAACCATGGAAAGCAAAACTGGATAAGGGGGACTACTATATAAGGAAATATTTACTAAAGCAGTGCTTCCATCAGGAATAGTCAAATTAAAACAACAACTACAACATTCAAAGCAAAAACAAAGACTCCACCAAAGGCATATTTTATAGGACATTTTCACTGAATAAATTCTATCTTTGTGGCTACTGCCAATCATTCTGGACAGTTGATGAAAGAGAAATCCGTCTTCTTCCTTAAAGATGTGTACTTGAAAGATGCATAACATAATGTCACAACTTCACTTTCCGAACACAAGGATCACAAAATTTAACTTTCATCTTTCACCAAACATCTTCATCACTTGATAAAAAAGAAAACAAAGACACCCTTCCAGGAAAACAAGAAATTTCCACTTAGAAATACATTTAAATGCATGAAATCTCATTTAAAAAAAGACAAATATTATCATTTATCTTTAAAATGTTTAGAAGCTTGGCAACTCACCTCTGTTTCAGTACTCTTTGGTCAATTAGTCTATTATCAAGGTTTTCAGCTGGACAGAAAGACACAGTCTGCTCCCCACAGTTGGCTAGACTGGAAGACTGTTCATCTCTGTCACCAAGAAAGAAGAGATGGGTCAGGGCTATTCAATAGGAGCCACAACCTTTGACCTCACAGCGGCTCTGAGGGTAGGAGTCAGCTCACAGTAAACATACAATCGGTGTCTACTTCCAAGGTCTACATTAGAGTCATGACTAAGAGAATTGAAAGGAAGCCCTCTGGGGTCATCTCACTCAATGGTTCATAAATACAGTCTATAGGAGGTAGGCTGATGCCAGTTCACAATGTTATTTCCAAATAAGTCATATTTGTAAATGGTGTTACGATAATCCTTTCCTTTATGAAATGCTGGTAACAATAGAATGTACCTTTATTGGCTAATAGTCTTATTTGACCAAGAAAAAAAAAAAAGAAAAGAAAAAAAATAATTTAACTCTATGTCAGCTCCCTTCTCTACTCCCTGCCATTTTGGGGGACCTTTTATTGTCTGTGAAACCTCATGATATTAGAACCACACTCTACTTTCTGAGTGATGCAGCTGAAGCCCAGAATGGAAAGCAACTTGCTCACCACCACATGCCACACAATAGGAGTGCCAGGAGTTGACCTCATTTTTCAACTTCCTGTTCAGTGATTTTTCAACCAGCTTCATAAATAACAACCACCAAAAGCAATGGCAACTATTCCTACTTATTATATATTCCTATCATTTGCCTAAGTCTGAATATCCTGTCCAGATGTGGCCTACAAATCCTTTTCAAAATAACATACCAGGCGACCATTACCATTAAATGAAATATGCACTCAAGTTGAAACCCATTTGCAATCTCTGATCTAGAATGCCATTTTAGACTCTTTAGAAGATGTCTTGAGCATCATTAATTCTACCTGCTTTGATTTACAGTTGAAACTCAGAAAAGTCAAGCAACTCTCCAAGGTTAATATCAGAACAGCTAATATCAGAACAAGGGCTTGAAAGAGTGTTTTGATACCTAGTTTCAGGGTTCTTTCTACAATGCTATGTTTTCTATCTTTATTAAGCATAATAGTTTAATTAAATAGTATATTCTCGTGCCTTTTTCTATTATCATGATTCCCACATGACAATATACTTGTCAAGTGACAATATATTTGACAATAAGCAAATATAACCAATAAGCCCACCTGCAATTGTGGTTTTGTACCAGAACAACATTTAAAGTGATTCAGCTACTTACTGGGTAGAGGGAAAAGCCGTCACTCATAAATCGCTAGACAACCATTGTTCCAAGTCTTGGCTACATTTGAAAATGGGTTTCTTAAGCAGTTTAACAAATCTTCATATTTAACAAGAGACTATCTTGGTTTGGGAGAAGGAGAAGAGATTTTGTCAAAGATTGTAGTACTCCTAACATTAATGTGAATTAACATGGAGTTAGGTACTGTATTACTTTTCAGAAACTACAGATGAAGCAGCAGGAATGTCAACATTTAACATAATCAATCCACGTCAGTGGTAGAACCAAAAATGAAGCCCAGATTTCCTGGTAGTCTGGCAAGCTCTGTTTTACTAGAGAACATTATACATTGCTTTGCAGTGGCAACAAGGCTGTCTGTTTTCCTCCAAGTTGTGCTTAAGGCCATATCAAGATTTCACTCAACTGAAGAGAACTTCAGCTCAAGAGTCCGACTCATCCAAGAATTTTGGGAAATTACTTTGAGACTTCATTGAGCTTCATATACTCCCTTTGCTGGACAGGAGTAAAAGCATGCAATGGGAACTTCATCTCAAGTCACACACTAAAGATTGTGCTTTTGCATAGATATGTCAAAACAATGTTTAGGAGAAATCCTTCAAACAAATCCGATGGTATAATCTCCAAACTAACCATGGACCATCCCTTCAAGCTTACCTGCCCCTTCCAAGTCCCAAATATCCAAATATTCTAGAAATCAAATTACTTAAGCCAGTTTTCTCTAATAGTATATTGTTTATCAGAGTGCAAAACAGAAACATTACAGGTGTAATCTGAAAAAAAAATATAGACTAGATTTCATCAAACATCACAATCTTAGTTTTAAAATTAATGAACGGTTATTCTACAGCAATTATTTAACCTTAGAAAACTTGCAAAATTCTAGAATATGGAAAAACCAAATCAGAATGCCTTAAATGATCCTGGGGTATAAAGTGAATATTGAAATTTTGTAATTCCAGTTATCATTGCAAAAGTCAGTGGTAAAAAAATAAACAAATGAAAACATCCCCAAACCTTCAAAGCGATCACAAATTTTTCTACATGACTTTTGTGGGATGCTATCACAATGTTCAGTATTCTGAGAATACTCTTGAGAAATTAGAAAACCCATTGTATCAAGAATCTTTAGCAAATGATATTGTGAAGACCTGCAGCAAACTATAATGTGAAGGCGTCTAGGGGAGAATATAAATTAGTTACTATAAGGAATCCTTGGAAAATAAACACATACTTAAATAAATAAAGAGTTAAGGGAAAAGCAAAGGAGCAGCAAAAATGCCTTTCCCAAACCCTGATTTTAAGACCTAAGCTGCCGGAATCCATTTCTACTCATGTTGTATGCACATTTCAACCTCTTGTTACAGATGTTTCTACATAGGAACTCCTGGCTTATAGGACTACCCTAACCATTGGAGGCAGTGTTAACAAAGTGGTGCATTAAAAATACATATCTCGATTCATAAATCTTTGCAAGAAGTGTTCTTTATGCAGATGTTAGAAATACTGTACACACAGTCTAGCTGAAAATTGTCACAGTTTTCAAATGTCATGCTATAGCCATCATGGGGAAAGCACAGCAGCAAAGACAAGACACTGGTTAAGAGACTTACTCTGGGGCTGCTGCTGCTTGCAGGAGTGGGGCTGGTTCTTTAGGGCTTCCAGGAGACATCAGTCCTTGACTCTTCTGCTTATACTTTTTAATTAAATCCATCAGAACTGCCTGGTGCCCAATTTTTTTCACCAGTTGCTGAACCATCCGATCATTAAGTGCTAGAAGGGCGGCCCCACTTACTTCCTCCTCTAGGAAAAAGAAAGAAAAAAGTCTCTACACGTCTGATAAAAGGTTGTAAAACACTCTGAGCAAGAAAAAAAATATTTCTGGTGTTACGAGGATCATCTAAACTTGTCTTCTGATGATATACAAATGTCTGTATTTTTGACAAAGATAAAACACTGATATTGGCTAATTCCAAATCAATATCTGCTCCTAAGAAAAAACTAGAACATGGAGTCACAATAAAACCTTATTACTTCCACATTATTGCCATACATACTACCCCCCCCCCCAGCTTTCTGATTCTTTCTTACTGGCTCATTTTTTAAAAGGAAAAAACTCTTCTCAGGAAATTATTCTTAATAATAGCTCCCAGGCAATGCTCACTACTTGGAAATCCAGCACTGCACAAAACACGTTTCATTGTTCAAGGACAATAGTAGTATCAAATGATAACAAATATGTATTTTAAGTCACTCTTAAGACTTTTTATTTTGTTCGAGTTCTTTTTGAAATATTCTTCTGTGGATACTAGGCCACATGCAAACTCTGCCAGTCAGTCAAGAAACACAAGCTTCCCTCTGCAGCACTCCATATCCACACTCTCAGGTATCAAGCAACACTAGCAATTACCAATAACAAAGCACACTCAATAACTAGGCAGCTCAATTAACATTTTAAAAAGTATAAACAACTCACCTTGAAACCTATGAACTAGCTCTCCTAAGTTTTTCTCCACCAACCAACTGCAGACCTGATCAACTGACCAAGCTTCCATTGCTGTATCCTGTAAATAAATACACCTGTAGAATAGAAGGATTCTTCAGTTTTTCTTTCTGATTGTTGTTTTATTTTATTTTAGGTTTTTATCAGTCAGTTCTTTAATCTCAGTTCCGTCCTTTGGAAAATTCTTTTAGACTCTCAATACTAAGCTTCTTTAAAAGTACTATGTTTTGAATACACATCTAAAAGTGGCCAGCAGAACAAATACTCCTTTTAAAAATGAGACCGATTTGAACCTATTTCCTAGTCTCATTGCTCAAATTTCTCCACCTTCTCCTACTTTTTGTCTACAGGCATCCCTTAGCTTTACTAACATACAGCCAGAGATGTACAATGGTACCCAATCCTGTACCATTAACACCCAGGTTTCTTCACAAAGAAAAGAAAGGTGTGAAATTCACCACTACTAGGCTCATCAGGAAGTGGTTGACATTTACAAAAGGGGTAGGCAGGGGAGGAAGGGAGGAAGCGCCAGATAAAAGCCTGACAGAGATAGTTTAGTAAACCAAGACTGGTTAACCCCTTGCTGCTGCCCAGCTAAAAGACAGAGCCTGTAGCTGCTTCTGATTACTTTGGATTAGCAAGAGGGGGAAGCAGGAGCCAAATTTCTCAAATTTCTCTGAAAGTTTCTTTCCTTCCTTCCAGTAATACTTTATATATTCCATTCAGTTTTAGAACTTTATTGAAAACCATTAGGATTGGTAAGAAAGCTGGGGAAAACGAGCACGTTGATTGAAAACAATTTTTAAAAAACTTTGTTTGGGCAGATTCAAAATGGGAAAAACTATGTTAATCATAAGTGAAAGACGTGCTTTCAGAGTGTAAAGTATTCTTTAACTATTCAGTTGTTTTTGCAAGCTACTATTCATCTGTAACCACTTAGAAATTTTAAAATAAGTACACCAGTTTCAATAATTTTTCGTGTGTGTGTGTGTGTGTGTGTGTGTGTGTGTGTGTGATTATAATTCAATCCAAATTACTTTTTGGACTGGGGAGAAACTGAAAAAAAACCAAACAGAAAACATTTTAATCTTTTAACATTACTTTCAATTTCATCTTTCAACAGAAATGATGTAGATTTACTTGTACAGCAAGACACTGACTCTTTTATAAAGACGGGGAAAAGCTACCTTTGGAGAAATGGAATCATATGGAAAGATAAAAATATTAGATCATGTATTTAAATTTTATTGCTAGAGTTCTCAAAATAAATTTTGTATTTTAATTTCCATGTTTTTGAATAAGTTGACAATTTCCAACATCACAGAGTAGTGGAAAGGGAAAACATATTTACCTTTCATACTTGACAATTTGAAAAGATAACAGCCTTCAAAAATCATTTCCTAGAAAACAAGTGTATTTCAAAAATAATAAGCCACATTCTCATAAGTATTCAGAAACACCAAGTTGCAAAATTGAAAATAAGGGTTAAGCACAGAAGAACGCCTTTCTGAATTACAGCAGAGGATTTAATTTGCTAAGACAACAGTAGCCACAGAACTCCTCCCTTAGGCTAAGCAGCAAGAGCAGGGTGTGAAAAGTCATTATTTGCACGACACTGGTGTAAATTAAAAATCACACCTTCCTGTCACACTTCTGGCTTCCTTGTGAAGAGTAGGACTTAGAAAAAAAAAACAGATTAAAAAAAAAATGAAAACAATTCTCTAAACTCCAAGATTAAAAGGTATGCAGAGCAGAAGATACTTCCCTGCAGCCATCAAAGGATAAAAGGAAATTTGAAAATAAAATGAGTACTTGGAAACCCTCTCCTATGTTTTAATTCTCAGATTTGTACCTAATTCTACTTCTGGGAAACACAAAACAGCTATCAAATTATAACCTCCTACAAACACAATAAGATTTTTCAAAAGTACTATAGTTTTGAGAAGGCCCAAGATGGTGGAATAGGCAAAAAAAAAAGTACTACAGTTTTTGCCCATTTGTTTTTCTGAGTATTTAATAAAATTAAATAATATCACTGCCTAGATAATATAAGATTTTTAAGTAGCAATCTTACAACTTCTTCTCACATACAGAATGGATAGATTATTTATGATTTTATACATAAAGGAATAAAAGATATGTCGAATGAGAAAAGACACACAAGCAGTTTACTGCTTATCCAGAAGTTGCAGAAACATCTGAAAGGATTTTGAAATGTGAAGACAAGTACTATTGCTAAACATTTTAAGACACAATAATGCAAAAAGAAAAAAAATAATTCCTGTGATAGTAACTGTGAGCTGTGCTGTTAATTTTCATCAGAACTGAATGTATAACTGAGAAGACTTGATAGTCTGAAGAAGTCAATTCTTTCAGAATTAATTTATAAATTCTATTATTTAAATATGGTTGTATGTTTTTACTTACTCTGGTGCTAGTGTTGATCTTGAAGTACAAATAGGCAAAAAGAAAAATATGTGGCCAAAGGATTGGCACCCCAAGATATTTGAAAGTACTATAAAATTATAGTAAATATAAAAGCATGTTACTGGAGCAAAACAGGACAGATCATTGAAACAGAATAGAAATCTAGAAATAGAAATATATGAGGTTGGACAATTAAGTTTGCAAACTCATCCTAGAAAAATCAGTACAGTCACCTTCAAAGTACTCCCCTTGGGGAGCTATGCACCAATGCCAGGTCTTCATCCACCTTTTAAAACAATTTTTGAACTCTTTTTCTGGAATGGCCATCAGAGCTGTTGTCATATTACCTTTGATGTCCTGAATGTCATCAAAATGTTTTCCTTTCAATGTTTCCTTTATCTTTGTGTAAAGAAAGAAGTCCTGGGGGGCCAGATCAGCAAAGTAGGGAGGGTGTTCCAATACAGTTAATTGTTTACTGGCTAAAAATTCTCTCACAGACAGAGCTGTGTGAGCTGGTGCATTGTTGTGATGCGAGAGCCCTGAATTTTTGGATGAAAAGTTCAGGTCGTTTTTGTCTAACTTTTCCACGCAGCCTTTTCAGCACCCCCAAATAGTAAACTTGGTTAACTGTCCAGTTGGTACAAATTCATAATGAATAACCCCTCTGATACCAAAATAGGTTAGCAACATCATTTTGACTCTTGATTTGGACTGACAGAACTTCTTTGGTCATGGAGAATCGGCTGACTTCCATTGTGCACTTTGATACTTTGTTTCAGGGTCATATCGGTACACCCATGTTTCATCACCAGTGCTAGCATGACCCAAAGCATCATATTGTCTCTCCAAAAGGAAAAGGTCTTGGCAAACTTCAACTCTCCTTTCCTTTTGTTCATCGGTGAGCTCCTTCGGAACCATTTCTGCACACACCTTTCTTGTGCCAAGATTTTCAGTTAAGATTTTCCTAACTGTTCCTGTATCAATGTTTACTTGGTCTGCTATGCTTTTCACAGTCAGCCCATGATTTCAGTGCACAATTCGACAAATTTTTGCAATGTTTCCATCAGTTCTGCTTGTTACTGGGCCCCCGGCCTCTCTTCATCAGTGACGCATTCTCTCCCCTCAGAAAAACGTTTAATCCATTTGTACACTCCCATTTTCTTCATGGTTTTATCCCCATAAACTTGGACTACATATCCCTGATATCACTTCCATTCTTGCCAAGTCTAACAAGAAATTGAATGTTTGTACATTATTCTAATTCAAGCTCAGACATTCTCATGATGGCATACAAAAACACGCAAGAAAATAAGCATGCCACTCAGCAAGACACCGCCATACATCCACACGAACACAGCTGTGAGACACGATATACCAAGGTTATGAAACCTTACCGAGCTGTTTATATGGTCCTGCTAATGTAAGCACATAGTGGCAAGTTCATGAACTTGATCATCATACCTCGTAAGATACAAAGAAAAATATTTAAACCTTATGGTGTACATGTTTTAATATAGTTAAGACTGTAGTACAGTCATTTTATGTTTTACTTTTATTATTTCTCCTGGTATCAAAAGAATTTCCCCATGTCATTCAACTTTTTAACATATAATTTTTAATAGATAGCTTTCCCATTTGTGGAGGTATAATTTATTTACCCCATTCCCAATGCTGAGTGTTTGAATTGCTTCTGGATTTGTGTGTATGTGTGTGTATGGTTATTAAAAATAATGTTTCAGTGAACATCTTTATTCATAGATGTCTCATAGATAGTTCAAGAATTATTTCCTTTACCAATCAGGATTGTTCACTCAAAGGTATGAACCTTTATAAAGGTTTTGATTTTTTTTTTTTCAAAAATGCTTTCTGGACTATCCCCCAAACCCCTCTACCTACTGGCATAGACTAGTACTGAATAATAGACATTTTATCGTTAATGGAAATGTTCTATATCTGCATTGTACAATTTATTAGTCCCTAGGCACATATGATTATTAAGCTTTTGAAATGTGGTTAATGTGGCTGAGAAAATAAATGTTTGATTTTATTTAATTTTAATTTAAAATTAAATATTTACATGTGGCTCCTGGTTACTGTTTTGGACAGCATAGGTAAACAGTTTCTGTGTCATTCAACTCTAGGCCCTGAGGACCTTGTCAGCTCTACCCATACCCTATCAGGTATAACTGCTGCAGTGTGGGAAAGGCCTACTTCCACGTCCTGGGAGCTTTCTTTAGCAATAAGATGTCCAGGGTAAGCTGGAAGTGGAGCCATCTTAACAATGGGCTACAAGGATTTGGTGTACAAATACTCCTGTGGGATTGGGGAAGGCCTTTATAGATATCTCAGAGTTACAAGTTCTACACAGACTTTAAGAGCCTCCAGGATCAACTTCAGTTACCTAAAGTGGCTGCGACAGGCTTGTTAATTTACCTTATATAGACTCTTATCCTTCCTGTTTTGTTTCTCCACCTCTCTCCTAGCATTTCTTTGCCCACAAGTTCTCTCAAGATATACTTCTTAGAAAATCAAAACTAAGAATGCTGCGACTCCTAGAAATATACCTACATGTTGGAAAAATTGGAAGCAGTGTGTTTTGAGAGGATATAGTTTAAGAGTTCAAGGAATGGAGCCAGGGAGCTGAGATTCAATCTCGGCCTTTCATTTTCCTGGATGTATGACACCAGGCAAATTATGTAACCTAAGTCTCTGTGTCCTCTTCCGTAAAAAGGAAGATAGTAACTGTCTGTAACTCTCACAGGGCTGTGAGAGTGCACGAAAAGCAACCAGCTAATATAGGCACTTCGCATGTATTGTTATTTTAGTAATTGTGTTTGTAGTGGTGTGCAGTGCTCTTCGCTAAGTGAGCCAACTTGGTTTATAAAGAACTGGAATATCTTCCAAGGTACTTATCAGAAGAATTGGCTAGTGGAAAGATAAAGGGAATTTTTCGCAGGTGTGGCACAAGCCTTAGGTCATTTACTGTGACATGAGTGGAGCTTGTTGTGCTGGGTTTATGATATGGCAGAGACAGTCATGGCTGGAAGCTTAGGCAAAACAATACAATGAGTACGTCAGACCACACGCTCTGAGGGCACAGTCCTCCATAAGGCTCACCTCCCTTCAAAATCAGTTGCACGTTCAGTGGTCCCCAGGGCCACCTTCACTCTGACCAGCTAGCTACAAATTTGGAAGTTCCCACAACCACTTTAGGTTCAATAATTCACTCAAAAGCATCATCAAACTCCAGGAAAATGCTATATGAATGGACAGTTAGATCATAGCAAAGGGATACAAATTAGAACCAGCCAAAAGAAGAAACATGTAGGGTAAAATCTGGGAGGGTTCCAAATGCAAAGCTTCCATCACCTACAGGACGTGATCCCCTCCCAGAATTGAAGTGTGACAATACTCAGAGTATTGCCAACTAGTGAAGTTCGCTCAATCTTCAGTGTCCAGGGTTTTATCGAGGGTTCATTATGTAGACACGCTTGATTGAATCACAACAAAGACACCTCTATCACTTGGTAAATTCCAAGGGTTTAGAAGTTATCTCCCAGGGACAACAACCAGCCAAATCCTTTATGATACTGACAGTAATTGGACAGAAGCGAAGTAAGTCCATGAGATCTATAATTGCTGGGGAGATAGAGCATAATGTGTGGGCCCAGTGCCCTCATACTCCCTGATCACTCTAAAAGCTTTTGGTTTCAAAGCCTAAAAAGGAAATAACATGAGTAAGACTCTATCACCGTCCACAGTAGACCACAGCCATGGAACTTGTCATAAACTCCCCAAAATGATTGAAGTTTGCTGCATTACATTGGCTGAGCTGACCCACAGGCAATGCAGGGAAAATTGTGTTACATTCCACAACTCAATTTTTACTTGAAGTTCCTAACATCCAAGTGAGGAACAGAGAAACCTTTCTTTTCCTCTTTTTTCAAAGAAACAAACACCTACAACCAAACTCTGTCCATTCCTAAAATCAAACAAAGAAAGCTGAGTTAATGACAATTTTCTTTTATAAGTCACCCAGGATTCACCCCTCCCACTGGCGGCTGGGAGCCACATCAGCACACAAATTATTCTCTGTTAGCTTTGGTCTAGCATGGAGGTGGCACAGACAGGTTAGTTTTGATTTGCATACTGAAAGCTGCTGGGAAAGAGAAACTGACCCAAAATGGATTTGTCACTTGTATAAAATCAGTGATTATCAGACAACCTTAATTCTGATTTGATGGTTAATGATCACTGACGCTTTAACATTCAAGCTTAAAATAGAAAGGGCTTCATTTAATTTTCAAATTAAGGAAAGCTTCACACCATCTTCGCAGCAATCCAGCGATGTGAATTAAAAGAAAATGAGGTTATCAAGGATTTTGAGCTGAATGGAATAAATGTCAAGCATTTGCTTGAGTTTCTATTCAACAGCGATTTTGTAGGAAGGAAACATTTTAAAAAGCAAGACTAGCAGAAAGATGACATTTGGCCTTTGGGCTATGCTGTTTTTTTCTGTTTAAAACAAAACTCTGAAGTAGAATTATTTGATTTCTGGGAAGATGACTTGCTGAACATAAGATTAATCTAGTGCTCGAGATGTAAATATCAAGCTTATTTTAAATATAAATTTCATGGAACATTACTCCTTTATGTAAGCTAATTGCTTCTGCATTTAAGACCAAATTACTCTCCTTTAAAAAGTGGAGTTTGCGGGTAATTTTTTTTACAACATGAACATACCATCATTGCTTATAAGGTCACCCTAGAATAATTCTATAGGTTCGTGGAACTAATGTATGTTGTTCAATTATATTTAGATATATTGGGCTGTTGGGAAAGTCATGACGTATTTTTTTTTCTTTTTTAAAGGTAATTGTTTAATTTTTTTATTTTTTTTATTTTTTTATTTTTTTATTTATTTTTTAATTAGTTTCAGGTGTACAACACAGTGCAATAGTTATACATTTTACCCCTCAAAGTGACAACCCCCCACCCCCAATTCGCCACCCCACTCCCTCCCCCCATATCATATATATCTATTACTCTTCCTCTGACTCTCTTCCACAGTATAATCCACATCCTGTGACTATCTATATATATATTCAATTACAGTAGGTATACAACCTCCACTTTAGTTATACAGTGCAGTGATCAAACCTCTACTCCATCCATGAAATGGTCTCCCTAACAAGACCTATGACCATCTGACATTCCACAGAATATTTACAACATTATTAATTATATTCCCCAAACTGTTTTTCATATCCCAGTGGCAATATTGTAGTTGCCTATTTTTGCTGTCTAATCCCTTCCCCTTCTCCCTCATACCCACCCCCTCCCAACCAGCAACCCTGATTTTTCCTCTATATCTATGAGACAGTTTCTGTTTACTTTGCTCATTCATACAGTTTTTCAGATTCCACATATGAGTGAGATCATATGGTATTTGTCTTTCTCTGACTGACTTATTTCACTTAACATAATAGTCTCTAGGTCCATCCATATCATTGCAAATGGTATGATTTCATTCTTCTTTATAGCGGAGTAATACTCCAATGTATAAATATACCACAGTTTCTTAATCCAGTCATCTACTGATGGGCATTTTGGTTGTTTCCAAGTCTTAGCTATTGTAAATTGTGCTGCTATGAACATAGGGGTGCATAACTTTTTTTGAATAAGTGTCTTGGTTTTTTTCAGGATAAATACCTAGGAGTGGAATTGCTGGGTCAAACGGTAGCTCTATTTCCATTTCTTTGAGATACCTCCATACTGACTTCCATAGTGGCTGCACCAATCTGCAATCCCACCAACAGTGCAGCAGGGTCCCCTTTTCCCCACAGCCCCGCCAGCACTTGTTGTTTGTTGATTTATTGATGATAGCCATTCTGACTGGAGTGAGGTGGTATCTCATGGTGGTTTTTATTTGCATTTCCCTAATGACCAGTGAGGTTGAACTTTTTTTCATATGCCTGTTGGCCATCTGTATGTCCTCTTTAGAGAAATGTCTCTTCATATCTTCTGCCCATTTTTTAATTGGGTTGTTTGTTTTTTTGGTGTTGTTTCATGAGTGTTTTATAAATTTTGGATATTAACCCCTTATCAGATATATCGTTGGCAAATATATTCTCCCATTCAGTAGGCTTCTTTTTTGTTTTATTAATGGTTTCATTTGTTGTGAAAAAACTTTTAAGTCTGATATAATCCCATATGTTCATTTTTTCTTTTATTTCCCTTGCCTGTAGGGATGTATCAGTAAAAATATTGCTCCGGGTAATGTC
Source organism: Aselliscus stoliczkanus (assembly GCA_033961575.1). NCBI lineage: Eukaryota > Metazoa > Chordata > Mammalia > Chiroptera > Hipposideridae > Aselliscus > Aselliscus stoliczkanus. The sequence goes on from CM066733.1 coordinate 128,705,043, forward strand.
TGCAAATGTACTCCCTATATTTTGTTTTAGGATTTTTATGGTTTCAGGTCTTACATTTAAGTCTTTAATCCATTTTGAATTTGTTCTTGTATAAGGCATAAGGAGGTGGTCCAGTTTCATTTTTTTGCATGTGTCAGTCCAATTTTCCCAGTACCATTTATTGAATAGACTATCTTTACTCCAGTGTAAATTCTTGCTTCCCTTGTCATAGATTAACTGTCCGTAAATGCCTGGATTTATTTCTGGGCTCTCTGTTCTGTTCCACTGATCGATGTGCCTGTTTTTATGCCAATACCAAACTGTCTTGATCACTGTAGCCTTGTAGTAGGTTTTGATGTCTGGTAGCGTGATCTCCCTGACTTTGTTCTTATTTCTCAGAATTGCCGAGGCTATTCGGGGTCTTTTATGATTCCATATAAATTTTAGGATTATATTTTCTATTTCTGTGAAAAATACCCTTGGTAGTTTGATAGGAATTGCATTGAATCTATATATTACTTTAGGTAGTATGGACATTTTAACTATATTAATTCTTCCTATCCATGAGCATGGTAGGTGTTTCCACTTATTTGTATCTTCTATGATTTCTTTCTTCAGTGTCATCATTTTCTGAGTACAGATCTTTCACTTCTTTTGTTAAATTTATTCCTAGGTATTTTATAGTTCTTGATGCAATTGTAAATGGGACAGTTTTCTTAATTTCTCTTTCCATTAGTTTATTATTGGTATATGCAAATGCCACTGATTTCTGAACAATTATTTTATATCCTGCTACTTTACTGAATTCGTCTATCAGTACCAATAGTTTTTTGATGGAGTCTTTGGGGTTCTCTATATACAGTATCATGTCATCTGCATATAATGACAATTTTACTTCTTCCTTGCCAATTTGGATGCCTTTTGTTTCTTTTTGTTGTCTGATTGCTGTGGCTAGAACTTCCAGCACTATGTTGAATAAAAGAGGAGAAAGTGGACAGCCTTGTCTTGTTCCTGATCTTAAGGGGAATGGTTTTAGCTTTTCCCCATTGAGTATGATGTTAGCTGTAGGTTTATCATATATGGCTTTTATTATGTTGAGATATGATCCCTGTATTCCCACTTTGCTAAGGGTTTTTAACATAAATAGCTGTTGGATTTTGTCAAATGCTTTTTCTGCATCTATTGAAATGACCATGTGATCTTTATCCTTGATTTTGTTGATGTGGTGTATCACATTAATAGATTTACGGATGTTGAACCAGCCTTGCGCACTAGGGATGAATCCCACTTGATCATGAGGTATGATCTTCTTAATATATTGCTGAATTGTGTTTGCTAATGTTTTATTGAGAATTTTTGCATCTATATTCATCAGGGAGATTGGCCTGTAGTTTTCCTTTTTTGTGATGTCTTTATCTGGTTTTGGAATCAGGGTGATAGTGGCTTCATAAAAAGAGTTTGGGAGCCTTCCCTACTTCTAGATTTTTTGGAATAGTTTGAGAAGAATAGGTGATAGTTCTTTTTTGAATGTTTGATAAAATTCACTTGTGAAGCCGTCTGGTCCAGGGCTTTTGTTTTTTGGGAGCTTGTCAATTACCGATTCAATTTCCTTGGTAGTAATCAGGGTATTTAGATTTTCTGTTTCTTCTTGCGTTAGCTTTGGAAGTTTGTATGCTTCTAGAAAATTATCCATTTTTTCCAGATTGTCAAATTTGTTGGCATATAGTTGCTCATAGTAATTTCTTAGAATTTTCTGTATTTCTGTGATGTCTGTAGTCATTTCCCCTCTTTCATTCCTGATTTTGCTAATTTGAGTCCTCTCTCTTTTTTTTTTGATGAGCCTGGCTAGAGGTTTGTCAATTTGTTTATCTTCTCAAGAAACCAGCTCTTGGTTTCATTGATCTTTTGAATTGTTTTTCTGTTCTCTATATTGTTTATTTCTGCTCTGGTCTTTATTATCTCCTTTCTTGTACTCCCCTTGGGCCTCTTTGGCTGTTCTTTTTCCAGTTCCGTTAGGTGTAAGGATAACCTGTTGATTTGAGATTTTTCTTCCTTCTTTAGGTAGCCCTGCACTGCTATAAACTTCCTTCTTGGGACTGCTTTCGCAGCATCCCAGAGGTTTTGGGTCGTGGTGTTTTCATTTTTGTTTGTCTCGAGGTATCTTTTGATTTCCTTCTTGATCTCATTTGTGACCCACTCACTATTTAATAGCATATTGTTTAGCCTCCATTTATTTGTCAGCTTCCCAGATTTCTTCTTATAATTGATTTCTAGTTTCATAGCATTGTGGTCAGAGAATACAGTTGAAATGATTTCAATCTTCTTAAATTTATTGAGACTTGTTTTGTGGCCTAAAATGTGGTCTATCTTAGAAAATGTTCCATGTGCACTTGAAAAGAACGTATATTCTGTAGCTTTGGGATGAAATACTCTGAAAATGTCTGTTAAATCCAGCTGGTCTAATGTATCATTTAAGGTCGCTGTTTCCACATTGATTTTCTGTCTGGAGGATCTGTCCATTAGTGACAGCAGGGTGTTGAAGTCCCCTACTATGATAGTGTTACTGTTGATCTCTGTCTTTATGTCTGACAATATCTGTTTTATATATTTAGGGGCTCCTATGTTAGGTACATAGATGTTTACTAGAGTTCTGTCCTCTTGTTGGATCGATCCCTTCATTACTATGAAGTGTCCTTCTTTGTCCTTTGTTATATTCTTCAATTTAAAGTCCATTTTATCTGATATAAGTATCGCTACTCCAGCTTTTTTCTCAGTACCATTTGCATGAAATATTTTACTCCATCCCTTTACTTTCAGTCTGTATGAGTCTTTGGATCTGAGGTGAGTCTCTTGTATACAGCATATGCTGGGGTCTTGCTTTCTTATCCATTCAGCCACCCTATGTCTTTATATTGGAGTATTTAATCCATTTACATTTAATGTGATTATTGATAGGTGTGTATTTATTGCCATTTTGTTATTTGTGTTCCTAGTCTTTCTTAAGTTGTTTTTCTCTTCTGCTTAAAGAAGCCCTTTTAGCTTCCTGCAAAGCTGGCTTGGTGGTAATGAATTCCCTTAACTTATTCTTTTCTGCAAAGCTCCTTATCTCGCCTTCGATTTTAAATGATAACCTTGCTGGATACAGCAATCTCAGTTGTAGGACTTTATTTTTCATCACTTTGAAAACCTCCTGCCACTCCCTTCTGGCCTGCAAAGTTTCTGTAGAAAAGTCAGCTGATAATCTTATGGGGGTACCCTTGTAAGTAACTTGCTGCGTTTCTCTTGCTGCTTTAAGGATTCTGTCTTTGTCCTTAATCCTTGCCATTTTCACTAGAATGTGTCTTGGAGTGGGCCTGTTTGGAATCATCCTGGTTGGAACTCTCTGCACTTCCTGAGCTTGTATTTCAATGTCCTTTGCCAGGTTAGGGAAGTTTTCAGACATTACTCAAATATATTCTCAATCCCTTGCTGCCTCTCTTCTCCTTCTGGTACTCCAATGACCCTTCTGTTATTGCGTTTGATGTTGTCCCCCAGCTCTCTTAAACTATTTTCCATGTTTTTCATTCTTTTTTCTTTTTGTTATTCCGCATGGGTGATCTCTGCTATTTTGTCTTCTAAGTCACTGATTCGATTTTCTGCTTCATCCAATCTGCTAGTGATTCCATCAAGTTTGTTATTTAATTCAGTAATTGTGTTCTTAAGTTCCAGCTGGTTGCTTTTCATGATTTCTCTATCCTTCTTTATATTTTCATTAATTTCCTTGAACATTCTAATAATCAGTGTTCTGATCTCTGTCTCTGATAGGTTGGTTACCTCTATTTCCTCTATTTCCACTGATTCAGGAAGTTTCTTCTGTTCTTTTATTTGTGTTGTGTTTCTTTGTCTCCCCATTCTGGCTTACTCTTTGTGTTTGCTTCAATATAACAGATAGATCCCGCAGGTTTCTCAGTCTTTTATGGGTAAACTTATATGGTGTGTGTCCTTTATATTTGAATTATTCAGTCTCCCTATTCTCCTGTGCTTGTATCTGAGGTGTTCCTTGTGTCGTGTGTCCTCACTTGTTGAAGTTTTAGTTTTGATTACTTTTGGTTTGTCAGTAGGTGGGATTGACTCCCAGATTGATTAGCTGTGTGGATCAGCAGCGTCTGCAGTTTATGAGCTGCTGTGAGAGGATTGACCCCTCTGATGAAACTTGGACCCTATGGGCCCTACTACTTGGAGCAACTTCCTGTTGGGTGTGACTCTTGTATGTCAAACCCAGAAATGCTTTGGTTTTATCTAAAGTTGGCCTCCAGGTATGATGATTCTTGTGTCTCTTTGTTTGGACCCACTGCTGCAGAGTGATTTTAGAGCATAACAGATCAACAAGAACAACCTCCGCAGCCACCAAAGGAAACCAAATGCTCGCACAAGTAAATAAAAACAACCATCAAACTACAGTCAACTTGTACAGAAATATCAATCATACTAATGAAGAAAACAAACAGAAACAAAACAAAAACCACACACACAATAATAACAGAAGAGGAAACAAATAAAATACAATATCCTAAAATAAGAAATAGAATAAACATGAGAAACTGATTAGCTATACCTAAAAAATAAAAATAAACTAAAATAATAATAATTTAAAAAGTAAGAATAAAAATTAAAAAAATAAAATTTGCAGAAAAAAGGAAAAGAGGAAAAATATAGCAGTGAGAAGAATGAATAAAATAAGAGAGAAAGTGAGGGTGGGGAAAAAAGAAAAAGAAAAGAAAGAAAAAGAAAAAAAAATATCTATATATATATATGTATTTGTCTACACACCCATATATATGGACATATATTCACCTATATACACCTATATAGATGCCTATATTAAAAACTACAAAATGATAAGAATGAAATAGAAATAAAAACCAAAAACAACCAAGATAAGCAGCCAATAAAGGGAAAACAAAACAGAATAAAACCAAACAAACCAAAAATACCCGTGCCGGTCTTGGCTAAAGTCCACCAAGCTCTCTTCAGTTTGTCTGCTGTACAAAAATTCCTGTGCGTCTTGTGGGAACAGTAGGCCACCTGATGCCTAGTGTGATTCTGGCACTGCAGGTTTGCTGTACTTGAGTGTGGTTGTGAGGTGTGACTGGTGGTTTTTACAAAGTCACTGCCTTTTTGCTTTTGCCTGTCCCAAGGCAGGCTGCACCCCCAAAGGCTCAATGAATGTCTCTGGGCACCCTTTTGGTTGACAGCTGTAGAGAATTAAAGAATTCCTCACTACCAAAAGCCAGCTGCTAAGAATCTGTTAATTAGTGCCTCAGCAGGTGAACCTGCCCTGCCTCCCAAGCCTTGCCTAAAGGTGGGGGCGGGGTAGGTAGTCTCACTCTGCTGCCTTTACTGGGTGGAAATTCTCAACTCCCTGCAGGTAGGGATATCTTCCTAGTCTGCCCCTATTGCTCCATTCAGGAGTCAGTTTAAGACTCTGTCTTGGCAGGGGCCAAAGTTTGTGGGAGTGGGTGGGTTATTGGGTTTTTTTTGCTTCTGTTCAATAGTAGAAAAAGGAAAAAAAAATAAAAAACATAAAAATAAACAAAGCCACAGTTCCAACACTGTTTTAAGCTAAGGCCTTTGCCTCTTATGCTCCAGCGGAGTTCCTGCTGCTCTCCCAAAGGGTCTGCCGGGGTTTAAGGGACTGCGTGCCCCCTGCCGTGAGGTTCAGATCCCCGCTCCGTCTCTCCAGGACCTGCATCTCTGCCCAGCGCACTGCGTTTCTGCGCCAAGTCCTCTTGTTTCCCCTCCTCCCTGGTTTAAGGCTTCTGCCTAGGAGCCGGTGCGTGCCCGCGCGGTGCTCCTGCTGCGCTCCCAAAGGATCTGCCGGGATTTAGGGGACTGCGCGCACCCTGCCGCGTGGCTCCGATCCCCGCTCCGACTCTCGGGGACCTGCTTCTCCGCCCGGCGCGCTGCATCTCCGCAGGCGAGTCCTCTTTTCCCCCCTGCTCCCGGGTTTCAGGATTCTGCCTCGGAGCCGGCGCGGGCCCGCGCTGTGCTCCTGCTGCTCTCCCGAAGAGACTGCCGGGGCTTAAGGGACTGCGCACCCCCTGCCGCGAGGTTCAGATCCCCGCTCCGTCTCTGCTCCGTCTCTCGGGGACCTGCGTCTCCACCCGGCGCGCGCTGCTTCTCCGCACCCGAGTATTCTTTTTTCCCCTGCTCCCGGGTTTCAGGCTTCTGTGCTCCGCGGGACCCGGTGGGCACAGAGACTGATCCCTGAACTGGGAGGGTGCAGGGATTGATCTTGCCCTGTTGCTGCGGGGCTCTGCACCCTGCTTCCTGGGGACCTGGTGAGCCGCGGGTGCAGCTCGTACCTCTGCACAGTCGTCTCCTCTCTCCTCCCGCACTTGCCCGGCCTGAGGCTTCTGCCTCAGACTGCAAACCCACGCGCTCTTGCTGAACTCTAGGTGGGCCGCGGGCCGCAGGGAGCGAGCCGGGGAACACTCACCGTGACTCAGCAGCCGCGGGTGCGGGCTGCACCTCACGCGTCTCACAGCCTTCTTCCCCTACTCGCCCGGCCTGGCCACCTTCCAGCAATCCTTGTGTGGAACTCTTAGTTGCTCTGTGTGATGAGTAGATGTCTCTTTGAAGCGTATTAGAAGTTCAAATTGTGGATATTTCCAGGGGAGATTTCATGGAGCCCTCCTCACAGCCGCCATCTTGCCCCTCAGGTCCATGACGTATTTTTGTCTATGTTTTTCAAAGGTCATTTATTTATATAAAGAACAAAGATCAATCAATGATATATTGCCCATTTTGTTCGATAACCTTTTGCCATCTTTCAGTGAACTTCATAATTCCTCATTCATAGAAAGACTTGCCTGTCTTTATTTGTGAAAAACTGAACAAGGTGCTGATTTACAGCCTCATCTGAATTGAACATTATACCACGCAAGGAGTTTTGAAGAGAGCAATACAAGTGGAAGTCTGACGGTGCAAGATCAGGCGAGTATGGTGAGTGTGGCAACACATCCCATCCAAGCTCCAATAATTTTTGACGAGTTATCAAACTTGTGTGTGGTCTCTTGTGGTAGCGATGAAATGCAACTCCTTTACAATTAACAAGCTCTGGACGTTTCTGGATGATGGATTCATTCAAACTGTCCAATTGCCGACAGTGCACATTCGAATTGATTATTTGATTCCTTGGTAGGAGCTCAAAAAACACAACACCTTTAAAATCCCACCACACTGAGAGCATAACCTTTCTCTGATGAATGTCTGCTTTCCATGTCGTTTGAGACGAATCATCACGTCAGGACCAAGACCGTTTGCGTACCACATTGTTGTAAACAATGCACTTCTCATCATCTGTTATCAGTCGCTTCAAAAAAGGATCGGTTTCCTCATGTTTAATGAGCATATTGCAGAAGTTTATACACGCCATCAAATGAACTTCTTTTGAGTTCATGTGGAACCCAAATATCAAGCTTGCTTACATATCTCAGCTTCTTCAGATGGTCGTGAATGCTTGAATGATGGATATTCAATGTTCCTGCAATCTCTTGTGTTGTGTAACGTCGGCTTGACTCGATCAATGCCTTTATTTTGTCGTCATCATCCTCAGTGGGCCTCCCTGACCGAGGAACATCGTTGAGACCAAAATCACCAGCACGGAATTTTGTGAACCATCATTGGCACTGTCATTCTTGTAGAGCATTGTCACCGTAAACTTTATGCAACTTTTCACAAGCTTGATGCTATTTCTTCCCTTTATGGAGGTAAAACAGTAAAATACGGCAAAAATGCACAGTTTGGTCTTCCATCTTCAACTTGTTGTAAAATCTCCAAAACTCAACCAAGTTGCTCAATTTTTTTTACAATGAAGTTACAAGTGTCAGCTGTCAAATGACATAGCAATAACACAGATGCAAATGACTCTTGTACTTCCAAAAATGAACTAGTGCCATCTGTTGCAAACATGCATCATGACTTTTCCGATAACCCAATAAATGCAGGTATATCCCTCAAAATACCTAAATTCTCAAAGTATCTTTTCATTAGAGATTGCTATTACATGAATTTGGAATCGCCACTGATTAGATAATGTTCCCTGCTTACTTAAAAATCCTTAACAAACACTTGACATAAAAAAATGTTCTTTTAATAGTAAAATACAAAATATATTTTAATATTTTAAAATTAGAAATACATTCACTTACTTAAAAAGATGAAAATCATTTTAAAAGAAATGTAAAGAAGCATTTTGTTCCCATTCCTGTCCTCATCTACCCAAGTCCCCCCTACTTGCAAGTAACCCTGTTTATTTTATTCCACTACTTTTTCATTGTTTCTATAGACAAACATAAGATAATGCAAAACTATATTCTTATGCTTCCTCATTCTATTAAAAGTGGTTGCTATTTTTATTGCTATTTTTATTAGAAATATGTTTTGAGGGGCTGACCGAGTGGCTCAGTTGGTTAAGATTGCAAGTTCTGAGCAACAGGGCCACTGGTTTGATTCCCACATGGGCAAGTGAGCTGCACTCGAACTGAGCTACTGATGAACTGCCACCAGGATTGCTTAGTGGTTAGAGCGTGTGCTCTTAGCAAAAAGGTTTCCGGTTCTACTCCTGCATGGGATGGTGGGCCATGCCCACCCGCAACCAAAACTGAACACAGCACCTTGAGCTGAGCGGCCGGGAGCTGCTGTCAGGCGGCCAGATGGTGACTGGACTTGGAGCTGAGCTAGCTGTGTCCTCCAAAACTAAGATTGAAGGACAACAACTGTCCCCCTTCCTCAATTCCCCAATAAAAAAAAATCTTTAAAAAAGAAAACAGGGGGCCAGCCTGTTAAGAGCTCCCTCAAGAGTGGGAGCGGAGCTCTGAGCAACAGCAGTTCGATGCCCAGCCCAAGCTGAGCTGCCGCTGAGCTGCCAACAGATGGCAGGATGGTTCAGCTAAAAAAAAAAAGAAAACAAAAAACAAAATTACAAAAAAATATGTTTTGGAAATATTTCCTTATTAGAGCAGAGGGCATCCTCATTCTTTCCCACAGCAGTGCTTTGTGTCGATGTACCATTGCTTCATTAGCCAGCATCTTATGACTCACATGGAATGTCTCCAGGCTTTTGCTAATAGAAACAATGCTGCACATAGCTATATGTCATTTCTTGTGAGTAAAGGGATCTGTTGAATATATTCCCCAGAGCAGGACCAAAATTAAATACATTTGTCACTTTGGTGGAAATTTTGGAAGAAATTGCCAAATTGCCCTTCATAGGGTTTTTCATTCTTATTAGCAATGTGGGAGAGTGGGTCCTCACCCCTACCCTTCCTTGCTGTTGTGTGTTGCCAACTATGGGATTTTTGTCAGGTATGTAGTTAGCTGAGGTTTCGTTTGTATTTCTCTTATACTTAAAGCTAATCATTTCTTCATATGTTCAAGATCCATTTATATTTATTTTTATGTGAAGTTCATATTTCTCGATTATGTTATTTGACTATTTCTTCCCAATATCAAGAGGTTTTTCTTTAAGCAAATTTATTGAAGTTTAACTGATGCGTCTTAAACTTTAATTAATAAACTGCACATATATAAAGGGCATGTTGTGATGAATTTTCACACACATGTATCTATGAATGCTATGTCACTGGTGACATAACATTCATATATATATATATGTATATATATATGTATATATATATATATATGTATATATATATATTCATAAATATGAGACTGTCACCATAATCAAGAAATTTAACATTTCCATCATCCCCAAAGTTTCATATCCCTGATTACCACAAATCTGCATAACAAATTTGTCCTAAGATGTCCTTGAATGCACAAAACACTTAGAGTCTACCTTACCACTGATTTTCCTGCCAACAAATGGGAATGTTGATCCAATCCTCATATTCACTTACTGTCATGTCATGGAATGAAACCTCATTTTTCTTTGATCTGTAATCCTTATGTATTTTTCTAAACTTTGAAATTTCAATAAGTTTTTAAAAGAAATGGAGAAATTATAATTCTTTAAATTAACAAATTAAATTTCTCTTTTGGATTTATTATAATAAATATAGGAACATCTTTTTTTTTTTTCTAATGAGTTAAGTAAGTGAATGATGGAAAACATACATATATTGATGCCTAGCAAGAATGTATATGATGTCATAAAATGCAAATTTTATGCAAGCTATATAACTTGTCTATGTGGAATCATATTGTTTTCTGGCAGAGCTAAATCATATTGTCTCTAGTACTCATTATTTAACTCTAATATAGGGCTATTATTTTACAAGGGATCTTTATAATGCAATTCCAAGTGTTTGTACTGAGTTTGATAACAATGATTTGATTTCCTACTGAGCTTGAACATTGTGGTGAGTTTTGAATTTAATAGTGGCTTCTTTAATGATGTAATTTTTCTCTTAAGTTTCCATTTATCGATCTGAAATCTTGATCTTTAAGTTTAAGGTCACTGTTAGATTGAACATAAAATACCAGTAGTTAAAAAAAAAATTAAAGGGAAGATTTTCTACTTGGACAATGTCTTGAGGTTTGCAGAACATACAGCTAAAACTATATGCTTTTAGACTCCGAAAGAGTGAGAAGACATTTGAAATGAATCTAAGTCAGTTATTTCCATCAAAATTAAAAGATAAAATAATTACTTCTCAGTATTTGAAAAAATTTGAAACAAGTAAATGTAATATTTAGTTAAAGTTCAAATTATCTTGTAGGAACTAATTTTTTTTCCTTTAATACTTAAGAATAAAGATAAAAGTAACAAGAATAAATTTATTGAACAATTTCTAGATTTCAGGAATTATACAAATTATTTATAGGCATTATCTCATATTATCATTGGCATGGTAGTACTATTATGTTCATTTTGTAGTTGAGATGTAGAGATATAAACAATTTAATTGAATAACCAATAAGTAAAGCTGCTGGCTTTCAAACCCAGACGTCAAACTCTAACACCCATAACTTAAACAACTATTAAATTACAGGATTTTAATTACACTTTTAAAATGTTTAAAATAAGTGATTAGTTACATCTATTACAGATTTTTAAATGAATGTATTGATTTCATTTGTCCAAGTTTTTCTCCTGGAGGAGGGAGTTGGCGGAGGCCATTGTTTCTTTGTTGAGCGAACATAGGTGGCCCCATATCTTAGTCTCTGCCATTCATTCACCATGTCCTGGCAATTCAAGACCCCGCCCCTCCCAACTTTCGGACACACCTAGGCTGCTTGCAGTGGCTTTTTCATTCAGACCACTTGACTTGGCTCAACTGCAGACTTTCCTAGGATCTCTCAAAGGTTCATGGAATCCAAGCAAGCAGTATCTGGCTTGAGTGTGTCCTGTACCTCTGGCTGAGCAGCCCTAAGCCGGAATGAGTGGAGCAAGCCATGGTTAGCATCTTGGCCTCTCAAGGTGCTTTCAAGCACAGCACGGGTGGCAGCCATCTATGAATTTCTTTCTGGCTCCTGCTGGGTGGCCCTGGGTGGAGCATGGGCTGTGGCTGAATTTGACCTACAGTGGATTCCCTCCAAGGTGGCATAGGGCTGGAGGCCCCAGTGGTCAGCTTCAAAATGAGCTGGAGCATCACCCAGTCATTTCCAAATACAACATACGCAAGGGGTGGATTGGGCAGACACCAGAGTCCTGCTGCGGCAGATCCTGCTCCATAGGGTCAGCCCCTGCACAACAACTCTTCCACTGTAGTCAAGGCTCACAACCAGTGAGCCTAAGGGTCAGTCCCTCCAACTGATGTGCAATTATCAACCAAGGCTCAACTACAAGAGGAGGGAACATACACTCACACAGGGGACACACCTGGAATGCATGGCTCAGGTCACCAGAAAGACTGTGCCACTGGGCCCCATAGCACACCTACTACATAAGACCACTCTATTAAGACCAGAAGACATAGCAGCCCTACCTAATACATAGAAACAAACAAAAAGAGGCAGCCAAAATGGGGAGACAAAGAAACATGTCTCAAATAATTGAACAGAACAAAGCTCCAGAAAAAGTACTAAACAAAACGGAGATAAATAATCTATCAGATGATGCAGAGTTCCAAACATTGGTTATAAGGATGCTCACTGATCAGGGAGAATGTTAACAAAGAGATAGGAAACAACAACTCAGTCTGGACTCCCATCAGTCGCCGGTGACAGCATAGGCTGCAGCCCCTGCTGCAGTGGGCTGCCATAAGCTACTTGTGAGTGGCTGGCAGCCAGCATGTGCGGCTGGCAGCTGGCGTGAGCTGCTGTGAGCTGCTGTGTGAGGTTGTCCAATGACCGGCGACTGACTGCCTCGACTGGGAAGAGTGCAATGATCGCAATACCAACATGGACCAGTGAAGCAATGTCCTCCACAACTAGACTGAAGAACAAAAAGGACAGCAACTTGTCTGTTCCTCTTCCCCGATTCCCCAATAAACTCTCAAAGAAAATAAGGTACCAGAAAGAAAATAACATCCAACCAGAATAGCAAAAAGAAAAAAGAATCCAAAACACTGAGGAGAGTCTGAGGGGCTTCTGGGACAACATCAAGTGTACCAACATGCACATCATAGTATTACCAGGAGGAGAAGAGACAGAGCAAGGAACTGAAAACATACCTGAAGAAATAATGACAGAAAACTTCCCTAACCTGGCAAAGGAAATAAATATACAAGCCCAGGAAGCACAGAGAATCCCAAGGAAGATGAACCCAAAGAGGCTAACACCAAGACACATAAATAATTAAAATGCCAAAGGCTAAAGACAAAGGGCAAATCTTAAAAGCAAGAAGAGAAAAGCAGTTAGTTACCTACAAGGGAGCCCCCATACGACTGTCAACTGTCAGCTGATTTCTCAACAGAAACTTTTTAGGCCAGAAGGGATTGGCAGTAAACATTCAAAGTGATGAAAAGCAAGGACCTACAACCAAGATTACTCTGCCCAGCAAAGCTATCATTTAGAATTAAAGAACAGATAAGGAGCTTCCTAGACAAGAAAAAGCTGAAGGAGCTCATCACCACCAAACCAGTGTTACAAGGAATCTGGAGGGATTTCTTTAAGATGGGAGTGGGGTTAAGGATGAGTGAAAGGGAAAGGGATCAAGAAGTACAAATTGGTTGTTATACAGTGTTATGGGGATGTAGGGTATAGCATAAGGAATATAGTCAATAATATTGTAGTAACTATGTATGGTACCAGATAGGTATTAGATCTATCAGGGTGATAGATGGGAATAGGGTTGGGGGCAGGGTGGAAAAGGTGAAGGTATTAGGAAATACAAATTGGTAGTTACAAAATAGTCATGGGGATGTAAAGTACAGGGAATATAATCAATAATATGATAAAAACTATGTATAGTGTCAAGTGGTTTTAGTTAGGGGGATCACTTCCGAAATTATATAAATGTCTAACCACTATGCTGTAGTGAAGCTAATATAAAATAATATTGAATGTTAACTCTAATTGAAAATTTTTAAAAGGGGGGAAAAGATCAATAATATTATGATAGCATGGTGTAGTGTCAGATGCTTGGTAGACTTTCATGGTGATCACTTCCGTAGCATAGGGAATAAAATCAATAATGTGGTAACAACACTGTATAGAGCTAGGTGGGTACTGCTGAATAACTATGATGTACACCTGAAACTAATATAATATTGTATGTCAGCTGTGTTTTAATTTTAAAAATCTTTAAAAAGGAAGTCTGTCTGGGTACTGAGAATGAAATAAAATAATGTATGCAAATACTGACTGTGTGCTAGGCATTATATGTATATCATCCCACTTAATTTTTTTTTTAAACCATAAGGCTCAAAGAAGCTTTGTAATTTTCTCCAAGGTCCAATAGTTGGGGAGAAAGGTGTCTTTTGTCTCTCTCTCTCTCTCTCTCTCTCTCTCTCTCTCTCTCTCTCTCTCTCTCTCTCTCTCACAAGCTCGCACACACTCACACATACACACAAACCACAAACATCATTAGCTGCATAATAAAAATTTTAAAAATTCATCTGCTGCTATGTATATGTTGCTTTGTTCTCTAAAAGCCTCATGAATATATATGGTCTGTAACTTGAGTTTCTATTCTTTGTTTATGACCCTAGATAAAAAGAGTAGGTAACTATTAAATTCTCATTAAGTAAATGACTAACAAAATTTTAATTAGTTTGTAAATACAAAATAGAAGATAGATTTCAAATAATGGTTCTTTTCCTACATAAACAAGACTGGTAAATTTGTTTCTAGTAAGTTAGAAGTACATTTTAATTGGGTTGCAAATTTAGTTTTATTGGATGATTTGATTTAGAGGAAAATATTTCATGCCTTTGACAAAGAATAAAACTTCTATACAATAGACAATCTGAAGCTTCACTAGCCTTATGAGATGTGTCATAAAAACATATAAATGATTAAGATGCTTCACTGGTAGCATTTTCCATTAGAAAGCAGCAAGTGTAATAGTTAAGAATGAACTCAGAAGTCATAATGTTGGGCTGGCCGAGTGGCACGTTGGTTAAGAGCTGGCTTGGGACACCAGCTCTGAGCAGCAGGGCCCCGGTTCGGATCGCTGGCGATGGCATAGCTGCAGCCCCTGCTGCAGTGGGCTGCCATAAGCTACGGTGAGAGGCTGGCAGCCGGTGCGAGCTGCCAAGGGCCCCTGTGAGCGGCCATCCAGAGGCCAGGGACTGATCTGCTTCATCTGGGAAGAGCACAATGATAATATCAACATGGGCCAGTGAAGCAATGTCCTCTACAACTAGAGTGAAGAACAAAAGGACAGCAACTTGTCTGTTCCCCTTCCCAATTGCCCAACACTGTTCCCCTCCCCCAATTCCCCAATAAAATCTTTTTAAAAAAAGTCATAATGTCTAGATTTAATTCCTGGCTCTTTCATTTAGTATATAAATGTACCTTTTAGCTATGTACTCTTAAGTAATTATTTAATATCTCTGTGCTTCTGTTTTTTTCACCTGTGAAGTAGCACATTGGTACATCAATTTTATAAGATTATTGTGATAACTGCAATGATGCTGTAGACCTTTGTAGAACTGTACCTGGAACCAACTACACCCTCAGTAAATATTCTCTGTTTTTACTACCAAATCATGTTCTAGGAACACTGATATGAAGAATGTTAGCATGCATACTTGGAAAGTAACATGGTGGCTGAAATGCTCTGACATGCTCATGGGCTGAATGAATTCCCAGACAGGGTGAACTTTTTGTAGAGGTTCCCAAATTCATTTGAATTTGGAATATTTTGCATACGTGCCTATGAATGTTCCTAGGAAAAAGTTCCACAGAACAGCCTAAGGCATAACCATCTTCTATAAAAACAAAGGTTGGGGCCAACCGAGTGGCTCATTGGTTAAGAGTTGGCTTGGGAGTGCCAGCTCTGAACAGCAGGGCCGCTGGTTCGGATCCCACATGGGCCAGTGATGCTGCACCCTCTACAGCTAAGATTGTGAACAATAGCTCAAACGAGCTGGGCTGCCGTGAGTCGCCAGTGACAGCGTAGGCTGCAGTGGGGCTGCGGTAAGCTACCATTAGTGGCCGGCAGCTGGTGTGAGCTGGCATGAGCTGCCATCCAATGGCCAGCGACAGATCTGCCTCTGCCAGGAAGAGCACAATGATCATAATATCAACATGGGCCAGTGAAGCGACGTTCTCCACAACTAGACTGAAGAACAAAAGGACAGCAACTTGTTGATGTCCCTTCCCCCATTCCCCAATAAAATCTTTAAAAAAACATACAAAAAACCCAAAAGTTGTGTGGAAGGTTCTAGGATAATTTGAGAAGTGGTTAAAAGTGGTTTCTGCTGCCAATGAACAGTAGAAAATACACCATGATTGGAAATGTCTAGAAACTTTTAGGCCTCTTTGCATGGAAAAGGAGAGAGTAATGCTATTTTGAAGTGACATCATTATATTTCACTACCAGATCCCATTCATAGTGTTCAGATCTCCCACTGTTTTTTCAGGGTCCCATGTATTCCCATATATGGGTGAGAGTGTGTACTCTCTCACAACTTCTCTGTGACAACATCTCAATTCAGACTTATACTGGACTTGAAGAGATGAACTGAAATTTCATTTAGATAGGCGGTCACTGTCACCTGCCAGGAAGAAAGATGCCACTGCACTGTGTGTTTTATAATCTAATAAAGGAAAATCCTCTCCGAGAGCACATTGATGACCACAACACAATAAGCAGAGACTGTTAGTGAAGATAAGCTTCTTTGGAAAAGAGTCACAACAAGTACACACACTGTGGCCAGTTCTGCAGCAAGCAACCAGCTAATGTCTGGGTCAAAGCCGTCCCACAGGGAGACGGTTCTCTTTGGGGCTGCCCCTTCAGCATCCTAAGCTCCTCTTTTCCTAATTTTCACTAATGCTCCTGAGAGTTACAAAATGTATGGAAACAAAATTGCTGTGGAGGTGTTGGGAGGCCATCTGGTTAACAAGGAAAAGTGTTAGATGTCTGAGGAACAAATAGGATATGTACTGCTTGCGGTCCAGCGGATGCCAGTGTACTCACTGCATCTTGGCTGCCCTATCCTCAGCCTGCAGATCAGCTAGGTCCCAGGTAGGGACTCAGCATGAAGAAAAAGCCAAGAGGGATGCTCCAGGCATGGCAGTATCTGGCAGGGAAGAGATTAATGCGGACCCAAATAAAGGATCGAACTCTACAGTAATAAGCCAGCTTCTCCTTGGGGGAGAGGGGTAAGCGAGAGGAGGCTTTTGAAAAAGGACCCAGTCTCCATTTATAAACAGCTTGGCTGAGATGCCTCCTGGAAACTGTAATAATGAATTCTGCTCTTATTCTTGCAGCATTGGGAAATTTTAAATTGATATTAGGTGGCCAGCAGGGTAAATTTGATTAAAACCAGCCCTCAAGGGAAGAAATATAATCTATGTCTGACTCACAGAACATCTGATAGAGGGCTCAATACCATATTTTGAAATCATGATTGTATTGGGGACTTCTGAAAAGACAAATAACATAAAAACCATCCATGAGCTAATCACTCTGCCCTTCCAGACCTCCTTTCCCTTTCCCGGAAAACTGGGTAACTCAGCTTGGGGAGGGACCAGACGCATGCCTCACAGACGTAAGTCTAGGCCATGCTGGTCATCAGATGCCTCAGGAAAGGAAATTAAAGAGTTGGAGGCTAAATGACTGTTATGATCTGAACACAAAGCCCTGGATATAGTTCTTTGACTTCATGTCCCTAACGTTACTTCTTCTGATTGGACAAGGAGTACTTGTTCCAAAGCTATTTGTTTTACTCCAGTTAAACATAGCTTTTTAAGGGGTGGCCAGCTAGCTCAGGTGGTTAGAATGCTGTGCTCATAACTTCAAGGTTGCTGGTTTGATCCCCACATGGGCCACTGAGATGCGCCCTCCACAACTACAGTAGATTGAAACAACTTCTTGACTTGGAGCTGATGGGTCCTGGAAAAACACACTGTCCTCCAATTAAAAAAAAAAAAAAAAGCTTTTAAAAAATGTTTTCATTTTTTCTTGAATATATCCAAACCTCATTTCTGAGAAGAAATGGTGTCTGAGAACTTTGTGGAGAGAGGTGATGGTGCTTTCCCTTTAATTTGTCTAACATTATGAACACCCGGAGCACTGGCTGGGGTTCTGCAGCCCCTGCACCTGTACCTTTAGTGGTTCGTATACCAGCTGTCAAACTGCTCTGTGATACGTACATACAACAGTGGGTGTAGGCTAGAATCTCCAACAGCACAGGGAGACAGGTTTGGCTGTTTCAAAACCAAAAAGAAGTACAAATGTAGCACATTTAATAAAGGTATTCCCAAAGACAGTCACCATTTTTGGAACAACATAACACATTTGACGCCCTCCAAACCTTTCCCCCCTTCCCGGTCTAAGCTTCCCCTTCTTGCTTTAGAGAGGGTCCACTAAGCTATCCCCTGGGTTCAGTGTAAAAGGGCTTGGAAGAGAGTGGGTAAGGAAAGGCTATAGAAGCAGTTATGCCACTAAATAAAAATGTCCCCCTATTACATCTTTACTGAGATCATTTCACATAACATGAAATTCACCCACTTAAGTATATGATACAATAGTTTGGGGTATATTGACTGAGCTGCTCAGCAATCAGCACAATTTCATAAAGAAATGGTACCTATATTAGCAGTCACTCCCCATTCTCCTTTCCCCACTGCCCCAGCCCCTGGCAACCACTAATTTCCCTTCTGTATTTTGGCTTTGCCTGTTTTGGATGTTTCATATAAATGGAATCATACTGGATGTGGCTCAGCTCTAAGGTGATTTCCAGGAGCAAAAAGGAGGAATTTTAAATTAATGCCGCTGTGCATACACTAGAAGTCAACTAAAAACATTTTCCATGTTAAATCAGTATTTTGTTCAAAGTGATTATTCTCCTTGAACTGCAATATTCAGTTACTATCCGGAGGTAACTCATTTTACCTCACTGGACTTTATTCATTCACTTGAAACCATTAAATGCCTAGTATGTATTAGGGCCTCTCTTAGTAAAATGGGGTTTTGAATTTCGAGCACTATTATTTCGCCATTCTACTATATATGCCATTATCATTCTTTGTAGGCTCTTTTCTTGCCTGCTACGATTGTTCTGGAAAACAAGTATTGCTCAGCAATCTTCCTAGTTTACACTGTTTCGTGTCATTCCACTTTTAAACTAGCGGAGTCTTTGTCCCCTGACTTGTCTGTTTATGATTTTATGTTTTGTCTATGTGAGCTCCTCTCCTAACATTCATGGAAACAGATGGTGTTGCCAAAGCTTGTTCCCCAATGTAATAAATAAAACAGGATTGGAATAAAAACCAAAACATTTTCTGGTTTCAAATTTATTATAAACATCCAAACCAGATGTTTCAGCTGATCCAGATGTCATGAAAGGGATGAGTTCATTTTTCTATCACTCCGTAAGACATTTAATTCAGCTGTATGAAATGGCAGGAAACAAATGCACTGTACAAGTACTCAAGAATCATTATCTAGCTAGCTTATATTCTTTGGAAATAGCTTCTCTGTAAAGAATTCTCCCAAAATCTTTTCTTTGTGCTGGTGTGCAAGTCTTTTGGTCCCACGGTTGCATTGGTCTGATCTAAAGTACTTTAATAATAATAGATTACCAGGGAATGGGAGTGAAGGGATAGTATAGATGTTGTTTAAGGGTACAACTTTGCAAGGAGTAGCAAATGAGTCCTAGAGGCCTAATGCAGAGTATAGTGAATATAGACAACAATATTATATTATAATCATCAACCTTGTTAAGAGAGTAAATCTTAATTATTCAGTGACTAACAAGAAATGCTCTTTATGTGACATGATACAGGTGGCAATTATCACTACAATGGAAATCATATTACAATGTATAAATATATCAAACCAACATGTATACACCTTAAATTTACAAGTTATGTGTCATATTTCAGTTAACTTTTTTAAATTAAAAATAAGATTATTAAAATAGGAAAAAAGATAATAGAGAAATAGGGTTCTATAAATGACTATCATTCATTTGATCTACTTTTAAAATAAATTTGGAGAATAATTTAACTGCTATTAGATTAAAAAAAACAGTATTTTCTATCCCTCAACTACTATTCCTACCACCTCTCAACACTAAATTTCCTCTCTAGTTGGATCAAAACTAGTAATCATTCATATCTAAATTATTCAAAATGTTATACAATTATTGGTTTTAATTTACAAAACCCTATTGACCTTTACAGTATTTTAATTGAAGTTATAACATACACACAGAAAAATGTATACATTTTAAGCATATAGCTTGATGATTTAACATCAGGCAACCCAGCCAGCATTCAGATCAAGATAAAAACATTTCCAGCTACCTAGGAAATTCCTTATGCCCCTTCCTACCAATACCCCTGAGGTAACCATTGTTCAAATTGTATTATCATGAGCAGTTTTGCCTCTTTTTGAACTTCGTATAAGTGGAATCATAAAATTTATACACTTATGTTTGTGTGATTCATCTCTATTATTGTTGGTAGTGATACATGTTATTGTTTGTTCATATTCATACAAGCCATGTTGTTGCACTGTAGTAGCTTTTCCTTTTTTTTCTTTTTTTATTGTTGTTAATATTTCACTAAATGAATATAAAGCAGTTTCTATTTTCATTCTGTTAGTAATGGGCATGTGAGGTTTCTAGAATAAAGCTATTTGAAAATTCTTGTGCATGTTTCTTGGTGTACTTTCTGATATTAAAAAGCTTCATGCCAGCTTTCTTATTTTCATTGTTTTTATGGTACATATATTCATTTCCATCCTTTTACTTTTCATCTATCATTGAATATTTGAAGTTCCCCTCTATATCTAACGCATAGAGAGTTTTAATCATGAGTAGGTGTTTATTTTGCCAAATACTTTTTCTGTGTCAGTTGATAGGATACGATTTTTCTTCTCTAGCCTGTTGATATAGTGAATTATATGGACTGATTTTCAAATGTTGAACCAGCCTTGCATACCAAGAATAACTCCCACTTGGTCATGGCATATAATTCTTTTTATGTGCTGTCGAATTCAATATACTAATATTTTGTAGAGGATGTTTATACTTAAATTGATGAAAGATTAGGTCTCTAGTCTTTGTCTGGTTTTGGTATCAGGGTCATACTGGCCTCATAAAATGAGTTCGGCAATTTTCTTTTCTATTTTCTAAAAGAGATTGTATAAAATCGGTGTTAATTCTTCAAATGCCTGGTAGAATTCTCCAGTGAAACTATCTGGAACTGGAAATCTCCTTTTTGAGAGTTTTTTAAAAAGATGACTTCAATTTCTTTCATGGCTACAGAACATTTCAGATTATCTAGTTCATCTTGGTTGAGTTTTTGTAGTTTGTGATTTTTTGAGAATTTGGTCCAATTCCCCTGTGTTGTTTCATTTATGCGCATAAAGTTGTTTGTAGTTTTGCCTTACTGTCCTTTTAATGGCTTAAGATTGGGAGTAATATTATGGTTTCAATTCTGATATTGGTGGTCTGTGTCTTCTTTTTTATTTGTCATCTTGCTAGAGATATATCAATTTATTAATTTTTTTTCAAAAAAACAACATTTTTAAAATTAATTTTCACTATCATTGTCCTGTTTTCAATTTAAATAATTTCTACTCTTAACTTTGTTATTATCTTTCCTTTTGCTTGCTTTGGGTTTATTTTGTTCTTTTTTTTCTATATTGAAGTAGGAACTCTTATTATTGTGAGGCTTCTCCTCCATTCTAATATAAGCAATTAGTGCTATAAGCTTTCTTCTCAGTAATGCCTTAGCTGCACCTCATATATTTTCAAATTTCCATTGTGATTTCTTCTTTGACCAACGGGCTATTTGCAAGTGTGTAATTATCAAACATTTTCTAATTATTTTCCTGTTGTCAAGTTTCATTTTAATGTCATTATGGTCTGAAGAAAAAGACTACACGAGTTCAACTCTTTGAAGTCATAATTATAGATTTTTTTAAGGCTATAAAAATACTTTAAAATAATTTTGTACAAGTCCTCATTTTATAATTGAGGTAACTCATTTTTATAATTGAAATAATAGAGATAATAACAGAGATGAAGAGATTTTTGCCAAAGTCTCAATAGCTGCTTAAAGCTGGAATCAGAACTGGAACGCAAGTCTTCTGAATCTTTATCCACTTTCTCAAATCCCTTGCTTCATCATCTCCCTGGTTGAATCCACTCATTGACTTCTTTGTTAGTCTTACTTTCTCCATCAAGCTGCATGTGATGAATTCAGCCTTTCTTACCATACCTTTTTCCTGACATCCTATTATAGACTTTTAATTGCCATGTGTGTTAGCTCTGAGTTGTTATGATTTTTACAGTTAATCTTATCTATCCTATCCTTTTGGAGGCCTGGCCTCGGATGTTTTAATTCTTTTGTACTGAGTTTAGAGCTGAGCAGACGGCACTTGGCATATATTTATTATTTAATTAAATCCCCATGCTCGTTTTTCATTTTTCAAATCAAACAACTTACTTTTCAGTTTATTCATAGCTAAGAATTTATGGTTAACATTTTTGCTAAAATTTTGGATCAGAAAAGAACTCCCTTAAACGTCCTTAACTTGAATGTAGGGGAACATAATTTGTTCTATTTTTACCTAGTTATTGCTAGAAAAGGATGCAGTAAAAAAATAAATATTAAAGATAGAAATACTATAAAATGTATCAAAAGAAATTTATATTGAACATATGATACTAAGTAAAAATTACCTTAATCATATTAACATAATAAATTATCATATACTACTACTACTATTAGTACTAGCAAACATTTACTGACAGCTTTCCATGTATCAGTAATTGTTTTACAATTCCAACAACCCTATTAAGAAGGTTATGAGACATTATAACAGCCTTATAATTTAGGTATCACTATATGTAATCTGTGTTTAATAGGGATTTCACTTGAAGCATAGATGTCTACAATCATATCTGGAATATACAGCAAACTGGTTATATGGGCCAAAATAATTCTGTTTTCATGGAGGCTAAAGTATGGTCTGGGAGAGTCAATATCCTAAGACAAGGAGAGCCAGGCATACAGAGCTGAATGGGTCATAAATAGTTATATGGAAGAGGAAAAGGAGTTCTGAATACAATGAGATGCCTCACTTGACAGTAACTTCTTGCACAGCCTCTATTGAAGCCTTAGTCTTACAGAAAGCAAGTCATCTATAAATTAGGAAGGGAGAAAAGGAAGGATGGAAAGAAGGAGGGAAGGAGGGAAGGAAGAAAAGAAGGAAGGAAGGAAGGAAGGAAGGAAGGAAGGAAGGAAGGAAGGAAAGGAGGGAGGGAGGAAGGGAGTAAGGAAGGGAAAAGTGGCAGAGACATGGGGGGGGAGAGAGAGAGAGAGAGAGAGAGAGAGAGAGAGAGAGAGAGAGAGAGAGAGAGAAGAAAGGAAAGAAAGAGAAAATGAAAGAGCTCTGTTCTGCCACACAAAAGTACCACATTTTGGGGGGAAACTAACAGAAAGTACTGCCCAAGAGTGGGACACCCCTTTACTACAGATCACCATGCAGCTTTGAGTCTTTGAGTGCAGTTGTTTGGAATGGCACCTAGGGAAGAAACAGATGTTGCCACCAGGACTAGAGGTAGCATGGCAGCAGGTTGAATAAACACCCATGGCACACTGACTCGGGTGGAGTAACCGTGTTGCAGAGGTGCCTGCTTAGAGGATACAGAGGCAGGGCTGGCACCCAGGGGAGCAAGCAGGGCACAGTGGAGAACTGCAGAGCCCATGGAGCAAATACCAGCAAAGAGCAAACTTGGTCAACGAGATCCCTTAAGAATTTCTAGAAACACTTGGAAAGAAGTGTACAGAAAACTGAAGTTATGAAACTTGCATGTGAGGAAAATGAGCCAGCAAAATCCGAATGCTCATAATGACATAGCAAACCTTTGGTGACGGCTGGGGAAATATGCTTTATCCACAGAGGAGAAAACTGGCTCACTGTAAGTCACCACAGCTAGTGAGTAGAAAAGCCAGAATTGCAATCCAGTTGGTCTCGTTCTGAAGACCAAGCTCTTTCCATTTGGTCCAGTCTCCTCTAACAATTAATCAATTCCAGTATGTACTGAGCATCTTAAGTGGATGATTATGTATTAAACTCTGTGAGAAAAGTCCCAGCCTTCAAGGAAAAAATGATCTGCTCTGTGGTTTTGAAGGTTTATCTGTGGTCCTAAGTGGAAACATATTTAGACTAGAATGAATTATCTCTATACATGCCTTCAAAGCATAGGTTTCTATATTTGCAGATATCTTGGTGATCTTGAGATTCAACTTTATCACTGTGATTCGTAGAAGAAATTTCTTTAAAAGCCTCTGGCCTCCTGAAGCCAGCGCTTAACCACCGCCACTCGGCCGGTTCAAATGTCTGATCTTTTAAACAGCTCGTCTTCAAAGTGTTAATATAATTTCATGGCAAAATGAAAATTATGCCGTGAATTATATATGGTATTGCCTTTAAAGTAAAATTAAAATTACTTTAAAGTATATATCTGTTAAAATTTGTTAACACTCTGTATATGCAAATGAGAACCAAATATATTACTGGTTCCATACATACGCTTGGACTTCCAGTTCCATATCCGTGAAGCTAGGGGGATAGATAGATAGATAGATAGATAGATAGATAGATAGATAGATACATAGATACATAGATACATAGATAGACAGATATAGATATAGATAAATAGATATAGATAAATAGATATAGATAAATAGATATAGAGATAGAGATCATCTTAATAGTGCCCATGTTATTATGACCCAGACATACAGATTAGTGCTGAATCTTATAATATTTTATGGATTTTTTTTGGCTTGCAGCAATCTCCTCTTTCTTTTTCAACTTCAACCTCCCTTCCAGGGATTTTAGGTAAGGGGGTTAGACAAACAAGAATTGCCTATGTCGTTACACCTAAACCAAGATATAATCATTTACAAATATCAACCTGGATAGTCTAAAAATCACCTTTTCAAAAATTCTCTTCCCAAAATATTGTCATATGGCCCTCATGTGATCCTATAAATACATTAATACACAAACATATCTTATTCACTTCAATACTCATCACACATATTTTATGAATAATCAATACTTTATTTAGCCAGTCTTTGACTAGTAGATTTTAAGATATCCTTAGGGTTTTCTTGCTCTTAAAATTATACTCCAGGAAATATTCGAGTACATATTTCTTGGAGTGCCTGTATAAATATATCTGTTGAAAATTCTTAAAAGTGAAATTGCTAGATCAAAGGATATGAGCATTTTACGTAGTGTTAGGTACTATCTGATGGTTACAAATTTGACTGGGTTAAATGTTTCCTCATTCTTATTTCTATTAGCAGTTTTAAGATTACGAATGAGCATCTTTTCTTATGCTTTTAAGACATTTTATGGTTATATTCTTTCCCCATTTTTTTTATTGAATTGTTTTTTATTACTTGGTTTATAAATGCTCTTCATGTAAGGGTGAGGGTGTACTGTTAAAGATTTGGTGATCTAGCTTGGTTTACTGAATTATAGTTTGAGTTCCATTATTTTGTGATTTATTATTATTTTTTCCGCTTCTTTGTGTCTCTCCCTCACTGCCCCATTGAATTGCCCTGGTTTCCTAATCAGCAGAGCACTAACTTGCAAGAAACTGAGTCAGCCTTCAGCCGTCTGGACATCAGCAAGCAGGCTACGATTCTGGGCTGTGATTTCCTGTCAGATGACATATGAATCACCCATAAGACTGGGTTTGATATAACCATCAAGGAACATACCGGACCCCAGGAGACGTTTATTCTAGAGGAGTAGCATGACTAACTCCCCTTTCCTTTGTTCTGCTTCTTCTTGTGTACCTATAAACCCCTTGACCACTAAGAACCGGGAAGGTGGTCTTTGAGACAGCAGTCTGACATGGTCCCTGAACGCTGGCATTTTTTGAATAAACCTCCTTCTCCTTCCATTAACCCTTATTGGTTCACGAGTGGCAAGCAGTACCAAACCTGAGTTCAGTAACATTCATGTATTTAGAAAATAACATGGAATCTGTCACATGTATTGCAAATATTCTTTAAGTTTTTGTCATTTGTGTTTGACTCTCTGTTTTTTTTCCCCTTGAGAAGAATTTTTCAATTTTACATAGACAAATATATCCATGCTCTTCTTCGTGGTTTATTGAGTTTTGTATTTGTCCTTAAAAGATCTTATCCTTTCCAAGATTATAAATAATTCTCTTACATTGTTATGTTTAAAGCTTTGATCTCCATTAATTTACTTTGTGAAAACAGTAAGGGAGAAGTCCAGTTATATTTATTTTTCAAATGGCTGGCCATTATCCCATCTCTGTTTATTAAATAAACTATCTTTTTTCTATTTTAAAATGCCATCTTTATTATTGACTTATACTCATGTATATTTATCAATCTTTTATTTAATGGATTAAATTTGGGGATGGCTAAAACCTATTACTTTTCTGAGATTCTCTTACCTCCAGGGAACAGATTAAGATAGCAACTTTCTAAAAAGATTTAATTTATTTATCTATATACTTATTGTTTTATTTTATTTCAGATCTCAGTTGTAGCTTTACAGTGTTCCAGAACAGCCAAAAAAGTTCAATACTTCTAATTTTTATGAACAATAAGGGATAGCTGGAGAGCCAGGAATATGTTCCCTTAAACTATCACAATCATTAGTTGGCTGGCTAGTGATGAGATAATATCTTCAATTGATATTAAATATTGTACTACATGAAGATGTGGACTAATTTCATCCAAGGTGGCATTAGTTTTTATTGCTTTTGCTAGTATACAACACTGCATCTCAACTTCCAAGTATGGCTCACTCACTCATAGTAGTTTTAGAGGGTCAGAACAAGCAGAATTAATAGGAAAAAAATCAATAGACTGGTAGATCAGATATTGGAATCTTCATCCTCAGTTACTATAAATACTTGGATTTTTTTTTTTTTTTTTTTACTTAAACTTATTTCAAGGGCCAACCGAATGGCTCAGTTCGTTAAGACTTGGCTTAGAGTGCGAGCTCTGAGCAACAGGTCCACCAGTTCTATTCCCACATGGGCCAGCGATGCTGCACCCAAGCTGAACTGTCACTGAGCTGCCAACGATGGCTCAGCTTGTGTAACAACAAGATTGCCTGTTCGATGGTGGGCTGTGCCCACTCGCAACTAAGACTGAACTCGGCACTTTGAGCTGAGCTGCCACCCAGATGGATCAATGGATAGGGCGTGTGCTCTTAACAACAAGGCTGCAGGGTTCAACTCCCACATGGGATGGTGGCTACACCCACCTACCACTAAGGTTGAACACAGCACCTTGAGCTTAGAGGCCAAGAGCTGCCCTCGGGAAGCCAGATGGTGACTGGTGCCCTCCACAACGAAGACTGAAGAACAACAGCGTGGCTGGTCCCCTTCCCCAATTCCCCAACACTGTTCCCCTCCCCCGATTCCCCAATAAAATCTTTAAGGAAAAAAAAAAATAAACAACTATTTCAAGTCTTTCTATATACAGATAGAAAGAAAAATAGAGTAAGCCCATCACTCAAATTTAACAATTACTAATATTTTCCTTTATTCTATTTGTTTTTCTTGTTACTGAACTATTTGAAAGCATTTTACTCCTTCATACTTCAACAT
Organism: Aselliscus stoliczkanus; assembly: GCA_033961575.1. NCBI lineage: Eukaryota > Metazoa > Chordata > Mammalia > Chiroptera > Hipposideridae > Aselliscus > Aselliscus stoliczkanus. The sequence goes on from CM066733.1 coordinate 128,732,216, forward strand.
GCATTTCTAAAGTACACATATGGGCATTATCTTGAATAGCCAATAAGCCATCATCCCGCCTAACAAAATGAACAAGAATTACTTGGAATTATGTAAAACCCAGTTCAGAATCAAAGCATCTACTTGTCTTAGAAAAGCTTCTTTTACAGTTCATTTGTTCAAATCAGGATCCAAACAATCACTACACATTACATTTGATTAGAGTATCTCTTAAGATTCTTAAGCCCAGTCTCTTAGTGTTCTCACTCTGTTTCTTTTTCCTGTTAATTAATTTGTTGGATAAATCAACTTTGTGCCATTTTGGACCCTTGCTACTCAAATATAATCTGCTGACTAGCAGTACTGGCATCACCTTGGAGTTACCTGAAATGTAGATTTTCAGGCCCCACCTCAGATCTACTGGATCAGAAGCTGCATTAATGCATGATCCCCAGGTGAGTTGTACACCCATTAAATGTAAGAAACCCAGTTCAAAAATGTATTTTATTCTATATTTGCCTCTTCGCTTCTTTGTGATGTCATTTACCTGTTTCTTTATTCCAATAGTTGCTACAAATGAAAGTTATCCCTATACCAGCACCTAACTCTATATCAATAGTTCTCAGCTTTGCAAAGGCTTACTTGCTGATTTCTCTTGCTTCTTTAATTGACATAATAATAAGTCATACTAGTCATACTAATAAGTAAGCCATAAGCATCAAAAGATGCTGTACCTTCTTACCCTGTCAACTCTGGGTTTTAAAATATTGACCAAAATAGTCAGATAAAGACCGAAGCATTCAGGAATCTATTTATCTCAATACCTAATAGGGTTGTATTGCACTGAACTTCAGAAGAACAACAATAAAACATATATTTTGTCTACAGTGACAAATTCCCCACTATATAATTTAATCAGAGTACCCAGTGAAAACATAATTACATACAGTAATCTATTCATGATAAACATTTAAGTTTATTTATTAATTTACTAATCCCCCTCCTCACTAATTATATGGAGAAGGAATCAATCGTTGGCATTTTATGACCAGGAAGTTGTCCATTTGGTCCTGATTTGCTTTTTTTTTTTCACTGATCTTCCAGTCTTGTTCTTCTTTTTTGTTCACCATGTTCTGTTCAATTCATTTTCTCTATGTTCCACTCCCATATGGTTGTGCTCTTATTTTAGGACTTATGTTGACCCTGCTCAAAATTCTTTTAAGTAAGTGGTAGGCTGAATAATGGCTCCTCAAAGATGTCTTTTTGTCAATTCACAGAATCTGTGACTATGTCACCTTATGTGGTCAAAGGAACTTGGCAGACATGAACTTTGCAGAGTTAAGGATTTCAAGATGAGGAGGTTATGTTGAATTATCTAGATGGATTCAATGTAATCACAAGGATCTTTATAAGAAGGAACCAGGAGGACCAGACTCAGAGAGAGGACAGAAGTAGAGGTTGGACTGATGCCTTTGTAGATGGATGAAGGGGCCACAAGGCAAAGAATGTAGGCAGCCTCTAGAAACTGGAAAAGCTGAGAAAATATTCTCCCCTAGAGACTCCGGAAGGAATGCAGGCCTGATGATACCTCGATTTTAGCTCAGTAAAACTAATTTCAAACTTCTGACCTTAAGAATAGTAAAATAACAAATTCATGTTATATTAAGCCATTAAATAAATTAGGGTTTGAGGTACACTGCTGTCAAGATGAGGAAGGGTGAAATAGGAAAATTATGCTTTTTATTGCTTCAGTCCCAAAGTGGCATGTTACTTCTGCTCACATTTCATCCACTTGAACTGTTCACACAGCCCCAGCCAACAACACAGGGCTGAAATATACCCTCTTCCACATGCTGGGGAACTACAGTAATGCCCACTGCACATGGTGAGCTCAGCATGAGCGCATCACTGAGTCTGGTGGTTATACAGAAGGTGGGAAAACATGGATATGATAATACTCTTTGCAATTCTATTGAACATTCTCCCTTGTTAGGATCAACCTAATACAGGAGTTGGAGAACGAGCTTAGGAGTCAAGTTAGATAGATCTTCACTTAATTTTTATCCCCATAACTTCACTTGCTGTATCAACTTGACAAGTTCCTTTACCGCTGTTGTAAAGATTACATTATCCAATGTATGTAAAGTTCCTAGCACTCTCCTTGGCATGCAGTAAGCACCAAACATAAAGCAGTCTTCATCATTATCTGAGTCTTTGAGCTCCCATCCTTTAGGCACCTTATCATATTCCCCTTTCCCCCTCAAATTTAAATCTCTTTCTGCCTTTTTTGACTCTTATCTTCAGTTACAAATCATAATGATCTTCCCTAAGTTAAAAATAAAACCAAACCAAACCAAAAGTAAAAAGCCTTGCCCTCAATCTCGCTGCCCCTTTAGGCTTTTATACTCCACCCCCCCATCACCACACTGCTCAAATATTCTATTTTGTGTGGTATTTCACAAGCTGTTTCTACTTTTCAAGATCCCATTCACTGCTCAGCACATTATAGTCTCGTTTTCTCTTTCTATTTACTAACACTCTCCTCTAGCCGTCCTAACCAGCCTCACCTGACTGAGTTATTGTACTTCGCCAGCATTTTGCATTGCGGGTCTCCCCCTGGCTTGACAATCGGATTTCCTTTGCCTTTGATGATAGTACCCAATCTCGCTCCTCAGTTCCTTCCTCACCATTCCCAAATGCCTTCTTCTGACCCTGTTCTTCTTTTGTTCTCTCCAGAAGCACCTTCCAGAAGATTCACTCCTTGGCTGTCTTCTTTTTTCTCACATGCTTCTCCTTGGCACTCACATTCACTCTCAAGACTCCAAAATAGAACCTCTACATGGACAGCTTCCAATTATAGCCTTCACCACCAGCCTCTCATTGGAACTCTGTTTTAACCTAATCGCCTAATGCAATTTTCACATGAATTTTATTCCTGCACCTTAAATCTAGTGTGTCTAAAATTGGATTCTGGACTCATTTGGCAATTGTTCATGCTTCTATTTTGGTACATATCACACAGTGCCTTATACTGTAGTTATTTGGGGTATTGTATTGCAGATTGCAAACTCCTTGGGACAGTAATTATGCAGTCTTTAATCTTCTTGCCTTTATCCTTTATTCTTTTATAAAGATTCTGTAGTCATTCATCCTTTGGCATCAAGCATTTATTTGATCATTATAATATGCTCAATAATATACTTGGATATAACTGTTTACTTTTAAAATGTGGCATAATGCAGTTGAGCAGAAATCACCACAGCTCATACTGATAGAAAAAGGGAAAGTCTCTTGCTTACTGATTTTATAGTATAAAATTATTATTTCCTTTTATTTAAATTTCAGAGCTAGCAGGCCTGCACCCACTGTGGATATTTAATTAAGGTTAGAGGTGCACTGCTGCCAAGATGGGAAAAAGGCACAGCTTTCATCTTCCAAAAGAACACAAAAGCTAGATAATAGCAGTTACCTCCCTGGAGTATCACCAGTTAGAACTCATCGTGTGGGATAAAGTGGGCTTTGTTTTACATTTGGAGTATCACATTGTCATGCTGTGTCTCCCCGGTTGGAGTAGAAATAGAGTGATAAACACACCTGTCAGGTATCTAGAGGTTTGCCAGATCCTCTTACAGAGCAAATGGGAAATCAAGGCAGTCCAGATTGTTTCTTCTGGGAGGAAGAATGCCACCTTGCCCCAGATAATATTTCTGTCTCTGTACCGACAGAGATACAGAATTAAAGATACCACATTAAAGAATTATTTCTCTCTAGTCAAAGCAGTGGAATGCATTATTTTTATATCATTAAGTTTGTTCATCTTGTTTTTATTGTTGGCAGTATTTAAGAATGAATTTTCAATGACACTGATGGGTCAAATAGATCCAATCAGAAAGGTAGTCACAATAAGCAGAGGACATGTCTCCCTTTTAAGAGGACAGTGGAAAAAGACACATCTAAAAGCTTTCCCATTACTGTTTACAACACGCCATGACTGACAACAGCAAACTCATTCCTGTTCTCTTTATTTGTTTAGGTTGATGTGCATGTTCCTGGGCTAGATTCCTTGGCACCTTAGCCAGACTTGGGTACTAGCCTCTGGTCCTGTTTTGTTCATCCTCATAACACCTCTTCTGGTTCTCTTGAACTTCAGGCCCTCTGCCCAGCTTCCCCATGATCCTTCCTTTGGTTTTAGTGTTGTTGATGCCAGGTACCTACACTTGGCACTCTTTCTTTGCATCCCTCTCCTATTTCCCAACATTATCTGCTCCCAAATGACCCTTTATGGCATGAAGAAGCATACAGAGGGATTTGTGCAATGATCTCTTGTCTCCTCCATCTGTTCTTCATGTTGGCACTCTGTAGAGGAACTCTAATTATGTCATTCTTCTAATTATGTCAGTCTAATTATGTCATTCTTTAAATCCTTCATTTGTGTTAGGGATAAAATCTAAGTTTCTAAGAATGGAATTACAATGGATTTTTATCATCCAGTCCTAGACTTTGACCATTCTCCCATGTTTTGCCTATGCTCCTGTCGAATGTACCTACTCACAGATCTGTAAATAATTTGCACTTCCTTACGCCTCTGACCATTTGAACTACTGTGTCCTGTGTCTGAAAGAGGCTTCTGGGGTTCCTGTCAAACTCTTCTTTCAAGACATAGATCCTCAGGAAAGTCTTCTCTGATCGAAGCCTACTTTCACACACTTCACACATTCACACAAGCCATACATGTCACACACACACACACACGCATGCACACACACATGCACAAGATTGACCTTGTGTTTTGTACTGAAGTTGGCTTCTATAGCTAGGGAAAGGACCTTTTTTTCTAGCCTAACAGAGCTGACAGCATCCTTAAAGAGATATGACAAATGGAGAACAAAGAAAAGCAGAAATTCTTCTACTACGAACACCTATTAAATGCTGGATGCATGTTATAAAATTTTTTTCTAATTCATAGTTGAGCATATAAGATAGAACAGACAGACTATCAGGTGGTTCAGGAAAGTATGTAAGACTATGAGCTACTATGGCTGCCCTCAACAATTTTTGGTTTTTGTAACAAAGAGGCTCAGAGTTTAATATCCTCACAGGGACAAAAATTAAAGCTTTGTATTCAGAAAAGGACGGTGGGGGACTAAAACAGAGATCTTTGAATAAATATGAGACCCTCAAAGTATTAAGCTCAGAGAAACTCTCAAAGAAAGAATATTCTAAAAAAAGAAATAAAAAAGAGAAAGAAAGAAACTCACCCACTGGCATAGTAAAAGGACAAGGAAGCTGAATTTTCTGAGAATCTAAATCCCAAAACTGTATTTAATACAGAGTTAGTGTCCAAAATAATACTCATAAAGAATGGAAATCTTGAAGGAAATGTTTTCATAAGAATTGGGCCCAACAGGGTGATACCCTTGGGGCATGAGGAAAAAAGCAAATGCAAAACCGCTCTCCAGAGGCATCCCTCCACCCATGCTATAAAGAAACAATTGATCATGAGCAAAAGTCAGCAGATGCCACAATGAGGATTGGAGCCTTGTGGATTTCCACTCATGGAACACTATGGTAGAATCTAGAAAATAAGTTTGTTCATAATGAATAAAGCCCATATCGTGAAATCTAAATCATGTAAAAAGAGCAGGACACTATAAAAAATTATACATTTGAAAGAGAATAGATTTCTAGAAATAAAATGTCAACAGGCATTCTAAATAGAAAATAAGATACAATTAAATAAAGTCTCAGTGACCACAGAGTTAGATTAGAGAACATTACCAGAACATAGCCCTGGGAGGTAAAGAATTAGAAAACAGGAAGGAGAAATTAAGAAATATGGAATGAGAACACCATTGTGGTAGGAATTGTAGAAGGAGGTGATGAAGAGAAAAGAGGGAAACCGTATTTATTAAGGAAATGACTGAGAGTTTTCAGAGAATTAATGAAAGATATGAATCCTTAGATTAAAGAAACACTATGAGTCGTGAGCAGGCTAAATAAAAATAAAAAATCACACCTAGAACATTATTTTAAAATTATGGAAAACTAAAGGCAAAGAGACAACCTTGAAGGCAATCAGAGAGAAAAAATGAGTTACCTAAAAAGAAATAAAAATTATACTGGCTCAAACTTTCAAGAGCAAGAATAGAAGCTAAAAGACAATGCTATTTTTTGTTGTTTTTCTTCAAAATAATAACAAGAATTAACTGTTACTCTAGAATAAATTAGCCAAATTGTCATTTGGGAAGGAGGGTTTAAAAATATATTGTTAGACAAAATTCAGAGGATTTACCACTCTGAGACTCATGATGAATAAAAATCTTTTAAAGGATGTAAGGAAAAAAACCAGAAAGCAATACAGACATCAATTAGTAACAGTAAGAAAGAAATCAGTACACATGTGGTTCAATATGAAGAAGCATTTCTTTATTTTTATTTTATTTATTTATTTTTTAAAGATTTTATTGGGGAATTGGGGGAGGGGAATAGCGTTGGGGAATCGGGGAAGGGGAACAGACAAGTTGCTGTCCTTTTGTTCTTCAGTCTAGTTGTGGAGGACGTTGCTTCACTGGCCCATGTTGGTATCCTCAATGCGTTCTTCCCGGATGAGACAGATTGGACGCTGGCCTCTGGATGGTCGCTTACCGCGGCTATTGGCTGCTCGCGCTGGCTGCCAGCCACTCACGCTGGCTGCAGGCCACTCACTGTAGCCTATGGCAGCCCACTGCAGCAGGGGCTGCAGCCCACACCATCGCCAGGGCTCGCACAGCCCAGCTCCAGGTGGAGCTGTTGTTAGCTGTAGAGGGCAGTGTCACTGGCCCTCATATGTGGGATCTGAACCGGGGCTGCTGGCTTCCGAAAACCAGCTCTTAACCAATGCGTCACTCGGCCGGCCCTTATTTTATTTTTTAAATTAGTTTCAGGTGTACAACACAGTGCAATAGTTATAATTTTTACCTCTCAAAGTGACAACCCCCCTTCCCCAATCTTTGCCCCCACTCTCCCCCTCCGATATCATGTATATCTATTACAATTCCATTGACTCAATTCCCACATTGTACTCCACATCCCATGACTATATATATATTCAATTATAGTAGACATACAATATTATACAACATCAGCTTCAGGTGTACAGTGCAGTGATCAAACCTCTACCCCAAAAGAAGCATTTCTTATGTAGAACAATAACAATGCTATATGTCAATGGTCATTAATTTAATAAAAAACAAGATATAATAAAACTCCAAATATCTATAACATTTAATAAGGGAAATGGGCAATTACTGTCTAGAAGAGGTTAAAATTATGATTAATTTTAGTCCCTGTTTAATCAAGTATATATGTTAACAATTTCATCATAATCATTTAAATAATGGAAATTGATTGTATAATAGCTAATTAATTAAAGGATAAAAAGGAATTAAAGACACCTTGGCCAATCTTATAGAGAGAAATATAAAAGTATTTTAAATAGGAACCCCCCCAAAAAGATTGAGGTAAAGAAAAAAAATTCTGTAATCACGAATAATGTCAGGAGACAAAATTCTCTAGTTAAAGAACAGAGGCTAGGCTATAAATTGGGTTTTAAGCATCCAATAAAATTCTTTTTATATGGAAACATAAACATAATAACACAAAATAAGTTAATGTAAAGAAATGATAAAAAATAGCAAGGTAAATAATCATCATAAATAAGCTAATGTTGCTATATTAATATGAAAAATATACTTTGAAGGGAAAAGAATTATTAAAGATAAATATGATTATTACACATTGATATAAAGTTCAAGTCACAAGCAATTAATAACATTTCAAATTTATATGCCCCATACAACATATAGAGAGAGTATTTTACACAAATAGGAGAATTGGACAAATCCATAACTATACTGGGAAGTAAATGCTCCTTATTCCATAATAGTATGTCAAATAGACATGTGAAAATTATTCTTTTGTAGCTCTGATTGTAATAGCAAAAAATAGAAACAACTGCCCCACATCAAGGAAATTGCTAAACTGTACTTTATTTCTACATTAGATTAGGATTCAACAGTTGAAAATGGACTATACCTCATTGATAAAGTGGATGATTCTCAAAAACATGATGCAGAATGACAAAAGAAAGTTGCAAAATATTACATGCTGTATGACACCAAGTGGAGATATGAATGGGATATGTGAACATGGATCTCAGAGGCGAGATTTGGGCTGACATATAAACTTTGAAGTTGTCTGTACGTATCTTTTTAAGTATAGCTTTTTTTTTTTTTTTTTTTTTTTTGAGGGCAGTGTCATTGGCCCTCACATGTGGGACCCAAACCAGGGCTGCCGGCCTCCCAAGCCGGTGCTTAACCACTGCACCACTCAGCCAGCCCATGTACGTATCTTTTTAAAGTGTCAGAATGCCAAAAGTCATCAAGGAGAATAAATACGGAAGAAAGCCCTTAGAATGCTAGGCCTTTCCAATATTTACAGAGCAACCTGAGAGGAAGAGAATCAAGCAAATGAAATCCAGAAAATCAGCCTCATTGATAAGGTAAGAGACAGAGAAACAAAGTTTTCTCGTTGTTTGTCCTCACTGCTTCCTGCTTTGAAAGTGGTCATATGAAGTCATATGATGCCCAAAGCTACAGGAGTCATTTTGGAGCCATGAGGGAGCAAGGCTGGGGATGAAAGTCCGACATGCTGAGGATTGTGGATTAGAGACAGAACTTGACATTATAGTCACCTGACTAATGTGTACACTCACGACCTCTAGGATTTTGTTATATGAGATAAGCATCTATTTTGTAAAGTCACCACTAATTATATTTTCCTCTATTTAAAGCCAAAAGTATCTTATTCTACCCTAGTTGCAATTGAACAAACGTATCTCTTTTCCAGATAAAAATAAGGTTCTGTTGAAGGTATATGTGTATTAAGTTGTTCACTGGGGTTGCAAAGATGACTAAGACAGGTCCTTGGCTCAGGAGATTACAGTCTATGAGAGAGAAATTTACATTTAAAGTGGTAAGAAATAGTAGGGCCTTGAAAGATTTTGGTCACGGATGTAAAATAATAAGGCGGCGTTTTAGGAACATTAGTTTGGTATCATAATAAAAATGATTGAGCATCTCGTGTGCACATAGCTGTCTGTGTAACAGATTTTATTTCATTCAAACCTTATAACAAACCAATAAGGAAGGTATTTGTCTATGTTTTATGGATGAGAAAACTGAGGCCCATGAAATTTAAATAATTTGCTCAAGATCAGATAGAAATTAGATTTAAGCCTGGTTTATTGAATGCCAGAGGCCAGGCTCATACCCACTTTTCTTTTCTTTTTTTTTCCCATTCTACACTATCTGCCCTGTGGCACTGGCTGCCTTTATCCTTCTCATTTAATCATTCACACAGGATGGCTAGGAGGAAGGAGAAATGGGAGGCAGGGAGACAAATTAAGGTAGAGAGGTAGGCATAGGAAGGAAAAGAAGGATCAAGATAATAGACATTTGTAAGGGGAACAGTGAGCCTCAGTGACAGACAGATATGGGATAGAGGGTAGTGAAGCGTCACACAGACATCAGAGGTCTTGATTAGCTCCCTTGTCCTTGAAAGAAAGAAGACTTAGTATTCATTTTAGTATTCATTGCTTCCATCCCTTCACCAATGCCTTAACACATTACCTAACTTCTACCTCAACTATTTTTTTTTTTTTTGAAACTATTCTTTCTGTATTCACCTTTGGCCTACTAATTGAAGATATACACATACATATTTTTTGTTCTATTCTCCTCAACCCCTCTTCATTTTCTTTAAATTTTCTTCTTCATAGATCTCTCCACAAAACTGAATTTAACCTGGAGAAACTCATTCTCTCTTTTAAAACCTCTCCCTTCCCCCACCTTTATCCTTCCTCCAGAATGATTTGTGGATGTCTCATTTCCTATCTATCTTCTCACTTGGCTCCAATTTTTTTCTTCTGTCTTTTAGATGAGCTCTTGGGGTATGTCCTTTATTACAATGATCTTTATCTAAGTTTTATCTCCTCCTAGAAATCTTCTGAGCAATCTGAGTCCCCTTTCTGCCCCATCTCCATACCTCCTCACTTATAACTAACGCATGACTATATTATTTGTATCAATATATGACTTATTTAAAGGGTAATTTTTATATTTTTCATAGTCTCCATAGTGCTTAACATTCTTACATCTAGCAGACTCTCCATTAATTTACTTCTTCATACATTCAACAAATGCATGAATGGGAAGCACACAACAAAAAAACCCAAAAGGATAAATAACTATAAAAACACATAAAGCACAGAAGAAAAATAAGGTGATAATTTGAGAAATAAGGCTGTGGAAATCCACATTCTATTTTTTTTTTTTAACGTGATAGATTGGGATAATTTAAAAGCCAAGGAGAGGTACATAAAAGTGAGAGAAGTAAGCAAATGGGGTAGGCAGGGATTTCCTTAAAGGTGCCACAGATAAGAATTACAGGTGTGCTCAAGTTATGTTGTCTTGAGCTCCAAGTGGCAGGAGCTTCTGATCATGAACATCAAATGTGTTATAAAAATATTATTGTTCTATAGGCCATTTTGTGAACAATATTGTGAAGTCCTGGTGTGAGGTTCACAAGAAGTTAGGTGGGGACATGTATTAGAGTTCTCAGGAGGAAAAGATCCAATTGGGGGTGGAGGGGTGGGCAGACAGAGAGAGAGAGAGAGAGGTTTTAAGGCATTGGCTTACCCAATTACGGGCTGACTGGCTGAAATTTGCAGGGCAGGCTGGTAGGTTGGAAATTCTTGCAAGAGCTGCTGTTCTAGTATGGAGGCAGGATTCCTTCCTCATCTGGGGACCTAAGTCTTTTCTCTTAAGGTCCTCATCTTCAATTGAATGAGGCTCACCTTATTGTAGAAGGTACTCTGTTTTTATTCAAAGTCTACTGACTTTTATGCTAATCACTTTAAATTATAATTTCACAGCAACAGGAAGACTGGTATTTGACTAAGAACTGGGTAGCATGGATGAGGAAGTTGACATAAAATTCATCCCAGGATGGAAGCCAGAGAACCAGGCAGGAGGTGAGAGAGTTCCTCCAGTAAATGGGAAATAAGGGTAGCTCCTGATGTACGTGAATAGGGGGTTCCCATCAGATGGCTTCTGCTTCTCCATGAAGTATATGAGATCTCCTGAGATGGAAGAAATTGAAGGTTGGAGGATAGTAGATAAGGTTTGCAAAATTCACTACAGTGAATGGGGGAATGAGTTGCCAGGTAAAATAGAGCAACATTGCTGAGCAGAGCTAAGGGCTGGTAATCACACTCTTATGAGCAGTGCAGACTCCTTAATAAATACTCCTTGCTTAGCTATTCCACTTTACTTAAGATTATATCTTTGTAAGTGTTTACACAGTAATGCTTTTTACTTCGGCTGCCAAACATCACTCTTCTCTTAACTGCTATGCACCTTGCTATATATAATCTCTGATTTCATTTATTAGCCCAAAGTAGTGTCAACTGTGGTCTGCTTGTTTGAAGGCCTTATTATTGTTTGCCTTGTAACACTATGCATATAATAAATATTAAAATTTAGAGTGGTGCACAGGTGCATGGTGTATTGATTTAAGGAGAATATGACTATTGGGACTCATTTAAATGCTAGAAGTACTTTAGAGGCTTCTAGCATAGACTCAGTGCTCCGTGGCTCAATAATATTTGAAAGATTTGCCATCTTTCAAACTACGAGCTTACACACTGTGCAATAGGCCTTCTGAATAAACAAAGGAAGATGTTGGTTTTCTTCTGTCTTTTTCTACATCTTTGACTCTTTGCATCTCATGCCCCAGAAAGTGGCTAGGAGGCAGAAATTATCTAAAGCCGTTGATTCAGTGTTCTCCTCTTGCTGTGTTTGTTTGAACTATCTGATAAATGTACTTGTTCATTTGAGAGGTAGTGTGAAGGAGAGGAAATATTTTTAAACCACAGAATCAGAAGACCTAGGTAGGTGGCAGCAAACTCAAACCCCTACAGAAATCTAACACATCTGCTGTAGTCAGACATAACACGTCTGCTGGGGGATCGCGTAATCTCTGACTTACATTTTTAGTTCAAGATTTATTACTTAACTGTGCTGTGGCTCAGATAAATAATCCAACCTTTATTGGCTTCCTTTTCTTTATCTCTAACATCTTAATGATACTAGATTTGCCTAAGGCATAAAGTTATGAATGAGATTAAATTAAATCACATTATATAACAGAACAGATTATACTAATATGTGATTAGTCAAAGTTCTTTGTAGAAACAGAACAACTCAGAGATACATACATACTTATATATAATTCTGTGAGAGAGAGATTTATTTTAAGGAATTAGTTCATGCAGCTATGAGGGCTGGCAAATCTGAAATGTGAAGAGCAGGCCAGCAGCCTGGAAATTCAACAAAGAGCTAGTGTTGCGGCCTTGAGTCCTTTATCTGCAGGCTGGTAACTCAGGCAGGGTTTCTGGGTTGCTGTCTTGAGACAGGCTTCTCTTCCTTCGGTAAACCAGCCTTTCGTCTTAAGGCCTTCAACTGATTGGATGAGGCCCACCCACATTATAGGGCCTAATCGGCTTTACTCACAGTCCACTGATTTAAATATTAATCACATCTAAAAAAATACCTTTACAGTATCATGAAGGCTGATGTTTGACCAAACAGCCGAGTATAATAGCCTAGCCATGTAGACATGTACAATTAACCATCACAGTACAGCATTATGATTAACACTCAGCTCTTGAGTTAGGCTGCCTAGGTTTAATTCCAGCTCTGCCTTTTGGGAACGGAGTTCCCTGAGTAATTATTGTGCCCACTCTGTGATTCAGTCTTCTCATCTGTTAAGCCACCTTACAGAGTTGTTATGAGATTGGATGATACCTGTAATGTGTACAGAACAGGGTAGCACAGAATAAATGTGCAGAAAATTATGGCTATTATTATTAAACATGCATTATTACTTGCACTGTTTTAAAATCTGGAAATATAAAAACACAAACATTTTAAATGGAAAATACGTTGTTGTTTTTTATGTTTGTTAGTCCTGTTTTATCTTTTCCTCAGGTATCAGGTATAAATATAGAAACCAATCATCCTGGATGCCACAGTTTCAGTGTCCTGCCCCAATATCACCATTAGCACACTCTATTTTTCAGACCTTTCATTCTGATGTTTGGTTTACAAAATGCCATAAATATTGAAGATAATTGACCTTTCTAAGATGGTAGTTAAGCTTCACTACTCAGGTTCATGGTCTATTCTGTAGTCTAATAGAGAACCAGCAAATAAGCCATCTGTCAGCTAAAAAGCCTTGCTGCATTATAGGCAGTATCTTGGGGATAGATTCTTAATATCATGCAAAGTTATTCATTAATTTTTGCCATAATCTCAAAAGGTTATAGTTTATTTACTTCTCTGCATCTGAACATAGCAGCATCATTTAAAACAAGTTGTTGATATAGGATTTTATTTGTGAATACTCATGTGATTTTACCATTTCCCACTCTTATTGCTTTTTTTGAATTAGTTAATTAACTGCTGGCTTCCCTTTAGTCACATAGTGTATATTTAGTAAGTTCCAGTTGCATCAGAGTAACTGCTTGTGGGCAGATCTGTGGGTTCTTAATGTAGCTCTACACCAGATCTGTTTAGATAAAAATAATTTAATTTGGAAAATGAAAATAGAAAATTAAAAAAGGAATTCAAAATTTTAAGAGTTTAAGTGAACTTTATTATTAAAGTGAATCTAATACTTATCTTTTTGTTTTTTTTTGAGGGCAGTGTCACTGGCCCTCACATGTGGGACCGAACCGGGGCCGCTGGCCTCCCAAGCCAGCACTTAACCACCTCGCCACTCGGCTGGCCCTAAATCCATTTTTTTTTTTTTTTTAGCTGAGCCATCCTGCCACCTGTTGGCAGCTCAACAGCAACTCAGCTCGGGCTGGCATCGAACCGCTGTTGCTCAGAGCTCAGCTTGCACTCTTGAGTGACCTCTTAAACAACCGAGCCACGGCCAGCCCTAATACTTATCTGTTTTATGAGATAAAACTTTAACATGGATTTACTACATTATGAATCAGTAAGAAGTCCATTTTTGTTGTACTTACAGAGATGAGATGAAGAACTGGCTACCAAGCAGGTTCTCACAGGTTGCCAGGGAGTTGGCAGGGCCACTCTGACCCAGGGCCTAGATCCTGCTTTTTCTCATTTAGAACTCAATTTCATCAGGCCTTTAAGTAGAGCTAGTTCTGAGGAACAACTTTTAAGAATGAAACTCAGGACGGCTGGTTGGCTCAATTGGTTAGAGCACAGGGTGCAGTGCCCATAACACCAAGGTTGTCGGTTTGATTCCCACATAGGCCACTGAGCTTGCGCCCTCCACAACTAGATTGAAACAACTACTTGACTAGAAGCTGATGGGTCCTGGAGAAACACACTGTTTCCACAATTAAAATAAAAAAAGAATCAAATTCATAAATGATCACTATATAATTCAAACTGTTGGTTTATTCATTTACACCAGAGGCTGATTATATCCAAAGGTTAACCTAGGGTACCACCTTCTTCTGGTATTGTTATGGGACCCCAATACATGAGTTCGTCCAGCTGCACACAAGGGCAGAAAGAAGACGAATGAGCAAGAGTTTACAGTGGAGAAAGGAATTAATTTATTAGGATTGAACCAACACAGAGTTTGGGTGAGCTTGTGCTCTAAAAGACCCAGCTTCCTGATGAGAGGTAACTAGCAGGTTATATTCACAGGGGCAACATCACGAGACACCATGGATTAGGGATTAGGGAGTCGTGCTAGGATCTGACTAATTGAAGGTGAGCTAGGGGTAGTGAATCATTTCTTCAGGTCTTGAGGACAGCTGTGGGGCCAGCTCCAGTGTCCCTCTGTCTAGTTTCATGGAGAAGTAACTTGGCAAGGGGGTCCTTCTTCCTTAGGGCTCAAGAGTTGAAACATAATTGAGATCAAAATTGTATCTTTAGCAAAAACCTTTGGACTATTAGTAAGGACCAGGCTATCGTCTTCTGCTGCCTCAGGGGTTAGTGATTATCAAAGGTAGGGGCTAAGATCTGTGAAATGTGCAGAGGAAAAAATAATGTTTAAACTACAGCTTCTAATCAAATCAAAATTATGAGGAGCCTCGGTTTCAAAATCAAAGTATCTGAAAACCTTAAGTTGTATTTAAAATTCCATTTCAAGAGTCCACAATTAGGGTAGAGGAAATGGGACCTCTAACATAGATTCATGTTAGAGGAGCAATTTGGTTTTCTTTTATGGGCCAACTATACTTCTTGGGTGCTAGGTTGAAAACTATTTTGAGATGACATTTGAGGCCACTGAAAAGGAATGCTATGATTGAATGACAGCATCTTACATCTGTCCAAAATTTTGGTGTGAATCAAGCATGTCCTGTATCTGCCATCTCTGATCTAAGATATTGCACAAAAAAACTCACAATTATCCTTGACCCACAATATATTTCATCACTCTAGTCATTAGAATACAGATGTCTTCCAGGTATGTTGCTTATTTCCACTACACAAAGATTGAAAACAAATATTATTCAACTAATTACTCTCTTTCACTGATAACCACATCACCATAATTTTCTGGCAAGTGATATTATCCTTAAGTAAGAAATAGTTTTCTTTAGTTACATTATAATCCTAAAAATAACCCCAGGATGTGGTGTTTCCGCGATCTCCATAAACAACATTTTTAGAAAACATTCCATAAACATAGAGGATTAATATATAATATTGGCATGTTACTAATTTGATGAAGACAGATTCTAATTTATTGTCAGAAAGTGAGTTGACTGTATCTACAAGTTTCAGAGCACTCCATGCTACTTCATGCTGAAAACTTGTTTTTAGTGCTTCAGACTACAGAAGACTTCATAGTTGGTCTCTTAAACCTCTAAATTTTTCTACATAAAGATTGAATTTGTTTTCATAAGTCTTATGTTAGGTGGGCAAGGAGAGAAACCCACAGCTGTGCTTTGCACATGCAAAGGTTATAGCAGTGGGATGTGAGCCTAGCCTGGCCTCAAGGATGACCAGGAGAGGGCAGACAACTTCTTGAGTTACTTTGTTCACATTCTGTAAAGAATATAGATTTCACTTTCAAGACATTTCTTTGGGAGCAGCAGTAGTGATTGAGGGATATGGAATTGAAGAGCTGATAAACAAGTAACTATTGATTTTAAAATCATAGTTTCATATTTGTTTAAGAAAACTTCTTACTGAAAATAATATTTTTTCTTGTCTCTCTCCTTTGTATTTCAATTGGGATTAGCATAAGGATGTCATATAATATAATGCTAGACTTCAAAGGGCTTTAAGCATTTTACACAACTCTGAAAATTGCTTCAGAGAGTTTTGAATAGGCTTTGCTTCAACTATTTCCGACTACTCTAAGAAAACCTTTGCCCAAACAGTCAATTTGTGTGTATTTTTTTTAAAGAAGTTTACTCAGTATCCAATTGTTAATATTTATCTCATTTGTGAAGCTCTTCAGAAAGAAGAACTTATTAAGTGCCAAAGTAAAATGCTATTACTCCTTTTTACTTCTTGCATTGCTTTCAACTGAAGAACACATTCAGCATTATTATTACATATTTATTAATGTTTCCAATTTTAAGGATTTATTTTATTTTTCCAATGATTTATTTATTTTTCAATATGACTGTTAAGATGGTTTCAAAATTATATAACCCCAATTTTTGCTTCTGTAGAAATTTAGACACTATTGAGTATCCGGAATGTCCCAAATGTCCCCAAGTTTTTCACCTCTAGGGTCCATTTTCTCTTCAATATCCGACAACCACAGTCCAATCATTCATCTAGAATTTCTGCAGGTAGTTTTTCTCTTATTATTGGATTTCCTTCCTTTAATATTTTTGAATGCCTGGAAAGTGTAATTTTTCTATAAATCCTTCTGGTTATTGTTTACCAGTTTTGTATCAGTTCAAATATTTTCAGCTTCAACGAGCATAAAATCTGACCCAAACTGGGCAGATAAAAAGTAAAGAATGATATGTCAGAGGATCTCCAGAGGTAAGGCATTGTTCAGAGTCAGTTGATGAGAAGGACACGGTTCTTCCTGCCTTTACCCACTACACTCACTGGACCAATTTCATCCCAAATTTCCCTTGTGGCCATAGGATGGTTGTCAGTAGCAATTGGAATTACCAAGTTCCTGTTTTTTTTTTGTTTTTTTTTAGCGGAGGCTATCTGGCCACCTGCGGCAGCTCAGCAGCTGCTCAGCTTGGGCCAGGAATCAAACCGGCAATCGTGTTGCTCAGAGCTCGCACTCTTCTTGAGCGAGCTCTTAACCAACTGAGCCACTCGGCTGGCCCTACCAAGTTCCATTTTCAAATCTAGGGTGAAAGAGATTTGCTTTTTATAGCTTCCTCTAAGAGTTAAGACATTTCTTTCCCAGAAGATTCCAGCAAAACTCTCTTCTTATTAGAATAAAATGCCTTAGGCATTCCCACCAACACCCTCCAACAAAGGAGAATTATTGTAATTGGCCCATATTACTCAAAGTTTCTTCCTCCGTTCCCCCAGACCCTACCTCAGAGAGGGTAGAAAATGGATATTGGGTAGTCAGTCATTCCATAGCATACTGCTATGGATGATGTTCTGGAATTTTCTGCTTGTTGCCTCTTTCCTGCATTGTACCCACTTCCCCAGGTTGAAGTCACTTCTTTCCCATCCTTGGCCCCGGTCATGGACATAACAGCAAGTTTAACTATCCCCCGTGAAAGCGCGTCAATGAAGACAATAGGAGACTATCACTTGAGTAATAGAACAATACTATCACATGTTCCTGGAGGAGATCAATGAAGCCTTTCCTGGGAGATCCTACCTGACATGCTGTCTTTAGTACCTTTCCTGCCTCCATCTTTCAGGGCAGCATGTCTCCTCCAAGTAGGGGTCCTCTTCACTTTGTCTTTGTTCCCCAAAGTCAAAAGTCACAGACTTCGGGGCTGGCCGAGTGGCGCATTGGTTAAGAGCTGGCTTGGGACGCCAGCGGCCCCGGTTCGGATCCCACATATGAGGGCCAGTGACACTGCCCTCCACAGCTAAGAACAGCTCCACCTGGAGCTGGGCTGTGCGAGCCCCAGCGATGGTGTAGGCTGCAGCCCCTGCAGCAGTGGGCTGCCATAGGCTACAGTGAGTGGCTAGCAGCCAGCGTGAGCAGCTGGCAGCCAGCGTGAGCTGCCAATAGATGCGGTGGACGACCATCCAGAGGCCGGCGACTGATCTGCCTCATCCGGGAAGAGCGCAATGAGGATACCAACATGGGCCAGTGAAGCAATGTCCTCCGCAACTCGACTGAAGAACAAAAAGGCAGCAACTTGTCTGTTCCCCTTCCCTGATTCCCCAATGCTGTTCACCTCCCCCAATTCCCCAAAAAATCTTAAAAAAAAAAAATTAAAAAAGTCACGACCTTCTTTGTTTCAGGTCACTGTACAGGGGTACCTTCATACCATATATAACCAATGACTTCCAAATTAATTGTTTAACCTTGATCTCTCTGTTGAATTCTGAGCTAAAGCAGCCAATGTCTATTTTAATGGTGCTCAAATTGCCATCTAGATATCTAACAGACCCTTAAACTTAACAGGGCCTAAAGGAAACTCTTGATTCCTCCTCAACACTAAGCTTTTCCTCCTCCAGGTCACCTCCATAAATAGAAACAATGTATTTATTTATAGAATCCTATTTCTTCAGTTGATCAAGCTATACACTTTGGAATCGAATAAGAATTTTTCCTATTTCTTCAAAATACACATGCAATTTGTCAGCAAGTTCTGTTGGCCATACATACGAAAAATATGTCTTGAATTTGTCCACTTTGCTCCACTGCTGCTACCCCAGTCTAAAATTCATCATTATTCACCTAACTTGACTTTTAATTGCTCTTCAGTTTTCACTTTTGCATCTATTCAGTTTATTCAATGGCCTGCTAATCTTTTAAAACCATATATAAAATCATGTCTCTTTTCACTAAAATACATTCTAGATTTTAACTTTTAATATGTATATGTTGCAAGTACATTCTCCCAGTTTCTGTCTGATTTTTTGATTTTTTAAAAATGTGTTGTTTAACATAAGGCTTTAATTTTAAAGCAGTTGAATATATCCATCTTTTTCTTTAAGGTTTGTCATCTCCGTTTTTCTTTAATCGTTCCAACTTGAGAGTCTAAACATATTTCTCCATATATTCTCCTGAATGTTTTAATGTTTTCTTTTTTTCCCTTTCAAAGTTAAGTTTTTAAATCTCCTGGGATTGATTTTTGTGGATCATGTGAGGTACCTAATTTTCTTTCTTTCCCTATGTGGTCAAACAGATGTTCTGTCAACATTACTGAATACTCCCTTATTTCCCCACTGATCTGAAATGTCAAATTTGTTTATAAATCAAGTTTCCATAGCATTTTAATTTTGCATGGAGCCTCGTAAATTATGTGGATTATTTGGGGGCTTTCCCTTTAGTTTATTGGCCAAATTCCTTATCTCTATGCTAATTTCACACATATCTTAATTAGTAGAGCTTTATAATTTTTAAAGTACAGTTAAAGCAAATCTGCCCAATTTATTGTTTTGCTTTTGAAGTTTTGGCTCCTCTCAGAACTCTTTGGTCTTCAGTGCAGAGTCACCATGCCAAGTCCCACACAAAAAGTATCATGCTGAAATTTTAGAATTCCATCCAAATTTTAAATTAATGAGATTATATATATATATATATATATATATATATATATATATATATATATGAAAGCTTTCTTTCCAAGAATATGGTATATTGCTCTATTTATTTAGGTATTCTAAAATATTTCTCCATGAAATTTTATAATTTTTTTTACAAAGTGCTTACACATATATATAAGTTTTTTTGTTAGGGGTCTGTTTGCTATTATAAATAGTAAAGTTGCTTTTTCTAATTGTTGCTTGTGTAAAGAAATGAAATTGATTTATTTACATTGATTTTATTTCCACTAACTCTGCTAAACTCTTATTAATCCTAATAATTTTTCTACAAGTTCTTTGGGTTTTCTGTGTAGACAATCAACTATATTATCTATGTCATCTAAATAATTACAGTATTCATTCTTAATTTTCAATGTTCTGTCCTTCTATTTTTTTCTTGCCTGTTTTCATGGCTATGATCTTCAGAAAAAGGTTGAACAGAAATTATGATAGTGGGGGCCGGCTGAGTGGTGCGGTGGTTAAGCGCTGGCTTGGGAAATCAGCCGCCCCGGTTCGGGTCCCACATGTGAGGACCAGTGACACTGCCCTCAAAAAAAAAAAAAAAAGAAAAAAGAAAAAAAAAAAGAAATTATGATAGTGGGAATCACTGTGTTTTTTTGTGATTCTAAAGAGAATGTTTATACCATTTTGACATTACTAGAAATGAAAGTTATAAGGCCTTTGTAGATTCCCTTTATCAGGTTATGGATAATGCCTTCTATTCCTAGTTAGATAAGAGTTTTAATAATGAATGGATAGTAAGTTCTGCTAAATGTGTTTTCTGAATCTATAAAACAGATCATTTGGTTTTTTCCTTTCAAATATCAATGGTATAAAATGTGTTGATTGATTTGCCAATATTCAAACAACCTCCAAATCTTGGAATAAACACAACTTGGCAATCACATTTTATCTTTTTTAATATGTTGTTAGATTGATTTGCTAATAGTTTACTTAGGACTTTTGTACTCATACAAAAATATTTGATTCTCTCTCAAATTATATTTGGATGATTTAAGCACTGACTATGTCACTCTCCAAATAGAAAAATATAGGACCATTCTAGATATTGCTAGAAGAGGAAATTTAATTTAAGGAGTTACATTTGCTATAAAGTTATTGGAAGAATTGGAGGAACATAAAAGGAAATGTTAAGTAGCCAATGAAGGTAAAAGAAGTCTAAAGAAGCAAATGCAATAATGGTATTATCTCGTACTATAATTGCTATGATCCTAAGGCAGTTGGAAGGAAGCTGGCTAAGCAGTTAACCCACTCTCATAGGTGGCTGCCCTGCCCACCAGAAGCAGCCACTGCTGGACTTGCTGCCAGAAATGAAAAATTTTCCATTCTTTTCAGTTTCCAATCTCTTGTCAGTGTCTCACATCAGCAGAAACCAATGGGAAGCCAGATGAGAAGGAGACTATGAAATACAGCTTGCAGGCTTCTAGCCCAGAGGTATAGAAAAAAGTATTAAGGGCAAGAGCAGAGGAGAGAGAGAATGTTATCTACCACAGGTATTGCGATTTATACTAACCTCATAAAACAAGCAAGGAATGTCCTTTCTATTTCCATTTCCCTGAAGAGTTGGTGAACATAGAGCTATTTGTTTCTTCACTGAATATTTGGTAGAACCAGCTGATAAACCATTTGGACCTGGTGTTTTGTTTTTGTTTTTGTTTTGTAAAATATTTAAACCACTGACTAAAGTTCTAACTATGAATCTCCTACTGAGGCTCTGCTTTATAATGTGACAAAGGATGTGGATCATCTAGCTATTATTCCAGTTTATTTTCTATCTCACTCTTTCTGTTCCCTAACTTTTAAAAATTATTTTAGTCCATTTCCTCCTCCACTTTCTGTGCTTCTGAACACATTCATTTTCATGTATCTAAAATAGTCTGTAATATTTGTGAATGCACAAGGCTCAAACTTTATACACATATCTAAGCTACACATGCAGTGAGAAAGGCAGTACTCACTAAGTGTGAGAGACCATAGTGGGGGGAATACAGCTGCGTGCAGGGTTGGCTTCATGCACATGAAACCCATGCAGTTGCACGGGGCCCCACTTAGAAGGGCCCACTCCTGGTTTATTGTTCTGCTGCCACTGTATTGACATTTTTAATAATTTTTGAAAAAGAGGCCCCGCATTTTAATTTTGCATGGAGCCTTGCAAATTATGTAGCTGGTCCTTTGGTGAGTTTTGGAGAATAGATTTGAAATTAAGCTTTCTTTTTCTTTTTTTGGTAATTGCTAAAAAGTATTCATTAACTGTGAAAAATAAGTATTCTTTTATGGCCTTATTAAAAATATAATTTAAACAGTATTTAAGAGAGGAATTAAAGTATTGATTTAAGAGACCCAGGTTTACAATTTAATAAAAGAGAAATGGGCTTAATATTTACTTGGATCATTCCACAAACCGAGGGAGAAACAGAAAATTTACTTTTGAAAATTGAATAACTGATCCTCAGTGAATATTTATAGGATTTTACTACAGAATTAATTTAGGTTAACTGGCTATTTTAATTATTACACCCACAAGTTAGACAAAGTTTTAGTTAGGTGTGGTTACAAAATGTAGTTGGCTGATCCCTTATTTAATTTTATCATTCTAATCAATTTTTTTTTATAAGATTTTATTGGGGAATTGGGGGAGGGGAAAGCGTTGGGGAATCAGGGAAGGGGAACAGACAATCTGCTGTCCTTTTGTTCTTCAGTCTAGTTGTGGAGGACCTTGCTTCACTGGCCCATGTTGGTATCATCATTGCACTCTTCCCGGATGAGGCAGATCGGTCGCCGGCCTCTGGATGGTTGCTCACTGCAGCCATTGTCAGCTCATGCTGGCTGCCAGCCGCTCACGCTGGCTGCCGGCCACTCACTGTAGCCTATGGCAGCCCACTGCCTACACCGTCGTCGGGGCTCGCAGCCCAGCTCCAGGTGGAGCTGTTGTTAGCTGTAGAGGGCAGTGTCACTGGCCCTCTTATGTGGGATCCGAACCCGGGCCGCTGGCATCCCAAAACCAGCTCTTAACCAATGTGCCACTCCGCCGTCCCCTAATCAATTTTTTATATGGGAAGACAGATGCTGTTCTAAAAGAGTTTAGCATCTATCAAATATGAGAGAGTTGTTTTAGAACTAAAGATTTGTAAAGAGTCATTTTCCACATTGCCAGTTGAGGCCTGTGCTTTTATAACTTTTAACATTGACATCAGTGGCTGACCATGGAGTAGAAGAGTTCCAGCTCATGGGTGGCCAATATTTTAAATCTGTTTTTAGAGAACATACAGAATTGAATGAGGTTCTATATGATGTGTTCCTGGGGGTTCTTCTCTCCTATTCTGTTCCACATTTGGCCTCTGATCTAACAAGGTTTAATTTGGTTTTCCCTTCATTTGCTTGGGTTTGCTTGGTTTAGCTCTGTTTGTCTTACTCAAACCAAAAACATGACCAACAAATTCCTGTGGGTGTTTCTCTCAGAAAGTTAAGATAAAGTCCCAGAAGATTTCAGATTTTTAGATTTTATAAATCCTGGAGAAAGTCAAGATGCCCTCATTCCATCTCATCCTTTATGAGTCGGCAGGTTCAAAGTTTCATGCTACTTTATATAGATATTTTGGTAAGAAAGGTAGTCCTGGGAGAGAAATCTCATCTGTTAACCAACCTGGGAAGATTCTAAGACCCTTATTTTGATGGTGTCACATCACGTATTGATAGAATGAATTTGGGGACTGGTAAATAGGCCCTAGATAACTACACTAAGAACCTACAATAAGAAGGTGAGAAAGTCTGCCTGAAATCAAGGCAAAAATTTCTTTTCTGAGAAATGAAGTTACTCTGATATAGAAGCAAATCAAGGTGCTAAAAATGCTTCTTAAATACTGATTCCCAATGGCATTTGACTTAACTCCAAGTAAAGATGTCCCAATGAACTGGGGAGAGAGATTTATAAGGCAACCTTTCAGGTGCAAAATACCAATGTTAATAGAATAGCCAACACTCATGGAGAGAATAATATGAGGACACATTGCTCTTTCTATGTGATAATTCTTAATTCTCTTAATAACTAATGAGACAAATACAATCGTTATCCTTATTTTAATAATAAAGATTCATTGGCTTAGGGAGTTTAAATAAATTTACAAAGTTAATGAGTGGCAAAATCAAGACTCATATTCGTATTTCTAGTATTAAGATGTGGTTACTATTTCAACAATCTTTTGATATAATTTTTACCTTCTCTTTACCTGGGAAGAAAGCCTTTTCCAAGTTCACTGAAGTAAAGTCAGGGCATTTCAAGCACTGTAGTCACAAATGGGAAGATACATGTAGAGTACTTGATACCATGGCTGCCATATTATAAACGGTCAGAAAATACTACGTTTTATAATGTGGGAAACTAGAATGTAAGGGATAAAACTTAGGTGTTATGTTCTAAATTCTGCATTTGTAACGCAGATCTAGCTTGTTGTCTGACTTTTAGCAAGTTTCACTTTTCTTACCTATAAAATGGGGACAATAGAATTCCCCACTTTGTAGTGTTGCTATGGGAATCCATAAGATGGTGCTGATGTCAGCACTATGCCTGGCACACAACAAAATGCTCAGGAAATGGTAGCTATTGCCAAATTTATTTCTGTTGTTGTTGCTATTCATAGTATACAAAGTCAATATTCGGGCTTTAAAAATCTTTGACATCAGAAGCTACAGACTAACCGAGAAGCACAGGTGGAATTCTCTGAAGTAGCTAAACCATAGCTCACACAGTCAAACACACCAGAGAAACTGAAAAAGTGCAACAAGAGCCTAACAGTCACCAAGAAGTATGAGCTTCCTGGCACAACCCTGCCAGAGGAAGGAAGGGGATTTGCAGGACTGGGCATCAGTTATGCTGGAGGGGCCAGAATCCAGACCACTGTCACTGCCATTGAATTTGTTAACTGATGTCTTGATTATCTTCCTCTAAGCTCCTGTGCCATTGGGAAGGGAGCGGTCCATACTTAACTCCTTTTTTTTTTTTTGAGGGCAGTGTCACTCGCCCTCACATATGGGATCCCAACCGGGGCCGCTGGTGTCGCTGGCATCACAAGCCAGCACTTAACCACCGCGCCACTTGGCCGGCCCAACTCCTTTTTTTTTTTTTTGAGAGCAGTGTTACTGGCCCTCATATGTGGGATCTGAACCGGGGCTGCTGTCATCCCAAGCCAGCTCTTAACCACCGCGCCACTCAGCCGGCCCACTTAACTCCTTTCTAATTGTATACTTCTGCCTTCCCAGTTTTCTCTTTCCAGCTCAGAAAGCAATCACCTAATAATATCATATGAAGGGAAAAAAAACCTCTCTTTAATTTATAAAATTGTAGGTAATTCTGTTATTCAATTAATATAGTACCTTTTTCTGAGTCTCCTGTCCTAAACGGAAATGCTAAAGGGGCTGCAGACACATAACAAAATGAGAGAAGAATAGTGTACCCATGGTTTCTCTTTTCTTATATTAGAAATAACATTTTCCCAGAATTTCCTGGCATGCCTATCCATTTGAGTCACAGAATCAGTTTCAATTGCTTCAAAGGACGTAAACCATCATCACGAAAATTGCCTCTATATTGCTATATACAATATATTGCAATATTTATAATGTGAATGTAATCTTAATAAAATCTACATTGGCTTTTAAGAAGATTTCATTTCATATCTAATGAGTTTTAGAATCCTTCATGGGTAGAACTTGTATTAATAGAAATACTTCAAATATTTTATTTCATCATTGACAAAAAGAGTGATTTTCTTTCCAAGGTTAATTATCTCTGTTTTTTGAACATATTTGTTTGCTAATAAAAATTAAATTCTTTTTTGTTTAAAAAGCAAGGTACAGCATACTATCTGATAACAAAATTTTAATACATTGTGCATATATATATGGTTCTTGTAATGAGCTAGGGAACGCCGTTTCCTTGAATATGTTATAATTTTTCTATGCCATTTTATTGCTAAAATTTTTCCTGGCAATAAATAATGTACTTCTATTGAATTCAAAATTACAGTAAACGTGCTCTGTGCAAATAACTTAACACCTGGAAATTCCCAAGCCCTACAATTGTAGATTGTATATCTCAGAAACTTCAGGATCTGAATTGTATTGTAAAAATAATGAGTTGAAGACTGATTGCAACTGTATGTCTATTAATACTGACACTCATTTTTTTCTACTGCAGTGAATAGCTAGATCTGAGCATGAGGTATTCAGTAACCACAGTAATATGTTGTATTTAGCAGGTTTAGATATTAAGAAAGATAAATTAAAACACAGCTAATATTCTTCCCCTGGAGGTTGAGATAGGAGTCTGTTAGTGGTAAACAAAATGCTAGGTACTAGCAAGTTGTATCTTAGGTATGTGACCCCAGGCTGAACAGTGCAGGGAGAAGTGAATACTTGTAAAGACTGAAGAGGAGCCAGGGAGCCCTGACAAAGAGTCACACATTCTGTGCACCATCTCACCTCCCTCGCCAAATCATGTAGCTATAGAGAGGAGAAGCAATATCTAAAACGGAAAGCTGAGGGCTGGCAGAGTGGCGCATTGGTTAAGAGTTGGCTTGGGACACCAGTTCTGAGCAGCAGGGCTCCAGTTCGGATCCCACATTAGGGCCAGTGATACTGCGCCCTCTGCAGCTAAGGTGGTGAACAACAGCTTGACCTGGAGCTGGGCTGCCGTGAGTCGCCGGTGATGGCATAAGCTGCAGCAGGGCTGCGGTGGGCTGTCTTAAGCTACAAGTGGCCAGCGGCCAGTGTGAGCTTCCAAGAGCCGCTGTGAGTGGCTGCCCAGTGGCTCTCAACCGATCTGCCTCACTGGGGAAGAGTGCAATGATAATATCAACATGGGCCAGTGAAGCAATGTCCTCCACAACTAGACTGAAGAACAAAAGGGCAGCAACTTGTCTGTTCCCCTTCCCCAATTCCCCAATAAAATGTTTAAAAAAATTTTTTTTTAAATAAATAAATAAATAAATAAAGGAAAACTGATAAGGTAAGCAAACAGAATTAACTTTCTACCCATTCTTTTATTGTCCCTACTTTCAGAAGTGATGTTACAATTCAATTCTATTTCATTGAATTAGAATCAATTTCAAATTTGAATTTGAATTATTTGCATTGAATCTTTTATTATAACTGAGTCTTTTCTACTGTGAATATTGATTTTATTCATTCAGTTGCCATAATAGTGTTTTATTTATATGGCCAGATTTACAACATATCAGGGCTGTAAGTTTATTTAGAAATCATTTCAATTTTATTAAAGATGCATTTCATGAGAGATGGAGGAATTGGAGCTTGGAGAAGCTATGTGTCCAGCCAAGGTTGGACGCAAGGGCAGGCCTTCGAAACCCCCGACCTGTCCCAGACTTTGCTGCAGCTACTGGGATGGTACAGCATGCCTACAGTGTAGTATTCAGAGGCTTCTTGAAAAAGCAAAGGGGGGGGCGGCCGAGTGGTGCGGTGGTTGGGTGCTGGCTTGGGAGGCCGGCGACCCCGGTTCGGGTCCCGCATGTGGGGGTCAATGACACTGCCCTAAAAACAAAACAAAAAACACACACACACACAAAAAAAAAAAAGCAAAGTGGGCATCTTCCAGGAGCTAGTCATCCTACACTTTGTTTTTTTAATTGGCTGTGACTGGGAGCAAAGGGGAACACCTAAAGTGTTGAAAATAAAATTTGTGGAGACAAAAGCTATGAAACTACTGCTTTCTTTCAGTGTCTTTCCTAATTTATCTCTTAGGTTCTGGTATGGAAACATCTCATTAAGAGGGATCAAATATACTTAAAAAGAAATGCTTTGATGAGTACAAATTTCTTATCTTAAAATCTGGGTTTGGTCACAGATTGGCTGGGCCGATCTGGTTTATGGGGCATCCAGTCCTAGGTCCTTTTTCTTCTCTGAATTTTTATAAGAGCAAACTATTTAGCCAAGGAGAATATGGGTAGTTATGACCCCAAGTTGGAGGAGGGTATTTTTTTCTTTATTTTGGGTATCTGACTTAACATACATTTCCTTGTTTGAGCATCCCAGTTTCCTCCACATGTGTAATTGTATAAGGCATTAAGAGTAGGTTTCATCCTGCCACATTTTCAACTGAGGCATCAATATAATAAATGACAGATATAAAAATGAATGAGGCAAATCTTCATATGCAGAAGTTGCCAAGAAAATGTTTGAGAACTGTTTTAACTTCTTCACCAACTTCAAATGTAGATGGTAGGAAGCAGAAAGGATGAGAAGATTTTAGACAGAGCTGAGTGCCCCCATCTCTACCCAAACACAAGGAGGAGGAGCTGGCCTCCAACCCCACACTTAATAAGTGAGGGGAGCAGTCAGCGAGCTTGGTTTCGTACCTTAGTCAACCTGAGAAAGTTTGAGGCCTGTGCAGCAGAATGGAGGAGGCTGCATTGAGGTGGTCTGGCATGCCTGAGTTTATCAGGATAAATGATATGGAAGGGTTTTCTGTGGCCAGATGATAGCTATGTTGGAGACAGAGGAGGAAGAGCCAAAGCAGCTGGTCTGGAGCAGGTCAAAGGCCTGTCCGGTAGGATCTTCCAAAGGAGAACATCTCCATTTGGGCAACGAGAGAACCAGGAATGAAGGGTAGAGTGAAAACTAAAGACACAGAATCTGTCCACCATCTGGAAAGGAGCCTCCGATGAACCTAAGGAAGTGCCCAGTGAGGAAGGAGGCTGCTTGAAACCTCCATCAAGTTAGAGCGTGTCCCTTCTCACTTCCTTCCACTTCCCAGATGTGAGGGGCTAAACTACAATTAGCAACAATGGCAGAAGAAGAGCAAGACCAAGAAAACCCACAGCTAACAAATATCCCTTCCTAATGAACAGGTTCTTAGCTGTGTGGGTTGTAGCTGAAGGCAAGGGAGGAGAAGCCATACTACAAATAAATATGGAAGTGTTGGTTGATATATATTGGGCTGGACACTGTTAATGTGTAAATTGAGACTGTGTTTTGTGACTTGAAGTGATGGTAGAATGTTCTGTTAATTTAAGAGCGAGAATTCATGAGATTGCCAAAGATTTTATTTAAAAACAGGAGAAGACTGGGCCAGCCGTGTGGCACGTTGGTTAAGAGTTGACTTGGGACGTGGGCTCTGAGCAGCAGGGCCTTGGTTCGGATCCCACATTGTCCAGTGACGCTGCGCCCTCTGCAGCTGGGATGGTGGAGAATGGCTCCACTTGGAGCTGGGCTGCCTGGGGTCGCTGGTGGAGGCGTGGGCTGCAGTGGAGCTGCAGTGGGCTGCCGTGGGTGGCTGTGCAGTGGCTGGTGACCGATTGCCTTGCCAGGGAAGAGTGCAATGATAGTGCCAACATGGGCCAGTAAAGCTACGTCCTTTGCAACTAGACTGAAGAACAAAAGGACAGCAACTTGTCTGTTCCCCTTCTCAGATTCCCCAATGCTGTTCCCTTCCCCCAATTCACCAATAAAATCTTAATAAATAAATAAATAAAATAAAAACAGGAAAAGACAGCTTTTACTGAACAAATTGGAAAATGATAGTGGAAAACAAAAATGACAGTGCATCGATTCCAGAGGCATTTTCAAGATACTGTTACAAAGTGCTCCCTCTTTGTCAGGAAAGACCTTCTTGGTCTCTACGTTTGCACTCCTCTCAACAAGAGCTGGAGACTGGTCATCTGAACCACATGTGCATCTGGGACCAACCCAATCCTTCAATAGATGTTGGTGAAGTCTTGTTCACTCTGGGACTCAGTGTCAAGTTATTCTTGTTATAATTTGGGCCTTAATTTTGAGCTCCTTTTTCTAATTCTGTGCTTTGTTTTTTGAAACCTACCGTATTTTGGTGAGATATGATAATCTAAAAACAAAAGGCCTTTCAAAGTGAGAGGCAAAAAGTGTTTATTTGAGATCAATAAGAGTAGCTGGTCAGGAAGCACTGATTCAGACAGAAGCCCAAACAGGATTCCAATTAGGAGACAAAGGCAATGGATATTTATGAGAAGGGGAATGGGAACAAGTACATCAATAGAAAGAAGGCATTTCTATTGGTGCAGATAATATAACATAGTGATGTTAATTCTAAACAATGTTTTCATTTTCAGTCCAGTAATTATCAGTCCAGTAGTCATAATAACTTACGTCTTGCTTTCTTTGCAAACAGTTCTTTGGGACACCATGTCACCCTAGACCCAGTCCAAAGGTTATTTTGCCCTGTTTCAGCTCTCCAGAGATTTGAGGCATAAGGTGTGCAAGGCAGTTCCTCTGCGATGGCAGTTCTGGCTCCATTTTAAAGTGGCTCTAATTAATTATTTTGACATTTCCCCCTTTGATCAAGATGTTTCCTTGAAATCATTCCTGATAAATCTTCAGAAAGCAGCACTGATCAGTTATGGAAAGTATTATTGGTCCCTCACTGTCAGGTTGCTCCTGATGGGTACGTCATGCCATTATCCATCCCTTGTCATCAAGAAGACTTATTCCTGGGTTGTCATGTTCCATGTAGGAGTGAAAGTGGTTTGCTGTTTTTCCTCCGTACAGCCACAATTGAACAACAAAAGTGTCAGAACAGAGTAAGGCTTTACTGTCATATTTCTTTGAGAGCAGCATCTGTAGTTTCTTGAGGTTTCTCATATGAAGTCTTATAGGCCTTAATAGTCATCTCAAAATGTTGAGTAACCATCATCAGAGTGGTGTCAAACATCAAACTATGCGTAACAAAGATAACAGCAATTTTATTTTTTATGTTTTTATTTTTTATTTTATTATTATTATTTTTTCAGATTTTATTGAGGAATTGGGGGAGGGCAACAGCGTTGGGGAATCAGGGGAGGGGAACAGACAAGTTGCTGTCTTTTTGTTCTTCAGTCTAGTTGCGGAGGACGTTGCTTCACTGGCCCATGTTGGTATCCTCATTGCGCTCTTCCCAGGTGAGGCAGATCGGTCGCCGGCCTCTGAATGGCCGCTCACTGTGGCTATTGGCAGCTCACGCTGGCTGCGGGCCACTCACTGTAGCCTATGGCAGCCCACTGCAGCAGGGGCTGCAGCCTACACCATCGTCGCCGGGGCTCCCACAGCCCAGCTCCAGGTGGAGCTGTTGTTAGCTGTAGAGGGCAGCGTCACTGGCCCTCATATGTGGGATCCAAACTGGGGCCGCTGGCATCCCAAGCCAGCTCTTAACCAATGCACCACTTGGCCGGCCCAACAATTTTATTTTTATAATGAACAAAATGCTAGGCCCAATTGAAGAATAGTTCTGAAGCAGAAAGCAACACCTGAGGACAGTCAACTGAAGATATTAAAGAACCACGAAGTGTCAGTGCATTTAATTATTTGGCTTGTGCCCAGATTTTATCTACTCTATTTCAATTTTCCCAGAGGTGTTTTATCCAAGTACAAGAGGTATTAACAACAGAGCAAACCATACCTTGCTCAGCTAGGATATGGTCAAGAACAATTCTATTGTCTCATGTAACTCATGCGAGGGAACTGGAAGAGTGGGTTTTACATGTGATGAGAATCCTGTGGCAGTGGCAGGCTTTTGCCACTATCTCTCCACTCTCCATTTTCAGCTGTAAATCTCTCCAAAGATAAATCTCTGCATAGAGGTGGAAAAGGGCCTGGCTCCTGGGGAGGCAAATGGGGGTCTAGCTGACCCTCACATTAACTTTCAGCCTACCCTCTAGCGTTCAGCTTGGTTCTGAAGTTGTGCTTCAAAATACCTTCAGTTTCCAGCCTTTCTGAGGTTCACCAGATCCAAGCAGCTTCCTCTCCTGCAAGCTCACAGTTCCATCTTCTCTGATCTGCTAAATCATTTACTATTCCTCCTGTTGCTTTACTGAGTCCAAAGTTTTGTTGACATCTTTCATCTGTTGTTATCTGTTCTCCCATTCTCTTTGTTTTTGCAGATTTTTGCCCTTATAAGAATTTATTTTCATTTTTGAGTATTACAAAGAGACAGCAATAAACATATAGGTTTTTTCTGCTGTGTGTAACCAGAATTCCCACATGCTTTTTTTTTGAAATTAGGTTTGGTAAGAGGTTAGGGTGGAAAGGACCTAAAAGTATGTGAGTTGGAGAGGTGTTATTAATGATTCGGGTTAAAGATGAAGAAAAAAAATTTTGAAGGTACAAAATACATTCTTCTCATAACTTAGTTTTTTCCCTAAAGCCATGATTGTTATATTTCATTATTGTCTGTTCAATAAGACCAACATTTGAAGTGAAAAATATAGCCCTTAAGAGACTCTGAAATGAAGGAACCCAAAAAGCAATTTCTTTGAGGCAGAAAAAAAAAATTTGTTAACACCTTTTATAAATTTCAAATATACACCTATGTTGTGTTATAATTCCCCAATTAAAATATAAAAATAATAGATCTTTTTACCCACAAAAATCAAAGCCATATATTCTTACAGTAGACTTGCTCTTTATTTTGAAAATAACATTAGCACTAATTTAGCACTAATCCAAGTAGCTTAAAGTGAGTGTAAAACACCCTGAAGAACTGAGAGATATTTTTTGTTTATGTTGTTATTAATATCCTACACAGTGGGACCACTTGGCTGCTTCTCACAGATATTAACAATCTGAAACCTGAACGCACTCTGAAAGTGTTTTTAGGTATTAGCCATACTTGCTCATGTGTAACTGCTTTTATTACTGAGAGAGAGCCCAATTCCTGACTTTCGGGGATCAGGTGGGATTTAGCCTTAAGAAGTAACCAAAGAAGATACTGAATTTAAATGAAATAATTAACAAAATGAAAGGTGGAAATTCTTCACAGATAAATACCTGGCTCTAGGAAAATTACCAGATCCCTCAGGAATAAATCTTTCTCAGCAAGGGAATTGTAAAAACAACACAGCTGAAATGGAGTAAGTGTCATATGAATAAAATGGACCTGGCATTTGACTTCTTTTGACAGAATACCCTCCATCTACTTCTACGAATGATCAGTGCTTTTTGAATACTAGTTTTTTAAACAGTTTTGGTTAGCACATGTTATTAAATATAAATTAATATTTCCATTGTATTATGACTTATGCAATCCCCCAAATATGGACAGACCATAAGGTCCCCACTAAAATTATGTAGACATTGTTTTTTCAAGGTAACAAGCGCTGAGAAATAATATGGTGTTCTTGTCCTTGATTTTCACTATCTGTTGACTTTCAAAGGCATGTTGTAAAACCTAAATGTGCTAAGATGGAAAGTCAACAGAAAATGTGGGAGAGGAGAGAAGAGATCATAGATATAACATGTAAGAAATGTATATATACTGGAAGAATATATAGAATATTTATATGTTCTTTATAAATGTAAATATATAAAACAAACACAATTATATATTGAGAGATATATATCAAAAAGAAGTCAAATGTGGATTGGCTTAAACTGTCAATGAAAAAACTTGGAATGAAGAATTCCAATACATGGGAAAATTGTCATAACAGCCTGTAAAATATGGTGCTATAATCACTGAATTAGACATTTGTATATCCACTTATGTGAACTCAGATATAAATCATCTGGCTTCTCTGAAATTACATTCTTTTAAACTGTAAAATGAAGATAATATCTGTCTTTCTTAATGCTCAAGAGGTTTGTGAAGATTTATTGAGATAATACATGTGAAATCACTTTATAAGCTATATGTATTATATGAATGTAAGTTCTTGACAAGAACAGAATCATAGAAAAATGGACCCCATAATGTCCCTAAGAAGTTGTTTGGTTCATTCACCTGCCTATGCCATTCAGGAAAGTAACTTATCCGCATATTCCTTATATTTATTCTAATGGTATTTCAATTTTCTTCAGTTAAAAGAAAATTGTACCAAAACTGGGAATAGTATTTTTTAGTATGAAGTAATTTTGAAAATAATTTTTAATTATTTTAAAATAGCAATTGACCGTGTGAATGGGATTTTTCTTACACTTATGATTTACTTAATTTCATAAAGATGAGCTCCCGGAAACAGGATTGGATGGACTCTGGGGGACTTTGTGGCTTCTGGGAAAGCGTGTGTACATGTATGAAGAGCAATTTCCTGGGAAGAAGATCCATATCTTTCATCCCATTCCCAGAGATGAAAAGAATGGGACGTTAGAGGAGAGGAAGTAGAAGAAAATGTGAGGGGAAAAAAGAAAGTAAGAGAAGAGAAAAGGAATAGAAAACTTCAACACATGGCTGGAAAGAATGTGCCCATCCAGAAAGAGTAAGAAAATCTTTTATTTGGGGGTAAAAAGAGTTAAAATTTTAAAATAATAGTAACTTGTATGTGTGTATGTATGTATGTATGTATGGGGGCTTCATGTATCCAGGCACTCTGATACCAGCTTTCATTCATGATATTATTACACCTTACATCAGATATGAAAAGACCTAAACTTCCTTTAGGAAATGTTTGGGCCCAAATATATGCTCTATTAAGATGTGTACACTGAAGCCAGATTTTGGAATTCAGAATTCAAAGTTTTTAGAAAAGTAAGTGGATGCTTTTACCACACCTTAAACAATATAGCCAACAGGTTCTGAGGGAGCATCTCATACTCTTAAAAGGATAAATCAAAGTTTTAAAGAGCCTCACAAGTTTATTCCATAGAGGCCAGGTTTTGATGCCAAATAAATTATGAAAAAGCATTTGGTTTTCTTATATGTTAGGATTTTGGAATTGCAGATTGGAATTGTAAATGTGTATTATTATTATTCCCATTTAATGCATGAGAAAACAGCTTCAGAAAGTTAGTTAAGTGCCCTGGTTTGCACAGCCAGCAGGTGACAGAGCAGACTGAACATCTAGACCTTTTGATTCCTGGTCCATGATGTGTCAAGAATTCAATGCAGATGAATGAATGAGAAATCCTCAGCAAAATGATTTGGTTTTACTTCACAGCTACCATCAGCTCTGTGCTTCACTGTCCTTATAGCTTTTATGGGCTGTCATTTTTCCAGCAACCATAAGCAACTAGATGACAAGGGAGTGGGAAGATGAAGACAGTGGCAGAGTCCAACCCTTTCTTGGAATCTTGAAATGCTGATGGAAGGACCGTCCAGATATAGTTGAATTCATAGCCAATCCATGAATATCTTCTCAAAAAGAATAAGAAAGAGCTCGCTGAACATTCATAAATGTATTTCTTGAAGACCTACTATGTGTTAGGTACTATTTTAGGCACTGATGATGCAATGAAGTATAGGCAAGTCTCTACTGTCGTAATGTACCAGTAACCAAATAATTATAATACACTTTAATAACATACCTGATAACGTTACATAGAATTTAAACAAAAGTCCTGAGTGTGAGGCAGGTTCTCCTTAGCTAATAGTCTCATAGACATATACGCATATAGATCTCACCTCAAGGGGAGACTCTTTCCTAGGAAACCAGACAAATGAGAAATTCCTTAAGCTACTGTGTTCCTTTTTCCTTGTGATGAGGCAACTAAGGTATTAATTCATCATGCACTAGAAATATTTGGAAAAGAGGAACATGCAGAAGAAAACTACCTCTCCCTTCAAAAGGAGTCTGACGGGAACTCATCAGCGAAGGTTCAACTGAGCAAGGCAAGGCAGAGAGGGCAGTCAGAGAGGGCCAGGCAAGGGCAGAAGAGGAGGAGATTCATAGCAGGCTGGCCCGGAGCTGGGGGCAGGGACAGAGGCTGGGCCCACCTGGTGGTTGAGTCACAGCTTCAGGCCTTAGCAGCAAGCTCAGAGGAAGAGATTGGCTCTGAGTGAGGGTTCTTTTCGGCTCAAGGCCAGACAGAGTACAGGCAGAGACAACATGGCTGGAGTGGAAGCCTGGGAGTCGAGCATTGTCTCATGGACTGCCAAAACAGTAGAAGCAGAAGGAAAATGGGTCGCGACGCAAGAAGACCATGAAACTGACTACAGATGGGTCAACATAACTGGAAAGCATTCATTCAAAATACATTATGGGATTAATGATTTTGTGAACAAGCTGGAAACCTAACAACCACATTTCTGTATTAAAATGAGTTGTGTATTCCAAGCAACCAACGTAAAAACAGATTTCTGTAAAAACAAAAATTTTAAAGAATTGTGGGCTGGAGATATTTGAAATACGATTTCTGTCAATCATGGAGGCTGCTGCTAAGAACCACTAGGTGGCAGTGTGGTCGTGATTTGCTAGTAAACACAAAATGAAATAACCCAAGTTGAATCTCAAACTACTACATTTTTCTTCCTGACATTTATACCTTTACAATAGAAAATGGTCATGGAATAGTAGCTGGAAAGTCAAACAGTGACTACCATGTGAACAGCCATTGACACATGAAATAAGGCTGTTCACAAGTAGTTAACAATGAAGCATTTTATAAAAGTCAAAACATGAAAGAATGTCTGCTGTGTTCTTCAATGATTCTTCAGATAGATGAATGTTAGCCATATCTAAGATACAGACAGGTGAGAGAAAAGGACAATGGATACCTTTTCCCCAACCCTTACAAAAGCGAGGCTCCCTAACTGTGCCTAGCAGGCTTTTTCTGCTCCCAGGCCCTACCTCCTCTTTGCCAGCCAGTCGGCATTCTCCTTTTTCCTTTTGAGATGCAATTGGAGACAAACCCCTGACAAGTCACCTCATCTGACTATCTTACTTCACTCTCTTCATTTATATTCCTTTGAAATTATGTGCAGAAACACACTAAACATTTTGCATTATAAAATTTCTTTTTTCTTTCTTATTTCTGGAACCACTACTTACTGGCCATGTGACTTTAGATAAGTTACATAACCCGTCTGTGCTTCATTTTCTTTATCTGTAAAATGGGATGATAATAGCACTAATCTCTTCGGGTTATTGCGACGCTTACATGAGTGAATACAAGAAGAGAGCTTAAACCGGTGGGGCACATAAACACCACGTAATAGTTTGCTCCCCAACCAGAATGTAAGGGAGAAGTAAGAAACTGTATGTTCTGGTTCCCTTTTATTAGTACCTGTTAAGCGCTGGATATGCAATGTATGCTCAATAACTATTTAAATCAACACATGAATAAATGAATGGACAAAATATGATATGCACAGGAGATGCATAAGGGACCACTTAAATACAATCTAGCGTTTAATATTTGGAATATATCTATGAACATATTATTCTTTCATGATTAAAAAAATAGAACACTTTAAGCATAAATAATCCTTTAAACTATTTCTTTACATTTTAGATTGATCAAATGTTCTTAAACACTAAGATAATGGTGAAGACAGATTAGTTGAATCTTGAAGTACTGATTTACAATAATAGAGTTAGAAGTTGCCTTTGAGATGATTAGGTTAACTCTCGTATTTTCAGACTAGAAACTAGGCTTTTACATTCAGTGTTGTTGTTTTTTCCTTTTAGACATATTGCTGCCCCATTTTGGTAAAAGCCAATTGATTGTATGAACGGTATGGGTATTTATGGTTGATTTTGCTGTTAAAAATGTATGTGAGGAATATTTTGAAAATTCTGTATTTTTGAATGGTTGTATCAGTTTATGTAATATTGAAACACAATTATTTTTGGAACTGGATTCTTTACCATCAAAATATAAACTTTTATTCTTAGGTCTGTACTACGCCTTTTTCAAATTATGAATCAGTTTCTAAACTGTTCGTACCAATTTACTGTGTGCTGTCTTTCCATTTCAAACAATGTCTCTCTCCTTGAAAAAACTAGGTTAAAGCTCTGCTTATCAGGCTTAATAAACTCTGCTTATTAGGCTCAGGGGAAGATAAATGATCTTTTAAATATATCAGTAAATTCCTAAACTCAGAAGATTTAACAACATCCTTTAAAATAGCTGAGATTAAACTAACAAAAATTATATTTTGGAGAAATTTTCTTGAAACAGAAAAATGTTGATTCATGCACAATAGTTGCCTAAATGCAATCACCTAATCTGGTCTCGGTGCAGCCTACACACAAGAGTTCATCATTGTCTGTGTCACTCTGGGACACTTCCTTGCAAGCTTGCCAAGAAGTCAGGGGGTCTTTTTTTTTTATTATTTTAAATTATAATCTTGCCACTTTTAAGTAAAATATCTCTTTATTGCCATCAATATCAGCGTAATCTTAAATGAAATCCTGCAGGTGCGATTCAGCCCTGGAGAATTGTATCTATTCACAAACCACAGCTATCCCCAGCAGGTTTTTAGTTTAGCAGAAGTCTCATTGCTATTCAATTAGAATTTATGCATGTCTTTGTACTTTTGGCACAGTTCAGGTCTGAAATTATTTTTTAAATGTCATGATTTAAAAGCCTGCAATTCAATATGTTCATTGCTGAACTCGTCATCTTCCCTCTCCTTCACAGTGTTACTGATCTAAGGGAATGGGCTACATCTACCCAGTTGCCCATCAGACACCCAGAAGTCAGCCTACACTGCTTTCCCTTGCTCACTTCCATTTACCAGACACTTTGTTATGGAGTTTGTCTCCTGTGTGTCTCCCTTATTTGACTGTAGCTGCCATGGAGGCAGGGACTTTGTCTATAAACTCAGAGGCAGCACAGTCCCTGATGCTCAATAAATATTTGAGGAGTATATGATTTATGAATATTGATCTACTCTATCCCCTCCTCTCCATTTCTTCCATTTTAGCACTCACCAGAGTCTTACCTGGACTATTGCAATAGCTTCTAATTTGGATTTTCTGAATTTATTCATATCTCACCACACTGGCCTTAAGCCTCCTTGTTCTTTACTCCTGACCTTATATTTTATACTTAAATAGCACTGACGTGGTTATTTCTCCTGGCATATATAATTTTATTTCTTGCCTCCATGACTTTATGCATGATGTTTCTCTCTCTAGAAATTCCTGGTCATTTTACTTTATTTGCAAACTCCTGCTCATTGTCACTCTCAGTCCATGTGACACATTTTCCAGTAATTCTTTTCTGCAGTTCCAGGTTTTATTAAATGCTCCTTTTCTTTTGTCCCATTATACCTTGTGCCTTTTCCTAACTGAATACATGTGTCATATTCTATTTGGCTGTTTAACAGTCTGGTTTTCCTTACATATTCTTTTTGGGTAGAAGTTCTTTCATAAGCATTATAATAACTTCAATGCTACGTAAAAGGCAGTCCATAAATATGTGTTCATTTGAAATGTGGATACTTGTAGTTTTCTTTTTGTGGAACAAACAGGAATTCAATATTACCACTAATAATAAATGTGTCTAACATGTCTAGAGCCACTGTATACAGTTGCACACATTGTGCACTGCACAACTCAGAGGTAGTACTCGTGTCATAGATTCTATTCTGAATGTCCACTCTACTCCTTTAGTTGTACAATGTAGAAGTACCCAACTTCAGGCAGCTGCCTTGATGGATAAAGAGGACACACAGCAACTATATATAATTAACCCTAAGAAAGTTGTTTCTTAAATTGAAATTTACTTTGGGTTTTTAAAAATCAGACGTATGTTCATTAAACAAATAATTCTGGGATTATTTATCTCTCTCTTTTCATAGGAAAACATTTGTTTTACTTTTAAAAAAATTTTCAATTTTAGTTAACATTCAATATTATTTTATATTAGTATCAGGTTGTGGCTAGACATTTATATAATTTATGAAGTGATGCCCACCCCCCCCATAAGTCTAGCACTCTCCTGGCACTGTACATAACTATTAGATAATTATTGACTATATTCCCCGTACTGTACTTTACATCCCCATGACTATTTTGTAACTAATAATTTGTGCTTCTTAATCCCTTCACTTTTTTCACCCAGACACCCAAAGCCCCTACCATCTGGTAACCATAAGTTTGTTCTCTATCACATATCTATGAGTCTGTTTCTAGGAAAACATTTGTTGTAGCATGATATACTTCTTCCCAGTATGCACCTCATAAATTATGAAAAGCTTTACCTTTCTTTCATGGACCATGTCCTCATTTCCTTGACCAAATTTGCACCCCC
This sequence comes from Aselliscus stoliczkanus, assembly GCA_033961575.1. Classification (NCBI taxonomy): domain Eukaryota; kingdom Metazoa; phylum Chordata; class Mammalia; order Chiroptera; family Hipposideridae; genus Aselliscus; species Aselliscus stoliczkanus. Next base: position 128,771,944 of record CM066733.1, read on the forward strand.
TGGAACATGAAGTTTATATAGATGGACAGACATAAGTAAATGGAATTCTCTATGAAAAATGAGCATTGGCTTGTAAAATAGCTATTGCCATGAAAATATCAGTAAAAATCAGAACATTATATATGTTTTAAGTCAGAGGATAAAGAAGTTGATTCTAAAGAAAGCTGCCAATAAACAGATATTTCCATCTTCCAAACTATAGAATTAACTCAGTAATTGAATTTATCATTAAATTTCAAATTTTTATCTTTAAAAAAGACAATTTTCTCTAGGAAATTGGAAATTTTAACTCTTAAACAATGTAAGACTAAAAACCATGAAATCCCATATTTAGTAACTAGCAAATTATAAATTAATGGACAATAAACCAGACAGCTCTTTCAGGAAAATAAAACTAGTAAAAATAGCAGCTGGATTTGTGTATCAAAAGGGTATCAGATAATGGGTAAATATTAATAGTCACCTCAGCATAAAGCGTAGTGCAGGCTTATTAAATTGACACCTGGTATTTATAATCTGTATGGAATGGATATTGATATTAATATTTATAATGACTATATATTGATGGTTATGGAACAGGTACTATACTAAATATTATGTACTTTTAACATTTTGTCATTTTAATACTCAAAATAATTTATAAGATAAAAGTGATTACAAGCCTATATTATGATTGAGGAAACACATATGTGGAGAGGTAAATAAAGGAAATAAAGGAAGAAGTGAATGAAAAAATAAATCAAAAGGTAAGTATTTTCAAATCAACAGTGAATGATAATAAGACCAAAATAGCCTAATTCTAGAAATAAATTTAAGAATGGACCAGGCAAGAAAGCTGTAACCCTCCACATACAGCCCATTCAACCCCTGTCTGCTCCTGCCTATCTTCCACTCCCTCTCTGTTTTCCACAGAAACTGGGGTTTGAAATTCACCTGCTGCTCTATGTTGCAGGTCTGGTGTGAGTTCCTGGGAGTAAACCCATGTATGATTGACTGCTACCATTTCCGCAATTACTACTGGATGGCCCTATTGTGTGATAGGACTCATGCCCCAATTTTGATCATATTATAGAACCTACTGGGCCTGGAACTATGTGCCCTGGGGTCTGACTGCTGGCTGCAGCCACACAACTGGCCAGCCCTTAGCAATGCTAGCTTTCTGGTGGGCTGAGCTCTCTTCTAGCTAAGGGCTCTGCCTGGGATTCTACTTCAATCTCAAATTTCCCATTCCTCCACCTTTCTTAGGCTGAAGATGCTACCACGTAAATGTCATTGATGCTCAGGAAATGCTGATCCCATACCCCACCTGGAAGAGTAGATCCTCTGGATGTTCACATTAGCCCAGAGAAGAATTGAGTTTGCCAAATCATCTTGGACTTTGAGGTTTTACTACCAGGCAACTACATACCAGATCAACCCGAAAACAAGTTTGGTCCTCTCAGCTTCTACCCTGAGTACTCCCAGCTCACCTCCCTCAGCCCACCATGCTGCTGCTAGGAGCACAGAATGCCTTGAGGTCAAGCCCGTTTAGCCAAGTACAATCCCTGAACCTTGAAAATATATGCCATTTGTTCCAGTCACTCAAATGTTGGTTTGCCCAAACTGTCTATTCCTAGTATCCATCTATTGTCAGCTTTAAGGAATAATTAGGATAAAATATGGAAAATCATTTGGGATGCCAAGTAGATAGACGTACTATAGAGAAATTTAAGTGGAGACAAAATAATTACAAGGTTTAAGAGTATAAAGGAAAGCTAGCAGATTTGCTGAAACAAGGTTGAGAGTGTCAGAGGGAAATCAGAATATAAGAGGTTGACCTGAGGTGGGCACAAGTAAGAGATGATCTACATACCACATTTGTATGTGTTGGTCACTGTTAATCCACTTGTACTTTCAGATTTTAATGTGTAGACCACATTTTTACTAATGATCTTCAACATGGTGACTGCCATGATTATCACTGCCTTGTTTATAGTAGTTGAATACAGCGATTAGCACCATCAACAAGTCTCCAAAAAAAATGTCTGATAAAGTTTAGCACTACTGGTACACTCGCCTTTATTACTTAACTACATTAATGTTGGGGACCAATGACATCCGCTTGACATCTTTACCATCCACTTTCAAATAAAGACCACTGATCAAAGTTACTGGACTTTTTAGTTCCATTATACTACTCTTCCAAAAGGTAATGTAAGGGAGCTAAACAGTCCAGTAATTCTGGTAAGTGTGGAAATAATGAATAATTAATTGCAGGATAATACATCTCATATATGATGGATTAAGGAGAGTTATCTGAAAGTTATATAGGCTGAGAGGCTGGGAAGATAGTATCTAAGCTTGAGGTAGATACAAGAAGGGGACATTTAAGATATAGGGGCACAATATAAAGACAGAAAGAACATGTTGGAGTATAGGTATGGGAGACTTGAGATTTAGTTAAAATGGCTACATTTTGTGTTAAAAACTTTCTACTTAAATAGTATTTATGAGTTTATATTGCTCCTAAAGTTCTGACATACTTAAATAATAATAAAATTACCAATATTGGGACCTCAGTGGGTGCCAAACTGTGAGATTCAGTGATGTATATATGTTTTTAAGAATGGCTTACAGCTTAGAAGAAGGAAAAAGGGGGAACTTAAATGAATAAAGTGCTGAAGTGCATCTGCTACAATCTGAATGTTTATGTCTCCCCCAAATTCATATGTTGAAATCCTAATGGCCTATGTGGTGGCATTAGTAGGTGGGGCCTTTGGGAGTTGCTTCAATCATAAGGCAGAGTCCCCCATGAATGGGAGTAGATCTGTCGTAAAAGAGGCTTCCGAGAGATTCCTGCCCCTTCCACCATGTGAGGAAGTGAAACGCTGCCAGCTTTGAACCAGAAGGACGGCGCTCACTCAACCATGTTGGTGCCATGATCTTGGGCCTCCAGAACCATGAGCAATAAATTCCTTTTGTTTATAAGCTTCCCAGTCTCTGTGTGTGTGTGTGTGTGTGTGTGTGTGTGTGTGTGTGTGTGTGTGTTTACAACTTCACATGGTGTGGCAAAGTATGACCTTCCTTAGGAAGTGACATTTGAGACAAGACTTGGACAAGCCCTGCACTGATTAGGGCCAATCATGCCAGGTGGAGGCAACAGCAAGAACAAAGCCCTACAGGTAGGAAAAGTTTAGCATGTTCCACAAATATAAAACAAAACAAAACAAAACAAAATGGGGAGAATGGTTGGAAATGAAGTTGCCGAGACTGTCAGGAGCAGATCAAAGAGCCTTCTGGTGATGGAGGTGATGTGATCTGATTTATACTCAGAAACATCTCTGACTCTTATGTGGAGGGTGGTTAATGGGGTTGTAAAAATGGAAACAAGGGACCAGTTGATGATTGGGTTAGGATGGCAGTGGTAGAAATGGAGCAGAGTTGATAGGCTTAGGGTATTTTTTAGGAGGTAAAATTGACAGAACTTGAGAATTTGGACATGGAAGGGGAAGCAGAGAAGGATGAAGGATGTATGTTTTTTAGGCTTTGGTTCTGAGTGACTAAGGTTGTAAAAGTTGATGCTACTTACTGATAAGGAAAAAAAATACTAGAAAAGAAACAGTCATGAAGTATACATAATAAAGGAAAGCCTTACACTCCTACCACCCACTTAAGATCTAGGCTTTAGAACTTGACCAGAACCTCTCATGTCCCTGTGTGGTCCTCTCTGATCCTATTGGTCGGCTTCCTCCCCAGAATTAACCAAGATTCAGAAATGGATGTTGTAACCTAAGTGTGAACGAGTGGTCCAGTGCATCCTAACCCCATCCTGCATGACTGTTTCATGGATAGCTACTATATTGTTAAATAGACTTGGATCGATTAGCAATTCGAAGGGAAGCTGAGAAGCATTTAATATAGAATTCTGAGTAGCTCATATTTAATTCCTTTAAAATTACACCATGAGAAAAGGGCCTTATGAGAGATTATAAACAAAAAGAAAATAGGTTTGAATAAAACTTCTATTGGCTCACGTCTAAGTCGCATCCAATATTACAGAGCAGCTGTGACTCAGTTTAAAAACTCTGGTGGCAAGAAATACCACGTTTATTTATTATTTTAAATCCACATAAAATCTTCCCTAAGCTCCTGTACTCTCAGGCAGGTGAGAAATTCAGCCTTAGTCATTAAGGGTGTGTAAGAACCAAGGAAGTGTTTGTGGGGCTGACTAACTGGGGGGAAATTGTTTCATCTCCAGTTCATCATAGTCATCTGTCTTCATGCTTTTAAGCCTGTGCACTTTCTGCTTCCATACATGGAGACTGCAAAGTCTGTGCATGAGGCCCAGCCTTGATGAGACCACAGGACAACTAGGCCTCTCTGTGGAGCTGTCACTTTCCTGGGACTCTGTCCTGGTGGTATGCTCAGATTTCTGCACACAAAACTCCATTCTTTTCCTTTTCTCTTAAAATCTTTCCACCTCCTTCTGTTGACCTCAGAGGAACTGTTTTCTCTTTTCTCTCCCCCTGGAGCACTTATTATAACAACATCAGTTTGTTTAGGCTTTTACAAAAACTAGGATCATCCTCTGATTTCAAGTGGCTTCTGCTTTCCATCCTGCCACAAATATCCTCTGTGTTGAAGGAGCACAGCCAGCCCTGCCCATTGCTTGAAATTGGCAGTGGGAGGAGAGAGGAGGAGAGAAATACATTCAAACAAATTACTATCTCAGTGAATAATCCTGTGATATTTCGACATAATGCACAGGTATATTATTAAAGAAAATGTTTTAAAGAAAGAAGAAAGAAAAAAAGACTATGGCTTCCTTGGTGTTGGATTTTGATCTTGTGTGACTCTCTACTGAGAAAACATGGATGCCCCCATCTAGTTCACCTCCTTTCTTTTATGGACGAGACAACAGATTTCCAGAAGCAACATCGTGTGTAAGCAGCAGAGGTTTTGCAATGAGCAGAACTAAGTTGCAGCATTATTCACAATAGCCATGATAAGGAAACAGCCTACATGCCTGTCAATGGATGAATGGATTAACAATGGAATCTTATTCGGCCATGAGAAAAAAGTAGATCCTGCCATTTGTAACAACATGGATGGATCTTGAGGACATTATGCTAAGTGAGATAACTCAAACAGAGAATGACAAATACTGCCTGATATTACTTATATGGAGAATCAAAAAAAGCCAAATTCATAGAAAGAGAGAGTAAAGAGAGGGGCTGGAGAGTGGGGAAACAGGAGATGTTGTTTAAAGGTATAAACTTGTAATGTAGACAAATAAGTCCTGGAGACCTAATGCATAATGTAGTGAATATACACAACGATATTTAGCTATAATCATCAAACTTGCTAAGAGACTCAATCTTAATTATTCCCATCACAGAAAAGAAATGCGAATTATGTACATGATAGAGGTGCTAACTAGTACTACAGTGGCAATTATATTACAATCTATAAATGTATTAAATTAACATGTTTTACACCTTAAACTTATGTGATGTGTTAAGAATATTTCAACTGAAAACAAAACAAAACAAAAAAAAACTAAGTTGGCTTCCCAATTGTGTTCAATGATCGTGGGCAAGTTATACAGTCTTTCTGATATTCAACTTACTCATCTGTACAGTGGGGATCATTCACCTTACAGGGCCATTGGGGGAATAAAAGAGCTTATATGCATATATGGTATCTTATCCAGAGACTGGTATGTAGAAGACATTCAACAATGCTGGCTTCTTCCCCCTTGCTCAAAGTCATATATGTGCAATGTGCAGCAGATTCAGAATAAACACCCTGGTTTCCCTACTCTCCAGTTTTTTCATATTGCCCCATCAGTGTGGTCATCTGAGCAAAGCAGTGAAATATGAAAGGCCAGGCCATATTCACAGTAGACAAATCTGTTACCAGCAGACAGGTGGGATGCATGCGCAGGGTGAATAGGAAGGACAACATGCCATTTATCAATGAACCCTTTTCATATAAAAGATTTAGAATATTTGCAAAAACACTTGGCAGCATCAATTGCCTTTGCCTCTAAGCTGCAGAAAATGGACCAAGGCCTGGCAGTAGTAAAGAGTCAGGCTCCCAAGCTGCTATTTCTCTCAAGTTGGCTTTCCTTCTCCCAAAGATGATCCAAGTGGACAGCAGGCAGTCGATTAGCAGCATTTGTCATGCTCCAGGGTGAATGGAAATGAGGCCAAGGTTGTGAGTTCTCTCCCTTTATGGGTAGGTGCATTCCCAAAAGGGAAAACAATATGCCAAGACTGATGAGTTCCAGGCCTGGCTCTGACCAAACAACTCTCTAATGTGTATGACCCGTCCCCAGGACAAACGCGCCAAAGAATGTGGCAAATCAGCCCAAGCCAATTAGGACCAAGGAGATAATTCCATTAGTGAACCTTCCTGACAGAGGACCACTCATATCCTGCTAAGTGAAGAACGGTGTGCTCATTCTTACTGCATGTTATAGACTTAAGCAAATCAGACACACATTCATTAATTCATTATTCATTCAACCAATGTTGTTCAACCTGGGGTTTTATAAACCAACATTATCAAACACATACTCTGTCTGTAGATTTCTGGGCTTCAGCTATGAAAATCAAAGCTAATGTTAATACAATGTATTAAGCAGTTTACATTAGTTATCTCTTTAATTATCAAAGAACAACAATGAGATAATTTCTAGTATCCCTGCTTTACAGATGAGGAAAATGAGGTTCAGGTTCCTAGGGTCCCACACAGTGTTCGACCCCGAATTTGAATTCTGATTTCTCCATGTATACTCACTGGATAATGCCACCTTCAAGGGCTCCAAACTAGTGCATGCGACTATCTCTGGGAAATTTTCATTCTAAAATAAGAAGAACAAATACCGATTGCCATTGTAGAAGATATATTGTGTGAGTAGAAGTAACATTTTTGATAATGGGTTTTGCAGCTGGGTATGTGCCATAGGTAAAATGGGCAGGCATTTCATAGTGATTTCCATTCAGGAATATTCAGAGGAAAAATTCGTGTTTTCCAATATGCCACAGAGTAGTACTCTTGTGGGAGCACCTATGATAATACAGCCATTTCATACCTGAAAATGCAGTAATTAATCTTGTTATAGTGGGTAGCGTTCTACACTTATTCTAAAGGCGAGTGTATTGACTACTAATCTGGGAAACCCATTATCTAAAATGCTGGTCATTACCAAGTTACTGCAGCACCTAAAAATTCAGCTGTTCACATTCATGGTGGGGAGCACTGTTCTTCAGTGTTTGTTGTGCACAGGTGCTTGGGAGAAAGCTCTTTGACGATTCCTTGGGTCTCTGAGCCAGAAGGGAAAGGCAATTGCTGTTAAGTTGTGACCTCCTGTGGGGGTTGTAGTGCTTCCTTGTACTTACGTCAGAATCTGGATGTAATGTACTCTTTTTTGAATCTCAGCCCCTCCATGCAAGATGTGGAATTAGACAATCCTGTGTTGGACTTTGCTGAGGATTGGTTTCCAGCCATCTCACAAGAAGGGTCTGTAAAAAGTGCTATGACTCAGCTATAAAGTTCTGAATATAAGTTATGGCCAAACCTTGCCTAGACCATCAGATGCTTAACACCACCTCTAAGAGCAGCCTGAAGCAAGCCTCAAGTTGGGGAATGTTGAGTCAGTGCCACCGGCATTCACCATCTGCCACTTGCACTGAGCACACTTGGACACCTAAATCCACAATGATATTTCTCCTTTCCAAGCCCGTCTTTCAGAAAACAGGACTTCTAAGAATTAATGCCCACTGGTACCTTCTGCAGCAGGTGGTGGGTGTAGAAGAAAGAACATCAGGGTACCAGTCCGGAGTAAATGTAAGATATTGGCTTTTCCAACTCAAAAATTCTACGTAAATTTCTAAGTCTATTTCTCTTAGCTTATGTGCTTAAGTTCATCCTCTTCATGCAGTCTGTCAAAAGTCAGAGGACTCTTAATGTTGGAAAAGCTTCCCAAGAGGACTCACTGCACAGAATGCAGAGGATATATTTTATAAATATTATCTTGCCCTCCACTAAATTTATTGAAGGTAATGACCATGACTTCTACCTCAATATGTATCTAATCTATAATGCAGAGATGGTCACACAATATGCGTTCAATAATACTGTACTTGGTTTGTTTGTTTGGTTTTTTATTATTGCTATAACATATTAACACACACTTAGTGGTTTAAACAACAAAATTTTTTTATTGTATAAATCTGGAGGTCAGAAATTCCAGATTTATAAAATAATAAATGGTGGGCTAAAGTCAAAGTATTGATAAGGCTAGTTCCTTGTGGACACACTATCTAGAGGAAAATCAGTTTTGTTTCCTTTCCAACATTTCTTGACTAGAGCCCCTCCTTCATCTTCAAAGCCAGCAGCAGAGTATATTCAAATTTCCCTCTTGGCTCAGACTCTCCCACCCCTCTTTCACTACGAGGGTCCTCATAAGGATGACATTGGCCCTATCTGGTTCATCTGCTCATGACAGGCCAGCTGTTTCTCAACCTTCCATCTACGACCCTAATTCCTCATTGCCATGTAACATAACATAGTCACAGTTTCTGGGAGATTGGGCTATGCATATTTTCGGGGAGCTACTACCCTGTCTACCACAAATACTAATAAATTAAGTAAAAATAGAAAGGGTTAAGGTAAAAGCAGGATGGATTCTCAAAATCTTGTATTTTAATTCCACAAACCTCCTTTGGAAACTCTAAAAGGAAGAAAATACTGTATCTGATCCAATTGGATATTTTCATTATATTTATATCATTTTGAGACTTTTTTCCAACATTTTAGGATGAGGGTTTCTGCTACTATAGCCAGCCATCTGGCATCCTTTACAAAAAGTTCAAGGTTATGTTGTTTCAAATTGTACTTCAGTCTCTTGAAGTGTTTTTGTTTTTTCCTGATGATGTTTAATTTCCATGATGCACTTAGGTCTCCAAACAAATATGTCATCCTTGAATGAAATCTGTCGGAAAGCAAAAAATGATGCCAGAAGCATTAAAAGATTTCCAATACATTTGGACCACATAAAGTTTTAGGTGTGTCTAATGACTGAGTTTGATTGACATTAAATTCTACAACCTCTCAGTGTTAATGTTTATATATTGTTTGACAGCTTGCTGTCAAGAAAGAGAGAGAGAAGTAAGTGATAATAATTAATATGGTCTATCACTCTTCCTTGCTTTAGCATGACACATAACATTAGAATGCTTCAGTAATTGACAACTTAGACTATTCTATGTACAATGTAAAATGGTCAAACATTAATGATTTTTAGAATAAAGATGCAGTGGGAATGCCTTGCTCTTATTTTTTAATTATTTTTTAAAATTAAAGTTTATTGCAGTGACAATTGTTAGTAAAGTTACATAGATTTCAAGTGTACAATTCTGAAACACATCATCTATATATCACATTATGTGTTCACCACCCAGAGTCAGGTCTCCTTCCATCACTATATATTTGATCTCCTTTACCCTCATCTGCCACACCCTCTTCCCCCTACCCTCTGGTAACCACTAAACTATTGTCTGTGTCTATGAGTTTAAGTAAGTCGGACAGAAAAAGTAGAGAACCATATGATTTCACTGATATATGGTATATAAAACTGAAAACAACAAAAGAACAAGAAACAAATGAAGAAACAAAACTTACTTTTGTGTTTAATTCAGGTTTTAGTTTTGTTCATTTGTTGTTTTCTCTCACTGAAGAACCTGCTAATATTTGTTGAATAAGAAATGAAATAAAAGCAGTTGCTTCAAAATTAATGAATCCCACTCCAGTTAGTTGAAACCATTTAAATTACAGACAGGTGAGTGAAGCTATTCAGGGGGCAGTAGATTCTGTGGCATCTGTGAGAAGAGCATATTGTAATGAGAACTTCGTTGCCGGTGCGGGCTGACTTTCATCTGTCAGTGAATGAAGACCTGGACAGCATCTTGGAATTGGTGCGCTAGGAGTGGTGGTGACAGCAACATTTGTGAGTGGCAAGTTTTTTGTTATTGTAGCAAGTTGTTAAATACATTGAAACATGCTCTTTGGGAACCTTTCAGGAAATACTTCATGATGTTTCACTCTGTCTTCTTTACTTTAACCCTGCTGACTGGCTAAAATACTAAAATGTGTAATTATGTGTTTTCCACACCCAACCACCCTTATAAATTCAACTCAATCAATTTCAAATATTCATAAACTATTCATGTTATTTAGTCAATGGATTAAACTTGGCAGGGAAAAGAGTTACTACAAAGCTAAAACACAGACACGTCTCTTGACCTTAACATAAAATGTTGACCTGGCTTTTGAACCAGGGTTCTTAACCTCAGGTCAATGGATAACTGTGTGGTCGAAAAGGATATCAAGCTAACAGTGAATACTCTATAAGCATAGGCAAAAACAGCAAGTGTCTTTTTCTGAAATGAGAAGCCACAGCTTTTAGCAGATTCTCAAACAACCCTGTGTCTAATAAATAATAACAAAGAAAATAAAATAGATAAGAACAAGAGATTTAGATTTTTTTTTTTTTACAATATTTTGCTTACGAACCTCAGAAAAAAGTTGTTTGGAATAATAATGAGCCGTTTGGGGCTATCATGCATAAACTGAGCAGCAGCCTTTGGAAAATTAATATGAAAACATAAAAATGTAATTGCTAAGCAACCCGTGCATTAAGCATCATTTTCAATTAATTTTAGCTAAGAATTGGGCTATGAATTTTAATATCTTACAATCATATTTAGAATTAAAGTTGATTGCTTTAAAACTCGCTTTAGAGGCTCTGCAAACCTTACAGCCTGCTTTATTTTTTGAAGGATTTATTATTGTATTTTTTTTAAAAACAAGCTTTACTGGGGAACAGTGTGTGTTTTTTCCAGGACCCTTCAGCTCCAAGTCAAGTCATTGTCTTCAATCTAAATAGTTGTGGAGAGTGTAGCTCACTGGCCCATGTGGGAATCGAACTGGCAACCTTGGTGTTATGAGCCTGTGTTGTAACCAGCTGAGCTAACCAGCCACCCCAGATTTATCTCCTTTTAGAAATATGAAACACCATCTCATTTGGACAGAATTCCATAATACTGCAAATGTACATATCTTTCTCTTTAATGATAGCTTAAAATGTGAAACTCAATTGTTAAAAGAAACAAACAAAAAGATTAAACCCAATTAATTATTTAACCTAATACTTAATTATATAACAAGTTTCATACGTAACTCAGTATTTTAATTGATTTTAATTGTCCTTGACCAACAGTAGGAAGCTAGATGGTTTTCTTGAAAGGTAGCAGAAACAAATATTATTAAAATTTTGTTAAATTATCAAAGGCTTTATCTATAATAAAATGAAATATTACATGCTTTGGCAAGCAGCATAGCTGCTGAACCTAGAAAATTCAGACCATGTTGGGATGGCCTTGATTCAAAACTACTAGGGAAAAGAACTTGACTATTCTAGAACGGAGTCAAGTAAGTAATTTTAGAAAAGTTAAGGAAGAATTAAATTATTTCTAGGATTAGTTTTATTGTTTTTTATGTACTTTTGTGTAATTTAATGTTGAAGCTGGTATAACAGGCGATGTCAAGGATGCATTATCAATCTCTTTTGGAAGTTTTTCAAAAACCTTTTTAACTTAGAAGCAATTTCATTTTGATGAAAGCTCAGACATTCTCCCTGCCATCCCTCCAGTCAGCCCCAAATCTCCAGAGCTTAGAATCTTAAGTGAACTACCTTATTTCATAAGACATGACCAGGAGAATGGAAAGGATGCTTTCAAGTCACACAGGACTGGAAATCAATTAAAAGAATTTCCTCGCTAGTTGGGAGGGGGTGGGGATGAGGGAGAAGGGGAAGGGATTAGACAGCATAAATAGGTAACAATAGTATTGTCACAGGGATATGAAAGACAGTTCGGGGAATATAATAATGTTGTAAAAATTTTGTGAGGTGTCAGATGGTCACCTGTCTTATTAGGGCAGACCACTTCGTGGATGGAGTAGAGGCTTGATCACTGCACTGTATACCTGAAATTGATGTTGTATAATATTGTATGCCAACTGTAATTGAATATATAGTCACGAGATGTGGATTATACGGTGGAAGGGAGTCAAAGGAATTGTAATAGATATGGGAGGGAGGAATGGGTGGGGAGAATTGGGGGAGGGGAGTTGTCACTTTGAGGGGTAAAAAGTATAACTATTGCACTGTGTTGTACACCTGAAGCTAATTAAAATGAATAAATTAAAGAAAAAAGAATTTCCTTATTCTTTCATTTCATGCTGCACTGGTAGCTTATGTTAATATTTTTGTACATACACTTCCATGCCTTGTACACACACACACACTCACACCCATGCACATGCACAGGTACTTTTACCAAAGATGGAATCACACTGTAAAAGATGTTCTACAGCCTCTTTTCTCGCTTCCCAGTGTCTCTCTGACATCTGCTCTATCACTGGATAGAGGTCTTTTCTGTTTAATGTAGCATTGGCATTCCACTGCATGAGCATATCATGATTTAACTAGTCTCCTACTGATGAGCGCAGGGCTGATATCCAGTTTTCACTGAGACAGGTAACATAGTTCTTCAGAGCCACCCATACTCTGGTATCAGTCTGCATGGGTTCATAAGCCTAGTTTCTCCACTTACTAACTTGTGTAAGTTACCTAATCTCCTTAGTTCTCAGTTATTTCAGCTATAAAATGGGGGTTGGGGGGTGGGAGTAGTACTTACTCTAGATTATTGTGAAGAATTCAATACACATACAATGCTTAGAATAGTGCCCACCTCATAGTAAATACCATGTGAAAGTTTGCTATGATATTTTTGTTCTATGGACAATACTGCAATCCATGGCTTTCATGTATATCTGTATTTTAACCCTTAAATGAAACTGATGTTTTTGAGGACATAGAATTAGACTGTGGTGAAAACAGCCAATGAACTCCTATTCTTCATTTCTTATTTAGCAAAATTAGAATGAACAAAATAGGCAGTGCATTGCTCTTCTCATCGAATACCAGATCCAGAAACTGTAAATACAAATACTTATTTTCTGAATTTCTGTGTTTTGACGTGAGTTGTGGTATTTTTTTCCCCACTTGATTCATAATTTTAAGATTACATTTTAAAAACAAACATATATAAGGGTTCTTTTTGCAACTTAAATATAACGAGCCTGGAAAAAAATTTAAAGAGTGGAAATTCTGGCAATTGTGGATTTTCTGGAACAATCTTCCAGTTCCAGTGTCAGACCTTATATAATAGTTTCTCCTTTGGAATGTGTGATCACTAGTTTCAAGCATCAGTGATCTAGAAATTGACTGGGTGGCCTTCCTTATTCAGTCTCTTTTAGAAAGTAATTCCAGCCCAGAGAAATATCCCAGGTTTGACATTCACACATACACTATCTCCTCCTTTTTCATATAATCCCAGGATGTTACATCCATTACTTCCCCCCAGAAGAGAACTCACAGAATGAGGCCACACCTTCAGACATAAGTTAAATCCTGAGTGTTACTGTTAGCTACGCAGGAAGTAGAAGACACAGGGCTTGCCTCCAACAGATTATAATGGAGGAAACATAAAAAGAACAATTGCACATGACAGCAGTATATACACAGTGAGGGACCATAATGGAAAAATATAAAGCGTTTCAGGGACAGTGATGGTAGATCTTAAAAGATGGCCAGTGTGAAGTTGGAATGAGTAGGATGAAATGGAGTCAATGTGGGTGGATTTCAATTTACTACAAGTTTTAAACTATCAATGGTTTTTAATTTTTGGTTTAAACATGAAAATGATCATTGTAATGCATTGTCCATTGAACTACAATAGAAAAATGGGATTTGATTTCACTTACTTTGTGTAGAATCACTGGTTTGGTTAGTGGCATGAGAGGAAAAAATCCATCACCTAAACTGGAAACTTGGACATCATCCCACACTATTCCCAATCAGCAAATGCTAAACATTACTCATACGTATCCCTTCAATTCATCTCCATTCCCAATGTCTTAGTTCAGCCTGTCATCTCCTTTACCAGGGCTATTACAAAAATCTAATTTTTTTTTTTTAAACTGAGCCATTCTGCCACCTGTTGGCAGCTTAACGGTAGCTCAGCTCAGGCCAGGCATTGAACTGTTGTTGCTCAGAGCTCAGTTTGTACTCTTGAGCGAGCTCTTAACCAACTGAGCCACTTGACCAGCCCCCAAAAATCTAATATTTTTGCCTACCTGCTTCTGAGTCCCCCATCCCTTCCATTCGACCATGATTACTTGTCAAAAGGACATTTCAATGGTTCCCTAATTTCTCCAGGATAAAACCTAAACTCCCTAATCTGGAATACAAGGACTTCTGTGAGCCAGTCCTTGCCCATCTCTCCAGTTTCCTTTTTAAAGCTCTTGTCTTAATTCCATACTCTCTCCATACTGGCTTTACCTACACTCCCCTGAATGTCCCACTGCTCTCTCCTCTGAAAACTGCACACACACTTCTCTGTCTTTGAACTCTATTCGTGCTTTGTCCACCTTTTGAAGCCTCCCTGTTTTTTAAGGGCACGATCTTGTATCTCCATGTCTTTGTAATCTCCTTTGAATCATAGATCGCCAAAGAATTTCTGATGATGCCTACTTAATATCATCATTTTGTACCCCTATTAGGGCACTTTTTGTGCTGTTATCATAGGCTTATGAAAGTACCAAACATACCAGGCCACAATAAATATGAAGAAAAAAAGCTCTGACTTGCTCATTTTTATATGGTCCTAACTGAATATAATATCCATTATGTGAATGCTTTCTGAATGAATGAACGGATATTCTCAACCTGAAGTTCTACTCGTATTTATACCATAAGCCTGTTTCCTTAGGTGTGAAGTTGTGGTAAGAATGGGAAAATGTATATACTTCCAGGGATATGCTAAAAATTTTCAGGTGATTACCTGGGAGCTTCAAAGTAGCTTAATATGAGTCATTTTTATGAGTGTTGAATAAGTACTAAACTAGAACTAGGAAGACCTGGATTCTAGCCATGGCCCTGTCACACTCTGGTTATATGATCCTGAGACAGGCACTTAACTAAAAAAATGAGGAAGCTAAAAGAAATGGTATCTAAGGTGTTTTAAAGATTATTTTCCAGGGACTTTAAAAAATGAATGTAGTGCCTAAAAGAAAATTTCACCTGTTCAAGTTCATTATAGCTCACTCCTTTATTGAAATAGGTATTACCAGATCAGTGGTTGTGCAATGTGCAATGAGCCTAGTGTCAAAACACATTCAATGACTGTTGTAATAGAACAGATGATCAGATTTGACATTTCTTCTGAAAAATGAATGTGGTGACATTTCCTCATGCTCTAAAATAAATGTCTGAGAGGGTATTCCCAGGGCTCCTAAATAGCACAATTGAAACTGCATTATATTTTACCAACATTGTGGCTTAATCAGGGTCTATACATAAATGCAAATAATTACTGTTTACAAAGTAAGCTGTACATGTAGATTTCTGTTTGCAGTGGAATTAAGGCATCTGGATATTTATAAGTATTTTACAATTCAAAATACCAAGTGACCTTTGTTCTAATTTAATAAAAAAGATCTAACATAATTGTTAAGAAAGACCTTATCTTTCTTTACTCCAGATTACAATGATGAGGTTGGAGAAATACCAAGCTGAAATATTTGCTGGGTTTTAGGTTTTTATTTTATTAACCAATTTAATGTAGATGTACTGTTGACTTGATTGAGCAGAAATTGGAGATGAAATTGTTTTACCATGCCTGAGAGTTTTATGCTGAGAGGTCACCCCTCTTTGGTAGAGAATGTAGCACTCACACAATAGTTGAGAGATTTATTGAACATCTGCTGTGTGTCAGGCTAAGTGCTTTACAAATACAATTCTATTATCATCAAATCCTTAAAACAGCATAAGGATATATCATAATATTGTCATTTTATGGATGAAGACAATGAAGCTCAGAATTGTCAGTACAAGCTGAGATTTTTTAACCTAATTGTTTGATTCAAAAGCTATGCTGTCTGTGTAACACCACACTGCCACCACCAAATTAAATGTAGCTAAAAAGGCAGCAGTAGGGTTCTGCCCTTAGAGGAGACTGAGGAGGGGTGATATAAGCAGATCACCAGGAAAGTCACCAGGCAACATGAACTGTGTCCTAGTGCAGCACTTCTCAAATTTTAATGAGCAAATGAATCATTTGAGGATGTAGCTCATTGCAGTGTGACATAGCAGGTATTATTGGGGCCTGAAAGCCTGCTATTCTAACCACTCCCCAGTGAATGGCAATGTTGCCAATCCTGAGGCCACACGTCTAGTAGCCAAATCCTAATGCCCAAGGACTAATTCAGTACCATGGACAGTGGAACAGGTGTGCTGCGACTACCCTCCTCTCTGCCTTTCATTCAAATCTCTTAATATCTTCTGTGGATACATTCTGGTAAAAAACACGCAGACTTTTTTTTTTTTAATTATTACTTCTTGGATTGTTCGCAGGTATGTGCTGATCCTTCCCTTATATAGGCACAAATCTGTCCAGAGAAGAGAACTGGGGCTTTAGACAAGGCAGAGGGTTACCCCTTTTGCATGTTTTAAAAGGTATGCAGACAGTTCTCATCAGCAAAAAGAATTTAATCAGGGGCCGGCCGAGTGGTGCGGTGGTTAAGCGCTGGCTTGGGAAGCCAGCGGCCCCGGTTCGGTCCCACATGTGAGGGGCAGTGACACTGCCCTCAAAAAACACAAAACAAAACAAACAAAACAACAACAAAAACAACAACAAAAAAGAATTTAATCAGGTTTACTATCAAACAAAAAAATTAATACAGAATTCATAAAATATTTAAGTAATTATCAGACTCAATATTGTAAAATATTTATTTCAGAGAGGTAGCACTCTAGCTTATTCATTTGATGAATAGAAATTAGCAACATCTTTCTACTGCTAAATCTACTGAACTGTTAGTCAATTGTACATAGTGACAGAGAAAAAACTAAAAACATATCAAAGTGCTAGTCAAAATCAGAGTGAAATGAAAATCACCTTAAAATTTATTTTTAAATGTATTTCTGCTATCATTTCTTTCTGTTGTATTCCTTCCACCAAATTCTATATTTTAAGATATAATCAGGCAGGTCTTTTATTTTTATTTTATTTTTTTTTGATTGACGTTGCTTTTATTTACTACTTTGAAACAGCAACTATGGCTGCCAGCAGAGATACCTCGGGGGCTTTAAGACTATCAATCTATTTCACAGCTGGAGCAAAGTGATTCAGATAAGAGCCTGGCAAACAATTCCATTTATTTTCCATTGAAGATATTTTTATTTTCTGGTTGAGGACCCTCTTTGCAGATCTTGAGATGCTATGGGCTACATTTATGGCAAAAGAAAATGGGTATAATCCCACATAGACTTTTCTAATAGGCCTTCCCTTAGCTTTGTCACACTATCTACTTAAGAATACTTATTGTTTTTCATTCCAATGTATGTTTTCAAAATTAATTCATTAAGAATTTGTTTCCATCATTAGGTTTACATTTATAGTGTACCAAGAGTGAAAATGTTTTCACGTTTCAATGTTTTTCTCAAGTTAATTCTTGATTCCAGAGGAAGTCTTCTTTTTTATTACGTTAATAGGATTAAAACAAGTTTGGTGTGTGTGTGTGCATGTGCACGTGTGTGTTTAACTATGTATTGAGGATCTTTGTCACAGGCAAAAAGTCTTACATACATTATTTCATTCAGTTTGCACAAAGTCCTTGAAATAGGTACTTTGTTCCTACTTAAGGAATGGGAGAAATAAGGTTCAAAGTCCCTGTGTGAGTAGGTAGTTGAGCTTGAATTACAGGAGGGAGTGCTCTGTTTCCATCATGCACTCATAAGAGGCGCTTGTTCTAGTGGAAATTTACACATCTCAGATTGATGCAGCCAAAACTCTTATGTGTGAAGTGCAGCTTGAATGGTGAGCGGTCCCATCCATTACTTCAAAAGTGAATATAAAGCTAAATTCAAAATCTATTATTGCATCATATATTCACTCGGCTTTTTTCAGATGGAGAGATACTGGCCATTAACAGAGGTTAAATAATTTACCCGAGCTTACCTGTGAGCACTCAATGCCAAGGAAAAATTTAATAACTAATATCTTGGGAGTTGCTTGGTCTACTGAATTGTAGATAATCCTTTACTTATGGACATGTTACCCCAGTCTTTTCTGAGACTAATAGTAATTATTTTTAAAAGAAGTGTAAATAATTTACTTTAGAGGTCTTCTGTAGTTCATTTTCTTTGCTGCTTCTTTGATTGAATCACTGAAATCTAAGTTCAGAAATGAGGAATCATGAATATTGGTGCCATAGGAATGTGCTTATTCTTTCTTTCATCAGTCCCTCTTTGAGGAAGTCTCAGTCATTCAATGTCTAAAATGACCGTTTTAAATGTTTTGTTTGTCTTTGATAGGATGTCACATTTAATGCTTTCCAAGGATACTATGAGCCTGCTCATCATTCCCTGGGAAGCTAGTGATCCTAACCAAGAGGTGTCCACTCTCAGAAGCCTTCAGGGAAAGGTGGCTTCAGGATATTTCTTTATAAAATGTAGGAGCTACAATTAGATGGAAGGCCTGTTGGAATCACGCTCCTTTCATGGGGTGCATAGACAATTGTATAAGAAAACCTAAAAGAGAGTTGAGCAGGTGTCTATGAGATGAAAAATACAAGATGCAGGTGGGGTAAAAATAACACTACAGATGGTTTATAGGGGTGACTCATCTCTCCACCACCCTCCCAAGCCCTTTAGTTTTTGGGTTGTTTTTTTTTTTTAACATTTTGATTGTTAAATTTTTTACTAAAAGTGCCAAATCTCCAAATTTTTCTAGTCGAGACAGGAAGACTGGACCACAGGCAATCCATTTCTAGTCTCTTACCTGATTTCTGAGTGTGTGTGTGTGTGTGTGTGTGTGTGTGTGTTTTAGAGTTTGATTCTGTTTTTATTCTTGCCCGTTTTAGTTGTGTCACTCCAAGATTTTAAGTTTTGCATACAGTTCTCTCTCTCTCTCTCTCTCTCTCTCTCTCTCTCTCTCTCTCTCTCTCTCTCATTTTCCACTTCCAAAAACAAACTTTTGAAAATGGGATCAACAGACTACACATTGAAATGCACAAATACACTGCACGGGGATGCCATCCGTGCCTTCTAGTCCATCATCTAAAATCCATTCAGAAGCCACACAGGTACACCCCACTCCCAGCTCTGGGAGGTGGTGTGCTCTGTACATGCCAATGTCGTGGTTGGAATAGCAAGGTATTCCAGTTTTACACGAAACTTTATTTGCTTAACTGCCCAGTATATATATATATATATATATATATATATATATATATATACACACACACACACACACACACACACACACACACACGATCATTTCTGTCTCTGTCCAATTGCAGGTAACTATCATATTGGTTTACTCTATGAAAAGGGCATAGTCCCCACTGTTTGGAGGCAAGGAGGAGTAATCTGTAACCCCCGTTGGCTTTGATGTTTGGAGTTGAATCTCAGCACCGCCTAGAAGCCCTCAACTATTTGGTTCATCCTCGTCGCCTCTGCGCGTGACTCTCGCCCGTGCCGCTTTCCCCGAGCCCCTTTCGGGGCCAGGCCCGCGCGCGGTTTATCCGACGGGCGTTCGAAACGTGTCCGCTGGGGGCCGGTTTGGCTCCGCCAGCGCCGCGCGGAGCAGCCCGCCAGGGGGACCTCGCCCCGCCCCGGAGGCTTCAGATAAGAGTCCGAGGGGCGTGGAGGCTCCTGCGCCAGGGAAACCGGCCTCGGCTGAGGCTCCCCTGCTGCTCCGGGGGCCCTGATCCCCGGCTTGGAGATCCGGGGCTCTACCGCAGAAAGGGCGCACCGTGCGGTGGGTGTGCCCGTTTCCACCCTCGGGCCTTGCAGCTCGGAAACGAGCTCCTGCAAGCGGTCGTTTGTTCCCAAAGACGGGGTTTTGTCTGCGGTTGATCCCGGCTCTGGAAGTGCAACTTCGCTGCCCAGGGGGCGGGTCGGGGAGCTTGGGGTTCCCGGAGCCCCGGGGAGGAGGAGACCTTGTCTGCGTCCTGAAGGCAGAAGCGGGCCACGGGAGCGGGGGCTGCAGCGCGGGGGGCGTTCCCAGCGGCCGTGGGCGGCCGCTCGCTGGTTTCGCCCCCAGGTGCGGGTCTCGCCGCACCGCCCCGGGAAGCCCGCCCCGCAGCCGCACCCCGCCCACCAGCCCGCCTCTTCGGCGCTTGGGGCGTGAGGTTCCGAGGAGGAGATCCATCTGGAGCCGAGCAGAAAACTTTTCCCTCCCCGATCCCCGCGTCCCTTTTGTCTTTCTTGGCAGCGGCGGCGGCGACCTGAGCTGCGAATCCCCGGCCCCGGCGCGGCGCAGAGCGCGCGGTGACCTCCGAGGGCAGGAGCGCCCGGTGACCTGCGCCCCGTGGCGGCGGCCCGCGCCCCTGGACCCGCGGCGCGCCCTCCCGCCCCCCTCCGAGGCCGCCCCCGCCCCCGCCGCGGCCCCGCGCCCCTCGCCGCCCGCCCCCTCGCCTGACTCATGCGCCCGCGGTGTCCGCGCCGCGCCCGCTGCCCGCGCCCCGCCGGGATGGGGAGCGCGATCGCGGCGGCCCGGAGCTGCTGAGATTCCCGCTGACGCCCCCGACCCTGCCGCCTCCCCTTGCGCTCGTCTCCCGAGGCGCCAGACGTCCCAGCAGCTCCGAGGGAGAGCCCCGAGAGGCGACTGGACCCGCGAGTCCCCGCGCTCAGGACAGGTGAGGATTCAGGAAAGGGCGCTATCGGTGTGGGGAGGTGGGTGGGCCGCCGCTGCAGCCGAAACGGGGCGTCGCTTCAGCCCCCACCCCCTTCCCCGGCTCCAGCCTCCGGAGTTAGGGTAAACACTGTCTTCTGAAGTTTGGGAAATAAACCAAGTCCGCCCTCCGTTCCGGGCTCCCCAGTCCCTGGAGCGCGCGAGAAGCCCAGCGCGGCACAGCCTTCGAGAGCCCGGAGCCGTGCAGCACCTGGCCGGGCTCCTGCAAGCTACACCCTCCTTTGTTTCCGTTCCAGGGAGTCAGCATTCTTTGTCAAGATGCCCATCGCGTTGATGTATCGTAGTCTTTCAGCAGGAACCAAGTGTGGGCAAGGTTTCCGAAAGCCGTGTCTGCATGTTGTAGTAGCTCCATAGGCAAAATGGAGGGGCGAAGCAATTATTCGCCAGATTCAGCACTATTTTCCCAGTGTAACCTGTCCTTAAGAGAAAGGGCTGAGGGTTTGCAAGGTTTGCCTCATGAATCATTGTTTTGCTATAATTGATTGGTCAAGTCAGCATTTCACATTGTGTGGTTGCAAGCTCTCTGTATTTTCTGCCCTTAGATTTAGATTGAGGGTGTGTGTGTGTGTGTGTGTGTGTGTGTGTGTGTGAGAGAGAGAGAGAGAGAGAGAGAGAGAGAGAGAGAGAGAGAGAGAGAGAGAGAGATTTGTAATAAAAACAATTCATTGTTCAGTACCAGGAGTTGGTAATGTCAGAAAGTCATATGCTTCACATCTCTGTAATTTACTAATTGTGGTCAACCCCAGTACACCTTAGTCTGGTGTAATTCAGAATATGTTCAACTCAAGCATCTCTTACCTTGTTTTTCCTAATGAAGACCTTCAGAAGTAGTTGTATGTACAGAAGTAGTTGTATGTACAGTAGTATATACAGAAAACATGTCAAGAGTCAACAGCTATTCTTATTTGTCAGTAAGAATATTAAACTCTTTTGGTTTTACAGTCAAGCCAAGTCCTGAGGTGCGCTTTTGTAGTGCTTTCTGCATAAGCATTACCAGCACCTGTAAAACCTATTTACTTTGATGGCTTACCATGTCTTGCTTTATGGAAATACTGACTATAAAATGACCTTCAATTTGTTATTTATCTATCAATATTATACTATATTACCATTTTGTCAGAAGTGGACTAAATTTTGGAACTTCTTAAACCTTAGTCTACTCCTATTTACCCATACAAAAGCATCTGCTTATAGTTTCATGCTTTACAAACAACTTAACTGAAGACTATTTTCTAAACAGAAAATAATATTTGTATTAAGTGGAAAATATATTTAAATGCTTCAGCAATTGAACGTTATGAGATTTTTTTACTCTTGAGAATACACCCTGAGGTGGTAGGAATGATTTTCTCTTAGGAAGTCCTCACAGCTATGAGATGATTTAGCTATGGTTTGTAATCGTGGGTATATTTAGCTTTGTATCCTGGGCTGGGGAAGCCCTCGGTGAAGGAGAATGGCTGTGTGGGAAGTCTCTGTGCGCAGTTTCCAGGCGGTTGGCCCAGGAAGGTTTTACCTGTTGTTTCTGAGTCAGTTCCGGGTAAATGCATGTAGTGTCCCAAAGACACCTGTGATCAGAAGGGTTCTGTGGGAAAGATCGTTGTAAAAGAAGGGTGGCTTCAAATCTTCCTTTAACTCCGAGAAATGCTTAACGGAGCTTTGGAATGCTCTAAGAGTTAGATTGTGATAGCTGGACTTGTGTAGTTTCAGAATTTTGACAACAGCTCATTGGGCAGAGAAAAAAGAACTGTCACACAGGGAGAGTGAATCTGAACTGTTTAAATTCTCTCATTCTCACAATAACTCTAAGCTTAAAGGAGAAGAAATTCATATATAGCTTTGGAAAGCAGGTAGGAACAAAGATAAAAGCAGATGTCACTATTTGCATTGTCTAAGCAAAATTAGTAGAAGATAAAATAAGTCCTCGTGGTGATGCATATTACTTATCAAATAGAATGTGGAGGTCTAAAAGAGGAGGCAGTTTTAAAATAAATTTCATTTAGTGGACTCTCCCTAAATAGGAGACAGCATGGGGAGTCTTCATCAAGCAAAACATATTTAGAATAAGCACTTAGTATAGAGGTGGAAAAAAACAAATCTGCAGTGAGATGGACCCTTCATGTTGTTAAGGAATATATGATTTGCAGTTTTATCGAGCATGTCAATTTCAGGGCTTAAGATATGTTTTTGTCTGGTAAGGTGTGATGTGTACACAAGCACTCAGAGCACATGCATGAACACTTGTGGTGTCATGCTAGCTGATGGAGGGCAAGGTAGCCTCTCTTATGGGACCTTGCAGGCTGATAAAGAGGGGACTGGAAGATGGGCCACAGATAGCACTGAGCACCCGAGGTGTCTTTGAGCATTAAGGGGACTGGTATACATTGGGGAGCAGTGTATTGGTTGCCAAGGGCACTGGATGGGGAATTGGAAAACCCAAAATCTCATCCTGACCAAGCCACTGATTATGTGGCCCTGGATATATTCTCTGCCCTCATCGACAGAACCAGGTCTTTGGACTGCTGTCTTTCCACCCTCTTTTTAAAATGCTGCATGAGGAATCCTGGTGGAATGAAGGAGAGGGAGAAATCAGAATGTAAATGGGTGGTGATGGTCTAGTTAGTAGTGTAGGTTGGGGGACGACAGGCTGGAGGCCACACTAGACATAGAGAAAGGGTAATACGATGGCAATAGGAGGTGAAGAGATCTGACCTGGGGCATCTGGCCCATCACTGATTGAGTGCATAGTATAGAATAAAATAAATACCAACATTCACTTAGTACTTGATGGTTTTTGTGAATTTTCACAAATAATGGCAGTTGATTTTCATCACAACTCCAAGGAGTAATTAGAGCAGAAAGATGAAACCAGGACTAATACTGCAAAGCATGCTTGCACCAGTACGCTCCACTGCCTTTTTGCAGGATTTATAGAGATGGGAGAAGCTAAATAGAATAGAACATGCTTTGGAAACGCTGTATAAATGGGATAGAGAGAGATACGGTTTTAGTGAAGTTTCAAATTTCTGAGTAAAAATTTAGATTACATTCTGGAAGAGAAGAGTTTCCAATTATGAGATTGAGACCTCCTGAAATGTCCTGACTCCTGATTGTTGATGTTCAGTTTGATCACTCCTGCTCTGTGCTTTCTCTTACCATACCTTCCCTTGCGCAGCAGAAAGTTGGGGAACTCAATTATTACAGAGTCATTGGTAAGACTCTTCCAAGAGTTTTCAGTGCAGCTGGTAAAAGGAATTCCTCTTTTAAAGGTGAGGATTCTTGGGCCATTGTGTTGTGAATTAATGGGCTATGTTCCAGTAGCAGTTATGCTTTGGAAACATTGTCACCTGAGGTAAAATTACACAAAAGTCATGGAATGAGAGCCAGGTGAGAGGGTGTGGATCTGTACATTCTTTCCTGTGGTATCCTTGTCATCTGCTTTGAGCATTAAGTGTACGCAGGGGGACAACTCCTGTCCCCCACCACTCCACCCTGTGTTCCTGTGGAAGGGAGTTGGTCCCGATTCACCTGATAATACATGTGCGGAACCTACATTTAACTAGGTTAAGTGAAAAGGAAAGATTTATTAGCTCATGTGACTGTAAAGTCCAAAGGTGGACTTTGCTTCATTCATAAGTGGATCCCCGAGACACATGACTTTGTCAGGGTTCTCTCTCCTTCCTTCTCTCCCTCCCCATCCCCCTCTCTCTCCTCCCCCTCTCCCCCTTCCCCTACCTCTCCCTCTCCCCACTTCTCAACTCCTCTCTGAGTCAGCTTCATTCTGAGACCCTATTCCACATCCTGAGAAAGATGATTGTTGGTACTTCTAAGCCTGCATTCCTGGGGCTTCTGAACCATAAGAAAGACAGGACTTGCCCCTTCTGGTCTCATTGTTAGAAATCTCCTGGAAAGGATTGGATTGCCCCTGCATTGGTGTTCATTGAATCGGTCTCTAGGTCCCACAGAGTGTTACTATGATAGTCTTAGGCTGTGCAGGGGCGGGGAGGAGGAGGCTGATGGACAGTTCTGTCAGCTCACATAGAGGTGTAGTTCTCACAAGCTAAGGATGCTGCCAATCAAGAACAGCATGTCTGCTATTAAGAAGAATTGCCCCCTCCTTTTTCAGGATAGACCCCTGCACTATGATGTAAAGTTTGCATAAGGAGACAACTCAGATGCCCTGGGCCATGCAAATTCCAGAAGTGGGACCCTCCTCCCAGCCAAGGCAAAGCCGGTGATGAAATAATGCCACTCATGTCTAGGCTTTGCTGGGAGGACTGCGGGGCACAGAACGTTATTATATGAGGGGCCCACCATTTAGCTCCGTCTGTGTACTTTTAGCAAATCCCACTGTGGGCTTCCAGTGTAAGGACTTCATTTCCAGAAGCCCTGGTCACCTAGAGATCCTGAGATTGGAGACCCCTACTTGGGACATGAGGGATCCAGTGAAAGTTTGAACAGGAAAGTGAAGTGATGAACACAGAATTATTGTTTATGCATATTTGTTAGGTTTGTGGGCAATGGGCAGAAGGAAAGCAGTAGACTCAGATTAGGGTTACCACTTAGGGACATGAGGTGATAGGTCCCAAATCAGAACACCAGCATGTGTGAACATGATGAATGTCTGATGAGGATGAAGGAGCATCTGCATTGACAGAAGCATTTGCGTATGAAACGGATCAGGAGGGAGCAAAGCAAATAGGCTGGGCCAGTAGGTGAAATGGCTGTGTGTTGTGGGTATGTTTACAGCAGCTGAACTGTGTAGAAAGGAGGCCTGTGGCCACCAGAAGTCCTGCAGGCAAAACTTTATATGTATAGCCTCGACATTTATTGAAGACTGACATAGTATGCCAGGCCCCATGTCACATGCTGCTTTCAATTATATTAAATGTCATAAATTCATTACATTAAATCTCACAACCCTCAAAGGTGAGAAAACTGAAAGTTAGGTAATAACGTGCTCAAGGTTATATGGTCATTTAGTGGAAGAGCTGGATTCAAACCATGGCAGTCCGAAACCAAAGCCAGTGCCACATGACTTCTCAAGCCCAGGTCCGAATCCGGGACAGCAGGACAAATTGGGCCTTCTAATAGGCAGCCAGAGTGCCAGAAGCCCAGGTGATCAGGGTGAAGGTGCAGAGCATCCATGCTCAGAGACAAACTGGACAGGAGTGCCGACGTAAGACCCCAACAAACAATAGATTCTTGGCTTGGGGTTGGGGCTGTAGCAAGGAAAGTGATGGGAGTGGTATCAGGAAGTTGAACACATGAGGAGTTCAATAGAACTAGAGCTTGATGATTGGTCTGAGAAACAGGTCTCTTCCATCTGCCCTGGCTTTAATTACGCTTCCTTGTGTAAGTCAATCAGAACTCGGAATGGGCAGCTCCTCAGAGCAAGGAGACGGTTCTATTAGTTGTCAGGCACCATTAGGGGAGAACAGCTAACATTTGTTGAGTGTCTGCCATGCAGCTTAGATACATAATCTCACCAAATCGTTAGAGTCCTGGGAGGGTAAATATTATATCCCTTTTTTGTTTTCTTTAGCCAGGAAATGGAGGCTTAGAGAGGTTAAATGACTTGCCTGAGCTCCGGGGACTAGACCTGAAGTGAAGGAGTGGTCCTGGAAACCCAGATTGGGCTGAGCCTAGACCTCGTCCTGGATCTTCAGGGCAAGGTCAGTTTCAGTTCTGGGCCATCGAAATGGGGAAGGCAGCAGGGACGTGTAGTGAAGGGCGCCCATGAGTTAATTTTTAGAGAGCTGAACATGAGATGAGAGCAGGTCATCTGAAGACAGTTGTCCGGCAGGATTCTATTCGGCTTTGGCAGGAAACCTAATAATCGAGGAGGTTTCCCCCCCTCAGTGCAGGATCTCTATCATTATGCAAGATACATACGTCAGCAGGTCAGATGTTTGGAAGGCTTAATTTTAATCACTGATTTCGGGGACCTCTGCCAGCTGCCCTGGCCTGAATTTACCTTTACACCTATAGGCACTTTGCCCTGAAATATGATAAATAAGAAATAGATATATAGAGAGATAGAGATAGGTAGGTAGGTAGATATAAATATTATAGATAGATCGTGAGCAGAAGCACTAGCACACACTGCATGTAATAAGTATGTGGAACACGCTCCAGCTCTAAAGGTGTATACTTGAAGCTGCTCTAAATGAAACTATTTACTAGTGGAATACAAGTAACATAATATCCTCCCCCAACAAATGCAAGATCAAGATTGTATCTGGCTAACTCGTATGACTGGATATAGGTCTTCACTGTGTATGGTGGACTGTGTTTATATATGATAAGAGGAAGGAGAATGACAAGGTATATGAAAAAAATATATTTGAGAAATATGTGTGAGAACACTTAACCTATTTGGGAAGGTAGACAACTATGCATAAAACTTACACAGCTACGCAATGGAATAATACATTTGAGTCGGAAGAGTCTTTCAGAGAGTAATCAAGATGGCAGTGCTATCTAGTATTGTGAAATACAAACTTAACAGTAGCAGCTAAGACTCAAAGAAATGGGGCCATCTGAAACCTGGAAGGCCTACAGGGGAGGCTCTAAGGAGGACGTGAGTTCTGTTGAATATGTATGAGGGAGAGAGTGGAGGGGGCATTCCAGGTAGGCCCGAGAACTTCTCCGTGCCCTCCAGCCAGAGACCACCAGGAAGTTACCTGTGAGGGAACAGGTTGGGTTTGCTATTGGTTACAGCAAGGGAGAATGTACACCATAGAGATAAGTGGGGCATCTTAGTAGGAGGGTGTTAGGAATTAGTTATTATGGGATGTGGGCTTGTGGTAAGTGCTTTGGGAGAGGGTTTAAAGATACAGCGCTTTGCTCTGGATTGGAGCAGGGCTAATCTTGTGATTGGGTATCTTAATAAATCTTATCTAGAAGGAGGCAAGACTAGAGAAGCCAACACTATAATTGGCAAAGAAGTAGTAGGATCTCATTAGCCTGATTAGGGGGATATTGGTCATTTTGGGGTTGGCCAATGTTCGTGTTTTTGTTTGTGTTCAGATGAGTACATAGGGGTCTTGTTTCTGTCCTGAGCCATCACGGTCGCCAAGTGGCTTTGTCTGGTGTTTAAGTTCTGTGATATCGTTTCCATCACGAACCCCAGGGCGTGGCTGTGCTCCCCAAACCAGCTCCTGGATGTTAGGGGCTGCCCTGCTCTTCCATAAACTGGAAATTCTATTCCAGAATGTATCTTATTCCATGTACCAACCAAGATTTCCATTGCAATAGAATCCTGTTAGTGACTGTTTCTCTTGAGGGGAGGAAATAAGTGAGGTAATTTTTTTCTTCTACTGTAATAATTTATTTAACAATATTTATTAAATGCCCTCTGTTTACCAGGTACTGAGTTAATTTCTGGGGATGTCAGGATGACAAGGATCTCAAGAATCTCATAATCTAATGGGAGAACCAGATGTAAACCAATAATTACAGTATGTTGAAATAAAGCTGGTAAAGATATTAGAATAGGAAAAGAATGTTAGTCTCTTAAAATCAAATGCTGAGCAGGAGCAGACTCTTTTGCGAATAGTGAGCTAATCACAGAGGTACTGATAGGTCGGCACCTGCTAAGGAATATATTCCTTTCTGAGAATCAGCACCTCTGGGCTGAAATGCAGGGCGAGTCCAGGGAACCTCAGCACTGACTGTAGCAGAGAAGAGGCACAGATTTTCACTCACTGGGTGAGCCACATATTAGATCAGCTCAGTGAACACACGTGTGCAAGTATTTGTAATACTGTCGAGTTACTTAGCATTTCTGAAGAGATGTTATTATTTCTAATCATAAAAGCCATACATGCTCCCAATAAAAGCTTTGGAAAAGATATTAAGTATAAAAAAATCAGGGAGAATATTTGCCTATAATTTGATGACCCAAAGGCACCCATAACATTTTGGCATTTTCTTCCCCCTTATTTTTAATGAGTTTTTCCATAGTCAATAACATAATACAACCTGCTCTGTTTGCTTAACCTCTGATGTCATAAATATTTTCCAACTTGTAGGCAAGCTTTATTAATGCCTATATAATATTTGATTGTATGGATACACCATAACTTATTAGCTATTCCATTAATTAAAATTGAACCTTTAGGCTGTTTCCCAATATCTGGTATTATAAATGGCATTTTGATGACATCTTTGTTCAGATTTCAAATTAATTCTTTAAGCAGGATCCATGGAAGGGTAATTCCAGGGTCAAAGGTAATAAGTGTCTTAAGACTCTTGATGCTTAATGCAAAACTGGTTTTCAGAATCAGTGAACTTGTAGATGATAGTGCATGGAGACATCTCATCACCATGCCTACACTAGGAGTTTATTTACTTATTTTTTAAATAAGAAAAGCTGCCATTTCAAAACAAGTAACAGTTTATGCTCACTGCTAATTTTGTTCCTTTGTTACCAAAAACTCGCCTTTCGAATGTAATATAGACTGGTAAAATATTGTGATGAACTGTTCAGTCTTTTAAAATCTATTTACAAGTATTCCTGAATACGCAGATGGGGGCCCATGACTGGGAGAAGATTAGAATGAGTTTTAAAGCCAACAGTATACAGTACTGAGAACCTACAAGTGAAGGTGATGAAGGATAAGTGTCCTCCGGGATGGGGCAAACCCACTTCCAGCCCCACCTCTGTAGCTTGGTGGTGGGTCCCTGCTGTCATGGAATGTTGTAACTGCTGTGCTCGTGGTCTGCACAGGATTCGAAGGAGCTGTGACCCAAGTAAGGGCAGGCTTGTGTCTGTTTGTTTCCTGGTTGATTCCCAGCAGGTCACCCAGGACCAGACTGTGCCCGTAGATAGAATTTGAGTAGGATGTGCTCTAAGGGAGGATAGAAAAATGCGTGACATTGTCCCTCTGAGGGACCTCTCTTCTGTTAGTCACTGGTACCCCCAAAATAAGACAAGACAAAGATCCTGAGTTTTGAACGATCTGATTTTCCTCTCTTTGCCAAAGAAAAGCCAACCCCATCACAGTATCTAGTTTTCATAGCTATGAACTTTGGCTCATTGCATGAGAACGAGGAACTTGGATCTTATTTAAACCTTGGAACAAAAAAACACTTTGCTTGAGACTACAAGGGAACTATTAAACTTACTGCAGCAGTCAACGTGAGGTTGGTTTGGAAGGCCAATTTCAATTTTTCCACAACGGCGATTTTCTACAAAAATAGTTCACAACTAAAATAAAAATAACTTTGGTTTTCTTTTAAAAGTGAAGGAGGATATTATTATAGTATCTATTTTCTTTTATGGCCTCAGTCAGTAATTTTGAACAAAATTGTTTTCATTCATTTGTTCACCAAATCATTGTTTAATGAGATTCTTTCAGTATTTGCTATTAAATTACACTAAGGACGCATTTTGTCAAATGGAAGGCACATCTTACACAATGATAATGTAGAAACCCATGTAGGAAAGCCTGACCTATACATGTACTACTTGCCTTCTGATAAGACATGTAAAAATTCTCATAACCTGCATCAAATAGAAAACTCAAGCTCTGTAGGAAGTTCACTAATTAATAATTGATTCAATAAATATCATGTGCTGGCCGCTGGTAATAGGGTAGGGAGCAAAACAAGAGCTGTGGTGGAGCGTACATTCTATCGGGGAAGACAAACAACAAATGCATGAATGGAGAAGGCAGTTTCCGGTGGAGGAAAGTGAAGGCATCTGATGTAATAGGGTGCCTGGGCTTCTGTGGATCAGATGGGAAGGCCGGTAGGTCCTGGAAGGCATCTCTATGTTTGAGGCATGTGCGCCAAGACCCCCAAGATAACAAGGAGCCAGCCTTGCATATTTGGGTGGGGGTGAGAGGTAGGCTCTATTCTTAGAGTACTGAGAAGCCATTAGAAGGTTTTTCTTTTGGAGAATGATATTTGAGGTCATTTATTAAAAATCGGAGTTGAGGTTAAGAATGCAAAATAGTACTTCACTGTGGAGGCAAAAGCAACATTTACATTAGAAACTCCCTGTGTAGTTATGCTCAAGATGTGCCATACATCATTATGTGGCTGCAGACACTCTGTAATACAGTATATATCCATCTACAGAAGGTTTTTAATATAAAGGAAAACATTAAATATTAATATCAATATTGTCCTCTCAGTAGAATATAAACAGCTTAGTCAGTCCACTGCAAAGGTTTTTGTTATGGGAAGCTTATAGTTTTTAACGGTGCCTGGCATGGTAACTTGTATGTTGTATGCATTCAGGAAATGTTTACTGGATTAATTACATTAAACCTTCTATCATGTCAAGACAGTATTACCCTAGGTTATAAAATCACATTTTAGACACCGTATTTCTACTAAAAGATCAAATAATTTCTTTGAAAAAAATGTTAACTGTACTCTGAATATTATTAATATTTTAAAATTATATTCAACGTGTTAAAAAATGAAATACTGAAAGTTAAAATATAATACACACCTATAATTATCTTTACATATTCCCTGACCCTTCCCCCTCAGTAGAGGTAGAAATCTCTGGAAAGTCCACATATAAGATGAAGGCTCCATTACCATCACTTAGTTTTATCACACCTTACTTGACACATGTGGAAATTCTTTACTTATAATGTGAGTCTCTCAATCCTTGAACTCATCCATTCAAAACTCTTCTGCCAACACCTGTGTAGTGGACTATAAAATGATAACGGCATATAATTAGTGGTATTTGTTAATGAATATTTAACTCA
This sequence comes from Aselliscus stoliczkanus, assembly GCA_033961575.1. NCBI lineage: Eukaryota > Metazoa > Chordata > Mammalia > Chiroptera > Hipposideridae > Aselliscus > Aselliscus stoliczkanus. Next base: position 128,803,547 of record CM066733.1, read on the forward strand.
GTGTCTTCTGAGAGATCCAGTTCAAAATATACTCACTGAGTCATCAGAGCATGCCAAGTGGTAGCCACTGTGTCAGCGCTGGGAGCATAACAGGCTTTTCTCAAAGAACTCATAGTCTCTACAGGTCACTCAGGCAAGACTGTAAATTAGAGCGAGGGCGAGAGCTTTGAAATAAGATGATACATACACGTAGATCTCCCTGAGTCTGAGTTTGGGGAAGGGGAATGGTAGTGAGTGAAATTGTGGATTCGTTCATGGGAGCCTTCAATTCAGAATTTGGTTAAGTGATTTTTAAGATGCAGACTACAAAAAGAAGACAAAGACGAAAAAGGCAGCACATGCCGTTTATCTCCGGGTAACAAGGACACCTGCACCCTCCTTTTCGTATCTACAGATATATCCCTCGGATCCCCCGTTCTCCTGCCCCTCCTGCCAGAGGCTTAGTGCTCATTTGATAGAAGACCCACAGACTGGCAGGCCCTGGGGGCTCCACCCACCTGCAGCCCCTGCACCCAACCCTCCCTTCAGCCTCCTGGAAGGGGTGTGTGTGGGGGGGTGGGCTGCCTCTTGACTCTCCTGCCTTGGGGTCCAGGGACTTAAGCTCTTCCAAGTCCTCATCAGCACCACTTCTCCCCACCTTCATGTATTTCTGCAGCTTTAGATGGGAAGATTCTCAGTCCTACCTCCTTCTTGATTTTTCCTAGAGCATCACTCATTCATTCCTTTATATATTCATTCAATAAATTTTTTTCTTTTTTGAAGGCCTGAACTGGGGCCACTGGCTTCCCAAGCCAGCGCTTAACCACCGTGCCATTCGGCTGGCCCCCAATAAATATTTTTTGAGTACCTACTAAACACTGGATATATAACAGGAAACAAAATAAAGTCCCTCTTCTTATGATTTCTACATTCCAGCTGGAGGAAACAGACAATACACGTATAATTTGTAGTGACAAATAATAAGAAAAATGAAGCAGGGCTCAGGTACAGAGAGCAACTGGGATAGGGACTAGTGTAGCCTCGTCACAGGAGCCCCTCTGATAAGGGCTGACCTTGAGCAGAGGCCTGAATGAAGGGAGGGAAGGAATCCTTAACCTGTCTGGGGGAGGAGAGTACCAGGCAGCAGAAACAGGAAGTGCAAAGGCCAAGAGGAGGCAGCAGGTGAGGTGGGAGTTGGCCTGAAATGTTTGAATAGTAAAGGGCCAGTGTGATTAAAACAAAGCAGGGCTCTTAGAGAGCCCTGGGGCCTGGGGAGCTTGGGCTTTTATTCTAACATGAGAAGCACCTGCAGGGATCCTAACCTTTGGTGGCGGTTTTGCTGGGCTCCATCCTCAAAGTCATTACTAGTCTCTGAAGGAACTATGCCGGGAGTGGAAGCCCACTCTCTGCATTCATCACCTGTAGGCCCTGTCCCATAGGCCTGAACTCTAATTCAAGGTTCTCGGAAGTCATGTGATCAAAGAAAAATGACCTTGATAAAGACCTTGATGCAAGAATAGCCCAGAGAATTCCAAAGCCAACAGGAGATGCTTTACTTTGGGTGTGAACAACATTTTGTTGTGGATTGAAAACAGTGTGCATTCACAGATTCAGAGCATGAGAGCCGTGAGATTGATTTCAAAGAACAGTGAGAAATCTGAGGTCCAGAAAGGCAGTTCACTTTTTCTAAAGTCCACTTACTGAGTACTAGGTGCAAATTCAGGATTAAAATCCAGGCTTTTCTCCTCCTGATCTTGGCCCTTGATTACTTGAGGTGACACATGTGAGTGTTAAAGAAAAGCAAAGCTGTGAAATTTGTACTGAAATTAGCCACCCAATCAGAACCAGGGATGTCAGGGTGAACAACTTGCAGCATGCCCAGAAAAACCTTAAGTATCAGTATTCATTTGGGTAACAGACATTCATGGGGCACTATGTTGTAGGCACTGGCTATGTGTGATGCTGGGCAAAGGCTGGGTACTGACTATGTGATACTGGGCAAAGGCTGGGTACTGACTGTGTGTGATGCTGGGGAAAAGCTGGGTACCAACTGTGTGTGATGCTGGGGAAAAGCTGGGTACTGACTGTGTGTAATGCTGGGGAAAAGCTGGGTACCGACTATGTGTGATGCTGGGCAAAGGCTGGGTACTATGTGATACTGGGGAAAAGCTGGGTACCGACTGTGTGTGATGCTGGGGAAAAGCTGGGTACTGACTGTGATCCTGGAGAAAAACTGGGTACTGACTGTGTGTAATGCTGGGGAAAAGCTGTGAAGGGGGTGGTGAGGGAGCTTATACTCTGATAGGGGGGCAAAAACCACTACATCATAAATAATAAGTGTAATTAGTGCCATGAAGACATATAGGTTGCTAGGAGAGAGGGTTGTGAGTCAGAGGGTTAGTGAATGCTTCCCCAGCAAATGTCTTGTAAGATGGGAAAGAGACCAGAGGAGCTGTCTGGAGAAGATACATGCCAGAGAGAAAAGTCCACGCAGGGAGGTTGAGGAAGGAAGGAGTTTGGCGTTTTTTGAGCATCAGAAAGAAAGCCCTGTTATTGAATTGTAGTGAGCAGAGGACAGAGAGAGGGTGCAAGGAAAGGTTATAAACTGGGCCGGGGCCCTCAGAAAATGCTGTGAGGGAAATGGTGAGGGTTTGATACTTGATCCAAAGAGCAGGCTTTGAAAAAAAGAGGACTGACACGAACTGACTTACATTTAGCCATTACTCTGGCTGGCGGTTTCGCGGTGAAGGGGTTGGAGGAGGCAAGACTGCCTAAAGGAGAACGGGGCCTCCGATTGGGCGGCAGCAGTGGGGCTGCAGAGAACAGACAGAGTAAAAAGGTTCTGAAGGCAGCATCAGCAGACACTGGTAACTGATAGCGCAGGGGAAACAGTGGTCTAGGACATGCCAAGGTTTTAGCTTGCGCAAGCAGATGGATGCCTGTAGCATTTGCGCGGATGAGGAAGACTTTACCTGTTTGGTTCGTGAGTTCAGTTTGGGACATGTTACAGTTGAGATGCCTGTGAGACGTCGCTGGGGAAAGATCAAGTAGACATTTGGGGTGGTCTGGGAGGCAAGTGAGGAATTTGGAATACAGACATGAGTTTGAGAGCCTTTATCATGTAATTAGTAAGAAAGCCAGGGAGAGAACAGAGACTGAGCACAGGAGGTGACTTAGGGGTGTGCTCTGGGGATTTCCACATATGTGGATAGTTAGAGAAGCAGATGGAGACACTGAAGCCCTGGAGGTGGGAGAAGAGCCAGGGGCATATTGTCGCTGATGAAAGGTTGGTGGTTTTAGCAGTAAAGCTCGGTTTGCACATGTGCCTTAGTGGGCCCTTTCTGAATATTTGGGTCCAATTTCTTTCTCCAGTTTCATCTACCAGTGCAACCCTGATGGACTATAACCTTCAGACTTGTGGGTGAAATGAGATTAGGAATTACTGAAAATCTTTCTTTTGAATTTCATGACATAGTTGTTGATACTGAATGAGAACAGAATAGATGCACGAGTCATATCTTCACAATAAAATGGTTGAATAGCACATCTGAAGGTCAGTTTCATTATGCTAATTACTAATCTATTTCTCCTGTCAACTCCATTGCTGCTTTCCAATTTAGTAGGTCTTTCTACTTTGTAAAGCATTTGAATATACTTTAAAAAAAACACAGACATAATCGATGTATAACATTATATTAGTTTCAGGTATACAGCATGATTTGATATATCATGTATATATATATTGCAAAATGATCACCACAATAAATCTAATTAACATCCATCACCACACATAGTTAAAATTTATTTTTCTTGTAAGGAGAACTTTTAAGATCTCTCTTATCAACTTTCAAATATATAATACAGTATTATTAAAGTATAGTCACCATTCTGTACATTATATCCCCAGGACTTATTTGTCTAATAATTTTATTTTAAAGCATCAGTAGATCATGTGGTAGATGTTTTTTAAAACCACAAATAGAGGTTTAAGCTATTTTTTTTTCCAGGACACTACAAGGAAAGTATATAATTTAAGAGAGAAGTGCTTGAACAGCTAACAGAAGACTCAGAGGATTGCCCTGGCTCTTATAAATGCATTTCAGCTCATTAAAGTTGCAGGGCAACTTTATTGAAGGTCGTGTGTGATGGTGGACCCTGAGGCAGAGTCCATCCTTGTTCTTATTTTCCACAGAGGAAGACACAATGGAGTGTTGTCGGTAGTACATGAAAGTAATGCGCAAAAATCGGAAATCATCCTTGTGAGAAGCATTGTCAAATTAGAAGTGATTAACTATATTTCCATCTTTAATGTTCTGATATAGTGTTTTCATTTTTTATAATTTTTATTATATTGAACAATTATTTAAGATTCAAGAATAACCTTATTTATAAAATGAAGTTATCAAAGTACTCAATAGTGCTTATTATGTCCATAGTACATTCTTAAGTTATGATTGAAAAGAATAAAATAAAAACTCTCCTGGACTTTGAGTCCAACCATGCTAATCAGAACCCACTGCCATCTGGCTGTCAAGCTGAAGTGGCTCTCCTTTAAAGATATTAAATATATATATATATATATATATATATATATATATATATAAATAAATTTAAAGATATTATATATACACTTAAATATATTTAAAGATTTTATATATATATATATATATATATATATATATATGTAGTCAACTTTTGATTATTTATGATTTAAATGAGATTTTGTTTGAAAAAATAGAGTCCCATTACCAGGGATAATTTGAAAATCACTGGAGAATTTGAGCTTTACCACCCGACAGCTATGTGACCTTGGTCAAATTAACCTTGCTAAGCCCTAATTTGCTCATCCTTAGCATGAGACAACATGACCTCCTTAGAAAGGTTTTTGAGGGTTATAAAAGGTCAGGTAAGTAAAGGATCTGGCATAACGTGGGGCACAAAGTGGACACTGCCCAGTGTGGTCTCTTCTCTCCCTTCACTCCCACCAGGATGGATGCCCTTTGCACACGTGCTGTGTGTGGCACAGGTCTCATCTCTGCCTGCTGTCTAAGCTGAAATCTTTGCTGGGGGAAGCACTTTTCATTCTTCTAGGTCCATCTTGGCTGTACCTCTTCTGTGGAGTCTTGCCCTGCCTCTCTCAGGAGAGTTGGCTGTTCCTTCCAGCATTTTCAAGGTGCTTTATCAGGCCAGCAGCTAAGCCTGATTCACTGGGAGTGACTTGTCTCTAGCTTCTGTCTCTATCTGACACCCAGAGGTGTAAGTAGTAAAAATGGACCCATCATCTCCCTCAGGACAAGTTGAATGGAGATGAGAAGGAGAATTTTTTTCTCCCATTAGTGGTGTTACCATGGGCAATGTTACCAAAAATGGAGGCCACTTCTGCTCTAAGGATGTGACTTGAGTAGTTAGTTACCTTTTGGGTACCAGGGGACTAGGGCTCTGAAGAAAGGCTGCAGCCCTACAAGAAGGACCTCCTCTCGGCCCCCTAGGAAGCTTCTCCTTCCATCTGCTGGGGGAAAGGACAACATCGCTGCTGCACTAAGCAGGAGCATTCCTGCTACTGAGTCTGCCAGGTTTCTGCTGCTCAGTTTCTTCTGTTGAGTCATTCTTCCGTGGCCAGGCACCTGTTCTGGCCCCTTAGTGAATCCAGCCCAGATGCAAACCCTCTCACATGATGAGCTGTGTGAGCTCCTTAAGGTCAGGTGTGGTTTCTATTGTGTTAATGCCTCCTCTCAGTGGTTCTTGACTTGAATCAAATGGAATTAGGACAGCTGCTCCAAGGGTTTCATTAGGTGACTGTAGCATCAGGCACGATAGTGTCACCTTGATTGAGGTGTGGGTCTTATCGAGCAAGGGTATTAACTAGTTCAGAGGGAGGGCCACCCTAAATTTAGAAATTATTTTCTGCATGATTGCTAAGAAATTATTTTCTGCATGATTGTTCAAGATGCAATGTCATCTTGAACAGAACAAGGCAGCAGAGTCTGGGCATGCCGGCATTCCAAAACATAGCCAGATGGGGAGAATTAAATAGCAATAGATAATCCAGTTCTTTTCTTGGCCTTATTCATTTTGATGTTTTGAAACATCCATGTAGCCATTATAATAGACTTGAAAGTTGAACACTTGAATGCCGGGCCATGGCAAACACTCTGGTTCCCAAAACTCATAACTCAGCTATGTCTCTAGATATTGCTTTCCAGGTCTCTCTGAAAATTATGATCAATAAATTATGAACTGGCATGCTCAAAACCCAGGAGCTACATGTATCTTCAGTTTTCTTTTAATTTTTTAGTGTTTTAATAAACCACATTTGGTTGGTATAGAGATGAAAATGAACATTAGAAAACGGTAAATATTCGGTATGAGTACAAAGGATTATTTTTCCTTTTTAAAAATGTTCTGAATAATTCTGACAATTATTAAAACTTTGAGGGTCAATGGTCCCAAAATGTCTATAGGAATAATTTATTTAAATAATTTAAACAATGAAGATATCACTTCTTAAGAACTTTCTCAAAAACATTGCAAATTGTTTTTTTTCAGTATTTTATCTAAAATAAACTTACCCTCAAAGAATATATTCTTTTTAGTTTATTATATACATTTGTCATCACTGAAGCTTTTGTAAACATACCTCTCTAGAGGAAACATGGATAATGTTAGCTGTATTTTCAAATTACAGTTTCAATTAATAAAAAAGAAAATATTAATTCTTGTGACATTTAAAACTTCCCTTTGTAATTTTTTTGATTCAGGAAAAAGAAGCATGTTTCCCAGATGTATTGTTGGATATTTTGGTGTTTTTTATCAAGCATAACATTTGAAGTGATAATCAGATCACACTGAAGTTAACTTGTCGATGGACAGATAACTGTAAAGTTTGCTGATAGAATTTTTTTCTCCTTTTTAGACGCTTCACAGTGTCAGACAGTTTGGGATTATTTTTGCTTTTCTTCTAATATTACAAAAGTTTAGATTTATTAGTACATTTATTTATTATCTCTTTGCAAAAGGATTTATCTCTATCACAGTGGAAGAGAGGAACACAAGACCTTTCTGTAATTTTTAATACAATCTTTTGGATAGAAATGTGGAAGAAAGTCAGAAAAAAAGCAGTATGTCTAGAAAGGGGATTCACTTTGTTAACCTACGGCACATGCATGCACTTTTGGGGCATTATTAATTCTGGAGATTACATATGACACTTTTAATTTCTGATGGCATGGAACCACTGCAAGGGCTGAGGGCTGCCAGGGCTCCTACTGGGACCCTGTGCCTGGAGGTGAGTGAGTGACAAGGAGGGATGCTGTCAGGGCCCTGGGGGACTGACTGTCATCTGGAAGATGGCTTTTATGATCAGTTTTATAATTTGTTCGTTCTTCCAGGGATCTAACAGAGTTCATTTAAATTCTTAACAGTTTGTCGGGGATTTGTCCAGCCATTTTTTGTTGTTGTTGTTAATCTTATTACATAAAGCAGTTGTCTTATTTTGCAAAATCAAAGTCCCTCCAATAAATAACTTTTAATGCAAAATAAAGATAAGTCACTACTGTGGTAAAAAACATTCACTGTAAAGATAAGTTTACAGACATTTTGTAGAGGGGGCTACTACACAAGGTCATTCTCCATTCCTCCAGTCCTTTCAACTCCTAGATCTTTCAAAGAAAATGCCCTTATTTAGAAGCTCATTGTTTAAAGAAAAAATTAATTTCTTTGAACCTCTGTAATTTACATCATGTTCTGCTTGAAATAAAAGGAGGTTTATAACCTTGTAACCAGTCATCTTTCATACCATTTTCCATTTTGAAAACCTTTTCTAAGAGTCTGAGCATTAACCAACTCATAATACATGTAATCTCACATTATTGTAAATAAACCACAGGAAGGATTTTCAAATCCTTTTGCCCTTTGGCCATGCTTTGAAATGCAAATGGAAAGGTGAGAAAATTATCCTTCAGCTGAGGAAGAAACTCCTTTTTCTGAAATCATATTGATACTCAAGGGGAAATTGTTTATCCATTTGTGAGGGGAGGGCTCTTGAACTTGATTTATCTAGAATTGTCCTATATTCTTTATTTCACTTGTATGTACGTCTGTACCTGGGTTTATACATGGACATTGCTAGAACTATCTAAAGTATTGAAAGAGCTTTTAGGTTCCATTCTCTGAGGGAATCGCAGCCCCATTCCAGAAATGTAAATGATCTCTAACAAAGTGAAACAGGAGCTCAAACTGAAGCCCAGATGAAGGGTAAGCGATATTTGGGTGGCAGCACTTCAGTGTTTGGAAATCCCTGAAAGGGCAGCCAGCCACTGGGCTTGCTCGGGGCAGAGCTGGAAGCTGCTGTGGACTCCCATTCTGCCTGGCGGAGCCAGCTAGGGTTGCCCTAATAGTGCACATTTTACCAAAGGAAACTGTTATCGTCAGATAAAAAGACTGGCACATGGGAATCCATGATGTTTTCAGACCAGTAAAGAGAATCTGGGAAAGTGGCCCAGAGAAGGCTTCTGAGCTCTTCAACTTGGATGTCATTCCCCCCAGTCCCCAAGGATGCCACATTGCCCAGTCTCTATCGCTTTCAAACATCAAGGAAACCCTTGCTCTTTAAAAGCTACTCTAGGTGATTAACCCTGAAATATAGTTTTCACACACAAAAAAAGGAAAACAAACACGTAAAAGTGTAACCTCAACAGATAAAAAGACTGTGGAACATTTTCTAATACAGCAAATTTTCTTTGCATCACAATGCTGTTATTTTAAAACTGTCCGAAGGCAGTATTCCTTTTTCTTCAGCAGCAGCTTTTGAAGCAAGGTCCTTTCATAGCTGACCCTGTAGGACTCCCAGGCACTTCTTCGCAGAGAACCGATTTCCAAACCTTTCAGTTGTGGTGGAGGCGATCACATTTGCTCATTCATCAATAATTCTTTAATGCTATTAGAGTGAGTGGGTAGAAGAGGGCCCTTTTTCAAATTATCTATCAATTCGAAGAGGATTTAAGACTCCTTGTAGCTCTGTCATTTTGTAACAGCATGTCTGTCTTGTAAGAAAGTGGTAGTGTGAGACGCTGAAACGCTTGAAAAAAAATGAATAAGGGATCACCTGTCTATAACTGTCCCCCAGCCCTCTTGTGTTTATAATAAAAATAATAAGACAAAATTAAAGACCTTCGCAAAAGCTCCTGTAATTCCTTTGTAGCAGAACAAATATTTTTGTTTGCATACAGTGTTTATAAGGATAGGCAGCCCTGTATCTTTTGAGTGCAATTGTGTGGACTTGACCACATGCCATCTCAAGTGTGTTTGCAATTGGTTGAGCCGAAGGGACTCAAATATGTAGAGGGAATTCTAGACCAAAACCATGCCACAGTTTCTGAATCCATAGCTATGTTTCCCTGAAGAGCATATGTGAGGCTCTTTGGCAACTGGACTTGGGGAATATTTAGCTTTAAACTTTCTGACTAGAATGGTTTAGAACCCTCTCGAATTTCTGGGGTTTTTTTCTTTTTTCTTTTTTGTTTTTCTTTTTACTGTTTGGAAGCTTTTAAAGTCTTGTTTGCTGTTTGTGAGGGAGGAAAGAACACAAAATGTGAGGGTAGGTATTCCAGTGTCTTAGAGAATTGAAAATTTAGTTTCTGCATCTATTCATCTTGAAGACAAAGTCCCATCATTTCTTCATCTTAGGAGCAATGCGTGGCCACCCTTCACTGAGATCGTTGCTCCACTGTGTGTGAGAGATAGAGCCACATGCAAAAAGGTGTTATAACTTGAAAGTTATATGGATCCCAGGGCCTCTACCAAAAAACTTTAATATGATAGAAGGAAAACAATGATAGAGCGCTTCAGAATTTTGAGACACCATTAATTTTTGATACAGAAGATCACAAGCCAGATTTTAAAACCATTAGTTGGTTTTGATGATTCACTGAATTTCAGATTTTCTTAGACATTTCAAAGTTCCTCAGTAAAATTTCCTGATCATTTATGCTAAGACAGGGACACATGTTCAAGGTTCTATGTTCTCATTTCTTTACATGGGTTCCCAGTATTATAAAACTATCAGGTCTCCACCCACTGCTTTGTTAATGTACTTAAGAAGGTTTAGCCATGTGAAAATGACACTTGAGTTACTAATAAAAGTTCTTCTGTTTCTAACTGCATTAAGAACTTAGCCAGAATGGCCAGAAATAAGTTTTAGTTTCTTGGATGTTTTGGTTAACTAAGATATATACATGCTTTATCAAATTTTCAGAAAAAGTATAAAAAAATGATATGTGCAACAACAGCCTACAAACTATTTTAGACTATAATCTTTCTTTGATTACAACATCTCATGGCCTGATAGACATGATTATAAATCATAACAGTTTTGTTTTTATTCTCTGTTGTTTAGATCCTGGAGAAATGAGATCTTATTATATATATATATATATATATATATATATATATATATATATATATTCTCAGTCATCTAGCTTTAACCAACAAGCGTTCTAAAATTCTTAACTTTAGCACCTGTAGAGAAAATCTGAATGTGCCCCATTTTGGTGAAATGACCAATGCCTTATATCATGTGACTGTGACACACATTAGGCATTAGGTAGGGTGCTATTATGCAGGGGGCAGGAGGGGCATGAGAGGGACTTGTGTTCAGAGCAGCTCTACCACTTTCTGTGTGGCCTGTCATTTAATCAATCAACCATTTTTGAATTTACAAAGTGAGACTAGTATTACCTACTTCATAGGATTGCTCTGAGGTTTAAATGATGAAATGCGCGTATGTGAGAAAGCTTAACAAGAATTAGTATTCTTTATACACTTAAAGGTGTGGACCCAGTCTTTCTCATGAATACTTCTCCTCCATAGCATGGGGGAATTCATTGCATAAAGTAAGTGCTTAATCAATGCACATAATGAATCGGGGCTGTGAAAAAAATAATGCTGCCCAGCAAGGAGCAGATGTCCACTAAGATCAGATGTCGGCTCCTTGCCTGGCAGATTCCTTCCAGAGTCAGTGCCAGCGTTTATGAGGTTGCTCTGACCCTCCAGGGCCGCCTTGAGTGTTTGGTTGCTGGTCTTTGTCAGCTCTCCTTCATTCAGTACAGCAGGATTTCTCAGCTTCCCCACCCGTAACAGTTGATCCATCTAATTCTTTGTTGTTGGAGATTGTCCTGTGCATTGTAGATGTTTAGCCCCATCTGTAGTCTCTACTTACTAGATGCCAGTAACACCCTACCTCAAGCTGTAACAAAAAAATGTCTCCGGACAGCTCCTTGTCTGAGGGATGACAAAGCTGCCTCCAGGTGGGAATCACTGCCTACAGCAGTCATCCAGCATTCCCTGCTTTGAGATGTAATAATCAGTTGGCTTGTGCCCCCTTGCCACCAGACTGCCAGCTCCTATTGGGTTGCACTGGGTCTTTCTTTGAGCCACAGTTCCCACATGTGGTAAAAGTACAACAAATATGGAAAGAAGAAAAAGAAAAGATACTTAAAGAATTAATCAGTTTTAGTAATTGTATTGGTTTAGTGTGTGCGTGTGTGTGTGTGTGTGTGTGTGTGTGTGTGTCTGTGTGTGTGTGTCTGTGTCTGTGTGTGTATATTTTCTTCTGGACCAAAGGCGCAAAGACTCTCTATAACCACAAGTCTCTTTTCTGAAACAATGCCACCACCTTCTCAGATCTCTCTCTCCCCCATGCCCTGATCATTGACAGAATTATGCAATGTGTTCACTCAAAGCAGAGGGTTTAGACTTCAAGCTTCAGGGTTCAGGCAGAGATTAAAGGCATCTTTCCCTCCCCTCCCCCACAATATCTGTTAACCCCTTCTTCACCTAAGCTCCAACTACCATCTATACCCTGAAGATCCCCAAATATGTATCTCTAGCTTAGTACCTCCCTATTAATTCCAGAATCACGTTTTCTAGACCTACAAGATCTCCTCTTGTAAATTTCACAAGCGCCTGAAACAGCAGCTCTGTGAATGAAAAGCTGAACTCATCCCCTTCCTCCTTCTGCACCTTTTAGACTTCCTTCTGGACTCTTTATCCCGGGGAATGGGCAGGGCTCTGGAGGCAGTCTTCCCCTACCACCTAAGTGACCTGTGCACGTTATGTCTCCTCTTCTTGCCCCATTTTCCTCATCTGTCAAATGGATACTGATTTCCCAGGGTTGTGGTGAGGGTTAAATTAGATAATGTATGTAAGTTACTTAAATGATACATGTAAATCACTTCGAAAAACATGGCTGGCCTGCTTAATAGATGGTAGATGTCGTTATTGTCTAAAACTAGGCATTAGCCAGATACAGGAGAACCATCTGTTACTTGATCCCTCACCATTTCCCAGTTCCCACCGAACAAATTCCACATGTTGTTAACCCTGCTTCCCATTTCAGTTCAGTGGGGCCCATCATTACCCATGTGCAATGGCTTCAGTGCAGGCCTTGGTCCTTTCTGGCCCAGACTATCACAGTAGTCTTTTCACCAGCCTTTCTTGTCTCCAGTTTCACCTTTGGCCTATCTGTCCGTGGTCTTGCTGCCTAGGTGGGGATATTCCTTGTCTCCCTTTGCCTTTGCAATGAAGGTTAGCCTCTCAAACATGATGTAGAATGCTGTGTGTGACCTGCCTCCTGCTTACCTTTCGGTCTCACCATGGACAGTTCCCCGACATCTTTTAGCAGTCAAATCCCATGCTTCCATGCTTTTGTGCCAGCTGTTCCCTCCTCCTTTTTCTTCTTTTCTTCATGGAAGAGCGTCTATTGATCTTTAAGACAGTGTCCCATCATCTCTTCATCTTAGAAGCAGCACGTGGCCACCCTTCACTGAGATCGTTGCTCCACTGTGTACCTGGCCTCTTACCACACGGCACTGTGTATACATATTTTCTAGCACTTGCCATAAATAACTTATGTTTCTTGATTGTGTCCCCCACTAAATTGTGAATTTTTGACATTGAATTCATTTTGGTTCACACTCATTTTGGTTTATATAGTGTGAGTAGCTCATTTCTTAGCACATAATAAATCTTGAATTAATTATTCCCAGTTTGAATGAAGCTCAAATTTCATAAGATTGAGTCACGCTGCGTAGACTTACGAAATTGTAGAACAAAATTGAAACAGAATAAGTGTGCAGAATACCAAAGGGCCTGGGTGTTGAGGCGTGCTGCCTCCTTTTATTGTCCCCCACTTCAGGAAACTTGACCTCATAAGGGAGAAACATGAGAAGAAAATACAAATCAATTATTACAATGGAGGACTATTGTTAAAAGTATGTATTTAGTGTCATGGCAATAGCGACAAAGTCATTTTTTCAATAAGTGGAGTCATGTCATTGCTTGAGGGCCAGAAATGACCAGCTCAAATACCAGAAGTAGATATTCAGTGGGCAGATGATTTACATCAGTTTTCAGCCTCCAGTTATCAGTAATAGCCTCACGTTGTGAGTTTGATCAAAGATCACATTCAACAGGGCAGTCTGTCTCAGGATGACCTGGTCTTATCCACAAAAGGTGCCAGTGTTTTGTCATTTTCTACCTAAGCATTATTAGACTAGTTTACTCCTGAAAGCAATAGTCTCAGCAGTCCTTTTTTTCAGGAATATTGTTTTCAGGCCTGTCTTGTAAAGCTAGGAAACATAGCATCTGCTTTCTAAGCTCTAGGAAGATGACCCAAACATCATTAAGTGACATCACTAACCATTTTAACCCGTGATTTCTTTGGAGGAACGGTTTTGGGCTTCTTGGTCTAGGGAACATGTTTCTACATTGCCCAAATATGTGCTTTTATAAATTACATTTGAAACATTTCTAACTGCTTTTGATCGTTTGGAATCTCAGCTCTCCTGAGGAAGGACTTTCTTTCTTGATCTTACAGATATTGCATATTGCTCTTCAATTTTCAGTATTGCTCATTATTTGTACACTGCTTTGTTGTTGAGGTGAAATAGCAATAAATCACATTCCTGGTTGTCTTTTGTGATTCAATAAACTGTACTTGTGAACCGGTTGTTAGGGTTTGACATCAGTATCTGTCCATTTCTCAAAAACCTTATACCAACCCTGGAAGGTTTGGCTCTTGATCATTCTGTATTGAAAGAGCCAACACCCTTCTGCTAAACCCAGGCTGGTCTGTAAGCCTGAGACCGCTTTGAGGGAAATGCTGGACTGATGTGCAAGAAAGAATTTTTGTCAGGGCTTGGTATGATTCTACTGTTTGACAACTATCTATTTGAAATTCCCTTCCATCCTGCAGAAGGGAATACTTCCTTCTGCCAGCGGTTTCCTGCCAAGAACTGGAATGAAGCCCTGTAAATACACAGAGCGGCAGGGGTGGAAGAGCTTTCTTCCCTCCCCACGCTGCTGCTGCTCCTGGCAAAGGTTTGCAGTTGGCAGGGGCGCCCCGCCTCTGCACGGTCTGCTCTGGGAGGTGGGGGATTCCTTTAACTTCCAATTACCAGTTTCTTTACATGTGGGAGGACATTTTTGGCACAGTTTATCCTCTTCATGTCTGGCTGACAGCACCCTTGCTAATTTATTTTTTTGGTATCCTTTATGCATTTGTTAAGATGTCAGCGGTATGTACAGCGCATTGGAATGAAGGCTGAATTTACATTCTGGAGTTTCTAGTGGGTCTGAGATGTTAGAAGTTCTTTCTTTGGAATAGAGGTTACGGCACCGGGGTAAATAGAGAATAGTGGGCCTGATTTACTTGCTTTCTTGCAAAAGAGCGTTTAGTGAACAGTAAATCACAGAATACTAAACTTGTAAGTGGGTTAAGATTTGAAAGTTTGTGTGATCTATTGCTTTCATTTCCCAGCTGAGGAAACACTACGTGACTTCCTCAAGGCCACCCAGCTGGCCAGTGCTAGAGCCCACGCCAGATTTCTGGGCTCCTTTGTCCTGTAGGCTTTTCACTATATCATAATGTTTTGAAAGTAGTAGACATTCATTCAGTAAATTATCTTAGGTAAATCAACTATCCATCTTCATAGTTCTTTCTGCACATAGGATGGGAAAATATAGAAACTCTCCTCTTGTCCCCTTCAAAAAAAGTCAGATAGCTGCATGGCCATCTGGGACGGACTGGCTATACTTCTTGTAGCTAGATTGAACTGCCTGGAAAAGGGGTCACTTCAGTAGTTTCCCCCTCTCTCAGGTGGTTGGACCCCTTCGTTGAAATGCCAGTCAGTTGAAAACATGTCAAAATCAATCTGTGATTTCGGAGACTGTGGAAAAGCAGTTCCAATAGTCTGCCCTGCACGGTCTGTTCCGTTATACTTTCGGAAACATTAATAGCAGATTTGTGAAGGCATATTCAGGAAGAACAGACCTCGCAAGTCGTTTCTTCAGAGGGGATGGTTATATAAACAACTAATTTGAGGGAAAGTAACTCAGGATTCTCAGCCAGAACCTGAAATATTGTCTAAGTGTTTAAGTCATTTTTAAAAAGCTCTTACTAAATCTGGTATTAGGAAGTGATTTTTTTTTTCAAATAAAAGGTTAATGAACTAACTTTCTGTTCATAATGATTGCTTTTAAACTCATCAGATGGAGACGGTTTTGCTGGTAATGATAATAGAACAGGCTCACACACACTTCCTTGACGGGACTGCGAAAGGTGATTCCAGTTATACTCCCAACTCCATGCTTACTCCACATTTTGCCATCACTAGGTCTTTTCAATGATTTTAACTGTGTAAATTTGATAGGTAACAAATATGTCATTGCTTTATTTGGCTTTTCTTTATTAATATAGTTGAGTAATTTTTTTGTGTTAGTAGGACATAAATACGCAAGTAATATGATTTTTCAATTTTCCATTGGAGCGTTATTTTTTTAAGTCGTTGATTTCTGAGAAGTTTTTATATAGTAAGGACAGTATTCCTTTGTCTGTCATATACACTGAAATATCTTTATTTGCAGTTTCTCTTCTAAATTTGACAGTGGCTTTGCCTTACAAGAGTTTTAAATTTATATAGCATTCATAGCTTCCTTAAAAAAAAACAAACCTTATTGGCATTTGGCTTTATCACTATGATTAGAATACTCAAAAGAAGGAATTTATGAAGTGCTTTAATTGGAAAACTTGCCATCAGAGTAATTCATATAATAAGCAAATGGAGCATTATTTAAAAATAATGTTTCCCAGAATAAAGAGGCAAAAATTTATACACTTAAAGTAATTAAAATAATGAAACTTTACAGTGAAATACAACGAACAATTTTGAAGGAATGAAAGTTGAGATACTGCACTACAACACTGTTAATGGAAAATGAGAATAAGCTGATTAAAAAAATGGTAAAAAGTTTAAGAGACTCAGTAGATAAGTACATTTTTTAAAATGTATATATTTTATTGTGAAATATACTGCAGAAGCAGAAAATATACGGTGTGTGCAATTGAAACAACTTATAATGAACTCAAGGAATTTCTGTAAGTCCTAGGTTTATAATTTAATTTTATAGAAAGTTGATACAAAGTTTATTAAAAATATGTTAAATGAAGTGAAATAACCTGTCTTCTGTTAGAAACTTTATGGAATAACATCTTCAATTACTGTGAAAATATTGCCTAGTGTCTTTTTGTGTACAAGAACCCTTCTTCATCTCTATCTTCCCATGTCATTTTTACTGTAATTTTTGCATCCTGGTCTTAATTATCACCTTCTGTCCTCTGAATCTGCAGTGGCTTAATTTCATTTTATTTTTGTTACTTGGCAGCCCTGCTTCTCTCCTTCTATATCTAGGTGCAGCCACAGCAGGTAAAAACACTTAGAAAAAGCACATGGATGGAAAATTCTGTCTTGGATTCCTCACATTAACAGCCCCCTCCATTTTGAGAGGTATCTGACACATGACAGCATGAGTGATCAGTAATTACTAATTTGAACTCTATTTACAAATGTAACAAACGATTCTTAAGAATGTTTTATAATTATTTTTTGAAGATAGCAAGTCACATACTTCCTTTCCAGTTGTTTAGACAGAATGACCAAAGATGATACCACTTTCATACCAAGTAAATTCTAAATACTGTAATGATGAATTTCTTATTATTGTTATGATTTTGATAAGTGGTATCCAGAAATAGTTCTCTTTTTTTTTTTAACTTAAAGAAAAATTTCCCTGCTCATATAGATTGGTGATCATGTATATAGTAAGAGCATTATTGAAAGAAGCAAATTATGTGTTCAAAATTGTAGTTTTGATTGAGAAATGTATAATCTTTGGTAACTTGTATTTTTAAGTGAAAAAGCCTATGGGGTGAATCCTTATATCAGAAACCTTTAAGAATGGCGCTTGTCACTTACATCCACTATTGCAGTAGTTTGTTTTGATTTCTTCTTACATCTCACTCTCCATTAGTTGACTTTGTGTCATGGTAGGAGAGTCACTCTAACTGAAAATGAGAAGTCACATGCGTTCGTATCCATGTGAACAGTCACTCACCTTTGATTAGTGGATTGCTCAGTGCTACCGGAGCAAACAGCACAACTTTGTGTCTTGGTGCCATTACACAGTGTGGTTTCCGGTGTGCTTTCAGCGCCGAGTCCTCTGAGAACCTCTTGTCCTCTCCCCATGATGGCCTGCACCGCCCTCCCCTGGTTTTCTTACCCACTGCTTCCTAATCCAGATGACAGACTGACAATGGTTAACACCTCACTGGGCTGTTGCCTCTCCGCAGACTGGATGGACCCATGTGCAATGCCAACATTTGACCAGTTCTGACTCACAAAATCAGCAGTTGCATCTCCTTTAAGCAAATTCATGCTTGTCCTCATCCTTCTATCATTCCCTGACTTCTGGGAATAGATGACCCTCTTCCACAACCCATACATTGTTTCTCTCCTGGGGTCTGGCTCCCTCAGTTATCCTTGTCATTTTATATCTTCCATTTCTAACTTTTTGCCTTGGCTCCTTTTCATTAAAATATAATATAGTCAAGTGACTTCTGTCTTTATATTTGATTTTTAAAACTATGTATAGCATACCACACGAATAAAAGAGAAATATAAATTATTTGTGCAGTTTAAAGAATAATAGCGTAACAAACACTACCTAGCTTAAAACTAGACCCTTATAAATATCTGAAGGTCTTATGTCTTCTGGTCCCTCCTCCCTCCCCCAAACAATATCCTGAATATTATTTTTGTCTTTGTTTTTCTTTATAGTTTAATCATGTGTATGCATCCCTTAAAAATCTCATTGAGTCTCACATTTTTTAACACCAGTGGAATCATGTAGATCTTCTAAAACCAGGTTTTTCACTCATGTTTGTAAGATTAATCTGTGTTAATGTGTTCCAGTGGTGTCCTCTCACCAGCTTCCCATTTTCCAGGTGCGCTGTTGTAGACTCTGTTACCTGATCTGATGCATAATGTCCTGAATTCCAAAGAAAATAACTTCATTTTTCAGTTCTTATTCCCTGAAGATGCTTATTTTGTTTCCCTTTGTCAGCCTCGCTGCCAGAAGCGAAACTCTTGTGTCTTAAGCAGAAAACCAATCCCATCCTTAATTGTGTTCCATCTCTAAATAATGCGCTCTTTTCCTTCAAGACTAAAATCTCAGTGAGAGTCGTTCATACTGACTCTTATGTCTTAGCCTCCCATCCAGGCTTCATTTGCCTTCTTGATGGTCGACCTCTCCATGTTTTTTAAACTTTCTTCTTTTGTGTTCTTAAAAGCTCCTGACAGCCTCTTTTTTTTTCTCCTTCTGCTAAATGTTAAATGTAAGCCTGAAATGGTTTATAATCTGTTCTTCTTGACTTAGAGCACATTGTACCGACTTTAATGTAGCATCCCTTTTATTTTCATATGGATAGAATGAAGACTTCCTTACACAGTGCAGAAGCCTCTTGGAATTATAATTGTGCTCTGGCAGTCCCATGGTGCCGGATTAAGCCTGTGTGGATGAGGGGGTGGGAGAAGGCGGAGAAACTTGATCTTGCTTAAAGTGAAACTGCTTAGACGTATTTTAAGTAGCTTCTGAATAACAGCGATAGAAGCAAAATTAATTGGAAAAAAAGCTAACAATGTTTCCTTTTATTCAGGGGTTCAGTTCACTTTGGATGTGGTTCAGGTGTCAAGTTTGTGAAATATCACACTTTCTTGGCAGAAGGATCTAGAGCTTGTTTGGGAAAGGATTTTACTATAGTAGGATTGGTGATGTTCAGCAGATGTATTTTGCCTGCATTTGCAAAGTTTAGAAAAAGGATTGAAATTATGATCTAGGTAATCCAAGACCAAAAACTTTGTTGCCTCAATGATCTCATTCAAATAATTATCTGAATAATTTCACATTAATTAACCATGTCCTAGTATACCTGTGTACACGAAGATACTTGATTTGGTCAATATCATAAATGCCTACTAAGTTTGAAACACTGATGGCTGCAAGGAACTCAGAGATGAATAGGAGATAAAGCCCTCAAGTTGTCTCCCATCTAGAGCGGAAAAAACTAAATAATTGATAGACACTTTATATTGCAAATAAGACTACAAATGGCATTTAAGGAACAGAAAAGGTATCTAACATTTCATGTGAAAAGAAAACTTGACTCTCACAAATGTTAAAATTTATTCTGTTTTGAAGGAGGTTTAAGAGACTGCTCAGACCTATCTCTGAATTTTCTATCCTCTGTGGTTTTTTTATTTTTTATTCCAGCTGTACTGATGTATCATTTACATACCCTGTGTATCCTGACAGTGTGATAAGTGCAGTTCCTTCATCAGACCTGGTAAGATGTAGCTGAGGAGTTCAGAGCAGTAAGGAGGCAGATGTGAAAAACGTATTCCTAGGCTGGTACAAAAAGTGCCCCACTGCACACAATACGGTAGTGGCCCAAAGGAGGGAAGTGTGAACTCAGACTACTGAGGTCAGTAGAGCAGATTGCACAGGTGTCAGGACCCGTAGGAGGAATAGATATTTACCAGGGAGACACAGGAAAGCATTCCAGCTTTTCTGCTCAGCCGGGCACCTTTCTAGGATTTTTCTCCAACCATACCTGGGGTTGGAGAAAGCCTACCTGATAAACCTTCCCAGACCCTGATGAGTTCTGAAATTCCTTCTGTCTTCACCTTGCATCCACCTTCTACATATGTATACACTACTTTCTGTAATCTTTGTCTCTAGGCTCTGGATGGCCCCAGGGCCCAAAGTGGATCTGGCAGGTGTTGTAGCTTAGGCTGGGTGGTGGAATCAGACACAGGTGAACAAGGAGCCTGTGAAAAGTCAGGGAGTCAAACAAGGCTGAAGCATGTGGGGAGCCCAGAGGAGCTGTGTGTGGCGTGAGCATAGGGAAGAGGTAGGAAATGGGGTTGACCGGAAAAGCACAACCCAGGACACACAGTTCCATGTGTGCTTTGCTGAGGGGTTGGGATGTTATTATGTGGGTAATGGGTATGTGGCGGGGGGACTTGAAAGGCTTTCAAATAGCAGACTGACACGAAAAGATGTGTAGTAAATGCCTACTGTTTAGCTAGTCGTCTTGTTTCTGTGTGGAAGCCGTTGGTGAGGTGTGCCGCTCCATCACCCTTCCGGAAGAGAGCCTGCTGCCGGAGCAGTTGGCCAGCAGCCTGCGGGTGCCACTTCTTCCAATGTGCCACAGCATCCCCACAGGCCACGCTCTCTCTGGGCTGCTCCCAGGTGACAGCTGAGCATGGCAGGGACCCAGAGCCGGGCCAGTTCTGTCCAACGCAGGACCCTTCTCGTGGGCAGTCTTCCCTGGAGTTTGGCCTGAGCCTGACCGTGACTTTCTCAGAACTGCAAGCACCTGAGGCTCCTCCTACCCAGTCCTTCTTCTCCTTTCCCGGGTGCCAAGGGTTTATGGCGGTCTGAGGCTTTCTCTGCCTATTTCTGCACCCTCCTCCTTTACCCATCACAGGTGTTTCCTCCAGTAATCTCTTAGAGTTCTAATTCTGTCTTGACATCTGCTTCCCATAGGACATGAACTGACACATGGTGCCTTAAAGTCTATTTTTAAATCCTAGTATACATCTTTAGATGGTTATTTATATGTTTTACCCTCTGAACTACCATGCTTTCCCTTTTATGAAATAAACTGTTTTATGAAGTTAGAGGGAATCTTAAATAAATGATCTCAGGACAGCCTGGAGCCCTGGGCATGCCAAGCTTCTCCACACAAGTTGATCATTATGACTCCCTGGGATCCGACAAATTTCTGGAGACTAGCGTACAACTGCCGGCCTTGCTTAGTTCTACTTAATAATGTATTTCCCACATCCCATCATGGCCGGATTGGCTCAGGTTCAAAGAGTTGATGGACAGGAAATGCTTCAGACAGACAGGATTTTTTCCTGACTGTCATTCTTACAAAGTATTTTGATATCTCATGACTAGCAGGTGGTTAGATAAAAGAGGAAGATAATTCAGCATCTTAAAAGCCTGTGGCCTAACATTTTGGAGGACAAAATTAATTATAGCCAACCACTGTGCAATTTTTGAGGCAGTTTTTCTCTATGGAATATTATGCTTTATTTATGAAAGGTACTTTCTCTCTTTAATAAAAAGAATCATGTTCTTGAAGTAGGTTGTAATCTTCAAACATCAGAAAAGTATGGAAGTTAATTTTTAGTTTTTAGAAGGTCTGTCATTTATTTCAGTTTATATAAAAGGACTAATGGCAAAATTGTATACTACATTTATTTAAAATAAAATGTTAGGTTGGATATTATGTTTTCTGCAATTAAAACAAATGTTTTTGGGTTAAGCTATGGAATTGAGCCTTATCGAATCTACTGGGCAGACTTCCAGATGTCCCCATGGTCAGAGCTGGTTTGTGAGTTCTCTGTGAACGGGAATTCCCTGTGTGGTCCAGGATTTAGAGAGAGGCTGAGGCCCAGCCTCGTGGTTCTGGCTGCACTGCTTTGCTTTCATCTTCCACATTAGAATCTCTGCAGTAAGAGACAACCAAAAGGCCAACAAAAATTCAAATGGATTCAAAATCTGTGGAGTGATAAAATGTTAAATGCCTTTAACAGGAACTTAAAAAAATCTTCGAAGTCCAAATGATCTAATTGTAATTGTGGGAATTTTCTAGTAAGTTTTCATGTAAAAAGAATACATAGTAGTTGCTTAAATGTGAAAAGAACCATGTAAAGAAAAATCTCTCATCTCTGAAATTGCGTAATAGTGCTGGGAAGCCTATATGATGAAAGGATTTCGTATGATACCACCATTTTGCAGTATTTAGAACCCATGCACAAAGGAGATGTTGCTTCTGTTTAGTGTGGTAGATCCCTTGTTTAAACAAAGCGAAATGATAATCAGCAAACATGACAAAAGTGATTACTTCCAAAGCCCAAGTGAAATGTTGATGAACTTACGTCTTAATTCTGAGAAGGCTGAATTTGGGGGTATGACCGTCTAACTGAATTAAGAATA
The DNA here is from genome assembly GCA_033961575.1 of Aselliscus stoliczkanus. NCBI lineage: Eukaryota > Metazoa > Chordata > Mammalia > Chiroptera > Hipposideridae > Aselliscus > Aselliscus stoliczkanus. The sequence continues at coordinate 128,825,927 of CM066733.1, forward strand.
AGTTATGTGTGTTGTCATAGCTCTGGGGAAATCATGATAGATGTAGACTTGGCCACCATAGGGTGGCTGTCCGCGTCAAGCGGAAGGTTTTGAAAATCAATATGGCATCTCACATTGACGCTGGAGATTTGTTTCAACCCAGTAATTGACGATGCTGGGATGAGTGGATGGAGTGCTAAGGCAAATCCATGCCATTTTTTAAAGTTACTATTTTTTAAAATCTCATGCTTACATCTTGCAAGCATAGTGCCAAGAATTTTTTTTTCCTAAACCACTTGAAAATAACTTGTTGGCATGATACCTTCACCTCCAAGTACTTTAGTGTGCATTTCTTACAAAGATATTCTCCACTTAACTACAATGTAAGCATCAAATTCAGAACATTAACATTGATACATTACTACAATCTAAATCCTCAGATGCCACTCAAGTTTTGCCAGTTGTCCCAGTAACGTCTTTTAGGACAGAAAGATCGAGTTCAGAGTCATGTGTGGGATTCACTTCAGACTCCTTCAATCTGGACTGTTTTCTTAGTCTTTCCTAGACTTTCATGATCTTGAAAGGCCAGTTATGGTAGGATGTTTCTCAATGTGGGTTTGTCTGGTGCTTCTTTGTTGTTAGATTCAGGCTTGGCAGGAGTTTCAGAGTGGTTGTTGGGGAGGAAAATAACTTCTTCTCTACCCTTTTGGTTTAGTGTTTGGAGGCCAGCAAATTAAACTGACAAAAGAGAATAGCAGGGAGAAAGAAAAACAGATTTAATTATGTTTGTGCAGAAGTACACAAAGAAATGTGATTCAGAGAGGCTGCTAGGATTTGGGGTTTACGTATGATCTTAAAGGCAACAGAGAGGGCCTCAGAGGCACTTCTGGGAGAACAAATGACTTCTTAGAAGTGAAGTGGGATAAAAGGGCACTTGTGGATAAACAAATGATGATTTGGAAAGATAAATGGACCTTTAGGAGATTAGATGGCAAATATGACAGCTTTGTGACAGTTATCTGTTTGAGTGTGGTGCCAACTTTCCTCTCTGAAAGACTAGAGTTATTCCCAGGGGTGGAATTTGTGACAATTGAATTTTTTTCAGTTCTTTTGGGAGGACCTGTTTTTAGGCAAATACGGGATTTTAGGAATTCAAATTCCCGTAGCTTAAAATAATTTTTATACCACAGGAGCTTATTCTTCCACGGTGCTGTATTCTTGTGCCAGTGCATGACTCAATGCATCTCGATACTGATGTTCACTTTGATCAGTTGATTAAGGATGTCTGCCACTGTAAAATTTCATTGTTTTCCATTTTTAATTAAGTATTTTGTGAGAAGGGTACTTTGAATTTGTGCAAATATCGTGTTCCTTCTTAAACTTTCAATGTATACATTGTTAGTTTATATTATTGTCTCATGGTTTAATGGGTCATAATTTGTTATTATCATTATTTATTCTGATGCTCAATTGGCCCATATTTGGCCAGTGACAGCTTATTCAAGCTGACTTCTATTTCCTTTTGACATACCCTCATTACTCTTTGAGCATTTCCTTTTCTTTTTGGCACACATTGTTCTGAGATCATCTTATACTTTCCCTGCCTTAGCTCTGAAATCAGCCATTTCTTCCTAATTCCTTTTGGTAGAGAATGGTATTTAGAAACCAAGATCTGGAAGATAGATGTGCTCATTGCTATCAGGGTGTTGTTGCTGCTCACAGACCCTCTCAGGAGATAAACAATCTCTCATCACTGCTGTCCCCACCCCATCCCATGGGGACTCTGTCTTCACCATTAGTGCCATGATTCCTTCCTCTTTCCTCATGCTACTTAGGTGTCAACACCCATGTCAGGCCGCCTTGCCCCTTCCAGGAGTCCTGTCTCAGTTTGTTCTGACACCCTGGGTCAGGCCACAGCCCCACATGCAGATGTCTCTTGCTTCACCTGGGCTCTGAAATTCTGTGCCTGAGGGATGTGTTCTTTACTCCATGTAGGTTTTGACACCCCAGTTGGGGCTGCCACCCCTCTGAGTGAACATCTTCCTCTTGCTAGCCAGGCTCCCACATCCCATTCTCCGTCTCCATGGCTCCCCGACTCCTGTGTGGATTTCAGTGTTGCTCAGCCCCACCAATGGCTTTAGGAATGAATTAATTATTCATGAAGGGGTGTAGGATTCAATGTCATTTTAAAATGTTGATTTATAAGTTACCTAATAATTTGCCAAGCTCAAAAGATCTGCGGTCATATTTTTTAACCAAGATTCTGGAACATATAATTGAAATGATTTCTTAAGTCTCATTATGGCAATTTATTTTTTAATGTGAAGATACATATTTTAATAAGGCAAAGCTTTGATGTTTAATTGATGCTGCATTCAATGAGAAATGAACACACATTTATAGCATGTCCTCTCCAAAATGTACATGTGCACTAATTACTTAGGAGTAAGTCGTCTGCTGAGGATTTTGTGTCTAAAATAACCCATGATGAAAACTTCAGAATCAAGTGCCATCAGTTCCTCATTTGCATTCCATCAGATCTGTGGTCTTTCAAATCAGATGAAAAGTCTAAGGCTCTACACATGGGATGTCCACCGATGATGCTTATCTGTAAATTCCAGCCCAGATCTTGGTCCCGGAACTGCCTTCAAAGCCTTCTACTTTGGACTGCCCTTTTGTCTCCACTGTGCTAAAACTTTGTCTTTGAGATGCTTGTGAGCTATCCAAATGGAGATGTCAAGTAGGCATCCCCTGGGCTTCATGTTCCTATAGCCAGTATCTGGGTGACGTCTCCATCTTGGTGCCTCACAGGCATCTCGAACCCAGCAGGCTCACAACTGAACTCTTGATACCCAGCAGCACCCTGCCCAGAATAAATCTTCTTCCTGGTCTTCCCTATCCCAGTGAATGGCACAACATCCACTTACCTTGGCTCTTCTCCTTTATCCTTTGTGTAGGATAGATCAGTGCATTCTGTGGTCTGTTCTGTTCTTTGCAGCACCTCCGGTCTCAGCCTTAGCCCAACCCACTAATGTTTCTCAAACCTGGCCTCCTTCTTACTTCATTCTTGTTGCCTTGTGATTCATTATCCTCCCAGCTGCCAAAGGGATGTCCGCACATCCCATCATGTCACTAACGTGCTTAAACCCACTTCACCAATCCCATAGTTCTTATGTCCAGCTGCACAACCAGCCCCTGCCCATCCTGTGCTCTTCACCCCTCACTATGCTCCAAGCACTTGGTCTTCTTTCTGTCCCTGGAAGGTACCCAATGTTTTGCTACCTTACAGCTTTTGAACATCATCTGTCTAGAATATTGTTAACTTCCCTATTCCAAATAGAACCTTTAATCGTTACACTAGAGCCTAATGTTTACTGATGAGTATGAGTTGGGGACTAATTTCTATTCTCATACAGTATTATTTATTTTGTATTTGAAGGAGAATCTTAATGGCAATTAGTATGAAATAGTTGTTAAACTTAATTCACTATGGAGAAAACAACAAGACTGTGCTTCAGACTGCTTCCAAAATAAAAGCCTTAATAAAAAAAAACATTTAAAATGTAAAGGGGGGGGAAGCACAGTGTCCATAAAATATTCAGTATATGAAACACTTTGAAACCCTGGAAGAAAAGGGAATTCAAAAGTATTGCTACCAAATTATTACTCGTTTAATTTTCACATGACTTATTTTAGTAAAACGATGAATTTTTATTAATGGTGTCTGTAAATACTGTAACGATTCCTTATATGTCCATAACACAGTTCAGTGTACAGAAATGTGTGCGTGCATCATCTCTCTTGAATTCCCAGCCTCCTGAGCACAGAGAAGTGACTTGTATAGCATCTCTTGGCCAAGATTCTACCTTCATTCAGTAAATGTTGTGTGACAGTATGCTGCTCATCAAGCGCTATGCCAGGAATTTGTGAACATCAATGTTCTTAGAGCTCATGATCTCATGCAGGAGACACATCATAAACAGGCGAGCCAGCAAATGCATGTATGTGGCCGGAAGGACGCTTCTCTTGTTGTTTTTCTGGAACCAGGAATTTGTGAACATCAATGTTCTTAGAGCTCATGACCTCATGGAGGAGACACATCATAAACAGGCAAGCCAGCAAATGCATGTATGTGGCTGGAAGGACCCTTCTCTTGCTGTTTTTCTGGAACCAGGAATATGCTGAACTTCCAAGCCAACCTTTGGGAATGAAATACAAGGAAAAGGAAAAACACCGAGACTCTTTTGGCATATTAACTCATTGTCTGAGGCAGTATAAGAGATGTTATTGTTTGTAGATCATCTATCCACAAGCATGGAAAGTCCATTCCTGCCACCGCATCCAGAATAGAATCCTGTGGTGTGGAAAGACTTGCAAACGTGGCCTCTGAGGAAGCAGGATTAAGAGGAAGAGAGTTAAGGACCATGGGGGATGGAAAGAACAGAGGTTTGGCTCAGAGGGGAAGGGTTTTCTTCTCCTCCCGAGTGCCTGATAAGGTGCGCAGCAGAGAGTAAGGAGACCTGTTCCTCCCACAGTTCCCCACGCAGCCTGGAGAGACTAAGAGAGAAGTCTGGAACCTGAGGGGATGAATGGTTCCCTATGCTCTCCTCGATTCTGTGGGCCTGACTCGCCAACAGCAAGCTGCTTTATTAATGAACTGCATCATTCCTTGGTGAAGAAATCAGCTCTTTATAATTTAAAGAAAACTGAGTGTCAGTAGTTAGAAAAAAAGAGAACCGAAGTCTCCATAACACCGTAGATCCTTACATGTTGAAAGGACATTGGCGTTCCTTTGAGCCTTACATTCATAGTTTACTAACTTATGGTAAATCTACCCAACCTTTCCCCGTTCATGAGATCTGCCTTCCTCTACTTACCGGTCATTAGGACCCTCCTTCCCTGACATCCACAAGACAATTCTTGGGTCTGAAATTGTACCCTTATGTAAAAAAAAAAAAAAAAAAAAAAATACAAAAACAACCCAGAAAACAAAACGGCAATCTGATGTGTAAAGGAGTCACTGTGCTATGTATGTGTAATGAAAAATTGTGGTATTTATACGCATCATTAGTGAAAATTCATCTTTATTGAAGTGAGTCATTTGAAAATTAAACTAGAAATAATTTGGTAATAGTACTTTGAATTGCCTTTTTTCCAAGGTTTCAAAGTGTTTCGTAAACTGAATTATTTTATAGACACTTTTGCTTTTTTTTCCCTTTTTACATTTTAAATATCATAATTAAATTGACTTTTATTTTGGAAGTGGGCTTCTTTTGGTTGTTGTTGACTTAATAGTAAATTAAGTTTAACAATTATTAAATACTAATTGCTATTGAGATTCTCCTTTAAGTTATAAAATAAATAATAATAAGAGAACAGAAATTAGTTCCAAAATCACATTCGTTAGTTAGTATTAACATTTGACTCTAGTGTGAAGATTCAGTCTGTTTCACCTAGAGAAATGTTATTATGATTCATACTCATTCAGTCTCATGCTTGTTTCATCAGTGGGATAACTTTTCAGCTTTTGAATACAGGATTTCTGTGTGTGTGTGTGTGTGTGTGTGTGTGTGTATGTACACATATAGTCAATTAACAGTAAGTCTCTAGGAATATGAGAACCAACAACAGTCAAAACTAAACTTTCCCTCAAACAGCTACTTTTCCTTTGTTCCTTATTTCTCTAAAAGGTGCCATCATCCATTTAATTGCTGACCTTCCACATCTACTCCAACTTCTAGGTCTCTTTATTCTGCCTTCTAAACTTCCTCATCGGTTTCGTCCACTGTTCACCCCACAGCCACCACTCTAATTCAAGCTGCCATCATGTCGGACCCGGATTGCTATAGGGCTGCTTAACTGGTCTTCCTAGGTCCGTTTTCGTCTCCTTTCCATTTAACAGCAGGAATCTTATAATAATGCGAATCTAATTCTGTCCTATCTCTGCTTAAACACACTCATTCTGTCTCCTAACAGAAAGTTCAGAGACCTTAACATGATCCATGAAATCTCATGTCATCTTGTTCCTGCGACCTTTCCGTTCAAACGCTTGGCCAAGCCACATTGCCTTGGGTTCATCTCTTGGAGACCAAGCACTCATCATTTCAGTCATGTCATGCTGTCTTCCCTCCCTTCTCTATACTATCTCAGTTTATAAAGTCACTTTCTCAAACCTCTCAGACTAAGGTAGGTCACCTTGATATTCACGTTCACGCCATCCTACACTTTCCCTTCTTAGTACGTCTAACATTTGTAATTATTTGTTCAGTGTCTGTCTTCCCCACTCCACAGTTAGATCCAAGGAGGTTAGGATTTAGCCTGAGTTGTTCATCATTTTATCCCTTGCCTCCAGCATAGTGCCTGACACATAGTGAATGCTCAGGAAATATTTGTTGGGTGAAAATGAATAAATGAAATGAGTGAATGAATAGAATAAAAGACTGATATGAGTATCACTTAGATACTTACTTTTGGTGTTGAATTATGATGACAGTTTGAATTAGAAAAGAATAACGAAAATTGGAGCATAAATGGGTGGTGCTTTTTATAAGTTTGAAAGTATCAACAGTCTTATCTAATGAGGAATTGACTTGGCAGTGTATGGGTACATAGAGAAAGAATCAGGTGAGGAAATTTAAATATACTGGTAAGTTCTGAACAATTAAAAGGAATTCTTTATGAGAATATATATGGAATACAGAATCTAGAAGAGATTTGTTTGCTTGTTCCCATGCTATAACCTATGTAAACAGCTCTCTAAAATATAAAGGCTGATCCAGCGTAATAACTTTACACTGCCTGGAAATTTCCAGATTTTATTAAGAATGCGGCAAAACGAAGAAGCAAGCACATACCCTTTAAGTCAAAAAACAAGTTAAATAGATGTCATAAAGCCCAAAGCATATGTATACACAAACACTTCACTCCGACTTTTCTTGCTCTTAATTTGCACATAGCACCAATACATCTATTTACTTGGCTTTCTCATTTCTAAGGCCAACGCCCCACACAAGAACTGGACAGGGAAAGGCAATTGTACAATAGTAACCTACTGTTGCCAGCAGTAGTGTTGGCCGACAGAGAGCCATCTCGCCCTCTCCCAGACTTCTGTGGAACTTTACTTGGATGACAGCACTAACCACGTTCACTTAGTGGCATGACTATGTTTTTAAAAAGTCATTTTCCATTCACTATCCTAAGCTTTTTAAGGAAAGACCATGGCTTTTCCCAAGGTTTTCAGAGTATCACATAAAATCATGTCATAGTTGATATTCATAAAGCAAAACAAAGCAAAACAACTCTAAGTCATCAAGACAAAATTAAGTTATGTTTAATATTGTTTGAGGAGCTTGGAATGAAGTATTATATTTTAGAAATATTTTCATCCCTAATATTGAAAATAAAAGTTTTCTTCTAAAAGAGGTGAATACGAAGTTATTACTTACATTGTTTTAGAGCCACTCATAAACTAGGGAGTGTCCAGAGCTGAAGTTTTACTATTTACTAGTTCTAATTCTATTTTTGGTGTAGTTTACAAACCCTTTAAACTCAGCTGGTAGTAACCTACGAGGAAGTGAGAGTAAGTATTCTGACTTTATAAATAAAAACCTGAAGCCATAAGTTAAATTATGACCTCAAGATTATAGCTATTAAGGACCAGAAATTTTTAGTCTTTCTGGATACACTCAGCCATAAAAGCAATGTAGCATTGTGATAAAATCACCTGCTTTAGTGCCAGAAAGTTCTAGGTTTGGATCCTACCTTTGGTCATGTACCAGCTGAGTCAGAGTGGACAACATGCTTAATCTTTTTAGATGAGGGCAATCTCTGAGCAATTATTGGTTATGTGACTTTACCACATGTTAGTTTGGCAAAGTATGAGCTGGAGTCACAAGAGGGCATCTTTGAGGAATCAGCTAGTGAATTTCCTTTGGCTCCTAAAACCAAAGGATCAGGAGTTAGACCAAAATACATTTACCCGGTGACACCACCCCTCTGTGTTTTAGTAAGTTATTTTTTTAGCCTCTCTAACTCATTTCTTTAGATATAACTGAAATAAAAATAGTACTTACCTGCGTCAGTCAGAAGAGGTGATGTGCAGTAACAAACAGCCCCCAAGTCTCAGTGATTTAAAATAACAAAGATGTATTTCTCCTTTACTCATGTCCATTGTAGGTTGACCAGTAACTCTTTCACTTCATCCTTATATGAGAACCTAGGATGATTGATTTTTTTTTTTTTCACACCATCTGGAACATTGTCAGTCATCATGGCAAGGGGAAGGGATCTTAGCAGATCACGCCCTGGCCCTTAAAGGCTTTTGCCAGGAAGGGACACATTTCTCTTCTCTCACATTTCACTGACCAAGGCAAGCCATCTCTCTTGCCTAACTTCATGGGGTTGGGAAAATGCAGTCCAGCAATGGGCTGTGCCCTGGAAGGAGAACAGCCCTGATCACTACCATCTGGCCCTATCAGGACGGTCAGGAGGAGTGGTGAATGCAAAACACTAAGCATAATGCCCGGTACTTTCCAAGATCTAAGTAAATATTAGTGACAGTTATGACTTACAGTGGTTACAGACTTTATTAATAATGATGACATGAAGCTTATTTCTGCCTGTTGCATGTAATGTTCAGTAAGAAAATGAAACTTCTGAAATAAAGCTTATGTCTAGAAATAGGTAGGGGTTCATCACTTCCTAACCTTGCCTGATGGAAATGCCTCGGTGTCCTACACAGACATAGCATAAGGAGTTGGATGACTTAGATGTAAAATAGTGGCCAGTCAGTTTTTTTTCTACCCCGATGGGAAATTTGTGATTTATAAACTACTGAAGAACAAGGATGATTGGAATTCCATGTTTCATTTTATGGAGCCATGTTCGTTATCTTTGCATATCCAACACTGTTTCTGTACATTCCTGTGCACCAGGTTAAGCTGCAAAACACACAGCCTTGCTTATGGATCACAGATTCTTCCAGGTTGATAGGCAGCAGATCAGATCAGAGTCAAAGCAATTTAGGCAAAAATAGGCCCTCTTGGTTTTTAGAGTCCTTTTTCTTCTCCTTTTTTCTCCTTGGTAGGAGACCGGTCTTAGGCTTTACTTCTTAACCCTTTCCTTCTAATCAGGAAATATTGGTCATTGTTGATTGATGGTTGATTGATTACATTTTAGCATAAAGGACTTCCAATGTGTTATGTCAGTTGGCACTTTCATCTTCAATGTGTTATTCTGGCCTGTGGGCTCCTGTAAAGGACGGTTCTGTCATCCTTTAGTCTTGGGTCCCCAATGCCCAGCAGCGTCTGGAACTTGGGGTGTCTTCACTAACTATGAATGAAGAACAGAATGATGTGCAGCAAAGATGCTATCCCCATTTAAAGGGATGCCAGGCATAAAGAGAGCACAAGGAGACATACTCTCAGGGCAGAAGCCCCTGAATCCTATGCTAAATGTCTCTTCCTTCCTACTCACTTCTTTCATCCTTCATGCCAGGCCACGACCACTGGGGAGGCAGGAGGAGTCCCCCTGATCTTACAGCACTGCTGGGTGCTGTTGCCTCTGGAGCCTTATTTCTCTAATAACAGCATTTCCTTCCCCACCTCCTTCCACCCCCAAAGATGAATCCTGTTTTAGAAGAAACACAGTTAGCAGTTCCCTCCCGCGACTTCATGATTCCAGGCTGGGTCTCTTGAGGAAATTCCTCCATTTCAGTCGCCCTCCGATTTCAGTGGCATCAGAATCACCTGGAGGGTTTCTTAAAACAGACCGCTGGGCCATACCCAGGGTTCTGATTCAGGAGGCGGCAGTGGGCCCATGAATTTGCACTTCTAACAAGCCCACAGGTTATACCAGTGTTGCCATATTTTGGGTGGCACTATGCTGTCTGAACTTTTCCAGTGCTCTTCCTCCCCGTGTCCTAAGACTTTGGTGCTGTTTCTTTTCAGGTACTGGTTTTACTTAGTTTTTCATCTTGCTTTTGAACTGTTGGAACAATTCTATTTATCTCTCTGTGATATCATAATACTAGTGTTCCCTTTTATGTGTCTGCCCAAATGCTTTGATTGTTAACAATTATGAATTCCTACGCACTGGAACTGTCTCATCCTAGAAGACCTTATAGAGAGAGAAAGCTGAGGGAGTTGCCTGCCCAGCGCTTATGAAGGTTGTCTTTGGTCTTTCCTTGTAGCAAAGATGTTTGGACCTCTTAACCAACTATTTAAGAAATTTATGAGTGTTTTTATTATCCTCCTAGTATCTAGCTAGTTAGCCAGTTGGCATTTTTGAAATCATTAAAAAAGAGTTATTTCAGCTATATTGATGTTGGTAAAATTAATATGTCTGCAATTTTCACAAGAATTTTATCATTTAGTTGACTTACTCAAGCTATAAATTCACAGTTGTAGTTCTTAAAATTGATCTTGATGTAACAACAAAGTAATTTGACTTGAAAATGAGTCTAAAGAAATGAAACTCCAGACTTTAACTGATCTTCTATTTGGCATGCTTATGAATAAATGAGCAAAGAAAATTATATTTAGTTAGACCATAGAGTGAGCTTTTTTCCAAATGGCTTATCTGGATTTTTCCTCTATGCATATCTTTTCTCAGTGTGCCTCTAGTTACAAAAGGGCCATTGGTGTAGTTCAGTCAGCAGTAGACTATGGGTAGTGTGTGTACAGTTTGGTATTTGTTCTCCAGGGGTGTGTGTGTGTAAAATATTTTTCAAATAAATGACATTGCTTACCACATAGTGTTTTTTATATTCAGTTAACATATATTATCAAATTTTGTTCCTACTTAAATGGTTTTCTACATTTTTAAATGTCTACATCAGTATTCCTTTATTTAAATATACCATAATTAATTGGTCAAATCATTGTGTTAATATAATTGAAAGGGAAAAAAAATGTTGCCAAGTTACCCTCTAGAAAGAGAGAGAAACTTTTATATAAACATTGATAGCAAACAAAAAAAAACCTTTTGCTTATTTCCTTAGTTTATACTTCTCATGTGCTAGTTTGGGGGTGGGGAATGAAATCTTTAAACTGATTGGATTTTAAAATATTATCAAATAGTTTAGGGAGATAGGAATCATTCTTTTTTTTTTTCTTTTTAAAGATTTTATTGGGGAATTGGGGGAGGGGAACAGTGTTGGGGAAGGGTAACAGACAAGTTGCTGTCTTTTTGTTCTTTAGTCTAGTTGTGGAGGACATTGCTTCACTGGCCCATGTTGGTATCATCATTGTGCTCTTCCCGGATGAGGCAGATCGGTCACCGGCCTCTGGATGTCACTCACCGCTGCTATTGGCAGCTCACACTGGCTGCCGGCCACTCACTGTAGCCTATGGCAGCCCACTGCAGCAGGGGCTGCAGCCTACACCGTCGCCGGGGCTCGCATAGCCCAGCTCCAGGTGGAGCTGTTGTTAGCTGTGGAGGGCAGTGTCTCTGGCCCTCATACGTGGGATCCGAACCGGGGCCGCTGGCATCCCAAAACCAGCTCTTAACCAATGTGCCACTCGGCCGGCCCCAGGAATCATTCTTTTAATATCTTTCTCTTAGTTTTGGAGACAGATGGTCAAATCTGTAGTAGTAAAGAGATAAAATACCAAAACTTATGCTTCAAAGTGATAAGATACATAAGAAACTAAACAGATTTAGGGTGTTGCCACTGTTACCTGCTTTTGGAAATATTTGATCTTTATTTTTTTATCTATGTATTGGGTGATATGATTTTGGGTTTTGGGGGTTTTTTTGGTGGAACTTATTTCTCACATACAGATTTGACAATTTTTATAGAATTGGGTTCTTATAAAGGTTAGCAGTTGAACTGATTTTGTCATCACCAACAACTGGAAGTTATTGTGGGTAGGACACTCCTGTGAAATTCAGAGATGCACATGATTTCTTTCTTTAAATGACATATTTTGTTCTTTCTTTAAATATATTTTTCCTCACTGTGTTCTAAATTCATAATCATAAACTTTTCTTTTTCCTCCTCATCTCCTTGGTTGTTTTCTCTCAACTTCTCCAATTATGCCTCCTGCCCCTAATCCTTATTCTGTTAATGTGTAGTACAATTGAATGAAAAATCACACATGTTCTTTATTTAAGTTAAACAGATCTGGATTTCAAACCTTGGTCTTCTACTTCCTGGCTGTGTGGCATTGAGCAAATTACTTAACCTCGCTGAGCCTCAATGAAATGGTACAGTTTTTTTTCTCCCTTACAGAATTTTACTGAAAATTAAACATTATACTAAATTCCTAAAAAATATCAGAATGCAGTAAACACTAGTTCCTTTCTCATTTCTAATTTTTCATTCTTCCTTCTCAATTTTTATACTTTCCTCCAAAGTCTCCAGACGAATAATTCAAACTTCTTGGCAGTACTCTTGGAAAAGATTCAGGATAAAACTTCTTTCTTTCTGGAATTCATCATTATTAAAAAGTCACTATTTAACTAATATTTACTTTGATCTCAGTAAGGCTGTAGACCTTAGTTTAGTCAACTTTATTCCATTTAAATCTGAACAAATCCTAAAATGACCTTGTAAGCAGTCCATAGCTCTCAACTACTTTATGAGAGGGAATTACAATCCGAGATCACAGGTCGAACAGGCAGTGCTGGGTGGGGGAATTATGATGGTGAGTGTTTCTCCATCAAGTTAGTCTTAAATATTTTACCACTGAATTCAGTCCTCTGTTTGGGAATTACTGATAGGGGGTTTAGACCTTAACAGCACAGTTCTCTATCAGTCTGAATTCATGCAATTCCATTTTGTACGGGACTCGTGGTTCGTCGTCTGTTGGTTTCCTCTGCTTGCAGTTTCCCTCTGCCTCTCTGCTTTTCCTTCTGCCTTCTGGGAAGGCAGCTCAAGGCTCACCTTCTTTAGGAAACCTCTCCTGCTCATTCCTGTACCTCTCCCTCACTCTAACCCCTCTCCCTACCCCTCCTGTCCCCTGCCCCCTAAGGTCATGGTCTCCTTTGGACCTTCACTTCCCATGAATACTTCTGTCATTGTGCCTAGACTGCTGCTTGGTACTGGCTTGTCTCCCTGCTTCTAGGTATTCAGCCTGATAAGAGCACAGAGGAGGTTGGATTCACTTTGGAGCTCTGGCGCATAGTCGGTACTCAACAAATATTCATTGAAAACAGAAATAAATGTTAAACATCACAGGCATGGATTCCTCAGATAAAGGAGCATAGAGGTGGAAATTACTACAAGAGATAATCGTATTGAAAGCATCTCAAGCAGAGCTAAATAGAGACGAGACGGATTGTCTGCTTTTCAAAGTGAACTAGAAATTTAAATCAGTTATCCACATCCTTCTGGAAGAATTAGGAATGTTATTTGATTTACTTAATTATTTGATTTTATTCTCTTATGCAGATTAAGGAAGAAAGAAGAGCCCTCTTTAGCATTTAAAAAATAATACAAAAATAATCCAGATACACTATAAATATGTGATGTAATGCAAAGAATATTGAAGCCTGAACGAGCTGTGCAGTTACTTCAGTTTTCTACATTATTTTCATTTTGAAGATACAGCCAGTTCAGAAGTAATATAATGGCGACAGAAGTGGAGTTGGAAGGCCTGTAAAATACTTACTTACCTACAAATTACGTATCTTCTTGGACTCTTAGCTCATTGGTATGAGGGGGATGTTGATAACTACGAGCATTTAATGATCCAATATGTGAATAAGCCAACAAACATCTGATTAATCTCCAGAAGGCTACAAGTAAAATCTGTGGCTTAGCATGTAACTATAGCAAACCTAAAAAATATTATAGTAAGTTATGTTTTTTTGTGGGTCTGGTATCGAGGATCAAAATTGTAAACAAATGCTAAGTGTTTGTTTAAAAAGCACACAAATATCACAGCTTATCATTATAACCCTATTAGTATTTGATTTTGATGAAAAAAAATCAAGATTGAAGGCATTTTTAAAACCCAGACTGAAGTCATGTGAATCTATAGGACGGCTCAATCTTGGCAGAAATGTGTCTTAAATAAGCTCCAAGGACGCTTAATGCCTAGAAGCAAAGTTCCATGTAAATATACTTTCTTTAGGTTCAGATTCAGCAGGGGAAAGGCACATGTGGGTAATTCTTGAGTGCAAGGGACCAGCCTGTCTCCTCCCACTGCCTTATGGGCTCCTGCATTGGGTCCTGCCCAGGGGACCTTCACCCCCTGGGATGACTCTTGCCTCTCTGTAGACTCAGAGCTGTGCTGCAAATAAAGGATGAAACAGGGTAAATGGAGGGGCAGAACAGAGATTTAATTTCAGAGCACGGACATCAAATAAAATTCAGTGTTGCTGCTTCATCCTCCGGGGGATGAATGTGCAGCAGGTTAAGTGGGAGAACCCTTTCAGGAGCTCTGGCCCAGCCCCTCTCCTGATGAAGCTGCAGATACCTATCCAGTCTCTGGGGCTGCATGCTTTATGAGAATAGTAATTCTGAAGTTGCAGGATAGTCTCAAAAAGAAACCCGTTTCCATAAGTGAATCAAAGTTGTAAGGAAACTGAAGGTCATCAGTGAGGGTTGAGCTTTGGGGAAAGAAAGAAAGATAACCCCCTTCCAGAGACCAGAAGGGAGCTGTAAGTCACGGTGACCCGTCACAGATGACATTTATAGTCCTGATAAAGGATTTGGTTTACAATGCATAGCATTATCCTTGAGCATATTCTAGGTATAAATTTCTTAAAGGCAGATGCCAATTCTTAATTCATCCTGTATGTTACCTTGGACCCAGTTAAAGCAGGTGTTGCCCAGGTAGGCAGAATTGTTTGTACTTCCAGATTATGGTGGATCATAAATCTTTCTTTTCTAAATTTCTGATTTAGTCTAGTTAGTGATATTAACCATTTTCTGTTTTCACTAGTTCTGCATTTTTGCCTCAAAGGCTACATGACACCTGTTTTTAAATAAGCCCACCTAATTACTCAAATGTGTATCAGGTGATCTGCATTTTCATTTTCCAAACTTCAGTATCGTTTTGTTTTTTGCTCTGTATTTAGTTAGTGTTACAAAGTGGCAATGAAATAAAAGCAATGCATGCTCCTTGCAAAAAGGTGAATAGCACATTTATATATAAAGTGAGTGTTCTGTTACCTTTTACCTACAGTCCCACTCTGAGCATTGGCACTGTTGACAGTGATGGTGACTTCCACTGTCATATGCAGTACATGTCCAAATACATGCTCTGTTTGTTTGACATAAACAGGATCTTCCTCTTTATTTCTGTTCTTAAACCTCAGAAATTTGATGTGATCATTCTTCCTTATTGACATATATTAATCCTTTTAAACATCTATATTATATTCCATTATTTAGATGCAGCATAATTGATTCAGCCAACCTTCTGCTGCTGAGCATTTAAATTGTTGCCATTACTGTAGAACTGAATGCATACTTTCATGTGTATGTATACAAGTCTAAAGGCTGTATTCATAGAAGTGAAATCGCAGTTTAAATATATAGAAATGGGCGTTTAAACTTTGAAAAGTAACAATTTGTCCTCAATGACAGCTTATTAGAGTTTATTTCCTTACACCTTACCAGTAATGAGCATAATCAATCTCCCTTTTTTTCATATTTGTCCATTAGTAAGTGAAGTTATATTGTTACTTTTGAAATTGCTTTCGCTTACATTTCTTTGCTTACTATTGAGTTACTCTTTTCATTTGTTAACCGGACATTTGTATTTTTTCTTCTATGAACTGACTATTATGTCTTTGGTTCATTTTTCTCTTGGATTCCTATCTCTCACAGGAAATTACCAGTGAAGCAAACCATTATAAAGTATCAGAGATATTTGAAGCTAAAAATATCTCAGACATGATCCCAAAATACCCTCCCCTAGTAGACAGAGGTAACAGGCACGTATGGTGTTTTGGAGACATGGATTTATCCTCTGTTGTTGTGAGGTTAGGCCTCCCTTGAAATCATTTTTACTGCTAAGCATTCTTTCTGGTCTTTTTTATATTCCTGATATCTTATGCAGTTTATCATTCTTCTCAATTTTTCCCTTTCAGTTAACGTTTTTAGAGTCAGGATTTGGTAGATGATCAGTAATCCAATCCCAGCAGACAATTCCTGTCCTTATATGAAGTTTTTACAAAGACGGGCTGGAAAGAAGTAAGGATCTTTAAGAAAGGATATAGTAATTACTCATTTCAGATAGTAATGTTTACAATAATAATCCATAATTTTCTCCCCCATACACGTTCCTTCGCCACCTCTTCTTTATCTCCTACCTTTCCTTCTTTTCTGACCTTTGCCCTTCTGCTCCTCCCTTTCACTTCCTCTGCCTTCCTCTCCAGCAGCAGCTCTGAGTCAATTAATTTTGTCTCTTGGAATTCTAGGTAAACCCTCTAAATAAAGCAGGCATTGACTGATGCTTCTTTGGTGGGAAAACAGCCGGTGCTCCCATTATATTCAGGAGAACTACCATCAGTTGGAAAACTTTATAAGAAATTTGATGTACAGTATGTTACTGTGGATTAAAAGATGACACAGCTCATTGCTAATTTAGATGGTGTTTTTGCTCTGGTGAGAGATGGTTCCTCATTTGCAGTAGAGAAGAAAGTAAGATCTTTTGCATCCTTAACAGTATTGGCAAGGATGTATACCATGCAAAACTGACGGACTTATAGAAGATACTTGATAGAAAGTGGAGCAACTGGAATTGAAACGTAATACTGCCCTCCCTCTTTTCCCCTTGTCCAATAGAATGTCAACAGTGTGTTTGGATTTTCTATTTAAAATCACTGGAAAGAATATTAGTACCTGTTAAAGAGTCTCACTTTCCAATGTTGTCTCCGTATAGTCACCATACCTCTATGTGAAGTTCCCATATATATTCTCCTGCAGTGGAGAGATCTGTATAAAGAGTCCAGTTTGTGATTTTAAGTGTTCATTTCTTTATCCAGGCATATCTCAGCTAATTTCCTCATCTTAGTAAATATGTGACTTCTTTAGGGGTAGCTTTACACCAATTTCAAATTGACTTCCTGCCAGGAAATGCAGTCACAGGGAGTGTTAGAGTCATTGTAAGAGCTTGTCCAGATTTGAAAAATTGGGGTATAGAGCAGGAAGCGTATTTCTACTTTGAGGGGAGACAGACTTCTGATTTCTTCTGTGCCTGCACAATATATCTCCTACTGGGTCTCAGCAAGGTTTTTCTCGTAACAGCTCATTACGGTTCTGTTATTGGGTCTCCTGAAGACTTTTGTGTGATGAGGACTCCATCATTTTAGTTCTTGGAGAGCAGTTGTTCCATGTCATTGCTACACAGCTCATAATTGGTTTAGGCCATATTTCACAGTTTATAAGGCTGGCAGGTTTGGAAGGCATCAGTAAGAAAGAACACACACAGTATAGATTTCCAAGTGCATTCTCTACTCCTAGCATTTTCTGCATGCTTAGGATGTACCTGACCATAAAGTATAGTTTGTATTTAATGACTTGACTATAACCCTGCTAATGATCAAATATTCTGTATTTCCCTTTAGTTCAGCATTCGTGTGAACGTAAAACTGTACTGAATAATAAGAAACCATTCTCTCCAAAGCAGACCAACAAAGGCCTTCAGAATGTACATAAAAATCATAGTATAAACTTCTGGTCACAAAATTAATATTTTGTACATTTTCATTTTATGTTGCCCTTATGTAGTTCCCACATCCCCAAGCCCCACATTCTCTTTGTTTTCAGTCTGCTTTATGCCCAAAATGTCCCAGTGGAAATAGAATGGTGCTTGTGAATCAATCAGATTACTTGGACATTTGATTCATTGACATCATTAAGTAAAAACATCAGATGCACTGGTTTATGTTTTTCTGCCTTGTTCTTATTATTGCTATTATTTTTTGTCGTAAGTCTCCAAATCAGAAAAAATAGAATAAATTAAAAAGAAAGACATGCTTTATTCTTTCTATATTTCCTACCTGTCTTTCTCTTATATAAACTCGTCTTCTTTGCAGCTACCAGATTTTTAATGCTCTGCCACTCAAATACAGACTCAGTTTTTGACTCTAAATCCCAGTACAAACTTGCAGTCATAATTTCCTTTCCATATCATTATTTAACTTAATATATTAAAGTATATTTTTGGTTTGCCTAGCTGAGCAATGAAAGAGTTAATAATACTGAGCAATGAAGAGTTAATAATAATAGCTATTGTTTATTGAGAACTTATTATAATCAACACTGTAGTGAATAGTTTATATATATATATATAACTTCATTTTATCCTTAAAAAGACCTTGAAATCAGACCTATCTGACGTCACTAATGTAGGTGTTCGTTTCCAGACACTGAGCTGCGATTTGCATTTGTTATTTCTTGGCTTTACAACAGCCCTGTAGCTACTGTTCCTGTCCTTGTTAACAGCGGAGGAAACTGAGGCTCTAAAAGGTTGAGTCAGTTGTTCAAGTGTGTTGTTAAAGAGAAAACCACAGGCCCCAAACCATGTCACTTGAAATTAGGCCCATGACCTAATTTCAGTTTAGACCTTCACCAGAAATGTAATCTAAATCAGCCAGTCTGGAATTTTCCAGTCACCACCAATAAGGTAATCTGTCATGTGGGGCCCTCTCCATCCCCTCCATAAGAAAAAGAGGCAGTCTGCATGATGAAACCCTTGCCCTTCCCTTCCCCTTCAAAAGAAGATGTCCTGACTTAAAAACAATCCCTTCTTTTGCTAATAGCTCTCCTGCCCCACCCTTCTTCCTATAAAAACCTCCTACACTGTACAACCCTTCGGGGTTCCCTTCTGGCTGCTACATGGGATGCTGCCCTATTCATGAAACACTCAATAAAGCTAACTGGATCTTACAATTTATGCCACTGAATTTTGTTCTGTAACAGTAGCTAGTAAGTGGTATGCAGGGACTCAAGACCCCCAGGTCTTCTGCCTCCAGTGTACTACATACTGTATATGAAAGAGCATTTTGCCATCTTACAGATGGAGATACTGAAATAAGAGGAGTTTAAAACAACCTGGCCAAGGTTGCGTGGCTGTCAAGTGATGAAGCAAGATGTGACCCCTGTCTCTCTGATTCCAATATCCATATGCAAAACCATCATGGTACATATTAAAAAAAATATTTCTTGGGCCGGCCGAGTGGCGCATTGGTTAAGAGCTGGTTTGGGATGCCAGCAGCCCCAGTTCAGATCCCACATTTGAGGGCCAGTGACACTGCCCTCTACAGCTAAGATGGTGAACAACAGCTCCACCTGGAGCTGGGCTGTGCGAATCCCGGCGACATTATAGGCTGCAGCCCCTGCTGCAGTGGGCTGCCATAGGCTACAGTGAGTGGCCGGCAGCCAGCGTGAGCGGCTGGCAGCCAGCGTGAGCTGCCAATAGCCACCGTGAGCGGCCGTCCAGAGGCCGGCGACCGATCTGCCTCATCTGGGAAGAGCGCAATGACGATACCAACATGGGCCAGTGAAGCAACATCCTCCGCAACTAGACTGAAGAACAAAAAGACAGCAACTTGTCTGTTCCCCTTCCCCGATTCCCCAACGCTGTTCCCCTCCCCCAATTCCCCGCTAAAATCTTCAAAAAAAAAAATTTATATTCTCTTTTTTTTTTTTTTTGAGGGCAGTGTCACTGGCCCTCATATGTGGGACCTGAACTGGGGCTGCTGACTTCCCAAGCCAGCGCTTAACCACCGCGCCACTCGGAGGGCCCCTATTCTCTTCTTATTTTTTAACTTTAATATGATTGAATTGTTAGTCACCCCTAGGCATTTTCTCTTTCAACTTTGATAAAGATATAGATTAGAAATTCTATTCTAAAAATTTTAAATGTCTGTACTGGGAAGAAAGTCCTAAAACTGTTGTAGCTTGAACAGAAAATACTTCCATCTGTCACATTTGTGGATACCACATGGGTTTTTATATAATGTTTTGTCTTGAAGGCATAGATTAACTTTTACTTCCTTTTGGCAGATAGCCTCACATTCTGGTGAATTTTTAAGATAAGAATAAAAATTCAAATATATAAGACAGTATCAAATATATTAAAAATAATTTGCACACTTCAACTGAGAAGATAAAGATGAACCATAGGGCAAGGACCCTTGTGAAACAATCAAGAACAAGCATGAATTATAATCTGTCTGCATGGCCAACTCCTACTGATACGCCAAGCTTCCATGAACAGCTGCGGCTTCTGGGAAGCCTCCTGATTCCTCTAGATAGAGTGGAAAAGCATTTTCCAGTGTCCCCGTAACTCCATCATAGCAATCAGTTCATTTCATTTTAAATGTGTACTTCGCCTGCTTACCCACTGGCTCTGGACTCCTGGAAACCAAGGACTAGGTTTTATTAATTTTGTGTCCCTACTGTCTAGCACATTTCAATGATATTTAAGCCAGTTCACAGTCAACAGATAAACTTGCTGAGCATTTATTATACTCCAGGCACACTGTGAGGCATTGGGGTAGCATGAAAAACAGTAGAAAAAAGAAAATTTCGCCAAAAATGAACATTGGACTAGGAGTCTGAAAACTTGAATTCCAGTCCTCTGCTTTCTGCTAATTCATTGTTGGATCTTAGACAACATTCCTGGTCGTTAGTTAGCTATAAAGAATGTGTGATTCAAAGACTTCAAGTCCCTCAGCTGTGTAGGCCTGTTTATCACCATCCCAGATATAAATGTGTGAATGCATCTGGAACTGTGTCTAATGTGTGGTCAGGAGAGTACCTAAGTGTATAGGAATAAACTTCCGCGCGGGCGTGAATACTGAAAACTGGTATGGATTGGTGCTAAACAAACACACTCCAGCATGTGCTTAAGCTTGTAAAAAGGGTAGAGGGAAACACCAATAAGGCTTTTAAAATTATTATGGTGCACATATAGGAGAGGATAAGCCTGACGATTAGATGGGTTGGTATAGTGTTAACATAAGACACACACAGCAGAAACCTCAGTCAAGGAGGAAGAGTTTTTGGCTGAAAGGGGTAGGATAAATATGGTCTAGCGGGAGGATGAGCCAAAGGCCGGCGAGTAGACAGTAACAGAGCACTTGAATGAGTACAAGTCTACATCTGCAGTGATAAAGGTAACAAATGAGACTGAATTGCTACTGAGGATTTCTGAGATCTGCGATGAATGGGTAAGATGCCAAAGGCCTGCAAATGGCCCAACAGGACCCTGGCTTGCATAGCGA
This sequence comes from Aselliscus stoliczkanus, assembly GCA_033961575.1. Classification (NCBI taxonomy): domain Eukaryota; kingdom Metazoa; phylum Chordata; class Mammalia; order Chiroptera; family Hipposideridae; genus Aselliscus; species Aselliscus stoliczkanus. The sequence goes on from CM066733.1 coordinate 128,847,095, forward strand.
AGAATGTGTCTTGAAAATGTTAAGCTGGTAGTCTTGATAGCTGTGGCTTGATTTATGAACACTGGGATTAGAAAGTGGGAAGATTAATAACCCTCCATCGGGCGCAACTGATCTCACAGATTCATTGCACACAAAGATGCCGCTATGAAATACGTCTTTACTGTACTAAGTCACAAACACGACTGGCAATAGGTTACAGTATAGAGGGAAGATATGGAAGCGATGGATCATGATACTTAACTGTTAGATATTTGAAAATTTGTGTACAATGAATCTGTGAGATTAGCTGCGCCTGACGGAGGGTTAATAAGTAGCCAATAGTTAACCCAAACTAATTTTTTATTTTTTTAATTTTGGTTGTCAACAGAAGAATATATGCATATCTGTCTTTTCATTTGGCATTTGATAAAAATCATGCATCTTTTTGGAGAATATGGAAACTGAGTGTGGCTGACCCTCTAAATTTATTTATAACCGGTCGAAAGGCCTCCTCAAAAAGATGGTTGCTTATTGTTACATTCTTCAGTCCAGGAAACATATTTTGAGCCCTATTTCTACTACACTACCAGAAATCAGCTTTTACTAATTGCATGCGTGAATATCTACACAAATTAACAATGTCCACCTAGGAAGAGGTCTCTACTAGAATACCACAGGGCTTTCTTCAAGTTCCAAAAGTTTGGAGGAAGCTTTGGATACAGAAAGACTGATAAGCAAAGACTCTGTGCCCAAGTTCACAAAATGAAATTCAGTGTGGTAAAATTCTTCGTTTGGATCTTTCAGGAAATAAGGCCTGACCCAGCCCCATCAGGGATGGGAGCAAGCAAAGAGAAGTGTGGAGGGAGGTGGGGGTGGTGTGTTCTGAGAACAGACTAGTGTGAGGGGTCCGATGCTCTCCCTCTCATCTACTCCCCGTGGCTTCTCCCATGTTGTCAGTGTTATTTCAGAAATGGCAGTGGGTTGGTTCATCCATTGTCACAGTTTTAAAGGCAAAGAACATTATTTAGGGTCTGGTGTTCTGATGGAAACAGGAATCAAAATAAGAAAAACTGACAGGGAAAGAAAACCTCAAGGAAAGCAAATTTAGTGGCCATCCTGTCCTCATCTCAAAGTCTGTAAGTGCACAGGCTCTGGAGCCACCCAGAGCTGTGTGACCTTAGGCAAGTTACCTAAACTCAGCCTCAGTTTCTCACCTGTAAAGATAGAAATCATAATGATTATATCCACTTCCAAAACTGCTGTGAGAATAAATATGTTCATATGCCTAAAGCACTTAGTGCCTGACCATAAGCAGTGTTTGTTTGCGTATTAGGAATTATTACTATTATTTGTTATTAAAACTTAGAAGAATGCTATGATTTGTTACAACAGGAGACTGTAGTAAACTGGGTCCCTATGCCCACCGCCCACCAAAAACAACAACAAAACAGTGATGAATGTGTAGGATGTGGCTTTGCAGCATAAATTTAAAAAAGTAGGTTTAGGTTTTTTGGCATATGCTGAACATTTTGACCAAGCCGATGTTGCAATTTGAAGATGCAAAGGCCTGTGCCTTCACTGTCCTTAGGTTGTATCGGTTCACTCGGCCTCTTATTGCAAAGCTGCCCTTGGCGTCCTCAAGCTATTTCTTAGTATCAGTCCTACGTTACTGCTTTCATCTGCAAGTTGAGATTAATTTTCCTACGACAACAGCAGCAGCATTTGTGTCTTACTCCAACGCCATTGCATATAGGTGTGAAATTCAAGCATTCAGGAATGATACTTCCTAATTTCCCAGACTTGGACCTCCTTTCCTCTCTAAGTTTCCGTCTTTCCTTCCTCAGTGCTGAGCTATGTGCCAAAGGCCGGCCCGAGCTCTGTTCTGCAGCCTTTCTTTCTCTTGACTTTACCTGAAATGCTGTTCACTTGATTTTTTTACTGTGATATTAAAAAGGCTATCACCTGCATGAAGCCTGTTGTAAAAGTCCCCCCAATTGAAATTTTCATTCTCGAGTTCATCTCATTCTGTTTTAGGTAGATCTACTAACTCCTTCATCAGGTTCCAGGTTCTTTAAAGCAGTGACTGAGTTTGCACATCTTTGCTTTCCCCTCAGGACTGGGTCTCTGAGTCACAATAGAGGCTCACTTAGTGCTGAATTGCTTCCAGTGGAATTAAAGGAAGACAGTGGCTCCCAGCCTGAGCTTGCTGGTTCTGGGAGTCTGGGTGCCACTGCCTGGGTCTGGCCAGGGTAGACTGGCTGAAGAAACTGTGTGATCCTTTCATTTCCCCCCATCCCGTTCTTTATTTCTAAACTCCTCCAGGAGTCGTTTTTCATTTTTAAATAAATGTTCACACTCTTACCCTGTCCTTGCTGTTTATTCGTGTCTGGTCTAACCTGCTTTGCTTCCTCACGAAGGAGCGCAGTCCCTCATCTCTCTTTTTCACCTTCCTGTCCCCCATCTGTCTTTCCCCAAATATTTTTTTCCCTCCTCCCGCCCTCTTCCCTCTATCAGCCTCAGGAATAGAAAATGGCACTGCCTGCAGAAAATGTTTTAACAAGTAGGGCAGGACTAAGAATCTGTACAGAATGGTAATTCACGGTGGCTTTTTTAAACCACATGAAATCCTTTTGCCCTTGTTTTTATTCAATTCAGAAGGATTTCAGACTAACTTCTTATCCTGCCATATGGGAATAACTGAGATGGCTACTATCTAATCTAAGCATTTTATTCAAACATTTGAAATTGTTTTGGTTTAAGAAAACGTAGGCTGACATTAAGTTTTGTTTTAGCCAAGGTTTGGGGGCAGTTCTAAACTGTAGTATGTATACGTTGATGAATTTCATAGACTAGCACTGTGGGTTACAATCTAGTTTGTTCTTCCAGCATTAAACCATTTTAATCCTAGTTATAACTCCAATGAAGGCTGGGTTTCCTCCACACCAGCTTGCTCAGCTAGCTAAAACTAGGTACCATCCACAACCCTGCTATTTAAACACAATGCAGAAATCATAAATAGACATTCAACAGGAGAGCTTGATTTTGCAAGATAAGATTTGAGGCCGTGAAGAAGCCCTCTCAGAAATTTGCCAGAGATGTTGCAGGTCTGAAAATAGCCTGTTTCCTCCCAGTCAGATTTGGCAGCTTGAGAACTATTCATTACAAATCATGACAAATATTTTACCAACTCACAAAATGTTGCTTTTGTTTTGGTATTCATTTTGTTTATGGTTTTAACTAGAAATGTAGTATAGTAACATGATGGTCATTTAGCATATCTCAGGAGAAGAATTACTCCCTTATTGAGCATTTTAGCAACTATTTCTTGAACACTAGCTTTGTGCAAGGTACTATATTGAATGTTTCTGGTAATACAAATATGAATTCACCTTGATGTTTGACCACAAGCCATGGAAGAACTAAGACAGTATAATATTGCAAGTGCCATGGAAAACTTGCTCAAATGCTCTGAGGAATGAGAGCTCATGTGGGATTTGCTGAGGAGGGAAGGCTTTCTAAAGGAAAGTAAAATATGATGAGCTTGGATGACTAGCCAGATGTTCTGGGAGATTGGGGGAGGGGGAAGGGAGGTCCAGATGGATGAAACATTATTAACCAAGTCTCAGTAGCAGCATAATATGGAACACAGGGAATATTGTTGGGTTTTAATTTTATATAAATGAAAGGGAGCGGTTAGACATAAAGCTAAATCCCATGGGTTTGAAATCCCAGATTACATTTTGGTTAAGTAGTGTGGGATATTTTGTCAATGATTCTACTTTTTTTTTTTTTTTTTAAAGATTTTATTGGGGAATTGGCGGAGGGGAACAGCGTTGGGGAATCGGGGATGGGGAACAGACAAGCTGCTGTCTTCTCGCTCCTCAGTTTAGTTGCGGAGGATGTTGCTTCACTGTTGGTATTGTCATTGCGCTCTTCCCGGATGAGGCAGATTGGTCGCTGGCCTCTGGATGTCGCTCACCGCGGCCATTGGCAGCTCACGCTTGGCTGCCAGCCGCTCACGCTGGCTGCGGGCCGCTCACGCTGGCTGCGGGCCGCTCACTGTAGCCTACGGCAGCCCACTGCAGCAGGGGCTGCAGCCACACCATCACCGGGACTTGCACAGCCCAGCTCCAGGTGGAGCTGCTGCCAGCCGTAGAGGGCAGTGTCACCGGCCCTCATGTGGGATCCGAACCGGGGCCGCTGGCATCCCAAAACCAGCGCTTAACCAATGCGCCACTCGGCCGGCCCCTGATTCTACTCTTTAAGCAGCTTCACAGCTGTGGTTTAGGGTAATTCATCTGCCCTCACCATGTAAGCCTGATGGTGGAGGAAGAGCAGTTGGGATTTGGAAGACCAGAGGAGAGGTTATAATAATGACCCAGGAAGAGTAATAAGAGTCGCTCTAGGCTGGAAAGGGTACACTGGAATGGAGGGACAGAACTGGAAAACATCGTGTGGTAAAAACTTCTAGGATTTAGAACCTGATTGGAAGATGACAGGAAGAAGAAAGGATTCAAGATGAGTGAAGAGTCAAACCTGAGACCTGACACAATTAAAAAAGTCAAGTTGTGAAGGTAGAGGGTGAGTTCAGCTTTGTTAGCAGTGCTTTAATGTATATATGTCCCCCAATGGAGAGCTGGAAATGTGAACTAGAAACTCAGGCTCTGATCTGAAATACAGACTTGGGGCTTATTAGCATAAAGGAAGTGGTGGAAGGTGTAGGAGTGGACATGAATGCCAAGGGAGAGTCTAAAGATAGCCAGGGTCAGGACCTGCGGGGCTGTGGTCTACTTTCAGGTGAGGGAAGTGTGGGTGAGAGAGAGAGAGAGAGAGAGAGAAAGAGAGAAAGAGAGAGAGAGAGAGAGAGAGAGAGAGAGAGAGAGTGAGAGAGAGCGCGCATGCCGTATGATCAGAGGACTAGTTTATATAATAAGTGATAAAATTATTTAAGTAAAATATGCCTTAAACTAACATTTCATTAATAATGGAAACACTAATTCAGCCAAAAATGAAATGTCAATAAAAACTTCTACCCAAGCTATGTGAATTAAAAAGATGTTTTTCTGCCCCAACAAAAATAAATAAGTAATTGTTGAATTGATGAGCACATCCCAGAATGTATTTAGATTATCATCTTTTCCCCTTCTTTTCAGAATAAAAGACCAAGCTATGATAGCGACTGGTGGAGTGATAACTGGCCTGGCCGCCTTGAAAAGGCAAGACTCAGCCAGATCACAGCATCATGTCAACCTCAGCCCGTCTCCTGCTGCTGAAGAGAAGAAACCAGTCAGGCGTCGGCCTCGGGCTGATGTTGTGGTTGTTCGAGGCAAAATTCGGCTTTATTCCCCATCTGGATTTTTCCTCATTTTAGGAGTGCTTATCTCTCTTGTAGGAATTGCAATGGCAGTCCTGGGATATTGGCCCCAAAAAGAACATTTTATCGATGCTGAGACAACCCTATCGACAAATGAAACGCAGGTCATTCGGAACCAAGGTGGTGTGGTGGTTCGCTTCTTTGAGCAGCATTTACATTCTGATAAAATGAAAATGCTTGGTCCTTTCACCATGGGAATTGGCATTTTCATATTCATTTGTGCCAATGCCATTCTTCATGAGAACCGTGACAAAGAAACCAAAATCATACACATGAGGGACATCTATTCCACAGTCATAGACATCCACACGCTAAGAATCAAGGAGCAGAAGCATATGAATGGCATCTACACTGGTTTTATGGGAGAAACAGAAGTAAAACAGAATGGCAGCTCCTGTGCCTCCAGACTGGCAGCAAATACCATTGCCTCTTTCTCGGGTTTTCGGAGCAGTTTTCGGGTGGACAGTTCTGTTGAGGAGGATGAGCTTGTGCTAAGTGAAAGTAAGAGTTTTGGGCATCTTATGCCGCCTTTGCTGTCTGACAGCTCTGTCTCCGTCTTTGGCCTCTATCCACCTCCTTCCAAGACAGCTGAGGAGAAGACCAGCGGCCCTAAGAAATGTGAAACCAAGTCAATTGTGTCATCATCCATCAGTGCTTTTACGCTGCCTGTGATCAAACTTAACAACTGTGTTATTGATGAACCCAGTATAGATAACATCACTGAGGATTCCGAGAACCTCAAAAGTAGGTCCAGGAATTTGTCCATGGATTCCCTTGTGGTCCCTTTGCCCAACACCGGTGAGTCCTTCCAGCCCGTCAGCATGGTGCTCCCCCGGAATAATTTCATGGGGGAGTCACTGTCGAGTCAGTACAAGTCCTCTGTGGCCCTTGGACCTGGTGCTGGACAGCTCTTGTCTCCTGGAGCTGCCAGGAGACAGTTTGGGTCCAATACATCCTTGCACTTGCTCTCGTCACATTCCAAATCCTTAGACTTAGACCGAGGTCACTCCACCCTAACTGTTCAGGCAGAGCAGCGGAAACATCCTAGCTGGCCTCGGCTGGATCGAAGCAATAGCAAAGGATATATGAAACTAGAGAACAAAGAGGACCCCATGGAGAGGTTGCTTGTGCCCCAGGCTGTAATTAAAAAAGACTTTACCAATAAGGAGAAGCTTCTTATGATTTCAAGATCTCACAATAATTTGAGTTTTGAACATGATGAGTTTTTGAGTAACAACCTAAAGCGGGGAACTTCTGAAACAAGGTTTTAACGTTAAAAAATATATCATTTTACCAGGCTATATATTTTAAAACTATTTTTCACCAGTGTTAAAGCATTGGTTATAAGCCTTTTTAATCAAATGGTTTGTAGTGTATTAGACATGGCTGCTTAATTTTGTAATGGAGATAGCTGTATGTTTGGGTTACTAAGATTGCAGTACTCTATATTATCACATATGATTTTATTTTTTCCATTCCTTTGAAAGCATGATCTCTTTTGTTAATATGAATATAAAATACTTCCATCTGAATTAAAGCTCCTCTTCTTTACTTTTAAGTTCTCATTGATGGTTATAATCATAGAATGATGTGTCCAGTTTGGAAAAGGTAGGATATCAAAGTGTGGACTACAAGTACCAAATTCAGGCCCAAGCCTCAATATATATATTGGGTTGTCGGAAAAGTCATGACACATTTTTGCAACGAAAAACAGAAAAAATACATCATGACTTTTCCAACAACCCAATATTTATAAATGAACGTGAGTGCAAATCTTAGGTGTGATTTTCTGAATAATTGTTCTTATATAGGATTGGTTAGATTTAATAATATGAATTAGTTCAGTTCTATATGAACTAATTGATATAAATTGGTTAAGTTGGTAGTTACGTAGTATATATATTTTTTTTTTTAGGGTCGTGTCACTAGCCCTCATATGTGGGACTGAACCGGGGCCGCTGGCATCCCAAGCCAGCGCTTAACCACCGCGCCACTCAGCCGGCCCCGTAGTATTTTTTTCAGCATCAGTTCTATTTTAGTGATATTTTATCAAGAAACCAAGTATTTAAGAGTCATGGCCGAGAATGGGAGCTATCCTTAGGGGTAAATAATCAAAATGCTATCAGCTATAACTTTAGATAGTCAGAACTGAAATTTCTTTGTGACTGACTTGAAAAATGAATGGACCAATTACGTTTTTAGAAATACTACCTTGATATAATTATATACATGAAAATGTTGACTAATGAATGAAAATACATTACATGCTGGTTAATGCTAATTAGTCTCAGTACCTTTTGCAAGCCATCTCTATTATCCAATATCCACTCATTCTCACATCCTTATTTGCCCCCAATTATTTTTTAGATTCTTTTATGTGGAAAATAATCAGCTAACCTTGACATTTCCTTTTACCCTCACATATCACTAGCTTGGTGGTTCAAGAAAATGTAGTCCTGAATAAATTACCTTGAAATTTACCTTGTGCTGGAAAGCCTTATGATGTCTCCAAAGACTTTCTAATGGTATAATACAGTTTTAGGATTGTGATTCTCAGTTACTGAAGATAATAATGATAAAATGGGTGTTTCCATGAGGAAGTTTTCATGTTTTCCATTAAGGTAACAATTTTAAAAATTGCTTAATGGATAGTCAGGAAACTTCACAGGTTTTTTCCCCATGCCTAAGCCTTTCTGAACATCAGTTTTGTAGTGACTGTCAAAGACGGGAAGGAAGGTGCGTTTCTATTTGCAGGTCCCTACAATCCCACCTTGTGTTGGTGTCATGAGCTCCCTGAATTGTGAGGCACAGTGTTACTTGTTAGAACATCAAGCCTGTGTATTGTAATAGAGTGAGCTCAATATTTTACTATAAAAGCATTTAATAAACTTCTGTTCTTAATAGAAATTTGTGTTCTTCATACATTTACTATTATTTTTTAAATAAAATGCAAATTTCTGTTTAAAATTTGTTTTCCAAATTTTCAGTTACATTCTACTGAAGGTGCATGTATTGGGTGTGGTGCCTTTTTTATTTTGCTTCTGTTAGAAAGCTAGGTCCAGTCACCTATTTAATTGGCCTCCACAATCATATAAGCCAATTCCTTATAATAATCTCCCTCTATATATCTATATATCTATCTTATTGGTTCAGTTTCCCTGGAGAACCCTGATTAATACACTTGGGATCATTTTCACTTAAAATTTTGATTTTCGGAAAAACAATAACCAGATATATTGCACCTAGCAAATGTTAATGATGCTCACAGATTTAAAAACAATGGCTCTCAACACCCCTGATGTGACAAGTTGACTAAAGCCATATAATTTGCTCAGTTCTCTCCTGAAAAAGCTCTAGCAATTTGAAGAGGATTAAACAGCACAGGTCTTGGAAGATCCAAGTAAAAGAATCAGGGATTAAAGTAGTGATTCCTGTTCAATCTCTTTCCATCAAAAAGCCCAAGTTTTTTCTTTACCAAACAAATCAACTTTATTAAATGGTAAATAATTTTGTCATTTTAAATTAATCTAAGATACATGTTATAATTAAAGATTCAAATAACTATGAAATAACTGATGTTACTGTATTGACTTGATATAATTCCACCCCAAAGCAGTGAAATTTGGAATTTTAGTTAAGACTATATTTCCCTTAGGCTTTTTATAAGTATTGAAAATTATTTAGAAACTCCATTTCTGCACCTGGGAAACCTCAGGAGTCCAGACCACTAGAAGGCTAGCTGCTTTTAGTCCAAAGAGTATCTAAGGCCTTTGGCCTGCCTGGGGGGTATTAGTTTCTAAGGCCTTCGGCTTACCTGGGGGTACCACAGACTGGATGGCTTAAATAATAAAAATTAATTTTCCCACAGATCTGGACATCGGAAGTCCCAGATCAGAGTGTTTGGTTTCTTCTGAGGCCTGTCTCCTTGGCGTGTCAAAGGCCATCTTCTCACTCTGTCCTCATTGGCTTTTTTTCTCTGCATGCCCATCTCTGTTGTCTTTTTCTCTTCTTAAAAGGACACCAGTTGTACGGGATTAGGGCCCATCCTTTAGGCCTCTTTTTACCTTAATCACCATTTTAAAGGCCTTACCTATCTTGAAATATAGACACAAGGAGTTAGGATTTCAAAATATGGGTTTGGTGGTGGTGATGGGAGAGGTGACACAGCTCAGCCCATAACGTGACGTACGCCATTGAGAAGTAGGGGAGCTGAGTAGGGAGAAAAGCACAATATGTCCCCAGCGGCTTTATCAACCCCGCTGTGGAGCCTTGAAGAAATCACTTACTCTTCCAATTTTAATTAGTTCAGTTTCAATTAATTTCTTCATTTAAAACCTTTAGATTGCACAACTGTGAAATGCAGGACTCTTGGTGCCCTGGGTTGAAGATCTCTTTGCAGCAGTTTGCTTCTCAGATAAGGGGCAGGAACAGTGGTAAAGTTCAGTGGTTAGACTCACGTATGTTGGAGCCGAGGGCCAGGATTTGCACCTGGCTCTTGCACTTTCTGGTCGTGTGGCCCTGGGCATAAGCACTGACCACTCAGAGGTGCTGAGAACTGCGGAGGAAGGCCGCTGGTGTGTCACGATCGAGTCCAGTGCCACTCCTCAGTTGCAGGGCCCAGGGTGGTGCCCAGGTGGGCACATAGAAAGCCTTCAACATATACATATGCTAGTACTATCTAAAAATGTTACCTAAGGGCTTTCCACCCTTCTTCCTGTCCCCACCTCACCCCCAAGTATATCTCCTGTGCTAGAATGAATAAAGTTCCCCTAAAATGTCCATGTCACAATCCCCAGAACTGGTTAATGTTACCTAACATGGAAAAATAGACTTCCAACTCAGGATTTTTGAGATGGGGGAGATTATCCTGAATTATCAAGGTGTGTCTAATGTAATTGCAAGAGTCCTGATAAGAAGAAGGCAGAGGAAAATCTGACTACAGAGGAGAACATAATGTAACCAAAGCAGACAGAGAATGGATGATGCTAAGATCCTGGCTCACAAGATGGAGGGAGGAGGCATGAGCCAAGAAACGCAAGGAATGAAGGTCCAGATGCTGGGAAAAAAGCAAGAAAGTGGACTCCCCTCAGAGCCTCTGCAGGAACCAGTCCTGCGGACACCTCGACTTTAGCCCAGAGACATTGATTTTGGACTTCTGTAAGAGAATAAATTAGTGTTATTTTAATCCACTACATTTGTGTAATTTCTTATAGCAGTCATAGGGAACTATTGGGTTGTCGGAAAAGTCATGATGTATTTTTTCTGTTTTTCGTTGCAAAAATGCGTCATGACTTTTCTGACAGCCCAATAATTCATCCCCCCAAACCAAAGGAGCTTTTCCCAAGCAGCGTGCCAGCTGTCAGCAGACTTACAGGCAGGGTGAAAGGCACCCATACCAGGTGGTGGCAGGTGGCCCAAGGCAGGATGCATGATTCCCTTTAGATTTACTTTAGCACTGATAGTCTTAATGTGAGCATAATAATTTAAAAAGACGTACAGCTTCTTTGAAGCAGGAAATATTGATTTTGATAGATAATAAAAAAATTAAAAGCTTAAGAGCAGCCATCAATTATAAAAGCTTTCAGGCTCAAATTAGTGTTTCTGTCTATATAACTTTAAAAGAAACAGTGGTAATATAAGTGAAAAAAGAAATATTTTTTAGCACAACGTTGTATCAAAATGGATGTTATACTAACAACTTACTGGATAAAGGTAAATTTTTAGTAACTTGTTTCAGCACTTCAAATTTAACCCTTTTAAATCCTTACAGAAACATAACATAAATGAATAAAAGAAATACAGACTTTCAAAAAGTCCATCGGTTTGCCGAAACTGTACCTATAGTGTTCTAATTACTAAAGTTTTGGCCTGCCCTGTGATCATATTCAACTGCTGTAGTATTCAGATTGTTCAAGGATCTTAACCACTTGTTTTCTAGTAGGAGCCATAAAAGTAGCCACACATAAATTCTCCTGTTATCCTTCCCCACGCTATATGCAATCCTATTTTAAACCTTCTTCAATAATAAAGTATATAAGCTTGATATTGGATCAGATCCACATTTAATGATTTAAATCCTTTGTGATTGGAATTCAAACTGAAGTAATTCAGTTGATTTCTCTTGTATGCTGTTTCTCTTAGCATGATGGCACAAGGGGCAAAAGGCAGCTTCATTGAGTGCCTTTTATTCATTGATGCCATCTCGAGATAGTTATTTAAAAATCAGGCCTGCCCGAGAATGGGGCTCATTAAAGGGATGGAATTAGGTCATTCAACCTTTATACATTGGCCGGTCAGTGTCTATTCTTGAAACACATCTTTGGTAAACTTATTAACGGTTATACTTTTTCTTTTGCTGACTGGGTAAGAGAGAAAACAAGTAATAAAGAGGATACAGAAAATCTCTACACATAAGATCTTGTCATTCTCACAGCATCAATTTGGTTTCCTGTATGGTCTTAAACTTTGCATATTCTTTCTCTCCTTATTGCTTTCCTTTATTACTGGTTGCTTTAGTAGTTGTTTTATTACAGAAATGATTAAGAAAATTACTCAGTTTTGTCTCCAGTCCCATTAATTTACCATTTAATACACTGAGGATTCTAATAATTCTCTAGTTCTTTTTCAGCACCAAACAGTATAGATTATGTCCCCAGGAACATGTATACTCTACCACTTAAGGGATTTTGTTCGTAGTGCAATTGTTTATAATCTAGACAAGTCAACAGTATTTGTGATACAAAAGGTTGATACTTGCTAGTAGAAACATAAAAATTTGGGATTTAGAAGCAATAAGGACATGAGAGTCAACATCCAGAAAAACACACAAGTTACTGGCAGAATCAGGACTTGAATCCAGGACTGTTGATTCTCAGTATCTATATCAATTAAAACCAATCAGGTTTAAAAAAAAAATTTTTTTTCAGAAAAATTTATGTACCAAATCTGATGAACAGATTTTGGATTTGTTAGGACTGGTAAAGAGAAAAGTATCTAAAATTTCAGGCAGACAATACAGTCTTGAAATTTTCACATCTTAGAAGTGTGTGTGTGGTAGACGGGAGGGGGTGATATACTAGGGACTGATATTAGAGAAGGCACAGAGTTTGAAATAAGAATTGCCATGTTTCCCTGAAAATAAGACCTAGCCAGAGAAGCAGCTCTAGCATGATTTCTCCAGGATATGGAGGGTTTTCTGACCTGGTTCAGGGAGAACAGTGCCTTTTCCACAAATTCCTTCAGCTTAAAATATTCAGTATGCCAAGGTGCCATATTTTGGCACCTAAAATCATGCTACAGCTTATTTTCTGGCTAGGTCTTATTTTCAGGGAAACGAGGTGTTAGTATTTATTTTATATATCGATTTCCTGAGTTTTGATATAGTAACTATGTTACTGCCATGAAAATTATGCCACTGTGCCCTTCTGAGCCATTATATTATCTTTGAACAAGATCTAGTGGACTCAAATGAGTCACTGGCAACCTTATTCGATAAACCACACCTACTGAAAGGCAGGAAGATGAGGGGAAGGGAAGGAACGAGTGTGGGATTTGGAGGATAGAGAAGAGGATGTGCTGCGTTTTTCTTGCTTATTGAAAACCTATGCACAGCAAAAGGCATTCCATTGATAAATATTTTATTATAAAACCAAACTCATAATTTTTAATCCCTGAAGCAGTGACAAAATATTCTAAGTTGATTTTAAATTATGTTTTCATGGACATTAACAGTGTTTGTTATCCAGCTTGTTTGAGTGAGTCACCCTAAGGGTTTGCAAAGTAATCATTAAGGAGGTTGTCAACCAATGAGTCATCAATAGCTCAAAGCTGTTTGGGGATTGTTATTGAAAACAAGGAAGTCACTTTTTTTCTGTACTCAGACATTTTCTGTGTTCATTAGGTATATACTTTTTCCCTAAAGCATTTCCAAATTCCAAATGTGTTACCTTGCGTTATCATTTACAATGTTAATAACCCAAGAACTCAAATTAACATTTCAGCCAGTTACTTGAAGAGTTAAGGAAGCATCTTTCAAAGGCTCTTGCATTTTATAAGTTCATTATTATATTCCATAACTGCTTCAGGGCATTAAGAGGGTCAAATAGAATATATACGAGCAAAAAATATGAAGAACATTTAGAACCTGAATCCTCTTCAGTATGAGCTGTAATTAATGATGCCTTACAGCACGGCATGCTCATTGTCATTTAACAGACAGGAAAGAAAATTCTCTCATGAAGTAATCTGAGTAAAATATATTCTCTTTGGCATGTGAACACTACATTGTTTTAATATTGACTAGCAAGATGTTCAGAAGCTTACAAAGTAAACTTAATATAAGCTATTCTTTGCTTACTGTAGAGTTCAGGCAATGACAGACACTAAGAAATTCTGATACAAAAGTATTGTATGTTTACAAAATTACACCAAAAGAGTCTATAAACCAAAAAGTATAGCCTGCTCTCAAATATTTATTACTTAGTATTTAATCTGTGGCTTATTCAGGTTCTTCTCTTTCAACTTCTTATTTATATATTTCATTATTTACTTTTGTTAATTCAATTTTATGGCTATGTTCTCTGGTAAAACAGTGCTGACCATTCTGCAACATAATGGTCACACTGCCACGGGCTGACATGGAAGAAAAGGGAGAGTATGGGAGGTGTGATGTAGGGATTTCTATTGGAAGTATATGCTTTGTATGCGTTATCTTTGTTATCTCATTACTGCTGCTGTGGTCAACCAGGAGCTGACTCTGGTAAGAACGGAGGCCGTCATCAATTCAGGTACGTCAATGAATTATCTGTATACTTGAAAGTACAGGAAATTCTGGAATTTTAACATCTTTGTAGACCCTCTTCTAAATATTTTTATTCTTCTAGACTTCAGACTTTAATCAAGAGGCATCAGAGTTTTGCACAATGCTGCTACATTCTGGGCTCCCAATGCATACTGGTAGAATTAATTTACTTTTTAGTTCATTATGAAAAATACACTCTATATTTTTTTTGTCCTACACTTATGGGTCAGTTTGCAAAATTCTCTATGGTAAGAAAGGGAGAAAATATGTGACTGGTTATAAAATTTTATTTTATTTTTTTAGCTGAACCACCCTGCCACCTGTTGGCAGCTCAGCAGCAGCTCAGCTCGGGCTGGGCATCGAACTGCCGTTGCTCAGAGCTCAGCTCACACTCTTTTTTTTTTTTTTTTTTTTTTTTTAAAGATTTTATTGGGGAATTGGCGGAGGGGAACAGCGTTGGGGAATCGGGGAAGGGGAACAGACAAGTTGCTGTCTTTTTGCTCTTCAGTTTAGTTGCGGAGGATGTTGCTTCACTGGCCCATGTTGGTATCGTCATTGCGCTCTTCCCAGATGAGGCAGATCGGTCGCTGGCCTCTGGATGTCGCTCATCGCGGCTATTGGCAGCTCACGCTTGGCTGCCAGCCGCTCACGCTGGCTGCGGGCCACTCACTGTAGCCTATGGCAGCCCACTGCAGCAGGGGCTGCAGCCCACACCATCACCAGGGCTCGCACAGCCCAGCTCCAGGTGGAGCTGTTGTTAGCTGTGGAGGGCAGTGTCACTGGCCCTCATGTGGGATCCGAACCGGGGCCGCTGGCATCCCAAAACCAGCGCTTAACCAATGCGCCACTCGGCCGGCCCTCAGCTCACACTCTTGAGCGAGCTCTTAACCAACTGAGCCACTCGGTTGGCCTCTAAAATTTTCAATTTTACTGGAATATAAGGCATGGACTGGCCTGTAAACCAATTGCAGAAATGTAAAGGAGAAATTAATCCAGTGGTTCTTTTGGTCATTTGATCCTAGAACGAACAAGGAAAGCAATTTAAAAAGCTGTGCACATCTTTTTCAAAATATAAAATACAGAAAAGCTATTTCTGAAAAGCAAAAGGAATTCAGTACTTGTAGAGTTGGTCAGTGGCCTTTTTGAAACATTAACTTTGTATTATCTTTTTGTCCCATATGTTTGCCTTTTAACATTAAGGTCCAAACCCTATTTGAAATAAAGAAGGTATTCCATTTCATCAATGACACAAGTGAGTACATAATATTTCAATTTCATGGATGTATAAGTTAAAATAATTATGTTCAGTTAGTGCTTCTTGGGAATTGTAGGTTACCGTCCATTTAGGAAGCTCTTGTGATTGGTATAGTGCATGTGCCTCATTCTCTAGTCTCCCAGGAGTCCCATTACCTGAGCCTGCAGGTTACTTTCATTTCCTAGATGTAAACCTGAAATAGAGACTTACTCTTAATGAACTTTTACACGTCTGAACTAACAGCAGATACCAGAGGAATGGGAAAGAGCGGCCACAGTTACGACCTAGACTCAGGAAACGTGAAGCCTACCAGACACGGGACCAGCCGAGAGTACTGAGTTTGAAATGGAGAGGAACAGAAAATTAATTAGAAAGGAACATGGAGCTCAGATTAACAGGAACTTTAAAAGCCAGGCCAAGAAACTGTGTTTTAGGGTAGTGGTGAGTCTTCATGAGCATAAGAGAAATACATTCAGGGAGGTTTTCTAGGAATACAAATGTGGTGATCTGCAGTGTTTGGGGGAATACTGGAAGCGAGGAGAAAAAGGGTCATTGGGACCTGGATCAAGGTAGTAGCAAGGAAAATGTGAAAATGTTTGATTTTCAGTCATCACTTTAATTTACCAGCTTCATTTTTCTGTTTTCCTCTCCCTTATCCTTTGTTCCCAGGACACCACATCCTCCTGGGTTTTTTTGTGGGGTTTTTTTTTTCTCTCCCCTGCTTCACTAGTCCTGTCTTCTCAGTCTCTATGGCTGCTTTTCCACTTTCTTCACTTAACACTGGAGTACTCTAGGACTCAGTCCTTGATTTCCTCTCTTCCATATCTACACTCTCTCACTTGGTGATCCACTGGCTTTTATTTTATTTTGTATTTTCTTTATAAACTGCTCCTACAACTCAATAAGAAGAAGATAAGCAACCTAATAAAAATTTGCAAAAGATTTGAAAAAACACTTCACAAAAGGTATGGAAATGGCGAATAATCTGAAAAACTATTCAACATCAGTCATCAAAGAACTGCATATCAAAACCACAATGAGACACCACACCCATTAAAATACCTATAATCAAAAAGACAGAAAATGAAAAGTGTTGATGAGGAAGTGGAGCAACTGAAACTTATACACTGTTTATGGTAATATAAAAATTTTTTATTGAAAGAGGGGAAGTTACCACGGATGCCACAGAAATACCAAGGATCATCCAAGAATACTATGAAGGGCTGTATGCCATACGCAAATCGATCAATGTGATACACCACATAAGCAAAATAAAGGACAAAAATCATATGATCATGTCAATGCAGAAAAAGCATCTGACAAGATACAACATTCATTTATGATTAAAACACTTAATAAAATGGGTACAGAAGGACAATATCGTCATAATAAAGGCCATATATGACAAAGCCTCAGCTAATATCATAATTAACGGTGAAAAACTAAAGCCCCTTGCTCTATGTTCAGGAACACGACAGGGCTGTTGCCTGTCACCTCTTCTTTTCAACATAGTATTGGAAGTCCTAACCAGAGCAATCAGGAATAAAAGGCATCCAAATAGGGAATGAAGAAGTTAAATTGTCATTTTTTGCAGATGACATGATGGTATATATAGAAAACCCTAAAGACTCCACCACAAAGCTATTAGAAACAATAAATGAATACAGTAAAGTTGCTGGCTACAAAAAAATAATATACAAAAATCCACTGCATTCCTATATACTAACAATGAAACCTCAGAAAAATAAAAAAAACGAAACAAAACAATCCCGTTTGCAATTATAAAAAAAAAAAAAAAGAATAAAATACCTAGGAATAAACTTAACCAAGGATGTGAATGATCTATACACTGAAAACTATAAGACATTTTTAAGAGAAATTGAAGACACAAAGAAATTAAAAGACATTCTGTGTTCATGGACTGGAAGAATCAACATAGTTAAAATGCCATATTACCCAAATCAATATACAAATTTAATGCAATCCCCATCAAAATCCCAAATGGCATATTTTAAAGAACTAGAACCAAAAGTCATCAGATTTGTACGGAACAACAAAAGACCCCCAATTGCCAAAGCAATCCTAAGAAAAATGAACAATGCTGGAGGTATCACACTCCCTGACTTTAGCTTGTACTATAGAGCAACAATAATCAAAACAGTATGGTATTGTCAGAAACACACACACACACACAGACCAATGGAATAGAATCGAGAACCCAGAAATAAACCCACATAAATATAGACAGGTAATTTTCAACAAAGAAGCCAAAAACATACAATGAAGAAAAGACAGCCTCTTCAATAAATGGTGCTGGGGGAATTGGAAAGCCACATGCAAAAGAATGAAATTAGACTACTATCTGTCAGCATGTACCGAAGTTAATTCAAAATGAATCAAAACCTAAACATGAGACCTGAAACAATAAATAGAAGAAAAACATAGGTATTAAGTTTATGGCCCTTTGTTCCAAAGGGGATTTTATGAATTTGAGTTCAAAGGCAAGGAAAGTAAAAGCTAAAATAATTGAATGGGACTATATCAAACTAAAAAGCTTCTGCACAGCAAAAGAAACCATCAACAAAATAGACAACCAACTGAATGGGAGAAGATTTTTGCAAACAACACCTCTGATAAGGGGCTAGTATCCAAAATATATAAGGCACTCATACAACTCAACAATAAAACAAACAATCCAATTAAAAAATGGGCAGAGGAACTGAACAGACATTTCTCCAAAGAGGACATACAAATGGCCATAGACATATGAAAAAAATGCTCAACATCTAATCATCAGAGATATGCAAATAAAACCCACAATGAGTCCCCCCACCCCCACCCCAGACATACAAAAGGTATAAAAACCAAAGCTTTTGCCCTAACTAGTCGGCAACCCAGTCGGGACCCCCTCTCGTTTTGAGAGCTGTTACTTTCTACTCTAATAAATATCCTCTGCTACCAACATTAAAAAAAAAATAAGCCACAATGAGATATCACCTCACACCAGTTATAATGGGTACCATCAACAAGACAAATAATAACAAGTGTTGGAGAGGCTGTGGAGAAAAAGGAACCCTCATACACTGTTGGTGGGAATGCAGATTGGTGCAGCTGCTATGGAAGGCAGTGTGGAGGTTCCTCAAAAACTTAAAAATAGAATTACCATATGACCCAGCAATCCCTCTCCTGGGTATTTTTTTTTTTTTTAATTTTATTTTATTTTATTTTTAATTAGTTTCAGGTGTACAACACAGTGCAATAGTTATACATTTTACCCCTCAAAGTGACAACCCCCCTACCCAAACAAATCTGAAAACATTTATCCATAAAGATATATGTGCTTTGATGTTCACTGCAGCTTTATTTAGGGTGAACAAGACATGGAAACAACCAAAGTGTCCTTCTATAGATGATTGGATAAAGAAGATGTGGTATATATACACAATGGAATACTACTCTGCTATAAGGAAAGATGAAATAGTGCCATTTGCAACAACATGGATGGATCTTGAGATTATTATGCTAAATGAAATAAGTCAGACAGAAAAAGTAGAGGACCATATGATTTCACTGATATGTGGTATATAAAACTGAAAACAACAAACGAACAAGAAAAACATATGAAGAAACAAAACTCATAGACACAGACAATAGTGGTTACCAGGGGATAAGGGGCTGGTGGGGTGGTGGTAGATGAGGGTAAAGGGGATCAAATATATGGTGATGGAAAGAGAACTGACTCTGGGTGGTGAACACACAATGTGATATATAGATGATGTATTACAGAATTGTACACCTTGAATCTATGTAACTTTGCTAACAACTGTCACCCCAATAAACTTTAATTTTAAAAAATAGTTTAATAACTTAATTAAATATCCCTCTTGTGGCTTATTTTAACACGCAGCCTTTTTTTAAATGAAATCATTTTAGTTAACTACTAAACATCCACTGCCAGGATGACCTCAGAGAAATAAAGAGATGGTAGAAGAGGGGCAGGAAGAGAAAAAAGTTTTTGTATTTATCCATGATGAGTCAGAACAGCAATTTTGTTAGGCAGCCTCTCATTATTTATTGAAATCTTGGATTTTGCCTCTGGCAGCCACCAATCTTGTTCTCTGTATCCATGAGCTTGGAGCTTTTTTTTTAGATTCTACATATAAGAGGGGTCATATGGTATTTTTCTTTCTCTGTCCGACTTATTCCACTTAATACAACGCCCTTGAGTTCCCTCCATGTTGTCACAAATGGCAAGATTTCATTCCTTTTTATGGCTGAATAACATTCCATCATATGCTGGCTTTTAAAACTATCCAATGCCCATGACTCCCAAACTCTTCCCTTTATTCCAGACTCTTGTCTTTTCCACTTGGATGTCTAGTAGACAAATGAAATTTAACATATCAAAAACTGAACTCAAATCTTTCTCTCTAAACCTAGTCCATCTGTAGTATTCCTCTTTTCAGCTAAGGGCAGTTCAATCATTCCAGTTGCTCAACCCAAAACCTTAGTATCATTATTGACTCTAGACTTTTTTTCACATCCCTCATGCAATCTTTTAGCAAATGATATTGGCTCTGCCTTCAAACTATATCCACAAGCCTAACATTTCTTATCATTCCCACTGATTCAGTCCATCATCATACCTCACCTGGAATTCTGAAATACCCACCTGACTAGTTTTCCGACTTCTATCCTTGCTTCCATGGAGTCTATTCTCAACATGGCAGCCAGATCAATCATGTCTCTCATCTCCTCAAGCAATGGCTTCCCACCCTGAACAGGCCTCTACATAATCAGTTGCTTGTTACCCCTTTGATGAGGATCTATTACTCTCCTCTTTACTCAGCTCCAACCACTCTCTTTTCTTATTATTCCCTGAACACAACAGACATTCTCCTGCCTTAAGGCTTTCTACACTGTGTACCTTTTTGCCTGGAATGCTGTTCCTCCAGATAGCTGCCCCTGCCCTAGATCAAGGGGCATGCCTTCTTCATTGCAGGGGCTGCAACAGTATTTGTGGTTTTCCCTTTTCTCATAATCTCTTCCTCCTCCAGTCCCCTAAGGCACTACTTGAATCTACAAGTGGTCCTGCCTCATTTGGACAGTGGATGCCGATTTTTACCAGAGCTATGTCTTTCACATCTCCCTCTCTTGCTTGCTTTTCCTGCCATTAACTGTTCCTTGTTTATTTAGTCTCTCGGCCATGTCTATGATTTTCTTTTCAATTTGATACCCCAAGCTACAACTTCACCTTTGCTTGTAGGACTTTCTTCAACTATGATTCACACATTTAAAATTATTTACATTACATTACCGGTTATAGAAATAATGTGTGGTCACTATAAAAATAAACACATAAAAAAACCCAAAATGGACCTGTATAACTTAGAAAGTGAAATGTCCCCCATGATCCCTCCCTTAGAGGGCCACTGTGACACTCGCTGTTGTGCTTTTTTTTTTTTTTTTTTTTTTTTTAGCTGAGCCATTCTGCCACCTGTTGGCAGGTCAATGGCAACTCAGCTCGGGCTGGCATTGAACCGTCGTTGCTCAGAGCTCAGCTCACACTCCTGAGCGAGCTCTTAACCAACTGAGCCACTGGGCCGGCCCGACACTCGTTTTTTGAGAGCCCATTGTATACTAGGCATTGAGTTAGATGGGGCAGAAACAAAGCCAAGTAAGACTTTCCCATCCTTTAAATGGCTTACAAAGGTCAAATAACCAAATCCCCTGTTCCTGCGTGGACAGCCAACTGTGCTATGACCTTTAACATATGCCTCACTCTGGACAGGAACCATTCTTTCTGGCCTGATCCCCTCCTGCCTCTCTGGCTTTTTCTGGCCTGCAGATGCACAGAACCCCCTGCTGACAACATGAGGGATGAGAAGGTGGAAACAACAGACGCAGAATGAAGAGGCTGGCTGAGGCCAGGAAGACCAAAGGCAAACAGTTTTGAAAAGACTTTCTGAGATGACACGGAAACTCAAAAATTATTAAGTAATATCACCTATAATTGACTGGATTTGAGTATATTCTAACTTTCTTGCTTTTCCAGTAATAGATCTTCTTAGAACTAAAATCATTATTACAAAAAAAAAAGTCTTCTCAAAACTTTAGAAACAGAGAGGCGCACATTTTCAGCTACACTTGAAAAAGCACCCAGGCAAGGAGGTGTACTTGACCCCACCCAGAGGAGACCCTAAGGAAATTTTTAGCATACGTGTCTTTGTAGTTCGGCCTTTGCTATGCAACTCATCCTATCTCTCTCTCCACATGGCCCTTTGGGAGCAACTTCCTCCATCCCCTGAGCTCCCAAGAGGAAAAGATCTAAAATGATCATTCATGCTTAAGTGATTAATTGATTACACTTTGATTTTAAGCCTTTTATTTCTAAACATGGACTGAATATCTTTGTCCTCTTCAAAAGCAGGTGGGGCATGGCTTATATTTCTACAGGCTCTACTCTTCTTCTGGAAACTCCTTTCTCAAGAAGAGGAAACCAGGTTTGGCTTAGCAGCCAGAGAATTACTGCGGGAACTGCTGGGAATGGTGGAGCCTTAGTCCTACCTACATCACCCGCTTCCTGTAGGACCTAGGGCCTCCCCACACCTAGTTCCTTACATTCCCTCTATGCCAGCCCTCCCCTCACCTCCTCCTCTCCTCTCAGCCTGAATTTGGATTCCATCCTATGTTCTCATCACTTAGCCTTATTCGTCTCCCAACTTCCTAACCCTTTATTCCAAGTCTCCTGAGCACATATGCTTTGTGGTTTTCATTACTGATACAAACTGACCTAAGCCAGTGCGGGCATACTTAACCATTACATTCTTTTTGATTGATGATGACACTCATCAATAATTATCAGTGTAGCTAGTCTCTTACCTTGCTACCAGATAATGAAGTCAAGTCTCCTACCAAATTCTGTGACAATAAAGACATTTATCAGCAAGTAGAAGAAAAGGAGTTTGTTTTGCAAGCTTGATAAAGTCCTAATTCTCTAAAAATTTACTCGTATATGTTCCTGTTACACTGTAGGGGTGGGAAGCAAACGTTTTCCTTAAGCTTCTTAGAGTCCCTGGCTGGGTCTAAAAATGAAACTGACAAAGACATAATAACAGGAGAAAAGCATACAAATTTTATTAAATGTTTATATGTACATGGGAACCTTCACAAGAAACTAAAGACCTGAAGAAGTGACCAGAACAGGTAGTATTTATACCTTTTAGAGAAAGAAACAATAAACTTGTAAAGAATTGACCTGACACAGAGGTTTGGGTTCTAGGTGGTAAATGATGAAACAGGACCAAGGTCTGTTTATACAGTCTTCTCTGTCTTAAATTCTCTGGTAATAAGGACGTCTCCCTTCCTCCTGGTACAGGGAGGGCATCTTTCACGTGGGAAATTTATCTCCTACTTTCAGGGAAGAAGGGCAAGTGTGAGGGGAGGTCGGAATGACCTTCCTGCTGACTGCTGTTTAAGTAATATATTCAATATGCCAAGGTGCCGTATTTTAGACTAGTATGTCCTAAACCCAATCAACACCCTGCATGGCAGTTTCATTTACAGTAGACATGATAACAATCTGAAGTAGTGCTGCTCCAACTTTTTGGGCTCAAGATGCCTTTACACTCTTAAGATTTAGTGAAGACTCCAAAAAGATTTTCTTCTGTTTTATATCGATGGGTGTTTATTGTATTGGAAAATAAACTTTTAAAAAATAAACACACATCTAATTAGCTGTCAGAGCAATGATGTTTTCACATAGTATGTAGCCTCTGCAAGGCTCCATAGTACATTCCTGAAAGAATGAGGGTGAGTAGAGCAAACATAGTCTTATTAGGAAAACAGTTTTAACCTCCTGAACCCCTTTCAAGTCTTGAGGGCCTCTGGCGGTCCCAGAAACATACTTTCAGAGTCACTGAGCTCTAGCTCAGTGAGGATTCAGTTATTCAGAAATGAGCAGATGCAACTAGAATCCTCTGAACTGATCTCTGGATGTAGGACAGTTTAGGAAAAAAACCTCAGTCACCATCCCTAAGGATGAAAGATGAAGGATTAAATAAAAGGATTCCAAGACTTTCAAACCTATTTATACAAGTATAGGGATAACGCTAAAATATTTTAGTCAATTCTCTTGTCTTGAATACCACAGATTTCACAAGTGGAAGCTTGTCTGTCAAACCATTTTGCTTTTAGAAAGCTACTAATTTTATCAGTGGAAAGTCATTTTTTTTTTAATTAAAATTTATTGGGATGACAATGGTTAGTAAAATTGCACAGGTTTCAAGAGTACAATTCTGTAGTACATCATCTATACATCACACTGTATGTTCACCACCCAGAGTCAGTTCTCCTTCCATCATCATATATTTGACCTCATTTACCCTCATTGGAAACTCATTTCTAATATCATTATACAGATAGCAAAGTCTCTGCTGTTGTTGAAAATTAAAAAAAAAAAAATGTAGAGTTCTCACCTCCACTACCACTACCCACTGAAAATGTTTCAGCATTTATATACAAAGGAGTCTTTTTTCATCTTAATTTAATCACAACACCATTATCACTCCAAAAATGACATTAATTTCTTAATATTATCAAATACTCACTTGGCATTAAAATTCCCCCAATTATTTCATAATTGTTTTCTGTTGCTTTCTTCATATCAGAATACAAATAATGTCTACACATTATGATTGATTTATAAGTCTCCTAAGTCTCTTTTAATCTTTAGGTTCCTCTTCTTTTTTTAAATTTTCTTGCAACTTCTTTGTTGAAGAAACCAGACCATTTGTCCTCTATTATTTTCCACATTCCAGATTTTGCTAATTGCATCCCTCTGGTGTTATATGACAAGTTTCTCCGCCCCATATGTCCTGTGTGGGCTATCTGATTAGTGAAGTTTCTGGACAAGAGCATTTTGTAGATGGTATTGTGTACTTCTCACTGGAGTCCCCTAAGGAGGCATATGAGATCTGAAGACTTTTCTTGTGATGTTAAGTTGTTCAGTGGGCTGTTAAAATTGGACTGTGTTGGAATTGAAAAATACTTCTGATAGAATTAAACCTCTGAGATTTCTGGGATTTTCTGCTATGGAATCCATGTTACTCATCATTATTAACACATTTATAGTCACATCATTTGTACAGGAAAAGTATTTATTATAAAATAAATTATAGGCCTCATTAACAGTCATCTTTGATACTATCAATTTTTAATAATATTTTCATAATGTAATCCTCTTTACCTGAAAAACATAACTATTTCCATTATTATGTCTCCCTCTGATACTAAGATTTCTGAGAGAGAAATGTGACTAGAACAGTCTCTTTGTTGATAATGATTTTATTGTCTTTTAAAGCCAGGATAGCCTAATCTCCAACCAACCATGCCAGGAAACATATTTTTTTGTCTCAGCATTCCATTAAGAATGCTTTTGTTTAAACAATAATAATTTCTCCCTGTCCAATAACAGACTTTCTGGATGACATCATCATGTATTTCATGGTTTGGCAAAGCCCTCTCAAGCAAGGAGATCTCTGTAAAAGCCACAAACATTTAAAACCTCAAAGATTATAATAATCTACAGCTACCAGATTCTCAAAAGATTCATAACAAAAGGCAAAAATAATAGGGAAAAAAACATGCTTGTAAGTTTTCCTTTACGAGGTCGAGTTTCATCTTCAAACCTTCCTTTCTGCACCCTGAACAAGTCATTCAACACATCCTATAGCTGAGCTGATAAAAAGTTGTTCAGTGAATGGAAACATAATGATTTACTAAGACACTTCTTTACTCACAGAGAAAAGAAACTTTATGATAATTCTTAAATGATCTGGAAAAGAGGATTGTGGCTAATAAGTCATTATAAAAGTGTTTGCTGCTCTTTGTTTGATCATGATTAATTTGGCCAGATGACGTGATTGCAACTCCACTGCTAGCCCTGCTGGTATTAATCATCTCCAAGGTGATCTCAGTTTCCGTGGCAACTGTAATATTTATTTTTGTGCTACAACACTGGCTGGCCTCTGATGGTTGGGATGGCAGAGTAACCCTGAAACGTTAAGCCTCACTCATAAATTTCTCATTGTTGATGTCAGAAAAACCTGTTCACTACTTCCAACTATTAATCTGTATACAGACAATTGAATTACAAAGGTGTTCTGAATCAACTGTCTTTTGGTTCCAGTTTACCAGGATTTAAGGTCCAAAGGGTTTTTGCTGACTAAAGAAGCTCCTGGTTACATCAAATTTTCATAACTTTAAACATACATAATACATCACTACCGTATTTACATGGAAATAGGCTGAGGAGGTCTAGGTATAACTCCCTCAAGGAAAAAAGAAAATAAATTTAAGTATAACCTTATATATTCTTCACAACAGAGATATCAATCAAGTTCAACTGACATTAAATTACAGTTTCTGAATTTCATTAAAATTAATAAAATTCCAGAGTGAATTGTGAGGAAAAGTCTCTGATATTTTCTGTCTTCATCAGAAGTAATAAATTTCTACCAGATACCAAGTTTTCCTAGAAAGAGTCACCGGAACAATGGAAGGGCACAGACAGTCTTACACATAGGTGGATTCAAAAGTGGAAGAAAGCTTTTTCTGAAAGATGGCCTGGGGCAAAATTATAGGCTCTTGGTCCATTGAATAAACAGTATTTGTATTCCTGTTATGTTTCTTCAAGCTCTTTTCATCCTGTGTGTCTTTTCAAATATCTGATTAACCCATTAGACTAATAAACTAAAATCCTAGCTCTCCTAGGCTTTAAAAAAAATCATGTCGTGTCGGCATCTTCCATTCAGGCCATCCGCAAAATTGGCCTGATCTTTTCCCCTTGCCAAGGACTGGAATGGTACCTCAGAATGGCACACTGCCCTGTTAGAAACCTGTTCTTATCTCTGGGACAGGAAGCAGAGAAAGGTGTGGCGGGACAGAGAGGAAGAAGTGTGAGGACAGAGTGAAGCCATCAGTTCCAGACTGGCCACTTAGGAGGGTCACACAGCTGTAAGCACTGGGACCCTTATCCTGTCCTGTAATGAGAGCTGCCCCATTAAGTTCAGAAGGGATCATCTCTGGTGCCTGGTGGTTGCAGAGGAGACAAGGTTTAGGCAAGCGGGGCACCCAGAAGGGGGTGTTTACACACCGCATGCTCAGAGGATACTGCAAGAAAATGGAAGTTAAAACCTTACTTCCAGGCAAAAGGCACAGTTTAAAACAAAGAGCACTCTCTTAGGATGCACATACCCAAACTTTTAAACTTTTTCTAATATATTCATTAATTCAGAAACAGTGGGTATCTCCAAATATAAAAATGTGACCAAATGGAATGAATCGCATTTGAATCCATTACTCCAAAATTTGAAACTCAACAATTAAAAGTTGTTCTATTTATTTATTTTAATGCTTCCAATATAAAAGGAAGTGTATGTGTGGGGTGAGGACAAAAAGAAAACCACTGCTAGCACTGGGACACAGTAGTTAGGTCTGCTTCTCTGTCATGTTTTTGTGCTCCTACTGAGGAAAATCCCCAAAGAATCTCAAAGTGATTTCAAAGGCCACTGTCATCACGATCAAAGGAATCATTCAAATTAGACATGGATGTAATTAGTTCTGTTCTCTCAAAAACAGCACTTTATCCTTGAGGTGGCTACTCGGAGAGTGGACGCTCCCCTGGGGAAACCTTTAAAATAGACATGATCGATGTGATTCTTTAAAACCAAATGATTTTATGAAACCAAGCTACAGAGTCTGGGTTCCTGGTAGTGGCTGCTGTCTACGGGGTGAATGGAAATTTGGGTTTCTTTTGTCTTTTTTGTGCGTCTGTGGAAAATGAGTCTCTTTGGGTGGGAGCAAAGGGAAGTTCCGTTTCTTTTATTCCTCTCCAACTGTAAGTATTTTTCTTATTGTGTAATAGGGTATTTCTCTGTCCCAAATACAGGATCACAAACACACTTACCAGTGGTTGGAGTAGAGTGCTTATAAAGTACAGGGCACAATGGTTTGTTTTAGAGTGAAAGCCTTTCCTTCCCCGTGGGCTTGCCTTCTGCACAGGAAAAACAGGTGTTAAGTGGCTCACTTACAGCCAATTATCCCCAAAGGATGAACACAAGTGCAGCAACGTGAAGCAAGTACCAGAAAAGCCCTCAGCGACAGCATTTTGGATCTGCAGGTGGCTTACAGGATGACCTTGAGCAGAAAGGAAAAGGAGGGGAGGGTGACTCCATTCTCTGGTAGCTCTGTCTACCGCCAGGCCTGAGGCCCAGCGCTGGCCCTCTCAGGGCGCGTCCCACCGTAGGGGCCAGGTTACGTTTTGAAGATAAACTATAGCTCATATTTATGTGGTGATTGGCATTTTCTATATGACTTGGGGAACCTAAATTTGGGGGGACCACAAGCAAATACAATGTGCTGGCAACCATAAAGTCACATACATTGTCAAGGTCTTAGATCCTGCCTCTAGAGGGACCATGTTTTCCAGACAACAGAGGGGAAAAAAAAAAAAGAAGTAAAAGGTGTTAAAGATAACTGATAACAGAATTATGGAAGCACAGAGTATACCAATACAAATAAATTCTAGTGTTAATGCACATGATTGGACTTTAAGATTGTGGTTCCATCAGAATACCTAACCATGTGCTTCTCCACACATCCCCCACTTTAAGTAAAGCAAGCTGGCTGCCTCTTCTATTCCAAAGCCCTCTTTCCAGCCCTGACCTTCTCTCCCCGCCAGTGACTCACAGACCCTCTGGGGGCTCTGCAAAGCCCTGGAACCTTTGCCTTGCCTGCAGGGATGCAGAGCTGGAAAAGTCACTTGGACTCATTCTCCTCACCTCACTTTTATTTTTAAGTGAATGAATTCAGATGAAAGAGAATGTCTTAGGGGGGAAAAGAAGGCGCGAAAGGGAGTGTGCAGCAGAAGAGCAGGGTACAGAAAAGAAATCCCAGGGCTCTGAACTGCTGAAAGTTCTCTGGTCTACCTTTGCATCAGCTGGGAGAATTGCCTCCCGTTCCCCAATCCCTGGATGCTAGGCACTTGTGCTCCTGCTGGGCCCCTGAGGGATGGTGCAGCTACTCTATCCATATTTCTCTGGATCCTACCCCTGGGACAGCTCTGCTGCTTTACCCAACAGCCCACCGAGATAGCAGATAGATACTATTATGCTGATATAACAGAAGCCCAAATTGTGAACCAAATCAAAAGCCACTCTTGTCTAAAAGATCAACTGCCAAATCTACAGAAGCATGTGAACCTTTGTCCCCTGGAGGGTATTTTCAAATTGAATTCTTTGGAAGCTAGGCAGCCCATCATGTAGCAAGAGTAAGAGTTAAGAGAAGAGAGCCGCGCATTCAGGTTATGGTTGTGCCTCTAAACTTGAGTTTTTCCCATCTGCAATGGAGACGAATAACGAGTGTCTTCCTCCTAGGGCTGTTGAGAAGGTTACATAAGGTCAGGCTCATGAAATGTGTAGAAAATGCATTACAGATGTTATCTGTTTTTATTGGCAGAATCAGTCTTAAGGAAAGCTATAAGGGAGGCTCTGTTAATTTTTAGTCTTTGTTCTTTCTGTTCTTCCATATCTTACTGGGCAGCTGCAATCCTCCAATGCCCAGAGGAATGTCTGTGTGTCACATTCCCTGTAACTACCACACCCAGGACTCTGAGAGCATAAGCCCCTTCTCCAAATTACCCAGGCACATATCACCCAGTGAAAGCCATGCGCTGCAAACTTCATGTATTTAAGAATTTCTCAGGGTGCTCATCAAACATGTAAAGCTATCATCCCAGTGATTCCAGTAATTCTGGAATGGCCTCTGGGACTCTGTATGTTAATCAGCATACCAGGTGTTTCTGATACAAGTGGTATAGAATAATATTTTGAGGAAAAACTGCTATAGACACATTCTCTATAATAGCAGTTCTCAACTGGGGGTGAATGTGCCCCCAGGGAACATTTGACAATGTCTGCAGGTATTTTTTGACTGTCACAACCTGGGGGGGAGGGTGCTACTGGCATCTAGTGGGTAGAGGACAAAGGTGCTACCAGACATGCTACCATGCATAGGCCTGTCCCCAACAACAAAGAATTATCTGATTCAAAAATGACAATGGTGCTCAACCTTTCTCAAAGGTTGAGAAAACCTGCCCTATAGCCACACTGACTACATCAGACCTGGGTCCAAAATGCAGAACATTCTGCCTTTAGTTTATAGTTTCCCTATGAGTCAAGCCTGTTCATGGTGCCTACTCACCGTTTACCCCAACCCCTATGGGCTCAGTCTCAGGAGATGACTATACAGCATTTTAACTCCGTGGGTACAGAGATATGGGATGGAAAATGCTGACTCATCTCTGACCCTTTGGAGGCAATTATACTCACAGGCTTAAACGGTGATGATTGGCTGCTATGTGGCCGCTCCTGAGTCACCACTGAATTTGGCAGACACACTGATGCTAGAGAGATTTCTCTGCGGATTCCAACTCCGATAGCAGTTCCGAAACAGTGGAGTCGGAATCAAAGTAGATGACAGAAAAGATGGTTAAACTAGAAAGCTGTGGAGGCTTTGCTGACCAATTATGACTGTCTCATTCCAACGCAACAACTCAACAAACGGTTCTGTGCCAGGCAAACACAGGGAAGGATTTAAAATTGGATAAGATAGCCCTTTCCTCAAGGAGCCACAGCGTCAGTTTCCTTCACCTTTCTTCTCTCTTCTGTGTACTTCCTTCCCATCTGCTTAAAAAGTCCTTCCTTATAATTTACTTCTACTTATTGGCTGCTTAGAACCTACAA
Organism: Aselliscus stoliczkanus; assembly: GCA_033961575.1. NCBI lineage: Eukaryota > Metazoa > Chordata > Mammalia > Chiroptera > Hipposideridae > Aselliscus > Aselliscus stoliczkanus. The sequence goes on from CM066733.1 coordinate 128,877,307, forward strand.
AGCTAAAAGGACCCAACGAGACCAATCTAGAAGTCCCAGAAAAGGCAACAGAACAATACCTCTCTTTTTGGAAGGTTCTGCTAATTTATGATCTACAAAGTAACAGCTTTCAGTGGCATTATTAAATACTGAATTTCCATATACAAGAACTATCTCAGTTAATGCCTCTTATTTGTAGGAAGCACCTATTTGCAGATAAGGTTACTCTTCCAGCTTAAGTGTAATAACCATAGGAATAGAATTTGCCTGGGGGGAAAAAATGCAAAAGGCATTGAAGTATAATATACTGGAGTCAGAGTAAGAACAATAGTCCCTGCCAGCCAGCCCATTCATACTTTATCAATATGCCCAGAGACCATCCAGGTGGCCTCTGCAGCCCTGAGAAGCCGGGTTATGGTCAGAGTACACAGAAACTTCCTGATGTTTGTCTTGAGAAAGGAAAGTTACTCAGTGAACCCCCTATGCCATTTCACCTATGCCATGTACTCTCTTTTGTATTTCTTTTGAAAAACAGCCTCACATTTCTGGGCTCTCAGGTCACAATAGAGGCTCCTTCCCTAGGCAAGAGAGGCAGTCTGAGGCTGGCACTCAGGAAGCTTCAACAGTGAGCAATATTCTTTTTATTAAGTTGGGTGGTGGGTGTTTGATATATTATAATGTGTCAACCTTTAAATATGTGTTACCTATATTCCTGGGGATATGTAAAATAGATCATAATAATGAAAAACAAAAATTCCCAAGGTAATTCTTATGATCAGCCAGATGTATATTTAGGGTTGTTTCTCCAGCGTTCATTGTTCTTTTTTCGTCCGAACCCTTATTCCTTTCCCTCCTATTCCCCTCTGCCAAACTCATTTCTCTTGGCTTTCTCAATCCTGTCTCTCCACCTGCTACTTCCTCCCACCGCCTCCCCTGCCCTCCTGGCTCTGTGTGCCATTTCTTCAAAGCCTCCTACTTACTCTTCCTCCCACAGCCCGGCATCTGTGAGGGAGGGAGGGGCTGGTGTGGGCAGCCAATCAGGTTACTTCTAGACCAAAGCTTCACTTTTAGATTGTCCACATGGTCCCTAAACCCTCAGATGTTTGCATATGTGTAAGCTAACTTTCTGCAGCAAGGATTTGAGAGTATTTATGAAGATGCACAGGCTGCAGAAGGGTTGAACACATAGTGAGGGAATCAGAACAAAGATCCCACCATATTGTTGGGTTGTGTTTGTATTAAATTATTCTGTGATCAGCTTAATTAAGGTGCACCTGTAATCCCCATTATTGAGTTGTCGCAGGTTAGAACTAGACAACAGAGAACCTCGTGCAAGATTTGGAAGGCAATTAAGCAGCAGTCTCCCTCTCTGAAGGTCCTATGGTCAGAGGTGCCAGCAGCTTCCATGTTCAACTAACTTTCCTTCCTGACTCACCAACACTGGCCCTAAGCCTATCTCTAGACAGTTGGTTGTGGACTCACAGGCTGCTACAGACGTTTCCACCAGCTTCCTCTTCTATGGCTGCATGTGTTTGGCTTCTCACATTGACTGGGCAGTCACTTCATTGATCCTCCAACTTCCCTATGAGACCATAGATTCCTCCAGTGCCCTCCTGCGCCCCACAATTATGAAAGATCTAATTCCTGTAATAAATTAGTTGCCTAATAATTCTTAGCATCTCGGCTTCCCAGACTTGCACAGGGTGACTATGAGCATCACACGACTGAGGTAATCTCGTCCACCAATCTCATTTACAGATGAGGACATGGAAGCCCAGAGACATTAAGGTGACATTGCTACACGAGCAAGCGGAAGATTAGGACTTGACTTACCGACTTGAATAGTTTCAAGGTTTTTTAAACAAAGACTCTAGGCTTATTTTAAATTACTGACTTTCAAATCAGCTTGCTTTAAAAAATGATGTGTCAAAGCAGTCATTAGTTCTTTGATACTGCTTAGACCATTATTTTAGAAAATAGAGAACTGTTATGATTATTTGTTTACTATCTGACAAGAAGCTAGATGGTATATCATACAGGCACTGAATTTCACTTTCTTTTAAAAAAATCAGTAATAAAGGTTACCAGATGCAAAAAAAAAAATTCTAAGCATATGAGAACCTGAATGTAAAGTTACTATGGCAACATTACTGAGCAAAATTGTCCATATTAATTTTGTGGTTCACTGATATTAGCATCAATATTTAAAAATAAACACTCAAGGGGTTAATATCCAAAATTTATAAAACACTCATGAAACTCAACACCAAAAAAACAAACAACCCAATTAAAAAATGGGCAGAAGATATGAAGAGACATTTCTCTAAAGAGGACATACAGATGGCCAACAGGCATATGATAAAAAGTTCAACCTCACTGGTCATTAGGGAAATGCAAATAAAAAGCACCATGAGATACCACCTCACTCCAGTCAGAATGGCTATCATCAACAAATCAACTAACAACAAGTGCTGGCGGGGCTGTGGGGAAAAGGGGACCCTGCTGCACTGTTGGTGGGACTGCAGATTGGTGCAGCCCCTATAGAAGTCAGTATGGAGGTATCTCAAAGAACTGGAAATAGAGCTACCGTTTGACCCAGCAATTCCACTCCTAGGTATTTATCCTGAAAAAACTAAGACACTTATTCAAAAAAAGTTATGCACCCCTATGTTCATAGCAGCACAATTTACAATAGCTAAGACTTGGAAACAACCAAAATGTCCATCAGTAGATGACTGGATTAAGAAACTGTGGTATATTTATACAATGGAGTATTACTCCGCTATAAGGAAGAATGAAATCGTGCCATTTGCAATGATATGGATGGACCTAGAGACTATAATGTTGAGTGAAATAAGTCAGTCAGAGAAGGACAAATACCATATGATCTCACTCATATGTGGAATCTGAAAAACTGTATGAATGAGCAAAGTAAACAGAAACTGTCTCATAGATATAGAGGAAAAATCAGGGTTGCTAATTGGGAGAGGAATGGGGATGAGGGAGAAGGGGAAGGGATTAGACAGCAAAAATAGGCAACTACAATATTGCCACTGGGATAAGAAAAACAGTTTGGGGAATATAATTAATAATGTTGTAAATATTCTGTGGAATGTCAGATGATCATAGGTCTTGTTAGGGAGACCATTTCATGGATGGAGTAGAGGTTTGATCACTGCACTGTATTACTAAAGCGGAGGTGGTATGCCTACTGTAATTGAATATATATGGATAGTCACGGGATGTGGATTGTACTGTGGAAGAGAGTCAGAGGAAGAGTAGTGGATATATATGATGTGGGGGGGGAGTGGGGTGGTGAATTGGGGGTGGGGCGTTGTCGCTTTGAGGGGTAAAATGTATAACTATTGCACTGTGTTGTACACCTGAAACTAATTAAAAATAAAATAAAATAAAATAAAAATAAAAATAAAAAATAAACACTCATCTCAAGATGTTCCTATTTATATTTTTAACAAATAGATATGTAATCTATGCAGTATATTATAGCTGTCATTCAGACATACACACAAACACCAGCATTTCTTCACTTCCAGCTTAGAAATTTTCCCCCTTAAAACCAAATTTGCATTTATGAAAATACAAATAGAATGTGTTCATTGAAATAGCAGTAGTTGCACAAAATTATTTTCTGGGTATGAAAGAAAAGAAAGACTGAGGTCGTGTAGACCACTGCTTATGGCTCCCTGGGCAGGGCCCTCAGGTAAGAAGTGGAGACCGGTAGTTCATGCTGGTTCGTGGGGCTGATCATCACGTGGCCCACAGCAAGAGAAGGTGCTCTGGACACCAGCCCCTTTGTGCTACCCACTGACTGGCTATCCTGAGGAAATCCTGTCACCACTGCTCTGGTTTATTCTCTCATCTGTGAAATAAGAGTAAATCTGAATAATCTTGGACGCATCTTCCTGTTCATAACCGCTCACCCCGCCCCCCATTTTCTGTAGTGCCAAGATATCTAATAACGGTATCAATGAAATTTTATTAGGGATATTGTATTGGTATGAATATACTCTGCTTTTCCATAATTCACTAAATTGTAATTCTGACAATCTAGATACTGTAGCAATCATTATCAAAAATTAACTTTTCAGGACACCTATGATGCAGGCAGAATTCATCATCAGGGCAGTTCCATCTTGAATAAGATTTTTCCAACACAAGAACCAAGTTGCCTCTGAAGCATGTCTGGAGCATGCTGGTGCAGACACTATGGCTTGGCTACGAAAGCCATTCACAACCCCCCTTTACTACTTTTCCTCTACCACAGGGATTCAGAAAACTACAACACTCACCTCCCCAGCCTTTCCTGTATGTGGACTGACAATACAAGGCAGTTCTGCCCAGGGAAATTCAGGCAGTTTTAGGAACATGGTATAGAAAAGACAGTAAGCTGGCATTCTCTGTCCTTTAGCTCACCTCCATTCCACCTGAGACACAGACCAAAAGCCTAGAGGTGCAGTAGCGCTCTTGCCACCATGAGGCCAAAAGCCACATTCAAAGGAAGGAGGAGAAGCCAGTATAAATATGGGCCCTGATGGCATCTGAGTTGTTGTCCAGCTTAACATGCCTCAGACTCCTTGGTGGGGATGACAAAGTCCTGACTGGTTTAAGGTTTAGATGTTCTATTGCTTGTAGGCAAACACAGTCTAACTGGTATACTCATACATGGACTCTGTGAGCAGTGCTAAAACAGGGCTCTGACTTGCATAGTTTAAAGTGGGAAAAGGGGATAAATGAGTTTAGGATACTGTGCCTCAATGCCATTATTCAAAACCACAGATATTGTACTTGTATATATTGTACATAGTGAGAGCAAGAATAGTTACAGAACTGCAGGGAAAATGCTGCTTTGTAGCCAGGAAAAGGAGCAAAGACACCAAGTCATGGAGAAAAGTGGGGTGAAATAATAATGAGGTTCCTCCTGAGAGATGCAGGAAAGTAATTCCTTCCTTTTCCTCCCCTTCCGTAAAGACTGCTCCTAAAACAGCAGAACAATCGGAGGAATGTATGCTTTTTACATTGTTAGCTAAAAGCAAATACAAGTTTTTAAAACTTTGATAATTCCTCTCTATCACTACTTATTGGTTGCATGGGACAAGTCTCATTTCTCCACATTCTCAATAACACAGATGATTTCTAATCTGTGACTTTTGCCCATCAGACAGGAGACTGGATGTATAGGACTCTGGATTTTTACTGACTGTGGTAGACTGAATAATGGCACCCCAAAGATGTCCAAATCCCAATCCTCAGAACCTATGAATATGTTACCTTACTTAGAAGAAGAAACTTTGCATATGTGATTAAATTCAGGATCTCACATGAAGGATCTTGTGATGGATTACTTCCAGATAGATTATCTGAATGAGCCCAATGTAATGACAAGAATCTTTATAAGATGGAGATAAGAGGGTCAAAGTCAGAAAAAGACCATGAGATGAAGGAAGGTGAAATGGAGACTGGAAGATGCTATACTGCTTGCTTTGTGGATGGGACCACGAGTCAAGAAATGCAAGCATCCTTAAGAAGCTAGAAAAGGCAAACAAATGGCTTGTAGGGCCTCCAGAAGAAACAGAGCCCTGCCAAAATCTTGATTTTAGGACTTCTGACCCCAAGAACTGTAAGATGGTAAACTTGTGTTGTTTTAGGCCACTAAATTTGTAGGAATTTCTTATAGTAGAAGTAGGAAACTAATACACAGACCTTTTTCACCTCAGAAGAATCTACCTGAACCAGCCCCAGCTGGCGATACCAAGCTATCTCCAGGGCCAACCTCAGACAGTTTTGTCTTTTTTGGAGTTTTGTTTTGTTTTCCAGCTCTACTGAGATACTACTGACATAACACATGTAACTTTAAGGTGTACAGTGTGATGATTAGATACATGTATATATTGCTAAATGATTACCACAATAAGGTTAGTTAACACCTCTATCCTCTCAAATAATTACAGTGTGTATATGTATGTGTGGTGATAATATTTAAGATCTACTCTCAACAACTTTCAAGTATGTAAAACAGTATAACTGATTATAATCATGTTGTACACTAGATCCTCAGAATTTACCTTATAGCTGGGAGTTTGTACTCTTTGACCAATATCTCCTCAATTCTCCCAAACCCTGCCCCCTGGAAACAACCATTCAACTCTCTGTTTCTGAGTTTGGCTTTGTTTAGATTCAACACGTGTGAGGATGTGCAGTATTTGTCTTTCTCTGTTGGACTATTTCACTTCATAGTCATAATGCCTTCAGGGTCAACCCACATTGCAAAAGGCAGGATTTCCTTTTTTTGTTTGTTTGTTTCTTTGTCTTTCTCTGTTGGACTATTTCACTTCATAGTCATAATGCCTTCAGGGTCAACCCACATTGCAAAAGGCAGGATTTCCTTTTTTTGTTTGTTTGTTTCTTTGTTTGTTTATTTTTATTTTTTATTTTTTATTTTTTTGAGGGTAGTGTCACTGGTACTCATATGTGGGACCTGAACCGGGGCTGCTGGCTTCCCAAGCCAGCGCTTAACCACCACGCCACTCGGCCAGCCCCCTTCTTTTTTTTTTTTTTAATGGCTGAATTACATACACACACACACACACACACACACACACACACACACATACTCACACACACACAAATACACACATTGGCACATCTTCGTTATCCTGGCTATTGTGAAAACTCAAAACAGTTTAAAGTAAGAGCCATGGTGGGCTTGTTTCAGAGGCCTTCCTTTACTTGTATCCAGCTTTTTCTTTCCATAGGTGCCCCAGACCTCCCTGCCTGCATCTCTCACTCTACATGGCTCAGGCTTCCCTTTCTCCCCTCTTGACACGTTTTCTGTCCTATTTTCTCTGGAACCTGGGCCACGTCTCGTGTACTCTAGTTCATAAATGAACTCATCAATATAGAGTAAGGTTTAGAAGTGGAGTTTTGGAGTTGGTCTGCTAGGATTTGGCTACTTAGCATTCACATGGCCTTATACAAATTCCCCTGGGAAAAGCAGTAAGTTTCCTCATTTATGAGATAGTGATAATAGCAAATACCCTCTGAGGATAGGATTGAGATATAAGTATTTGTAAAGTGTTTGGCGTGGGCACATAGTAACACTCAGTAAACATTAATAATGAATGCTGACAACTTGCTGTTATTTCATTTAAGTCATTTCAAGTTTAAAAACACTTTTTCAAAATATCACCGTAACACAAAACACTAGATCTCTTATTACAGAGTTTCTCTCACATGACAGATCGTTTGGGTGATATTGGGGGTCAGGCAGACCTTCTCTGGCCCATCGTATCTATCAGTCAGTCTATAACTATGCATCAAGGGCCGGCCGAGTGGCACAGTGGTTAAGCGCTGGCTTGGGAAGCCAGCGGCCCTGGTTCGGTCCCACATATGAGCGCCAGTGACACTGCCCTCAAAACAAAACAAAAAAAAAACAAAAACAAACAAACAAAAAAACCCCCTAAAATATAACTATGCATCAAGCATCTTCAATGTGCTCAGTGGGGCCGTAAGCCCTGGGGCAGGAGTGTGTGTGTGTGTGTGTGTGTGTGTAAGTGCACACATGTGTGGTGAGGAAGCATAGATAATAAGGAGTTCATTGCGTCACAGGCCATCGGGGCTTCTTCCACCAGGGTCATCCTACCTACTCCCAGAGATCATCTAGTGCACAGAGTAGGGCTGCAGGAGTGTGATGTTGCGGGGAGGATGATAACTTGGGTTATAGTAAGGCTATCGTAACCTGCTGCATTTGGGGATTAGATGGCAGGAATGGAACTGGCTCTATTTTGTGCAATTCAACTTTATTGTCTACCTGGTGTGGCACCACAAAAGGACACCTCAGATGCTTCTGAGTAGCCACTTCCCACCAAAGGAGATGGTTTTCTGAAGTTCATGGCATGATTACCAGTGCTCTTAGCCTAGGACAGTCTCTTTCCACTATTAAGGTGATTTTCCAATACCAAATGTTCTAGGTTTTAGTCCAACCAATTTAACTGACCATAGGGGGTAGGCTGGAGGTGGAACTAGAAACTGTGAATCAAAAGTGGGACCATTTCCCCTAACATTAAACAGGTAATCAAGGCTTGATTATTTCTAATTAAAACTCTAATTGCATCAAGCTTGACCCAAATAGAAAGCCACAATTCCTACTGCTTAATAAAAGCAAAATTCTTACCAATTAATGTGGTTGTCTAATACTCATTCATTTATATAAAGGTCAATTGCCCCATAATATCCACTGCTGATTGCCACCCACAGAAAAAGTGGTAGGAGGGAAAAAATTTCATGTGATATTGGTAGTCTTGCCTATTTTTCCAGCTTTTTAAAATACCTTTGTCTGTGGGATGACTACATCAAGAGGCCTTGATTGCAGCCCATTTTAATATAATGGATTAGAAATGACTGCTTCTTTAGCTGTTATAATATTGGATTGTAGCTACAGGACAGCAAGTCCTTTTGTTTGTTGTCGTTATCACAGTTAGTCATATAGAGAGAGTACATACTCGTAAGTGCATCCAGCTCAATTTCTTCAAATGCCTCCACTGCTCACTGGAAAAGCACTGTCAGACAAAATTCATGTTCCTACCTGTCAAATTTCAATCCTATTTTCAAATATTTATGGAGCAAGGTTTTATACCATAACCAAATCATAAAAAACTAAGATCTCAAAGGAGCTGGCAGCCAAATTATAAGGCAAAATACTTCCCTCCAGATGCTTAACTACTTTTCATGCTAGAAATTTTACCTGTCCGAATGGAAAAGCCATATCCCACAACTCAGCAGAGGATAGGAAAATCTTATACAGAGTAATGTAAGGATATATATATATATATATATATTCAGAGCCAAAGTTGTTGGTGAGTCAAGTTTAGTTATGAGATGACATATTTGTGTTTTTGATGCAATTTCCAAACATCAGAAGAAAATTTACTTGAAAGTGCTCCCCCGAAAAGCAGAAGGGAAGCCATGTGAGTAAGTGTTTTTGTCCCTGCAAATAAGGATGAAGTAATATCCTAGAATGGAATGAGATAATTCAGAGGTTTCTCTAAGACATTTATAGGCACTGATAAATGAGTCACATGGGGACACGCCATCCTGTAGAATCACTTGATAGTTGGCAGGTTATATTTTCATGTAGGTCTTTTGGGTGTCTGGTTTCCTCTCCCATTCAGAGTCCACTGTCAAGGCTATCAGGCTCTCCCTTCAGACACCGATGTGCTTTCGTCCCATCTCCATGTTCATGGGTTCACAATATGGAACATCTTAGATCCAAAACTTCCTTTTATTCACCTAAAACTTGATTTTTCTGTTTGATTTTTGCCAACAACTGTTATTCTGATGACCACACAGAACCTATCTTGCCTAAAGTGGTAGTGGTCCCTCACGGTCTCACTGTGTTGCTACATCCTGTCCCCCTGCTCCCTGGACCACTGGGTATTTGATTTGCAGTTAAAAAGGCACTTTCTCAAAATAATATCTTACCGTCACCCTACCTTATAATAGAACCTGGGGTATAAACTGTCCTGTGAGTAAGCACTGCCCCTGAGAGCTCCTCCACCAGTCTCAAATGGGGCTGTTGGCGTGACTGCAAATACCCCTACAGCATATACTTTCAGCAGGTAAGAAAATTTTGCAGCTGAGATGGTCACGGCCAATCATTGCTAACATCTTTTAGCTGCAGGTGGACTGAGGCAGGGGAACACGGACTTGAGGAGCACTAACAGCTGTGGGCTGACAAAGATTTTAAATCCCTGTCTCTTGTGGTGCAGATTTGCACATGTATAAATGAGCTCATTTTTCTTTCATGTCCCTTAACATACTGTAAAGAATTTTTAAACTGCCTCTTTGTTAAAGGCCAGAATGATCTTCCAAAAATGTGAATCTGATCATGTCACTGTGTGGCTTAGAACTCTTCAGTGCCTTTCTGATCTCTCTTAATAGAGACCAAAATCCTTAACATGGCCTAGGGGCCCCTTCAGGATCTGGCTCAGGCTGCCTCCCCCAATTACTTTTCTCCCTGCTTCTTTCTCCTCACTCTTCTCTCCCTCTTCAAGGGAAAGCAATCCATGCACTGGGGGAGTACCGTCCTCACAAACAGTGGAGTATTCTTCCGGAGGGATTTAAGAAAAAGCGAGTTTTATACAGTGTTAAACGAGACAACATGGAAATAGGTAATGATTGACTAGGAGGTTGGGAATTTCCTTTTAAAGCTAGAAATTCCTGTTTTCTAAGGAAAATTCATATTTTCCAGAGGATCATCACTGGTGTATGTTAGGTCTCCTTGACAGGCATTTCCTGTAAGTGCAGGCTGACATGGGTGTAGATTTGTGATGTGGGCCTGGCCACTGGGGTGGCCTCCATTTTGTGGTCCCCAATTATGAATTTACTTTATTAGGTGTCAAGACTATCACAGTAGGAGACTATGAAGAATATCACAATAAACTACCTCAACTCTTAGAACTAGGACAGTGAAAATTTGTCATCAATGAGCAGAGTGGTGAGGTCAGTAATGGAAAATTACTAAGAGGAGATATCAAGGTTGTTGCGGGTTGTTCACACTAAACTGACTTAACAGGATTCTTGCTGGAAGCAGGCCAAGGTGATCAGGTATTAAAGGTGGAGGATTCTTCCTAATCTGACTTAGCAGGATTCTTGTGAAAAATGGGCCAGGCAGGTCAAAACCAGGATTCAGGGGAGGAGGACAAAGTCAAGAACTAGTCAAGCACAGGGCTCAGAGGAGCCTGACTAAAGTTGGTCCAGGAGAGATTCTATGTCACTCCCCAGCCTCTCAACCAGTCTCCTGTCAGGCCTTCCCGCTCCTTGTTCTCCCGCCTCAGAGGGAACATTCTTCACTCCCTCCTCTCCCCCAGCACCTTCTCATCACTGAGATCACAGCTCCCAGGTCCACTCCCCTTGGAAACCTTCCTCGATCCCGCAGACCCCAGGTCCAGGCTAGTTCTTCCTAACTGACAGGACTGGAGCCTGCACTACTATCTATCTCCTCTATCAGCAGAGCATAGCAGAGAGGCTCTTTTAAAAGTAGCCTGCTGTCACAAAGGCATCGCCCACCACTGGAAGCTGCATAAATACAGACGACACACTGTAAAATGGTTGGGGGCCTGTTTGGATGTTTGCTTAAAATTTTTAATCCAGTTACTGAAAATTATTTGTTACACTATTTTGCAATGTAAAAATAAGGGAGTAAAAATGATGTAGAAGACTTAATTTTTTGATAAGATTCAAAACCTCATTAATGTGATGCTTTGAACTCCTAGGTCTTTAGTTAGCTCCATACCATGGTAATGTTTGCATTGATTTAAAGGGTACTCTTGGATGGTTTGCCTCATTTCTTGCAGAATGCAGTTTATTTTGAATAACAAAAAATATATTTTATGGTACAATTTGATGTTTTCTGGAATGCTTGATGGTATTTTCAATAACATTTAATGATGTACTCTGTGTGATCACTTTTCTAAGCCTTCTGACAAGGGAATACTCATAACTTTTTTAAAACAGAAGTCACTGAGTTTAGTCTTCAACTTTATCTTTTGATGTTGGTTCGATCTCTGAGCCTTCTTTCCTAATAATTACAACCAAAAACTTCAGAAAAGTTCAGTTTTGGTTGATTCTTGGGCACATATTTTACCACAGATGATTTTTTTTTTTACCATGTTAAAGTGGGTGTTTGACACCATTAATTTGTCCTTTTGTTACATAACCTCCATTTAAGATCTCTGAGCTGAAAACGCTGAGATATTTCTCTCTTGTGTGGGTTCAGCAAGTTATTTGAATCAGATGATGTATTTCCTATCCAAGTCCCAAGATGATACATTGGTGGCTGACTGAACAATTTAAAGTTCTGAAGTGACTATTGGCCTGATTTGCTAAACTACTGATCAGAGTATCTTGTCTCTCTCTTTCAATGTGAAAACTATCGAATCTGCACCCGCAGTGAGGCCCAGAAACGCCGAGTTAGTCTGGCGTACTTGACTCCTCACACAGCACTGACTCCACTGGCCCCTCTCAGCCACTGTTTCCTGTATTCCTCAAGCCCATAGCTATGTCATAAAAAACGTGGAGTGGATTGTTACTATTGATTATTATTAGGGAGAAGACATGATCTTAAATTTTCTAGGAAATTAAAATCATATCACTTAATAAGCTTGCCAGTTTGAATAGCACAACAACCAAGAGTTGACTGTCCTGCTTGCTCTAGAGGAGCTAATCATAATCATAAAAATCGCTAACATTTATTGCTCACTTACTGTGCGACAGGTATTACGCTTAGCTTTTATATCCATTTTCATTATAATCCACGGTTTATACTGAGTTATAATTATCAACTGATGGATTCTGTTGGGGCCATTATAGTTTTAAAAAGTATAATCAATACTATAATTGCTTTTTTATTATGATAATTCATTTCTTATAAAATCCAAAAAACATTAAACTGAGGGTATTGGAATTTTTTTTTTTTGCGAAAGAAGCATGGATGGAAGAAACTGAGACATTCTGAAAAAACAAATAACTATTGGGTTGTCGGAAAAGTCATGACATATTTTTTCTGTGTTTTTCGTTGCAAAAATGCATTATGACTTTTCGAACAACCCAATATATTGAAAGCAAAGCAAGATAAATGCCACAAAAGAGGCATAAACAGAAGGTCTCATCTGGCTCAGGAAGGGGAAAGAGTGGACAGAAAAGAACATCTTAATGAGAGGGGTCACAGTGGAGAGATACTTTCATGGCATGGCCGGTTGTATTTTTTTTTTTTTTTAGAAGGCAGTGTCACTGGCCCTCATATGCGGGATCCAAACCGGGATCGCTGGCGTCCCAAGCCAGCTCTTAACCACTGCACCACTCGGCTGCCCCTGCACTTTTTTGATAAACAAAAATTGTCATAAGTTAAGAAGGGAGAGCAACTGATGTGGAAGCCACAGCAGTTATGGGGGCAAGAAAGGGACTGGGTGGGGAGGGAGTTCAATGAAACGGAGGAAGATAGAGTCTGGTTGATACCTCAGGTAATGGAGAAGTGAGAGAGGATTCTGGATGAGGAAGGTAGGACAGTGCTGTGAAGGCTGTCACCTCAGCAGTTTGAGGAGCTGGGGTATAACCTGAGAAGCAGTAGGGGCACACTAAAGCTTCTGGGCAGAGATGTGACATGATCAGACAGCACTTCTGGAAAATGAATCTTGCAGGGATACCTTGAAGGCACAGGTTCAGGAAACCTATTAGAAGGCTATTACAACAGTCCAGGTGAGAGACAGGGAGGGCGGGAGCCAGGGCGGTGGCCATGACGATGAGGAGTTGGGAAAGAATAAACGTGCACATGGCTGAAATCCCCAGTCTCTGCACAGCATCAGCCCGTCAGCTAATGGGTAAACAAACTGGATGGACCGCTCTCAACGCTGTGAAAACACCTCATGGTTTTATGTTTAATGCAGCAGATCTCTTCCGGTTTTTGGTCCAGGGTAAAGCCCTTTTTTTTTACTGCTTGTTTTAATGGAGTAATTAACATTTTTCCAAGTAATAAAAAAGTAAGAATTCAAATTGGAAAAAAACACAGAAAAGTTTCAGTTTATTTCTCTGAGGATTAAGAGAATGGGCCATGTGTGAAACCAAGGTTAAGAGGATGCTGTGGGCATAAAAACCTTTTATACGGTGCATATGTGTGATTGTGTGTGCCATATACAACAAAATTTTGCCATATTTAACTTTCTGGAAAAAGAAATAGTTAAGAGGCAACAATTCTTACAAGATTATCCCTTTGATGAAATAGCACAATTGATTTTGAGTTATTAAAATGCACAAAGCAGGCCAGCCGAGTGGTGCATTGGTTAAGAGCTGGTTTGGGGATGCCAGCGGCCCCAGTTCTGATCCCACATATGAGGACCAGTGACACTGCCCTCTACAGCTAACAACAGCTCCACCTGGAGCTGGGCTGTGCAAGCCCCGACGACGGTGTAGGCTGCAGCCCCTGCTGCAGTGGGCTGCCATAGGCTATAGTGAGTGGCCGGCAGCCAGCGTGAGAAGCTGGCAGCCAGCGTGAGCTGCCAATAGCTGTGGTGAGCGACCATCCAGAGGCCAGCAACCGATCTGCCTCATCCGGGAAGAGTGCAATGATGATACCAACATGGGCCAGTGAAGCAATGTCCTCCACGACTAGACTGAAGAACAAAAAGACAGCAACTTGTCTGTTCCCCTTCCCTGATTCCCCAACGCTGTTCCCCTCCCCCAATTCCCCAATAAAATCTTAAAAAAAGAAATGCACAAAGCAAGAAAATTAAAGTTTCTGACTATGCAGGAAAGTCCAGTACCTTCAACACAATTCATATTGCAATTATGTTTTTAATTAAGTTACACTCACTTTCTATTCTAATTCCTAAAAATGTATTAAACAGGTCACGCTTTATAGACACAATTATCAATGATGGTAGCCTCCGATTTGGAAAAGGTTGAATTTGACCACTGCCATTAATTTTCTACTTCAGAGGAAACTTCTGATGGGTAATGGCAGCAGGATTTTACAGCTGCTTTTTAATCTTCTAATTCTCCTACCAGTGGTTCATGCTGTGTATGTTGCCTCTAAATCTCCTTGCCAAGTTTCTGTTTTTTTCTTTATATGTCACACCTTGGATGCCAGAAAAGGAAAAATGAGAGTCCCGAAGCTGAGGTGGATGTGGTACATAGAGAGAAGAATGGCCCCATTTCTTTATCTACCGAGTAACTTCTTTTTCTCCCCTTTTACCTCCATTACTGATTTATTTAAGTTATGAGCAGGTAAACATGCTCCAAGAATGTCAGAAAGCTGAACACACCTGAACAGAGTTTGATATTATAGTCAAATGAAATGTGCATCTAAAAATCTCTGAAACCCATTAACTGATTAAGCATTATCAATAACAAAGTGTCAGCCAATAATCTGTATGTGATTTGTACAAACTAATTTTAGGAGTTATTGGGTTTTTTGTTTATTTCCAAGTAGCTAAAGTTTAAGTGCTACAATAAATCTGTGCCCTTGCTCCATCCAAATTGTTATCCCACAACCATGTAAAAAAAAAATAACAAACACAGATGTGCATTTTCCCCATAAATCTCAAGTACAATAGGCCCTTTGTCCAAAATGGATGCTCTCATTCCCTTTCTATGCCTCCAAAACCTGCTTGCTTCCCTGTATGTCTCAGTATGACCATCATGCTCTAGTTGACTTCCTCCAGCCAGAAACTTAGAAATCACCTGAGAGCACTCCCTTTCCTTCTCTCCTACCCACAACATCCACCTCCTAGCAATTTTACTTTATAGATATTTCTGGAATGTGTAATCTTTTGTTAATGTCCAGCATTACTCTCATAGGTTAGGCCCATCTGATCCTTGAGCAGAGAAATTAGCCAAGCCCACCAGACTTCTAACCTGCAGAACTGTGAGATAATAAACTTGTATTGTTTTGAAATGTTAAGTATGTTCATAACAATCTTTTCGATTCTGTTCAATTTACTGTCTGAGTTCAACATACGTGTTTTGCGTGCCTCATACTTGTCAAGTGTTATGCTAGATGCTGGTAGTTTTAAATGCGTGTATGTGTGTGCGCACGTGTGCCATATTTATATTTGCATATGTGTGTAAATATATTCATATATATGTACTCGTATACAAACTAGTAATAATATATAATTGACCTTACACAAATATCAGAGCTAAATAGCTAAACAATCTAAGTAAAACTTTTGTTCTTACATCTGTGCTAAAATGTGAAGTCAGTAGGGCAGGCAGTTGGGAAGGGAAAAAGAATCTGAAGTGAGGGAGACAGAGAAGACAAATGAACCCAGAAGCTCATACTGGAATTCATGATAAATTGGAATCCATATTGTTACTCAACACCCTCAAGCCTCCAAATTGATGATGACACATCCTAGGATAAAGCTAAAGACACATCTGTCCTAGGAGTCAGAGAAGGTGGAGGAGGATATAGTGGGAGCTGGAGCAGCTACATGCCTGCTGTTGCCCCATGCAAACAAGGTGAGCCAACAGACAAGCATCAGTATATATAAGCTGCAACAGTACTTAGTGCCTCTGCACCTATTTTTGGAGATTTAAAGAAATATGGCTGCCTCTTCTGCCTTCTAATCTTTTGCAAAATATCTCTGTGACTCATGGTAATATGATACAACACAAGGAAAGGACTCCTGGGAAATGTAGTCTCAGCTTTGCTAAGTTCACACAATACAAATCCTCTATATTCTACCCATTGTTAACTTACTATCCATTAGGTTGTCAGAAAAGTCATGACGCATTTTTGCAATGAAAAACATAGAAAAAAATACATTATGACTTTTCTGACAACCCAATATATTCAACTCCTTTAACCATACTTAACTTATAAATATAAACAAGGTCATGGTCCTGTTTAACATAATACAATAATCCCTTATACAACTAAAATATGGTAACCCTCTCCCCTAAAGAAGATATCAAATCTATTTACCTATCTTTAGGCGGTGTGCATTCCTCCTCTAGCTGAATCACGCTTCCCCTTGATATCTTGGTGACTTAAATACTAAGATATATAGTCAGCTCCTACTGTCTTATATTATATGCTAGAAGATTGAGATGAGGAAGACAAATATATATATATATTTTTATAACAAAATAAGGAAAAAATACTCAAACTATTGCATTCTTTCTATAACTGGTCATGTGGTCATAGCTGGTGATTAAAACTACTATCTTCCTCTGCCCAATTTTCTTTGCCCTCAGCAAGCACTTCAGATAGCCATGGTTCCTTGCCTGGTGGGGTAACCCAAACCTTCATTCTTGAAGGGTCTGGGCCTTTAGCAGCTCTGCCTGAATTGAGTTGATATAGTTTTTCATTGAAGTAGTCACAGCACATTTGTGTGCTAAGAGGCACCCTATGAGATCTCTTGCAACCCAGACATACTCCTTCCTACTCCCATCATGCAGAAGGAGGCCAATTTCCCCTTAATAATCAGGATCGACCATCCCAGCCTTTTTTTTGCCTAGTGATTTCCTCGTACAAGTTGCCTAAAAATGTAGATGGCAGTCTCAACTTTCAGCTTTGTGGAACCACTGCTGTGTTGTCTGGTGGAAGCATTTCTTACTCGGAAACTAAAATATCTGAGATTATCAGAGTCCTAATTCATGAATACAGGAAGCAGAAATTTCACTAGTTAATTTCTAGTGAAAAGAGCTACCCCATTTCTAACCCTTTGATTCCTAGACCTGTGAATCTTCACTATGGGAGAAATGGCAACACTTATTGGTTGCTGATTAAGACCATATACCATATCCTGGAGGCTATTACTCCAACCTTGGTGTTGCCACCTATAACCGAGTCTTCAAAAAGCCATTCTGGCATTCCATTAGGCCAGCTGCTTCAGAGTGATAAAGAATATAATCATACCAGTGAATTCCACGAGCTGGAAACAGGATCATTAATAATTCTAAATCTAATCATGTCAGAGAATCAATTCCAGATCATGTAAAACTAATTCACAGAGCCTGTCCTTAAGGTTCTATTCTATGGAAACACTTCCACTACCAAATATTGTATCAGTCATGGTTCAATTAGACAAACAGAACCATTATGATTTATTAAACAAATTTGACCTTACATATTTGTGTGAACCTGTCAAACAGTCTACATGAGGTTGTTGTCTTTACATTTGGTGCTAGAGTTTGAGACCACTGGGAAGGGAAAATGAACATGAAGATGGGAAGAAAGAAAAAAATCTGGACCCCATAGGATGGACTGGAGATTGGGATGGCTCTAAGCTTCCAACTCTGGTGAGTGTCTTATAACAGTTAAATATGCACTTGACCTACAATTCAGAGGATGTAAAGGAGGATCCGGCAGGATCTGGAGAAGCTGCATGCCCAGGGGGGCCTGCCCACACCAATAAGGTGAACCAGCAGATAAGTGAGAATATGCAAGAGCTTGAGTCACTGTATCTCCCAGCATGAACGAATATGGCTGCTGCTTCACTTCCTCCTTCCCAATCTCAGTCAAAATACCTCTTGTGGTCAACGCTAGCATGGAACTATTCAAAGAAGGGGCTTCAGGAAAAAACAGTTTCATCCTAGCAAAACTGAAACAATATGAATCCATCAGAATATGTAACTTTTATAGCTAACACTGTGAACTGAAACCTGCCTCACAAAACAGGTCAGCAGTCTTTCTGATTAATTTGAGACAGCAGTGGTACACTGGTTTTAATCTTTTCTGTCATAAATTTTTCAAACACTTATTCTGTCCTACAGATATTCAGTGAAGTATACTGGTTATCCTGATTATTTTTAGAACTGTTGCTGCTATCATTCAAAACCCATATTAACCATTATCTACTGTTCATAGTATATTTTGTTGAACAGAGATAGTATGCTAAGCTCTGAACAGAATATGGAGGTACAATTGGACTGTGGCCAGCTGGCTTTCCATCTAAACATAGTTCAAGGCAGATAGGATCTGTTTCTTGTTAAAGGTTTTTACAGCTAACTCTCTATACAGATTTTTTCTCTCTTATTTACTTTCAAAGGGAAAGTGATTGTAAACTTACCTTTCCCAAATTCGCTTTTGACTTTTGAAGAATTAGCATTAGTAAAGGCATAAAAGTGATGCATGTTTGAGGATTGTGTTGCTTTCATCTTATAGATATTGCTAGAGATTGAGGGGTCCCGTGGAACCATGAGGAAACATCCCTCTTCTTTTCCAGATTTTGACCAAATAAGAGAATATACTCACAAATTGTCAGCTTCATTAGTTGCTGCTTGCCCCTAGATTTTAAGGCTTCCGTAAACTATGATGATCATGTAACTTAGACTAATGGGACCTTCTGAGTCTTAGGAACTGGCTGCGAGGGCAGCCAGACCAGTATGGCAGACACCAAGTACACTTGGCTATTCTAATCTGCTGTAAGATTAGCAGGGTGGCTTTATGTACCTAGTCATTGCCAGTGACCAATAATAGGCCTCTACATGTGGAGGAACAGATGTGCTTATGGTAACAGAGTAACAGGAAATTAACAGGAGGGCCAGAATGAAGGAGCATGTGGAATCATCTGATTCCACAGAAATGCCTGAGAGCAAAAGGGCTTGCCACACATGAGCTGTGTGCCCTACCTACCAAAAACCTAGTCCATTCTGCTTCCTATGGGGAGGAAGAATAAAAGTCCAAAAGAGGTTTCCCTGATACTCACCCCTTGTGGGTATGGGTTCAGAAGTCCCTAGGTGGAAAGGATAAGGACTGCCCCCAACAGACAGATAAAAGTGTAGAGCTCTACAGCCTTGAACTGTTTTTATGTAAACCTGTCAGTCCCTACAATCATTTTGGGAAGAAAGTTGTTTTTCATACAATCAAATACATCTTATCTCCATTTAGTAAAAATAACACCAATATCTGAGGTGGTTAAACAGCTAGCCCAAGGTCACGCAGATATCAGTGTTAAAACCAGGACATAAAACTAGGTTTTCTGCCTGTACTCACTCCTTGCACGCCATGACATGTGATTTTCAGAGAATTAAGGAACCTTAGAGGTCATCTTGTCAAACCTCCAGAAAGCAAACCACAGGCAATGTGTACCTTTTAAGGTTTCATTAGGGAGTGCAATCCCAGAGAAGCAAGAGTGAGGGAGAAGGGAAATTTAATAGAAAGGAGTGAGAGCCAAAGAGTGTATTATTGAGTTAGCCACCGCTTTGTAGCAAGCTGACATTTATTGAGCATTATCTTCATTGTCAGGCATTGTTCTAAGGATTTTACATGTAATAATTCCTTTATGCCTTGCAACAAGCCCATGAGATATGTACTATTATTATTTTCGTACCATAGACTGAATGTTTGTGTCAACCTACCCCCAAATTCCTTTGTTGAAACTTAATCCCCGCTGTCATGGTATTTGAAGGTGGGGGCTTTGGGAGGTGATTAGGTCAAGAGTGGGATTAATACCCTTAAAAAAAAAAAGGCCTAAGAGAGCTCCCTTGTCGTTTCTGCCAGTGAGGTTAAAGAGGGAAGATCAGATGACAGCTGCTATGAGGAAGTGGCCCTCACCAGATATCAAATTGGCCAGCACCTAGAGTTTGGACTTCCTAGCTTCTAGAACTATGAGAAATAAGTGTGTGCTGTTTGAGCCATCCAATGTATGGTATTCTGCTATAGCAGCCTGGACAGACTAAGACAGCCTGTTTTATACAAATAAGGCAACTGAGGCATAGGGAGATTAAGTAACTTGCTCAGGATTATTCAGCTAATAAATGTCACGCTGGGGTTCAAAGCCTACAATCTGACTGCAGATGCTGCACATTCAACCCCAGTGCTCTACTATCTCTATTGTAATGGAGCTTTCACACAGGTAGTTAATGAAAGAGGCAGAATTTTGCCCATCCTCCTAAAACAAGACTGAAGCATTGATTTGTATGTGTGTAATTTGTTTGCCACTCAGCCTTGAATGAAAACTGCTTTAAGGCAGAAGCTATTTGATTTATATCTAACCTATGTAATCTACCTAATCACTGGTAGAAGCAAGGGCTGTCTATTATATTGAAGATTGTTTTATTTTTTAATTTTACTTTGGCAGGGACTGGGAGCAGAGGGCAAAGGATAAATTCTTTACAAGTGGCATTTTGATCAAAATCCATATAATTGTAAGTTTCAATTTTCAGTCATCAGCCCACTTATTCTCCTGGTATTTTAAGCAACATAATCCTGGAATAAAAAGTAAATAAGAGAGAATCAAGGTCATGGAGACCTCTTAGTGATAAGAAGGATAACAGTACAACATGAAATCCCCAGATCACCTGGTATGAATTTATGGAAGCATTTTCATTGACATTAACCATTGTAAAGTCAGTGTCTCAGAAAGATCTAAGCATAAAAGGTACTTGAGAACTAAGCCAGCAGTCTCCCAGGAACCGATAGCACTCAAAATGGATAACATCTGTTGTATAACTGTAATAAATGCTACTGCGATTTCTTGCTTACAGGCCTTCTTCAGAGATTTAGTCAATCTTTGAAGACTTCAGTGGCCTGTGAATTCAGAGGAGTTGCAGGAACACTCAGGAATATTACAAGATAAAAATTGCCTGATAACTACTAGCTTTTACAGGAAGCATTCTTAGTTTTTAAACCATTTGTTAACCTTATGTACATGATACATAGGAATGATAGTCAGCTATCCCCACAATTTTGAAGTACAGTGATTTGTGGAGAATAGCATTATAGAAAATCAATTTATAAAGACAACAATTTTTTTCAACACTCCATCAAAAGCAGGGATTTTAACTATTTTTATTTAATACTATATTCCTAGTGCCTCGAACAGTCTGGCCAGTAGAAATGTACAATATAGATTGAATGAATGAATGTAAATGATTCTGAAACAGAGAAGTGTTTTCATGTGATGTGTGTACATAATATGGCGGTGGAAGTCCATATTCAGCACTGCCCATTGGAGAGCGAGCCATGACCAAGGGATACCCCCAATAGCAACCCAAGTCCTAGTCAAGTGAGAAAAACAGCCTCCATCTCTCTTAATGGAAGCACGTTATACTAAAGATCATTCTAGTCCTTGTTTCTGATTTATACTGACTAAGCAATATTTTAAATATAATTTTGCTTCCCAGGTAACTTTCTAATTTAGTGAGAGAATACATAAGTTTTGATTCAAGCACTCTAGTCTTTCTTGTCAGTTTCTCAATTAGAACTCTTTTAATGAATCAGTCTTCTGTGAATTTGATTAGCATGAATCTGTCCATAAAGGTCTTATCAATTTTTAATATACTGACAAAAATGACCTCTTAACTTTGCAAAGTTGTAGAAAGGACACTGTTTTTAGAGAAAGATAGATCTGAGTTTAATTCTTAACTCTAATGACTTAATGTGTGAGCTTTCAGTGACAATTTTTATAAGCTTCAGTTTTATAATTTCCTGCTATGAAAATATGGACAGCAAGTGGGGATGAGATATAAGCAAAATGCCTATAGGTGGGTCACAGTAAATGCAATAAGTGCTCCTTTCTTTCCTCAAAGAAAGACTAGACATACTAGCACTTGCTGATCCCAGAATGATGCTGCCTGCGAGCATGCTGCCCAGAAAAGCTTACAAGTGTTCCAGATGACAGTACTACTCAATGCTTTCCAAGGTGAGATGCCCCTGATGTCACAGCAGAGTTTTCATGACTTCAGGTGTCCGCTCCTGTTTGCTCTCATTCAGGTAC
This sequence comes from Aselliscus stoliczkanus, assembly GCA_033961575.1. NCBI lineage: Eukaryota > Metazoa > Chordata > Mammalia > Chiroptera > Hipposideridae > Aselliscus > Aselliscus stoliczkanus. The sequence goes on from CM066733.1 coordinate 128,899,524, forward strand.
TGAAGAATCCCCTTTACCTAGTCAGCCCTGTCTAGCTTCTGTCTACTCGTCCTATTCCTACCAGCTGCTAGATCTGGAAATAGTCTCTCTGCCTTAAGCTTCTTGTGGACCCCAGGGTCCTGCATGCCGTTATTAGTCAGGATTCCCCAGAGAACCAGAGCCAACAAAGGTATATAGATAGAGAGAGAGAGATTTACTCTAAGGAATTGGTTCATGTGAGTGTAAGGTTCAGAAGTCCACATCCTGCTGTTTGAAAGCAGGAGACTCAGGAATACCAGGGGGTTGGTTCACAGGCCTGGGAGCCAAGAGAGCCAGCGGTGTAGCTTTTAGTCTGAATCTGAAGGTCTGAGAACCCGGAGCACTGCGGACAGGAGAAGACTTATGTCCCAGCTCAACTGGTCAAGTAGAGAATGAATTCAGACTTCCTCAGCCTTTTTGTTCTATACAGGCCCTCAAAGGATTGGATGACACCCAGCCCAACATTGAGGGGGGTCACCTGCTCTCCTGACTACATCAATTCAAATGCTAATCTCTTTGGAAACTCCCTCACAGGCACTCTCCCAAATAACATTTAATCAGATATCTGGGTATCCCTGGGTCCGGCCAAGTTAACACAAACAATTAACTGTCACAATATCTATCAAGCTACAGCATCCAAGTTACCATTGTATTGAAGGCCGGCCCTTGGCTGGCACCTACTACTTGGCCCCATTCCCAACCATTTCTCACTTCTTATCCTTTCATCAACTTGAGGTACCAGACCACCTTAATGCTGGTGTTATCGGAGCTATATCACTGCCTAAGTAAACAAATATATTTCACACAACATTTTTTATTAATCCATGGACCAAAAAACTCTTATCTTCATGATACAGCAATATGCATCAAGTGACAAAACTATAAACGATGTAGGAAATTTGAGTCTTTAAATGAAGCCTGGACACTAGTAAAATCTCCTGATGATATAATTTACCTACCCAAGGAAGAAGGTGTATAGCATCAATCATAATTATTCTAGTCAAAACAATAGTTAATTCCTATAACTAACTTACAGTCATTTTGGAGTCTCCATTCTGGCTGATCAGACTTGACCATTTTCCTACCCTGTGTGAGCTCTGAAAATTATTTACCATATGACTTCCTGATCATTCTTTGCCTACCCTTGTGGAGTTTCACTTCTCCACTTCCACAGCCTACAGCTCAACAAAACCTCAAGTGAACCTCCATTAGCGTTCTGAGCTCTTTACCTGGGTTGCTGCCTTCTTCCCAGAGCTCTGTTCCACCATCAGCACATCCCTAAGCCTCCCTAAACCCTAATATCTCCCTCCTCAACTCACTGAGGCAGCTGGGCCATGTCTACATTCCTCTTCTCTGCTTCTATAGTCTTAATATTGGTTTTAGGCAGAAAACTTCCCAATCACAGGGCTCACCTTGTTTGTGCCCTTCTCTCAGGAATCGCAGTACTATGATGGCTGTACAGTTAGTGTCTAAGAACAGTTGTTGCATATGTATTTGCCAATTTACGTTTCCATGACAGGAGGTTAAGTGCTGTCTTTGTTACTCCCTCTTGGCTGGAAGTGGAATTCTTAAAATGTGAATTATCTTACCTTTCCTGCATTCAAGATTGTAAGCAGAATCCTCATTTTGGAAAACATGTACAGTGTTAAACAGAAATTCAGCAAGACAGTAAAAACTTTAAAAACTCAAGCTGAGATCAATTATTTTAAATAGCTAGACATAAATTCTCCACAACTAGACTAATTTTAGTTCAAGCATGATGCACTGAAAGCTGTTTGGTGCTGAGCGCATCTTTCTTGTCGTCTGTATGTTCTTCAGAAACCTACATAGGATTCCAAAAGCCTTAACATTGTGGACATTTTTCCTAGGATCATCACTTTTCATTTCTTAAAGGAGCTCAATTGCCCAAGAAGGGGCAATTGTTCTGCATAGATGCTTTGCTCTTAGTCATGACAACATTACTTCTGATAACTTATAGCTTAGTTCACTGTTTTTATTTGGCTACACAGCGATTTCATTTCATAAGCTCCAAAAACAGTGTAGCTTCTTTAGTTTCCCTTGTATAACAAGTCCTCTCTACCTAAAAAATGACAAGCATCTTGAGGTACTTATTTTTCAAGCCTGAAGGAAATGAATATGACAAACTAAAATTAAAAGATGTATGAACTGTCACCATCCAGGGAGAGTTTAAAACTCTCTAGACAATTCACTTGATATCAAGGCTATTCAGGAAATGTCTTCCAATTTCATTTTAGCTGTGAGTTTGTTCCAAATTATAGTATTTGGTTCATAAAATTAAAGAAGAGCATGAAATTTGTATTTCTCTTCCATTCTACCCTTCATGTTTTTATTTTTTTATTTAAAATTCCAATGCTAAAAATAAAACCCAAACCTTCTGGAAAACAATACTGTTGTGCAACTTTCCTTTATTCAAAACATTTGTTGCTGTTTAAGCTCGCTCAGGCGCACAGGTGTTCATGATAGATTAATTTAATAGACCCTTTATTCCACAGTTTTCATTATCAGTACAGACCAAGTAAAGGACACAGGTCCATTCATCAATTGATTCATTCATTTATTTACTCAGCAAGTTTGTACCTGTTATGCAGTGGTGAATTAAACAAATACAGTCTCTGCCCAATAGATCTTACAGTAACAAGTCAGAACTGAACAGTTAACATATCAACAAAAAAATGAATAATTACAAAATATGCTACGTTATGAATGAAACAAAAGGCCTTGTAATAGAGTCACAGGGGAAGGGAGGCAGATTCTTTGCTTGAGCTATCAGTGAGGGCTAAGGAGGTAACATGGATTCTGAGACAGAAAGAATTAGAAGAAGCCAGTCTTGCAGAGATGGGAGAACTTTCCAGTCAAAGGGAATTGAATGCATAAAGGCCAGAAAGACTTGGCATTTCAAGTAACTGAAAGCAGGCATGCTAACTGACATAGTGAATAAGTGAGAAAGTAATTGGAAAAGTAATCAGGTAGCAGATTATTTAGGGCTTTTCGATCAAGCTAAAATGGCTGGATTTCATTATTAATGCAACAGAAAGCCCTAGAAAGAGTTAAGCCAAGGAGTGACATGAGATAATTTATATTCTTAAAAGCTACAACTTATAACGTGAAGACTGTACTGGGAGGGGAGGAAAGTCAAAGGTGATTGGGACTTCATTTAGAATTTACCTTCATATGGCCGAAATTATAGTTATTTTTCCACATATATACAACCTTTACCCATAATCCTCCAAAGTGTTTCCACACAGTTAAAAACTAACTCTCAACAAATCAGAAAGGTCTAAGTTATTGTTGTTGCTTAAGTTCTTCATATTCCCTGTGTTTATATAATTTGATACAAGAAAAAGTATCCTAAGAAAACAAAGGTTTAAGACTTGCAATGAGCCACACAAATGAGTTTGAAACTAGTCTCCTTAAAGAGGTTTCCATGTGTGAGATGATTGGGTGCATTCTACTGGTGGCAGAGAATAGAGAGCAGGCATTTCTCTTCCCAAATATATGGTATATACTTGTTTATACAATTATATACTCATATACGTTTTTATACAATAACTATATATGCTAACCAGTACCTGGCTCATGTAGAAATCTTAACGTAAGTGATAAACACATTTAGCTAAATATTTGTTAATTGAATTTATATATTATCTCTTGCCACCACTGACTCATTTCTCTGTTCCCCAGAACCTTATAGCAGGGACAACTCCACCCATTGCAGGTCTCATTCAGGTCTCATCTTCGCCTGGCATCCTCCCTGATAATCTGCCTTTTCTACACCTGGCTGGGCTGGCTGTCTCTTTTCTATGCTTCAGTAACACCTGATTATAGTCCTCTCTGAGTACATACAGACTGTATTGTCATTGTTAGTTAACTGGGTTCTATTTTTTGAGAGTAAAGACTATATTTCTAGTACCTGACACTTTGCACAAAATAAATGCATGTAGTATGAACAAAAGAATGAATGAGAGTACAGTGTTTTGTCCTAGCACTGTAGTTTTATTTACTGTTTACAAACATAATACTGTATATATAAAAACAGAGATAAGGACAATAACATATTTATTATACTCAAATCCAGCCAAAATTTATTTTCCTATGATACAGAGAAGACAGAGATGGCAGGAGTGGGTGATGGTGGGTGGGGCCAGGTGGCGGTGGGTAAGAACATCGTTATAACGAGTTTTAGCAGGTGGATTAAGTCCATAGTTAACAGAATATCATCTCTGAAAATATATTCAAGCTGATTCTTTCACAAAGCATTTATCTGGTATTTTGTTGACATGAATTCAAATAGAATTTTATCATTTCAAGGGTCATTTAGCTATTGAGGTTCGTAAAATTAGTTCTGACAGATTTACAAATCACTAGGGGTTATGTTACCCTGATATGAAATGTACTTTTAGAATTTGGATTTTGTTGGCTTTCTTAATTCTTAAATAAATAACTGCAACAAGGGTTATCTTCTAGTTTTCTTTTCCCATATTAATATCATTATAGAAACTTCAGGAAAAGTATATAATAAAGTAAAAAAATGCCAAATTAGCTAGTATCTGAGTAAGATTAATTAGACAACTAATTTACTCCCAAATTCAGTTTATAATAGTATCTTTAAATTAAATACTGTCAAGCTGACAAATATAATTTCTTTTTTGGTTTGAAATTATTTTCTCTAATTACTAATTAATAAGTTTGAGCATCACTACCATTGCTTTGTAGCCATTTGGTTAGCCACTGTAATTTGCCTAGTGTGTGATTTGTCAGATGCCCATTTTTCTAGTCAGGTTATTGACTTAATTTTGTTGATCTGCAGAAGTTCCTTTATGGTTTGGATCAGAAGTCATCAAACTTTTTCTATAAAGGGCCAGATAAATACTTTAGGCTTTGCAGGCCATATGGGGTCCCTACCACCATTATTCAACCTCTGCTGTGTGGTGAGAAAGCAGCCATTGACAATATGTAATTTTCTTTGTTAGTGGAATATAAAATAATGCTGAGTCATGCAACTGATAACTGACTTGGATTCTGTGATATATAATGTTTGCCAGAGACATTTGATTCATATCCTCACTACATTAGAGAATTTCATTTCTATTCCAAGTTTGATCAAATGTTGTCATAATTAGATACTGAACTTCATCTAATTTTTTTTTTTACTTCTAGTAATAAAACCACATTATCTCTCTTCCAGCTGATTCATGTGAAGAAATACATTCTTATATATTCTGATATTTAACCATCCTTTCATTTCTGTGATAAATCCATTGTTTGTGCTATATTTTTTAGTACACTATTTGGTTCAGTTAGTTGATATTTTATTTAGAATTTCTTTCTGCATCTGTGTTTATTACCAAAATGAGGTTCGTGGTTGCTCTTCTCTGATTTTAAAATCAAGTTACACCAAGCTCATGAAGTGAACTCGGAAAAGCCTTTTATTTTCTATGAAAATTGGTATAACTTCCTATTTATTCCTTCAAACTGGTAGAATTGCTAAAACAATATTGTCTTGGCTTGTAGCTTTTTGGGATGGAAATTTCTTTAAAACAACAGTTTCTATTTCTTTAATACTCAAATATCTACTCAAGTTTTCTATTTTTGTGCTGATTTCTGGCATTTTTTTTTCAGAAATATGTATGTTTTATGATGATTTTAAATTTTATTAGCATAGAGTTATTTGTTTTTAAAAATTATTTTTAAACTTTTTTATCTGTGGTTGTTTCAACTCATTTATTCCATATATTGTTTATTTTAACCATTTTTTTTCTTTGAAAAGTCTTTCCAGAGGTCTATGTATTGAATCTTTTCAAATAACTTTTTTTGTATTCTTTTCAATTTTTATTTCACTTGTTTTTGTCCTTTTATTTCTTCTTTGTTTCTTTGATTTTGTACTGCTGCTTTTTCTGATTCATTAATTGAATGTTTAGCTCATTTTAAAAAGGTACTTTTTATTTCCTGGTAAATAGACTTAAAGTAATAAATTTCCCTTATATTGTTTTATCTGTGCCTCACAATTTATGGTAAAGATATTTTCATCATCATTCTGTTCTAGATATCTCACAATAGCCTTTAAAAATTCCTTTTATACAAAAACTATATAGTAGTATACTTTATAAATGTCATAATTGAGCTTTTTTTTTTAAATGATGCACTTATTTTCTAATTTCATTTGAATTATTGCCAGAGAACACAGTTTGTATTACTTTGAAATTATTGCTGCTTCCTCTGTTGGCTAGTACATTGGGAGATGTTACAAATTTTCTGTGTGTGCCCAAAAAGAGTATATATTCTATTTGTCTATTTGTTAGATATAATTCTTCAGCATGTTTGTAGTGTCCTATTATATAGCTGATTTCAGCTTCTTCGTGATTGAATTATTCATATATTCAGATCTTTATATCTCTTAGAGGACATGTAAAAAATTTCCAAATAAATTTGGTGATTACTGTATTTCTCCTGTGTGTCTGGTTATAATGTTATGTACATATGTACTCATGGTAATATACCTCCTTATTCTATTGTTCTTATTCTTTTTCATTTCTAGCAAAAAAGGATTCACTATTCATTGTTCCTAATAGTACTTTTTGTCGTGGATTCTGTTATGTCAGAAAACAACATATGTACTCCAATTTTTTTTGTTCCTTGAACACAACATGTTACTAGATCTAGTTTTTTTGAATACATCATTGATGGATTTTTATCAGAACTTTAAGTAAGAAATAATATTGATTCTATGCAATTTCTTCTCATTTTAAGAAGCCAGAATTACCATGACAACAAAACCAGACAAAGATATTGTAAAGAAGAAAACTATGGACAAATATCCCTCATGAACATACACGTAGAAATCCTCAAGAAAATGTTAGCAAATCAAATCCATCAGTATATATTGGGTTGTTGGAAAAGTCAGGACACATTTTTGCAACGAAAAAGAGAAAAAAAATATGTCATGACTTTTCCAACAACCCAGTAGAAAGAATAATACCGCACAACCTTTCATATCGTGGGAATGGAAGCCTGCTTTAAAATATGAAAAATCAATATAACTCACTATGTGAACAGACTGAAGAAATAATACCAAATGATCATCTCAATAGATGCAGAAAAAGCACTTGACAAAAGTCAACATCCTATTTGTCTGTACTCTTTTTACCAGTGTCCAGCTACTCCTGCTGCATGCAGATCTACCTCTCCTTAAATCTGGGCCACTTTTTGGTTTTTTGTTTTTATTTTTTATTTTTATTAAAGATATAAAAAACAGTGCAATAGTTATCCTTTTCACCCCTTACAAAGTGACTCCCCTCTCCCCCTATCTACTGCCCCCCCACCCCCGATATCATACATATCTACTACAATTCCATTGACTAAATCTGGGGCCTCTTAGTTACCCTGTGACCGCAGCTCTCTTATAGTTTCAAGAAAAGTCATATATTTGCAGTTTATTCAGCTTTTTGTTGTTGCTGGTGATGGTTTTACTCTAATGTATAAGAGTAGGAGCACTGCCTCTTTTAGCTCTCTGTATCCTAAGCAGGAACTAAAAGTGATAACAACCATCTTCTTATTTCCAGTATTTATAGTATGTTCTTTTTCATGTCTACCAGAATTTGTTTTATTTCCAACGATTTTGATTCAAACTTTATTACATTAAATAGAAGTTACGGACTTCTGGTTTCCACGAAGATGGAGTTGACATACTTTTCTCTATTTGTGCTGCTAAGACATCTAAAATCCCTGGACATTATATATAAAACAAATGCAGCACAACTCTACAAGGTGAAAAGAAAAAGGCAGGTTGTCTAGGAACTTTGAAATGCAAGGAATGACACAGTAGTGAGTTCTATTGGGTTTTCTTTTTGCTTCAACTATATCAGACTTGCAGCTGAAGAAGCCAGCAACCCAGATGCCATCGGGTGTGGGCAAAAAAAGTACCACGAAAAGCCTGTTCTCTCTAGCCAAAGGTCCCGAATATGGGCAGTCTGGCAAGAAAGAACTCTTTTAGACAATAACTGCTCTTTTCCAGCCAAACACCGTAAAAAACAAAACAAAAAAAACTGTGGCTCTACCCCATTCGTGCCAGCAAAGGCTCCTCATCTAAAACAAGGACTCATAATAATGTTTTAGGACTCCTATGCTGTTGATATTGGGAACAAGGCAAATGCAGTCACTGAACCAGCAAATGGGTTGGTTTAGTTCATGGTCATGAAGTTGTGGCATAAAGTTGTCACTTCCCTAGGTCCTCAGCTTTCCATAAAGCTGAAGAGACAGGAGGCAGTTTAACAGAATTTATTTATTCTCATTTCATGGGGCAGAGGGTTGTACCTGACCCATGGCTTCCCACAGCAAGCCTCTTTCCAACCCCTCATTTTGTGGAAGATGCTGGCTCCCTTTCCCCAGCAGGAAAGGAGCTCCTAGCCACCACTGCTGGCTTCTGGAACCAGACCCAGAATGCCAATGGCTTCCGCCCATGTATGTCTTAATTTCTATACAGTTTCTGGTTCATGAGGATTTCATTTTGTTTTTGAATCTTGACATATATTGCTGGTTTTCTATTTTGTCTCTCATTGCTATACGTTTGGAGCACAAGTTCAAAGGATGAACTCAACTGTACTATCTTGATCTGAAACACAACCATAGGCATTTGCTTTTCATCTGCATTTTTATTTAATGTGAATTGGTGAACAAAATCTTGGTGAGTGAAAGAAAAATAGCTACCAAATAAAAGAAGGGAAATTCATATGGTAACTTGCTAAAGATAGTATGTCGAACGTTTTAATTCATTATATTTATTAAAACATTCTGTGTAACTGGGTTTGACAACACTCAAGGGCATTTTATAGGGACACACACATTCCTTAACATGTTAAAATATTTACAAAGTATGAATTATCCATTAAATTAATGCCCTATCAAAACTATTCACACCTATTAGCTAAGCTTACAAAATATTTCGCCTACCCACAAAACAACTGATATTGATAAATACTCAAAAAAAAAAAAAAAAAAAGAAACAAGCAGTGAAAAAAAGCCCGTCCTTTACCATATAAACTAGGGCATCAAAACTAATCAAACCACAGAAGCAAAAGGTTATTGCACCTATCAACTCCACACATATTTCATCCTTCTTCCATATTTTAAAAGGAATTGTGATAAAATTGTGCAGGAGAAGCATCCAAGGAAAACTAACTGCCAGTTTTACAGGGTATAACCTATAAGCACACTATAATGATAAATAAGTTTTCTGTCATGGTTTCCTCCTTGTTTCTATTTCCCTTATTTAAGTCACATTCTTAGCTAAGAACAATAACATACCTAGTTAATTATCTTGCCTGCCTACACCCTGATATACTGCATCATGTAGTTTATGTCTGCATTGCATGGGGAGAAGATTTGGCTCTCTTTTTGTTCTCATAATAAGAGTGGACAGTCAACCCAGATAATTCAGGATAAATGTTCCACTGGGGCCCTGAAACATCTTGCGTGTTCCCCATATTAATCACATTAACTACATCATGGCCAAATTCCATTTCGTGCCGTGTGGCATTGAGGCAGCCTTAATGTTTTATGATTATGCTATGTAAATTCATTTTTACCTGATTAGTTTGCCATAGCACAAGGAAAGTATGACTCAAAGAACAGGCAGGGTTGGAAACTGAACCCATTTTTCTAGGATGTGGGTTCTACATCTTATGGGTTCTACATCTTAAATAAACAAGTTAAACAAATTTGATAGTAAGGTATCACATTTTCCCTATTGGCTTTATCCCTGTGACCAAATCAATAAAAACATGAGAATTGAGACAAGTTGTATATATTCCAAGTTTTTAAAAAATAGCTCATTAATTCACGGTCTCTAAATATCAGCACTATGACACTTTGGGCCAGATAACTCTTTGTTGTGTGGACCTGTCCTGTGCATAGTAGGATGTTTTGCAGCATCTCTGGCCCCAGCCAGCTAGATGCCAGTAGCAACCCTGCCTTCCAAGTTAGGATAATAAAAAATGTCTGTAGATATTGACAAATTTCCTCTGAGGGAGTAAAATTCCCACCTCCCTATTAAGAACCATTGTTTAAATTTCATTTTTTTTCAGGATATTGGTATTTTTTCACCTTCCAACATGTTAGCTTCCTGGTATGAATATGGCATTAGAGTTTGTCTATGCATGTCCAGCCAATACAACACTACTTTCCCCCTATTCTATACACAAACAATAAGTGTTATGAATTAATCATCTGAAATATTAACCACCTGTTCTAGTCTGTTTTTTCACTCCACCACCAATTTTTGTCATACAACAACATAAGCTATGTTTTGCCCAGAGATTGAGAGGGAATTTTTCAGCAAAGAAACCAAATTCTATGCTTCTTAGGCTTTAAAGCCATCTGTGGAAAGCCAAAAAACAAATTTAGATTGACACCTCAATCTCCTTAATGACTAGGACGTCATCAATGCTATATTTGAAATAAAGCATTGAGAATTTTGTGACCTGTTTACTTAAGATACCTACACTTCTAGGCCTCTTGATGCATTGAAAATCCCAATGTTGCCAGTAAACTAATATACAAGTGATTCATATAAAACTGTAATTCTTTACAAATCAACCATTACATACATGTTTTAAAGCTGGAATGAATCATCTAAACATACAATGTTTCTGCTTGACCCCAAAGCAGGTTGATTACTATGGCTTTCACATAAACCCAAATGCTGTTCTTATGTACCTTTTCTTAGGCTTCTTTTAAAAAATCCTGATCTGTGAGAATGTAATTTGCACCTCAGTGTCCTTAGATTGGCTCTGTAGCTTTTAACTAGTGCTTTAAAGTTATTTTCTGATGTATATAGAAATAGTCTATAACAAAATGAACCAGAAATGTTAACACAGAGAGTTAGATGTAAGAAAATTTTATAAGATTCTCTAAGGAAATAGACTTGTTTAAAAAGATAAATATTTAGCATTGTATATGAAAAAAGATAATTCACATCTCTTTTATAGGTATAGAAACATATAAGCATGAGGTTAGAAATAGAGGAGTTAGTTACAACAAACACATGAGTAGTTATTACTATTATTAATGCTATATTGTTCTTATTTTTTTGCAGAGGACAGAAAAAAAGTAATTCACAAATTAAGAAATACAATTAGTAAACAAATTTTGAAAGCTGTACAACCTGACTAACAATCAAGTATAAAAATTACACCAAGGTGACATTTTTGTTTTGTGTCTATTAAACTAAAAAGATTATTCTAAACTAGTAATATCAAATAATGATAGCAGCTTCTCCCTAACTAGCATACATTGTTAAGGCATTCTTAATTATTTCTTTAGAGAAACAGAGTGGATGGGGATTGTTTAAGAGTCATTTATAACATCGAATCATTTTTCAAATAGATATAACTTGATCCAACTTTGGCACTAAAATTTATCTTAGAGACTATATTCCTAAAACTAGAAATCTTTCTGAGTCAAAGGTGTTTTTTTTTTATCTTAATCTTTAAAAAATTGTAGCAATTTAGTTATCAAAAACTACACCTAGAAATCTATGTTAAGGAAACAAGAGCTAAGAAATAGAAAACTGTATGAATGATAACTTTAATCATGAATGTTTATTTTTAAAAATGTGAAGCAAGTCAGGTTTCCTGAAATAGGGAAATGTTGATGTAAACTATGGAATGTTACATGATAGAATATAATACAGGTATTAAAACATGTCAAGTTCATGTGACATGTAAAATATAAAGTGATTAAAATAAAGATAAAAGAATATTAGGACAAAGAGAAAGAGGAGAAATAGAAGTGATATCATAGCAGAGATATGCCTTCCCAATACAAACCACAAATGTGGACGCAAAGTATAACAAAGGGAGGGATTTCAACTATTTGGCATCTGAGAGTCTCTTTCAGTTAAAAACAGGCTGATAAATTTTTACTTGCTTTGCTGAAAATTTCAAGGCTAAGGAAGGAATAAGGGCAACAATTCACTCTCCAGCAGGATATAATGGAATACATAAGGGCTTTATGACTCGAAAAGCAAACTCCTTCATATATGAGATACATTCACAATGTTTCACCACGATTTTGGCCCATCTCAGCAGTACTGGTACATAACTATTTCAGGATGTGCAGGTGGTAGAAATCTTGGGAGTGAGTAGGTGAGTACATCACTTTAGGGGTCTCAACAGTCAAAGAAGAGAAAATCTGGGTATGAAATCTTACGTTTTGCCAGAATTTGTAAAAGTGGATTTCTAGAAGTTCAGAGGGAATTGGAAGGTGAGAGGACATGAATAGAGTGATGAGAAGATGGCTCAACAAGTTTGGGGGTTCTATAAAGCTAACTTCTGATGATGCAATTATCACAAAGAGAAAAGGTATGTGAGGGCTTTTAAAAACCAATGTGACTGCTCACAGTGGTGGACACACTCAGACATGGCAAAAGTGGAAACCAAGACATGAGAACAAAAGGGGGACAAAATGTCAAGTTAGTAAGATTCGATCCTAAAATGAGCTGAGGTCTTCTATAATACTAAGGATAAAAGTATTAAAAACATGGAAAGGTGAGGGTCGCATCCTGGATCACGTGGCATAATTTTAATATATAACCACCAGCATTCCTGACTCTTTTTGTTTTGCTTAGATCTTCTCCACCAAGAAGAACAATTTTCAAACTATAAAAGGTACAATAAACCTGGGAAGGAAGTGAAGCCCCAGATTTGATAAGAAAACAGGGCATCTGAATACTCTGCCGTGCCCTGGAGACAAACCACACAGACATATCCCCTGGAAACTTTTTAAATAGAAACACAGACTCTCAGGCCATCTTGCACCTCTTGGATTAAGATCTGCATTTTAACAAGATCCCCAAGTGATTCCTGTTTTTAGAAGCACTGGTCTAAACAATTTAAGTCTTCAGACCCTGATAAAATAACTCACTGCTATGATTGCTTAAGCATTGTAAGCTCTTTGGAGAACACAGAAGAGAAGCCTAGAGATGGGTAAATGTCCCCATTTACCAAGAAATGTACATACAAAAAATACAGAATAATGTTATTTTACAAATTATAGAAAGGAAAGGATATAATTTTTATGGAAAGAATTTGCCAATAGATGTGTTTTATTTGGGATAACAGCAGCAATCCATTTCTAGGAAACTATCCTAAGGTAATAATATGAATTGAAAAACAAAATAACAAAACCCTTTTATGTTCAAAGATATCCAGTACACATTGTTTAAAATTTTGAAAAATTGCAAAACCCTAAATGTTTAGCAATAAAGAAATCATTAAGTGCATACTAGTGTGACCTTTACTAAGTTTTTCTTGTTTTTGTTTGTTGTTGTTGTTGTTGTTGTTTTTAGCTGAGCCATCCTGCCACCTGTTGGCAGCTCAGCGGCAGCTCAGCTCGGGCTGGGCATCGAACTGCTGTTGCTCAGAGCTCAGCTCGCACTTGAGTGAGTTCTTAACCAATTGAGCCCCTTGGCTGGCCCCCTAAGTTTTTTTAATCTAGAAAAATTCTTGAATACATATGCTAGAATGTCAAATAAAAGCAGTAATAAAATTGTATATGTCATAAAGTTTGAAATGATTTTTTTTCTTTATGCCTTATAGTATTTTCTACAAAGAATATGTGTTACTGTCATAATCAGAGAAAAATGAACATTATTTAAAAGTGTATGTAACATGTACAAAAGCCTGAAAATATACCAAATATCACCAGTAGATGTTCCCCTCTCTATGTACTGAGATTATGGATTTTTCACATTTCTCTATATTTTCTGTATATTTATAAATTATTTAATAAATATTTAATATCAACATTTATTTATGATCCAAAAATAAGCTTTTTAAAAGGGAAGTAATAATATTATGTATGAATTATCCCAAATATTTAATACTGTGTAAGAATTTTTAGATAGCTATCTGAGAGAAACTCATTATTTCCAGAGAGCCCTCATTTTGGCGCAGTTATCTGGCTCAATAAATACTTGTGCAGTAATGGATATTTAATAAGGGCTATTATAACCAGAGAAGCACATAAAGTAATTTTTAGCTAATTAAATGACTTTGTCCAAAAAGTATCGATAAATGATTTCCTGTCAGACTGAAGGGAGGCTTCTGATATTAACACCAATGGTTTTGCCTTACTGGATGTTTCCCTTGGATGATATCAGAGGCATGTTTAGCTAATAAGGTTGTGAAGCAGTACGGGGAAAGCTAGCTTAGAGGCTGACAGAATCCAGATATAAAAACGACCCAAATCAAAAGAATAAAATAAATAATACAGAAATCTGTTCTAAGATATAGAAAATTTTAATGTAGAATAAAGGAAGCATTCTAAGTCAATTCAGAACATTTGCATTAATCAATAAATGATACTGGGGAAAATGGTTATTTGAAAGGAAAATCAAATTAGGTCCTCGCTCATACTGTACTGCTCAATAAATTCCAGATGATTTAAAACAGTTAAGATTTAAAAATGAAAATGACAATATGAAGGAAATTTAAGTGATTATCTGCTTTTGTAATTCATAGACCATTTAAAATATTCACAAAGAGAAAGTCAATAGATTTATCTACTTAAAAGTTAAAAAAACCTTGATGTCAAAAACTATCACAAAACTAAAAGGCAGAAAAAGAGTGTGTTTGTGTGGGAGGGAGATATGTGGTACAATATACTTAATTCACAAAGAATTCTAAGGTAAACGTTAAGATCCCAATACAAAATCAACCAAAGACACAAAAAGGTAATTTATATAATAAGCAGGAATGACTAAGAAAATGATTCAAACTCTCTACAAATCAAAGGAATGCAAATTAAAATGAGTAACCATGACTTTTCACACTTAAAAAAAAAGAAAAGTATAAAAATATCATCATTGCTTCTCAGCCTTTTGGCTAAGATCAAGTATAAAATATCAATTCTCCATTCTGGGAAAGGTAGGGTCAGATAAAGTACCATTGAGAGCATAATCTTTCATGAAATTTGGCTGCAAAAATTGGTGGTGGTTCAACCTTTCCAAAAAATAATATATCAGGCTTAAAATGATCATCTTTGACACAGTAATTCTACTTACAGTATTTTTTCCTAAGGAAATAAGCAAAAATCCAGGCAATACACAAAGATGTTTTCACTTCTTAAAAAATAATGAAAAAAATTCAAAAATCTATCAGTAGAATAGCTCAACAGATCACTGTACAAGAATATCATGCAGGTATTAAAGATTATTTCAATAAATTATAAAAAATGAAGATATGCTTGTTATCAATTTAAGAGAATAAAATAAAACTACATATATGATAATCCCATGCAATACATTTATAAATACAAACAGAATCAGATTTCTTTTGATTATAGGATTTTATTATCTTCTTTAGAAATTTTTGTATTTCTCCATAAGAATATCTTCTACAATCAGAAAAAATAGGCTAGTAAAATACAAATAACAAAAACAGTAACTAATATTTATTTAGCATTACTATGTTCCAGACATTGTGGTGGTTAAGATAAATTTAATTTATTCCCAGAACAATACTCCCAAGTATTATTATGATACCTATTTTACATTGGTATTTGATATAGACCAATATAGATTCTGCTATAAAACTTTCATGGAACAAAATTAACTGACTCTCAAAATATGTGCTTTATTGCTAGCACCTGGAATAGTGCTTAATAAAAGTATGTTGAATGAATATATTTAAATCAGCTATATGGAATTCGACAGAATTACACATCAGACCCCACGTTTAGGTTGGAAAAAGGTAATACAGAGGTGCAGGCAAGAGAGACCTGGCTTAGTGTTGCTCAAGTTCTCAATTAACCTTCGGTGCCTCAGGCGGCATGAGATTCCCTACATCATACATGCTCTTTGATCACCTGACTGCAAGGTTGAGGAAATGAATTTTCCTTGGAGTGACAACATGATTAGGTCTCCTCTACCTTTTAAAACTGTTAAAACAAAAACTGGAATTGAGATCTCATTTATTACCTGCAGTTTCACATTGCAAAAATCACTGTTAACCTCAGAGCCAAATGCACTTTTTCCCTTTGAATTTTTCCATTACAGGAAGATTTTCTTAGAAGCAGATTAAGAACTCAATTCTTTACCAGGAACCAGAGAGACAAAAGACACTAGCTGAATTCCACATCTAGCACCGAAGCTTTAACTGTCAAGAGAAGAGGGAATACTTTTCTCACAACATCAGAAAAAGGAAGGAAATTCTCTTACGCGCTCTGCCACCTAGAGAGAAAGCCTAACAAATGTGGCAGTTATAAATCTCAAGCATAGGTATGTAAGAAATATCACTTCCTCCATTTTTCATAAATCAACTTCATTTTTGACTCTGAGGCCCCATATTTCAAGCTGGCAGGATATAAGTCACTTTTACCCTAACTCAATGTATAAATTCTAAGCAGTTGGCATGCACAGCAGTACCAAGGTACGTGTATGGTATATCACCCAGTCTGCATGGCCTCCTCTCTGCAGCACCAGTGCTATGCTTCCTATGAGGGCATTTGGGAGAGGGTGTTAACCCCAATACCAGATCTTCATATTCCAGCAGACCCCATCTCTCTGACCTGCTGCTTAGCTTCCCCACCCAGTGCCCACACCTGATGTTCATGCACTCACCTTGTTTTGAGGTGGGCTTTAAGAAATGCCCTTTTCTGCCTTCTGTTTCATCTAAGCCACTCTGCACCTTTTGCAGACTCTCTTCATCTAGTCTTGAAACCAGTCAAGAAGTCTTAAGAGACTACATTTTCCTTCATGCCTGTCTCAAACCTCCTTTACACGAGAAAATTAACAGGTTCCCATATGCCTCAATACTGAGTTAAGAAATCAAACTTTAAAATGCAGAAGGGAAGACTGTGCGCCATTTGGGTGACAAAGATTGTTGGGATTTGAAGTCTGGGTATAATATTAAGTTCCATGCCATATATGGCATGGTAAATGGGACATTAACTGCCCAGATACCAATTAAATACAAATTAGATACCAATTAAGCAGCAGCATATTTCAGAGAATGGATATGTCATAAATTGTCTGTGACCTATTGGTGGATATTTAGTTTGTTTCCATTTTTTGCTATGATAAGCAATTAATCAATAAACATTGCTGTACATTATTACATAATCCTGTTATTTCTATCATAAATATTTTTAGAAGTGGGTTCAAAGTTATGCACATTTCAATTTAAATATTGGGTTGTCAGAAAAGTCATGATGTATTTTTTCTGTTTTTCGTTGGAAAAATGTGTCATGACTTTTCTGACAACCCAATAAATTATGCAAGATTACTTTGCAAAAATGCTATGTTTAAATCGACAAAATGCATGTAAGAATACTAATTTTCCCAACACCGTTGTCAATACTAGATGTTATTAATCTTTTTAATTTTTCCTAATCTGATAGTTAATAAATGATACAGCATTTTTAAAAATTTATGTTTCCCAAACTTTCATTCAGCAAGCATCTTCTAATATCTTTTTTGTCCACTCGCAATTCTTTTTTCTGTGAATTATCTTTTTTATACTCTCTACCCAGGTTCATATTTTGCTATCTTTTTCCTTAGTTTCTAAAATAAATTTTCTTTTTTTTTTAAATAAGTGCTTTTTCTCAGTCTATATGAATTTGATTTTTAAAATAGCCTTGTACTACATAGAATTTATAAAATTTATATAGAAAGATAAATATAATCTGTTTTCCTTTTATTTTGTTTCAGTAGGTTTCTTTTGTTACTTAGGAAAGCTGTGCTCAATCTGGGATGGTAAATATTCTCCTGTAATTTTTTTTTCAACACTTGTATAGATTTATTTTCTATTTACTTTTTAATTAACAGGGAAATTCCTTTAAATATGGTGTGAGAAAGGGCTCTAGATTTATTTTCTTCCAAATTATTTCAACAATATTTTTTGAGTATATCATCTTCTTTTCTTTTGGCTTATTTCTATTCTCCATTTGTATTTAATAGATGTTATAAATTAACTAACCACAAATAGATTTTGTTTAGTTCACATTTACTTTTCTATTCTCTTTTTTGTTGTTGTTGTTATTTCTTACTTATTTTTCTTTTAAGTTTTTAATTGCCTGAGCCTGGCATCCATTCCCCAGTTTTCCCTAAGCCCCAACACTCCCCTATTGTCTCATTAACAAAATGTTTCATTTCTTTACCTCTTTGTGTGGCCCCGGAAAACATTTGAGTTTTCACTCCTTGACATTGATTTTTCAAAGAAATTTTATGCTTTTAGTTGACCTTAGATAAACTGTTACTTTGCTTTCTATTTTTTCTCCCCAAAGTCAGGTTATAAGCATATTTCTAATACGTGTTTATATTTTTCTATTCATTTATAATTTTATTATCCTTTAACAGAAAATGCCCTTGGAAGGTCTCTACTTTAAGGAATGCACTAAAGTTTTCTTTCTGGATTAGTATATAACTGACTTTTGTGACTACTTCACAGGCATAAGAGAATAATGTGCATTTTTGTTTGTAGGATATAAACATCTATAAATATTTTTATACTGATTATGTTTATTTTAGTATAGTTATTCAAATTCTCCATAACCATTCTTATTTTTGACTATATGATTTGACAAATTCTGCAAGGCAATATTAAGCTTTTTTGAGATATCTAAAATTCCATTTTAACGCAAAAAATTGTAAAATAATTGTATTCAAGCAATAGTTCAAAGACATTTTACCACAATCATAAGTATACACACACACACACACACACACACACACACACACACAGAAAATATGAAGGAAATATCTGTGGACCACTATGCACTCTTAAATATGAGAAAACTAAAAAGATAACGGTGTTTAATTAAAAGCCAATGTGACATGTAGATAATTATCAGATGTGCGTACAATCTGATCTGCAACAGCTACACCTGGAACGATCTCTGGGAGTCAGTAGCCACCAAAGCCACGCCTGCAGACCAGCAAAATGCACAGCCACGGAACCCCATCCCATCTCCCACTCTACACCCTCAACAGCTGTTGGTTAGGATTCACCATTCTTGGACATTCAGATCTTTTCCTTAAGAAACCAAACAGAATTCCAGAATCTCTGCTATCCTAACACAGGCTTCCTATTCAAAATGAATTTTTGTTGTTCAAAATTATGAGTTCCAGAAAATTGCCAGAAACTCAATCCCAAAAGTGGCTTTTCAAAATTGCACCAGAGAGGTCCAAGATGGCGGCGGTGTGGGAGGATGCTGACCTCAGCCCCTCCCACGGGCAAGCCCAAAAACACACGTACACAGGTAACAATTACGTCTGGGAAAGACCCCAACGCTAAATAAAAAATGTCTGAGAGCAAACCAGAGAAAGAGACCCAACAGAGAACCCCAGGGGGCTCTCCAGAACTACAGGGAGCTCTCTGGAGCTCAGAGGGGATGAGAAGCAGCAGGTAGCTCTATACAAGGCGCAGGCCTACCTGCAGGATCACCGCAGCGTGTTCACAGCCACGTCGACTGGAGAGTTGGCCTCCAAACAAAGGAAGCAGGAACAAGAAGGTGCCACCACCACCACCACACTCCCCGCCAGCCTCACGGCCTGCTCCAGGCTGCGCGCTCTGCCCCAGCTGCCGCAAGTTTTGCTTTGGGCCTCAGGCACCCCACGCACCTGCTCAGAGCCCAGGTGCCGGAAGTGCCTGCTCAGCACCCGGCTCAGGAAGCGCATCGAGACAGTATTAAGTTTTGTACTATTGTCTTTATTCGATCAAAATCTAGCATTTCTGATCGTTTCACAGCTTGTTTGGTACATAAAGATGTATAATTGTTTTATAACTTCTTTGAGCAGTGTAGGCTCCCAGTAAGTTTCTGGCCAGTGTATGGCTTATGGTTATGAATTATATTTTAATTGATATTAATGTGGACTTTTTAAATTTTTGTTTTGTTTTTATGTGCTTGATTTTGCTGCAAATGCTTATCTCTTTATCTTAAAATATTCCTTTTTATTTTAGATATTAACTTTTGATTTTAAAATCGCTCTGCGACGACTTCCCTGGCTGTGTTGTTGAGATGGTTTGATGAAATACAACAGGATGTAAAAGTGCCTTTTATTATGCAAAGAAAATCAGTGCTCAGTGAATGTTAGTTTCCTATATTACTTTTTTGTTTTCTTTCTCAGAGCTTCATTAGAGTAAAGGTATATTTTCAGGAAGACCAGAAATGTTGTAAGGAAACTATTGGGTTGTTGGAAAAGTCATGACACATTTTTGCAACGAAAAGCATAAAAAAATACATCATTACTTTTCCGACAACCCAATATGATCTACTAAACTGTGTTGCAACTGTCCTATTTGGGGTTATGATATTTTAATAGCCATTTCTAAAGAGTGCTGGAAGTCTAAAAGGAGGAGAGCTGTTGAGCAAGAATTTGTCAGTGCTTTTTTCTTGGTATCCAGGATACTGGTGTTTTGTTTATAGACAATTAGTAAGATTCTAGAGACAGACAGAAGTATCCCTCATGGATATATCTGTAGAGCTACACTTGCATACACCCCACAGCTGTGTCACAAAACTGTATATTAATAAAAGGAAAAGAAACTGAAAAAAAGTGTAACAAGAAATATATTCAGGTAAAGACTAGCTGGCTGTTTTATAAGGACATTATATAGATTTTTACTTTGTGGTGATGGGGTCATGTGAATCAAGTCCTTTTGAATTCATTTCTATTTAAAATAAGATACCATAGTGACTAATTCTCAAATTATAAGGCTAATTAATTCAGTTTTTCTGTGAAGTAAAAAAAAAAATCTGACACTACAAAATCTGCCTACTTAGAATCTGAGTCAGTTCACACAGGCATAGATTTTCTACTCTATATTTCAGATGAATCTTTTGTTTTTTTTTAAAGATTTTATTGGGGAATCGGGGAAGGGGAACAGTGTTGGGGAATCGAGGAAGGGGAACAGACAAGTTGCTGTCTTTTTGTTCTTCAGTCTAGTTGCTGAGGACGTTGCTTCACTGGCCCATGTTGGTATCGTCATTGCGCTCTCTCCGGATGAGGTAGATCGGTCTCCGGCCTCTGGATGGTCGCTCACCGCGGCTATCGACAGCTCACGCTGGCTGCCGGCCACTCACTGTAGTCTATGGCAGCCCACTGTATCAGGGGATGCAGCCTACACCGTCTCCGGGGCTTGCAGCCCAGCTCCAGGTGGAGCTGTTGTTAGCTGTAGAGGGCAGTGTCACTGGCCCTCATATGTGGGATCCGAACCGGGGCCGCTGGTATCCCAAAACCAGCTCTTACCAATGCGGCACTCGGCCGGCCCAAGATAAATCTTTTAAAAGATACTTTACGACAGGTATATTTTATAAGATTATACTCTTATTCTAATACTCATGACAGTCAATTGATAACTGCAAGTTACTACTTTCATCTGAGAGTTTTCTGTAAATCATTTCCTCTTGGTTTAATTGTTTTAATAAAATTTTTCTGAGAGATAGAATTATTAAAATCAGTAACCTAAATCACAGAACAATCATAGTTCAACCCTCTAGAGACCCACAGAGGCTACATAACTTGTTTAAGGCTACTCAGTGTCAAGGGCTGGACTGGAATCAATGACTCTGATTGCCGAGTACAGTGTAAAATACATTTCAGCATGTAAATACACTATTTTCATTGTGATTCCTAAGTTTATGAGAGGAAGTGCTATGAGAATTAAATGAAATAATGCATGTAAAAACAGGGAACATGTTACCTCGTACTTATTATGTATCCAGTGAATGTTATTTGTACTCATGTCTTCCCTCTGATTAAAAATTTTATTATGAAATATTCCAGACATATTCATAATTCAGCTTAAGAAATAAAGTGCTACCAACACTGTTGAAACCCCTTTATGTAACACTCTAAGATCCCATCCCATTCCCCCAGTTAACTTTAACTTGGATGTTTGGTATTTCCGGCATATTTCTCTATGATTTTATCATTTCTTAATGATTTCATATGTACATATCAAAAGCATTATATTTTACTATTTTATATGTTCTAAACTCGACATAAATGCTATAATGTCATATGCATCTTGCAACCTTTTTTTTTAACTCAACATCAGGTTTAGGGGGTTTATTTAGGTTGGTTTAATTACCTCTAGTTAATTCATTTTCCTTGCTGTACAATATTCTGGTCTCTGAAGACATCACAATATAAAGACTTGATCTTCTGTTAAAGAATCTTTTGTAGGATATTTCCAATTTTTGGCCATACAAACAGTCCCACTATAAATATTGGTATATGTTTTCTTCCATGTGAAAGAATTTCTCTAGGGGATAGTCTCAGGAATGCAATTTTGTTGAGGGTGTTTGCATCTTCAATTTACCTAGATGCTGTCAAACTGCTGTCCAAAGTTGGTATGCAAATTCAGTGCAGAAGAGTTCCCTTTGCTCCACCTGTCTGCCAACTCTTGGGATGTCAGACTTTAAAATTTTTAGCAATCTGAAAGGTGTGAGATTGCATCTTACTGTGGTTGCATTCCCTTAGTTAATAGAGATCCTCTTTTCATATGTTTATTGACCATTTGTGTTATTTTTTTTTTTTTTGTGAATTGATCACTCATATATTTAGTTTTTTTTCTATTGAGTTGTATTAATTTCATATTGATTTTTTGGACTTCTAAAAATATATATAGTCTGATCTTAATCTTTTGTGAGGCTATGTGTGGAAATAACTAGTTGATAGTTTGTCGTTCAACTCTGTCTATTATGTCTTTGTTGTAAAGAAGTTTTAAATTTTAATATTTGTATTAGTCATTATATTTGGGTATTTTTAAAGAACTCCTTCTCCAGCTTATGGTCACAAAGATAAGCTCCAACACATAAATTTATTTATTTATTTACTTTACCTTTCATTTAGATCTTTAATCCACTTGGAATTCATTTGTGTGCATTGTTTGAAATAGGAATTCCAAGTTACATTCTAATCAGGTGTAACTCAGTTTTCCCGGGACTACTATTCCTTTTTTTTATTAATAGTTTTAGGTGTACAAAACAATGCAAGAATTATACTTTTCACCCCTCACAAAGTGACAAGCTCCCTCCCCCAACCCACTGTCACCCCACTCCTGATATCATACATATCTATTACAATTCCAATGATTCCACTCCTCACACTGTACTCCACATCCTGTTTATATATATATATATATATATATATATATATATATATATATTATAGTTGACATACACTGTTATTCAACAGCAGCTTCAAATCAGTGCAGAAAATAGTGCAGTGGTCAAACCTCTACATTGTCCATGAATTGGTCTCCCTAACAAGACATGAGTCCATCTGACCCCTAAAAAATTCTTACAACAATATTGATTATATTCCCCAAACTGTTTTATATCCCTGTGGCCATATTGTAGTTACCAATTTATGCTGTCTAACCCCTTCCCTCTCATCCCCCTCCCCATCCTATCTAGCAACCATCAGTTTTTCCTCTATGTCTCTGAGACTATTTCTGTTTACATTGCTCATTTATTCAGTTCTTTAGATTCCACATATATAAGTAAGATCATATGGTATCAGTTTTTCTCCGACTGACTTATTTCACTTAGCATAATGTTCCCTAGGTCCATCCATATCGTTGCAAATGGTACAATTTCTTTCTTCTTTATAGCTGCGTAATACTCCATTGTATAAATGTACCACAGTTTCTTAATCCAGTCGTCTACCGAGGGTCCAGGACTACCTCTTGAATCCTTTTCCCACTGATTTGTAAAGTCATATCTATATGATTCTGTTCCTGACTTACCAATTCCATTTGATTATTTGTTTATCTCCAAATTAAAAACATACTGTCATAGTTATATAGTTCTATAGTTATCTAAAATTAATGTGATACCTGGTAGGGCTAGTCACCCTTTACCTCGATATTGCTGTGAATTTTCACTTCTTATTCTCTAGAGCAAATGATTAACACAAGCAAAAATTTCAGAAAAGTTTCAAACCTCATAGAGACTGGCAGAGTATTACAATCAGTATGTGGTGGTGGAGAATGCATTGAATCACGAGCAATCACAAAATCTCTGGGATCCAGTTTTCTCACCTTTAAAATGAGTTTTATCATTGGTTAGTAAAAGTTGCTCCTTTGATATAGGGAGGGCAGCAAGGCTGATGACAAAGAGAAAGCAGTTTACAGAAAAAAGAAAATAATACATTTTAGGAGACATCTGTGTGTAGGAAGCTAAAATGTGGCTCCATGAGCCCCTGGAAAGGACAGTCCTGGCAGATTACGTTTAAAGCCATCTGTAAAGAAGCACTTTTCCTCTGGGATTTAGGTGTTTCTTCTGCAGTTTCAACAGAAAGAAGAGAATGTCCCCCCACTCCCACGGCTGAGTGACAGAGTGAGCTGTGTAGCCTTGATATGATACAGAGGTACAGCTATAAAAAATAACTAATGGTTTGAAGGCCAAGTTAAGTTGGATTAAATACCTATACATTCCTGTTTATGCAGTTGATCTTTGAGATTTCCTTTCCCTAGGAAAAGAGTCATTGCACCCTACACAGCTGACAGACTGTGTGTCACATAGAAATCCAACAGAATGGAGTGCCAATAAAAGGTAATAAGGAGTAGGCCACCTACACACAAGATTCCGGGAAGGGAAGCACTAATCTGTGTGATTTGGTAGAAGGGATTATTAACAGCATATGCATTCTCCATGAAAAATGTTACCATGTACTGAAACTCTTGGCCATGCTATCTGGTTAAAAGCCTAATTGCTTTTCTCGGTTTAGAACTACAGACCCAAGACCAATGGCAATATCATCAACACAGCCACTTTACCAGCCAGCTGCATATCAACTCAGGGTTTCTACTGGTAAGGAGAGAAAAATGAGATAGAATCCTAGAATTTAACCAGCAAAGTGTATTAAAGACAACTGAAATTAAAACTAAACACTGTCCTTGTTCTCCTTTGAGAGCCTATAAAAGATGTTGGAATCTTATAAGTTAAAAAATTAATTAAAGTATATAAATTGCCTATAAAAACAACTAGCCTTCAGGGATTCACTTCTGGCAAACCAATGAGATAAGTCAATTGTCTTCTCCATTTCACAGGTATGAAAACAAAGTGCAGAAGAAGTACTTGCCTAAGTGACTGAGTTAATAAATCTGAGTTAGGATTTGAATCCAGGGAGCCTTCCTCTTTCTCCTTTTAGTATATCCACCATACTTGTTTTTACTCCTGTGGCATGGGTGTTGAATTGTGAAGGAGAGTTCTGATGGACAATCCAGTCTAACAGTCTGAATTCCCACTTACCAGTCAGTATCCTCATACAGTGAAACAGTAACCTCAATTTTGGGGTGCATTAGTTTCACATTCCCAGTGTCCTGACTTTTTCTCATTAGGTCAGTAAATATACTGCACAGCAGTTGTGGATTATGTCTCTATTCTCCTACTACACACTAGGCCTTTTGAGGACAAAGTCTCATTTTCTCATCTTTGTATCCCCAGGGATTAGCACCGTGTCCTGGTAGGCACTGAATAAATGTTTGTGAGTGAGTAAATGAAGAGCATCTCCACTTTAAACTCTTTTGAGGGGCTGGCAGAGTGGCACGGTGGTTAAGCGCTGGTTTGGGAAGGCAGCAGCCCCGGTTCGGATCCCACACATGAGGGCCAGTGACACTGCCCTCAAAAACAAACAAAAAACAACAAAAAACAAAACAAAACTATGAGCTAAAGTCTCTTCATATTATTCATTTGACCAATAATAAAACTGAGGCAGAAATCAGTACAGTTCCTTTGCCAAAGACCCATATTCACTGTAGGGGAAAGTAGACACAGAAGTGCCAGAAATCTGCACTATGCTCTTTTCACCATGGATGACTTAAATCGGTGAATGTGAATAGGAGGAAAGAAGGAATCTGCCTATAGAGTGAAAAATTCCAGATACTTTCTGTTACCTAGTGACACCACGAGAAATGTTTGGTTTCAGTTTCAACTCCCATAAAAACAAAGATGCCACTGTTAATATCTGACTCACATCAGTGCGGTGACACCTTTGTTGTCTCAGCACCTGGATGAAACAAGTAGCACTACTAAATGCTTCCATTATAAAACCACTAATGAGGCAATTTGTTTAATCAGTGTCCCTTTATAAACCAAAATCAGACAAATGAGCTGGTACACTTGAAGGTTTAGGGAAAATAAAATTCTCAGTAGAAAGAGAAATGAGGCTATGCCAGGTATTTGTGACATATTAAGATCATCTGAAGCAAGCACCATGATTCATGGTCATGAGGGGGCGGACAGGCAGGATGGCTTTATTTGGGAGAACTCTCTCCTCCTGACCTACTGAGTAATAAGACATGGCCAGAAATGTTTGCAAAGGAACTCTAAGGACATTTTACCAGTTCTTATGCTCTTATAAAATGAGCAGCAGATGAAGTAACTTTCTTAATCTGAGATGCAAGTCTTCTCTGATCTGATGACCACAAACCCCTCTGCAGTGCATCACACTCGTTATACTGAAACATGGTTTTTCCATCTCATTACTGTTACTGCATCTCCTAGCTTGCCTACCTCCTTCCACATTTCCACTTATAACACCTGTGATGGTTAATTTTATGTGTCAATTTGACTGGGCAAAGGGGTGTCCAGATAGCTGATGAGATATTATTTCTGGGTATGTCTATGAGTCTCTTCCAGGAAGAGATTTGAATCAGTGGATCAAGTAAAGAACATCTACCCTCACCAATGTGGGTGGGCATCATTTGATTTGTGGAGGTCCCAAATAAAACAACAAGGCAGAGGAAGGACAAATTCTCCCTTTTGTAGCTGGGATATCCATTTCTTCCTGCCTTCGGACATTGGAGCTCCTGGTTCTTGGGCTTTCAGACTGGGACTAAATTATACCACTGGCTTTCCTGGTTCTCCAGCTTACAGACAGCAGATTGTGGCATATCTCTGTCTCCATAATCACGTGTGCCAATTTCCATAGGAAATGTCCTCTTATATATTCTATTGGTTCAATTTCTCTAGAGAACCCTGACTAAAAAAAAAACAACAACAACAAAAAAAAAACTCTACTCTTGGAAATCCTGGGACTTCTGCCCTCATTCTATATTCAGTAGTGACCTAGATCCCCACTTGAACCACTCTAGTGACATTGCCCTTAATCTACCTTTTGCAACTTTGCAACATCATCACTGAAGACCCCAAACCCAGGGTCAAAGCCAAAGAATCTTCTTTGGTCCAATGCCTGAGCAGGGTCAGAAGCCATATGTGACCACCTCAGCTTCTGGATACCCCTCAAAGTGCCTGATAAGTGTGTGCTGCTATTGGTAACATTGTAACATAGGGAGAGTCTTCTCAGATAGGAGAAGAGACATTGTGTGCTGCTGCACATTCCTTTTTATTTGCCTTATATCAACATTGTGCATGAACATTCAAAATCACTCAATGCAGTACAGACTTCGGGTTCTCCTGGGTCTGGCCATTCCAGTGATGTCTCAGACTCACCAGGGGACAGGAGGCAGGGGACAGCTCATGCTGAGGAGCACCAACTTGGCTTTCTGCCTCCAGCTATCCTGCATTCTGGAAAAGACATTTTTGCACACCCAGAAAGCAAATAGTAGTATCCACATCCCCGCCTTCTCTTTTTCTTAACTCTGCACCACAGAAATCATCTGGAGCTAGCAAAGACCCACTAGCACCCCCAGACAGGTGACCTCCAGAAAAGAACATGGGACTGTAAGATGGAAGTCCCCGTCTCTATGTCTTGGCTTGGACTCTAATTGAGATAATAAAACTGTTACATGGATGAAATGGGTTTTTTTTTTGTCTCTTCTTTTATAAAGTAAGGAAAATAAAATTGACCCTATTAGATGAGCAAACTGAGGATAAAATCAGTAATACATATGAGCCGACTTTGGGAGTGCAAAAAGCACAATGGATCAGGTCATTATTGGGATAATAATGATTGTTGCAGAAGGGTAAGAAAATCTTTATCTTCCTGAAAGCCAAAATGGCTTATGAAACTTCACAGAATGATTATAATCTTTAACATCCGTAAAGAGTTTTACAGAGCACTTTCACATAAATTATGCCACTTAATCCTCATATTGGTATTTAAATACTCATGGTTATTTTTCTTTTTTTTTTAAAAAAAGAGGAAACTGAGTACTAAAGAGATTAATCTACTTTAGAAAGCTCAGACAGTACAAGTGGCATTACTTTTGGTATTCTGACTCATTTTCTTCTTATAACTCTTCTATTTCAAGAAAAGGATTGTATAAAATGGTGTATTAAAAGGACTACAGTTAATAATTTGTTATTTGTGCAAGACAACAATGCCGATGGGCATATAATATTCTCTGATTGCTCTCATAAAACCAAATTATCCTTGAACATTATTAAAAGATTTTACTGAGATTCGTGTATGTATTATGTGGATTAATATTTCCTGCAGATGTTACTAACTATTCTAAAGAAAATTTTCACCATTCTCCTAGTTAAATAGGCTTCCTCATTATAAAAACAAAAACAATATATGGAATTAGATGGCAGCTTTAATAATTACAACTAAAACCAAATGTAAAGAAATGGATGAAATAAATTATATCTAAATGGAATCATTTTTCAGACAGCTTGTATGAACTGAACTATCAGTGGGCTTTTAGTAATAATAGGTTTGCTTCATGATGATTCTTAAATATAGACTCATTAACTTTTATGATTGATGAGTAAGAATATGATACAAATACTAGAATAGAATACTGGGTACATTACAAAAATACCTTATAAAGCTACTTTTGAAATAAGTACAGTTTTTCATTAAGGAAACAAATTTGGTATTTGAATTAATAAGACCAGGGCTGAGGGGTCTGTTTTGCTTACCACATTAAAAGAGTGATTATTTATCCATTCCCTGCCCCCCAGGAAAGAGTGAAATATCTGTGAAATTAAATGGCACAAGGCAGATGGACATTTCTAAATGGTAACAGAAAGGGCAGAATAAACATTCACAGAAGTCTCTGTATGCCACAGAAAAATTGCTCCGATAGGATCTCCTGAAAGGGTCAGTGTCCCATTGCTGTTTGTAGCCCTCAGTGTTACAAATTAAATGATAGAGTCAGCATTCAGTAAATCTCAGCCTCCTTCTCTTCCCAGAGTTGAGATCCTCATCCTTGAGTTCAGAAAAGAATGTGAGAGGGGAACAAAGGCAGTATCTCTTTCTTTCATCTTTGCTGAAACTAAAGAACAATGTTCACAAAGTAGGCTTGAAATCTTGCTGTTTATTCCTTGAAGCAGAGAGCAGGTATTCCAAATGTCCTGTTGCAATGATAATATGCGGAAAGGAAAGGGAAGTCAGGACCCAGTTTCTAATTCTAGGGGTCTTATAAAATGTAGGGTCTTGAACAAATCTCCAAAGTCCAAAAACCATCAAGAGATACAGAAAAAAGTGATTTGTGAATCAATGGATCAAACTTGATAATCTCCACTTCATGCCAGAGCTAATATTCTATTATTATGTATGCATAAAAATTTTTATCGAAAATACTTGTTAACTTTTAATTAATATTTTTAATTGAAGACGCTATGAGTGAATTCAGACTTACCATTGAATTACCAGGCCCCTTGGATAACAGTCCCCAAGCCCAGGTAGGTCATCATCAGTATCAGCGGAGGGGTTGTTCAAACATGCAGGCTCCCAGGCCTCACCCAGAGCTTACTCAACAGGGATCTAAGGCGGTGGACCCAAATCTGTTCATTAGAAGAGTTTGACCTGTGATTTAATGATCTGCTAGGGTGGGCACTGCTGCTCTGTCAGTGTTTCTAAAATGATCCCATTTCACAGCACAACTCTATCAAGAGCTTAGTAACCACACAGACAGACAAAAAGCTGAATTTTTTCCAAAGACTATTTTCATTTTATAGATAAAAGGAGCAGCAACAGTAGCCCCAGATCTCTGAGATCCAGATTGTTTAAGTGATTTATAAAAGTTCAAGAGCAGGTGAATAGCAGAAGTAAGGCATAAGCCAAGTTCTTCTGACTTCAAATCCAGTGCCGTATCCACTGTATCGCCAAACCTTCTCGTCATTTGAATTAACATAATAGTTACTCAAGCATGTAGCAGTAGTAACATGTTTTTGAGTTCTGAGTATGTACTAGGAACCATTTTCAGCCTTTAACAAGAATTAACTCATTGAATACACAGAACAAATCTATGAGGTTGATACAAATGCTTTCCTACATTTATGAAACTAAGGCATAGAGAGGATAAGCAACTTGCCCAAGGACACACATCTGGTAGTGACAGGATTAGGATTAAAACCCAGGTGTCCAGCTCCAAATCCCAAACTCTTGGAATTAACATTTGCTGAATACCCTAGAATTGAGGGTGCTACGTACATTACCTCATTTAATCATCTTGAGCAAAGAGGCTCCGGGGTTTGAGTCATTTACCCAAGGTCACATGGCGCAGTAAATAAATTGGGTGAACAGTGTATCGCTTAGGACTTTAAGATGCAAACAACAGAAAAGTTAACAGCAATGAGCTTAAATAAAAATGAAATATATTGGCTCAGACAATTGGAAAGTTTGGGGATACCAGTTTCAAGGACAGCTTGATCAGGGGCCCAAATGATGTCAGCCAGACTTGATTTTCTTGGTCTCCACTTGAGCGTCCTCTGTGTTAATGCCATTCTCTACGCCCACATGCAGTTTTTTGGACATACCCACTCAATAAGAAAACAATGTACTTCCCAACAGTTAAACACTGAAAGTTTTTATCCTGAGACTGTGTACCTGCTATTAAAGCAACTGTGCAGGGTTTGTAATATACTGACTGGCTTAGCCTGGAAGCAGAGGCTGAGGCCAAAAATAACAATTGTTCTCTGCAAATCAAATGCCAACCTAGTCTAGCTCTCTATAAATAAGAAATTATTTGTGAGTACATTGATGTATTTGTTTATCAGAGTCGCACAGTGCTTTCTTCATACAATCTTTAGTTTAAAAGGTTTTCACTAGAATCCAGGCATAAAAACATATGGTTAAGCATTCCTTCATGTTGCCACTGAAGTCTGTCACTCCTGTCTGCTACCTCTGCAGGTCCACACTGGGTGATGGGAGAACCAGAAGGAGTCTGTCATGCACCATGCAGACACTCCCTGTCTGCCTGAGCACTGCCATCTCCCTGGGGCTCCACCAAGGGAGCCGAACACAGGTTTCCTTCTCCCTTCAGACCCCAGAATCCTATGTGGGTTTTAGAGTCTCCTCAAGGCTCTGACCAGAGGAAGGTCACAGGGTCCTTTAACTTAGCATCAATCAGAGCACACGTGGCTATTGCTGATCCTCCAATCACTTCTCCTAATCCTGTACTAAGGAATCCTCATAAAATATCATGGTTTGGGATGTAAACAATAATATAAACACAGCCACTTCAAAATGGAGCCAGAGCTGCCATGCTGGAGGAACTGCCTTGCATGTTTTCTGTCTGAAATCTTTGGAATGTTAAAACAGGGAAAAATAATCTTTGGACTGGGCCTAAACAAGCTTATGTCTTAAATAACTATTTACAAAGATAACAAGCAAGCAGTTATTAGGACTACTGGACTGAAAATTTAAAACTGTTTAGAATTAACATCAGTACGTTATGTTATCTACACCAATAGAAATGCCTTCCTTCTATTGGATTGTAATAACTCCCCTTCTCTTCCTCATAAATTCCCTTTGTTTTTGCCACCTAATCAGAACACTATGTGGGCTTCTGCCTGAATCAGTGCATCCTGAATAGCTGCTCTTATTGATCTCAAATAAATACTTTTTGCCTCTCACTTTGAAAGGCCTTTTTATTTTTAGGTTAACAGGAGGTTGGGTCAACTAGGAAGAAATTCTCTGCCCTCCTCAAATATCTGTTCCCAGACATTTTGTCTAGTTTTTCCATAACCAAAGACATAAACTTTGGAAGGCAGAAGCCAGGAAGAGACTAAAGGCTGCTTCCTCTGTCCATCTCTCCCCTGAGCTAAGAAGAGCAAAGGAGACAAAGGAAATAGCAGTATGAAAACCAATGGTAGATATTGCAAAAATATCTCCCTACCTCTCTACCATATACATCAAATGCCTATAATGTGCCAGGATGTATACTGGGCACTTTCCATGTCTCCTTTATTTTTTACAACTACCTACTGTATCACCGCTGCACAGACCAGAAAACCATGTTTCAGAGAGGTGAAGTAACTTGCCCACTGTCACAGAGCCATGCCTAGGCCTGTTTGCCCTCAGATATATTCTTCAGCTTTCCCCTGTTCTGCTCTGTATGGAGAAAGGGAGGCTGCCTTTTCTGGCTTGCAAGTCAGCTGATTGCCAGCTGGGTTTGGCCAATAGGAGGCACTGGTGGGAGATTGGAGGGTGGGGATGAGGAAGAAGCCAGGGTAGTTCTCACCCCATCTCCCTCCTTACCCAATACAGCTTCTCTGGCAGCTGCTGAATTCTTTCTGTAGCTCCAGCTCCCAGTAGACAGGCCATTGTGATTCTAGCTTCTGCAGGTCCCTCCCCTAGGTAATGAGGTTGACCATCCATCTAGGCTCGCCTGCAACTGAGAGTATTCTAGGACACAGGACTTTTCCGTGCTGAAACAGAAAGCTCTGGGCAAACCTGACAACTGGTCACCCAGTGGTAATACTACTGTCTCCATCTGCCTCCTTGGCCTAAGGGTAGTGCCTGCCTGAAGTTCACTCTGCCCTGGGTGATTCCCAGCCTCCATCACTGTTCTACCCATTCCCTTCATTAAATCCTTCTTGTTGTAGGGAGTGGTTTCTGTTTTCCTGGTTAGAACAAGTTTTTATATTGGTATTTCCTTTCTCTTCTTTGCTTTTCATGCCTCAGGGAAAATAGGCTGTGAGTCTGATACAGTTACCCAGATAGTAAGTGGCAAAGGTGGTATTTCTACCAAAGGCTTAACACCACATTATATTCAATCAGAACTGTACTGCAGTTTAGGGAAAGATGGTTCTACACATCTGCCTGCGCCCACCTATATAGTTTTACCATCAGGAAGTATAATTTTATTTTACCATTGCTTTAAAGGATTAAGTCATGGCAAAAAAAAAACCTTATAAGTGCATTATTCTTAGCTCAATCAAGTAAAACACAGCTCCTGTCTCTGCTCTTAAGAGGAGTGGGGAGGAAAGAGGGGGAGGTTACTGCTCACTGCCTTGGGAGCTCTGCTGAGAGACCAAAAGCTTCTGTTCCAAAGGGAAGCAGTGATTACACTTATGGTAATGGCAGAAGCCACGCAGACACAGGATGTGAGCTCTGGTTATTGATTATAAGTATGTGCTTCTGGATACTTCCCATCTGACCAACGATGCCTCCCACCCTGGAACACATCTGTGTAATTTGCATTATGTGTGTAGCTATTGCTATAGTAACAAGCAACCAGGATGACGACTTATCTCCTTCTTCTTCTCCTCCTCCTCCTCCTCCTTCTCCTCCTCCTCCTCCTTCTCCTCCTCCTCCTCTCTCCCTTCCCCTCCCCCTCCTTCTTTTTTACTTTAAGTTCTTCTTTGAGGACAAATATCCATGCTATATTTGAAAGAAAACTTCCTAAGTAAGAAATATGATCTTAGATATTCAGATATAACATAGGCTTTGCTTAAATACATTACAAAATAGTGCTGTAAGACATGTCAACCCATTCAAATTGGGATTTACTGAATTTCATACACTTCGAGGCAAAAGAATGTCCTAAAGCCGCATGTTCCAGATCAATCTGCTTCTCATTCATATTTAATTCTCTTGCACAAGTTGAAACATAAAACAGTTCATACTAAGCCATAAGCCACCAGACTGAATCCAACAGTTTCTGACAGCAAGAGGCTTGAGGCGTCCCAGTTCACAATAACCTGCCTCCAGATTTTATTTCAGTTAGATGCGTCCTGGGACAGACTGAACCTAGGAGAGTACATCAAGAAAGTTGCTTTATCTTTTTCTCCAATCATGGCCCCCAAAGGTGTTATAGAATGGCCCCCTTTCTTGCCCCTTACAAACATGCAAGAGCCAGTTTTCCAGTTGCTTTCAAATATAAAAAGTCCAGTTTAGTTCCACCAATTCAAAACTTCAGTCCCAATTAAAGAACGCTCAACTCCCCCCAGTGTGATTCTGGTCCTCAGTTGTCCACAGCTCCCCTCTGCATAGTTCTCTTACCTGAGAGATGTGCTCTTGCCTCTTCCTGCCTGGCAGCTCACACCTGTGGTTCATGCTGCAATAGACCCTTCACCTGGTGACCTGTGACCTTGCCTTGGCTATCAGCAAGATGGCTTAAGCCTGACTGCCTGCAGAGTCCACTTGACCAATCCTTTCATGCCGAACAGTGGGCGGTGTTCCCACTGCCCTGCCACCATTCCTGATTCTTTTCTCCTGGTCCAAAAAACGCAAAGACTAGATCTCACAAGGTGAAATGCTGGTTCTGTGCTTCATGACCAAATCTGAGAGTTTTTATTTTACAGCCCACTTTCCTGTGGCTTGGGAGTAGATGATGGAGCTCTTTCTTTTATCTCCTCGGGGAAATGCCACTGCAGCCCTCTCCCTAGGCTGACAGCTCTCCAATCTAGGACTCTTCAAATATCTCTAGACTTCTGTTTAAGTAAAGGGCTGGGCTGATGTAGCAGGCCAGGTTTGGCTGTTGTTTAATAAGTTAAGTCCTGTTGCTTTGTTTCCAACTTAAATGCAATTCAAACATAGTAAGAACAGGACCATTCACCATTCTCTTAGCTAAATTGTGAACCTTTGTGATATGCTTTTCCTCTCTCAGTTAATATGGTATAGCCTAATCAATTAAAAGCATCATGAAAAAAATCCTCAAACTGATGGAAATAAATTTGCAAACCTTGATGCAATAGATAATTTCCCAGAAATACATTATTTATCAAAACTAACCACACAAAAAACAAAAAGTCTAAACAAACTGATTTTTATAAAAGATTTAGAGGAAGTTACGAAATTGCTTCTCCCGTGTATATGCCAAGCTCAGATGGTTTCACCAGGGGGTTCTTCATAATATTTCTTATTTTTGTGTTTTCTACCTTTTCCTTTTTTTCTTGGTTGATTTAGCCAGTGATTTATATAATTTATTGTTTCCTTTGCCTACCCGCCAAGAAGCAGTTTTGGATTTGTTTACAGGTCCTACTGTTTTTCTGTTTTCTAACTCACATTTTCTCTCTTATCTTTAATAATTTCTTTCCTCTGGTTTACTTACCTTACTTTGCTTTTCTTTGGTTAACTCTTTTAATCAGGTGCTCAATTTCTTTTGTTCTATTCTTTCACTATACAAGACAATATTTTTCCTCCGATCAGTTATGTAAACATATTCCTTAGGTCTGATATAGTGTTTACATTAAATTTTTTCTAGGTACTCTGTAATTATTTATTTCTTAATTGAAAGGGCTCTTTTTATGATTTTGCTATTAATTTCAATTATTGCATTGTGCTACAAAAATATTATTTCTACCCTTTGGAATTTATCAATTTTTTAAAAACTTGTCTAATATATCTTAATTTCTGAGTCTCTACCATGGGCACTTGAAAAAAAGGTACAGATTTTTAAGATATAAATCAGATCTACCAATTGTTTTATTTATTAATTATTAAATATTAATTGTTAAGAAAAAATTATTAATTTTGTTATTAGATTTTCTCTATAGTTTTTATTTTATATACTTGATTGGTCACAAACTAATAGAAGTGAATTAAAGTCTCCTGGAACTATTGTATTTTTGTTATGTCTCATATTTCTGTAAATACTACCTTGTGAATGTCACTGCTATGTTATTTCCACCGTCACTGTGATTTGCACATTTTAGCATCGATTCACTGAAAGCTCTCCGGCCTGAATTCCATATTGTCTATTGACTAGGATTGTGACCTAATATTTCTTCTTCCTCTCTTTTCCCATCTCTCTCTTTCTCTTCCTGTGTTAGTGACTGACATTATCTTGCTTAGTATTATTTATCTTTGTACTGTTAAATACCTCTTTCTTCTCTTACTGGCTTAGGATTTATTGGGCTTGCATTTTCCTCACACATATTTGTCCATTTTTAAACTTTCAATCTTTCTGAATTAATTTGTTTTCAGTATCTTCTATTCATTTTAAGTATCTCTTGTATAGAACAAACAGTTAGATATTGTTTGGTGGTTCACCCTGAAAATCCATTTCTTTTAATACGCAAATGAGGCTATATTTATTTACATATAGATATAACAGTTTGTATTGTCTTTTTTTGTCATTTTTTTTGTTTGCTTATACAGTTTTATCAAAGTCTTTCATTATGTGGTCCATTTGCTGCTTTGCTTAGATTTCATTTTAATATACAGTTTGATATCTTGAAAGGCTTCTATTTTGCTTCTAGGGATTCCATTTATAATTATTATTTTGTATACTATCCTTAGGCTTTCTACAATTTTGATTAGTTTCCTAGTGTAGCAATATTTTCTCTTTTTCTCCTTTCCCATCCCTTTCCTCTTCCACTCTATTTTAGTCAATTATTTATTTTTTGAATGTTTCATTTTGTACTGTTAAATATGCTCACACATCTAGTATATGATTTGACAACTTTCAAAGATATGCTTTGGGTGAGGAAGAGATTATTCGCATGATCTTGAAAGCGTCTCCCTTACAGACTACTTATTCATTGCAAGGAAGAATAAACAAAACAAAATGGTGATGATATGGTGGAGAAATCAAACATCTTGACCAAATGCTCAAAAAATTAACATCACTTTTGAGGGCCGACAGCTTCATACGCCTCCAGACATGATGTCCTGAAAAAGACACAGCATCGCCTATTCAATATTCAGGGCAGTAATGTATAATCTACATCCAATCATGAGGAAACATCAAAAAAACACAAATAAGGAGTGTTCTATGAAAAAAAAAATAGTTTTGGATGGGGAATGGCATTTGTAAAAAAATGTGAATATGTAAGACAAAGGCTGTGGAAATGTTCCAGATTAAAGGAGACTAAAGAGCGTGACAGTTAAATGTAATACCTGCCCCTGACTACACCTTGTATTAGAAGGGAAAATATGCCGTATATGATGTTATCAGGTTCACTGACAAAATTGGAATATAGACGGTAAATTAGGTAATAAATATTATATCAATGTGAATTTATGAAGTTGATAATCATACTGTAATTATGTAAGAGAATATTTCAATTCTTTTATTTTAATCTTTTTTCTCTTTTATTTTACTAACTTTATTAGGGTGACATTGACTATTAAGATTATATAAGTTTCAAGTGTACAATTCTATAATACATCATTGATATATTGTGTGCTCACCACCCAAAGTTAAATCTCCTTCCATCACCATATATTTGACCCTCTTTACACTTTTCAACCTCCCTCAGCCCCCTTAAGTTTTGAAATCTTGAGATTTCTCAGAAGTGCAATGAAGGCTTGAGAATCAGTATTCTTTCTCTTCTACTCTTAGGAAATACACATGAACCTATTTAGAGATAAAGGTCCACAATGTATATAACTTTCAAATGGTTCAGAGAAACATTTATATATGTATGTATATGTGTGTGTATGTGTATATATGTGTGTATAGATAAATACGTGTGTGTGTACACACACAGAGAGAAAATTCATGATAAAGCAAGTGGAGTAAATTTTAACAGTAGATAAATCTGGGAAAGGGTATTCTTGGTATTGTTTTTAAATTTGCGAATTTGTGTCAATTTGAAGTTATTCCCAAATAAAAGTTTTTCAGAAGATACCTTTGACTCTCAGCTATGCATGAGGCAGTCAGTGAACTGTATTCACCTGCTTTCCTCCTCCCTTCCATTTTATTTCCACATCATAAATAAAACTTACATTCTGTTCTGACATTCTGATTCTCAAGTTTGCTTTAGATTTGGTATTACAATTGAACAATTTCAATGCTCACTGCCAGTCGTTTTGCTGTTTTCCCAGGCATCTCTTGGTTGGTTGATGTTACTTTTAAGTAGATTTCTTAAGCAGGGATCATAGGAACAATATCTTTGAGTCCTTGCATTAAAAAGCTGTTTTCCTGTATCCTTAATACATGAAAGGCAGCGTACCCAAAGACAGACTCCTAATGTACACTTCATAGGAATGGCTTCACTGTCCCCTGACAGTAAGTGTGCCCATGGAGAAACCTGTGATCAGTTGGTTTTCTTTTTCCTTTTAAGACTTGGTCTTTTTTCACTTGCCTAACCAAAAAGCTGTTTTGTTATTGTTATTTTAAAGTCTAATTACTTTAATAAGCTATGTCTTTGTGTTGACTGACCTGGCCCAACTTTCTCTGGAACATAGCATACCATTTTGATATACAGATTTAATATTTCATTTCAGGAAAATTCTCCTGAATTATATCTTTGAATGCTTATTGTATCCCACTGTTTTGTTTTGTTATTTAAAGATGCTAAATATGTGCATGTCGATGTTCTTTGTGTTTTTTCCTAATCTATCCTGGGATGGGATAGAGATACTTTCCCTGGCTGCCTGTTGCTGGCTGCTAACATTATATCCTTGTTTAAGTGGAAGTAATTGCATGCAGTTCCATCTGATAACAGGATGTGCAGATAAGAGGAATATGCACTACACTAGCCTGCCAGAATTTGGCCTCAATTCTCCAACAATGTGCTCCCTTCTTCTCCTGTCATCAGCATAAGCAGCCGTCCATCACTTTGTCTCACTGAAAGGAGACAGTAGGTTCACTTCTCATTGCTTTCTAAAGCCCTAAGAGACACTGTTTCCATATCTCTCAGCAGAACAAAATGACCCAAAAATGTTACAGACTCGGTTTTGTGGTGGGTCTTTGTTGATGAGTACTGTGTTATTTTCACATTTAACTCACACTAATTGCAGTGCAAAAAGGAAATCTTTTTTAACTCTTGGAACTTCAGTTTTACCTTCTATAAAATGAGGTGAATAAAATATGTCTTGCAGGATTTTTATAAAGATTAGTAATAAGATATGTAACCTTCATCTATGGTTTGTGACCCATGGTAGATGCTTGACCGCAGGATAGCTATTGCTCTTCATATCACTTCATATTCAGTCTTTTATATTTAAAGAGGACCAATCTCAATGGGAAATAAACATGACTTTTGGAAGTTTAGGTTATCCCACAGTTGATAGAATTATAGACAGGCAGTTTGGAACAAAATCTCTCATTTGATTTTAGCTCAACTGAGAAAAATCAGTTTAGCACACTCTGCTTTCCAATTTTAAATAAAGTTTAAAAAACAGAGTAGGAAAAATATCTTATTTATACTTCTTTTTTGTGATAGTAAAAACATTAATAATTCTGTTCAAGAAAGATGATTTGAAAAGTAATTTGAAAAAATCATTTAAATGCTGCGCAGTAAGATCCAACAAGATATAGTTAAAACAGCACATGAGTTTTGCAGCCAGAAATACCAGGTGTGAATTGCAAACCCATCATTTACAAGCTATGAGATTTGGGGTTAAGCTACACAACAACTCAGCTGAACTTCAGTTTTCTCATTTGTAAAATAGGATTTACTAATTTATCTCAGAGGATGTTAAGAATAAATGAAATAATAGATATGAAAGGGCTGTGCAGTTTTAATTCTTATCTGCTGTGTATTCCAACAGTAGTAGTATTATAAAGATTGTGATTCAATAGGCATGTTTGTGAGTCTGGATTTCTTTAGTTTCCATATTCACTGGAGGTCAGGGTGGGAGCAATGATTACTTTGGCTAGATGTTATCCAAGGACCTAGGAGCTACAGAAGGAGCCAGAGATACCTTAATTCAACATACCTTGCACCAATTTATTTGAAATCTATTAAAATTCCTTTTGCATGAAGAGTTTCAGCATCTGGTCAGACCAGGCCTCCTCAGATTGGTTCACTGAGCATTGAGGCCTAAGAATGAAAGATACAAAGCACTGAAAACAAGATTCTTCCTCTGTATTCATTTTAAGGGCAGTCAGTTAAATTCTTACTATTATAGCTGGGGAAAGTCTTTAAAAATTTGACATTTCTAGAGCTCTCTAAGAGCTTTTCATAACATGGTTCCTGCATTCAGCCAGTTCTCTCTTCGTCTAGAAGTGCTTTGAGTAAAAGGCCTTTCTTTTACCATTTCTGTAGGTGTGGCATTCTTAAAAGCTCTGTGAAACCCTTGTCTCTGTAGAATTCCAGGTGTGGTACCTTATTGTTGTTATCTCATAAGGATGTGACTATCAGAGGATATATTCATAAAAAGGTTTCGGCAAGCAGTTTGTATTTTCTACACATCACATTCAAAGGACATGTGAAATCAACAGTGCCACCATTTTTGCTGTATTATCAGTGACTTCTAGACACAGCACACAGCCATTCCCCTGTGAGATCATTCCATCTAAACTAGCAAGGTGTATGTCATTCTTGATGAAGGCATCTTTAAATGAAAATAATCATTTTATTCTGCTCGAGGCTAGGTTCACTGTGTTTGATAAATATTTTCTAAAGGCAACCTTTTTGAGTATCTACAACACTAGATAGGAACACTAGAAAGGAAAGCCTATGGAATTGAAACCACTGTCCTTACGACAATTTTTAGAATGCCAGTTATTTCCTGACTTTCAAATTCAGGCTAGTTCGCTATGAGGACTGTGGGCTTCCACAATAAACTTCTGTTTCCTATCACTTATGCTTTAATTCATAATATTGGAACAGTGCTTAGCAACAACTTTGTCTAATGGATCTAAGATATATAACTTGTCAACGGCACAAGAAAAATGCCATCCAAAAGATGGAACTAAACCCAAACAAAAAACAGAGTTTGCTATTATCCAGGGGTCAAGAAGAGGTCTCTCTCAACCCCCTCTCTCACCATAATTCTTTGACTGATGCATTTACAATTTGAAGTAATCAAGAGGATTATAGCACTTGTTTTGCATGATTATGATAGAAGTGTGAGATAAAAGCATCTGGATTGAATAAAAATAGAGAATATGTAAAATAATTATTTATTGTATCAGTGAATGGATTATTGGCTATAAACCCAATTTATCCCCTCAGAAGGATTTTAATAACAATATGCTGAAAAATTGAGCACACATTACACAGATTATCCAAGTGGTTACTTTGAAAACATGAGTTGACTTGACAAATGTGTTATTACAATGAATAAAAAGAGCATCCATAAAAACAAAGGCCAATGCCCATAATGAGGTGTGCACAGCCACTGCACTGGCCCAAGTCAATAGGTGGTTCAGATTTTTTAATAATA
Organism: Aselliscus stoliczkanus; assembly: GCA_033961575.1. Classification (NCBI taxonomy): domain Eukaryota; kingdom Metazoa; phylum Chordata; class Mammalia; order Chiroptera; family Hipposideridae; genus Aselliscus; species Aselliscus stoliczkanus. The sequence continues at coordinate 128,940,772 of CM066733.1, forward strand.
CCAGATGTAGACACTGCTAGAACCAAACAGGTCTTACTTACAGAGGCCACCAAAGAAGTCAGCAGAGTCGAGACACATAGCAACAGGACCACCATGGATGCCTGCTCAGGCTTTGAACTGCCCAACTCTAAAAGTACCATTCACTTGCAATGCACTGCGACTAGGACCCCGGTAACTCCGCACCCTGCTGGGCAGAGAGAACTGCATTATCCTGGACAGATATAGCCTCTGGACCCACCCCCAATACTTTACTATAGGGTTTTCATAATTGCAGATGATAATGTTTATGCAAGTAACTTTCTAGAAGCATAGCCGCCCCTCTCTAGGCCCAGCTTTATGTGCATCAGTCTAACATATTTCTGCACACAGCCTAGTGAGATATATCCCGGAGACCACCGCATCCAAACTGCATCAATCTCAGTGTTATGCAATGCACAGTGCACAGCTTGCTCAGGCCCACCCAAAAGCCTCATTCATCACCCTCACTCTCTCCAAGCTGGTGCATTCTGGTTTGGGAACATTCTTAGTGCTGCAGACTGGGTTATTTTGCTAACAAAGCCCTTAGACTAGCTGAGTTTATCCTGAGTGCAGAAAATTCAGGAGCATGAAGGAATCGGAGATGCAAAGAGCAAATGGGATCATGCGCTCCCACACTGGCCTTATAAGAGTCCAGAGAAAGACAACCGTGAGAAAGGCACCACATTGAAATGATGCTATATACTCCTGGTTTTCCTATTAGCCAAAGAGACTGTCTCTGCTTTAGTCAGTCTGTGATGTAATGCAAGCCTTGGGCAGTGGGCTTTAGTCTTACAGAAAAGAGTTTGAGTCCTGGTTTTACAAACTTAGTCCCTGCCATATAGTGCTTGACCTCTCTGAGGATCAGTTTATTTCCACCTATCATACTTTAATAATACTTAACTCCCATGATGAATAGTAGCTCCAAATACAGTTCCTGGCATGTGGTAGAAGACCAATAAATAGGACCTATTAATTTTACTATAAGAATGAACTATAAATCATGAGAATAATTGTATTAAGTGAATGAGTATATGTACATGTGTACAGTTATAACATCATATCTTTTTGTAACTAGTTTGTAAAATTGATTTCAAGTTAATAGAATACATTCTCCTTTTAGAAAAATAGAGTAATACAGATGAAGTTGTTACTTTGACCACTTTATGCTACCCCTTATTAATTCTGTTTCCTCTTTCTCCTAAGAGGTATCAGTATCATGGGAGTTTTATATTTAAACATAAATTTATTTTAAATTATGTAAGATTTTTGTGGGTTTTAAGTTATTTTTACATCAATAATTAAATGTTATGATACTATATGTACCATACAAGTATTTTTTTTTTCTGATTTACTTAGCATTGTTTTGAGATCAGGCCATCATTATATTTAAATCTAGTACTAAAAAAAACCTACTGTATTGGACACTTCACTCTATAAACATACTACATTTTATTTGCTCATCCCTGATTGATATGTTTTTAGATTGTTTCTAATGTTTCACTATTAAAAATAATGTTATAAACAAACTTGGCACAGGTTTAAAACTTTATCAAGGGTATATGCCAGAAGTAGAACTCCTAGGTATAAGTATTTTAAATTTTTTATATTTATATTAAATATAAATATTTTAAATTTTACTAGCCATTGGCAAATTCCTTTCTAAAGTGAACATGTCAATTTACATTCACCAAGAGTTTATGTGTTCCTGTTTCTCCAAGTCCTTGCAACTTTTGCTACCACCTAATGTTTAAATTTTTGCGAGATTAGTTAATGAAAAAATATGTTTTATTTAACCTTTCTCTATATGTTCTAGATATGAATCCTTTATTATATAGGTTGCAAATATATTCTTGTGGATTGTCACTTACCTTTTAACTTTTTAATGAAGTCTTTGTGGTATAGATGATTTTACAGTCTGAGGTAGGAATATTTACAAATGTTTCTTTAATTGTTTTTGTTTTTTGTATCCTAAGAAATACTTTCTTACTTGCCAATTATAAAGATATTCTATACATTCTTTGAATAGTTTTTAATTTTGCTTTACATTTACAGTTAGATTTGCCCTTCCAGGAATTTGATTCATCTTATATATTTTTTCAATGTATCAAGTCAGTTTTCATGAAACTGTCTGTTGAGTTGTTCATTTTTTTCTCTCCTCCCAACTTCATACACCAAATATCTACATGTATATGAATCTGTTCCTGGGTTCTCTGTTTTGGTCTACAAATCTATCTGTCTATTTCTGCATCAATATCACATTATTTACCCTAGCTTTGTGATAAACTTTGATGGCTGATAGGGCAAGTCCAGCTCATGTGAGGTCTTTTTCAGGATTGTTTTGATTGTTTTTGCATATTTAGTATACCATGTAAATTTTAGATTCAGTTTGCCATCTTCTATGAAGAGCCTGATGGGGATATCAATTGGAACTGCATTTTCTTTCTGTATTAATTTGGGAAACAGCCAAATGTTTATAATACTGTCTTCCTTTTAATGACCATTTATCTCACATTTTATTGGCATCTTATTTTATGTCCTTCAATAACATTTCATAATTCTCTCTATAAATATATTTAACATTTTAGTTAACTTTCTTTCTTGTTATTTCATTGTCTTTATTGTTATTATAGTTGGGATTTTCTAAATGGTAATTGCTCAGGTATATGGAAGCCATTGGCTTTGGTCTGTTGATATGGCAGATTCACTTTCAGACCAGTTCATATACTCCCAACAGCTAGCCATTCATTATTGTGTGTTTTCTAGGTAAATATTTATATTACCTGTAAGTAACCAGTTTTCCTCATTTTTTTTCCTAATCATTATACCTTTTACATCTTGGTTTGGACACAATTAGAATGTTACCTAAGGCAGCCAGAGTTTTCATCTTATTTTGGTTTTACCTGCAATGGTTCTAATATTTCACTATTAAATCTAATCTTTCCTAGATATTTCTGGTAAATAACTTGAATCAGGCTAAGAAAACCTGCTTCTATACTTAGTTATTAGCTGTGTGTGTGTGTGTGTTTTAATCATATTTGGATATTGAATTTTGAATTTCTAATGAGTTGTCTTTTAAGTGCTTGTAATTTGTTTCCTGGGTGTAATACTTCCCCTAATCTTTCCAATAATGTAATTAGATTCATTTTGCACATCCTGTTCTTAATGCCTTAGTAGCTCTGTTTTTTCAGACTAAGTTCTGTGTTTTGTTTCTCTTATTGGGTGGCTTTCCTCAGCCTTTCATTCTTGATTTTGAGTTTATCTGTCTACTATGATTCCTGAAGATCGTCAGCAGCATCTGTACATGAATCCTTTCTGGAGGGAAGACAGAACTTACTATAAAGGTTTGCGCATCATGAGGGTTTAAATGAGTGTAGGGGAAGGACAGGATGCCTCTCATGGGACATCTTGGCACCTGGTCTGGGCTTAACATTTATTGTTCTCTACCTGTCACCAAGGACCTAGCTCTCTGTCCCCAGAATTGCTTCTGTTGAAAACAAATATTACTGTCACAGCAGCTTCCTAGCCCTAAACACACACAAAGTGTGTGTGTGTGTGTGTGTGTGTGTTTGTGTGTGTGTTTCTAAAGTGTTCATCAGTCAAATCATTTTTATGGCTACAACCCAATCAAGCATCCTTCCGATTGATCCTTGGCCCCCTCCAGCTTCTGGTTTCCACCGTTTTTTAACTTGAAGCACATCTGATGTTGCTCTGACTTTTTGTGGTGTTACTCTCCCTTGGGCTTCTGCACATGTTTGGGCTGCTATTTAGCTCTTTAAAATTCGATCCCATTTAAATAATTTAGAAATTCATCACAATTTTTGAAAATGTTTTTTTCTTTTATTAGAGTGAATGTGACTGTGTGTGTGTGTGTGTGTGTGTGTGTGCGCGCGCGCGCATAAACTCAGTTGTATCATGTCAGACTTCATGTGTGTTCAGCCTGTTTTTTGGAAACCAGAACATCCTATCTTTATTTTATTTTATTTTTTGTTGTTGTTGTTTGTTTGTTTTGTTTTGGTTTGGTTTTTTTTTGAGGGCAGTGTCACTGGCCCTCATATGTGGGACCGAACCGGGGCCCCTGGCTTCCAAGGCCAGCGCTTAACCACCGCACCACTCGGCCGGCCCTTTTTTTTTTTTTTTACATCCTATCTTTAAATCAGAAGTATCTGTCCACTGGGGACTTTTCCTACACTTGAAATTGATGTCTAGAACTATCAAAAATATTAATAATAATAATAATAATTGTACAAATTGGAAGAGAAACAACAAATATGATTTGGTCTCAAAATGGACTCTGTCAATCTAACTAGAGAAGGTGGGGATTGAGCAATTTAAAAGCTATTTGAGAATCACTGGGTTTGGTTCTCACTGACTCCACTTTATACCTCTGTGACCTTGAATAAGTTATTCAATATCTCTGAGCCTCAACTGGGTTGTTGTGAAGTTCAAGTGAAAAAAAAGTAAATGACAAGAGTTTATAACTGTGCATGCAAATAATCATTGTTAGTATTACCCCATTATCTTTGATTTCCCATCTGTCACACCTGAATTTTCAAGTAGTTCACATGTTGTCAACACATATTGCCCACTTATAGAAAAACATATTTGATGGAAATAGTTCCATGTTATTCCAGAAAGCTGAGAACACATTGTTTTGAATAAACAAGTCATATCAAAGGAGAGAAAGGACAGTGCTGTGGATTTTAGTATGGATTTTAAGCAGGCAGACGTGGGCTTTAATCTTCACTTCCATTCTTGCTAAACCCTTTATAGAAAGGATCATGACTGCATGGCAATTATATGCAACATGTGGATTCCTTGACACCGTTATTCCTGCAATGTCTTCTGCTGACTTGAAGGATTAGGAGAACATCTCTGTGTCTCATTAAAATCCTGTCTTTGAAAGGATGGTGCAATTGATTAAGAATGTCTCAGAGAAGATTATTAGAATATCCTGACGAGAAGGCTTTCCTGCTCAACATGTCAATCTTTTATTAAATGTACCATTCAATCTTGCTAACTTGTTAGTGCAGCTCACATCTCTCCATCCAGATTTACTGAGAATTTACCAGACCCCCCCACAAAAAAAATGTATCCTAGATTCCTGCCGTATATTCACCAATTCTTTTTTACAGTGTTATTTTGTGTCAGCCTTTACTGGAAACTACAGAGCTGAGTCCTTTTCTCTGTTGAAGTCATGGGCCTGGATATAATGAAGTTCATGTGACCATATCACATTGATCAACTACAAAGTCCTTTTCCAGAGGGAGGGGAACTCAGACACATCCCCTTCTAATTGCTATCATTGTGGAGTGTTGTTTGTTTATTATGCTTTAGTTTGAGTGTTGGTTTATTTGGCTACATTTCCAAGACATTTCCAAAAATACAATGTCAGACAACAATAATTTACTTTTTGTAAACAATGAAATTGTTAGGATATTTTCTAAGCTTGAGATACATGGTTGAACTATATGATCTTTCAGGTTTCTGCCAGCACTGAAAATCTATAATTCTGGAATAAATTAACATAAATCTTACAAATAGGACATCCCCTTTGCTGTTTCAACAGTACTACAAGCTCAGAGGGAAAGGTGGGAGTGTGTGATAAGATTTCTCTTTGTTACTCCTTGTAGTTTATAAATCACAAAGTTAAAGGATGATCCGTCATTGAGTATTAAGAAAATAAAAATCAATTTGTTGAAAAACCTGTCCTTTTGTCATTTGTATTGCTCTTCTGTGTGTGGGTTTGAATTTTTGTTTAAAAAAATGTGGGGTTCTTTTTTTTTTGTCCTTCTACCACATCAAGGTAATGACTATCATATTTGCTAAGTCATTAAATATAAGTAGACCTCAACACACAGACACCTAAAGCATCAAATAGCCCTGGTGCTTTATTGTGTTTTACCATTAGCAAATTCATGACCTCTGACTGTTACTGGAACTTGTCCTTCAAAGAAAAACAACAAACAATATCTCTTACTAATCACCAGGCACATAAGATCTTGAAATCTAGAGAGAATTGAATTTCAATGATTCGGAATTAAGATATAATGACAAATGATGTACACATTCAATCTAGATCTTAAACGGTTTCCATTGCTCACAGGAAAGCTGTGTCATTCCTTGAAATGGTGGCAGGAATATGGGACTTGGAGAAGTCATACCCCTACTAGCTGTGTAACCTCTCCAGAGGAAACTCAGTTGAACTTGCCAAATGAAGACACTCCCTCATATAACAACTTCATTAGGGTTCTTGTTTCAGTTGAAAAATAGATGTAAAATCTCTTTGAATGAGTGTTAAAATGGCCTCATATTTACTTCATTATGAACCTTCAGAGTACTTCAAAAAGTACGTGCCTCTTCAACATCAGAGCAAGTTGAAACCACCCTGAACACTGGGTAGAGCTGAGCAGACAGGCTTTGACGTGAAGGGCCTCTTGTCCGGGAACTGGAAGAATCTAGCATAGCTCCCTGATCATGACATTGCTTTGTCCCTCAGCAAAAAGTGTTCATTGCTCCTCCATCACCATGCTGATGGGCTTTCGTCCAGCTTCTCTCTACTATAATTGCTGCTCCTCGCCAGTAGTCCACCCTTTGCCTCTAGCTCTTTGATGCAAATTACTCTGTCTCTTCTTACTCCAAATTGTATATAAGCACAGCCCTAACTCTATGCATCTTTTCAGCTTCTACTCATATTTCCACTGCCAACAAAACAGCCAATTCTTAGCTCAATCAAATAACCAAGGAAAAGAATATGTTTAACGATTTATTTCCTCAATGCAGAAAACCATTTTTTGAACATAGTATTCGGTGGGCTACTAACCCTGTATATGGATGCACGCACAAAACTTATCTTGCAATGGTTAAATAATGTTGCTTTGTTTTCTTATCTGCCATTACTTGAGCAATCTAGGACAGAGCTTATAAATTTATTTTGAAGGCACCTAACACTGAGAGAAGCAACCATCCAACTCCTTTGTCCTTATATTTTTGAACCCCTTGACATTTCTCAAACACAGTAGCAACCAAGTCACACAAAGTACTACCTTCAAAGGGAGCATGTTTGGGGAATGTTTGAAATCACAGGCAAAATCTTCAATTGCCACCACAAACCATGGGCTCTGGACATCCACAGTGAGATTTGAGCAGGAGTCTTAAAGCTTTGCCCTCGCTCTAAGTCCACAACCAAATGTCATACATCCCTCATCCCCTGAGAGGTCGTTACATGCAACCCAAAGTCCTGGTGTTCTGGATGCAAAAAAACATAATTTGTTCAAGTATTAATGTCTTCTATCAATAAGGGCTACTTGCAGTAATAGGAGAAGGTAACAGGAAAAGACAGGAGTCCTAGTAACAGGAGCCCCATGGAAGTGGAGCTTGAAGTACCCTCAGCACCCAAGCCAACTTGTCTCAGCAGCAGCAGTTTCAGTACATGGATCTTACTCCATGCTCTGCCCTTGATACAACCCACTACCTCATTCCTGTCTCCTTTTCTGTGGGTCTTCTCACTTCTCTTTCTGCTGCTTATCATATACGATTTATTCATATCTTGACAGTGCTTTTCGTGTGAGGCTGCTTCATAGGCCAATGAACAATTTATAAAATAGGTTGCTCTGGGATGAGACACCACCTAGTCCAGGAGCTGGGGAGGGGGCAGCATAGCCGAGGGAAGAGAGCTATCCAGTCAGGAATCCAGGGCTGCTTTCCTTGGCAGGAGAGTGAGCACGGCAACGTCCCTTAGAAATGACCATGTGCATGTCCTGGTCCACTTACCACGATCTCTCTCCTGGACCAGTGACAGCCTCCTGCTTCCACTCTCACTACAGTCCATTTCTCACATAGAGCCCAATGCAATACATTTAAACCCAGCTCAAATCATGTCATTCCTTTGCCAAAAACAGAGATGTCTTACTCTTCATCTAAATTATGATCCTTTATCCTATCACTTTCCCCTAGGCCTCCTTATATTGTATACCTACTTCTTTTTTTATTGGCTGCCTGTCTACTAGAATTTAAACTCCATGATGGCAAGGAATTCATTGGTTTGATTTACTCTTATAACACAGTATCTACAACAGTGCTTGGTGTATAGTAGGGGCTCAATAAGTATTTGTCAAATGAAAGAGTTACGAGGCACCATGGACATAAAGATTGTGAGTAATAGGTCTAGAAAAAGACTACTGGAGGAGATGGATGAGTAATTTTAACCATGTTGATAAGTTCTAAGACCTAGGCAAGCAAAGGGTTCTGCTGTATACTTGGGCTTGACTCTTTTTTGAGACCTGAAAGCTAGAGAAAAGTATGCAGATCAGAAGGGAAGAGAAAGTAGGCTTGTTTGGAACAACTCCTTATCATGATGCCTTCAGATGCAAATAACAGAAAAATGAAACGTATTGGCCTAAACTTTAAGAAAATGTATCAGCTCCCTAGGAAGGAAGCTCTGAAGAAGGGCACGTGTCAGGAGCCATGTATCAGGCCTCCCACAATGCTGTTCTGACATTCTCACGACTCTGGCCTCCTCCCTTTGTTGGTCTCCTCCTCATACTTATAGCAAGATGGCTGCACCAGGTCCAGACATCATTTCCAGCAACAGCAATGCCCAGCAGCAGAAAAATTCTGTCTTTTCCTTGGGTCTGTATTTTAGACAAGAAAATAATTCCTAGACTATCACCCACAGATTTCCCTATTGGCCGAAAGTAGGTTACTTAGCCTTTCCTAAATAATCATTAGAAAAGAGAATTCAAATCTACTATGACTGGTTTTGAAAAAATTACTAAAGGCAAAAATCTTTGAAGAAGTGATTGCCACTACCACTGGAGTTTGAAGGTTAATAGAGGAAAGAAGGGGAAAGAGAGCAAGGGTCAGCAAATAAGTCTTTGATGTCATGCGATCGATTTTGAACTTCACTATGAAGGCTACTAGTAAATAGTGATCAATTTAAGCAACAAAGTTGTAGAATCAGTTTCCCAATGTGTAAAGATCACTAAAAAGGCATTGTGGGGAATGCATTGGAGGGAGCAACACTAAAGACAGGGGCATCTGTTGGGACCACTGCAATAATACACATGGGAAATGCAGAGTTGATACGAAGATAATAGCACTAAGGATAAATTGGGGAAACTTAAGGAACGGCTGGAGTGCTGGGACCATTCAGTGGGATCTGGTCACTGAGTTATGATGGAGCTGAGGCAGAGGGAAAAAAAATTAATGGTGAGCTGAGGTTTCTGGCTTGCATAACTAGGTAGACGGTGAAATGATTCACAGAAATAGAAAATAAAGGAGAAAGAGATATGATGGGGATGTAATAATGATTGTGTTTAATGTTCTCTGATAGAGCTGTGGAGAAGGTAGCTGTGTGGAGACATGCATTGGAGTTCAGAGAGCGGTCTGAATATATGTTTATTCCCTGATCATGGACTAGGCGACAGTCAAGTGTGGGGTGTGTAGATAGTACAAGAGGCATTAGGAGCAGTCTCACCGCTCAAGGGGCTCACAACTTTATTGATTATTTTAGAAAATAATTATGTAAGTTCCACAGGATTTGTTGGAAGTGTAAATCTCTTTGAGATGTGGCAACCAGTTAATTTCAGCGGAAGATTTAAATGGAGTTTTGATCAGTGAAACAGAAAGGCCCTGTAAAGGAAGGGAACTGGCAATAGCCCAGAAATGAATTAATAAGGACCCTAAACTAAGAGTGTTAGAGCCAGCAAGGAAAAGAACGGGATAGATGCTCATAACACTTTGATAAAAGAGTCAATAAATTTCTTGACTAAGTAGGTATGAGGCAAGAAGAAGGACTTCAAGATACTGGGGTTTTTTGTTTGTTTTTTTGCTTTTGCATGATTGAAAGAACAAAAATAGAGAAATCAGTGTAAGGAGTTGGTTGGGTTGAGAAGAATGAAAAGAAAATGTCATTTTCAGACATGTTGATATTGAGAAGGTGGGACATTCAGCAGACAGACTAAAAATGTAGGAGAAAGATCAGAGCCAGAGATGGTTTTCCAGGGGATCCATGTGCACATATTGTTGTAAAGTACAAGCAGTGCCCCCTGGAGTTGTGCAATGCTGTGGTGCATGTTATAGGTACTTCGGTGATAAGCATTGAAGGCACTTTTCTCAAATGGATTTGAACAAATGGTCAGATAAAAATTAACCTGGACCTAATATCATATGAATTTCAAAAAAAGATGTTTGTTAAAATATTTAAGGGTTTCTTACATGAGAAAGACAGAATCAGGGATGGAATTAGAGAGGAGAAAAGATACCATGAAAGAAAAAGAACCAGAAAAAGAAAATAGCTACTTCCATGTGACTACTAATATGGAAGAATACATGAATTAATAAACATTGCATCAGTCTTCCATGAAGCAAACAAACACAATATTTTAATTCCATGGATACGAAGAATAAGCTGCCTAAGAATCATCTCTGATGGGAAAAAAAATCTGGAAACTCTGGGTATGTAACTCTTCTACTGCAGCAAATGCCCGATGCCTTGTGCAATTATGTGGTTAATAAAAGCTTTTGACACTAATAATAAAAGGCATGTGTTACGCCTGTTCAACCCACTTAGTTCATAAACAAGTAGATGACTAAATGCTTTAATGAGAAGGAAAAAAAAGTAAAAATAAAAATGTGTGCTTAAGAGAATCAGGATTTAACCACTTGCCACATGTTTATAAACGTCTCATCATATGCACACATATACACACACAAATACATACTCACACACAGTCATACACAATTTAGTTAACAGCTGAATGTTCAGCTATGATTTATTAGGTAGTAGAGACTGTCCATGACTCTCAAAGGAAATTCCTTTTATAATGAGCAAAAGAAAATAAACGTTATCCTAAACCATTACAGTCACAGAGATTACAATCTAATAGAGAGTTTTATGAAGGGAAAATTCTAATCAATAACTCCTACACTGACAATCCTTACAACCTTCAATAGAAAACGAAGATTTTTGTGGCAAGCTGTATTCTCTGTCAGACTAGACAAGATTAAGGTAAATAGCTGCATATATCAGAAAGGCAAACAAACACATATTAGTATATTAAAGGTATTGCAAGGTATATTGAAGTAAAATATATCAAAGAGAAAATACTGATGCAGATGTTGTAATATTTAATTAGTAGAAAACCTCAGTTACACAGACTGTTTGTTCCATGAGGTCGGAAACCATGTCTATTTATATACCTCTGTATTAACACAAAACAACTTAGCATTGATTGTCCTAGAAGCTATGGTATTACCAAGTAAAATGGGGTGTTTTGATTAATATTAAAAACTAAATGTGAGATTAAGACAAATGCACAGATCACTTTGAGCTTATTTCTTCATTTATCATTCAGTCACTCATGCTTCATTCTGAAAGTATTTAAGAAGTCTTAAAAATAACGCATAAACAGTACAGACAGATGCAGAAGTTGGGATAAAAAAATGGAGATAGGAAAATAGAATGAAAGCAAAGGAAGAGGAGGGTAGAGTGTGTCTACAAAGCATATGCCGTAGAAGTCTGGGCACTTGCCAAAAGTGTGAAGGGGGTTCTGTCTTAAAGGACAATGCCAACAGAAATGGGCATATAGATCCCATGGCGGCACTGTCACAAAATAAGGTAGGTAATCATACAGCTTCTGCTCCGACACTTAGCACAGATACATTATTTAACATTTAATTTCCTACATGCACCACAACAATGCATTACTGAGACCACTATTTTCTTTCAAAGCAAAGTGATTAAATAAAATCCTGATGCTTTCACATTGGTCCCAGTTTGGTTCTCAAATGGAGGAATGAGTGAATTTTTTAAATAAAGCTTAACATTTCATAGCTTTCAAGGTTTCTAAAAGAGGAAAATGTGTAGGGAGCTGTTTAGATGGCTATATGTTTACTTATATGGAAAGATGAACCATTGGCATAATTACTTGTGTATTGCCTTGGCCAGTGTGCACTCATATTCTATATTAAAAAGTCATGTGCAGGGTTTGTAATGGTCACAGCGAGAAGAGCTAAAAGTGGTAATGAGGACTGTGGCTTGAGATTTCATTATTTACATTGCATCGGAGACATGAATATGTGCACATGGGCTGCCTGCAGAGAGGCAGAGAGGATGAGGACAAGAGACACTGACTCACGTGAGCCTGGCAGGGAAAATGAAAACAGTGAGAGAGGTGAGAGACAAAGTGGAAATGTCCCCTTTCTGGAGCAGCTTCAGGATTATAGTCTGTAATCTACCGTTGGCTCAGATTACATACAACCCATCTATTCAGTTCAGACAAGGGATGAAAATGGGAAAAATGCAAAAACTCCTCCTTTGTTTTTATTTGATTTGCAGCATGGTGGGATTCTTGCCATATTTCTGTGTTCTGAAGGGCAGTGAAGCACATGATCAAGGTCAAGTGGAAAACTTGGGAGATAAATTTATCCCCTAGAGATTTTAAAAAGAAAAAATAATAAATGGAATTCTTACTGAAAACTTGTCCTGCTTCGCCCTTGTTTTTTCTTTTTCCAAATTTAGATTTATTGTGTTCCTTTGTATATCAGTTAAGATTTGCCCTAGGCTTGACTCCAGGAATCAATGATCTGTTTTAAATAAACAAATATTCAAATTACTTTACACATAATTCTCAGAGTCATTTCTTTGGCCCTTTGAATTTTATTTTTCGGCTCAAGTTTTAAGAACTTGTATGAACATAAGATATGTCTCCATAATTTAACTGAACTTGTACAAAGTACTCCAGGAAAGAAAATAAATACTTTTTGTTGTACATCTTGCTCTCATTTTACCCACTTAAATAGCACTATAGATTGTACTAGCTACATTATATGGATTATCTCATTTTTATCACCACAAAAACATCCCTAAGAATTTATTTATTTATTTTATTAGCTGAACCATCTTGCCACCTGTTGGCAGCTCAGCGGCTGCTCAGCTCGGGCCAGGAATCCAACCAGCAAACTTGTTGCACAGAGCTCACACTCTTGAGCGAGCTCTTAACCAACTGAGCCACTTGTCCAGCCCTCGAGTTTATTATTATTTTATCCATTAACAGTTAGGGAAACAGAGGTTATGTCAGTGAATAACTTTCCCAGGTTCTCACACTGTCAAAATCTGAACTCAGTCAGCTTGATTCCAGACCCATGTTTTTAACCACCACGTTACAGTCCCTACATTACATTTCAACGTTTCTAAAATAAACAAAATGCATATGCTTGGAAATGGAAGAAGCTTATTTAATACATTGATATATTGGGTTGTCGGAAAAGTCATGACTCATTTTTGTAATGAAAAACAGAAAAATATGTCATGACTTTTTCAACAACCCAACAGTAGAGAGTAACCAACTTTGAATTAAGAGTCCAGATATATACAGGTTCTATTCATGACGCTAGCTATGTGACCTTAATCAGGCTAGTTCATCTCTTTGTACCTCAACTGAAAAATATCAGGGCTCAAAAAAGCTTCCTGGTTGAACTGAGCTGAAGCTTAGGTTTTATCAGGTTTTGACGTTCTGTTTTCTAACTGGAGGCTTATCAGTACCTAACATACCTTTAATCAGAGATAAGAATGTGCTGTTAATCGAAGGATGTATATGGCAGGTGAGTGTGGCTCTGTGCCATGGCCTGGGTTCAGGGGGAAACTAGTAAATGGAATGTGAATTAAGAAATACAAATTCATTTCCTATATGAGACATACTAGTGGAAGCCCAAACTTGGAAGTCTATGGACTACATAGTATTTTTAACGATGCCCTAATATTATCATCGAAAGAAAAGCTGATTTAAGTTGTTTATTCCGTGCCGAGAATAGGGCCTGGCTCATAATTGAGGGTCAGTGACAATTTTTAAGCCCACAAAATGAAGGGGAAAATCCACTTAATTAGTCCCTGTCCTTTAGAAAATAGAAGCTGATTGCTGAGCAAATCATATCCCATATTGTTGCTCAGTTAAGTTTGGAGAGGAAACTCACCACTAGAGTTCTCACATGTTACTTCTAGGTGAACAGCCAAATTTCATGCCTCCTCCTCCTTAAGATTCTTTTCTTGCCCTTCCACTACTGTGTCTGGGTACACTGGCAATGAGCTTTCCTTGCTTTCTGTGCAGGAGAGAGAAAGAGAGAGAGAGAGAGAGAGAGAGAGAGAGAGAGAGAGAGAGAGAGAGAGAGAGAGAGAGAGACGGGGGAAGGGCAGGGGGAGAGAGAGATTCTGCGTGCGTGTGTGTGTATATATATATATATATATATATATATATATATATATATGAAGATAATTTTGTTATTCCCATTATATTGCTCTGTGAATGACATATGTAATTGGACAAAAATTTAAACCGTGACATCTTTGTGGTATCATTTTCAATACTACGAGTAATAATAATATCAGGAACAACTATCAGAGTTGTTTTAGTTATTATTTTAACATACCACTTGGCAAGTTTTCTATCCTCATGTTTCTTTATGACATTTCATTTTTAGGAACCAATTCGTAAAATTCAATATTTTGCTGTGGCAAAACACTTATTTTTCCTATCGAGCAATATTTCACTGCCTTATTGAGCCTCTGTAAAGGGAAAAATCATGGCCGAGATGAGGACACTGATGCAGAGAGGGGTTAAAAGATGAGGGTCCCACATTAAGTCAAGGAAACAGGCAAAAATAGAAGCTGGGGGTTTCTGAGTCACAGTTCAGCGTTCAGCCAATGATGGACCCAGTGCCAAAGCACAAGCTCATATTAGCTTGTAAAATAACCGTGAGCACATTTCCCCTGAAGCCAGGTGTGCGTACAGTGCATGTCGATGCATATGCGAATTAATGTTGGGCAGCAGGAAGCCCTGGTGCATTGCAACTACAGTGTACAAGTGATTAAAACGAACAGAAACACATCATCTTTTCTTTAAGTAAAGGTCAAGTCCTAACAATTTCTTGGGCTTTTTAGTAACTACTACTACTACTACTACTAATAATAATAATAATAAAATACAAATACCAAAACATTTTTAATTTGCAGGGTCAGTATATTTTGATCAGACATCCTCCTTCCAGAAACCTTTCTTCTGTGTATAGTATGCACTCAGTCAGCACTGGGAATATTTGCTCAACCTAAATATTTAGATGTACACTAGATACAGTGCCATTTCTTACTCTCTGTGGAAGAACTGCAAGAATTCTTTAAAGTGTTGTCTGATGCCTCGAGCCAGAAAGAATGGCTCATTCCTTAAATAAAGGAATTTGGAAAATTAGGGTTACACATGTAAGTGTGAAGGAAGTGTGTCAAATGACTATGTGTGAACTCTTTGAAATTCCCAGTGTTTCATTTTTATGATTTTTTATACTCTTTCCCTAGGATGAACTATAGAGCCAGACAGCCTGAAATATAAATTGCAGGGAATTAAGGATATAAATATCATCTGGATGAACCACTGGATGATGTTTTAAAGGTAGAGGCTATGAATAAACTCTGAATCAAGTCCTAATGGATACCCAATAACACCAGATTTTAGTAATAGCAATGTTATTAACTGATTTATTCATTCATTTATTTAACGAACATGTACCAAGCCCCAATTCTATAGGAAAAGCATCAGCCTGGAGATAACGAAAGTAAAATACATACAATCCCCCCTTCAAAGAGCTCATAATCTAATAGGGTAGGCAGATAAGTAAACAGCCATTGCCATCCATCTCAAATGCCAGGAGTTCTACATGAGAAAAGCTCAGCATGTTATAGGAATTTTGAGAAGGGAAACCTGGCCATGATGAAGGCCAGGTGAGTGGGGAAAGGGATTGCGAAGTAAGTAGGTGAATCTTAACCTTGCTATAAATGAAGAATAAAAGTTCTTCATTTAAAAGTTAGGCTAAAAAAAGAAAATATGCTGTTCAAGCGGAGTGGGAGACTGCCAGCATCATGAGGAGGGAGAGAGCGTAGAGCGTGGGGGTTTCAAATGAATTAATGACCGACTCCTGGGGGCACCATTCATATGTTAGTCTATGTGAATGATACTGTGTGGATTTGTGTGACACATCAGTCCTCATCATAAGCTGTGAGTTGAGAGGTGGTGAGAGATAGGGCAAAAGAATAGACACCTCATTGATTAAGACAAAAGGGAGGAAGAGAAGAAACTATGTCAATCATTTTTTAAAAATTAAATGCACTTATTTTTTAGAGCAGTTTTAAGTTCACAGGAAAACTGAGTGAGAAGTACAGAGTGCTCCACATAACCCCTTCCTCCATATAGCCTCTTCCACCAACACCATCCCCCACCAGAAGGTACATTTGTTACAACTGAAGGACCAACATGGACACATCATCACCCCAAGTGCATAGTTTATATTACAGCTCACTCTTCGTGTTGTACATTTTATGGGTTTGGAAAAGTCTATAATGACATGTATCCACCAGTACCATATAGCATCCTTCCATTGCCTTAAAAATCCTTACTCTATGCTTCACCTATTCATCTTTCTTTCTGCCTCCAACTCCTGGAAACCACTGATCTATTTATTGTTTCCATTGTTTTGCCTTTTCTGGAAGGCCATATATTTGGAATCATATAGTAAGTAGTACTTTCAAGTTGGTTTCTTTCATTTAAATAAGCATTTAAGGCTCTTCCAAGTCTTTTGTGGATTCAGATCTCATTTGTTTTTAGCACTGAATAATATTGCATTGTCTAGATGTACAAAGTTGTTTTTTTTTTTTTTAAATTAAGGGAGAGCAGAAAGGTGAGGGAGTCCATCTCAATGCCACAAGGTAGGAGAAATTAATTACAGTTGTGCTATCAAACCTGGTAAGTCTACATTGCCTGCTATATCCAAGTCTATGGCAAAGCGAATGATCAAGGCAAAACCCTACCATCCACCTCTGGACTTCTTCCCAGCTTGGCATCAACACTTTTTGGATACCATCATTCCATCATTTGGATACCAGCAGATAAAAAGATAGCAGCAGTATTAGATTATGCCTCATGAAAATCCTGTGGGGTCTGGGTTCTTAAAATATCAACTGCACAAATATAGCCTGGAAATATTCCCAACCATAATTAAACTAGGTTTGCCTATACATCACCATCAAAGGTAATTTCCAAATGGTATGTTTACCTGGGGCAGATAAGTGGAACTAGATAAGGGGATTCAGTCATAGCAAGCAGCCCAGTATGGGAAGCCTTTCTGTTCCTATGGGCCTGAGGATCTTCCTTGGGTCAAAAACACCAGGGCAGGCAGATGAGGGGCCCAGCAGAAGCAGTATCCTGGCAGCTTGGTTCATGAAGTGTCTTTATCTCCTTAGATCTGAGACTCTTCCTGCCCCCACTTGAGAGACACTAGAGCAGTGAGGAGGTACTGGAAGGGAGATTCCACCATGTTCTTCCCCTAGTGAGAGAGCTGGTAGCCCTGACACCCTCTTAGGCAACACCAACAGGGGCCAGTGAGAGCAGCAGTGGCACCTGATGCACAAAACAAATCAAAATAATACAATAAAGCCTCTAAAAATTAAACTGCCATTGGAAGAACAGCCCATAAAATAGGCCAAAACATGTATGCTGAGAACTAAACGGGTGACTGCTGCTAAACTAAAGGAATCAAATAGGACTCAGAATCTCATAACATAATAGACAATATGCCTAGCATACAACAGATAAGCACCTGTCATAACAAGAACCAAGAGAATTACAACTTGAATGAGAAAAAGCAGGCAACTAATGCAACACCTAGATGGGTCAAATATTAGAATTCTTTAACAAGTATTTCAAGCAACCATCATAAAAATGCTTCAATAATCATTACAAATTCTCTTGAACCAAATGAGAAAAAAAATCTCAGCAAAGAAATAGAAGTTATAAAAGAGAATCAAAAAGAAATTACGGAACTGAAAAATACAATAACAAATTAAAAAAAAAATCTTGCTGGATGAGCTCAATATTGCGTAGAGGTGACAAAGTTTAGAGAATCAGTAAAAGTGAGAATAGAACAATAGAATTAACCCAATCTGAAAACAGCAAGAAAATAGGCACCCTCTTCCCCAAAAAAGAAAAAGGAATACAGCTTCAGGGACATGTGGGATAATAACAAAAGATCCAACATACTCCATCAGCATCCCAGAAAGAGGAGAAAGAGTGAAACAGAAAGACTATTTTAAGAACCAATGCCTGAAAACTTTTCAAATTTAGCAAAAGATACAGACCTATACATTTAAGAAGCTGAGTAAAAAAACCCAAACACCAAAAAATTCATACCAAGAGTATGATATGATAATCAAACCTTTGAAAATGATAGATAAAAATCTTGAGGTTGAATCCAGAGAGAAAATAATGCAGTAACTATAGAGAAACACCAGTTAGAATGAAAGCAGGTATTTCACCTGAAACCATGGAGGCCAGAATAAAGTGACAGACTAATTGTTAAATGCTGAAAATAAAGAACTGTCAATTATGAACTATGTGTCTGGCAAAAATATCCTTCAGAAACAAGATGAAAGGAAAACATTCTCATATGAAAGCATACTATAATAAAACAATGTGTTTCTAACAGACACACCCTTAAAATTTTGATAAAGGAAATTCTTCAGACAGGAAATGATAAAAAGAAAAAAAGGAATCTTGGAGCATCAGGAAGGAATAAAGTACAATAGAGAGGGAAAAAATATGGGTAGATAAAATAAACCATCCTTTTCTCGTGAGTTTTATAAAGTGTTATTTGATGACTAAAACAAAAATTCTAACACTGCTGATACCCAAGACTAAGAGTGAGGAAGGTAAAGGGACCTAAATGGAAGTGAGATTTCCACACTTCACTCAAAGCAACACATGTGGATTTCAGGTAAGTCCCATATTTATATTGTAATGCTCAGAGCAACCACTGCAGAAACTATACAAAGTGATACACTCAAAATCACTATAAATGAATCAGGATGGAATTCTAAAAACTGTTCAGGTAACTTGTAGGAGGCAAGAAAAGAGAAACAGGAACAGGAACTGGAGATGCCTTGTGGTTGAACCTTGCTGTACTATCTTCCCATCAGCTTAGCCCAACATTCTAACAGTACAGAATTTATCTTCAATTACAGTTTTACGTATTTTTTTTTTATATTGGTCAAAAGATGGTGGCACAACTATGTGGCAGTCGCAGTTATGCCTCTGAGCTATAGCCCAGCAATGGTGAACTGTCCTTGGACATGTAAGACTTTCCCACACAGCATCACTGAAAATGAGCATTCAGCTTCTATTTTGTTCTTTTTAATTATGGCAAGAACAGTTCATGCGAGAGCTATCCTCTTAACAAATTGTTATGGGTTCAACACAGTATTGTCATCTATAGGCACAATGTTGCACAGCAGGCCTCTGGAACCTTTTCCTCTTGCTCAACTGACACTTGACACGTGGAATTGCAACTCCCCACTTCCCCCTTCTGCAGCCCCTGGCAACCACCATTCTAGGCTCTGCTATGTGTCTGACTATTTCAGAGAACTCATTTGAATGGAGTCAATCATGCAGTATTTGTCCTTCTGTGACTGGCTTACTTCATTTGGCATAATGTCCTCAATCTTTATCCATGTTGATGCATATATCAGGACTTCCTTCCTTTTTAAACGATAAATAATATTACATTGTATTCAGATGCTATGTTTTCTTTGTTCATCTGTAGATGCACATATAGATTGTTTCCACATCATGACTTCAGCCTTTTCTTGAAGATTCATAGTTATAGGGAACTCATCAATAATGGCCACATGCTGAAAACATTGTACACGCCCCTTCAAACAATTCTGCTGGGATACTCTTTAACTGAGATAAAATCTCATACATTCTAGTTCTATATCCAGCACAATACAGAATAAATCTAAACCATGGAGTACAAGCCTGAATGCCAGCAAGTAATGCTTTTGGGGAGTAAGAATAATTTAATAGGAACATGTGAAAAAATATAATTCTCTTATTAGAAAAAGGATCGCCAAAAATGATGAAAGACTGCTATGAATACACCTCAGTTTGTTAGGCAGAAATTGAGACTAACAGAGATTGGTGAGATGGAGGACATGGACATGTGCCCTGTACACGGGTGGCCTCTACTCATCTTCAGCTATTTGCTGCTATAATGTAAAGGGAGACAATTTCTAATTCTTCAAGAGAAGTCAGAAATCAAGATTTTAAATGAAATCTATGCTTTTTTTAAGAGTTGGCTGCTGGGCCAGCCGAGTGGCGTGTTGGTTAAGAGTTGGCTTGGGACACCAGCTCTGAGCAGCGGGACCCTGGTTCGGATCCCACATATGAGGGCCAGTGACACTGCCCTCTACAGCTAAGATGGTGAACAACAGTTTGAACTGGAGCTGGGCTGCTATGAGTTGCTGGCGACGGTGTAGGCTGCAGTGGACCTGGCCCACAGCTGGCGTGCACTTTCGTGAGCTGCCATGAGCTGCCGTGAGCTGCTCTGAGCAGCTGTCAAATGGCCGGTGAGTGACTGCCTCACTCAGGAAGGGCGCAATGATCACAATACCAACATGGGTCAGTGAAGCGATGTCCTCCACAACTAGACTGAAGAACAAAAGTACAGTAACTTGTCTGTTCCCCTTCCCCAATTTCCCAATAAAATCTTTTAAAAAGAAAAAAGTTGGCTGCTAATGTAAAACATTTTAATTTGGGGGCCAACATAGAGTTGTCCAAACACCATACCTCTGTAGAATGCCATCTTGCTACTTCCCTTCTGAAGGCTGGACCACATGGCAGCCTCTGAGCCTTTGGAGACCATCACTGGGTCTTCAGGGGTGTCTTTTCTTCCAAATCAAATGTGACCACTCTCATAAACCATTTAGTGAATAAGTATTCCAAATTCCTGATGATCCCAAATGGCCTTCTGACTTGTTCTGATTTGCTAAAAGAACAGCATGAAGAGAGGTACAGGAAAATTAACAGAAGCTCTGATCCAGCTAGACATGCCGGCCATTGCAGAGATGCTCAGCATCTTTACTTATGGACCCTTCTTTCACCACACTCTGTTTTTAAAACCTATGGGTATTGATTGGGATGCTCAATGAATGCCATTTGTTTCTTTCTCATTATAGTAATGGTATGATCTAAGGGTTATATGTTATTGCTTACCAACCTCTTCAAATCATATTTCCTTTTAAAATCCCTCACTATAATTTCATACCTATTTTGTCTTAGAAAATTTTGAAATTTATACTCCCAAATCAGAAATACCATCATTTTCTTTTTGTCACAAAACAAATTTGTATTTCCTGAAGTCTGTCTATACCTAGAATTTCCTTCCTAAGATATAGTAACACTAAAGGATCATTTCTTCTTAAATATTTAAATTGCTTCTACTTCAAAACAAAAATATGCCTTTTATAGTAAAAACAAAAAAAAGTAGACTCTGATTATGTAGTAGGCCTTTAACATACATTATTGCCTTATTTAATTGTTCCAACAACCTCATCAAGTATTGTTTCATTATTCCAGTTCTACAGGTGAAAAATAGCCCAAGGTCAAATAGCCAATAAGCATAAAAGCAGGAACTTAAACCCAGGCATCTGGTTTTAAAGGCTGGACTCTACACTATGCCACTTATCTAATTCTTTCTTGCTGGTTAGAATTAAGTCCATGGTGTTAATTCCACTCATTTGTTCCTTTTATCTTTTGAGACATTCAGGTGTTATCAGATGTTCCACTTTGTGTCAGATAGGATAAGGCTTTCCAGGCTGTCAGGAGAGCTACAAATCCTCCAGTACTTTCTGAGTTTACCTCTGTGCAATATAATCCTGATATGTTCTGTATACTTGGAACACAGTGGGAACAAATGAGCACTTAAAACTAATTTCGCAGTTTTACCATAAGTAATACAACCTGAGCTACAAACAATAAATATTGAAATGAACATTTTTAGATGGCAGTTGATCCAGAGTTAGGAATTGCCTGTGTAATATGTGCAAACAAATGAATAAAATGACTTATGATAATCATTTCTGTATATGGCAGATGGTGTTGTCTCTCCAATATCTATTTCCTCCCTTTATAAACAGAACCCCAATTTTGTTCATGGTGACAATGTATAATCAGCTTAAAATATTATTTTTCAGCCTGCTTTATAGCTAAACTGTGGTCTTGTGACACACTTTATGGCCAATAAGATGTAATTAGAATTTCCAGGGTGTGACTTCAGGGAAATCTCCTAAATGGGGGCAGATTCACTTAACCTGCACCTTTTGTCCTTTACCCTTTTCTTTCTTCTGCCTGGCAGGCAGCACAATGCTGAAGGTGGAGTAGCCACCTTGCCACCATGAGGCAACAATATTGAAAATAAAGACCACACATCAGGGGTACTTGAAAGCCAGATCCTGAATCCCGGATGGCATTGTAGAGACAATGGTCTGCCTAACTATATATTTCTTGGTATGTGGAAAGTCCTAAACCCTTATTTGCACGTTGGGTTTTCAGTTATATGCAGCCACACCTATTTCTAACTGCTAACCTGAACCATACCTGACAAGTATTAGATGTGGTTTTCTGTATTGTCAAAGTGATAAAATCCCATACACAGAACTTAGTTCTTTTGAACCTCTCCATGACACATCTGGCAACTCAGTGAACCCTGGGGATTAGGCAAACATGCCAAGAAGATCAGAGAATCCATTACCTCTCCCTAGATGAGAAGGCTGTGCGAGCACGAACCATTTCCATCTGGCTCACTGTTGTCCACCAGGGCCTGTTACTAACATGCAATGAAAGTAATATCCTTGTTCAATGGATGGATGAACAAGAATTTATAGTCTAGTTGGGGAGGTTAACAAGTAGATGATTCTAAGGGAATGGAATCCAGTTAGCATCACTGTACAGGGTGTCCCGGAGGAGATTATTTTCCAAGTGGGACATGAAAATTGAGGAGCCGCTAGCTGGGCCAAAGGTACAAGAGGACTTTCTGAGCAGAGGAAGCAGCCTGTGACAGAGACCTGTATACAGTTTTGTAGGCCTATAATTTAGGAATCCAAGGAGATTTGTGAAGAGCTACAGGCTGGGAGGCAAGCAAGAGCTAGATTAGGAAGCGCCTGGGTATTCCCACCACAAAGCACCATCTTCTGGCCTAGTCTAGTCGAGCTGGATCTGATAAACTGATTTAAAAGTACTCTTAATTTCCCCATCTGTAATCGCAAATGTTAGTCTTTAAACTTCAAGAATTTTGACTAGATTATACAAACTTCTTCAACCACATTTTCCAACTTCATCCATTTTTTGTCCCTGTGTTGCAAACCTTCAACACGCCAGGTGAATGCATCTGCCAGTGGTTTTAGGAAAAGCTCTTCCACAGTTGAAGTGGAACATGTCTGAAAGACCCTCCTGTCTTAAAGCTGTAGGTGTAGATTCATCCCCTGCCCTGGGAAATGCTTTCAGCCATAACTGTCCTCCCCGACCTGTGAGGCTTCCTTACATGACTGCAGCTGGGGTGAAATGTTTCTCCTGTTTCCTCTCTCAGTGGGGCTCTGTGATATACGGCATTAAGGCCACATGCATACGGCTTCATTCTGTTAGAGCAGGAAAAAAATTCATTGAAAGCAAAGGGTTAATATTTGGCCATGAATGGACGGAAGATCAAATAAACAAGCCAGCATTCTTCTCCATCTTTGCCTGCCTTTCTCTCTGCTCCCCAAACTCATCAGCCACCTTTCCAATTTATCTCTTCTACATTCAGCATCCCTCCTAGAGGCGGGGGTTGTTTATTTGTTTAATGGGAAGTACCTTCAACCCCTGAGGAATCTGGGGTGCACAGGGCTAGCCTGGTCCTCCTGTGAGCTTCATCACTTCACCACAAAGCAGAACTGGGAAAGAAAACGAAAATTCTCTGCTCATAAACTCACTCACTCTTTTCTTGTATTTCTTATAAACACATTCTCCTGTGTGTATTTACTTTTCATATATGCATGGGCATAAAACTTATCCCCCTCCATAAAGGCACCTGGTTTGAATGACAGGAGAAATGTGAGATTTCACACTTCAGATTATTTTCCAGTTGTCTGCCATGTAACGTTAAGTTTTGTGTTTTTATAAAAGGGAGTGACAATCTGAAAAACTCAAAAATTAATAATTGTTTCTGATTTCTTTGTTTTTCATCTCATTTCAGAAGTAAAAAGAAAAAATATGGAAAGGGAATCATGGCAGGCATAAGTATGACATTAATTATCTAATGTTTACTAATCAAATTCTAATCTAGTTAACAGCTACTATAATCGATAGGTTTGTGAAAATATTAGCAACGTTATAGATGGGTCACAGATTACTTTGTTCTTGAAATGGCAGGTTTTTACTTCTTATCTTGATGACAAATTTGCATTTGAGCCTGCCTTGTGGCTTATGTTCCAATTTATATATCTGACTGCATTTACCTTAGACAATTTTCTGACACATGTCAACATGTAATAATTTTTCTTAATCTGCAAATTTAAAGGTATAGAACAAATGTTTCCCTTGTTGCCTCTCCCCCAGTACATTTGTGCATCAATCTGCTTCTGAAAATAATTTACTGGCCTGTATTTCTACAACTAAACAATGATTTTAACAGCTCACATGAAGACATTTTTCTCGGTTTTTTTTTTGTTGCCAACGAGTCCAGAGCACTGCATACTCTGTTTCATGCTGTCA
The DNA here is from genome assembly GCA_033961575.1 of Aselliscus stoliczkanus. Classification (NCBI taxonomy): domain Eukaryota; kingdom Metazoa; phylum Chordata; class Mammalia; order Chiroptera; family Hipposideridae; genus Aselliscus; species Aselliscus stoliczkanus. Next base: position 128,965,410 of record CM066733.1, read on the forward strand.
ATATGCATTATTCAGAAAGCAATGATTGGATTGATGTGGTTCTGGAAATGGCATTTATATATAATCCATGTGCTGCTTTTCAAAAATGGGAAACAATGAACTTCAAAACAAATGAAAATCAATCTGGTCTCTCTTGATTGAGGCTTAAATTTTTGTCATCAAAAATATTAAATGATTTATTTTCTTATCAGAAAAAAACAGTTATAAAATATTTCAATAACATACTAACACCTTCTCTCAAGCATTACATTTAGGTTTTTAAGCCCTCTGTGAAAATAATAACAAATAAACATATATATATTTCTTATCATTATATATAAATATATATTATAAAAATATATATTATTATAAGTATATATAAATATATTATATATTTCTTCTTATTATATATAAATATATATTATTATATATTTTGTTATAAATATGTAAATATATATTATAGATATATATATTAACATGCATATATATTTTTTCTTATTATATATATTGTTTTCTGCCCCTGGTTCTGGTACCTGTTAGTATGTGGTCTTTCACCCTGGCTCCTAACACGAACTCCTAAAACTGTTGGAATTTCCTGAGTGATAGGAGTGTCTGACACAAAGCTCCTAAGTTCCTCAACATTTCCTAGGTGGTAGGAGTGACTTTTGTTCCAGTGAGGGGACTCTTCATGGGCTCCTGGATTGGGCTGGTCACCAGAAAGACCAAGACATGATTAGAAGCTTGGAACCTTCAGCCCCACCCTTCATTTTCTGGCGAAGGAAGGAACTGGACATGTGGTTAATAATTGATCATGCCCATGTAATGAAGCCTCCACAAGAATCCTAAAATTACAGGATTCAGGGAGCTTCCAGGTTGGTGAACATATCTATATGCCCAGAGGATGGTGCACCCCAACATCAGAGGGGCAGCAGCTTCTGGGCTCAGGACCCTTCCAGACTTTGCCCTATGTACGTCTTCACCTGGCTATTCCTCTGTATCCTTTAGCATATTCTTTGTTATATAATAAACCACAGTAAATGTGTTTCCCTGAGTTCTGTGAGTTGTTCTAGCAGATGATCAAACCCAAGGAGGGAGTCATGGGAATGCCTAATTTGTAGCCAAGCCAGACAGAAGTTGTGGGTAATCTGGGGACCCAGTACTTGCAATTGGCACCTGACATGGGGGACAATCTTATGGAACTGAGCCCTTAACCTGTGGGTTCTTCAATTCCTTGGTGTGGAAAACCCAAACATTTGGTGGCCAGAAGTAAAGTACTGAGACTACAGAAGAATTGTGTGAGTGATAAAACAGGTTGTTGTTTTTTTTCCTATAGGTTCTCTCTCTCGACCCTTGGCGTTCACTCTCCCACAGTCCTCTGCAAGTCTGTGGGCAACCTTCCCTCCAGTAAGGCCTTTCTCAGTCAGCCGGTCACCGGGAGGAGTTCTTTTCAGATTGTGCTGGATCCCATGACTCCTATTCATCAAATTTTACAGAGACTTCAACTTGGGTCTTGGACACATAAGTCTTTCATTTACTCATTCCCACAGCAACAGCTATTACAAACAATTACTAAATACTTTCATTGAACAGCTTTTATCTTTAGCTAAACCAATTCTGAGAACAGGTTTTGCTCCAATGTCCCTCTGAGAATACCTTCTTCATCTGCTCCTTATTTCCTTTTCTTTCTCTGCATTAGAGAACTACATCCAGACCTCATCTCTTGTCCTCTCTAAAGCCATGTAGGGAATTTAGTCTCTTCTGAAGCTAGCAAAGCCCTTACCCTCATGCTTCCCAAGTCCTTTCCCAATTATGTTGATGTGTATATTTTGATTTCCTTATATACTTTAATTTTTTGAGGTTAAAGGGACCATTGAATCAAAAAAAAAATGCTCAGCACAGAGTAATCAACCGGTGCTACTGATTCTCTAATGGGAAGCATAGATTTGTTAGCATTATCACTGAAAGATAAAAGAGTATTACAACACAAATGAAGTCAACGTTTTTGTAAAACATGTGTATTCCAAAGTAAAACATTATAGGCAGCATGCAGTGAATTTTGATTTGATTATGTTTGCTCAGTTATTTTTGTACATGTTCCCAGTAAAAACTAGCCAAACAACTTGTGTGACATGATAATGAAAGAGTTATTGGCCTTAGAACTCATCAACAAAAATAGATTGGGTTTTCTGGTTCAATTCCAGGAACAAAATACATACCAATAACATTGTGACAAAAATAAGTGATTGTTCTCTAGTGAGGGCACATAAGAATCGGGCTCATACTTGTCTACTATGTTTATAAAAATTTGGAGGAAAATATAGACAGAATAAAGAAAGGACTGAATACATTGATATAGTTTATGATGAGCATTTTTTAAAGCACTATATCAAACTACTTTTGGTAGAAGTTCTTAACTGGGAAATATAATCCTTTTCATGATTTACAAAAGTTTAGGAGGTTTTAGGATATGCTTAGGTAACAAAGGAAGTATTTAAAAACACAATAAAGATTTTATCAGCCACAAAAGTAGTTATGAGCTAAAGTATTCAAAAATCTCAAGTCTTTTAAAAATATGTATATTATTTATGATAGTTCTAAGTTTGAAAATATAAACCACCCCATCTCGCAATGAAACTACTCTGTAATGCTTCAGTAAAATATAAGTAAATGTTCCAAAATATTACAATTCAAGAAAGAATAGGTGATAAAAGGTATAAATCCTTACTCTAAATATAGTTTGTCTTCCCATGAATAAACTGCTCATCTAGCAGTGAAACTGAAAAGACATTTAAAAAAGAAATCAAGTCAAAATAATCTCCAACAATCCTTAAAGTTCACCTCAGTGTATATCAGGCTTCGTTTGATGCCACTAATATTTTTTAAAAGCAAGATGCTAGTAATAAATAAAAGCACTTGAGCTTCTGTGCTTTTATGAATGCACATTATATAATCTACAATTTTTTTCAAGAGAGCTTTAATCTAGATTGGTATAGACAAACTTTCGGATACAACAGGAAAATAAAACCACTTTTATGATTAAAATTTATATAATTTTTAAAATACAAAATTTAAATTTATTAAAATGCCATTTCATACCAAAAAAAAAAAGATAAACATATTTAAATGTTCAGGATATTTTTACATCCTAAAATTACAGTAGCAGTTAATTTCTCTCCAGTGGTTAACAGAGGCCTGAAGATTTCTTCTCTGAAAAGAGTAAAAAACAGTTTTAGATCTGGGGAACGTCCGGCCTAGTTGAGATGGCGCTGCTATAGAAAAACAGGAGTTAAGTATGGAAGGGTACACATATGTTCAGCAAGCGACTAGAGAAGATATATCTAGGTAATCTAATTATTTTAAGAGGAAAAATTTAAGGATACGGACATCCAAATTCCCCCAAGAATGCCCCAGCCAGATCCTTCCACAGTGAAGTGCAGAGTCCTCTATCCCTCTAGCATTCCAGTGTCCTACTCTTAAATTGGAGTGGATTTGGAGGATGGCCTCAAACTAGAAAAACAGTGGCTGAAACAAATGGAGGAAAGCATTTGGGAGAAAAGAGAATCTAAACGGAGTGCAAAAAAAACAAGCCAAAAAAAGGGTTTGCAGAAAGTAATAGTAACCTCCGTATAATACATGGCTCAGCTATCAACATTATCTATGTGCTTATAATAGTGCAAATACTAAATATTAATATAACCAGATTATATATATTCACACTGGAAGATAGGGAGATACATGTGGTAGGAGCAAGAGAAAGACTTATCTTCCATAGAAGGTAGCTAATACCTGATCCCTACATTTTTTTAAATCATGATTTTTATTGTAAAGACTTGAAGATAAATGCCCAATTAATCAGTGAAAGATGGAAAAGCGTCTGTCTCTGAGGAACAAGAGATTGAAGAGCTGCTGAGCTTAATTAACAAGCCTATAGGACTATTTGGCTCTTTAAGCTCTGCAGCGTTTATGACTTGGGAGATATTTTTTTAAGTGAATTTAAAAAATAAATTAAATGAAAAATTTTGTAGCAAAAAAAGGGGGGAGGGGTAAGAAGAACCAAGCTACTCATAAATGGGGGAACTACATCGTACCCGTTCCCTTACACAGGTTTGGATTTGCCTTTGGGATTAAAGTGTGACCGAGATGAGGCTTATGTATTAATATCTGGTGCTTGGTTTTGCATTGTCTTTGAAGAGGCTGTCATATAAGTAGCCACATGTTAGCTTGAGGAGCACCACACACGTCTGTACAGTTTCTTTGTTTTAATTAGGTTGGAGATCTTTGGAAAATTATCAATTAGCAGTGTCTACGAATTATAACGGAGTGAATTCTGTTTGAAGGACTCTGTAATCCATTTAAATCTGACACTGCCTAAATCAGCTGGAAATTATATCTTTACGATTTTTCCAGGCTTCAGTACCTGAAATAATGACCAAGCATGGAGTCGGCCATTCCATAAAGCAGGGATAAGGGAAAGCAGCTAACAATTCTCTAGTACCAAAAACCATACTAAGGCTTTTACATATTTTATCTCATTTAATCCTCACGCATCACTACTGAGTAAGTGTTACTATGCTCGTGTCAAAGATGAGGCAGCTGAGAAATTAAAGTCATGATGCAGTTTAAAAAACAAAAAGGTAAGCTGAGACCGGAGCTCCACGGACCTGATTCAGTCTGTGATGCCTCGTTTGTTTTTTTTACTAGCCTTGAGTTCAGGCTTTATGGAGAACTAAATGTAATAAATATTAACAAGGATGGAATGCTTCTTGAGGTGATGCTTGGAGTCTTAAAAGTGAATTTCACAGCACATTGAATCCTTTCATTTCTTGTGGGAAAACACTTCTTTGACAGTGAATAGGGAACTACTGGTTACTTACAGATGTTTGTGTTACACCTTGATCATTAGAAATATATCTGATTATAAATAGAGGTCAATCTCTACCAGAAAACATACCCCTAAATTCCAAAATAAATAATCAGACCCCACAGAGATCAGGGATTTGTGCGACAAGTGAGAAGGCTTTACTGACAGTAATTCCTTGCTGAGGGGTTAATCTGCTCTGACAGACTCAGAGGCCTTGTAGGTTGAAAGGAAACAATAAATGATCTTCCCTGATGTCCGCAAAGGCTTTTCATTCCACTCAGTTTACACACTTCTGAAAAAAGCAAGCCTGTGCTCATATGTTGGTGAACAAATGCAAAGTAGCAATCTACATATGTCATTTAAAGTAGGAGGAGCTTGTTTCTGAGATAGATAAATAGGGAGCAATAATGGCCTTGGGCAGTTGATAAGGGGGAGGAGAAGGAGGGAACAGGGAGAGAGAGAGGGAGGGAGGGAGGGGGGGAGAGAGAGAGAGAGAGAGAGAGAGAGAGAGAGAGAGAGAGAGAGAGAGAGAAAGAACCATTGTGAAAGAGGGTGCTTGGGTAAAGCAGCCACATATCCTGCTCCCGCCTCCCCTCTCACCCACAGCCCACACCCCTAGTTGAACCACATTGGAGTCCAAATGATGCCACATTCCCTGCTGTTACATATCCCTGTGAGTCTCCGGACAGCCTCCATTTTCATGCCCTCAGAATCAAGCAACTAAAAAAGCCTTGGGCAGCACTTCATTATGTGTGTGGCCAGCTCTATGTGCTAGCTATATTGAGTCAGAAATCTTGCTGTGATGTCCACTTATTTATTCTACTTGGTGGTCAAAATGGTCTGCCATATACCATCCACGCTGCAAGTATTTGAAGAGATCACATACTTTTCTAGCTGCTTTGCATTATATTCACATATAGATGAGATCTGGCAAGAAGTCTATGTGGGTAGATTTTAGAGTGAATTAGCTGTATGATGACCTAAATGCAGGAAGCCTGTTTCCATCTAAAATTCAAAAGTTGAAATGTTTATGTAAAACATTGACCCTTACAAGTATACCTCTTTAAAACTGTCACTCATTTGACATTGGTATTTACTTGACAATATGTTTACATTTCTTGAAAACCTTTGCAGTCTGATTTTTGTGACAAAAATATCTATTTGTCTTTCTAATCCTTTCATTCCCATATTAAGCATTTTCATCTATTTCTAGCATTATTCTTCTCAGACACTTTACAATCCTGATTGGTCATCTGAAATTATTTTTTAGTTCACTGCAGGTGAACTTTAATGTGGGATACTTAAAATCAGGGATGGAAGATAGATTAAATAGTAGCCATTGTATAACAACTGTTTTTAACCAGAAGCATGCTCCTGAATTTCTTGGGGAGTTTTGTCAAAATGCACAGACTTAGGCCACTTCCCTGGGGAATTTGACCATGAGGTAGCCTGTATATTTAGAAAAAGCTGTCCAGGTAATTCTGATATGCACCACCAGCTGAGAATCATTGTCTAATATTGATTCTACCCCTTGTGATCACATATCATTGAGATCGACTAAAAACAATTCAGATGGTTTCACTCTGTACCAGTCACTCATTTCATATTACGATTGTGGCCCCACCATCTGGTAGCGAATGAGATTTCTAAGGAAGATAATGCAGTGAGAGAAGAGTGGAGAGCTGAGGATGAAAATATGCAGAGCCCCATATTGAGGCACCCCCATTTTGATTTTGGACAGGAAAAAAGCTCCTGGCAAGGCCAGTTTGTATAGAGTGGATAGGGTAGAAGTAAGATCCCAGGAATTTAAAAGTAGGCAGCGGAGACACAGAAGCACCAGGATGAAGCCACAGTAAATACACTCAGCTCAGGCCCCAGGTCAAGATGCCCACCATGCCCTGCTCCATTCTCCAGAGTACCCACATCCTCACCCACAGACCTAGGTGAGCAAAGAACTTGAATCAAGCACCCCATTCCTCCCTCAGGCCCTTCAGACTCCCTTTGAGTCCCTCGAGTAAAAAAGGGATGATCCCATCCTCTGTGTAAAGTAATCCATGAAGTCTAGGTATGGTGCAGATCTTTGAAATAGAAGGCCTCTTTATGATGATACAAGATTCAAACCTACTTTTGCCTAAATCCAAAGTGTGTACTGTCAATCCTGATATTAACCTGCTTTTACTTAAGAAGGTTTGGCAATGAAACCAGAGTACCAAGTGAATAGTCTATAGAAGGGTAAGAGGGCTCCTCCCCAACAAACAAACAAACAAATAAACAAACAGATGTCTTTGGAAGATAAGAAAGAAGTAGGCAATGTTTGAAGCCAACGTGCAAAGGGTCAACAGAGAGACAATCTATGGGACTGTTGCGTGTGTTGGCTCTCTCCATCTCGACTGAAAGCTGTCCAGAGACTAGGATCTTCCCCAAACACCTGCTATTCTACCCTGTATATTTATGTGCTAAATAAATGTCTTTGGATGGGTTAAGGATTTACACTAAATTGCGATCAGTTTAGGGGTCCAGTTCATAAGGGTATGGAAACCTTAGGATTAAAAATGGTGAAAAGTTTGTAAACATACGAGAGCTTGGTGAAAGAGTGTATGAAGTAAGTATAGCATAAATAAAGGCACATAATGGGAAAGAGAGAAGCGAAGACTAAGCTAGCTACGTTCTCCACAGAGAACACGTACATGGACACCATAGTCACACAGGAAGAGCATGGGGAGAGGTTCTTACTCCTCTCAGCTTAATTAGGCTAGGGATTCAATGCATTTTTTTTCCTGCTACTTCAGCACTGTGCTAAGCCCAGCTAGAAAAATAAGGGCATAGGAGAGGATTGCACTTGGATCAGAGAAGTTGAGTTTTAAACACTCATCTCAAATACAATGAGCTCCGTATTGCAACAACCTCTCTCTGTCCACAGCATCATAGAGGCTACTGTACAATTACAGAAAGAGGCAGAAAGGTAAACAAGGGTAAAAAAAAAAAAATTTGAGAGAAGTTGAAGACATGAAGATAGTAGTGACCATAGCTTGGCCCCAGATGTCAAGTACAGATCATTTTGAAGTTTTAATTCCTCTCTGCTATATTGAACAACAAGTGATTGAATGAAAATTCTGTAACAAATTCCTGGAATGTTACTGGTCTTTAAAACCTTTAAGCAAAGCTCAACACAAGGGCGCAGCACTTGGGGCAGGGTTCTCTGGCCCTTTGCTGGCTCCCTGCTACAGTCTCAGATCACACACTTTGTTTGTTAATGCACATCTTGGGAATGTGCAGTGTTTTTTAGTTTTAGTTTTATCTTTCAGGAATACATTTTTAAATTTTTTTTATACCAAATAGCATTAAACATATAAGAGTAAATTCCCTACTCCTTAATAGTTGGGTTCATTCTACTGGCCTGCAAATTTTTGAAGGTCCGAAAATAATCAATGTGGAGGCCATATGTATATGCGTGTTTCAAGAGTATACAATATTTGAAGCATAGAGTATAGGCACTCACTCATCTGCATAGCTCCTCAAGATGCTATGTGCTTTTCCTCTGGAGACTCTTCTTTACACTCTGAAATATGCTGAAGTTTTCTCTGTTACAATACCCTTTGTTCTAATGAAGAAAAGCTACTCATCCATTGGCTCAGGAGAACCTTTACTCACAGTAGCTGGAATTGAACCTAACACAATAGAAGCTTATTCAGAGGTAGTCTGAATTTAAATTAAAAAGAGAAATTAAATCAAATTATGTTTGAGCTGCCAGAATCCAAAAAATTGATATGACTAACTCATTGTACCTGATTCTTGATATTAAGACATATAGATAAAGGGTCATGGAGTCCATCTGAAAAGAGAGGTTCCTAACGCTCTATGGCTTCAGACCATACCTAGAGTCAAACGTCCAGCATATGGAAGAGCTGCTCCAGTCCGGAGTCCTTCGTCAGGGATGATTGTCCTGCTGGAAGGAGGTACCAGCTGCCACAATCCCACCTGTGATTGGGCCTCTGACCAATCACTCCGTTGTACCCAGCCTGCCAGAAGTAGATCCTTCCTCTCAATGGCCCCCATTCTCTAAGACGATAGAGGCTTACCTCTCATTGTTTCCTTATTTCTAAGACCTGCTTAAAGGTGGTCTAGTTATTTTCTCAATTGCTTTATCTTGAATGGGGAGAGAAAGTTTATAATTCTTAGAACTAAAACATTCTTATAGCCAGTTCTTCCTGGTCAGCATAGATTTGCCAGTAATTTATTTTGAAGGAATACATTGTGGAACAAAACAAATTCAAGATGAGTCCCACTTTTAAAATAATAACAATAAAACAATTTGGGGTATTTGTATGTTGTTCTGATGGAAGTACTTATTGGACAAGTATAGAAGGGTGAAGGAGAATTTCAGGCGGGAGAAACAATATATGCAGAAGTAAAAAACAGTTACACAGCTTCCCATTAATAGGAAGCTAAAGGAGGTTTGAAATGATGAAGTATCATAAATTATATACCTAGGAGTTGTGAGTAAAAAAGAAAGAGAGGTAAGGCAAAGGCCAAGTGATTTTTTTTAAGAAATCTCTTTTTCTATTTTAAGGATTTTAATTTTTATTCTGAAATTTCTAAGAGCTACTGAAAGGTTTTATTCAATAGATGACATGGTCAAACTTTTAATTTTGGAAAGATTAATTTAGCAGCTCTGAAAAGTATAGATTGAAGAGCATCCTTTGAAGACAGAGAGACAAGTGTGACCCTGGTTAATTAATCCCTCTGAGCCTCAGTTTCCACGTCTGTGAAGTGGAAAGTAATAGAACCTATTTAGTTTGTGGCATGAATGAAAGGGCACATGTAAAGTATGGTATGTCTGAGATTTGGGAAGCATTCAATAGAAGATTTTTGGAAAGCTACAAGTACAGTGTCAGGGCAGAGGGTTGAGGTGATTGGGGTAGGGGGGTAATATGAAGAAAGAGAAAGGAATTGTTTATTCATTTAAAAAACTTTCTTGAGCCCCTACTCCGTGATAGGCATAGTGTAGTACAATAGGGTACACTTACAGGTTGACAGATAATTCCTTAATGTGTTAAACATGTCTTATATCCTAGCCAAAAGCTAATGGCTAACATATTGAAGGCTTTTTTTCCCACTATATAGTTAGAAATGAGGAAAAAACTCTTTAAAAACATCCCTTCATTAATAAATTCCTTAATCCTGTGTTCTTTGTCAACATTTTCTATCAGTAATTTCTTTATGATATTAGTTTACATGATCTTTTGTGAGTAAAATCAAAGATAAGCATATGCACAATGGGTAGGAATTTGGACATGTACATCAATTATTTCTTACACTAGTAGCTAAATAATAGAAGTGCCATATATCCTACATGAAAATTTGTTCTGTATTTGTGTAGACAGTTTAATATTTTTTCTAAATCTAAAAGCTAGATTTTTTTTTATGCCATAGACTTTACAGACCTTTGTCCTATAAAACTTTCAAACAACTAAGATCCAGAATTGAATAAAAGGATTTTACAATATTGTATATTGTTGTATTATTAATACATATCTCAAGAAAGCTAAGATTGCATTTTTATGAGATAAAATGAAATAAACCTATAAGATTACATTTATATATAAATTTTCCCTGAGGATATTTAGAATTCACAAAGAAACATGCAGGTACATTACCTATACTGACTTTCTAATGTTAGTTTTTAAACAGGGAAGTTCAGTCTTTTCTGATATAGTATTTGAAATCTAAGAAAGGTTTACCTTTTGCTTTTTTTGTCTAGTGTGATTTTTCATTTTATTAGATTTCAAGAATAAGTCTACCCCCCCAAACATTACCTAATGAATTTACTCTAGTACTTCAAAGCATAGACGTTTCGACCAAAATCAATCTATATAGCCTCATGGGTTTCATTCTTCAGATAATACCCTCTTGTTCCTCTTTTTCTAATATCAGAATTCCTTCTAGAGTATATATCGCTTCTTCTCCAGGGTTATCATTATCTCATTTGTCAAAAATTCACAATGCTGAATAGAATAATTTGGTAAAGAAAACCCGCATGACAACAAAACAGAAGTTAGTCCATCATCTTCCTAGACCAAGTACAGGAGATTTATTCTTGAATAATGACTCCCAACACATAATAAGCAATTTCAAATAATTACATTTAAGAGATATTGTTTTTGGTGTGTTTTTTTTGAGGGCAGTGTCACTGGCTCTCATATATGGGACCCGAACCAGGGCCGCTGGCTTTCGAAGCCAGCGCTTAACCACAGCGCCACTTGGCCAGCCCCAAGAGATACTGTTTTGACCAGAGGAGCAACAACTACTAATCTGTATGAGCTAATAATAAATGTTTATGTGTTTTTAGTGGCTTTAACGAGAGCACACATAACTAAAAACTTTACAAAATACTAATAATAATCTCCCCTCTTGGGAAGCATGTGTTTCCAGTTTGGCTCATTAAAAAGAAGATGGAAAATATAAGGAGCATTTGAGGATATAACCCTACGAGACAAAACTCCATAGCCTTCATTTGCTCCCCACTATTTAAGTATTCCTCTTCAAAAATGTAAAGAAGATTAAAATAATTTTTATTCAAAAAGGTACTTTAAAACATATTTTTAATTTTCATTAATATCTTAATTATTTCTAGTGTTTTTTCCAAAAAGATTAACTTAAGAAAACAGTCTGTGTAAGCCTGCCATTATATTAGTAGGTTACCATTATTAAAAACAGAGGTATCAATTCTTCATTATATATAGTAGAAGGCTGTGGTCATCTCAATCAACATGCTTGTTAATACATAAAATTTTAAAGCAGTTTTTAAATGCATACCATTTAAATCCAGTCTAGTTTTAATGTTCAGTTTGGAAATTTTTTACAAAAGTTCATATTAGAAGAGAAGTAAGATTTATAAATGTATGAACCTGTTTGGGAACATTTCTTTTTAGCTTTATTTCCTACGAACAGATTTGCACACAAAAATGTTTAGCCAAGTTTGAACTATAGAATGGTAAGAATATAATTTAGGGGCAAAAGCATGCAAAATGTCTACAGATATGCAAACATAATCCTATTGAGTCAGGAATACCAGAACAGCAGCAGTTTGTACCACCAGTTAATTCCTTCTCTCTGTGAAAATAAGAAGGAACAGTTAGTCCAGTAGATAAAATAGCACACATATTAAAAGGAGCCTAAATTTATGTGGCAACCTGCTCAGTTCTGAAGACAGAATTGTTTTTCACTAACTGAAACAGTGGGGTTTAGGAAGCTTAGTCTGAAGGAAAATAACAAAAAGAAAAAGAAAAGAATATATATTTCTGTGGAATATATGTATTATATATACATATATACACATATATACTTTTATATTATATATTAAACTTATTAAAAGATATATAAACTTTTAAAGTCAAGATAGGGCAAGACGTGTAGCAATAGAAGACTGTGGCTTTTCTAGAGAAAAAAAAATCATACTATGGTTGTGTCTTTAAATTATATCAGCATATTATATATGTATAGTGAATTGAATGCTGGCTCCTAGAAAGATATATCCAGGTCCTAATTTCTGGGACCTGTAAATGTGACCTTATTTGGAAAAAGGGCCTTTGCAGATATAATTAAGTTAAGGATCTTGAGATGAAGAAATCATCTCGAATTATCCATGTGGGCTCTAAATCCAGTGTCAAGTGTCCTTATAAGAGACACACAGAGAAAAAGATAAACACAAAGGAGAAGGGCATGTAATGGCAGAGATTAAAGTGATGTAACCAAAAGCCAAAGAATAGCATCTAGAATCTAGAACCTCAGGTAGGGGAATGACCCTGCCAACACTTTGATTTAGGACTTCTGGCATCCAGAACCCTAAGAGAATAAACATCCGTTGTTTCAGGCCACCCCATTTTGTGGTAATTTATTTTAGCAGCCACAGGGAACTGCATTGTATGTGTGTGTGTACACATATACATATATGTAAATATATAGATATATATGCTTATTCACTAAGACACTACCATACACCTATACATGCACCATACTACATGAGATTCCATTAAGTGGAAGTGAAATTTTCTCTGGAATATTGTGTTATGAAGCCAAGTTTAGTCTCTTCTAGCTATAGAATATAATTGATGTGCCAAGGACTGTGCTAGTTCCTTTAGAAGCACCCTCTCTACTCAGGAAGTATCTGAGAGCATAAACAGACAAGCAAAGGAACATTTAAATACATTAAGATGACCCTTGCTATGCTTGGATGCTGGAACCCTGCATACAGATACAGCTGTATACAGCTCAGTGTAAGAGGGGCAGGGGTGGGAATCATAGAAAGTTTTCCAGAGGGAAAATAAAACATTTAAAGTTAGCAAGATATGAAAGACAAATTACCATAATGTTGGTGACACAATGGTATGGGATGGAGATAGGGGTGGGAGCAAGAGACATAGGGGAAGGCCAAGAAAGAGGGAGGGCTCAGGCTGAAGGAATAAAATACATATGAAAGAAGTTGCATGAGGCTGCAGTGGGAAAGAGGCAAGAGATAAGACTGAGGACATAGGCAGGGACCAGAGTATAAAGCATCTTCTAAATCATTCTAAGGAGTTTATGCTTTACAACAAGAGCATCAGGAGGCATTGGAGGGTTTTAAGCAGGAGAAGAACATAAAAACATTTATAAAAATCACCGTCCATGGTGTGGACTAATATTAGGAAAAGTTTGAGCCAAAGACACTTTTTATGAGGCTACAGCAACAGCCTCAGCAAGAGATAATGGTATCCTAGACCAATACAAGGGATGAACAGGTATGACATTTTAGTGGAGATATAAAGAAGGTATAATTGTAAGGGATGGGCACTTGGGCGAATATGGGTTAGAAGAATAGAACAGAAATGTCTGGGTTTCCAGCCTGAGAATTTGGGGGAGTGATGGTATCATTCCTGAAACCTGGCATGAAAGCCAAGAGGCAGATCTTGGGGGGAAAGATGATGAGTTCAGAGAGGGTAAGTAAAAGGGTCATTGAAATAGAAACACCAAGACAATTGAATATGTGGGTCTGGAGCTCAGACTAGAAATATCTGGATTAGAGAGACAGAATTGGGAGTCATCTCATCTTCAGAGATGTTTGTTTGAGGAAGCTTACTGCCACAGGTGTAGTAAGAATTTGAAGGAACACAGGATGGAGCTCTCAGGGATGCTACATTGCTAAGATAAACAGAAGGAGGGGAACCCTCCAAAGGGAACAGAAAAAGAGTAACTAAAGGAATAGGAGGAAAACCAGGAAATCAGTGTCACAGGGGCCCCTGGGCAAGAGTAGTTTATGAAGATGGGAGCAGCCAGCAGTGTTAACACTCCAGACAGTGTTACGATATAATGACTCAGAAGTTTCTGTGCATTTATCAATAAGGAGGTGATTGGTGACTTTAGCAAGACACATTGCAAATAGAACAGTGGGGACGAAAGCCAGATTTCAGCAGGTTGAGAATTGTGTTAGTTGGAAAAATAAAATGGTGGAGGTAGCAGCAAGCGTGGTCAACTCTTATAGGTGATTTAGCTGTGAAGGGATGGAAACAGAAAATGGGGAATCTGAAAACCTGCTTTCTTATTAAGATGGAAGAGGTTTGAAATGTTAATGATGAGAACTATCTTTTTTCTTTTAAACATCTATCTGGCACGCATATAAAACTTAGAATTATCCTAGAATGGAAAGAACCTTAAAGGGAAATTAAATTCCTGCCCATTACAAGCATTCTCCCCATAACGTCCCCTTTTAGAAGGTCATCCAGACTCTCCTTGACATGTCCTGTGATGAGGGACTCATTAGTTCATAAAGGTTCTGGTTGCATTGCTAGACAGCTCTGTCCTTTAAAAAGACTCAAATGACTCAAGTATGTTTTGCTGTGATATAGAGGACGCTTAGCTCAAGTTCTGCCTTTTTGGCACTACATGGGAATATAATTATTGTGTGTCCTTCCAACGTATTAACCTTCCCCACCATCCAGTTGCTCTCCTCTGGGAGAATTCTAGTTTATGAATTTCTACTTTAAAGAGTAGTGCATCCAATTAAGTAATTAAAAGCAACTTTTCAAATGTCACATTGTTAATGTTGAATATAGCAGGACTGTTATCATCTATGATCCGAGTTCCTGTTAGCACAGCATGAGCTTGTGGTCTAACAAATAATTAAAAAAAAAAAAAAAAAAAAAAAGCTGTGCTTTGCCTCTGGTCCCGTCAAGCAAGACATTGTATTCACTGGTTCTCCTGAGAAGGAACACTCAGATGGCCTAATGCAGAGAGATCCCTCTTGAGAAAACTAATTGTCATCCTCACAATGACCTGGTTATCATCTTTTCATAAATGTAGTGGCCAACTTGGCTTTTATAGCATCCACATCGTGCCACTAAGTGGTCAACTTGGCCACCCAATCCTGCTTCCAAAGGACCAGAGCATAATCTTGCCTTTGCCATCGATGCCTGTACCCCTCAGTGTGATTGGGTAGAAGGTCAAGAAATCACCTAGCCTGTCAGTAAAACACAATGCACAGGCAATACATATTTTTTCAATATGCTTTTCATTAAGTATTGCATGACCTTTTTGTAAAAATAAAATATAGTTTTTCAATAGAGTGACCTTCTTAGAATTTAAATGTTAATGCCTCTTGAGTTAAGCACCATTTTCCCAGGAAAGCATTGTGATGTGTAACAAGAAGTGTCTATAATAAATTCTATAGAAACTTGAATGTTTCTCCTGCAGCCCACATCTTTGATTATTTTTATTTTGCATTCTTTTGTTCATTCAGCAAATATGTAATGCGTACCTTCATGCGCTAGGCACTGTGCTGGATACAGGGGAGAGAGCATGCAGCCAAACCCACAAGATTCCTGTTTTCATAGGGTGTACACCCTATGGAGAGATGGACATTATCCAAGTTAACACACAAACAACATTGTATTATATATAGGAAGTGGGATGGATGCTGTGAACGATGGGAACATTGTGGAAAGTAAAACTGGGGCAGAGTGACATCTAACTTAGTTTAAAGAGTCAGAAAATTGACATCACGCTGAGATCTAAAGGATGACTATGTGTTTGTTTTTTCTTATCTGTTTTAGCTTTATTTTGCTTATTTTTTCGTTGTTTTTTCGTTTTTTGTTTTTGTGTTTTTCAGAGAAAGAGCGGGGAGAGAACATCCCAGACAGAAAGAATATAACATTCTATACAAAGTTGCTAGAGCTTTCTTAAACTTTAATTTCTCCCTGAGGCATCAAGACATCTGAGACATCATAGTTTGATCTGTGCAACTGTGAGGCATATCTATAAATTAGTTAGTGAATAAATTTTTCAAGTGTTAAAAATGGACTCTTTGGCTTGTACCCAGACTCTTCAATCACGTTTTGGAAAGTAGAAAATTTTCTGGAAATGCCAGCTCTTTCAAGGATAATACCAGCACTATATCTTTTTGGTTTTTTCTTTTTTTAATCTGCTGGAAACTGGCCCAATTTTTTTTCATTGAAGATTACTTTGTCAAACAGTATGAAATGCTCTGAGTCATAGGTCCCTTATGAGTTAGAATGTGGGAGATCTTTTGTTTTAAAATTTCAGCTTTATTGAGATATAATTGACATATAAAATTGTAAGATATTTAGAGTGCACACTCTGGTGAGTTGATATATGTATACATTGTGAAAAGATTCCCCCCATTTAGTTAATTAACCCATCCATCACTTCACATATTTACCTTTATTTATTTATTTTTTTGTATCTGTGAGAACACTTGAATTCTACTCTCTTAGCAAATTTCAGGTATACAATACAGTTGTAAACTACAGTCACCATGTATTGCGTAAGATCCTCAGGCCTTATTATCAAAAAAAAAAAAAAAGAGATAACAAGTATTGGAGAGGCTATGGAAAAAAGGGAACATTTGTGCACTGTTGGTGGGAATGTAAATTGGTGCAGCAACTATGGAAAACAGTACAGCATTCCTCAAAAAATTAAAAATGGAACTACCATGTGATCCAGCAATCTCACTTCTGGGTACATATCCAAAGGAAATAAAAACAGAGTATCAAAGTGGTGTCTGCACTCCCACCTTTATTGTAGCATTATTCACAATAGCCAAGGTAGGGAAACATGAGAATCCATTAATGGGTAAATGGATAAAGAAGATGTAATACATACACAATGGAATACTATTCAGCCATGAGAAAGAAGGAAGCCTTGCCATTTGCAACAGCGTGGATGGAACTTGAGGGCATTATGTTAAGTGAAATAAGCCAGACAGAAAAAGACAAATACTGCATGATATCATTTATATATGGAATCTTTAAAAAAAAATTTTAAAAAGGGGGAAACACACAGAAACAGCATAGAAAAGTGGTTGTCAGGGGCTGGGGTGTGGGAGAAATGGGAGAGGTTGGTCAAAAGGCAACAAACTCAGCTGTTAGACAGGAGGTCCTTAAAATGCCTTAGAACTTGTAAGCAGTCAAAACTGAGAGATAAAATGCCTCATCTGTATTTTCATTGTTAATTTCATCTAAAACCAGCATCCTATTTTCAATAATACCTCCTGGATAACCCTTCAGAGAGCAGTAGAAGGCCTCATCAGGAAAGAGTCGCTAAATAGACATTCTCTGGTAGCAGTCTGACTACTTTGAGCTCTGTCTTTGAGACCCACCAATGTAAAGTGGTATCACAGTACTCAGGTGACCGATTGTCTGAGTTTGCCCAGGACTTTTCTGGTTTCAGCATTGGAAGCCCTGTGTCCAAGGAAACCCATCAGTCCTGGACACACCAGGTCAGGTGATCACCAGGTTGTAATCAGGGCTGGCTTCAGGAGAAGCCTGTGCAGCCGCATATTGCCCTGATTAGAAGAGCCCCAAGTTGGGTTTATTGCTTTGCTATCCCAGTCTTGAAATTCATAGTAATGTTTGAATGAAGGGTCCCACATTTTCACTTTTCACTGGGCCTTGCAATTTATGTAACTGGTCCTGTCTGAACCTAATTATTTATTGAGCTTTTACCATGTGTCAGGTACTGAATGAATGGCCTTGCATTATTTCATCTAATACTTATAACAACCCTTAAAGGGACTGTGGAAGGATTCCCCCCATCTAATTCATTAACTCATCCATCACCTCACATATTTATCTTTGTAGGAGTTGTTAATACCACAGTGTTACAGATGAAGAAAATGTGGTTTGAAGATGTTACGCAGCTTTAGCAAAACAGTTAATGTGGCAGGGACAGAAATTCAAATAGACTATCTGACCCCACATCCCCCGAGCTTTCCACCTGGCTGTGCTGACACTTCACTAGCATCCTGAGGTTGGGATAAGGACCATTTGGTTCTATCTTATGAAATCAATGCCTTTGTTGGTCTGACGTTGTCAAGTATTCGTGACTTTGTAGAGGTCAACCCGATATAGAATCATGTTAAAATTACCACTGTTGTATGCATGAACAAGTCATCTTCCTTGTTGCTTTCGTCTTTGGACAATTCACCTTTGAGCTGGCATTTAACTGCCATTGCTTTTATAATGTTATTTCTTCCTTTGGATTTGTGCTGAAATGAAGGAGGTATGTGCATATGAGGTAGGGGGGTTGGGACTTCAGTCTGACTAAAGAAAATAGGCCAACAACCAAGAGATAGGAGATGGTTTTGGAGGGCCATTTCTGCCCTCTTGCCATGAGCTAAGAAGGCAAAATGGCCTCCTATGTCTTCTCCTTGTGTCTTCTACTGCGTTGTGTTTACTCTGGTTCCTGATGATGATTTGGAGGCAGAATTACAATTCTACATGGGACTTCCTATTGATGCTCTTTGGAAGTACTGCTGTTCCCCAACTTCTGCCTTCATCAGAAAAAGCATAACTGGGCTTTTCTAAAGGTCCTCAGAAACTGAGAGAATAAGGTTCTCACCTGTATTTTTTATCTAAAAACACCATTCTCTTTTCAGTGGTACCTGATGGCTAACTGCAGGAATTTGGGCATCATGTCTCTACTACTGTATCACTATATCTGCCTCAGAGCTAAGCAATACATTCTAATACTAACACATAGTGTTAGTATTAGAATCAACATCAAGCTTTCAGAGAAGGTCCACAGAACACCATAAATGATCCTCTCTCTCAAGATTTCTTCCCCTTGACTGATCATAAGAACCATCCAGGACCTGTGAGTCACATGGCCTTCCTGGAGATTTTGGTACATAAGTGATAAGGTGAGTATCCCAGAATACTGAGATGAGAACAAGGGTCCCAGGTGATATGCTCAGGCAAGTGTGACAACACTTCTGAAGCCTTTGTCTGTGTTTTGTAACTTTCAACTGCGTCACTCTAATGAAACAGACTCTTTTTCATCATTATTACAAAATAGCTGAAAAATGCCAAAATAGATATAACATTCTTCACAGATAGTAATTAACAGTAACTAGGACATTTTGACTATTTGGGGGGAAAGTAGGTTAATTAAAAGAGAAGTTTTCAAGAGAAGAGATTTATATAAAACTGGCATTCATAGGGCCATAAAGACCACAAAACTGTGTGACAGCTTAGGAAGTAAAGTACACACACACACCTACCTCTACTCCAGAATATGAACAATTATGCTGCCTATAACCTAAGTTCTGCAGGGCTGCTATTGGTGATAATGTAACTATGTTGGAAACTTTTTCAATAAAAACATTTCAGCTGAGAATTTTAGCCAAAATTGGGAAGTATAATTAACTTTCATATCTTTATATATACCTCAGTAAAACAAAGCTATGTTTCATGCATCAGTTTTAGCTGGCAATGTTAAATGCTCATTGTTTCAAAGGCCATAAAGCCTCTGAACATGCTATATGAACCTGGGTGTTGCTGGGTTTTGCTTCCCTCCACGCCTGAATTTGGGGACTTTTTTGGGATACATCCATATATTACTCTAACAAGTGGGTGTGAAACAGCTGCCTTCCTCATCCTGCATATGGGAGTTGATTATATTCTAAATTCTATGCCAAGAATGTTCTGTGCCTCTAAAGAAGAGGGAAAAAACCTGCGGAGGCCAGGAGCTGTTCTGAGCAGATCCTGATGGAGCTCTGCAAAGGCAGCCATGCCCTCTGCCACGTCACATTAACTCAGACCTTTCAATCTAGAGTCTGACTGGCTTCTCTGCGTTGAGAAGTGGTAGGGAAAAGGTAGAAGTGATGAAAAATCTAC
This sequence comes from Aselliscus stoliczkanus, assembly GCA_033961575.1. NCBI lineage: Eukaryota > Metazoa > Chordata > Mammalia > Chiroptera > Hipposideridae > Aselliscus > Aselliscus stoliczkanus. The sequence goes on from CM066733.1 coordinate 128,985,417, forward strand.
TAAAACAAGGTATTTTAATTGACTCACTGAGCTTATGTGATAACCAGAAGTGTGTCTCTTCACTTAATAGACATATGAATGTGACAGAACAAATATGGTGATGCCAGTATGGCTTTAGTTTTCAGCTTCCAGGATGAAGCAACTTCACTGCAATAAGGCAGTTGTCCTTCTCTATAATCTGCACACTCCCCAGTTGTTCTGTTCTCTGTCTTCACCATGGGCCTGTTATAGGTTAGCTGGTGATGGGATTACCCAGACTGGAGAAGGTTGGAGCTAGGAGTCTAATGAGATACAACTTGGTCAAGCAAAGGACAAGTGTAATCCCATGAGAACACTATCTGGAGTTTATTAAAAGGACAGGTTGATAGGGACATGAATTCATAAATATGTCCCAAACTATAGGAAATATTCAGGCGGGAAGGGAGATATAACAAATGGACAGGGTATGTAATTTGTGGGTTCTTAAGCAAGAGGCAATAGATGAAGGTGTCAGAAGACAGGCTGTTGGCATTGGAACTGAGGTATGAGGAGTCCAGCATTCATTGGCAGGAAATCCAGTTGAATGTTGTCTCTAGGCAACAAACAAGGTTGGAAGTCTACCTCAAAGTAGCAAGGTAAGACATCAATTACTAGGAAACCAGTGTACCTAAGTCAGAGAGGGATCAGTGTTCTCTAAGGAAACATCAGAGATTGTGTACTCTATTCCAATCTCTATGCTGTATGGCCAATGAAGGTATTTAAACCAAAATATTTGGCATAAAAATTTTTTTTAAAAAAGCCAAATCATGAGTCCAGACACACACACACACACACACACACACACACACACACACACACACACAAATTCATTGAGCAAACAAAACAATTTATTAGCTTACCTTGATTAGCTAATTATATGAGTCAAATATTTAATTGTTATACATTGTAACTTTTCAAAAGGGTTAAGAAATACAATTGCTTATTCCTGAGCAGCAGCTATTTATTGTGAAAATGGCCTCTACTCTAATTGGTTGTCATGCCTTATCTGCTGAGATGCAGAGCCCAGCACCACACAATTTTGATACGGGTTTTATGTAATCAATCCTCCTGGTTGTCAAAGCAAAATCTCCAGAGATTTATTACAGCAATCTAAGAAGAAATATGAAAGTTGTATAGCACATAATTGAATATTTTAAAGTTCCTTTGGATTTTTTCCACATGTGCTTGTTTATCAACTGAAATTCACTCCCTGGTTAAAAATACAAAACTAAGAGCAAAAATCAATCAGGAAAAGAAGCTCATTGCAAATCCATAGTAGAGGTGTTGAATATATATGTACCTTCAAAAACAAGAAAACCCAGTTTTTGTTGTCTACAAAAATTCTGAACCCTAATTTTGGTCAATGATTTTAAACTCATTTATATTCTTTAATTGTTAAATATTTCAGCTTAATGATTTATATATACTATTAGGGAGAGGAGAACTATTAGTTGTAATAAATATTATCACTTTGGGTTTTCTTCTCAGTTTCTCTTTCTGCCAGTAATTTACGAAATGTGGTCCCTGGATCAGAAATGTGGTCCCTGTATCAGAAATGTCAGTATTACATGGAAACTTAGAAATACAGATTTGAGGTCCATATCCAGACCTACAGAAACAAATTCTGGGCATAGGGCTAATCAATTTATTTAACAAGCATTCTAGGTGATTCTGATGAGTGTTTAAGCTTGGGAACCACCCCTGTACACCACGTAACGGCTTCCAAATCTCTTCTGTTCCATATGCCAGATGAGCAGAGATTTAGAGTAACTGCACAACCCAAAGGTGTCAAAAATCAAGTTTGTCATCTCCTTGGCAAAATGGTTGCCGTTTTCCACATTTTCTACCTTAGCTAATCAGATATGCCCACTCACCCAGTTTATTAGTTATCTATTACTACATAACAAATCCCCAAATTTAATAGCTTAAAACAGCAAACACATTATCTCACACAGACTCTGACGGTAAGGATTCTGGAAACGGCTTAGCTGACTGGTTCAGGCTCAGGACCTCTCATGAGGTTGTGGCCAAGATGTCAGCTAGGGCCATAGTTATAGGAAGTTTTCTTGACTTTCGAGGTCACTCACATGGCTATTATTAAGAGGCCCAAGTTCTTGACCATGTGTGTCTAGCCATAAGGCTGCTCATTAGAGGGCAGCTGTTTCTTCCAGAACAAATATCTGAGAGCAAGCAACCAAGAAAAGGCCACAGTGACTTTATAACCTGATTTTGGAAGGCACACACCATCACTTCTGCATATTCTATTGGCCAAAGAGACCAGCCTTGGTACAATATAAGAAGCGACAACACAAGTGTGGGAATTTCAGGAGGCACAGATCACTGGGAGTCATCTTGGAGGCTGACCACCATGCCCAGACAAGAAATACTAGAATATTTTCAACTCTCTTACTCTCACTGCCATTTGCAACCAATAGCTAAGGCTTATCAATTATATATTCAATATTCCCCATCTGGCCTCTTCTTTCTAGTCCAATTTCACTGCCCTAATTACCCTTTTCTTGCCACCTTGCCTCCAGTCTCTAGCCTCCTTAGACATTCCCTCTCACAGCTGACTAACATTACTAAAATGCAAGTCGGAGCTGCTCAAAAACCTTCAAAACCTCTCTGTTGCCTATTGTATAAAGTACAGAAAATTTTAAATGGCATTAAAGCCCCCTCTATCCTAACTACAATTCATTTTCCCAGGCCTAAATCTCACTCTAACTCTTCACTTTTCTCACCCCTGCCAATGAGTATATAACTCCTCTAAATTCTTGTTTCTGACAGAGCTCCTTTGCTGTTATTCTATTCATCTAAAATATCTTCCTTCCACTCCAATAGCCATACCAGGTGGTATCTTTCCTGATACCCTCATCAGAATGGGTTGTTCTCTTCCATAAGATTTTATTATACTTCCAATACAGAATTAGTTGTGACTGTGGCTAATGGTTGAAGGCTATCTCCATTTTACAAACAAATTGTTTAATCTACCCAGGGTTAGGGGTTTTATTTTAATCATCTTTGTAATTATTGGCAAAATACAATGCAATATCACAGTTGGAATTAGAACATACAATTTCAATTTGTAGTATTCTACTTTTTTTTTTGAGGGCAGTGTCACTGGCCCTCATAAGTGGGACCCAAACCGGGGCTGCTGTGTTCCCAAGCCAGCGCTTAACCGCCGCACCACTCGGCCGGCCCTAGAACATACAATTTCAACAGATACTTCCATATTAAGGATGATTCATTGAATTCTCAACAATGCAAAGGGAAAATATTAGATATGAGTTTAAAATAATCATGATAATTCCTCTCTAAAGAGTAATCCTTCTTATAAGCTTCTAGTTGGAAAAATTGACTATCATATCTAGGTGATATATTCATTTGAAAGACTCTTCCTAAGGACAGATGGGACAGTCTCCTTTTATACAACATGGATACTAGAGATATGTATGGAGATAGCAGTAATGAATGGCTTATAAACATGCTAACTAGGGTGACGGGAGTTCCTAAAAGGTTTTTTGAGGGAAGTACCTGATCAGATTTTCATTTGGAAGAATAAACTCTGGGAGAATCAACTGCAGACTGCCTGGCTGAGCTGGAGGGGTGTAGGAGACGGGGAGACTAGTCATGAGGGTGGTGCAGGAGTCAAGCCCCAGGGCAATGGAGGTAGAGTTGTCTATGGTGATCATGGAAGAGATGGGAGAGAGGGTTGGGTAAGGTCAAGAACTGGCCAAAATCGCTGATGGATTGATTGATTGATTGATTGATTGATTGATTGATTGATTGTGAGGGGAGAGAGGTAAAGGTCTGCAATGATGTCTGGGCGAGGGTTTTATACCTGTGAATTAAGCTCTATGTAGCAGCACTCAGGGGGGAAACACCTCAGCACATTAATTTTACCAAATATGGGACCCACATCATTGTCAAATATGGAGGACAACTCATTCTGGGGGAGGCCACAGGAGCTATCATGAAATTACACTGATCTTTTTCACAAATGAATAGGCTCAAAATTAGATTTTTATACCAACTGAATAAAGGGTAAGCTATTAAACTGTCAGGCAAGAGCTCTCCATGGTTTTTATAAATTCATGATTCATCTTTCCAAGGGAAGGATCTGAGCAAGGATCATTTCTGCCACTTCTCAGGAGTTCCTGAAGGATTGCACACCAGAGCATTAGAGCAAGAAGAATACCTCATAATAATGGCCTCCAAAATTTGATTGAATATCTAAACACAAAGAGTGCATTCTTGATATTATCAAGCATGCAAGGTGGTTTTATTAAATCAACTTAATTTTTCTGATTTGTATTATGAGTGTCCTTTTCAAGTGAGCTTAGGGATTATAGAGATACAAAGCATACCTACATATAAAACAAAACCTTCTTAACTAAACATGGTCAGTTGACACCCATTATGACAGCCTCATACAGTAACATGCTGACTTGTTATCAGGGAAATGGAGTTCTTATATTATATATTACATTTCAGAACTAGTGGGGAAGTGGTCATAAAATATAACACAGCTTGCACAGCTGTTTTAAACATTTGAATTTGAATACGTTTAGATGGAGCAAGTATCTTTCAGCCCATAGTAAGAAATATTCAAGTTTTTTCACCGCCATCTCATTTCTTTTATTTATATTGCTGCCTGGTTTCTGAGTGGGGAATTCTGAAAGAAACAACCAGGAGTGCTGAAACGAATGTTTTGGAGAGTACTTAATATAGATCAATAAACCAATTTAAAAGGAAGTAGAAACATACAGGATAGTCACATGTAGTTTAGGGATATCTCCCTGCCCAGGACATACATTATCTGCCTGAAGCTGTATCAATCCCTTTTCCTTCTTGTTCCCTTCAATAGCTCTTAAAATAAAGTCTGAAATCCCTTAGAAGGCTTATCAGGCCCTGTGTGATCAGGCTCCTGCCAACCTTTCCAGCCTCTTGTCCTACCAATGATCCCATAAACCCCACTTCTGTGTTTCAGGTGGTCACTGACTGGGGGCCACTGAAAACTCTGAGCAGATGTAAAGTAAAATGTAGAGAGTGATATACAAGCAGACAAACAGCCTGTATTAAATATTTGACCTTGAAATATATACATTTATTTCCACACCTTCACTCTCGAAGCCAAACCGACCATTTCACAGTGGTGTCAGCATTTGAGGCGCCACAAGTCATAAATCAAATCCTCTCTGACCAATGGATTTATTTTTTCAGAAGAGAAATGATAAATGACAGAAAGTCAGGAAATACAGTGAATAGGGCTTTGAGGAAAACAAGAGAACAATGACATTTTAAGCGGTAGTTTTCAAGACCACTTAGTAAAAGCCCTGGTGAGGCCTGGTGGCATGAGGAGCAGGACCAGAGTGGCTCTGAGGTACAAGTAAACCTGAATGTTAGGGTGGAGGTACAGTCGTCGACATACCTGTGCACGTAAGATGCATTTGCAAAGCCCTGGGCATCACCCTGCTTCTCTGAATATGCCGTTACATAAACTGCCTATGTTTTCTTCCCTATTGTGGAATGTGTTATTCACTTGTTTAAATTTCATCTGATTTAATTTAATGGTACATGGGCTTCTTTTTTTCAGTCTTTAAATATCTTTAAAGGCACTGTCATCCAAGTCTAAGATTTAAGTCTTGTTTTTTCCCTTGAAAATTTCAGAATTATCTATGTGAAATATTCTTAGGTGAAGCATTTTTAAGGAAGTTGAAATCAGTGGGAAATCGGAGTTATGCAATAATTGTAGAAAGTGAAGACATGCCTGTGTATCTTTTTTATGATGGTGTATTTAATCGGAGAACATCAGAGCATTGTGGCGAAATCATTCCATGCTACAGTCAGAGAAACTCATAATCCAAGAAGGGCCAAGTCTAATCAAATAGATATAATGAGGATTGTGCTGCTCTAATGCCTAGCTCCAAATGTAGTCATTTGTTTTTTATTTTTATGTTTCACAAAGGCTGGGTAAAATGTTAAATAAAAACATGCAGTACGAGTCAAGATAGTTTGGAGGCTAAGAGTATAAACTAAATTCAAACAGACTTGGATTTTAAAGCTGGCTCTGTTGCTTCTGCCTAGGTGACCATGGGTCAGTTACTTGACCCCTCAAAGCCTGTTTCCTCATCAATGAAATGCAAGTCCTAATATTATCTACAGAATAGAATTCTAATTGGATTCCATGCCCTGAGCCCGTAAAATGTTCAGTTCAGGGCCTGGTACCCAGTGAGCACTATGACTGTTGTTATGATTGTGTTGTTAATAACCTGTATTTGACCAAGCTCAGAGATTCTCATGCTGAACTAAAGGAGTTTGAGGGCTCAGATTGTATTAGCTTTGTGGAGAAAGGAGTATTTCAAAATATATTTTAAGTTGGGTTTTGAACTGATAGAAGAATTTAATAAATCCAACACTTTCTCAACAAATATTTATTATGTACCTGCTTGGGGGTGTACTCAGTATCCTGGACAGGTGAAAAGGTAGAGAAGAAATAACTAAATAAGCTATGATTTAGACACAGATGTGTTCAAAATGAACAATTGCATGTGACTAATTTTTATAAGTGCCATAATCAATGTCCGATGATGTTATCCCAGTAAAATGACAATTCAGTTATAAATAAGACAATCTGGGAAGCCTCATGGAGGTGGTGGTTGTGAAACAGGAGTGGGCTATCCTCAGGCAAAGACCAGAGTGTGGGTCTACAGCAGCAATCTGAGTAGACGGAGCAATATAGAACAGGAACAGATGTGGATGGGTGCAGAGGGAGGCGGGAATTGGGCATAGATTGGTAGGTGTGCTGGGTGGGTGTTGAATGGAATTCATAAAGTCTCCATCTTGGAGGGCTCCTTCTGTGCCCTGCTAAAGAGTTCAGATCTTGTCTTAGCTCAGGCTGCTGTAATAAAATACCATTGACTGGATGGCTTAAATAATAGAATTTATTCCTCACAGCTCTGGAGGCTGGGCAGTCAAATATGAAGGTGCCAGCCAAGTCCCTGGTGAAAGCCCTCTTCCTGGCCTGCAGACAGCCATAGTCTTGCTGTATCCACACATGGGGGAAGGAGATGGGGTGGGGGGGGAGAGAAAGAGAGAGAGAGAGAGAGAGAGAGAGAGAGAGAGAGAGAGAGAGAGAGAGAGAGAGAGAGAGAGAGAGAGAGAGATCTGGTGTTTCTCCCTCTTCTTATAAAAACATCAATCCCATCATGGGGGATTCATCCTCAAGAGCTCATCTAAATCTAATTACCTTCCAAAGGCCCCACTTCCAAATACCATCACATTGAGGGTTATGGCTTCAGTATACGAATTTTAGGGGAAAACAAATATTCGGTCCATAACAGATCTTAACCTGTACTCAAAGCAGAAGCATTGACATTTTCTGAAAAGGCAAATAGAATTATTAGGTTGGTGCTTTAGAAGGTAAATCTGCAGTGAATAGGTAAGATGAATTGGAAGGAGATAAAGAGACCAGTTAAAATATTGCTGCAGTAGTTCAATCTAGATGTACCACATTTCAGGAAATGTACAAAATTACCAATTATTAGACACACCATTTTCTTACATACCTCTAAAGAAAACAAAACAAAACAAAAACCTGTCATTGAGCTATCATATAATGTTATAGAATTTTATTTTTATACTTATTGGAAGGATGATTTTAGAGGTTTTTAGCCATCAGTTTTTATTGTATGTTATTCTTTGTATATATGTAAAAGGAAAATATCAACAAAATACACTGGTACATATTTATAAAACTATTTCACATTCACAGTCCCTTTCTTTTGAATCACTTTTTAATCCAGTCATTATGATGTATATTATTATAGAGTTTATCCAGATATAGACAAAGATGATATAGATACAGATATAGATATAGATATAGATATGGCGATGGTTTTTAAAATAAAAAAAGTGATAACATTTTATATTCTGTTTGGTCACTTTTTTCACTTGTACCATGGACACCTTTCCAGGTAATTAACTCTTGTTCTATATCATCGTTTTAATTCATTCAACAATGTTGACATCTGTGCTAGGAACTAGAGAAACGCCAATGAGCAAAAGGAGGTAGAGCAAATTCTCATGGAACATGATCAACTTAAACAATTCCCTAGTGACAGATACATTGTTTTTTTCCATGTTTTGTTTTTATTTTTTCCTATTATAATTAATAGTATGATAAATGTCCTTATTAGATTACGTTTTTATAAATCCTTAGGTGAAGTTTCTACAAGTGAAATGTCTGGGTCAAGTGACTTGTGTATATTTAAGGTTTTTGATATACTGTCAACATGCCCTTCAGACACTTGCAATTTATATTCCCATCAACATTCTCATCATGTCCTGTTACCCCAAAAAAACTCTCCTGAGTATTGTCATTCATCTTGGCTAATTAAAAAATAAATACTGACATTTTATTCTTATTTTAAATTGTATATCTCAATTACTGGTGTGGTAGAATACATTTTATGTTTATTAGCTATATATATATATATATATTATTTATAAATATATGATTAAGTGTAAATTTTATGCTTATTGGATATGTACATAGTGTGTGTGTATACCCACACACATACTGGTTTTTATCCTTTGCCCATTTTTCTATTAGTATATTTGATTCAAATGATTTTTAAATAATAATCTCCCCCTTTGAATTCCAGTGTTAATATTTTAGAAAGATACAAAAATTCAAAACCACAATCCCTACTTGTAATTGGCACTTTATATCAGCATAATTTCCTATAATAAAGTTTGATTTATTAACTTATCTAAGAAAATGTCTACATGATGTCGTACTCAGAGCAGAGTACTACTATTGGTTTTAACTATTTGAATCTAATTTAATAAATCTAAAATCCTATGCAAACAGCTAAACAGAATGTGCAGTTTCCATAGAAACAGAAGCTAATATTTTTAAAAAGGAATAAGCCATGCTGGAACTGTTTCCTCAGGAAACCTCATTTGCAACTAGTTCTTTGAATAAGTTGTACTATATATGAATTATACCACCTAAAGGAAGTTAACATTAGTAATGTCTAATAAAGGCTTCACAAGGCATCTAAATTTCATGAGAAAAAGGTTATATAAATTGTATCACTGTGGCTGGCAGCCAAGCGTGAGCTGCCAATAGCCGCGGTGAGCGACATCCAGAGGCCAGCGACGGATCTGCCTCATCCGGGAAGAGCGCAATGACGATACCAACAGTGAAGCAACATCCTCCGCAACTAAACTGAAGAACAAAAAGACAGCAACTTGTCTGTTCCCCTTCCCCGATTCCCCAACGCTGTTCCCCTCCACCAATTCCCCAATAAAATCTTTAAAAAAAAAAAAATTGTATCACCTGCTAACAATTTGGATTTTTATTTTAAATTGAAATATAAAAGTAAAACCCACTTGATTTTGATTTCCTAAGGAGAGTTGTTCATTTCCATGTTAAAATTGAAATAAGAACAATAATGTGGGAGTATGACTTCTTTTTCAACTTTGAAAATTTGGTTATAAACCAAACTTTGTCTATTGAGTCAGTGTTCCTATTGGCTTAGAGTATCTCATTGTAAAAGTTTCCTTAAGAAAATGGCCTTAAGAAAATAACTGTAATACACAAAAACACTGAAACACTTTTTAGAAGAATATGAAATAATTATATAATTCAGACTGTCATCCTTTATAATTACCATTCAGAAACTGAAAATCACCCACCTAAAAGAGGATTCCACTGAGTCTAAATTACCTAGAGAATGATGTGTCTTATATGTTACCTAGCATTACAAATCAACTCTATAATTTAGTTTGAATCCAAAATTCCCTTAAGGCTTTTCCATATATTCTGTCTCATATATCTGGTAAATGTTTCCATTAGTCCTGGCAGTGCCTCTTGACATATATTGAGGTGTGATCAAAAACCACGGTGAATGCTGCTGCCTAGTACCATCCAATGGAAAAGCTGGGATCTTCAATATGGGAAGCTGTGCATCAAACCTTAGTAAGAGTGTGTGACAAGTTTCAACATGTTCGATGCAGTCAGTCAGGTGTAAGCTACAGTTGAGAGAAGGTGTGTTTTAAAGTGTGCCATAAATCATGGATCACGAACAACACATTAACATGAAATGGGCAAACGGTTTCATCCTTCATCATGACAATGCTCCATGTCACACATCACTTTTGGTACAGCAATTTCTGTCAAATAAAAACTTTATAGTGTGTCCTCATCCAGCTTATTCACCATATCTGGCACCGTGCAACTTCTAGTTCTTCCCCAAAGACAAAATGACCATGAAAGGTAAAAGTTTTGAATTGATTCAGGACATAGAGGCAGCCACACAGTGCAACTAAAGACACTCACAAAGAAGGACTTCTATAACTACTTCAGAAAGTGGCAAGAGTGATGGGATAAGTGTGTCTGAAGCCAGGGAGAGTATTTTGAGCGGGTTCAAGGTGATGCGTGTTTCACTGTAATAATTTTTTTTTATTTAAACATTCACCATATTTTCTGATCATACCTCGTATACTATGCTTTCATAAGATAAAGAGAATTTACTTCCCTTAGTATCCAACAAGGAACAGGATATCATAAAAAACTATGAACAGAAAGGTTACTCTCCTGTTCATAATAATCATATTGTCACTTAAAAATCATGATTTAAAGCTACGTATTTTCTCATTTGACCAAAACTATGACACGGACATTAGTATTGTTCCTTTATAGATAAGGAAACTAGGCCTGGCCCATGTCTTAGAGCTGACAAGCGGAAAAGCTGGAACTCACTCATGTCCTCAGTCTCTAAATCATGGGAAGTTTCCGATGAGCCACACTCGCCACCATGAGTATACAATCCTTATAGAGAGCTGCCTTAAGCAGAGACAGGAGAAGAGCCTGTCCTTCAGAGCAGCATATGCTAGCCTTGTACTCACTGATTCTGCGCCGTGGATACACTGTGTCCAGCATGTTGCTGCTGCTGTTTTGTTGACCTTGGTGCTCCACCCTCTGCTAGTGTTGGTGGAGGGGGTGCCATTAAGATTATGGCCTACAAGGCCCCTCTTGACCAGATTTCTGACCTTATTTCATTCCACCCTTCTTTTTGTTCATTCTGCTCCATATAATAAACTGGTTTCTATTTCTTTTTATCATTTCTATACCAGGCACCAAGAAAAACAATATGAAGAAATCTCTGAAAGTGTCCCCTCCCTCAAGATAGCAATGTAATTAAGAAGTTGAGCTCTGACATGAGAATGTCTGGGTTTGAATCCTGGCTTTGACATTTACTAGCTGGGTGACTTCACAAGCTAAATCACATTGATTCCACTGCTCACCTCTCTGTACCTCAGTTTCCTCATCTACAAAACACTAATTAGTTTCTACCTTATAGGTCTGTAGTGAAGATTATATGAGATAGCCCACATAAAGCACTTATCTGGCAATAGAAAGGATTCTCTAAAATGGATGCTTATAAATACATTATTTATTAACAGTTAAAATACTTGACATAACCAGTCAGTGTTGAAATTTATTAATATGGGGAGAAATCTGTGTTTGGTGAGGGAAGGACTTGAGTTAAGCTATATCACAGGGGTTGGATTTGGCTTGGCAGAGAGGAAGGAATGGGCAAACCCAGGAGAGAGGGGCAGTTTGAATAAGGGCAATGAAGTGTGGGGAGCAGTGGGAATACACACAGCGTGGTGGTGGAGAATGAAAACACTGGGCTGATTAGAACAAAAGGCTCTTCTTGCAAACAGATTGTAAGAGAAAGGGCTGGGGAGGCAAGACAGAATCAGGCAAAAGAAGGTTTTGAACTCCAGGGTAATTATTTGAGAATTATTTCAGTAACAATAGCTTCAGTAAGGAAGTGATTGTAAATTCTTAAGCAGGGAATCTTAGCCTAATAAAGAAACAAGTTTGGTCTTCCTGGGTGTCTTTCAAAGTCACGCAAGGAAGACTGACAAGAATATAATTATGTGATTTCCCATTTGATGACAGTCTGTGTACCAGAAATTGTCTATGTATCGTCTCATTCCATTTTAACAACAACCCTGCAGGATAAACACTGTTTCCACATCTTCTGAAGAAGTCGGGGAGGTTAAGAAAATTTTCGAGGTCATGGGATGAATAAACTGCATAGCCAGGATCTAAACACAGTCCTTTGTGTCTCTAAAGCCCATATTCCTTCTACTATCCTATTCTGATTAAATGGTGTTCTTTTTGTTTGTTTGTTTTTTAAATGAATGGTAAATGAGAAAAGTAACAAATTAAGAGAAACAGGCAAGGTCATAAAAGGAATAATCTCCACATCACTTAAAGGATCTAAATATTATGGACAGAAACCTTTACAGGAACAATTAGAAAGCAACATTTTTCTAGAAGTGGCTATTGGAATTACAGAAACATTATGAGAGTATTGGATAGTGGATAGGAATGTTAGTTAAAAACAACAAAATCCATCCTGGCTAGGTTAGGTCGAAAATAACTTCATTAAATGATATTGTCACTGTCAGAAATTTCAGGTAGGCCCAAAGGCCAAGCATAGAGGACAGATACCCAACCACCATGCTCGCAGGAGTGAGCATACCACAGCCCCTCACAATGCACATATGACACTTGGGACCAGTGTTTTCCTGTGCAGGAATGCCTTTTCCAGTGCTTACTTCCAAATATAAGCCTAGATGGTTGTGGTCTGATTAGTGAAACTAAGTCCTCACATGCCTGTCCTAAGCTGTAAGGGAATCTGGGTTTTATTGTTTAAGGGAATCTGGGTTTTATTGCTTTTCTCCCTTTGTTTTTTAACCTTTAGTAAGTAAAACTCATAATGTGGGAAATTTCAAAAATACAGGTGCTGCAACAGTCACAAATAACAAATGTCTATTCCTATTAGGCAAAGGAGTTTTGGAGAGTTAAAATCCAGCAGTATGTGTCTAGGGCTCTTCAGAGGACAGGAGTGCTGATTGACATAGGTATTTAGTTCTGCTTGACAGGTTCAGTATTTTATTGATAGGTTCAATATTTCATTATAGAAAAGGAAGGGTGACTCACCAAATTTAATAAAAATGTCCAAGAAGGCTATGCATCACCCTTGGGTTTAATTAAAATTTACCCAGAGATCTTCTGTGGCCCTTAAATTTTGTAAGAAAGTTTATCTACTGGGAAGAGAATGTGCCTACCAAAAAGAATATTCTGGTCTTTTTTGCAGTTACATTTTATTGTGAGTTGATAAGCCCATTATTTGACAATGTCCAGGCATTTTACTAGGCACTGATATTCAATGACAATAAAATCCTATCTTTACCCTTGAGGAGCTCCTATCTTGATGAAAAAAAAAACATGAATAAATACTAATTATGGAATGATGTGATAAACACAAACCTGGTAAATTTATAGGAGCAGTGAGAAGGGGCACTGACTCCCAGCCTGACAACATGGGGGGAAAACTCATCCGGGAAACAGCCTGAGTGAAGTCTTCACAACTAAGTCAATCAGATGGAGAAGTGAAGGAGACACATGCCAGGCTAAGGAAAGCACAGAAGGAAGGAACGTGAATTAATTCTATTCATTCAACCAATATTTACTGAATGCCTATTATGTGTGCTAAGCACTAAGATATGATAGAATGGGGGAGACAAAATGGAGGAGAGGCATGGAGAATGTAAGGTAAGCCACAGCAATGAAGCTGAGAAGACAGACGGAATTGATCAAACACAGATGTGTACGCCATGTGAATTTCAGAATTTACCCTTGGTGTTTTGTCTTTTTAAATTGATCTCTTTGGCAACCATGTAAAGAATGGATTCAGCTTCTAAAATGTCTCCCTCCTGAGTCTGTATAGGCAGTTTACCACAGTACACTGTGCTCTTGAATCTTTGCACATATGTTGGCGGATTTCTTATTTAATCTGTTTGACTCACAATGGGTACTGCTATCTGCATATTCTTCATATCTTTTGGCATTCTAGCTTGGTCTCGCTGAGAATATAAGCATGAAAAAAGCAGAGTCTCCTGGTAGCTCACTTAATAATAGAAGATATCAAAGATGGGTATTTGAACAAGGTTTCTTGAACAAAATGTCTTCTGGGATCTCCCTGTGAGATGCCTAAACAGCTGCTATTTAACTTCAGAAAACAGTGGCATGAGCAATAATTAAATATTAGCATTTGCATAAATATAATGTGAAAGTAATCAGGCAGAAACAAATTAAATATAAACCCATGTGTCTTTGAGAGAGAGAGAAAGAAGGACACAGAGACAACAGCGAACCTTAAAACAAGAGAAGTAATTCACACATTTGTGTATTTTAAACACCATATTTAGATGCAACGTACCATCACGAAAACATCATATGGCAACTACACTCAACAGGAAATGGACTCCCATTACAGGATACCTGATATTTTATAAACTCTTGTCTATTGCAGAAAGCTCAGAGAAGTTTCTGCTCCTTAGATCTAGATTTCCATGTGAAAACCCTATGGCTTTGGAAAGAGAAAGAGACAGAGAAGAAAGGGAAGATATGATAGCAGGAACATTAGGTGAAGTACAGACACACTGTCCACTCATGGCAAAGTAAATGATTTCTATCGTCCATAAGGTCAAGACAGCGGGGTCTTATATGTAAAATGCTTTGCACTTGAATGACCCATGAATAGTCAATTTAAACTAACGGACAAATCTCTCCAATGAAAGAATGATTTCAGGGCTATTGGAAGCTGACAGGGAAAGGCAGAGAAAGAATCCAGAGGAAAGCAAGCATGCTGCCTATGATCACTAGGGGACTGACCTGCAGTATTTCCAGTCCTGACACCCCATCGTCAGCTCACGTAGAAGTGAACCAGGTTCTCACTGGAATAATTCACACTGGGCTGCCTTGTAAATCAGGTTGCAAAATGCGTCATTCTGCAACAAGGACCAGTCATATTAAGTGATGATATCCTTGTTCTCTGTGCTGCACAATTCCCTACATAGGTAATTATAGCTATGAATCCAAATCAGTTATTATCAAGGGCTTAAAAAGGGATCAGGAGAAAAGCAACTAGATGACCTTAGAGCATCAGTTCTCAAAATTTTAATACCATAACACACATAGTGCCTGAGAACTATGTGCACACAATGACTCCTATGAATACAGCCAGACATTGACATAAAATGGACCATCAAACAAATTATATATATATATTTTTTTATTTTCTTATTTTTTATTTTTATTTTTTTATTTATTTTTAAGTTGAGCCATCCTGCTACCTGTTGGCAGCTCAACGGCAGCTCAGCTCAGGCTGGACATTGAACTGCTATTGCTCAGAGCTCAGCTCACACTCTTGAGTGAGCTCTTAACCAACTGAGCCACTTGGCTGGCCCCCCAAAAATTATATATTTATAAAACAGATTCCAGGTATCCACCAAAATCTGTTCTCTACAGTTGCCCACATAAAAAAAAACAAAACAATTATATCCAGGCACAATGCTAAATTACATCTCCCAGACTTCCTTACAGACAGTGTGGCCATGTGACTGAGTTACTACCAATGGAATGTGATAGAAATGATATGGCCACTTCTGGGCCAGATAGTGGGCATGCGCTTCCAAGGTCTTTTCCTTCCTAGTGGCTGGAATCCAAACATGTTTGTGAGTCAGTCTTTACAGGCAACTAACAATGTGTTATTATCTCCTAGAGGACTGTAGAGTATCAGCATGAAAGGAACATGAGTCCCTAAATCCACATGGGATGGAGCTTCCCACAGCCTGAGATTGAAATGCTCACTGTATAGCGATACCCGAGGAAGAAATAAACCTTTCTCTTTTTTAATCCCTCATTTTGGGGTCTGTTAGAAAAGCTTAGCATTTTCACTAACTACTTATAATGAGAAATAAAACCAATCTTATAAAGATTTCAAAATGTAGGGTGTTTTTAGAAAAACATGAATAAATACGACTAAACGAATACTCTTAAAGCTGAACATCTCTGTATGCCATAGCTATTAATAATGTTAAGATGCATTCCTCTCATGCTGCCTCTCTGGCCATTTCACCCCTCAGCTTTCCTGGGTTTTCGGTCCCAAGTCTTTGGCGTCACCCTGACTCTGCTCTTCTCTTTCTTCCAACATGTCCCAACATGTCTCTCATCATGTCCCATTACCTCACCACAACATCCTGAGACCAAGCCACCACAATCCCATGTAACACTCTCCTAACCAGTCTTCCTGCTTCCACTCTGTCCTCCCACAGGCTGTCTTCCACACAGCAGCCAGAGAAATCCTTTCAGAACCCAAAGAAGATCATGCCACCCCTTTCACAACTGAGATGCATTTTAAATCTAAAACTCCTGAGAAATTATTAGAAAATTAATCAGTGATTGATTACTGGGTATATAAGCACTTAAACTATGAGTTAAATTGTAACTATAAGAAAAGGCTTTAATTATCTAAGATAGGACATGCAATTATAATATATTTTCACTTATAAGTCCACCCTCCACCACAATTCTACCTTAATTTTACAACATGGCTACTAAGTACCTTTTTTCCCAGTTGCTCCCACTCCTCCCTCACCCTGTCCCATATCATACAGGATAATGTCCAAACTCTTTAGCTAAAAGTTCAAGGCCTTCCTGATCTGGCCTTAAATTACTTTTTCTTTTTTTGGATTCTGCTACTCCCTTCCACAAAGCTTTTATTGCATATTGTCATAAGTAAAGGGATGGAGCGAGGGAAGAAGGGAGAGAGAAAGGGATACTTTTAATCTGGCATGAAAATATATTTAAGATGTATTCTCAAATTTAAAAACCTAAAAAAAAATTTTTTTTTAACTAAAAGTAAAAAATAAAAAAGATAAAATAAAAACCTAGTTGTGGAAAAACACATTTAGTATGATTCAAAGGTATAAAAAATCATATATTATTCTATGTGTACATACATGAATGTTATTACATAGCAAAAAAAGGTGAATGGTATCAACCGAAACTGTTCACAGTAGTTACCTTAGATGGGAGGGATGCAAGTGATAGGGGCTGGAATAAAGGGAGCATTACTCTTTATATTCTCTACTCATTCTGTAAATATTGAAAGGCTATTTCTGTTCCAGGCACTGGAATAAAATCTATATCATAAAAGTTATTCACATTTGCATGAAAAAGCATTTATTAAAACAGAAACACTCCTCAATAGAGAAAAAATTTTTAAATGATCAAATTTCTGTAAAATTGCAAGTTCCACATAATATGTTAAGATTGATTTTAGATCCCTTCTGCAGCATATGATTTTTATTCCTGCAAACTATAGTATTAAAGGTTTTAGCAATGTTTACAGTTGTCATATTGTCTCTCTTTTTCTCTCCCCTGAGAACATGTGCCTTTAAAATCCTAGAGCCTGTTGATGAACAGCAATGGGCTTTAAATACATCATCTACAGAAAGAGGCTAATAATACTGGAAGGCCATTGTGATGATTAAATGACAAAAGTTATAAAAATTGTGTGACAGAGATAAACACAGCAGGGAGCTGATAAATGGGGGGGTGCTACTAATTTACATTGATTAAGCATCTGCTGTGGACTAGAGTCCCTCTCTATACTTGCCTGGATCTATAACACCTGGAGTGAATTGTCCAGCTAGTTTCACAGAACCAAGTTTTCGAAAGATGATATTACTGACAGGGAATTCAGAAAGAGAAATGGCAAAAAGAATTTTATATTGGAAAACATCTAAATAATTCAGTTGCTCAGGAAACCTAAAACAGCACGTGGTTTGCTCTTTTTGCTATTGAATCTCTTTCAAGACTTACCTGTCAGCTTGAAATAACCTTCCAAGAGAAAGATATATAAAATCTAACTTTCCCATATATTAGAGAATACAGTTAAATGTTATGTATATTCACAAGATTTGTTTTAGCATTGGCAGCAAGCCTGTTTGCTGTGATAGCACTGAAGTTAAAAAAGAAAACACTTTGATCATGGATGATTATTGAAGTTTTCTTATAATTATTTTAACATGAAATATCCTAAAAAGAAAATCTTCACTGAGTATCAGATGCTCAAAGTAAATTCGAACCAAGACTACTATACCTTTTAGAAAGGTTATGAGAAGAAAGCTTCATAAATTGTTCTTGATATGATCAAACTCAGCTTTAAAGTAACATGAAGCAGCAAGACTTCTTTCATATTTATGCCAGGGTAAAAAGTGGTTTGAGGTTAAGATGTGGTTTCAAAACCTGAGTCATCAGAAAACAGGTTTGTAAAAAGGAAAGAATTCTAACTTAATGCACTTTACCAAAATGACTATAGCAGGTTTAATTTTTTCAAAATGTTAAATGCAGATCACATGCCCACCACAGCTGAGTCACTGAAATTCAAAGGAGGCAGACAACTCCCTGCCCTCAGAAAGATTGCCATCTAATCAGGAAAAGTCACACTCATGTGAGCTAGAGAATTACACAACTGAATTCTAAATGTCAAAGTGTGTGAAGCATGTAGTCCACCCTACAGAGAGCCAGGAAAGGAACAAGACCAGAGTTATGGGAGCTACTCAGCTACAAATGCTTGCATTCAATAATTCTATTTTTCATATTAACATAGGACTAAGTACTTTAAAATAAAATCATGACAACCCATTTATGGATGAGTTATTGCCTGTTTTTCTGGCAAGCAATTTGAGTATCATTTTCTGAACTTCTACTAGTGTAAAGAGTTACTCTATTCCTTTTTTTTGCTTCATCTCCTCCTTACTGAGATGGTACAGCTTGAACATCTTTCGTTTGTTTGAATATCTATGTCAGAGCCACATAATATTTAACTTCTGTATATATAGTTGGAGATCTTTCTGTTTACTCTAAAGCACTATTGTTAATAATTTATCAGATTTTTAACAAGATAGCAAAATATGTAGTCTGATAGTCAGCATCTGATGAAGATCTCTTTTCAGGTCTTGTTTCTCAGCTAATATAGGGAATAAGCCTTTCACTTTAATAACTTATAATGATTGTGTTATAGAAAGATCATAGGCTTTTATGTTTTGAAAAAAACTTGTGTTTTAATCTTTCTGACTTATCTGACCTTGATCCTATCACTTAATTTCTCTGATCCTCCACTTCTTACTTATAAAATGATATTACTTACTCCAGCTATGCAAAGCTTTTCTGTTAGGTAGAACACGCAAAACACCTAATAGAAAGATAGAAAGCAAACATAATTATTACTTGCTAGCATATAATTTTTATATCATTACTATGTATCTTAGTATAATCCTCATCAGCCAATCTGTGTATGTATTTTGTTTTAAACAGTTTATGATGCCATGTCGAGAATTCTCAAATCCAAAATCTCTGGGACCTCTAAGATTACTTGTTTTTTTTTGTTTTATTTCCAATCTTTGGGTTGTAAAACTTAACTGATGTATATCATCTATAATTCTTATTGATTGCATTTAGCAGGAATGTTCATATGCTTTCCTGCGGAAATACTGAAGTGTTTGATTATGAAGCATTGATCTAGAACATACTAATGGTGGGACATAATACATGGTATATGTGCCATCGTGTCTTTCTAAAAATTTCCAATACTTGAAATGCATCTGTTCCAAGAGTTTCAGATAAAGGACTATGGCATTCTATTACTTTCTTAACCTTGTCTTATATTATTTACATTTTAACCTGTTTTCCTTCATGACATATTTATGTTTATCTTCATTACAATTTAATTATTAATAAATATTCTGTGCTGGTGCCAACTATTGACCTGAGCTCTTCAACCTACCTAATTAATATCTCTTTCTTTACCCAGGGCAGGGGTAGAATTTTTCCCATAGGACTGTGGATCTAAGAAGGACAGTGGAAAGAGCTCTGTAATGTGATTATGACAACATAGGATCTAGTAATACCTCTTCTGTTACCTGTTGGGTGATCTTGGTCAAGTCACTTAACCACTTGAAGCTTTAAGTTCCACTTCCATAAATGTAGCTAATGACATTTTGCCCATATATTTGATTCTATGTCCTACAGGCTGGGAAGTTAAACAAATTAAAATATATGAAGGTATTTTATAAAGCAGTAAGTGGATATCAAAGATAAAGGGATAATAATAATACTGTAGGCAAAATCCATGCAGTTCTTTTTGTTTTTAATTCCGATTCCTTGAAAATAATTTATAATTATTAGTGGTAGTATTTTAAGTTTAATTATAAGATGAGAGTCTTAAAAACACAAGTTATATTATTTGTGCATTCATTCATTTGTCAATCTTTCACTCATTAAATGGTGTTGAATACCTAGAGGGCCAGACAGCCAATCAAGCAATGAAGGTACAAAAATGAATTAACATGGGTTTTGGTTCAAGGAGATCATGGTTTTAAAAAGCAAAGACATTAATTTCTGGAATGGTGGAGTGAGAATCTTGGTGAATTCATTCTCCTTCTAAAACAACAAAAATACTGACATGAGGGTAGACATAGAGATCAATGAAATAGAATTGAGAGTCCAGAAAAGTGTTCACATATTTATGGTTAATTGATTTAACATGGGTATGAACACAATGTGGAAAGAATAGTTTTTACAAGAAATGGTGCTGGGACAACTAGATATTCACATGCAAACAAAGGAATTTGAACCCCTATCTTACACCATAACAAAAATTAAGTCAAAACGGATCACAGACCCAAATGCTTGAGTGAAAACTATCAAGTTCTTAGGGTGAAACATAGAAGTAAATCTTTGTGACTTTGGGTTAGGTAATGGTTTCTTAGCTATAACACAAAAAATATAGTGGCAAAAGAGAAAACTTGACATATTGGACTTCCAACAAAATTAAAAACTTTTGTGCATCAGACGACACCATCAAGAAAATAAAAGGACAACCCACAGAAGATGAGGAGATCATATATCTGACAAGAAACTCGTATCCAGAATATACAATGAAATCTTAAAACTCAACAATAAAAAGACAAATAACTCCTTTGTTTAAAAAGGAAATAAAGTATTTGAGCAGACATTTCTTCTAAGATATATACAAATGGTCAATCAACACATGAAATGATGCTCAACATCATTAGTCATTTGAGAAATGCAAATCAAAACTGCAAGGTACCACTCCACACTCAATAGAATGGCTAAAATTAAAACAAACAAACAAACAAACAAACAGAAAACAAGCATTGACAAGGATCTGGAGAAATTGGAACCTTTAAACATTGCTGGTGGGAATGTCAAGCAGTGTAGCCATTTTGGAAAACAGTGAGCAGTTCCTCAAAATGCTAACCATACAACTATCATATGATTCAGCAGTTTCACTTCAAAGTATATATCAAAGAGAGATGAAAACACATCCACACAAAAACTTGAGCATGAAAGGACCGCGGCATTATTCATAATAGCCGAAAAGTAAAAACAACCCAAATGACCACCAACTGATGAATGGATAAACAAAATGTGGTATAATCTACAATAGAATATTATTTGGGGATTTAAAAAATGAAGTATTGATACATGCTACAAAATGGATGAACCTTGAAAACATTATGCAAAGTGAAAAAAGCCAGTCATAAAGGACTATATATTGTGTGATTACATATATGTGAAATGTCCAGCATAGGCAAATCCATACAGACAGGAAGTAGATTAGTGGTTGTTAGAGGCTGGGGGACAGAAGGAATTGAGAATGACTACCAATGGGCATGAAGTTTCCTTTTGTAGTGATAAAAATATTCTAATTTAGATTGTAGTGATGGTTGCAAAACTCTGTGAATATACTAAAATGCACTGAACCGGACATTTTAAGTGGGTAAATTTTATGGTATGTGAAATATGTCAGTAAAGCTATAAAAAACCAAGGAAACAAACTTACACTCAGATAATTGTTATAAACCAGTGTGACAATGTATGTGGTGGGCATTGTATTGTTTACCAAATATTTCCTATTTCTTGTCTTCCAAATGGACCAGAGGATTGAACATCCTGAATCCTGAATTGGGTGTGGTCATGTGACTATTTCTGGCTAATGAGTTGTAAACAGAATCATACCCATTAAATCCTTTCAATTCAACTACGTGGCTTAAGAAAAGGTCTCAACATGTGATTCTCCCTTAGAATGTGAAAGGTTCAGCTTTATACTGACAGGGAGCATAATCAATTCGCTGGTTTGTTGTTGTTGTAGTTGTTTTTAAGGTATTAAATATAACAAAAGTAAGAGAGTCCTTCATTAATTTTTATGTGCCAGAAGTTGCTGATGCAAAATTGATTAGTCAACTGCTAGATTAATAAGAAAAGAAAACACTTTATCCTGCTGGTAGAATAAGCTAGTGCTCAGCCGAGAGCAGTATTCTAACTGCCTAAAGAGTAATGGAAACTTCTCCGGAAGGTCCATAAGGGTTTTAGCATCTCTGCATGGTATTATATACAGTATAGGAAAGGTAAAGGTACAATATGAAAAATTGTACATATACAACACATCTTTAGGTAAATCCTAGATTCTAAAGCTAAATCAGTTTATCGCTGCTAGTGTTCAAAGCCTTTGTTTCGAACAATTCAGAGTAAGTTTTCCTAGTATTCATAGATTAGACTTTAAAGTAATTGACATTAAATAGCAAAGTTGCTAACTATTTTAGAGCTTCAGCAGGTTTGTTTTCATTAACTGAATTCCTTAGGCATGAAAAAATGGAGTGATGGAGGAGCACTGAAGATGATAAAAAGTACCCATGATTTGGGGTTGTCAGTTGTTTGGGCTTTTCACAGAAAATCTATATTTACCAAAAAGAGAAGCTGTCAATCAACAGCAGAATCAATAAAATATTTATTGTTTGCCAAGTTAAGATTATAGCCACATAAAAACAAACAGATCGGCTCAAACATTTTGTCTGCATGACACCTCGTATTTCACTGTTTCAAAGTGGCTGGGCAATTAAATGCACATTTCACTTTTACCCACATATTTGGAATCTTTCCATGTCTGAGGTTGATTTTGTTCATTAACGTGTTATATTACTGCCACTCACCTGGGAAATAAAATGTGACAGGGAGTTCGCCACAAAATGGCACTGTTATTGCCTGACTGGGACTACCTCCCCTCTTGTTCAACCTGTACAGTAGTCATTCTATGACCTTGGCTTTGCCGGTTCTGAGGTCGGGACTTAGTTTTGCCAATAAAAGAAACTCGTCTCTGTCTGAGTCACAGAATTATCAACATAGTCACATAAAAAGGTCACTTTTAGTGATATTTTGTGCCTAGTGATATACTGATGTGCCTAGATGTGCCAATTTCCAGGGGAAAATGAATCAGAATGTAAATAAGTTAATGCCCTTTCCTCAACATTCAAATAATTTTAAGCATTTCACCATATTGTTTTCTAGCCCTTAAAGGACTGAGACACTACTTATTCATTTGTGGAAATCCAGAAGTCCCTTTTCAAACAACAGTGCATCAATTTTGAACTTGAAACAGATATTGGCACCCTGGATGAGTCATTATTCTTAATCCCTGTCATAGCACTGGCCCACTGGGTCTCAGATTAAGTTGCAGAGCACACACAGCAGCACTAACTTCTAAGAAGAAAATGTCACTAAAATGCCATTTCATATCAGTGACAGTGGCTTCACTCCATATTAGCAAGCATGACCCACCTCTGAGTTAGTTCAGCTTGCCCAATAAGAACCAGTGCTTCACTCTAAAATCAAGTATAACTGCAAAGCAAGGGAAGCAGGACAGGCAGACCACCTTCTAACTATCCTCACAGCTATTGTTCTTCAAAGCTCAGTGTACTATCAAAAATCTGTTGGGACTATGGACATAATTTGGTCCTTTAAAGTCTAAGATATCAACTTGCTAGATAAATTTGAACACTGATCAGAATTATCAAGCACTAACAGAAATTTTAATTACTCTTACTTGGACTAATATCAAAAAAATATTACTGAAAAAATATTTCCACAAGAAAATAAAAAATACACTGCCTTAGCAAGACATCAGTGAAGGGACTTAATGAAAGGCAGATGCTTCCTGAAAACCTATTCTCAAATTTGGAATTTCCCAGGTTTCTTAATATAGGGTCCAGGTGGACCAGCCTACCACTGAGAGTTGGCACCCAGCAGGTTTGGGGTTACTACCCCTCTGGAAACCCTGACCCATCATGTTCATGGTGACAACTTTTTATCTCTCATGCCCATTCAGATACTAGGGTATTCAGACATGGATAAAATCATTTGTTAATGTAAGGCAGATTACAATAATGCCTGGAAGGGCAAGAGGCCATTCTAGGACTAAAAGGGTAGTTGGGATTGATTCTGACTGAGCTGACAGGGCTCTAAGGAGAACATGATGTTTCAAACTAGCTCTGGTGGATGATAGCCCATAATGAACAAGGTTTAACTGCAATGCCTTATTTGATTGTTTTCTCTGATTAGGTATTATTCCTAATTTTGTTCTATCTTATACACCCCACCATCTTCTCAGTGGAAGCTCTTAATCAGTCTGAATGAAAGGAGTCTTAACTCATGGTTTAAAGGACATTTTTCTGTTACCTTTTTTAACATACTTGAATTAAAGGATATCTTCCCATCATGTGAAAATTTCCCTAACCACTCATTCAGGTTAACTTAGACTCCTCACATCTTAGACTAAAGGCATTTTAAAGAAGACTGGTTTGCTGGGAAATTTTCTTTTATTTGTGTTTTCTGAAAAAATGTAATAGCCAACGGTTCCTCAGCTGACATATTGCAATCTGGGACTTGGTAGCCTCGTTTTTAAAGCACCTTTACTCAAATTAAGTTCTGAGTGGAATGAAGTTTGTTTCTTCACAAACACAAAACCACACACCTTGGACTGTGAGAGCAAGACACTAAGAGACAGCTGCATAAATAATCTTTCCCAGAACCACAGAATGCTGACAATATTAAATATATAAGAATTGTCAGGCCCGCCGAGTGGCGCAGTGGTTAAGCGCTGGCTTGGGAAGCCAGCGGCCCCGGTTTGGATCCCACATATGAGGGCCAGTGACACTGCCCTCAAAAAAAAAAAAAAAAAGAATTGTTACATAAAGAAGAGTAAAGAAGGAAACTACAATGAAACCATGCTCAGTTTCATAACACCTAAAGGAAGCCAAGTGTTAAGCTAAAACAGACGTTTTTGAGTCTGACACTTTGAGGCATTCGTTCACTCTAGTCTCAGCAAATTGTACAAATTTATAATTATTAGAATTTACTTCAGTAAATCAAAGTACATTATAAAATGTCCTTGACTTGCAAATGTACAGTGTCTATTTATTACTATTGCAATTTTAAATATATCCCTTTGGCTCCAATAAACTCAGTACAAAATCTCTTGTTATTCAAGAGTGAACTTTTTACAGAAAAGTCTTAAAATGCATTGCTGTTTTAATTAACATTACAAGTTAGAATTCTAAAGAACATTGGGTACTAGAATTTTTAGTACTGTATTTATTGCTTTATCATATAATTTCATCTTCTTAGGATAGATAATTAAGCTTTCTATGCTAACACATAGTTGAATTCTCTATCTCTAAAGTATAATTATGTTCATAAATAATAGCAATAAATTCTTAATATAATCAAACAACTGATAACCAAAAAAAAAAAGCTTGTTTTGAATAGCTTAATATGTTAAAAACCATGGAATAGCCTTTTTAACTTAATATTGCTGTGGTTACAGGTACATGTACTTCTTGCTTTACATGAGCAGCAGAATTTAAGTACTCAATGATTACATTTTCCTTTACGTGTTAAGTGTTTGCCTGATCCAGAGCTCTCTCTGCTACAGCAGTTTCACCCCTATCAGCATAGCTCTTATACCTGATGTCTTTGATGTATTAAAGAACATATTGTTCTTCAGAGACAAAAAACACAAGTAGATTTAATCTAATACAGCTGGCATGAAACTTTGCTATGTAAACAATGCATGTATCCAAACAAGAACAGACTATTTATCCACATTTTACTTCAATACCCTTTACCGCAGTTATCTATCGAGTAGGACTGTCTGGCTCAAACACCATCTCCCAAGCAATACTAGAAGTAGTGTTTTAAATTGAGGACATTAAAAAACGACATAAATAGCTATTCAGAAAAAAAAAGCTCACATTATAAAATGGCCAGTGTCAGTAAATTCAACAAGCAAAACTACACATACAAACTGCAGATAATAAACAGTGAGCCTGGTAATGTGGGTTATTTTTTGTGAACTAGCCATTTCTAGAACCTTTCTAGAAAGAGTCCTTGTGTTTCCCTTTTTTGCTCTTCTTATCCTGCCACATCCCTGATCTGCATCTACGGTTCACCCACAAGCACCAGTATTCATGCTAGACTAATTATTTCTTGATTTGTCATTTATTATAATATTAAACATAAAGTTTCTCAGTCTGCTTCAAAATGCTCAAATAGAGGTCTTCATCAGACATGCTCATCAGTTGTGTTTGTTGAACAGTGTCCCTACAAGTGCTCAAAGTGAGGCACCCTTCCAATTCTGAAAATATGCCGCCCTAAGAACAGCTGGAAACCTTTCACTGGCTTTTTGTGTTTCTTTATAAATAGTATAAGCATTCCTGCCTTGATGGGGAAGAGAGGGAAAGGATCTCCTCATGACAGAATCCTTAACTTCATCCATTCAATGCTTCCTGTGCCTCCCCGTAAAACAGGCCATCCCTTTCCTCTCCCCATGCTGGTTGTGTGGTTAAAATTGTCCCCTAGGGAGTGACGTTTTTGTTTCTTGAGCTGAGCACCAATTACAAAGGTGTATTCAGTTTGTAGAATTCATCAAACCGTATACTTGTGATTGGGGCACCTTTTAAGCTTATTCTTCAATGAAAGATTTAAAAATAAAAACCTGCCTAGTGTTCTGCCAGAATTTTCCCGGTTATCAGCTTTGTACATATTATAGCAGAAAAAGATGGTTTCTAGGACATCAATATGTTACGGTGCCCAGACATTTGCAAACACAGGTGAGACACACATTCAGTTAAAAAACGTATGTATATTACTTCCCTTTAATCTGCCATAGATTTACTTCATCGAAGTAAATGAGTTAATGTTACTAAATATTTGTATAAGGCATTGGAGACTGCAAAGGTCTTTCTCCCGCTCGCGCTGCTCTCATTTGATTCCATGCTTCCTTGCATGACTGCATCCGTTTCAGCTGGTCTCAATAACAGAGAGCAGGCCTTGACATGTTATATAACAACTTAACTAACAGCCACCATGCACAAAGGAACACACAATCCTGTTGCCTAGTGACGATTATCCAAGGCAATAGAGTAAACAGAAAATAGCACAGATATTTTTGAACAGCTGTTGTTTGTTGACATAAATACAATATTTATAGGGCTTACGAGCTTCTCAGACAGAATTGGACCCTACCGTACCCTACAGAACAGAAATTTGTTATTCCTTATTCATCACATATCCTAGAAACATATATATTTTTATTTTTCATGAGGAAAACTTTGAAAAGGAACAATAATAAGCTCCCAATAGAAATTTCAAAAGTCCTTCCAGTTTAGTTTTTTAATTCATATTTAATGGAAATCTTTCCTGCAGAAGAGTTTGTGAACTCCCAATGACTGCTAGATTTCATAACATTCCTTCCTGTCTCCTGCAGCATTTACATGTGATATTTATTTGATGGTTACAAGTATCATAAGTCAGGGCAAAAACAAATTCACATTCGTTAGTCTTCCCAGGTCATTTTGCTGGAGACCAGTCCCCTGGAAAGGTCATCCTAAGCATTCCCCAAGATTTAGCCCAGGCTCACTGCCCTGGGACGGCCTCCACTGGACCAAGTTCCACATGCCCCTCTAAGTGGGCGCCTAGTGGAGTTGATTTGTGAATGAATGAACAGCTCTGCTATAGTTGTTAACCTATTGGGTTGTAATTGTTGGTATATCCCCATTGCCACAAAGACTGAGAGCTACTTGTCAAAGGGATGTGGCCCATTCATTTTTGGAGCTGCTTAACTGGAATATAATATGTGCTAAAGAGAATTTGAAGGCATGAAATAAGGCCTCTTATTGTCCTTGAATACAGTCTGATATCTTTTATTTAATGCTTCTTGGAAATTGTTATGGACTCAATGTTGGTGTCCTCCCAAAATCCACATGTTGAAACCCTAATCCTCAATGTGATGCTCTTTGGAGATGGGGCTTTAAGGAAGTAATCAGGGTTAGATTAAGTTATGAAAATGGAGCCCTCATGATGGGATTGTCTTTATTTTTTATTTTTTTAGCTGAGCCATCCTGCTACCTGTTGGCAGCTCAGTGGCAGCTCAGCTTGGGCTGGGCATCGAACTGCTGTTGCTCAGAGCTCAGCTCGCACTCTTGAGCGAGCTCTTAACCAGCTGAGCCACTTGGCCAGCCCTAGGATTGTCTTTATAAGAAGATAAAAAGACCAGAGCTTTCTCTCTCCCTGCCATGTGAGAACACACAAAATGGCAGCTGTCTGAACGCCAGGAAGAGTGCTCCCAGCAGTACTTGACCATGCTGGCACTCTGGTACCAGACTTCCAGCCTCCAGAAATAGGAGAAATAAATTCCTGATATTTACGCCACCCCATCTATAGTATTTTGTTATGACAGCCTAAACAGACTAAGACAAAAACCCATTTTTATTTGTTCAAAAATTGTGATACTGGATTATTTTAAAGATTTGGGAAAAGATGAATAATTCAATCAATTGTGTAGGACAACTAGTTAGTCATGTAAGGAAAAACATAAGTCTATGCCTTTTTTCTTATGGCAAAATAAATTCTGGATGAGGCAAATATTTAAATGTCAGAACAAAAGAAAGGAAGTGAAGGAAGGAGAGAGGAAGGCAAGCCATTGGAGACCCAGAGATCAACAATGGAAAATGTGTTTAAACTTTTGGAGCAGGGGAAGGTTTTTTATGTATGATACAAAACCCAGAAATTGTAAAGGAAGATTTACCCATATAAAAATTTTTTTAAAATTTATTTGATCCTGACACTAGCTCCATACACAAAGTTTTTATTTAAACTTTTTATTATTATTAGTTACAGATGTACAAAACAATGCAATAGTTATTTTTTCACTCCTTACCAAGTGACTCCCCCCTCTCCCTCCCCTGCCCCCCACCCCTGATATCATGCATATCTATTACAATTCCATTGACTCCATCCCCACACTATATTCCACATCCCATGACTATATATGTGTTAAATTATAGTTGATATATAATATTATTCAGCGGCAGCTTCAGATGTACAGTGCAGTGGTAAGGCCACTACACCGTCCATGAAGTGGTCTCCCTAAAAAGACATGTGTCCTTCTGTTCCCCTAAAAATAAAAAATATTTACAACCTTATTGATTATATTCCCTAAACTGTCTCTTCTGTCTCTGCAGTAGTACTGTAGTTATCAGTTTATGTTGCCTCGTCCTTTCCCCTTCTCCCTCATGCCCATCCCCATCCCATCTAGCCCTCATCAGTTTTTCCTTTGTGTCTCTAAGACTATTTCTGTTTACATTGCTCGTTTATTCAGTTCTTTAGATTCCACATTTAAGTGAAATCATATGGTATTTGTCTTTCTCTGACTGACTTATTTCACTTAGCATAATGTTCTCTAGGTCCATCAATATCGTTGCAAATGGTACTATTTCTTTCTTCTTTATAGCTGCATAATATTCTATTGTGTAAATGTACCACAGTTTCTTAATCCAGTCATCTACCGAGGGGCATTTCGAGTTTCCAAATCTTGGTTATTGTAAATAGTGCTGCAATGAACATAGGGGTGCATACATTTTTTTGAATTAGTGTCTTGGGTTTTTCAGGATAAATGCCTAGGAGTGGAATTGCTAGGTCAAAAGGTAGTTCCATTTCCAGTTTTTTGAGATACCTCCATACTGACTTCCATAGTGGCTGCACCAATCTGCAATACCACCAACAGTGCAGCACCACCAGCACTTGTTGTTTGTTGATTTATTGATGATAGCCATTCTGACTGGAGTGAGGTGGTATCTCATGGTGGTTTTTATTTGCATTTCCCTAATGACCAGTGAGGTTGAACATTTTTTCATATGCCTGTTGGCCATCTGTATGTCCTCTTTAGAGAAATGTCTCTTCATATCCTCAGCCCATTTTTTAATTGGGTTGTTTGTTTTTTTGGTGTTGAGTTGCATGAGTGTTGTATAAATTTTGGATATTAACCCCTTATCAGATATATTGTTGACAAACATATTCTCCCATTCAGTAGGCTTCCTTTTTGTTTCATTGATGGTTTCCTTTGTTGTGAAAAAACCTTTAAGCTTGATATAATCCCATATATTCATGTTTTCTGTTACTTCCCTTGCCCCTGGGGATGTATCAGTAAAAATATTGCTCAGAGTAATGTCTGCACATTTACTCCCTATATTTTCTTCTAGGAGTTTTATGGTGTCAGGTCTTACATTTGTCTTTAATCCATTTTGAATTTCTTCTTGTATATGGCATAAGGAGGTGGTCCAGTTTCACTTTTTTGCATGTGTCAGTCCAGTTTTCCCAGCACCATTTATGAAATATACTATCTTTACCCCAGTATAAATTCTTGCTTCTATTGTCATAGATTAACTGTCTGTATATACGTGGATTTATTTCTGGGGTCTCTGTTCTGTTCCACTGGTCTATGTGTCTGTTTTCATGCCAGTACCATACTGTTTTGATTACTGTAGCCTTGTAGTATGTTTTGATGTCTGGTAGCGTGATACCCCTGACTTTGTTCTTATTTCTCAGGATTGCTGAGGCTACTTGGGGTCTTTTATTGTTCTGTATAAATTTTAGGATTATATTTTCTATTTCTGCAAACACAGTTTTTAAAAATTTACCATTTAACAGAAAGTGGCAGCAATTATGATAAAGGCCTAATTTCTCTAGTACAAAAGATCTCACAAATCAATTAGAAAATGATGAAAAAGAAAATAGAAAAATGATCACAGAATATAAAAATGTACTTTACAGAAAAAATGCATGTGGTTAATAGGTATATGAAAAGATGCTTAATGCCATTAAAAATGAGGCAAACACAAACTAAAACCACAGTATGTTATTTTCGCCTACCAGGCTGACAAAAACCATTAGTACCCCCTTATTTGCTAGGAATGTAAAGCAGTCTTTATGTAAATTTTTGGTAGAGTATAGATTAGTGTAAACTGTAAGAAGCCATCTGGTAATATTTTCCAAAGTTTTAAATGTCAAAAACTACTGGTTGATTTTTAACATTGTAATTTCACTTCTATGACTTTATATTTCACTTATTCACACACATGAATATACATCCATTAAAGGAAGATAGGTTTCCAAATCATGGTAAAAAAAAAAAATGAGTGTGTTTATTTTTATACAAATAGAAAAATATATGTGTGTGTGTGTGTGTGTGTGTGTGTGTGTGTGTATAGATGTATATAATAGATTTGTAAAATCTATTGTAGCTACCTCTGATGATTGGGATTTGGGAGTAGATCTGTGAAATTTTAATTTTACTTTATATACTTTGGTACCATTTGGCTTTTTAAAAAAGCCATAACTTTGTATTACTTCTATAATAAAAATTTAAAGCATAAAAGAATATTGCCAACCTACAATTCTGCAGAAATTAACATAATTACGCAATCACTAAGTTATATAAAAAGTAAAATATGAAAATATCAAGAGAATAATAGAAAATAAAATAATTTCAAAAACTAAGAGCTTAAAAGCGTTCAGGAAACAAATAGCATGTATCGGGTAGTTGACAAGCTCTGTCTATAATGAAGGATCAGCAGCCCGGATGCCCAGGTCACACATATCACTCAACTTCTCTTTCAGTCATAAAAGACTGGTGTGGGATGTGCACCAAATCAACAGAAGAAGGGAAACATTTCCTAAAAAGGGGGGGATTATTTCTGAGCTTAAATGAGCTCAAAACAAACTATGACCTTCAGTAAAGACTTTTAAAATAGATTTCTTCACCTCAGAAAATAATCAAACCAACCTTCTGTGTTTTCTTATTTTAACTTTACACTCCATAAGTAAGCCGCAGATGTATTTACACTTGTATTGTCTGAAAGTGGAAGATGATCGAATTTTGATGCTGAGTTGGACCAAATATCCCAAATGGAATATTTCACACTATAACATTTCATAAAGCCACGCATAGCCTGTTTTCACCTTGGACAGTTTCTCATGAATAAAGGTTGTTTATTCCAAGGGGGAAAAGCATATTTCATAACGTGTCCCATGAGAAAGAGCTGCATGTCAGTTTGGTTTAGGATTATCTCCACCTTTATAAAATAAAAGTGTCCTCTAAATATTGACTCTTTTTTATCAGAAGCTCCCTCCACATAGCACGCTTCCTGAAGGAGGAGAAACATGAAACATTACAGCTTTTTCATCTTTGTAGTCCAGATACAGTGAAAAATTGCGGATGCTGATGGAAGCAAACCAAAGTCAGGGTCAGAAAAGTCCTTTCTTATAGGTGAGCACAATCAAATACCTCTGATTCCTAGTTACATGTTTTGAGCCTTTCTCCTTTTTTCTCCTTTCCTCCTCATAGCCACTAGCTACATCTCTGTACATCACACCATACCCACTTATACACACATGCACACATACAGCGTTTGGTAAAAATAGCTAGTTGACACATTATTACGGTTTCTTACAATCATCGATAAGTCATCTAGCAAATAATGTGTCTCTACTAAGAGTCAAAGTAGTTAAATTCCTGGATGAATCTATGGTATAAATCAGCCAGTGGTTTTGGAATCCACAGAGGGACTATAGCAGCCACATGGGTCTATAGCAGCCACAGATGCCCTGACCATGACATTCAGCACTGTTCCACTTCCTAACTGCCACTCGCTGGGGAGCAAGCCGCAACTTTCAGAACATAAAAGGGAGGTTCACCTGCCACACCTTGGATGTAAAGCAGGGGTCATCATTCTGGACTAAAGCATCTTCATTGCTACCTATGGCACAGAGCTGGGAAAAAGTCAAATTTTAAAAATGCTCAGTCTCTAACATTATCCGAATGTGAGGTTCAGTAACATGGTGACATTGTCAGGCCAGGTCCAGTGATTCTCTGTATTGTCACAGCAGTTTTACAATGACCTCCTGCTGACTCAATATAGTTGCTGACCCACATACTTCACATTTGAATTCACTGCACACTTCCCTCTGTGTTTAAAATCATGTTCTTACTGTTCACATCAGTAGGGCTTCAACACTGGCTTTCCTATTGAGCCCAAGGCTCTAAAATCACAAAATTAAAATAATTTCTTTCCAGGAGGTAATTTAACTCTAGTGATTTGGCGGGGAAGCTGCTCACCATCACAGCCTGGCATAGGATTGGAGAGTTTCAAAGGGGCTGTGGAGTGTGCCCTTGAGCTTTCTGCTTGTCCTTCAGTGCTTTGAGCACTCTGCCCTGTGGCTGATCAGCTGAAGTCACTTTTAGGAACAGGCAGAACTTAGATGATTAATAAATCATTGTATTTATTATTAAATGATGAATTATTATTCCTTCGGCCAAAATAACTGTTTGTGTGAGTGTATACATCCAAGTAAATGCACAGGTATTCATAGCAAAGATTTTGGAAGAAATTACACTAAAAAGTGGTGATAGCTGGGTGAAATTTTTGCGGAGTTTCTTGAGCTTTCTAATTTTTCTGCAGATATATTTTACTTGGGTAAGAATAACAAACAACCCAATTTAACTACTGTCAATTATAGATGTTAATTATAGATGTTTCCTAATTTGTTTTGGTTGTATCAATTATTGAATGCTGACATGTACTACATATCCGAAAATATAATACTGAGCTCTATGAAAAGAAAGTTTTAGCTTTAATAACTTTCTCCAATTACCCCTTTGAAAAGAATTTGATAATGTACTGGGGACAAAGGAAGATGTGTGAATTTAGAGAGCTATGGACTGCATAAAGGTGAAAATGATTGAAGTAAAAACATATGTCATTAGAAAAAAATATGAGGCTGTATATTTTTTTGTAATTATTTATTTATTTTAAGTTACCAAACAGACAGAGCAAATTCTCCTGTGCCAATGGCCTAAATAAAACTGGAAGCTCTTTCTTTAAAGTATAAAAAGAATCAACTTCTGAAATACAGTAGAGTGAAATCAAAAGAAAAAATTATATATGCTGCATTTTTTTTCTCTTGGGTTCGTTAGTTTGAATATTTGATCTTTAATTGAGATCAACAGTTAGGGCGTTAATCTCAGAGGAAAAGATTAACAGAAAAAGAGAGTCCAATTAATTTATAAATGTTAATTAGAACTCTCTGGAATAATTGTCACTTGTGCTAGTGAGATAAGTACTCAGTGAAGCAGGCTCCATAAATTGGACTAGGAATCTTGCAAACTCTGTGACCTGTGTGGGCAGCAAAGGGGAAACTTCAGACTTTCCCCCACTGCACAGTGCATCTCTGTGCAAGGAGAGGATGATGAGAAAGCACAAGCCAAAACTGTGCAAAGTCACTCCCATTGCATCAGTGGTAACTTTTTCACAGCCGTGAAATTATTTTGATGGTTCCACTGAAAACTGTGATTTATTCAGAGCACAGCACCACATGCATTTTGCTGTGTATGGAATTGTGTTTTCAAATTGTCATCTTAGTCTGCCAGGAAACACAATGGTGAAGTTGATTTGAAAGCCCCCAACATTGCTTCTCTCCGTAATCATACTTGGCATAATTAAAAGAAATCTATGGGTGGCCGGCTGAGTGGTGCATTAGTTAAGAGCTGGTTTTGGGGTGCCAGCGGCCTCAGTTCGGATCCCACATATGAGGGCCAGTGACACTGCTCTCTACAGCTAACAACAGCTCCACCTTGAGCTGGGCTGCGAGCCCCGGTGACGGTTTAGGCTGCAGCCCCTGCTGCAGTGGGCTGCCATAGGCTACAGTGAGTGGCCGGCAGCCAGCGTGAGCTGCCAATAGCCACAGTGAGCGACCATCCAGAGGCTGGCGACCAATCTGCCTCACCCGGGAAGAGTGCAATGTCAATACCAACATGGGCCAGTGAAGCAACCTCTTCCACAACTAAACTGAAGAACAAAAAGACAGCAACTTGGGTCTGTTCCCCTTCCCCGATTCCCCAATGCTGTTCCGCTCCCCCAATGTCACAATAAAATCTTTTAAAAAAAAAAATTAGAAACTGTGGTACATTTATACAATGGAGTATTACACTGCTAAAGAAAAAAAAATAGATCTATGGTAACATTGAAGCAAAAACAGTACATTATACTCCCTGATCTAGTCCCAGTTGTTGAAGCATGTTAAAAACTAAATCAGAATTTCTGTCTCACACACCTGGCTTTTTTTGGCTAACTTTTTATTGTAAGATAAAACACCCATGCCAAAAAATGCACAAACACATGTACAACGCTTTGATTTGCCATGAAGGAAACACCATAACTAATCACCTGAAGAAATAACATATGACCTGTCAGTCAGAAGCCCAGGCATGGTCTCTCCTACTTACTGTTCCCTCTTTTCCACCCCGTCAAAGGTAACCACTATCTTGACATTGAAATGAATCACTACTTCCTTTTTACAATATGATTTCACTATGTAAGTACATATCCCTAAACACTGTAGTTTAGTTTTGCCTGTTCTTGAACTTTATGTAAGTGAAATCATATGCTGTGTCTCCTTTTGGGTCTGGGTTCTTTTGCTCAACATTCTGTTTATGATACTCATGTAATTGTAAGGAGCTATAGTTCATTCAGTTTCATTGTTTACAGTATTTTGTCACATGGCTAGATCACAATTTATTTTTCCATTCAACTGTTGATGAACTTGACAAACAATATTGCTAGGAATATTCGTGTAGGTGTATCTTGC
Organism: Aselliscus stoliczkanus; assembly: GCA_033961575.1. NCBI lineage: Eukaryota > Metazoa > Chordata > Mammalia > Chiroptera > Hipposideridae > Aselliscus > Aselliscus stoliczkanus. Next base: position 129,021,217 of record CM066733.1, read on the forward strand.
TATATGCATAAGCACACATTACTAGAAGTCGAATCATTGGTCACAGCGTATACCTATCTTCAACCATAACTCATCATGACAAATTATCTTCCAAAATGTTTGATCCAATTTATATCACCAGGAACAATGTGTGGGAGTCCCCATGGTTTCACATCCTAATCCACATTTGATGTTGCAGTATCTGCAGGTGTTCTTAATGTGTTCTGTCGGTGGTCAAAAGGCACAAACTTTCAGCTATAAGATAAATCAGGTCTGGGAGGTAATGTACAGCATGGTGGCTGTATTTAACTATATTTTATTGTATATTTGCAAGTTGTTAAGAGTAAACCTTAAAAGTCCTCATTACATGGGCCGGCCGAGTGGCGTGTTGGTTTAAGAGCTGGCTTGGGACACCAGCGGCCCTGGTTTGGATCCCACATATGAGGGCCAGTGACACTGCCCTCTACAGCTAAGATGGTGAACAACAGCTCCACTCAGAGCTGGGCTGCTGTGAGTCCCCAGGATGGCATAGCTGCAGCTTCTGCTGCAGTGGGCTGCCATAGGCTACAGTGAGTGGCCAGCAGCCAATGTAAGCAGCTGGCAGCCAGTGTGAGCTGCCAAGAGCCACTGTGAGCAGCTGTCCAGAGGCCAGCGACTGATATACCTCACCCGAGAAGAGCTCAATGATGATACCAACATGGGCCAGTGAAGCAATGTCCTCCACAACTAGACCGAAGAACAAAAGGACAGCAACTTGTCTGTTCCCCTTCCCTGGTTTCTTAATGCTGTTCCCCACCCCCAATTACCCAATAAAATCTTTAAAAAAAAAAAAAGTCCTCATTACAAGAAAAGAAATGTAGTTATGTGAGGTGATGGATGTTAATTAAATTCATTGTGGTAAAAATTTCATAGTTAATACATATGCGTATATAGGATCATAATGTACACCTGAAACTAATGTTTGTTATGTGTCATTTATACCTCAATAAAACTGGAAAATATATATACAATCGTCCCTCCTTATCACTCCTCTTGCTTTGGGGCCATTATTAAGTAAAATAAGCGTTATTGAACACAAGGACTGCAACACCACCACAGTGGATCTGAAAACTGAGACAGCCACTAAGTGACTAACTGATGGGTCGTGTATACAGCATGGAGACTCTGTGCAAAGAGATTATTCACATCCTGGGCTTGATGGAGCAGGATGGCGAGAGATTTCATCGTGCTACTCAGAACAGTGCACAATTTAAAACTTAACAATTGTTTGTTTCTGAAATTTTCCATTTTATATTTTCAGACAGTAGTCAACAATGGGTAACCAAATTGCATAAAGTGAAACTGCAGATATATACTATTCATGTATATATCAAATCATTATGTTGTACGCCTTACACTAATACAATGTTATATCAGTTGTAGCTCAGTAAAAAGGGAGGTGGGAGGAATGTGCTTTGTTAGTTATATAAGTTGCCAGAATCTTTACCCACTCTGGACTTGCTTTTTCACTCATGTAATAGTGTCTTTCAGGAACCAAAGATTTTACTTTTATTGTATGAAGGTTATCAATAATTTCTTTTATGGTTAAGTATTTTTTGTGTCCTGCTTAAAAAATCTATTCCTAACCTTATATAATGAAGATTGAGTCATATATTACCTTCTAGAAGGTTAATTGTTTTGCTTTTCATATTTAGATTTATAATACATAAAATTGATTTTTGTATATGGTTTAAAAGAGGGTCAATTTTCTCTTTTTAACATATGGAAATAAATGTATCCCAGCATTATTTATTGAAAAGACTGTTCATTCTCCACTCCTCTACAATGCCACCTGTATTAGTTTCCTTTCTCAATAAAGAAGAATGATAACATGGACTAGGTCTTAGGCTACTGGTATTCTCATTCATGCTATAAATTCATAGCTTTAGAAAAGGAATGGGAAAATTTAGATTTAAAGAGCAAGTGAATTTGTGTATGTGTCCATCCCCAAATTTCTATATATACACTTCTAGAGTGTTTGCAAGAGATCTCTCACCCTGGTATTTTTGGTATTGGGCTGCACCCCTACTAAGTGTCGATTGTGTTCACTGTAGAGCAGTGAATGAAATGCCCTGTTGTCAGAGGCTCTAAGCACAGCTGGGCTCGACTTGCCTAGCAACAGGGTTCTAATGTGACTTTTTTATTTTGTAAAATTCGTGCCTCTAAATGCTTCATGACATTTGGAAATCTTGTGTCCATCTCACTGTGCACCATATGATCAACACCATATGCTGACAGATGAGAATAGAAGCTATTATGAATTGAAGTATATTGAATCTAAGGTAAAACTGGTATAGAATATAAAACATTCATCTTACACTGTCTCAGATACATAATAATTTAAGTAATATTTATCCTTAGAAGAGCAGAAAACTATATGTGGTTTGTTGTGCTTACCATAAAAGGAGCAGAAATAGGAATAAACATTATAAAAAGCTTGAATTAATCTTTCTTTGTTAGAATTTTGCCTACTTGACCTTCTAAAACATCTCAGACTCAGTTCATTTACTCCATCTTTTATTATTTACTTTCATTCAGCTCTAATCATGAAAACAAATCCAGGGTGTGCGTTTATTTCTTCTCATGCTTCTAAGCTCTGATTTTTGGTGTGATTAATTTTGAGACTTAATAGTCTTTAAGTATTTATATTTTCAAAATTCATATTTTTCTTACTTTTATTTCCCTTCAGCATTTCCAGACTCTGTTGGAATGCTTTATTTCTAGAAATCAAAACATAATATTCTTCAATCAGTCAGCTTAAATTAATGCTCTCCAAATTATTCTATATTCTATTAAAAACAATGATTCATTTAGAGGAACCCACTTAATTTTCAGCTAAGGCAAAATTCAGCTGAAAAAGATGAGACAGAAATGCTAAAATGATGAACTGGGAAGAAAAAGCATTTTGCAATTGACTTGGGTCTGGGCAATGAAACTGTGCCACTAAATGATATTGGAATTTTAAGCTCTATCGCTAAAGATTCTGATATTAATTTTGGATTCATATATATGTTTGTGTGTTCATATACATGAAACATTACTAATTATATAACAATTTAGTAATACAAAAGTGTATTGCATGTAATTTTATGCTAGACAACATATTACTACTCACAAGATCAGACAATTAAGTTTGAGAACTCACCCTAGAAAAAGTGCTACATACCTCATTGCTGAATATCACTATAGTCACCTTCGAAGTACTCCCCTTGGGAAACTATGCACTAACACCAGCACCTAGTCCACCCTTCAAAACAATTTTGGAACTCTTTTTCTGGAATGGCCATCAGAGCTGTCGTCATATTACCCTGATATTCTGAATGTCATCCAAATGTCTTTCTTTCAACATTTCCTTTATCTACAGATAAAGAAAGTTTCAGTATTTCCTTTATCTTCAGGTAAAGAAAGAAGTCTTTAGGGGCAAGATCAGGAGAGTAGGGAGGGTGTTCCAGGACCGTTATTTGTTTACTGGCTAAAAACTCCCTCACAGACAGTGCTGTGTGAGCTGGTACATTGTCGGGATGCAAGAGCCATGAATTGTTGGTGAAAAGTTCAGATACTCTAATTTTTTCACGCAGCCTTTTCAGCACTTCCAAATAGTAAACTTGGTTAACTGTTTGTCCAGTTGGTACAAATTCATAATGAATGAGCCCTCTGATATCAAAAAAGGTTAGCGACATGGTTGCAACAAGTTCGCAAACTTAATTGTCAGGCCTCGTATAATAGGTATACATTTTGTATTTTTAACAGGACTTAAAGACCTCCAGCCTTTGAAATAAAAGCCCTTAATTGTTTTAATCCTATTTTATGAGTATGACAATCCACTTTTAGATCTATGGAGCATTCTATTTTTTTGGTCACCGCCTTTCAATGAAAATACTTCTTTGAATTTGCTGCTCAGCCTCAGAGTCCACAGATAACTACAAATTTAATATACTCTTCAATGCAACAACATTTTTATTTTAGAACTCTAAAAATATATATTGTCTTTGAGCCTTGCAATGACATTAGGTGCAGTATACGTATAGGCCTAGAGCATGGGGCAAATCTGGAATTAGTATACTTATAGCATCACTTGGGAATTGGTATACTTACATACTCACACATAACTTGGGATTCCAAAGCAAATAAGCAGACACAGGCTGGTGTCACTTTACCTTGATGATTCCATAAGCCACAATACTAGCTACCATTTTTGAACTATCCAAATTGTGCTGCTTTGCATCTATTATTCTGAATCTTTATATATAATGTGAAAAATTAGCTCTCTTTTAAATAAGGAGAAACAGTCTCAGATGTTTCACTATTCAGTCTCTCCAGGTACCTCTTATTCTTGTAAAATAGAACAAACTATTTGACTATATTGAAGCTTTACTGACCCCTGCCTACTATAACCCTAGCCCATGTGCCACTCCCACAGTCTCCCCCACCCCCCACCAAGGGTCCTCCCTACCTTAGCAAATCAAAGGATGTGGGGCTTTTATATTAGAACAGAAAGTGAATGGGGGGAAACAGATATGGACAACAGGTAAAACATAGAATTGACTGCCAAAGGAGAGTGTAGCAGGACAGAGAGCAGATGTTGAAGAGAGAGGCATAAGAAACAGAAGAAACTATGATTAAAATATAAAATTTAAGTACTATTTTTGGGTCTGCTTATCCCTTCAGCATATTCACAAAAACAAAGTGCAAGACTAGCTATTTGGAAATTACTGTCATTGCATGGACTGTGCTGTTTTGCCTACAACACCATTCTGTCATTGAACCATGTGACTCATGGGTTTATAGGTTTTAAACTTGCTAGTCCCACTGCTGCTATCCATAGAAAACACAGTGTAACTGAAGTTTACAAAAGCCAGCTGTTGTAGCTTTCATTTGACTCTTCACATCTACTCTTTCCCCTTCTCTCTCTGCACTCTTCCCCAAGGAGACTGAGCTGTGTGAACTGCATCAATGTACTCCCACACTTCCTGGCTTCTGTTTGGGTTCAGCAATGAGAAATAGCAGAAGGAAATATTAGAAACAAAGGAGAATGAAGCCAAGTTATTTACTACCCTAACTCCCCCTGTTATAAGTTCACCTCGGGTTGGTTATATTTGGTGAAAGGTCAGTGCTTCCTCCAAGGCGGGCTACTCTACATGACTCTCTGTCCTCCTGATTTCTGGTAACCATTCTGTCTCCTCATCCCTTCAAACCTAGAAGCCACTAACAGCCCCACTGTCCCAGCCCCAGGAACCTTCACTGTCCCCATGGTTCCCTATACCCTACCCACACCTTCATAATTTGTCTCTATTAAATTTCTACAATTATCTAAATTTGAGTATGCCATCTGCTTCCTTGTGGGACCCTGACCAACATACCAGCCATTCAACTTTCTTCTGTAATCTTAAAACAAAATCCCTAGACAGTTAACATGATGAGGGAGACATGAGTAGCAAGGTGAAGGATCTTGTTAGTCAATATCTTTAAATCCTTAAAAGCTGGAATTATCTAATAGGATCTGAGTGCTGGAAAAAGAGGATCAAGGCACTCAATTCAATCCATTTCCCCACATTCTCTGCTGCCCATTTGGCTTTTTCATTATCACTTGTATTTCAGTAACCATTGAGGAAATAAGGCTTGCAGCTGGTCTGTTCTGCCACGCCAGTCCAAACAGAGGTTTCTGCTGAGGACATGGATTGAGGAGGAGGTCAATCCCAAGCAGAGCCAATCTTTTTGATTGCCTCTGTATCCTTTTAGAAGCAGTCTTCAAGAATGGCATAAAGCATGACATGGACATTCTTCTGCATCTGTTTCGTATGAAAATAATTTTCTACAGATAGTGACAATGCACTACATCACATTGGGAAATCAATCTTGGACGTAGTGGCAGAAGACATCTTGGCTAGGGCATATGCTGGGTGTGGGCTGCTGAGATCACCTCTTTCCACCACCTGTTTGTTTTGCTTCTGAATTTCTTGAGGTCAGGGACAGTGTTTCAGTCATCTTTGACATTTTAGGACCAAGAACCATACCTAATACACATTTGGGGCTAAGTATTTCATTAGATGAATGAGTGGTTGAATGAATGACATGACTGAATGAATACTCATGTAGTAAATGAATGGAATGGTCCTCTTCATGACTTTCCTCCTCTCTAGAAGCCAGAAGTGATGTTTTGTTTTGCTCTATACTTCAAAGCCTTCCACTGTATTTCATCAGAAAAAATTACCTTTCCATGTAGCCTCCTCATACCTGTATTCTGTCAGATGCATAACGAAGAGACCTCCTTATTTTCTTTATTGTAATTCTTTAACAATTCATTGTGCATACAATGACACTTCTCTACTAGTCAGAAGAACTAGACATTTGTTACTTGATCACACTGCATAATAGCATTTCCTGAAAAGTTTTGAGATAACCGTTCTCATTTTTCTCCCAGTGTAGCATCAGCATCACTACCTCCAATGCAGCTCTCTAAAAATAGGTAGACAGGGGTGAATCACAAGAACCTTGCATACCACTCACTAGCTTTAGAATTTGCTTACTCACTGGTGGCTGAGTACAAAGAGCAACTCAATCTGAGACGTAATGCATATGATTCATAATAAAAGATCACATATCCCTGGTGTTTATAAAGTACTAAGTAATGTTCTGAGCCCCATATGTGTTTAAGCTCATTTAAAATTTACAGAAACCCTATAAAGTGGACAGAAACTGAAGTGGAAAGTGTTAAGTGGCACACTGAAAGGACAACAGCAAATAAGCAAGCTTTGAACACATGCCCTCTTGGCCCTGTGCGCTGTCCCTGGAACTGTCATGCCAAACTGGGTGGCATAGAAAAGAGCAACAATCCTTTGTCCTGTCAAATGATAATCTCCAAACCCAGGAACCTACCTCCAGACACAAAGATCTTAAATGGAAACCAGACAACTAAGACTCTTGAAAATGTACTAAAGCTGTGAGCTAGAGGCCAGGCTTTAGCAAATACAACAACTTCCAAAAGCAATAAAAAGTAAAGGCCTTTGTCTATGGAAAATCCCCAGGGGCTCTTGCTCTGACCCCCTCGCCCCACATTGTGCAGTGACTCTGTCCTCCAATAGGCTTATTTTTTCAGCTCAACACTGTTGCATGATCTTTAAGGGTTGAAAAAGTCACAGAAAAGAAATCACATTCCCTGGGCAGGTGAAAACACATGGTGAGGCTCAAAGGAGATATCTGCTGACATCTCACAGAGAGCAGTTCGGATGGCAGGGGGTCATACTGAGTTCAGTGAATGACCTCCCCAGAAACTCAAAAAAATAAGAAAAGGTAAGTAAAGAGTCAAATCACAGTCTCTCTTCTTCCTTGTGGGTATCTCTGGGGGTCCTCTCTTTTATAAGGACACCTGTCATGGGATTTAATCCAATGGGTATGTATTTAATCCCACCTAATCCAGTATGACCTCATTTTAACTAATTTGATTGGCAAAGGTCCTATTTTTCAAATAAGGTCACATTCTGAGGTTCTGGGGAAACATGAATGTTAGAGGGATACTATCCAACCCACTACAAGCATTAATAGTAGCTATTCTTAGCGTTCCACAGACAACAAAAAGAGGGGTTCTCACTTCATGGATGGAATAGAGGCTTGATCACTGCACTGTATACCTGAAATTGATGTTGTATAATATTGTATGCCAACTGTAATTGAATATATAGACAGTCACGGGATGAGGATTATATGGTGTAAGGGAATCAAAGGAATTTTAATAGATAGTATAGTATGATATGGGAGGGAGGAGTGGGAGGAGAGAATTGGGGGAAGGGGGTTGTCACTTTGAGGGGTAAAAAGTATAACTATTGCACTTTGTTGTACACCTGAAGCTAATTAAAAATATGTATAAATAAATAAATAAAAAAGAGGGGTTCTGATCTGAATTTTATATTGGAAACTCAGAATACAAATGTATGTGTCATCTTACAATGGGAGAGCGTAACATAGAGAATGTCATTTTGCCTTTTGAACTATCAATTGTCCTTGAGATTAAAAATAGAAAATGGTAAGGGCTGGCTGAGTGGCTATGTTGGTTAAGAGCTCACTCAAGAGTGCGAGCTGAGCTCTGAGCAACAGCAGTTCGATGCCCAGCCCGAGATGAGCAGCCACTGAGCTGCCAACAGATGGCAGGATGGCTCAGCTAAAAAAAAAAAAAAAAATGCCAATATGGAAGTTGTGCTTTTTGTTGTTGTGTCTAGCAAAATTAATGTATTCAATAGGCAGCTCAGTGGTCATCTAATGTTCTTCAATTGAAGTAGCTGATTATATTGGGACTAAATGCTGTACCAGCTAAACATGCGATGGAATACATCTGGGGCATCTAGACTCAGTTCTGTAATGATTCATGGCCCTAGTTTTTCTCTCTAATGGTGATGACGTGATCATGTACTGCTTGATTTGGTTTTTTGATGGGCACCTTTATATACCTATGATAGCAGGTGACTTGGTTGGTTTCTGTAGGTAATCTCTTTACTCAGTTAAACTAGCCTAACATTGAGTCAAAGGCTCATCTCATTGGCTGGCATAAATAAATCAAATACAAGTATTTTAGTTGCTCTCAATGCCACGGCACTTTTTTAAGGTCACTGTCAAGGTGTATGCAATTAGCAGCCTGTCTCCCTGAAGGAATAGTCTGGCCAGACTAAATTGTTCCATGATGGGAGAAGTAATTTTTCAACAACATGCTATGTAGTTATAATAAACAGCATAGCTGTTATCCTCCATTTTTTGCTGCCTAAATGATTTTCTCTTTCTCTCTTTTCTTTTTTCTTTTTTGTTCGTAAACCAGTTCTTTGACTGAAAGAAATTTGTTTTATCCCATTGACTTTAAATATTTGAAACATTGATAAACACCATATCTTCAAGTATTTTTTAAATAAGAATTATTTAAATTGCAGCTTTATGTTTATTTTCTTTTACTACCATGAGTGTTCTTACGTATAAGCTGGTTTCTGGAGAAATCTAACTTAAATACAAAATTTGCCTAGTGGTCCATGGAACCTTTTATCTTAAAGGCAAAAACATCAACACTTCTAATGCAGAGAGAATTCTTCCTGGCTAACTTGCTTCTTCTGCCATTCCATGACATTCCCTCTCTGATTCTCCTCCCACTGACTGGCCCTCACCTCTCTTCCATAATCTTTCTCCAGCTCCTGGACTTCTTTCCTCCCTATACCAAGTTTCATGCTCAGTTTTCTCATAGTCTGTCTATGCAGGCTTTCCCTGAGGGACATCAGCAAATCCCACGCCATCAGCCACCACTGATTCACTGAGGACTCACAAATAACTCTGAAACCTAACACCTCTCCTGTGAAATGGATCCGTCTTTCCATTATATACAAGACACAGCAAGAAAGAGGCCATGTACAAAGAAGAGCTGAACTAGATAGTCAAGTGCTAAAATGTAATCCATGGAAAGCATCTGCTAAAGCTACTCAGGAGGGGGAGTATTCTCTGTGGTTAGTGTTACTAAAAAGAGTCAAGAAAGAAGGCGCTAATATAGGCTTAATGAGCAGTGGTGTTTGCAGGCAGAATAGAAGAAAGGACATTTCAGACCATGAAAGTGGTATGAACAACGTAAGAGAATAGAAATAAGAGGGAGCTTATATAATTTTGTCAGGAGACCATCCTTGCTGACACAGGGAACTCATGTTAAGAATCAAGAGGTAAAACTGGACAGATAAAAAAGACTAGATGATACAGGGTACTACATGACAGAGTGAAGAGCATGAATGTTATCTGTGGAGGCTCCTGGAAGTCCTGGTGTGGAACGATGAGTTAGGCAGGCCAGCCTGGTGGTCGGGTATGAGATGAACTGGGCTGAGAGAAACTAGTTAGAGAGCCGTGATGGCAATTCAGGCATAAACGAGGAAGATATGGAAGGGAATGAAGAAAGAATAAGTCTAACAGAAAATTCCAAAGAAGAATCAACAGGTCCTCATGGCAGATTTAGTGTAGTGCATATACAAGCAGGAGAAAAGAAACAGATACCGTGTGATGAAGGAAGTGCAGAAACCGAGAGTGAATTCATTACCAGCCCTGTCATTGAATAGCTGTTAGAAATTAAATAAATGTCTTAGCTTTCCTGAGCATTCATAAAATGAGGAAATTAGACTGGACAACTTCTAAGGTATCTTTCCACACCAACTTCAAAGTTCAGTTGTTCCCAAGAGCAGGCTTAGATTTATCATGGTTTTTTTCTGCACCACTGCTCATTTACTCTAAACTATAATATTTTCCTTAATGGGATACAAAGAAGTCTTTGTATTAACTTTGAAATGAAATACTGGGTATGGGATTTATTTCAAAAATTTATCCATAATTATCTTCCTGTGCTCCATATTCATCTTTTATTCAGCAACTCTAGCATTTTAACAGTGAATTAGGGAAGGACAAGAAAGAAGCATATTCTTCAAATATATGTTTGATGTTTGATCTGCTTTACAAACAAATTCTTAAATGTAAATCTTCAGGATTCCTGTGTATATCAAAAGTGGTTAAAGAATACTGATTTAAAATTTTTAACTACCATAATATAAATATACACTATCCTTAAGAACAATACTCATGGTCCAAATTCTATATTATGACACTTAAAGGCTCTTGCAAACTGAATCTTGAAAATGGGCTCCTCTTTGACTCACTTCACAGAGAAGGGAAGACGGGAACTATCTTCCTTTCACTCCTCTACATGTCACTGTGAGAAGGGGAAGACATTATTTCCTTCAACTTCTGCTCATTTTCTTTGTAATGAAGTTTAGGTTACCTTAGAAAGGGGATATATTAATTTTCTGTTGCTGCTGTAACAGATTATTGCAAATTTAGTGGCTTAAAATAACACAAATGTTGTAACTTACTGTTCTGTAGGTCAGAAGTCAGACACAGGTCTTTCAGGGCTAAACTCGGGGTGCTGGCAGGGCTTCTTTTCTCCTGAAGACTCTAGCGAAGAGTTTCTTGCCTTTCCAGCATCCAGAGATGACCCCCCTATTTCCATCTTCAAAGCCATCTCTCTAACCGTCTTTCCCTATTAACATCTTCCTCTGACCACAGCTGGGGAAGTTTTTTCACTTTTAAGGGCCTATGGTATTGGATTGGGTCCACCTGAGAAACTCCAAATACTCTATTCAGTTCAACCAACTTTAGTTTTTCCACTTAATTTAATCGCATCTGCAAAGCCCCCTTTGCCATATAAGGTAACATATTCACAGGTTCCAGAGATAAGGAAGTGGACATCTTTGAGGGGCCATTATTCACCTACCACACAAAACATACAATTATTGTTGATGACAACAGTCATGAATTTATCTTGAAGTTGATATGGCAAAACTATGCAGCAGTCAAAAGGAAAACAGGAAGAGCCCAATAAAATGCTTTAGTAACAAGTCACTAAAAGCTGTGGGCACAGGCTGACAGATTTGTTATAATCACCTTTGTCAACATAGTTTACAGTGATCAATGGGAATTACCAAAATTATAAGCCATTGATGCTTATACCCTTTTGTTGTTTTATTTTTAAGAAGAGTCAAGGGTTCTTCAAATACTGTCTTACTTGTTTCAGTGGGGCTTTTCTTTCAGTTTTATTGGGATATAATTGCTATGCAGCACTGTGTAAGTTTAAGGTATGCAGCATAATGATTTGACTTACAAAAACTGTGAAAGGATTACTACAGAAAGTTTAGTTAAGTTGCTTAGGTGTATGACATCTGGGAAACAGGGACCATTTGGAAGAGCTTACTATGATTAATGAGAAATCCTTGGTAAAGAAAAGTGTACCTTTTCCCTCTTTAGACTTCCCAGCACATTTCTATTTTGCGTATTTTGAAGAATGTTTTGAAACACCTAGGAATTTTGTAATTATATTTTAATCTCCTGATTCAAATGACATTCGTGATGTTTTTTTAAACAATGAATAAACAATTTTATGAAATATTTTAAGAGATTAGTATTAATTACATCAAATAATCTCTGAAATATTCTCCAGAAGCAGAAAGAAGCTTAATTTCTGCTAAATCTGCTCACTGGGGCATTTCAGGATGGATCAGAAAGGGAATCAAGAAATGTGTTCTTATGAGGCCTTTGAGGAAAGAGATGAAAAATCCAATACTGCTTTTTTTTTTTTTTTTTACTCCTAAAGTTCAGTGACTTAAAAAACCTTCTGATTATCCAAACATTCTTTTCTTTTTGCTTTTCAGGTTTTTTTCAACTTGTAAAATAGTATAAAATTATAGGTAGTTTTATTTCTTTCCATTAATAATTTGATTGCATATGTTTTCTCTGTAGTTATGAGTAAAATTCTTTGATGATGCAATTGCATTGCACAATGTATGGACTCCTGCTAATTGCCTAAAAATGGTGGGTGCAGAGCTTTTGAAATATGTCCCGTTCAAAGCAATCATCTACATTTAACTCAAGTAAGATTGCTAGGGGACTCCATGAAGCAATACCTCTTCAGCTTCTCCCATGAACGTTGCATATGCCTTTTCTTTATTTTCAGTAACTATTTTGGAAAGTTGGATAAATATTCACAAGAGACTGCAAAAAAGAAGGATGTCTCAAGTTCAAGCTATTGACACTACTGAGGTATAAACACTCTGTTTGTGTTCTTGAAATCAGCAAAATCTCTAACCCACCAAAAGCCTTTGGGTGAGCAAAAGCTTTACTTTGTTTGTTTGTTTGTTTGTTTGTTTTGGAAATTGTGAAAAGCCTGAGCATTTCACCTGTTCATTAGATGTGTTACAGGGCAGCAGATGAACTGAGTTCCTTCAGTAGAAGTTTGAGCTCTGAATGAGATGTGACCACAAGACAGTGATCAGGACTAACTTGGGGGCAACAGGTGGATGAGGGTTTTCACTGATCTCATGTAGGATTTGACAGACAGGGGACCCAAGCTGACATCTGCATTAGAGAACAAATCAAAATATCTCTCTAGCTGGCCTCTCACTGCCTTGCAAAGCCATTTTCAATTCCAAGTTCTTTTTAAGTCCAAATGTATTCATTACATAAAAAGCTAAATATACAACTATGTGTTTGCTTATCAAAGGAAAGAATATCACAAAATTATTCTGTATATAGGAAATGCCCACACAACACTGATGCTTTCTTAGAGATTTACTTTCAATCTCGACCACTAAAGTTGGGGAGTCATAAATAGAACTTTAAAAATTTCTCATATGATTCTATACATTACATATTTCTATCCTCTCTCTCATTTCCATTGTATATTCCTAGACCCACAGCATGCTTCTCCCACGCTGTTGTCATGTGTTTCTCTCTGATTCATTTCTATGTTCCATGCCACCTGGCATCCATGTTTATCATTCTCCTGTTATTGCTCTCCCTACTGTAGCCAATGGTATCTTCTTAGTCAAACCCAGTGTCTTCTCTCTCATTTTCTTTTGAACTTTATGCACCCAACCTGACCCATGACTGAATATTTTTCTTAATTTTCTGATGAGCATCAGCTTCATGGATAGCCTATACTCCTAGTACTTACAATGGCTTTCTGTGGCTTTTATAGGAAAAGGTCTTTTGTGTTTTCTTTGCCTACTCCTCGTTTTCTATTTGGGTTTCAAAAACCCTAACTCGCCAAAATCCAACTTTTGAATACTTTGTTTATTAAATCTTTTTATGTGTTATTACCAATATATAGGTGACCCCATTATCTTTTACCCAGTGATTTTCATAAAATACAGCCTGGATCTTTATATTCTATTTTTGTCAGCTTACAAAAGAATTATTTCTTGAACAACGTACTATGCTTCCAAATCTTCTGTATATGAATAATTTTGAGGCTTATTTTACTATCTGATACTCTAAATTTACTACAGTATATAATAAAGAGTCAGAACGCTTCACCTGTTCCATGACATATGTTACAGGGCAACACGTAAGGCCTATAAGCCATGTAAGTTATTTCAGCAGGAGCTAAAGCATGAAGATTGATTTGACCACAAGAAGATAATCAGGAATAACACGAGGTAAAGAGTAGATGCGAGTTTGAATTGATCTTATGATATATACCTATGGATCATATAAATAAATATATATATATATATATGAATGCTTTTTAAAAACATCTGAGAAATATCTTTCTAGAAAAAAGTAGATGGTAAATTATAAGAGCATTTTAAGAGAGGAGGGTTTGAACGAAATAATGTTTACATAGCTTTTATTCTTTTCAATTCAGATATTCCTGAACTGACCATTTTGTGCAGGATAATATACTCAGTAGTGTATGGGATCACCAGCCTCCCCCTCTATGCAGCATGACGGCAGGAAGTATATGGTGTGAACTGCAAATAGACCAGGGTTCGACCCTACTGCTGCCATTCACCAGCTCTGTGACCTTAACACCTTATGCAAGTCCCTAAAGAAAAACACTAATGTCTATTTCATAGGGCCATTGTGGAAGCTCGTAAAATAGTGCACATAGATTGTGCTCACTGAACACAGACAGCGCTCCTCTTCCTCCAGGGAAAGTCACACTGCGTCACTGGCTAGACTGATATTGGCTTCTAACTCCATGGGTATTTCTCCTGCCCTAGACTGTGTCCTTTAAAATTCTGAAGGGAAAGGTAAATTATGACCTTGCCTAAGTGTGTTTGAGAAGCGAATACCACCTACTACAAGCTTTGATTTTCCTAAAGCCATTGTGGGTTGGTGCAAATATTGACTTAATAGAAGAAGGGCTCCATGGAGTTACTTGTCTATCTATTCACCTCTTACCCTCAAAGCTAGGGACAGTCCCTGGTAAGTAAGAGTAGTTTAGTACATTCTCTGCTGGATGAATGAATGAATGGAATGAATTAATCCTAAGGGAAAAAAAGAGGAACCATGAGTTATTGGAAAGAGAAGGCTTGAAAGATGAAGTCATGAAATTTCATTCACAAGACGAATTGGATATCTGATATATCATAAATATCAATTTTCTTCTTTTTTTCTCCCTATACTTGCTTAGATATTGCCTCACAGCCTCTACATGGTAGCTAGCAGGGGGGGGAAATGAATTAAATGTAAAATGTGAATTATAGCTCAAAGCAAGCCAAAATTTAAACCATTATTTTCAAACTGAGGGGCATGACCCATTAGTTGATCATGATTTTTAGTTTACTATGTTATCACCATCATTGGTTTAAAAACAAAAAAAGGAATATAATAAAAAAGGAAAGTCAGGGCTGGCCTAGTGGCGCACTGGTTAAGAGTTGGTTTGGGGATGCCAGGGGCCCCGGTTCAGATCCCACATATGAGGGCCAGTGACACTGCACTCTACAGCTAACAACAGCTCCACCTGGAGCTGGGCTGCATGAGCCCCAGTGACAGTGTAGGCTGCAGCCCCTGCTGCAGTGGGCTGCTATAGGATACAGTGAGTGCCGGCAGCCAGCGTGAACAGCCAATAGCCGCGGTGAGCGACCATCCAGAGGCTGACGACCGATCTGCCTCATCCGGGAAGAGCGCAATGATGACACCAACATGGGCCAGTGAAGCAATGTCCTCCACAACTAGACCGAAGAACAAAAGGACAGCAACTTGTCTGTACCCCTTCCCCATTCCCCAATGCTGTTCCCCTCCCCCAATTCCCCAATAAAAAATCTTAAAAAAAAAAAGGAAAGTCAGCATATTATCTGATGAAATATTTTAGTTGTGTATATGCATGCAAAAGTGTGCATGTGTGTGTTGGTTCTTAGTGCAAAACCCACTTCTTACTGTGGAGTCTCTAAAATAATTGAAAAGACAGTGACTAAATAGTCCATTTGGTTGCTTTTAGTCTCCCTTGGATGAAAATGCCCCAATTCTATACCCCTACCTCTGCTCTTCTCCCTAGGGCAGTTGGGGTGTGAGTATGAATGTAACACTGTAAGCATGGGACCCTAGGCTTGGCTGTGGATGGACTAAGTGGGGATTTATCTCTACAATACCTGCCTCTCAAACCTACTGCTTCTTTGTATTCCTACTGTAAAAATGTGAATCTCCCCCATCTTCCCCTCCTTCTAGCCTAAGAAGAACATGGAAGCACTTTAATAATTTTCTAAATGTTATCTGTCAACTTTTAGGAAAATAAATTCTCCAGGAGAACTTAAGGACACAGGTGATTATCACCAGACAGATTTCCTTTTATGCCTGGGATCAAGGTTGCCATGGATGTGGGGGCAGAGGGAACCAGTGGTCCAGGGCACACTTAGGAAGCATTTGAGAAGGCTTTTAAAACTATACAAACCACCTTGTAGCTGACACATTCTGCAAGCAGAGGAGGAGACAGAACAAACTAAAATGATTCTGAGCCCATCCCTCTTCCACCATCTTCACCATCATTTGAGAGCAAAATAGTTTCTAGTTTTTAATCAAGTCCAGAAACTGGCTTCTCTACTGGGAGGAAACAATTTCCATAGTAAATTAATGAATAAAAATCAGTTTTGTTTTAATTTCATCGTGTGAGCCATTTTTTTTCTAGGATCTAATCATCTCTGCAGAGCTAGAAGGCTGTATCCAGAAGTTCAGAGAGCTAGCAGTAAACTTGAGGACTTCATTTTCCCCTAGGAGACTGAATATACAAATGGACAGATTATGTATAAAAATAGAACCCTGACCTACAACATACAGCAACCTTCCCAGGAAACTAACCCCCTGTCTATAGTGACCAGCCCAAGAAACGAGTCAGCTAGAAGTCAGGCTTGGAAGAAGTCAGACTGCTATCTTTAGTAATAATTCAGGAAGCTAAATAATAACTTCTGTAACAATTGGTCCCAAATGGCCAGGACTTAATAACTGACAATTACTCTAATTTTTGTCCCTGTCCAACTGAAGACCAACCAGAGAAAGCTAAATATGTATCCCCAACCAATCAGATAGGATATCCCACTTCTAGTTAGCCAACCAACAGCTTTTCCATGCCAATAGCCTCCAGTCAGGGCATGCCTGAAGCCTTCCCTTTTCCCCACTATAAATCTCATTCTTCTGCCTGCCTTGGAGTCTGCCAAAATGCAAGTGATGGTGGTTAACTCCTATGCTATAGCAAGCTCTGAATAAATAACTTTTGTTTTTCTCATTGGTTAGTCTCCATCTATTTCCACACCTCTCAATTCACAGTCTCCATGATTATTTTTCTATTACATCATTAATAACGTTTATCTTTGTCTTCTATTATTTATTTTTGGACAAATATTTGGTTTTATATTTGAGTTTGATACTAGTCTCCTGTTTGGACCTTCCATAACACCTGGTTTTTCTCTCTATTCACTTGCCACATTCCATGAGTAGTATCTTCTCACATGCCTAGCTCTTTAACTAGACTGTGACCTCCTTGAGGACAAGACCTATGATTTATCCATTGGCACAACCCTCACACCTGGCCCAGTGCTTAGCAGAGTAGATGCTCAAGAGATGTCTGTTGAGTGAATAAATAATTCAATGGATTAGTCTTTAGGAACCACAGAGCATCCATGGATTTGAAATGTGAAGGAAAGCTATGCTCAAACAGAAAGCCAGCCAAGGCAGAAACCACAGAAGAGAACTGAAAATAATTTAATTAGCTACTAAATATAAGCACAAGTGAAAAGCAGTAACCCAGTCATGCTTAAAAACCCACGCTTAAAAATATAGGCCTGGCTTGCCTAGAAGAACTAGATTGGAATAGGTCTTAAATTCATAATCATTCATCCATTTCTTCTGAAAGATCCTTGGGTGGCACGCTAAGGCTATCACAGAAGAGGTGCATTTCCCCGCAGCTGAACTCCCATAGAGAAATAGTTTTGTGGTGTATCATTTTGCAATCATTTTATAAATAGCCCACCCTTCAGACCTTTGTACAGCCGAGATTATAGCTTAGAAGTGCTACCCAGTGAAACCATATGACAGAGCTCCTTATTGCCTTTTGTTTTGAAACATTACATTTCTAAAATACTTTGGCTCTCTTGTGTATAGTCCTATATACTGATTAACTTGGAGTTCACATATTTAGATATATTGGGTTGTCGGAAAAGTCATGACTCATTTTTGCAACAAAAAACATAGGAAAAACTATGTCATGACTTTTCCGACAACCTAATAAGCATTATTTTAAATAGCATCTTACCTAATATTTATTTTTTTTAAAGCATTCTAAACTTGTAAAAGTGATAGATTTGTACAGGTCAAAAGAAATTACAATGTAAATCTAATACAGGCTGTTAAATTTAAATACTGAAATTAATAAGTCCTTTTATCTTACAGTTACAGCCTTTGAGATTTACACTTGAATAAATGTGTCACATTCGAAAATGACCAAGGTTATTATTATTTCCTCCTCTTAGAGATCTGAAATATTTATTATGTTTATATTTAGATACCTTTTAAATGTGTTGAATTTGGGGGGATATTAAATTAAAAGTTGCTAGAGTTCCGGAATCAAAGAATGAATGTACTAGAATTAATGTTTCCAAGGACAGTAAGATCAGAACATATTAAACAAATTAGGAATTACTTTGTTAAAGGAAGAAAAAGGAAAGAAGTAAACACCAGATAATATCCCCCCAAAGTAGTCAGCCAGCTGCACCAGTTGGAGGCTCGCTGCTGGCTGAGCGTCAGGACAATGTGAGCTGTGAATTCCCTTGCCTCCATTGCAAGGGTTTCATTATCTAATGAAGGAAATAGGGCAAATAATCATAAAACGACTGAGAAGTAAGCTGATAAAATCATTATAAGCATATATTTAAAAACCCAGTGAAAGAATTATAAAACCACCTAGCACCCAGATCAAAGGTCAAAGGTCAATCAAGTGTACGCCATATAGCATCACCACAAGAAATTTAGCCTGGAAAATATTTTATCACTCAACCCCTAACTTGGTTTAAAAATGGGTGGTGGGGGAGAAAGGAAAAAGAAACAGTAAGAAGGTTTGACAGAATGTTTACAACTTGAACAACGCAGGGATACTTTTGCTCAATGGCACCTTGGCAATACTCATTGGCCTACATCAGAAGTCATTCTAAACAATAGTCCCTGGGCTGGCCCAGTGGCGCAGTGGTTAAGCACTGGCTTGGGAAGCCAGCGGCCCCGGTTCAGGTCCCACATATGAGGGCCAGTGACACTGCTCTTAAAAAAAAAAAAGCCTCAGGCCTGCGTTCCTATAAAGATGCTACTGAGGGCATCTTTCCCAGAACTGCTGAATGCTCTCTTTGTGCAGACCCACGGCACACATTCCTCTTTGTTCTCCACACAACAATAGTTGTGTTGCTCCTGAACAACTGGCTCATCTGATCCTGGGAACACTAAACATTGTAACTGATTGTATGTCTCTTTTTGGTTTGGCACCAAAAGGCTTAGATCCAAATTTATGACCTTACTCTGGCAAGTGGACAGAGTTGTACACCATGTGTTTTCTATACTAAATTTATCTTATTTTTCCTACCTGTATTTTTCCTTGTCCTGATTTACTCACCCGCTTATTTTATTATTTTTCGTTTTAGTTTACCTTATTGTAGAGCATGCATTTTATAAATGACCTTACTTTCTTTCTAGGATACAGTGGTGCATAAATGTCTACCTAGGTAATTGAATACAACCAATTAACAATTGAATAGATAATTACTTGTCACGTGCTCAAGTTTTGTGTTCTGCATATACTGTTCGCTTTCCTAGAAAACCCTTCCACCAGTCCACCTGGAAAATAAATACTCATTCTCCCAGGCTCAGTTGAAAAGTGGAATCCTCACTGGAGACTTTGCTGACTCCCACGCTCTTGAGGAAGAAGTAAATATTTGCTCCTTTGCATCATACTGAATTGTGACTTTTTTTTACATGTCTTCCCCCCACCCCCAAGAAATTACCCTTCTTGATGGGAGAAATCTGTTATATTCATCTCTGTAGAGGAAGGGAGGGGGAGAAAGAAAGAAAGGAAGGAAGGAAGGAAGGTATTGAACAGCTGGAGAGAAAATAATTCAACTCAAAAAGGGAGGAATATTGGATGTCGCTTACTTTTAATTATGATCAAAGATCAGAGGACATTCTAAAAAGAGATTTTTCTTTTTATTGCCATGCTTTGTTTTTTATTCAATCAATCAATCAGTTGTTTCTTTTTTGCCCTCTGCATTCCTTCCTAGTGTCTCCAAATAACTTGTCCTAAATTGAACCATTCTGGAAAAGCTATCTAAAATGTGACATGGGAATTGTTTAAAATAGGAGAGCACTATGATTTCACAGAGAAGATAACTTTTTCTCTCATTGCTGCCTGGCTCAGAGGTCCCCATGGGTGAGGCACATCTGAGGACTGTGGGGTCCAACGTTCTCATTTCACCATCTCTACCCCAAGCGATACCCAACAATCCATCTTGGTGCTCTGTAATCAACAAAACAGTGCCTGAGCAATAGGAAGGTGGCCTGGGAGTAAAGGCACCCCTGGTCAGAGAATTCAAAATCCACAGTCAGAAACTCTAGTTTTACCTGAGAGGCTTTTAGTTGTCTTCCCAGGCTTCTGAGAAAACAAGGGACTTTAATTAAAAGCAATCCCTGGATGAGGAGGCTTTTGGTGTCTGTGTGGGAAGACCAGCTCGAGCTGGGGTGGCTGGGGAGTAGGCAGACAAGGGTCATCACAACTGTCCTGGCATGGGAAGTCTGGAAGAATCCCTTCAATGGATTGATTTTGTGTTAAATTGTAGTTTGTTGCCTGAGGTCAGTAAGACCTTACTTTCTCTTTTCTAAATTAGGTAAAGTGTGACAGCTGAGATTTTTTTTTTTAAGAATTCTAGAAAGTTTCTCTACGAAATTTGAAAGATAAGGTCATCTCTCCTTCAGAACCATCCTGAGGAGGCCACAAAGAGCACCTATGGGGAAGGTGGCGGGTTTGGCGGACAACCTGGTGTGACAGCCCAGGAAACAGCCAGCGACACAATTTTGAAGTGGATAATTTTCCTCCCTGCTTTCTGACCTGTTTCCTCCCCACCCCACCCTTAGCTTCTACTGAAACTGTGCCCTCATCAGGCTTTGACTTCCCCCATTTCTGTATCTCTTCCTGAACTGCCCTTTTGGATGCTCCTGCAAGATTACAAACCCTTTCTAACCCCTTGCTGTGAGTGGGATTGTAAGTATAATGACTTTAACTCCTGTGATTAGGTTTCATTATATGAAAGAAATGTTAAATTCCCAAAAAAAAGTTGACTTCGAGTTCATGAAAAGGGAGATTATCTTGGGTGGACCTGAGCTCTAGGTGAGCTCTGAAAAGGGACTGGGCTCTTTCTGGAAAAGGGAAATTGGGAGGAAAAGAATTCCCTTGCTGGTTTTGAAGAAACGAACTGCCATATTTGAGAGAGGTCCACACATCAGAAAGCACAGGCAGTCTCTGGCTGCTGGGAACAGCCCATGGCTGATAGCCAATAGAAAAGAGAGAACTTAGTCTTAAAACTACAGCTTATTATAGTCTGCCAACAACCACATGAGCTTGGAAGAAGAACCCAAGACTCAGATGAGAACACAGCCAAACTGACACCTTGGTTTCAGCCTGGTCAGACCCTAAGCCAAGAACCTAACATGCCATGCCTGGACTTCAGATCTACATAACTGTCAGATAACAGTATTGTTTTAAACGTTCAATTTGTGATAATTTACTATATAGTGATATAAAGTAATGCATTCGTACACACCATCCCCTACCTTCCGTCACTGCGTAACTCCTATTCATCCTCTGAGATTCTACTGGAGAGTCACCTCATCTTTGAGCCAGCCTCTTACCCCTCTCCTGCCATCACCCCTAGCCTTTCCCCAACCAGGCCAGCCTAGGTACCTCTTTTTATTCTCCTAAACCAGTGGTTCTCAAAGTGTCCAAGAAAATTTTATGGGGTACACCAGACAAAACCATTTTCATACTAATGCTATGACATTATTTGCATTTTTCACTGTGTTGACATTTGTACTCAAGATCCAAAGCAGCGGTGAGTAAAACAGCTGGTGGCCACCATGAATCAAGGCAGTGGCGCCAAAATGTACCAGTAGTCACTGTAGTCTTCAGTCACAGTGAAATACACTAATTTTGTTACATCTCAGCCCTCAAGTACAGTCTTTCTAGTTCTGAGTGACAAGTGGGATGTACACAGAAAGCACTCCTGCTGCATATTGAAGTTCGATAGTTGTCTGAAAGATCTACATGATGTCCAAGTTGCAAGCTGAACTTGCTGGATTTTTTTCATGGAACACCATTTTGACTTGAAAGGATAACTAACAAACTGTGGTTATTCAGACTTGGACACTTGGCAGACATTTTCTCAAAAATGAACCAAGAAAGCCTCTTATTACCAGGAAAACTATTAACAGTATTTGTTGCCAATAATAAATTTAATTTTTCTAGTGCAGGGGTTGGCAAACTGGAGCTCGCGAGCCACATGAGGTTCTTTGGGTATGTTTTGTCTCAAGTTTGTCAACCCCTGGAAGAGCCAATCCTGTCCCTCACAACAATTTAAAAATTATTCGAGAGCCATAGATATATTTTTACATAATCACCATTATGTGAATAATGCCCTTTAAAAATTTTATAAATGAAACTATGATAGTTTTATTTTCGTTTTCAATTTTACCTCAGAGTCACACGTACATACCCAAAGAGCCGCATGTGGCTTGTGAGCTGCGG
Organism: Aselliscus stoliczkanus; assembly: GCA_033961575.1. Taxonomy (NCBI): domain Eukaryota; kingdom Metazoa; phylum Chordata; class Mammalia; order Chiroptera; family Hipposideridae; genus Aselliscus; species Aselliscus stoliczkanus. The sequence continues at coordinate 129,043,838 of CM066733.1, forward strand.
TTTGCTGACACCTGGCACCTTCTCCATCTCAAACGTTTGCCAACGCCTGTTTTAGTGAAAATAAGAATTTTGGTAAACATGTACTCATCATCATGAATTTGACAGCTTCCCAATTCTTAAAGACATTTTAAATCAGTGATCAAATTAGATCAATGTTATTATTAATGACTTTTAAAATATTATATAAAATCTGTCAACATTTGAAAATTCTGCATACTAAGTGAAACAGAATTTTCCAAACAGCCAATGCACCATGTCACAAAATATACATTGGAAAGTGATTAATTCAAAATGTAAAATAGACCAATGAATTCAATATAAAACAGCACAAAAAGTTCACTGATACAGTCAGGTTCCACATTGCAACTAACCTTGAAGAAACTACTACATGTTGAATTTTGATGTATTATCAAAGAAAAATATACACAGTCACCTGAAAAAGCTATTAGAATACCCCTCCCTTTTCCCACCTTATAGCTGCCTGAAGCCAGATTTTCTTTACATACTTCAAACAAAAACTCACCGCAGTGTATTGACTGCAGACACAAATATGGGAATCTAGCTAGCTATCTGCTATTAATCCAAATATTAAAAAGACTTCTACAAAGTAAAATAATGCACTCTTACCACTAATTTATTTTTTGGGGGGGTAATACAGCTATTTTTCATAAAATGTGTTTTTAATGTTAATATACAAGGGGTTTATTTTTTTAAATTAATGAATCAATAAATATTTTTTAATTTCTCAATTTTAATTATTGGTAGGTTTATAGATATAACTCATATAAACCAAAGCTCTGTGGAGTCATCATTAATTTTTCAGAGTGTAAAATAATTGTGAGATCAAAAGTTTTGAGAACTGCTCTTCTATATCCCCATTTTGGGATTTATGTTATACTGAGATTAGCTTTCTGTGTTGTATTTCTATTTGGACTGTGAATGTCTAATGGATACTATGACAATTGATGTATCATTTTATCTCATTGAAACAATGTATCATTGTATGATTGTACAAAGCACAGAATTTAATATATAGTAAGTGCTTGAGAAATATTTACTATTGAGCTTCAAGATCCCTATAGTATAATCCCTTCCCAAAAAAACTAACAATAACATTGTAGAGATGGGACATGTACCCCAAAATAGGAAAATTGTATATTCTGCTTTTTATTCAAGTGCCAGATGAATTATGAAGACAGAGGTAAAAACATTTAGAAATTTGTGAAGACAAAGTACCCCAAATGCCTTTATATTTAAAACTCCTCATAAAATGAACAGATCTGAAAATTCTAGGAAGTCATACAAATACTTTAAAAAATAAATACAACAAAGTTCCAATTAACTAAAACAATTTGAATAGTCTTGTTGGTTTCTTTCTATACTTAGATGGTCCCCAGAGTACAATGATGTGACTTAAGATTTTTGGACTTTTACTGTGGTGCAAAGGCGATATGCATTGAGCAGAAACCATACTTCAAATTTTGAATTTTGATCTTTTCCCAGGCCAGTGATATGAGGTGTGATTCTCTTGTGATGCTGGGCAGCAGTGAGCTGCAGCTCCCACTCAGCCCGCTATCGTGAGGGCAAACAACCCCCACACTTAAACAACCATTCTGTTTTTCACTTTCAGTACAACATTCAATAAGCTACATGATATTTTCAGTACTTTATTATAAAACAGAAAAACAGACATTGTGTTAGATGATTTTGCCCAATTATAGGCTAATGTCAGTGTTCTGAGCACTTTTAAGGTGGGCGAGGCTAAGCTATGATATTCAGCAGGTTAGGTGTATCAAATGCATTGAAGGTAACCAAAATTTTTTCACCCTGAAGCTGCTTTTTGGGACATTGGTTTTAAGCTGTTTATTAAGAAACAAGAATCAGATGGACTCTCTGAAACCAGTCCTTTCCTGCATAAGAGAGTCAGAAAGAAAAACCTATCTTAATAAGGGATCCTGGGCTTAATCACCTTAAGACTCTTCATCCCAGCATTAGTCAGGAAGACTCCAAGCCTGTTGGCTACATATCCCTGTGTCCCCTTGTTTCCGAGTTGCCCAGCAGGAATTTGGCTGCCATGTATGTTCCATTCTTTCTCAACTACCTGTAAATTGCCCATTCTCATTTCTGAATTCTAATACCCCATCCCCCCACACCACTTTCTCCTTTGTCCAAAAATGTCATATACCCTCACTGTTCTTTGGAATTTTCATGCTTATGTGAATTCCCCATGTGCATGTATTAAAACTTTGATTTTCTCCTGTAAACCCATTTCTGTTCATTTGACTTTTAGCCCAGCTAGAAGCATTTAGAAGGCAGGGAGAAAAGTATTCATTTTTTTTAAGCCCCGCCACAGCATTTTTGACTGACAATATTTTCAACTAAATGATGGGTTTATTAGCACCTAACCCCATCATAAGTCAAGGAAGGCCTGTAATACAAAATTATATGTGATTTTAAATGGTGAAGACCAAAACTCTACCACCTTAGAAAGCATTCTGGGATACTAGAAACACCCAGCCATGGTTATATTAAAGATAAAATTCTATTGTGAATAAATGCATCAATGTAAGGGAGAAAACAGGTCATAATTTCAAGTTACCTGTAAATACGGAGCTTGAAATGGAAAAGCGGTACGGTTGCTAGGAGATAAGTGAAAGCAGTCATCTTTCTAGAGTCAAAAGCATTTTATCCACTTCATGTGTTTTCTTTCATTTTTGTGATTGCTTTAAAAGGCATTATTTCACAGTAGAGGCGTGATTTGGGATCTGTACCTGAACAGAAGAATCTTTTATAAAGAAGAGTGAGTTTTGCTAAAAGAAGCCAGCCAGAGGAGCTTTTCATTGGCCAAGGTGAGTTATTTTTATTGATGGTAACTATCTGGTCCCTAAGCTTGCAGAAGCTTGTCAGTCCATGGGCCCCATAACTGCAACAGGTGTTTCCCAGGCCACCAGCCAAGAGCCACAGCGGGGTCACATTCAGAAACAAGAGAACAGCAATTTGCCACTCAGCTCCACCAGCCGAATCCCTGGAATGCAGCATCTCCAAATCCCTTCCTCATGTTCAGAGAAAATACCTAGGTTGTACAGCTGCTGGCTCCTAGATCCCAATTCACTAATCTAAACCCACAGAATCCTGGAGGCACCAGTGCCTGCCCTACTGCCCTCACTGTCTCCCAAAGAGGCCATATGGTTCCACTTAAAATGCTTCTCTCTTGCTCATTCTGTTTGATCTGGTCATTTCTGTTTGAATTGTCCCAAGGTTGAAGAAAGAAAGCATCTTTGCCTGGTGTGCTCACTATTACAAATAATTCCACACACGCTTTTCTTGCTGCTCATTAGTTCTTGCTATTGTTTTGATCTCTCTCATTTTTTTTAAATAGCTCTACTCTCTTAAGGATTATGGTACCTGTTCGCAGAGTGCCAGGCCTCAAAACAGTCCAGCCACACAACACAATGCTCTTAAGCAAGGAGATTGGTTCCCAGTTTAAGTTGGCAGAATCCTTAGGTGCCCCACTGTTATTGACTGAATTGTATCGCCTCCCCTCCCCCAACTCTGCCCCATGAAAATCCATAGGTTGAGCCCTAAACCTCAATATGATTGTATTTGGATTTAGAGTCTTTAAGGAGGTAATTAAAGATAAATGAAGCCATAAGAGTGGGGCCTTAACCGATTGGACTAGTGTCCTTATAAGAAGAGGAAAAGACACCAGGGATTGATGTGCACAGGAAGAAGGCCCTGTGAGGACACAGAGAGAAGGTGGCCATCTGTAAGCCTCTCCAGAAACCAACTTAGCTGGCACCTTGATTTGGGACTCCCAGTCCCCGGAACTGTAAGAAAACAAATTTCTGTTGTTAAAGCCACCCAGTCTGTGATGTGTATTATGGTAGCCCTAGCAAGCTATTGTAATACACTCACTGAAATAACTGTAGAAAAAGAACAGCCAAGAGAGGGCTAGGAAGAGGGGGCTATTACAATAGAATACAGATTTTAACATATTTCTGGAAGACTGAAGATGGATAAAAGTTTATTGATAGATGAAACCAGAGAGGGCCATAGCACAAACATAATTATGAGGAGGCAACGGTCAAGATCAGAAGCAATCTGCTGGTCTGACCCCTGGAGGATAAAAGTGAAAAGTGCTATTTTCATAATCCTCCCTCAGCCATGTACCCAAACCAAAGTCAGTCGGCATTTGTCCCTAAAGACTAAACAGAACATTGGAGGAGAACTAATCCTTCTATCTTAGTGGATGTTGTTGGCCCAGAATTAAAGCCTCTCACATGTGAGAGTCTGTATTCTAACTGGCTTCTTATGTACCCAAATACTGTAATGTTGAACAGAATTTATTAAAGTGTTTGTCAAGAGATCCAATCTCGAGCCAGCCAAGTGGCTCGCTGGTTAAGAGTTGGCTTGGGAGCTTGAGCTCTGAGCAGCAGGGACGCCAGATCAGACCCCACATGGGCCAGTGACACTGCCTTCTACAGCTAAGATGGTAAACAACAGCTTGACCTGGAGCTGGGCTGCCATGAGTCACTGGTAACAGCATAGGCTGCAGTGGGGCTGCCGCAGACTGCCGTAAGCTACTATGAGTGGCCAGTAGCCAGCGTGAGCATCCGTGAGCCACTGTGAGCGGCCGTCCAATGGCCGGTGACCAATCTGCCTCAGCCAGGAAGAGTGCAATGATCACAATACCAACATGGGTCAGTGAAGCAACGCCCTCCACAACTAGACTGAAGAACAAAAGGACAGCAACTTGTCTGTTCCCCTTCCCCAATTCCCCAACACTCTTCTCTCACCCAAATCCCTAATAAAATGTTTTAAAAAAAAAAAAGAGTTCCAATCTCACTCTGCGGAGTTTCTAGGCAGAATTCATATTCCTAAAAGAGAATGTGAAGTAGAAAATCTTAAGCAAGAGCAGAGAAAATTTAAACATATTCAATCCTTCTGATTAAAATAAGAGGACAGCCAAAGGTCACCTGGCACTGAGCCAGCAGCATGAAAGAAAATGAATGAACTAAATAAAAATGTCACTGAATAAAATACAGATTATTCAGGAAAAAGAAGAAAACTTTCAAAAAATACGTAAGTCTATATATTTAAGGAAAGATGATTAATAAAACAACAACAGGACGCTATGAAAAAAAGAACAAAATCCTCTTGTATTAGTTTCTATTGCTGCCCAACAAATTACCACAAACTTAGAAGGTTAAAACAACACAGATTTATTATCTAACAGTTTCTGTGGGTCAGGAATCTGGCCACAGCTCAACTGGATCTTCTGTTTAGGGTCTTGCAAGGCTGCAATCAAGGTATTTATTGGGTCATATACTCATCTGGAGGCTAAACTGGGGAATAATCCACGTCCAAGTTCACTCAGGATATTGGCAGAATTCATTTTCTTTTGGTTGTAGGACTAAAGGCCCTGGCTTTTTTATCTGTCACTAAGGTTACCCTCATCTCCTAGAGGCTGCTCACAGTTGTTAGGAAAAGAAGCTGAAGTTCTTTTCAAAGAGGGCTTCTCCAACATGGTCATTTGTTTCATCAAGCTAGTAAGGAGAGTCTATAGAGCTGCTGACCAGCAAGATGGAATATTATGTAGCACAATGTAATGAGGAGTGGCTTCCCATCCATTGTTCAGAAGCAAATTACAGGTCCTGTCCACACTCCACAGGAGGAGAATATAGAAGGATGTGAACACCGGGAGCCAGGATCATGAGATGCCAACCCTGGAATCTGCTTGCTATACCTCTGAAAGGTTAAAAGTTTCACTACTCACATTTGAACACATTGAGGACCGGGCATTGTAATGTATTGACACAAATCTGTGTCACCGGTCCACAATGTGTTAATAATTTAATAGAAATATTATTGAATATAATTATTGAAAACAATTTTTTGAACTCCCAGAATATAAAGCAAAAAGGTAGAAAATATGAGAAAAAGACAAGAGAAATTGAGGAGGTCCAGCATCTGAAGAACAAGGATGCTTTGGGGGAATGAGAGTGGGAAGAAGGGTTGTAGTAGAAGAAGAAGGACATAATAACCTTGGTAAAATTTAAAGTGTTTTTTTGTTTTTGTTTTTATGGGTTCTAAGAGTCTGGAGTGTGGCCATTTACTAATCACATGACCTTAAACAAGTTACTTTTCCACTAGAAGCCTCAGTAAACTCATCTATTAACCAAGATGATAATGATCTCCCACTGATCACTTGTTAGGAGGAAAGGAAACAATGCAGGTAAACCACTTAGCACAGGCCCTGGACCAGAGCAAACAGAACCAGCCTGCCTTCTCTGTGTAGCGTTTCTGTACATCAGGCCCTCGATAGAGCCCTCAGTACGGGCCCAGAGATTGTTTCTGCATCACGCCTTTGCATTTTTTCACCTGAGAGTGAACACTGCACCTCCTCCCAAATTTCTGGGATACAAGGGCCACTGAAGTTCCCAGGTGAAAATTAGACCATAAATTTGAAATATTTTGAAGTTTGACTTTTGCCATTACTAAAAGATCAGCATATGTGGAGAAATGAACAACCACTAGCCAGACTTCTGCACCTTAGTTCTAAACACATCCATTTCAAAACCAGCTCAAGGTTCTCTCCCCTCTACACTCTCCATAGAGATAAATCTATTTGCAAATTGATTTAAAAGGGAAGGAGACCCTGGTCCTCACCTAAAACAAATTACACACATATATATAAACGCACACTTGAACCATGATTCAAATATGCATTTTGCAAACTAGGGCAGTAGAATAAACAGAGGTAAAATATACATCTGAAAGGAGATGGAGACATATATTCGGAAGGAAATTGAATCAGTAGTTGTGTTTGTTGCGATTTTAACAGAATATCTCACATGTATTCTTTTGAATATAGAAGGCTGATTTCCCTCATCACTTTCAGAATCTGTACCCTTCATTTTTTTAAAAGATTTTATTGGGGAATTGGGGGAGGGGAAGAGCGTTGGGGAATCAGGGAAGGAAAACAGACAAATTGCTGTCCCTTTTGTTCTTCAGTCTAGTTGTAGAGGACGTTGCTTCACTGGCCCATGTTGGTATCATCATTGCACTCTTCCCAGATGAGGCAGATTGGTCGCTGGCCTCTGGATGGTCACTCACCACAGCTATTGGCAGCTCACACTGGCTGCCAGCCACTCTCTGCAGCCTATGGCAGCCCACTGCAGCAGGGGCTGCAGCCTACACCATTGTCGGGGCTCCCACAGCCCAGCTCCAGGTGGAGCTGTTGTTAGCTGTAGAGGGCAGTGTCACTGGCCCTCATATGTGGGATCCGAACCGGGGCCGCTGGTGTCCCTAGCCAGTTCTTAACCAATGTGCCACTCGGCTGGCCCTGTACCCCTTTATTTTTACTGTATCATCAAGTTCTTCACTGACTCAGAAAATTGGCTCCCCACTGGCGGTACCGGGTTGCAGCTATACCATAATTCTCAAACTAGTTTGACCACAAATACAGGCTGAGGCTCTGCCTTGGAGGCCCCTCAACACACCATATGTGCTTGGGTTTTCTAAAATTGAGTTTACAGTTCTCATGTTTCACTCCTTTACATAAGTATTGTATGCTTTTTAACTTTTTTTAAAGTAACACATCTATATTTTTATAGTACAAAATAATAATAATAATAATAATAATAATAATAAATCTTCTTCTCCTCTCCTTAAAATCACTGCAAAGAATTTCTGGTGTACATTGAAAAAAAAATTGAAGCTGCACTGCATCTTTTGCTAACAAAAGACAAATAGTTATAAGACTCTAAAGATTTAGAACATTCCTACATTTATTAAAATAAAACCTGCCACTTAATTGTAGAAATTTCATCTGAAATTTCTAGACAAAATGCACAAGGAGTGGCAGATTTTCATGTGTGGCTCTCAAATACTTTTTATGCAGTCCAACCTGAAACTGAAGATATCTTGATAAATAGATAAGAGGAAACACTAGCCTTTTTCCTTTCTGTTTAGAAAAATCCAAGTAGAACCTCCTGATAGTTTGGGGATTCTGGCAATGAAACATCACTCAAGCAGTTGGGTATTATTTGAGATATCAAAAACCTTGGGAGGGCCGGCCGAGTAGCATGATGGTTGGGAGCTGGCTTGGGATGCCAGCAGCCTGGGTTTGGGTCCCACATATGGGGGCCAGTGACACTGCCCTCAGGAAAAAAAAAACAAAACCTTAGGAAACTATTTCCCTAGCTCATCCCATACCAGCATATAAATAGCTTTATAGTAAAATAATGACAATAACAGCAGTAGAGTATAAATGGATTGGGTCAGAAGTGCTGAAATTCATCCCTATTTTTCTGGGAAGTTGAAGAAATACTTTGATATTCACTTCATCTGATATAGGCTCAGTTATTTTTATATTAAATAAACATATTAACACCTCCCTATTTATAGGATTAAGTAAGATAATTTTAAAAGTTATTTCCAGGGCCGGCCGAGTGGGGCAGTGGTTAAGCACTGGCTTGGGAAGCCAGCGGCCCTGGTTCAGGTCCCACATATGAGGGCCAGTGATGCTGCCCTCAAAAAAAAAAAAAAAAAGTTATTTAAAAACAAAAATCAATGTTGTTGTTATCATTATTATTACATTTTAAATCTTAACAGCTTATCTTCATTTCCACAATTAAATGTTTCCCCAAGAAAGAGATGTTAGTATACCATGAAAAGCCTTGTTGTATTAGTGATTAATACTATCCCAAGAGAGACCACAAACAAAAACAAACAAAAAATACTACAAGTATAATTTATTTTTACGTAACCTCTGGTTGATATATGTATGTACACAATCAGGTCAACTGCTTACTTTAGTGAATGTTTATAATGCTCATTCATACTTATAAAATCTAGCTGATAGTTATGAAAATAATACATGGTTCTTAACAAATAACATTTTTAAATTGATATTTTAATTAGACAGTAAATTCACCACTTAGTCCATTAATTCACACTCAACATGTTTGATAGAATGGCAGGAACAGGTTGTACCACTGCAAATAGAAACAATCTAATAAAGCAGTTTTTGAACCCTCAGACTTGTCAAAACTATAAAATAATGTCTAAAACAAAGGTTTCTAATGCTGAAGTCTGGCAATTTGTTTCATCATAAGTAATAAACCAGCACATGCTGGACCATAAGTTGAATAGAATGCAGTGACATCACAGAATTCTTATCAATTTCTCAAATTCTCTCACCCTACCCTCTCTTCATTGCACAGTGATTTACCCTAAGAACATCTATCAAGTGCTAAACAGCACAATGCCAGAAGTACCCTTCTGGAATGGAAAAGGAATAGCCTCATTTGAAGAAATGTACAGTCAGTTCTCAGTTTCTTTGCCATTGGAAAGATAATATGCTACATGAAGTTTGTAAAAAGCACCATCATTTCAAAACTTCATAACAAACATTATCACTACATCTTTTTTTTTAAAGAACTTCAACAAGCAGATTGACTTTTCTATGCTCTATAAAAAGCAATTACCAGAAAATATCTTTGCCTCTAAAATTATTCAAATATCCAAGAGAATCAGTTCTGGTTTATATTCCTCATTCCATTCCTTTGAAAAACTGTTAGAGCAGTTGACATGGTAGATAATGGAGGAATCAGAACCAATCAACTAGATAAACGTTCCCACCATCAAGGAAGCTGAGAGAAGGGCCAATAACCAAGTATCTTCATCCCCTCAAAACCTACCACAAAAAGAAACAAAACAAAAAAAAAACCCTAAGAATGTAGCCTTGACTTTGAGCTTAGGGAGATTCTAAGAGATGCCATTTTCTAGAAAGAGACTATGGGGGAAGGAAGTGTTAAAGCCATGACCTGATTGTGGGAATTCAGAAATGGGGGAAGAGATTTTCTAAGCCTGTTCTACACACACACACACACACACACACACACACACACACACACACACAGAGCAATCCCACATCCAAGGTTGCATATTGTGGAAGACAAAAACAAGGCCCCAGTAGGAGTGCTGTTCTCATAGCACAACATACTGTTTTGTGCCCTCCTTTCTGACCCATAAGCACAACACTAAGGCTGAAGTTTCCAACTGGCTGCCTTTCAACAGGCTAAGCTAGCTGTCCACCATCACAGCCTGGGAGGGGGAAAACTCCATCCTGGGGCAGGGGTGCAAATAGAACTGGGGGAGGGGGGAAAGGGGAAACGCCATCCCCACCAATGAGCAGGGACTTCTAACACTTCTCAAGACATTACAAAACTATAAAAAGGCATACTCTTGACAGAACAAAAATCCTGCTGTGAGTGAAGAGCTGACCCAACAATTGCCGAAGGAGGAAGTCTGGGGAGTGACGCCTCTGGATGCACCTCATTTCGGGGTAGATTGTCTTTTCCTTTTCTCTCATTCCCTGTAGCTGATGAGGAGGCCTGGGACTGGAGCAAGCTCCTCTCTCAGATCCAGCATCCACATAGGAAGAAATAGAAGCCAATTCATTACGGCCATTTTCCTTGTAAATGTCAAACAGACCGAGGGAAGAGATGAGAGAGGAGAAATTCCTTACTTGGGCTCTTCATCCTATGGTGTTGCCTTTTCACAAGCACAGCTTCAGAGACGGGGCTGGAGTGGGCAGCTGAATGTGGACACAGCCCAAGGGAGGGGAACCCTCATGGTCAGAGTAGTTACCTGGTGAGGGGCTTAACTTTGTAAGAGCCGAGGAGAAAGAAGATAAAGCAAAAACAGATCCAGAACCATAAACAGAACAAAATAGATCCACAATGAAAGAAAGGAGGGCATACCTGACACTCTCCTCTCTTTTTGTAATCTGGTATGAAATTATGATTTCTCTAGTGTTGAGGAACCCTGATGTGAAGGGTGAGTGTGTGTGTGTGTGTGTGTGTGTGTGTGTGTGTGTGTGTGTGTGTGGTTGTAAATTGCATGACAGCCATGGCCAAATGAAAAAGCTCAAGCCTGCTGGGAAAAAAAAAAAATCAATGTTTTGGCTTCCTCCAGTGACCACATGAACAAATGTGTTGTGAAAAATATTATTAAAACTCATAGCCCCAAGAAGTTGTAGGTTTGTGTCGGTGAATGTAATTACAGAACTAATTCTATTGTCTCATCGAAAATGCCTTCAGCTTGGTAACCTATTGACATGGCAAGTCTGCTCTCAGTGAAAACAAAAGGAAGTTTCCTGCTTTCTTTAATTTACTTTGGTCGAAATTCTTCCTTTTTTATATCACAGGATTTTGCTCATGACGGTCAATATAATAAAGGCAACGAGCAGCCTGTGCCATTATCTATACTTACGACCTATGTAAAATAGGCACACAGACTAATGGGGACAAATAAACAAACACTGTTGGTCAGAGAATACCTAGAGCACTGGGTCCAAGTCTGCCTGTGCATTAAATCACCTAGGGAGCTTTTCAAAATGACAGGTGTTCATTTTCCACCCTGAGATGTTCTGATTAAATGTATCTGCCTAGGACCAAGGCATTCATATTTATTCAATCTGATAAATTCATTCATTCGATAGATATTTACTGAGAGCTGATTATGAGTCAAGTTTGTCAGTAGATAGCAGCGAATTAAACAAAAAGAGTAATCTCAACTTTTATAGAATTTACATCTCTTGAGGGAGATACACAATAAACAAGATAAATAAGTAAACTTATATATGTATGTTAGAAAGTAATAAGTGCTACGGAAAAAAAATTAAACAGAAGAGAACACAAAGTTTGAAAGAGGTAAATTTTTAAATAGGATAGCTGGAAAGGTGAAGGTGTAAAAGAGGTTAGAAAGTAAGCCATGCAGAAATGTGAGGGGAGGGCCGGCCGAGTGGCACATTAAGAGCTGGCTTGGGATGCCAGCAGCCCTGGTTTGGATCCCACATATGAGGGCCAGTGACACTACCCTCTACAGCTAAGGTGGTAAACAACAGCTCCACTTGGAGCTGGGCTGCATGAGTCCCTGCAACGGTGTAGGCTGCAACCCCTGATACAGTGGGCTGCCATAAGCTACAGTGAGTAGCTGGCAACCAGTGTGAGCAACTGGCAGCTGATGTGAGCTGCCAAGAGCCGCTGTGAGCGACCATCCAGAGGCCGGCAACCGATCTGCCTCACCCGGGAAGAGCGCAATGATAATACCAACATGGGCCAGTGAAGCAATGTACTCCACAACTAGACTGAAGAACAAAAGGACAGCAACTTGTCTGTTCCCCTCCCCCAATTCCCCAATTTTAAAAAAAAAAAAAATCTTTAAAAAAAAAGAAATGTGAGGGGAAAGCATTACAGGTAGATGAAACAGCTTGTGCCAAGTTCCTGGGGTAAGAATGTGATGAGCCTATGTTCGAGGAACAACATAGGAATGTGAACTAAATTGAATGAGGGACAGAGAGAATAATAAGACATGTAGGCAGAAATATAATGAGGGGTCTCTTTGGTCAATATACAGACTTTAGCTTTTACTTTTGGAGCGTTTGAGCAAAGGAATGATCTGATCTGTATCCGGGATCCAGCAAGTATCACTCTGGCTGCTGTATTAAAACTAAACTGAAAGAGAGTGATAGGGGAAGCAACAGGCCCCTTTGAAATCTATTGACATAATCCAGGTATTAGTGGCTTCAACTAGGGATGGTAGCCACGGAGGTGATGGGACATGGTCAGAACTTGGAGATAAATATATATGTATATTTTAAAGATTTTATAGGGGAATTAGGGAAGGGGAACAATGTTGAGGAATTGGGAAGGGGAACAGCCAAGTTGTCCTTCAGTCTCAGTTGTGGAGGGCTCAGCTAGCCCAGCTCCCAAGTCCAGTTGCCATCGGCCACCCATAGGTAGCTCGCAGCAGCTCAGCTCAAAGTGCCATGTTCAATCTTAGTTGAGGGTGGGCATAGCTCACCATCCCATGCAGGAGTCAAACCAGCAGCCTTATTGTTAGGAGCCTATACTCTCACCAGCTGAGCCATTCTGCCACCTGTTGGCAGCTCAGTGGCAGCTCAGTTCAGATGCAGCTCACTGGCCCATGTGGAAATTGAACAAAAGATCCCGTTGCTCAGAGCTCATGCTCGTAACCAATTGAGCCACTCAGCCAGTCCATAACTTGGATATATTTTTAAGGCAGAGCCAATAAGGTTTGCTGATCCATTGGATATAGAGGTATGAGGAGAATCATGACTGACATGAGTCAATCATGCCTCCAAGGTCTTTATTTATACAAGTGAACTTGCCTTTATTAGGATGAAGAAGACTAGGGAAGGGATGAGTTACAGCAAGGAGAATCAGTAAGAACCCAGTTTCAGACATGCTGTCTTTGAGTTGCTTATTAAGATCCAAGTTAAAATGTTGAACAGCCGGTTTGGGATAGAGTTCAGGGACACATCTGTGCTGGAAACATAAATTTTGGCTTCATCAACATATGCACAGTATTTGAAGCCATGAGTCTGGATGGCATCTCCAAAGGACTGACTTAGTTGGAGAGAAGAGGTTCAAGGACTAAGCCCTGGGTTATTCCACTTGGAGGCCAAGCTTCTGCTATTTAGGTGGTTTACCTGGATTTCAGCAAAACATTTGTCAGTCTCCCATTAAAGAAGAAAGAAAAGAAAAGAAAAGAAAAAAGTCTGGTATCAAGCTGACTTCACTGATGATACAACTGTGTTCAAAATTCCAAAAAAATTATCACGCCATTCTGTGGAAGAGGATAACTCATGGAAAACCGTAAGGCATGCCCTGATCCTATCCCGTCAGCATTTTAAAACATCATCTTGTATGGCACTATGGGAGTATACATCCAACTCCCCCTCTTTCTAACTGAATAGTGGTATATTCCAGTATCCACCCTTTCCTCCCACAGCCACATGCCTCAGATGAGCTCCAGGATTGGTCCTGGCTGGCCTAATTATAGTCCCATTGCTGCTTACCTCCAGGATGGAAATGTGACTTTCAGACAATGAGAAATGTGAGGGTCACCAGAAAGCTCCTAGGAACAACCTCCTGGCTGTTAAGAGGGGAAATGGGAGTACATGGCCTTGCTTCCTCCTTCCCTGGGTTTCAGAACACCAGGGACTGTGTCCTGCGGCCATCTATGAGTTTGGCACAAGCACAAATTGTCTATGAGAAATTAACAATAATCCCCGTGAGATGCAAATCTGAGGTGTCAACAGAATCATAGAGTTTATAGCCAGAAAATGACTCAGAAAAGCTAAGCAAGGGTTCAGCGTTCAGAGCAACGTGAGGTCAGGATCTAGAGCCTGGTCTCCTGACCCCCGTCCAGTTGTCTGAACCCCACAGCCTCCTCAGCTCGGCTTCTTTCCAGCCCTTATCCTGCATCTTTTGGTCAGGCCCCTTGCTCTCCTGAGAACTCCTAATTGGTGTTTCCACCCACCATCTGCTATGAAACAGCCATCAACAAACAGCCAGAAACCTTGGATGGAGCGTTACATGGAGTCTTTGAAAAGATCAAAGGCTCTGGTGGATGCAGATAGAATACAAGGAGCTTATCTGTCTTGTTAAACATTCAAACACTTCATGAATTTTCACAGAAATTAAAAACTAGATTGTGCCCTCAGTCTGTGCATATTATTTTTGTTTATACCACCAGAAGCTGTTTATCCATACCAACCAGGAGATTCAAACCAACAAATATAGCCATGGGGAAAGATCGAAACACACGTGGGTGGGGAGACAGGCTTTATTATGCTCAAATAGATTGGAAAGTTGCTTGGAATTAGGAAGGAGATGAGACAGGATCTAGGAGGGGATTGTGCCTGAGAAGGGGGAGAGAAGGAAGGAGGCTGGCTGCAGCGAATGGTGTGTCCTTTCTAACTATATGCAAACTCTGTGGGTGAGTAGGGAAGAAGCACTTGTACTACCCCGTGGAAAACTTTCATCTCTCACAACAAGAACAAAGAACATTTATATGGTGCTTAATGTGTGTTAGACTCTAGACTTTGTAATAACTACATTCAGATGATTTTATCTATTAATTTAAGGCACATTTGTCAGTACACACACACACACACACACACACACACACACTGATCCATAAATATATATTTATGGTGAATTCTTAATTCTATTGTTATTTCCATTTCAAAGAGACACAGAAGGGGTAAGTACCTTGCCCAGCGTCACCCAGTTGGTGCGATGCAGAGCTGGCTCCAAAGCCCATGGGTGGTCGTGATCATTATGCCAAAACCTTTGCCACTCCTCATCTTGGCACACAATAAAGGCCATCCCTTAACGAGCCCAGGTGCCTTATTTATCCTCATCTCTTGCGCCTCTCATATAGCACGCCACACTGAAATGTGCCTGGCCCTGCCATATAGGGTCATTCTAGACTGTCTGCACATACCCCTGTTGTTGTTTCCCTGGGGAAAATGTCTTCCCCCATCTCAGCCTGGCCAATTCCACTATTTTTTAGGACCTCTCTCAAAAGTCTCCTGCTTTGGGAAGCCTTTCCCAGCTTTTCCAGACTTTCAAGCCCTTGAGATCCCACATGAGTTCCCACCACTCACCCCTTCTTCTGGGTAGCCCTTATTTTGCAGCATTGATTTCTCTGTTAAGTTTGTCCCTGCCACTTGACTCTGAGTTATTGGATGAAAAGACAAATATCCCACAATCTCTGCATGCCACACACCTAATAAAGCACCCAAAATGCAGGCGGTGCCTAATCCTGTTTGATGAATGAATGACTGGATAAACAATGCCAATATATTCAAGAGTTGTATGGAATTCTTCACCAAATGACTAGGGTACTAGGTCCAAATCTGTGTTCTGTTCTGTAAGGGGAGCAATTTCAAATACACTTTGGCAGTAGATAGGATGTAAATTAAAACACTTAAAATACCATATATAGAGATGATTACATTGCACAGACTATAGATAAAAACAAAATGGCACCATGCCACTTATCTATGCATGGCATGCTATGGGCATGGGCATGGTCTCAGAATGTCCTTCCATCTGTGGCTGTATTTCAGGCCCAAAGGGAACTTAGCAGCCTCCCTGCCCTCAGTTCCTTTCCCTCAAGGTGGCCCCTGCCTATGGGCATCCAAACCTGCGGAAAGCCATTGGTCAGGGCAGAGAAAGCCTGAAGGCTCTGTTCCCTGGGGCTGTGATAAAGAGGACCTCATGCTTCCGTTATTTCAGTGACTAACTATGTCCCACACATGATCAGCAATCAGAAAGCAACTTAGTTTCCTAAGGAAGAAAATGACTTTTACAATTTTTTTTCCTGCTATCAGTTACTCTGGTCTAGATGACTTCTGGAATTTGAAATTGAAAAATTAAAATGAATTTGAAAAAAAAAATTGGACTCTTACATTTACATAATTTTATGGTGCTTTGTTTTAATCTTAAAATTTAACTAGAGAGGATAGATACATCAAGGCTGTAAGTCACTTTGACATTAACAGAGCAAGAATGCTGTGGGTTCTGCATCTTAACAAGGTATCCTATGCTATGTGTGACCATTAGTGAAATAGTAGCTTCATTTGGTAATTAGCAAGGGTGAGTCACTTAATTCATTACCTCTCTATTTCCTGAGACTTCAGCAACAGGCAAATGCCTTAAAATTTGCCTACAAAGTTCTATCTGTGCAACTGGAATGTCTGCTCTCAACATTTGGCAATTTCAATTAAAGATTCTTGATGGCCAGGCTGTTTAAACAGGTGGCTGCTTCAGACTGATGCTAACTGCACAGACTAATTGACCACAAGTAAACTATCAAACTCCCTAATATTTGTCCTTATCATTTAGTGCTTTTTTTTCTTTGTAAAGTCATTCATTCTAAAGTAATCACCTATTGATTTAAACTAATATTTATATTTTTCCTTTAATATAAGTGTTTTACACAGCATGATATTTTTAAGGCACTCAATCAGAAATACACATCAATAAAATACTCAAGAATTTCCAAAGTAAACGAAATGTAATGCACCAGCCAGGAGTTACAAATCATTCAGAAAATCCCAAATTTTTAGAACTGGTATGGATGAAATTTTAGATTTTATGCAAGAAAATTTTCAAATGGAAACATTTTTCTTTTAAGGGTGCAATGAAGCAGCTGTTTATGTGATGAGAAGGATATTTAGAAGAGTGTTGTGAAGCTTTAATTAAAGCTCCTTTTCTCTGTTTCCAACTATTAAACACAGTTTGTGTTATTAACATAACAGTTATGCAATTGCCTTCAGGTTTTGTTTGTTGCAATGCAAGCCTGCTAGTTCTCCACACTGTCTTCTTTTTATCCTTTTCCCAACAGTTTCAACTTAGATTTAAAAAGTAAAAAGTTCAAAGTTACAAATAAATAAGGAAATTCATCAATATTGAAAAAAATGATGCTCTGATACTCAAACAATTGATTGATGAATTTGGGGTAAAAAAGTTAAATTGGAGGCCCACCTTGTTCCATAATTATAACTATGTTTCAGATGGATAAGAGCCATGCTTCCTAAAGCGAACTGTGAGAAATTCTCAACTTAGTAAGTGCTCAGGAAAACAAAAAGGACTTGTTGATTAAACAAGTCTGATTATATCCTTCCTCTGTCCACACGCATGAGGGAAATAGAAATACTGTATTTTAGTATGTTAAATGCTCTGAGAAGTCCTGATGTTGTTTTTGGTTTTGGTTATTTTGATTTTTTTAAAAGATTTTATTGGGGAATTGGGGAAGGAGAACAGCGTTGGGGAATCGGGGAAGAGGAACAAGACAAGTTGCTGTCTTTTTGTTCTTCAGTCTAGTTGCGGAGGACGTTGCTTCACTGGCCCATGTTGGTATCGTCATTGTGCTCTTCCCTGATGAGGCAGATCAGTCGCCGGCCTCTGGATGTCGCTCACTGCGGCTCTTGGCAGCTCACGCTGGCTGCCAGCCACTCACGCTGGCTGCCGGCCACTCACTGTAGCCTATGGCAGCCCACTGCAGCAGGGGCTGCAGCCTACATCGTCGCTGGGGCTCGCACAGCCCAGCTCCAGGTGGAGCTGTTGTTAGCTGTAGAGGGCAGTGTCACTGGCCCTCATATGTGGGATCCGAACTGGGGCCGCTGGCATCCCAAAACCAGGTCTTAACCAATGCACCAGCCCTGTTTTTGTTTTTATAATCAGCTTAATGTAGAACCTTGTATTTCCAAACTTTTTGACCATGGAAAATGTCTGCCTCTCACCTACTATGATGTCACAGAACCAGTCACTGAAGACACCATTGGGAAAAGGACAAATTAAAGTGTCAAATGAAAAAAAAGTCATAAGAACTACAAAAATATAGGTAAATCATTATTGGATATTTTTAAGTAGAACTTTTGACAAATTTAAAAACACATAAAGAAAAGGACCACTTATATTTGACTGCATAAAAATTAACACATCCACACATTATAAGATTTCATAAACAAAAGCAAATGATTAACTAGAATAAGTATTTATAAAATTTTGATGAAGGGTCCATATCCTTAGTAAAGAAAGAGCATTAAAAAATAGATAAGGTATATATACTAGAAAAATGAAAAAAACAGCATCAGCCAAAATTCAGAGACCAAGAAATATAAATGGCCAATAAGCAAAAAGAAGGGTCAGTCTTACTACTATTCCAACAAACACAACCTAAACAATAAGATGACATTGTTCTTCTATCAAATTGGCAACAACTTTTTTTTTTTTTTAAGATTTTATTGGGGAATTTGGGGAACAGCATTGGGGAATCAGAGAAGGGGAACAGAAAGGTTGCTGTCATTTCGTTCTTCAGTATAGTTGTGGAGGACATCGCTTCACTGGCCTATGTTGATATCGTCATTGTGCTTTTCCAGGGTGAGGCAGTCCTCGATGGCCATAGGACAACTGCTCACTGCCGCTCATACCAGCTACTGGCCGCTCACGTTGGCTGCCAGCCACCCAATGCAGCCCCACTGCAGTGACTCACAGCAGCCCAGCTCCAGGTTGAACTGTTATTCACCATCTTAGCTGTAGAGGGCGCAGCATCACTGGCCCTCTATGTGGGATCCAAACCAGGGCCCTGCTGCTCAGAGCTGGCATCCCAAGCCAACTCTTAACCAAGGCGCCACTTGGCAGGCCCAGCAACAAGTTTTTAAAATATTATGTAAAATGTTATGCTTTCTACTGAAATGCAAAGACTGGTATAACGTCTTGCCCTCTCCTCATAGAGTGTAAATTAAACAACTTTGGTGAAAGGTACTAATTGCACATTAGTACCATTTCTGGATCATATTAAATAGCTTTATGTACACCTCATTTATCAAATTATCTATTGTAACAAAAAGTGAAAACTTAAATATATGACAATAGGAAAATTATTAGTAAAATAGTATAACCAGTATAATGAAAAATATCCCATGCTGTCCTGAAAAAAGTTTCACATATAATTATATGAAAAGAAATCCTCGCAATATAACTTTCAGTGGAAAAAGCAGAATTGTGCTGATTATATCTCAACTGTATTTTAATAATTATATATGCATACATATAGGAATTTTTAAAAGACTGAAAGCAAATATATCAACACACAAAAGCCAGTTCTCTTTGGATGGCATATCAGGTGATTTTTCTAAATTCTCTTCAATGAAAGGAAAGAATGGTTAGTGCTGCCAAGTAGAGAGCTGACTCGACCTTTATTAACAATCTAAGCATTACTTCTAGCTAGCACATTGTTTAACAATAAACAGGTGCTAGTAAAGTTGTTTTAGAGATCCTTTTAAGTAGGTTTTAACTTGCTAATTCTGTTTATATCCTTAACTATCCTGCACTTATATGAAAATCTTTTTCATATTTTAGATAAACTACACCCTAACCTATATAGATATGATACCAAAGATTGATTAATACTGGTTAGCTATTAAATATTACTGTGGTTCTTTGCTGACAAAAAAATTAAAAAAGAAAGGAAAAGAAACAGAAAAACAGGCAATTAAACTCCTAATTAACATACCTGCTTTCAAATGACTTAGAAGGAGTATTCTGAAACTTTTCTAAGGTTTGCCTTTCTCAGGCCTACAAAAAAAAGATAACTCTTCATAAAATAATTTCAAAGAGAGCTAGAAAAACGTGGTGGTTGTTGGGGAACTGGAAATTCTAACAAGAAGGGTAGCTGTCTGCTTCCGAATTGCTCCAGGCCTCTATGTATGTTATTTCACTAACACTTTCCCAATGCTCTGATTTAGCAGCTCATTACTGAATCTCAATAATTACATTCACGACTTGCAAAACTGAAGACTGTAACAACCATATTAGAAAGACAGATACTGATCTACTAGAAATATGTACCGAGATTAGGGCTCATCCTCATTCCCAATCACAAAATTCATATTCATATCAAAACTTAGAAACAAATTCTATTTCAGGGCCTTTAAAGTAACCTATAATGTTACTACCTACTTTCCACACTCATCATTAACCTGAAAATCAGATGACAATTGTGTTTTGCAAGTGATTCTTATTACAACCAAGTCATTTTGGGAGTCATTTTTCCAGTCTCACTCTAATATTATAATACAGGTTCATCCGTCTTTAAATTTCAATCTTATCAACAGAGAAAATAAAGGATTGTTATCTACATTACAAAAGAATCCTTCTATTTATCAAAAGATTCATGGTAAGAAGATGCCTTTAAAGAGTGCGCTCTTCTATTACATTTAAAATACTTTGGTTTAGACCAATTTAGTCTCCCTGTAGCTTTTCAATACTGAAGATGGAGCATCAATATACAGTGCATGTCTCATTACAATGACAGAATTTCCAGAGCAAAAAGCTGCTCAGCTATGACTCAATAAATCAGGGAAAGAGAAAGGAGGCCCAGCTAAGGAGACATATGGAGAAAAATAAGCAGAAAGGATAGAGTAAGTTAGGAAGTATGGAGATGAAGGCTCTGAAAATCTTCATTGTCAAATATCTGGTGGAATAGTAAAATATTAGAGCAACTCCATGGCCTGTTTCCATTACATGCATATGGAATTAGTCTCCCCCAGAAAGTTTTATGGGGTCAGAGGCTGTCTAGTTGTCAGTCCCTACTTAGCAATGAGACCAATAAATATTTGTTGAATGAAAGAATTAATAAATGACACCGAACAACACATCTGATTAACTTCCACTGAATTGACCTCTCACTTGTATACCCCTGGGAATATGATAATAGGAAAGGGATATCCCAGGGATTAAAGTTTGACTTTGTTCAACATCTCACACAAACAAAACAAAACACCAAATGACAGCCATTGGCAAAGTAATTGCTATGCTGCTGCATAATCACCTGTGCTCAAGAGTAGTTAAGACTAATCTAGTTAGTGTCTATGACTACCAATGCATCTTAAATAACAGATTCCATCCAAATCCCTTCATCAGAAGCCAGGCTTGTAGTCACATTCTGCACACCCTCCCCCAACTCCACTACCCATCCCACAACCAGAGCAAGATGAAAAGCCCTTCCTTGAAGGGGAGGGTCCCATCTGCTCACCTGTCAGACAGAGAGCGCTCCCACCCCCCAGTGTGGTCTATGACTCTCCCTTTCATCATTTGCCTATGTACCTCTCAGCGATGCAAAAACACTGTGAACAGTGATAGGCTCAGTGATCTCAGTGGGCCAGTGCCAGTTCAGTGATCTTTTGTACAAACTGGACAGAACCTGCAATTAATGCAGAAAACCAGGAAAGAGAAGAAAGGAGATTTACATCTTCATATTTAAAGGTCATTGTCCTACTATGTAAGCCTGGAAGCTGATTATAATAGGTATGTAACATCCATATCTTCTGATTCCATAACCAAATCTCCATTATTTTTGGTAATAGAGGATAGGGAGTAAGTGGGTAATAAAAATTCATAGACAATCTCAAACCCAATTTTAGCCAGTAGTTACTACCTCATTTCCTCCAAATCCTTGATCAGAACAGTCTAGCAAGACACCGAATTCTAGAGCTGCATAACTTCACGTCAGCTGACTTTTATTCTTGCAACAAATCTGCCAACCTTCTGTTTTCTCCTGCCATTCACCCCACTGCCACATCAGTTTTTCCAGCATAGGCACTTACCAATTAAAACAATGGAATTCACATGTCTGAAGGAAAGAGAAGGAGGAAAAAAGAGCCTTCACAAATGTCCTAAAAATGGAACATTCTCTTTGTCCTTTAGACATCTATATCATTGGGTTTTCTGAATAAATTTAGGTCTTTTCACAAAGCTTCCCTCTGGTGTGCTTCATTGACAGTACAAATGGGTTAGCCAGATAAAAATGTAGGAATGCATTTGTGGTTGATAGCGTCCAAGATGGCCCCCAATGATTCCCACTAATATACTCCCTATTACCAGCAAACAATAACAACAAAATTTGAAAGGAACATTGAGCAATCTGTGCTTTTAATGGCTGTAAATGGGCCATTTCTTTAAGAGAAAGGATCCCATGGCCAGCTTTTTCTTTGTATTTTGTTTTGTTTTGCCTCAGGAGAATAATTACCACTAATAATATGTTCTATTGTCTCTAACGTTATTATTTTCCCCAACTATTTGGCCTGGTAATGTAGAGAATCACACAGTACTGTCACCAGTCACTCTAGTCTGGAGATCATGAATTATTCCCATGGCCCTGGTCTCTCTGTTAGTCATCAAGTTTCCTTATGCTCTTGTGGTGTGTCTCATTTTTCATCCCTACATTCACAGCTGCCAGTTCAGTCTGAGCCTTTATTACTCCCCTCTGATGATTTCCAGAGCTTTCTACCTAATTCTCATCCTTCTTTCCCCCTCTTCATCTCCATATCAAGTTCCCTAAAATCACATCATCTCATTGTTGAAACACCACCATGTTGAAATGATGGATTTAGCTTTGCAAATTTTGAAAAAAAAAAAAAAAGCTTCAACATAATATTAATTGGAAAAAGCCTGAATAAGTGCTGAAGTCTCTATCTTCTAAACCTACCATGAATCTGAGTACCTCTTGTCACCCCTACTTTGCCATACCCTAGACCAAATCACCATAACAATATTAAAATTTTCCTTAATGTGCTCCCTAAATGTTCTACAAAGATCACACATACATTTTATAATCAGAATAAATAATAGGCATTAGTTTTAAACCACTGCATACTGAATGAATACCAACAACCTTAGGTCAATATTTAAACACCTCTAAAATCCTGACTTAACTCTCATTTTTCCCTCAATGTATAATATGTTTAAGGCCTCTTCAGAATCACTTCAGAGTTGGCTGTCTCTGGAAAAAAAGAATCCCAACATCACAGGGATTGACTGCCTGTGCTGAGGTGTTGTCCCAGGAAGAAAATATCCCAAAGAAACCCACCTGACAACCATAAAACTCAATGTGCTCAAGCTATGCCATAGATATAGAAAGCCTGGAAGGTTACAACGCTGACAACTGTCAGCAGTGGGAAAAGACTGAGAAAAAGACCAGCCACAGGTTGGTCCTTGTAGAAATATACGGGAAAAACCCAGCACAGTGAATACACACAGCAGAATCGGCAGACTTCTGCAAAGGGCCTCACCAGCTGCCCACAGTGCAGAGGTCCTAGTGGGTGAGAGCCATGTCAGATCTTATGGGAGCATCACTACCCCCTACCACTCCCTCTCCAGGCCTAGCATGGAAACACAGAGACACCCGCACACCTGGACCAGCCCATCACTCTCAGAGTTATACAATGATAGCATGAGTACTAAAGTAGAGAAGACAAAAATGAATGTCAACCCAGCACTCTGGGCCACCACAGGTTATTTCTTGCCTGGTCAAGTCATTCCTGAGGCTCAGAGGCCCCAGCTGCTCCAAGAGTCAAGCTAACAAGCCCCCACTCAGTCCTGTCAGAAGGCAGATTTGACCAGAAACTCCGGAGATAAGAGGTCGGACAATTAAGTTTGAGAACTTGTTGCAATGATGTTGCTAACCTTTTTTTTATATATCAGAGGGATTATTCATTATGAATTTATACCAACTGGACAAACAGTTAATAAAGTTTACTCTCTGAAAGTGCTGAAAAGGCTGCATGAAAAATTTAGATGACTTGAACTTTTCACCAACAATTCATGACTCTCGCATCATGACAATGCACCAGCTCACACGGCACTGTCTGTGAGGGAGTTTTTAGCCAGCAAATAAATAACTGTATTGGAACACCCTCCCTTTCATCTGATCTGACCCCAGTGACTTCTTTCTTTGCCCAAAGATAAAGGAAATATTGAAAGGAAGACATTTTGATGACATTCAGGACATCAAGGGTAATACAATGACAGTTCTGATGGCCATTCCAGAAAAAGAGTTCCAAAATTGCTTTGAAGGGTGGACTAGGCGCTGGTGTTGGTGCATAGCTTCCTAAGGGGAGTGCTTCAAAGGTGACCATAGTGATATTCAGCAATGAGGTATGTAGCACTTTTTCTAGGATGAGTTCATGAATTTAGTTGTCTGGCCAGGTAGGCAGGGTGAAAGAATGGTTAGCTTGATAAAGTAAAGAAATTAAAGTTTAAGAAATTGGAGAGATCGTGGATTCTGGGCATGGGCAGAAATTAGGATGGAAGAGAAACAATAGCAACAAAGGGAATAAAAGGAGGAAAATACGTCAACTGTAAAATGCTAATCTGACATAAGAAATATATGAAGAATGAAACATTAAGTAAGAACACGTCATGCTGTCAGGGGCCAGCTTGCTAACTTAGAGGTTACTCACTCATGCTTTCATAGAGGAAAGGGAAGATCAAACCAAGTGTGCATTTCCTTGTCTTGCAGTAAAAGCAAGAATACAACAGTCACATGAAACAAAGAAGATTGCTTGAGATTGTTGTCCAGGGACCATGCTCCAAAAAAGGAACTACACTGGCACTTTGGACTCCGATGGGAGTTCCCGGCCAAAAGTCTTGTGCTTCCGAATCTTTAAAGACATGGTTTCAACTTAAAATTTGGAAATAAAATTTTCCCCAATGATAACTATGTCATAATAAGTATTATTTTTAAATGGATTGTATGTTTCATGTATGGGAGGCTTTTCCTTAACAAAGAGCCAAAATCACAGAACTTATTTCCTGTAGATAGGAAGAGGTGTTGGAAAGTAAAGAATGGGGCTGCAATGAAGCCCCAGGCTCTGGAAACTGCAGTGTTCAAATCCGAGCTATACCACTACCTTGCTATGCGACTTTGTACAAGTCATTCAGCCACTACAGGACCAATGTCCAATGTAAAAAACTATGACTATTGTAATTATAGTACTGTAAGGACTTATAAAATTCTCATATAAAATAAAAAGGAAAAAATAAACTCATAAGTGGATCCATTTGATGCATGTCGTTCAGTGCCTTGGCACACAAGCGCACAATAAACATTGGCTGTTCCCATCGTTTTTAGTCTGACTAACAAGAAGCCTACCGGAAACTCACAGCACATGAGGATCACATGCAGAATACCACGGTTAAAGTGGTTTAAGGGATTTCTCTCATCCAATACCCACTTCCTCCACCACTGACGCCCCTCATTTTACAAAGGAAGAAAATGAATAGATTAATTCAAAGCCCGTTCTTCTCAAGAAATGACTTTATCTTTTGTTTTGTCCTTGTAACACATTAGGAACTGACGACCTCTTGAACAGATTTCCCTGCACTGCTGGCTCTTAATTTTTGGTGCCACCAAGTGGCCAAATTTAATGGAACAGTGACGCGTCCCCCAGTCGCACCCCAGTTTAACATAGAGTGCAAGGTCTGTTTTAGATAGCTTTCAACAGCTCTTCAGTGCTCATCAAATTAATGAGCACCACTCTGGGTTGAACAAAGAAGCAAATGTTACAAGTGGCTCTACAGAACACTGGGGGAAAAAAAACCAAACAAACAGAAAACCACCAGTGAGAAAGAGGCGAGGGACACGGGTTGGTAGTGGTGAGCTGCAGCCACTCCTTGGGTACTTGGGAAGCATTTCGTTTATTTCTAAGTTTTAAGTAATGCATGCCTGACCTCCTAAGCAGAGGCAGGAACCATTCTTATGAAAGAGGGGCACATTGTGTACATTTTGAGTGAATACTGAATAGCTAAGTGCGAATGATAGTGTTTGACTGGAAGTTAAAACCAACACTGAATATAGCTCTCAAAGAAGGAACCTCTAAAATAGAAATATAAATATGGAATCTTAGCCTCAAAATTTCAATTTTATTACCAATATTTTTTTAGTAGTCAAATTTTAGAAGGGCAGGGACACAATTTCACAATACTGCCATTTGTCAGCAATCTGTGTTACATAATTGCCACACTAATGAATAGTCATTTTCAGCTGGCCCAGCTAATACAATTTTTAACCTTTTTATGCACAGCACAATATAATTCAGGAAAATTATTTTCAGAAACTATTTTCTATAAGGAACTTTTAACCTTTGGATTCATAGATTTGGGAAAACTAAAAGAAAAAAATCCTTCAATTTCAACTACTAAAAGTGATTGGCCAGTCTAAACTCCAGAGCTATCAATTCACCAACCTTTTGTTTAAATTTCTAGCTTCTGCAGAATGAAAATTGTAAGAAATTGTCTTCTTAAAGCATGTTTTTAGTAAAGTCTGTGTTTTAAGATTTGATTAGTGAGAATATTGTTTGAGGCACCTCATTCCTCCATAACAATTTCTTCTTTTCTTCACACTTTTTAAATTCTTTATTCTGTCTGGATTAAAGATGATTCACCCTAAAAGTTGTTGTACATGATTTTGGAGTTTTTGTTCCTCCTTGTAAAATCTTGCAGTGACACTATTAATATTTCTGATTTTTAAAATTGTTCCTCTCAAAATGAAAAAAATAAATCCAAAGAGGATTCAAAAAACAAAACTAAAAACAAACCATTCAAGGCCTAAATAGAACTGAATGACTAAAAATTCCCTACAGTCCCTAAAGGTTATACTTTTAAAATCTAAATTTCAGCATAACATATCTATCATTCAAGACTAGAATTATGATATAATCTAATTTCTTTATTCCATTTTGTGTTATTATTGAAAATTTTATGAAGTTTCAACTCAAAAAATAATGATCTTTTTAAAGCAATCTAGCTAATGAATCTAGCTAATTCATATTAACTATCAGTCCAGCTCCCTATTTATCTGGCCATTTTCAAGTTAATAATAACTCTTTTGGTGCATAAAGCTAACAACTCTGATAATCATGATTCATTTGAAGCATGTCAGTCTTGGAACAATACATATTTCAATCAATTGATAGAATTTAAACATCAGGCTGATAAGGAAATTTTCTCTCCAAGTTGCATTTGGAATGCTTCCTGTATGCGACTGTGAATAATCAGACATTGACAACAGCCTAAATGACAAGCTTTGTTCACACTACCCATGTTAATATATTAATTAGAGACAATGAAAATCATGTGATGAGAACTTTTTGATCAAAAGTTCAAGGCTGTCAGAAATGACACTGAAAGGGGCATTTAGCTCCTTGGCCTTCCAAAGGTCAAAGCTAAAGTACATTCGAACTACTAATTTGGGCCAAATCCAAGACCACAACTCAATTTGGTGCAACCCTTATTATTCGTATCTTAGAGCATGCTACAGGATTAAGTGTCCAGGCAATGGAATCATTTAGACAGATGATTCCTATCTTTCTCTCTCACTCTCTCTACCTGCTTAACCTTGGGCAAGGTACATAAGCTCTTAGGCCTCAGTTTTCTCACAATTAAGATGAAACAATAAAACCAGAAAACTGAATGAGGCTCAGCAGATGAAGCAATTTGCATTAGGCCTGTCATGTAACATGTGTAAATCCTAGTTACTATAATATATCTAGTGTAGTTATCATGATCATCATCATTAATATTAGAATCTTAATATCTACTTTGAGAGTTGTGAGAATTAGATACTACCTATAAATAGCACTTGAAACATTCTGTGCTTATTTTATAAATGGTACCCAGGCACCTGTACAACTTTGAACAATGCTGTAAATAAAACCTTAATTGTGAATTCAGAGAACATGCAACTAACAGGCATATACTCAGTTGAAATGGACATGTCGTTTCTTTTTAGTGACCCAGTGTTCTCACCAACTTTCTGTGGATAGAGAATGCTGCACCTTAAAAGTGCTGGGGGAAGACAGATTCTGTCTCTCACCAGAGAAGCCGAAAATGTAATACAAGAAAGCTGCTTTCACAGTTCCCTTGGGAGTTAAGCCTAATAAACTAAGCCAATCAGACACACCCATCTGAGATTTTTTGTTTCTGGAGATAGTGATGTAATGAAACAGCAACAGGAGCTCAAGCTGAGGGACATGGAAGAAGCACTGACATCCATTTTCAGGTGCAGGAGTGGTGCTGTGACAAGCCCTGGTATTTGATGTTCAGTGGCACCGGCCTCAGTGGTCCTTGCCAGTGTGAGGCTGTGACAAGAATTTGCTGTGGCTCTGATGTGCAACCCCTTTAGCCTGTTTTCCAAACATAGTACTCCAGCCTTCCCAACAGTTCTGTGAGCTACCCAGTACCTTTTCAATAAACTGCTATTCTTTTAATTAACCACAGTCATATCTATTGATTACAACTAAGACTGACACAGACATTGGAGTAGGCAGTGGGGTGCTAGAAACAGCAGATCCCCAAAGGTGCACAGGCTGAGTAGAGAGATAAGGGTAAGGTAGTGAGGACTCCACTATACCTTGCAGGCCACAGTGCATAGCTATGCATTTAAGATTGATTACAACATGAATGGCACCCTCTAGAGTTGTGTTTGCAGACTGATTCTCAACTTGGAAATGGTGACTCTCGTGTGTCACCTAATAATTGGTTAGGCTGTTGCATATTGTACTTGAGACATGGACTATGTGTCTATAAAGGCTCTAGTATTAGGAAAAATGCAGGATGTTGTTGGGCTGTGTTAACCACTCACAGTGGTTAGGCAAAACTTTTTTTAAATAAACAAGTTTAAGTTGAAAGTGGCTGTTTCAAAAGCAGAAGAAAAAAGGAAGTATGGCCTACAAACTAAAATGACTGGAAATCGCATAATTTACTGCATTGCAAGATTGCAAAATTAAATTCTGTATTCCACAAGTGGTGCGGTGGTTAGGCGCTGGCTTGGGAAGCCAGCGGCCCTGGTTCGGGTCCCACATGTGAAGGCCAGTGACGCTGCCCTCAAAAAAAAAAAAAAATTCTCTATTCCAAACTAAAGGTTTCCAACAGAGGCAGAAACTAAGGAGAGTAAACAGGAGAAAAGAATGGAGCAAAAGACAGGCCTGATCACATACACAGCTGCCTATAAACCTCCATTAAGTGTTATCTATGAGACTGAGAATTAAATATGTGACGAAGCAGATAGAAGCAGCTGGAATAGAAGCAGCCTGGAGTTACAGATTCCATTATTGCTTCAAAACAGTCTAACACAACGACAGGCCTCCAGGCAAAATACAGAGGCAGATGTAAGCAGGGAGAAGATCCAAGACTCAAAGGTGATGTCTGAGTACCATCTCTGGTTGTGGGTTCTAATCCATGGAATTAACCCGAAGCAAGTAAACAAAATGCCTATTAAGTTTCTAAAGCCACTCACTATATTACAAAATATGTCCCGATTCCAGCCAATAACATCCTGTTCAACCCTTAAAGCAATTACAAGGTGTCTGAGTTTGTACCTAAAGAAAATAAACTGCTAAAGCTTTGCAGCTCCCAAAAAAAGGCATCCCTCCTTCTCATGTCCATCTCTAGTGTGCCCACAGAGATCAATGGACAGGACATTCTCGTGGTGCAGAACCAGAGTGTCTGAATGGCGGCCTGGGCATAGAGCTTGCATTCACATGGTCCAACAGGGCAGGAAATGGGCTTTGATCCAATGGCCACTGGGTGCTACTTCTGTTCTCCACTCTTTCCAAATGAGTATTTAATACTGTTTTCATTTCCATCATTGTACATGAGACAATGTTGGGAGAGTGGTGAGTGACTTACCTTTTAACTGGTGATTTCTGGACCACGCAAAAGATAATACTAGGAGATATTGAACTTGGAGCCAGAGGCAGGGTCTAAATGAGGCTTTGGATTTGTTCTAATTGGGGAAGGGTGAGCACATTTCATGTAGACATTTACACTTTTGAAGGTATGCTCACGTGAAGAAGGGTCTTGTTAGGTGTTAGGTAGCCAAAAGAGTGTGGGGGGTGGAGGGACACTGTTATTTGTCTGCCCAGCACCTAATCTCTATTCCATGACATTTCCTAACAGAGCCCCAATTTAGCTCATGTATTTAGTCTTTGAAGGAAGACTTATCAAGCTTATCAATGGTTGGTCCAGGAACCCAGAGCATAGCATCCCCCTGGTGAGTGTTCTTGGTTCCGGGCTGAGCACATGTCCTAAAGATCTAATCAACTAAAGGGAAGGTCTTTACATCCCACAGTGGGGGAGAGGTTCTTCCTCCCCCTCATTCCTCCCGCCTACCCACATACCCCTCCTTCACTTCACCATATTCTTTCAGTTAGAAAACATCTCTGAGAGATGTAACTCTGAGAGAAACCCACTTCAAGCACATGGAGAAAGATAAAATGAAGAAAAAAGCAGGGAAATTGAACCAGAGCCATGACCAAACTATACCGGAGGCCTACATAAGCCTTGGACTTCCTGTTCCTTGAGATTCGAAATTTCCTTATTGATTAAGACGGCTCACATTGGGGTTTCTGTTAGTTTCAGCCAAAGCGTCCTGATACAGGAACCACGTAGAAAGTTGAAGTTTCCAGTTGGCACTTTTCGGCCTCATAGCGGAGAATGAGGGAGGGTTAAACCAGCATGAAACTCCTGCTAAACCACAGGAGCTATCCAGAGGACAGCTGAAGTGAGCCATTAGGTAAGTCACTGGCAAGCAGGTGTTAGGGCAATCACTTCATATTTCTCCTATAGCTACTTTACACATGGAAAATGGTATTGCTTCTCCATGCACCGTACTGATATAAAATTCATATTTAAAATGAATGTGTTTATGTAAAAAGGAATCAGCATAAAAAATAATATTGTCTAAATAATAATACAATTCATATTAGTCTCCGTAACAAAGCACCCCAAGCTGGGTGGATTCATACAGCAGAAATATATTCTGTCACAGCTCTTGTGGCCAAAAGTCCAAAATGAAGGTGTCAGGAGGCCCACACTCCGTCTGAAGGCTCTAGAGGAGCGTCTTCCCTCACCTTTTCCAGCTGCTAATGGTTGCCAGGATACTTGGCAAGTCTGGGTTTGTAGATGCCTCACTGCAATCTCTGCCTCAGTCTTAACATGGGCTTCTCCTCTCTGTGTCTGTATTCATATTTCAATCATATTAATAGGACATTAGTCATTAGATTAGGACTCACCCTGATCTAGTATACCCTTATTTTCACTTGATTATATCTGCAAAGACCCTACTTCCAAATAAGGTCACATTCACAGTTATAGGGGTTAGGGCTTCAATATATCTTTGGGGGACAGGGACACAATTCAACCCACAAAACAACAAATATTCAGATTTGGCAGAGGTCACGAAAGTGGTACATGAATATTTTGAAACTTTAAGGATAATACCGCCATGGAAGGAAGGATACATAACGAGACAAAGACATGAGTTCAGTTATACATGGGCCAGTGAGCTTCAAGTTGTGATTTCTTGCAATGTGCCCAACATCTGATAAGACGCCTCTAGAACTCTAACCTTAGTGAGCCATATCTGAAAATTGTAATGTTCATCCATAAAGAAACTGGGCAAAATATTGATGCTATTGAAAAAAACAGCCCAAAGCTCACTTATAGTCAGTGGTATTAATTATATAGAGGTCACACATTTTTGGCAGCATTTCTCTTAGCATTCAGCCCCAGTCTAATCATTGATGTCTTCAATTGGAACTCAATTCTGTTACTTCTGGCTAAAATTGACCATCCTTGTACTCTGACAAGACTTCCATTTATCTGGGCACTATTTCCCGTTTGCTGGAATTAGCCTCTGATTTCTGTAGTCCTGAGGTATCCCTCCTGACAGGGAAACAAAGGGCTCATAATTTGAGACTTAAATCAATTATAGAAAGTAATTAGTACATGCTATACCTCAAAGAGCGTGATTTTCAATTGATTATAGTAAGTGGGGAGGTGGATTTTAGAAGGAGTAATTTTCCATTTGGAAGACCACAACTGGAATGGTCACAATTTAAAATCAAGCAAGAAACTCTTGGGAGAAAAAAATATATAACTCTTTTAAATGGTTTTATGAAATCCTGGGAAGATTTGAATGTTATGGAAGGTTTTCTTGCCCCATTGGTTGAAGTAATAAGTGTAAAGGAATGGTAAAACTGATTAGCCATGCTTGTCTAGCATTAATCTATGGTTGGAGAGGGAAAAAAAGAATAAATAAAACTTAAATTACTGTTGTTTCCTGTGTTTAATCAGTTAAAAAACATTCTCCAAGTCTGTTCAGAAAATGGTGGCACTCAGGTATTTTAAAAAACCATTCAGGAACCCATGAGTCAGTGACCAAGGCAAATGCATTTTTCTAAATATTGTCAAAAGCCGTTTCATCTTCATAATATAAGTTCAGATCCTTCTTGATTGTTTATGAACCACCCGGTATTCAGACCAATGTGGGAATGCAGAAAGCTGTTTCCATGGAGATGAGGCTTTCCTCCTGGCAACCACCCAGCCCCCAGCTCCCTTATTTCTCCACTATCAGGAGTGTATGTAGGATTTCTGTGAAGAGCAGGGATGGTTACACAGCATTTTGTGGCTTTTTCAAGTGCAGTTACCGCGTGTCTATAAGTAGTGTGGGAATCTCCCCTGACCACATGTAGAGACGGTCACAGATCCATTCGAATCCAACCAAAATCTTCTCATATTTGAAATTACTCTATCAATAGCATTTTATTTAACGTTTCAGTATATGAACAGACACTTGCCTAGATCGGGGTTTCGCAACTACGCCCTAAAGACCTAGTCCAGACTGCCAGGTGTGTTTATAAATAAGGTTTATGGGAACTTTACTGAAATAAAGTTATATTGGAAGACAGCCACGTTCACTCATTTGTGTATTATCTATGGCTTCTTTCATGTTCCAATGGCAGAGCTGAGTAGGTGACAGTGGTGACACAGACAGCCTGGCCCATAAGCCTAAAAAACATTTTCTATGTTGTCCTTTACAGAAAAAGTTTGTCACTTCCTGCCCCAGATGATGTGGAGCCAAAATCTGGTAAGGAAGACTGCAAAGCATAGAAGTAGGCAGTGTGCTATCGTAAATAGAGAACAAAATGAGTGCTAGTGAGAGCTCCCATGTACCACTGAGCACCGGAGTGGCCTGGGAAGAATCTTTAGGAAAGCTGAGACTGAAAAGATAGGAAGTCTTGGGATATACACATTTGGGGTGAGGTGGGAAAATATTCTGGATAAGAAGTGGAGAGTGAGCAGAGAATGATGAAGGAAATGCTATTCAGTATCCCAACACCTGGGAAACCCATTAACACTGAAAAGGGACGTGCAAACATGAGGCACCACTTTCATGGAGAGCACAGGTTCACAATGGCAGGAAGAGAGAGTTTGTGAATAGCAGGAGCTAAGGTTGGAGCCAAAGATACACCGGCATTTGAAAGTCAAGCAAAGGAAAGATCTTATTCTTAGGGAATGAGGATTCACTAAACTGGAAACTGATCTGATGAAAGCTTTGCTAAAAGAGAATTCAAAAAATCCGTTGAAGGATGAACTACAAAGAAGGGCAGCAGAGAGAAGGGGGATCCAGTTATATCTATCATTTATGTCATGCTTATTATGTGCCAGGCGTTGATCTGAACACTTCACGTAGATTAACTCACTTACTCCTCCTAACAACCCTGTGATGTAAGCATTATCATGATGGCCAGTTTATAGATGAGAAATCTATGGCTAAGAGAGGTTAAGTAATTTGCTCAAAGTACTACAGATAGAAACTTGCAAAGCCAGGTAATCTATCTCCAGGGTCCAGCTTCTTCTGTCATCAGTTAACAAGATTTTTAGGAGAGCATGAGAGTGAAATGATAAGAATTCAATTAGACTTGATGCAATGGCATACACAAGATGCTCCACAAATATATCTGATTAGTAAATGGTGAAAGAAAAGAAGAACAAGAAAGTAACAGGTACAGAGAGCATTTGGTATATGTGGGGAGGGATCTGTGACATTCAGAGCCTAATATAAAACATTGAAGGAGAAGTCAAAGATAATTCTATCAGTTCTCTAGCATAGCTGGAAGAATGATGGAATTGACATTTAAAAAAAATAGAAAGGAAAATCAGCTCTGGGGAGAAGGTGGTAAATTCAATTTGAGATTAAACAGATGATGAATCAGATTAGATGGCAGAGCATCCAAGTGGAAACACCAGCAAGCCCTTGGAGGTGTGTGAGTAGAACCCAGGGGGAAGCCAGAGTCCAAACAACAGAGTTGGTGGTTGGGCTGCCTGGAAGTAATGGAGGGAACAGTATGTGTCTCTCATGCAGATGGGAAAAATGCAGCGATCTCTACTCATGACATGCACAATATATAAAGCAAAGAAAACCATTAGATGATGGCAAGGTGCAAAATTGGCCTAGAGGAAAGAACATGGGGCTGGCTCTGCAGGAAATTGGGAAACAGAGAAAATCCATTTATTTAGGGCCTGCTAGGTGTCAGCTTTCTGATACGGGCGTTCAGGGATAGCAGTGAGGCTGAAACAAGGTGGTATATCTCCCTTTGAGAGCAGAGGAAACAGAGAAAGGATAAATGACTTACAGAAGGACACAAGCCATAGAGTCATGCAGCCAGGCTATAAGCCCAGGTCTGCCTCCAAAACCCACCTTCTAAAGATTACCAACCACCAAATGTCCCATATGTTTTCCAGAGTTTCCTCTGACCCTCAGCACCATCTGATACTCACTTTGCCTGATTCTGCAAAACGTTTCTTGCATCACAAGAGAAGATACATCACTAGTAAGTGCTTAAAGAGCTACTATCCTCCATAGGATGTTATCACCAAAATGCTAATTTCAGACAGTGGCCAGTTTTGGGGATGGAAATTTGGAGGGACATGCTAAAGCATTCCTTTGAAAACCCACACAGTGGCCTCTCCCTGGCTGTGCTAATTTCTGGTTTCTGCAAGGGGTGGCCCCTTCCTGAGCTACAGCAGCCAACACTGAGGATGGGATGCAGAGATTCGCCCCTAGAAAACTGAGAGTCCCAGGCATTTGCCTCTCCAAACCCTGTGTTTAATTTTAAAATGTTCCATAATTTATTTGGAATAACAAAGATATAATGTGTGGTTAGTTTGCTTTTAAATAGGAATAAAGCAAATAACACTAACTATAACAAATACTAAACAAAGAATGAACTGTCACTTAATTGGTACTATCGCTTTATCAGCCTTGTTTATATCAAGCATGTAAATAAAGTTTGTGTTTAAATTCCATATTAAAAATACTATGTGATTACATGTATTATCTTAAATGTATCTATTATAATTCCTTCTTTTCTATCAGATCAAACAGCCAATCTCACAGATTTTCTTGGAACAAATGTCTTTCATACACTCTTAAATTTTGTAGTGGCGTCCCCTTGACTCATTGTGCATCTCAAATAAATAAATTTCTTCACACAAAATCATTGTTGACAAAGGTAAGGAAAGCCTATTGAGAGACTGGGACTAAAAGTCTGAATGCCTAGCAATGAATAAGTAGAAATACTGTGTTTATCAACACTCATATTAATGATAATATTACTTGGTTATTTCTTATAAAGGCAAATGAGACCAGGGAACAGGAATATCATAAGCAAGCAGCTCAGTGCTTACGATGCAGAGCAGATTTCTAATTTCTCTTGGAATCTCAGACCTCCATGCTGCAGGCAAAATAACTGAGCTATGCAAAATTGCAAAAAGCATCTGTCTTGGCATTTCTTGAACCTAACACCCTCCATGAGAAACAGATCTAGCAGGAAGCAAAAGCCTTTTATTAATATAACCCTACATTAGGAGATATGATTCTGTATATCTAAGACATGACTGCTCGCCACAGTGGACCCAGCTCCACACTTAAGAATAGTAATACATTTCATATCAGTCACTAAAACCCTTGCTGTCTAATGGCAGCTGCACTAAATGAAGTTAGCTAATGAGACCAAGGAAGGGACCATAGGCTGAGTAGAAACATCATAAAAACAGCCATGAGTCTATGGGGCAATTCGCATGCCTCAATCAAAAACTCACCTGACAATATTCAGGGTGTCAAATCTATGCTAATTCCAGGATGTGTACTCAAGTGTCCAGGCTTTTCTCTTCCTCTGAGAGGAGAATAGGAGTAGTAATTTTGTGAAACATAGGGACCCTCTTTATTCCTCTGATTGTGCCAGGTCCTAATCCTAGTGCCTAGCAAGTGCACTTCTATTCTTCATTTGAGACAATTCAATATCCCCTCCTTGGGTGATCTTTTCTGACACTCCCTAAGAAGAGTTGCACCATATTTTCACCCAGGTTCCTGGAACATTATATAATCTTCTATTCCCTCACTGTTCTGATGGCATTTATTAACATGTCTTCATTTCTACACTGTTAGCTCCTTAGGGTAAGCACCTATATTACCCAACATGGTGCACAGGCAGTGGATGCCTTCTCCAGAATTTCCCAAGTCCTGGCACCAACAACCACTCTCCTCTTTTATAGTGGATTGAATAGTGTCCTCTTCTCTTCCAAAAATGTATATACCCCTGAACCTCAGAGTGCAACCGTATTTGGAAATAGGGTCTTGGCAGATGTACTTAATGTAAGGATTGAGATGAGATCACAGTGGGTTAGGGTGAGCCCTAAATCCAATGACAGCATCCACATAAGAAACAAAGGACAAACAGAGGGACACACAGGGAAAGGGGCTGTGTGAAAGCAGAGGCAGGGATTGGACAGATGCTGCCACAGCCAAGGAACCCCAGGAGCCACCAGAAGCTGGAAGAGACAAGAAACCATTCTCCCTGAGTGCCTTCAGAGGGAGTAGGGCCCTGCTGACACCTTGATTTTGGACTTCTAGTCTCCAGAACTCTGAGAGAATAAATTTCTGTTGTCTGAAGCCACAAAGTTTGTGGCAATTTGTTACAGCATCCCCAGGAAACAAATATATTTCCTTTCTCTGGAAAATGGCTTCCCATCAATCGATATGGTTTTAGATTCTTTCTGGGCAGCCATGTTGGGACCATAAGGCTTTGCTCCCTCACCTCACTCTCAGTCTCCTCACAAGCTGGGCCAAGAACATTTCTTCCCTGGGAGTTTGGGGGATAATAAGAGAAACATGTTCGTTTCCCATTCTTTTATCTTATTCAAGTTTCTGCCCAAAGGTCATCACCTCATAGACATATTGCTGACATCCTATCTAGAATTCTTCTTCCCATGACTCTCAACCCCTTCCTCATGCTTTGTTTCTTTGTAGCCCTTATTTCTACCTGACATTATAATATTTATGTTCTCGTTTCTTCTTTTTGTTCCTCTGACTTCCCTCATTAGAGAGTAGCCTGCATGTGAGCAAGGACAATAGTCTGCGTGTTTCACTACTGTATTTCCAGCCCGAGGACTCAGATTTGCACACAGCAGCTCTGCAGTGAGGCAGATAAGGCTGATCTGAAGAGAGAAATCAAGGTGAGACACAAAGAGCACAAGTTTCCTGCCAGAGTTACCATTCCCGGTTTCCATCTTTCCTGAGGCCTCGCCATATTTCTGCCTTTGCCTCCTGCGGGACACCCTGATGAAATGTGCTCCCCTAAACTTAGACTAGTTAGTTTAAGTTTCTTAGGTCCACCCAGAAAACCAAAAAGAGGCCTAACTAATACACTATGGCACTAAGTAAGAGCTCCAGCCTCTCAGAATGGAAACTGAATGAATAAATGTATAAATTAACTGCTTAATCCAATTTGACTTTTAACAAGGTTAGTCTCACAAGTAATGAAGTGATTTGAAAATTGTAGGATGTATGTGCAACCTCTGAATTTATCTCCTTACGACCAATTTAAGGGTCTGAAATCCCATCACTACAGATTTTAGAAGCACTCCATTCAAATATACATATTCCTGAAAAAAAGGAAAACTTTAGCTAGTGATTCTTTTTGCAGATCCTAGAAAGTTAGGCTGTCCTAAAAGATGTATAGACCAGTCACCTTGTTGAAGGGCAAAGGGAGGAATCACAGGCATGAGAAATGGCAGGATAGCAAAGATGAAATTCAACCACTTTCCTAGCTTGGTCTTTGTACTCCTGGGGAATTTGGGATTTGCTATTCATGTAAGACTGATTGCAGTGATGGCCCAATGAATGGCCTCTCTGAATCATAATTTTACAAGGTGATTCTGCAACTCGTCTCATCAAGAAGTTGTGTCTGTTTCCCACTGCTTGAACCTGAGTTGTCTTGTGACTTGCTTTGGCCAAAAGAATGTGAAAGAGGTAACACCATACCCATGCCTCAAGAGGTCTTTCTGTTTCCACTGTTTCTTGGAAGCCGGCCACTTCCATAAAAGCAAGCCCAGCCCACCATTCTGGAGAAGGAAACAAGTAACATAGCTCTCCCCACCCCACCTCCTTGGCTGCAACTGACCAGTAGACATATAAGTGAGGCCATCTTGGACCAGGCAGCCCTCACATGACCAGCCAGCTATTCACAGACACATGATGGAGTCCAGCCAAGCTAAGGCCAAGGTGACCATACTCATGAATAAACAAATATTGATTGTTCTAACCCACTGAGTTTGAGAGTAGCTTGCTACACACCACTAGCTGCATGACAAAATACCAGTCTACCCTGGAAATCCCTAATCTGAGAATATGTTGTTTTCCAAAACCATCCGGAAGTCTTAGATGCTGATACCATTTTCTCTGAGAGAATTTATACTTGGAGGTTGAGTTTTCCAGGTTGGCCCCTTAACTTCTACATACTCTTCCACAGCACACGTCATCATGCATGACAGTATTTCTAAGGAATCTTCATTCAGGTTGTTACTAGGATATCAGGTACACATCCTCCTCTCCAGCCTCACACTTGGAGATCTCACCTCCCCCAGCCCCTACTACTCGTACTAACACTCACTCTTGGGCCTGAGTCAGAGAAGTCAGCTGTGGAACAAGGTTTTCTAGAAAAAGGTATAAGGAGCTGTGGATGGAGCAGAAGTCACTGAGCAATTGACACAGGGGTCTGGAGTTAGAGCCAAAAAGTGGGCCTGGGGGTGGAGTATGCTAAGGAATTTCAGTAAAAACGGGCAGAGCAAAGGGATAGAAATTGGGTTCGTGAGGAGTAAGACAGCATTTGCCTCCCCTTTTTTCTTGTTTCTTTCACTATAGTGTCTAAAAAAGGAGAAAAGGACAGACACTGGGAAAAACAACACATTTTACTTTCCTCTTTTCCCTCTTTCCTGTGCCTACCGTGCTGGGAAGGATGAGAAGTTGGGAAGGAGGCCCAGTGTGTGTCTGTGTGGGGACAGCTGCCCATGTCCCCAGTCCTCTCCCTTTGTCCTATCCAACCCACCTCCTTAGTAGAGTTATCATTACCTATTGTAAGAGGTGAACACAGGTATTATTTGGGCATGGCAGGTAGGTTTCTTCTAGACAATTTGGTGACCAGTCTGTCAGTCATGAATGAGAACTGGAGGAAGTCAGGATTCTGTGGTTAGACAAAGAGATCCTCAACCTTCTTCCCCAGTGAGAACCCATATCTCCTGGAGAATTGGTATGTATGCCAGCTGGACAAAATAGGGCAGTGCTCCATGTGATAAATGAAAGCGTCTTTTTCTTTTGTCTTTTTTTTTTTAAGGAAAGAAAGGAATCTACAATCATCAGTGGCCTATTCTAATAAAAGCCTGGCAAGATAATTTTTTATGATAATTCTTTGTGGTTTTATGATAACATTGTATGGTTTGTTCCCAGATTTCACATTGAGCCCCTTTGCAGGGCAGAGGGGTAACTTTTTATTATGCTTTAGACCCCAAAACAGATGTTGCTTATAAAGACAACTCTTGTTTTCCTAAAACTTCAGCCGTTATAAACATGCTTCTCATGGGTCCTGGAAAGAAGGGGGAAATGAAACATGAAATAAGGGAGGAAGGGAAGAAGGAAGGAAAGAAGGTAAAGAGGAGAAAGGGAGAGAGAAAAAATGAATCAAAGACAGTAGGTACAGTGACCAGCAGAGACCTGTGATCAGCCTGTATCCCACCACCTCTGGAAGGGCAAGAACCTAGAGTGGATGCCACAGGTGCACTCAGAAATGGTGAGCCCTAGGCAGAAGTGGTCCCAGCCACAGCAAACAGTCCCATGCTGCTGTGCACAAACCCAGAGCCAAAATTTGGGGACTAGTGAAGACATCAACAATGAGGATATCAGCAGAAATCTTGCTGCACTGGAGGGTAGAAATCCTCTAGCTCATCAAGCCCCATGAATTCTGATGTGATCTTCGGAGAAGAAGCAGCCCCAATACTGATGAAGGATAGTGGGATGGGGTCTCTGATGTGAATGTACTAGATGAAGATTGCAAAACAGCTTCATCATGCACACCTCTGTCAGATGGTGGTTCACATCATTTTGCTTGGAGATTCACTATGTCTAACACATTACTGAATGCCTGAGTGAGCTCCTAACCCTGTTTGCTTAATTCCTTTTGAATTAAACCAGGAAAAACTTGTCAGGCCCCTATTCCATAAACCTTTCGGACAAATATCCTGCCTTTGTAGTTCTGTTACATCACAGAGGTTTGCTAGAGGGGCCAATTCAGGGTATGTCCGGTCTATCATCAGTGGGAATGAAATAACACGCATGCAGAAAACATCAAGGAAATAAAAGCAGTCCATGAGTTTTTTAATGTTTAGCATTGACAGAGATTGTCTTCATTGCATTCAGGACTCTCTACTCGTACGTCACATTCAAAATCACCTATTGCCTTTACCAAAAGAAAAAAAAATTGCTCCCAAATATATTAGGTGCCCTTTTGAAGAATGTATATTTCTTCTAATAAGCTTAATTAAATAAGATAATGCATTCAAAGAACCTAGCACAATGCCTAACACAGGACAGGAGGTTGGTAAATTGTGTTGTCATTTTTATAAGACAAAAATACTCATGCATCAAACTCCTGTGTCTTAAGGATGAAATCAGCACCAAAACAAAACCTGCCTGTCCCACACTGACCCTTGCTCTCAGCTCATTATAGGAGCTGATTAGCAGCCCACTTCCTAGTTAGCAGGTTGTCAAGAAGCACAAAGGCCTGGACACAGAAAAAAGCAGCAAAAAGAAAAGATGCATTTTCTCAACTCCATGGAGACTAAAGACTTATATAAATTTCATTATACAATTTGCCACTGTTACAGACTCATGTACTATTTTCAGCTTTATTTTGATTTTGCTCTTAAAAACAGCCATCTTGCAGCTACTAAAATATGAATTTGGACACCCGTCCACCTGTCAGCTGCACCCTAGCGAGTCTGTCACTGTTCTCCACGTTAGCAACCCGTCTCTAGAACCCATACTCACCTTGCTATGGGAAGTCAATGTGATGGTGACGTTTCCCTATGGATTTGATTTCAATGACAGCACTAAAAATGGAAGACCATCATTCACATGTCATTGACTCTTCAGGGCAGATGGAGAATGTGGCAGCTTTAGTAATGCAGAGTGAAATTGCTTTTTATTCCCAGATATTAGTGAAATAGAATAGAAACTACAGTTGTATCTATACCTGGAAAACCTATCAAAGATGAAAGGAAAAAAGTAATTCATGTCCTGCCTTTTGGTTACTGGAAATCTTAGACTACAGCCCACCTTCTACACCAATCCCCAAATATCACATAATACAAGCTTGGCAATCTTTTTTTAGGTTTCTACATATAACTCTTTATGTAAGCCTGTCTATTTTGGGGGGATGGGTTTTAGGCAGTGGTGTGTTGCAGTTGGCTCAGAGAATCAATGCTGTAAATCTCTTCCCAACTCTGCATTCTGTGTTGGCACATTGGTAGCTTGAAGTCAGTCATGAGGAGAATATTTACACCACAGAAAATGGCCAATGGCACAAAATCAGGGCCTTTTTTTTTTTTAAGATAACTGTTTGTTAGCACTTATCAGCATAGCAGTGGTGTTAAGGAAGGTGAGTGGGAGCAGTCATGAGGGTATCAGATGCTTAAGCAGAAGAAGGAATCGATGGTGTTGGAGATGGGGAAATGGCAGAAGAGAGGTTTACAAAAAGGGGGCCCAGGGCAAAGACTACCACCAACTACTTCACCATTTTTCTTGAACTATATGGTAACACCCCACCCTCGTCTGTATGGCCGTTCCTGTTCCACACTCACCTGGCCCGCCCTTTCATATATGCTCACCTTCAACTTGAAGTTTCTTATCAGTCATCTCCAAAAACAGTTATGAAAGCCATAGATTTTACTCTCTGAAGCTTTCCCCAGATAAAACTTATATATCACACATTAAATAACCTTTCTAGAGTATAATACCACATACTTGCAAACTGATTTGAAATTTTGATTTAAAAAAATCTTTACAAAGATATATCAGTAGTTCATTTTTATTCTTTTCTTGTAAAGCATAAGAAAACTATTCATCTTTGTGTTGAGCAGCTAGTTTTCAAGTAGAAATCCTGCCTGTATTTTATTTTGGCTGCTGAATTAAATTCTTGAGATAGTGAAAAGCAATCAACTGCACATAAGAAATCAGTATTTCATGCCATTCACTACTTTAACCATGAAGGGCAACCTAATCTATACTTGAGATGACAGGTCTGACTTCTAAATTATTTATTTTCCTTCCTTTCTTTACTAGAAAGGAGAAGCTTTTGTGACACTGGAAAAAGTATAATATGAACAATGCAAGGAATTTTACATCTTAGATGTTACTTTTGGTGCAAAGTTGAGCCCTAAATCATTCCATATTCATAGAACTATAATAAGATAGCCAAACAAAATATACAGTACAGAGCCAGCCAAGTGGCTCACTTGGTTAAGATCTTGCTCAAGAGTGCGAGCTCTGAGCAACAGGGTCACCAGTTCGATTCCCACATGGGTCAGTGAGCTGCGCCGGAGGTGAGCTGCTGCTGAGCTGCCAACAGGTGGCAGGATGGCTCAGCTGGTGAGAACATGTGCTCCTAACAACAAAGTTGCCTGTTGGAGATGGTGGCCTACGCCTGCCCACAACTGAAGACTGAACTCAGCACCTTAAGCTGAGCTGCCACCCAGGTGGCTCAGAGAATAGAGCATTCACTCTTAACAAGTCTGCCAGTTCGACTCCTCCATGGGATGGTGGCTACG
Source organism: Aselliscus stoliczkanus (assembly GCA_033961575.1). Taxonomy (NCBI): domain Eukaryota; kingdom Metazoa; phylum Chordata; class Mammalia; order Chiroptera; family Hipposideridae; genus Aselliscus; species Aselliscus stoliczkanus. Next base: position 129,087,010 of record CM066733.1, read on the forward strand.
CCCACCCGCAACTAATTGAACACAGCACCTTGAGCTGAGCATCGTGACTGAACTTGAAGCTGAGCTTCCTGCGCCCTCCACAGCTAAGATTGAAGGACAACAAATGACTGTTCCCCTTCCCCAATTTCCCAACACTGTTCCCGAACTCCAATTCCCCAATTAAAAAAAGAAATCTTAAATATATATATTTATATATATATATATATGCATATATATATATGTAGAGATATATATATAGATACATATATAGATATATATATGCACAGTACATACTTATTCTGAAAATCTTTGAGTCAGATTTCAATTAGGCTGTGGGGTGGGGAAAGAAAGACTAAATGAACTATTGAACTAATGAAATGTTTATTTGGCCACTAAGAGCAAACATAGTTAATTTTCAATGAAATTGCCTTCTTTAAAGAACACTTCTTTATAGGATAATAACGAAAGTGGAAATAAAGAGATGTTTAATGATATCTAAATTTAGCTATATTTTATTTCTATAGGCTCCAAAATTTAATATGGTAGATTGCACTAATGGTCCCAATTCTTCATTCTTCCATACAGCTATGCACTTTGCCATGAGACTGCAATAATGTGTATTTCCCAGCCCCTTGACCTCAAATTCAGCCATGTGACTTGCTAATAAGTAGAGTATGCCAAAGGTCTTGTATGTTTTCACTTGTTCTTTTGAACTTCTGTCATCATTAAGAAAGGGAATGTCTAGGCTAGCCCATTCTCATAAGGAAGACAAAGGATATATGAAATAGAGCTTTCCCAGATAAGATGCTCTAGCCTAGCCCATCTTAGAACAGAGCCCTCAGTCAACTCACAGACACATGAGCAGGCCCAGCCAAGATCAGTCAAGCCCAATCAACTCACAAGCATGTAAGCTACAATGATATATGATTATTATAAGCCACTGTGTTTTAAGGTGGTCGGTTACACAAGATAGCTAGGCCATGCATCGATAATGTTACTCCCGCTCACAGTTTCTTCTTGAAAAGTGAAGCATTTCACATACACAAAGGATTTCCTAATCAACACAGAAGTAATTTTCATAATCAGCCAGTATTTCTATTTTACAGCTATAAACATAAAACACTTCCTGATCATATTATACCTATCAAGTCTCTGGATTGGTTTAATATAAGAAACATTGACCAAGCCACCAACATAATTATGTGTTAGGTCCTGGAAACACAGAACTGATGAACAGCTCTACTCTATACTGATAGTTTATCAAGGGCCTGGTGAGGCCAAGACAAAGAGCCAGGGTGCCTGCCAAGTCTCTCATCATCTCCCTTCTTATAACCACATAAATTTGTGGAGTCTTCTAGCAAAACCCCACAAGCTACATGCTCAATAAGAGTTATCTACTAAACCTTCTCCTAAATCCAGACATATTTAGTTCTGATATCTTATATTAAAAATACCCTCCACATTTGTTTGTAAAGACCACCCTCCACATTTAAAGAGACTTAAATTTTACAAAGGGTTTCAAAGATTCTGAGACTACTCAATATTTGAAGATTTTAGACAGATAAGAAGATGAAATTGAAAACCAGGAAACCCTTAAATCTTAGAAGAAAACTCAGGGAACAACCAGTATGTTTTTTTTACGAGTATATTGAAGGTGCTAAGATTGGATTTTTTTTTTTTTTTCAGCTAACAATAAATTTTGACCAAGTCTCCCCTCTCTCCGGAGCTGCTGGGAGTTTTTTCTTCCCAATTTCCCCTGAGTGCCATGAGTTCAGTATGTAATGAGAGGAGCCGACATCACTCTGGAGACTGGGGTGTGATCTGGGTGAACAAAATGAAAAGAGATCAATTTTTTAAAATTCTTCTTAGCAAATTTTCTGAACATAATGTGTAAATATGCTTTCTATACTCAAAGTCCATAGTAATTTCATCAATGATAAAATCACAGTCTTAATCATTTCTTAATGTTAATCTTCCCTCAGAGATAAGCCTTGCACATATTATTTTTCTATTACAATATTCTTTATCCAGCTAAAGTTACACAAATCCAGAAGATTATCTGAGGATTGTTTATGTTTTGTTTTTTTAAATATTACTTAATCTTTTTAACACAAAAACTATAGATAATTATTTTGATAGGGGAATGTAATTAAAATAGTAATGATAATAAGTGGTTCAAAGTACTTTACATGTTTAAACTCATTTAATTCTCACACCTTTATAAGACAGGTGCTATTATTAACCCCACTTTATAGAAGATGGGCACAGAATGGTTTAGTAAGTTGTCCAAGGTTACACAGCTAGTACGTGGTAGAACCAGAATTTAAAAGCAGGAAATTTCTTTGCAGAGTATTTGCTTAGAGCAGTAGGTGAGACCCTGTCCCCCCACCCTCATCTCCACCCCCCCCCCAAAAAAAAGGCTGTCTGATTCCTCCCTTACTTTGGACCCTTTTATTCACTCAGATTGACTCACTTAACACTTCACCAAAAATTTGGGAGAAGGTGCCTTTCATGTGCAAAGCACTGTGTGCTGGGCCCTGGAAATACTCCATCAACAAGGCAAACAGCCGTATTTGCCTTCCTTGAGTTTATGGTCTAGTGAAAGAAAGTAACTAAATAAACAAGTAGTTAAAATAAAATGTAAAGAATATAATCTAGTCTAGGGGTTAGAAAAAAACTCCCTGAGGAAGAGGCATTTAAATTGAGATCTAAAAAAGAAACAGGGATTAGCTAAAGACTAGAGGGAACATGGGCAAAAGCCAACAAGAGACACCCAGAGCAGCCAAGTATGCCTGGTCCGCCAGCCATGTATTGAGAGGGACAGAAGAGAAAGGCAAGAGATGAGCTCCAGGGGTTAGAATTTATATTAAGGATAACAGATAATCCTGAAAAAATTTAAGGAAGGGAGTTGCAAGATTAGCTTTAAATTTTAAAACATAACAATGAGAGGCACGTTTTGAGCAGGGTAGGCTGTGTGCCTGTAATGACCAGCTCGGAAGCATCCTCATCATCTCCTTCCTTACACCCACGTAAACTTGGGGGTAGTCTTGCAGCAAAGGCCCTCAAACACCACACTCGGTAACAGTTTTGTCTGCTCTGGCTCCTCAACACCTTCAAAAAATTCCTCCCTGGAGAAACTGTTCCAGGCTCCCTCTCAACTCCCTGCTCTCTTTCACTCTTTATTCTACTCCAGTGGGCTTCGGTCCCTTTACTCCACTGAAACCACTCTTGTCAAGGTCACTGATAATCCCAGTGCCACCAAATCCAAGAGTCACTTGTCCCTGGTCATCAGGACAAGTTTCTCTGCACAAGTCCACACTTGGGACAACACCCTCCTCTAAAGCACTCCATTGTCTTGGCTTGTGTGACAACTCACACTGCACATTTTCACTCTTACTTCCCTAGCTTCTCCTTCGGGCATTCTCTGCTGGCTCCTCTTCTTTGCTGGGCTCAAACTCCAATTGTTGGCCTGCTCGGTGCTCTCTACAGGCCCCTTTTCTTATCTCCATCCCCACCTTCTTCCAGGCTGATCTCATTACAGACCAACTGCTTTACATACCACCTAACTGCAGGTGACTCCCAACTGGGCATCTCCAACCCTGACACCTCCTGAATTTTTCATTCATACTCAGTACAGGATTGCTGAACTCATCAATGCAAGTAGGGATAAAGGATCTATAGTGTTGCATTTTATACCTGTAACTTTCACAGAGAAGCATTTGTTAATTTCACAGATCCAATGGCCACATGCAGGTTAACAGGCAGATAAAGGCTTTCCTAAGAAAATCACAATTGTTTTTTGGGGGAAAGTCCACTGTACTAAAAAAGTAACTCAGAAAGCAGTTGTTTAATTCTATATGCTATCTGAACCTTTTGAATTCTATCACAAACCACAGTTATGCTTATCAGAAGATAGAAGCCTGATAAACTGATTAGTGATGATTGGGGTGATTTTTCTTTGTCATTTGCTTTTTGGTTCTAATGAATGTTTTTACCGTTCATTTCTTTTTTTTTTGAAGGCAGTGTCACTGACCCTCATATGTGGGACCCGAACCAGGGCCACTGGCTTTCCAAGCCAGCGCTTAACCACTGCGCCACTCGGCCAGCCCTACCGTTCATTCCTTAATTCATCCTTTCTTAAAATGAACATGAAGCATTTCTTCTAGTTTAAGATATAATAAAAACTAGATTTCATGCCCCTGACTTCTCAGAGGTTTTCTGTAGCCTTAGTTTCGGCTCTATGGACTGTGGTAAGAGGTTAAAGCCACAAGTGACCATCACCTGCCTCCACCAAACTTCCTTACTAATTTCATTTTTCTTTACCTTGTATAATGTTAAATATTAGAAATTTTGGTTTTTCATAACAGACTTTGTGATTGTGATTTTCTTTCATCCTTACACACACTATAATTAGTCAATAATACCCCTTTTCCTATCCCCTTTTTATTTATTTTTCTTATAATTTACAACTGAATGTTTTTCCTTAATATCACAATAAATAAAGAATTTTTTTCTACTCTTCCTTGAATGCCTTCAAGGTATGGTCTGTTGTGATTATTTTGTCACATTTTGAAAGGATGCTTCCATAGCCTTGTAGATTTTTCTGTCACATATTATCGTTCTGTCAAGGGTTTCCAGAATCTTTGCATTTGCTAGATCTGCACTGTACGATACAGTAGCCACTGCACACATGTCTATTTAAATTTAATAAAAATTAAATGCAATTAAAAATTCAGCTCTTCAGTCATACTAGACACCTTTCAAGTGCTGAATAGCCACAGATGGCTGGCAGCTATCCATTAGATGATGCAGATATAGAATATTTCCATCATTCCATGAAGTTCTATTGAACAGTACTGCTTTCTTTAGATATTACTACTCTATGCTCTTGCACTCTTTTCTCAGAAATCAAAGAGGGTATAACACACTACTCTCTAATGTTTCAGAGCTCTGGAAAATGGAAGGATTCGGGTTATCTTCCTTTTCCTGCCCCTCAGAGTCGTTACTATGTTTTGAAATAAGTACAGACACTCTCACTTCCCCCAACAACATAACATTACCATAATTCTTAAAGGTCCCAGTCAACAGTGAGAGGAAGGCAAAGGGAGAAGAATCAAAGTAGAAGTAATTGTAGCAGATACTTCTACAGTAGTTACTCAAATTGTGAATATTAGAATCCTTAGGGGCTAACTAGTAACAGGAGATTCTAAGGTCCTTTCTGTAAGTGCATTGTATTACTCACAGAGTCCTTGCTCTGAGAAAGGTAGTAAACAGCAAGTTTTTCCTTAGTGTTTTGTTTTGTTTTTATTTAGTTTTGCTCTATTTTACCATCAATCAGACTGTGGTAAAAGAAAGAGTGAAGCTTCTTGAGGGTAACTAGGAAACTGAATAGTGTTGCGTGAAGTGCTCTCAAGAGTTGTACAGCCTCATTTGTCCTATGACCATGCGTATTAGTCAGGGAGGGCTGTCATAACAAAATACCACAGGCTGGGTGGCTGAAACAACAGACATTTATTTTCTCACAGTTCCTGGGGCTGAAAGTCCAAGATCAAGATGCTAGCACAGGGCCGGCCGAGTGGCGCATTGGTTAAGCGCTGGTTTTGGGATGCCAGCGGCCCCGGTTCGGATCCCACATGAGGGCCAGTGACACTGCCCTCTACAGCTAACAACAGCTCCACCTGGAGCTGGGCTGTGCGAGCCCCGGTGATGGTGTGGGCTGCAGCCCCTGCTGCAGTGGGCTGCCATAGGCTACAGTGAGTGGCCCGCAGCCAGCGTGAGCGGCTGGCAGCCAAGCGTGAGCTGCCAATAGCCGCGGTGAGCGACATCCAGAGGCCAGCGACCGATCTGCCTCATCTGGGAAGAGCGCAATGACGATACCAACAGTGAAGCAACATCCTCCGCAACTAAACTGAAGAACAAAAAGACAGCAACTTGTCTGTTCCCCTTCCCCGATTCCCCAATGCTGTTCCCCTCTGCCAATTCCCCAATAAAATCTTTAAAAAAAAAAAAAAAAGTTAACCATGACAAAAAAAAAAAAAAGATGCTAGCACAGCTGGTTTCTGGTGAGGCCTCTCTCCTTGGCTCACAGACAACACAGCACCATCTTGCTGTGTTCTACCCACCTGGCCTTTTTCTCTGTACGTGTTTGTGGGAGAAGAGAGAGACAGAGAGATGGGAGGGAGAGAGAGAGGGAGATCTGGTTTCTCTTCCTCTTCTTATAAGGACACCAGTCCTATCAGATTAGGGCCCTACCACAGATGGGAAGGGGTTTGGGGGGGTGGACGGAAAAGGGAAAGGGATTAAGAAGTACAAATCTGTTGTTACAAAGTAGTCATGGGGATACAGGGTATAACATAAGGAATATAGGCAATAATAATGTAATAACTATGTATCGTGTTAGATGCGGACTAGATTTATTGGGATGATAGATGGGAAGGGGTTGGAGGACAGGGTAAAAAAGAAGAAGGAATTAAGAAGCACAGATTGGTAGTTACAAAATAGTCATGGGATGTAAAGTAAAGCATAGGGAATATAGTCAATAATATGGTAATAACTATGTATAGTGCCAGGTGGGTACTAGACTAGTCAGGGGGGATCACATCTTAAATTATCTAAATGTCTAACCACTACGTTGTACACCTGAAAATAATATAAAATAATATTGAATGTCACTGTAATTGAAAATTTTAACCCTCCGTCAGGCACAACTGATCTCACAGATTCATTGCATACAAATTTTCAAATATGAAATATGTCTTTATGTACTAAATCAGAAACACAACTGGCAATAGGTTACGGTAGAGGGGGAAGATACAGAAGCGATGAGTCACGATACTTAACTGTTAGATATTTGAAAATTTGTGTGCAATGAATCTGTGAGATCAGTTGCACCCAACTAAGGATTAAAAAAGTGGGGGAAAAGTGAAGGGGAATAAGAGATTCAAATTTCCAGATATAAAACAAATGAGTCATGGGGATGTAATGTACAGCATAGGGAATATAGTCAACATTATTGTGATAGCGTGATACAGTGTCAGAAGGTTGCTGAACATATCACAGCAATCACTTTTTTAGGTATATAAATGTTGAATAACTATGGTGTATACCTGAAACTAATATAATATTGTATGTTAGCTGTATTTTAATAAAAATCTTTTAAAACATTTAAACAGAGGCTAAGAAAAGGCAATTGTGACGATATCAAATACAGCTACTCTTGTATTTTTAGACAATACCATTTTAGGTCACACTTGTGTGTATCTCTAGTTACTCATGAGCTACCAGATTCTATTAAAATAGCAATTAGCTGAAAAGTAGAATCTCTTTATCATATTAAGCAAAATAAAGTATTGATCTTTTTATGCCTTTTCATAATGACCTTGTACCTTTAAATAGAAAATGACTTAACAAAAAACATCTCTTTAGTCAAAATAAAAAGTTCATAACATATTTTGGTAATGCTGGAGAGGAAATGCATTCCTAAAATATAATAAATATTCCGATTATGGATTTTGAGTCTGAAGTTTTGATCAGGTGACATCGCCTGAGTGACAGACTGTCAAATTCAAAAGGAGTAGTTGGGGGGTGGGGTGCGGGATGGAGGTGGAGCAATTTCTGACAGTTCAGTGGCCTTAAGAGGACCAGAGATACTCAAGTGACTGCACAGAGCTCCAAATCATCAGGGCCTGGTTATGAAGCTTCCAGCTGCTTTTTTCGTTTGCAGCATCTTTATAAATGTAAACATTCTGAGCTTCAGAACCTCAACTCTGAACCCATCATCCAAAATGAAGTGGGAAGATCATTTTTCAAACCACTTACTGGAAAATTCAAGATTCCACTTTGCAGTAAGTTTTTCTTCTAAAGTCTGCTAGCTCTCTTAATTAGTGTGTTTTTGTAAAGTGACATCAAAAAATCTGTAAATTATAATATTAAGATTTTTGTAATCAAAAGAGAAACCAGACTAAGATTTTAAAATTGATTACTGTTGGTAATAAATAAAATCTTATATATATATTTTTTTTTTATAAATATTTTTAAAGATCTTTTCTACCCTTCTTCAAAACCTTCTAACCAGTATTAAGTATTACAACTCAAAATAGCTCAAGAGGAAATTTTGCTTGAGAGAGATGATGTACCAACTATAGAAATAATAAGGCCAGGTAAACCATGTACAAACTATAACAATAAATCTGTTACCGTAGGAAGAAAGAACAGGGTCCTCTCTCGCCGTGACTCAGCTCTTTCTTCCTATGGTAACATTTCTACTTGTTATCTCAGGAATTAAAAGACCTGAAGAAGAAAAACAAGACAGGTCTTTTGCCAACTAACACCTCTCAGAACCTGACTCCTAGAGTTAGCCCTAAACAAAACAGAGCAGGGAATATGTGGGGAAGTTCACAGGCCCTCTGTTTTTCCCAGTCTCTTCCCCTTTATCTCTTGTTTTCCATTCCCGTTTCACCCAGAAAATATCCCCTTTCTGTACTCCAATCCTCAGATTTTTGAACTCAAAACTGACTCATCTTTATCCCAGTCTCCACTCTCAGATGTTCCAGAAAGGAGAAAATTTGGGCTATGGATTTGTCGTTTATGCAGGGAAGCAATGAACTTTTTCTTCTAGCTGCCTAGGTTCATTACCTGGGGCCCTGCAAATTAGACTGACAAAAGGCAGATTATCAGAAGAAAAGGCATACAAATTTCATTCCATGTTAATTTTTACATGATTCGGGGAACCTACCTAGAAAAGAGGGAAAGACCCAAAGAAGCAAATAGGCCTGAGAGCGTATACATCATTTTAAACAAAGAACAATAAGTAGGTGGAGATGTGATGAGACAAAGGAAAAGGGTTTTTAGGCTTGTAGGGGCCTCACACTGTGGAAAGGTAAATATATGGAGGAAACTAATGGACGATAAGGGCTATGTTAGCAAAGATTGTGCAGGTCCATCTTGATGCCAACTTTCCTTCTTGATGGCCACAAAACTTACCAAGAAGAGGGGATTTATGGCAATTCTTATTTCTCAGGAGTTTATGGTTTTATTCAGATAAGTGCAATTCCAGGAAGTCTTCTTTCTGTTTCTGTTGAATCTCAAACATCATCAGCTCAAAATAATCCTTATGCCAAAGTGGCATTTTTGGGGATGAAATATTTTGATCCCCTTCAGTTATGAAGACATGTATACAAGACTGAGCATTAAAAATTTTCAACTTAACCCATCCTGCTCATATGCCATATCACATATGAAAAGAATAGAAAGATTGTCACAAAGGTAATATTTTTCTGTTGAGTGATTATTGTAAGGGCTCTGGGAGGATACCTTTAGAGTGAGCTTCTACATGACACCTCTACTGATAAAATCTGAACTGAAGAATGCACATAAAATATTCTGGACTGACTGTGTTATGGCTCCACGTCTTTTGGTTATATGTGCGTATAACCAACCACATAGGCATGGGGCACAAGGTGTGCAGAATTCTTTTTTTTTTTTTTTTATAAACACATTTAATTTTTATTTTTTATTTTGAGCACAGTGTCACTGGCCCTCATATGTGGGACCCAAACCGGGGCCGCTGGCTTCCAAAACCAGCGCTTAACCACCGCGCCACTCGGCCGGCCCCAGAAATTTCAAATAACAGGAATGTAGTATATTTGTTAATTTTATCCTATTTGTCAAAGTAATTATCTCATTTCTATTTTTTTTATGATCTTAAATGGAACTGTAATTCCAAATTTATTTCTTTAAGGATATGCCTAATGCAGACAAAGAAAGCACCATTTTAGGCATCAAACATAACTTTAGGAGAGTATCTCCCACATTTAACTTTTCCTAGAAAATGCAGAAACCAACATGTCTTATGATACAAAAGACCACATATAAATTCTCAGTAATTTTTAGTTCAAGTTATAGAGCTGAATTTTTGAAATGAAATGCCTTTTGCCTTTTCAAATGCTTATTATTATAAGTTTTATGTCAAGGTTACTGCATGTCAATGATAGCATATGTGTCTTTCTGTATTCCAATACCACCAACATGTCTCTAATATTCCATTACTTTAATACACTGGGCTACGCTCAAACTGCAAGTTACTATGACAACGGTAACAGTAGAGAGATCATTGTGGCTGCTTACACTAACTAGTAAGCTCCTCTATAAATCACATTTTTAAGGGTTTTCTAACAATGCTTTGTTCAAATTGCTTCAGAGTTATAGCAATTATGTTTTAGGTTATAAACATCAGAGTAGAGTAAAAAGCAAATTTAGTAACTCTAGACTGGGATTATAATAATGCTAATTGTAGACACATGCAGTTTTAATAGGTAAGGCTTTTCACACTCCACACACATTGCTATTGGTTCTGGGCAGGGTAATGCAGGCATCTCATTTAAACCAGGTTTTTAGAGTGATAAAACTAACTATCCACACTGTTTTTCCTTCCATTTAAACTTATTTTCATGCTGTAATTTTTCAATGTGTTGCCATGAAAATGGCCTCTTCAATAGAACTGAAAGGGAGATAATGTATTTTTTACTATTAATTTAATTTCATCCATTAAAATTATATAGTACCTTAAATTGTCACATATGGTTTCAACTGTTTTATTTATGTCTGTAGTTGGGTGGTCTCTCATGAGATTACACTCAGGCAGGGTTGGAATCATCAGCCCACATAGTTCAACTGGGACTAAAACATCTTTCAAATCTCACTTGCATCATTGCTGACAGGCCCCAGTTCCTTATGGGTTGTTGGCCAGAGGCTTCTCTCAGTTCCTCCTTAGTGGGCCTCTCCATAGGACAGCTCACAACATGGAAGATGGCTTCCCCCAGAGCAAGTAACCCAGAGGAGAGCGGGAGGGATGAAGGGTGGGAAGAAAGCAGAAAGAGGGAGAGAGAGGGAGAGAGGGAGAGAGGGAGAGAGGGAGAGAGGGGGAGAGAGAGAGAGAGAGAGAGAGAGAGAGAGAGAGAGAGAGAGAGAGACTAAGAGCACCCAAGACAGAAGTTTCAGTCTTTTTATGATTTGACCTTGGAAGTGATATTTCATCACTTCTGCCATATTCTATATATTAGATGCCAGTCACTAAAGCCAGCCCATACTCAAGGAGAAGGAAATTAAGTTCTACCTTTTGAAAGTAGGAGTATCAAAGAACTTGTGGACATATTTTTGAAACCACCACAGCAGAGCTATGTGAAATGTTAACTGGTATTACTCTTCTGATGGTTTTACCAAGTCGGTTATGGCTAGAGAATACTTGAAGACATTAATTTGGTTTTGTTTTTCTCTTGTATCTTCCTTTTTCTCTTTCAGAATTGGCCTACAAGTCTTCCTGGCTTTTCCTTTGCAGAAGCCTAATCCCTTAGAATAACAAAGTGTCCATAGACACTAAAAAGAGGAGAGTTATTGGTGGATACAAACAAAATATGTAGGAGGAGAATACAGGAGGAAAATTTTAAAAAGTAAGGCCCTGGGGAGGTCTGAGAAACGTTGGAACCTGCACTAAGATTTCTGACCCACTTTGAAGACCATGAGATGCCAGAGAGAGGTGTGGCTGTGGTTTACTTGGAAGATGGGACGTGGGCTGCCTCACTGAAGACCCCTACAGCAGAGGAAGCTGAGAGAGCCTACAGATCCAACAGGTTATGGAGACAACAGCAGTGACATGCGTGAAAAATGACCAAGAACACTCCTTCTCCAATGATTGCCACCCTTTCATCACTATGCAGTAGTCCCCCTTATCTGTTTCAAGACACCAAGTGGATGCCTCAAACTGTTTATAGTACCAAGCTCTATATATACTGTGTTTTACCCTATACAGAATATCTATGATAAAATTCAATTTATAAATTAGACACAGTGACAGATTAACAACAATAATAAATAGAACAATTATAATATACTGTAATAAGAGTTATGTGAATGTGCTCTCTCTCTCTCCAAATATCTTATTGTACTGTACTCACCCTTCTTCTTCCTGTGATGTGAGATGATACAATGCCTTCATGATGCAATGAAGTGAGGTGAATGACGTAGGCATTGTGCCATAGTGTGAGGTTACTATTGACCTTCTAACCACACATAACAAGCACTTTACGGTTTTTCTTTGGTTTGTCCAAATTGTATCACTGCTTTTGTGCTTATGGGCATTATTAAGTACAAGACGGTTACCTGAATGAACACTGCGATATCGCCACAGTCAATCTGATAACCAACATGGCGGCTACTATATGACTAACAGGTGGCAGAGCCTGCAGTGTGGAGATATGGAGATGCTACACAAAGAGATGATTCACATCCCAGGCAGGACATCGTGAGATTTCATCACTCAGAGGGCAACCTACAACTTATGAATTTTTTATCTGGAATTTCCCACTTATATTTTCGGACCACTGTTGACCGACCACAGGTAACTGAGGCTGCAGAAAGCAAAACCGTGAAAAAGGGGGGACTACTATGTAAAAATACACAACTTGGGGGTGGCCAAGGGAAATGGGGGCCTAGAGACAGAAATTGAGTTACAGAAAATTTTTAAATGCAACTTCCGTCACACTTGAGACCCGACAGCTACACTCCTGTAGGACTGATCCCTGGCCAGGTCAGGTCCAGGCCTTTCATGTGAATGATCTCAGCTGATCTTCACTGCAGCCCCTCACAGACGAAACAACAGCTTAAGCAGATTCTGATACTTACTCAAACTCATACAGCTGGTAAGACACAGGACCAGGATTCAAACCTGACCTCAACTCTAAGACCTTGACCTTAATATAAAATCTGATGGAGACTAGGAGCATAATAAATCCTTATTAAATATGTAGCACCCATCCCTGAGAACTTCTGAAGGCCAAAGGGGATGTCCAATGAGAGAGACCTTGCACAAACATGGGGGGAGACTAGATAGTGTTTCTCAACTAACAATTACATTCTGTGTGAGAGCAGTAGCACACTTTTACTATGTGTAATAACCATCTCCCCATTAGACTGAAGTTCCTCAAGAGCCTAGTTGCTGTTTAGCTCTCTCCTGGGCAACCAGCACAGTTGGAATTAAGTGTTCAAAATGGTTTTGTCACTGTTAGTTTCCATTATCACTTTATAATTCCTCAAATGCCCTACTATGCTTTTTGGGTAGGGAAGCTAAATGGTAACATGTGTTTTTATACAGAAGTTTAATTTTTCTGAGTGATTGCTCATCAGTATGAACACAAACAATACAAATATATGGTTTTCTAGCATTTTACCAATTGTAAATTGCTATTATCTCTTTAATTCTAATATATGATTCACTTGAACATGTCTCTTCATTTATCATGTAAGTTGGAGCTTGCTGGATATTAAAATAAAGAGTGGAGAGAGATGTTACAAATATGGAAGGGAGATATGCATGTGATAAAATATAGTTAGAGTTCTGGTTAATAAAGTGTTGAGCAAAACGACTTTTATTCTACCTAAGTTACTCAGCATGTTTAGATAAAATAGCATTTAACCATAAATCAACTTTATTTAGACATTTTTATTGTTGTTGCCTTATTTCACTTTAAAAAGAAAATTCTCAATCTCTCTCTGCATGCACACCCTACATACCCACATACACACACATACAAGGCCTGGAAAGATTTGTTTTTCTCCTAAATTTCCATCTGATTACAAAAATAAATGATGTGAAAGCTAAAAAATTTTAATTTATAAAAGTCAAGAGGAAATTTGATATAATCATCCAGAGGTAGATACTTCTACCTTCTTCCTATACTAGTAAAATGATACAGTATATACAATTTTATATCCATATTAACATCATAGCATATGCTATATGCTATATAAAATACTGATATGGAGGTGACCAGTTAGCTCAGTTGATTGGAGTGTGATGCTGATAACACTGAGGTTGCTGGTTAAATCCCCATATGCGCCACTGTGAGCTGCGCCCTCCTTAAAAGAGTCAACTATGCCATTGTAGCATGAAAGCAATGAGTAACCAATGACCATGGCTGTTCCCCAATAAAGCTTTAAAAAAAAAAATACTCATAAGCTTGAAACAAACAAAATAATTTCTTGACTTACACTCATTTAGCCAGAAAATAAAATGAATTTGAATATTCTGATTCCTAGAGCATACAGGAACATTTTTACACGTAGTCAATTGCATTCAGTTCTGTTTGACGCAGCCAATGTTCATTGAATGTCTAATATATGAGAAATAATAAGAAAAGAGTTCATAAGATGCTGCCCCTGATCTCAAGGAACTGAAAATGTAGTTGAAAAGATAAAATTTTAATACACCAGTTAAATAATAGTGCAAAGCCAAATATAATGAGGAACCCAGGGGAGTTGCACAGACCATGATGGCCAGAAGAGTTCAGGGGTAAAAAGACTCAGTGACATTTGAGTGGAGGGCAAAGGCATGTGTTTATCATCCCACAAATGTATGATTAAAGGCACAATCACAAACCAGCTTTTCAGGCTCTGTCTACCTGGGACATTTCTGTAAATCTCCTATTCCCCGGTTCCTTGAAGAAGTGTGCAGACAGCTGGCGAACAAGAATCGCAGAGCCCTTCAAAATGTGAGTGCAGAGACGGTGGCAGGGGCAGATTATCATCTCATTTCTTCTTGTTTGAATTCCTTCCATTCGTTGGCACACATAAATTATACATGAAAAACTGGATTATAATAAACAGTAAAACCACGAGTTCATGATTGGAAATACACAAAACGAGATATAACATTGACTACTTCCAAGGGTAATACAGATTGGTTTTCCTTAATAACTATTTTAAACTTGTGGTCTATTTTGAGCTCAGAATGATTTCAGGTGTCTCTTAAAAATACGGAAAAAATGTTTTAATGTGTTTAAATTAGCTGAGAAGAAATATTTAAAAATTGTGGGGTTTTTTTTGAGGGCAGTGTCACTGGCCCTCATATGTGGGAACGAACTGGGGCCGCTGGCTTCCCAAGCCAGCGCTTAACTACTTAAAAATTCTTTGTGAAACCCAACATCAGTGTAGAAGCTTTAAACTAAAAGATGAATTTTTTCAGGACAAGAGCTGAAGCCTGGCTTGAACAAACACTATATCTGATTAACAATAGTTACTGTCAACATTGCTACAATAAAACTAAAATCACATCATGAGCAATATGAATATCAATAGAAGCAAAAATAATATGCATATCATGTGATATCTTTTTGTCTTCAGCTTTCTCAGCTCTCCTGAAACGTTGGAGTCAAATATTGGGTCTAGGACACGGAACAAACTACCAGCAGTGTTTAGAATCCCTGTGCAATATACATAAGATTTTCCTTGCTTCACATCCTTTACAAACTGTAATTTGCATGATGTTTAGAAGTATTTCACTCTGTGACCTTTAGCATCAAGTCTCAGCCTTAGCAAATGAAAAATTATGCCATTTTGTAATGTCTAGAAATTCAACATGAACATAACAGCAATGAATCTTGTTTCAAATCACTGAGTAACTATTACAAATTTGCTTGACACAGTCTTATTGCCTGAAAGAAACAGCATAAGAATAATAAGATCATCCAAAGACTCAGTAGCCAAAGAGCCCACATAAATTAGATTTCATCTATGGCATTCATCTGTTTTTAATGTTGTAAATGTTCAGTCCCTTTGTGTTATAAGGACTACTGGAACAGATCCTGAATGGGTAGGAAAAGAGATTCCGTACTTGGTTAAGCTATTAGTTCTGAAATGAGCAACACCCCCATTGAATACAGGGTGCTGCTCCCACCCTTGTTTCTTCATTCATTCAGAAGCTGCAATTCCTCGATGCAATGGGGCATGAAGCAGGGACAGCAAACTATTTTATTATAGAAAATACTGTTCTAATAAAACTCAAGGGTACAGCATGGATTTAGAGAACATATATTCACTCATACCATGAAATATTTATTGTGTTTTATTTCTATTTATTTTTACACTTATAATTTTATAGGCTGTAAGACACTCTATGATATAAGCCACCTGGTGCCCAACTAGATATATAAAAAAGGCCGAAGCAGAGAGGTGACATATTAAGACTGTTTTGTCATGCCGCATGTGTCACAAGAGAGCAAGGACTGCTTTAATTACTAGTCATTTGAATTTCTGATGGCTATTATGGCAAAATTTAAATCTTGTTAATTTACTTTGGCAGCTTGACAATGGGCTTATTTACAATCCTTTGAGGGAATTGCAAATTTCCCAAGCTTCTGTTTGGGATGAGGTGGCATTATTCATATAAGACCATGTGGTGGAATTCAGGGATGCACATTAGTCAGAATATATTTTTAATCCACTGCAAACCTAAGTAATGATTTTTAATGTTTGGAAGAAATAATACAGGGGGGAAAATATCAGTTATAATCTTATAAAAATTCAAATGTGGCCCAACATTGATATTTATAAGTTTTTAATGTAAAATTTTTCATTGAAATATTTTCATATTCCATAAGATAAATGCTTTTGTACTGACTCCCTCCCACAAGTCTTCCAGAATTCCTTTGACTAATATTTTGAGCAGTATAGTTTATTTTTAAAAACTAAGCTTTTTCGGCAGATTGGGGGAGGAGGTTGTCACTTTGAGGGATAAAAAGAATAACTATTGCACTGTGTTGTACACCTGAAACTATTTTAAATAAATAAAATTTTAAAAAACTAAGCGTTTTCAATGTTAGAGTGTAAACTTCACAAACACAGGAAATTTCCCTTTCTTCTGTTTGCTCCCTCCATGCCCCCAGTTCAGTGCCATTAGCATTTGCAGTGCTGAATTAATTCTGTTTCTCAGGAGTGGGAAAGAGATGGGGTCCAGGCCAAGTTACAGAAACAGAAAAGTGTACAAAGATTCAAAGATGTATTTTGTGATTGCTTTGGCAACAATGAAGCCTTTTCATTCATAGAAGAGGTTTAAAACTTCTAAGTTGTGTTCTAGAATCTTCACACACACCAAATATCAAAAGAGCCTTGAGTGAATATTTATAAAGCATAGATATTAAGCTCAAGGGAAAAAAATTTCAAAGGAAAAGATGTTTTCGATTTTTTTTCTTTTTCAAAATGCAAATTTATTTTTTCTTGACTTGTATGTCCATGAATGGTCCTTTGCATATCAGTAACTAATTCTTTTCTCAAAAGTCTTTTCTAATAATTTCATAGGATGATAAAAGTTGGTAGTACATCCAAGTTTTGGGATCACTAGGAAATCAACCCATCAAACCCAAGACCAGTTGAAGAATAAGCTTGATACCTAAATACAAAGATATTGTATTTAGGTTGGACTTTGTATTTAGGTTGGAACAAGATATCCACTCTCTGATGGGAATGTTTTCAACTTGATCACCCTCTCTCTAGTTTCTAGACACATCTTGATGTAGTTAACTGTTTGCATATGCTCTACATTATTCAAAATCGACAACCAGAAAACACTGCCAGCCTACAGGAAGAAGTGTACAGTGGTTCATTACTCCTAGTCATTTCCTCCTCTGAATCTCTGATCTCAGAGGCCTTTCAGCTAACATAGGAAGGCAAAGCTCAAGAAAGTACTGACCTTTATCTTCTTAATTAGTAATTGAAAAGCAAGCACAGATGCAATTACATAATAAGTTTTCATTACTCGGATGTTAATATTCTCACATGATAACTTGAAATATGCCAAGTATAAATTCAATCTGCCATCATGGTAATTTGTTGTAGGTTTATGGGTGCCGTTTATTTTATTTTATTGTACTTTGAGGTTTTTTATTTAACCGAAGTAATAGTTATCCAACTGCCACCTCCTTTCTTTGATGCAAAAAACGCTCCGGCCTGAAGACGCAGCCCTCCTCCTTTCTCTAATTCCTGACACTTGCAAAGTCCTTGCTCTAAGGCATCCTTTCTTCTTTTCACTGAACATCAGTCTCGACTGGAGACATCAACACTGTGGAATACAAAAGAATCAATTAGTTGATATTTGTATGGATATTCAATTCTTCAGCAACCCAGACCCCTGAAATGATTTCTCCCCATATCCAACGGCAGCTGTGAATTAATGAGAACAAAAATTATACTTCCTTTCCGATGTGGGTCTGTGGTAAAAACAAAAACAGAAACAAAACAACTACTACGAGGAGACTGCAAACAGAACACTAATACAATTAAGCGTTACTATTTATTAAGCCAGACATTACTCTAATTCCTTTGATGGGCTGAAGCATTTTAGTCCATACAGAAACCCTGTAAGAGACCTCCGTTCCACATTTGAAGAGAGCAAGGCGCTGAAGAGTTAGGTAGTTTCTCCAAGTGGAGACAGCTAACAAGACAGCATTAGGGACCTGTTCCATCCCCAGACCTCATGCTCTGAACCACTGGGTACACTGCCTTTCTATGACTGATCTCATACAAACACATAATTTCTAAATGTAAGTCATATATTGTCAATGTTTCCCAAACGCTAAATGACATATGCCTGGTTAAGTGATCTTTCTTGATTTCTAGATTTGCTTGAATAAAAACTAGTTTACTTATAGTTTTTAAAACCATAAAACTAAGTTGTTTAGTTATGATTAATAATTTACCTTAACTTGAAAAGAATGAATTCACATGAAAAGCTAGACTATTTGGTTGAGAGAGCCACAATGAAGGCATAAATTGAGAAATTAAAATGTATGTCAGCAACATAGCCCTAAATTTTGTTCACAGACGACTTTCTTCCCTTTTTCTGAAAAAAAAAAAGAAAAAAAAAAAAGTCAAGCATGTTATCAGTAGTATGTCAAAGTTTAAAGGGTTTCAATGCATTTATACCCTTTCTATCACACTCCATTAAGTGTTAGCCTTTTCATTGTCCATCATTTACTTTGCTCTTGGTTTAGTTACTTAATGGGTCTGATTGGTAAACCTGCAGGATTGTGGAATGGCTTTGAGATAAATGGGGAGAAGGGCTCAGATGGTATCTTTATATAGTAAATTGCAGTTATTATCAATGTTGTCATTTCCATTATTAATAATGCTTCTCTCTAAAGGATGTGTTGGCTTTGCCTGCCTGATCTGTCTCCATCTTTGCATCTCCTGATATCTGCACTCCCACTCCCTTTCTCTGAGGGATTTTCCCCAGCTCCTTGGGGTTTGGCAGAGCTATGGATCACACTGCCCTCCCATGGGGGCTATAAGAGTGGGTCCAGTTACAGAGTTACCTGGAATTTCCAGATTGGAGGTAAAGCAAAGTTCTTCTTTTAATTTGAATAAAAAGCTCTAAGAATGTAATCCAAGACCCGTCTAGGGTCCCATTCATGTGACGGACCTATAAAGAAGCCAGAGAGACTCTGAAGCCAATTCATGTGCACTTAAGCAAAGGAAAAAGATAACTGAGTCCTGCTTGACCTTTATAGTTCTGGTACAGTAATCACTAATGCCCCATTTATATTTAGTTTTCAGGAACTTGCAATTGAAAGACTTCCAACAGAATGTTATTAATTCATTCATTAGTTCTTTCTGCATTTATTTTTCAGATGTTTATTAGATGTCAACCACCTGTTGGATTTAAATGGAAAATTATGCATCCTGTCCTAGA
Organism: Aselliscus stoliczkanus; assembly: GCA_033961575.1. Taxonomy (NCBI): domain Eukaryota; kingdom Metazoa; phylum Chordata; class Mammalia; order Chiroptera; family Hipposideridae; genus Aselliscus; species Aselliscus stoliczkanus. Next base: position 129,106,505 of record CM066733.1, read on the forward strand.
TATTGGTATATCTGTTTCCAGTAAGACCTCATTTTGTGAGCAAATTCATGCATCTGTATGTTGACCTTATAATGATCCATCAAGATATTCTATTCATTTGCTTTTCACTTCTGTCATGACTAAATTAGATGGCTGTTTAGGGTATCACAAAGATGCTTCAACTGGATAATCAGAGTAGTATTTAGCTGTGTCTTCTCATTAGGGGCACAAGTTCTGCCTGAGAATTGTTCATGGTCAATTGGTTGTGTTCAGTAGGAGATAATTAGAAAAGCTGCCTGCAGCTGCCACTTGAGCAGGTAAGCACACACTGGATGGCACATATGAGAAATTATCCATCCTAGTAGACCAAAGAGGAGGGAGCAGAAATCTGGAATGTCTGACTTTTGAATCTTAATAAGAGTTCCAGACTCCTCTCCCCACATACAAAAACCACAAATTGATCCTTTAGTTTGCTCACAGATGAATTCCATCAGAAACTATTCCATTAGTTCTCGCATAGAATTTAAGTTTGCCCAGTCCTATTTAGATATTTTGGTAAATTCCACACGTCATTGCAGGAAAAAAAAAACACAAAAAAAAACACACATGAGTTTTCCCTCCAGCTTCGGGATGGATGGATTCTGTGAACACACATTCACCCAGACCCTGCTGGAGACCTTGCTTCTCCAGAAGCAGTAAGGGTGGACGCATCTAGCCCATTTCAGGTCTGGGTCAATTAGTCATTAGAGCACACAACTCCTTTCACATGGCATCCTCAGTCTCAAGTTCCCATCCTAAAGAATACCCACAGTGAAATGGTTAGATAGACTCTCCAGATGGGTCCCTGGGTTCAAATCCCTGAAGCTACTATAAACTGAGTAAATTCTCTCTTTTTTAAATATTAAAAGAGCCAATATTTTAAAGCTTTTATAACAGTACCTGGCACATAGTAAGTACTTAAGCAATGTTAGCTATTCACATTATCTATTTACCCAGCAACCATCAACGTGGTACTTACATGTTCAGAAGTATCTACTACAAATAATTAAATGTTTTAAAACAAAAAGTTATATATTTAACTTCTTTGTTCAGTACAAATCCATTGAGTCTTATTTAAAGAAGAAGCATGAATCCCAGGAAGGCAAGCAGCAGAATCTGCAGTCCATAGAAATTCGGGAGAAATTGGGCTGCATGGGTGAATTCCCTGTGCCTGCTGCAGCACCAGCTGTCCTAGCTACTGGTGGAATAGAAACAAATATTTGGGACCTGCGGTTGTTATTCTGGCCCTTTGATTCCAGAGACTACTTAACCAAGAAGCGCCTGGCCGAGCTGCAGGACCCGTTCTCTCTGTATTGTTAACATGAGCTGCACATGGCCCTGTTTTAAGGGGCTGAATCCAGGGAAAGCTATTGCTGAAATCAAGAAAATGATGGCAACCTACAAGGAGCAGAAAGCTTCAGCTTAACTCTTCTCATGCTAAACATGACTTATAACCAGCTCAGTTGAACATAATGTATATCTAATTTGAGTTCCTTCAAAGATCTTGATTTTCCCATGAATACAGCATGTATAAAAGAACTTTTAACAAATTAAAAAAGCAACCACAGTGGGTAAGACCCACATCGTTCAATTTTTATCCTGGGGACACAAATCAATTTAGGGCATGGAGGATAATCTCCAGTGGAGAGCCTTAATCTTATTAGCCTGAGTATTTGTGAATTGCCAGAGCAGCTGGAAATTGAGAGGAAAAATCTCAGAAACAAGTTAGAGTAATTCGAGTCCTCAATGTGCATTGCACATTAACCACCTTCAAATTCTTAGTTAACTTTTGAACTGTACTTGTGATGGTTAAGATTCTAAAGAACTTAGAAGGAAAATGATAGCTGGCAAACTGAAAGACCTAAGCATAGACTTCAGTGGCTACTCACCACAGGAGATAGAGTTTGGAGTTCAAGACTCATCAAATTGGAAGGGCTTGGTAAATGTCTTGGGCTTCCATTAAAACTCCAGAAGGGCCATGCTTTAGGAGTGAAAACCTCCTCTCAGCATCTAAAATATCATACTAATTGAAAGAAACCAGATGCAAAAGACTACATATTGTATTATTTGATTTATATGAATGATCAGAGAAAGTAGATTTATAGAGACAGAAAACAGATCTGTGGTTGTCTAGGCCTGAGGGTTAGAATGGGGATTAACTGTAAGAAGGCACAAGGAAGATTTTGGAGGTGATGGAAATGTTCAAAATATGGATTGTGAATAAACAAAATGTGATATATATACACACATACAATTAAATATTACTCAGCCTTAAAAAGGCATGCTGAAACATGCTACGATTTGATGACATTGTATCAAGTGAAATAAGCCATTCACAAAGGACAAATATTATCTGATTCCACTTATATGAGGTGCCTAGAGTAGTTAAATTCTTGGAGACAGAAAAGTAGAATGGCAGTTATCAGGGATTGAGAATGGGAGAGGGGGATGGGGGTTACTGTTTAACAGGTATAGAGTTTCAGTTTTGCAAGATATAAAGGAGCTCTGGGGATAGATAATGGTGATAGTTGCCCAACAATATGCATGTATTTAATGTCATTGAGCTGTATACTTAAAAATGCTTAAAACTGTAAATTTCATGTTGCATAGTTTTAAAAACTGAATTGTGGCTATAGTTACAAAATTCTATAAATTTACCAAAAATTGTTGAATTATACACTTACAGTAGGTGAATTTTATGGTATGTAAATTAAATTTAAATTAAGCTATTAAAAATACCCAGGGTGGGGAGGAAGGCCTTACCCCCAGACCAAGAGATTTGCCTTAGGGCTAATGACAAAACCAAAATAAACCTAAAACCAAGATTTCCTAGGCTCAAGGTGATCTTCCAACAATAAAAATTTCACACTCTTCAGGGGAAGACAACAGAATTCAGATTGTCTCCTCACAGTATCAAATATGCAATTAAAAATCACTATACCTGTGATAAACAGCAAAACTTGAGTCACAGTCAAAAGGAAAATTAGTCAACAAAATCAGGCCAATAGATGGTCCAGATGTCAGAATTAACAGAAAGGGACTTTAAAATAGCTATAAAATATTTAAAGAATCTATAGGAAAAGATTAATAGGATAGATGAGGAGACAGAGAATTTTAGGAGATCTATGGAATTTGTAGAAAAGAACCAAATGGAAATAATGGAAGTAAAAAATATGACATTTGAAAATTTGTAATTCCTTGGATGGCATTAAAAGAAAAAATAATTAGTGAATTTGAAGACAGATCAATAGAAGTCATTCAAACTGAAGCACAGAAAAATAAAAGTTTTCGTGTTTTTTTTTTTAATAAACAGAACCTGAATTGCCTGTGGAATAATAGCAGTCTAATACACATGAAATTGGAGCCCCAAAAGGAAAGGAGAGAAAGAATCAGGAAGAGAATTATATCTGAAAAAAATAGGGACCAACATTTTTCTAAATTTGATCAGACTCAGTAATGCACAGATATAAGAAGCTCAGTGAACCCCAACCAGAATAAAAGCAAATAAAACCACACCTGGTAACATTATAAAGAAACTTTTTTTTTTTTTTTTTTTTTTTGAGGGCAGTGTCACTGGCCCTCATATGCAGGACCAAACCAGGGCTGCTGGCTTCCCAAGCCAGCGCTTAACCAGAAACTTTTAAAAATAAAATATGAAGAAAAAAAATCTTTAAAGTATATAGAATTTAAAAAGACTTACCTCATAAAGGGAACAACAAAATAATTATGGCTTACTTCTTGTAAGAAAAAGCAGAATCCAGACAACAATGGAAAAAGATCTTTAAGACACTGAAAGAAAAACAAAAACAAAAAAACTCTGCCAATCAAGAATTCTGTATTTGCCAAAAATACCTTTCAACAATGTAGGTGAAATAAACCTATCTTCAAATAAAAAGCTGATAAAATATGTTGCCAATGGATCTAAACTGTAAGAAATTATGAAACGTTCTTAGGCTAAATAACACTAGATAAAATTTGGATCTACAGTTAGGAAAGAAGAACACTGGAAATGCTAGTCTATTTTTTTTTCTTATATTCTTTAAGTGTCAATTGACTGTTTAAAGCAAAAGTGACAATAATGTATTGTGATGTATTACATATGAGAGAAAATGCTAATGCAATAATACTGCTGTGAGATTTTTACATTATATAAAAAGTGATATATTAATTCAAGTTAGAATGTGATAGTCAAGGAAACCTATTATTATCCTGAAAGGAATTCTTTATCATGGGTCAGGTACTACTTCAATTTAATAATATTTTCTTTAAAACTATTTAAGAAACATCATATGCAAGTTACTTTAAAAGCAACACAACTCACTGGAAAACACTACATAATTATAATAGGGTTAAATATTTTCAAAAGAAAAGTAAAATTTTTCTCTAAGTATTCAAATATTTTCTAAGTCATACTCTCTTTTATAGATATGGAGAAGATTCAAAATAAATCAGGATGATGTATTTGAAAGAGTTAGGCAAAAATACCACAAATTTTCAAATTTGATTATAATTCTATCATTCTCCACTTCTAATCTTATAATGCCAGATAAATTAAAAATGTAACTATTTAAACAATCAGTATGCAAGTCTGGAATAGAGAACAAAACACTCCATAGAGAAACTACCCCCAAAATCCTGGTAACATTTTGTGGTTTTGTAATAATAAAAATAGCAAATAATTATTGAATGTGTATTATAAGTGCCAAGGATAAGAGTTAACTACAGAATTAATTCATCACACTGACCTTCAAGAAACTCTTCATCTAAAATAATACACAAATAATACCAAAAAATACACAAATAACTATAATTCAAGACACAATGAAAAAAAAATCCAACAGGAAAATTATCAAGTTTAAAGGAGAATGAGATCATCTCTGGTTGCAGAGATTAAGAAAATCTTCGGAGCATTTGCAATGGATCTTGAAGGATGAGTAGGGTTTTCTTACTGAAGAGTGTGGGGCTGAAACAATATGCTCAGAGGCACAAAAATGCAAACTATAGAGTGTGTGAGGGGACAATCCAATTGTTCACTTCATCTCTATCACGACAAACTAACGTAAGTATTGTCAGAAATAAATTGGGGCATCCTCTGAAGGGATATGTAGGTCACCCCAAGAATTTAGAACTTTATTCATGTAGGTTATAAGAAGTCAAACTATATTCTTGGGGAAGATGAATATGGTGAGTGGATGACAGGCAAAAGAAACTACAAGCAAGAATCCCATAAAAACATCCTGTTCACCCAGAGGATGACAGCATGCCAGAGATTAAACTAGGACAATATTGAAACAGAAGCCAGAGCTAATTTCTGGGAAGATCCTGCCAAGGGACTCCCAAACTACCTAACGTCATCCATTGAATGCCTTCAGGGTTGCATCTCTGCATTAGGCACTGTGTAGCATATAAAAATGAGTGACATCTTGCCATTAAAGAGCAAACAAAAACATGTACAAATCACCAAAATATAAGCTAAAATGAAATAAATGCCATTTGATGTTTTTCCATCTTTTGGGAATGATCTGGTACGAACTGGCCAGCTTAACAGGGAAGACTGGGAGTAGTTGAAACGTGAATATAGCCATGTCCAGTAGGATAGAGACATACTGAAAGTATGTCTCTTCCAGTGGAAGAGGACATCCAGTTTGGCAAGCAGATTGCAGAGTCCAGAAAGCACAGCCACCAACTATAGAGAGACATTCAGATGAGCCATCTCGCTACAAAGGACCCAACACTCAGTAACACTACAGCCTTACCTTTGGACAGAGCAGAAATAGTGGGTCCAGAACAGGCAATATTCACAGATCACACACAAGAGTCCTTCCTATTGGGCTTAGACTGAGGGGGAGACCCCAATATAGGAAGGGAGCAGCATGATGGCTATACAACAAGACCTTGGAGACTCCCCATATTATAGAGACTCTCAGAGTCTAGTCAGGTAAACAGCAAGTTCTGAGGCACAAAGAACAAGACAGGAAGCCAATTACCAAAACTGAGCTATAAATTTAAGAATATCTATTAGGATCTAACCATAAATCCAATTAACAGACTTGAAGTCCAAAGTCAGTACCAGTCTTAGATATTCAAAGCTGAAGTGCTCAGCTAGAATTATTTAAATCCTCCCCTTATTTCTATTCAGGATCTGTCTCAGAGAGTGGGATAAATTTGAAATGGAGGTGAGAGCAAGTTGTCTCAACCAGGGGAGAGTAGAGTGTCCAAGGCTGGGGACCCAGGCCTCCCCTGACTGGAATTCAGAATGCACTGCATTAACCCAGCTGAGAAGCTATGATCCTGATTGAGAGGATCAGATAGAAGCATCATTGAATAGACAATATTGAAGTTGACTCTTTTTTTCCCCCTAAGATTTTATTGGGGAATTGGGGAAAGGGAACAGTGTTGAAGAATTGGAGAAGTGGAACAGCCAAATTTTTGTCCTTCAATACCATTTGTGGAGGGTGCAGCTAGCTCAGCTCCAAGTCCAGTCACCATTCGGCTGCTCATCAGCAGCTCAGGGCCACTCACCTCAAGGTGCCATGTTCAATCTTAGTTGCAGGTGGGCATAGCCCACCATCCCATGAGGGAAACGAACCGGCAACCTTGTTGTTAGGAGCACGTGTTCTCATTAGCTGAGCCATCCTGCCACCTGTTGGCAGCTCAGCAGCAGCTCACTTGCCCATGTGGGAATCGAACCAGCGACCCTGTTGCTCAGAGTTCATGCTCCCAACCAACTGATCCACTTGGCCAGCCCTAAGTTGACTCTTTTTAACAAAAAAGATTTTCTCAAGATGAAGAAGAAATAGAAAGATTTGCCAGGATGCAAGAGCCACATAAGCAACAGTGTGGCTGGAATGTCAATGATTTGGAGGGTATAGAGAGGGGTGAGGTCAGAAGGACCTGGGTAAGAGGCCCAAAATCAACCTTAGCAATTGGAACTTTCTTCTACAGGTGACAGGTGGACATGAAAGATTCTGAGAAAAAAAGTGGAAGTGCCATTTTGGACAATAAGCCTGACCACTGTGTCTGACCTCTACCTCTCCATCTTCTCAGTTTTCAGGGTTTCAACCACAGGAATATTGACAATGCCCTCTCTGGTCCAATATTGAATCAGATGGAATCAATGGCCCTCTATCTCAGCCCGTGTTCCATCTCTGCCCTACCTGCCTGTTCTGGTAAGGAGTCTCCATTTTCATTTCTTACTGTGGTGTCTGCAGCCACCTTTCCCCCTTCTCCTTTGTCTCAAGGTCTTGATGATCACCTATCTAGCTGATGAGTTTCCAGCCTTGTTTCATGGACTTGTCTCTGCAAACATGCCTGCCCTTGATGCAGCCCTTCCTTCTGCACCTTAGTATGCCCTGTGTTCAGCCTTGTCCACCTAGGACTTCCCTTTGAGATAAATCCTGGGATCATGAATATCGCAAGATGTCATAGTGGTGACAGTAAGAAGTCCTGCCAGATGCTTCTCATGTTGCCACATCATCCCATACAATGTCTGACCTTTGATGTTCTGACTAGCCAAGCAATTATCACACTATTCATTATCAAGTGTACTTCATGGTTTGTATTGAGTGATGTAGACTTCCTCATTCAAAGTAGTAAATATAAGAAAAGAAGTTTAAGATTAAAAAATAGTTTAAGAGGACCGGCTGAGTGGCACAGTGGTTAAGAGCTGGCTTGGGACGCCAGTGGCCCCAGTTCGGATCCCACATGAGACACTGCCCTCTTAAAAAAAAATAGTTTAAAATTAAAAAGAAGAAGGTAAAAATGGAGGCTGGGGAGAAAAGAAACAACAAATAAATAAACACAAAATAGGCACTATTTGTCCATAAGTTTCTGACTGTGCACAGAAAGCAAGTCATTCAGCAAAAAGTTGAATCATACCTCTAAATATTGCATGACTCACTATTGTTTTCTTCTAAAAAATGCTTCAGTGTAAAGCTAAAAAACAAAAAAATCTGTGTCATTTATCCTTAAAATAGGGAAGAAAGGGGAAAACATTTCACAGGTAAAAAGATACCTAAAGGGAATCACAAAAATAAAAATTCAAACTCAATATTTTTCGTTTAAATTAATATAACGCATTTGGATAGAGAAACATTTATTAAATCTATAAGCATATCTATGGGTTCTATAAAAATTCTAAGCATTAATTAGCAGGGACATATTTGGGATAAGAATTAAGTTATGAAATTCCCATTATATGAACCTAGTAGTCTGAACTGAAGAATCAGAATTGAGGTTATAAAATCTTCATGGTTGAGCCAGCCATACGAGTACACATTGACTCCAGAACTCAAAGTGAATAATACTTGGCCTCTTCTTTTTCAAATACCTCTAGGAAAGAATTTTGTGAATAGCATGATAACATAGAAATGTGATAGTCTGCACTCTGGTTCTCTGACAAGTGAGATATTGGACTGAGAAAGAGAAAAAGTAAAATTTGGTAACATGAACAAACCCCAGGAATATAAGGTAGGATTCAATTGAACTCGGGTAACTCAATTCTCTGCAATATGTGAAGACTTCTTTGCAGAAAATGAAGTTTTCAACTTTGACAGACAACTACTTTCAACTGCAATAATTTTTTTAAGCTTAAGAACTGTAAGTATCATCATTTGCGTTTATATAATGACATTTTTGGGTAAAGCGGCAAAACTAAATCTGGCTATCTTAAGCAAAAGGGCCATTTAAAGGAAAGATTGAGGGCTCGCGAGGGCTCGCAGCATTGCTTCAGGGCTGGAGCAAATGATCTGGAAAACAGAAAGTCACCAGGGCTCCTGAGGAGCAGCTGGCTTCCAGGTGGAAAAGCAGCACGCTCCAAGCTGCAGGCCACCACCACTGCTACTGAGATGAATGAATCAATTCCTTCCTCACATTCCTGGGTCATTTTCTTCTCAAGGTTGAAACTTTCAGAGAGAGTGCCTAACGGGTCAAACTAAGTAACATGCAGTTCCTTAGCGGTGAGATGTAGGAAGCGGAAGAATCCTACTCCTTTAACTTTCAAAGGGGAAGGGAATTTCCACCTAGACTACATACAATCGGGGACTTCCAAAATGGAGGGTAGGGTGCAAACAGTAAGGAGTATTGAATATTTAACAGTGAAAACAATTACAAGTGTCCACCCATGTAGGCCTACCCGTTTAGGTCCATAAATTTTTTTCCTGATTAACACAAACCAATTATCCCTAAGATAACTGAGAACATTCTCACTCTATCCAAAGGGAAACACCTGAATTAAGTAACAACTGCATCTCAGCTCTTAATTCAGTATCTCCACTTAATGTATACATTTCCTCATATCTGCAACATGTGGCCTAAATACAAATATAACCCCAAATAATTCACCTTATAAAGGAAGTGAAAAAGAGGAGAAAGAAGAGATATCAGTTAAAATACTTAGGTACACTTGATAGAGTAGAAAGTCAAATATAGTTAAGATTATAGTCCTCATTTTTACAAATAATCATAAAGCTGTTGCTGATATTCAACTTTCAATGTTTTCAGAAGCGGCCACCCATTGGTTTTGACTTTCCTTCTCCTTGGCACATTCCACGTTCCCTTTGCTTCAGTCAGCAGGGATGGTTGAAGTTCTTTGTTTTGTTGAGTTACCCACAATTTATGAATGGAGGAGCTGAGTGCCTGGAGGTACCGTATGTATGAGGTTGCATTAATCAGGGGCATGGTGGATGGAATAAGGAGGCTCCCAGGGATCACCTGGGTTTGAGCTCCCTCCTTGCCACCATGGTGATCCAAACTGTATTTTTGATGGCCAAAACCTCTTTTAAATTCTACAACACAGTAGTCTCTACCCTGAGAGTCTGAGGACATGATGAGGCTGAAATCGCCAAACAGCCGTATGGCACCCAATTCACCTGCATCATTGTTGCATCCAAGTTGGAGGCATTCCTACCCTGAGGCTGAGGCATTTGTCCAACTAAACCCAGCATGCAGAGATAAAAAGTAAAAAAAAAAAAAATTGCAAGCAGATTGTTAGGAGTAATTGTTCTTTAATTTGCAGACCCTAATAATCAATAATCTCTATCAAAATCCTCTTTGGGCAGAAATCTCACGATGGAGGGAGGAGGAGGTACAGCCCCGGGAAAACTTAAAGAAGAAAGTCAGGACATGTCCTACCTACAAGTCTTGAAGCCAACGCTTTGAAGAAGAGCAGTTGGGGATTTCTAATTACTGGGGTTGTTGGTGGGACACTGGTGGCCCTGTATGCTGTGGCCACACCGTTTATGACACCCACCCTCCAAAAAATTTGTTTGCCTTTTGTACCTACAACCACAAAGCAGATCAAAAATATCGTGAAAATGCTGCAAAGCAGACAAGGACCTCTGGTGGACATTGGTAGTGGCGATGGACGGATTGTTACTTTCTCGCAGCCCTCAAACGTTGTTATTTTGGGGGTGCCTCAGATGATGCCACAGCTGGAGAAGAAACTTGAGCTTGAACTTGAGGGTGATGCTAGAGTCACCGCTTGCCGGTTCCCTTTCCCGCACCGACCCCGGACCGGGTCACCAGAGAGGGGTAGACATCGTGTGGGCGTATGACGTGAGCATGTTTAGACGACTGGAGAACAGGCCCTGAAGGTCGATCGATGCATTTCTAGGCGGTCGTTCAAACATAAAATTTACTGAGTGTTTTTCTGAAGTGTTGGCGGTCTTTGATTTCACAGACTTACAGCAATGTGTTTAGCGAAGAGTATAGTTTTGTTTGGTGTGGAATGAGAATCACTATTTCCCTAACTTTTAGAGGAAACAAACAGAAGTTAAGAACAGCTGGTACATTTAAAGTCTCCTTTCATGGTATATTCTAAAAAAAAATGTGCTTACAGCTTTTCATGCACTTGGATGTATGAAAATATGAAGAAATGATGGTCACGTTGACGGGCGAGCAAGATGACGACGGCACTTCCCATTACCAGGATAGATTTAGTGCGGCAGAGAAGAGGAAACAGTTTTGAAGATGGGGTATACTAGTAAATGTTTGCAGTTTAAAAAAAAAACTCTTTGCGTCAGACCACTTCTATTATTATACTGATCCTATGGACAATTATGGAAATCATGTCCATTTTGTCTCTGATCGTTATGTGGAGCTATCTGGCCTCTGCCACCTCTGGGTTCTCCAGTAAACTCTAAAATTAGGTAGCCCTTTTCTACTGTGTGGGCTTCTACCAGAATCCCTAGGTTTAAGAAAACAGCTCCTTCCAGAAATGTATGTCTGAAGAACTTGTCGAAGGGAGTGGATTGTAAGACAATTTAGGATATAGTTAGACAAGATACTCACGACGGATCACTCCGTATTTCCCATGTATAAAATAATACATTCCTTTATTCTACACCAAGAAATGTTTTTATCTGGCCCAATATTTTTGTGGTTTAGGGTTGAAACCAGGTTTGGGTAAATCAGCCAAATAAATTATTGGCACTACATGCAGCTACTCAGACTTGCTCTGAGAGTAACATATCTGGTAAGCACATCCCTATTTAAAAATTCGGCCAGTTATATGATGATTTTCCTCTCTATGGGTCAAGCACCATCAGTCATTCCCATACATACTCTACAGATATCTTCCCATAAAATTTGCAAAGCCCTGGAATTCTTACCATGTGTAAACCTTTTCTTTCAAGGAGTGACTTTGTAATTTGTATTCAAGTCATGTTGAGATTTAACTCCAGTTATTTCTCTGAGCAAAGCAAAGTGTAAAGCAGGTGGGGAATTTCAAGAATAGGCATATTCTTTCAAGAGATCTTTTTCTTCAGGCAAAAGAATAAAAGAGTCTTGAAGCAGGGGAACAATCTTTCCAGAGCAGGGAAACATATAGGGCGACGGTTTGGGTTACGGAGATCTGAGTCCTCTCATGGACCCCATCCCACTGCCCCATGGCCTACTCTTCTCTGATGGATGACAGTGTTTCCAAGGAAGTGACACATGTAGTGAAAAATGTATTCAATTTATGTAATTTGGCACCCTTTAGGATCAAAGCCTGCTTCTGAGTTTTGGCTATTGCAGCCTTATAGAAGCAAGATAATATATTCTTTCATCACGGTTATACAACATTCTTGAATTTCATTCCATGGCTTTAACTGAGAATTGGAGATTTGAGAATTTTTACTCTCAGGCTGTAAGCCATTCAATCTGATCAGAAGCAGCCACCCATCAATTTTTCATATCTTTGAAGCTGTTTTTACTGTGGTGACAACATGTCTGCCAGAACCTTGTCTTGATGGATCCTGAATCACAGATATCCATAGGCACTCATTTCACTCACTATCTTATCATTGCAAGCCATGAATTATCAGATTACCATCCCAGAAAAATAATAGGACATTCAAATCCTCCTGCGCTATCTCAGATTGAAAGTTAGTCTCTAATTCCCCATATTTTCTTTGTCTGTTACCTAAATCTCTACTTCATCATACAACTTTCTAAATAGTTTAGTTACGAGATTGTGTAGATTCAAATCCTGGCTCTGCCATTTATCAGCTATGTGAATGTAAGCAAACTCTCTGCACTTCAGTTTTCCCCATCTGGAAATCAGGACAGCTAGTGCCCACCTCGACGACTGTCATAAGGATGAGGGAGTTACTACATGTAAATACTTTAGAACAGTGCTTGGCATAGTAAATGTGCTCAATAATTGTTCGACCATTGTTATAAAAATAATAGCAATTATTGTGGGAAAAAGGAGGGGCTCTATAAATAAGACAGTCCAGTTTAGTGGGTAATTAAACTATCTCTTGAGCACTTAGTAGGTGTTAAGCATAATGTTAGGTATTTACATTCATTACCTCAATTAATTCTCACAACCTTATGGCTGAATACTATAAATATTCCAATTTACAGTTAAAGAAATTGAAGTTCAGGAAGGCTAAGGAATGAATTTACTCACGTCTACCCTGCCAGATGCAAGTGATGAAGTCTGATGGATTTTCCAAGTCTTAATTACCCACTAAACCGGACTGTCTTATTTTAGAGTAAAACAGATGTTGACAGTTCTAAAATTTGTGGCGAATATATACAAGGGTTTTGGGGGCCTTTTTGGACCTTACACCTAATAATATTCATAATACACCACATTCATTATTGTTTAAAGTATTTAATTTCTGGAAAAGCACCTTCAGTCTTACAGAATAATTGCTAACTTTATGGAAGGAGATTCACTTATTGGGACTTCTTATCTGTGGCATAAACATTTATGAGATTTAATGTCAACAGACTCAGAAAGAATGACAATTCAGAAAGAACCTAAGGATGGTTATGGTTATATAAGGTGTTTTTTTTTTTTTAACTTTCCCATCTTTTTCCTAACAGGACTGATCACTTCATCAAAAACTAGCATTTAAACCTCTCTTCTCCTCTTTGCAATCACTCAGCTACTTCACAAAAAGGTCACACTCAGAGAAAACTGAGCCCTTGTATTTGCACATGAGCCTGATTGCAGTCTCTTTGGGGACAGAGCCATTTCTCATTAGGCCTTAACTACCAACGCATGTCTAACCCCATCTGAGCATGTGTTTCTCAGAGGATGGAAAATGAGTTTGCCTAAATATCTCTGGTCCAAATACACTTATCAGATGCATATTCTTAAAAAACCATTGTCATGATATCACTTTCCTGTTTGAAGTCCTTCGGTGGCCACCCTTCATTTAAATGAAAAGCTTTCCATTTGATTTCCAGTGGCCTGAAAATCAAAGGATAATTATCATTCTCCTTTACACAGTTCATTTTACTAAGAGCACTCCCACGCCCACCTCCCTCAAGCCCATCCGTCTCCTCACTGTTCTTCAAACACACCAACCTCTTTCACGCCTCAATTGCTCATGTTGTTCCCATCCCCTGAAATGTTATTTCTTTTCATTGAACTTTTTTGAGGCTAATTTTTAAAGACTCGATGCTGGTATTGTTTATCCATACATTTAATATTTAAAAATTATATCTAGATACCACTGGCATATTCATTTATGAAGTAATGTATGTAATTTTCAGAAGACAAACTAAAGTAATATTTACTTCCAGTATTCATTTAACCAGTATGTATTTATTCTGGACATTTTTACTTAACAGACAATAAAGATTGTGGTAAACACAAAGAATCTATAATTCCTGTTTTCAAAATGCGATGGTTAATTTTACGTCAGTTGGCTGGGCTATGATGCCCAGTTGTTTGGTCAAACACCAGCCTAGATGTTTCTGTGAAGGTATTTTTTAGATGTGATTAACATTTACAATCAGCTGACTTTACACAAAGCAGATTACCCTTCAGAATGTGAGTGAGCCTCTTGCCATAGGTCAAAAGTTTTAAGAATGAACAGTAATGGAAGGTAAGAAAAAGAAATTCGGTCTCAAAATTGCAGCATAAAAATTCTGCCTGCATTTTCAGTTTGTTTTCTGCCCCAAATTTCAGACTCAAGATTTTATCAACTCTCACCTGAATTTTCAGCCACCCAGCCTGCTCCACAGATTTCAGACTTGGTAACTCCCGCAGTTCTTTGTGACCAGCTACTTAAAATAGATCTCTATCTGTTTGTACATAAACCTATTCTGTTTCTCTAAAAAGTCTTGATTAATATACAAGGGTTTTTTTGTTGTTTTGTTTTTTGTTTTTTCTGTTGTAGAGATGGGAACTTGGAAAAGCAAATGACAGCACAAAACAACAATATGTTGCCAAAATAAAGCATTAAATTGGATCTGTCATATTTTTGCTACAGACACTATGTGCTCAAGTATTCCAAAAAACAATAAATCAAAATGGGCTACTGATCTCAGTGAAAACCCAATCATTCAAGCACTTGGGTGTTTACACTTGAAACAAAACTATAAAACTAATTTGTTAATATTCCAAACCCACCTTTTTAAATAGCATATCCCACATTTGGTCTATTTTGGCTTTTGATAACATATGTTTCTGCTGAGATAGAAAAGAAGAGAAAACATGACATAGTTAAACCTAGATAAAAATAATCTTGCAAGTTGATTAAAAAAAAAAAATCAAAACTGCTTCATAAAAATTCTCTTGTTAAAGTGTCTTGGGAATACCCTAGTTGGAATTGAAAGATCCCAATCTAAAACAGTTCAGAAAACTGTGGTTTTTCAACTTACAAATAAATAAATAAATAAACAAATAAACAAACAAACAAACAAACAAACAAACTGTATCATTTGCTTCATTAGAAAGGCAATTTTATTTTAACATAACTTTTTTTAGCTGAGCCATCCTGCCACCTGTTGGCAGCTCAATGGCAGCTCAGCTCGGGCTGGGAATTGAAAAGGCAACCCTGTTACTCAGAGTTCAGCTGGCACTCCTGAGTGAGCTCTTAACCAACTGAGCCACTCAGCCAGCCCTTAACATAACATTTCTTTATGACTAATTTGTTTCATTTTCCCTGTTTCACCCTACTTTTTGCCACACTCACACCTTCTTATGCAAAGCATTTCTAAATTTGGCAAACTCAGGTTTATCTCCCTTCTCATTACAGCTGATATTTTTGATGTTATGGTTGTTCAATCATAATCAATTGATGGGATACACAACCCACAATAAAATATTAATAATAAAGCAAACATTTTTTTATAAAAAGCTTTAATGTCTGAAAAAGGACTGTTATTCAAATTATACAAAGAACTCTTAAAACTCAACAATAAGAAAAACAACCCAATTTAAAAATGGGCAATAAAGCTAAACAGACATCTCACCAAAGAAAATATACAGATGGCAGACAAGCATATGAAAAGATGCTCTATATCATATGCCACAAGGGAAATGCAAACAAAAAAACAGTGAGATACCACCACACACCTATTAGAATGGCCCAAATCCAGAACAGTAACAGCACCACATACTGGCAAGGATGTGGAACAACAGCCACTCTCATCACTGGTGGGGATATAACTTGGCACAGCCACTTTGGAAGACATTTTGGAAGATGTTCCAAAAGTGACAGAAATTACCATTCAATCCAGCAATCATACAGTTTGGCAGCTACCCAAACAAAATGAAAACCTATCCTCATAAAAACCTACACACAGATGTTCATAGCAGCTTTATTCATAATTGCCAAAACTTGAAAGCAACCAAGATGTCCTTCAGTAGGTGAATAGAAAAATAAATGGTGGTATATCCAGACAATGGCATATTATTCAGTACTTGAAAAGAAATGAGCCATCAAGCCCTGAAAAGACATGAAGGAAACGTAAATATACGAAGTGAAGAAAGTCAACGTGAAAAGGCTGCATACTGTATGATTCCAACTATATGACATCTGGAAAAAGGAAAAACTATGGGGACAGTAAAAGATAAGTGGTTGCCAAGAGTTTGGGGAGGGAGGAATGAAAAGGCGGAGCACAGAGATTTTTAGGGAAGTGAAGCCATCCTGTATGATACCACAATGCGGATACATGTCACCATACAGTTGTAAAATGTGTCTAAAGACACCTTCACAAAAGCATCCAGAATAATGTTTTGACCACATATCTGGGCACTGTGGCCCAAACAAGTTGACACGTAAAATTAACCACCATATCTTGTTCTAACGTAAGCCTTAAGCAATCTCATCTCTTTCTTTCACTGAAGTTCCCCTCAGCTCAGTGCTGTCATGCAAGTTTTTGTGGATACCCACTCCTTCCAGAGAGAAAGGATGATAGCATCTGTTTCTATGGAAATTATTCCTTTTGCCATTAAGAAAAATGTAATGCAGCTATAAGGGCAAATGTTTGTTTGTTGAACGGCACACTTAAGAGCTCAAAGAGTTTTCCACCTGGTGAAACAACAGGTTCTGTTTTAGCAGAAATTCATAAGGCAACCCCCTTCTCCTGTATCCTGAGTGCTAAAAGCAAATGCCACTTAGTAACAAACTCTTTTTCCCACCAGAATATCCCTTTAAAAAGCCTCTAGGTTTTAGGAGCAAAGTTGGCTGACACAATGCACTTAGAAAACAGCAATTTTTCTTGAGATAAGAGTGACCATTTATCTTTGAAACCAGTAGACTTTGAGAGCCAAGAGAGTTTTAAAAATAATTAAGAGGCATTAATTGGTCCATAGATTTCAAAAAGGGAATGAGGAAATAGAATCGTCCAAAGTTTAGTTGCCATTGCTGTCTGAAATGTAAATGTTGGTTGACATTGAGCTGTGTATCTGAAAGGAATGCTGGCTGTTTAGTTCCTGCCTGAGCAGCCTGGTCCATGAGTGTTGGGTGTCTGTGAGAATCAAACTACAGCTCTACAACAGGGGGAGCTAATGGCCTTCTCCCTAGAATAGCCTTCTCCCTAGGCTGCAGGATACATGCCCACTTGGTGCTTCTACCATTACATCTGCTAAGAATTGCTCAAAGAAGGACCATCCTCCCCTCCCCTTGCAAGAATAAAGCCAGTTTTCTTAGGCCCTGCAGATTTTAGGAAGCCTTCTCCATCATCAGTGTTCACCAAAGATTCTTTGGACAGGTGAGAAAGTAGAAACTTGATCTCTCTTCTTTAGCCAGAGATCCTTCCCTTTCTTCTCCACTGGGTATCAGGAAAACAAGAGGTATTAGAGGAGGCATCAGGACTTTATCCATATTTTCTGAGTCCATGTCTTCCCATTTAGAGAGAAAAGAATCTGCTTCCAGGGCCTACTTCTAGACTTTGAAAAAACCAATCCGATGTAATTCATATAAAAAAATGTAAAATTCTTAGTCCATTTCAAAACTACAACTATGCAATGCATCCATTCGTTCAATAGATATTTGTTGAGCATCAGTGTCCCAGGAACTGACACAGGAATAAACAAAGCAGACAAACATTTCTGACATCATGGAATGGAAGTGGAGAGAGTGTTGACAATGGCTCATGTGAACAAAGATTCAGTGGTTTTACTTGATCTCTTTTGAACAAGCCTGATATGGCTGCTACCAAAAAAGTAAAAATACAAACAGGCTGCATTAGAAAAACATATTGTCCCAACCGAGGGAGATAACAATCTCTATACTCTTTGCTAACCAGATTCTAACCTTACTCTTTTGTTCGGTGCTGAGAAGACTATTTTAAGAGATCTAGATGAATAATAGAACCTATAAAAATATACTGAAGAATAGAATTAATGGGCCAGCCGAGTGGTGTGTTGGTTAGGAGCTGGCTTGGGACGCCAGCTCTGAGCAGCAGGGCCCCAGTTCAGATTCCATATATGAGGGCCAGTGACACCGCCCTCTACAGCTAAGATGGTAAACAACAGTGCTACCTGGTTTCCTCTATAGCTAAGATGGCTGGTGACAGTGTGGGCTGCCCCCTCTGCTGCAATGGGCTGCCATAGGCTACAGTGAGTGCCTGGCAGCCAGTGTGAGTGGCTGGCAGCCAGCATGAGCTGCCAATAGTCGTGGTGAGTGACCATCCAGAGGCCAGCAAGTGACTGCCTCACCCAGGAAGAGCGCAATGACGATACCAACATGGGCCAGTGAAGGGACGTCCTCTACAACTAGACTGAAGAACGAAAGGACAGCAACTTATCTGTTCCCCTTCCCCAATAAAATATTAAAAAAAGAAAAAAGAAAAAAGAATAGAATTGAGGTAACATGGAACATCTAGATAGCAGGAATATGCCAAAGTTTTAGGGCACTATATTTTAGTTTAGTTTGAGGAAGAGGCTGATGAATTGCCTGGATAATTATGACCAAGATGGCACCATCAATAAATCTATGTCCCTCTGAAGGATAGGTCATTTGTTGTATGAGATGCTGAGGGTTTGTTTTTAGACATTAAATTTTAAGTCTCAGCAGGACATCTTGGTGGGAATGCCCAATTGATTGTGAGATAGGCACCTGGAGCTTGTTACCAATGTCAGGGAGACAGCTTTGAAAAGTATCCACATAGATGGGTATTAGAGAAGCAGTGAGGGGAGGTAAGTGCTCTGGACTCATCTCTCTTGAACAAATATTTAAAATAACCCCAGAGAGCTGTGACATCCAAAAAGAAAAAGATTACACTCTCTTGAAGTACAGGGCGTGGAGGACAATAGGACACTTGAATGCCCTCAAAACGAAGCCTCCTTGCAGTCCAACAAAGGGGCTAAATTTAGAGCAGTCCTAGTTGCTTCATTACTAAGACTAGAAAGTTACTGAATAACTTTTTTTTGGCAAGAGGGTAATAAATAATGAAGCTGAGATGCTGAAAAAAGAAGAAAATGTATCTATAAACTGAGAAAACAAAATCTTTAGGGAATAACAAAAGAGCAATACAGCCAATTTAGTACTACTCAGCAATACTGCCAACTCAGCTGGGAGAAAAATGAATAGGAGGCAGTGCCTCAAGGTTGTGCAGCAACACCCTTATAGTGCATATAGTAGCCAATGTCGAGAGAAATAAGCTCACACAATGAGAAGCCATAGCCCTCTGTTAATCACTAGGGAGAATGGGAAAAAAGGAGAAAATAAAGATAACACTGGCACCTTTAAAACAAAGGTAAGACCTTTGGATGTGGGACTCAGACACATTATAAAAGAGCAATGTAAGTTAAATTCAAAAATAGCCTGGTGCTAATGGTATATTGTCAGAGCTTGTTAGCCTAAAAGTGGCTGGGTGTAATAGAGAATGCTGCAGCATGGGCTGCTCAATGTGACCTATGGGAGATGAACATTAGAAGGCAGGGATGAAGCAATAAAAGCTGGACAGGAAAGTAAGGGACAAGATGACAGGCCAAGGAGTTCAGACTACACCCTGAAGGTAATGGGATTTATCAGAAATTTGTAAGCAAGGGGAACAACAGATTTCTATTTAGGAAAGGGGGCTCCAGTGCAGGTGCGCACAACAGCCAGAAGAGGGCCAGGGACCCACAGAGGGAGGCCAGTGGCAAGTTTTTGCAATAAGGTGGGCAAAGACTGCACAGGGCCTGTATGAAGGAAACCCATGGGGAAGAAGGGTGGGGTGGCAAGAAAGATGTTGACCATTGTCAACATCATGGACTTTAGAAAGCAGTTCTCTTATAGTCAACTTTTTAGCCATAATCCCTCTTCTTCCCTCATGCCTTTGTAAATCAGTCAGTCCATCAGGCAATACAACTTCCCTGGAGATGAGGAAGAAGGCTATATATAAGCAATACCACCTCACTTAGCAAAATAAAATATAGACACTCCAGGGCTTCTTGTAAAGCTTAAGAAAGGGTGCTGCTAACACATGGGTTCCTAATGCTATTATCCTCCATTTCCTCTTCCTTTGTTTTTTAAAAGATTTTAATGGGGAAATGGGGAAGAGGAACAGTGTTGGGGAATTGGGGAAGGGGAACAACCAAGTTGTTGTCCTTCAATCTTAGTTGTGGAGGGCGCAGCTAGCTCAGCTCCAAGTCCAGTCGCCATCCAGCTGCCCATTGGCAGCTCGGGGCTGCTCAGTTCAAGGTGCCATGTTCAATCTTAGTTGCTGGTGGGCATAACAGGTGGCAGGATGGCTCAGCTGGTGAAAGCACGTGCTCCAAACAACAAGGTTCCCGGTCCTCTTCCTTTTGAGAGTCTCGCTTTTGTCATCTCTGCAACATATGGGTTGCAAAGGATGTGGATTATTAAAGCTCTGATTATAACCAAACAAAGCTCTTTCCATGTTTCCTCTTAGCACTGACAACTGAAATCTTGGAAGAAAAAAGGACAAAAGAAAGCTTGAGAAAGACACCAGATCTTCTAAGTTCAGCCCTTGAGTTACATTCAAACGCGAACTCTCCTAAAGGTTCTTAGGACCTTAGCCAGGCCCTCGAAGGCTCTAAGTGAGTAATGTCTGACTCAAACAGGAGTGGAGACAATTTAGACATAACATTTGAAAAGCAATTGATACCAGATAGGCATATATATCAGTTAGTGATTTAATTTGGCTGCTAGCAAAAGAGACCCAACTCCAGTGGATTAAACACACAAGGGTTTATTCTCCTACAGAAAAGAAGTCCAGAGGTAGGCAGTCCAGAGCTGGTATGTCACCTCCAGAGTGCTTCAGGGGCCCAGACACCGCCTATTTTCAATCCTGAAAGTCACCTCATAGTCAAGATGGCTGCTGGGAACAATGGAGGAAGAATTCATCCCTCCCTTCTATGGAGACTTCCGAGAAGTAACTTATATTTACATTTCATTGACCGAAACATAGTCATACGACCAAACCCAACCACAAGTAGACTGGGAAAATCCAGTTTTTCAGCTGGGCACACTGCCCTGGTATCTTTCACAAAAAAAGTGACAACTGACATTTGACAGGGAATTAACGCTATGTCTGCTCCAACTTATGAAATGTTACTCCCCTTCTCTTTCAATATAAAAAAAAATAACATAGAATTTAATATCACATCTTGGTTGTTATTAATCAGTGGCACAATAAATGGTCACATGAAGACGATTCCTGCATCTGATATATCCAAAATGTTTAGCCTTCCTTGACTTAGGCAATAAATTAGTTCCAGAACAAAAATCCATCTCTACTGATTAAAAGGGATTTGGTTCATTTTAACTTTTATCAGATGAGAACTATATTATTTATTTTGTTGTATTTTTCTTTGGCTTGCCATTTTGCACTCAAGTTTAATACAAACCTTTGTTTAAATTCCAGATTCAATCATCTCTAATTATTTTTTTAATTGGCTCTTTTAGTTGTCCTTTTTTTTTTTAATTATTCTTAGAGCATTTGCACTTCAGATTCTTTTGAAAATTTAAGGAGGTTGAAATAAACAAATCCAAAGATTTAGTGCTTGTTCAGAGTATTTATTTGATTATTCTTCAGCTCCAGTGCTTAAATAATTAAAAGATAGTTGAAAATCTTAGCTTCCAAAGCATTACGAAAAAGGATTGCCAATGATCTCTTATTATCTGGGGATACAATAGAAGTTTTCATTCATTTCAAATATGATGATACTGAGTAGGCAACAAAGTACTGAAATCCATTTTAAGGAACATTAAAGCATTACACAAATTTCCAAAACTAGAATTGGTTGTGGTCAAATGCTTTTAAGGAACTAAATCTAATATGATAGGAAACAGGAATTGCTACATGACTGTATTTAATAAAATAGACATTTGAGAGAGGGAAAAAAAAATCACAAGAGAATTGGAAAAACTCTTAAGATAAAAAGCAGAATGTGACCTATGATGCTAGTTAGAGGGCAAAATGATGAAAAGTTAACAGTTAAAGAGTACTCAATGATCATGACTTAAAAAAAAAAAAGCATGATAGCAAAATTCATCTGGTTAAAACAAGTAAAGACATTTCTTTTATCTTTTCTCAGAGGCCCACTCTCAGAGAGAGCATATTAAGAGGCGAAGGAACAAGCTGAGGCAAAAAGATGAGTTCTGATCACCTTCAACTAGAAAGAAAGCCTATTTTTTAAAATGAATCTGCTGTCCTTTCTCTTCACCTCGTGTATCTAACCTGATTTCCCGTGACACACTGCAGCACCCTGTCTTCTCTGGATTGACCTTCCTTTCCTCCCAGACTCACAGCTAAGCTGCGTGCATCTTCAATGTGCCATGCACAGCCCTGCCTCCATGTCTTCCCTCCTCATCATCCCTCCTTACGAAAGTTTTCATATCTCTGTATATTAACCATCCTTTCAGGACCTGCTAAAGCCCTACGTTTTCCTAAGCTACTGCTCTCGTTATAATCTGTTTTCTTAATTCTCCTGTACTCAGGCTCTGACATACAACACAGCATAAGTACAGACTAATAACATTCGAGATTCTTCCACATGTGTTGGTTTTATAACTAGAGGGGAAGTCACCTGGACCAGAAACCACATTCCATATCCAGATGACCTAACTGTGCCTGATGCAAAGCTGAGCACAGATAGAGGCAGCTATAGAGAGGGCAGCCTAGAACCCAATGCCTGCATGTATGCTTTCCCCATTTTCTTTTTATATGCCTTTAATACATGCAATGATTAACTCTCTCCCAGGCAAAATTAACCATTGGCACCCGACCATCTTTTGATGTCCTTGGTGCTTGCCCTCTTTGGGAACTGCAGCAGCAGGGAAAGGAGAGAAGTGAGTTGAAGGGTTTGAATTTCAAAGACTGAATTGGTTTTGCTTTAAAGGACTTTGCCCCTTGACACCCTCAAAAGGATCTTCTGCCTAACCCTGTAGGATTCTAACAACCAAGTGGCCATTTTATTTGGTATTTGCCATGAAGTCTAGGGATCCATTGCATCTTTTTTCCTTATATCATTCAACAACTATGTATTCAGCATCTTCTATATCTCCAAGGAATCATCCTACATACTGGCAATACAGCATTGATTCACACAGTCAACCCCCTGTAGTGGGTTGAATGATGGCCCCTCCAAAAGCTTTGTATATCAGTAACATACAAATTCAATTTATTTGGAAAAAGGGTCTTTGCAAAGGTAATCAAGTGAAGGGTCTCAGGATACGACCATCCTGCATTAGGATGGATGCTAAATCCAATGATGTCCCTAGCGGACAAGGGGGAAACAGAAACACAGACACTCAGGAAAAACATGGAGGAGAAGCCACATGAAGACAGAGGCAGAGGCTGTGATGATATGCCTGGGAGCCAAGCAATACCACAGGGTGCCAGCAGCCACCAGAAGCCGGAGGAGGCAAGGCTCCCCCCTTTGCCCCCTCCAGAGCCTTCAGAGGACACTCTGCACTGCCACAGCCTTGATTTCAGACTTCTGTCTCCAGAGCCGTGACAGAATACATTTCTGTTGTTTAAAGCCACCAAGGTTGTGACAATTTGTTTTAGCAGCCCTAGAAAATTATCACATCCTCTTATGGAACTTACCATCATAGTGAAGAGACAAAATAAACTAACAAGAAAGTGTAATACTGTGAGCGGTCAGAGCATTAAGAAAACAAAACAGGACAATATGAAAGAGTGTCACTAAGAGCTACTTTAGATTGAGGATGAGGAAGACTATTGAATCTCTTCCAGTATTTCCTGGGAAATACTATTTGGAAAAAAAATTTTATTATGTCCAAATTCATTAACTTGTTAAGCAAGTTTTCCACATGCATATTAAAGATTATGTTCTTCTGATTATTTTAAGGTGTTGGTGAGATGTTGGCATTTCCAGAGATCTGGTCTAGGGTGTCATTGACACATTCCTAATTACCTGGAAGGGACAGTACTAATTACCCTGAATTGTAGCCATAGCATACTTAAGACTAAAGTATAACTAAAGCATAACTTAAGCATAACTTAAGACTAAAATGAAGTTGTGAAATAAATCACTTATCCAGGAAATAGATAACAAATGTCCTCATAATTTAACAGTCATCCACATCATATTTATTGTTTTCATGGTATTATGCAAATGTTGGGGATGCAAGATAAAATAAAATAGATATGGTCCTGTGCTAGGGGCATCTGCAATCTATGGGGAAATACTGACCTTAAATAAGTCGTTTCAAATAAAAAAGAATGTTTAAAAACTAATATAGGATGAGGGAAGGGGTAGGGATCGAACAGGAAATGCTGACAATAAAGACCTCCCTAGGTCATGTATTTCCTTTGTTCAACAAATATCCCCTGAGGGCCCACTAGGTGCCAGGCACCATTTTAACAACCTGAGATATATCAGTGAACAAAACAGGTCAAAGTCCCTGTTCTCATGTGGGATTCCCCTACCAGGGGAGACAGTCAGTAACAGACTCAATGAACTATTTAATATCTTACAATAGGTAAGTGCTATGGGAAAAGGAAAAAGTAGAACAGGGTATGGAATATTGGGAGTGAGAGGCAGAAGACAGGCTTGCCATTTATATAGGGTATCAGGGAGTCTGGCACTGAGAAGGTGATATTTGAGCAAAGATTTGAAGCAAGTGACAAAGTTATCCAGCCAGATATGTGAGCCAAGAGAATTCCGGCAGTAGGAACAGCCAGTGCAAAGGCCCTGAGGCAGTGTATACCTGGCATATCCAAGGGGCAGCAAGGAGGCCAGTGTAGCTAACGTAGAGGGAAAAAGGAAAGAGGAGTAGGAGAGAATGTAACACGGGACCAGATCCTGTAGGGCCTTCTGAGGTATCTCAGAATTTACTTTTCTTGAAATGAATGAAGGGCCATCATGAGAAGGGCTCTTTTTTAATCTTCACATTGTCTCAGTTACTTCATATTTCAACTTTAATGTGTTCTTAACTTGAATATCACAGATATTTCCTATTGCCTACAAAAAGTTTATCATTTTATCTCCACGTACCAACCACATATATATTCCTCCCTTCCCTCACTGCTACCAGCACACAATACAGGAAAATTGCATATCAATGAATAGAAACGTTTGCCAGAACTCTGACAGGAAAATGGCAGTAACACATTTATTAAAGGTGAAAGAATAAAGCCCATTCATAAATCAAAGTGAGATAATTTTGAAATGTCACCTTGCCCACCATCACTCTGGAAAGGAGTGAGAGCAAAGATGAATGACTTTCCAATTTACATGGGGGTGGCGGACATCCGAGCGTCAAGTCAAATGCCTGAGTATTTTTCATCCCGTCAGCAGTTTAAGGTAAAACTGGGCCAAGGGAAAACTTTCCACTCTAACCAGGACAATGAGAAAAATTAACTGAAACATTAAGAAAAGGGGAGGGCCAGCTGAGTGGCGCATTGGTTAAGAGCTGGTTTGGGATGCCAGCGGCCCTTGTTCGGATCCCAGATATTAGGGCCAGTGACACTGCCCTCTACAGCTAACAACAGCTCCACCTGGAGTTGGGCTATGTGAGCCCCAGCGACGGTGTAGGCTGCAGCCCCTGCTGCAGTGGGCTGCCATAGGGTACAGTGAGTGGCCTGCAGCCAGTGTGAGTGGCTGGCAGCCGGTGTGAGCTGCCAGGAACCACTGTGAGTGGCCGTTCAGAGGCTGATGATCTGCCTCACCCGAGAAGAGCGCAATGACAATACCAACATGGGCCAGTGAAGCTACATCCTCCGCAACTAGACGGAAGAACAAAAAGACAGCAACTTGTCTGTTCCCCTTCCCCGATTCCCCAACACTGTTCCCCTCCCCCAATTCCCCAATAAAATCTTTTTAAAAAAAAGAAAAGGGGAGAATTTCTCCTTCTATGAAAAACCATTCAAAAGCACAACCTGACAAGAAAACAAAATGACGCAGCAGATAATCAGTCTTTGATGTTGTTCTTAGGCTGGTAGTTCTGAGAGAGACAGGACTGCCCTATACACAGAGGAGAGCCATTAGATGAGGGACAAGGAGAAGAGAAATCTTGCACAAGTGCAAATATCTACCTTAAACCAGAAACTCCCCATGCAATTTTCTTCTTCAAATAAAGCCACCATCTCTAGTCCCTATAATGACATAATTGCATGTCAGAAACTCCTAGGTAAGAACAGGATTTACAGCAGTGGCCTCAGTGGAGTCAGCCTGTCACACCTGACACAACCAACCCAGGTATCTTTCACATGACATTTCCAAAACAGGCTTAATGGTCTTAAGATACCATGTTTTGCATCTACTTATAACATAAATAAGTCCCGGGATGTTGTGTATAGCATGGTGACTATAGTTAATAATACTATATTGTATATTGGAAAGTTGCTGAAAGAGTAGATCTTAAAAGTTCTCATCACAAGAAAAAAATTTGTAACTGTGTGGTGATGGATGTTAATTGGACTTATTGTGGTGATCATTTTGCAATATATACAAATATCAAACCGTTATGTTGCAAAATTGAAAATAATATAATGTTATATGTCAATTATATCTTGATTTTTAAAAAAATAAGTTATATTTTAGGGGCGGCCAGTTAGTTTAGCTGTTTAGAGCACAGTGCTCATAACATCAATGTTGCCGGTTCGATTCCCACATGGGCCACTGAGCTGTGCCCTCCACAACCAGATTGAAACAACTATTTGACTTGGAGCTGATGGGTCCTGGAAAAACACACTGTTCCCAAATTTTTTTAAAAAAAAGATATATTTTTAAGGAAAGTCCTTATAAATTGTCAACATTTGGGGGGAGGGGAGCAGGGCAGTGGAGATGGGAAATTGTGCTTTGCTTTTATCTGAACCATAATTCCTATAACTGTGAACAATAAAAAATGCATCAATCTCCATAAACATAGCCTCTTTTAAACAAAAAGTCCTGGTGATTATCTTAGACAATACCATCATTTTACTAAGAAAACTGAGCTTACTAGACAGAGTATATGAAATAGTGCCATGTCTCTGTCAACTGGTTAGTGTTTTAAAGAGGGGAATTTTGAAGTTTTGAAGGAAGTCAAAGTGCTAGAAACTCTGCTTAATTTGTTTCTCCTCATGTTACTCAACCCAATTCCAAAAGGGGCACTTGCACTACCCAACTGCAGGGGGTATCATTCATCTGTAGCCTACAGCTTGGCTCCTTCCAGAGGCATGCAGCACCCTCTGGGCAGATGCACTCAGTGGTCCTTCCCAAGTGTTCCTTTAGTTATTAGTCTTGGGTTAGGTAAAAAAGATGCACTGACTCCCAGTGTAGATTTTAAAATGCATTACTTTGGCTTCATTATATGTGAAATTGGATAAGTGAAAATCAGAAGAGCTATTCAGAAGATATTGCCTTTGTAGGGAAGGTTAAAAACTCTACCTTGCTAGGTTCTCTGGCTGGGGCCCTGGAAATTAAACTGACAAAAGACAGACTAACAAGATAAAAAACAGTTTATTAACATGTGCAGGGCACATACACATAAGAGAGACTCAGTGAGGAGTAACTCAAAGGGGCGGTTAGGACTTGGGGTTTATGTAGCATCCTAACAGAAAAATAGTGAATTTGTGGGAAAGTGCTAAGACAAAGGAAAAGGAGTTTAGGCTTTTAGAGGTAGGAACTGTGGAAAAGCAAGTATATGGGGGGAAACCAATGGAAGATAAGGGTTATTATAGTAAGGTTTATTATGTAGATTCCTCTCCTTTCTGCGCTGATAAGAAGCTAGAGCTGTCACTCAGGATTTTGAATCTGAGTTGTCCTCCTGTTCCTGGTGTGGGAGAACAAGACAGCTTTACATATGGAAATTTATGTCCTGCTTTCAGGCAAATGAGAAAAAGGAAAGGGTTCTCAATTGTCTTCAGCTCAAAATAATCCTTATACTCAAATGGTATATTTGGGCTTTGCATGTTCTGATTCCCTACATCATTTCCAGCTGAATTGCTAACAACCCCTGTGACTAGGAGGTCATGGTCTCCATAGGCAGAGATGATCTCCTCAATTCCAACTTCTGCAATCCCAATTCAGGTCGTCATTAGCTACAATAGATCTATTGCTATGGGTTCTTCATGATAATGCGGAGTTATTCTCTAGCCTCTCATCCTGTTCTTACCCAGGAGTTTCCTGGCTTGCAATGATATCATTATAGGGACTAGAGATTGTGATTTTATTTAAAGAAGAAAATTGCATGAAGGTTTCCAGTTCAACATGCTTTTAGAAAATACTAAGTGCCTGTTTCCAGCTGATTTTTTTCATTGGAAACATTTCAGTTGGGTTCCTTTGTTATAGCATCTAGACAGTGTGGAAGGAAAAGGGGCCACAGGTTAAATCTGACAAGCTCAGGAGACTGAAAATAACCACATAAGATGGTGCGAATATAAAAACAAATTTCATAACTAAGTGGGCCATGGCAGGAAGTCACACATTAACTTCCTTCATTAAATTAATCTGTGCTTTTT
Organism: Aselliscus stoliczkanus; assembly: GCA_033961575.1. Taxonomy (NCBI): domain Eukaryota; kingdom Metazoa; phylum Chordata; class Mammalia; order Chiroptera; family Hipposideridae; genus Aselliscus; species Aselliscus stoliczkanus. The sequence continues at coordinate 129,135,119 of CM066733.1, forward strand.
CAGTGGGCCTGTTTGTTGTCATTTTGTACCTAAGATAACATCTTTAATCCTTTTCCCAGACCAGAGCTGGGAACTGCAAAATTCCTCATTATTATGCTTGTCTCCTGATTACCATCTCTATGACCTGTGTGGGAGGAGTACCTGTCTTTCCAATGTACTTTTATCCAATCCCAGAGATTTCCCCGCTTTGCTTTCTCCCACCCCCTTAGTCTATCACCAATGGATTTCATGTAACCTTTCTCCTTTGATTTTATGTATAAAATAACCTGTAAACCGTCATTTCGGGGAGCATTTTCTCAATCCGTTGAGATTTTGCTTCCTGGCAATCGACAGTTTGGCTCAAATAAAATCATAAGTTTTCTCTTAGGCTGGATGTTTTTCATCAACAACAGTTACCTTTCTGTCACCAGTGAACTGAATTACGCATCCCGGCAGGTGAGTTTCCTCCAAAGAGTTAATATTGTCCAACAGATACAGATGCATGTGATCACTGCAATGGACACTGAAAGGTCACATTAGAGATAAGTCCCTGATTGTTAAAGTATTTTAATGTTCAATGGCCAACTGATTCAGGGAGGATTAGCTCATGCTGTCCCAATTTTTAAAAGACTGGTTGATACCACAAAAGAAACTTGTATTAAAGTCCACTGGTCTTGCATGGTTTCAAATGCTATTTGGAGAGCCAGATCAATGATTGTTCTCAGATTATTCTTACATGGAAGATTCTTTCTAACACAGATCTGTATTCAAAAAAATATCAGAAGTTCAGTGTTGATAACTGAAAGTTGTTTGTCATGGTTACATAGAATAAGCTACGTCAAAATACTTGGAAACATTTAAAAGACTATATAATTAGGGCCGGCCGAGTGGCGCATTGGTTAAGCGCTGGTTTTGGGATGCCAGCGGCCCCGGTTCGGATCCCACATGAGGGCCAGTGACACTGCCCTCTACAGCTAACAACAGCTCCACCTGGAGCTGGGCTGTGCGAGCCCCGGGGATGGTGTGGGCTGCAGCCCCTGCTGCACTGGGCTGCCATAGGCTACAGTGAGCAGCCAGCAGCCAGCGTGAGCGGCTGGCAGCCAAGCGTGAGCTGCCAATAGCCGCAGTGAGCGACATCCAGAGGTCAGCGACCGATCTGCCTCACCCGGGAAGAGCACAATGATGATACCAACATGGGCCAGTGAAGCGACGTTCTCCACAACTAGACTGAAGAACAAAAACCAGCAACTTGTCTGTTCCCCTTCCCCAATTCCCCAACGCTGTTCCCCTCCCCAATTCCCCAATAAAATCTTTAAAAAAAAAAAAAAAAAAAAAAAACTATATAATTAAATTCTTTCTCTCCAATTCTCCTTTTTCTAGATTCTTGGTATGGTGGAAAAATGATGCATCTTCTCCATTTCTTTAATAGATTAGACAGTGATTGGCACAAAGCAGGCATTTAAAAATATTTATGGAATAAATGAAGTGGTGAAAGAGCAAGAATGAGACAAAGACACAAAGAAAAAGAAAGACTGAATTACCCACCTAAGTAACACCAGGAAAGCCATGATGTCCATGACTCGCAATATTCTCATCTGTACTGCGATGGGGTTGAAATAGATAATCTTGAATGTTCTCTTCAAGGGTATAGTGTTCCTAGACAGAGCTTCCACGGTGACCATCTACTCTTTATTTCTATTTCTACTTGTCATTGGGATGGCTCCTTTGTTTTTTCAATATGCTTTTAGAAAATACTAAGTGCCTGTTTACAGATGAATTTTTCATTGGAAACATTTAAGTTGGGCTCATTTGTTATAGCATCTAGACAGTTACAGTTGTCTCACCAGTGAATTGAATTTACACATCACTCCAAAGAGTTAATATTATCCAACAGATACAGATGCATGGAAACTTCAAACAACAGAGATGGCACTTACTGACTTAAAAGACTGATCCTTTCCGATTTTCTTATTTATTATGTTTCAAATCTGTTCCATTCCGCAAATGTTTCTTTAGGACTGACTCTGTCCCAGGTATGTGTAAGGCGTATACCCTTCATCCACAGCCTGTAGTTGGTCTGCATCGTATATGCAAATTATAAATGTAAACTAATTTTCTATATATAAACAAACATCTAGATAGTCAGAAAAACTAAACTTTAAATTGCTTTTTGTCAAATATACAATTACCTTGAAGTAGCCTCATTAGGCTTAAGTGTCCAACAACACGATATTAACACTTTGTAAGCGGGCATAAAAAGTTATATGACGAGTTTACTCGTTTCCCGCAAAAAATGTGTTAACATTCAGGTCACAGAGGACCATAAACTGTCGGCAACATCCCCTAATCTACCAGGATTACCCACCGTGACGCCCATCTTCCCTACACATTCCATAGACTGTAAACTAGACAGGGTATGTGTATCCAAACAAATCTCAAAACACAGCCCTGGCTTTCAAGGATTTGATGACATGCACAGTGAAGAATCCTTTGTTTATCAAACCTCAGCTCTGCTGAAGATCAGCAAGCCACGCCACATGACAAAGGTAAAATCCACATAACTGTGGTCTGCACAGAGAAAACGCACAACTGCTATCAAGACACATTGGAACGAGACAAGGAGAGACACTGGCAAGCAAGCTTGGAATGCTGATAATTCTGCAATAACAAAATGTCAAAATACCTCAAAGAAACTTTTGCTGAAGGCATTCCAAATGTCTTTGCCAGTGTCAGTCGCTATTCCAGGAGTTGTGAGTTTTTGCACTAAAACAGAATGTTCACAGACATCATAAATTACTACAGGGGATTTTTATGCCACATTAACTTAATTCAATGTAAAACAGAAAGCGGCTAATCCTTACTCATTTCAGAAAGAATACATTTGTACTATCACATTTGTAATATCAATATTTAATGCATCATCTGTTAAAGACCTTCTTATGGGGAAAAATCTGTTACTCATTTCGTATATGATGGACGAGAAAAAGAATATAATTGGGGAAGGTTAAAGAAAAATGTGTCAAAAATTAAAGAATAGTATACCAGCTGTTTTTTTTTTCATAGAAGAGTCTAGTTCTAGTAATTATAAAGCTACATGACAACAGTTACAGTCGTGTAACCATCAAATCTCATTAGTCTGGGATTCGGCAAGTAGGGGAAATAAAATCAATTTTCAGCACTACTGTGAATAATCCAATATGTCACTTTGCACTGTAACTAAGAACCTAATAAGCCCTTCGTCAGCCAGGAAACCTTTAAGTAAGGCAAGCTGATAGTGAGAATAATTAAATTATGCTATTGTTTATTCACTCCTCCTATTGGCTAACCATGAGCATTATTCATCAGTCTTTCTTTTTCTAGTCATGTACCTGATGCTATATTTCTAAAAGCAGACAATTCTAAACGTCTGTCATCAAGACATTCACAACTTTTGCCCGTTAGCTGTGGAATGTTTTGAGCTTTGAAGAAGGCATTATTGAGCTCATCAAATGTATACAGCTAAGATGTTTTTTACCACAAAAGAAACACAGCTTTTTCTAAAGCAAATGCTAGTGGGAATATAATAAATAACTTTCAGGGTGAGGGAGGAGGAGAAAAAGAGAGAATGAGAAATAGGAAGCAAAGAAGGGAAAAATATAGTGTCTTATGTACGAGTTAGATAATCAAGATGTAAACACTCTTTTTTTCTCTTGGGTTCTAATTTATGAACCTTTCTAATTCACCTTACTCACGTAAATGATTGTCATGAATTTCCACATTCAAATGGAGACAAAAAGGAAAACCCAGAAGTCACTAAGATAATGTGCAGACTTATAGGTAGTTTTGCCCACCCGCTCTTTTGGGAGAAAGGCTTTCCTGAAGCCAGGAAGTTGAATGCGGCAGCGGACAACACATCGAGCAGTACAGAGATTTAAACGCTATTCCTGATTCTATTCCTAATGGCCTGTCTTATCTTTATTTTTTATTTTATTTATTTATTTTTTTTGAGGGCAGTGTCACTGGCCCTCATATGTGGGACCGAAACGGGGCCACTGGCTTCCCAAGCCAGTTCTTAACCACCGCTCCACTTGGCCGTCCCCTGGCCTGTCTTATCTTTAAACTTCATTGATCCCTGTTTTCACATTTGTAATTGAATTTCTGAGATGGCCTTGAACTAGCCTCCCCAGCTCCAGTCTTTTCTCTGCTCACAGCCATCCTCCATGTGGCTGCCAGAGTTATCTTTCCATAACACATTCATGCTGCTACCATGATTAAAACACCTGCTGCCTCCTCAAACAGATAGGATAAAATACAGCTCCCTAACAGGCCCATCGAGCCCTTGGCAATCTAACACAACCAACCTTTCCACCTTCATCTCCTACTGTTCCCCTCATCCTACCCTCACCCCACACAGTGTACTCACTGTTCCCACCACATGTTGGTTTTCATATGTGCTGTTCCCACTACCTGGATCCCTTCCTTCCCCTCTCCCACATCTCCACTGTAACATCACAGTCCCCTCAAGCTCTTTTTAAACTCAAGGTCCTTTCAAATCCTGGATTTCCTTGGGGACAGCTTCTCCAAGCTTCCAGGCCAGTGTAGCCCCTTGTTTTAAAATGCAAATTTTATTATTAATCCAGAGGTCAATGGATTAGGAGATGATTGCACTGAAAAAATAATTTGGTATTTGCAATCCCCAAGAGGAGGAGGCAGTTCATTCCACACAGGGCCACACTGGGAAATACCAGGGTCACTGAGGAAACAGAGGGAATGAGGGGAAAACGAGGGCAAAAGACTTTATTGTGGTTTCTGCAGGAAAAGCAAGACAAGGCAAAGTAAGCAGGTTTAGGATTCGTTAGTCTGAATAATTTCAGTAGGCTCTAGGGTAAAGGGGCTGCTGTGTCTGGTTGTCTGATACCTGGCTCTGGAGAGGAATGTTGGCCCTGAGCTCTGAACACCCTATAAAGGAGGTGGTAGGGTGTGGGGGCTCTGGATTGGTTGGTTTGCATGTGAAAAGGGTGCTCCCTGGTGGGCTAGTTGTTGACTATCTCCAGGGACTGGCTAGCTCTGGGAACAGCAGTCTTTCCAGTGTCATCAAGGACTCACAACGTCAAAGTCTCAGAATTACAGAAAATCAAATAATTAACACAGCCCTCCCTCCTGTAGTTTGTTCAATCCCTTTATGACATTTTAAAGGTATTGTGCTTGTCTTGCCTGTTCCGTAAGAACAGAGATCTCACCTTTGGAGCTTGGATACACAAAGATCTGTAGGTAAACAAGCAAAAACATGAAGGCAGATTGTCCTGGACAAAGAAACAGATAAGTCTTTTAAATAATCTCCCAACATTGAACTTCCCAGGATTTTCAAGATCACAATGTTTAAAGGGATGACTTTGCCCTAGGAATATTTGTATATAAGATTTACCTGAATAACCATTGGAGGCCCAGTGCGGGTCTGTGTAGCACCTGCCAAGTTCCAAGGCCCAGATAAGCCCTACCTGAGATGTGGGCTCCTACAGGCCTATAGGCTGCTGGGTCCTCCATCACCTGTGTCACCTTTATTTACTCTATTTCTTCAATACAGATTAGACAAATCACAAGAGCAACCATAATATTCTTCCCTTACATTTCTCATGCAATTCCCCAGATCTGTTAGGCCACACTCAGTTTTGGCAGAAGTAATAAACCAGGAGAGAGGATAAGACAGAGATTACTATTTTTCTATGAAGATATTTCCCCTTTAAGTAACAAAAAGAAAAAAAAAACATATGTACAAAAATAATTGCAGAATAGATCTCTCTTAATGTCCTTGATTGCAGCCCAGTAGATAAGAACCCCAGAGAGCAGTGTGTGCCTCTGATGAGGCTCTGATTGGAGGAGAGCACTGTACAATAAATGAGGTGTGAGGGCTTGGGAAAACAGCAGGTTACTGATACATGACGTCGTTAACCAAAACGGAAGGGGAAGGGCAGATTATGAAAATCAGTGGGAAGAAAGAAAACAGAATCAGGACCAGTACGTGGAAAAACGAAAGGAACATATGCACTAATGAATGAGGTCATACATTTAATACTAACATTCACTCACGGTGATTTGTAACTAGAAAAAAACACAGTCAAGCCTACGTGAAAGTCATGACTTTCATCGAACAAAATCTATAACAGAAACATTCAACTTGTCCTTTCTGCCAATTACAACATCCTACTCTTTAGGTCAAATGAAACCATTTAAGGATTGTTTTAAATGAGACAACGTAATGTGAAGGCATCTAACACACAGAAGAACAAAAGGAGTTATTCAATAAATGTTAGTGTTTCATTTCCTTCCCTGCATGCCATTTGAGAAGTGGCTCCCAAGTCATCAAGTATGTGGTCAATGGCTAAGTGTTACACTTATTCCATCAAAATTACATTTCATGGTTGGTGAGAAATTCAAGATTTCAGAGTCATTAGTACTCAGAAGGACTCAGTGTGTGGTCCTTTTTTACCCTCACGCTGGCACTTTCTGGTGCTGTCCGTGGCGCCCCTCCCTGGCAGGCGGCCAGCTCTGTGCTTCTCTTTGTGGCTAAGTGGGTGTATGTCCATCCACTTTTCAAGTGTGGTGTTGCCTTTGTTTCTTAGCCAACCCAAATATGCCATTAATGAAAGACTCAGCCAAAGATTTCAGGGTCCTGGCTCCCATCCCACAGCCACACCCCACAACCCCCAGCCCTGCCTTAATATGTGTGTCATGGCAGGAAAACATCATTTACCTCATTTTCTACCTTTTTTTCCCCCACAGGAGTAATTACGCAACTAAGATTTATATGACTTTTTTAAAGTCCTCCTTAATTTCTCCTTCCAACAGAATTTCCCAATTAGTACTCATGGGTCATATACTCAGTGGAGGATATTAAATCTTTTTGACCTCTTTGGAAATATGCCCAATTGTACAGAAACAAAGAATTCTCCTAAAAGTAAAGAGGCTGTCATGGAGCCACCATGTCCGGTTGCACAAATTGTGCCCTGCACAGGTGTCTTGACTCAGGAGGTAAGTAGGGTTATAATCCAGCCTTCACTCTGTTTGTCAAGCAATGCCCAGAGGAGGTATGTTTCCTAATTTATGTAAAGGCACCATACCAGACAGAGTGACCCTGGTCATGTGAACATTAATGTAAAAAAAGAAGACTTGAGTAAAAATACAAAGCTAGATGTTATGTGATCAAATAGATTATGCTGATACTAATATCAATTAACATTTGCATTGTCTTCCATCTTATCCCTATGGAAATTCATTGTCCATCCAATTTATTCATTTATTTATTTGAAAAAAATGATCTAACCGAATAAAGATTTTTGGCCTTAAAAGTTGAAATGGTATAAATAACAAAATTCATCAAACAATTTTATTTCTGAAGTATAAATGCCTAAAGGTGGAAAGTTACTACCAAATTCTTTTCCCTAAAGGACAACATTAATTAAGTGTGAGAAAAGATTAAAGACAGGAAATGAGTTCAAGTATCACTAGAAATAATGTAACAAAATATGGGGTTTGTATTCCTTGCCCATCCAATTGACTTATGAAGAACCTAAAAACTTACTCTAACAGAACGTATTTTTAATAGGACAGGAAACATTTTTGCCCACAGAGTATTTTCAAGCATTAAGCTCCAAAATGGCCTATTCCAAATATAATAGCTATTAAGTGCAAACATTCTACTTGGTAATAGGAAGGACAAGAAGATATTAAAGAAACCACCCCCTACCCTCCGGGGACTAAAATATTAAGTAGAAACAGATTAAAAAACTCTAATATTGCTACCATAGAGGTACACATATGTTAACAATGGGAATGGGTGGGAAGGAAAAGGGATGGCCCCTGAGGGGTCACAGAAAGGTTTTGTGACATTTGAGCTGGTACCTGAAGGAGGATTAACTTCTAAAGCTCCAATGTTCTACAGTCACACACGCTGAGGAAATGATGCATTTGTGTGGCACTCTGGGGTAAACTGAGGATGCAAATTCCTGCTGGGGCAAGGGCTCTGGCTAAGACTGGATGTCCCCAGGGGTGAAGAGATCTGTAACTCAATACATCCATAAGCCAATTTGGTCACACCAGGATGCCATGGGACACATATTGGCAAGTTCTGTAGTTTTCGGAGTGAATTGGTATTTCTCAAGCTCTATGACACTTTTTAGTCATCTGAGAGCTTTTAAAAATATTAATGCCACTTAAGTCAGAATCTCTGGGAAAGCAGCCTGAAAATGAATATGTTTTAGAAGCTCTCAAATAAGCAGAATGTGAGATAGGTTGAGAATCATGGGTCAAAACTTGCCTTCTCTTACCAGAACAAAACTGACTGAGTCACATAGCAAGTTGCAAAATATAATAATAATAATAATAATAATAATAATAATAATAATAATAATAATTTAAATAGTACCTACTTCTATTTCCATCCATGAAGAAGTAACAGGGTCCAGAATTACCCTCCCACTGTAAACAACTAGAAAAGTTGATAAAACATCAAATAAAACTACTTCAGACACTGGACTCTACAGGACTGTGATCCATAAGATAGGGTAAAAAATGAGTCCCAGGATTTCTGCCAGGATACCTCTCTATCCTACAGGACAGAAAGTGAGAACCCAAACAAAGCCTGAGAAGCTTGTTGAGCTTAGAATTCAGAGACTGTAGATTAGGGAGGGCCAGGAAGCTAGAATTTGTAAGTCAGAGATCCCAAGAAGAAGGACCTAAGCATAGGAATAGACCTACACATATATAGTCAATTGATTTTCAATAAAATAAAATGCAAATTTAATTCAACAGGGAAAGTAAAGTCTTTTTACCAAATGTTGCTGGAGGGAGAAAATGAACCTTGACCCTTACCTCAGGCAATACAAAAATTTAACGCAAAAGGAATCACAGACCTCAATGTAATATTTAAAATTATTCAACTTCTAGAAAAAAACATAAGAGCAAATCTTCATGATCTTGGGGTAGGCAAATATGTATTTCTTCAACAAAACACAAAAAGCATGAACCATAAAAGAAAAAAAACCCTGATAAGTGAGACTGCATTAAAATATAAAAGTGAAACTCCTTGAAAGACATTATTAAGAAAATTAAAAGATACACCACAGAATGGGAGAAAATATTTGAAATATGAATATCTGACAAAAGACTTGCATCCAGAATTTATAAAGAATTTAATTAGTTAGAACTCAATATTAAAAAAAAAGCAACACAATTTTTAAAACTGGCAAAAAATATGAATACTTTGCAAAACAAGGTATATGAATGGCCAATGCACACATGGAAACATGCTCAACATCATTAGTCACCAGATGTATTATCACGACATTTTATTCAATATTTTTGATGCTTTAATATTTATGTAGATCCTTATGGCAGTCATCTCTTGATCTATTGACTTTGTCATACCTAAATAACAATAAAACCTATATTTTAGAACACAGGGAAATTCAAATTAAATGCATAATGAAATATCACTACATACCACTAGCATGAACAAACATTTTAACAGATGTCAATACCAAGCGTTGGTGAGCATGTACAACAATTAGGACAATTTCTCATACGTTGCTGGTTAGAGTGTCAAATGATATATTTTTTAAAAATTTTAAAATATGGAACACCTCCCAAATTTGCATGTCATTCTTGTGCAGGTGCCATACTAATCTTCTCTGTATCGTTCCAATTTATTATATTGCTGCTGAGGTGAGCAATAAAACCTCACTTTTGAAGGTTGTTGGATAATTTCTTATAAAGTTAAATATACTTTCACCATAAACCTCAACAATTCTATACCTATTTACTCAAGAAAAATGAAAATACATGTCCACACAAAGATTAGTACACAAATTTATTTGTAATAGCTAAAAACTGGAAATCAAATGTGTATCAACAGGTGAATATGTAAACAAATTGAGGCATATCTGTAGTGATATGGAATGGATATGGAGTGAAACTGATCACCAATAAAGGGTAATTAACATTTTTAATCAAGATGATGGACTAGGTAAACACTGCTTGCATCCTCTAACAACCACATAAAAATTACAACTAAACTAGAGAATAACCATCACTTAGAATTGCCTGAAGTCTACCTGAACAGAAGTCCTACAAATAAGGACATAAGGACATACAGAAGAAACCACATTGAGACTGGTAGGAGGGGAGGTGGCTCAGAATGGGCTGGCTCCACACCCATGTGTCCCAATGAAAAATTGGGAGGGAGGGCTGGCCGAGTGGCTCAGTTGGTTAAGAGTTGGCTTGGGAACACGAGCTCTGGGCAGCAGGACCACCGGTTCGGTTCCCACATGGGGCAGTGATGCTGCGCTTTCTACAGCTAAGATGGTGGACAGTAGCTCGACCTGGAGCTTGGTGCTGTGAGTGGCTGGCAATGGCATAGGCTGCAGTGGGGGTGCAGTGGGCTGCCATGAGCTACTGTGAGTGGCCTGTAGCCAGCATGAGCGGCCAGCAGCCAGCATGAATGGCCAGCAGCCAGCGAGAGCTGCAGTGAGCTGCTATGAGTGAGTCCCAGCCCCACACCAGGCTCTCCAGTCCAGGGTTCCAATGCCAGCGAGAGAAGTTCCTACAACTTCTGGGTGTGAAAACCAGCAGAGATTGTGTCTAAGTGAGACAGAGGGTGGCTGGAGACCCAGGCGTTCCTCTGAAAGGACCCATACACGAACTTACTCACTGATGGACTCACTGGCTCTGATCTTCAGTTCTGAGGCAGAAACTTGAAAGGCGCTAGAGACATACAGGGAGGAACTGAGTTGTCTGGCTCCAGAACAAGGGCTGGAGGGGCAGCTTTCTCCCAGACAGAAGTGCTGGCAGAAGCCGTTGTTTCATTGTTGAGCCATACCCCACCCAGGGTGCAGGCACAGGTGAGCACCATATTTGCATCTCCAACAACCTGGCTAACACCATTTGTCCAGCCATGGTGATTCCCTGAGCTCCCACCCAACCCAATTTCTGGGCCTACCCAAGCCACTTTTAGTGGCTTCTCCATACAAATAACCTGTCTTGGCTCATGCTGCTGACTTTCCTGAAATTTCTCAAAGGTTCACAAACTCCAAACAAGTAGCATCTGACCTCGGCATGCCCCATACCTGTTGCTGAGCAGCCCTAAGATCAGCATTGGCAGCAGCTGGCCTCAGTTTGAGGCTTGGCACCTCTCAGATGCCTCCCAGAAGGCCCCAGGCTGGCATGCCCAGTGACCAGCTTCAGACTGAGCTGAAGCACCACCTGGCCTCCATGGATGACACACTGAAAGGGCAGCCTGGGCAGGCATGAGAGCCCTGCTAAGTGAATCCTGCTTCATAAGGTCAGTCCCTGCACAACAGTTCCTCCAATGTTGCCACAGCCAGTCTTCACAACCAATCAGCCTGAGGGTCAATCCTTCTCATTGATGTGCAAACAGCAACCAAGGCTAAACTACAACAAGAGGGCACACACAACCCACTCCAGGGATACACCTGGAGCATCCAGCTCAGGTGACCAGGAAGACTACACCACTGGGCTCCACAGGACATGTACTACATAAGGCCACTCTACTAAGACCAGGAGACATAGCAGCCCTACCTAATATATAGTAACAAACACAGGAAGGCAGCCAAAATAAGGAGACAGAGAAACATGCCCCAAATGAAAGAACAGAACAAGGCTCCAGAAAACGAACTAAACAAGATGGAGACAAGCAATCTACCAGATGCAGAATTCCAAACACTGGTTATAAGGATGCTCAGTGATCTCAGGGAGAACTTTAGCAAAGAGATAGGAAACATAAAATTTGAGATAGAAAACATAACAAAGAACCAGTCAGAAATTAAAAATACACTAAATGAAATAAAAAATACATTAGAGGGAATCAATAATAGATTAGATGAAGCAGAAAATCCAATCAGTGATTTAGAAGGTTAGGTAGAAGAAAATACCCAATCAGAACAGCAAAAAAAAAAAAAAAAAAAAAAAAAAAAAGGAGCGTTTCAGGGGCCTCTGGGACAACATCAAGCATGCCAACATTTACATAATAGGGGTACCAGAAGAAGACAGAGAACAAGGAATTGAAAACCTATTTGAAGAAATAATGATGGAAAACTTCACTAACCTGATGAAGGAAATAGACATATGAGCCCAGAGTGTGCAGAAAATCTCAAACAAGGTGAACCTAAAGAGGCCTACACCAAGACACATCATAATTAAAATGCCAAAGGTTAAAGACAAAGAGGGAATCTTAGAAGCAGCAAGAGAAAAACAGTTAGTTACCTCCAAGGGAGCTCCCACAAGACTGTCAGCTGATTTCTCAACAGAAATTTTGCAGGCCAGAAGGGACTGACACGAGATAATCAAAGTGATGAAAAGTTAGGAACTACAACCAAAATTACTCTACATAGCAAGGCTATCATTTAAAATTGAAGGCCCGCTAAAGAGCTTCCCAGACTAGAAAAAGCTAAAGGAGTTCATCAACACGAAAACAGTATTACAAGGAATCTTAGAGGGATGTCAAGAAGAAGAAGAAGAGGAAGAAGAGGAGATAACTACATATCTATCAATGATTACTTTAATTGTAAATGAATTAAACGCTCCAATCAAAAGATAGTGTGGTTGAGGGCCGGCTGAGTGGTGCGCTGGTTAAGAGCTGGCTGGGGATGACAGTGGCCCCAGTTCAAATCCCACATATGAGGGATTTGATGGTAAACAACAGCTAAGATGGTGAACAACAGCTCCACTTGGAGCTGGGCTGCTATGAGTCCCCAGGGATGGCATAGCTGCAGGCCCTGCAGCAGTGGGCTGCCATAGGCTACAGTGAGTGGCCAGCAGCCAGCGTGAGCAGCCGACAGCCAGCGTGAGCTGCCAAGAGCCACTATGAGTGGCCGTCCAGAGGCTGGCTACCCATCTGCCTTACCCGGGAAGAGCGCAATGACGATACCAACATGGGCCAGTGAAGCAACGTCCTCCACAACTAGACTGAAGAACAAAAGGACAATTTGTCTGTTCCCCTTCGCCAGTTCTCCAATGATGTTCCACTCCCCCAATTCCCCAATAAAATCTTTAAAAAAAAAAAAGATAGTGTTGTTAAATGGACAAGAAAATAAGACCCATACATACTCATATGCTGCTTACAAGAGATTCACTATAGATCGAAAGATACACACTGACTGAAAGTAAAGGGATGGAAAAAGATATTTCATGAAAATGGAAACAACAACAAAAAAGCTGAGGTAGCAATACTTATACCAGACAAAACAGACTTTAAAACAAAGGCTGTAGCAAGAAACAAAAAGGACCTAGTAATCCCACTTCTGGGTATTTATCCGAAGAAATCCAAAACACTACTTGGAAGGGACATGAGCACCCATATGTTCATTGATGCATTATTTAATGTAGCCAAGATATGGAGGCAATCAGGGTATCCATATATGGATGAATGGGTAAAGAATCAGTGGTACATACAAAGAATGAAATATTACTCAGCCATAAAAAGAATGAAATCTTGCATCTGCAACAACATAGATGGACCTAGAAGGTATTGTGATAAGTGAAGTAAGTCAAACAGAGAAAGACAAATGCCATGATCTCACTTATAAGTGGAATCTAAACAAAAACATAAATGACACAGAAACACACTCTTAGATATAGAGAATATTTTGAGGGTTTCCAAATGGGAGGGGGCTTGAGAGATATGTAAAAAAGGGGAAGGGATTAAGAAGTACAAATTAGTTGTTACAAAATAGTCATGGGGATGTAAAGTGTACCATAATGAATATAGTCAATAATATTGTAATAACTATGTATAGTGTCAGATATGTACTAGGTTTATCACGGTGATTATATAATTATAAGTTATATAAATGTCTAATCACTATGTTGTACACCTCAAACTAATATAACATTGTATGTCAATTGTAATTGAAAAAGAAAAACATATTCTTAAAAATGAAGAAGGAAAGAAGGAAGGAAGGAAGGGAGGAAGGAAGGAAGGAAGGAAGGAAGGAAGGAAGGGAGGAAGGAAGGTAGGAAGGAAGGAAACAAGGAAGAAAGAAGGGAAAGAAGAAGGAAGGAAGAGAAAAGAGAGACATAATTTAAATTCACTGTCTTATACAAATCTAACCTCAATGGCCAAGATAAATACTTGAGAATAAACTCTGGAAAAGAAACCTGAGCATTTTTATATATATAAAAAAAAAAGAACAGCAAACTTATAACCTACTAAAGCTTTTATTCAAAATAAAACACATTAGAGTGAGTAAAAAAAAAAAAGAGTAATTACTTAAAAATACAATAGCACAAATAAATTATCCTAAGCAAAAAAGTTAGACACAAAAACTTGTACACAATAAGATTCATTTCTATGAAACTTTAGAAAAGATCAAAGAATTAGAAATTGACAAAGAATATCAGAGATTGCTTGGCGGTGGGTGTGGGGAAGATTGGCAAGGGGCACAAGGGCAATTTGGGGGGTTGATAGTAATATTCTATATCTTGATTATGGTAGTGATTACAAGAGTACATAAATGTGTCAAAACACATTGAAATAGAGTTCAAGGGACAGAATTTATTGTATGTGAACTATACCTCAATAAAGTTAAGTTTTAAAAAATGGTATCTTTGAAACAGAATGAAATTTGATGATCTTTTTACTATTCTTTTACCCATAATGAGGTAATATGCCTGATTATTCTGAAAATATCATAAAAAGAAAAAAATGTATTTGGAAGCAATTACTGAGAGCAGATGGTTTCTTGTTCTTTCAGGAGTAAAGACAATGTAAATAATATTGCTTTATATGCCTATGAAGAGTCATATCTCTGTGTACTTTGTATTATTGTGTACCTATAAAATAGTCCTTTTACATGGCTTAACTGTGAACGCTGACCTACAGGCTCTTTACACGTCCCTTCCAATTCTGAAGTTAAGAGGCTTGTGCTCACCAGCTCCAACACAAAAACTGTGTGCTCACTCAGGAATCCATTGTCTGGACAGATATCTTCTCTGTGTTCCCCAAGAGGAGGGCTAGGAACTCTGAGCAAGCTGGAAGGCTGCCCATGAAAAGAATGTCCCCATTTCCGCTTCTTTTTAGGGGCAGTGGGGAAGATAAAATAGGACTGCCAGATGGCTACAACTCATTACTGCCTAGCCACATTCAGGGTGAAATGAGAGTAAATTAATCAGCATTCAAGAGGAATGAATGGCAAGGGGCGATGCTATTTTAGTGCAAGTCAAATTAAACCTGTAGAACTGACAACATGCATTAATCTCCCTGGTGCCTCCAGTAGCTGTGCAAATGAGCTCCCAGTTTCTTGATACAAACCGCTGTTATTTTCCTACCTTGTCAAAAAGTTCTTGTTCTACGCTGTTACTACCTTGTCAAAAAGTTCTCTTAATGGCCTGAAGTTTACCCCTGGTGATTAATACAGACTTGTGTAGTATACTGACTCTGTTAATGAAAGAATTTAACCTATACTGTTGCAAGGAATCCCCCAACTGCAGCTCTCCAACAGAAAGCAGGAATCCTGGGGCCGGCTGATTGGCTTGGTGGTTAAGAGCTGGCTTGGGACACCAGCGGCCCCGGTTCGGGTCCCACACATGAGGGCCAGCGATACTGCCCTCTAAAATAAAATAAAAATTACTAAATAAAGAAAGCAGGGATCTTGCAAAGCAAGTCAGGTTTGTTAGCTATCTGCACACATGTAAATGAGCAGATTTACTGTTTGGATATTGGAAAAATCAGTATTATTTTTTTTTTCCAAACAAGAAATAGAAATAAAATTGTGGCATTTTAAAAGAGAATTCTGATATATATTTCAAAGGTGAACTATACATCTGTGTAACGGTGTTTAGTTCTCAATACATATTTGTTTCCTGCAAATTTTGAACAAATGAAAGCTGATGGACCTTTTCTCAAAGTTCAAAAAGAATTGAAATTCTCTATTGTCACTTCTGTGATCACCTATTTTATTGACTGAGCACCTTATAACCCACCATATCACATGATTTTAGAATCCCCATTTTTGTGTTGACTATAGTACTGGTGCCAAATGATAGTACTTTAGTTGACATGGGCTAGTGAGCCAACCTCAGAGGGACAGTTAACAAGAGTCAGAAGAATATAGGCTTTCCTCCTCAAAAGACTCACACTGGAGCTGTCAGTACTACATTTACCTTGTGAGTGATGCTTCCTTTCAGCAAAACACCACCCCTATAATTCAATCAAAGCACTTTATTTGAAATCCATTTGTTTTGTTTGGCTTTAATTTTTTAATATTGGTTTTGTAGCTGCACATAATTTGATATTCCAGGTATCAGTGAATGGCATTTTGGCACTTTCCACTGATGGACTTACGAACTTTCACTGTGTTGTGTCATGTCATTGAAATGAGTCATTCTTTATGGCTCAGTCAGACGCATGCAGAATCCAAATCCAAGGCCTTGCAGGTTTGGTTATTACTTTCAAGAGGTCACAATTATCTAAGGAAGGCTTTTGCCCATCTGCCACTAAGAATACACAACAGGTGGTATGAGAGTAGTTCCCTAGGAATTTTACTTCTAAATATCAACAGCTGCAATCACTTGTGCTTTAAATCGCCATGTCAACCTACAATGGGAACATCCACTATTAAGAAAATCAACAGGAGAGTTCACTCCCCAAAGTAATATGTCCCTCTATTTTCACAGATGTGTATTTTCCAATGATATTAATGGTTATTCCCACCACTTGGTAAGGAGCCAAATGAAGGATTTGCTGTTATTATGGTAGCAAATGGCACATTCTCTCTGGAACCCCATCCGGACTTCTGGTAACTCAAATAGATTACCAGTGTTTCAAACATCTCCATTGTTCTATAGCTGCTATGCCTACTAAGCATAACCCTAAGCAACCAGTTTGGATTGGGATAAGTTCTCAAGCTCTGAAGGATGTTTTAATAAATTTTAATATTTAATCTTCTAGAAGTTCCAAATGATACAGTATTTTTCATAAACTAGGAAAACTTTTAATACTGGTAATAATCGGAAATTGAAACGCAAAAAGCAATACCCTCTACGACAGTATAAAAATATGAAATACTTAGAGATAAATCTGACAAAAATGTTCATGACCAGTGTACTGAAAATTACAAGACATTATTGTACAATGCTAAAAAAGACCCAAATGAAATGAAGCATGTGTCATATTCATGGGTCAGAAGACTCAATATTGTTAAAATGTTCAGTTCTCTCCTCCTCTATAGATATAATGAAATCTCGATCAAAATTGCAGCAGGCCTTTTTATAGAAATTGGCAAGTTCATTCTAAAACTCATATGGCAATAAAAATGACCTATACTAACTAAAACAAATTTGAAAGAAAACAAAGTTGGAAGACTAACAGACTTGATTTCAAGACTTATTTTAAAGCTATAGCAATCAAGGCAGAATGGTACAAAGATTAACAATTAGACCAATGGAGCAGAATAGGGGGTGCAGAAATAGACCCACACATAATTAGATTTCTGATTTTTGACAAAGGTGCAAAGGCAATTCAGGAGCAAGGATAATGTTTTCAACAAACAGTGGTGGAACGGTCAAGTATCCATGTGCAAAAAGTAAAATATTCTAACGCATCTCTCTCACCATATACAAAAATCAATTCACAATAGATCATAGAACTAAATGTAAAAGCTAAAACCATAAAACTTCTAGAGAAAAACACAAGAGAAAATATTTGTGATACTGAATTGGGCAAAAACTCCTTAGTTATAACATGAAAAGTACTATGCTTAGAAGAACAAAGTGGTAATTGAACTTCATTAAAATTAAAAACACCTGTCTTTTGAAAGACATTGTTAAGAGAATGAAAAAACAAAACTAAGGCTCAGAAAATAAGCCCTCCATATCATGTATATAATAATTGACTTGTATCCAGAATATGTAAATAACTCTTAAAACTCAATAAGAAAACAAACCAATGTTTTAAAATGGGAAAAAGTGTTGCACAGACACTTCATCAAATAAGATACACAAAATGGCAAATAAGCACATGAAACATCATTAGAAAAATGAGTATTAAAACCATGATGAGCTACCACTACATACCATTGGAAGGGCTAACATTAAAAAGACTGACAATACCAAGTGTTTATGAGTATGTGAGGGAACTAGCATTCTTATAACACTGCTGGTGGGGATGTAAAATGGTCTAATTAGTTTGGAAAACAGTTTGACAAGTTCTTAAGAAATTAAATGTACATTTACCTTATGATGTAACCATTCCATTCCTAAGTGTTTACTCAAGAGAAATCAGAGCATATGTCCATATGAAGAATTGTGTAGAGATGTTCACAGCAGCTTTATTTGTAGTAGCCCACTATGGGAAACAACTAATTGTCCATCAACAGGTAAATGGGTAAACAAATAAATACCCAGACACTGAAATACTATTCAGCAATACAAAGCAATAAATGATTGCTACACACATTATGAATTTCAAAACAATTACACTGTGTCTTTTTATATAAAATTCTAGAAAATAAAAACTGATGTATAATAACAGATGAGTGGAGGACTGACGATTGGGAGAGCAGGAGGAGTGGGAGACAGGGATAGACAAGGGACCCCAGAAAACTTTTGGGGTGATAGATATGTTCATCATTTGATTGGTGGTGATGATGAGTTCATGGGTGTATATACATACGTCAAAACATATCAAAGTATACCGTTTAGTATGTCAGTTATACTCATAAAGAGCCTTTTTAAGAAAAAAAAGAAAACCTCAAAGTTCACTTCCAAGATTAGGCTCTCTTGAAACTCTATGTGGATCATAATTACTTCATATCTAGTACATAATATCACTTATCACCCTCTCCTCCTTGAATCTTTCTGTTGCCACCATTTCCCTAACGTCGTTTCCTCTGAGTTCCTCTCCCACCCCTTCGAGCCTCCATTTTATGTTTTCTTCCCTTGTTCTTGTCCTTCGTCCCTTGTCTTAAGTGAGAGCATTCTTTAGAGTCCGCAGCTACTCTCTCTTTTATGCTTGCGTACACTCCTTCTGAGCAGTCTCTCTACCCTCTGGACCCCAGCCACCTACACACTAACTCTCAAATCTACATTACAAGATTTGTGTTTTCTCCTGGACCCCAGACACTCTCTGGCCTGAACCCCATATCATTTAGCCTCTCTCCATTCTTCCCTGTCCTCCATAATCCCTGCTCAGCCCTACTGTCATGTTTGCTTAAGGATGGCACTCCTCAGCTTCTCAAGCCCAGGCTCAGCTCAAATCCTAACTTTTTAATGAACTCGGCCCAATTCTCTAAATGGAATTAATCAGTCTCTCTTCAGTGCTTCCATTGCATTTGTTGATACGTCACTCTGGGAGCTTATATTATTGTCATGTATGTATTTGCCTGTTCCTCTCACTTACCTTTGTCTAGGCGTTTGATGAAGGCTTGCTGTATGGGATGAAACGGAAAGAAAGAACATGAGAAACAGCCTGCCTCACAGCTGCCTAACATCTCCCTGGTAATGCTCGTGGAAGTTCACCGTAGATTGACACTTTACGAATTAGCATCCTGTTCAAGCTGAAAGAGCACCGGAAAGCCATCTCATTGGAGGGTACACAAGAGGAATAGCAGCAGCCCCACTCAGGGGTTTGTGGAGTGGGAGAAGAGAAGCAAATAACGTACAACAAATGCTGACTTAATCTTAGGCATTCTAAATGACTCTTTCTGAAATTAAGATGTCTTTCTTCTGAGAGGAAGCTGTTTACTGTTCACCATTCAGGAATGCCAGTCAAGCATCCCAGAGACGCCCCCCCCTCCATTCTTATTACTTTATAAATTAGGGTGCCAACTTTCCAGCTGGGACTAAGACTTTGTGTGGCCACACAAAATCCCTGATGAAGGAACTCAGAAGGCACTGACTGTAGTGTGTTAATGATAGGCTCTGCCAGCCACTCACCAAGGCGGCTGCCAAGTGGGGGTGGCAGACAGGGTTAGAACATGAGAGGGGGCAGGAACCCAAGAAGGTGGCTCCCAACTCCCCCCAATTTTTCCAAATTCTCCAAGAGAGCCTTTCAATATGGAAGTGATTTTTTTCAGTTGGTTTAAGTTTGGTAGACAAGTATCTTTGAGAATTTTTCACTACAGCAATCAATAGAGACTCAATTTTGCCAACAATTCAGTGGCAAGTGTTTATCACCCCCCCTTCTTTTCCCAGGGAGTTGTTACCACACAGCCCACATCACTATTGTTTGGGGCCCACCGTCTACTGCTTATGATGGGCCACAGGAATGTGCACGCAGGCAGAAGACAGCTGAGAGTGCAGGCTATGATGCAGCAAGCAAAACCTCATGCATCAGGGAGGAGGCTGAGGGGCCATACTGCCATCCTCTCCATCGGGATCACTTGTAGCCGTTATCTCTGTCTGTCTCTTCTCTCAGAGGCCAGAACCATGACTTGACTCTTGTTTGTACACCCAGCCTCTAGTCAAGAGTTAAATGTTTATTGAATAAATAAATACATCAGTATACCTCTCAGAAAAGTATTCATAGCAGGATATACTAGGATGAGTTTTTACATGTGCAAAAAATATTGCGTCTCTTTCTGGATCTCAGTTGTATCACTGTGCATGAAGGAAAATTCACTTTTTCTAGACATAGGTTCCTAGGTACATTAACATGGCTACTACGTCATTTTTAACTGAAATTTAGAAAACATAAGAAAAGTTATTCCTGTCTGGGAATATATATAATGATGAGGTTTGCTTGAAGTCAGGTACTTTTCATTCCAGATAAACTGAATAAAAAGAAGTCCAGGCCTCCTGGTGTCATCCAGCCCTTCCAGATAAGTACGCCTCTCTGGATGGTGTGGCAAAATCACCTTTCGATTCCTCTGCATTTTGTAGCTGTTACAGAGTAGCCTGCCAGCAATCCCCTCGGAATGCACGAGGCTGATCAAATAGAGCAAAGTCCACAGAAAGTTCCACTGAGCTGTGCTGAGCAAAGGCCAGATTCCCATTAGAAAACAAGTGCAGCCTGTCCGCAACACTGCCCTGGTCCTGGGCGTGAGCCCCGCTGGCCGGGGAGGGTCGTGTGACTGGCCATGAGCCCTGTGCTGTCGGCGTTCCTGAGAGAGCTCCCTAGCTGGTTCCTACTCTGTGGGGTCTTCTTGCCTGTGACTTTGCTGCTACTCCTTCTCATCGCCTACTTCAGGATCAAGCTGATGGAGGGTAAGTGTGAAGCCACACAAGGTGGGGTGGAAGTCCTTCCCATGGCACCTTTGGGACAAGCCAATGTAACGTCAGGGTTTCTGGGAGGCCTGGAGTAACACATCTTTTGGATGTGTAGGAACTTCTTAAGAAGCACTCTCTCAAGGCATCTTCATTGGTGAACATGACAAAGTTGGATCATTTCAGGAGTGTGGATCATGTGCAAGGCTCTGAAGGCCTGCTGTAGGGACCCCTTAATGGCAGCCCTTCACAGACAGGCAGATGGTGAATCAGCAATTTTTTTTTTTTTTTGAGGGCAATGTCACTGGCCCTCATATGTGGGACCTGAACCTGGGCCGCTGGCTTCCCAAACCAGTGCTTAACCGCCGTGCCACTCGGCCAGCCCTGAATCAGCAATTTTGACAGGTGATTACTTGTCTCCATCTCTCACAGCAATAGGCTTACAAACGTTAAAACACTTTTCATGGTCTTCTTTTTCTACTGGACAGACTTATGTGTGTATGGGCCCATAAGTGTGTGTGTGCAAACACACTTCTTTTTCATCCACTGAGCTTCTATTAAGGAAATAGAAACAGCAAATGTCAAATGTCAAGCCCTAATAGATACTTAATATAAAGCCATCCATGAGGCTGTAGTCTGAAGGTGAAAAACAAAAAAAGGAAACGAAGTGATTTAGACATGGAAAGTTGGGTCCTGGATTGAGACTCTTCATTCTGCTGTAATGAAAATTAATTAAATTGGACCGTAACTTGATAGACGGTGTGTTGGTAATGTACCCAGCAAACATAACATCAATATCATAGCGATTAATCGCTATTTTGCAATATCAACAAAAAGCAGTAATATTTCTTACATTGGAAGATATCATATTTAAGATGAGATTTAGACTCTAAAGAAATCCTAGAGGACAGAGTATACGTTACAGAATCATAACGTACTCAACTATCCCCCTAGCCTTTCATTTTTTTGTGTCACATTTTTATGAACAGCTCTCTTGTTGAGTGACCCAGCTGCAGTCTGTCTTGCTCTACAATAGACAGACGATAAATCCTTTTCTTTAAGTTACCTTGTCCTCCACCACCCCAGGACCAGTCTGCTGGGTGTTCTGCACTCTGCCAATCATTACCACTGAGCCCCGGAAAAGAGCCTCTGAAAAAGGAAGAAAATTAGAAATCCCCAAGCTCCTAATTACAGCTCCCCTTCTGAGTCTTCCAAATAGGTTTACTGCCTAGACACTGCAACCACTTCCAGTTTGAAGGTTTTTTAAAGCTGCTGCAATGGCCACTGAGTCACACACAGGCCAGGCTCCCACTGACACGCAGCACCCGGTGGAGCAGTCCCAGGAGGCTGATGTTAGTCAGGGACTTGACTAGCTAATGTCACTTCCAAGTGTCATTTCTGGCTGCCTCTTTAGCGAGATAAAATTTTTAGTATCTCAAAAATACATCAAGCGGGGCTGGCCGAGTGGTACGGTGGTTGAGCGCTGGCTTGGAAAGCCAGCGGCCCCAGTTTGGGTTCCACATATGAGGGCCGGTGACTCTGCCTTGGAAAAAAAAAAAAATGCATCAAGCATTAAATGCGGCAAACAATAGGCCAAGATAACTTCATGGCTTCTAAAGTCACTTACTGGCCTCCATTTATCAGTTACAGGTCAGATCATTCAGTGGAACAGCTTATTTGGGACAAACTGGAAAAAAAGGGTGAATCTTGGTTTTATGGCTTTACTTATCTCTGGATAACACTTGGGGGAAACCATCTATAATACGTCAAATTTAAATGGATCTACAGTATTTTACTTCTATATTTAAATAATTCCGAGGTATAAACATATCAATGATCTTCCTTTAGAATGCTCTGGAAAAGCAACTTGCCCTTGAAAGCATGGCCTGGCCTGGCATCACCAGGGGCTGATGCAGGAGAGAAGGCAGGCAAGGCCCCGAGGAAGGGCTGTGTGTGTGCACACAGCAATGTGATCACTGCACGGTGACACCCTTCAGTCTTCACACATCCCTGCCTGTAAACTCTCTAGAGATCACGTCCCACACAAAAATTACCACCTTAAGTTTATAGCTCAGTAAATTTGGAACTGCTTCTGAAGCATCTGAATAAAAGAAGTGGAGAGCCCCAAGTCCTGTTCTCTCTTCACACATCCTTCTCCCATCCTCCTTCTAAATTCTGATATACTGCTGAGCTTTTCTTGACTTCTAGACTTGCCCAACTATAGGTCCATCCCTTCCCTCTTACAGCCTCCATTTTTTTGCAACATAGCATCTAACACAAGGGATAGCGAGGTCAGCCTCACATGACGAGGGCTAATGCTCTCTGGGTAAAGTCCTTTTACAAACTTTGAGGCTGGCTCCAAACTTGCACCATACTTCTGGATAGGACGAGTTCCCATTCATTCATTTACTCATTCACTCCTTCAACAAGTATTTGAGAATCTACCATATACCAGGGATTGTCCTAAATATTGGAACAGATTTTTACTATGGGCTTTTAGGACTGAGAGAAAACAAACTCAGTTCTAGAAAACCACACAAGGCATCTGGCAAAATTATTAGAAGTTGGAGGAGAGACATTGCAAATCTGTATGCTTCTGGCTCTGGCCTCAGACATCTGATCAAAGGGCTATAAGAATAACCTGCCCTTTCTCCTAAGCCTTGCCCCAGAGTGAGAGCTGAACATTCCCACCAGAGGCAGGACCTTCTGAACAGCGAAGGGCTACCCTCAGTGAAGAAATGCGCCTCCGTTTTCTGTGGTTCTTCTCCACTTCTCCACTCTCCTACTTTTATTGGCTCTCACTGAGGTGTGAGTGGTCTTCCAGGCTACGGGTAAGGAATACAGGAGGAATGAGTGAGAAGGTGAAAGGAGCTAACAGAGATCTGTGCAGCAGCCACTTACGCAGTGCGGATCCCATTGATGTCTATTGTTGGAAGGAGTACTAATGACTACTGGCACCCTGTTACAAGTGGCCTGTCAGGAACCACCTGGAGGATGCTAAGAGGGGACTGACCAGCGGACTGGACAAAGCAGTTTTCCCTCTTGTCAGTTGTCCTTCTGTGGAGACTGGGTCCCAAGCGTGGTGGGCTGAGGAAACTGGGGACCCTCCTTTACAGTTATCTGGCCAGGGTGGCAGCTGGAGGGCAGCCTGTGCAATGTTATTCTCTCCAGAATTTTCTATGCAAACCATCCTTCGCTTGGAACGCCCTCCTCTCCCAAATGGGATCTGTGCATCCTTTTTCAGAATAATTCCTGATTACATTTGCCAGTGTTAGCAAACAACCTTAACATGTTTTCATCTTTACATAGATCTGGTCCCTTTAATTTCAAATTCTCCTTTGTTCTAAAACAAATAGAAATAAAAATAATATGAAGCTTTAAAAAAAATACAGTTTCTTCTATAGCCACTCTCCTTAGGTTAAGTAGTAATATCTTCTCTCCCAGTTTGAGGGCAAGTGAGATCACTTGGCCCAAATAACACATCCCCAGTTTGTATCTCTATTTAGCAGCTCCCACTTAAAAACTGCAAACAGATGGTCAAATGTCATGTCATTAATCTTCCAACCAGGGTTATAGCAAGTGTAATCATTCCTATTTTGTTCCTGTAAAGAAAGGGACATTGACAGATTAACTGGTGTGTTCACCGAACCCCAGAGTCCTGCATTCTGAAAGAGAAAAGCAGTTTGCCTGCCTCATACATCCTAGCCCGTCAGCCAGGAGAGGCATTTTAAGATGTGATGGAAAGCATGTGGAGGCATTGTAATCATTCACCATTAATCCCTACACTGCAAGCCTTACGAGGTAATGGTGCACGGAAATTTAATTAGTATGTAGAGAACATCAATTTTTCTCACAAAGGAAGAAAGAAAATTCTCTAGTATCCTGCACTCTATCAATTGCCTGGAGGAATAGCTCTTGCAGTGAAGGTCTACATCTTGAGTTTTCCATTTCCAAAGCCTTCATCAACCATTGCCATGGACACCTCACATCTTCTAAGGTAGAAGTTTTGATTGTCTTATCTCCCCAAGTCCTGAGATTCCTAAACTTCTACTTTTTCAGTGCCACTCTTTATCCCTCAAGTACCATCACCCTGATCAAGAACGAACTGCTCTCAAAAATAACCAACATTGCCAAAAATATTCTTTTTTTTTTTTTTTTTTTTTTTAAAGATTTTATTGGGGAATTGGCGGAGGGGAACAGAGTTGGGGAATCGGGGAAGGGGAACAGACAAGTTGCTGTCTTTTCGTTCTTCAGTTTTTTTTTAGTTGCGGAGGATGTTGCTTCACTGTTGGTATCGTCATTGCGCTCTTCCCGGATGAGGCCGATCGGTCGCTGGCCTCTGGATGGTCGCTCACCGCGGCTATTGGCAGCTCACGCTTGGCTGCCAGCCGCTCACGCTGGCTGCGGGCCACTCACTGTAGCCTATGGCAGCCCACTGCAGCAGGGGCTGCAGCCCACACCATCACCGGGGCTTGCACAGCCCAGCTCCAGGTGGAGCTGTTGTTAGCTGTAGAGGGCAGTGTCACTGGCCCTCATGTGGGATCCGAACCGGGGCCGCTGGCATCCCAAAACCAGCGCTTAACCAATGCGCCACTCGGCCGGCCCCAAAAATATTCTTATTAAAAAAAAAAAAATGTGTCTATCAAATGTATGAAAGTTTTTATATAGACTTAGATCCAAAAAAAGGTCAGGTAAGTGATCAGTTCCTGGCCTTCTGCCACTTAGTCTAAAGAGAAAATTCAAGTATGAAAGTGTACAGGATGCCTAGATATCTTTCATTAAGCCTTGTATATATGTTGTAGTAGTAAGCAATCAAAATGGAAAATAAGTATCTGGAAAAATCAGAACAATTTAAGGGTTAGTGAAATTGTTAAGAGCTCAGACTATGAAGTCAAATCAAATGTGGTTGAAATTCCAGATCTGTACCAATGGCCACTCAAACCCTTGAAAGTCACTTTCTCATCTGTAAAGTAGCAGGATATCATTATAGGGTTGGTGTGGGAATTGTGTGATGTGATACATGTAAGGTTAACAGTGCCTTCTGAACAACTGTTAGTCATTATTACCCCTGCTGCCTTGTAATTTCCAAGAAGGCAGTGTTTGTGTCATTATAATAATAGCTCTTATTGAAATTATCTTGTAGTAATTAAGTAAATTGCTCAAGGTCACTCATCTGACAGTGGTAGACACAGGATTTGAATCCTGGCTGGTGGGCTCCAGAGCTAGCCCTCTCAGCCAATGCACTAACTACCCCTTGGGTATTGAACATGGAGTAAGTATTCAGTAGATAACTGTTGAATGAATGAATCCGTTTGGACTAAACAAATGAGCTTGTCACCAATATGAAAGGCAACTGGGAAAATTTTAAACAAGAAGAATTTTTATAAAATCTGTAAGAGGATTTGATCAATCTCTTTATATAACAGGAATAATTATAATTACTGATGATGGTGATTCCTCAGCATAAAGACTTAGCCCTGAGTCAAGATCACATTTCTTTACCTGTGGCCCCACAGGAAAAAATTGGTTGCTTGCAGAATTTCCTACAATAACAAAGAGGGATTTTCAAGGCCACTTGCCTAATCTCACCTGTCTAAACTCTCTTTCCGCACTTTCCTCTGTAGACCCATTGAAATAAAATGGTGGCCAAATTGCAAGCTTTTAGGAGGGCACATGTTTTTCTCCTGCTCTCTGCATTGTGCCTAGCACAAATACTTTACCAGATAGATAACTCACTGTATATGATGAGGTCTTCTTGGTCTCTCTATTCCAGTTCTCCACTCTTAGAGTTCTCTTCTTTCAGTCTCATTATTCAGGCCATCCATTTTGAGCCTTATAATTTGTATCCTGGTTCCTCATTCAAAGCACTGGTTGTGCAGTTAGCCTTTGGTAATTGAGAGTAGAAGAATTTCAATGAATTTATCGTCTAAACCATGGGCCATCTCAAGCAATGCATTTGCACTAGCAATAATCTGTGTGGAAAGACAGCATAGCTCAGTGGTTGAGAGTGTGGGCTCTGTAGTCAGACTGCCTGGGATCCAATCCTGAATCCATCAGGTTCTGTGATCTTGGGCAAACTGCTTCATCTTGATTTATCTCTCTCTGTCTCAGTTTATTCATCTATAAAATAATAATAACAATGGTGACTACAATATAATGTCTTTGCACAAATTAAATAAGGCACGCAAGGGGTTTCATACAGTGTCTGGCATATAACAACTGCTCAACAATTATTAGCTATTAAATACTGAGGCTCATGCAGCCCAGGGCCTGTTGTGACCCGATGCATATGTACCCTCTCCAGACTAAGATGACAGGTAGTTGCGGAGGCCTAGAAGAATCCAGGTCAGGAAAAATGCATGTGTCCTGAGGTACTTGGCCTAACAAATGCCTGGCAGGGATAAATTGCTTGGATTTGACATGGAGCCAAAGAGAACATTTTCAGGTTTGAGTCTATAAACATAGATTGTCTCCCATGAGATGATAAGCTTCTGGCCTCTGGCTTGAATAATTTGATTAATTATAATTCTGAAAATGAAACTTTTAAGAGTAAAAACAGATTCAGTTGTGTGCATTAGTGGCGATTAGGGAAAGACATTTTTTTGATATACCAGTAAGATCTCAAGGGATGCTTGTTGGGATCTCACGAGAGATCTCAGGGCTAAAAATCAAATTTGTTATTGCTGAAAGGTTAACAGCTGAAGCTGTAGGGTGGGTGAGAGTACACAGAAAGATGGACATAATAAAAGCCAAAGGGAGGGGAATGATTGGGGCATGGGGGCTCGTGTCAAATGCTATAGAGGAAGGAAATTGGGGATTGAAAAATGTCACTAGATTTAGTAATTAAGATGTCCTTGATGAGTTTTAATATTTTAGCGAGAGTAGCTTTAACTGACGTATATTTTAAGGGGTTAAGGAATATGTAGGTGGTAAAAAATTGCAAGTGTCAGTTTTCAATAAAAGGCGCCAAAAAGTAAACAAGAATAATTTGACATGTCTAAAGACTGTAGATGCCCACACACATCTTTTTTTTGGGGAGGAGCAGGGACAGAACCCCTATCTTACTCATTTCCATATCCCCAGCCCTTGGCCTACAGACATGCTTAACAAATGCTTATTGTTTAACCCACATTTTATCTACTACATATAAAATATACTAGCATGTAATAATTTCTATTACAGTAGTAATGTGCCCACTCCAACCAGGACCATTCTTTAGAGATAGCATCTGGGGCCGGCCGAGTGGCGCGGTGGTTAAGCGCTGGCTTGGGAAGCCAGTGGCCCTGGTTCGGGTCCCACATGTGAGGGCCAGTGACACTGACCTCCAAAAAAAAAAAAAAAAAGAAATAGCATCTACATTTTTTGTGAAGTGTTTGAGGAAGTAAGGAGAGATCCTGCAACAGGACTTGCTCTGAAGATCTGGACTTCTGTGACTTGCTGGAGCCACCAGTGTAGACATGCTGGACAATAACCACTTACGCTCAGTAAGTGACCAGTGGCACTCAGCTATCTCCAAGGTATTAACTGATATTTCTCCTTTCAGTCAAGGAAGAACTGTCCCAGTCTCCCAGTCGCCAACACAACAGCAAGCATAACTCTTTTCTGTACCAGAGAATGAAGTCAACGTGACTCATCAATGACTGAACTTCTACTGATCTGAGGAACGGCTTAGCTAATAAAGTAGGTTAATAAACTAGAACCACAGCAAAACCAGAAAGAATACTAAGATACTTGTTCTGAACCATATTGAAAAGTGACACTTATTATCCAAGAGGACTTCTCTGAGACTCAGCTTAAATAGCATTTCTTCAGAGAGTACCTAGAATGTAAGATTTTCATGGACATGTTCTATGGACTGGACACACTATCACTTTCTTTTACAGGAATATATCCACTCTGAAGGGCATGTTTAAAAAATTAAATCCTTTGGGCTGGCTGAGTGGTGCGATGGTTAAGTGCTGGCTTGGGAAGCCAGTGGCCCCAATTTGGGTCCCACATATGAGGGCCAGTGACATTGCCCTCAAAAAAAAAAAAAGAATTAAATCCTTAAGCATCCTTGTTACATAATCCTGTAGAAGCCCACACTATTTTAGAAGAAACCCAGGTAGAAATCAAAGGGATAGCAAACGATGAATGCCTCAAGAGCTCTGTGGATTCCCTCTATGAGAGCATTTATTTCCTTTTCCTCCTCTTGCAGTTCAGCAACTCTTCATACTTCTTCAAGCATCATTCTGGCCCTGAGTTTGCTTCTCTCCTTTTCCCAGTTGCTTTCACAATCCCATTATCAAATCACAAAACAAATGCGGTCTCTCCATACGAGACATGGAAGATCCATGAATGTAGCTTTCAGCATGACGTAACTTGCAAATACCGGCCATTTGGTATTGGGATAAGGAAAGCAGACTGTTCACGTATTTCATGAGGAGAATAATTCAAGACTTTGCCTTTAATACCAACACTCTAGGGAGCTCTTTCTGAATAGGAAAGAAGTCAACATTTCCCTAGCAGAATTCTTCTCTTTCAGTGCGAGATCCGAAGAGCCAACATAGGTAACCATTTAAAAGAAACATTTAATTCAAAGTGGAAGTGAAAATAGTGATGACTATTGTGCTCTCCAGTTTTCATCTTTTTTAACAAAAGATGCTTAACATGTCCTAAATGTAAGTCTGATTATATTCCAATATTTACATATTAATTTAACTGGCTATGAGTAATTAACTTGATAAAACATAATGTATTTGGTCACCTGGAAAGGCACCTATCCGTAGTAACATACAATCACACAAAACATTGTGTGGATGACGGAAAGCAAGCATGTGCCACCAGCGCTGGGTATTTTCTGCTTTTCCCCTTTACGCCCAAATTCTTCCTATGTATCCAGTGAGCCACTGGTCTCCATTTGCACTTCTTGCATAATATGAAACTCACTGTTTGGCTGAAGACACTAATTTCTGTGTTTTATTGCATTTGATTACAATGAAAATGTCTGCTGGGGCTCTCAGGCTGAGGTAATTTAGAATAACGGCATTCATGCCATACAGAAGGAAAAACAATATTCTTTCAGTTCTGGGAGGAATCTCTTTTTAGCCCCTGGTGGAAATCAGCTTATGTAAAAATGCTTTCTTTGACAGAAGGCGTGTGAGGATGCATCGTGTTCCCAACTGCCAGTTAAATCTGTGGTTCGGTCACTGGCGTTTGCTCCACCTCCCTCTGGAAAACGAGAACTTCAGAAGCCTGGCTTTTGGCTCCAGTGGACGCCATCCCGCCATCTCTGCCTTTCCGGGGAAAATGCATCTCAGCTACTGTGGCAACAGAGAAGCTCCAAACAAACATATTTTCAGCGATAAGCACAACGAAGTTGTTTAAAGCAAGACTATTTATTTTGTTGCTGTTGAATATGAGTAAGGAATTTCCAATGAAATCATGAGTAGATTCGTGAATGTTTTTATAGGTAGAGAAAAACAGAAACATGCTAGTTTTCCCACGGAGAGACCAAGTCCCACAGATTTCACTATATTCTGTTTAGAGGCACTGATCTTCAATCTGACAAACCCTTTGAAGGGCATGCCAGAGGCCTGGCCATTCCTTCGCTTTTCACATGCTCACGGTCTGGTTGAAGGTCTCATTATTCTGCCTGGAACTGCGTTGGCCATTCTTCGTCCTTGCTGCCACCTAGATCACCTGGCAGCTTCCTTCCATTCTCCCCTATTCTGCTCCATTCAACGCTCCAAAGCCTTCCATCCCGGACCAAAAATGCTCTCACAAATTTAAAGGGTCTCCCCTCAATAGTTCCTAATCTTTCTAATGTCCTAATATCTGAAAGAATTCCCAATTCTATTTCTTCAATAGGGAGACCAATAAAACACTTTAATGGGTGCTTTAAGTTTTATGTTACCATTTATTCACTGAAAATTGACCCGCAGAATAAATTATTTTTTAACAGAGCTGACCTAAAGTTGTTCATCTTCTTTCCATCTCTCCTGTGAACAGTGCTGGTAATTTGGAAATTTGGTGCTGGAAAACGGCAATCCATGACTTTTCTCCTTCACATCCTGAACCTACATAAGCTGATAAAACAGAAAATGAGGCAAGGAACAACACACATTATGCTCTCTGAACTACTATTCGCAACTTTTTAAAAAAAATAAAAGCTCACTTATAATTCAGCTGGCCAGGGAACAGACTCCAGTAGCCTCTAGATGTAACTTAGTAACAACTGGAAAATGAAAAACAAACACTTCCATACACCAAGAACAGCTTTCCCTTGAAATCTTAAGTTCTTTGGCAAAACTGTCTCAGGAACACAGTTTCTAATTGTTAAATATATTTTAACCATCCATTTTCTGATACAAACTTGAGAATTTTCAGAACAAATGCTCTTAAGATTCTTGCTTTGACTTTATAATTAGCATGCTAATCAGAAGAGGCCTCTGAGCTTATCAGAATTTACACAATGTCATTCACCCTGGCAAATGAGTGACAGAATATAAACAAGAAATGTATTCAAAATCTTATTTATATTCACCACCAGATTGGGAATTTTAAAATATTCTTTTCACTTTAATTTTCAAATCTACATTCCAAATTGATTGTTAAGAGCAGAGGTTCCTAACCTTTAAGTTAGGTAATAAACAAGACTTTTGAGAATTTGACTCAAGTTAGGAATCATCGCTCATCTCTGGGAAAAATGCATATACCCATTATTTTGCATATTTTGGGGAAAAGGTTAGCCCCTTGAAATCCATCCAGGAGACTGTGGTTAGGAATTCTGCAGCCAGAGTCTTAAGGGACTTGTGCCTGTGACACCAGCCACCTTAATGGCTTTCACACAGCAGAGGATGAGCAGACCATAAGGGGTTCCTGACATTGTAGGGCTCAGAGCAGTCAGGTCCACACACATCCAAAGCCAAAATCTTCCCAACAGGCTTGTCAAGCAACCTCATAACAGTACAGAATTTTATTATGTGAAGCCCTCACAAGAACATAGCTCAGACTGGAATATCTTCCATAAATTTGCCCTTGGTGGATTAACTCATGCAGTGCTGTTATTACTTATAATGATGATCATTATTTTGAGCTCATTATTGTGCCAGGAGTCCCACAAGGCATTTTGCATATTTGTATTTCATCTACCAGAATCCCCCAGTATTGGAATGTATTGATACCCTTGCTTTACACATTTAAATGCCTTCCTTCAAGTCACATAGCTCAGTTACTCAGAGTAGGGGGATTCAAATACCCATCAGTAGGATTCTGAAGCCAGTGTATTTGAAACAAGTATTTTAGGTAACTTGGAGTTTCTATGAATCTAACTTGGCATCGTAACTCTGCTTAGGTCAGTGCTTTTTACCCTGTGGCCAAGGGTCAGGAGTCTGACACCCCAGACTTGGCAGCTGCCCAGGTTCTCTTCTGGGGTCGACTCTCCACCGTGGCCCAACCCCAACAACTCTGAGAACAGGCGCATGGAGGATTCATGCAAGTCCATGCTGACCTCTGCAAAAACTGCCAGGTATCGGTTCCTACTGGGATTGTCTCGGCAGTAACGTTCACGTGTCCTAAGCCTAATGTGAGCGTCAACACCGCGGTGGAAGCTGAGATCATCATGCAACAAAGAACCATGTATTCCTCACACTACATGGAGAAAGGACTTTTCCATTTTTAAATTATGGGCCTTGTGGCATTTTTAGCTTTTTATTATGGAATATTTTAACAGAACGATATAATGAACCCCACTGAATCACAGAGCTTCAGAGATTATCAGCTCATGGCCAATTTGTTTCATCTAAACCACAATTCACTCCTCCCTACCCCTGTACTATTTTGAATTCCTGATTATATGATATTCTTAGACATCATCTAATTTTATCCATAAATAAGGAAAATATTTAATGAAACCCACACTGGGCAGTAGTGATGGCTACAGTTTTGCTTCATTGTCAAGAGTCCTGGTGATAATTATTCACTGAATTGTGGTCTATGCAATGAGTAATCCTATGGCACATTACAAAGAAACAAAGAAGCTATTCATGACAGTGAAATGCCAAAAATCTACCAACTCCACACATTAAAAACAAAATCTTGTTTTTTATCCTGCTGTGGCCTGTGGAAAACGCATTGCTGTTTCCTGTGTTCCACACAGGATTGCTACATGGCTTATGTAAAATAATACTTGTAAAAACCCTACACAACCAAAAGGAACTAGGGCTTATCACTCCAAAATTAGATAATTGCTTTTGACTTAAGAATAACATTAGTGCCTGGACGTCTCACCTCAGTAAATCCTGTTGACTTAATTTCTTGTTCTATCATTTGGGTTTTGAATGCTCAGTTTACAGGGTAAGATTATAACACCCCGGGAAATATTCTGTAAGTACAAAATATCAAAATAGACAGGCTTGCTGCAGTAGTTACAAGTGGCATGATCACCACTGTTCCCCACAGATGTTCTAGATGGCTCTGGGACCAAGCCCTGTCCTTGCTATCGTAGCTGAGCCGTAGCTGAGCTCTGCGTTTCCCATCCCACTGGAGCCGCCGTGGACACACCTACTTCCTATCACTGCAATGATCTTGACATGTTTGGAGGGATGTGGTTCTGAAAAACCCTGGCAAATTTAATCTCTGCTTTAAATATGAATGTTGTAGGTACAGGCCTTCTGATGAAAAACATATGTATAAAACCACAGTTGGTTCCATACTCTTGCTAAGGCTTGGCTTGCTGAGATAGGCTTCTCCAGAGAGAAGGAGTTGTTTGTGTAATCATTCTAGAGAAAGCGAGAAAGACCTTTCACAAGATGAGGGAGAATTCTGTGGGAACAGAGCCCAAGGAAGACAGCCATGCAAATTGTATCTAACATGCTCACTTTAAATGATGAGGGAACGAAATTCTGCATGACATTTTAAATGGAATCCACCGTTAGTCACTTGCTGTGTAACGCTTCTCCTGTTGAAAAGTCCTCACTTACCTGGTGGGGCCGGGCAGAAACTTCACAGGGAACCATCCCGAATAGGTCTGGAGGGGCCCTTTGCCTGATGCCTTAAGGCACAGTGGACAGTAAAGCAAAGCATGAAACAGAGGAGCAGGATTGAGATGGTACAACTCAATGAATCAAAACAAAAACAAAAGAAAAAATACACACAAAAAAGAAGCAAAAATATCCCTTTGAGAATTTGTAAAAGCTGGGGTGGATTATGGAACCAAGCAGAAGGAAACTGGCATTCTAATTATAAACATTGGATTTACAAACGTGCAACAATGCCTTGGCCATTGGAAATGGGTGAATGTTGGCAGCAGCATCAAATTATAAAAGATCTGAGTCACAGATTTTAAAAATGCTACATTCCACAAAACAATAGGACTTCTGACTGAAAATATCACTGGAGCTTATTATTTTAAATCTTTATAAAAAGAGAAATCACAAGTTTAGAGAATAAACAAACTTTATTTTATAACAGTATTACGAAAAGCAAAATATCATTTAATACAACTTGAAGCTGCTATAAATCTAATCTGGCTTCATAACTATACATAGGGTCAAAAGCAAAGGAAAAAAATGTTCAATACAGTTAATAAGTCCCTATCAGGTCTCTGGTATCAGCTTTAAATGGCATAGCTTTCTTATAACCATCAAAAAAACCACCACAGCCCCTACTCCTCTCCCCAGCGTCCTCAAACTTGTGTGAGTCATCCAACTGTCTCAAAGAGCTAGACCTGCTCAGTGACAAAAGGTCAGTTACATGTAGACAAGGAGGTTTAATACAAAGCACGAGTTCTACACAAGTGTTCCAATAGTGGGAAGTATTGAAATTTGGACATGTTAAGAAAGAAAGCACTAAGGTTTAAGCTGCCTGAATGTTTTAGTAGAAGGGAAGGACTCGTTTTCTCTCTCCTCCCTCCCGCTTCTGGAAAGCTGCCGGAGAGCACGCGTCTGGAGAAGCATTGG
This sequence comes from Aselliscus stoliczkanus, assembly GCA_033961575.1. Classification (NCBI taxonomy): domain Eukaryota; kingdom Metazoa; phylum Chordata; class Mammalia; order Chiroptera; family Hipposideridae; genus Aselliscus; species Aselliscus stoliczkanus. Next base: position 129,170,230 of record CM066733.1, read on the forward strand.
CACTGTGGCTGCGACAGGGCCTCTGAGCACAGTGCACGGTCAGTGGACTTCTTCATAATTCTCCAGTCTGGAGTCTCTGACTTTCTACTCAGGGTACAAAGTCACAGGACTGGAAAGTCAAAAGGCTTCAATATAAAAAATATCTCCCAATGAATTTCTCAAACATTAGAAAATTTCCAAGATGTAAGAAATGCTTTTAATCCGTAGTAATATTTTCTCACACAGTATGTTTACTGCACTGTGAAAACTCTGTAAATATTTACTGAAATTCAATAGAAGAATCTGGAAGAAGGAAAGCCACTATCTAAATTAGTCACAGGGGGTCCTTTCCACACAACAGCACCTTAGCAGCCGGGCTGGCTTTGTTCACTATCATTTAATCAAAAATGAGTTGTAAAAAGCAGGTAGTTGTACACAAAGTAATCAGGAAACAAAACCAAAACTCCCTAACTTAAAAAAAAAAAAAAAAAAAAAAAAAGAAAGAATCAAGACTATTTAGAAGTGGTTATTAAACAAAATAGTATATTAAAATGCGAGGGAACGTATAGACCAGAGCTGTTACGGGAACGTTTGTGTTGGCATTTAAGTCTTCAGGCTCTGGTCTTTGTCACCAGCTGTAGTGTAAGTTCGCTGGAGTCGTGGTGTGGCATTAAGACTTGGAATGGTCAAAGTTCTTCAGGTTCACAAAGTTCAATGTTGTTGAAAAAATGAAATTCTACAGGGAGAAAAGAGACAAGGGTTAAACATACCAAAGACAGAGGCTTGAAAACAATTGTAAGTCATATTCATCAAATTCCAAATCAAGTCATCAACAGTTACACTCTACCTAGTTCTCCAGTCAACAATATGTTTATCTGAAGACACCCATGAGAATCTATTCCACAATGGCCTTAAAATATCTGGAGAATTGACAAGCACACTAGAAATGACTGGCAAATAAGAATAACCAAAAAAGAGTTCATTATAAAAACAGAGGTATTTCATAGAGTAAAAAAATCTAAAAAAGAGAAACCAATATATTTTTTAAAGTTAGATTCAAGGACGAAAGAAACACTAAGTCAGTTTTGAGTTCATGGACATGAAGGGAATGGGAGCTTCCGGTGGGAGGAGCTGAATGGAGAGAGGCTGGAAGTGAGAAAGTGTGTGATATTAACACACGGATATAGGGGGCAGGAACGTATGGGAGAAACAGGATTGTGAAGAAATGGACATTACTGAAGCTAAGAACTGGTATGGTGAGTATAACTAAGATAAGGTCAAAAATATTAGGTCTACTCATTAATACCAGACTACGACGTATGAACCTGATCTAATAGACTAAGAATGAATTCAGAAAGAACATTCAAGAAGACCAAATGCAATGATCCAGAGAAGAAAGTGAGAGGCAGGGCCTGACAAATCTAGGAGCTGAGGATGTTGGGTTTGATTCTCCTTTGCTTTTGAGGAAGGTTTGCCATGGGCTGGTTTATGTTTTGACAATATCCCCGAAGCTTCAGTGTGATGAACAGGCACAAAGCGGAGGGGAGTGGAGGTGGGACAGCAGCCAGGAGGCCACGGTGGCAGTCCAGGCTGCACGAGGAAGATGACAAGCTCAGGTATAAGAGAGGACTTCAGAGACCCAACTGAAGGAGAAGAATCAGAGTGTGTGACGATGGGGGAAGGCCAGAGGAGACTATGAGGTTTGGAGTCTGGGACCTCAAAACCAGAGGGAGAGTGACAGGTTTAGAGACCAGGTGAGGTCTAAGGACGAGGAACGCGGATTTGTCGGCACAAAGGGGCAAGTGAACCCAAAAGACAGACTTAGTCTCATATGAATATAAGAAAAAATGAAAGACATGAGTCTTAGAAACCCAAACCTAAGGTAAGCAGGTAGGAGAGAGGGCTAAAATATGAGTGAACAGGGAAGCAGACAGGAAATAAGGATGGCGCATTGTCTCTGAAAGAGAAAAGGGTTTTAAGAATAAAACTTTTATTTTATGTTTCAGCGTGGTTTCAAGTTTTGGTAAAGAATGGTACGTGATTACAGAGGAGAGTAGAGAGTGGTAATTCATGTCTAAGACACACATGGGACTAATGTCTCAGTCCCAAAGTCAAGTAGGATATACACTCTTTTGGTTAGATAAAGTAAAGCCTTGTTTTAATGAAAAAACTCCCAACCACTTAGATTTATCACATACATTATTATAGTCTCTTAATTATTCAGGACAGATTGATCCAATTGATTCTTTCCCACCCTGTTGTCTGCTTTAGGCTATTTCATTGCTTACCAGGACTTTGGCTTGATTCTAAACAGGGAAATAATCAATGGAGAAAACACAAAGCTGTCTTTTTTTAGGTTAGTAATTATGCAGAGAAATGTGGAGGATGGTGAGAAGAATGGATAACAACCAATCAAACTGGATCGGGAAGTTATGTGTGGCCTTCGGTCACACTATCAATTCTTTTCTTTGAGAGCTAGTAGCTGTTTGCTTGGTGAACTTGCATAGCTTGTTGAACATTGCTGCCACTTGGCCTAACTTATGCCTTAGAAAATGACCCCCTGACATTGCCAGTACCTGGAAACCTATGGAAAGATCTAGATTTGGGGTTCTATTCTCCATTTCCTCTAGGCTCCGTGTCACTCTATTTCACTGAATCTATTTTCACCACAAATTTCAATTTCAATTTGTAAAAGACAGTGAAAATTAAATTTGTTTCAAAGTCCTTAGCAGACAAGAAACAGGAATCTAGGAGTATATAAGAACTGAATGAAAGAGATCTTGATATCAAAGAGCTTCAATAGTTATTGAGGTATATGTAGACAAAAAGATATAGTGACCCATGTAAAGTGAAATATCATTTACTTTTGGGCCAGCCAAGTGGCGTGTTGGTTAAGAACTGGTTTTGGGATGCCAGCGGCCCCGGTTCGGATCCCACATATGAGGGCCAGTGACACTGCCCTCTACAGCTAACAACAGCTCCACCTGGAGCTGGGCTGTGGGAGCCCTGGAGATGGTGTGGGCTGCAGCCCCTGCTGCAGTGGGCTGCCATAGGCTACAGTGAGTGGCCGGCAGCCAGCGTGAGTTGCCAATAGCCATGGTGAGCGACCATACAGAGGCCGGTGACCGATCTGCCTCACCCGGGAGGAGCGCAATGACGATACCAACATGGGCCAGTGAATCAACATCCTCTTCAACTAGACTAATGAACAAAAAGACAGCAACTTGTCTGTTCCCCTTCCCCAATTCCCCAATAAAATCTCAAAAAAAAAAAAAAAATCTAATCAATACAGTTAAAATACATGTTTTTTTTTTTTTAAATATATCATTTACTTTCATTTATTCACAAATCACTAGAAAGTAAAATAAATCTATTTTTTTTCCTGGTAATAAGTATTATAAATGATAATCTGAATGTGTTTTAAGGATTCCAAATAGCTTTCAGAATCAAATTACACTTCTAACTTGAACGTTAAACACATTCTCCCCCTCGTTCTTTAAACAGCAGCAAATCAAGTATAACTCCAAGTTAATTAGATATTCAATGTTTTTGAACACCCCAGTTCTTTATTGTTCCAGATGAATAGGGAGTAATTTTTTATATGAAGTTTTTTTTATTTACACATCCACCTAGCTTTTCTTGATTGCTTCTTGGCACTTAAACATATGGAAAAACCAAGTAGTAAACGTCTAGCTTTTGAACTGGGAAGATAAAGATGGAATCACCAATGTCATTGGCACACAGGCATCAGACATTTTAATTTCTGTCCTGTGAGAAAAAAAAACTTAGTATTTGACCATTTTTAACAGACTGCATTTTGGATCTAAATATTTTATTACATATCCCAATCAAAATGAAAACGACGCACTGGTTTTTCATGTGAAGAGCTGTAGAGTTTCAAGAACTCCTTTGTAAAGCTTGAACTCTATACCTCATGTTCAGAGGTAAAGTCTTGACATCTTTATACAAATTGACAGGCATTGGTTACTGGCATTGCTTCAACCTGCTTTCACTTTTGACACTCACTACCATTCACACTTGGAATCTGGATAAGAGTGTAGCTGTTAAATATACGGATTATACTTCATGTATTAGAATTTTGGTCAAGCAAACAAAACCCCAAACCACTGTTTTTATGCTTCAGTTTCCCCACCTTAGACTATACAATGTCAGTGAACATTTCTAACTACTATAGTCACATTCCATAGCCTGTGTCTCCCTCTTTTGGCCAACGTGAGAATAGGTTTCACACATTTGTGATTAGGTGGCTGTTTCATCCAATCCCAGGTCTAATTCTATGTCCAAACTCTTCAAGGATACATGTCCGTTACCTACTTTGCCTTCAGTCCTCACAGAGGGTTCAGTGTGTTCTTAAATTTATCTTTCTTGGTGTCATGGTGAGCAGTGGGAAATCAGTCAAGTGCAAGCACAGAAGCTCTCCACCTCATCTGAAAGGCACAACCTCCGAGTTTCCAGAGACAAAGGGCTCACACAGTGAGTGGTTCCCCATCTTGAGCATGCTCCACTCCAGATATTGATTAAGGAAATTGCAATGTGCACTTTTAAAAAAGCATTTGATACAAACCACTGGAAATACTGCCTTTTAGTGGTAAAGACTCCCGGGGGTGTGTGTCTCAATAAAGATGCAAGACTGTGGTTTTTATACAGAATAATTAAAACAACGCAAGAAAACACAACATTTCTTCAGATTAATGAAGATTCAATTACCAAAGGGCAGTAACATAAGCAGAGATCACAAAACATGAATGCAATATTTATGTAAGACACAACGCAACTATTTCTTAAATAAAAATCAGGTCCATGCACTCAAGTGTAAAGCTCAGTTTTAAATATAATAGTTTATGAATTTCAGTTATTTCTAATGCTAACCTTCATTTTTTTCTTCCTTGGTTCTTAATTTGCATATCTGATTTTAATTGTTAAACAGGACTTCTATTTTAAGAATACAAGAATCCTAGAACCAGAAATGCAAGTATGATAAATTTCTATCTGGTTAGCCCAGGAAATAGTCAATTCTCACAATGTTTGTGTTACCACTATAATTAAGACGCACCAGTTCTCAGTGTGGTGGTCTGGAGATCTTGGAGGTCAATGAGACTCCTTCTAGGGTTTATCAAGTCAAAGCTATTTCATAATCACGCTAAGACGTTATTTAGCCTTTTCAGGGTGTTGACATTCTCAATAATGGTACAACAACAATGGTGAGTAAACATTTGCCATCTTAGCACAGGTCAAGGCAGTGGCACCAAATTATGTCTTCACTTGACCACGTTCTTGCAGAAGAAATAAAAAAGAAAGAAAGCCAGTTTCACTCACTAAGGATATTCTTTTTATTTTTATTTTTTTTGCCGCAAAAAGCTTTATTGTTTCAATTTGGTCCAACGCATGGGAGAGGGCTCCCGGGTGGTAGGGTGGTTAGAAGGCTGCCTAGCGGTTTCAGGGAGAGGCTTAGGCAGAAGCCCAACGCCAGGGGGATGCGAAGGGGCCCCTCAAAGGCCTCTGGGCTCCAAAGGCTCCTAGTCATGCTTGAGTGAGCCTTTCGAAGAGATATCGCCAAGCCTGGCCTGGGGGCTGGCCCGCCTGCGGAGGTTAGTCAGGTGGTCACCCATCTTTTTGATGAGTTTTACCTCCTCATCTAAGAGGTGGTTCTCCAGGAAGTCACAGACCTGGGGGTCTGCGCGGGCAAGACCCACAGCATGCAGATCCAGAAAGCCTGGCTCAGGCTCTTCTCCAGGGTCATGGCAGCTGCCAGGGCAGCCTGAGTTTTACCCCACTCCTCTTGGGAAGGCTTCTTCTGCAGGTCCTGGAAGAGGGCGCGACCGCCACGCTGGTTTTGCATCTTTAGGAGACATTCCGCACCCTCCCACTTCTCCTCCGCCAACTCACGCCCTCTAGAGCCACGTCGTCGCGGTGGAAATGGAAGCCCAGAGAGAGGCAGGTGTAGGAGGCCCGCAGATGCAAGTTGACCAGGCGGTTGACGGCGGCCTCCACCTCGGTGGAATAATTTTGACGAACTTGGAGCTCATGGTTGCTCAGAAATAAGGAGTTAAGCTCAAATAATGGTGTTAGCTGGTCTTGGAGACCGAAGATGGCTGAGTTGGTTCTGAAGGTTGAGAATGGAAAAGAGGTTGGAGGGTGGTCGGAGGCTGAAGAAGGTTCCGTCTGAGTCTGTTCCGTCCAAACACTGTTGAAGCAAGACACAGATCCGGGGGACTGCCGAGGAAACTCAAGGATAATCTTAGTGAAACAAAAAATTACCAGTTTTCCTGCATCTTAATCCTTGTTTACATTTCCTACTATTCTGTGTGATGAAATGGAAAGTATGCATAAACAGGAGTGCTACGTACAAAAATACCATGGACATCTAGAGGACAAGCGTTCATATGAATGTTTCAATGGTGAGTTTAAGCCAGTTTTTCTATAAAACACCTTTTTTATTTGAGGGAATTACTGACAAACTATGCTATTGAATTTGATGTCTGGCAGGCATTTTCTTGAAAATGAAGTGAGCCTGTCATTTCAGGGAAAACAATTGACAGTACTTGTTGCCAGTGATAAAATTCAGGCTTCGAGGTGAGAATTAAAATTTTGGAAAACTGTATTTTGGCCTCTAGGAGCCTGATAGCTTCCCAAGACTCTTCTGATGAGACTGGTGGCAACCACTGATCTTTTTACTGTCAATCACTTTGCCTTTTCCAGGATGTTATATAGTTGGAATCATACAATATTATATATAGCCTTTTCAGACAGGCTTATTTCACTAAGTGATTATTTTTAACTTGATAAATTTCAGCAGATACAATTTTAATCTATAATAAGATAAATTTCAGTGTTTGATTTATAATACGGCCAATTTCATTAGATGCAATTCACATAAACAAAAACTTTTTGGGCTCTTCAGTAATTTTTAAGAATATATTGGACCGGCCGAGTGACGCGGTGGTTAAGCCAACGGCCCCGGTTCGGGTCCCACATATGAGGGCCAGTGACACTGCCCTCAAAAAAAAACGAATATAAAGTGGTCCTGAGACCATTAAGCTTGAGTACTGTTTATATCAAATCTGCTACTGCTAACCTATTGCTGTTTCCTTCTTTCACATTTATTTGTGTGTTTGCTGAATACAGAAGGGAAAACTAAATCTAATGTTTTTTTTTCAGTCAAATGAAACTCAGCACCTATTCTACAGTTAATTCAGCAAACTGGTACCACTTCTCCTGGTTTGCCTGAACATTTTAATGCTTTTTGGTGCCTCTCTTTTCACGAGGCTCTCACGTGGGCCCTCTGGAACCCACAGCTCTGATTTAGGTCTTCCGGGATAGGTTGGAATCCTTGATCTCTACTTTCTCTGAATGCCAACTGTACTGCGTTCAACAATACACACACTAATACAATTTCACTCCAAAGACAAAAATTCAGTTCAAAGTTTGCTAGACTTACAAGTCAATTAAGTTTATTTGCTTTCAGGCGAGTCAATTTTGAGATGTTTTCCCCAAATTTCCATTTTTTTTTAAGGCATGTCTGTACAGTTGTAGTTGCCTCCCCTCCTGGGGAGGTTTTAGGAAGAAAAATTCCCTTCCCTTCCACCCTGTGATGCTCAAAGCTTTCTTTTTGTTTTTAAGCCAGTTTAAACTCCCTTATCTTTGAGGAAAGGGTAAGCTGTCAGTGATCTCTTCAGGCCAATTAATGGGTTTTCTTTAAAGCTAACAGTAATTTTTTTATTAGAATCTTTATGCTTGACATAGTCAAGTCACTCTACCTAAATAATTAAATGACAACCATGCTGTAACTTCAGAATATCCTGTTAAATAAAAACACCATCAATTTTACCTCACTTTAAAACACGACATTTGTAAAATATGGTTTGACTTGCTCACTTAGCTTTATATCATAGCTGCAACCGCAAATACATTTTGTGCAAAATGAATGTGTCTAAAATGAGTCATGTTTCAAGGACACTGGTGGGAGTTTACTTGAAAGATTCCATCATGAACTCTTCTGCAAAGCAACATGTTATGTGGCTTCAAACTGACAGAGGGTCAGTTCTGGCTCTGCCTGCCACTCACTCACTGCCTGTGATATTGGTGAGGGAGGGACTTAAGCTCTCAGGCCTCAGTGTCCTCACTACATAACAGACGACTATAAGAACTCATTCAGTTAACAAACAGCAAAGTCCTCAAAGTCGGCACAGAGTAGGCATTCAATAAACGTTAGCTAATATTTTTTATAGATTTTCATACATGATATTTCATGCCTAGTTTTGCTTCCAGATTAAATTCAATTTTACTCTTAATGTTAGAGATGTCCAGTTCAGTTTCTCCATTAAAATCACCTGAATTGGTATCACGGTTTCCTTACACGGTCTTTCATCTAAGCTAGCACCCTTTCAATCAATCCTACACACAACTGATGATTTAATCCTACTGATGGACGGTGCTGGGGGTGCTCATCCCATGCTCAGCTCCCCTCTGATGACCTACGGAACAGTCTCAGCTGAGGGACCAACAGGGAATGGAATACCTTCGGCAATGTGCCTTTGACAAATGGTTCCAGTTCTGCTGGGAACTCAACACATAGCTATTAATATAACGTAGGGGTTGTTCTTCCTGATATCCATCCCATTGTTCTTCTATATGCTCTTTCCTCTCTGCCCATATATCCAAATCTCCCTGGAGCTCTGCACAGAAGGGCTTTCCTGTCACCTGATAGGGGAGGTCTTCCCTGATCTGCCAATCAGAAAGTTTCTCCTGTCCACTTTCAATGCCCGTTATCTAGGCCTCTCTTGAAAGTACTATTTTTATCTTATAGGCCATTTGTATACATGTTCCTATGCCGTTGTCTTTCTTATACCATCTATAGTATCCCTTGATCATGCAGGTTCACAATATACATTAATGAATCCATGAGCGAGAAAGTAGAGGGACTGATCTGCAGGGCAAGTCTGAAGGACAGAGGCTTGGGGAGGGAAAACACAGAGCTGCCTTATGTCTCTAGGACAGCACTACCGCATGTCTTCACCATTACTTTTGTCTGCCGATGTAAGCGGAGGATTTGGGGGTTCATTTTTCTATTCTCTTTTGTTGAATAACTGTATCTATGAGATCCCAGGAGGACATTGACTTCTTTAAAAAACTGGTTTCCCTAAATCTGAGGCTTTGACAAAGATTTCTGACAGTAGTGAGTATTAGGCCCTAAAGCTAGAATAAGGTCTTCTGTTCACTCTGCTAGGTTCAAATCTTGTGGGAACTTGATATGAAAGCATTCTACAAAATCTTAAAGCATCTTTTTAAATAACAAGGATACTACGGTTAAGGTTACACTCATTATACTTTATTCTAGCTAAGTCTTTGTCTATCTTAGGTTCATAAGATAAGCAGAGATGTGAAAACACTTCTCCACTGCATCAAATAAAAGTTCCACTTAAAAAATATCAACAAAACCCTTACCTTTTAAAAAACTGTCTTTGACGCGTATAAGAACAAAATGCACTAAGTTTTCATTTAATATTTTCCTCATAGAAAGGTTAGTAGGAATCAAAAGAATTCATCTCCAGACCCAATACCCTGACTTATTACATTTTTTTCTTATGTCTTCAAAATCCAGTATGTTATTTGATATTTAGAGCACATCTCCACTTGGCATCGCCACATTTCCAATGCCCAATGACCACCTGTGGGTAGCGGCTACCACACTGGACAGAAGAGGTCCAGATACCCACTAATGCTTATGGAACTATTTTAATGCAGGAGTTAAATAAACACAGGGCCAGTATGTCCTTGGAATGTAATCCTTATGAAAACCAGAGTATCACACACATACACACACACACTAATTGGCAACAATAGCAAAATTTCCTCCTACTTCACCCATGAATTTCCACGTTAAAAAATAATAGTACCTGGAATATCTAACAGAGAAGTTCTTGAGATAAATGAAATTATACTTAGCTCTGCATATGGATGGTATTTTATGATTCTTCAGTATAAGTGACCTATGGCAAATTAATCTCTAGGATTCTACTTCCTCATAAAAAACGGTGGGGAGAGAAAAGACAACACTCTAAACACAGTTTAAAATTAAATACTCTTAATTTCCATACTCTTAAGTATGCCCTAGAGTAGAGCATAATAAAGTCATAACCACCACCTCCACCAATCTCAGAGGCCAGGTGGGTAACAGGTGAGTAGGGAGACGAGATACCAAGGACCTCACATGAAGAGATGCTGATGACTTGGACAGCTCCTCCTTGTCTAAGGGGCTCTCAGCCATGCAGGGAAAGCATGCTCAGTGTTGTTAGGGCTTCTGATGTTTCTAAAATGGCTGGTATCTTCCCATTTTATGCATTAATAATTCAAATTCTAAAAAATGCTGCTTGGGCCAGAAAAGAAAACTCTGAATATGGCTTGCATGTCTCCAATTTATAAATTTTGTCTTTCCCTTCTGCCCATTTTTGGTACTGTTTTTAGTCCTCAATAATAAGGAAAAACAGGGGGAAACATGCATCATTTGTAAAGGATTAATAACTTGAACAAACCTGTAAGAGATAAAAGATAATAAACACCTGAATGGAAAAATGGACAAAGGACACAAACTGGCAACTCAAAGAAATGCAAATTATGTGTGTGTGTACGTATATTTCAATCTTACTAGCAATGAAAAAAATGACAATTAAAAATTGCCCTTTCCTCCCAATTTATAAAGAAAGGGGTGCTTGGCACATACTTTTTAAATGTCTTATAATCTCCAGTGTGGGGAAACAGGGATGCTTATAAGCTGCTGGCAGGAGTCTAACTTTGTAGAAACTTCAATGTGGATAATATGTCAAAACCCCTTGGTGGCACACCAACTCTAATTTTTAAACATATCTGCTCTAGAGAAACAAAGAAATTGATGCACAAAAATGTACACACAAGTACAATCTTTGAAGGTGTGTGTATAATTGTGAAAACTGAAGAACAATCTAAATACCCATTCATTGAGGTTAAATATACTATCATGCATCTATTCAATGGCTAGTGAAAAAATGATGAGGTAATGACAAGGAAAGTGATCTACAATGCACTGTTAAGTGGAGACAAAAAAGCAGCATATATAACAGAGTCAACAGTCCCAACCTATATAAACTGAGGTGTGAGTACGTGTGTTTGAGTGTGAATGTGTACACACACGTACGTGTACACACACACACACACACACACACACACACACACACAGTGAAAGGGATTCGCTATCTCTAGGAGCAGAGCAATTACAGGTCACTTACATTTTGTACTGTGTTTCCCTTTTAAAAATTAAAACTTCCTCCCTTTTCTTATTACCAGGAAAAAAAAAATAGGTTCATTTGCAAAAACAATAGTCAATAATGATTTTGTCCAAGAGCAAACCCTGGGGAATCAGTGACTGCCAGGTACTAATATATGCACCACAGCAGCGGCATCCAGCGCCTATTTTGTTGGGTTGTTCAAATGTATTGTGACCGACTCATTGCTAGCACTTCCAGATTTATAAATATTAAAGGTGAACATTCCACAGCATTCCAGAGTGGAAACTGGCTATGCCTAAAACTCACTAAATCCAAAATGGCTTTTCATTTCTATGTATAAGAGGTCTTCATGCTAGGTTTCATTAATCTATACCTAAAACTAAACTGTACTAAAATGCTAATTTTAGGAATGAGACTAATACAACTAGACAAATACAATAAAAGAAAAACTTAACGCGTCTCCTCTGGTGGAGGACCACGTGGCTCCTGAAGTAAAAGCAGTCATATGAAGTTCCACAGGCTTGCGCTTCTTACCTAACAGGGTGCTGCTCGTCAGGGACTGCGTGTAAGTGAGCAGCTGCTGATGAGTGTGAGCTCAGGTCAGCCAACAGGGCTCTTCCCTCCTGTCAGTGACATAGCTATGCTCATTTCCTGCTGGGCTTGCGAGTTCATTTTGAAGCCATGCACATCACCCTGACTTTGAAATCTTGATTTGAACCCGCTATTATCCATTTTAGTAACTGGTGTTCATGAATGCACAACAGCACGGAAAGCAACACCACTAATTTAGTTCTGTGCTTACTATGGGTTGCGCCCTGGGACTCGGGGTACATCTAACAGTTTCCAAGGAATGAGGCTTTGCTGGCTCCGGGGCTCTGTGAAACCTGATGCAGCACTCTCCATCTGCTCAGAGGAAGGGAGGTGGAGTGGCAAAAGCCCGTCCTTGTTTTCAGCTTCTTGAAAGCACTCACCATGTAAAAATCCCCATTTCCTTCCCCATGTTCCAGGGCTCCATCCCTACACCGTGACTGAAGTGCCTCTGCCAAAGCTCCCAGGTTGCTTCTGCACCAACAGCTTCAAAGGACATATTCACTTGATTTCTCCGCCTTATTTAATACTTGATGACTCTCTCCTTCTTGAAGTGATTCTCTGCCATAGTTTTTCTCACACCCTTTGTCCGTTTTGTTCCTTCCTCCTGATTCTTCCTCTGCATCCTTTGCTCCCCAGGCCTGACCTCTGACCTGGCCCTGGGTGACATCACTCACACAGAAGACTTCACATCAGTAGATGACATTTTCAAATTACCTTCAAATCTCCATCTCCTGATCTGAAGCGTAGTGTGCACTTTCTCAGAGCCCCTGGCTGCTTCCTGGACCTCTCCGTAGGCATTTCACAAAGTCGACATCTCTGGGATAAAAGTCTTCATTTTTATTTGACTCTTAAGAACACAGGAAGCATTCATGGTTGACTTTATATGTTATGAGAAGTTCCTATTGCCTGCCTTGGAAACAAACCCTTCTGTAAGTTCTATTATCATTCCCAGTTTACAGATGAAAGAACTGAGGCACAGAGAAGTAAAACAGCCGGCCCAGGCCACACAACTACAAAGTAGATTTGAAACCTGCAAATCTGCTATGCTTACACCTCCTCTTAACAATCAGACTACCTGATAAACTTCCAGTTACCTATGTTGTGTGTGTATAAGATAGGGCCTTACAGGTTCATTTCCAAGCTTCCTTGGTAATATCTATGACAGTGGTCTCTCCTACATAGCATCACAGAGCAAAAAATACACTTCTGCTTTAAGATAGCTAAGAGCAGAGGACTGGTGATATTGCACATGACATGTGAAAAATGAAACAGGTTTTCCATGATAGAAATCACAGGTACACCATCAACTCATTTGCCCAAGCTGCAAACCTGGGCATTTCCTGGACGTCTCCCCTGCTCTTCCACCATTCCACCTCACTAACTTCCATACTCACACGTCAACAGTCACCCAGACACAGAACTCTTCCTACATCCCACCTCTCAAATACATGAGTACCCACAGCTTTTCAGGATAAAGTTTAGCCTCTTCAGCTTTGCTTATACGACTCTTTATGACCGGGCCTCTGCCTCTCTGCTCCCTGCATCTCCATCAATCTCCTCTAAGGATTCTGCAATCCCGCTACATTTGATTCTGTGCTGTTCCTAGGGTGTCAAGTTCATAGCGCCACATCCTGCCCGGCATGCCCCCTTCCTCCATGCTTTTCTTCACTGAGGTAACTTCTACTCACCGTCAAGCGCTCCTGAGATGCTCCATCCTGACTTAGAGAACTTTTTGTTCCCACTAAAATCAATTTAAAACACAGCATAAAACTTGAAACTACTCTGCACCAGGCTTACCATGTGTAAGTGCAGACCTTGTCTGATTTGAACTCTCCATGGTAAAACAGTAGCTGGTAGCTCACGGGCGCTCCATGTATGTTTGTATAATAAGCAAATAAAGGAATAGAACGAGTGAATGGATGAGAGTCTGCTTCTCTGTCATTTCATCTTTTGGCGGCTCACTGCTTTCAGAGGAAAAGGAGGCGCCCTTCACTTTTTTAGCCCACATCAAGGATTACTCCAGCAGTCCGAGAGGCTCATTTGAAGTCTGGGTTCAGATAGCTCACGGTGTTACCTAAAGCGGAGGCACGAGCTCCCCCTTCTGGGGCTCTTTCAGAAGCCACCAAGCCTGAAGTCTTCCCGCCCTAGCAGGACAGCTCAGGACCCCCATTCCAGTGGCAACACGTCAGTAACATCCTGTGTCCATGTGAGGGCTCACAACTGTGCATTTACAGCACACTGGCGGGGGTGGGGGGGTGGGGGGTGGAACAGTCCGTAGAGGACATAGAAAAAGTTACAAAGACCTAGTGAAGCCCTCCTCTGAAGTCTGTGCTTAGCTCCTCTCTGACACCCAGCGGAGAAGGCAGGCTCCGGAGGCTGAGTCCACTGCGGGTTGGCCTCTAGCCATCTTTCTGTGGGCTCCACACCCCCACCATCTACTTTCAGTGCTCGAGCCAAGGCTCAGAGCTACTCCAAAGGGAGAGGTCAGGTCAGATCAGAACAAAAGGAGAGCTCTTCATGAGCAGGGAGCAGGGACAAGTACATCAAATATTTGTCCTTCGCTGACGTTCTGATCACTCCTGCTCACACCTACCTGCTGCCTCTGTGGGTCCTGCCAGGGCAGCCAGAGGGCAGCTGAAGCGGTAGGAACACACTCCTCCCGGTCCTAACAGTCACCAGCAAAGGGAAAGTTTCAAGAACAAGCCCAGCTAGTGGCGGGGTGGGGGGTGTGTGTGTGGGGGAGCAGCGGCAGAGATGCGAAAATGACTCTAACACTGAGATAACTCCTATTCCTCCTTCAGATTTCAATGCAAACTTTTTCTCCTGAGTGATAGGTTACATTTATAATAGTTCAGAGCATTTATCAGCTTTGCAGTTATATTTTATTTGTTAATTACACCTCCTCTCCTGGAGCAGAGCCTCCCCAAGAAAGGGGACCATGTTTGTTTTGTCTGCCAACTTGATAATTTGAATCCTGGATGCCTAGCCCTACCCTAGCACAGTTTGGCACTCAAATGTTTTTTGAATGGATGAACGAACTTTTCTAAACTTATCTGGTTTGCTTGCCTTCTAGGTGAATTAGTACTTTACCTTTCTTAAACCTGTTTAACAAGGCTGCTGATAAAAGTTGCTCTCTAAGACAGGCAAACTTGAAAGGCTGGTGTGTGTGTGTGTGTGTGTGTGTGTGTGTGTGTGTGTGTGTGTGTCTGTCCACTGCTAAAATGAATATAAGGTACCAGAAATAACTGATATAACTAATTAATTTTAAAACTGATTAAAATGCCACACATCAAAGTAGGGGCATTGGTAATGTTCACAGCGGTCATTACTGATTCACAGAATTTAGGAGAAATGCCCAGTATTTTTACATTTTATAACACTCAATTTTCTCATTGTTTTATGATATCCTTATAACAAGTCCTATGAGTTGAAAAAGGTAGATTTTACCATCTCCACTGATATGCCCCAAATCACAGAGTTTGAGATCTGATAAGATTAAAACCTAGTGCTTGACGGTCTGACTCCCAGCTAGGATATTCCCAGCCTTCCATACGTAAAACATTCAGGGAAATATATCTCAGAAATAAAAAGATACACATTCAGCATATAACAGCACCTTTATTCAGGTAACTAGATACTGTGTGAGTGCTAAAATTTTAAATGATTTCTGTTTGTAGGCCTTTATATATCCTATGTGGAAAACAATATCTAAGATATAAAGAGTTGCTAGGTACAAAACCAATACAGACAAGTCAATTGTAGTTCCCCTATACCAGCAACATCTAGAAAAGATTTATAAGACCTATTTCTGGGTAAAAGGAAAAAGAAAATACAATTTTATTGGAAGAAATTCAAGAAGATCTATATAAATGGAGAAACATTTTCTGTTTGTGGAAAAGAAGAGTTAATATCATAAAGACATAGTTCTTACCATACTGAGCTAGCTACAGATAGATGTAATTCCCATTAAAGTACCACAGGGTTTACCTTAGATTCTAACAAACTAACTCTGAAATTTATTTGGAATAGAAAGAGCCCAGAGTAGCCAAGATACTCCTGAAGAAAAAAAAAGAACAACTGGGGAGACACGGCCCACCAGACATGAAGACTCATTCTGAAGCTGTAGTAATTAAGATAACATGGCACTGGAACATTGGAACATGGGCTAACGGAAGCACCCAGAAACACACTTGCACATATAAAAATACTCTGCATATGACCTGCAGGTTAGAAGAGGAAAGGATGGGTTCTTCAATAAACAATGCTGAATGCTGGCTACTTGAACAGAAAACGAACAGATCACTGTTTCTCATCACACAGGAAAAACAATTTTTGATGATTTAAGGACTGATAGGTGAAGGGCAACATTAAAATTTCTGGATCAAAAATTATCTTTAATACTTCACGGTATGGAAAGAGCATAAGCCATAAAGGAAAGCTTGATATACTAATAACTACATTCAACATATTAATAACTATGTTGAACTATATTAACAATAAAAGATAAACCACAAACCTGAAGATGTTTAGAACATTTAACACTGACAAGGGATTAATATTCAGAATCACTCAAGAATCAACAGGAACAAGAAAGGAAGAAGGTGGTGTGGTTTCATATCTATCAGATTGGCAAAAATGGGTACGTCAGAGGGGGGCTGTGCAGGGTTAGAACCCCTCACTCATTTCCTGCAAAGACAACGCACTTGGCCTTGCTACAAGGAGGAAGGCGTGTGCTGTGACCAGCCATCCCAGAAGTGCATTTATCTATTGACTGACCACTGTGGGGGTCGTTTTAAAAGTGAAAATGCAATCTTAGTCTATGTGCTGTGCGATAAAATCTGCGTTTCAAAATACTAATACATATATAATGACGAACATTTGCTCATTTCATTAACAATTCTTTAGCACAGCTTTTAATGGTTTGAGTTGGTCATTACACGGAGGCAGGATAAGGCACAACCATCCCCTACTGTCGGCCAGTTAGGCCGTTTCAAATTTTTTGCTACTAGTGTATATAAAAAATGTGATAAATCTACTTGTAGGTAAACCTTTGAATACATCTCTGATTATTTAAGATGAATTCTTAAAAATCGTTTAAATGGTGGGCATGTTTAATGGGGTTTTTTGCCAAATTGTCCTCCAGGAAATATCAATTTATACCGCAGCATATGAGTGTTATTCTTCCTCCTACAACCTCCCCGACACCAGCTAAAAACATTAACTTGCCAGATTTATAAGTGAAAATATGTACACTCAATTTTTAATTGATATTGATGTAACTATTTTTGTTTATTGTTCACTTAGTTTTTACATGATTTGCTTAACCCTTTGCCTGGTTTTCTGCTTAAGTGTTTAAATGTTTTGATGACACATAAGGGTTCTTAATATAGTCAGGGTATTATCTGTTTCTCTGCCTGGAATATTCCACTTTGTCGTTTATCCTTTACTTTTGTTTTTGTTGGTTTGATTAAAGTTTTCAATTTTTATCTAGTCAAAACAACCTTTTCCTTTTATGGTTCATTCTCTGATGTCCAATTATTAATGTCTATGTTTAAAGGACGTACCTCATCTCTCCCTCTGTGTTTCCTGCAATAAAAATCCCTCATCTAAATGAAAGCAACAGCACACTATTCAAAGGTCACTGTGGACATTACTACCATAACGAAACCAGTGTTTTTTAAAGTAGTCAAGCAACTTATAGCTGTCAATGATTAGCAGCCCTCAATACACAGCAATTATTACCACCACATGCCCGTCGGTGGACAGTTTATAATTATACACAGGAACCTGGGCAGAGGTACTGGGGGATAACCCCGCCTGAAAATGGAGCGGGCCGCATGAGGCAGTGCTGTGAAGCAGCCCGCAGCAGGCTCAGGAGCGCAGAGCTGCCCGACGAAGGCTCTTACCTGTACTTACTCCTCCCCTTCGTCCAGCTCAGTTTCTTTGTGCACCACCACTCTCGTAACCGACATGTCAGGGTGCTGTTCTCGGGCTTCCCTGATGGCCTGGGCCAGCGCCTGCAGCGTCGGGAGAGAGCACGGTCAGCAGAGGAACAGGCAACACGGGCGCACGTCGCTCCCCTGGGACTCCACCTCAGGCCCAGGGGCTTTTATCGCTTTATTTGAAGAAGCAGGAAGATTTGAAATGGGCTCATTAATTTTAGAGAATGCTTCTCCTTTCCCCAAAGTGCCCATTTCTCCAGTCCATTTCAAATAATGATACATGTAGAAGGAACTTGGTGAATCCAGCCCGCACTCCCATGAGAATTGGAGGCAACAGATTTTCTGACCTTCGAATTCTCCCCTGTACCCTGAGGCTGAGGGTGCAGAGACCCTTATAAGGTTTGCTGGAAGGACTAAGGGCGGATGAGAAGCCCAGTGCCTGCCCTGTGCACTCAAGTCATGCTTGCTCTTCTCCAATTACATGAAACCCCGAAGCGCAGGACCAGGCAGGCCTTGCCCATCTTTGCCCTCTTGGGCTCTCAGTAACTGTTTGTGGGAAAAAGTCTGTGGAGCTAAAACGTTGCAGGAAAAACATAAACTCCTAGGGCATAGAACAATGCAAACTGCAGCAACGATGACACACAGTAAAGCTGAATGCCAGAGACAGACTAACGCTCAGGTGATAAAATAAAGACCCCTATTTTACAGTTGAAAACACTGAAGGCACAAAGGTCAGTAGGTCTTTGCCAAGGCCACCCTGCCGGTGGGCTGCAGGGCAGGAGCAGGACCCAGGCTGCCTCCACTGGTTCACGGCCTCTTCTCTGGATCGGGCTGAGACAAAGCAATATGGTTTCTCTGCAGCGCATCGGAAACTATCCGAGTGCTGCAGCAACGTGGGAAGATCCTAATTTTCAGGGGGAAAGATGTGAAAAGAGGTCTTGGGGAGAAAAGTAAAAGAAAACACCAATAAACAGCACTCAAAATCTAGGACAGGTCTAGAAAACAAGAAAAGAAATTCTACTAGGCTAGTTAGCACCATAATTCATAAGGAAAATGTACATTTGAAAAAAGTGGTGCGATTTTTTTCTGCTGCTCTGTCACCTGCCTAAGGGGACAACTGCATTTTTTTGTTTGGAATACAGTTTCTGTCAGCTGGAAGGTTACTGAGCAAAACCATTACACACACACACACGCACAAAAAAAAAATTGTTTTTACACCAAAAAACTTTTGCACAGAAGACTGAAAGACACTTGAGGGTGCTTAAGATTCAACTAGAAAACAAACTGGCAACCCACGTGTGTCAGGACAAGAGAGAACTCAGGCAGGGAACGAGCCTCCAGTTTGGGCATCAGCACAACTGGCTGTCAGGTGGGAAGAGTGGGAGGCTGGAGGGCAAGAGTGGAGCGGGGAGATCTTACCCAGGAAAGCGTTTCTGGGTATTGGCTGTGGTCAGTAGGGAAGGGAGAAGTACAGGAGTGTGGCAGTGTGGCTGTGTGTGCGCGCGTGCATGTGCACGCATGCACTCACACATGTGTGCAAGAGGGAGACTGGAATGATCAAAACTGTCTATTCCATGTTGGTTTGTGGAATCCAAATTGGGAAGGACAGACTGTGATGGGAGCCAAATGTGGCTGACAGACAACTTATCAGACACTCAAGAGTTTATGTTCACTGTAAAGACCTACCCGCACTAAAATAGTGTAATTGTTAAAGCGAAAATACAAATAATGCTCATGGGAAAGTGACACCTGTGAGACAAGCTTTAATTACCAGAAAAGTAGGGAAAATCGAAAACTGCTAGAAACACCTTCAAACACATTTGAAGTCGGTCTGCCATTAGTTCCTTTCATCCTATAAGAGCAGTACAACGAGAAAGAATGCGAGAAAACTATCGCATCCTATTGCTGAGCTGAGAAGCTATTTTATTAGAGCTGGGTTTTGCTCAGTAGCCTTCCAGCTGACAGTTGACCTGAGGAGCAACGGCAGGGTCGTTTCCTTCTCCCCGGTGCAGAGCTGAGAGTGGAAGGGCTCGCACGGGCGAGGAGGCTGCAAAGCAAGCTTCTACGAGAGCATGCCTTGCTAATCTGCCAGCACAGGAGAGATCCCTTTTTATCTATCTTGCTCAAATGAAGGGCTCTCTTCTACTATTAATGCAGGCAAGGAACTGATAAAAAAAAATGTCAATGATTTTAGTCACTACATGATAAACATCAGTTTTCGGCAGAGAAGTGATTTTACTCCTTTAACTTTAAATAGCTCTGTCACTCATCATAGGCTTTAAGAATAAAGTGAACTCATCATGAGCTGCTGGTGACAAGCACACCAGAAACCACAGTTAAATTTACTCAAAAACGTTTATGCCATCTTGTAATTAGACATAAAAACAGTTACATCTCTATTGTCATCATTTGGAAATCTGACCTAGACATAAAAACAGTTACATCTCTATTGTCATCATTTGGAAATCTGACCTGCGTTTTAAAATGGACCAAAGCAAGACATCTTACAAATGGAACAGTTAAGGCTGCAATGGTGTCATGATGGTTTCCTAATATAAGAGTTAGGCATAAGTGCTATTTTGGTACCAAGGAATGCACATACAGCAAAATCTGAGGGTAATCCCTGAGGGGAAAGTGGCATTTGAAAGCCAGAAAGGGCCTAGATTCAGTGGAGACAGAAGAAATAAATGCCGGGGGAAGGCCTGTTTTCATTTTCCACTACACCAAAGGATGAGGGCTCCTGCTAGCACGCTCCGCTGCAGGAAGTCAACGAATGCTTGATGAATGAGAGTCTCAGCGTAGAAGAGCAAGACTAGGTTTGCTCCAACTTCTGGTAAAGGAACTCAAGTCTGTACCAGTGAGCAGAGGCAGAATAAATCCTCTACGTGGGAAACTGGGGGCTTGGTTCTCATGTAGGTAATTCCCTCCCCAGCGTTAAAGAGGCACGTGTACTAGTCATCTGCTAGGACTTGTACTCTTCAGTCAAAATTCGGAATCAGGGCAGCTCTTTAATATATGAAATATGTAAGGAAAATGATGCTTACAGGGGTTTAAAATAACTTTTTTTTTTTCAGGCATAGAAGAAATTTATTTCTCTTTGGTCACATTCAGTGAGTCTTTCTTAAATGAGAAATTCTGTTCTCTCAAATTCTCTTTCCTGAGTTCAATACTGTGTTCAAAGCTGGGTAACATTTGTTCCTACTCCCCAGCTGGGATGGTCAACTGAACATTTCTTTTCCTTTTTAAGTTGTTATAAAAAAAAAAAAAAAACAGCTTGGTCTCCTTTGAAGTGGAGTTAAACATCACTCAGAAAATAAAAAAAAAAACCCAAATCTTGTCATCATTGCTTAGGACTGCAGTCTAAAATTAAAGCAACTCTCAAAGTCTCCAGCAATTTCATTCATCACCTGCTTTTTAAAGTTATGCATTCTGCTCAATATTAGAATGGAAGCAACATTCTTTAAAATTCTTTTTCCTGAATACATGTAAATTTTCACAATGTAAAAGACCTTAGGTTACCTACCCCACCCCTCAATAATAGTAATAATTAGGGAAAAACATCTGGTGGGAAAAAGCCCAACTTTCCTAATGCTATTAAAAAAAACACTTTGATAAGTTCCTAAAAGTAGGCATAAGCCAAACTTAGTGGCTTTTCTTGTTATTTGGAAGCCAGTATCATTAAACTACCATTCATTTGTTAGTAATTGATGACTTGCCTTTGAACCAGGCTTATGTGAATACCTAATGGCTGCCAGGAGCCCTGTTGATTATTTTGACCCAAAAGGGTACGTAAAGCCAGTGGGAAATAAAGAGCAATCCATGTTTTATGTTGATTCCATGTTAGGAAGGCTATAAGACAGGTGTGTCTAGGCTGTGAGGTATCTTATACCATGTTGAAGAAGTGGATTCATGCAGGAGATACTGGGGGTTGGCATAGGGATGTGACATGACGACAGGTGCAAAACTTAGAAAACAAACACAATTTCAGAACCAGAACCTTAAGTCCTTACCTGGTCATGATCAATATCTGCATCTCCTGTGATCACAATGCGTTTCTCAATTCTTGTTTCAGATATCCCACCTTTCACAGTCTGAAGGTCATAAAGAAACGGCGGGAGGGGAGGAAAGCAATCACTAAAGCATGTTTTACACACAATCAGAGAACACAGAAACGGAGCATGCCTAGACCTTCTGATGGTCATCAGGCAATGCGCATTGAGGGGGAAGACTGATGGTCTAGAAACTTCCCTTATTTTCAAGTTCGATAGAATCCTATTGTTAAAGTTGTAGCATCCATAAGTATTCCTCAACTGAAAGCAACCTTAAAGCTAACTTATCAAGATTCAGATGAGATTAAAAGGGAATAGGTCCCATTTAATGCACATAGTTCCACTGGGACATTCCACTACAATTTTGTGAGTTTCTTCCCTCCCAATTGGCTATTTTTGAAAAGAAGAATGGAGAAGATATAATTGTTTGGTTTATGTGAAGTTACAAGGACTTATTTATAACAATACTGGTATCCTGTTTAGGTTTGGGAGCTGCTTGGTGTTATCGTTTTGACTGCTTGATTCTCATCATACAAATAAATCTATTTGGTGATTTTGTTCATTTGGTTTAGCGCCATGATAATAAGAGGACTTGGATTTGGTTTAAGACATGTAAGTGCGTGAGAGTGATCTATTCATTCCTGTTGAACTGCAGCTTCTGCGTTAGTTGTGCACGTGGACATGAGCATGGTGGAACAGAGACTGTGGCAGGACCTGGGGCAGGGGCTCCTGGGTAAACGGCCATCAGAGGCACTGGCTGGGAGCAAGCTAATAGGACCTGGGACACGGCCGAGACTGAAGAGACCATATGCCTGTGACATTCTAAAGAGACAATGTGCACATTCCACACAGGCCTGAGAAAGCACACATCCAACCTCTACAACTCTGATAAACTTGCACACTAAGTCGTAAGTGACTGCACTTTACCATACAGAACAAGGCTTATCAACAGCCTTAATATCTGGATATGCTTTAAAATGTACACCAATACCGTCTTGCATTTATGTGGTATTTCTTAATTTACTGTGTTTTTTTTGTTGTTGAAATATGGGGTGAAGGGGGCACAAAGGGTACATTTAAGACCTTCAAGCACTAACCAAATGTGAGAAGTAGAAGAAAAGGAAACGCTAGAAAATAAGGCTGGAGTTAGAAATGTGATGACTGAAGCACGCATCAGAATTGCCTGGCGGGAGTCTTAAAACACACCCAGGGTGGCAGTGGGTTCAGAGTGGGGCCACAGTATTCGCACTTCTGACAAGTCCCCAGATGAGGTTGCTGCAGCTAGTCCACAGATCGCATTTTGAGAATCACTGGTTGTATGGTATTAAGCATTTAGAGAATGATCTGGAAAAATGCCCCAAGTCAATGTACGAGTATTGTAAATCAATGAAAATTGACATTACCTAAACAACTTGTTGAAAATTTTGAATGACAGCCTTACGTATCCTTTGTACTTACCAAACCTGTGCTTCCACTTTTGCTAAATTCTGTTCCTATAGCTAGCTAGCTATCTTTGGTATAGCTATTCAAAACATATTTTTACCCCCTTGTACTTTACAAAACTGCAATTTCATTTAAATACATTTGTCATTGGAGGCCAATTTCTTGGATACTTTAAATGTCGACATTTTTATTCCACTGGTACTGTCTGCATATTAATCTGAAGTGTGTCTAGAAACAAAGAAACAATTCATAAAAGATCCGGTTTGCAATGTACCATCCTCTCCACAGGATTCCCAATTGCTTTACCTTGGTGATGTGAGTGGTGGTTGTTGTCGCCACGGACTCAGAGGTGATGGTTTGTGCGGTCAGTAACGTGCCCGAGTCACCACCAGCCCCGCCATCAATCTTTGGATAGTTAGGGGAAAAATACAAAGCAATGCTTAACTTCCATTATGTTGTCAGAGAAGACCCCTCCTGTCAATATGCATCTTTTAAAATCTTGGCAATTGGCAGAAGATGCTATCTGCCTTTGCATGTTGATAGTGGTCGTTTACTGACCAGGAGACTGGCTATCATTTAAAGAGAGTGAAGGAAAGGCTAAGTACACATGGAGAAGCAAACCCCATACACAGGGGGAGAGAAGAAAAGAAGAGTGTAAGTAGAGGTGCAGCTGAACGCTACCAGAGAGTCATGAAGAATTTGACTGAAGGTCATTGGTGAGAAGCTCAAAAAAGAACCCCGAGAGCCAGGCAGAGAAATTTCCACAGTGACCAGAAGTGCTGATTTTGTTGTTAAGCACAGGTGGGTAAAAATAGATAGTGTTTTCTCAGATTACTAAGCAACAGAACCTGACTAAAGTAGACTAAACTTCGTGATTTGGTTATTTGCTTATCTCTAGTACATTTTTTTAAAAATGACATTGTTCCTCTTAGCTTGTGCATTGTGAGCATATGTATGGGACATATATTTCAACACGTATGCATGCATGTGCTCTCTCTATAGATTTCATATATAAATCCCATGATATATCTAAATAGGTTTTGTTTGCTTTGATACTAGAAAAGGTAGAAAGTTCTAGAGTTTACCAGTGGAAATAATAAAGGAAATGAACAGCCTAACAGGTTATGTGAAGATCACCAAAGCTATTTGCCTCCTGTTTCCTGACACAAAGAAACAACCAGAAGGCTCAGGGCCTTCCTTGTTGTATGCTAAGAGGAATCTCTCTTGAACTTGGTTCATGCATGCGCGTGTATTTCCTTAGGCGGGCACTTACCACGAAAAAAACACCCATTCATAAAAACCCTGTCTGTGCTTCTGTGAGATCTATGCACATTTAAGATAGCATATCTAAAATAATTTTGAGGAATATTTCACATATATATGCAGTAAACCTTTAAAAAAGTATCTGAGAGGGTAATAACTTGCTATCTTTCACCATGGTACAATCCTATTACAAACACTGAATTTCTCAGTCGAGAAAGCACAAATTTCCAAACAGTCCCATTTTGAAATGCTACTTTACCTTTTTTGTTACCCTTAAGGTTAGGTATCTTAATGCTTATTTCAAATCTTTACAGAATCAATGTCTGAATGTCTAAAATCAAACACAAATCCTGTAATTATTTAGATACACAGTATTATGTTTATGTAAGAAGGATGACGTATATCTTCAGGAAATAATCCCACGTGAAGGAGAAGCACAGATATGTGTGTGCATGTGTGTGCACCTGCAAGCAAAAATGAGTTGACTGGATTTGTCTTCGTAGAGATCAGGGGACAGAGCCTAAATCCTACGAATCCACAAATTATTACATCATCTCCAATAAGCCTTATGATCTGTTTCCCCAGTGTACATAAACATTCCTGGATACATCAAGCCAGAAATGGCTTATAATAATATGACCAAGATTGCCACTAAATAATCATGTGTATGCTTCCTCCCTATAATTACTGGGTCACCAATTTGATTGTATTCTCTGTCTCAATCTAAGAAGTAACATAACAAGCTATGCCGTTGAGGCACAGTTATAAGATGGAGATACAAAAAGCTATGTCAAAGTCAGAAACATGTATATCAGGAAAAGGCAGAATGAAAACAGAAACAGACTAGGTAAAAAAGAACTCCAATAGTCCAAATCTAGAGCTTTTGTACCTGTGGAGACTCATATGTGATGGTTTTGGTCTCAGTTTGGACAATAGGGACTTCCTTGGTGGAGATTTCTGTCCTTTGTGAGGCATCAGAAATTGTTACCATCTCTGTTTTTACCACTGGTGGCTGAGGTGGAAAGGAAGGGAAAAATAAATTCTAGAGGTCATGAAGTAAAAGTGCTTAACGGAGCCTTCAAAAATAATTGTGAGAGATATATCCAAACACTCATGCATAAAAGAGTAGAATAATCTAAAACAAAACACAGAAAACCACTTTCCTTGAAATATCACTTACACACACACACACACACACACACACACTCTCAATAAGAATAAACTAACATCATGGCTCCATAAATAATGGTACACTTCTGCAAATTATGATGGTCCCAAATTACTTACTTGTCAAGCCAGGTTTACAGTGATATATAAACTTTAGCTTTGGGCAAGTAATAATAAAATTGAAAAGAAAACAGAATGAACTATGTGAAGTGACCTGCCTTTTTAGCAGCTTAGAGAACCACATGGTTTGTGTGAAGTCTCAATGCCTTTATCTGACACACAATCAAGGTAGGCTAAGATTTGCTCTTTTCCCCCAAAAGCCTTTTCTGTTCTGCTGACAGGGAGATCCCATTTTCAGAAAGGGTATCTTCAAGTATGGTTGTTTTCAATTATACTTGTCTAAAACTTGCAGTGTTTCTTTTGTATTATGTAAGTTAAACTGTTATATCTAGCATTAGTCCACCGACATTGCATTAATGCTTGGAACAATTAAAAACATTAAAGGAGAGGTTCACGGCCGGCTAACACTGTAGTCTGCTGAGCATGTATGTTAATACAACGCCAGACTATATTACTACTAAAACACTACAGTAGTTTCTTGGAGGGAAAATTCCCAAGTGTAATTATTTAAAGAGGAGCAACGGTACATAAATGCAGAAAATAGTTCAGAGCATTCTAAGATTCTTGAAATGTCTTCTGTGATGTGAAACTGTAAGTTTGAAAGTCACACAGTAAAACGCCATTTAATTATTTCAAGACAGTCACTTCAAGATTTTCCAGCCCATCAAAGAGAGCAAATGTGGATAATCCTTACATGGTGGATATTTAATTTTAGAATCAAGAAACATTCATGTGGAAGTAAACCCTCCCTCGGCATAACTTTAACTCGCAGGTAAGAGATACTACACCTAGAGACCAATACTCAACCTAGGAGGAGTGTGGAAAGTTCTCTTTCTTAAAGAGGCAAAAAGAAAAGACTCATATCAACAAAGTATGAAACTTGTGAATAATCCAGCATTGATGACAGAACAGAATGAGAAGAGAAATCTCTTATTGAACAGTCTAGCCTCTGGCTGCCTGAAAAGAAAGAAAAGGCTCTAAACAAACCATACAATCCCTGGACTCTAAAAACAGAAATCACAGTGGCATTCAAGATATACTGTTTTCATCACTGCCAGATGTTGAATTCAGAGCACCCTGGTAATTCGGGCCTGCTGTCATTTCTAAAAATCTTAAGTTGAAGACAGAATGAGCCAGAAAAGTCAAACTCAGTCACGACAACAGCAGCGCACACACTCACATTGACCATTTCTCAACAGTACATATATCCTAATTAAACCGATGAAAAAGCCGTTTAGTATGAGGGAGCAGTGCAATTAAGGACAAAGAGCTGCAAACATCCAAAACATGCAAAGGAAAATTTAAATGTGAAACGAGAATGAAAAAATGATGTGAGGGCGACAGGCAAGTGGACTCCATGAGATGACCCAGTTGCAGTAAAGGAGCTAGTCACCAGCGGCCAGGAAACCTACGAGGCGGTGCTTCCCCCTTCCTCCCTTCAGAGATCAAGATCAGAATCTTGCTGAAAAAGCCGAAGGAGAACTGGGAGGACAGGAGAGGAAGACAGGCAGGTGTTCTCCACCTGAGAAAGCTCCCGAGGTTAGCTCCCACTTGAGGCTCCCATTTACCTCTGAACAACAAATAATTTGTGGCAAAACATCAATGTCAACATGAGACACCTCTCCGTTAACTTTGTGCTGCTCGTCCTCTGCTGCTTCACTCATGTCTTGCTTAAAAGCGCCTTCGCGTACGCTCTTCTCTGTCGATATGTTTGGGGCAACTAGGATTTCCTGGGTCACTGTGCTGACAGCGGCCCCTGCGGGCTGGCCTGCGCCGGCGTCTGGCACTGGCGCCTGCCTCTCCACTACCTTGGCTGCCCGCCTGGGCTCTTCCTCCAGCGCTTCTTCACACTCCTCCTGCTCTTCCTTGATGGTGCCCTCCGCCACCCGGTGGTGGGGCTGGTACTCTCCCACATCTTCCTCCTCACTCTCACTGCTGCTGCTGCTCTCAGAAGACAGGGAGGTGGAGTCTTTCTGGGTCAGAGGCTCCACCTTACGGATCTCCCCGGGACCACTCCCAGGTGGTAGCTCTTTACCGTTCATTTCTTCAGTGATTACTCTTTCGTCTTTCCCAACCTCTGCCTGATTCTTCTCTTCCACTACATTCAGAGTCTCATGTGAACTCTGCACAAAAAAAGAATGGATGAGGGGGGGGGAAACAAAAATATATGAATAAATCAAAACGACGGAAACCCAAATTAGCTGATGGTAGGCTCATGTCATGGAGAAAAACAGAGATGATTATGATGGCTGACTGAAAGGGAAGCGGGGAAAACGTGCCGGGGTCAGAAGCGCCAGGCAATGGTGTTAACATGGAAAAGGGGAGAACCTTAACAGCATCACTGGCTCCAGTGCAAGGCCCTTCTGACTCGGGAGCACGTTTCTGCGAAACAAAAAGCAACCAAGGACACAAAATCAATAAAGTTTTACCTCAACCCCCACCACAACACATATCTAACACTGCCGACAGAACAGTAACAATCGACATCTACAAAAACCTTGGCTCAAGGTCACATACATGGCAATCAAGACAAATGCAAAAAGCTTACAAAAGGAAACAAAAACACAAAACAGCCAGCATCCTCCCAAAGAAATACAGTGACTTTATTACACCTATAAGTGCTACTTATACAGTTGAAAAGGTAGGGAAAAAAACGGATTTCTGCCAAAGCCTACTGTAAAGTGTAAATTTCCTAACTTATAAAACCTATTCAAAAAAGTCTTGATCATAATCAGACTACAAAGCCTGCCTGAAACCCTGATTCCTAAAATGAATATATTAATAATAAGATGGAACCTTTGTTTTTGGCTGGCTCCTTTATTTATTTATTTATTTATTTATTTTGAGGGCAGTGTCACTGGCCCTCACATGTGGGACCGAACCGGGGCCGCTGGTTTCCTAAGCCAGCGCTTAACCACCGCGCCACTCGGCCGGCCCTGGCTGGCTCCTTTAAAACACAGCTTTAACTTGCAAAATTATAGTTGGTGTCAGATAACCATTCACATGAAAATATTGTTGTTCCAGAAATGGAATGGGATGGAATAATACATATAGTCTACTCGTATAATACATCTCTAACTGTATTATTAAATTAGCAAAAGGGCTATTATAATGTTAGGGTGGGTGTCAATAATGACTCCACGTGTTTTCTTAGAACTGAGCTCCTCCACTCGCATCTTTGAAAACTAAAATGAACCGTCTTCATTATTTGAGACGCTCACTCATGCCCCCTCAGACAGCTAATTCTTAGGAGTACATTTACTCTAGTCAAATAGCACAGTACCTAAATGTTCATTATTAT
The DNA here is from genome assembly GCA_033961575.1 of Aselliscus stoliczkanus. NCBI lineage: Eukaryota > Metazoa > Chordata > Mammalia > Chiroptera > Hipposideridae > Aselliscus > Aselliscus stoliczkanus. The sequence continues at coordinate 129,199,367 of CM066733.1, forward strand.
TATATGTCAGTGAATTATTATTCCTCAACCTCAAATGGTCGGATGGTTCTGCACTAGTCCAGGGAATTCCTTAGGTTCATTCTAAAAAATGAAACCAATTATTTCACTGAGTATGGCAAGCACCTCAAATTTTTTTCCATGTAAACAGAATTTTTAAAATAATAAGCCATCAGTAGATGCCTGAAAGACATTTAGGTTTTGCATGTTTTTAATTCTGGAAAGCATACACTTAGCTTCTATACCTAATTGAGGGTTTTCCTCCACATAATAAGAACTCTGAATCAGGCCTTACTGGTTTAAATGATTCTATGAATTTAGGCAGATTTTTTTTCAAGGCGAGATGTACTCAAAAGAAGCAGGAAAAACATCCAATCGGTATCTTTTCCTTATGTCCAAATTCAGTCATTATTTCTTGAATGTTTCTTAATTTCACCAATGAAAGCATTGAAGGGAAGGGTTCCTGAATATTTAAAAAATGAAAATCACTTTCATATGTGGCTTTTAAAAACGGGGGAAACAAAGCAAAATGCACCTCAGGAAACTGTGAGAAGGGCGAGGAAGAAAGCTTTTCAGAGGGTGCATCAGAGTTCACAACAGTGCCCTCTGCTGTCCAAGTGGTGGCTGAGGTGAAGGTGGCTTTCATGCTATCAGAAAAGCCCTTCGCACTAAGCAATACTGATGCTATCTCCTCTTCTAGGCTCTAGAGAGGTCAGAAAAGGAAGAGCAAAGAGTTAACAAGTCAGGCCAGACAGCAGTGACCTATTGAAAGAAAGGACAGGTTACACAAGAAAGCATCACAGAACAGTATCAATTGAAAGAAAAGTGAGGGGCCTGAAAGATCCTGCAGCAGGCATGTGTGGCAGCTTGCCTGAAGGCCAGCTTTCCACCCTGTCTGAGAATCCTGGGCAGCTCTAACCAATGGAAACCAGCTGGAACGCCTTGGTGTGTCACTAACGCTTTAATCACAAACTGAGCACGACTGACCCACCCACTGTTCCGTGTATTTTTGAGGCAGCTGCTCTGCAGGCGCCCTTTTTACACAGAATGACATCTTCAGTGGGCCCCTACACTTGAATCGCTTGCTTCTGCATCACAGCTTGGGTGACCCCACCGTCCTGTCTCAATGCCCTTCCCTTAGGCACTGTGGGCCTTGCCAATTCTGTCATCTCTCTGAGGTCCACTCAACAGTCCGTGTTTTATGTAACTATCCCAGCTCCTCCGATCTCTTCCCTTCTCCACACCACTTTAACTGTAGAACAAGTACTCTGATAGCAACCCATAGAAATTCCCTCAGACATGCTAAATATGCCCTGGAATGAAGAAACAGTACTTTTTTTTTTTTTCAATAATAAACAGGTAAAGAAAAGAATTCTAAATAGGAAGCCAAACTCAGAGGTAAAAGCCCAGCAACATGTTAAAATCATCTGTCCCTGAAAAACTATTAAGGCAAATTTAATCTTCACATTTCTGGCCCTTAAGTGATGGTCCCTAACCTGTCTGAGGGCACAACAGGGTACTGTCCCAGGTACCTGGAATTCCAACAGCAAAATGTCACCATGAGGCTCTGCCTCTTCAGAAGTGTGAAAGAACACTGCCTAATAAACTCCACTACTCAGTGATCTTAAAGATAAATAGACCAGCTAACAAATGACATTCCCGGGATGCCCCCTGGGACAGTGCATTAGGAGGGCTGAGGAATAGGAACAATGAGATGAATAGTGCTGAGTGCATAATAAGTATTTGCATTAATCAGAAAAGAAAAACAGCTGACTAATTCAGCTTAATCTTAATTATAATCTCCATAATTACAGCACCCCCAAGAGTTGGGTGGGTGGAGAGGGTGTCCTTCCTGGGGGTAAGAGATCACTGGGGAGTTTAAGTGCCATGCATTAATTATTCACTGAAATATCTTCAAAAGTACTTTAAAACTGTAGTCTATGTAATCTCTACTAGATTCATGAGAGAATATGTTACACAAAATTAAGTATGTCACAACACATCAGAGGATAAATATACAATAGTTACTTGCCTAACTGATTTGGTTTCCAATTTTCTGCTCTATTCTCAAAATTGTTCATACTCAAACTAAAGCGATTTTGAAAGTCTGTTGTATTTAAACAAGAAACTATAACTTTTCTTTAAATCTATAAAACCCATATTATAGAAATTTGGAAAATTTAGTCAGATTATACTCTTATGTATAATTGTTTATTTTATATTTCATTAAGGATTATAATTTAAATATAACCAAGAAATCAGTAGCAAAACGAAGATACAACAAAGAAATTATAAGATACTCTGTTAAATTTCAAAACACTCCAGTAGACTTAACTGCTCACACACTTTCAACTATTGGTAGTGATATGTTATTTGGGGTGGGAGAAGATACGTTATACGTGGTCAATAAATGTTTGTTGAGTGACTAGATGAATGGATGATTGCAGTTATAATCCATATGTATGTGAATTATGTATTTTGTTGCATGTGCTGGGGAGGGAAAGAAGAAAAGAACAGTAACTTCAGGTGCAGGTAAACCATTTAGGAGCTATATAGTAGGTAAATTCTAGATTTAAATTTCATGTAATATCACTTCAGTGTAACTTCTGCAACATCGTATTTTTTATATTGTACATTCCTAGGCCATGGCATCCAGAAAAATGATAATTGTCAACATCTTCCCCAAAATTCCAAAGTTTCTTACTGCAAAAAGTGTAAGGGCATTCATTACTTTAAACTGATCAAATCTACCATCTGACATGCTTCTGGAGAACAAACGTTCAAAAATACATAATACTTTACTGCATGTGATATTAAAGTCATCATTTTACACAGTGTCTAAGTGGCTCTGGATTTCACACTGACATTTAAAGTACATAAATATGCCACTTGGTTTAGCTTTATGACATTATCCTCCTCATTTGCAGCATCCTGGAACTATTTCACCTCAACTAAACCTGAAATTCCTTTAGAGCAAGACTTCACCTTCCATTTATTTTGCCTCCTCGCCCACCCTACTGTATCTTCTGATAAATAGTACTCTCTACTGATTAACAAATCAGACTTTCATGGAAGGGAAACCTTTTCCTGATGGCTGCTCTCATTCACATCCTGGAATCCATTCCGCATCCAGGATGAGTGTGATGTCTGTCAGACCCATGGGATCCTGCCACTACCCAGTTTCAAGTTCTCCAATGGTTTCCCATCACTCCTGTAATACTGTACAACTCCAAACTGTCACTATGGTCATTAAGACCCTGACAGGGTCTGGGATCTAAACTCCTTGACTTTTCCTAAGCTCTTGTCATTTGGTCTTTCAGTTCCTTAAATGAGTTCCTGCCTTGGGGCTGTGGCACTTGCTCTCCTTTACACATGGACAAATCTTCACCTTAGCCTCCTTCCCATCAGTAAGATCTCAACCCAAAGGCCAACCCTTCCTGACCACAGTGGTCAAACAGCCCACTTTTAATACAACCTTGTATTTCATCTTAATACCCCTTAATACCCCATATTTTTTCTAGTCACTAATTTACAAATCCACTGTCTATCTCCAATAGACTCTAAGCGCTGTAAGTCCCAGAAATGCCAGGCTGGTCAGCTGGCTAAGCAAAATCAGTAGAAAGAGAAGAATAAGAACGTAAAAGCAACAGAAAGCTAACTTCTTAGTAATGTCAGGTATTTCGTATATGCAGGAGCACAGAGAGAGATCCAAGGGGCTGCTATAGTACACCATAATGATTTCCCAGTAAATCTTTAAAATAGAAACTCAAAAGGTTTCCAAACATAATGAGTATACTAGCAACCTAAATCACACATACTGTTATTTTAACGCACTACAGTGTACATAAGCATTGAACAAACAGTGCATTTTCCCGTGAAATCATGGTTTCCCAACTGCCAGCCACATACATAAAAATGAGGGGTCACCTTATCACCTACATCAGTTCATATGTCTGCATTTCAAATAAAGTGCTTCTGTAATATCTCACCTAATGATCCTCTGCTTCTATACATGGAGATTTAACTTTTTAAATGCTCAAAAATTCTTCTAAAATATTTAGGTTGATACATAAGAAAAAAAACCTTATGGCTGTGGACAGAAACAAAAGAAAAAGAGGAAGAAGCAAGCGCAGAGGATGCCAGGTGAACACCTTGTCTGCCTCCTGGGCTCTTCCTTCACCAGTCCGTGTTGCCGCCATCTGATGCTTCTCCTTCACGGATAAAATATCCTTGAAAAGATGGTCTCCTTTTCTCTATTGTTTTAAACAATAGACATAATCAACAAATAAGACAAGTACATCACATCGACAGCAACACAAACATACAACACGGTGTGGGTCAGCGGGACGCACCAGATGAAGCAGCACATACAGGGAGGCCAAAATCTTAGCATGTCAGACACTGTTTCTTCAGAAAATGTAACCCTAGAGTCAACTGCTGAAATATGGACATTAATATCTTCAGGAAATCTAAAAATAAGCATGTAAGATGGATACAACTTCATAAGACCCTATCATGATGTTTTAAATCTTAGTTTTTTCAGAAGTTGTTTTTTATTTCCACCAGTTCAGCAATTACCTTTGCTCATCTGTTCTTAAAGAATTATTTTCCTTTCACTGTCACAAACTTAGAAATTTAAAGCAACTAACAGCTTTGCTTTTAAAGAAAAGGTAAATAAAAATTGCACGAGACTATCTAGATTAAATGCCTACAATTTGGGAACATTGAAGCCAGACTAGATGATGAACTCAAGGAGAAGCGAGAGGTATAAGGAAGAGGGGAAAGATGAAATTGTAGGGTAACACCTTCATACATTTTTAAAAAACTGTGTATTAAATATAGTAGAACCACTGCTTCCTCTAGCATGATAAATGAGCCCATGGGAGTTCTTGGTTGCTAACAGGACAGATTCTGGAGCATCAGAAAAGAACAGATGTTGATGGGAATGAATGGGGAACTATTTTGAGAATACATTCTAAAAGCCATACTTATATTGGTAGTGGGGAGAAGAAAACCATGGAAAGAAAAAGAATGAGTTCGAAGAGATGTGATGGTTGAAAATGCTTTAAAAACACTAGTCTACATTTTATTACTAGAATGTTTCAGTACTAAGCTGTATGATACAACATTATTTAAGTTTTCAACATGGCTCATCAGTCTTCAAAGCTAAGTTTAACTTATTTACCTCATAGGAGTTATCTTAAACTATTCTAAATATGGTCTACATTAATTATTAAGGAACTTTCTTTTTTCAGAAGTCAATATCTGAAAAGCTTATTAAATATCGCATGTCAAGTTTCTAAGTCATCCTATGTAACAATTCATTGCCACTAATTTACTTGAGTAAAATAATTATTCTGAAACTATTTCAAAAGTATTTTGAAACACATACAATTTAGCTACGAACTAGGTTACCTTAACTATTTATTAACTATATTACATTGTTAATAAATATTTAGTGTTTTAAAGAAATGTTAGCAATTACATTTAAAAACCCAAAAAACTGAAAACTAAATGGGAACATTTTATAACTTCCTGAGAATCAACATAAGATTTAGCAACCTGAGTTTTACTGAACAGCTGGAGTGAGACATATAGCCAACAAATAGCTAGTGACATACCCCTTGTGTCTGTAGGGACAGAGGTGTGATACGTCGTTTTTCCCATTCATTAGGGCGCGGCTCAGGTGTGGATTCCATAAAATTGCGCTTGAGTTCACTAATGCTAGCCTGATGTTTCAGTATGTCCTCCTGGGCCTTATCCAGGTCCTATCAATATGTAACGCAATAAAGGGGGGGAAAATCCAAAAGGAACAAAACCCAGTAGGGCAAAAATAAAAAACAAAACCAAAAAAATAACACAAAGCAAACTTATGAGTAAAAAAAAAAAAAAATATTAAAGCAAGAAAAATGCCAAGTCTCAAAAGCCATCTTTATTTGAAAATAAAGCCAATGTGTAATTTTTTGGGGTTCACATTTTAAAGGATTCCAATGTCTTCTGTTGAGAATTTTTAAAGGAATAACGATTTACATTAGAAGGAACTCTATAAATGATGTATTACAGAACTGCACACTTGAAACCTATGTAACTTTTCTAACCATTGTCACCCCAGGAAACTTTACTTAAAAAAAAGGAGGAACTAATACTCAAAATGGCTAATAATACTTCTTTCCAATAGTTATATTTGAAATGCAGCCTATGACTTTGTTCCTGTAAGTTCACCTTTCTGATTTAGGGCTACTACTAAACTTGCATTCTGTGAACACAGTAAATAAAGTAAAAATTAGAGAAAGATGGACTGAAGCACATTTGGTCTCATGGGAAAGCCAGTCCAGGATTATCCACCAAAAAGAAAGACAGCAAAGAAAAGAAAAAAGAAAAAAAAGGGGTGGGGGAGAGGTGTGTGGAAACCAAGCATTGCCTTTTTTTCAGGTAATTCCAGCAGTGGATTTCAATTCTTAAGGAATAAAAATCACGGCTTCCCGAGGCTGCTTGGATGTGACGTGGCCTCTCTATAAGAAATAAGTGAACCTCATCCTAGTTTCATGTACTATCCAAAGCACAAATGTGGGGCCCTGCCGCACCACATACCAACTGGTCCTTTTGCAGACAAAGATGCAAGAGAAGCTACCAGGTTGACTTTCATTGGCCCTAATATGTAGCATCTGGGAAGTAAAGCTCATTATTGTTCAGGAAATGGTTTTCATTGAATTTTAAATATTTTCTTACATTTCAAAAATCATGGGGGCTTCGGCACCTGTGGGTTATAGCTTTCACCCCACTCCCAGAGGGACAGGTCATGCATCTGATAAAATTAGATATTCCATATTCATGCACAAGCATAGTAGCTCATCTATGAGCTTCTATAGCCATTTGCAAAAACTTATTAAACTCTAAAATTCTTTGCATGGCATGAAAAAATGACTGTTGGCTTGAGATCAGGCACATTTCTTGTATTTGTTCAAAGCAGTGTTATGTATTACACTTCAGAGCATTTTAGTAAGTTATGCAAAAATACATTTCCAACAAATATCCAAGCTGCCAAAAGCAACCAAACCGATTAGTCAGATTACTGAGAGCTGCAGTTCTCCACTGAATACACTGCCTAAAATAGGGGGCAAAAAAGTTCTCGTGTGACACGGGGGAACATAATTTACATCCTAATTGGGTGGCTAGGTGTTCTTTTGTTTTTCCTCCTTTCATTCATTCATTTTTTTTATCATCAAAACAATCCCATTAATTAGCATACTCTCAAACAGAAAACTTTAGGTGGACCACATTCCTAACTGCAAGGATTTTAGTGTGACTCCCTCCCCTCCAAAAAAAAAAAAAAATTGTGGACACACATCAAGAGCAAAATGATTTAACGCCAGATCAACAAATAAGTGTTCTGGTTAATGTGTATTAAGAATGGGATCACCTTAGTTTGGATTCCATGCCCTGGAAATAACCCATTAGAAGAGAATAGGTTTACTTATGGAACTTCACAATTGATGGATAAAATTTTTTTTCATTTGATGGAAGAGCTTGTTTTCCCAGTTGTCACTCTGAGAACTTCCAGTAGATACATTCCTACCTAAGCCACCTTACAAGAACAAAGTTGGACCGGTAACATGCACTCCCGTTGCATTTCCCCCATGCATCTCATGCACTGTGCTTGAAGAAAGTTGCCAGCCAGCCTGTGCGTGACCTCCCATCCATAGCAGCCTGGCAGCCACGAGGACAATTGTTTTCTTAAGTTATACAAACCTCCAACATTAAATTGCTATGTCTGACATAAATATTATCCCCTTCTACTCTCAAGGAATTTTTCTGTGAAATTAAATCACACACAGGGGGGAAAAGGCAAATAAACATAAGTGTATCAATCAGCAAGCACCAGAAATAACCCAGAGTTGGATAGTCTAAGACATTAAAATAAAAGAGTAATAAAAAAATCTTAGGAACCTAAAGCCACAACAAGCAAAACTCACAAATAAACCCTGAAAGTGCATCACCCCACACACAATAATTATGGCAGGCAGCCGCCACCAGCTTTTAACTTTGGAGAAAAAATATCCACCTCCTCCGGCTGTGTTTCCTCTTCTTCCATCTTCGCCTGAAGAGTCACAAGGCAAACGGCCAGAAAAAAGGGGTACATTAGTGGAAACTCTACCATTGGTGCAAAGAAGCTGTATTTGAACTTCAATGGTGAACCAGCATTACCAACCTTTATGCTGTGGCCCTCAGAAGATGCAGAATATTAAGCCATTTTGGTCTTTCTTCACCTACAGTGTCGTATAAATGATGGAAGTGATCTTTTGCAAAGGTGGAATGAAGAATGGAAGCTTCGCTCTTTCTCAGTCCCTAGATTATATGCACTACTTTTGAATATATATATATATATTTTTTTTACTCAGGAATGAAAATATGAGAGTGTAAAAATGGCATAATTCAATCTGTTCTAATTTTAAATGTCTAAATCAACTAGTGCAAAGTATGATGACGTAAAATTTGGCTTTTGCTTTATATCAAGGACAAATATTCACCCTATCATTCAGCTTTTTAACATAGATTTCTTTCCCTGAAGGGAAATTGATATATTTTGCTACGTTACGTTCATGTTAAAATGGTGGGTATTTAAAAATACTCTTTGAAATACAGCCATCTTTCTTTCACAAAATTCTTAAACAAGAATCATTTTTCATACTTGGACAATTCTCACTATCTAATTACCCACAAGAATGAATTTGTAAATGTAAAACTAACATAAATACTGATGATTGCTGTCAAGGAGAGGAATGGCAAGAAAGAAAAATATTGATTCTGACACCAAAAGAAAATAGTTTAACCTTTACATGTTAACTGATACATTCTTTTTCTTCTTTACTAGAATGATAGTATCAAATCTGAGAGCTCAAAATGCTTTGTGTTGTTTTTTTTTAACAACATTCAAGTATTTTTGAGAAGTCAGCAGGGAGCTCACAGTATCTTTTTTATCAGAAGATAAAGATGATACAATGCCACTCAACAATCTGTTAAGAATTATCTTTCAATTCTTTGGTCCACAGTACATTCTCTAAAATGCCCATCTTTGGCATCCCCAGGTAACCTTTGAGAATTGTGGTTTCACTCACAATGCCTAATCATAGCATCATCAAATTTTTTTTTTTTTTTGGTTTGCTCTAAATTTTGTAATTTACTCTATGTAGTAATAGTACCTACAGGATACAAAACATGAATTCACCAGACCACATTAGCAAAAACAATCAAAAACACACTGCACATGTTAGCACTGACTAGTAGTGCAGAGGGAGCCCAATATAGGGGTAAAAATCCTCAAATCAGACATTTAATTTTAAATAAAAGAACACTAAAAGGTCCAACCTTAGGGCTTTATATGTTCTAAATTTTCAAACAGCCTTTTTTTTTTTAACTTTCCATACACATTTGTTGTTTTTAAAAAAGAAAACAGAATAGTATCTTTCTTACAAGACACCTAATAGTGACTCTTTCATATAATTACATGGTTTAGAGTTAAAAAAACAAAAACAAAAAACTACCTGACATTCATATGGTCTCCAAATGCTACAATAATAGGGAGACAAGAGGTTTCTGAGATTAGACCTACAAATGGCAGGAGTAAAGGTTATAGATGCAGCCTCCTAAGTGCAAGGAGAACAAACCTGGCTTTCTAACAAAAGAAATAATACTAAGGAGCTCTATAATACTCATCAATTACAGTTATGTCCACTGCATCCTAAGTCTACATCAAAACAAAGTTTCTATCCTAAAAGAACAGCATTAAGATCTGTCTGCAAAATGAACAGACCCAATATGGATTGAGGGCAACACAGTTCTCCCCCGACCCCTCCTTTTTAGACCTAGCATGGCCTAGATATTTATAAAATAATCCTGTAACTTTGCTCTCATCTTAGAATGTATGAACCTGGTCAAGGGAAAGGAAGTGCTTACACTTATTTCTCATGCACTAAAATGTTGTGTGTGTCGAAATGTGCAGCTCATACTATATTGAGGTTAATCAATGGTGACGTTTATGCACATGTTTACACTCTACATTAGGAAGGGTGTGAGAGAAGGGTGTAGTTTTGTGGACCCCACAGATTGAAGCTTATGCAGGAGTGCCAGCAACTGCTTCCTCTTCCTCTGTCCTGTCATTCAAGTCACAGTCATAAGACACAGTAAAGGCAGTGGCTTTAGCCTCCAGATAGCAGAGGGACAAAGCCAGAGGAAGGGAAAAGGTGAGGGAAAAAGTCACTGACTGAGAAGCAGAGAGAAGTAGCCCAAAGATGAGGAGGAGGGAGGGGAAGAAGGAAGGAGAGGTGATGGGAACGTAGTGCTGGACGTCAGCAGGGAGGAAGGAGACCCAGACCCTGGGGAGGCTAGGGAAAGCAAGGTAGCCATCTTCATCGAGGAGCGAGGGGAAGCCAGACGGAAGGCATTTGCAGAAACGGAAGGAAAAGTACCCAAGCTCAGAATCCTTGTGCTCAGCCTCTTTGGGAGGCTTCTCTTGGGTGGGAGGACAGTCAGTCTGAGAGGGGGCTACCGCAGGATCGCAGACAGAATCAAGCACAGCCGCCCCCCAGGCCCCCTGCTCTGAGGTGTCCCCCGTGGAAAGGAGCTCGAAGCTGTCTAGTGTGACTTGGTCGGCCTCCCCAAAGGGGTCTTCCTCTGAAATGTCTGAAAGCAAGTCCAGCTCAGGGACTGGCGATAGGTTTGGGGAAAGATATGAAGCACAGCGGATGAGTGGTGAAGGTGGGAATATGGAAACAGGCTGTTCCCAGGTGCAAACCCAGGACTGAATGTGAAATTGCACAACGGATGCATTCAAAGGAGAAACAAAGGCAAAAGAGAAAGAGGAGAGAAGAAATGGGTAGTTAGTGAACACTTTTACTCTAAAGTAGAGATTGATTGTATTAACACAGTGTAGTTAGAAAACGAATTAAATGATCCATATTTTCAGAGGAAAACTGAACCACTTTTATCACATAAAACGTATAGGTACAGACTGACTGAATTATTATTTTCTGACTGGGTGCAAACAGATCCAATGAAACTCAAATAGCCTCATTACTTTTAAAGCTGGTTGCTGACAGACATTTGAAGCATTACAAAAAGGCCAAGACACCCAGTCTTTTGCCAAAGATAAGCAGAATTTCCTTTGGAATTTAAAAGAACTTTTAAAAAATAACCGGGTGTACAAAGATAACTCAGCAAAATGGAACAGAGACTTTGACTTGCCCAGCTTTCCGGTTTCAGGTGTTTGTAGTCACTCTCTGGGGTGCCGTGTGAGTGTCATTATAAAAAATTCTGACAACTTTTCAGCAGTTGAAAAATACCTCGTTGGACACAATGTCTATTATTTTTAACTAAATAACTTTCGACCAAATAATTTTTTAAACGTGATACAAATTCTTCAACAAAGGAATTGGGTGATTTGATGGCATTTGCTACCTGAAGCACTTGTCCTCGTATCATAGGTACGCATGGTGTCGTCCACCGCCCCCCCCCATGCTGAGTACTAGAGGTTGTCAAATTCCTGAGGAACTGGCAGCTGCTTCACCTTGCAGGTTCTTTAGAAATTCATGTTGCATGTCTTTAGAATTTTCAAAGTTAAAACTTAAAAAATATGATAAATCTACAGAATGATTTCTTTTTTCATGTTTACTTTGAATGTTACCCATAAAAAAGTTGCTATGTGCAGATCTGAAGAACTCAAAGCCTCTTCAAACCAACTTCTGAGTGACTTTACTTGCCCAAGGTGACAAGATGACAAAACACCAGTGACAAATCGAAAAACAAGACATAGGTTGCTTCTCCACACACTATGGTGTACGTCCAAATAAGGGCTAAAAGCAACACACCATCTTCTCACCCACTGATCGTAAAACAATTACCATTTGCTTAAGAATTTCTTCTTCATCAGTTATAGGTTAATGAAAAATTATATTTTTCATAAAGACCATCTTTGTTCATTTCAAAAAAAAAATCCAAGTCAATATAATTACAATAATCAAGACAGGTTATACTTTAAAATGTACTTGTAACAAACAAATATAAATTTCAAATCATCATAGCTTTTATAATTTGGGGATTTGACTAAATAGCATTACAAAAAGTATCAAAAGGCCAATAAATTACTTACTTGCATTAATATAAATTACACTGAAAAATTTTGCATTGAACAATATTCAGAAAAAAGATTAGAGGCCCTGTCCAAACTAGCAAGAGTCTACACGTTTGAAAATTAGGAACTTACATCAACATACATTGACGGATTCAAGATAATATTTGAGTTCTGAAAGAAGAGATGCAATAGAGCGCCTCTAGTCTAAGTGCACATTTAAATCACACGCCTCCTAATTTACCATACCTTTCCTTCCAGGAGCTGCACATGTGGGGTTTTAGTTGGGCTTCTGATGTCCCTTCTGCCATCCCCGTCTTGCACCAGGGCAGTGCTGACCACTCCGCGGCCATACGCTGAAACCTCCCCAGCAGGGCCAGGAAAATCCTTCATAAGACTTTGGTCCACAACACCAATTGGAGCTAGTAAAGAATGATCGTTTGGATTACTGTAGGACATCTAAATGGTCAAATTTTAGGGAACTTCCCCCCTTATACAAAAAAAGTGGCAGCATGTAGACAACAGGAACACTGCTTGAGCTCTGAAAATACCAACACATCAAGTAAAATCACTTTTAAACTTTTACCAAAGTGTAAAATATTCTGAATTTTTAACCCACTACACTAAACCAGAGTATCAAATCAGTTTTTTGAAGCATGTACTCTGGTCACGGAACTGGCCAGTAGAAGGAGCTCTAAGACCAGCTGAAAGGAAAGTCGGAGCAGCATGTCAGAATTACAATGTAAGAAATATTTTAATTCTCTAGGATTTCTTTGATCTTGCCTGAACTTATTTTTGAATCTATTTACAACAACAAATAATTGCCTATTTATTAAAATAATTTGCTTCAATAAGTTTAAAGAATTCTGCCATAAAGGAACCTTTAATTTGAATTCAACTTAAAACTGTAACAAGACAGTATTCATGGAACTTCTGTACTTATGTTTAATAGTTTTAATTTTTCTAACCTCTTTCCTGAATGCCTCAAGCTGACCTAACAGTAAATCTAACACATAAGACACCCTCCCATCTCAGCAAACCTAGTCCCCATGTGCTCCTTTTACCTCTCCTACAGATGGGCACGAACCTATATGGTGCTGAAATCTGTATCATATGGCAGATCAACCTAAGAGGGCCTCAGATCTCAGCAAAGGAAGGTGAGTGGCAGCTGGCAAAGCCTCTGTCCACCTGTAGTTTTTCCTTCAAACCACAGACCCACCACTGAGGTCACTTCACCTGTCTAAAGAGCGCTTGACTGGCCTTGTTCCACACCTCTCCAGAAGCCGAGTAACCACAGAGGCCTTTAGGCTGCAAGCTCTCAGAAGGCAGCGACGATGTATCATCTACCATCTGCTGAACTTGGGAGGGATCAAGCACCTCTAATCCATGCATTACAAGAAACCTCTGGTCCACATCCCTGACATTCCCCATCCCAAACTGCTTTCTACCCCAGTCTTGTCTTTTTCACCACCCTCATACTTGCACCAGTTACTCAGGCCCAGAGTAACTTGAAGTCTCTTCCTTCACCCCTGAACACCTGCAAATCCAATGAAGTCCTTGGGTCTATTTCTAAGTGCGGCTAGTTCTTCCATCTCTCTTTCACCACCCGGGTCCCTTTTAAGACTTTCACAGCCCTTTAGTACTTATGCTTTTGAAAGCCCACAGAAAATCATAAATGAACTCACATCTTACATGAAGCGTAATTATTTTCCAGATATTTTTAAACTCTTGAGATTTTAAGAGCCTTCCCTTGAAAGTATACAGCTATGAGTAATTCTTTTAATTTATGATTATGATTTCTAAGTACCCTCACACATACTCAGAAATTACTGTAAAATGGGGGTCTGACCTAGCAATGGTTTCAGACATAGCAGCAAAATTTTAATGAATTTCAAATTTAAAGTTACACAATTGACAAATGTTAACTGTGCATACTTTTAAACATATTCATTTCAGTTTGCAGGGAGATTTTGGTTTTGCATTTTGAAGCAAGTAATTTTTATTAGGTCTTAAACACTGTTAGAACCCTGAGAAGTTTGTAGGACCCAGGGCTGAGCTTATGGTGCCAAACAGCTAACCGACCTACTATCACCCAATGCGAGACCACCAATGCTCTCACCTGGATTATTCCTAACCGGTCGACCTGCTTCCTCTCCTGTCCTTTCTAATAATTTTTGACACTGTGCCAAGTGATGTTTAAAAAAGATAACTGGGCACTTACGTGTTTGCACAAGTGTGTATATGCATACACACAACACCTTTTAGATGGTTTCCTACAGGAGCTAGAATATAAACCACATTCTTTGCCATGGCCTGCAGAGCCCTGCATGACCTGCCCCCAGCCTGCCTCTCCCCATCACTTACTAAGCTCTGACTATACTTGCCTTCTTTCTGTTCCTGGAATGTATCAAGCTCTCCCTAATCTTATAACTTTCCGACTTGCTGCTCCTGCTACTTGCAATGCTTTATCTCCTTTTGCTCTATTTGTGGCTGCCTCCTCATCCTTCAAGTCTCAGCTGAAATGGTTCTTTCTCAGATAAGCCTCCTTTCCCTGATGACCCACCCAATATAACTAGTATTATATTTTCTACTTTCAGGATTAGGTGCTTCCTGCGCTCTCGAACAAATCTCAAATGCGTCTTGGTTGTTAGCTCTCTTAAATGACTCATTTGCCTCTTTTTTGGTTTGATTAGTATTTGATTTTCTAATCTTGGAATCTAAGTGTTCTAAAATTGCTGTTTTAGATCGATTTTTATTTCATTTGATGTTTGATATCACATTGATCTTACATTCTATGTAATCACTAGAAGATTTAATTTGTCCAACCTTAAAATGAGGAATATTTATGGGCCGGCCGAGTGGCTCAGTTTGTTGGGAGCACGAGCTCTGAATGGAGAGGTCGCTGGTTTGATTCCATCATGGGCCAGTGATGCTTCGCCTGAGCTGAGCTGCTGCTGAGCTGCCAGCAGGTGGCGGGATAGCTCAACTGGCGGGGGCACTGTGCTTCTGGCAATCGAGTTGCTGGTTCAACACTGGCATGGGCACCGCCACCCCCTCCCTCCGCTAGGGTTGGGCAGGGCACCTTGAGCTGAGTGGCTGCCAGCTGTGGAAGGATAGCGACTAGACTTGGAGCTGAGCTGGCTGTGCCCTCCACGGCTAGGACTGAGGGACAGCAGCTTGGCTGTTCCCCTTCCCCAGTTCCCCAATGCTGTTTTCCTCCCCCAATTCCACAATAAAAAAATCGTAAAAAAAAAAAAAAAAATGAGGAATATTTATACATATGTCTACATTAGTCTAGCCTAACTTAAAAACTAAACAGGAAAAAGAAAATATAACACATGTCAACAACAACAACAAAAGGTATGTTGATGGGGAGTGGTGAGGAAAATAAAGCCCAGTACCAGGCTACAGCCTAGCTTTGCTCAGGGCGTGTGGGGTGGGGGTGAGGGGGTAGATGGAGAGTATAAGCCTTAACCACATAGTCCACTGGCTGGCTGGTCCTGTATTAGTATGAAAAGCCTTCTATTTTTCACAATAACACAATAATCCTTTTGATAACCTGCCCATCTAATGAATTACAGTGTCCGAAACACAAAAGGAAAATAATGGGTTACTGTGTCGTTTGTGGCTTTCAATTGTAAAAAATCATTGTTTTTAGATATAGACCTATTATAACCCTCTGTACTAATTGCCCATATAAGATGGTGGGTTTCCTTGAGCACAGCTTGTATCTCAAAGAAAACACCGTGGTTTACTCCTTTTTTTAAACTCTAAAATTTGCAATATAAGAGTTACACAGCCTCCTAGTTTAAAACAAAGGCTGAAACAGTGTTCCAGAACGGGCAATGATTTCTCTCAGGGCATTAAACAACACTGACCGCATTTATTCAGCACTTGCAAAGGTTCTCTATAGCCAGGGGCAAGGCTTGTAAAATATTTACAGGAGCAGGCCAATTTTTCAGATTGACTTGAAAAATCTCCATCATTGATTAGCTAAAGATATACGGACAGCTATAGTACACTGATAATTCACTAAATTTAAGTCACTGTATTTGGGCATGTGGACATTTATCTAAACCAGTTTGTGGCCCCCTTGCACATGTTTTGAGTGGTCTCATAAAACTATACTGAAGAGTCTCCAGAATCAAGATTTAATAACTATATATACCAAATGCCCACCAACAAATCCTGGGAAGATCTTTATGTGTATGCCTGGATCTGTTTTCCAAGTTTATTACAGGAAAAATAGATCAAAGCCAAAAGGTATCAATTCTTCACTAATGAGAGAGAACATTTTAAATTATTAGCATATCCAGTCTGTTTTAGCTAATTATTTAAAATATAAATGGTTCAAGTTCATGTTTCAGAAAGATATCAGTAATAGCAAGCAACCAAAAAAGGTTTTTGTTGATAACTATAACAAAACAGAACGTTTTAAATCTAATATTATTATTTTTGTGTATGTTTTGAGATTCATCAACAAAAAAAAATGTTGGAAAACTATTTCTGGTAGAAAGTCATCCACAGCAATTACCTCCTTTTAGGTAGAAAAAAGAAATTAAGTCCTTCATAAGGTATTCTAATATAAATTTAACTTTAGCTGTTTTATAGAAAACCTGCTGTTAACACAAAATGAGCTATATATATATATATATATATATATATATATATATATATATTATATGAAAGGAAGCATCAATTTATTTCCATGTATAATTTATATAAAACTACAAATACGTAGCTAATTAGAATTCCAATAGGAAAAATATACTAATTTATACATACCTCCCCTTGGGTAAAAGAACAAAGGAACATATTATATTTCCTTTCTTTTTGTTAAAACACTGTATTTACTAATCCTTTGAAGCTGTGAATGGTTTCTCATATGCTGGAAAGTTGGTAAGCTTCAGTCAATTTTTAAACTCATAAAAATTTGAATGTTTTAAGTTCCTCTGAATAAAAGTTCAGATGTTACCACACCAAAAAACCCTCAGAATTACATTTTTGCATTAACAAATTCAAGAAATTAAGCCACACAGAATACATCACAGTAAGTCAGACCAGGAAAAAATGTTGTTTATGCGACATCTCATCAATGAGAATTCTTAGCTAATATTTGTGTGCATTGACAGTGCAAAGAAAACTTAGGTTCAGATGACAACTTCAAAACACTACAAAATTTTCTTTTGAGTGTAAGAAACAGCATTTTATTTACTCAGAAAAAAATGGCTATCCTCCTGTGGGATTTCTTGGAGCCTTATTAACTAGATCAACGTTTTTTGATCCCACTGGATTAGAAAAGATTAATGGCATCCAAACGATCATAAATGTGTTTACCTCCATCTAGACTCCTGGAGGCCCGTTTACTAGAGGTGCGCTCAAAGTGTGGCGCTGGCCGATCAATGAGGGTGCTTGCCTGGCGGGTCTGGGCTTGGGTGCGGCCGCTGTAGCGGAATTTGGACCCCAAGGTCAGGAACTTGGCCTTTGGTGGCTGCTCTGGAGACACAAGCCTATAGGGTGTAAAAAAAAAAAAAGAACAAAATTAGAATGTATGGATTTAAAAAAACTTTAAAACTATATATTTTAATATAGCATTTTATTAAGTACGATTACTCAATCTAAAAAAAAAAAAGGCTGCCAAGTTTCTAATAAAAAAAGCATTATTTATAAACCTTTCTACATATAGGGCTTTATGATAGTGATAAGATGAATAAGTCCACATTCATATATTCATGAATAATGCTTTTGTCAACGTGAGCAAAAGTGCAGCTGTTCTCAGTGTATATCAAAGGTTATTTATTTGTAATAGCTTAAATCGTTTAGATAAACACATATGTCTGAATTCTTGTTCATAGTTGTAAGTGCCAAGTAGCAATCCATTACCATTAGTAATTCTTAATATTTATGTCTATTCCTCCTGGGAAAGAACATCTAACTCAGGAATCTGTTCCATCAAGTGATACTTTCCCATGAAGAACGCAGCACCCGGTGGATCTGCAGAGATGACTAACATCCTCTCTTGCCAGCACAATTCTAATGCTTAAACCTGGTTCATAATGAATGAAGTCAAACTTGCTGTCAAATGCTTCCACGTATGCAAAAACATGCTTTTAGTAAGTGGGCCATCTTGTCTGGAATATAACTGAAATTTCCTTACTTTCATTGTCTGATCAAGAGTTGGTGAAACGTATTAACAAAAAGGGTTCTTGTGGAATTTATTAAATAAGAAGGCTTTAGTTGACAATTCCACAATATGGAGAACGGGACCAAAATATTTCCTATCGTTCTTCAAAGAAGAGTGATTTCTGAAAGAATTCTTAAGAGTGATTTCTTAAAGAATTCTTTACCATTTTTAAGTATTTCTAGGCCATCTGCCCAATTTTTTGGAAATCTTATTCTGTTTAATAAGCAATGAAAAGAGACTCAAGTCAAGGTAAAGCTACATGGATAATAATAATGCAAGAGGTGATTCTCCATTAATTCAGTAGAGAAACAACATGTTATAATTAAACTGATGAAAGAAGAACTAATGTACTCTGGCTCTCTTGGCTTTAATTTATTCATGTAGGATAGCAGAAACATTTCTTGAAAACTTCCATTTTTTGCCATTAGATGTTCTAAGAAGACACAGATGCTGCTGCTGAGAAGTGTACTCTGGTGATGCCAATACCACAAACTGTACTGCGTTATATTCTTAAATTAGCGGTATATTCTTAAATTTAGAATGCTAGACTACCAGGATTTTAGACCAGAAAAGAGCTCTTGCCTGTGTTCTGCATTCTCTCTCTTTCTCTAACAGTTAAGAAAAATGACCCCCCAAAAGATCAGCACCCTAATCACATGAGTGATCACAAAGGCAGAGGGAGAAATGTGGCCATTTACATGCACTGTCTCCTGATGGGTTGAATATGGCAGGGTTTCCTTACCTTGCAATCCAGCTAAATATGATCTAAGAATGCTGTGTAAGAAAGCAATGATCTATAGAAAAAAAGGGTCACTGGGAAGCTCATCAGTGCTCATTGATTAAGAAATGCTCACTCTCGTTGAAAAGCATGTTGGTTAAATCACATTTATTTATGATCTACTTAAGGGCTATTCTCTGTAGCTACTGGGAGATCAACGAAAGGAAAAAAAGAGCCATTTCTTAAAAAAAAAACAAAACACCTCAACGGAGAAACATGCACTGATAACGCAAAAAGGAATCTCTCCATCCCCTGCAAAATTTAAAACACTAAACAAAAGACAACAAATGTTGGCAAGGACGTGAAGAAATTGGGACCCTTGCACACTGTTGGTGGGAAGCTTTGGAACACAACTCCTCAAAAAATTTAAAAATAGAACTACCAGTGATCTGTGTATTTATCCAAAATATTTGCAATCAGGTTCTCAAAGAGATACTGGCACTCCCATGTTCACTACAGCACTGTTCACAATAGTTAAGATGTACAAACAACCTAAACATCTATTGACAGATGAATATATAAAGAAAATGTCACACACACACACACACACACACACACACACACAGAGGAATATTATTCAGCCTTAAAAAGGAAAACCTGCAATATGTGACAACATAGATAGACCTTGAGGCCATTCTGTAAAGTGAAACAAGCCAGACACAGAAAGGCAAATACTGCCTGTATAAGGTATCTAAACTAGTCACATTCAAGCATCAAAGACTGGAGAGGTGGTTACCAGGGATTGGAGGGAGGGGAAATGGGGAGTTATTAATCACCTGGCATGAAGTTTCAGTTAAGTTAGATAAAATAAGCACTTGAGATCTGCTGTACAACATTGTACCAAGGGTCAACAATAATATATTGAACAATTAACGTTTGTTAAGAGGATAGAGCTCATGTTAAGAGAGGTTACCACAATAAGGCAAAACTTTTTTTTTTTTAAAAAGCGACTAGAAGTGAGGAGAAGAGTGAGGCTGGGGTATCTGGCGCCCCTCTGTAGATTCACCTCCGTCTTAACCAAAGGCCAAGTCTTCCTGGAAGGAGCAGCTCCACGAGAGTTTGAGCTCATTTCCAATTTAGAAAAATATATAAATCCAAGGAACACATTTTAAAGGCAGGTATATGTCACAATGCAAAAAGAAGGAAATTCATTAACTAGGGGATTTTTATTTTACTTATTTCAAATTGAGATAAAACACTTTCTTGCCTGACTGGCCCTAGTGAGCACATACACAAAGTATTATCTTGCAAATTAATTTTCTGATGACAAAGAGATCCTTCAGTAATCAAACTGCAATTACATAGAAACAAACATCAAAACAAACAAGGGCGGGCTTGACCACAGGCATTTATTAGCTTTCTCTAAAAGACCATTTTTGGTGATTTCAGTCAATGGATACATGATACATTTTTGAAGAAAATGTAGACCAAGCAACAAAGTATTTCAATACTATCACTTCAAGCTACTATATTCCCTTTTGCTGTTAAATTTTTATGTCCACATCAGACCTATCCTCGAAGGACAACATCAAAACCACTACAAGGCATCTTTTATTTCACTCTGGGGAATTTCGAGGCTATGATAAGGGACTAATCAACACAGAGCACCAAAGGCCTTAAGCAAGATGATCTAAGTAATGATGTGTTACAAAGGAATTCAACTTTCACTTATTTTACTGCTTAAGAAATGTATTAACATTTTAATTTTATAAAAATCCTGTCATTACAAATCAAATTATTATTCATGTTTAACTATGGAAAATAAGGGAACGTTTTAAGAAAACCCACTAAGAAAACCCACGTATGAATTACTAAGTCAATCATACATTTAATGAGGGCCCAAGTGTCCCGGGTTTCCATGAGGCTCTCTAAGAAGCAGCTGAGGACACTAATTGCCTTGGGATTACTCCAGTTTACAATGCCAAGTTTAAATGGCAATTTAATGTCAAGCTAGAGAACCTCATGTTATTCCTGTTTACGCACCAGTACCAGTACCACCATCACCACCACCACCAAGAAACCACTGCTAAAACACCAGGAAGCACACCAGCTGCAGACACAGTCAGGGAGTCTAGCACAGTGGGTGTACTTGTGGGAGCTCAGGGCCACATACGACTTGGGTTTCAATTCCATCCCCACCCTTTCCTAGCTATAGGATTATGGGCATGTTTCTTAACTTCTCTGGTCCTCAGTTCCTCCATATATGAAGTGAAGATAATAATACCTGCCCCATCAGATTTACTGTAGAGGATGTACAGAATGCATCCATGTACAGCACTTAGAATCGTGACAGGCTCTACAATAGTAAACGCTCAGGCAAGGATAGCAGCTTTATTATTATGTTCTTTCTCATGAATATTAGTCTACTTGAGTGGGTATCACTCAATACAAAGACCTGCTTATTTTTAATGGCTTCAATCTGAAAGCCATTTTAATTTTCTAAGGAAATCACCTGCATCTTTTGTGAAAAAGTAAAACAGAACAAAATCCACTTATTGGATTCAAAGCACTTTGCAGAAAAATTATGGGTTGCCCTTTCTGTGTAAGATACATGTTTTATACCACGTGTGAGCAAAATTCTATGAGGTTTAGAGATATGAAAGCACTTCTGTTAAATTGGTCTACCTTTAAACTGAGGTCCATGGTATGTCAGCAAAAGTAATGGAGGGGCCTGAGGCTTTCCCGGGATAACAGACATCACAGAAATGCTTGTTAGAAGAATACAAGAGGGAGGAAGAGGTGAAGAGTGTGGGCTTTAGAATCAGGGCCAGGTCCCCTGCTTCCCACGAGGTGGACAGGAATGAATGAGATGGTAGACGGTAAAGCAATTAGCTCTGCGACTGACCACGATGTATGCTCAATAAACGTCAGCGCTTGTCACTTCTAAAATAATCATTGCTTGTATTGTCACTGTTTGACAGGGAAGCCTGCTGGCTGTCCTGCCTGGACTTGTGTCATTTATAACTCAGAAATGTTACCTGCTAGCTTTATTTGAAGCAGGCTCATGTTATCTAAGGAGAAATCTGTCATGGTTATGAAGAGAACTATATACTTTTCAGGATTTAAATGATCAGTTTCATTGAGTCAGCTGAATTTTGAGTTGCATTTCTCCTCTAAAACGAGTATATTAGAGCAGTCTTGAAAACTGAGGGTGCCCAAAAAATGTATATATGTTTTAAGAAAAGAAAAAACTATTAAAATTGTAGTACTCAATATATACTGATAACAAAAGATGAATACAAGTCATATTTGACTTCTGCAACTATAAGAGGTGCTCAAAGTGGTTACCATCAGCGTCCAGACACTTCTGATTACTGTGAACTACTGCTTGAGCAATGTTGAGCAAAGAGTCCACTTGTGTACATTTTTTGGCACCCCCGGTAGATAAATAGCACACTGTGGCACCAAACTAGGAATAATAAGGATAATCATGATAGTGATGATGGTGGTGATAAACATTATTACATACCAGAAATGGTTCTAAGTTTGTTTCACGTGCGTTATTTCATTTGCTCTTCAAAACAAACTATACGGTGGGTACTGTTATTACCATCACAGGGTGACGAAAGTGAGACTCCCAAAGGGGAAGTGACTTACCCACAGTCACACATCTATATGGAGAACAAGATTAGACCTTAAGAGTCTAGAGCAAAAACCCTAAAGATGAAGGCTCTACGTACACAGCCTCATAACCACACTGACAGTAATCGCGGCAACGGAGATAATGAAGATGGGCAAAGTGCTGTTTGCCAAAGAGTAATGTAAGAAATATGCCTTTGAACAAAGGTATGCAAAGAGACAGGGAACAAGCTAAAGAAGGCTGGAAGTCGAAGGAGATCTTCTCTTTTCATGGATTTGAAGGGAGCAAGGGAGGGACATGCATATTGGCCGAAGAAGCCACCGGCACCCGTTGGAGAATACAGTTTACAAAGCATAGTCCTAGGTGAGGCATGAAATGAGGGATCAGGGCAGAGGAATTATTCCTTTTTCCGTGAGACAGGAGAGAAAGAAGAGAATGAATGAAGCAAGAGGGGAATGGTGCTTAATTACAGTTAGAAGGAGAAAGAGAAGGAAACAATGAAAACAGCAATGCTCACGACCCACAGCCTCTTCCATCGGAGTACCACGAAATGGAGGGCATCTGAGCAGAGAGGCAGGCATGCTGAGGGGCTGGAGAGAGCCAAGAATATTCGGAATGGGGAAGGAAGCCAAAAGGTGGACCACCTGATAGCACTGAGGCTCCGGCTGATGTGGAAACTGGTGCATCTGGAATAGCACTAAAACCCACCGACTGCGGGATTTTCTCTTATAGGGAAGGGGTGTGTGTATCAGGACAGCTGTGCTATTTAGGGAAACACTTGATAGCACATGTACAGAAACAGCGAGGTCAGGACACGGGACTAATCCAGGACCTGCAGATGGGCAGGGCGATGTGCAAAAAAGGGCAAGGGCTTGAGGGGGTCAGAATGCCCCTGACAAAGCAGCAAAGGGGCAGAGCACAGGGTTCAAGCTGGTTTGGAAAAGAAGTTAAGCAGGAGGGAGCTGATAAGAACAACTAAATGAAATCCAGGTCGAGTGACAGTGGAAAGAAGGATGACAGCCGGGTTGAGAGTGGATGGTGGTGGTGGCAAGAAAGGTGGTGCAGTCAGAAACTGGAGTTTTGGACCATCGCAGAGGTAGACAGTTCTGAGTGATGACAAGGCGTGGAGACAACAGGGACCTAACACTGAGAAGAGCAAAGAGCCATAATGCTGCATCTGCCACTCTCTCCACTACCACCTCCCAGGACGTACAGGGTACCAAGAGCTGTGTAACTAATTTTAAGGTCTTTTTTAAAAATTACCTGTAGAAAGTATGATGTTCCACACACACTTTCCATAGCCTTTTCGCAGCCCGATGGTTCGGCAGTTTGAATCCAATGGTGCTCTCAAACTGTTCCAGCTGGAATAAATCCATAAAATATATCAGCACAGTTCTTTAAGAGTTACTTAGAAGCTACTAAAAAAACATGGACTTGGATTTTCTCTAAGAAGTGATTCTGCTTGAAAAAGGCAAATATGCGTATATCTAATATAATTAGACAAAATAGATATTTCATAGCCTGCAATACCAGTTTCTATGAAGAGCAGGTATCAACCACTAACATAAAGCAACCGTCCTTCCAAGTCCACTAAAACTCATTTTACTACGTTCCTATTGATCTCTACCACTTAGCTGATTCAACAACAACAAAACATGAGCCCCCACAATGTGGCAGGAACTTACTGCCTTTTTTTTTCTGTGAAATTGTGGCTGTTGCTTGTTTTTTAGCAACAGGAATACATATGCAGGTTTATCATCAAGAACCCCAACCCTTAGCCCAGGCTCCTGGAAATAGCAGTGGGCCTGGGCCTTTGCATCCCCTAGAATATTCTGATTTCCACCAATGTTTAATCACTACTGGCCTACAGCATCAGCAATAGATGAGGAGAATCAACTCAAATATTTTAATAACTGGTGTAAGAGCAAAATTATACTCCCCTAAAAGATCTGTGTTGGATGTCCTACTTCACAAAATGCATTTGAGGATAGGCAATTATAATACCTCCTATGGTACAAGTCTTTAAGTGTGAGGAGAAAAGATACTGCCCCCAAAATGAGGATTAAAATACAAGTTAAATGTTGTGTATAATGCTTTCATATTATCATTAACTTCAGTGTCTAGTGTTAAAAAAAAAAAACTATTAGGAAACCCTTTGTCTTTTGCTCTTCAATTCATTTGCTCTTCACTCTTCAATTCGGTCTTTGGCCACTGCAAACTCCATATAGACACACTATGGTGAGCACCAGTCTATATGGGAGCAAGCTACTGCCTCTGCCAGATCTCAACTCTGTGTGGCTTAGGAACTGGGACTGATGCAAACAGCCAGCTCCTCCAGTGTATTCTTTAAGCAGATGCACCTCTCTCCCCTCACCTGGGCCTCTGGTGGATTATTTTATGTGGCCTTACTTCTGCCTAACTTTTGACTGACTTAAGTAAAATAAAATGAAACAAAACATTAAAAAAAAAAAAAAAGAACCCCAACCTTTTTTCACCACGGAAGAATAACGAATAGTTCACTTTCTTAAGTTCAGTGGCAAGAATTCAGCTGGCACGGCGGGTAATAACACCAATAAAGCCTACTCAGATAAGCCATGGGGTGTACATGACATGCTTACCTCTGCTGGCCTAACTTTAATGTAGAAGTTACTGCGTTTATAGGAAATTTTCAAGATTTTCGGCCAAGCAAAACGGTTGATTCTCAGTCTGTCTTTGTAAATGAGGAGCCCATTAGCACACACGCCCAACTTGATGTCCACGCCTTCGGAATCCTGCCAAGCACAAGCCATTTGACCATTGTTACAGTTGTGAAAGCCACACAATCTGGAAGCTCATGAGCCCCCTCAAACCATGATGATGAATATCAACTCAACAGGTTTAGATTTAAATTGCAGTGACAGTACAGAAACTAATAAAATCGGTAGGAAACACATTTTAAATCTATTCATCTTCAGGGATCAAATCTGATTTGTCAAAGACTATGGGGCACAAAGTTCTTCAAAAGGCGTAACTCATGTTCTTGAACTAGGTTCTAAGAGCTAAAGGGGAAGAAAGGAAACAGAACTCTATTTAGATATCCTGAAGATAACAAGAGATAAAATGTGTTTGCCTAGGGGCTTATTCCAGCCCTTGGCGACTGTACGTTAGCCTAAAGTGTGTTCAGCCATTTTACTTCAGACAAATTTATCTCAGATGGAGTGTTCTAGCTAATAGCTATTAAAATTATGCCTATATACTGCAAAACACCGATCCTCCCCCAGAAAATTTCTCTTCTAGGCTGACAGTGATGAAATCCTTGAATTCTTCCAAGTAGTTCTTCAATAAGTTAGAGTGCTGACATCCAGTGCTCATTACAGCATTCCTTTGGCTGGCAAATGGGCTGTAGGCTATCCTTGAACTTATTGATATTGTTTCCTTTCCCCAGTGTTTTAATTTGGAATAGATGATAATCCAGAATAATCTCAAGCTGAAAGATTTTAGGTTTTGTTTTTTTGTTTTTTTCATATTTTTTAGCTGAGCCATCCTGCCACCTGTTGGCAGCTCAGCTCGGGCTGGCCTCGAACCGCTGTTACTCAGAGCTCAGCCTGCACTCTTGAGCGAGCTCTTAACCAACTGAGCCACTCGGCCGGTACTTCAAGCTGAAAGATTTTAAAATATCAAATAAGTTTACAGACGAAAGAAAAAAATTGGCTCCTCATATTTCAAGTAGTATTGAAGATCTAATATGTACAATATTCAAAGTATCCAAATTATTGTTTATTGTTAAGGGAAAAACTGGATCTCATTCCAAATACGTAAAATTGAAGAATATTATTCAGAGATATTAACATCATGGAACAAATTCTCACAAAACATGCTGAAGCAAACACCACATTCAGTGTAGGTCTCCATTCAATAAAAGCATAACATTCTAATTGTTTTGTTGCTGAGAACAATTTAACACAATTTATACTAGTTTTTAAAAAATTAAAGTTCAGTATTAGGTAACTGATGCCAGCAGCTTCCACTGCTGATAATGTGAAGAATTCGTATGTACAAATACAATTACATTAGACCATCTGAAGAGGTTTAAAAATCTAATCTATAAAATGCTTTATTCACCGGTATCCTGGCAGCCACAATTCTCTCTAGGAACAGAGTAAAGAGTTGGGGTGAATCAGGCACAGGTGCCCAAGCAGCTTGGCACCAGGCACTATCGATGTGTTTGCCAAAAACCTCTGGCCATGGCCACAGGGAGCGGGGCCGGAAGGCTGCCCAACACAACATGTTCTCACCATTCTCACCACAAGGGAGGGGGCAACCCCCATCTGAAACACTCAACAAAGCCATCTTCAGTCGGAGCCTGTCTCTAGCAGGGGCACTGAAGCTTATCTGACTTCAAAATAAACACAATCTGGAGTCCAAGTAAATCAGTTGATTTTCAGTGGTTCCACGCATTGTTTTAGAATTATCAGTATTTGTATGAGTACAAATTACAGATAAAGGATAAGAAGTGAAAGGGAAAAAAACGGCCTTCGTTCCCCATATTTGACTCCTGTCACTCAGCAACAGTCAGAAAAACAAACGAACAAAAAGGAAGTATCTTCTCTTCCTTGCTCACTGCCTCAGGAAGCTGCCCCATATGGATATCAACAGGATCCCATGCCTACAGACTTCCGAAGGGGTTCAGCCTATGGAAAGTTCTCCAAGAAGATCAGAGAAAAGAGGAAGGGGAATGGGGTCCCTGGTTTTTAATACCCAGATTCCCTCCCTATACGGTTGCCATCAGGCTATGTCTTTGGTAACTGCAGCTCCTCTTAAGACAGCCCTCACCACACAGATCTCTCCTGGGTTCTGGAAACCATTCTTTGTCCTCACGTCTTCAGATCCAGAGAGGTGACGCGGTATCTTATACTACCTCAGAAGTATCACGACTCTTGTGTTTTCCCCGTACCTTTATCAAAAGACTTTTTACTCAACACCCTTCAACTTGTCCTAACATGAATGTGTCAATATCTTCTGGTAATCAAATATTAATTTAAAAAATTGAAATAGGATCTCAAGACAACAAAAACATATAAAAGGCACAAAAAACTACATGAAAAGTTCTATTAAATTGCTACAGGGCCGGCCGAGTGGCGCATTGGTTAAGCACTGGTTTTGGGATGCCAGCGGCCCCGGTTCGGATCCCACAGGAGGGCCAGTGACACTGCCCTCTACAGCTAACAACAGCTCCACCTGGAGCTGGGCTGTGCGAGCCCCGGTGATGGTGTGGGCTGCAGCCCCTGCTGCAGTGGGCTGCCATAGGCTACAGTGAGTGGCCCGCAGCCAGCGTGAGCGGCTGGCAGCCAAGCGTGAGCTGCCAATAGCAGCGGTGAGCGACATCCAGAGGCCAGCGACCGATCTGCCTCATCCGATCTGCCTCATCCGGGAAGAGCGCAATGACGATACCAACAGTGAAGCAACATCCTCCGCAACTAAACTGAAGAACAAAAAGACAGCAACTTGTCTGTTCCCCTTCCCCGATTCCCCAACGCTGTTCCCCTCCGCCAATTCCCCAATAAAATCTTAAAAAAAAAAAAATTGCTACAGATGTCTTGCTTATCAAATTAGATCAGAGTCCATCAGATGATAAACTGAATGAATGAACAAATGCTACTTTTCAGTATTTTCAAAAGCATCTGCTCCTAACCACAGAGCAAGAACTTTAATTATACTTATAATAGGAGTTGCCAATTTTTTTTGCTTTTCTAAGACACGGACTATAAAATCAAGAATCTTGAAACCTTCCAGCATTACCATCAAAGAATGGGTTTCTCACTAGTGATCAACAAAGTAGCAGATCCAAGATTTACAAGGGGCAAGTACAGGGTGTAGAGCAGAAGAGGTGCGCTCCTAACCTGCTCTCTGCTCCCTCCCTATTTCTGTTTCTCAGATATAATCTGGCCTGTCCCCATCTTGCAGAGACTTGAGCCTAAAGACACAAGTGTTAGGAAGATGTTTCACCTCCTCCTAGGTTTATCAGAAGGATCAGGCAGATGGGACTGCTTTATACAACGTGGCTTGAAGCACGTCATTTGCTACATTCTGTTTTATGTTGTTTTTGTAAAATAAAAACATTCAAATCTTAAAGGAGATGGTGTATGTGAAAATGCTTTTAAAAATTGAAGGCATACAGCGCCTAGCAGTTAAAAACGCTGCTGCCAGAGAGTGATTGTTAATGGAAAAGTGTTTAAAGGAGCAAGTTAACAAAACAAAACAAAACATGAAATAACACTTGTAGTATAATCCCATACTTAAAATGCATGAGTTTAATTCAAGATTTTTTTGAGCTCAGAGATTTTTTTTTTAAAAACCAGAAAATACATCAAAATATTAACAGTGCTTATTTTGCATGAAGAGATTTCAGTGATTTTTATTTTCTTCTGTTCACCTCTATTTTCTATGATGAACATGTGTTAGTTTTGTAATAGGGAAAAATATTTAAAGAATAAAGGAAGCCACTGTGGAAAAAAGAGCACTTTGCAAATATGATGTACTACAAAATACAAAAGTAAGAACTATTCATCTGAAGTCTGGGGAGAAAAGGTATCTTCGGGTGCGGGACGTTCCTAGAAATTTAGCAAATCGCATCATCTGGGCTCCGCGGGCTGCTTCTAAGGATTGGCAGGCAGCCATGGGTCCCCTCAGCATGTTGAGGTGACTCTGGACCTAATTTTCAAAACCAAATCCATCTTTCACCTTCCCTCTTGTTCTCCTTCCTGTCACTCTCACATGACCATCCAAACTAGGGTCATGAAGTAGGTGATATTTACACTTATTATTGGCACTCCCCTACACACACTCCACCTCACCTTCTCTTATTACCTCTCTCATTATTCCATTCTTTTCCCACCTCTGAAATTAGACTGAAGGTGCTGCGTCGCCTGGAGCCTGGGCCAGCCTCCTTTTATCTTTCAAGATGTATAAAACAGACTTACAGGGAGAAGTCAGACACTAGGGCTTGCTCACAACCCAGAAGCTTTGTGGACAGTGGCCCTATCCATACCACCTGTGCCCTTCACAGCAGGCAGTGGCCCTATCCATACCACCTGTGCCCTTCACAGCGGGCCACACCACCTGTGCCCTTCACAGCGGGCCACACCACCTGTGCCCTTCACAGCGGGCAGTGGCCCTATCCATACCACCTGTGCCCTTCACAGCGGGCCACACCACCTGTGCCCTTCACAGCGGGCAGTGGCCCTATCCATACCACCTGTGCCCTTCACAGCGGGCAGTGGCCCATCCATACCACCTGTGCCCTTCACAGCGGGCAGTGGTCCTATCCATACCACCTGTGCCTTGCACAGCGGGCAGTGGCCCTATCCATACCACCTGTGCCCTTCACAGTGGGCAGTGGTCCTATCCATACCACCTGTGCCCTTCACAGCGGGCAGTGGCCCTATCCATACCACCTGTGCCCTGCACAGCGGGCAGTGGCCCTATCCATACCACCTGTGCCCTTCACAGCGGGCAGTGGCCCTATCCATACCACCTGTGCCCTTCACAGCGGGCAGTGGTCCTATCCATACCACCTGTGCCCTGCACAGCGGGCAGTGGCCCTATCCATACCACCTGTGCCCTTCACAGCGGGCAGTGGCCCTATCCATACCACCTGTGCCCTTCACAGCGGGCAGTGGTCCTATCCATACCACCTGTGCCCTTCACAGCGGGCAGTGGCCCTATCCATACCACCTGTGCCCTTCACAGCGGGCAGTGGTCCTATCCATACCACCTGTGCCCTTCACAGCGGGCAATGGTCCTATCCATACCACCTGTGCCCTTCACAGTGGGCAGTGGTCCTATCCATACCACCTGTGCCCTTCACAGCGGGCAGTGGCCATATCCATACCACCTGTGCCCTTCATAGCGGGCAGTGGTCATATCCATACCACCTGTGCCCTTCACATTGGGCAGTGGCCATATCCATACCAATTGTGCCCTTTCACAGTGGCTAAGATCTGCTCTCCTCTCCCAAAGCAGAGGCAGGAGAGGGAGCTGGGATAGAGGCAGCAATTGACACAGCAAAAGCTGAGACACAGAATAAACCAGGAAGAAGGATCAAGAAGGCTGACAAGGTAAGTTTTCTAAAACTTACCTTGAAAGGGGAGTAATTCAAAGATTGGAAAAAGCAGAAAGAAGTAGAAGGAGAATAAATGAATCCTCCCATAACTATAAACCCCACAACTCCACAATTAGTCACCAAAGGAATACTATAGAGGCCCTTGGGTGATGTAAGTGGCCTTTTGCTAAAGGTGCACTAGGCTATTCTGACACTGGGGTCCTCTCAAAAATGCAGTCAACAGGCTAGAAAGATGCCACCTCCCCAGGACATCACAGTACCTTGGCATGATGTAGGTCAACGCCATACATGGAAAGCCTCTTCGCATTTTCTAAGAACTGAGAATCAGCTTGTGCTGGTGATAAGCCCCTAAGAATAAAATAAAATAAAAATAAAGTTTTATCTTATTGATGGAAAAAAAAAAGCAAAGGTGGCCAAAATGGGGAAAGAGGTGTATCAGTCTGGAGAGTGTGGGTGGAGAGTGTAACACAGCTAAATTTGCACACAAGTAGAAAACAGGTAAGAAGGCTCAACTCTTAGCCTCTAGTATTTTTCTGTTAAGATCCTCTAATATAAACCTGTTTATTATAAGGAGGTGCCCCTCTGCCCTTACCCTGTTTATCTTAGAAAGTTCTTTTTTGATTTTTTTTCCACTGGGGTAAAAAAAGTTCCAGCAATAATGGGTACAGCATAAATTCTTACTCAATTCAATTTCACTAGGATGAATCATAACAAAAACCATTAAATATCGTACTGGATACATATTCCCAATTAAACCAGTTCTAAGCTCCTAGAAAGCAGGACCATGCCCCACTAATCTTCATATTTCCCATGGCATTTCAGCACCTGACATTTTAAATTTGAATTATACAGGTCAGTTGATTAGAATTGGAATAAAGTTAATAAAAGTACTTATAGTCAAATACTGCATTTATTTTAAAAAAAAAGAGAAGTCAATGAATGTGGTCTGTCTAAAAATGTCTAACTTCTAAAAACTCTTTCAAATCATTTTAGTCAAAATTTTCAAAAACTTCAATTTTGCAATATGGAACGAACTATAATTTTTGTCGTTAGTTTTTAAAACTTGTGCTATAAAAAGCATTTTGTTTTCCTTTTCACACAGATTTAAAAGTTCTCAAAGTGCAATGTGCTATTTAAGCAATTAAGTAGCGCTTAGCTAAACCAAAGATCATCTTCTGTGGATAAGAAAATTACCTGTGTATTTCAATTATTTCTCCTACGTCCATCACCCCCTCCCCACATTTCAGATTCAAATCCTGACGCCTCATCATCTCCCTGACTTTCTTATGAGAGATGGTATTGAAAACGATTAAAAGGCAGAAGAAAGGGATAGTAAATGCCAAACAAGTGTGTGGGTGTGTCTGTTTCGTGTGTGTTTGCGCGTATCAAGGAATAGGATTGGGAGTAGAAAGGAGATATAGGGAAAAGTAAATGTTTCCAATAAATGAAAGCATGTAGCCTCATGAGCGTAGCTCCTCTCGTGACTGTCATAAAGATTACGAAAGGAGTGCTCAAGGGCTGCAGGTTGTCTTGATTAGTACTAGGTGACGTTCCACAAGGGAAAACTGGATATTCCCACAAACGATGCTCCCGTGTCTAGCAAGTTTGATAAGGAAAGCTATTTACATCTGACAGGGCCACTCTCTCTCCAGTCAGCAAGTCAACGGACCTGTGGGTTTTGTGCAGCTCTGCCACCTTTTCCTCCAGCTCCTTGGTCTGGCTGGGGGCGAACTGGAAATCACTGAGGTCATGACCAGCGTGGTCTTCTGGGTCATAGTCTCCCAGCTCAGCCTGCAGCGTGTAAGACCCCAGGAGGGCGTGGGTCACAAAGGAGCAGGGCAGGCGGCCGGAGGCAATGTCCTGCCGGAGCTGAAGGCACAGGAAGTATCTGTGAGGAGCAGGGGAGAAAAGGGCCAGGGAGCAATTAGTGAAAGATGGCAACACTCACAGTCCTTGAGTTCTAATATTCCTTTGTGAAAACAAATATACAATAGAGGTACTCTTCATATCCCCAGCAAAAAGCGTCTTCTGTAATAAGACGCCCACCTTGTTTCTTGGACCCCTCACCTTGTGGCTTATTTACAGAAACTGAGTCTAGACAGCAAAGTAATAGAATGGACATTCTGAACTGCTATCCCAGTAACAGTATATTACCACTTTTACAATACAGAGTTTTGTGACCGAAGATAAAAATTCCAACCACTTAGACTATCTCCTTGGATCTAAAACTAATCAAAATTACCACGACCTTCAAAAGTTGTAAAGATTAATGAAATTCTAAAAATAGCTGCAGTTCTTAAGCATTTGCAAGAAAAGCTAATAAGGTCATCCCCTTCTATCCTTTCTACCATTTTCATACTATTTCTTCTTTTCCTGACACATCTTTAACAACAATTATAAGTCAGTCTCTACTCTGAAACCTTTACTTCCCCCATTTACTCCATCTAAAGAGTTATTGTGAGTTATAATAATTAGTATTCAATGTTCCAAGTAGCTTACTACACAGTTATAAAAGACCCTGTTTTTTACTAAATAACATGGAGAGACATTTTATTTATATTCTCTGAGGATTTGGGGGGGCCCTCATCAAATTCTTTTGATGACATTTTAAAACCTGATTGCTACTCTCATATTTAACCCCTTGCTAAGATTGTCATTGACCGCTCCAAACTAAATGGCAGTGCTTAGATTTGTTAGAGAGTGCCGCTCCTACTGGCAGCCAGCCACCTTCTTCCTGGGTGCACTTCCACCTCGCATGGGTTTCGGGGCTCCGTCTTCCTCTTGCCCTCCACCCAACACACTCAGACAGGCGTGCTGCCTCTGGTCAGAAAGCAGGTTCCAGCCCGGGGTGTCAGCCCTCACACAGTTCAGTTAGACCTGATTACTGCACAGATCTGTCAGGCAGGACACAGACTGTTTATCATCATCATAGTCCCACAGTTAGCAAAGTACTTGCCACATGGCAAGAGTTCAATAATTATCTGAGAATGAAAGTCATCTCACCATCACTACAGTCAGGGTTTTAATGCATTGCAGAAGCTCTCTTTCTAAGGAAGCTTATGTTTCCTTGACCCGTAGAACAGCATAAGTATAAATTGTACTTATTTTGGAAAACTAAATTTTAAATTATGATTCAGGTTATCCTCAAATTCTCTAAGACTAATTAAGAATAGCGCTAATTCTTCACATTTCATGGTTTTTTCAAGACCTAACCTCAAAGATTCCGTCTAATACTAAAACCTTGTTCCTCCTTTTTATATTATTGTCTCTACTTTTCATATTGGTCCTTTCCTCTGTTTTCAAAGTCTGTATCTAAGGTCCAAAACACTTCAAACAAAAAAACTGCAACAACCTCCTCAAGTTCCCATGTCCACGCATTCTTCAAATATTATTCTGAACAATGTGTTGCCCTCCTCAAAAGCCTGTCCCCACCTTCGAAATGTTTGCTCTGGTCGTGGTGAAGATTTCAATCATGATAAGCAGGCTACCAGCCTACATGCACCGGCAGGAAGGCGGCTGGTCTCAGTCTGCAGTGCCAAGGCTGTTAGCTCACTAGACTATATCATTCTTCCTACCACGCACAGGGAGAATGCTTAAGCCCCATTTAAAAGGAAGACCAAAGCACTTCCTGACGCTATAAACTGCAATCACCAAGGATTACCATCCCCTAAATTACTGCAAGGAGGAGTGAATGTACAAAGTGGGTCCGTTACTGCATTGTTCAAAGGCACTCCTGCAGGGAACCTCTGCAGCGCCTCTGCCCACCAAACCGTCAAATTTTATGTTCCAAGCCACTCACTGTCAGTTATAAAAGCTATTACTTATTATCTGCTAGATGAAGCTAATTCAATCACAACTTAATCAGTACTTCCCTACTCATTAACAAGTACTATGGGGAAAAAAAAAAGGCCCGTCACTTATCCGGTCTTGGAAAGAAATGTCCATCATTCCTATTTCATGCAGTCTTTAAGCACCTATGTAACCTGATGTCTGATGACAATACTGGCCTAACAGAAAGCACCAAGGCCCAGGGATCATGCAAATCCAAGCAGAATGTTCCACTAGGCTCACTAGTTTTCTGAAGTATATATATGGAACCCAGTTTTTCTTGGCCATGTAAATAACCTTTTTAAAATATATATGAATCACCCTACTCTTACCAAAGCTAAGAAGTCTTATCACTGGTGCCCAGTGTAATAGGGTAAGGATAAGATATCAGGGCTCTCATGGATTCAGAATATTCCTTGGTTACCATTCAAATACTCAGTCACTCTCAGAATCAGAAAACGTCCTCTTGCTCCTAAACTGAATCTTTCCTTTGTAATTTAAGGACATGTTTGTATATCCCAGATAATCTCAGAGAAGATGAAATGAAATAACTATTGACTCTTACATAAGAAAACCAATCTTAATAGTTTTCTTCTTTTTGCGGGGTGGGGAGGGGGCAACAACAACAAAAAAATCACACTTCAATTGACCTCTAAAAATCGTTTTATTTTTTTACCCTTAGATTACCTTTGTAATATGAGACTACTAACACATGCAAACATGGGGTGTATAATAAAAACTACTTTAGCATTAAAATCTAAAATATTAAATATCAATGATTTTTGGAAGTATAACATAGGCAACAAAGTTGCCAGCAATATTTTATTTTAAATATTCCATTACTCAATTATAAGGGGAGAAGTTAAAAGTGAATAACATTTTTGAAACTGGCAACATTTCAAACTATTTTGGAATATATACTTCCAAGGAAATATCTAAAACTCAACTTAGAAAAAATGTGTCAGTATTAATCCTGAAATTACCACCATTCTCCCAGGGCACAGAAATAAATGAGAACTATAAGCAAAGGTTCATTTTTTATGTAAATATAAAGTACCTGGTGATATCCTCAGTCAGTTGAGATGGATCAGGAGGATAAAACTTCACATTAAAGATGAACAGCCAGGGAAGATCTGTAATTATTAAATATCATGGTTATTTCTGCAGCCAACAGAATAACCGTTTATTTTGATAAAGCTTAAAGATCAACATTCAAAGACTACAGACTACACCCGTAACTATAAATCAATTTAGAGAATTTTCTTAATTTAAAGAAAGTATTTACAAAACAAAATGAAATGAAAATAAAAATCAATTATATAAATAACCCACCATTACAGAATAATAGGTTCACTTTTTTTTTTATAAATGTGTATTAGTACTTCAACAAATGTTTTGTACAGTGATCCATTATGCAAACATTTTAATGTAACCTCCATGTAATACTTCTAAGATAAGATTTGTTTTACCCATAGAATCGCTAGATGCCAAATACTCCCTATGCTTTAAAAAAAACAACGCAGTTTAGGCTTTCTACATTGTTGGGAAAAGGCAGGCAATGATCAAGTATGTGATCACTATAGCTATTCAGAAAATGACTAATGGGCTATTTGAAGGAAGTGTTAAGGGAGAGAGTGGTAAAACATCACAATACTTTTATTCAATAAAATTATTTCCTGGGTTTTATAAAGTAAGTATAAGTATACGTATATATTGCTGTATTATGTCACAAAGAATGAATATATCACAACAACCATATAATAAACCCCTTATTAAAAGTTAAAACATCTATTTATCTATTTATATGTTAACACTTAACTGATATATTATGCTTTCAATGGCTTTAAAAACAAGACACACACAGCTCTGAAGCGACAGCAAGTATTCTTTTCCTAAAGGGATCCAATAATTCCAACGGCCTGAATTTAGAGTTGTGCTCCAAGTTCGCAGCATTGCCGATTTTTTAAAAAGACTGTGTGTGTGTTATTTCATTTCATATGTATCTGAAGGCCTCACAATTGCTTTAATTTATAGACTTTAAGAAAAATTTCTTGAATCCCATTCTCTGGTTCAATGTGTCACTTTGTCTTTTTCTCACCATCAGCACACTAACTTTTCTCTCATGCACAAGTCAATGGATAATTTCTGAATGGCTACAGTGAACACACTTTGCTGGATGTGGGTTCAATACATCACTATTCCACCAATAAAGTAAATCCTGCTGAATTTATGAAACAGATTTCAGTTCTGCTTTACATGTTTAAAACATCAGAAAGGGATACAGGGCTTTCCTGAATACTGACAGGCATATTGTTTCTTGGTCTGCTGCACCATCCTGGCTTCATGCACGTGCACTTACTTCTTCGAGGTGACCACTAACCCATAATTAAGCAGCTATCACAGGGTTATCATTTTGTAATGGATTCCTATCTGTTTAATTTCCAGGTATTAACACTAGCACATGTTTGCCTGGACATGACTACAGGGATAAGATTCTCATAGAACTCATATTTTAAGATATATTGCCAATTCTAATGTTGATAAAATGCACCAATAATGCTACATTTTTTATTTAATTTTATATTATTATTATCACAATTTTTACCTAGCCACATATAAAGTTCATATAGTTATAGATTGTTTATATATTAATCACAGGCAAGCGTTAGATATATATTCTTATATATCTATATAGTAGTATTTGTGTACATTTTAGAAAAAAAGATTTTAAGGCAAATTTCACACAGGAACTGATGCGTTGTCAGTTGCCCAAATTAACTCATAAAAAAGTAATTTTTAACCTTTGCTAACTGCCTATTAACTAACAATAAATTATAGTAGAGGCTTAGCTCTGCTATAATTAATATAAGAGCAGTTCTTGTAAGAGCAGTCCATTTTAAACCAATCAGAAAGGAAGAGGTAAACTACAGCATCGAAACTTCATTTCCTCAGCCTTTCATGATCAGGAGGACACAGGGTTACATTTAGAGAACTTGCTCCAATAGTCTGAGAAAGTCAAATCCTAGTTGGTACTGTTATTCATCTTGCCAAACCACAAGGGCAAACGTCCTGAAATCACTCTAAAAAACCTTCACCAATAACCAAAACATAAGACTGTGATTCACAATCAGTAAAAGTCTTGCCTTCCAAATGTTAGGAAATCTCTGTGACTCTGAAATGAGTGGCACACAAAAATAATCAAACAAAAGCCAAAACCAAACCAAAGGAAACAACTCAATGGCACATCGATCATGTTTCAGAGGTTATCCTGTGTCCCCTTGTTTAGCTCACTTGGCAGGTCTGGGTTTCGAGAAAGTATAAGAACTAAGCATGGGTGCCTTTCTGAATTCGTGTACTTTGCAGAGCATGTAATGGCTATAGAAGGGACAAAGCAAAAGTTCCAAAGGCTTTTGGAACAGTTTCTTCCATGATGTCAGCATAATGTATCTGTGTCTAATTACTCCTTTCTCCCCCCACTCCTTTACATCATGGACAAACCCACAAGATGTAACACCACGATAATCAATGCAGGAAAAGGGCGGGTATGAGGGATGGAGGCAAGGCATGCAGGAAAGCCTGGGACAAGAGTGAAAGACAGCGTGACCAACTATTCCTGTTTACCCAGGATTGTTCCAGTTTTACCACTAAAAGTCCTGCATCTTGAAAAACCCCTCAGTTCCTCAGTCCTTGGCAAATCAGGAAGATGGCTCTCATCAAAGAAGTGAAGAAAGGAAAAAAAAGTAGGCGTCTCCAAGGAGAGAAAGTAGGAAAAGAAAGATACATACACAGTCTCAGAATAAAAAAGGAGAGAAGGAAAGAGATGATAAAACCTCCAAAAAGAAGGGCCGGCCGAGTGGCGTGGTGGTTAAGCACTGGCTTGGGAAGCCAGCAGCCCTGGTTCAGTCGCACATATGAGGGCCAGTGACACTGCTCTCAAAAAAAAAAAAAAAACCTCCAAAAAGATTAATAATTGGAGAAAGAAAGAAAAAGAAACGTAGAGAAATCTGGAGCACCTAAAATGAGACAGAAGGCAGATGGAACGGAACAGAAGGGAAAGCACAGATCTGTTCCAGTGTATTGATGTTGCGCATAGTAAGGAGGGCGATGAAAGTAAGAGCACAGGGGCATTCTGCAGGTGGCTCTCAGGGACATGGCTTCTCCCTGGACAGCTCAGGGCTGGAAAGAACTTTATTCTCCTGTCTCAAAATATCAGCTGTTAGTGTCTCCCTAACTTTCCTGCTTTGGCCAGTCACATACCCTGAAGTCAATTAAATATCCAGATCCCCTATCAGAGATTTTTCTGTGGTGACATTTCTCGGCACAGATGTCAATCACAAGCCAGTCACAGGCAGAGGCAGAACCTACAGAGGGAACTGAAGGTGGTTAATGTCACTTTGGGAATCTACAATGAGAACAAATGGGAAAATGGAAGGGCCAAGCAGCACTAACAACCTTGGACTGTGGAACAAAGGCGTAGAGAAGGGGTAGAGAGGACTGAAAAGACTGTTCTGCATGCTTTTGTCCCCTTTCCCCGCTTAGTCCTCACTCCAGGACATCTGCAACAGTGTATCCAGAAGACCCCGAGGCCACAGATATGCTTAACCCAACTAATGACAGGCTTCCAAAATGAAGTCCACGAAGTAATGAATAGTAACAGGTTTACCTAGAGTAAAAGTTAAAAACCGCAGCTTCTCATTCTTTTCCCCAGAGAAAAAGGCCAAGTCAGATATACTTCCCAGCATATGTGAAGGCGCTGTGAGGAATACTTAGGACTGTGAGTCCCGAACCTCTTGACCAGTAGGAGTCCCTATGATATGTGCAAAACAGTCATGATTCCACAAAAATATTGTTAGGATCCTTAACTTACTATATTGCATAAATGCAAAATCAGGCTGATCATTCTATCACTATCACATTATTGTAGTTTACATTCCCATGAATTTTATTAAGAATAGATGTAAAGATTAATAAATTCAAGAACAGATGTAAAGATTAATAAATTCAAAGTATGATTATTTAAATACTTACTTCGCAGTTGTCTCTTTATTTCTTTTGCAGGGTCTAGCCAGTTCTGCAGGGGGAGGGGGAACAAAGACTAATTAACCTATGTGAAATATTCCAGAATCCAAAATGGAACAGTTTATAGTTAACACACTTATTTAAGTATAAACGTATTTTAGTGAAGTCCTATTAGAAGTGGCTTTCACCCGTTAGCATTCCA
This sequence comes from Aselliscus stoliczkanus, assembly GCA_033961575.1. Lineage (NCBI taxonomy): Eukaryota > Metazoa > Chordata > Mammalia > Chiroptera > Hipposideridae > Aselliscus > Aselliscus stoliczkanus. The sequence goes on from CM066733.1 coordinate 129,239,180, forward strand.
TTGGGCTAACGATTGATTTCTTTTTAAATGTGTTTGTGTTATAAATAAAATATTAAAACACTTTTAAGGTTGGTCTCTTGAGTCTAATTTTTCTGGATCTGAAATCAAACATTTATCCAAATAATGAGACATAATATATCTATAGATAGTCTTCATTCTATAGTAGAAATACCAACAGACAGTCCCTGTGAACACTGCAATGAGAGCTCAGTCAAGGACAGTAATTGGCTCCAGTTAATGAAGGATAAAATGGGAATTGGAAACTATTGGTTAAAAGTATGTGTACCCCAATAAAACACAGCTATTTCAACTATTAAAGCCAATTCCTCCTCTTCCAACTTTGTCTCTGCAACTGTACAATGCTTTGGAGAAGTGCTATCAGAATGGAGCCAAAATTTTCCTCCCTAGTCTTCATATAACACCCTGTCTAAACTTCATACGGAATTTCCTTTCCCTTTATCTCTGCCCTTAGAGAAAGTTAACATAAAAAGGTTCAAGAAACCATTATAATATCCTAAAGCAAAAACAAACAAACAAATCAACCTTGAACTAATAGATTCTAATTACCTAAGGACATTAAATATTTGTCTTTCAAAGTTATAGGCAAAGGACCCATCCAAATACACACACACACACACACACACACACACACACACACACACACACTTTTTTATACTTATCTCACTTTATCCTCAAGTCATTAAAGTTCATCTTATTTTATCTTCATTAACACAAGAGAACAAGTACACTTTTTGAGAGACAATAAACTGATTCAAATAATTGGCTTTACAATAAATTTCATTCATTTTAAAAGTACCCCCAAATATGTACTATATCATCAGTACATAAAGAGAATTTTATTCAGATATATAAAGCAAACAATTAAAATGTTTGTTGTTATGCGGAAAATAATAACCTGCTGCCTGGGTTATTGAATCAGTACAACACAACATTCACATACTCTATTAGGGAGTAATAACAACAGGGCGCTTTGAAAGCAGAGCTGCCCAGACCCGGGTCACGGCTGGCACTCGGGTCAGTAAGGACCCACGGTGTGCGTGGCTCTGTTCTGCACTGGTGATATTCAAACCTCTCAATAAAGAACCACCAGAGCTCCGTCTAGTCTCATATTACTGGTGTCCCAGCTGCACGGCTCAATGATACGATGAGCCAGGGGCTCCTTCGAATGGTACCTCCAGTGTGATGTCAGGGGGCAGAGCTCTAATTCTGCCCTTAGAAAAGAGCCTGGCATTCCACTTCCTTGCCCGGCAGCTGCTGGCCCACACAACAGCTGGCTCACAAATGGCCGGCTATGATGAGTGAACAAAAATGAGAAAAACACATCATTCAGTCTCTAGCCCAGACAGAGGAGGGGTTGGGGGAGAGGTGAAGGAGGGTCAGATGTGTTGTGGCATTCCATCCAAGGAAGTTAACAACCACAGCAAGAAAAGCTGAATAAGAGACCACTGGTGCCAAACTACAAAAAAAAAAAAAAAAAAAAAAAAGACAGAAAAAGAAAGAAAAAGAAAGTCCCTCTGCACAGTAACACAGAAAAAGACCAGAGGGGAAACGACTGGTCTTAAAGGCCCAGACAGACCCTTCAAATCTCCAATTTCATCATCATGTGACAGCTGACACAGACGCCTGCTACATAAGAGCAAAAAAAGACATCTGTCCTAGGAGGAAGACCCCAGGAATAACCCAGTGTCCCAGCTACTTGGCACTTCCCAGTCTCACCCGAAGCACCAGCCCCTTGGTACAAGTTATTTCTGCACAGCATAAACTCAGCAGAGCTCCACAGACCCAGGAGTGTGCGTGGCAGGTTTCTGTGCACCGGCCAGCCAAATTCAGAGTCGGTGGCATTCTCGGGCCACTTTCCACCACACTGCCGGTGCAATTATAGACGACTTCAGCGGCTTCCTTTCTTTATTCCTGAGCCGATCCAAAGTGGTCAGTCTACCTGATGTGATCAAAGAGCTACTGCAGGAGTGACTCCTGGTTTGCCCTTTGCTGGCCACACTTGCTGCCACACTGTGAGCTCCATTCCCACCCAGGAGTAAGGAGGTTCCCCCCTCCCCAGGACAACGGCTCTGCAAGGCCTGGGGCAGACCAGCCAGTTGTGTCCTGCACAGAACTTGATAGTTTCAGGCAGCCAGTAAGTACTGATAACGCCTCCTGACTAATATCTGCCCATTGCTTTCCTCCTCCCTCCTGATGCCACAGTCATCTTTAAAAAACCACAGATCATATTATTTTATTAGATTTACTTTTATTTGAATAAATAAAAGCTCCAATTTTATTTTATTTTATTATTTTAGCTCCAATGAGTACTCAGATCATTCATGAATGGGATATAATTTTACTGCATAGGGTCATAAATTCATAAGTGAAAAAAAAAAATGACTCAGTGTGACTTTTAAAAGAAATACAAGTCTATTATCTGCATTAGCAATTACAAAAGATATAGAACTCTTTTTAACAAATAACTTGTTTTGACACTTAAGAAGGTATGCTGGGTGGACCACGAAGCAGACACAGAAAGACGGAAAAAGTGAATGACAAAAATGCACACACGTACATACCATGACACGTTGTGGCGCATCATTCCCATCTTTTAAAGATTTTGCTGCCACATATATAGACTTTGGCATCAGAAATTCATGGAGTCAAATTCTGGCTTTCCACCAACTCTGTGTGAACGTGGGTTCATCCCTTGGCTTCTTTAAGCCTCAATTCCCTCAACTGTCAGATGAGGGTCATAATATCCACCTCACAGGGTGGTTCTTATTAACCTATCATTCACTCAGATGCTTCCAGAAGAGTGAAGTACACATGAAGAGTCTTTACCCAGTGCCTTCAATAGACGGGGTTTTTGCAATGGCAAAATAAAACTGGCTTATCAGCTTTTGGTACATATCCCTTCTGCACATCATTTTATATTTCCAAAGGTGATATGTTACATATATTAAAGAAGTTAATATTTATATGAATATTCCTACCCACAAAAGTTAATAAATCAGATTCTGGGTTCACAAAGTACAGTCATTATATTCATAGGCCAGATGAAATAAAAAATCAGACCCCTTTTCCTTACAGAGAACTATCTGATAACATCAGCCCTTTCTGCAAAGCAGCCCTGCTGTAGTGAAGGTTCTTCCTGGAAATGAAGACAAGACATAAACAGCAGACTCACTTCTCAGGAGAGTTGCCGGTGTGACTAATCACAGCACTTCTATGTACGTGAAGGTATCACCTAGCTGAGCTTTCCTAAATGCTGCCTGCTGATAAGGATCCGTCTGGCAAGTTTGTTAAAAAGAAACAACAGATTTGGCCATCGCCCCCGAAATAGACTGAAACATTGTCCAGAACAGGGGCCTGAGAATCTCTATTTTAAGTGACAGCTCCAGGCGATCCGTGATCAGGCAAGACAGGAATTTTCTTAGTGTTTCCCAAACTTGAAGGTATAATCAACAATGGAAAACTACAAAGAGCTAAAATCCATGCTGGATTCCAATGGAAGTATCTTGGCTTACTAGAAGTAAAGTATTCTCCCAGCTACTCAGTTTGGTATCCTTCTCCTCACCTCCCCCTTCCAATCCCTACCCTGTTACCAAGTGCGAACTCAGTAAATATTGATCTTCTGAATGAACAGGTAAAATAAGAAGTTAATAAAATTTATAAGGAATCCTATATCACAGGCTTCCAACAGAAGTAAACTAAAATTAAAATGTGGTCCTAGAAGGTCAGTGTTAGTAAATCACCTTAGAACATGAACTCAGGAGTCTATGAATGGGTTGGGGAAAGAATCTAACATCCTTACGTTCGCTAACCTCTCCCGAAATATGGCATTACCATCAATTATGGATGGAGGAGAACAGTTCCTGGTTAGTATCTGTGGTATCTTTAGCTTTGTCACTCATGGGAATCAAAACTATTTCCATATCGCATTACAGTAGCTGCAGATCTTGAAATATGGTTTATGCTAATCAATATTTTGAAATCACAGTAGGGTTTAGATTAGATACTGACAATTACTTTATCCCAAATTCTTCAATATTTTGAGAACATTATTTATTTACTGGCTTTCATTATAGGCCTGTATACTTGATTATAATTATACATTTAAAACACTATTCTGAGAAGTGACCCAGAGAACTCACCAGACTGCCAAAGAAACCCACGGCACAAAAAACTGATTTAAAAAAAACCCTGCTTTAGAAGGTTACAGAAACTTTTAAACTAAGCAGCAAACAGCTATACACATATATATTTCTTTTTTCACTGAAGTTCCTCTGTCAGCTTATTAGAAGGGCTCCTTAGTCTTACTCTGTCCACTAAAAATCTTACAGCAAGCAGCCTTGGTTAATCAAGCCTTCAGGTATTTCCCTACAACTGATCTTTCAATACCAATCCTCAGAAAAAAGTATAACATGAAGACGATTCTCAATTACCCTCTAACAACAGAAACATCTAGAAAAATACAGAAGCTTGATTATGAATCGTTCTATTTCTATTCATAGGATGCCCGTGTAGGAAAAGCCTCAGAGACTTATGGTCCAAATTTCCAGAGAGTGGGCATGCCCTTATTCCCACCTGAGTGGCTATGAGGATTGGAACACTTGTGGGCCACGAACCCTTTGGGTTATTAGGGACCCCTACTCCCTAGGTTTTTGTGACTTTCTACACTCCTATAAGTCTCACAGCCACCTCAAAAAAACATTTCACCCCCTGGATCAATGCTTTGCAAACCTCAAAGGTTTACATGAGTCACCTTAAGATCTAGTCAAAGAGCAGGTTACAGCTCAGTAAGTCTGGGGTGCAGACCTGAACTCGTCTTTTCTAACAAGCTTTCACGGGGTGCCAATGCCGCTGGCCCCTGGACCACACTTTGAGTAGTAAGAGCCCTGGATTTCTTTTTATGTAGCAATCCCTGACTTTTCCTGAAATTCAAATATGGAGAGACATTTTTCAAGACCTTCAACCAGTTTGACAGCTAATGCCCAGATTTCACTGGCTAAGTATTCCAACTGTTGACAGCCTCCCATAGAGGTGGACTCCTCCAATCACACTAAATAGTTATATCAAATAATATCAAGATCTACACATTCCACATTCACCTGACAAAGATGAGCAACCAGGCCCATCAACCCGCAGCATCCCATTAACACCCTGTTAGCTGCCTACAGCCAGCCACTGACCACACTGGGCCTAGACAACGACTCAAGACACATCCACAAAACTTACCTTCTAAGGGCTGCCTGAGGGGCTCAATTGGTTAAGAGCTTGCTCCAAGAGTGCGAGCTGAGCTCTGAGCAACAGCAGTTTGATGCCCAGCCTGAGCTGAGCTGCCGTTGAGCTGCCAACAGGTGGCAGGATGGCTCAGCTAAAAAAAAAAAAAAAAAAAAAAAAAATCTATCTTCTAGGCCTCCCTCTGCCCCCACTCCACCCCTCAAAATCTATCTCGTCTAACTCCCCTACAAGCTGGATACTAAGATCTCATAGCTAGAAGTTTTTCAAAATGCCCAGCCATGCCTTCCTCACTCACTTTTGGTGCTTGTCAATTTGGCCAGGGGGCAGAAATTAAATTCAACCCAATCCACATTGTACTACCAAAAGTTCAAAGTATGAGGAATTTTGTCTAAACGCTGCATTTTACCATGAAAATTAATAGCACTAACACAGATCCCCTTTATTATACCTTTGCCTAAATTAGGTCTAATAGAACACTACCAAATTCTGGTGGTTAGCCAAAAAGTTACAGGTTTTCTATGTTACAGTGAAACCTTCACTATACATCTGGGAAAACGTGACTGAACTCCTGTCTGTGGTATTATAAGGTGTAACTGAACTGATATAGAATTTTATTGATATAGAATTTTATTAAAGAATAGTTTATATAGGGCAAAAAGGTTAATATTTGAGCCTTTAGTTTTAGTTGTCTTGCTATCAGGCAAACGCTTCAATCAATTTTCATAAAGTTAGCTGTGAATATCAACTATATTTCTAATAAGCTCCTCTTTCATATGGCTTGAAGCAAAATGGCATTAGAATCCCTGGGACAGATGCCAAAATCCATTAACATAAAAAATTCAAGACAATATTTTTTTCCTTTAAAGAAAGTCCAAACTTCTTAATGACGGTTCCATGTAGACATGAATACAAGAACTCTATGGACTTGGAATTCTGTATATAAAAGAGTAACACATTGCTTGACTCCACATATTTTTAATGAAGTTTTTCCACAGTAAAGCTTACCTACGAGTTCTCGACATGAAAAAGTTCTAACACTAATAATGATCAATTTTCATACTCAGTAAATTGAAAGGCTTCCAATTCCAGGGCTCAACCATAAGAGACACAAAACAGTACTACGCTAATATCAAAAGCAAATTTAGATATTTTTTCTCCATGGACAAATAACCATGGCTGTACCCTCACCTTTATTTTATAATATATTGAAATGGTAAGTAGTTTTTGTATCCTATTATTGGAACTGCATGGGTTTCAAACAAAGTAGGACTGATTTTGTTTGGTACAATAGTAATGATTTTCAGTGGAAAAAAATAGGACACTACACAAATCTATACTTGAAAAATAAGAGTTCTTTTGCCTAGATGTCTTGCGGTCTGAATTTTGTCTACACAAGTGTGAAGGAATAAAAAACTTATACAATATAAAAGTTAGGAAAGCAAACAGATTGTATATGAATAATTAAATATACTGCCAATTACATTTAAGCATTCATTTTCTAAAAAGTGAGTATTTTGGAAAGGACACCTCACTGTTTAGTGTCCCAATGTTCTATAGTTAAAGCCTAAAAAACAAAGTATATGCCTAACTTTGTGAGCATTTTCATCTCACTATTCATAAGAGAAGCTACAAAGTAAGGGATTATGAGTTCCTTACTTAGCATTAGCATTTGTTTTGTCGATGAGAATCCTATGGGAAACATCCCCCCCAACTTACCCTTACCTTAATATCCTCTGCCTTAATGACCCTAACTTCTTGACTTCAGTCATCTTTTTTTCATGGCTGAATCATCACACAGAGCTCTCCACCTCATTAGACTTCATTTTCCCATTCTCAGATGTAACCATCTCCCTCCCCTTCTAAGGTTTCTACTCATCTATTACCACTGTACCTGCTTGTCAACTTCTCTAGACTTTTATCCCTAGAGAATTGGCCCTAGCCATTCTCCCATCCTATCAGCCCACTTCCGTTTCAGTTATGTTCCTTCCTATGAATCTGTGAATAATCAACTTGATTATCATATCTCATCAGCATCCACAGTTTTGTCCTCTTATCATAACCATGGCCAACTGGGAACCCCTTTCTTACTCTATTCTTCATATCCATACTATCATATCCAGGTTGCAGACGGCAATTAGAGAAAAACACACACCAATATATTCTGCTGCTATCACAGCTGTATGATCTCCAATCTCAGCTGGACTGTCAACAGCAGTCCACACATTTGTCCTTAATCTTACCTCTTTGGGTTCCTACTCTTAGCTAGTGATTTTACCCTCTATCTCTCAGAGATTTTAGGCTGCACTTTGCTTAGCTCAGATTGATTTACAACGGCACCAGTCCTTATCTTACTTCTTGCAGACCTGGGATGAGGCTGTCCTCTTTATTCAAGGCTTAGCCTCTTCTTGACTATGGAACCTCCGATCATCCTCACCTTCCCCTCTCTCTAACCTCACCCTTTTCTTGAGTTTTCCCATACCAAAGTCATAGTTCTTTCCAGACAAACAAATCTGTCAACCCCAAGCCCCTGGTAAATTCTCTGCACTATTATATATAATAACCACCAGTCACAAGAGGCGATTTAATTTTAAATCTCTACAATTAAACATTTAACTTCACTTCCTCAGTCACACCAGCCACTTTTCAATAACAATATGTGGCTGTCACACCAGACAGAGCAGGTCGGAAGCATCTTGGCGTCCTGGAGAGTTCCACTGGGCAGAGCCGGTCTATACCCTCCTGTATCATTCTCCCATCTGTCCTCCTCTTCATCACCAGACTTCTTTAAATAGTTTGCACCTACTCTCAGATTTTTTGCTGTTAACTCTCCTCAGACCTCACCTACCCCCTGATCCCCACACATCATCTCGCCAACAGCCTACAAGCATTCTTAGTTTAGCAAAATGAAAATGAGATTCCATCTTTGCCCCCTGACAACAAACTGCTGCTCCTCCTACAAGGCCCCTGTGTACGTCTCCAACAAGCTCCCCACCTTGCTTGAAACGTGGGACTTACCCTCAAATCCTCCCTTGCCCTCATACCTCAATGGTGATCGGTGACAAAGTCCTGCAGATATGACCTACTCAGTATCGCCATCTCTTCATCTTCACTCCTAATGTCACTGCCCTAGTTTCCATCACCCCTGAACCAGGTGACTGACCTTCCCACCTCTGGTCTCAGTTCTTTATAATCTGTCTCCATGCTATGAACAGGTTATTCTTTCTGAATGCAAATCTGACCATGTCACTTCCTATTTAAAACGCTTCACATCAGAATACAAAGCTAATTTTTTAGCACAAGCTACAAGGCCTTCCAAAAAAATGATCTTTGTGTAGCTTTCCTATAATCTCCATCAGCATTCCCCACAAGCCCCCAGGATTAATCCATGATATAAATTAAAACACTGTACTTGCTGAGAAAACAAAGCTTCACGACAAGTACGCAAGTCCTCCTCCTAACTTGCCAGTTGCTCCCAGGCCCCTCCTATAGCGACAGACTCGAGCTGAACATCTCCCAGCCCTGTCAGACAACCTGAAATTTCTCATGTACACCATGACCGTTCATGCTGGCACCATTACCTTTCTTCTGTGCAGAATGTCCCTTCCCTGCCACATCCAGAATACGGGTCACAATCCTCAATTTCTATAATACAGTGCCAATATTAAACTGCTAATATTTCCAAAATTTACAGATCTGCCTTTATAGAGCAATACAACATATTCATGCCAGAGGCCCTTGTCAAGCGTAAAACTTAAAAGTGTCACCTACCTAGTCACTAATAAACATCCAGCTGGTATTAGGACAGGGCAGGTTAAGTTCTATCAATGAACTGAGTTAGACTGCTAGAAACCTATACACTTCAATACTAGCAGCCTGACTGCTAGGATCTGAAGGTTTGCTCCCTCGCCCCTCCCCCCAAATTCCTATGTTGAAATCCTAATGCAGAATGTAATAGTGTTAAGGTGGGGCCTCTGGGATGATGAGGTCATACGGGTGGGGCCCTCATGACTGGGATTAATGCCCTTATAAAAGAGGCGCCAGAGCGCTCCCCCACCTCCTTCCCCAACGTGAGGACAGAAAGAAGGCACTGTCTATGAACCAGGAAGCGAGCCTCAGCAGATACTGAGTCTGCCAGCACCCGCCTTGGACTTCGCATCCTCCGGAAATGTGAGGAATAAATTTCTGTTGTTTATAAGCCACCCAGTCTCTGATATTGGTTATAGCAGCTCCAAAAGAGTATGACACTGACCTATTTTCTGTCCCAAGATACCTGAGGGATATGACACATCCACAGCCCATAATATCCTTCAATATCCCATATATAAACAGTGAAGGGGCTCCTTTTTAACGGGAAGGGAGTAAGCATGGCATGCCCAGTGAGCATAATGTCAGGGTGGAGGTGTGCACGTGTGTGTGTCTGAGAAAACAATGAGGGTAGGAGAAAGCTAAATTTAAGATTCCAGGATGAAAATTCATCTCCCAGGTGATTCTGACAGGAGGGAAAAGTTCCTCTAGAGGAGCACTGGTATGGGCTCTCACAGAATCACCATCAGCAAGTCAGGTTTTCCCTTAAATTTACTGATAACATTATAGAAACATCAACTGGAAAACTCATACTGGGAACACTGCCTATAATACCCTTTGATACCATATATATATATATATGGCCTTGCAGGATGAATTTCAGAATTTAATAAGATGAAAAATTCCTCTAAGGAATTCCTCAAAGTGTAATATTTTTCCACTTTGCCAGTTATAACTGCTTTAAAATGTACCCATTTTTACCTTGACTGGCGGAAAGTTTAGAATCATTGAATTTTCTATTTTTCTTCTTTGTGGTCTGCCTGGTTTTGAAATCTGTCTTCAACACTTATTACCTAGGGGGCGGCTTTGGGTGAATTATTTAACTTCTCTATGCCTCAACCTCCTGCATCTAGAAAGTGTGGTTAATAATACCTACCTTAGAGGGTTATTGTGAGAACGATAGGAGACAACACATGCAAAGTGCTTAGAACAGTATCTGCTGCAAGAACCCCAGAATGATTTTATTAGTTATCAATAGTCATGCCTATCTCATTCTGAGATATTTTCATGATAGAAGCACCTCAGAATTTTTTCCGAAGAATTAAGTTATAGGGGGGTGGTTTCAACACAGGGAAGATGGTGCCCTCTTGTAGATTACACATGAAGCAGGCTCCACACAGGCATGGTGGCTGTCCCTCTAGCCCTCGCCCTGAGGCCACACAACTCAGACTTTCCCTGTATGTCTTTGGTGCCTCTGGAGTTGCTGCCCCTCCAACGGAGCCCAGAATCTAGGACAGCCCCAGATACTACCTTCTGATAAGAAATTTTCGGATAATCAACAAAAATCAAGATTGAACACACAGGGGCCGACCGCGTGGCGCGGTGGTTAAGCGCTGGCTTGGGAAGCCAGCGGTCCTGGTTCGGGTCCCACATATGAGGTCCAGTGACATTGCCCTCAAAAAACAAAACAAAAAGACAGAACACACAGAATTCCAGTCTGCCTGAAGGTTCTGGTAACTAATGATATGCTACAATGATCCTTCAGTGCCACCAAAACTATCCTCCAAGATCAACCACGGCAATGTGCGCGTCCCTTCCAGACAACTTAAATTGTTTCATGGTTCTATTTTGTATTTTTATTAATTGACTACCTATTCTTTTTTTACAGAACTATCAGATATTTTTGAGAAATGGTTATTTCCTTCTCTCCTGTAACTGACTGTAAATAAAACATATGAATAAAATAAAGATAGAACTTAAAAAAAATTAAGTTATAAATAAGTTATGTCTGACTAAAAGCCTCAATATAAATATGATATCCTCCTCAGGGAATAAAACCACCCTACTGCACCATGTATTGTTGAGATAGATTCCACCTGGAGTATTTGTTCTATGCTAGCTGCCATTCTTTAAAAAATACCCAAAATTAAATTTAGTGATTTACTTGTTCTTCTGAAAGTTGTTATCTGACCTAAAACTTAACATGTCTGAAACCACAATCATGAGAATATACCCTGCCACCCCGCAACTGGGTCCTCCCTCTTCTCATTGAATGGCACCTCCATACATCCAGAAATTGAGGCCTTATTCTTGGTGTTTGTCATACCTCACACACAATCAATCTGATGAAACCATTTACTCATCTACTTTCACTACCACAATCTCAACTGCAGCCACTTTTGTGCTTTGGGTGGGCAGTCCTGCTCAAGTCCCTCTAACAGCCAAAGTGACCTTTTAAATGGTGAAACTGGTCGTCTCGCATCACTGTGTCAGCCCATCAACAACTTACCATTTTTCTTAGGAGAAAGGAACTCTCCCAAACCTTAATACATAGCACAGAAGGCTCTGCATGAGCTGCCCCTTATCACGCACCTGTCCCCCCAGCCTCACTTCGTCATCCCCCCACTAGCAACACCAAGCTTCTCTGCAATTTCCCAACAGCCAGTTTTGCCTCAAGGCCTTATATATGTGCTTCCCACGCCCCTTCGCCCAGCCAAAGCGCACTCTCACTGTAGGTCTCTGCTTAAGCAGCATTCTCTCCCAGAAAGTCTTCCCTGTCAGTCCCCTGACTCTGTTCTGCAGAACAGCAATCAAAATTTAGTAGCTGTGTAATTTGGGTTTTGACTCTTGTCTCCTCAACAAAACATAAGTGGGGACATCCCTGAAGGCAGGGTCTATGCCTTAACTGTTTATGCTAAATACGCAACAGAGGACACTGGCGTACACATGGGTAGTGTTTTTTTTTAATTGTGGTAGAAAAAAATACATAAAATTTACTACCTTAACCATTTTTAGTGTACTTTAGCAGTGCTAACAATATTCACATTGTTATCCATCAGATTCTGGAATTTTTCATCTTGTAAAAACTGAAACTCTGTATACCCACTGAACAACAACTTCCCATTTCTCCCTCCCCTCGGCCCCTAGAAACTAACACTCTACTTTGTGTCCATGAGTTTGAATACGGATACCTCATATAAGTAGAATCATACAACACTTGTCTTTTTGTGACTGGCCTATTTCACTTAATATGATGTCCTCTAGTTTATCTATGTTATAGCCTGTGATAGGATTTCCTTTTTTAAGGCTCAGTAATAGTCTGTTCACATTTTTTATATCCAATGTCCATCAATGGACATTTGGGTTCCTTCTACCTCTTGGCGATTGTAAGTAACGGTGCAACCAACATGGGTGTGCATCTATCTTTTCGAGATCCTGCTTTCAAATTCTTTTGAATATATACCAGAAGTGAGACTGCTGATCACATGGTAATTCCATTTTTAATTTTTTGAGTAATCTCTATACTGCTTTCCATAATAGCTGTGAAGCAGGATATGTGGCCTAGGAAACTGATCATCCCCTCCAGGGTACAAGGTAAGGTGCCTCATTGATTACACAAGTAACAAGTGACTATATCCAGTATCTGCAGCTGGAGAAAAACAAGAACTGGTTTCATCCAGCTAGGCTGATCCCTATGACAGGGACCTCACCTTGAGCTAATTAGAATATCATTATAATCTCATTTACATTGTAGTTACTATGACTCTCATCATGCATCTGATGCCATCACAGTTCCGGAGGAACCAAATATGGAAGAAAACACTGGAAATGAAGGGTCCCACCCTGAGGGAGGAGACGAATGAACCATGTGAATGGAACATCATATCCCCTGGAGGGATAAAAATCCCAGATAGACCTCCTTGGGGCTACTCGTTCTCTGAATGCATCTGCACTTTCCTCTCAAGCGTGTACTTTCATTTTCAACAAATCACTTCCACTTCCCTGTATCGGTCTCGCTCTTGAGTTATTTCTTGTGCAGAGAGAAGAACCCGGTCACCACTGCTCCAGGTTGAGTCTTCTCTTGGACACCCCTGTGAGCCTCCGGGAACATCTCTACCATATTATTGTACATTCTCACCACCTGTGCACATGGGTTCCAGTTTCTTCACATCCTCATCAACACCTGTTCCTTTGTTTGCTTTTTTATAGTGGCCATCCTAATGAGTATGAATGCCCACACAGGAGATCTTCAATACATATCTGTTAATGTCTAGATATACTGAGGCTACACAGATAAAAAGTTATGCTCTCTACCCTTAAGGAATTCCTAGATTAATGGGGAGAAAGACGGACACAGAAGAAAGCTTCTGCTAAATGTCTAGATGACAGATGGAAGGAGCTGTCAACTCTCCTTGAGTTGTGGCAGAAAGGTTGGTGGTGAGTGATCAAAGAAATCTCATAGAGTAGGATACTGAAGTTGAATCTTAAGGAAAAGTAGGCATTCAGATACAAAAATGAGCAGGACATTCCAAATGTAAAGAATAGTATGTTCAAGCAGATCTTATATGGATCAGCAAGACTCCCTTTAGAAGGGAAATTGGTGTGGATTAAGTATGGATTATATCTGAGAGGTTACTGAGAAATGAAGCTAAATAAATAGACTGAAGTCTTGTGACAAAGAGTCTAGTAAACCACATTAAGAGGGTTAGACTGTATTCACTATATGGTTTTAATCCTGAAGTGCCAAAATCAGATATGCATCCTGAAAGCTCAATCTAGCAGCAGTGTGAAGAATGACAATAGGGCCCGGGGACTCGGCAGTTTGTCCAGTTAGGGGGCTAATAAAATAGACAAAGCAGGAGATGAAAGGAACCATAAACCAAAGCAAGAACTGTGGACAAAGAGAACCAGGAGAGGGATGTTAGCTGGTGGAAAGGCAGACCTTCTTAGCTGATAAACAATGAAAGGAGGTATAAGAATTGGAAGGAATCTATACCAACTTCAGGGGACTGGTGAAGCTTAAGGGGAAGATGACCGGTTTGCTTTCAGACAACAGAGTGTAGTATCCAGCAGTCAAGTGAAATATATGAGTCTGAGCTTCAGGTGAAAGGATTAGACTCATATCCTAGGAGTCATCAATCAAAGCTAGTGAATCCTACCATCTAAATACCACTCTCCCTATGCATATCTAATGTTCCAGAAATAGCAGGTATTGTAATGTAGCGTATCCTCTTTCTACTAACAGAACATGTTATTCTACATATTTTGTAACATACTGGATGGTCTCCCTTATTTATAAAGACTAAATGCTCCTATGGATCTACCAATACATAATCTCAGTAAAATAATAACCAAATTCCCCTCACTTTCTCTTTTGCAGCTTTTAGGGCCAACAGAAGGGAACATGACTAGAAATACTATCAAGACCACCTTATAATTAAAGTCTAAAAAGAGTGTCTCGTTTATTTAGTTGAATGTCTAATATGTTATTACTTCCGAGAAAAGTATTCTAAACAGAGTTCTAATAAGAATAGTCACATACTATTCAGTAGGCAGGCATGCATTTAATTGTCTTTACTTTTTTTTTTTTTTTTTTTTAAAGATTTTATTGGGGAATTGGCGGAGGGAAACAGCGTTGGGGAATTGGGGAAGGGGAACAGACAAGTTGCTGTCTTTTTGTTCTTCAGTTTAGTTGCGGAGGATGTTGCTTCACTGTTGGTATCGTCATTGCGCGCTTCCCAGATGAGGCAGATCGGTCGCTGGCCTCTGGATGTCGCTCACCGCGGCTATTGGCAGCCCACGCTTGGCTGCCAGCTGCTCACGCTGGCTGCGGGCCACTCACTGTAGCCTATGGCAGCCCACACCATCACCGGGGCTCGCACAGCCCAGCTCCAGGTGGAGCTGTTGTTAGCTGTAGAGGGCAGTGTCACTGGCCCTCATGTGGGATCCGAACCGGGGCCGCTGGCATCCCAAAACCAGCACTTAACCAATGCGCCACTCGGCCGGCCCTAATTGTCTTTACTTTAAATGTGGAATTAAAATCCACAAATTAGGTATCAAGAATTTAACCTAAGCCAGTTGAGAAAATTTAGTTCATGTACAATTAATGCTCTTACTACCCTGATTTCATTGCCAGGACACATAAATACAAACGACGATGACATGTGAGCAAGTAACAAAATGTACAGCCTGTGTTCATCTACTGACTGTTCTGGCCTGTGACGTGGATGTTGGAAAGTAACTCCTAACTGTGACCAAGTGCTCTGCACATCCTCAGACAGAATGATCCCAAGGAGTCTGCCCACAGCCACAATCTAATACTTAAAAGGGCTTCACCCTGGACCAAACCTGCACTCTTCTTTACTCAGTAGCTTCTCCAAAAGACTCAAATCCTAAGCCTCAGAAAGTGACACGGAAGAGGAAAAAGTCCTTTTCTTGACAATAAGGAAAGTGCTAGAGGTTGAATGTTTGAATCCCCTCACCCCAATTCATATGGTGAAAGCTAATCTCCAATGTGAGAGTATCTGGCGGTGGAGTTGGGGCCTTTGGTAGGTAATTAGGTCATGTGAGTGGAGCCCTCATCAAATAGGATTATTGTCCTTATAAAAGAGACCCTGGAGACTCCCTCACCCCTTCGACACAGAGAGCAGATGGCTGTCTATGACCCAGGAAGCGGGCCCTCACCAAACACCGAATCTGCTGGCACCCTGATCTTGGACGTCCAGCTCCTGAGCTATGAGAAATACATGTCTGTTCTTTATAAGCCATCAGTGTTTGCTACTTTGTTAGAAAACCCCACACTGACTAAGACAGAACGCTACAGGTTAAGTCCGGTTCATTGCTACAACTGGTTAATATTTCTCTCTTCAGTTCACCTATGAAAGTGAAAAACCCTGAAATTCCCTTAAATTAGCATCAAGCATTAGAGCACTCTGATGCTCCTACTTAGTCTTGAGAAATTCCTGGGGCAGAAACAATCTCAACACATTCCTAATGGCAAGTAGATCTGCACAGTGTGCTGGCCGGTCAAATTCACTACCTGAGTGTGGCTGGGACACAATCCCCCTTTGTTCCCAATAACCCAGCAGGGCAAGGAATGCCTTCACCCCACATGGTCACCACAGGTCCGTGAGGCAGACGCCCTCTCTTGAAACTACAAACAAGTGCGCATGGGTATGCTTGACATTCCTTCCAAATGCCCCTTCTTCCCCTGCTTTGCAGCATGCTTAACACCTAGCATACAGGTGAATTCAAGAACTAAAAATTTAACTTTAAATTTTTAAAATCAGTTATTTCAGTCTCTAATAATTAACATAGGATAAAACACTCCATTCTGTCCTCTAATAATGTGAAAAGCAAACATGCACACAATAGCAAAATGTTATGATTTTCTCTACACAAGCTTTCAATGTTTACCAAATTTCTACAATATAAAATGTCACAATAAAAATGTAAAATGTTATTTTAAAGCTAAATTTTGCACTAATTAAGAAAAAATACAGCACTTTTCTAAGGATATATAAACTTTAAATAACTTCACTTACCTTCTGCTCAGGGCTTTCCTGAAATAAAAGTCCAAAGTAGTCCTTCTCCAAGAGATTCAGATGTTCACACACTTTGTCAAATAACACTTGTCCCTTAGCACGTTTCTGAGAGAAAAGAAATATCATCTCTATTTTTCAGGCACTTAAATCATTCCATGAGTACTATAAATAAAGAGCATCCTATCAGATAACATTATTTAGCTTAAATTAATATAAAATATGTTTTCCAATCTCTTTAATAATATAAAAGTTATTAATAACTTTTTACTTTAGACTCCCTCACCCACACACACAAAGCATACAATGAATGCATGATCAGACAGATGCTCTATGTTTTACTGCTGTTCTATGTAAATACAAAAAGCACTGAAAAGTAAAACGCTCGAGTTCCTTTATTTTTAAAACAATACAAATATATCTGAACTGCCTCTCTCAACTCCTCAAGGTGGCTCATGTCATATCTACAAGGTGTACTCCCCCAGAAAAATCATTTAGCCTTAATTCTTCAATGTACCCTAACACGATTTATTCCATCAGCACTTAGGTCTGATTTTTGTTCTGTGATATCTGTAGAACAGAAAAAAAAAATAATTCAATACAAGCTACAGTTTTTCTCGAGAATGATATGGCATACACTCTTTAGAACCAATTTAAAAAGTACAAGGTAATGGAATTGGGACAATAAATCAGCTGCCTCTAAAGATTTAACACGTTTGCCTTAGTTTGTCGTGTTTTGTTTTTTTACTTTGAGAAGCTGCTGCTATCAATAGAGATGTGAAAGCCTTTGACAGTCATGGACGAAAAGCTCACTGTCTAATCAATGGCAACACATAAAGTGGTAGCTCATTTCCAATTATGATGCACACCCCTGGGAATGCCCAACTGCAAGGTCAGGGCACACATATGCCTCCATCCCCGGCACTGATACAAGCAACCACTGGACTGCAAGTGAAAAATGAACAAGCCATCAGGCGTTTTCATCATCGAGACAAATGTCCTCGCACTATCAAAATGTGCACTTGCTAGTTCATCCAGTGTATGAAAACTAATGTTTCACACATCTTTAAAAACTGAATAGATACCCTGGGTGGTTGGAAAAATCATGAGGCATTTTTGCAACGAAAAACATAGAAAAAAATACATCATGACAACCCAATAAAACACATTTTACTTTCAAATAGGTACAACCGTGATGAGGGATTGCAAAAGACAGTCTTCACAGAAACCCAATTCACGAGGTTATTTCTCTCCTCTAACCTTTTCTTCCTCTTTGTGGAAGCAAAAGTAAGGAATTCATGCTTAACAGACTTGCAAAGGAGAATCGGAACTTTTATTAAACATTTTATAGTAACATTTCTTTAAAAAAAATGGAATTACGTCAAATAGTAAAGGGAAGAAAAAGAACACTCTACAGATTACATTATTTCATCCTAATAAGCAATCCATACCCATATCACTACAGATCCAGAAAACTGAATTACTAAGTACATTTGAGATAAGGGAATCAACTGAAAAAACTATACATAGCATGCTTACCTTAAACGAGGTGACACTGAACCCACTCAGGCTCACAGTGACTGACCTCAGCTCTAATTTCAGTACCTGCTTTGTAGTAAGGAATTTTCTTATCTGAGGTAACAAAGGAGCAGACTATTATAGCTCTTGCCACAGCTATTACCCACTAGCCATTTATAATGAGGTATAAATGAGATAAAATAAAACATTGTATCTATTATGAAGCAGGCTTATCTTTTTATCTAGAAAGACACTAAAAACTCCATGGAAGCATATATAAAAACTTGATTTTTTAATCAGATACATGTCTCAAACTTATCATGTCTATGAAACCGCTGGCTATAAATGACAACTATTTCAAATTAACTACTAAAACTAAGTAGCTGCAGACATCATGAAGAAATGGGGCAGTGAGAAGAGATTCATACTGCTTTATTTGGTTATAATGCTATTGGATATTAGGGAGAAAAAGACATTTAAGACAACTCATCAATATATACCCCAGTTGAAAGAGAAAATGCATTCCAATATTGGCGCAAAGTCAATTTTTATTAAGAAATCTTACTTTCTCACTGGTTTCCATTTCAAATATAGAAACATGCCATAATGGCAATATTCTGCTCAAAGAGTAAGAGGGAAACATCTACAAAGCTCACTACACAATGTGGTGTTGGTAAGCTGGGCAGCATGACGGGGCATCAGCAGGGGCTGGAGTCACACCCAGTTCCTCCCTCATTCAACATTTTGTAAGCACTTTAACTATTACTAGACAAGGTGACAATGGCTAAACCACTTAGACTCCTTAAAGTGTCAAGTGAGATCATAGCTAGCTCACGGCTCACTATGAGGGCCAAATTAACCCAGTAAGACAGTGTATGTCCAAGTGCCAAACCGAGTGCCGAACTCAATCACAGCTGAATTCCATTCTCAACTGTTCTTTCACTAGCCCACATCTAAAGAACGCCAAAATTATCTTCTAGATGCTCAGATTGCTTCTCTACTATTCTCTCCTTCCCTCTCCAGGAAATAGATCCTTTAAATGCTCGATTAAGATCTGAACTAAACAAACACATTACTTAAGTTTCCATTCAGCATCTCCAACCTCAATGAACTCGAAGTCTGGCTGGAAAGACAAAATTGCAACAATACTATGAGGCATGTGCTGAAAGATGCATGTACAAAGTGCTATGGGAACAAGATGGAATGAGTAACTGTGTCAAAGAACAATCAAAGCTTCACCAAGAATGTGACATCTGAAATTAATTTTAAAGAAGGAAATTTTT
Organism: Aselliscus stoliczkanus; assembly: GCA_033961575.1. NCBI lineage: Eukaryota > Metazoa > Chordata > Mammalia > Chiroptera > Hipposideridae > Aselliscus > Aselliscus stoliczkanus. Next base: position 129,258,576 of record CM066733.1, read on the forward strand.
ATTATTATTATTTTTTTACAGCAGAGAGACACATATTCAAAAGAACCTACTCTTTGGATGTTTATAGAATCTGACAGCCAATTTCTATTCAAAAGATACTGGAGGATATAAGACAAAAAAAGTAACCCATCCATAATGGACAAACCACGCAATACAACTAATAGATACACTGTCCCACTCTCTGATGACCATGAGGGCTTACCAGGCCAAAAGGCTCAATACATACTGATCCAGTATCCAATATGTATCCATTCCTATGGTAAGACATTGGGGAAACAACAATAAATAAGCTATACCTGGTCTCAGGAACTTTACATTCAACTGGCCAAGATAGAAAATAAAAGCAAGCACCCACAGACACTCCAAAACAGTCCCAATACTTTACAATTCTGGCCATAACTAGGTACCTGGTCCAACTGATCTAAAGATAATTGACCAGTGGCCTATGAGATAGCCTGATACAAGAGCTCTACCTAAAGACAATGTCTTACTCTAGGGATAAGATTAGGAGATACAATCACATCTTCCTTCATGGAGTTTAAATACAAAAGCAGATATACACACTTACTTAGGTATAGACAAACACACACACACACACACACACACACACACACACAGTCACAGAGCAGAGTGGTGCAAATGAAGAGAGAAGCACAATGAGAAGACAATAAGCAAAAAGCTTGTATTTGTCAAAATATGTTCCATTGGTCCCACTGGTCCCACTGGTCCCCCTCTTATACAGTAAATACCTAGGTTTGCGACCATAATTCGTTCCAGAAACAAACTACTCATATTGCAAGACATTGCTGGTTTACCAAGTTAAAATGTATTAGAAATGTTTGCTTGGGCCGGCCAAGTGGCGCAGTGGTTAAGCGCTGGCTTGGGAAGCCAGTGGCCCTGGTTCGGGTCCCACATAGGAGGGCCAGTGACACTGCCCTCAAAAAAAAAAAGAAATGTTTGCTCATCTTGCGGAACACTCGCAAACCAAGTTACTCACAATCCAAGGTTTTACTGTATACACATTCTCATATCCCCAAACAGGGGTGTAGAGTGGGACCAAAAAAATTCTGCTTACTGTATATAATTATTAAGCATCAAAACTCCTATTTGCATAAGATACCCTGAGAAGTTCTATGATAAAACTTGCTTCCTGTCTTTCAACCTGATGTTTCTCAAAATTATTTGGCTAAAATCCCACTATCTTTTTAACACAAAACACCAGTTTATTCCACAGCAGAATTATTGTTCAAATGATCATAGCTTAAGAAACGAGGTGGAGAAGAATTACTAAGATCTGGCCTTCATGCAGATTTGGGACTAGCTTTAACATTATTTTTTTGATTCAAAAATACCAAAAAAAAAAAAAAAATCGGTTTAAACTGGTACAGGATTGGATGTGCCCACCTGTCTGGCAGAAGCAAATGATTTCCACAGATAAAATCCCAATAGATATAACCAAAAATCAAACACACAAGGATGTTGTTGTGATTGAGAGTTATACACAGTATCACAATCAGATCTTCAGAGACTATATGGGTGATGGAAATTATCAAGTAGAAAACACAAAACAAGTGTGTTTTATATGTTTAAAGAAATAAATATTTTTAAATCATCAATGGAAAAGTAACTATCAAAAAGCAGATTCTAAAAAGAAACAGAACATCTAGAAATAAAAACTGTAATAATTAAATTTTAATCCAAATGGACAAAATTTGACACAGCTAATGAGAAAACCAGTGAATTGAAGACAGACATGAAAAAAAAACTAGCCAAAATGCACAGAAACATAAACAGATGGAAAATATGAAAGAACTTCAAAGACATGTAAGACAGAATTAAGGAGGTTGACATACATCTCATTAGAATTCTAGATGACAATAGAATAAGGGACAGGCAATATTAATACATAATGGCTGATAAATGCTAAAGCTCTCAAATTAAGGAATCTCGATGGTTCTCTAGCCAGATAAAATAAAATCAATTAATCTACAAACATTTTATTCCATTAATTGATTATCTATATTCATTAACATTCAAAAGGTTTTGACATGCATTATTTAAAAATAAGGAAAGGGCTTTGTTTCCGAAAATGATTTGCTATAGGAATCAGAAGTACAAATTAAACAAGCCCAAAGAAACAGGCAATTTCATGTTTAACGAAATAAATAAATAAGAGATAGAATAAAGCCATCAAGACAATAGAGAAAGAAACATGAGCTAGGAAAGAAAATTATAAGAGAAAACCCAGAGAAGTTACTTGTAAAAAAACAAAACTGATCTGCATTTGGAAGCTAACTGAAAAAGCCAAAACAAAATGGCGTATTCTTATTTCATAACGAAAATACACCAGATTATTAGGAGACACATATTAAATGCCACCTACTAAACATTCCAAGCTGATACATTTTATAAGTCCTAATCTGCCATCAAACTTGCCTGCAATGTGCTGACAGGGACTCTGACAATATCGCTCAGTGGCTACAACTTCCATGTCGCCTTCACACTGTTCACAACATGCTCGGTAAAAAACAGTCCTTCTCATCATTTGGGGGAAAGGAACCAAGACACAAGTATTATGGTAGCACATAAAAATGGGGGACGGTATGTAAGTTGAAACTGTTCCTTCCCTGCTCCCCGATTCTCCTCGGCAGCATGAGAAGCACCGACTTCAGCAATATGGGAAGAAGTACTGCAGTGGAATCCCAGAAGGCCAGCCCCACCTGTGAACAGCTGCATCACCTTAACTTTGCTATGCCTCAGCTTCGTCTCTTTAAAATAAAAATACTCACCTTATAAGGTTGAGAAAAGAATTAAATGAAGTGTATTTAAAGTGCTAATAAAATGGCACATTACATGGATTCATTAAAAAGCAGCTGAAATCACAGGACCTTTCTGAGCTGCTCTAAAAATAATGGTTGATTCTAAATGCGATTAAAGAGCTTTCACAGTTACTTCATCCAATCTCATTTCACAAATAAGGAAACTGAGGTCACAGAGAGTTTAACCAATCTAACTTTTCAGTCTGATTTCCTGAATTTCTTTTGAAGAATTGAACTCCTTTTTGTGATATCCATCAACATTAGCACTCTATATTTCAACCCAGGAAGGCCATTTTCTGTTATCACTGTTTTGTTTTTTGATAAACAACTTATGTTCTATTGCATGAAAGAACTACAAATACACCTGCATTAAACAAGCAGACTCCCCAGATGTTTTGCTTTACAATGTGCCCCGAAGAGGGGCCAGTACATGCAGCTGTTGACAGCCGTGACAGCAAGTTGGGGGTACCAACCAGGGTAAAGAGGACTACTGACTTGCCAAGAAATACTCTAAATTTCTTTTCTACCTTGATTTGTTTCCAACTGGTGAAACCTTATCACTAGACAAATCTCCAAATACTCCTTCCCAATGAAGCCTATTCCAATCTCCAAATATCCATCTTTCTCCTTCCAGCTCTTGATTTCACACCTATGGCACTTACACTCGTACATTCTACCCCCTCTGAGCTTTCTTACTTTGGGGGGCTGAGTTCTTTAAGTAAAAGTGTGTCTCCCACAGCAGCACATCGCTGAGGAAGTAGCTCACTGGCAGACGAAGGTATCTGTTGGATGGACGGCTCGGTGCCGTAAAGGCAGCCAAAAAGTTGGCAGGGTCCAGTCTGGAACTCAGGCCTGCTGGCTCGCAGTCTTATGCAATCTGCTGGCTCCAGCTCATGGAGTATCGATCCATAGATATTCAAGGAACTAAACCAAACACACTGCCACCTGGATTCTGGGAGAAGCCCTGCCACAGACGTACATTTTATTTTCACAATTCTACGCTGTACTTGAACTCTTCCTTAGTAATTCAAAGCACTTCCAAATACTACTTGGGAACCAGAGGATTGACAAGAGCAGAAAAGGCATCTGCCTCTTTCTCTTAAGTGCAGGCCATGTCCCACCTTTCTGCAGAAGGGAACAATGGGGTTTTTCAGTCTCTACACATTCTTTCACTAAGCCATCAGTTTCACTGTTACTTCCTCTTGTTGTCTGAAACATGCTTTCACATTGTATCCCCTTCTCACACAAGAGTCTTCACAGAGTACAAACTGTGTCAATCTCGATTCTGATAATGTAGCACCAAGTGGATCAAAAACCAAATAACTTAACAAAACTTTGCCAAGTATACTTCAGAAAGAAATCTTACGTTCTATATTAAATGCCAAAAAAGCTTTACAATCTATTTTTGCTCTCCCTAACCCCACTTCCATCACTGACCAGCAATACAAACCAGTGGGTTAAAAACTTTAAAGTAAATAAATAAATAAAACTTTGGTCTACTTTCCAGGTATCAGATTTTTTTTCTTTCTTTCTTTAAAAGACTGCATAATACATTAGAGATATCCAAAGGAGACAAAACAAGACAATTCGGATGGGATTAAAATATATTATTCAAGGACTGAAAGACTAGCTTTTGGGCACTTTATTTAAAAAACAGCAAAGCAGTCTACAGCAGACCCGGCTGAAGAATGGGCAGGCTGGAATCTGAGACGCTGAGCAAAGTCCCCCGTGGCTGTGCTGTTATTTGTGGCATTCATTATTGAGGCCAAAACATGACATTTCTGGAGACCTCTCAACTTGGAGGAATTTGTGCAACTGCTTACCCGGCAGATTGCAGTGGACGCCACACCCCACTGGCGTTTTATAAACCCGTCACTGTGTCCGTGTAGGCCCCTCCACACTGCGGTTATTGTGCGCTGGAAGACGGTGCTGGGACGTGCACAATGGGAGCCGTACATCACAGCCCCTGAACTATGTATTTTGCACTGACTCTAAACTCCACTATGCAAATATTAAAGGCCAAGGAAAGGAAGGTATGTACAGAGCAAACACAACTGATACATTGTCATGGAGGAAACCAAAGAAAACCCTACAGAAGGGGAAAGAGTGTCTCAAATAGTCTAAGGCTGACGTTTATCAGATCACTCTTTTCCCACCAATCTGAGTGAGGTGTCAACACACCTTGTCCCAAAGTTCATTCAAACCCCAATAAAAAGGAGAAAACCACATCCAACGATTTTGTGTGTGTGTTAAAAATTCCAGAAGTAAATGAGTCATTTGTAGCAAAGGAAGACTGTAAGTAAAATTTCCCTGATCATCAATATGGATTAAGTTTGAAAAAGTTTTTCCAGTTACTCAAAAAAGAGATATGTGTATATGTATATTATATCTAAAATATATAAATATAAATATGTAGATAGAAAGATATAAATGTGTGTACACACACATATACATGTATATGTATAAACACACAAATCCTCTCTGAGTAGTTGAAAAAATTTTCAAACATATTTTTCATTAGTCATCAGGAAAAGTGTATTTATGTATATCCATAGATAGATTAGGATAGAGATAAACATGCATTATGAAAGCTATGTAGGCATACAGGCTTTTAATAATCACTGTAAAGAATGAAAAAAAGAAATTTTTCTTATGTAGTATTCCTTCAAGGCTATAAGCTACAAAAGGAAAGGGAGAAAAAGAAAAAACTTCTCGTAGCTCATTTCAGAATCTCTATTTCTTTTCCATTCCACAGAATTCAGGGGACTGTGATGGAACATTGGGGAACTTTTGCAGTGTTGACATGAATGACAAAATACTATTCAATGTAGCGGTGCTAGAAATATAAATTAAAAGGCTGCTGCTAAAACAAAAACAAACGCTAGGCCAGAACAGACTGCAGAATACCCTCCAGTAACTGTATCCTGCAATAATTGGAAAGGAAACCCTAATGCAGCTAGAAACGTATAGGCTCTCCTTTAATAAAACCTTATACATACCTTAATTAACTCAAGGACATGGGAGCTGGCCATTCTCATATATGGTAAGTAAGACACTGATTCATGAGCACAATGCGTCCAAATCTAAACGCAGTATTCAAATGGAATGTTTTTTTAATCCCTGTCTGCTGGGTTTTGAAATGTTTCGGAATTCTTGACTTAACACACAGTTCATCTCATAAACAACCAGGTAAATTTAGATCACAAACAAAATAGAAAAAGATATTTCATCTTCATGCTATGTGGAACATAGCAAAAACAACAGAAATCCTGCTACTAATATTATTCACAAACACAACGTCAACACAAATTTAAGCCTATGAGATATGATCTTTGTTTCCCAAAGCAAACAAATGCTAATTTCTAGTTTTAAGAGAAAACATTAAACTTTTAATCTTTCATCCATCATCACACCCTGTATTTCTAAAGGTGGCTGTAGTTTTTATTTCGCACAACCCAGAGATTTTCATCAGTTTTCAGGACACGCAGAGTCAGCTAAGTGACCAGAGGGCACCCTTTTGGAGGGCTTCAATCTGCATGCTGCAGAGCAGGCTTGCAGGAGGCTACTCCCAGGACCAGTTTACCACCCTCCGCACCCAAATGCTAGCTTCAGGCTACCTGCAAAGCCAAGCTCTGGAATGGAGCTGCAGGAAACCTCACAAAACTCCTACAGGGACTGTATCTTAAAGCTCCTTAAGGGCCGGCCAAGTGGTGCTGTGGTTAAGCACTGGCCTGGGAAGCCAGCAGCCCCGGTTCAGTCCCACGTATGAGGGCCAGTGACACTGCCCTCAAAAAACAACAACAACAAAAAACTTCTTAAGCAAACCACATTTGTTGATGAAATGTTAATATCCACACACGAATTTTATACCAGGAATCATACTTATTCTTTGGCTTTAACTAAATGCTTAGGAATAAAATAATAAAGGCCCCTAGTAGTTCTAGTGAGCATCAGTTGCTCAGCTGTTCGCAGAGCGCGGTCCTTTAAACACCTTCCTTTGGTGATGAAAGTTGAGTGGAATGGTATTGCGGCACATGAGTAAGTATTACCTAAATCATCATCTGCTCTAACCAGATAGCCTGCAGTTTCTCATACGTAAAATCCAACTGTATTTCTATTCCTAGAATTTATTTTAGTAGTAACGTAAATAAATTTATCTTTGACCTTCCTTTTTTAACCCAACTGGTTATGACCAATGCCTCTCCCACAAGAGGATAAGTCGTTTGAAATCCTGGGATTGGTTTATTCAAAATTTCAAGAGAAAAATGTATTGTTTTTAAATCTTGTGGGTTTTTTTCTTACTTGTAAAAGTACTAACTGAAGTTTAATTTTTGAGTCTAAACAGTTCTGTAAATTATAAAGGCATTATGAATATGTATGTGGCATGTGTTCACATTATGGGCCCTTCAAGTCACTAAGTTATTGATAAAAATATAAGAATGTTGGGAATTTATCCAAAGCAATAATACCTGAGTGTTTTCATCAAAAATTCAAGAATCACAAGATCCCTAGAAAATCTTAATTGATATTTTAAAATATACTGATAATAATAATTGTAGCTAATACTTATCAAGCCCTCACTACATGCTGGGCAATGCTCAAAGCAAATCATAACCAGACAAATTCAGCCATTAAATAAAGTTAGGAAACAGCTGTCAAGTGAGAGAATCCAGGCTAACACTTAGGAAGACCGCCTGCAATCCTAATGTATCGTCTCTACTCATTTTCCTATCACTATGGGAAAATCCCCACCAGTCATGTTACTATTTCAACAAGGAGCTGCCTGATGAGTTCACCTTTTACCTAGGGAGCAGGTGCTCTGCCAGGGAGTGCCTGGACAGACAATGTCACAGCCATTCAAAGCAGCTCTTAATTCTGGCTGCACAGATGCCAAGCCCATCACCAGACCCACTAAATGAGCATCTTCAAAGTGGGCACCTGCGCATCTGTTTTTTTTTAAATTTTTTGTATTAGACTTTATTTCTTAGTGCAATTCTCAGTTCACAGAAAAACTGAGAAGGTAGAGATTTTCCATATACCCTCTATTCCCCTCACAGGCTTAGCCGCCCCCATTAACCCCATCCCCCACAGAGAGAACATTTGTTACAACTGATGAAGCTACACTGACACATTATAATTACCCCAACTTCACAGTTTACATGAGGGCCCACTCCGGGTGTTGTGCATTCTGTGGGTTTGGACAAATAAACATAGAATGACATTATCCACCGTTGTAGTACCTACCATACAGAGTAGCTGCAGTGCCCTAAAAAGCCTAGGCGCCAGCCTGTATTTTTAAAGAGCTTAGACAGGAATTCTGACCATGAGGTAAGGCTGATACCAAGGTCGGCAAACAGATCTCACCCCCAGTGTGAGACTATCTGGCCTCACACGCCATGCCCACCAGCTTTCCGTTTTCAGTTGGGCTGGGCAACATGCCTCTCAGCCCTTTAGCCAGGTCCCGCTGGACAGTACATAAATTGCTCAAGTTTTCATTTAAAGTCCTTTTCAAAAATGACTGGTTCATGCAGCCTGGTAACATAAAATTTATCTGGCAATCTTTAATGACAACTACACTTGAGACTAGCTTTGAAAAAGAAATCACCAGGTGGAAAAACACAAGACAGCCACTGGACTGCAGATTTTATCACAAGCCAGGCTCAATGAAGCTATTCTTACCTCTACTGACCAGGAGAGTGTTTAAAGTATTTTTTTTTTTTTTTACAATGGACCAAAGTGGAAGTCAAGTTGTAATGCAGAATAATCTTAATCACTTAAAATATTTACTTTATTGTGATTATAAAACAGAGGGAAACCAGATCTGACAAAAAGAGAGAGGTCTTTAGAAGTTTCTTAGCAACAGTAATTTCCTTATAAACCTCATTTCTGAATTTCTGATTCTTGAATTCAATGATAAGCAAGTTCTGGGCAATCTGAGAAAAAAATACATTTCATTTGGAGATATCTCAGTTTTTAAACATTGAGGCAACAGTGTTTCCATTGAGCTTGACATTTTTCCCAAGTAAAAGTTTTTCATTCCCGGTAGATGAGTAACAAACTGAAATAAAACAAGAGAAAGTGACAACAAGGTCTTTGTTCACCATGGGGGGGAGGGGCTGGCTGCGTGAATCTTCAAGACTTTGCTTGATTGACTAAAAACACACATACCATAAATTAATTCAACTACATAAGGAGGAAAACTATCAAATAGAAACACAGGGACTCAAAAGCAGACAAGTTCAGAAGTGTATGGGCAAACGTGGCCGAGGCATGCCTCCCCAAAAGCCGGCCTAACAGCAGTGTGCTCACCTGAGCCAAAGATGCCACATCCGGCCATCTAGCCCCCTCACAAGCTGAAATTCTACCACCAGTGAAATTCTATCACATTATGTTTCTTTAGCGAAAACAGGTTTCTTTTAAAATGCAAATCTCCCTTAGAAGGCAGTACAGGTAATCAATCATTCACACACTGAAGTCGTTCACTCAAATCCCTGTTCCTCTCATTACTTAGCTGAGAGACCTGCTATATTTGAGGAACTGGGAATTTTGATTTTAGAGACAGAAAAAGTAGGCCAGAAGCATAGAACATTTTCTTTATTATAATACTGTAAAAGAATAATAGAATATCATTGTGGAAGTTGAAATAAGAAAGTCTAAGGGAGGCAGGGAGATAGGGAATCACCAAGAAATAGGAAAAAAATATGAAAAGAGATTTAAAATTTTGGGCCTGAGTTAAGAAAGTAGGGTAGAAATGCTGTCTTTATCCACCTACTCAGAAATTTGACACCCAGAACCCAATTCAAAAACTTAATGTACAGACTTTAACAACTGACCTAGAAATGTAATCATCATTCATGCATTGTTTCTATAGGAAAACACACTTTTCAAATAAATCATTTGCTGGTGTATGATGTGTGCCGATAACTTGTTCCTAAGCTGGAAGCTTCCTCTGCAGTGCCTCTCTGCACTATGCATTCATCCCCACGTGGTCAATGCAAAGCCCTCCTATCTTATTTCTGCCCTAAAATGCAAGGCGACATGTGACATCTATTTGAAATTCAGAATCTTTTCCAACAGAAATATTTTCATAGGGCAAAGAGTTTCAGGCTAATCATTCCGCTTCCCAATTTGGACTCCCATCCCAAGCCTATCAGGTCAATAATACGCTCAATGATAGGTACTAAAATTATAATAAGGTATCTAACAGAGCTTGGAGAACATTTACTGGGAAACCGAAGTAAATTCAACACATGTGAGGGATGAAATTAACTGATTGCCGGAGGCCCAGGAAAGAATGTGTAAGATTTTAGGGAAATAGGAGGTGCATGTGAGCCTGTGCGTTTGTATCCAAATATACAGACCCACTAGGCTTCTTGGCAGGGGAGGAGTGGGAATAACAAAAAGTGAAAATTTGTCAGTATCACTTAGAAGAAGCAGACTTGGCCTAACAGCACAACTATTCTTGACCTTGGCAGATATACTCATCTCCCCCACCAAAGTTACAGTGCACTGAAGACACCAGTTACCATGCTGATGTAATACCCCTTGCTCTCGATTTCATGTTTGCAAAGATATCTTATGATTATCACCTGGCATCATTTGATGGCTTTCTTATTATGAAGAAAATAATTAGTTAACAATCCATTCTTCCTGGCAGTTATCTCCCTGTAAATTCATTTCCTGTCATTCTAATATGTCTGTGTTCACAGGACTGGTCAACAAGAGCCAGTTTTCTTCTGCCTGGCTGACTTGGGCACAGTGAATAAAGAGTTAATGTACACCCTAAAGCTGAGGACAAGACCCTGCACAACGCAACTCCCCCAAGTCCAACCTTGTGGAAGCCCAGCCCCATCCCCAGCATGCTACTGGTCTCCATGAGTACAGCAAGCTAGCTCTGCAAACTTCAAACATTAGCACTATCTCCTCTTTCTGCAAGAAAGTGGAGAAAAAATAGTAACCAAATTTCTTTTGATGTATATTGTGAGATACATCCAGATCTCAAAACATTAAAAAGTTCAAAGGCAGTGCATTTTAAAGCTGAGAACTAGGGTACCAATGTAGTGCTTCAGTTATAACACCCCACCCTCGCTCCATCAATTACTATGAGGTCAAATGATGTAATGTAAATAAGAAACACTTTGCACATTAAAACACTCTAGAAAAATGCTAACATTTGATCCATCCCCAAATCACCACATCCAGGCCAGATTCTTACTGTTGGGAAATGGAACTGAAACCCAGCCGAGCCCAAGCATGCCGCCTTCCCCTCTGCTGAATGGACTCGGCAGGAGTCAGGGGAGACTAATTATTCCTCCACAGTCTCACCAGCACTTGGTCCAGAAATGCTTCCTGTACAAAGCCACACACTTTATAGAACAGCTAATGACCCAAACCAAGTGGCTAAAAATTGAATTATACCTACTGTTTGCAAAAAAAAAAAAAACAACCCAAAAAACATTAAGTAAATAGTATTTCCATCCTCTCCTCTCTCATGACCCACCTTCAGTATGCCAATTAAACACATGTGCAAAATAAAATTGGTTATCTAGCCACCTGCAGGAAATAATGAAGAAAATGAAACTAATAAAAAGCATCTGCAAGAAAACAGTGAACAATGTCAAAACAGATGCTACTATAGCTACCACAACCCATTAAAAGTCTTTCTATAAGAAAGACATCCAAAAAACCTTATAGCAACTTTGATATGTGCTGTGTTGTACTGGCACACTTCACTTTATCTTAGTGATAAAAGCATGCTCTTTGTTCAAATTTTCCTAAGTAGAAAGTGGAGTTCCCATTTAAAATGGTAGATTAAACATACATATTTAGCTCTGCTCCCTAAGGAAGCTATTCTAAAATGATGCAGTGTGTGTGCAAATGCAGATTAATTTTTTTCCCCCTGACACAAGGGAACGGAGAAAGAGAATGAAACCAGTGCCAACAAAATTGGAAAAGCAGAATGAAAAAGGACAGGGGATAAGAGTCTGTGCATTTATATTGTATGTTGTTTTTTTTAACCTCTCCTAGGGATGGGAGGCCACCTCTCTCTAATGTTTAGCAGAAGTGAAGAGCTCAAGAGCTTAATTCATTTGAACCCCACAACATACTGTCTTTTCAAGGAGGAAGGATTCCTAGTTAAATCCAAGGCAAGAAAAGCTGGGGTCAAAAATGGCAACACTGGACAGGCCCAAGGTGGCTTCCTCCTGACAAAAGTTTACAGTATATTTTAGCATGTTATCCTTGACATGTAAGAAAGGGACATTAAAAGTTTTTCTTATAACCCAAAATGTCTGCTTGGATTTTACTATTTAATCACTTTCAAATGGAAAATGTAATAGGCCAGGTGTTACTGACTTTTCCTAAATACATCCTTCTTCAAAGCCTAGGAGTTCCTTTCTCCTCAATAAAGATTTACTCACCAACTCTACCTCATTGTAATGTGACACATTGGCACTTCTATGCTATTTATCTAAACCATAAACAGTACTTACCAATTACATTCATATTCTTGTTTCATATATAAAACTTATCTCTGAACAAAAATTTTATAAGCAACTTAAGAGGAAAAATAAAACCTCCTACTTTCTTTTTATCTTCTCAGCAAAGGTAGGAAACCGAATCGATACTAGGGGATAAAAATTACTGGGTTGCCGGAAAAGTCGTGACGTATTTCTTCTATGTTTTTCGTTGTAAAAATGCATCATGACTTTTCCAACGCCCCAATATTTTCAAACGCACAAGATATATTTAAATGAATATCTTGAAAACAAATCCGTAAAATGCTATACAAATATGACTTCCTGAACTTCCTATTTTGCTTTAAAATTATACACTGTCACTAAGAGAGATCTGCACCTGAGTCATTAAAATCATTCCTAAGAAATGAAAATCCAACTTCTCTTTGTCCAATTTTTTCCATCATTTACTCAAAATAACAAGACTTGGAATAATGCTATTATAAAGTATAATCTCTTTTAAAATCGATGAAAAAATATAATGTCTTTTGAAAGACAGAGAAGTGATTAAAACTGGTAGATAAATAAAGAGGATGGTATCAAATGTCTAACCATATGAACATACTCATTTTTTAAGTATCTTTATTAAAAATCGCTAAGTACCATTTCCATTAAAACTTATTTCAAAAACCATACGCAGAAAACTTCTGTAGGTTAGCATATTCTCAGTAAACTATTTGCCTAGAATGAACTTCGACATTTGATTCATACAGGCTTTCTGTGCCATAGAAGAACAGCTTGTAAAGCATTCCTATTCAAGTGTCTTTAAAATTCTTGCTGACAGAAAAATGGAAAGAGATCAGTGAACATAATACATATAAGATACTTATATTAAGTTTCCTCTCTATGTGAATAACTAGATGATGCATAAAATCAGATTCAACCTCAAAACAGGTAAAATGGCATCTTCCGCAAACAAAAGATTTTTCCGACAACTCCATAAAATAGTAATGGAAACAAAGGATTTCTAAGCAGACCAAATTTAACCAAAGATATTGATGGGTTTTGTTGGATGAGAGAGAAATAAGATTATCGCTCTTCATTTTATGAAAAACTATATTTTAGAGAGTGAGAAACATGTGTCTGAACAGATTTTAAAGTACACATTTTATTCTGAAAATAGCCTTTCCCTTTCATACCATTTATAATCTTACTCAACCATCAAACAATTTTCATGCCAACAGAGGAAAAATAATTCAAAGATCCGGTACCTATTACATTACCACTCTCAGATTAAAGAGTTATTAAGTGGTGCCTGGCAGCACATGTGAGAGGGGCCAGGAAGAGATGGATATTGCCTTTAAAATTATGTCAGATGGTTACTCACAGTGAGTGAGAAGTTACTTTCAAGTGTCAAGTTTAATGTTTTCTTAACAACACTGATGCAAGGCAACAAAGGGAATCCCTGGATTTTGAAACCAAAAGTGGGGAAGATGGGAAGAGAAAGTATGTAGTCGAATTCTTGCCAACTAAGAAATAAAAACCATATATCATTCTTTTTTTTTTTTTTTTTTTTTGAGGGCAGTGTCACTGGCCCTCATATGTGGGACCGAACCGGGGCCGCTGGCTTCCCAAGCCAGCGCTTAACCACCGCGTCACTCGGCTGGCCCCCATATATCATTCTTTAGTCTGCTCAAGAGAAGAAAAGACAGTAGAGAAAAAGAAGCAGGGAATAGGTATTAATTGTACATTCTCTCCAAGCCGAGCCTACACCATCTAGCAAGCAATGGGACCAGGGGCTCTCATTTAAGTGGAAGAACTCCGGCTCCTGGGAGACTGCACTCCCCTCTAGGCTGTGGACCCCTATAAGGCCGAGACCATTTTGTATCGCTCTCATGCCTAGCAATTTCATAGCCTTTTATAGAAATTTAATGAGTTATTTTTATTTATTTAAGGCAAGGAAGTGTTTCTACAAGAAGTTAGCCTGCTGTTTCCAAGTATTTAAAAAGCAAGGCAGTGTTGGTGAGAAGTACCAATTGTGAGGAGTGGGAGAGGGGAGTGAATTACATATATACATACACCCAAATCTTTCTTTTCTAATTAAAGAGGACAAAGAGAAGAACTGGGAACAATGCACATAAGTAAGCAAATTCAATCATTTAGCTTAGATAAGAAGGATAAAAATTTCATACATCTACAAAAAAGCAGAGCGAAATAAATCAACAATTACTTTCCAGGAGCAGTGCTATAGGCAAAGTTAACACCCTGTGGAAAAAGGGAAAAAAGTTCTTCTAAAGGAACTAACTGAAGAAACAATACAAGCATGAGGAAAAAAAAACTAAACAACAATACAAGATGTTAGCAGTTGTTCAACACAAGAATACAAAAGACAGCATGTGATTGATTGCCAAATTAATGGTTCAAACAAGTTCAGTGGAAGAAAAGGCATTCTGGAAGCTAGATTTGGGTTGGACACTGAGAGATAAGAAGTAATCATGTGGTTGAGAAAATAAAAATGTAGGAAGGGTCTGATCAGAAACTTGGAAGGAAAGAAGACAACGAAGAATGTGCCTGATGGGGAGACCAATGTGGCTGGCAGGGGAGGATTCAGAATCCAGGAGGAAGGAGATCAGAAGACAGTCTGAGGTCATACAAGAGTCCTGCACGCCCAGCTAAAGAAGGACCTCTCCTGGGAACCCCTTGTGTTCTTCAAGCTGGACCAAAGTATGTGACCGTTCACGTGGTCCGACAGCCTTTTCCCACTTAGTAAATAGAAATGAAGTTATTGGCTAGAATTAACACCTTAAATCCTTTTTTAAGCTAAAGGCATGACAGATGGACAGCTAGGCAGAGACATTCCATCTGGGCCTATGTCATTGGAATTTTAAACTGCGTGTAACATATGCCAGTAAATTGTTCCCAGTTCCTAAACCATATTTAAATCTAACATGACTTTATGGGAGTTTACAAAGTGCCATAGCAACCAGAACCGCCACACCTACGTAGGTAGTTAACGCTCTTTAACTAGTAAACCTGGCAGAGGTAAGTACTACAGTACTGAAAGAACAACCCTGGGGGATAATCGCAGATATGGCCGATCGAGTCAATAAATAAAACATAGTCAGAAGTGATGACACAAGGCCAGTACTCTACACAAGACAGGCAAGAAGACCTTGACATTCTACTTTCTGATAAATACTTTTATCATCACCGCATTGATAAAGAGAGCCTGCATTCTGATGGCCTTATTCATAACACTAACAAAAAATGGTACTGACATTCCTGTGTGGGCAGAAACAATGCCCTCAATTCTCAGACAAAATCAACACGTGGGAACAACTTTCAGATGCCAAAGAAAAATGTGAGCAACTCTTAACTCAGAGTGCACAATCACTCATGCTTCCAAAGTCTTGCAGGAACTTTCACATTTATTTTCAGACTGTGTGTGTGTGTGTGTGTGTGTGTGTGTACACACACACACACACCATCTGTAGTAAAACCAGCTCAATCCTAGATATCTAGAAATAGAGGAAGCAAATACTTCCATTCTTACTTTGCAGTCTGAGAATGGAAGGAAAAAAAGAGGAAGTGACTTCCCCAAGACATCCAAAGAGTCAAAAGGAAAGTAAACAGACATGTCCTGACTTTATATCCACGTCTGCAACTAAACCTTACTGTATGTTGCCTTAGAGGAAAGAGCCCCACTGTTTTAATTCACTGAGAGTATAAATAACTTCAGCAGAAATATCACAAGAGTTCTACGGCTGAGTCTGGAGTGTACATACAGAATCCAGAAGACTCCCTACAATTCTTTGTAATTAAATTCTGGTACCAAAAGAGCTTGTCACATACTATTAAGTATTTCAATGAGATCAAAACAAGACATATCAAAAGCACAGAAACTATCAAGTTTCTTCATTAAAAAATCATAATCCTCAGTTTTTCTTGTTCAAGAAAATGTGAGGTCTTAGTTTAGTATCAATTGATGATGAATTAGTATAAAAAATAAATTGTAGTTTTTACTAACTACAATGAAAAAATACTTCACACAAAGATTTGGAATAAATGCACAAAGACAGACTAGGCCTTGCATCAAAAATCTATGCATGGTTTAGCAATAAGCCTACTGTTACGTAAGCCAAAAATAACATTCAAGTCAAGCCATATCTGGTTTTTTTTTTACTTAACGACAATCATTCTCTAAAAATACACTGTTATCCAATATTTACGTTTGTAAATATTTTGTGTGAGGCATTTTTATCCACTTAATATTAATATATAATCTCTTCCCTCCAAAGAACGTAAATTTCAAAGATAATTAGATTTTGAAAACAGTGCTGCCTTAGTTCCTGCAGCAGTCTTCTACATGTAATTCCTGAGGTTTGAGAAAGAAAAGGCTCAGATGGCCTGCAGGGGAAGGAATGTAGAAACAATCATTCAAAGTAGAGGGTGGGAGAAAAAGAGGGGATACAGATGGATATATGTGGATCTATATATTTATCTGTTTATTTTAAGGGAGTAATCTGAGAAGCAGAGATGGTGTTAAAACACCAAACAAATATATCCCCAGGAATTATGTTTCTTAATTAAAAAAATCGTTATTCAGTTAATACAGTAACATTTACATTCAATTGTTTAAATTGGGGTGCTTTTGTTAACCAAAAGTTAATACAAACAAGAAAGTCCCTAACTTTCCTAATGCTCTAATAACACTAATAAAATCTTATCTATAAAGACCACTGATTTGCATCTTAACCAAGTAATGAGAATAAAAAAGCCCCCCTTAAATTACTGTAGCCATAGCTATCTACCATGTTCTAAAATCTAAATAGTATTCTTGACCCTGCTAGGTCTTGCATACCCATGACTTTATAACCTACGGTCCATTTCTCCCCAACCCGTTTGCTCCGTGGATGAGTTTTAATCTGGCACTTCAGGCTTCCTAGAACCTCACCGTGCTCTATGGGACTCCTAGGAATTCCTCACGACCTCCTGCACAGGCCATCTTCCCTCTACTGTTGGAGATGCCCTAAGTGAAGACGATTCGATCCTCTGCAGTGGGCAGGCTCTAATCGAAAGGTCTAACTGAAAATTAGACACATGTATTTACATACAGAAAGAACAGAAATAAACAACAACTACAGGCATCTAAAAAGCCATGCTAGATATAATCTTTAATGGCAGAAGACAGATGGAAACAAACCTAATCTCCAAAACCAAATAAAGTAGAAGTATTTATTCCCCATGTTGCATTCGTCTTCCTTGAGTGATGCAAGTTCATTAATAGTTACAGTTCCCCACAACATACTTCCCCGGAGAGTCCTCAGACACCAATTTCCGGTATAGAAATACAGAACTACAGATAAGCAGCATCAGCGTATCACCCAATCTGTCTAAGGTCAGTTCTGGAACTGGGAAACAGGAGCGCGCTCAAACCATGTGATGACTGCCTTTTGGGCTCTGCTCCTGAAGAGGAACTAACAGCAAATCTGATGAGTATCACACCCATGCTAATGATACTAAGCAAGCAATCAGAGAACTGAGATGGAACTGAGAATTAATGGAGAGAAATTAATCAAACAGGGAGCACAACTTAGAATGTCTGAATTGTTATAACAATTACTATGATACTGATGGATTATGGCCTATGGTCAGATATAAAGTCATGGCCTAAAATTCCAGTGGGTTTGGGGACAGAAAATCTGCTATGGATCACATCACTGCTTCTCAAATGCCATTTTGCTTGGTAAGTCATGGAAAAAAAAATGTTGATTCAATACTTCTACGCTACAAGCTTATTTCAAATTTATCTACTGTACTAAAAAATTCAACTTAAATGGCATATTAAGTAACCATTTATTAGCTAAAAAGACAATCTGCCTGTAAATTAAAACAGTCATTAAAATAAAGACTGATGCTTTCCCAACCAATTTAAGTCTTGGTAAATTAAAGGACTAAACTACCGCTTAAAACTTTGGATGCTTTCTCATCTGTGCTTCGAGTAACACAATGACTTGATTTCCCATGAGAATTATAGGAGAGGGACTAGTCACACAGATAAGAAATTGCTTTGTTTTGTGCCATTCTAAAATGAGATCGAACATACGATAAATAACTGCTCAACAAGATGGGGAAAGAAGGAGGTAGTTATCATTAATATTAGACTTTATTAAGTCTAGGATGTCTATAAAACACTGAAACATCATCCTAAGGGAATAAAAGTAAAAAAGATACAAGAAAATAAATTCAAGTAAACCAAGAAAAATAATAGACAACCCCAAATTGGATGGCAAAATAGAGCCACATATATCAGTAATCATATGAAATAAATGGTCTAACTTCACCAGTTAAAAGACAATTCTCAAATAGGATTAAAAAACATGTCCCCTCAAAGACAAAAGGATACAACATTTAAAAGCAAAGAAATGGAAGAAGAGGCAAAGAATGGAAGTCTAGACAAATCCTAACCAAAATAAAGTTAATTTGGTAATGTTAATATCATATCAAATAAAATACATTTTAAGGTACCATGAGAGGATAAAGGGGGGGGGAATCCAAGAATATATAATTTTTCACATATATGCATCTAATAATCCAGCCTCATATTTTATACAGTATAAACTTACAGAAATACAATAGAAGTTCCCAAATCAACCATCATAAGGAGAGATTTTTAACATAACAAATAAGCAGTTAAACAATCGATAGAGATACAGACAACGACCCACATAATTAATACTTCTGATCAAGAGGACAAATCTAGAATCCTGTGCCAACAATGAAAGGACAACACGCTTTCCCAATCTCAAAAGAACTATATTGACTGCATATCAGGCTGCAAAGTAAGTCTTAACAAATACAACAGAATTTCTTATTTACACCACATTCTGACCACAAAGTAATAAAACAGCAAATCTGAACAAAAGAAAAATGTCCGCTTCCCACAAGACATGCACACTCTGGAAATTTAAAAACACACTTCTAAAAACTTCAGTGGTCACAAATGACCCATAATGGGATGACAAAATATTAAGAACTAAAGAACAATGAAAGCACTATATTTAAAAACTTGTACTATCAACAAGAGTTATTTGAAGATTAATCACAGCCATGAAAACATATATACCGGGGGTGCCAAAAACATGTATACAAATGGACACTTTGGTCAACGTTGGTCAAGCGTACTTCACCATACTTAGCTGTGTCTGGACACTGATGGGAACCACTTTGAGCACCTCTTGTAATTGCAAAAGTCAAATGTGTCTTGTATTCATTTTTGCTATCAGTATATATTGAGGATTACAATTAATCATCTTTTTCCTTTCTTAAAATGTGTATTCATTTTTTGGCACACTCTGTATATTTAATATTTGACTCAAGAAATTGGAAAAATAATAGAGAAATCCCAAAGAACAAACAAAGAGCAAAAGAGAACAAAATATTGCAAAATGTAATATAAACAATAAACAAAACCAAGTTGTTTCTCAGAAAAAAAAAAACAGATTAAAATGGTAACTACAGCAAGAATGATCAAGAAGAAAAGGTAAAAAAACACTAGAAATGAAAAAGAAATCAAAATCAAATATACAAGGTGAGAATAATAAGAAAATCTTCATGCCAATAAATTACTTGAATCAACTGAAACAGTTTTCACTAAAAATATGAATTACTAAAACTGACTCAAGAAAAAAACATAAGACTATAAGGAAATTGAATCTATTATTCCAAAACAAACAAATGAATAAACAAACAAACAAACAAAAAGAACCCTCCAACCTTACTCTTCCCACAAAAAGGCCACCAGCTCAAGCGAGTTTTAAAGGCACTGTACCACCAGGTTTCCAAAGAAAAGTAAATCCCTAACTTATCCAAGCTTATCCAGAGAATACTGAGGAAAACAACTTTATGAGGCCAGTATATAGCCCAGATAAAATCTGATGAAGACATTTTGATAAAAGCAAATCAGGGGCTCAGCTGGTTAAGAGCACAAGCTCTGAGCAACAGAGTCGCTGGTTTGATTCCCACATGGGCCAGTGAGCTGCGCCCAAGCTGAGCTGCTGCTGAGCTGCCAATAGGTGGCAGGATGGCTCAGCTGGTGAGAGCACGTGCTCCTAACAACAAGGTTGCCGGTTTGACTCCAGCATGGGATGGTGGGCTATGCCCACCCGCAACTAAGATTGATCATGGCAACTTGAGCTGGGCGGTTGCGAGCTGCTGATAGACAGCTGGATGGCGACTGGACTTGGAGCTGAGCTGGCTGGGCCCTCCACAACTAGGACTGAAGGACAACAACTTGGCTGTTCCCCTTCCCTGATTCCCCAACATTGTCCTCCTTTGCCAATTCCCCAATTAAAAAAAAAAAAATCTTCAAGAAAAAAAAAAATCAAAGGTAATATATGCAAAACTCCTAAAAAAAAACAAAATGAATGCTGAATCATCATGAACAGTAGTGTTTATATTAGAAATTCAATGGCTTAACATTAGAAAACATCAACATAAATTACATCAACAGATTAGAAAAACCATGATCCTCACAGTTGATGCAGAAGCTATTTGATAAAATTCACTACTGATTCATGTCTTCACCACCTATTCATAAATTTTCCTAGTTTTGTTCTCAGAAACTAGGAAAAGAATACCCTTAATCTGAGAAAGAATGTCTATTTTTTAAAATCCTAGAGCAATCCTATATAAAACTTACAAAAAGATGCTCAACCTCATGACTTGCAAATTGTAGTATTGTTTCTATGCTTTCAATTATATACCGCTCACTTCCTCTAAGAGGCTCATATCTGCCCACCCATTGTTATCACCTTAACCACGTGATTTGCTTGGCCAATGAGATGTACATGAAAGTGATATATACAATTTCCAAGCAGATGATTTAAGAGCCATAGTGAAGTTCTGCAGTGTTCTCTTGACCCTCTCTTGTGAGAAGAGCATGTCCCAGGTAGAGGATACACCTTGAGATTTGGTCCAAAGCTCAAGAAGACATACAGTGGAGCCACAGTCAACCCACCAAGGGCATGAAACATGAGCAAGGAATAAACCATTGTTATTATAAAAAATAAGTCCAGAAGATTTGATGGTTGTTGCTGCAGCATACCCTAGTGGAAGTTGACAGTGATCAAATAAATGCAAAATGAAATATTGAGATATTACTTCACATCGAAATGATTGGTCAAAATTAATGTCTGGTAACAAGACATGCTGATGACAATGTGGAAAAATCAAACAGTGGTTGCTGGCTGGAATTTAAAATGTGATAACCACTTTGGTGATCCCTCTGGCGTATTGAAGACACAAAACTGCGTCCTATCAACCACCTGGCAATTCCAGTACTAGGTATCTACCCTGAAGAAACTCTGGAACAAGGAAACAAGGAAACGTGTGCAATAATGTTTCTGAAGCACTGATTGTATACAATATGAGGAATTGTGCCTCAGAGAAATGGATAAACTGGTTTAGTCATTCAAAAGAATACTATATAGCAGTTAAAATGAATAAAGTAGATTTAGACATCGTAAAAAGACACAAGGAGAGCAAGACAGGAGAGATGGTAATGAGATTTTAGCATTGTCTTTGATTTCCTTAAAAAAATATCTAAAACACGTGGCAAAATGGTAATACTTGATTAAAATTTTTATGGTGACTACACAGCTGTCTGTTCCATTATTTCTATATTGTTGTACTTTTAAATTTATCATGACTTCAAAAAAAAGGACAAAAATAGATTTAAACCATAAAGAATATTTTTCAGTCTTCTAGATTATTGAAGTAATCCTCTATATTCTATAGATAGTCCATTTCTGGGCCTCACTTTGGCCCAGAGCAGTGGAGGAAATAAATGACAACAAGTTACCAAGTTGGTCCTCAAAATCTAGACTCCCTCACTTCTAGGCAAGGTAGGAAAAACAAGGGACACGTGGTCAAATACAATGTAATTGAATCAAGTTCCACACACCATTCAATTGTTTTCCTGTGGTCCCCTTCCCCTACTGCTGAGACACACAGTATCATTCTCGCTCTGAGAGCTTTAAGGATTTTTAATCCTCTTTTGTCACTCTTTTTCCTGAAACAACTGAATATAAGAGAACAATTATTGTGAAATGAGTAATAAAAGTTCTAGACAACTAATACAAAGATAAAGGCAAGGACCATGAATCATTCTTCTTAGTAACTGAGTGGTCAGGTTCATGACCTCCAGAGCCAAACCACCAGGGCTGGAACACAGGCTCAACCACTAGCTAGCTACGAAACTTTGGGCAAGTTACTTAGCCTCTCTAAGCCTACATGCCCCACTGTAATATTGTAACTATCCATAATAATACCTATTTCATATACATTCTTATAAATACTACATAGGATAATTCATTCAAAGCTCTTCACACAGTTCTACAGTAAATGTCAGCTATTAGTATATGTCATGTAAATACTGTGATTTAGCTATGAAAAGCAACACTTTTGATTAGTATAAAGCTATAAGGTGCTAGATGCTTTTTAATAGTTTTTTTTTTTTTTTTTTTTTTTAGCTGAGCCATCCTGCCACCTGTTGGCAGCTCAACGGCAACTCAACTCGGGCTGGCATCGAACCACGATTGCTCAGAGCTCAGCTCGCACTCTTGAGCAAGCTCTTAACCAACTGAGCCACTCGGCCAGCGCAGTGCTAGATGCTTTTTAAAAATCACATTGGTATCAATCAGCAACAGTGCTAATGAATTACATGCTTTGCAAATCATGAGTGCTTTTTAATTAAAAATAAATGAACTATGAATTTTAAGTCATTATCTGTCTCAGGATAAAAACATTTGGGGTTAAACTACTGAAATGTTATGACTCTGAAATGTCAACATAGGGCTATCATTTCTCCTCAAGTGAAATATCTTATAGACAGAGATAATAGTCAAATTACTATAGTCCATTCAGAACAGATGCCAGACAATATACACGACCAGTGTAACTGGCAGAATATCATCAGCCCTGCTTACCTTACCCTTAAGGGTCAGAAACTATTTTCTGGAATGGAAATTATGACCCTCTTCTACAGTTTCTTGTTTGTTTTTTTGTTTTTGTTTTTCATGCAAAATTGTGACAAACTACCTGATAGGAACAGAAAAATATATTGTGCTATGCCACAAATGCAGGCCGACTAGACTTGCTTTCATTGCACATATTAAGACAGCTCTCCGATCAGCTCGCTGACTCACCTCCAGGTCACAGCTGTACTCAGTGCCATCTAGGAGGGTCACTTTACATAGGACAGTTTTGGTCTTCTTGGGGGCTTTTTGAGAGGCCTTCTCTCCTTTTAGCTCATTGGTCTGTACTTCCTTTGTCTCTCTCTTTGCTGCTTCTTCTGATTTGTCTTCCTGTATCTCCTTTACCTTCTCCTCCTCTCTCTCCTTCCTTACTTCTTCAGCAGGCTGTTAGTGAAAAAATTAAGTTCATATGAACGATGACCGATTTGCAGAACACAACACACTAAAAGGAAAATCCTTAGTAAGGATGCTCATTGTTATAAATACTATTAGCCAAAGATTTTAAAAAACCTCAAACATTTGTTAGAAAGGATATTTCCACATCTTCCTTCCCCCAATCCACTGGCCATTTTCTCATTTTGCCAATCTGGTAATTTCGGCATTAAATGAGTACAGGAATTACATCCCAGCAACTGCAATTTAAACACCATTTCAAATAATAAAATTTCCCATTATCTCATTCCATGGCAAAACGTAGCCGTCATTAGGCAACTAAAATGCACACATATATAAATCTGTTTCTTCCTACTCGCTGAACATGTAAATAAATCAAATCAAAGAGGTATAAAAGTACATATTACTTAAAAGGAGAGGTGACAGGATTCTGAGAATATGTCTAACCTTAAAAAGAACAGACGTAATTTTTTATACTGTGCATTTATGGTGGATTTTTTTTTTTGCTTTGTTTTATTATTTTGGCGATTTTTAAAAGGAGTAAGAAGGCTGTGGTAAACCATTCCAATACCCATATCTCAGATAAAATAATCCAAAGTAGCATCTAATTACAAGAAACCCGGAAATGAAACAAAGCAAACAAATCCTTTTGGTAAAGCAGTTACACCATCAAGCTTTTCCAGACAATCATTTCCAGACAATCATTTCCAGACAATCACTTCTCAAACATACCTGTGTCTCAGGACTGATCACTGAAGGTTCCTCTTCCTTGGCATCAACCTTAATTACCTGCTGTTTTCTCTGAGCTGTTTCTTCAGCATCCCCCTTGGCCTGCCTTTCTTCTTCAGGAAGAGATTCCTCTTTATATAAAACCTGCTCTTCCACAACAGCTTGGGCAGGCTCTTTCTTATCGCCTACATCTTTGGCCACTACTAAGGTATAGGACTTTTGCTTCTTAAGCCACGGGGGTATGAATCGAGAAATCCCCCTGCTCTCCAACGGATCCTTCTCTCTCTTCCGGCGGCGGGGACTACTTTGGCGACCAGCTGGGGGAGTGGGCTGAGGACCTTTGTCCTCCTCTGGATCAGATGGCTGATTCTGCTGGTTTTCTGCCACCTCTTTAGGATTCTCCTTGGGTGCATCTGCTCCTAACTGGTCAGGTTCCTTCTTCACTTCCGACGCAGAGCCTACTTCAGTAGTCATGGTCAAGGTTTATACTGTAAACGAAACAAAATCACAAAATAGTATTTTACAGATTCTCCCAGGTTTAGTTTGGAGGCAATGGACAAGGTAAGGAAGGATGGGAAGAGGTATGGCAGAGAGATGATGGGGAGAAAGAAAGCTCATAAGCACAAGAGGAAAATGGAGACAGCTACTCCCACTTTGAGAATTCTCTATCAGAATCAAAGAACCAAACTAGCATCACAATGGAATTAATTCTGATTCTCTTTAGAAAGCACTTCAAGTCAAGAGCTCTAGAAAGAGTGATTTTATGCAGTTTCATCTAGCTATCAACAATAATTCACCCAAAAAATCCAATTTTTTAAGGAAAATTACTTTTCTCTATACTTGGTATCCCTTACTCTTAAATACAAAGCGTTACTGATGTTAGAAAGTCCTGAGACATAGTCACTGCAATTTCGCACATTAAAATTAAAATGTTAGATATTGTAAAAAAAAAAAAAAAATGAATGCTAAATATTGGGTGCTTAATAGCAAGAAAATTAAATCTGTAAAGTATTCCTTTTTGTTCCTACATCGTATCTCATAATTTATCATCATTATCACAATACAAAAGTCAGTCTTGTACAAAGGTGCTCTAACTATGATCAAATCTCCAAAACTCCATCCCACGCAAGCTCAAACACAGCTTTCTTTGAATATAAGATTATAAGAAAATATCTTACATCTTAAAATGGTGTCTGATCTGAACCAAATGAAAATATTATAGAGGTTTAAAAATATCATCTTATAATTGATTCTATCATACGTAATGAAAACAAAATTGAAATTAAATCTGAAAGCAACAGGCTGTCTACATTTTACGCAGGCAAAGTGGGACTTCTAAATCAGAGCAGTACCACTGACATAAAAAAATAATAGGCGGGAACGCAGAGAGCATGCTCTCTCCTCTCTTACCACTGATGAAAGTACTCAAAGGTCTGGCACCCTGGCTGATGGGAAATTTCCCAGCTATCTTCAAAAGTGGTACAAGCTTGAACAGTTCAAAAACTAAAATACACGTATTTTAAAGCTTTATTGAAATAGTCACATACCATAAAATTCACCCTTTTTCAATTATACAGTTAATGGTTTTGAATACATTCATAAGACTGTGCAACCATTGCCACTATCTAATTCTGGAATATTTTCACCATCCCCATAAGAAACCCTGTATCCATTGATAGTTAATCTCCATTCTTGAACCAGCCCCCAACCCCAGGCCCCTGGCAACCACTAATCTACTTTCAGTATCTATGGATTTGCTTATTCTGGACATGTCAAATAAATGGAATTATCCAAAATGTGGCATTTTCACTTAGCATAATGTTTTCAAATTTCATCCATGTTGCAGCATGTATAAGTATTATACTTTTTTCTTAAAATATTATTTACCACCTTTCGGAAATGATATATCTGATAAGTCTAGTATCCATAATATATAAAGAGCTTTGCAACTCAGCAATAAAAAGACAAAAACAAAACAAAACAAAAAACTCAAGTAAAAAAACGAGCAACGAGTAAAGGATTTGAGTAGACATTTCTCCAAAGAAGATATACAAATGGCCAATAAGTACTTAAACAATGTACAATATCTAATCAATCATTAGGGAAATGCAAATTAAAACTGCCATGATACTATCCTTACATACACTAGTATGCTATAATCAAAAAGACAGGTAGTAACAAGTATTGGTGAGGATGTGGGAAATCTGGAACTCTCAATATTGCCAGTGAGAATGTGAAATGGCACAGTCACTTTGGAAAATAGTTTGGCACTTCCTCAAAGTTAAACAAAGTCACCATATGACCCAGCAATTCCCCTCCTAGGTATATAACCAAGAGGAATGAAAACATGTTCACACAAACACTTGAAATGAATGTTCATAACAGCATTATTCATAATAGTCAAAATATGGAAACAACCCAAATGTCCAACACCTGGAGAATGGATAAACACAAATGTGGTATGTGCCTACAACAGAATATTACTAAGTCACGAAAAGGAATGAAGTACTGACATATGCGGCCACAAACAACCTTAAAAACTCTGTTAAGCAAAGTAAGTCATATACAAAAGGCTACGTTGTATAATCCATTTATATGAAATTTCCAGAATAGACAAGTCCACAGAGACAATGTAGATCAGTGGTTGCGAAGGGCTGGAGGGAGAGAACAGGGAAAGGTTGCAAATGGGTCCAGGGCTTCTTCCTGGGGTGATGACAATAAGAAAGTGGTGACAGCTGTACAATCTTGTGACTAATACTCATAATCACTGAATTATAAACTTTAAAAGGCTGATAGTTCAAGAATAAAAAATAATTTAAAAAATATTATGCTTCTAATGTACAAGCATAAAAATATTCAGTTATTCAGCTTATATTTAATAGGCCCAAGTACTGGGCATATGAATAAAGACTGTCTTCGAAGAGCTGGGGGGTGGGGGGGAGTACAAATAAGTCAAGAGCATATTGCTTAAAAAGTCACAGGACAGACACTTAACCCAGATTGGAAGAAAAGGGTCATGAGGCAAGCTTTCCTGCAGAAGTTGACATCTGAGTTGCTTAAAAAGGATGAGTCCGCATTATTCAGGGAAGGGAGTCAGGATGGGAGGCACGTGCCAGTTGGCAGGCACAGGGCAGTGTGGAAGCAGGAGAAGCTTCCTCCTCTAGGAAACCACATAGTGAGAAACAATACATTGTGCAAATGAAGTGGGAGCTGGTGAGTAGGGGATATGGGAGGGAAGGAAGGAGGTGAATTAGTGACAACAAAGTAGGAGCAGTAAGCAGAAACCAGAACATTAAAGGATTTTGTGTGTCATACTATGAAAGGTCTGGAGGGTGATTTAAAGGCAATACGAAGTCATGCACACACTCTGAGTAGTAATGTAATCACATTTCAGATAGCTTAACCTAGCTATGAAGTACAGGATGACAAAAGAGGGAAACAGAAAGACATCTAGGAGGCTGTTACAAACCAAGCATGAGATGATGATAATCTGTAGCATGACAGAAGCAGCAAGGTAAAGAATAAAAAATCTGTAGTGACATGTTTAATTTATACCTGTGTGTAATATCAGATCACCAAAGCTGAAACATTATATTTTTGTCAAACTGGGAAGTAAACGTCACAGGTAAGGTCCGGTTGTTTATTATATAGGTTGGAGCCTGTTATACTGTGGAAAATTATATCAAAATATTAAAGCATTGCTTTCATTTAGGAAGAGATTATGCAAACAGAATTTGTTAAATCATTATACCAAACTAATATTATTACTGAGCTTTTTCTTCCGAGGTCTGAAATGAAAGCTTTGGTAAATACAGTTGCCATTTATAAAGTTTTAGGGTTTTTTTGCTCAACTTACTTAAACTAAATAAAAAAGTTCACCCATTTCTCCTACCCCACAAACCTCTTCCCTATGAGTTTGGTTCTTGTTTTTTTTTTTTTGTTTTTTTTTTAAAGATTTCACATAGTATAAGAGCGATCACATGCTATTTGTTTTTCTCTGTCTGACTCACTTAGCATAATGCCCTTGAGGTTATTCTACATTGTCACAAATGGCAAGATTTCATTCTTTTATATGACTGAATAATATTCATATCTCATTTTCTTTATCCATTCATTCATCAGTGGACACTTAGGTTGTTTCCATATCTTGGCTATTGTAAATAATGTTGTATTGAACATGAGGAGTGCATGTATCTTTTTGAATTAGTGTTTTCATTTGCTACCCCAGAATGGGAATTACTAGATCATATGGCAGATCTATGTTTAATTTTTTTGAGGAATCTCCACACTGTTTTCCATTGTGGCTGTACTACTATTAGGCATTTAAAATTCAAAAACATGTCGTCGAAAAGACCCTTACATTAAGTACTTGAACTGTCTCCATCTTGTGCAGAAAACTTTTTTTCTTTCATGAAGGTACTATATTACCCATGTACCACTTAGGTGGAGAATATTATTTACATTAATCATAAAATGACCAAAGTTGACTTTTAGCACACACTAATTACATTTTGGAAAGTTGAATCAATTCCCTGGTAAAAATTAAAACAAAAATGTTATATTTGTCTGAGCTAACCAAGGTAGCTGACAGCTGTCTAATTACTTTGGCTGTGAGAAATAATCTGGAGATCAATTAACTAAAGCTGATTTTTGGTCAAAATATTTTATAAGCAATAAAATATAAAACAAAAGCTTCAATTATTATGTTAGAAGTATTAATATTTGTATTTTAATCATAAGCGCTATTACGCACTGCTCACTGTGTCAGACAGTGCACACAGAAGTTCTGCTCCTCAAAACATTCTACCCGGTTGCATTATCCCCATTTTCCAGGTAATAAGCAGAGAAGCAGAAGGTAACTGACGAGCCCATTTAGTAAATGGAGGACCACACAGCTGTACACAGCTGTTCCCACTTTTAGTTTGTAATGCGTTCACAACTCCCATTGTCCACCGACAATCACATCAGCCAGAACCCTTGGCTTAGTGCTCAGAGAAGATTCACGCCCATCTGTGAAAATGACTACAGAACAACCTGGATGTGTTCTGTCATTTACTATAATTAGCCCTTCCCCTCCTCCAAATAAGAAATTTACAGATGAGTTCCCATCACAAATGAAACTGTATCTGAAGGTTGTTATTTGGTCATGGAATCAAAACTGAGCTAATGGACAAAAACCAAAGCCAAGGTGCTACTCCAGAGAAAAAGCCATGAGGCCTCACTAAGTAGCCCTCCTCAGCCGCTGCTGGGTTTCCAACACGAAGTTCTAAGAACCTCAGCGCTGTGGTGAGCACGCACTAGAGTAAACAGACTGCAGTGCTGTAATGCTATACACCTGAAATTGGTGATGTTAACCAATGTTACCTCAATATATAATAACAAAAAAAAGGAACCTCAGAGCGAGCAGTACTGCCCACCTGAATGGAAATTACAAGATTTAAAAAAAAAAAAAAATGGAAATGGCTAATTAGATTGTAAAATACTCAACAAGGATGGATGTAATTATACGTAAATAAGCACATTCTTAAAATACTTCTGAGAGATCAACAAAGCTCAAACCTAAACACTACCTTCTTTGTTGATAAAATGGTTTCTTGAATGAATTACCACCATCAAGAAAACATGATTATAGCACATCCATTCACCATAATTATCATGCCTGTAACTCTTCGAGTTTCAAAGATGGATAAGCCTTTAAACTCCATTGCCCACTAAAATGGAAACTTCTGTAATGGAAGGCAACTCCTCCCATAAAATGAAAGCCCCAGAGGGCTGGGATCTTTCTTTTCTTCACTGCCATGTTCCCAGCATCTAGACTGGCACATAAGCAGCCTCTGAAGAATATTTACGGAATGAGTGTTGTGAAATTATCTAGTCTAATACCCTTATTTTATCTTATCAACAAGGAAACTGGCTTAGAAAGACTAGGAGGTTTGCCTGAGATCACAAAGCTAGACGGGTGAAGACAAAACCAGAACTCTGGTTTTCCAAACATTAGCAACGCTCATTTCACTCAGCTTTAATTACAAATACCTAAAATCCATCATTAGTAAGTTATATAACATACTGAGTAAAGACCTATTTATCATCAACCCAAAAGAACACTGCTGTGAACAGCTAGCCCATTAGACAAGCATGTGGTTTTGACACAATTACCACGTTGGCTGGCACGCTCCATCTGGGTTGATAAAAGTGTTCATTATTATAACAGTTCCATGAGAAAAAGCATGAGTCATTTAACACGCAACCAGGCAGAAAACCATCATCACTAGAGCATCAGCACTGTTAGGTAAGGAGCTTTGTTATGTGAAACCATTCTTTTTTCTAATGTTTAAAAAAGGAGGTAAATTCCAAGATACTGTCTCTGTCACTAGCCTAACCTGCCTACCCTATAATATTATGCTGCTGAAAACTCGGCCCTTTATCAGGGTACTACGGCAAGCAAAGCAAAGCAAACAGATCCACAACTCTAGACACACAAAGACTTCGAGCAAGGGCTCATGCTAATTATTCGGTCCAGATGTTTCCTTAAGAACTTGAGAGAACCAGTGCTGCTCTCAGAGCCCTTGCTTTTAACAAAATCCCTGAGCAGGGAGCAGGGTGGGTGCTGCTGCCGGATGAGTGGCCCACATCCTCTGCTGAGATCACGGGCGATAAGAGATCTTTGGTTTCTACACACAGCTGAGTCCATTCATTCATTACTTTAGGTTCAAGATTTACAAAATGAGAAAGTATGCATTGCTAAACTTCAAAAATGGGGGTGAGGGGATAGAGACGCTTTCCCGTGAATTTGGAGAAAGATATAAACAAAACGGTGTGACAAATAACAAGCCTAAATAATACTGGCAACATGCCCCCAGTTCCAATTTGGTCCTTTTTGAGGCCTGACAAACTTGTTTACATCTGATGTGACTGGGCACAGGATATGTAGAGCAGCTTGCTAGTGCCCACAAGTGCTTGCTCGCGTCCATCTCCCCCAGAGATGTAGCCCAAGAGAAGGCCTTTTCATACCCTGCTATCTTTTCTTAAAGCATTAAATGAGAAACACAAATACAGCAACCAAAACATACGAATGATTGAGCGAGCTGCCATTTAACTCTACATGGGACGTAAGAGTGATGCTTCTCAAATATATTCAGCAAGTAAAAGGAGGGGAGGAGGGGCAGGGTGGAGGAGGAAAGGGAGGAAAGATGAAAAAGAAATATCTGGAGAGGGAGAAGGAATAACAAAAACAGGCCCACTTAGAGCAGCAGACTGCAAGTAATTCCTCTCCCTAGTAGGTTTATTTATCTTAAATGTTAGAAGGTCTAAAAAATAGTATACCCCATACTCAAATAAGTATAAATACATTCCAAAGGGACTATTTGTTAGTTTATATTATCTGTATGATAAACTAGAGTTCGTTTGAAATAAACCAATGCTGCCCACCCTTGTTACCTTTATAACAACACACTATCACTTGCTTAGGTTTTTTTATTTCTTATTTTAAGGGATGAAGACCTATAAGAGAGAAAGAACTATTTCTATAAAGATATAAGCTAGCATCTGGTTTCAATTAAACCAACACATACAAAAGATCTGAACTGTAGCCCTTTGCTAGTTTAAGTCTAGGCAGGATTAGGTTACATTCAGAGCATGTGTTTCCTCCGTCCTTTCTGGTTTTTAAGAAAACCCAAATTTTGTTCAGGTTTTCTCTCTTTCATATACGCTTGCCAGTGGTGGCTGTCTCCAGGCTGGGCTCCAGCGTAGGTTCCACTGGTCTAGGACAATGACGGCAGTTGACCTCCCCATGCCAAGAAGACAGGCAGACAGTCTGGTGGTTGGCTTCTGGGGAAGGATTCCTTCCTCTTAGTAAGAGCCCCAAGGAAGAGAAGGCCCCTCTTCTGCCTCTGAGCATTGTTTCCAAGACTCCTAGAAATGCCGCTGCCAC
Source organism: Aselliscus stoliczkanus (assembly GCA_033961575.1). NCBI lineage: Eukaryota > Metazoa > Chordata > Mammalia > Chiroptera > Hipposideridae > Aselliscus > Aselliscus stoliczkanus. The sequence goes on from CM066733.1 coordinate 129,290,938, forward strand.
CCTGAATAATCCCTGAGGGAAGAGTGCCTGAGGAAAAGGACAGACACCACAGAGGGCACTGGAAAGACATCGCAGAGAAAGGCCCAGCCCCTAGAGCACGCCACACCTGGCCAGGTCCAGTCTGAACTTCCTGTTCTGTGAGATGATATATCCCCTAAGATCCAAACAATTGAGCTAGGTGTTTCCGTTACTTGCAGCCACTATTAGCCACTGCGTATTCTATTTTGAGGCAAGCATTAGAAAATAAGGCCCAAGAAACTGGAAGTCCATGTAGAACTATCTCAGGTCATTATTATTCCCCACTGGGTTTTATGGCTTTCATACCTAAGAGCCATGGTTGTCAAAATGTTCATTTTGTTCCGGATGCTTAATTTTTAAAAACCTATCATCTGAGTTAATATTAGTGAGATTAATTTTTTATTCTAACAACTCGTAAGAATGAAACAAACAGAAAATCTTAAGAGTTCATTAAAATGTTAAGATTCCCTTCATAAACTAGAGATGACAGTGTATAAAAAGCAAGGCATCATTTTCAAAAATGTCTAACCCCAGTAACACCCAAGATAAGTGCTAACATCTTATTTGTTTAAAAGTAAGTCCCTGCCTGCTGCTCCCATTAAGAATTAGGTCAAGAAGAAATCTGTGCCAGGCAGTCTTTTTTTCCAAGCAGCTAAGGTCATCCCAGAAATACTCTTTCCTGAAAGAAGAGCTCAACAGCCAGAGACCGTGCATGGATCTTTAAGGGTCTCCATATGGGGCATTGTCATAACCAAAACGCACATAACCCTGGTCGGAATGGGCACTCCACCAGCACACACTAGCTAAGGTGGCAAAGACGTGCAGAACCTGTCCAGCTCTTAATCAATCATGGACACTGAGTTGTGTGGTCAGAAATACTGATGAACTGAATTTGCTCAAACCTCTTCTCCCAAATGGGGCCCCAAATTTTGCAATGGCCAGAGCTTTCTGTGTGACGCTAACTAATCTTTGGATAAAATAACATGGTGCTTTGGAGATCAGGTCTGGGAACCAAACACCAGGATTCGAATTCCAGCTCTGTCTCTCATTAGCCATGTGACATGGCCAAGTTATCCAACCTTGCTGAGTTTCACTTTCCTCACAAGCAAAACAGGGCTATAGTACATACTCGCTGGTGGCTCTATGGATTAAATAAATGTATGCTACACGTACAGTGCCTGGTACATAATCAATTCATAACAAATTGTGGGCCACTGTCATTAAATAGGGATCCTGTGAAAAAATGAACTATGTCTGTTTTCTCACTATAAATTATAATAGAAATAGCAAGCACAACTTACTTAATAAATAGTAAGTAGCAATAATAAATAATAACAGTATTTATTTGTTGGGCACCATTCTAGAGACTTTGCATGTAGCAATTTCTTTCATCTTCACAATCCTCTGGGGTAGGAACTAAAATTACTCCCATGTTATAGATGAAGAAGGTACAAAAAGAGGATAAATAACTTGCACAAAGCCACATAACCAATAAATGGAAGATCCAGGATTTGAACCCAGCTGTCCAGCCCCAGAGAACTTACGCGCTACTGCCACCAACACCAAACACCTTCAGTATTGTATAAGCAGCACCTGGCATAAATGCCTGACAGTTCATTATTTGTTGAAAAAATACAAATCAATCAACTATTACTACCATTTGTGGCTTTATAATCATTAACAACATGTTCTGAGCCCCCAGTAAATTTCACTACCCTTCAGGATGTGGGTTGTGTCAGTATGTTTGCCCCTTTTTTTCAAACATATGTTTCCTAAGTACTTTCACAGCATCTGTTTCGGACACCAGCAATACAGAGGAAAGGACCCTGCTCTCAGTCTAGTGGGGCACAAAAGTAGCAAGATTAGCACTGACATAAGCTCAAACAACTTGTCACTAATTCAGAAATTTGGAAATTCATATTCAGAAATTAGTACTGGTTTGAAAGGCTGACACAGTTTTCTTAGAAGCTACCATTGTCATCTTTCAGGAATTCACACAATGGTCCTCCATGGGAGACACTAGTTAAACATTCATAAAACACAAATAGGCACCATGCCTTTTAAAGAGCTCTCAATTCTCCTTCTCAATTGTATCTGCTAGAGGCATATCCAATCTCTAGCTGAATTCAAGTAACTTGAATACAAAGCCAAATAAAATAGTACTGGTTATAAATTTCCTCAACATCAAAAATTCAAAACAAATTTCACTTTTAAATTGGCCAGGTTGGCCAACCTCCCAGTAGGGGGGAAAAAAAAAGGCGGCTAAAGGAGGGGTATAGAGTTAACAGGAAAACAAATACAAGGACAGATAAACATATGAAAAAATGCTCACCACACTCATAGTAAAAGAAATACAAGCTAAAAGTTCAGAAAAATCCAAAAGCTTAATCATGTAATCATTGAGCATGGCTATGGGAACAGAGGCATTCTTATATAATTGCAGAACAGTGCATTGGTACAGACCCAAGAGAAGTCAATTTGCCAACAGCTATCAAAATTCCAAATGGGTCCCCACTCTAAACCAGTAATCCTGCTTGTGGGAATAAATCCTACAGATACATTTGCACACAGGAAATGTGTACACATGATTCACTAAACATTGTAATAGCAAAAGATCAATGTCCATCAATAGGTGACATTATACTACATTCACAAAACAGAATACTATGCAGCTATAAACAAGAAAATGAGGAAGGTTTCCATACCAGTTACAGAAATACCTCCAACTTACACTGTTAAGTACAAAAAGCAAGATTCAGATAGCACATATGATATGCTATCTTATGGGCTAAAAGCAAAGTGTGGGAGGTATAAATATGTGAATACACATGCACACATTTGCCTATATAAGCATAAAGAAAACAAAGGACATAGAATAACAGTGATTATGGAAAATGGTGGTGACACTGCGTGAGGTACAGAGGTACAGATATAGGAGGCAAAGTTGTTACTGAGCAGAACTTTGTACAAACTGAAGCATTTAAATACTTTATTAGGAGGACAATATCTAAGCATTAAGACATCTAATGCATTAAGTGAACCCTGCTTGGTTGGTCTGCTTCCTTGGAGACAACCCAAATGCCACAAACTGCGATAAGTACTAGCCCCGTCACATAGCTCTGGCAACACAAAGGGACAGTATGGGTGCAAAAACCTTCCCGTTCAGCAGTAGCATTAAGAACAGTGTAAAATAAAATTGATTTCCTGGCATATGACGTTTAAGATTGTCTCCACATCCTCTGAGAAACGGATTTCTGCTAGCCTCTAACTGAGCAAACCCATCCTTACCCTGTACAGACTGCTCTCCTGAATAGGAAAAGCTCCAAACACAAGCTTTTAGAGCAGCCAGATCTTTAAGTGTGTCAATTCTTCATTTAAAAAAGCAAAGGTGAGTCAGACAGAAAAAGACAAATACCATATGATTTCACTTATATGGGAATCCAAAAAAAAAAAAATAATAAAAATAGAAAAATATAAACAAATAAATTTTAAAAACACATACTGTTCCTCAGAAAACCTTGCTAGTTTTTTACCGTTTCCTTCAGTGTGGAGCTGAAACAAAGAGGTGTCTTTTGCTAACAATAACTTTGGTACATACGCAGCTAGGCCAAAAAGATTATTCCTATTTTCTGTTGGAAAAGTGGGAACAGGGCAACTGGAAATAGATTGCTCTGAAAGTTCAGGAAACTTTAAAAAGGAGAGTAGAACAAAATGGGGAGATCCTTATTAAATTTCTAAGCTGGTCACACACGAACACCCCAACCCTCTGTCAGGAGCTTCTTCCTCATTTATAGGCAAAAGCAGGAACAAAACTGGCCTGATAAACACAAGGATGTCATGCTTCCTGTCCACACCTTTTCCCTGCCCCATATCTGCTCCCACATGACGAGGGTGAAACTTAGGTGCCGATGAGTAACTGCGTGTTCCTAGTGCAGCATTGTGCATCCGGTGGCTTCTCGATAAATGCACTGTGTGACTCTGGGAACATTTATTTGGACCACCATCATATAATGTTCTATACAAAAGAAAAATACACTGTGCAGTTTCTTCCAGTGACATCATAACCAGATTTAAAACAGAGCGAAGCCAACACCAACAATCTCTCATGATCACAACCGATTACACTTTTTCTGAGCTCATCCCACGGCTACCTTCTGCCTAGGATCCTTACCCAGCCCATCCTAAAATGCAGTTGGTATCAAGTGGTCATCCACAGCCAGTCTACTACTCTTTCTGTGCCAATCAAATTCGAAAGTCTTTAGCTAAAAAATTACAGTGATTCAGGAGGCTGTTCCCAAATAAGCTAACAACAAATCCACCAAGGTTAAGTGCACAGGATAAATGCACGGGCTGCAGACGCTGCATTTTGATAGGTCCTAAGACAAAAGCTTGTCAAAGTCAATCAACTCCCCATACATGACAAGGCCACCAAGCGGGAGCCTGCACTGATATCACACTTTCAAATCCTCTTCTCTGTAAGCTTCGGAACGCAGTCGATGGGCATAAATGCCAAAACCTTGTCAAAAAATATTAATTCACCCTTTAAATTTGGACCATTAGCTCTTCTGCCATTTCAAATATTTACAGCTCTACCAAAAAGTTATGCCAATGCATAGCATCTGTTCTTAAAATATGAGACTAAACGCTGAATGATTTTTCTAGCTTAGGTAAGGAGAGCCAAATGTTGACGTGGATCCCCTGGCTGGTCAGCAGAAGGTAGGGAGACTGTTAGCGTATGGACCCTCCAAGCCTGGTGTGATAAAAGCAGCTTTCCCCAGGTGGGAAAGCTGTAACTACAGTGGAATTACACACATGCCATCTGGAATACTTAAAACCTTTTTTTTTTTTTTTTTAAGTATTTTTACTCTGAGCATTAGTTTAGTTCAAAACTACAATATTATACTTGACTGGGCAAGAGCTTCAAAAAACTACTTTTTAGGTGGTGCTGGCTAGGACAAGTTTTTCTTTCAACTAAATAAATATATTTGTCTCTTTGGAGGTAAGATTCTCAAAATTCAAACATCTGCAAACATGATTTGGTAGAGGATTCTGATGGAGAATATGCCAGGCATGCAACTTCAGAGTCCACCAAAAAAAAAAAAAAATCAAGCAAACTCAATGTCAAAATTTAGACTTTCCTTTTCCACCTTTCCTTGTGAACCAACTATGATATCAAACTATATGCCATCAATACATCAAATAATGCGTACAGGAGTGCTACTGAGGAGATGGAGGGGGCGGGGCCTATGACAGGCTGTCCAAATTATCAGCATCACCTCTACTGTTATTATTTATTCCCACACTCAAGTTGCCAATAATCTAAAGAGACAATTCTTAGTTGGGCCTAACAACAGAAAATTTAAACTTCCCAAATACACATGCACCGCCCCCTCAAAAAAAAAACAAAAAACCACCAGCTAATTACTTCAGCAGTAGGAAGGCCTTCCCCCCAGTGTCAACAATAAAGAAGGAATTTGCACAGATCATCTGGCGATCATAGCAGGACTGACTGCTTTTCGTTTTGTTAGAAAGTAGCATCAAAACAAGGTTGTTTTTGAAAGCAGGTTTGTTAGACTGGTAGACTATAGCACGAAAAATCATGAAGACAATATTTTCTAAGTCAGCATCTGGACAACCCAGTGAGTTTACGCATGGCTTCAATGTGACAACAGATTGAATATTCAGTAAAAGATGTTGGGACCTTTCCTTATTCAGCCAGTAAGTATTTACTTAGAGTGTAACAACATCCAAACTACATATAATTTTTGATAACTGCTCAGGGCCACTAATTGGCAGGAAATCTCTGCCAGCCATAGTACAACTCCTTTTAATCAATCAAGCTAGCATGAAAATGAAGCATCTACTAAATTAATTAAATTCAAATGTTTTAACATGTTAAAAAAAAGTAAGTGAACACTATTAACCTTACATAGTCTTTACTGTGATTTAGGAATAAGTAACTTTCATACAGTGTATTTGCCACTGAATAAATCAATTGTAAAACAGCAGGACAAGTATATAAAATAAAGCAACTAGCTTCATTCTTCTCATATGTCAAATCTGAAAACGGAATTATGTTAAAGATAACCTGACAAAATTCAACCTTTTCCCAGAAAAATGCAACCAAGTGGTCTAAAACTAAACTCCGATCACACACACAAAATCTGTTTTTCATAGGACCTGGTTCCAATATAACTGAACATATTCCTCTGCCAAGCAGTGTGCACACCCAGATGCCATCTACTCTATATGTTGGCATTCATCAAATTTTCAGTACCCTGAAGACTGACCCTCTCAGAGGCCGGCTTCCTTCAAAAACAAAACAATCAAGCATCTATCATAAAACCCAACTGCTACAACAGAAACATCCTAAAAATCTCCCCCTTGAAATACATACGCCGCTTTGAAGTATATCGAGCCTGCTGTCTGCTGTTCCGTGTCATTAGAGACCATGGAAAGCTGCTGGAAACCCAGCCTGCAAAAGCTTAATGAGCAAGACCAGCCCCACCCAGGCCTGGCCCTGCCGCAGAAGGGCATGCTTAGTGGACGAGCACAGCTTGGTTCCAAGTTCGTTCATTCCTCAGCTAGAGAATTCACATGGGTCATAGAAAAAGTCCTCTTCCTGCTGCCTACTCTGCCCACGAAGTGAAGAAAGCTCGCATAAAGAACGGTTGCGATGACACACTGTAATTCTATAAAAATATTTATAATTCTACTGTTGCTGAGAATTTTTTCTCAGTTTTTGTGGGTATGTTTTTTGCTTCAGTTTGGGTCTCCTCCCCTCAACTTTGTTTTTATTTTTGTCATTTTATGCCCCCCTTAGCAGACACCAAAAGTTAATGTAGACAACATACTCATATCGTCCAATCATTTTTATTTACAAATCACTATAAACTGATACATACACTTCCAGATATAGTGAAACTTGGCAAATACATGGTCCAATTTTCAGTACATAAAAATATCTATTTTGATTCATTATATTTAAAAATAGGAGGCTTATATTAATGTAGATTTATAGGTACTGTCATATAGTTACAAAGCTGATAAATCCCTGTTTTATTATGTTGTCAACCTTAAGCTTAAAAATGATAGCTACGAAAGGCAATCCTACATCCGTCTGTCATATGAATACAAATACATATGGAAGCAAAACAAATATGAAGTCACTAAAGGAAAATGCATCAATTGTAAGAATCAGGTAGAGATCTGAGAAACAACTGACCTTCCTTAATTCTACCATATTAACCCCTTTTCCCTTTACATTTCCACAATTTAAATTCCGCTTGTTTTTTGGTTTCATTTTGTTTTTCCCAATGTAGCTATTTATATTAACAAATCAGGACCAAAGGAGACTCCGGGTCCAGGTGTGCGTTTCCACCACTTCACCCTGCTACTGTACTGCTCTCCTATGGAGCTGCTCCTACGTCAGTGGGTATGTATGTTCACATTCACCTACAGCAAAGTCTTTAAAAAATAAAAAAATGAAAGAAAAAAGGTAAGTCTTTTTTAATTACAAAGAAAACACTTTAGGTATTTAAATAAACAAGAAGTCACTTGTACCAACTAGTAGAGAAAGGGTAAGTTTTGCTTTATGGGAACTAGTGGAAATGTTTTAGTTAGCAGCTCGGATGAGATTAATTTTTGTCAAAATGAATAAATATAAAACTTTTAAAAAAAAGCCATTTTATATAATGAAGTAAACGTCACTAACCACAAAAACTTTGGTAAGTTTTTCAGTAGAGTCAAATTTATTCAACTCAAAGTGTCACCTTTTATTTAGATTATGTTCTTCCAACTTTTTAAATATTAAATGTATTTTTTAATAAATACTACAATGCATGTCAGATGTATTTCAATATATTTACTTGGAAAAATATTGGCTCTAAACCTCTTTCTGAAATGTTCTGCTTCATGGAATCCAGACCGTCTCAGAACTACTGATATGGCACCAGGTCCAGTAAAGCTGACATTGATAGATCTCTACAATCCATCCCAGATTATATTTCCACAGCCCCGTGCCTCTTGCCCGCTAACTCCCCTACTCTTAGGGACTGAATTGTGTCTCCCCCACAAATGTGTATGTTGAAGCACTAACCCCCAATATGATGGTATTTGGAGATGGTGCCTATGGGAGATAATTAGATTTAGATGAGGTGAGAAAGATGGTGCCATCGTGATGGAATTAGTGATGGAATTAGCACCCCACCATATAACAAAAGACACCACAGAGGTTGCTCTTTCTTTCTCACCTCACGATGTGAGTACAAAGAGAGAAGGCGACCATCTACAAGCCAGGAAGGATGCCCTCACCCCAAACTGACCATGTTGGCACTTTGATCTTAGACTTTCAGACTCCAGAGCTGTAAGAAAATAAATTTGCTGTTTAAGCCACCCAGTGTTTTGTTATGGCAGCCGTAGCTGACTAAGGCACCTACTTTCTTAATTATGGAGCCCAGCGCTACTGCTCAAGCTCCTCTTATGATGGTCCAAACAAAGGTTCAGAGAATTCAGATTGAGTTTTGCGGCACTGTGACTTGGAAACAGAACAAACCATTAATCCAGTGGATAAAAAGAGAACCCTGAGAATTTAAATGAGTTTCCAAATTCATATACCTAGTAAGTGGTAGAGCCAGAATTTATACCAATTTGGTCTGTCTTCGAAACCAGTACTAGTAGCATTGGTGGTATAGTGGTGAGCACAGCTACCTTCCAAAGTCAATGCACTTTTCCACCAATGCTGCATTATTTTTATTTTAATATCCCTGCTTTCCAGATGAATAAACTGAAGCCAAAGAAGTGAAATAACTGGCAAAGGATTATTCAGTGAGTTATTGGCAGAGAAATGCACAAACCAGGTCCAGTGTCATTTGAATTATTCATTTCTAGTAAGATACTCAAATGCATTAAAATACACAAATACACGGGTTGAAACATCCACAAATGTCTTAATACAAAAAAACTGTTAATATGAAGTTATGTCTATTATATCTGTCTTGGGTAGATCCTAAATAATCATGTTTTGACACTGTCTGATTATTCCACCAAAAAGGGAAATTTGAGCTTTATCCTCAGAAAACTATTTGTTAGTATTCAAGGAAGACGGTTGGGGTTAGGGTGGGGAGATTTTTCCTATATTTGTATAGATGAGTTTGTGTATAATCAGAATTTTATCTTAAACAGTATCATAATTTCTTGACTTTCTAAAATTGTTCTACCTCCTGTTTTATGGGGACAAAGAATGGAATTAAACAAGATGTAAAGGGCCTAATAATCTGACGGATCACTCAGAGCTCTAAAAGCTCTAAAACCAGATTCTGTGCAGAAAAAAAGTTATCAGTGTTGCAAAAAAACAATGAGGAAAACAGTTCCTTTCACTACTCCCATCTTTATTCATCTAGCCTCTCCATCTGAGAGGCAATCATTGAAAGTCACACCAGAAAAAAAGTGCACAGAATTTTCTGACATAAAAAGTACTCAAAAAACTTGCTTTTAATCCTACTACTTTTACAGAGAACCCAATCTTCCCATTAACCAATCCTCATGCAAGACTGTGCTTTCTGAACAACATGGAGAAAAGTTTTATGACTCTTTCCATCTGGATGAACTTGAATTGGTCTAAAAATTTTCTAACAGCCCACATTTCACAGGATCATTGCTATCTGATGTTAGCAAGAAGAAAAAACAAAACTGTACTAGTTCCCTGGCTTCTATGAGTAAACTCTCTTTTGACCACATACCACCACAATTTAACTTCTCTCAGGCTCTGAATTCAGAAATATTTGCACAACTGCTCGTGAGTCATTTGCAAAGTTTCTTCCCTGCCCATCTTTAAAAATGTAACATTAGACAGCACTATAGGTTTATGAAACTCTGAGAAGAAAACATACTGTATGACCCCGGATTTTTATAGGGGGTTTAGAAAGATAGCAGGGGTAGGTATGGGGAGAGGGAAAAAATAAAGGAGTGGTGGCTGGGAATCTATAATAAAAAAGTTAATGTTTTGAAACTATCTAAAAAGTGTTAGAACAAAGCTCTTAAAAACTCCTTTTTCTTTTATAACTACAAAAGTCCAAAGCATCATTACTAGAGTTACATATTCAGACCAGTAAAGTAAATCCAGCATTTACTTTAAAATGTATTCTTTTCATTCCACATGTGTCTAAGAAATTGGGGCTGAGTTGAGTTCCTCTTTTGCACCAGACACTGTTCTAAGCTCTTACCACACTCCAAGACTCTTCCTCATAGCAGCCCTTGGGGAATTCAGTCTAGCAGGGAAGACAGACAAACAAATAATTACACCAGTGATAAGGGCTATAACAGAGGCACCGGCAGGGCAAAGCAAAATGGACAACTCCTTTGGGGAAGTCAAGGAAAGCATTACAGGCTCGCAATGTTTAAGCTTATTCATCTCTCATTTTAAATGAACAAATGATACCGCTAATGTGGTGATGACGTAATGACGACACCCACCTTGCCTCTGGTATTAAAGCAATAAAAGCAGCTATCATAAAGCCATTCCATACAAAGCAGAAACAAAGGTGTCGCTAGCACTTGTGCAACATCCTACATATATATACTGAACAATGTGTGGAGTTTTTATAAAATAAAACAATTTAGAGCCCAAAGGAGTGTCAGCATTCATGGACCTCTAGCCCCAGCCTTTCACAGATGGAGAACCTGAAGCCAGAAGTTAGGTTACTTGTCCAGGTTACACAACAGGTCATGAGTAGAACCCAGACCGGAAATCAGCTTCTGACTAATAATTCCATCACATTTCCCTAAGCAGGCTGCCTGCTTAGATGAGAAGAAAAGGGGACAGATCTGTTTAGGAGAGAATGGGGAATAATGCCCTTGATGGCTGTCCAAGGGCCAGAAGGAATAAAGAGCCTTGAGACGAGGCATCTGGCAGACCTCAAAAGCTCACCAGCTCTGCCCCAACCTCTGAATCAAATAAAATACCTATACCATCCCACTCCACTCAAAAACTATGTTTCCAAAAATAAAGAGACCATTGCCAAGAAATCACCTACTCTCGCCATTCTGGAAGAACATTAAATTCATACTCAAACAGTCTGGATGTACCCCCATGCTGACACTTAGCTAACTAGTCTGTAAAATGGAGGCACCAGCAGCTAACTTGCCTACACAATAGAACTGTTGTGAGGGTTACCGGCGAGTCACCACCACAGCTACTGGTAAAGTGCAAAATGCTAAATGAACGTAAGTTACTATTAAACCTAGAATTTAAATGGTCAAAAGAGTCATCTAGATTTTTCCCCTAAAAACGGTTGACTGTATCATTATGTTTAACTTTACTTTTAATAATCAAACATTAACATATGGTAATCCCCTACCAATTCTATTTATTTTTTTCCCTCAATTTATAGAGGGAAAACTGTTTCTCCACCCTAATCCACCCTCCATAATTTCCCTTCATTTTCTCTTCTTTCCTCTAAAAGGGGCTCCCACTATCCAAGAATCCCTACTAGAACCATATAAACAGCGAGCATGTCAACTAAGGCTCTTGTCAAAAACCATGTTGTATATAGTTGAGCACAGCTTCTCCAACCAGGACGAGCCAGGGGACGGTTAAGATGTATGAAAGAGGTCATACGTGGTTACACATGCCCTGGGGAGGCACAAGCCCACCTGGAGCCTGTCTCACTTCACCAGCAGCAAAGTCTCCCTTCTGCCTGGGATATGCATCTGCGTGGTCTGGGCCCTTGTTTGAGAACCCAGTACACTTCCAGCCCTTCACAAGCTTATTAATTCCATAACTTGAAACTGTAGCTCCATGCATTTCTTTCTGTAGCTTCAAAACCTTTAAAACCAAACTCTCCAAACTTGAATTATAAAAGAAAATCCTAAGCTATTTTCTCAATCCATAGCCCCCTACCCACCCAAAACAATAAAGTACATCCAACATGATGCCAGAATACTCACCATTACCTTGGACTGAGATCTGGACTTGAACTCTACGTTTGGCTTTTGCTATGATCCCTTCAGCCAATGAGGAATTGCTCTTTGCTTACTGATAGCTGCTGAGGATACCGACCTGTGTAAAACTTACCTCGAGCCATGCAAGAAGAACAGCGTACTTAAATAAATAACCACACCACAAAGAGAATGAGAGCTGGAACACAGGCGTGAACAATTCAACAGCAACTGACTTGAGGAGGGGAAGAATGCTTCCCAGCAAGACATCTGAGCTGACCTTGATGGATAAGGAGGAGCTTCCTGGGCCAATTGTAAGTGGGTATAAGCACACTCCTCACCATGGGAACAGTAAGTGAAGGGCACAGAATCATGAGAGATACATCTGCTGTAGAGAATGATAAGTACCTCATCTGCCTGGAACACAGGGTGGGGGAGTGGAGGAAATGGGACAAGGGAGGCAGCCAAACAATGAGTGATCAGTATGCTAAGCTCAGATGTTTTAATTCTATCCTGTAGGCAATGGAAAATATTAATTTTGTATTTCTGAAGAATTACTTTGGCAGTCATATGAGAACAAGTTACACAATGAAAGGAAAGTGGTCAAGTGATGCTCCAGTGATCAGGAAACAACATTTAAATGAAGACAGAGACAACAAACATGCAAAGGAAGAGATGGGGTCAATCAATGTTTCAATGTTTCGTAGGTAAAATGGGTGGGACTTGATAATGAGTTGGACTGTGGAAGGGGCGGAGGACAAAGCTCCGGGCCATCCAGTCTCGCTAGACAAGGATTTCCACAAAAGAATAGGAAATAGGGATAAAAGAAGCACACGCCTCTGCTTTTAATGCATTTGGACTGAAGTAACTCAGTGTGTCATCCAGGTGGAAAATTGGGACGGTTGGAGATGTTGTGTCTGAACAACAGAGTTTGGGTTTCCATGTGAAGATTTGGAACTAACTCGTCAGTGAGTGTTATTTGAACCTATGGAAGTAGATGATATCCCTGGCAAACACAGTAGAAAATTGCTCATAAGAAATCCCCAAGCAGTGAGCAAGGAACTTACTTATAAAGGATGCTGGGAATGTTCAGCATAAGAGGGGCGGGGGGAGCGGCAAACCAAGAAAGTGCCACCAAGAGAGAAGAGTCAAGCTGGAAGGAGTGAATACCAGGGCCCAGGGCAGACTGCTTTAGATACCAACAAGGTTTCAAAGGTGTCATGAAAAGCTTGGTGGGAACCTCCGGCGTGGCAGAAAAAGCCAACTGGCTACAAAAAAAAACATTTAAGAGAGGAGGGTAAGAGATAAGTGTAAATTAATCTCAAGCTTAGTGATGAAGAAAAGACCAGAGAAAAGCGAAGTGACAACGACAAGAAATACAAGGTTGTGAAAAGATGTTCATGTATGGGGGACATTTTGATTGTTTTGTTTGGTCCAGGCTTTTGGTGGAAGAGACAAAGGAGAGGTTCAAGACATAAAAGAGAAAAAGGAAAATGGATGTCGGGTAGTTCAGAAGAGGTGGAAGAAAAAGGATCAAAACCACAAGACAAGGGCTTAATCTGGGACAGCAGGAGAAACACCTACACCAGAGGCCAAAGGGAAGGTAACTGGAAATACACATGAGCTGGGAGGGGTAAGGGTTGACGGGAGCCAGGGAGAGGAGTGCACCCGAAACTGAAGGGCTGTTCTCCATTCCAAAGGGCTCTCAGAGCTTTGGTGCATTTAGAGGGGGGGGGGGGGTCTGAAAAGGGAAATTTGGGGAGGAAATATGGTGAACCTCCTAGGATATATTCAATGATAATTCCCTTAGCATTTATGTCAACGTGATTCAAAACAGGTTAAACTGAATAATTTTCAATATGTAAAGCCATCTGTGTTTTAAAGTTTTCAAACTTGGTTTGCGATTCCCTGCATAATCTATTTTTTACTATATCAACTTGATCTGTAAATCAATATTTATTAAATTACCCAGAAGAATATAACCAAATGAATACCATCTTCATATCAGTATAAAGGCAGAAAAGAGGTTAAGAAATAACTCACTGACATCGCAAGGTTTGGAGAGGGGTGTTTTGTTTTAGTCATCGTGTGTGCCAAGGGCTTGGCTAAATGTATTTTATGAAATACAGTAACTGTAATTGTGATTTCTATTCTCAAACTGAGAAGGCTGTGTCTCAATAAAATGCCAGTTGAACAGACAAGACAGTGGAGGCGACCATCACCACCAGAGCCCCGTAAGAATATGTGAAAGGTTATGAAACAACACTCCTTTTATAGAGTTGAATCCTTTCCAGGGTGGGCCTTTAAGATATTCTGACAGTACACACAAATACTATCTCTGGAACAAAACCAAAAAGGCACAGCTGCAAGACATCTTCCACTGAAGTTGTAACTGACTCAATAGCTGTTCTTCCTTTGAGCAAGAGAGGCTATAAAAGCCAGAAGCAGAGCTATTTTCCCCAACAAACCATTTTCTCCTCATCCAAATTGTAGCTTTATTAAAAAGCTAAAATGGACAGCATGGCCAATATAAGTTCACAATAAATTTGTAAAAGAAAATATAAATAAAACTTTTTAAAAGTACCTATGTATGGTTTTCATTAAGAAAAATCCCCAACTGAACCAAAACTATCCTGAAATACATGGAGATACACATTTTTTAAATTACAATCCGTCACCATCACAAACAGGAAATTTGGATTTGCCTTAGCAGAATTTTTTCCCCAAACCTCTAAGGAGTAACAGTGACCAAAAAAATTTAGATGATTAGTATCAGTATTCTCAAATGTAATGTATTTTGAACTTATGGTATCTGGATATTTATAACAGCTAACAATACAAAGTCAAAGACATTTGAAATCAATTATGAATAACTCCCAACATGAGAAAAACAATTCAGGTAACCAAACCAATGCTTTATTTGTGATGCTCTCCCTGCTGTAGTTTTAACTATGTTTCTATAACAACACCAACAAATACTCTTAAACAAATATTTCTGCAGCCAAGATGAAAACCAATAACCACTTCTCTAATTCATTTCTACTATGGCTTCCAACAATAAAAAAAAAAAAATCAGTCTTCCTAAACTTCATTCTAGAAACTGCAAAACCTAAGACTTAAATACATAACAGTTGCAGTTAACCACAACTGTCAGATATTCTCAAATTCTTCAGAAGGGAAATTAATGACAAAGAAGGTATAATTCTGTTACTTCTTTGATTAAAACTCATTCTGAACAACAACAAAAAGACAATAGAGGGAAAGAAAGTAATTACTAACAAATGACCAACTTGGAAAATTATCTAAATTCTAGAGAAACAGAACACTGAAAGCTTTGTGCCAAAATAAAAACAATTCAATATTCTAAAACCAAAAGATAAGCGAATTTCTCTGCATTTTCGACATGCTTTCAAAATCTCTTTCGCTAGTGCTATTATTTGGAAGCAAACCAAATGTTTTACTAATAGTAATAAGCCTGACTATTTAGTAAGCAAGCTCTCCACTGAATGCTTTACAAACATCGTTATTCATGTCTCAAATACTTGCACTGCAAGTATTATCAAATTCATTCTATCCATGAATAAAATGAAGCTCAGGGAAATGAAATAACTCCCCTTAAAAGGCATAAAATGGAAAACAGCATAGTAGCTAATCGTCAGTCCTGAAGTTAGACAACCCTGAATTTAGATCCTGGCTTAACCCCTAACAACTAGTATGAGGTAGATACCTAAGATGTGAATCCAATTCTACTTTATTTGAAATATGTTCTTAACATTACACTGTGATGCTTATGTAACCTCCCGGTTACACTTCAACAAACTCCAAAAAGCAGCCTTTACATAACCCGTCTCCCCTACCCATGTATCACATTTGCACATGGACTCTACACATTAGGATTTTATGCAACTGTTTATACTCTAGTACAATATATTTTCTCAAAAATATTTTTAGAAATACATAATTGGGCCGGCTGAGTGGCTCAGTTGGTTAAGAGCTCGCTCAAGAGTGCGAGCTTGGAGCAACAGAGTCGCCGGTTCAATTCTCGGCCCAAGCTGAGCTGCCACTGAGCTGCCAACAAATGGCAAGATGGCTCAGCTAAAAAAAAAAGAAAGAAAGAAAGAAAAAAAGAAAGAAAACAATACATAAGGAAAACTGTGAAACACAACTGAAAATTCTGGATCTCTCTATATTTCAAACACATACATGTACATCAACAGATACTTACTTGGCGTTTACTGTTAATGGCTAGATATAGCACACCATGCCTTTCTTCATAGCACTGAGATCCATTTAGGGACACCAGAGAAGTGCAAAATGGAAAGCAAACCCTGTAACTTGTGAGTTAACCGTAAGTGCATTAAAAAAAAAAAATGTATGTACCTATGGGTAATACTAACACTTCTACCAGATTTCCCAGAACAGTTCTAATTTCAAATATTCTGGCCCACTGTCTCCTTAAGGAAACTCACACATTCCAGATCACAAGTAACTTTTTTTTTTTTTAATGAGATAACACAGTCATTAGATTTAGGGGTTGGGGATTAAGAGGTTAACTGCAGGCTAGATGATAAACAGAAGAAACTTGAAAAGACTGCAAGAAAGGGTGGATCGTTGTTGGTGGGAAGGAGAGATGGGGACACTGAAGATAGGTGGACAAGTCCTTGGGCAGAGTCAAGCAGCAAGGTGCACAAGGTGTTTGGGGAATGGGGGAGTGGGAAGTGGTGAGTGGGGCAGTGCGTTGACCATTATCATTGGATCAATCATATACAAAGATAAGTTAGAGGTATTGCTGAAATATGATAGCTGGAAATATTGCTGAGGGCTTTGAAGGCCAGGATAAGGACTTTGGGCTAAAGAAGATAGGTGAGCTCTCCTAAAGATTTTGTTTTATTTTTAGTAACAGCTTTATTAAGACACCATACCAGTCACCCACTTAAGTGTACAATTCAGTGGTTTTTAATATAGTCAGTTGTGCAACGATCTCCACAATTACAGAACATTTTCATCAACCCAAAAAGGAAACCCCAAACATCCTAACTCATTCTATATGAGGCCAGATACCAAAGCCAAACAAAGACGTCAGAAAAAGAAAACTACAGACCAATATCACTAATGAATCTAGAGGCAAAAGTCTCAACAAAAAATTGGCAAACCAAATACAACAAGATATTAAAGGTCTTACACTGTGACCAAATGGAATTTATTCTAGGCATACAAGAATGATTCAACATATGAAATTCAATCAATACAATAAATCATATTAACAGGAGGAAGAGAAAAAAATACATGACAATCTCAATAGAGAGAAAAAGCATTTTACAAAATCTATCAACATTTCATGATAAAAAACACTCAACTAGGAAAAAGGAAGAGAAAGAAGAAGTAAATTCTCTGTTCTGCAGATGACATGGTCATATATATTTAAAAGTACAGACAAAAAAAGGTTAACAAAAAGGAGTTCGGGGCTGGCTGAATGGCATGGTGGTTAAGCGCTGGCTTGGGAAGCCAGCGGCCCTGGTTCGGGTCCCATATATGAGGGCCAGTGACACTGCCCTCAAAAAAAAAAAAAAAAAGTAGTTCAGCTAAGTTGCAGGCTATGAGATCAATATACAAACTCAGTTGTATTTCTACACATAAACAATAAACAATCCAAAAAATAATAATTCCATCTAGCATCAGAAAGAATAAAATACATAGGAGTAAATTTAACCAAGAAACCACAAGACTTGTACACTGAAAACTACAAAACACTGTTCAAATAAATCAAAGAATACCTAAATAAATCCACATTCATTAATTCATTAACTTAATATTGTTAACATGGCAATAATCCCCAAATTAATCTTCAAATTTAATGTAATGCCTATCAAAATTCCAACTGCCTTTTTTTTTGTTTTTTTGCAGAAATGAACAGGCTAATCATAAAATTCCTATAGAAACTGCAAGAGACCCCAGATAGCCAAACTCATCCTGAAACAGAAGAACAAAGTGGGAGGATTCACACTTCCTGATTTCAAAACTTACTACAAAGCTAGGGTAATCAAAACAGTATAGCACTGGCATAAGGAGGGATATACAAATCAGTGGAACAGAAGTATAAAAGTCCAGGAATAATCCCATACATCTACAGCAAATTGATTCTGACCAAGGTGCCAAGTCCATTCAATAGGGAAGGAATAGGCTTTTCAACAAACGGTACTAGGGAAACTGAATATTCACAAACACAAAAATGAATCTGAACCCTACCTCACACTATATACAAAAATTAACTCAAAATGGATCAAAGACCTAAAATGTAGGAGCTAAAACTACAAATCTCTGTGAAGGACAGAGGTGTAAATCTTCATGACTTTGAATTTGGCAACACATTCTTAAACATGACACCTAAAACAAAAGCAACAAAAGAAAAACTAGATGAACTAGAGTTCATCAAAATTTAAAACATTTGTGAGAGAAAGGACACTATCAAGAAAATGAAAAGACAACCCGCGGAATGGAAGAAAGTATTTTGCAAACCATATTTCCAATAAAGGTATTTAGTATGCAGAATGTAAAAAGCACTTACAACTCAACAACAAAATGCCAAAGTACTCGATCAAAAAATGGGTAAAGGACTTGAATAAAGGACATGTCTCCAAAGAAAGTATACACACAGCCAACCATCACAGGAAAAGATGATCAACATCATTAGTCATTAGCATGGGAACTACAGTTAATCATACTGTATTGTAAACTTGAAACTTGCTATAGAGCCAATCTTAAGCATTATTAAGAAAATGAAAGAAAAAAAAAGGTTAACTATGTGAGGTGATAAATGTGCTACCTTCTTGGTGGAAATCATTTCACAATGTATATGTATATCAAATCATCATCATGTACATTTTAAATATATTATAATTCTGTCAACTGTTATCTCATTAAAAATGGGGGAAACAGGCTCAGGAAGAAGCAGCAAAATGACAAATAAGGGACTGATATTAAATAAATTTCAGAGAAAAAATTCCATAGAGGTTGATGTCTAAATAGACAGCGGATAAAGAAGAGACGTAACAAAAATATAAAGCCAAGGTTTCAAGCCCCAAAGACTAGGAGAATCTACAAGGTTTTGGAACTTTTAGGCACACTGAGTTTGAAGTGATGACGTGCCATCTAAATTCTTAAGATTACAGAAATCAAGGATCAAGATGATAATTTGGGAGTCACCCCAGAAGTTAGAATGTCCCTAATTCTAGCATTTGTTGCTGTTATTCATCTTCTACCTTATTTCCCAAAAAGTGACTATTGAAAAGTTCTGGTAACACAATAGATAAAAAGCATTGTAAATGCCAGAACTTTCATTAAAAAAAAAAAAAAAACATGTCAGGGGAAATTTGCCTGGCAGAGCATCCAAAGGGCCTAGAACTGCATAAATGTCTGCATAACAAGACTAGAGGCTCAAGGTACTATAAAAACTAAATATGGCAGATGGAATTTACCTACTCATGCAGCTACAGAGTAACCTACATGTATTTAATGAGAAAATATTTGGAAGAAAGTCTCAGTTTCAGGCTAATCCATCAAAAGAACACTGGCTACAAACTGGCTCAGCTGTTGAGGTAAATGCTAAGAATGAAGGACAGGACGCCCAATATCACATCATTCATTCACTCATTCATTCATTAAATAATTACTGAGAGCCCATTAAGTGCCAGACAATTGTGAATACAGATGTTATAACTACCTCTGTGGATCTTATACTCTGATGGAAGAGAAAGGCAAATAAAGAGTGAATTGGGGAGGGGTGAAGTCGTTTGGAGAGCATACAGAAAGTATATCTAACAGGACGGTGGGGGCACAGTGGAAGGAAGAACCATAGAAAGAAGGCAACCCTGAGGAAGTTCTTTCTAAATTGAGACCTGAGAGTAGAAGTTGCCTAACAACATGGAGAAAAGTCTACAGAATACAGAACCCTGACACAAGGTGAGCAGGGAAACACAACTAGTAAGCTAAAAATCTCGAACAGAATGGACCATATAAGGTAAAAGCTACATTAAAAAGCTTGGACCTCTTCTGAAAAGCAAAGTAGCACCATTCAAGGATTTCAAGCACAAAACTAAAAAAACTTTAAAGCTACTATTTGACTACAATATGAAGAACAGATTAAAAACTAGAAAAAGACAGAAAACCCAGATACATGCCATTTTATCAGACAAGAAATGAGAGCAGTATAATGTTTAACAGAAAACATTAACAAATGGGTGGCCAGTCTCTGTTCTCTCCCTGAAAGAGAATTCTGCCTTTATAATTTTAATTTTGAAAACAGTCTGACTGATTTACTGTGGAATGGGCTGAGTTACTAGTTACTGGAGAAAAGAAAGGAATAGATCCATAAAGAACAAAGGGGAGACTCAAGTTGAAGCTGAGAGAGAGTTGGTGTTTATTTCGGGGGAGGAGATTGGTTAAAGGGACAGTCTGAGGCTGTTCTATACCGTGACGAGGAAGAATCAGAAAAATCCATAAATTAATAGGGACTTTGTTAAAGTCTTCCCGTTATAATGAAACTTCTTGTTTTGAGTTTCAAGAGACCAGAGTGAAAATATAAATGGTTTGTCAATTCTTTGTCGATGTTGGGGCTGTGTTTCTTCAGCTATCAAAGTTAAATTGAGGGCCGGCTGAGTGGCGGGGTGGTTGAGCGCTGGCTTGGGAGGCCGGCGGCCCCAGTTCGGGTCCCACATGTGAGGGCCGGTGACACTGCCCTCAAAAAAAATAAAAGAGTAGCAGAAATATATAGCAGACTTTAAAAAAAAAAAAAAAAGTTAAATTGAACCATGAAAGAAAGAGCTCAGCTTGATACAGGTTATAGTACCTGAATATGGAAGATATCAGTGGAATGAAGTGGATAAATTCAAGAAATAGTCAATTAGGGCTGGCCGAGTGGCACATTGGTTAAGAGCTGGTTTGGGGATGCCAGCAGCCCCAGTTCAGATCCCAAGTATGAGGGCCAGTGACACTGCCCTCTACAGCTAACAACAGCTCCACCTGGAGCTGGGCTGTGCCAGCCCCGGTGATGGTGTAGGCTGCAGCCCCTGCTGCAGTGGGCTGCCATAAGCTACAATGAGTGGCCAGCAGCCAGTGTGAGAAGCTGGCAGCCAGCGCGAGCTGCCAATAGCCGTGGTGAGCGACCATCCAGAGGCCGGCGACCGATCTGTCTCATGCGGGAAGAGCGCAATGACGATACCAACATGGGCCAGTGAAGCAACGTCCTCCGCAAACTAGACCCAAGAACAAGAAGACAGCAACTTGTCTGTTCCCCTTCCCCGATTCCCCAAAGCTGTTCCCCTCCCCCAATTCCCCAATTTAAAAAAAAAAAAAAGAAATAGTCAATTAGTAGAATGGTAAGAATTCAGAGACACATGGAGTTACGGGAGAGGGAAAGAAAGCAAAGATAAAGAAACCCCTCAAAGATCAAGAGTAGTTGTGTGTGTGACACAGCTATTCAGTGAAATAACAGTTAGCAAGGAAGGAGTAGGGGATTTAGAGGAAGTTAATGAGTTCAATATAGATTTTAACAATAAAACAAAGAAGGATACAAATAAATCAATAGTGGAGTTAAACTGGAATCAGAGAAACAATGGAAAAGAAGAAAAAGAAGCAACAGATGGGACAAACAGAAAACAAATAGCAAGATGGTACCTAACCACACTAAATATTAGACTAAGTGAAAATGGTCTAAATGTGCCTATTGAAAGACAGAGACTGTCAGATTGAGTAAAAAAGCAAGATCCAATTCTACGTTGTATACAAGAAGTCTACTTTAAATATAAGGACTGGGAACAAAAAATGTGGTATGAAGAAGCAAATTGTGATGGACATAATAAATTGTGATGGCAAAGAGATGGCCGTAAACAGCAGAAATGAGGTGCAAAAGGGAGGGAAATCTAGAAGAACAACTCATAATATCACAAATAAGTGTGGTTGATATACTATGCTTAGGGTATATAAATAAATGTCCTGAAGGTGCTTACAACCTAATATACAAGTACACTCGTTAACTACCATCTTGGTTCAAAGACCATGACCTGGAAACACCGGCGGCTCTGAACCTAAAACGCGTCAATTTCATGGCTGCAGTGTTCCTTTCCTACCCTTTCTCCTCTTCCCCCTTCTCTACCAGGGCAGCAACACGCACCTCCATGGCTGTGACTGCTTCCACATCCAAACAAAACAGTATGGCAGTCATATGAGGGGCAGGACGTTTAAGAAATCTGTGTTACATCAAGTATGAACCTAGAGGAGTTTCACAGGTTTGCAAGCCTTCACCTCTTCCTGGTCACATTCATATTTAATCCATTCAAGTTAAGAGACTTTCAACATATCTAATTTATGTTTCATGAAATATGAAGCTCATATTGAGTATCCATATTTTTTGCTTGCCTTCAAAAATCTAATGCTCTAATACTTTTGTTCTTTGACTCCAAAAATGCCTACACTCTTTAAAATAGCAATGTCCAATGTTATTTGAATTTCATCACATAAATACTTCTACCAGTTTTTAAGGTTTGAATTTATAGTCAAAAAGTCTTGATGAACATTTTGAAAGGTCCTGCTAATTACTAGGGAAGGTGGGAACAATATAAAAGTCTATATATACTTAATGTATTATCTTTGTTTTATTCCTCTTTAGAAAGGGTTAGCCTTTGCAAAAAAAAAAAAAAAAAGGGGAGGGGGGGCATAAAAAATATTTTTTCAAGCTTTTAAGAAGACTGTGAAAAGTTCACATCCATGGTTATAATTTGTTTCTTTTGGACCTAAACTTACACCCACCCATTGGCTTCAGAAAATGCTTGGACAGAAACCCTAGGACAGTGATGCCTCCTGGAAATTTCAATTAAAAAAAAAAGAAAGAAAAGAAAAGTATCCTTTCCATGAAAGAACAACCAATAGCAAATAATGCAAATATTCTTGTGAATTAACATCAGTTTGTAAAAATCTAGTCTTATATAAAAAGATACACTCTCATTCATTCAACAAATGTTTCTTATGCAACTATTAAGAAGGTGATTTACAAAAGGATTCCTCTTTTCACACACTTGATACACAGTAAGATTCCGTTAAATATTAAGCAACAAGATTCAGTAAGGAAAATTCATTTATCAGCTTTGCAGGGCAATTCCCAGTCCCCAGAATGACTCTTCGCTATTAACTGGCTGCCTCTCCATCAGAGTCCTAGGCATAAAGACTGCAATTTTACATCCCTATTCCCCACAGCCTAATATAGTACCTGGCATATAGTCGGTAGTCAAAAGAAACATTTGATGATCAAATGGATCACATTCATTAACTAGTATATTTACAAACGAAATCCCAGTAATACACACACACAAAATACACAGTACAGGCGTCACTCCCAATCCTCTCTCCAATGCAAGCTCACTTTGTTATCTTTTCTCTATATGTGCGAGGTGTAATCAAACAATACAGTGAATGTTTAAATTTTAAAAATTTATTACAGTAAAAGACACATTGCCCTTAATTCCCCTCAAAATACTCCCCCTCACTTCAAACACACTTATCCCATCTTTCTTGCCATTTTCTGAAGCAGTTCTGGAAGTCCTCTTTTGTGAGTGTCTTTAATTGCCAAGTGTGGCTGCTTCGATGTACTGAATCAGTTCAAAACGTTTACCTTTCCTGGTAATTTTGACTTTGGGAAAGAGCCAGAAGTCACACGGTGCCAGACCTGGTGAATAAGGTGGATGAGGACACACTGTAATGTTTTTATGTGACAGAAATTGCCATATACCAAAAGCGATGTGTGACACAGAGTTTGTCATGATAGAGGATGATTTACAGCACACTTTAAAACAAACCTTCTTTCAGCGGTAGCTCACACCAGACTGACTGCACCAAACAAGTTGAAACTTGTCACGCACTGTTACTAAGGTTCGATGGTCTGCTTCCCATAATGAAGATCCCTGCCTTTCCATTGGATAGCACTCGGCAACAACATTCACCGTATTTTGTGATCAACAACGGAAGGGCTCCATGTCACACATCGCTTCAGGTATGGTAATTTCTGTCAAATAAAAACATTACAGTGTGTCCTCAAACACCTTATTCACCAGATCTGGCGCTGTGCAACTTCTGGCTCTTCCCCAAAGTCAAAATGACCATGAAAGGTAAACGTTTTGAATCAATTCAGGACATCGAGGCAGCCACAACAGTACAACTAGACACTCAAAAAAGAGGACTTCCAGAACTGCTTCAGAAAGTGGTAAGAATGATGAGATAAGTATGTTTGAAGCAAGGGGGAGTATTTTGAGGGGGATTAAAGACAACATGTCTTTCACTGTAATAATTTTTTTTATTTGAACACTCATTGTATTGTTTGATCACACCTCATATGTCTACTGCTAAAGTGACCATTTTTGAATCCTTGGTATGTCTGTCTTATTGTATACTCATCAGCAGCTCAGTCTTGTAACTCAAGTTTGAATCCCCAGCCTGACACACAGTAAGACTGGGTACAAATTTGTCTGATAAAGAGCAACGAATACAAAAGATAGCTTTCCTTAAATCAGTATTCCCAAACTCCATATTATTATTCTCTAGTAAACACAATGTACTTAACTGGTAACAAGATTTACCACTATAATCAAGTTCAATATATATTTGAGCCTAGTCACCTTTATAATAAATATCACCAAAAGAGGAAAATTCTTAGCACCAGATTTTACTGCACAGGGAGAAATACAAAAGCATTACTGGAGTTGGAAATGACACCTAGAAATTAGAAATAAAAGAAACACGAAACGAGGCTTCACAAGGCAGGCTCCTTAACTGACACTAAAAATCACTGGAACAGCTATCCTGGAAAATTAAGTTATTCTCCAGAAAACCTGGCATGTAATATTTCTAAAGCACTGCTATTTATAATAATGTCTCTTCCTTCAAAACAAAATGACAATAATCATTTTTAAAAGGTCTCCAGTGGCTCTGCATGGTCTACACAAGGAAGACTAAACACCTCAATATAACCTCCTGTGTGTAGCACTGGCTGCTCCAATCCAGATTCGCAGCCTGTCTTGCACTTCCCATCCCCCACACACCCCCCGAACTCCAGCCATACCCGCCCCTCAACACGAAATGAACCTTCATGCTTCCGTGTCCTTATTAATGCTGACTCTCCCCTGTCTAGACTGTCTATTTCCCATGTATACATTTAGGGAGAAACAACCCCAACCCAAGACTTCCAGGTATAAGGCTAAAAATAGTCAGTTTATTACCAAACCTAACAATAGCCACAGAGCACCCAGAATCAAACTTGGGATCGGGGAATCCCAGTCAAGTTATTTGTGAGTTTACAATACACACAAACATTCACAAATCACAAGGCTGTGAAAAGAGAGTACTGTCCTGGGGGAAACCTCACGGTTGGGGCTGACCACTGACATAGAGGCTTCTGGAAATGGACCCAGAGGAATGAGACCTGTAGACCATGTTCTATGAGATGAGACATTGTCTCAAAAGATGCAGCAGCTCAACAGGACTGTATGGTCTGCCCTTGGTGAGGAAAGGATTGCATCTGCAGCTGTAACTGTAAAAGCTGACCAATGGTGGACAAAGATCTATCTATGACTATATGCACTAAAAGGATACACATTGACATATTTTACTTAAATGCAGAGATGAGTGTGTCCGTGCATATATATCAGACAAAAGGCGGGAAATGTAGCACTCATGTAAACCAACTTAGCTGTCACACCTAACTTCCTTTTTGTCACCATCATCTGCCTGATCTTTTCCGCCAGCCATAGTCAACTCCAGTCTAATGATTTTAATTAATTCTATTCAAGCAGTTTGGGTTCTACCATAACTTGGAATTATCTCATATCCTCCTTCTCAATCCCTTTTTATCTCCTCCCATTATCCCCTATAAATTCCATATGAACCATACTAGGACATCTAAATTCAATATATGCTGAATGAACCAACGAAACAGCAAGTTATAACAAAATAAGGAAATTTGTTTTTGCTGTCTTATAATCTATACATAACAAGGAAATACTCTACCCACCAGACCCCAGAGTAATGAGGACAGGGCTCAAGATACATTTTCCCCTTCTGATAAGGGGCTGGCCCCAGCATCCACCAATCCAAATGTTTTCTCGCATTTAGACCCCTAATAATATAGGAAAAGCTATATAAAGAAAGAGCTTATTTCTGCCATGGAGTTTATTGTAACAGGATCTGTCCTGTACCAATTGTATATTTATCTTTAAATGAAACGGATGGAAGGGCATGACGCAGGGCTTGGTATCATTATATAAAACAAGCCCAGCTGATGGCTAGACATATACAAACACTGTAATCCCTATGTACCTCTGCCCCAGATGACGGGAGTCGGGCCACAGCAGAATCAGCTCTTGTTGGAAATCACTGAGCCAGCTGTCCAGGACTAGCCAGGGCTGAAGCGATAAGATCTTTACTTGTTTCAAAGGCTCCTTAAAAGTTCTAATGCAGACTTGTTATACTTTTATGATCCTGGAAAACATCTAAAGTGATTAGCCTATCCCTTTCTGACACATGTATCTGTAAGCAATAAATGTACACACTGTCTACTAATTGGGAATTGTTACGTGAATCCATATAATGAATATGTGCCCTATGGATTAACATTTCCAAAATTGAGCACTACTATCTTAAGTCCTTACGGACACACGATCGCCATATTGTGCCAAGGGAACACAAGCAGGCTTAAAAGGATAACACTGTTGTTTTAACCCACATGTACGTGATTCATAGATTAAAGACTGGCAATGCTCAGCAAAAACGGTGCCAGTAGTTGTTCCTGAATGTGGTCAATGGGCAATTTTCCTTTATTTGGATGATTCCATGTTACCAAGTTTTCTTCACTGCACATTATTATTGTAACTAAGAAAAAAATGTAAGTGGATTAAAGTCCATGAAAACAAAAAATGTGAGGTTTTATCTCTTTATTTCTATACTCCTGCTTAGCAGTTTTAAAGGCAGTATAAAACGGGATGACCAAATCCCAGCAAAACTACAATGAACCCGTGAGGTGCCATGCGGTATAGATTTACCTAAAACAGAGGAACATTCATACAAGTCCTCTCTTTGAGGTTGGCACTATATGCAAGAAAGTGCTGGACTCTACGCAGCACATGCGCAGACCTGTTACATCAGAGGCCTTTTAGATTTTAACTGGATTTAAAAGAATGAAAGGAATTTCCTGGATTTTATCAGGGTAATTTCCCAGCAGTATGTGCCCCTACTTCTCCTCTTACTACAAGGATTAAAGCCACTTAGAAAATTAGAGAGTATACTTGCCACTTAAAATGCTATTAAGAACATGTAAATTAGGAGATCTTTAAAAAGCAATACACATTAACAAAAGGCTTAGAGTTCCTGCTCAGAAGAAGTTGTTTTAACAGTTTCCTATGAGGTTAGTCTAAAAGTATCAACCATCTGAGGGCACATCTAAGCGCAGCAGGGATTTACTTTCGGACTACACAGCGCTAGGGAGAGATGGGGAACACACATCTACATATAATCAAGAGAGCCTTTCTTTGTTTTGTTATCATATGACAAGTATCACTGTCAAGTTTTCACTACAACTTCATTAAAATACCAAGCCATACACACGCACAATTTAACACAGCACAAGGAGGACAGGGACATATTTTTCAGAACTGCAAAATGGCATCTGCAGAATGTCTCAGAGGAATGACAAAGGCACTTCTTTAGACCTAACAAAGAGAACAATGTTTCCACTAAGACACTACAAGACTATTGCATTTCAGTTGGGGGAGAGACAGGGAAGCAGTAAAAATTAACACCAAACAGGGCTCAACGTGTAGAATGACGGTCTGCAGGGGAAAATTAAAGAAACTATTGAGGATACAAGTTTCACTCATTGTGGCACAAAAAATTAAAAGAGTGCTGGAATGTTTTAAAAACTGGGTAATTTCAAATATTAAATTTGAAAAGGAAAAATTATAACTAAAAAAATAAAAAATACTAATCATTTGAATCAACTAAGTTTTTTAGATTCATAAACACTGCACTTCTATAATTCATGTTGTTTGAAATACAGTTTATATACAACCTATACAAGCATTGTGCTGAGCAATCCACACTATTCTTTCATTTCTCATGACCACTCTGAGAAATGTACTATCAATGCCTCCATATTACAGATAAGGAAAGTAAGGCTTAAAGCAACACTGCATCAGGCAGAGATCTGCGTTTCAACTCCAACTCTTTCACATACTAGCTATGAGACTTTGACTTTCTTTCCAAGATACTTTTACTTCAAATTTCAAGACTATCAAAATCAAATAATGTTCACAAGTAAAGATGAACTGTCAAAGCAAGATCTGTCCTAAAATAGCATACTAAAAGGATACAGGGGAAATTGGGATATACCCACTCTTAATCAACTAAATAACATTTTCAAAACACTGTTAAGAAAAGGGCTTAGGAAATGCCTTCAGAAAAAAAAGAAAATAAAAGAGAGAAAGGAAATGCAAAGAGCCAGGATTAAGTACAAAATATAGCAAATATCTGAACACACTGGATGGAGAAATATCCTAATCAGGACCTGAAGTGATTGTTCCTCACTTTTTATCAGCAGTGTACATACTTTGTTACCTTCAGTGAACAGTACCCTAAAAAAGTGATGATGACTTTTGTATTGTGAGAAAAAAACTTCAGTTATAACTACAAACAACAGAGCTGATTAAAGTAAAACCAGTAAATAAGTTGCCAACAAGTAAATTTGTTTCATAACTATTTGTTTCTCATAAATTGTTAGCCCTACTATGAATAACCACACAACTAATCTTCCTAAACTCCAGTTCTGATCACATCCTTCATCGGTTTGGAAAACCTCAACTGCAGAAAGAAAACCGACATTGCTCTACCTGAAATGTAGAGTCCTCCAGGCTCTGGTCGGACCTTGTTTTCTAGCCTTTTTGCTCAGCAATGTCCAACATGAATTCTATTGTTTGGGGGCAGGGGAAGCACATTGCAGGGAGAGCCTCTCTTGTTTCCAGGCTCACTCCTGCAGCCTCTTCTCAGAAGTCAGCCAGCGAAGTAACATGCCCATCATTACCACCACCATCCGGCAAAGTCCAGCTACCAGGCTACCTGGTCAAACACTCCCGGCCGCTTCCAGCTCGATGCCATCCTCCCTGCTCCAGGGGCCACAGCGCTCCCTACCTCTCTGCCAGGGCCCAGCAATGTTCTACAGTGCAGGCGCCAGGTTCCCATCTTTCCCACTCTACTAAACGAGTCTGTCTCACCCATCTCTGTATCCTCAGCAGCAAAAAACACACCCCTGTGCACGCTTAGTGCATCTGGGAAGAAAGAAATGAGGTAATAAGAAAACACCTTTAAGAAAAGAAACTCAGCATGACTATTTTTTCCAATTCCGGGCATCATAATCTTCTTTTTCTATTATCCAAGATAATGACCTTGACGATTCAATAAAGCAAGCCTAATAGTAAATGAAACAGCACTCTAATGGAACAAATACTATTTTGGTCCATTTATAATGACAAATCTCATACTATCTTTTAAGATTCATATTAGGAAAATGTGAGGAGTGTGCGATTTACTACCTTTATTCTGCAGGATTGGTTCTCATGGGTGAAGACTCACCTAAACGGTGATGATCTTCAAAAGGGTATTAAGTTCTG
This sequence comes from Aselliscus stoliczkanus, assembly GCA_033961575.1. Taxonomy (NCBI): domain Eukaryota; kingdom Metazoa; phylum Chordata; class Mammalia; order Chiroptera; family Hipposideridae; genus Aselliscus; species Aselliscus stoliczkanus. The sequence continues at coordinate 129,320,592 of CM066733.1, forward strand.
AAAAGAGTCAGAAAAAAATAGAAATGGCTCTGAAATAAGTTTTACAATAAGATATTTTGAGATATACAGTCCTCTTGAATCATATCTTTTAGATCTAGGAGGGACCTGAAAAAATAAGTTAGCCCATCCTTTATTATTACAGATACCAGGGACTTGAAGAAATTTTAAACTGAGCTCAGTGACTGAGGGGTAATTTTTTAGAATATCCTGAGAAAAGACAGCAACCTAAGCTGCTGGCAAAGAATATCTGCCAGGTCATTTCTCATTTGTTTTAAGTTGTGAAATCATCTAGGTGATGAGCTCACGTTTCTGAATGAATCTGCCCCGTTGCATTTTCTCAAATGCAGCTCGTTTGTCCAAACGCCCCTTCCTTTTGGCTTCTTCTTTTCCCAATGCACCTCCCTCTGCTGAACTTCGATTCCCTCAAGGTATAAAAACAGTATGAAAATGTAGAATAGTGGCTGCTTTTATTTGTTTATTTTTTTTAACTACAGACATGACTATAATCTCTCTTTCAGGCCCAGCATTTATCACGACGGATACAGAGGAACTTGTTCTTTTCGCTGCTCAAGTTGAGAGAGAATGGCAGTCCCTGCAGTGCCTGTCGAGGAAAGCCGGAGCTGTGGCTATGAGAACTGTAGCCAAAGACAAGAAATTTACTATTTTTATCTTTCCAGAACAGCAAATAGAATTGCGTAACAGTCACACAGAACTTTTAGGCTATATCTATATAAATGCAATGTAAGCCTTGTCTACCAGGAAATATGGCCAACCCAAATACTCGAAACCTACATTTGGACCATTTCTCAACCAGCTCTGCAGCTGGTTCCTCACTGGCCTCCACCCACTATTTACTGGGTGTTACTGCATAACAGCACCGTGTGAAATAGAATTCATGGGCATTAATTCCATTCTGGGAGAACAGAATTGTAAATAACATATAAAAACCACTACCCCTCGTGTGGTCAAAACAGATCAATCAAAGAAACACACCAAAGAAACTCACATTTAATGGTAGTGAACCACGGGGTAATCACAGATCTCCTCAGAACTTACACCTGCAGCCCAAGTCTGCGATGGCTGCTACCACCTTGCTCATCGGCACCGGAAAATCCAAGGACGCCTGGATTAGGATAAACGCCTTAAGCAGCAGTGCTGACACAATTCAGTTCCTAACACTTATGTCAGAAGTGGCCCAACCCTGGGTCAGGAAATAACGTGACTGATAGTAGGGCCCAACAGTAAACATAAATATCTTTAGGAAGTCGAGTTCTTTTCCCAATCCTAAAATTAACTCCCAAATTATTTATTCTTTTCGCAGAACTAAACAGAAACAGGGGAAAATGATTCCAAATGGCCTAGAAAATATGCAGATCCATTATTATTTAAATAGAATGAATTTTAAAACGATCTCTCAAGAGAAAGGAAATCACTCTGGAAACACACGAAACTTTCTGCACAAGGACATCACACTGACACTTCTTTTTTAAGGGAAAGGAGCATCCATGTGCGCTCACACACGCATCACACAAGTACACGTGGTCCATGAAGTGGTGTGACTGCGTTTCTGTGAAGCTCCTGGAATCAGTCTCCTTTTGCATCCCATCCTCTACGTCCTGACACTTCCCCACAGTTAACAAGTTGGGAAATGGAGAGGACCCTACGACCTATTCTAAGGCAGCAGCATACAGAAAGACATGGAAAAAAATCAAGCAGTTGATCAAAGATATTCTTTATGTTATACTGGACAAACTTCCTGGTACAACACTAGAGAACAAATTAATTACAACATTGTAAGAAACACAAAGCACTGCCAGAGAAAGAAAAAAAAAAAGAATTTTCTTAACTCTGTTTCTACCCACTTTAGTCACTCAAGTTATCTCCATCATATTTCTCTAACACTTAAGCTGTCATCTCTAGTGGAGTTTCCCCACCCACACTAATCATTTGAAAAACTTCTGGAAAAGAACGAAAAGTATAATCAGCTTTGCCAAACGACACTCAGATTTGGTCTCCACCCTAGTATTTGGCTATTTGTCCTTATTTCTTGATCACTTTCCATTCTTTCTCCCTTTCCTTCTTCCCCCAACTGCAAATATATCCTAGCAATTAAGTTACTTCCTTTCTGTCCCACTCCCTACTCCTCAGATTTTCTACTTTAAATGTCTTCATTCCCATCATTCCACCTTAAATTCTTCCCTCAAGATACAGAAAGTCTCAAGAAATGTACAAAATTATCAGTAAGTCTTCATGATGCATAATTTCATATATTGAAGACTTCTTGATGAAGCATTTTTCCAAGAAAAACCAAACATGATTCTCCATCACCTATTTTCCAGATATTCCTCCCATCTCACCAAAGTCACTTCAGCTGTTTTATACCCCTTCTTCTAAGGTCAAACAGAGGTGAGGGTGAATCTGGGACTCCATGTGCCAGCACATTGTCTGAATCTACAACTGCCTCAAAAAGGGCATCGAACTACCTGTTGACCAAAACAAAAAAATGTGCAAATCATGCTAGACTTGCTTTTTCTGCAGAGACAGTCCTTAGATGAGCAGTGCCAACACCACTATCAACTGGCAGAGAGGAGAGAAGAGGCCATGTTCCCTAATTTGCCCTAACTGTGCTCAGTCTTTTTAACAAATCATAGTAACAATAGTTGAGAACCTACAAGTCTAGCACTAAGGAGACAAGCAAAGTGGAGGGGGTGACAGGCAGCAAGAAAGGCAGGAGAACGACAACACAACAGCTTCATCCTTGCGGAGCTATAATCTAAACTGCTAACACACAACCCCGTGGAAAGTCAACGTTCATAAACCCTCAAATTTCAAGACAACTGTAGAAGAAATGCCTTAAAATTGTGTAATTGCCAGAGGAATTACACAGCTACGAATTCCTAGAGGAATTCAGCAAACTATGGCAAATATATTCCAGAGAAGAAGAAATTTGGCATAGGCGATGATAATTAACAGTTTGGTAAAACCACTAAAAAGTTTTTAAGAGATTTATTGGTTTGAATATGGCAAAAAAGAAACACTTCTAATATGCTTATGCTAAATGTAAAACATATATTTTTAACCTCCACTCTTCAGGCTCACATCAAACCGCCCTAAAATAGCAGCAATCCAGCCCTATCATAATGGCTTTCAAACTTCCCCGTATCACTTGGGGCAAATTAATTTGATTACCCAGGTATATTGGGTAGTCTCAATGTTTCACGTCTTTTCATTCTCAAAGTCATAGATGGATTTAATTCTCTGAGGCAATGAGCTCTAATTCATCCTAGACAATAATACTTCACAAATTTTTCCCAGTAGATAAAGTAAAATAGGCAGAATGGTATAATTAAAAGTATACTGGAATGATGAAGTCAGTTCTAATTCCAGCTCTGAAAGTAATAATACTTTTGAGCACGTCATTTAACTAACATTCCTCATCATAAAACAGAAGGTGAATTAATTATCTCTTAAAGTGACACACAATTCTAAAATTCTACATTTAAAAGATTACTTAGCATGGCAAACTACACACACACACAAAAACAGAAAGTGGACATCAAAAGCAAACATATAGTATGACCCCTACTTTGTGAAATGTATTCAAATTTACTCAAGTGTTTGTTCTATAAGCTATAAATGTAGGGTACAAGGATTAAAAACACATAGTATTAACAGCAATTATGTCTGAAAGTGGGAATAAGGCTGGCTATTACTATTTTGTTTCTTTCTATTCCTAATTTTGTTCAACACACATGTAAATTTATCATTTAAAAGACCCAATCCCTTGAATCCAAGCTTGGCGTTTGGAATCAGAGCTCTCCAGCCTCTACAAAACAGGCTGGAGACCAGTGTTCTATAGTCCAGTCTTCACTTACCGGGGCAAGGACCGGGGAAGGGAACCCCTCAACTCTGTTTTTCCACAGCTACTTTTCTCATTTAGTCTAAATCCCCGCCTCCCTCCTCACCCCTCCCCACAAAAATCTCTTGGGAGTGAACCAAGTAACCTAAAACTGGAATTTCTGGGACTGTGTGCTTTTTAAAAAGCGCTGTATTTTCATCTCCCTACCTCTACCCACACGCCCTGAATTGGATTTCATACTTATTTTCACAACAAAACCTCACAGCAGTAGTTAGACATCCTTTAAAGAAATTAAAAAGGAAAGGGGGAAAAAAAAAGCGAAGGGCAGGCTAAAATAAAAGGGGGAAAAAAGAATGACTGGCACCTGTGGAGGTGATGTCATTACCAGCCAGGGCTCTCAACTGTTTCTGGAATGCAGCTGTGGCTAGAATCCCGAACCCAGCCAGCGCTATTTAACATAAAAACACAGTCCTTCCTGGCCCTAGAAAACCTCCACGTCACACTTGACTATGCTCTACTTAGGAAGCCCTGTTGGCCCAGCTTTCCAGCTTTCAACATTTTGTAGGGCACAGCATCAAATGCCGTCCTGGGAAGGTATGCAGCTGTTCCAACCTGTGTTTAATATCTGCAGGCCTGCGGAGGACTAACTGCACACCTGTCTACAGGCCTCACCCTACTCATAACAGGCCTGATACGGAGTCACTGGCTTGAAAAAAGGAAAAAAGTATATATTAAGGGCCGGCTGAGTGGCGTGGTGGTTAAGCGCTGGCTTGGGAAGCCAGCGGCCCCGGTTCGGGTCCCACATATGAGGATCAGTGACCCTGCCCTCAAAAAAAAAAAAAAAAAAGTATACATTAAGTGAGGACTTGGTTGGAGAAGGGGTGGGCAAAATGGGGGAACGAGATGAGGGTGACTAAAATGAGGCTGGGAATTGAACCTCTCCTCTCATTCTGTTAGATGACGCTAAGAAAACAGACTGCATGGCTATGCATATAGATAAAATACTGTAGGTAGAATGAGTTTCTGACAAAGTAAACACTAAAGAAGTGTTAGCCTAGTATTATTTTTCCCCACAGAAACAGCCACGAAGGGGGTACTAATTTCCCCAAGCATAGTAAGAAGGTCCAGTTAATCTATAATGCACCTAGAAGTACTTGAAAATTTCAACATTTCTAAGGAAGACACAGAGTAGGAGTTTCAATTAAAATCCATGTGCTCCCCAGAGAAATGAGTTAGGAGATAACCCTCTCTGCCACCCTCCATCCATACTAAACAGCCCAATGATGAATTCCTACCTCATTGCTTCTTCACAAGGGGCCTACCCAGAGGTGGGGTATCTGACAAAGGGTTGGGTATGAACGCTAGGAGAATGGGGGTGAAGATTCTAAGAACCTGGGCCTCCCCACAAATCTCCTACCTCACCACTCCACAATACCTTGGTCACCTTTCCCTCCCTTTTGAAGAGTCACAGAATGTACCCTCCTGCATCCCACAGCCAATGCCTACCTGACCACTATGGTCCAGTATGAAGGGAAACAAGACTCTGCACCTCCCAAGTTCAGTCTAGAAAGCAACACAAGGCCTTGCAACTTACTATCGTGATTTTACTACACATAACAGTAGGAAGATGGACCAGGAGGGTCCAGATATAGTATATTTGTCTGTTTTTACTGATATTCTAAAGGCAAAGCCAAAACCACACTCGGAGGCTAATGCTAATATTTTTGTTTTTTAAAAAAAATCATCAAAATGGCAAAAGGAGGAAGAAGCTGGAACTAACATCTGGCAATTCCCAAGGCTGTGTATCTACTTGATCTTTCAGAGCTTTGTTAACGCTCTCAACCCTCTAAAACTTAATTTTCAATTTTCTATTGCTGATCATGTATTTTGTGGTCAATTCATAACCGTCTAAGTTGAGGAAGCTCTCTTCCTATGACCCAAATTACATGAAAAGTCCCCTCTCCTCGCTGCCTCGCTTTCCCAGAATCACAAGATCTTAGTGGTGACGCAGGCTCCGTCATTGTCCCCATCTACGTCCCTCAGTCTGACAGGGAGGCTGCACAGGCCCAGTGTGGAGCCAGGAGCTCCTCCGGGATCTAGGCCATACTTTCCTCCAGTACGCCACAATGTTTCAAGTCCTTACTAGGGAAGAGGGGAGCTGAACCTCACACCTCACACTTCCCATGTATAGTGCATCCCACGTCTGTGTGTGTGTTCCTATTTGAAAAGCAAACCCTTATTATCCTGCCCTCCTCACCACCTCAATTATCCATTGCCACGGTCATACCCAAGCACTGGCTTCCAAATTTTTCCAACTATGACCCAGAGGACAACGTTTACATCCCAACCCAATTCACAAATACATATTATAGTAAATACATCCACTTTAAATGGAAACCAAGTTTTCAAATGTGTGATCCACTCTGATCCGGACTCAAACCTAAGCGTAGGCAGTTTCTGCTAAATGCAGCCACAACCCCTCCATGCAGTGAGCCTTCCCCTGCAAGGCGCCCTCAGCAGAAAAAGGGGCACCTCTTTCCTCCCATTCCCTGTTTTCTTTCCTCTCCCTAAGCTTTGTGAAGTGGCAGTATGGCAGCCAATGAGGTTTATCTGAAGGGTAATTACTGGTCATTGAAAACTTTCCCAAAGGGGAAGCATTCTTTTTTTAATTCATGCTGAAAGCAACAACAAAACAAAAAAATCATAGGCACAGACAAGTTTAGTGGGTACCAAAGGGTAAGGAAAGGGGAAACACAAGAGGGTAAAGGGGGCCAAATATATGGTGATGGAAGGAGAACTGACTCTGGGTGGTGAACACACATGTGATATATAGATGATGTATTTGAGAGTTATACACTTGAAACCTATGTAACTTTACTAACCACTGTCACCCCAATAAATTTAATAAAGATTTAAAAAATTAATTTAAAAAAGTTCTGTACAGGCTAGATGTTGTTTATTCTATTTGATTTTCTAAATACTAGTTATGGTCTTCTAAAATGATTTCTTATGAAATCCTGTCCTAGTCCTAGAATCCTACCATTATCCCAATTTCATGCATCCCAATCTCTGATTATCTTCTATTTTTCCAGCCCGGTCTCTCTTGAACAATTCTCTGGCCCTAAGCAGCCTGTGGCCTCCCGCCTTCCGACTGCCCTGCCTTCTTCATAACCCTCCGTCAGCAGCTTGGATTCCATGGGCCACCGTGATACTCTGAACTCCCAGCCCCTCTCTCTTCCAGCACATTCTCAGCCCTCTGTGGTTCAGTCTAGTTCTGGCCTTACTTCAGACTTGCATCAAGTAAGCCAAATAAAAATACAATGGTAAGTTTTCTCAGTGTAAATTCACAGCTACTGACTTTAACCGGACTCAGAGATCTCCAGAAACCCTAGCCAACCCACACCCCACTCTCCTGCACAAAGGACTTCACACCTGTATGTGAAGCAAACAAAATTACAGACAAAAAATCTGACACAGAAATTGGATCCACCTGCTGCCATCCTCCAATAAGGAAAAGCTGATAAAAGTATATCAAACTCGATGTTATAAAAAGTTACTAGCCATTCATTTCAACAGAAAAAACTGCCCAGTACAAGGCTGACTTCCAATAATAATTAAGTTCAAAGGCATTGAATAAAAAATAAAAGAAACAGGGTATTTACCCTAAAAAAAAAGTGGTTTTGTTTTGTTTTCTCATGTTTGGTAATATTCTCTCTTTAATTCTCTTACCAAAGTAGTTCATGCACAACTCTGCCCTTCCTCTAATAATCACTGTCTGGCATAACAGTTTACTGTCCAAGTGTAATTTGTTCAACCATGCAAACACCTGTGCAATCAGGCATGTTCAATTTGCAAGGGGACAAGTCCAACAATGATAAGCACTGGTGCTCTGCTAGTGGGCCTTTTGCTGAAAGAAACAGCTTTTCCCATAATTATCTCAACTTTGAATCAAAGTGTCTAATAAATGCTTTCGTGCAGTTCAACAGAAAAACAAAAAGGACACATTACAGAGTTGGTATTTATTCTACCCCAGACCACAAATGGTGACACCAATGCACATAAGAGAATAACCCCCGAGTAAAATGAAACTGAGTCTTGAAATTCAAGGGCCAGTTGACATAAAGGCTAAGGAAGCATGTCTGTCCAAGGAGGCAATAAAAGGTCAAGCCCAGAATTCAGTGTGCTGTAAGAGTGCTGCCACGGGAAATCACCGCAGGACTTTAAGGGGCATTTCAATCACTGTAAACTTCAGCTGTTCCTGGAAGGGGCAACACACACAACTAATTCGGTTGAGAAATCTAGATTGGAATCAATATGCCAGCAAACAGGCAGATTCTATGCCAGAACATGCAAAGGCTTACAAACCTTTCAGAGTAAGAAGATTATGAGCATCAGGCTACTCACTAAATACACAATAAAGAAAAAATCGATGTTGATGAACAGAGCAAAATATTGAGAAAAAGGTTATGTCGTAACAGCGATCATCTGCATTTTAATGAAAAGCTAACAGATATCCCCAACAGAAGTGAAAGGTCAAAATTAAGGCCAAAAAGTAGAAGTCTGGAGCTTTTAAGTGACAACATGATTGTATACGGTGGTGACTGCTAGCTCAGACCACGATTAGATTAAACGATGACACAGAAGCTCACTCAGGTGTGGTGGAAGCCGCAACCAGAAAAGAGCTTACTCATAACATTAAAACTAAATCAAAGGGCCGGCCGAGTGGCGCGGTGGTTAAGCGCTGGCCTGGGAAGCCAGCGGCCCTGGTTCGGTCCCACAAATGAGGGCCAGTCACACTGCCCTCAAAAAATAAATAAAATAAAAAAAATAAATCAAACCACGCATACCTTCATTCCACACAGCCAAGCTCATTCTACCAAAGGAAAAAAAAATCTTTAACAGATTTTCATTTTACAAAATGAATATCTGAAGTAATTAGGAACACACAGACAAAACTACCAATCCTGGTCCTAACGATCACCTCGCCGGGATACTTACCGCTCTCCAAGCTGTCTCCCTCATCCAGAGAAGTAAACAACGTAGCCAACCTAAGGACCTCAGCATGGCACCTGGCACACTGGAAGTACTATCAAATGACAATTACCAGTAGTTACACATGTTTTATAAACATACATCTAATATAAAATGGAACACAAAGTGAACTAACATGAAAGTATATTTCTAATAAGTTAACTGAAAAACAAAATCCCTATAGAAATACATGCCTTAGTTGCCGAAATTTAACTGCACTTTTTAAAGCAGGGGAAAAATGGATTACTATCCAAATCCCTGGGTACAATAACTGCAAATTATAAATGTTGCCCTTTTTTTTAAATACTTCATTATGAGTCACTTGTGCTAACTCCAAATATATGTATTACCCAAGGTTTTCATCCAAATCAAAAACACAAGTTTAAGCAGTTGAGTTTAAGAATTCACCATAGGAATTGCCTATAAAGCCTAACTGTGGAATAGGCAAGGAGAGCATTTCTCACCCATACCCAGGCCAGGCTGCTGTGGCTGCTTTGCCTCACAGAAGTTGTTTCCTAGCCACAAGCTACTACAAATTGTTCAGACCTTTTGGCAACACCACAGGAAGCTGCCCTTTTCACCCGCTCTCCCACAAAAATGTAGTCAATTTCTAGGCAGGCCCATCTCTCAAGGCCACCTGCTTTATGGAGCCAAGGCACATGATTTTTCATTTAGTAATACGAAGGGCCCCAAACAGTTGGCATTTTTCTGAAGAAAACTGAAAGAAAGCCACCAAAGGCCCATGGGCAAAGCTCTCTATTAAATCAGCTCATAAAGTGTGCAACACCACACTAGCAGCCAACACTGTTAATTTATAGGGCCTTTGGCACCACAGCTGTTTCTGTTTCATCCACATGGTCCAGGACGCAAGAGGCAACACATGAAGCCATTTCCTGACGCTGCACTGTCCTTGACTTCTCACTGGGCTCAGCGTGCTCTGTTTTAAAAAAGTGGTTAAAATAGGAACATCTGCCTTTCGATTTTTAAAAAAACAAAAAAACACAACCTCAAGCCTTCCTTTTGAATCTGGGGTTTTCCCACAATCTTAAGGATCACCTATTTGGGTGAGGATATTCACAAGGATGAGTTGAAGTCCTGCTAGCTTTTTATTCAGACATATACAATCAGTCTCCATTTTTCGCCTTCAATAATTTAAGCAGAGGTGAGGGCAGGAGGTGGTAAATTACTCTAGAGCTGCAACGTATTTCATTTCTAAAAATAAAGCCAAAATTGCCTTTCAAATCCAAAATTTTAAAAGGACCTTTGAAAACCAGGAATTCCTTAGTATCTCCATTTGGCTGAAAATTTTACAGACAGGCCATTTATTTAAAAAAAAAAAAAATTAAAAAACCGAATGGCAAAAAGGCATCTGCAGTGACTCACAGAATGAAGCTGGCCACTACCCTGCCCTGAGATAGTCAAATGCCAAAATTCAATCTGGTGAATCAAGCTCACAATTCAGACTGAAAAAGAAAACCAGCCCAGTGTTTTCCAGGGAACATTTTCTGTCTCCAAAAATGACTTGCAACCTCAAACAAGTTCCAATAATGATACAAAGGCAAGTTTCCCGAAAGGGTACAATATCAGAAACAGTCCTGAAACCACACAGATAAAAATGATACTAAGCAAAGAGACCTCCATGCCAACTATACACACCATCATTCTGATTTAATAAAAGATAATCAAAAGAATATTTTCAGGGCCGGCCGAGTGGCGCAATGGTTAAGAGCTGGTTTTGGGATGCCAGCGGCCCCGGTTCGGATCCTACATATGAGAGCCAGTGACACTGCCCTCCACAGCTAACAACAGCTCCACCTGGAGCTGGGCTGTGTGAGCCCCAGTGATGGTGTAGGCTGCAGCCCCTGCTGCAGTGGGCTTGCCATAGGCTACAGTGAGTAGCCAGCAGCCATCGTGAGCGGCTGGCAGCCAGTGTGAGCTGCCAATAGCCGCGGTGAGTGACATCCAGAGGCCAGCGACGGATATGCCTCATCCAGGAAGAGCGCAATGATGATACCAACATGGGCCAGTGAAGCAACATCCTCCGCAACTGGACTAAAGAACAAAAAAGACAGCAACTTGTTTGTTCCCCTTCTCCGATTCCCCAATGCTGTTCCCCTCCCCCAATTCCCCAATAAAATCATAAAAAAAAAAAAAAAAAGAATATTTTCAGAGTCCAATATTAACACTAATTTAAAATATGCTCAAGTTCAGAACTGCTTTCGAAAGGTATACTGAATTATTCTGGCAAAATAATCCAATAGATGATACTGTGAAGAAACGTGGAAGGCAAATCAGACTCCAAATTAGAAATTCAAAGGAAAATTCTTATGTGTTTGTAGGTAAGAGACCTGGCTTGCCTGTATCTAAGCCCATGTGGCACACCTTGTTATTACAGGTAATCTTTCCAATGTAAACAGATAAAATGCGCATGGAGCAGGCACTAATTGCAAACATGCTTTCATTCATTACTTCAACCAACAATAAACCAGACCATCTTTCATCTCCATACACAAAACAGAATATCAAAGAGATTTCACATGATTGTTTATCAGCTTATCGGCATCTTCAAAGTACATCTAATTGTTAATATTTTTGAGTCAGTATAAAAGGAGCAGGAAGAAACAGCCTCCTTTTGGGAGATTTATTTACTCTGTGGGTCTGAGGTAGTCTTGTGTGCTTTATTCAACACCAGCATGAGACAGCCTGTAAGACAATCACCAAAGAGGCAAAAGCATTTCTTGAGTTAGCGGTCCACATCCTCACACAACTTACTTTGGAATAAGTAAACAACGACAGAAGAGCAGCTGCCCAAGGTTATCCAGAGGTCTGGCATGAGAAGTCAAAGCACTCAAGTTCACTGTTCAAACACATCGGTTTTCCGGCCCATGTTAGAAAAGTTCAGCCTGGGAAACTCGGCTTCAGCTTTGAGCTAAATGGGCATTGAAGAAATTTCTTAACTACCATTCATTTTTTAATTTCTCACACCATTAGAAAATCTATCTTAAAATATAATTGGACTTTTCTAAACAGCAAGAGATGGAAGATGTAGAATCAGCCATTGGTTTCTGTACGTTCTGATCCCGCCTCAACCCCATATTCAATAAGCAGTTAGTGTGTAGTTACTATATTAAAAAACACACAGCTGAGACTGAGAGGGATAAAGAGTGCACAAGACAGAGATGTATTTATGACTAACTAGGTTAGGTTTGCATCTGTATTTACACACAGTAAGTGGAGGGAGTTCTATTTGCTTGTTTGTATTTTTTTTTTAAGTGTCTCTGTGTGGTTTACTTTATATATGGCAGGAGCACTGAAGGCCGTTCATGTGTCTAAATGAAAAACCCTACACATTTGGCTTCAGTAAAGCCAGCAGTTTCTTCAAGATAGATTCCAGCTATGAACTGTCTACATTTGTGTGCTGCAAAGGGTGAAAAGGGCAGCTTTCTGTGTTGCTGCCAATGGGGTGAACAATTTGCAATGGCTTGTGCTGGAGAACAACCTCTCTAAGACACTGTTAACTTCCATTGCCTTGGCATACTTCTGCAAAATAATGTGATCTTTCTGTTTACTCTTATTTTCTGTTACATTTTTTCCAGTAAAATCCTTCCCTGGAATTTTATAATCATGTTTTGAAATGATCTTATGAGTGAAAAGAATGTCTGAAAATATGTTTAACAGGTTAACTGAAAACCAATTTCAGCACACATCTAACTTTTGAGCAGTGAAATCCTTCCCAGTCTCCGCCATCCACAATTAATACAGCACTAATTTTGTTCAGGTACTCACTTCTGGAAAGTTCTTCCTGAATTCATCCTGCAAACATTTATTAAACCATACACACACACACAACCCTCCCCCACCCCCAGGCTGTCTGATTATTGTGGAGAATACCAAAATGAATGAGAAAAGCTCACAGCCCTAAAGAAGCCAACTTAGTAATGGAAAGAAAATGGGCACAATTCTGAGGCTGGCAGAGGTCAGACAGGCTGTACTTGTTTTTCGTAAATTTACTGATGATTCTTGTGCATATTAAGGCTGAAGAACTAAGATATAAGGTTTAAGAACTGTATGTACCCCCTCTTTTAAAAAGGTAATAAATCAGTAAGCCATTATTTACTTAAAAAAAAAACACTCAGCGTGGGGTTACTCAAATTAGTAACTATAGTTATATTTAAAATATTACTTGTTCTGCTGCATAAATCAAGTATATCTAGATATTAAAATGCATTGAAAACAAAACTACAAAACTCTAATAAAAAGAACTCAACTAGGAATCAGAAAGGTAAATCCAACCGCGGCTGGGAAAGTCCAACTACTGCCTTGAATAACAATAAAAATCCTGCCAGTCTATTAGCTCAAAAAATAATTAAAATATTGGGTTGTCAGAAAAGTCATGATGTATTTTGTCTCTGTTTCTCAAAGGTCATTTATTTATATAAAGAGCAAAGATCAATCAATGATATATTGCCCATTTTGTTCAATAACCTTTTGCCATCTTTCAGTGAGCTTCATAATTCCTCGTTCAGAGGAACCTGTCTTTATCTGTGAAAAACAGAACAAGGTGCTGATTTACAGCCTCACTTGAATTGGACATTATACCACGCAAGGAGTTTTGAAGAGAGCGAAAGAAGTAGAAAAGTCTGATGGCACAAGGTCAGGCGAATATGGTGGGTGTAGCAACACATCCCATCCAAGTTCCAATAATTTTTGACGGGTGATCAAACTTGTGTGTGGTCTGGCATTGTCACGATGGAACACAACTCCTTTACAATTAACAAGCTCTGGACGTTTCTGGATGTTGGATTCATTCAAACTGTCCGATTTCCAACAGTACACATTCAAACTGATTGTTTGGTTCCTTAGTAGAAGCTCGAAAAACATGACACCTTTAAAATCCCACCACACTGAGAGCATAACTTTCTTCTGATGAATGTCTGCTTTCGATGTCATTTGAGGCGAATCATCACATCGGGACCAAGACCATTTGCGCACCACATTGTTGTAAACAATCCACTTCTCATTGCCAGTTATCAGTCGCTTCAAAAAAGGATCGTTTTCCTCAAGTTTAATAAGCATGTTGCATATTTTTATACGCGCCGTCAAACGAACTTAAGTTCATGTGGAACCCAAATATCCCAGCTTCTTCCGGTGGCCATGAACACTTGAATGATGGATGTTCAATGTTTCTGCAATCTCTCATGTCATGTAACATGGGTTTGCCTCAGTCAATGCCTTTATTTTGCCGTTATCAACCTTGGTGGGCCTCCCTGACTGAGGAGCGTTGCTGAGATCAAAATCACTAGCACAAATTTCATGAACCATCATTGGCACTGACATTCTTGTAGAGCATTGTCACCATAAACTTTATGCAACTTTTCACAAGCTTGACGTGCATTCTTCCTTTATGGAAGTAAAACAGTAAAATATGGCAAAAATGCAGTTTGGTCTTCCATTTTCAACTTGTAAAATCTCCAAAATTCAACCAAATTGCTCAATTTTTTCTTAGAATGAAGCTAGAACTGTCAGCTGTCAAATGACATAGCAATAACATAGATGCGAATGACTCTAGTACTTCCAAAAATGAACTAGTGCCATCTGTTGCAAACATGTGTCATGACTTTTCTGACAACCCAATAATTGAAAGTATACATGAATATGTTTTGCAAAGCATTTAAAAATTTGACCTTATACCATTCATCAAAGAACAGGCAATGAATTAACATTGACTTCATTTTAAAAATCAATTTTTAGGATTCCAGAAAATTCACTGATGAGTACAAAATATTTGCCAAGATTTGTATATTTCTCAGTGGCTGCCAGAAGTAACATCTTTTGCAGTTTCAATATTGCTTTCATATTTTATATAAATATTATCACCACATTCATAGTCTTTTGCATTTAGTTCCAATTTTTTCAGTTTTCTATGTTCATATATGTAGCTCTATGTAGTTTATATATGTAGATCATCTTTTTAACTCCTGTATAGTATTCCACCATAAAATAAAACACACTTTCTTTTTCTCATTGAAGGGTAGGTTGTTTCCACTATTTTTGTTTTGTTTTTGTTTCCACTATTTTAATATTAAAAACATCTCAATGCCCACTTCTTCCATGTCTCCGTTCAGAGGTATAGGAATCCCTAGAGTACACATCTAGTGGAATGCTGGCTAGGTATGTACTCTATTGGTCAGTTTTACTTGGTATTGCCAAAATGTTCCTCAGGATGGTTATACAAATTTACATTCTCACCAACAGTGAATAATAATAACAATTTCTCTGCATCTTCCCCAACACTTGATATTTTTAGACTCATGTTATGATGCTTATAGAAAATTCTCTGTTTTAACGTGCATTTCCCAACTATGAGTAAGAATATTAATTGGCCATTTGTGTTTCTAATTCTGTGAATCACCTACAATTATCCTCAATTTTTCTATTGTATCATCTTCCTTTTTCTGATTGATTCTAGGAACTATTCATATCATCTAGATTTTCATCCTTGTGGGATACAGGCTATTTTCCGTAATCATACAGGCCATCTACAATGGCTAGAACACACCACAATCATTTTTCCCACATGACTACAAGTATGGGAGTATATGGTAGCAGGCACGTATCCAGCCAAGAATGTCGTCAATGGACTAGCTTTTTATCCAGTATATTTTCTGCTCCACCATGGGTAACAAGTAGCCTCAACTTCTTCATTGCAAGACAGTTGCTACAGCGCTAGATATTATACCCAGGCAGAAGGGGGGAATAAAAAGAGACAGCGAGAGAGAGAGAAAAGAGACCAGACCCCATATTCAGGGAGCAAAGCTTTGCCAGGAATCCTCAGCTCACATCTCATTACCCACAACTGATGACCTTTGAAGTACATCAAGTGAGTCAGCGATTTTTAAATGGGCACAAGATCAGGTATGGCAGTCAAGAAAAGAGCACGGGCTAGGCAGGCAGCTAGCAGTGTCTTTTAAACATGAATTACAAACATAGGCCACCAATTTGAGCCTTGTCTTTCCAATGCAATATATTTTCTTATACGGAAGTTTATTTAATAGTCAAATTTCTCAATCTTGTGTGTCCTATGTTCCCCAACTCACCAATATTTTCTTCTAAAAATTTTGAAGAGTGGCTTTCTGCCTTTAAGTCTATCTACAATACAACTACAATGAATTTTTTTATGTATGGTATGAAGTGGGGAAATAAATTTCATTTTTCTCATGTTATATGGACATGAGATGTAATAGCTCAATTTATATAGATGTAATCAATAGTAATAGCTCAATTTCCTTAACAGTTTACCTTTCTCTACTGATTTAGACCACTATCTCTATAATATAACATGCTTCTTGAATTGGTTTATATTGAATTTTTTGGGTTTAAACTGGCTTATATGGGGTTCCCTGGTTATCTATCCTTGCCAAAATAGTTTTAGTAGCCTTGACACATGTGGCAGAGCAAGTTGTTCTTCTTCAGACTTATTTTGGCTTTTCTCGAACACATGCTCACTTCCCACATGAACTTAACATCAGCTGTTCCATAAAAAACCTACTGGATTTTGAGTGGGTTTTCACTGAAATTATAGACTCATTTGGGGAAAACTGGTATCTTTACTATATCAAGCATTCCTATTCATGAATAATGAATACCTCTCCAATTATTCAGTCCTTCTTTCATATCTTTCAAAGTTCCATAATTTACTCATAAAAGCTTTGCATATCTTGTTAAGATTGGTTCCTAAGAAACAAAATTTTTGCATTAGGAACTAAAATAAGTCCTTCTTTACAAAACATTTTTTAATTGGCTATCCCATGATTCACTTGAGTTTTGCACTCAGATTATTTATATGAACTGCAAAAATTAATTGTGATTCCTCCTTTCCGATGCTTATGTTCATTTTTCTTGTCATATTCTATTGACAAATGTCAAGAACCACTCAAGTGACCAAAAGTAATACATTTTTATTTTGACCTTAAGACTATTAAGTCATTATCATACTGTTAAGTATAACATTAGATATTATTTTGAAAAACATTCAGTATAACAAGAGAATTGTATTGCATTCCTTCTTTTGTTAGCATTTTCATGAATGTTGACTAGAATTTCATAAAACTCATTATCAAGAAAATAATTATGTTGTCCTTTCAGTGGCAATGTGATAAAATCTATTAAAGGAGTATGAAACGGTGTATTATTACTACATTCTTGAATTCTATTTGGTTATAATAGACTTTTTTTTTCTGTTTTACTAGGTCTTTAAATATATTTATGAGTAACATTAGCTTATAATTTTCTTTTATTCACTATTCTGGTATTTGTTATCAAGGTTATGTTAGGCCTTGAATTTTAACAGTAAGGGGTTTTCTGTTCCATGGTAGAATGAAAACACTTTCCCCATGGTCTAGGCCCAACAACTCACATTTTTCAATCTTTTCAATGATTATTAATTTCCAAAATTTTCTAATTCTTCTAGAGGAACACATTTATATTTTCCTCGAAATATTTCTATTTGTTTAGCATTTGCTGAATTACCAGAGGTATATCTTTTTAATGTCTTCTAGTCTAAGGCTATACAATTTTTTCTCATTCTTTTCTTTCCTGGCTAAATTATCTAAAGGTTTATCCTTTATTGGCTGACTTCCCAACCACCACCACCCTCCCCACTAACCCCCCACCTACACACACAGAATTAGCTCTTAGGTATCATTTTCTTTCTTTTTTTTTTTTCTCTTCCAATTTTTGTTCATGTCATTAAATCCCTGTTCCTTATTTACTGGGGCTTTTCTTGGTTCTCTTTCTATTGCCTTAAATGTAATGCTTAGGTCATTTCAATTTTTTTCATTTACTATAATAGCAATTTAAAGCTGTAAATCTCTGGTTATCGCTTCTGTAGCCTCTCTCAAGTTTTGCTATGTGGTATCCTCCTTGTTACTATGTTTTAAATAAGTAATTCTAGCTTTTATATTCTCCTTGACCCTAAGCAGTTTCTTCTCCCTATTTATTGCTTACACACATTCCAAGATATTACCAATACTATAGTTATCCAGTTAAATGAAATGGCAATGGAAAAAAACAATGAATTAATTTTCCATGTAAATATCTATAGTACATTTGATGAGAAATGCCCAATTAGCAACATAGGGTGGCTCTTTAGATAAGAGCCCATCAGCCAATCACTAATGATGATAATCTAAGGTGCTCAGTTTGCTGATGGAATTTCCCATGAGTCCTTAGCTCTTGCTCTTGGAACAATTCTTGAGCTCACTCTGACCTCCCTTTTTCATCACTGCATGTGGATTAGTGAGTCCTGTGATCCTGCCACAGAAGCAGCTCACCCAGAAGAATATCATTTCAGCAAGCATCACCTCAAGATTGAACAATTTCCTATGTTATTTACTGGTGATTCTAACTATCTGTTAGAAGGTAGAGGAAACCAGAATTAATGGAAAACATTTAAAAACTCTACATAGACTCAAAGAACCACATTCCAATACCCTCCTAGCAAAACCCTGGCCAGAACCAGCAAACTGATATGAAACTGAAAAATTAATTAGTATAGGATACATGGCAACATTAAAAAAACAAACAAACAAAAAAAAACACCCCTCAGGAAAGAAGGAGTCTTCTTTAAAAATGGCAACAGTAACAATAATAGTAAGAGCATCGGCTAACATTTCCTGAATACTTCCATGCCCCTGGCATTCTGCTAAGAGTTTCTGCATATACTAATTAATCCTTACAAACACCCTATGAGGTAGGCATTATTCTTGTTCCCATTTCATAGATGATGAAACTATGGCATACCGTTGCTAAGTGACAAACCCAGGCATTCTGGCTCCAGTGGTGATCCAAATAACTACACTATATACCACCCAATACTACAAGCTTGATAGCATCTCCTATAGCTAATTCTCCATCAGTTTTATATTCAAATCTTCATAAAGTCTTTCATCAAAGGGAACAATCGCTATTTGGAATAATAAGTTATTAACATGCTTGACTTCAAATCTCAGCTCAACTAATTAGGTACCATGTAAATGATTTAATCTCCTTTTCTCGGTTTCCTCATCTACAAAATGAAAATTATTGATAGCACTGATGGTACCTATCACATAAATTCAGTGTGGGTTTAAGTGAAATAAAACAGTCTGGCTGATTTATAGTACCTGGTGCATGGTAAACAGTCTGTGCCGGCTGCCATTGCAAGAATGGTGTGATCACCATCACCATCCATTGTTCCTAGAGGGCATTTCCCTCCTCCCCCCGATTATAAATAATGTCATTGTATATAAGCCTTTTTTTTTTTTTTTTAAAGATTTTTATTGGGGAATTGGCGGAGGGGAACAGCGTTGGGGAATCGGGGAAAGGGAACAGACAAGTTGCTGTCTTTTTGTTCTTCAGTTTAGTTGCGGAGGATGTTGCTTCACTGTTGGTATCGTCATTGCGCTCTTCCCGGATGAGGCAGATCGGTCGCTGGCCTCTGGATGTCGCTCACCGCGGCTATTGGCAGCTCACGCTTGGCTGCCAGCCGCTCACGCTGGCTGCGGGCCACTCACTGTAGCCTATGGCAGCCTACTGCAGCAGGGGCTGCAGCCCACACCATCACCGGGGCTCGCACAGCCCAGCTCCAGGTGGAGCTGCTGTTAGCTGTAGAGGGCAGTGTCACTGGCCCTCATGTGGGATCCGAACCGGGGCCGCTGGCATCCCCAAACCAGCGCTTAACCAATGCGCCACTCGGCCGGCCCGTATATAAGCCTTTTAAAAAATCTTTTAAAAATCAAATTCTGTAAGACTAACCTCCTGTGGTTATCAAAGATATTAAGTAATCAAGTACGTCACTGGATAAAATTCTTATGACAGCATCATACCAGATTCAACTCTACAACAGGATTTCAGCATTGCATGGCGCCAATACACGTTTGTTGAATAAATGAGTAAAAAACTACTTAGTCTCAAATAATTTAGGAGGAAATGAAGACTATGTTATGTCTTGAAAAGCTACGCTAGATAAAAAGTTTTACATAAAAAGTTTCATAAAATAAAAGAACGGCAAAAGCAATCCTTCCATATTAATAAATGATATACTGCTATTTTAATATGTATGTGTAATGACTAAATAGTAAATCAAACACTTGAAAGATTTTATTTCGTTTACTACCCAAAAAAGTTTACACTATCATGATGACCTAAAAATTATTTGAAAGATGTAAACAGCTTTACGATGTATTTATTTTCCTGCTGTCCTTCATCTTCCCTCCAAAATTAGTTACATCTAATCTTTAGTGAGCCAAAGATCTCAGTGGATATAAATATAAACTTCCCTTTCCTGAAAAGTACTCTAAGTCTATGGTAGTATTTAACTTTCCTTTCATAGCAAATACACTTTAAAAAAAAAAACAAAGAGTGGAGAAACCTGCCAGCTTTTAAGTACCAGTCAGTCATTATTTTTTCACTCATTCAGGATCTTTTTATTGAATACTTCCTATGACTCAGGTCCTGGGCTCTGAGAAAAATGGAAGAAGGTAAAACATGGCCCATGTTCTCAAAAGCACTCCCAGCCACCGTTAAAGATGGGCGTAAACACATAAAGCAATACGAAGGATCTACAACCGAGGCAGAAACACAGAGGAGGCAGAAACCCACCGCTGCATGGATGAGGACAGTGCAGGCAAACGCCACTAGGATGACCTTTTCAAATGAAATCTGACAGGTGAGGAAAGGAAAAAACAGGCATAGGGAGTAACAGAATAGCCCACACCATCCAACAACATGACATATTCATAAAGAAAATGAGTAATTTGCTACCACTGCAGCATAGGGTTTATGGCTGAAATTGTTGGGAAATGAGGGTACAGAGCTGCTGGAAAGGAGGGGTGCGCGTTAAAAAGGGTCTAACATCCCGGCCATGCAAGAGGCTACGACACTACTAAGCCTCCCCGCTCAAGAGGTTCCTGTAACTAGGCATTTCTGTCAGAGAATGGCAGGTGACAGATGCTAAATAAGGACCGCGAGTCAAAGAGCTCATGTCAACTAGAAAGCTATTCACTAGCATATGACTATTTATGCTTCAATAATCAAGTTCCCCGAACAGACTGAGTGGTCTCTGAGAGGATGGACTACCATGCGTTATTAAACTTTATTTCCCATAGGTTTACTGCTACAGTTTCTTTCTTTAACAGATGTCACGGGTCTACAATGCACTAGAAATTATACTAAGCACTGGGGACTCATGAATGTTACACTGTCCTATCCCAACTCATCTAGGGTTTCTCGGAGGAAGTGATATTTAAAGGTGATTACCTGAGGATGAGAAAAAGTCAACCTACAGGATTTTCAGTTTTTATCCTCTGCTTACATCCTCAGCTAATGTTTAACAATAAATAGCCTCCTCCTTAATACACTCCTATAGTATTTGGATTCAAAGACATCCTTCTCTGAATTCTCCTGTTTCTTAGTCCACTTTATATTCATCATTCTGCATGGATATCATTCCAAAAGAGTTCATCCCACTTCCTTCTCCACAGGAGGCCTCATTCTATTCTGCTTATTTCAAACTTTTTTAAGCCATATGCTGTTTTTTTATTGCTGTCATGTAAATTATCTAATTGAGAGAAAATGCAGTACAGTGGTTAACATGTAGGCTCGGTAGTCAAACACAAGTCCCAGCTCCACCCTTGGTAAGTATGTGGTCTTGGCTGCCTCTCCAAGACTGTTTCCCCTTCCATATAACAGGAAGAAAGGGATCCAATTCCTAATTTATTTTCAAGATTAGATGAGATAGTGCATAGAAAAGTACTTACCATAATACCACAATGTTAGCTATTTTATCGTTAATCATGAAACCAACACCCTAAGAATCTTAAGGCATGCGTTATTGCCTTTTTTAAACAGAGTTGTTCAAGATCACACAGCCATATTTCTAATGGAGACTGCCCAAATGTATGTTTCTGCCTTTAATCAATCACCAAAATCACAGTATCTAACCACTGGTTCTTATTTATCTCCATTTGGATGATCTACTTGGGCTTTGTCAAATATCAAAATATCAGTCATCTTCCCACAAAATCAACTCCTCGTTAGGCTTTCACCTCGGAGTTGCCTCTGACTCCGTCTTCTCCTCCACCCACATCTGCCATAACTAGCATCTGTTACCTGTTCTTTGTAAAAGTCGGTAGATTCCTTCCTTTGTCTTCATTGCCACAGCAAACCCTGTACACCATGCCCCGTAAGGTATGGAAATACTGGACAAGACACAAAGCAGGCTCAAAGCCGGACCATCATTGCGAGCAGAGGCTGAACCCTGCGCTGGCCTCCTGGGTTACTTCCCTGCCAGCATTCTTGGTCTATTTCAAATTGCACGCAGTCCACAAGGGGCAAAAGGAAATCTAAATATAAGATTATCCTTTAATAGCATACAAGAATCGTCACAAAGGTGTCTCAAAGAAAAGCTGTGCAAAATCACCTAAAAGATACCAAACAGTCCCAGGTCATTAAGACTTGAAGCACTATGACTGAAATTATTTAAATGACTTAAGAAAAGGTTTTCAGTCTTAAGAGAAGTCAACAACGAGGAGCAGAGAAATTCAGAGGGAGAGAGTGTGTGGCCAGACTGACCCATACGCCTGGTCCCTTCAACAAGAACAGCCTTATTGTGAAGGTGGACGAGGGAAGGGACGAGATCCACTTTATTGATGCTGCAGGAACAATAACAGGCAAATAACAGATACAAAAAACAGCAATAAATTACTCATAAAGCTTCCCGTTCTGATTTCACACTCTTATCCACCACCTGATAGTGTGCCAGCCATGTGCCAACAAGCAGCACACACGCAAGAGGGGAGGAGGTGCCTATTTATCCCTTTGGCCCATTATGTTTCCCACTATAAGTTAGGAACTTGACAGTCTAATAAAAATTTTCATTATTTGTAGGAGTTGTGTTTTTGCTTTTCCGTTTTCCTTACTTGGCAGGGAGGAAGAGCATGATTCAGCTTTCCCAAGCCCCATTATTGACAAGATACTTGACTGACAAGATCGAATCCGTGTCTCCGAGGCAGAGGCTCAAACTCTGGGCTAAAGTGCATTGAACATAAATGTCATGTGAGAAAAGCCACTGTGTATCAACAAACCCGTCTCTCTTGGTGTACAAAGCCAATTCAGGCCTTTCACACACACCTTCCTGCACATCTCTGCCAAATCTTATTCATCTTTTTCAACTTATATTCATCTTGCCACACCTTAGCAGCCACAACGGATCCCTACTGCCTTACAAATGAAATTGTCACTCCTCTGGTCTGCATGGAAGGCCCTCGATGCCCAGTCCTCTCGCCACAATATGGCCCCTCGGCATTTATTCCAGTCTTAGCACAGGCTGCACCGTCTCACCTCCGCTCCTCTGGTGCCACCAGCCCCCTTTTTCTAACCTAATTCATAAAGTCTTCTCAAACTGCTTCCCTTACTGTAAATTCTTTTAGGTACCTCAATAATACATATTACTGGTTTAAAATTACTGTCACTGTTTTATCTGTTTAGCTCATTGTCTAACATTGTATAAGTTCAAGTACATGAATTCTTATCATTTTTACATCCCTCATTCCAAATACATACTGTGTATGGAACCAGACAAAATACATAAGAAAAATACATGTTTTCACAGCGAATGAAAAGTACTTTGTGATAACCAAATTCCTAAAACTTAAATTACCTGTCTAAATCAGGGTTGGGTTTGAATTTTTTTTCTTTTCTGTCAGCAAGAACCATTAGGTGTAATTGAATCCTTAAAGTCTGGAATACACTTATGTTTAGTGAAACATAACTGAATGAAATACACTTAGTCATAACACCAAGGCCTACAATTCAGACTCACATCTAAGTAGGTATCACATCCAAGTATGCAATAATAGAACAAAAACTGACAATAAAGCAAATAAGCTTCCTGTTCACAGGGCAAGGTCCCAGCCTAACTTGTTATAGCTCCCCCTGGAAGACAGAAGGTTGGGTCTCAGCAGGCTGTTGCCTAGGAAGTCAAACAATTACTACCCATCACCTCACAAACCTGCAGAGACCCAAATGTTTGCCAAAAAGATACAAGGCCAATGGTGAATGTAGCCAATGACTAATAGTGACTCCATGAGCCAAATGTCAGAGCAATAGGACTGGCCTAACTCTGAAAAATTGATGTGGACATTAGACTAGCAAAAAGGAAATACTTGTGTGGTTTAAGTTCTTGTCCAAATGTTTATTGCACGATAACACTTCACTAAAGTATAGCAGCTTGTTCATCTTTTTTAAATAAATGAAAGATAATCTGTGGGACCTAATCCTTAGTGCATGCCCTATAGTGATTAACTCTTTCTTCATCACATCAGGAAACCATGTAAAGCAATTGTGATTTTTCATCATTATTGCTTAACAAAGCTATGTGTGCATGCGATTTCCAAGGTGAAAATGGTTTTTAAAACAAGCATTGCCTTAATGTAGTCCACAAACTGGGAAAACTTCCACTTATTAAGCCCCTCCCCCCAAAAAAAAATCAACAAAAATGTATTGAGTTGCCAAACAAGGAATAGAAAAATTTAGTGAATAGAAAAATTTAAAAGAATTGTCTAATAAGTATTATTCAAATTTCCAACAGTCTCACAATATTCCAAGATCAGTTCAACTATTTGCTGATGCCCAATTTTAAATAGTTTCTTCAAAATTGTCAGGACTTGAAATATTTCGAAAGAAGGCAAAGTGAAAATTCTGCACCATAATTTCTACCATTAGTGCCTAAGCAAAAATTCAAACATCCACCACATTTGTGTCTCCACAATCAGAAGGAAGGGTTGTGTGGTCTCTAAACCATACACCAAATGATCTAAGTCATATACTTACTTGGTAGCTGCCAAAATAATTTCAAAAGATCTGACAAAAAATATTAAGAATAAACAGAAAGCCAGAGTTCCAACATGTTTCAATGAGTTAGGTATCTACATTTGAGAGTTAGCAGTTGTAATTCATGAAGTAGATTTGTCCTTCATTACTGCTATGAACTAAGAGATGGTATCAAGTCACCAACTCATGTCACCAATCACTGCAAAGCAACCTCAGAATTACTGACACAGTCTCAGAATGAATACCTGTTTTAAAACGACTATTTCCAAAGAGGGCAAAGCAATTATTAGGCCCCTTAGAAAAGTATAAGCCAAATAAGTCCTTTGTGACATGGCACAAAGCACTTTTCTGTTCTGTGTATAGGACTCATTTTTCCCCCGAGACTACCTAGTCATGTGTTATTTGTCCCTAATGGATTGGATCTTCCCCCAGTGTGACGATTTTGCTCTCCTGAGAATAAAGCAATGAAGTAAAAATATCCCATTGTCTGATGCTCAGGACATACTAGACTATACAAGAAGTTGACTCTAACTGCTTTATTATTTTAAAAGGGAAGATGTTAACTATAAATGTATAACGGACACATTAAGTTGATCCCGTACTTTGAGCACTGAGACACAATATTGAGTACATGCCCCTCACTAAATCAGGCCTCACACAACAGAACGTAGGTGGCTCCATAATCAGAAGAAAAGAGGGTTATGCGGTCTCTAAATCATACACCAAATTACCTAAGTCATGTACTAAATCATACCAGTTTCATGGAAAGTTCTTCAGGGTACATTACCTACTACAGATAAACATATTTATACACATACCCGGGGTTACCGAAAAATGTACACAAGTGGACACTTTGGTCAACATTGCTCAAGCAGTAGTTCACCGTAACCAGAAGTGTCTGGACACTGATAGTAACCACTCTGGGCACCTCTTATAATTGCAGAAGTCAAACAAGACTTGTATTCATCTTTTGTTATCTGTGTAATATATTGAGTCTTATAATTTAAATACAGTTTTCCTTTGTTAAAATGTGTCTATGGTTTTTTTGGCAACCTTTGTGTTTTTCTCTTCATTATTGCTCCCCAATCATACTTGAGTAATCAGATGACTCAAATGTTAGAAGTAATATTACTGAACTAATGTGAACATGTCATGTCTTTATTCCTGTGTCCCCAATTCTCCACACAACCTATAAAAGTCTTGCTGCATCTGTGAATGGCCAAACTGCTGACGGTACATCATAAAGATCACTCAACATTGTTCACAGTAGCCAAGACATGGAAACAACCCAAGCGTCCTTAGATGGATGATAAAGAAGATGTGGTACATGTATACAATGGAATACTATATTGAGCGATGAGAAAAGATGAAATACTTCCCTTTGCAATAGCATGGATGGATCTTGAGTATCGTGCTAAACGAAATAGGTCAGATGTTAAAGAAGAATCATATGTCACTCGTATGTGGGATATAAAACAGAAAGCAACAAATGAACAAACAAAACAAACAGAAAAACTCATTGACACAGACAACAGTATGGTGGTTACTAGAGGAGAAGGGAGGCTAGGGTAGACTGAAGAGAGTAAAGGGGGTCAAATATCTGGTGATGGAAGGAGACACACAAGGCAATATAAAGATGATGTACTATAAGATTGTGTACTTGAAACATAATCTTATTAACCAATGTCACCCCAATAAGTTATTTTAAAAAGACTATTCAGCTGGAGAGAGCTGTAAAGTAAAAAAGGATCTACTCTTAAGGTAGCTCGATTCTCTCTGGGAGTTTTGGTGATACACTGCTTTTATCAAAGAGCAAACATTTCAACCTGCCCATCTTCCAATCAGTATTAACTCATTAGTGATAACACTATAGAGAATATCTTAAACATTCCATGTTCACATGGGTATGTTCCTCCCTACTATGTCTCTCTTCTCCAAAATTCTGGGGGAAAAAAATACAGGATTTTATTTTACTATGATTTACTTCCTCCTTTGGTGGGCTATACTTCAGAAAAGCATCAAGTGAAGGCTGAAGCCTTCTGTTTGCTTAGGACTGAAAAGCTTCACAGTTCAGTATTTATTCCACAAAAACCTGAAAATACCACCCCACTCCCCACTTAAGCAGCTGTGAAAAAAGTGTTTTTATTAAATTCCACTAGTCATAGCTGAAGAATCACTTGGGTAAAGAATATACTAATCACCGCCCTTTCAAAAGCTAAATTTACATTCTACAGTTTCATTCTATGGAAACGTTTTTTTGTTTTTTTCTAATGCAGAAAGCATTAGAGTTATCACAGCTCTATTTTTAAATTGCCAGGTTAATTTCAGAAATTAAAAGTGCATTTCCCTCTATGAATTCTGAATATGATTCCCATGCCAAAGAATGACAGATTCTAAACATTTACTTTGGAAACTTAGAGATGCCTGTCAAATTACCAAGCAATTGCTTGCATAAACATTCCAGGGACATTTAACTGCTACGTTGGTGCCCTACTACCTAAAAGTCTGAACCAAGATTTGATTGTTCTGAGCTCTTACTCTAACAACGAAATCCTCAGGGGAGGATTTTTTTCCAAGCAGCACCCCCAACCCAGTGAGGACGTGCGGATTGCAGCCATCCTCAAACACATGTATATTCAGTCAGTCAGTCTCTCTCTCTCTCTCTCTCTCTCTCTCACACACACACACACACACACACACACACCCTATTCAGAATCATTGTTTGCAGTTCTTCAACTACTTTAACAGAAGGTTCAGGGGTCTACCAAGAAGAGTAAGGACTCAACTATTAGCTGTTCTATAACAGGATGTGTGCTGTATGCTTATAACAACCCTATGAGAAACCAGAGGCGAAGAGAAGTGCCAAGCTTAAGGGCAAAGCCATCAAGAGACAAAGGTGGGTTCCAAGCACTGACTGACTGCAGGTTCTGGTCCTTTCCGTAACCATGGTACGCAGCTTCTCACACCAGGGCCTGGTTCAGCGGCCCTCCCTGCTTCTTGAACCTCCCACTCCTGCTCTCACCACTGCCTCTTGGACCCCTGGTTTTAATTTTTTTTTTTTTTTGAGGGCAGTGTCACTGGCCCTCATATGTGGGACCGAACCGGGGCTGCTGGCTTCTCAAGCCAGCGCTTAACCACCGCGCCACTCGGCTGGCCCAGCGGACCCCTGGTTTTAAAGTATCTAAAAGCAACTACTGCAGTAGGTGCTCCATAAACTGCCAAAACGATTTGAACAGGATTCTACTGAAAGTATTCCTCCATTGACTACATAGCCAGGACTTCAACGGCTAACACTTGGTTGTATCTTCTGAAAGCAGAAAGTCAGGAAGAAGTCATTTTCATGTAAGCCTTTCCTTGCTAATAAGATCAAAATAAACTATGCAGCTTACCCTTGCCTATTTTAGGTCTTCAAATAGTATCTCTTTTAAATTCACTGCATTTCTAAACATGCAATTTCTCAAGTACTTCATAGTAAATAATTCAGTATTTAAAAAGTTTGTTAATCTGAATCATGTATATAACGACTCCACCAGTCTCATCTTGTAAAAATGTACTCATAGTCAAATTTAATTACATGCAGACAACAACATCCGCTAATAAATTAAATGACATCCGCTGCCTAGAGGTACCAAAGGCTCTACCTGATTCACAAGTTTATAGAGAATGGTAGGGAATATCAAAATGTAGCACAGTGTTAAATACCTAGCAGGCACCTCCTAAACAGGCAAAACAGTTGAATTGTTTTAAGTAGTCAACATAAAGAGCAGATATACTGCCCATTTAGACTAATGGGCAGAAAAGTAAGCAAACAGGTAAGAATGAGAAAACACACAAATACTGGGGCCGGCCAAGTGGCGCGGTGGTTAAGCGCTGGCTTGGGAAGCCAGCAGCCCCCATTCGGTCCCACATGTGAGGAGGGCCAGTGATACTGCCCTCAAAAAAAAAAAAAAAAAAAAAGGGGGGGGCCAGCCGAGTGGCGCGGTGGTTAAGAGCTGGCCTGGGAAGCCAGCGGCCCCGGTTCGCGTCCCGCATCTGAGGGCCAGTGACACTGCCCTCCAGAAACAAACAAACAAAACAAACAAACAAACAGAATTGGCTTTGGGCCGGCAGAGTGGGCAGTGGTTAAGTGCTGGCGTGGGAAGCCAGCGGCCCCGGTTCGGGTCCCGCATGTGATGTCCAGTGACACTGCCCTCAATTAAAAAAAAAAAATACAAATACTAAACAAATGAGGCATAATAGAATAAGCTAGTAATAGCAATCAAAAATTTAAAAAAAGCCACAGAATAGGTTGACTAGGTACCCAAAATGGCTTGAAAATCATTAAACATGCAGGTAGCAAATTCAACAGGTTTGTGCCAATAAACAGGTTAAGAGAATACATTCTAATACTTAGAATTTAGTTCTGATTTAATTAACTAGAAATTTTACTAACTACAAATACAAATTGGGCATTGTTACCGTTCAAAGCATCCCGATTTCCTCATTCAATTTTCCATTTTATGAGTTGCCACAGAAAGAATTTATAAATATACTGAAAATTCAGTAGAATTGTAAAATAAGCATTTCTAACCAAAGCAATAAATCAATGATACAACCCATGAGTTATTAATTACATTCATTCTAAAACAAGCTATGGAAATTATGAATGTGTTTTTCAGAATTTTGACTGTGAAAGCCTAAAGTATGTCTTCTATCTCAACCGTTCTTCAATGCTGAAGGCAGCATTTAATAAAGTACACAAATGAGGATTAGAAAAATAATGACTTCTTAAATTTTCACATTGGTAGAAGATACATTTCCCTCTTTAAATTCCATGAAATTATTTCTTGAGGAAGAAGAGGGCATAGCCTCACAGACAAAACACTTTCCAAAGGAAATGGTGTGTAAAGGCAGAAGAGGAAACAGCATCTGTTTAAACTGTACAGCAAATCTCAAAATGGCTTCAATTCTGAGAAAGATGTCCCTAAAAACGCATTTGGAAAAGGAAACAACTCAAAGAAATGCTTACCACAAAAAAGGCTGAAAAAGTTTGTGTGTCAAATAGTTTCCTATACATTATATATTATCATATCAAGAACCACAGAAAAGGGAAAAGCCTGGGGACAGCAGCACAGTAAAGCTGTATTTCTAGAAGGTTCAGCACAGAAGTTTGGAAAGCTGTGGAATGGTACAGGGCCTTCCTCTTTCCTTCATTTTCTTTGATCCATAAAATATAGTACATTTATCTCCTTTCAGCTCCTGAAAATGTAAACGGAATAAATGAAATAACAATTTTGGTTCTTTTGAAGGAAGTTGCTTTATATAAACCTTCATTTTATCTCACAATTCAAACTGGCCTAACAGGTCACACTGAATGGGCCAAAGTAAAAGAAATATATAAATGGCACTATTCACTTTACCATGTGCTTACAGATTCATACTGTAAAAGCAGGGCAAGGCGACCATCGCCTTAGGATATTACAGGTTAGACTCATTTGACAGGTTAACTTGCCCAAGGACTTTAAACGCCACGTTATTAGTATCCCCAAGACACAGAAGAATTCATATTTGTGAGAAACTGTATGAAAGAGGCTTTTTTCTTATCCACCAGCCCTGCCAAAGTAATAACCATAAGGTAGCAACCTTATATGTACACCAATGTTAAGGTGAGTCTACTTACCTCAAAATGATCCCTCCTTATTCATGTTACCTTTAAAAATAGAAGGCTAACAACTCAGCAACAAAAACAAACACCACTCAAAAACAAGCAAAGACCTTGAAGAAATTTCTCTCCAAAGAAGATATAAAAATGGCCAATAAGCACATGAAAGGATATTCAACATCATTAAGTCATTAGGGAATTGCAAATTACAACCAAAATCAGATACCACTTCACATCCATTAGTTTGGCTACTATAATTTTTTTAATGGAAAATAAAAAGTGCAGGCAAATATGTAGAGAAACTGGAACCCTTGAGAATTGCTGGTAGGAATGTAAAATGGTACAGCTGCTGTGGAAGACAGCTTGAGGGTTTCTCAAAAATTTAAGAATTACCATCCATATGACCCACATTCCCACTCCTGGGTATAAACCCAAAATAATTGAAAGCAGGGACTCAAACAAATATCTGTACATCAATATGCATAGTAGTAGTACTCACAATGGCCAAAAAATAAACATAAAATTCTAGAGCTAAATCTACAGTCAAACATCACTTGAAAACATAGGCACAGAAAGTACTTATGACTGTTAAAACATCCCCTAAAGAATATGGTTAACCATCAAGTCCGCAAGCCAGCTTCGGAATACAGTCAGGACTGACACTGTTGTAAACTGACACTAGAGACCTGTTTTCCCAAACAAAGGAGACTACTTATGGTTTTATATGTACCAGAAGCAAAATGTGAAGTTGATATCTGAGATCAACAAACACTGGGGACTCCAGCTCATTAAGAGTGAGAAATGAAGAAAATTAAGTTCAGAATTACTTCTCCAAGACCATATAACTGGTTGGATGATAAAAATAAGGACTAACAACTCAGGTCTTTTGTCTCCTAAAATAGTGCTCTACACTCAGTTTAGCGTGAACATTTTACTTATCCTCCCTCTGAAGATATAGATAGCATTCATTTTAAATAAGGTTATTCAAATATCCTGAAAATTATACTTCAAGATTACCTTATAACTCTTAAAACTACCTCCCTTTACTAAGGGAGCCTCACTCGCATACTCCTCATCATCAAAGAATTAAGCTGGCACAATATCCTATGGGGGTTATTTCTAAAGAACAAAGAAGACTCAACTCAAATCCTAGAAAAACAGAAAATCAATATGCCTACACAGCTTAAGGGTTTTACTTTGCTAGCAGGCAAAAGGGACAAAAGATTCTTCATAGCTAACTGCCTAACTACAAAAGGATAATCACTCACTTAATCCACATCCATAATCAAAATGTACTTTTGCACAGTTAAGAAGACAAAGTTCAAGATCCTGTTTTGAGAAAGGCGTCCAAGACCTCTCTTGGCTTAAAAGACCAATTTTACATGGAAAGGTATTTGCTAATACTCTGGTTGCGAGATAGATTCAGGACTGCTTGAAGAAGGCAACACCCAATAGAAAAATAAACAGTGCCAAAAAAGACAGCCTGCAACTGATATGCTCTTGCAAACTCTCACAGGTAAATAAATGCATAATATCTCATTACAGCCACTAACCAATCACATCATTCCATGGAAACATCCCACATCGTTCCATGGAACTTCAATCAACCCCCATACCTTTGTTCCATTCTTAGATTTAGTGCCTACATTTGAGAAAAGTTTTACATGTCACCTTCTGTGTCCTCCCACTGTACACCAACGCCTTAACCTTCAAAATGCGGTCACTTAAGTTCCGATCCTTGAAATGGAAATCAACAAATATTTACCGAGTTCTTCTGTGATAGATGCTGTAGGAGATAGAAAGATATTCATGACCTGTTGATTGTTATCAAGAGCCTTTTTCATCCAGTAGAAAACAAAAGATGTTTAGAGGTAAATGATTACATAGACCTCAGATGCGCTTGGCTCTGAATCACACCCATCTGAGTTCAAACCTAAACACTGACCTTTTAAGACTTTCTTTCCATACACCTCAGTTTCCTTATTTCTATAATGTGGATAAAATACTTACCCTATTGTATGGTTGTGAAGTAAAAATGAAATAAGAAGCGTGCTTATTATTAGCACAGCAACTATTGAAAAGTAAGCACTCAAAGGTCAGCAATGTCTTTGTTAATTATTATTACAATAGAAGCACAAATGCTGTCACAATACAATAAAAAGCACCTAAGTTTGGAGGCCAGATTAGACTCCAATTGGGGTGATCAGAAACAGTTTCAGTAACTCGCTAGAATTTGAGCTGCATTTTAAAACAAAAAGGTCTTGGAATAGTGAACAAAGAGACCTGAGTTATAACCTGGGTCTGAGGTGAGCTAATTTGTTTTGTGGCCTGGGCAATGGGGGATTATTTAACATTTTAGAGTCTCAGTTTTTTCAACTATAAATTTAAAAAGCTGAATTAAATGACTGCTAAATCTTCTGAAGCTAACATTCTGTGATTTGGTGTAGGAATCAGGTAGGCAAAGTGAGAGAAGAAATATATTCTAGATAGCTTAAGGAATGTCTTCAGAAAATTCAGAAAAAAAAAGGCTGTACAAAAAGGGATGACTCTTCTGGCTAGAGCATAGGATCCAGTGGGAGGAGGAGTGGAGAATAAACTGCTTTCCCTGTTTTGACTTCCCTGTCAACTGCCTTCCCTGCTATCAGGGAAGATTTTGACTTCCCTGATAGTGGACGGGGGCTACTAGCGGTTGCTGAGCAGAAGTGGCATAACAAAAAACAGCATCTGAAGAGCAGGAGAAGAACATGACAAAATGATAACAGCACCGAGGGCAAAATATAGTGGGAAATGGAGATTAGGGGTACAAAAACCAACAGGAGACTGAATGAGTGGAATTCAATGATTCTGGGTGGTGAGATGGGAAATGACAGCCATGGAGAAGACCAAAAAAAACAAAACACCCTGATTTCTTGCCCTAAGTCTTTAGATTAATTAGAAGCATTGATTTTAAGAAAATCCCCCTAAAGTGTCTGGATTCCTCATAAAACTTATTTCTTCCAACTCTACAGTTCTATGATTCTGAGATTCTGATACAATTCATCTGGATTGGGACCAAGGTAATTTTTTTTCTAAAGGTCTCCAGATGATTTTCATATACAGCCAGGGCTGAGAACCATTGTCTAGATGGAAAAAAGACAGAAAACGGTTTGCTGTTAATCTCTGAGTAGGCCAAAAGTGATGGGGACAGGATTCGAGGGTGGAACTAGTAGGAGTTTACTTATCTGCAAACTGGAAGGAGGCCATCTTGTCCTCGTAGGGGGAGGAAAGAGGTAAGGATGGATAAGTCAGTGTTGGGGAGAAAAACAGTTGTTGTCAGCTAGCTGATCATCTCCATCTTCTCCAAGAAAGAATCGGTTTCAAATTTCAATTAGAAATCAATTCACATTACTATTGGCACCTCAGAAATTTCTGTACAATGAAGACTGTTAGAGGCAATCAACAAATTAGCTTATTCCAAAACAAGCAAAATACTTGAATAATCTGAATTCTATTAAACTTTTATTTCATTTACTGGTTTTCATTAATTCCATAAACATCTATAGAATCCTTTATGTAGGTCACTGAAAATACACAAATAATAAAGAGTTGCTGCCCTTAAATTTTTTATATAGTGGGAAAACTGCCCGTTTTAGGATTTTAAAATCCAACCTGGTAAGTGCCACTAAATTTCTTGGGAGATACAAAAAACGAAGATATTAATTCTGCTCGTGGAAATTAGAAAAGACTTCACAGAAACGCTGACATTATGGAGCTGTTTTGGATAAATGACTCATTTTCACAAGGATGAGGGTTTAAAACAATTGGCTCTGAAGCATATAAAAGTTTATCATATTTTTTTAAAACTGAAAAAATATCAGGCTCAACTATTATCATAATTTCCTTTTTTCAAAAATGTTATTCATCTTTATACTTTAAAAGGCCAAAATATTTCAGAAAAATGTTCATGGAAAAAAATCTTCAAAAATTTCCAGCAGACATTTCAGAGAAGAGTAATGGTTTTATCAAGCATTATATTCTTTAAAAATATTTCCTGAGTAAAAACAAAACATACAAATACAGATATACGAAAACAGAACACCAACAAAAATGTATGTTAGGCTATAGCTACAGTTTACATATATGTTCAGGAATAGGAGGTGTGTGGAGAGTAGACCTTCACTGCGATATTTTTTTTTTCTAATTAATTTGACCTCCATTTGTTTTTGTTTAAGCAAATTTATCTCATCCATTCCCTATAAGATACCTCAAATCCTTCATTACAGTGATGGAGAAAATAATTACCTCTCTAAATATGAGGTCTGACAATTAAGTTCATGAACTCATCCTAGAAAAAAGTGCTACACACCTCATTGCTGAATATTACTAGGTCATCTTCGAAGTACTCCCCTTGGGAAGCTATGCACAGATACCAGCACCTAGTCCACCCTTCAAAGCAATTTTGGAACTCTTTTTCTGAAACAGCCATCAGAACTGTTGTATTACTCTTGATGTCCTCACTGTCATCAAAATGTCTTCCCTTCAATATTTTCTTTATCTTCAGGTAAAGAAAGAAGTCATTGGGGGCCAGATCAGGTGAGCAGGGAGGGTGTTGCAATACAGATATTTGTTTCCTGGCTAAAAATTCCCTCACAGACAGTGCCGTGTGAGCTGGTGCATTGTTGTGATGCAAGAGCCATATATTGTTGGCGAAAAGTTCAGGCTGTCTAACTTTTTCACACAGCCTTTTCAGCACTTCCAAATAGTAAAACTTGGTTAAACCATTTGTCCAGTATGGTACTTTCACAATGAATAATCCCTCTGATATCAAAAAAGGTGAGCAACATCATTGCAACAAGTTCACGACCTTAATTGTCAGACCTCGTACATACACTGGTATTTCTCATAAAAGAGACACCAACCCTCTAAAGTCTTATATGGACAATCCAGTATCGATTTCAATTGCACAAATTCATAATTCATTAATATCACAAATGGGAAAAAAATAAACCAAATTCTTCCAGTGGCTGTCACCATCTGGAAAACTTGCAGAATAAACCTTACTTACTATAATAGATATGACGATATTCATAGTTTCTGCAGTTAAAGCAACTTCACATATTTTTTAAGTGATGGCTATTTAAAAAATTTTAGCAATTAGTGGTCTTCTTATAGTTATAAAAATGATCTCATAAAGTTACTTTACAAACCAACCATGCCTAACAACTGGAAAGGGGTACTTCTAACTAAAATACATATGATCTTTTATTTATTCCAAAAGTTAAATTGTTAATGAACAAATACAGA
Organism: Aselliscus stoliczkanus; assembly: GCA_033961575.1. NCBI lineage: Eukaryota > Metazoa > Chordata > Mammalia > Chiroptera > Hipposideridae > Aselliscus > Aselliscus stoliczkanus. Next base: position 129,356,276 of record CM066733.1, read on the forward strand.
ATTCCATAATACTTCTGTCTATTCTTAGAGAAGAAATGGTTTTTCCAGGCACAACATTTTGTTTTTATTAGTATGGTATGCAGCTGTATTATTTGTACTTCTGCTCAACATTCAGTAAGTTCAAAGAATTTTAAAAAACAGCAATTCATATTTAATACTTAACAAAAGAGTCTATGGGGGGGCATCACAATAAAAATGAACCACATTTATTCTGGAAAAGAAAACCTACTAAGCTGAAAAAACCCACTGCTTATGGGATAACCATCATTCACATTAAACTCACCATGGAAAAACAAAAATGAATTTACAAAACTAACATGCTTTTTAAAATATCAGACTGTGACTTCCCAAAGGTTTGGCAACATGACATAAGTATTATGATGTATTAAGACAGGTATTCCAAATTCAGTTATACATTTAAAACCTTGATGAAACCTTATCTGTTTACTCAAATCAGAGGAACTAAAGCTGTCTGCAGGAAACAAGGCAGCAGTTTATTGATCCAGCATTACAAGGTTGACCTTCTCCAGGCAGAAAATTTAGCCACATTATGTTGAAATACAAGGCAAAGGTTAGGATGCAAACACCTTCTCATTTCCTCTTAGAATTGACTTCCTAACTGAAGTATGTTGAGTCCCTTACATTCCCAAATTCACAGTCCTTCAATCCATGGCCCAGGAACCTATCATAATAGGACGAAAGTAATACAGATGTTGTTTAAGACAAAAATCTGACAACATTTAAACTCTTGATATATTTTCTTCCAATAATAACCAAACAATAAAACAATTTTAGAGATGGTAAAAGATCACAGAACATAAAATTACAAGAGGCCTTAGAGATATCTAACTTCATGGATTTCCATGTGTTGCTAGATTAGAGCCTTGGTTTATCTCTGCTCTACAGCACTTTTCTATAATATAGATATACTTTTTGTGATATGGCTAAAAGAGATTTGTCCCTATTCTCCAAAGGAAATTTTATAGCCTTTAAACATGTTCTTGCTTTCAAAGCCTGATAGGGTCACGTCAAAAGGACTCGGGAGTCAACCCGAAAGGGCTCCCCGACTGGCCAAAGTGGGACAATTTGGGTATTGAAAAGAATGAGTGTGCTTAATTGAAATACACTAAACATATAAAAATCTACAAGCAAATAGAGATGCTCAAAAAAAGAAAAAGACAGACAAATAAAAGCTTGAGGTAACTTTATTATATTAATGGCTTATTTTGAAAGTTAGTAAAGGGAAAAGTTAAGTTTTTATCCTACAGTTCAAATTAAAAAACTGTATTTCATGGTACTCAAATAGCCCACACTGATGAAAGAAAGCTATTCTGCATGGAACATTGCAAGCTTACAAAGTTGAATAAGTGCTAAACTTAAAAATTCCATTTTAGGGCACAAAGTTTCAGTTTTACAAAATAAAATCAATCTGACAACAGTGTCACTGTACCTACTAATACTAAAGTGTATACTTAAAAATGGTTAAGATGGTAAATTTTATGTTATATACATTTTATCACAATTTTTTTTTAAATCCCATTTTACCATCATTATGCCAATCCCAATAAGATGGATTCAGGTGAGGATGACCAATGGATACTAACGTTACTAGGTGAAAGACTGACAAGAAATTAGATGTTGTATGGTATCCAAGTCTCATTCCTCCCAGATTATATGCCAATCTCAAAGAGAAAAATTATAATTTTACAATGAGGAGATCAGTCATTATTCTACTCAAGCTTAGCTCCACTAACAAAGGGAAAACCACATTCGTGGGTCCTTATATAATGCACTATGAAGCTTGACTATTAAAAATTCTTACCAAAAATGTTTATTCTGAATCTAATCAATCCTTTAGCTCTAAATTCTACTTTACATTAAGTACAGAATATAATGGATTGAGCTAAATTAAGAACAGAATTGCCATATGACCCAGCAATCCCTCTCCTGGGTATATACCCCAAAAATCTGAAAACATTTATCAGTAAAGATATATGTGTTCAGATGTTCATTGCAGCTTTATTTACAGTGGCCAAGACATGGAAACAACCAAAGTGCCTGTCAATGGATGACTGGATAAAGAAGTTGTGGTATATATACACAATGGAATACTATTCTACCATAAGAAAAGATGAAACAGTGCCATTTGCGACAACATGGATGGACTGTGAGATAATTATGCTAAGCGAAATAAATCAGACAGATAAAGTCAAGAACCATATGACTTCACTGATATGTGGGATATAAAACTAAAAGCAACAAAGGAACAAGGCAAAGAAACAAAACTCATAGACACAGACAATAGTTTAGTGATTACCAGAGGGTAAGGGGGTGGGGAGGTGGTAGAAGAGAGTAAATGGAGTCAAATATATGGTGATGGAAGGAGAACTGACTCTGGGTGGTGAACAAAATGTGATATATAGATGATGAATTACAGAATTTTATACTTGAAACCTATGTAATTTTACTAACCACTGCCAACCCAATAAATTTAATTATTTTTTAAAAAAAGGACTTACCACCATATGGAAATAATCAGACAAACCCAGAAGAAATATTCAACTAGACACTAGGCATCTTCTTGCATCTTTCCAAAAAGTCATTGTCATGACAAGATAGTGAAGAGGGAAGTGAGGAAGGCTATTTAGATTACAAGAGAATGACAAAACCATAACCCAAACCAAATGCTGTATACGCTCCTTGACAAGGTTCTGGTTTGATAAGCTAAAAAGGATGCCATGGGGATGACTGGAAAGATTTTAATATAGATTGTATGTTAAATAATACTAGAGTTATTGCCAATTTGTTGTTATATATAAGTATATTGTTCTGGTTAATGGGAAAATGTCCACATTTTTTACAAACACATAAAGAAATTGCGGTGAAATGTCATGAATTCCATAATTTATTTTAAATTACTTCAGAAAAAATATATATGGTAAAAAAGTTAATGCAATGAAAACAGTATGTAAGCAGTGGTTATCAGTGGCTGCTAAAAAAACTATTAGGCAAAAGTTTGATGGGAGTTTCCAATGGATAGATCAAACTGGCTGACAACACTTGAGCCCACTGATAGACCTTCATCCCCAAAAAAGAGTCAACCATACATGTGTCTCTTAAAGAGATGTAATAAGGAATAAACACCAACAACTACGAAGGATTCTCCAAACCACCACCACCGAAATCAACCTTGAACCTGATTAAGCCTCAGATCTACCTTCCAATTCACAGGAAATTCAGGAGAGAGAAACATATTAAATACACTGCCACAGGAATACAATCAACAAAATCCAGAATGTGGTAAAATCTAAAGAAACAGCAGACTTTCTCCAACAAACAAACTGAAAGGGAGAAAACAATTGCTTGATACATTTAAAAAATATAGAAAACAAATAAAATGTGGACCTTATTTGGGTCCTAACTTGAACCAACCAACTATAAAATAACTATGAAACAAATGGGAAAATATGAACATCGCTGAATATTTGCTGTTAAGGAAATATTAAATTTTTTAGATGTGACAATGGAATTGTGTGCTTTTTTCTTAATGCTTACCCATCACAGACATATAAAACAGTATTTATGGATGAAGTCATATAACATCTAGGATTTGTTTTAAAACAATCCAACATGGAACAGTGTGGAGGGACAGGGGTTTAAAGGAACACAGATGACACAGAATTGACCACATGTTGATAACTAGCTAGATGGGTACATGGAAATTCATTATTCTATTCTATCTCTTTATGTTTGTATATGATTCCATTATAAAAAGTTAAATAAAAAGGAAGAAGAATACAGGCAATTAGGTCTAAATGGAGCATTTTCAGCTAATCATATAATCTTCTTTACCTACTACCTAACATAATGAACACCAACGAAAATAAATTAATATAAAATCTAACCAAAGATTTACCAACACTGACGAAAGAAAAACGGTGTGGCGCCTATGCCACAAGCCTCACAACAAATTTAAAAAGAGACAATTCTGGTGAACAGCAGTGTGAGCATAAGCCCAACTTTTAGAAAGTACACTAAACATTAGGGGGGAAAAACTAGATGGTGGGGTATGGACGCTCATTATACTCTCTTCTCTATTCATTTGTACATTTGAAATTTTCCATAATAAAAAGCAGGGAGAAAGAATTACAAATATCCTTCAAAAGGATCACTGCTGAACACATTTATTTCATTTCCCACATATATTGGTAGACTTCTGACTTCCCATCTTCCCACTTTCATCCTTTTACTTCCAACTGCCAAGGAAGAAAGAAGAAAAAAATGAGTCACTAACAATGCTTGCTTCCTGGGTGGGAAATTTAACTAGCAAACTTGAAATGTTTCCCATTGTGTTAGGAAAATCAAGACTGATTTTACTGTCAAATGTCTCACTTTAACTGAAAACCTGACTTGTGGTCTATAAAGATTACTAAGGCATTTGTTTTCTCCCTTTCTTTTTTGGAAACGAAGAGACTCTTGTGTAATTTGTATTTGGATGTGGTGTTTGCAGAGGATTATTATCTTCCCAAATTTCTAAGTGGTTCCATCTGTTTTTGTGGTGAGTTTGTCTTAGCGTGATTTCAGAAAATGAAGAACAGAGTAAAAAATACAATCCCCTTTACAGTTAGCTTTGGTATACCATTTGAGTGGTTTTAAGAAAGAACAGACCCAATGAAATATTCATAGGAAAAAATATTTCAAAAAATTGAACCTGAAGCGGATTTTTAAAAAAAACCTTTCCAGTAACTACCAATCTACAGGACAGAGACAAACAAATAGAACTACACCAGAGGGATGAAATCTGGAAAATAAAAATTGTGGGAATGATACAGGACAAGCAATTCAGCTTCTTCAAAAAAATAAATTACAAGGAAACATTAAAGAGGAGAGAGAACCTAGAGATTACAGAGTCACTAAAACTGTAATATATAGACCTAATTTGGATCCCAGTTCAAACAAAAAATTATGAAAGAAAATACACAATTTGAACACAGAAAATATTTGATGCTAGTAAGAATGTACTGGTAATTATTTTAGGTGTAATCATGGTACTGTGAGTTTTTTCAAGCAGCTTAGCTTTTAGAGATATATATATTGAAATATATATGAAATGAGGCTTGGGATTTGCTTCCAAATAATACAGTTGGGAGTGAAGTGAACAGGAATATAGATAAAATAAGGCTAACCATGACTTGACTGTGCAAGCTCAGCGATGGAAATGCATTGTGGGGGAGGGGTCATTATACCAATCAGCTTACTTCTGTATATATTTAAAACTTTCAAAATAAAACATTTTATTAAAAAAGAAAAAAGCGGGCCGGCCGAGTGGCGCAGCAGTTAAGCGTTGGCTTGGGAAGCAAGCGGCCCCGGTTTGGTCCCACATATGAGGGCCAGTGACACTGCCCTAAAAAAAAAAAAGAAAGAAAGAAAGAAAGAAAAAGGAAATAATAAAGTTAGCTTAACAAAAACAAATTTAAAAATCTAATTAAAATTCATGTCTATAAAGAACAGTGAGACATTTTTGACTTAGGCAAGTAGAATAGTGGCAAATAAATTCACAATTAATATATTTCATCTAAATAACTTTAATCACCTTAAAGTTCCAGTACGTCACAAAATGGGAATCATATAATTTTAGACTCAAATGACACGTCGTCAGTGATCACCAAGTTCCATCTGCCACCCAGTGATATTCCTCCCACCTTCCGGCAGGTGACTATCAGTCTCAGACCTGGGTCCTTCAAACCCTGGGAAACTTCCTCCCTCCCCAAACAGCTCATTCCATTCTCTGCCTGCTCTGTTACACAGTTCTTCTCCTATCAGGTAGGAAATGTCCCTTCGCCAAATCTGTTAGTTGTACCCACAGAAAATGGGTTTTTCAAACATCGATCACAGTCCCAGTGGTGAGATGTGAAATCAAGATTGTGAATTGTTGACTGGCATTCATTATTATTATTATCGTTATTATTTGGAAAAGAAAATCTTAGAGTATACTGCACATGGTGTAGCTAAGAACTAATTTAAGAAACTTGTTTCTGTTATTCACATACACACATATATACACAAAGACTTCCATACTGAACAAAGGGTCAATAATTAAAATCTATTACAGTGCTTTTGTCAAAAACAAAAAAACGTTTAAAAGTCAGTGCTCGAAAGATAGCTCTCAACAAGATGCCCATGTCAGCAAGTCTTACCTCTTCAGTTATTTCAATAGGTAGTTTCTCCCATACTGTTCCTCCCAACCTCAACATCCCAGGAACCCTTCCATGGACATGATTTCAGTTTATCCAAGCTTCCACTCATTTTTATTCAACATATATATTTAGTGCATGCTATTTACCCCTTAAAATGCAGTATCTAAAAATGAACAAGGGCTGGCGGAGTGGCGCGTTGGTTAAAAGCTGGCTTGGGACGCCAGCGGCCCCAGTTCAGATCCCACATATGAGGGCCAGTGACACTGCCCTCTACAGCTAAGATGGTGAACAACAGCTCCACCTGGAGCTGGGCTGCTGTGAGTACCCGGGGACGGCATAGCTGCAGCCTCTGCTACAGTGGGCTGCCATAGGCTACAGTGAGTGGCCAGCAGCCAGCGTGAGTGGCCGGCAGCCGGAGTGAGCTGCCAAGAGCCACAGTGAGCGACCATCCAGAAGCTGGAGACCGATCAGCCTTACCTGAGAAGAGTGCAATGACGATACCAACATGGGCCAGTGAAGCAATGTCCTCCACAACTAGACTGAAGAACAAAAGGACAGCAACTTGTCTGTTCCCCTTCCCTGATTCCCCAACGCTGTTCCCCTCCCCCAATTCCCCAATAAAATAAAAAATAAAAATAAAAAATAAAAAAAATAAAAATGAACAAAATATTTCAGGTCAAAGTAAAATAATTACAGCCTACATTCTCCATGAAATATTCATTTAAAAACTCATTTAAAACTCATTTGAGTTTCAAATATTCATTTAAAAAACTTTCTTTGCGGGGCCGTCCGAGTGGCGCACTGGTTAAGCGCTGGTTTTGGGATGCCAGCAGCCCCGGTTTGGATCCCACATGAGGGCCTGTGACACTGCCCTCTACAGCTAACAACAGCTCCACCTGGAGCTGGGCTGTGCGAGCCCTGGTGATGGTGTGGGCTGCAGCCCCTGCTGCAGTGGGCTGCCATAGGCTACAGTGAGTGGCCCGCAGCCAGCGTGAGCGGCTGGCAGCCAAGCGTGAGCTGCCAATAGCCGCGGTGAGCGACATCCAGAGGCCAGCGACCGATCTGCCTCATCCGGGAAGAGCGCAATGACGATACCAACAGTGAAGCAACATCCTCCGCAACTAAACTGAAGAACAAAAAGACAGCAACTTGTCTGTTCCCCTTCCCCGATTCCCCAACGCTGTTCCCCTCCGCCAATTCCCCAATAAAATCTTTAAAAAAAAAAAAAAAAAAAAACTTTCTTTGCGATACTGGTAGTGATTTCTCTAATCATATAAGGATGCAGAGCTCATGATAAAGACTTAGCCTAAAGGAAGATCTGTATCAACAGATTATGATGGTAGGTAAAGTTTTGGGTGATACAAAATTAGGGCTAAAAATCAAATGTTGAGGACAGAACTATGGGAAACAGAAAAAGTGAACGGATAGTCAGAGGAAAAGAAATATGCAAAGAACAGAAGTAGAACAAAGAGTTTCAAATATGTCAAGAAAGATTTTCAAAGACAGTATGGTTTGGTGAACAATGTCAAAAATAATACATGGGAAAATGTGTTCAATAATTTGACAACAGGACTTCTATTACCTGAAAAAGAGCAATTTCAGTCGAGTGGTGAGATAAGAAGTCAACGTGTCTTATAATGAGAAATAAAATGGCATCTACCACTTTTTAATAAGGCTTTATATTGAAAAAAAAGACAAAGACTACATTGCTTTAGAATTCTTTCAAGGAGCTTTAAAGTACACTTGACTTTTATTTCTAAAAAATTTCATCTTGTTTATTTCAAACAATTTTGTACCTAACAAGACAATCTATTTACATATTGTTTATTAGGTTTCCCTACGAATTTCCATGAAATCTGTAAATCTGATCAGCAGTCCTTGTCCTCATCATAAAAATCATTTGCAAATACAGTTTGGATAAGAGAAGACCAAGGTTAAAATTTCAGTAGCAAATACCAACACAGACTTCCCTCCACTAAAAAATTTTTTCCCAAAGTTGCTATAAAAATACCATAAAGCTTTATCAAACGTTTTCCCAAAATCCTACATGTTTTTTCTCTAAAGAAGGGCACTTTAAATGACCTTCTCCACAAACAGAGACAAATGAAGGAGGCACAGACAACATCTTATATGGATTAGGTAGGACTCATTTCAAGGAATCTGAACCACTTAAGAGAAAGCAGACACAAGAAGCAACAACATAACTTGCCCAATGTCACACTAGGACTGGGGCTTGGGGCTAGAACAAGTTTCTTTTGACCCACTATTTCTTTCAGAAAAAAAGGGAAGGGGAAAGAGAAGAGTATCAGGGCTTGTTAAAATTCCAGTCACTGTAGACCCAGGACAACCTCCTATAAAAGTCTATACTTTTCAGGACATACCAATGATGGCCAAAGTTCCAACAATACATCTGGCACTTCAAGATACTCAACTGAAGACAAAAATTTTGATCATTCAATGCTATGTTGAACTATTGAGTTCAGCAACTCCTTTGTGACTTGTCGACATTCTAGATGGACTCAACATTCCATTTTAAAAACACTGGGGGTAGGGAGACAGACATCAGCAGTTACCACTTCACTTTCTACTTGCTTCCACCTCCCCGCTTTCTCCTTTATAAATGAAACCAGTAAAGGAACATGCATAGAATTGCATTAACTGCTTTCAAGTTCCAGTGAACAAATTATGCCATAATACAACAGTGTAGTATTGGCTCTGGTTCAAAATAGGTACTTCTAGGGGAGAGGAATTTGAGTAGGAACAGGGTGTGAGAGGAATTTACATATCCTTAGGGATAATATAGGACAGCAGTTGTAACTGTAGGCTCCGGAACCAGATGGATTGGGTTCAAATCCCTGCTCTGGGATTAATTAGCTGAATAACCCTGAGCAAGTTACTTAACTATTGCAGTGCCTCAGTTTTCTTATCAGGCAAACCTAAAATAATAGTACTTACCACACAGGATTACTGTAAGGATTAAGTTAATAAGTATTTGTAAAAGTGTAAATATTTGTAATACTTATTGGGCAGTATTTGACACATATTAAGTATTCAAGAAATGTTACCTATTATCAATATTTTCTAATGCCTTTACAAAGAAACTATAAACTATATTTTTTTAAAAGTACAAAATTAAAATATAAACTATCTCCAACTGAAAAATCCTGCCTGGCTAATTAATAAAAGCACTTCAACTATTAAGTTACAGTCAGCTTCAGCTATAATGCCAACATTTTACATACAATGATTTCTAAGCTAGTATACATGATCAATGTTTGAGGCATGTACTTCCCCCTCTAACCTGCCAGACAGACCATACACGTGGCAAGTTGCTGTGATTTTATAAAAACTGAACAATCACATTAAAATTCAGTGAGCTGAAAAAAAAAATGTTTTACTTGGTCTAATTCCAACATATTGTCACTAAACTATGGAGAACAAAAGAGAGAGGGAGACAGAAAATGAGAGGGAAGAGAGGGAGAAAGTGAGACAGATGTAGGGAGGAAGAAAAAAAAGGAGGAAAGAAAAAATAAAAATTTGAAAACATTAAAATCAAGTGTTAACATAGGCAAGAACCAAGGGGGGAAATTTTATAAAACATCAACATTAAAACACAGAATTTGAAGATGGGTTCAGATTTGGTTTAGAAATGGCTAGGTTTTTTTAGCACTGGCTAGGGCATTTCCTATGTCCACAATGCTATATTTACCTGAAACTGCTTTCACTGATCAAAAAATATTCATATATTTATTGTAAAAACATGAGAATATGTCATAAATGAACTCATTTTTGTAATTCTACAAGCAGTAACGAAGGTGAGCTTTATTTTGGAGACCAGAAAGCACATGCCAAAAAGAGGGGAGGGAGATATCTTACTTATATGCAAATGAAATTATATGATGTCTAGAATTTGTTTCAAAATAACTTGGGTAGGGGGATTATCAGAGAGTGAAGGGTGATATAAATGAAAGAAGACCGGTCGGGGGCTGGTGACTGTCAAAGGCGGATGAGCATACATGGGTTCATTATATTACTACTCTCTCTACTTCCGAATATATTCTAAATTTACCCTAATAAAAAGTTTAAAAAAGAAAAACACTTTTATATAATGGACAATGGTACATTCTTTCTTAAAAAACAAACAAACAAACAAACAAACACTTCAATATATAATCAAATACAGTAAAAACATGCCTTTTAAAAAAAATCTAATAAAAAAAGGTCCTTAAAAAATAGCCACATTATCCTTCACTGCTATCATGTGTGCTGCAAAGATCAAGAAACACGCAGATCACAGATCTCTAGAAAGCTCTAGAATTCACCCTCAAGTCTTTCCATTTAAGCTTGCAGCACTGGGGATGAAAGTGAACTGTCCTCAATTAGGAGGCGAGTTGGGAGTCACATCTGTACTACAGATGCTACCCACATCTATGGCTCTTCACTGCAGCTGCAAGAGTGAAGAATATCTGCAAGATATCTTTATTTTTCTGTTTGCGGGTGGGAGGGATATGGGGTAAGGACAAATGTATTCACATTCCCATATGTACATAATTTTAAAAAGACAATCTTGGCATTAAGGAAATTAAGATGCAGCCTTTATTAATGTTGGTTTTAATGGCCAAGATCCAAAAACATTTCTCGTTACAAGTTCATGGATAAACTCTTGATTCCTTTGTCAGCGCAAAGATCCAACTGGTTACTAGATACTTTAACCTCTCCCATACACAATTTTTATTATTTTAAAAAAAAAAAGTTTTCCTTTTTCTCCTTAACAGAAGTGGATTAAAGATGATTTTTCAAGGAAGATGTTCATTTAACAGCTTTCTTACAAGAGTCAAAAGCCATTAAACAGAACATACTAGGGAAAAGTCAAGGATTATCTTAATAAAAATGGGCTTCAAAAATGAGGGCTGAATATGCATCCCTGTCTAGCATATGACCACCGCCACATGTGAAGGCATTTGGCACCATTTCTCAATAATCCCGTAGGACTTCTGATTCCTTGTTTTTTCAATAGTACTTCAAAATGTTGGCACATTTAAGAAACTATTTTTGGAAGACCTAGCTCTCTCTACCTTCAGGGCCCAGGAAACAAACATAAGAAATCTACAGGACAGCCCTCTTAGCTATATAACTTGGCAAGCTTCCTGAATTTTCCAAGAAAATTTCCATTGGTAACTCCATTAACAGCAAGACAGTATGCTGTGTAGAGCACAATTCTGCACACGGAGACTTGGACAGTGTCCGAAGCTCCATTACTAAATTGCAGAATGACTTTGGGTAAGTTTAACCACTTCCTGACTCACTTTTCTTACCTGTCAGACCTATGGTATGAAATTGTTGTAAGAATTTACTTAGAAAAGATAAAAAAAAAAAAAACTAAAAAAAAAAAACCTTGACAAATTAAAACATAATTTTATTAAAAAAAAAAAGAGAGGGAGAACACCCTTAGAAATTTATGCTACAGTCACCATACCCAGTTTTATGCTGTTATCTACTACGAGAAAGAAAAAATGTATCAAAGCACTTTGATTAAGGAAATCATATTTTGAAACTACCCAATATTTCTCAACCTTTATTCACAATGCTTTATAATTTCTGCCAAATCAAAACAGCCACTGAATTATTACTTATCTTTAAATCAAGTCACCCAAAGAACACCTACTCTAGCCTTATGCTATGTAGTAATATCAATGAAACAGTAGTTCTGAAGTACTGGTATATTTTTCTGATGTACACCGACACATACTACATTTAACCACTCTAAGAAAAAGATTCATCTGCACGCCACTTCAAATCATTTTAACACACCACCACACTTTGAAGAAACAGTGTCCTGATCTATTTCCTGTAATGCCTCCTACATTAATGAACAGAGTATCTGAATTTCTAAATCTCTAAAACCCACTGGGCAACCTACCAGCCCTAACCACATGCATGCAAGCACCTTCAGGCTTTCCTCACGCCTCACAACCACTACCTCATTCAGAAACCCCATTTTTGTTTCACTTTCCCCAAACCCCATACACAAAAATCCCCAAAGTGTGTATCTTCACAGTAGTGTAATTCGCACTCCCCATTTAGGACCTAGTATTGAAATTTTTCACCCTAAAAGTATTTAACAGAATCCATCTGACTTCCAAGTTTCCTCCAATCACCAAATTAATCAAAGAATATTTACATTTATGTATGCAAACCATGTATTATCAAAAGATAAACTAAGGCCGGCCGAGTGGCATGGTGGTTAAGCGCTGGCCCGGGTTCAGGTCCCACATATGAGGGCCAGTGACACTGCCCTCAAAAAAAAAAAAAAAAAAAGATAAACTAAGATACTCAGTAAACTCTGAAATAAGGTGGCTATTTCTGATACACATTCACCAAATTTGTTTTTATTGTGTATTTTGAAAATTAGTTCGAGTATGATTTGTAAGTCCCTGTACTGAACTAATCCTTCAAATACCACAGGAAAAAAAATATAATACATCTACTGATCTCTTTCTAGAAAACATCATCTTGTTCAATGATTTATCAGTCATTCACTCCCATCCACTCTAGATGTTGTAAATCTCCTGACTTTTCTCTACGTATATACACATAGTGAAATTTCATCTCAGCATCTGGCATGAAAAAAAGGACCATTTTATTATGGCTGCAGTCCTTACCAAATTGTGACTACCACAGTAATCTTGGGAATTTCATTTTTATCAATTTAAAAGCCTAAAATCAGTGGATTGAACCTGAGTTAATTTCTGCTTCTTCCCAAAACATTAAAATGACAATAACGAATTTTAAAAAAAGAAAAAGGTACAAATCTACAAAAAAACAAAAACAACAGGAGGGACAAGGCCAGCAGATGAGATATATCAACAGAATTTTATAAGATGGAAAACAGATGTAGAGTAACTAATTTAGCAGAGCAAAGGAAGCTGAAACCTGAATTCCTGTTTTGGTGGGAGCCTCCCAGAAACAATGCCACTGAGTGCTGAGGTGAGAGACAGAGCTGAAAACAAGAGACCAGTTGTAAGTAAATAAAAGGGACATTTAAACCCCTCCTTTCCCTAGTGCGCGTGCTCACTCTCTCTCTGGCTCTCCCCCCGCCCCCAATCCTTTGCAGCCAAATGACAGGAGGTTCACTCTCTAGAGAAGCTGAAGGAAGGCCAGCTCTGGGATCAGGGAACCCAGACACAGAGGGCAGATGTGAGGCACTATACAGAAAACAAGGAGGTCTAATTACTCAGGCAACAAACATTTAAAGAGGGTCTACTCTGTGCTAGGCACTATCCTAGGTACTGGAAATGGAGTAAACAAAATAGACAGAAGTATTTGCATTCATGCATCTGTATTCCAGTGAGGGGCCAATCTATAAACAAAAAGTAAAAAAAGCAGTGGATCAGATGATAATAATACACACTATAAAAGAAAGAAAAGGAAGAGATTTAGAGTGTGTTGAGGTAGGGGTAGGAATACGGCTATACAGTAGTTTCAAATAAAAGATCATGGGAAGCAAAGATCTAAGGGAGTTAATCATGCAAGTATGTGAGGGAAGAGCATCCCAAGGAGAAGAAAAGCAAGCACAAAGAGACATCAAGTAGGGCACAATTGGAGATATTACATACATGAAAAAAGAAAAAAATTTTATCAAAAAGAAAATTCAGTGACCAAGTACCAGCTTAGAAAATAGGAAAACAAAAAAATTCAGTAGAGAAGTGAGAAGAAAACATTGAAGAAACTCCCCAAAAAACAACAGAAAGACAAAAGAGATGGTATCAGAGAGAAAAAATAACAAAATTGGTGAGTCAATCTAGGAAATTCAACATCCATATAATAGAAGTTCCAAAAAGATCAGAGAACATAGAGGGAGAAATGATCACAGAAGTTTATTTCTGAAAGACAACAGTTTCCAAGCTGAAAGGGCCCACTGAGTGAGTGCCAAGCACAATGAATGAAAAACTTCCGACACCAGTGGATACACCATCATAAAATTTCAAAACAGCAAGTTCAGAGAGAAAATCCTGAAAACTTCTAAAGAGAAAAAAACCAGCCACACATACAGAAGCAGAAATTAGAATTGCATCAGTCTTTTCAATAGCAATGAATACATTATGCATTCAAAATTCGGAGGGAAAGTAATCACTAACTTAGAATTCTATACCCAGCTGAACTATAAAAACATTCAAATTGAGAGTACAGAAAGGCATTTTAAGAGTGGGAAAAACTGCTTTTAGACATGCAAGATCTCAAGAAATTCACCTTCCATTTGTACTGTCTTGGGAAACTACTGGAGGATGTACTTATGTAAAGTAAGAGTTGAAAAAGGGACATGGAGCTCAGGGACCTGGAAGCCCAGGAAGAGACATAAAGGGAATTCCCAGAATACAGACAACAGCAATTTTAGAAATAAAATAGACCAGGAGAAACGAAATAGACCAGAAGGATGGAGGGCCCACAAGGATGCCTCCAAGAAAAAAAGAAAATACTTGTCAATATAGTCTTCAACATAGTTTAGGACTAAATTAAGAATGGGTAACAAAGAAAACTAACTATGCAATTGAGAAAAAAAAAAGGCAATTAACTGCAGGATAAAACAAAAAGTTGTAAAAGAAAGTACATGCAATCAAAGCACTTTATATGGCTTACGTGTTGCATATATGTTGTAGAATGGGAGAAGCTTGTGGGTCTGTGTATGGGAAGAGGAGTTGGTACAGGGCACTAACTCCAACCAAGGTAGAAAGCTAATAGTTATTATTATCTAAAATGGAAAAAAAAATCAAAATACAAGAAAATTGTATTATTTAGACAAAATACACCAGATAATAAAACCAAAAGAACTGAAAATGATTGCCTCTGGGAAGCAGAAATTTGTCGTGAAAGAAAGTAGGCAAGGATCTACTACTTTTCCTTATAATCCCTATAGTACTACCTATATTACAAGCATCCTAGGGGACACCATTTGCACTATAAAAACATAGCAAACAGTGTAAAACCACTTGAAAGACAAAAGGGAGAGGCACATTTTACGTTGATGTGTTTTATACTCTGGTATATTTTTCTTATGTTGAAACACCAGACTTGAAACAATCTACCAGTTAGTTTTACTAACACGAAAAACAAGATGAAGCATACTCCCAATTCCAGCATGATTCCAGAATCACACAATAAAAAGTAGTAATAAGTTGGCTTCATAATCATACCTTTAAAAAAGAAAGCTAGGATGCAGAAAACCAGTTAGCAAGCTTGTCTTTTATAAAAGTCAGAAACTATAGAAGCTAATTAATTCCTAAAAACTTCAAGTTCTACACAGTAATAGCATCAAGCAATTAAAAGCAATAACTGGACCTTCCTAGCAGAAGAAACACAATTTTTAGCAGCACACATGCTGGGTGTCCTTGAGCAAATAATTCAATGGCTAAGCTTCAATTCTTCATCTGTAAAATGAACTGAACGGCAACTTCAAGGTATTACTGCAAGAAGGATTGAGGACATTAGCATGTGTAAAGCACCAACTACAGTACTTGGCTTATAGTCTATGCTCCAAAATAGTTATTTGTCTTCCTTTTCCACAAGTTTACTGATTATTGATGTTCCTGGTCTTACTGAATTACTTAAAATGGAACCTGCCACAAAGCCAACCCACTAGCATGAAATGTATTTTTCCAGTACAGGTTAAACAGATGACAAAGCAGATGTGAGGGCATCTGAAGCCGGATGATGGCTGGAATCAAAATAAGCAAGAAGTGGGCTGGCCGAGTGGCGCGGTGGTTAAGCGCTGGCTTGGGAAGCCAGCGGCCCCGGTTCGGGTCCCACATAAGAGGGCCAGTGACACTGCCCTCAATAAATAAATAAATAAATAAATAAATAAATAAGCAAGAAGCATCAACAAATAGAAAATAGAAGCATACACCTGTGGCGGAATTGAGGAAGAGAGAGAGACAGAGAGAAAGAATATGAATTAGACCAACTCTCTAGATCCAATCACCAAGTTAAAGAAAATACAGAGGACAAAGGAACAGCTTTACTACACTACAGAGTTGAAATCAATAAAATTAAGACTGTGGGAAACCTACACAGAACAACCAATCAAGTTTCTTCAACAAATAAATTGCAAGAAAAAATAAGAGATGAAATGGAAACTCTAGCTTATTAGTCTTTGAAGATATATCAACCAACTATAATGTGTAGATCTTAGCTGGATCTTGATTCAAACTAATTTTTTCAAAAATTGATATTTAAGATA
Organism: Aselliscus stoliczkanus; assembly: GCA_033961575.1. Lineage (NCBI taxonomy): Eukaryota > Metazoa > Chordata > Mammalia > Chiroptera > Hipposideridae > Aselliscus > Aselliscus stoliczkanus. The sequence goes on from CM066733.1 coordinate 129,372,707, forward strand.
CAGAGAACAGATTGGTGGTTTCCAGAGGTAAGAGGTCTGGAGTGGGCAAAATAGATAAAGGGGATCTAAAGGTACAAACTTCCAGCTATAAGTCCTGGGGATGGTAAGTACAGCATGGTGACTATAGTTAATGAAATCTATTGTATATTTGAAATCTGCTAAGAGAAAAGGTCTTTGAAGTTCTCATCACAAGAAAAAAAAATAACTATGTGTGATGATGAAGGGTAACTAGGGTTACTGTGGTAATCATTGCAATATATATAAATATCAAATCATTATGTTGCATACCTGAAACTAACATAATGTTATATGTCAATTATATCTCATTGTAAAAAAAAAAATGACTGCGATAACTTTGAATACCAACAATTAGATATTTGACAATATTAAGAGTAATTATAGGGCCGGCCAAGTGGCTCAGTTGGTTAAGAGCTCAAGAGTGTGAGCTGCTGAGTTCTGAGCAATAGCAGTTCGATGCCCAACCTGAGCTGAGGTGCTGTTGAGCTGCCAACAGGTGGCAGGATGGCTCGGCTAAAAAAAATAAAACAAAAATATTAAAAAAAAAGAGTAATTATAGTATCCCAGTTATGTTTACAAAAAAATTCTTCTCTACTAGGGATACATACTAAAATATTAAAGGATGAAATGAAAAGTCTTTTTAAAAAGCCAAATAAAACACAAATGAGGTGCAGCTGTGGTCTGCTGGGGTGTAACACTAGGTCAAATAACAATCGAACTATTTATGGACGATGAAATGAGTCATGAGGTCTAGGAGGAAACTAGAAAGAGCATTCTTTCCACATGTTAGTAAGAGCCTACTGTGTGCTGGGTACTGATTAACAGGCTCGGTAAACTATGGCTGATAGTGACCCAAAGGTCAGTCTTCACAAAGGGAGGAGTAGGAAATGACTGCTGGCCCAAAAGGTAGAAAGTGCCCCACTGTCAGGAATCCCTACTTTAAGGCCATACAGACCTAGGCCTTTTAGCATCTTTCAATTGGTATTTAATAAAAGAGGTGTATATTCAACAGTTATCGAATGCAAATAAATAAAAAGGTCTACAGGCAAGACAAGAGGAAATGGGAACGACCCGGGCAAAGCAGGGAGAGGATGACTTGTGCAAAATGGGGCAGTAACTACTGAGGTCCAGATGGTCGGTGCAATGGAAGGCCAGGAGCCCCATGTTTCCCAAGGGGACCCAAGACGTTCCAATTTTTCCAGAGAAGCCTAAAATAAAGATATATCTGTGAAACCTCTTGATTTTTTAATGTTGGCAACTAATTTAAAGTTAAAACACTATGTTGTAGGAAAACACATCTGCAGGTATACTTCACGTACAAAAATATGTACTAGATTTGTAAAAGTCACATTTGAATGCCATATGAAGAGATTTAAACACTATCATAGGGCCGGCTGAGTGGCTCAGTTGGTTAAGAGCTCGCTCAAGAGTGCGACCTGAGCTCTGAGCAACAGCAGTAGTTCGATGCCCAGCCCGAGCTGAGCTGCCACTGAGCTGCAGGATGGCTCAGCTAAAAAAATAAATAAATAAACACTATCAATCAAAATTCCGTTCACAGCTTTCTTTCAGCAAGCTTAATAAAGTTATAGAGAGAGTAAGTTATAATATAGCAGACACATACATATTTTACACTCAGAATCAGTTTACCCCTGGCAACATAACAAAAAAGGCTCCAGTCTCCAGTATGGAGGGGAGACTGTCCCATGGTGTGACCACTGTGAGATCAACTAGCTAGAGCCAGGCCAGAACAGAGATTGCTTCCTGTAAGTCAGAGGCTATCTGATCCACCAGGTCCCCATCGCCCCACTGCTTGCTTGTTCCTGAAACAGCCCCTTGCCCTGCCCCAGGCAAGCATGTAAGGCATCTTCTCCTTACCTGTGGCGGGTCACACACCAGTACCCACCCATCCTGCCCTGTTCGATATAATGCTTTAGCGCCTGCCATGCAGCAGAGGACATCCGTGCCACACTGCAGCAGCCCAAGACACGCCTAGTATAGATATTCCCTTAATAAACTCTTGATGTAATGCTGGAGTTGTCAGCCTCTCTCTTTGGCCTCTCAGCCCAGGGAAATTTTATGAACACCCTGTATTATTGAAACTAAATCCAAACAGCTTTGCCATCTATATGCTCTTCTGTATAATACCAAAAGAGACATAAAGTTTGTTAGGACTTTTTCTAAAAGTTTAAAACTTCTAGAGATGCTATCCTGAAATTCTTCAAAAGTGGTCTGAAGTTGTGATGACCACAGGAAATTACAGTTTCATATGAAAGACTGTTCTTCCACACAGATAATTATTCCTGACCATAGCAAAAAAATTGCTTACTACATATTCACAATCAACCCACTGGGTCTTTTCTTAACCTAACAATTCTCACAGATGCCACGCACCATGTAAAAGCACTTTATAAGCACCAGCTCACTGAACCCTCATATAACTCTGTGAGGTAGATTATGATTGCTAACCCCATACTAAAGATAAGGAAACTGAGGCTTTTAGAAATAATTTACCCAGGGTTACATCGGCATATGTGTCAGTCTAACCAGCACCAAGTAGTGTGGACTGGTTACTGATCCCTTCTAATCAAGATTTGCATCAAGGAAATTTATAAATAAATAAAAGCCCATTTGTTAAATCCACAGGTAAGACTGTAAGAGACCAAGATTATATCAGAATTCAGTTTAACCTCAACAACTGGGTAAAAGGGGACAACTAAAAGAATTTGACTGAATGGAAATAAGGGGGCGGGGATCAGTGATGAAAGTGTAATAGGGTAACAAAAACAAAAAAAAAGAATACCACTTAAGATTTTGACTTTGTAATTCAAAAATCAGAACTGAACTAGATAAGCAGTGTTCCATCTTTTCTGTTTCCCAAAACCCTTTCAAAACTGCTCCCAAATCTCTCTCTCAATCCACCAATCGATCTCTCTGTCTTTCTCTCTGACACACATACACACACCAACTTACTTACAGTCTCAGGCAGCTCGTGAACCCCTGAGGCCCACCCTGGGCAACACCTTCCCCACTAACCCCACTCCCCACCCCACTAACCCCACTCCCCACCCCACTAACCCCACTCCCCACCCCACTAACCCCACTCCCCACCCCAAGTGGAATCCAAATGAAACGATCTCCAAGCTCCCTTTTGGTCCTCTAGGTTGATGAATCCAAGGTGAAAAACAAGTAGCCTGTTCGAGCAAAAATAAAAAGAACCTAAAAGTTATGGCAGAGTGTAAATTACATTTTAATTTAATGTCTGCAAGCAAATGTACTTATACTGGTAGAACACAGGAAACTAAAAATATGATTAAGCTCAGCACTGTGGTTACCATGGTGCTGAGCCAAGCTCTGATGCTCATCAGGTCAGAAACCCTGAATTCGGGGCTTGGAAAAGATGACTGAGAGTTGGGTAACCAGACCAATATGAAAAAAAGGTTAAATCACAATTATCTTGGAAGACGGCAATTAGACGTCATAAGTCTTTTAAGTATTTAAAAATTCTTTCATGGAGGTGACAGTGAGGCCATAAAAAAGAGCAAAGCAGAAGGAAACTGGGTTTTCTATTATAACATGGAAGATTTAGTTTTAGTTTAGATACACTGAACTTCCCTACCTGACCCTGACAATGAGGTTCCACAGATGAACGGCGACCAAGTCACTTTGGAACTCTTTTCATGCCCTCTGGTTCTTAAGCTGGAAAGAATTAAAACCATCCGCACAACATGGAACTTAGTTCCATAAGTCAAATGTCAGCTTGGCTACCTAAAAGAAAACCTTATTTAAGATAATTCTCGGGCCGGTGGAGTGGCACATTGGTTAAGAGCTGGTTTTGGGATGCCAGCGGCACCAGTTCGGATCCCACATATGAGGGCCAGTGACACTGCCCTCTACAGCTAACAACAGCTCTACCTGGAGCTGGGCTGTGCGAGCCCCGGCGATGGTGTGCGCTGCAGCCCCTGCTGCAGTGGGCTGCTATAGGCTACAGTGAGTGGCTGGCAGCCAGCGTGAGCGGCTGGCAGCGAGCATGAGCTTCCAATAGCCGCGGTGAGTGACCATGCAGAGGCTGGTGACCGATCTACCTCATCCGGGAAGAGTGCAATGACTCTACCAACATGGGCCAGTGAAGCAAAGTCCTCCGCAACTAGACAGAAGAACAAAAAGACAGCAACTTGTCTGTTTCCCTTCCCCGATTCCCCAATGCTGTTCCCCTCCCCCAATTCCCTAATAAAATCTTTTAAAAAAAAGATAATTCTCAGAGTGAATAAAAAGATAATTCTTATTCCTCAAATTCCCTGTTCCCTATTACTATAAAGTTCATTTGGGAAGCATTCTATATACATTTATACCTTTAAGACTCTAATATGCAAAAGTGGAAAAAATACTAAAGTGCAGAGAAGTATCTGTGAAATGAAAACATTTTTAAAGTCACTGAGAATATGAAATTAGCCCAGTTTTAATCTCTGGGAAACAAAACAAAACAAAACAAAACAAAAGCCAGGAGTATGAATGCACTCATAGGCCACATGAGTTCTATCCCTATACTGAGGGGTAAGAGACAACACTTTAAAAATAATTATTTTGAAAAAAATCACTGAAATTCTCACTAAAATAAATACTATCCCAACACTAGGTATTTAGGGAAATAGATATAGATTATCCACTCTTCTAGGCATGAAAAACACACACCTAAGAAACCCACACAGATCCGCCAACCACAAAACAAGGGGAAACAACATTGCCCCTGAAAAAAAAGCAAATCCTCTGCACGAAATACTACGCACACGACATTTCTACATATAACAGTACCAGGTTCTACAAAGTCAACTGCAACTTTCAGAGTCTTCACTCTATATTAAATTACATACAAGTTCAACAAACTGATTCATCAAATTTATTTACAAACAATGTTACAGGTGCTTCACATCACAAATAAATGTACTTTTTAAAGTGTGTATGTCTGTGTATTTTGTATGAGAGGGTTCCCTCTCTCATATTTCCTCTCATACAAAACACACAAACATGCACTTTATTTAAAAAAATGGTTATCGCTATCAGTTATTTCTAGCTAATATTAGAGACGATTTCTTTCTTTACTTTTTGGCTTACCTATAACTTCTCAGTGACTATATTACTTATACTTGGAGGCCATTCCCTGTAGTTAACGACACCAGGCGTTGACTCCATTTTAGATTTCAGTCTGAGGCACTGCCTGGTCAGAGAATGATAGAAATCCTAAGAATATCAAGTTGCTGGTTTGTGCCAAAACATGGCATTCCCAAAAGATGCTGTGTCTGGAATCTGGAGGAATCATCTACAAATCTCTTAACTCAGGCCTTCCAAAGTGGCTGCTAATGTTTGTATGTTGTGGGGGGAAGTTCAAGGGCTGAAAATGGATTTGCTGACTCCTAAAGGTCTAGCCCTGAGATTCCAGAATTCTATAAAAGGGCAGTAAATTAAGGTTTGGCTAGTATTTGCTGACTACTGAAGCCAGCATAAACATTTACTTGGGGCTTTTAAATCTGTAAGGGTACCCAGTGGTTAAATACTGTAATTCTGAATCTGAAAAAGCAAACAACAAGGCCGCTGGAAATGTTTCTAAATGGGGGAGGGTAGCAACATTTCCTTTGCTTTCTCCAAGTAAACAATATAGATTTCAGAAATGCAAAATTTGATTCTCAGCACTATTGATCCCTATAAACTATTTCACTGCCTTATAAAAATACTAGAAATTCATACTTCTCAAAAAGTCCACACACAACTTTTAAACAGGTTACTTCAGTTCAAAAAAAATAAAAGAAAGAAAAAGGCATATACTTTCCTGTGGAAACAGAAACAAAGTCAAATTTTCAAAAATATTTAGCACTCTCTTATATAAAATATAAACCCCACATTCCTAAATAAAACAGCAAAGATAAAACCTTTGTAGTTCTCTACCACAGTAATATGAGAGTAGCGATTCAAAGCAAAACCTGATGCTAAACATAACTATACAATATTACTAATTACAGAGTAATTTTACCAATAAATATTTTGGTTGAGGACTGCTTTGTCATCTTTGCAAGTATTTTTAGTTGAAAGCAAGTGGTTGGATAGCACACGTGGACATGGTTATGATTTTTAAAAATCTATTTTTAAAATCTGGTGATTCGATAGGTTTTCTAAACTCAATTCTTTATAACTAGTAATTTGAAAAGGGTAACCACAAGAATGTTACATTAAGAAGCAAAGGACCTAACAAAGTTCACCAACCCAGATCAGCACAAAACTAATCTGGAAACCTCCAAGTGCTCACAAATCTAACCATGAGCCCAGACACTCACAACATACGAAAACTGTACTAACTCTCCAAATACAGTAAGACCTACCTGAATTTCCTTGTTTTATATTTGCATAGTTATTTTCTGGTAGATCTCTCTTCAGATTCATCCTCTAAATCTGCAAATTTGCTTTCTACTTTGAATTAAATTTCAAACTTGAATATATATACCCAGTTGTATACATACCCAGTTTAATATACATACTGAGTTGAAAATATCCCATAGCAGTTTAAAATTTGTACACATTAGGCATAATTTTACTGATATGATAGTTTAGCTTGTTAAATGATTTTTTTTATTGCTTTTAATCATTTTAAGCAATTCCCATCCAATTCAGATATCAAGAATTTGAGGTTCAGGGTTCAATTCATCCATGTATTTTTCTCTGGAAGGTCTTCGCACACAGTACTCTACTACTTCAACTAGAGGTAAAAGATTAAAGAACTGTTGTGACTAGGTCTTTCTTAAAGAGAGATGTTTTAAAAAGGAAAGAAACTGTCCCTTCCCGTTACTCTAAATGAGCAGCCTCTTGTTCTCAGCAGTCCTTCTGCACACAAGACCACTACTGACTTCAGTGGGAATTCTGCCCAAAAAGTGAGGAAGACAGGATAGAATTAAATTAACCCTAAATCCATGCCATTGTTCCAAGCCATTACACATATACAGTTATCCAAAAACCTCCCAACAGTAGATATCTAAAGTTTGATGGCAGTTCTCAAATTTGAATTATAGGTCTGATCACTCAAGCTCTGCAGGTGACAGCCATGCTCTTTAAAAGGTGTGTCAGCCTGATGGATATACTAGGTTGACCTTTATCACAATTCAAGATGGCATTGCAATGCAGCCCCATCAGTGGCTGCAACAGCAACCCAGTGATTTCTCACAGCAATGAGCCTGCGAATGGGAACTGAATAGGATTAAGTGTCGTGCTATTTGTTTCCCAGTAAAACCTGTTCCGAGCTGAGAATTCTAAATCCCAGCTCCTGCCACCAAGAAGAAATGGACTCAGTTCCCCTCAAGTGCTCAACCCAAGGGGTAATGCGATAGGACACCAACTAAAATGCTAATTCTCAACACAGTATTATAAAAAGAGACTATAAAAATCATTCCGATGAAAGAATAAAAACAAGGGTAAAAGAAAGAACTGGGGAAAAAATGGAAGAATAAAGGAAACACTGGGAGAGTCATTTTAAAAGAAAAAAGCTGAAATAACAAGTACAGGACGCCTGGCACACACATGCCATTCAGATGCAAAAAGTTCAAGAAACTAAGGGAAAGATGTGATTCATGAAAAGAGAAAAATATGTATCCACCTTCTCTCCCATCCACCCAGGGCTCTTAAAAACAGGGGCAACGGTTGTGGTGATGGGGAATTCAATTGAAGGTGTCTCGGGCACTAGGGGAAAGCTCCACCTAGAGACCCCTCCCAAAAATAACAGACTAAGCCAAAAAGAAAAAGAAAAACCCTGACCTCAAGGGAGGTTAGCGATCTTGGGAAACATCATGACCGACGTCCCTACGCAGACCTCCCTCCCTCCCGGGCTGAGCGTCTCGGACTGAGGATGGGGCCCCGGACGCCAATGCCAACTCTGCCCGCTCCATTCTCCTCTCCTCCTCGTCCTTCTCCTGCAGCTCACCTAAAAAGATGTCCCCAGCCTCGGAGGCAGAATAAAAGCCATCTGCGGTGAGATGGTAGGGGTGTCGGGATTGCAAAGACCAGGGCGCCAAGCGTGTGTCCCTCTCCGCCCCGGCGCGGGCGCACGCAGGGCCGAGCCCGCGGGGCGCACGGGGCTGGCGCGCGGCCCGCGCCCCGCAGTGTCCACGCGCGCGGACCGCTCAAGGAGGCGTCCTCACCCGCGTTTCCTCTCCCCCAGATCCTCCTCCGGGAGGGCGCCGCCACGTCCCTGGGGACCCCTCGCCCAGAGCCAGGGGCCGAAGGCGGACGGCGGCTCCCAGCCCCGGACCGGCTCTGGCGCTGCGGCCCTCGCCCAGGATGGAGCCGGATTCCACCTCTAGCAGCTCGTCGGGGATGGGGACGCGAGACCCTGAGCCCACCGCGCCCAGGCGGAGGTGGCCCGGTCCGCACCAAGCCCCCACCACCGCCCCCGACTACGATGAGACTCGGCCCGGGCTCCCGGCCAGGGCGCAGAGGAGGACCCGAGTGGAGCGGGGACGTGGGGGTCTCGCCTGGAGCAGCGGGACCTGGGCTCCGCAGAGGGGATGGGGTCCGGCAGACACGGGGGAGAGGACAGAGGGAGCTGCAGACAATCCCCCAGCCCGCCGGCCGCCCTCCCCCACGGGGGACCGTCCCGCCGCTGCTTCCTGCCCAGGATCAGCTTCCCAGCGGCAGCCAGAGGGGAAAATCCGAGCCGCCCCTGCAGCGCCGCAGGGACTAGCCGGCCGGTCCCGGCTCCCCCGCCCCAGCCCCGCCACGCCGCAGCCCCGCACCCCGCCTCACCCGGACACCACACCTCCGGAGCTCGCTCGCCACGGGGACCCGTCTCGCTTCTGCCCCCAGCGCGCCCGGCCGCCGCTCCCGCCTCCTCCCTCCGCTAGGTTTCAAATTGAAATTCCCTGGCTGGGGCCGTCCAAGACCTCGGCGCGCCGGCCCCGCCCCCTCGCGGCGGAAGCCCCTCCCGCGCCCCTGCCGGACGCGCCCCCTGCGCGGAAACCCCCTCGGGCCGCGCCACGCCCCCAGCGCCGGGCCGCGCTCCCGCGTCGGCGGGGGCGGGACTCACCGAACGCGGGCGCTGGGGACCCCAGGGTGGTGGGGTCGCGCCCCTTCAGAGCTGCTGCTCCCCGGGGTAATCACTGCTAATGCCGGTGTGCAAGGCGTTCTTACCCGGGGATCTCGACCTTAAATGCCCTTTTGGTCAACTTTTAAAACTTATTTCTCCAAAGTGAATGGGGTTGACTAAACCTTTATTGAACAGCTATTTAGTGGCAGCAGAAACTAGGCCCTGGAGACACAGAAATCCCGAAAACTGGGCCCCTGCTCGGTCTAGTGTAGAAGTGCTTTCACCAGCGAGGGCCTTCAAAAGGAACCATTTATTCTTCCTGCGGGACGGACAGGAGGAATTGGGGAAACCCCGAGGAGGAGGAGCTTTTCTGCTGAAGGGAGTATGAGTAGGATTTCTCCAGGCGAGGCCTCTGGGAGCCTGGATTACAAAGCACGGAGGGCATGGCTGAAGAAGAGGCTGCAGACCTAGGGCAACGCCAGTGTGAAGGCCTGGCTGAGTGGCTCAGTTCGTTAAGAGCTTGCTCAAGAGTGTTAGCTGAGCTCTGAACAACGGTGGTTCGATGCCAGCCTGTGCTGAGTTGCCGTTGAGCTGCCAAAAGGTGGCAGGATGGCTCAGCTAAAAACCAAAAAAAAAATAAAAATAAAAATAAACCAGCATGAAAAGACACACACACTCACATACACAGTGCCCCATTCTATTCTTTTGTATAATTATACGGCTTTCTCTTAAATTCGACTTCACTTTTTTCTGAATGTTGGCATGTGGAAGGGCACATGCAGGTCATTGCTTCCAGCATCTGCCACACATGCACCTCTTGTCTTTTGCCTCCTCCCACCTCCACTGAGGTCTGTAGGGCTCCACCTCTGCCAAAGTATTCTTTTTTTCCCTAAACATAACCTTTTCTAAAATTAATAATGTCAAATGAAACCTCAGTTACAATACCTTCCACATATAGGATGCATTTCAGTTAAGAAAGCACATTCGCAAATTTTATCATTTGATCACAATAACTTTATGAAAAAGGAAGGGCAAGTATTATCTCCATTACATCAAAGAGGAAATTAAGAGTCAGGAAGATAAATTATTTGCTAAGGTCTTGCTAGTAAGTAATACAAATAGTAATAGCCACCATTTATTGCATGCTCTATGTGCTAGGCATTGTTCTAAGCCCCTCAGGTGTGTTAATTTACTTTATCCCTCCTATGCTAAGTACCCAAGTTAAACTTTATAAGGTGCCCTAATACACAGAGGGAACCTGATGAGATAGCAGTTCTGGTAAAGAAGAGCTAGGAATTTTACCAGGCAATACTATCAGGAACTTGGAGGCTGATTTACAAGGAAACACAAAACTTAAGCTTCAGGAGCCCTCGTTTTCATAAGCCTTGAAGCTAACTTTATTTTTCTAAAACAAAAAATTTTATTAAAGAGAGTCCCTAAAGTTTTAGAAGTTTTAGGGCCATAAAACCTTGATCAATCCTTGTTGGAAACCCTTTAAAATGCTAATGCAGAATAATAGTATAAATGTAGGTGGAATTAATAAAATATAAAACATGCCCTTATTATAAGAAATGATATCCCTGCTATGTTCTTCGTTGAAGCATGTGAATAACTTCCGCGTGCCTCCTTTTAAAAGGAATATTGATAAGCCACATTATATCCATAGATAGGTAACCTTGATAATGTGGAAGCCAGCAAGATTTAGCCTAAAGAGATGATTAAAGGTGATGCAAAGGTTGCTATCAAATACCTTAGGGCCGTTGTGTGGAAGAAGAATTACACTTTGTGTTGTGGACAGTTTTACTTGGCCCCAACATTTCAATGTAATGGAGCAGATTCAGTGAGGGCCTGACAAGAACTGAAGGTAGAAAAATCAAGAGCTATAAGGAAGTGAAGAAAACAGATGGAACATGGTACCATACAGATGTCAGCAAACAACAGGTGGTAGTCCAGGCAAGCAGGGAGGTCTTAACAGGGAGAGAGGAGGGGTTTGGACAGACAAGCAGGACAAAGTCCCGAACAGGTGATATCCAGCGATGCAGGCAAGCTGGAACACTGGCAGCATGGGGCAGAGCTACCAGGCTGTGTTTCAGGTCAGAAATTAATCCCCAGGAAAAGAGACCGATATGAGCAAGGCTGGGTCTCCCCACTAGACAGACCGGATTAACAGGCAAAGAACAAGACAGGGATCCTATCCTGGGAGTCATCACATCCAAATTTAGCATCATAGCCTCAATCCTCAGTACCGCCTGCAAAGCCAGTCTGGCAATTTAGACTAGAAATTTATCCAGGACCTCCTCAGTGCCCTTTCTTACCAACTCACTCACACTGGCATGCGCCTCAGAAATCTTGATCTCACTATGCTGGTGATTCCTTCTTTTGTCTTTGTGCTTTCCCGGTGCCAAGCCCAACCAGGTGGAAGTATTGGAGTGGCTCTGGATTGAGAGCCTGCCCTTCCTTTATTTGGTCCACAGGCAGGAAAACCTGACAAGGCATTCTCATGTTCTGTCACACTGAGGTGATCTCAAACTTCACTGGGAATGCATGCAGTTGGGACCACTGCCCTAAGAAACAAAGACACCCCACAAATGCCAACAGGAGTCACACTATCACCTGGCCAGTCCTTGGAGCTCTTTCAGTTATCTGCGGCTGCATAACCCCAAACAATAATGACAATCATTTTGTTGCTCATGATTCTTTGGGGTAGGCATTCAAGCAGGGCTCAACAAGCTGGCTCATCTCTGCTCTCTGTGATATTGGCTGGGAGGCTCGATTGTGGTGGGTAAAGAACCCAACATGGCCTTACTCACAAGTCTGGCAGTTGGTGCTGCCTGTCAACTGGGAAGCCTAATTTCTCCTCCACATGGATTCTTATCTTCCAGGGCCTCTCTCTCTCTCCATGTGGCCTCTTAGCAGGATAGCCCAGACTCCTTTACATGGTACCTGGTTTCTGAGAGCACGAAAACAAAAGCCATAAGGCCTGTAAGGCGTAGTCCCAGAAGTCACCCAGAAATACTTATGCCCAATTCTCTTGGTCAAATCAAGTCAGAGAGCTGGCCCCAATTCAAGAAGAGGAAATCATAGTCTTCACCACTTGACAGGAAGAGTGGAATGTGTGTACAATGATGGGAAAAATTGTTGGCAGCCATCTTGGTAAATAATTCACTCCGGAAGCCATGTTTTCCTAGTCTAATATTAGAGTCTGCCAGGAGGCAGCTCTTCTGTCTTATATCTGCTGTAAAATTTTCCACAGGTTTTCCTCAAAAGCCTCACATGTCCCCTATTCTATCTAAGTCACACTGGGTGATGATAATCTCCTTTGAAAAGGCCACTCCCAACTACTGCTACCTGCCAACCCAAGGTATTCCCTCAATTGTAGTTGGAGTTGTGCCACGCACACACCCCTGGTTCATCTGGCTCAGTGACGAGGAAGAAGCGTGGACGTGTTGATTCCTGTAAAATGGAGCCGAATCTCCACAGCTGTTCTTTATGGGGTCTCATGGTCAATTGCTCCCTAGAACTGAAAGCAGAACAAGGATAGGTCCAATAAAAATCCTTGCCCACCCCCCACCCCCTCACCCCCCCCTCAACCCCAGCCAAAAAAAGCTACATTTGGAAAGAGTGAAACAAAGATGTATTATTTCAGTTTAACAATCTGAGTGTCATCATGTACCAGGCCTCATGCCATGCTCTGGACATACAAAAATGAATGATACAATGCCCCTGCCATGGTAGAGTTCGCAGTCTGGTAGATAATAAAGCTGGTAAAGGGAATCAGAAATTCTGGTTTCTGTCTGTGCCCTCAAACTGTCCTCACTATGCAGGACAGACAAAACTTAGTCTGCCATTTTACGTAGAGTATATATGAAATACAAGGATAAAACAATGTGTTTTTTTAATATCAATCGATAAGCGTCATTGAATCAGTCCTATTTTATACCATTCCAATTCAGTCAATAACACAGGGCACGCTTATAAAAATCTATATTTGACTTTGATTCTCAGTGATAAAGAAGGATTATAGGGGCTTCCACTTGTGCCTGACCTTCAGCGGGGTTTAGAAGAGGTCAGAAGGGAAGGCTCCAGACTCACTCACAGACATAAGCCTAGAGCCCAAGAAAAGAGGAGTCAGTGGGAAGAATCTTATGGGCATGGATCCCCATTTTGCAGGGAATAGGCAGATGTCCTGCTATGGGAAAAGTTTGAACTTAAATGAAAATGGATTGGCATGTGACTCCCCATCCAGGCCTGTGGTCAGTATACCCCCAGTTGCTAAGCTCTTGCCCACAGGGACTGGAGGGAAAGCTTGGTCAGGTAAAAGAGAAACAATGTATTTGCAGTTCCTGCTAAATTAGATTTGGGGATTGGGGAGGCAAAATGACCTTGAAGCAGTGTCATTGCACTTTGCTGGACAAGCAAAACTACCCCCACAATATAATAGGAAACTTCTGATGTGGCATGATACTGAGAGCCAAATTTTTGGGGCACACTGTGAGGAACCCTGCTTGTGGAGCGTAACTTGTAAATAGCCTCAGCAAATTGTGGTAAAAAATCATCATCAGCTGCAATAGTAGCAGCAAAAGACTGCTGAATAAATGCACCAGGAAAAAATTCGAAGAGCAATCCTCTGGATAATATGGGTTGTGCTTGGGATATTTACATAGCTACCTGACTGGCTAGCTTGTAAAATAGCCCCTGGAAATAATGGAGACAGTGGGATTGAAACTGGAATGTTGCATTTTGTAAGCAAACAAATTCCTCCACTTGGAAAATGGACCATCTCAGGGGGTGGTCCTAACTTTATTCAAAACATGTGTCGTGGAAGGTTGGTATCAGCAAAGTATTATCCTTCAGTTTGGTTTTGTGTGGTTCCCTGAAGCACACAAATACTGTCAATAGTATGTTCTAATTATTGAAACACACTTAGAAAGATGGGGATTTTAAATTGTATGTATGCTCTTGTTTCCTATGACCCCACCCTCTCCGGAGGACTACACTGCTAGGGAATACAATCACTGAGAAGAAACACACATTCAAAAAATGATAACTCAACTATATGCTTTCTGAAGGCACGGACTTATCCTACTTTGTGTACCACGGTAGTTTAGGTCCAAGCATAGTGGCTCTTGTAGGGCTACTTCAATAAATCTTTGTTGAGGCCGGCCGAGTGGCGTGGTGGTTAAGCACTGGCTTTGGGAAGCCAGCGGCCCCGATTCAGTCCCACATATGAGGGCCAGTGACACTGCCCTCAAAAATAAATAAATAAATAAATAAATCTTTGTTGAAAGAATGAAAGCATGAACCTCACTGAAAATGGCATGAGGTAACTTCTATTACCCACATTTTAACAGTCTAATGTTCAGAGGAAAATTCTCAAGGCATATATCTTCAATTCATAAAAATGGTGAATATAATATTTCAAAAACATTTTTTTAAATACATGACTCAGCCCAATAGAAAAGGCAAAATAATTGTAAGAGGCTAAAATCTATGAGAATGATTCAATATAAAAAGGTAAGCAAACACTGGCACAGCCTCTATACACATTGAACACCCAACCATGGTGAAAAGTGAGGCGGTATTTAGCTCTCACTCAGTTCCTCAAGGCCTGTACCACAAATCAATAAAAATAAGCCTGAAAACTCAATAGAAAATGGGCAAAAAACATAGAAACTTCATAAAAATGGGACATGCAAACGTTCAACAAACATATAAAAAGATGTTCAACATTAGTCACCAGGGAAATGCAAATTAAAACCACAATATTATACCACTATATACTCACTAGAATGACTAAACTGGAAAAGAATGATATACTAAATGTTAAGGATGGTGAGAGTACAGATTGCTAAAACCAATCTGGAAAAATATTTGGCAGTACATTAAAACTGATCATATGCATATCTACGTCTCCAAAATTCTACTCCAAGGAATATATTATTCTCCCAGAAATTCTACTCCAAGGTACCTAAATTCATCAAAATAGGTATTCAAATGTACATAGTAGCAGTATTTTTTGTAATAGCCCAAATAACAGAATATCCACAAATGATATAATTTTGGTATATTCATAAAATCAGTTGTAATACAACAATGAAAATGAATGAATTATAGCTACAAGCAAACATGGATGCACCTCAAAAATATAATGCCAAATGAAAAAAGCCAGACACAAAAGCTATGTATAGTGCAATTCCATTCATATAAAGTTCAAAAACAGGCAATCAAGGAAGATGGTCATTTTGCTGGTGGAGTAATGACTGAGAGGGGTTCTAGTGTACTGGCAATAATCTGTTTCCTGATATGGTGGTGGTTACACAGTTGTGGTAACATTACAAAAATTCATCGAGTGGTAAAATTAAAAAATCAAATGTTGAGAAAAATTATGTATATATAATATATGATCTCTAAGTGATGGTGTCTCTCTGTTTTTATGTTAGGCCTTCATAGCAGAAAGACTTAAACGCCACACTCTGTGAATATATTTTTCAATTCTCTTAAAAATATTAATACCAGTTATAAATAGTACAGATATTACCTTTAACATTTGGTTTAATAGGATTGATTTGTCGTCTTCACTCCAGCCTGTTAATTACTGATAAATAAGTAATTACCAGTTTTTATTTTTATTTCTGAAAAAAATTTAAAAAGGAGTATAAGTGTCAAAATTAAATATGTTTTGTACCTCAAAATTATAGACAATTTTAGTTTCTTATTTGAATAAATTTATTTAATATTTATCAACAGCAGTTTTGCTTTGTATTCAGGAAGATCAATTACTGACTTTAAAATAAATATGTGGTAGAAATGTATTGCTATCATTCCCAAGGTATGTATTCATTATTTTTTACTAACATAACAATGTGAATTGGATATTATTGCTTTTATGAGTAATCAAGAAATTAGGACAATAGTATAATTATGTTTGTGTACATGTGCACACCTGAAGAAATAGATCCCTATCATATATAGGTTCTAAAGTAGGAAATTTATTTTTAATAAAATAAAATAAAATAAAAAACAAATAACACAGATATACGGGACGCATAGCTTGTGGGAGAATTTATCTAGGCAAAGGAAGGCTTGCCTTACGATATTCTCTGTTATCCATAAAAATACCAGAACCAAAAACAAAAACAAAAAAGGATGGAAGACAAATAAAGACAAAAATATAATAAGCTAAGAAAAATAAAAAGTTACTTTTTTCCAGTTTGGTGGCATGTTCCTTTGCTGTATCACAGAACAATTTAAAGTGAATTCCCAGAAGAAGGGATGAAACCAAGACCCAGAAAGCAATGTAATAAAAGCAACTGAAAACCACTTCTAAAAAAGTATTTAACCAAACTGAAATACAATAGGTTAACTCTAAGCAGGTGGAATTTTTCTACTATAATAATATTTACAATATATGCCTCCTTGAAAGTTCTTTAAGCTACACTCTAATAGCCAGTTTACTATAAGAGGATTGAAGTCTTAGTTCTCAATTGTTCTTTTTAAAAATTATTTATTTTTAAAATATTTTTATTAAAAATCTAGTTAACAAACAATATTATATTAGTTTCAGAGATACACCATAATTTTTCAACATTTATATACCTAAAGAAATGATCACCATGATAAGTCCAATAATTATCTGACATCGTTACCACACTATCATGATATTTTTGACTACATTGCCTATGCTGTACATTACATCCCCATGACTTACTTGTTTTATACCTGGAGATTTGGACCTCTAGTTCTCAACCATTCTTACTCACTGGTTTAGTGCTGTCTGGTAAGCCCTTCTGTAAAAGAAATGTGTGTTTTTGGACTCCCAAGGAATCAGATGGATCTAGGTTTAAGCCTTGGCTCCTCCTCCCCTTACAAACTGTGTGACAATTCAGATGGAAAAGATGGTGATGATCAATAGAGAGAAAAGAAGCTGTGCAATATAGCTCCATCCAAAGAGTGGTAATAGTGCAAGTTCACCACAAGCCCAAATGACAATGGCTACATGTGACACTTTCTGCTGTATTATTACTGAATTTAAATCTCAACTTTTTCCCTGTTGTTATTTTCTGCAGCCTTAAGATATTGTCTGTCTCCAAAACAAAAAAATCAAAATTTAAAAAATTTATTTCTTCCCTTCAGTCACAAGCCTTTTTATTTGTTTGTTTTTAAATCAAATCCCTTTCTTTAATCCTTATAGACTCTTCAAGATTTGGAGTATAATCGTTGTATGTGAGTATCTCATTAATATTTCTCCACCCTTTTCTCAATTGGCTCCTCATCTTTTACTAACTCTTTACTATTCATGTATCCAACCTACGGATCTACACTTTTTACTTCCCACTGCACAAATTGTCATTCATTTTGACATTACTTCAAGTCCATTTAAATTGTTTAGCTCTGTTACCAGTGCTCTGTGAGTTGATAAGGCACTGCACTTGACTCTTTGCAGTGGTGGAAATATCCTTTGATGTCAATAAGACATCAAGTTTGTTGGCCAATCGGTAAACATTTAAAGGAAGAGATAGGAACATGGGAAGTCATTTTGTCATTATTTCTATTTCATTTCCTTTATAATCTTACAGAAAGTCTATAATCCTGTATTTATTATGAGGCTATAGCCATGTAAACTACTTTGAAGTTATGACTTCAAAAAGGTTTTCAACATCATGAGTTCTAACAGGGCAGAGAAGACTTACTTCATTATAAGTCTTACTTAATCAGCAAACAACTTTGATAATTTACAAAGTTCCTAAACAAAATTATCTAAACATCTGGAAGCTATTAAAGTACTGAGGAAGTTATGCCACAGTTACATTTAAGAAAGTGTTTTTATTAAAAATTCCTTATAAAGTAAGTCTGTGAAAAACAAAACTAAATTACCATCACCATTTTACTCAAATTTCTCATATTAATTAGGCCTCAACATTTAAAAATACTGTGATTCAAATATAAGATCACTCTTTTGGAGAACAATGACTTAGAGCTTACCTTATGATAGATACATAAATGTTGACTTTAATAACAATTATAAGATGCTATTTATATACATTTTGATGTATATTAAACATATTAAAATACTATAGACTTGGAAGTCAGACAGAGTTAGCTTTAAATTCCAGCTCCACCACTTACTAGTTGCATGAACTAAGGCAAGATGCATCAACTCAGAGCCATGATGTTCTCTGTAAAAAACAGAGATACCCTTCCAACACAAGATGATTCAGTAACATAATACCTGCAAGTGCCTACAATAGCGCCTCGCATTGAGTATATGCTCAATTAATGTTTCCTTCTTTTTCTTCCCTTCCATATTGCTTCCTCCTCCATTTCACCACTGGTCTCAGTATGTTACACTGACTTTCTGCTTCAGGGTCTAAGGAAATGGTGAATAGAAGTTTGTTTTTTTTAAACTTCCGATATACTTTCTATTTTTCCATTGTTACCAACTGTTTAAAACACTAGAAATCCTCAAGGGGACTATGTGTCTATTTCAGGGACAGCGGTGTAGGGGAAAGGCTGTGAGAGTGTATTTCCTTTGGCAGTAGGTCATGGATAAAAGAACACTTTATCTATTGAGCCCTATTCTGAGCTATCCAATACATTAGATCTATAATATTTGCTCCTATTTATCCTCATACTAGTCAAGTCTGCCTGATTCTAAAGCTCATATTCTTTTTGCTAAAAAATGTCGTCATCTTCATTTATAGGTATGCCTGAGAGACAAACGCTTTTGTACAGTGTTCATAGGAAAACACATGTTGAGTTTAAAACCACTGACTTACAAATGGATGCAGAGGGCCATGATAGATGTTGGGTTGAGGGCTGTTTAAAAACAAAAACTCAAAAGAGAGGACCCAAGGCATATAAATAAATCAACAGCAGTATTGCCTGAGAAACTGTTCACTGATTTCCCGAACTGTGGTAAAGAGATGAAAGTAATAGCTAAGAATCAGAGCAAAGTCAGAGGCCAGGATGTACCTAAATACAGGCAAATTGGATCAGTTTAGGTGGGGCTGTAAAATGGAGGATGCATTGAAAGGAGGTTGGCAGTGTGAGGTAGATGAAGCCAGGTGACTCATGATTTAAACCCTCAGAATACAGTAGTGTCTCCCCATATTGAGGACAGCTCTTGAAAGACTATCCATCAGGCTGGACAGATCTGGCTTAAGGGAAAACACTACCCTACTTAGATCCTAGCCAGGTCCATTTTCTTTAAGGAATGTCCCTGCTCTTCTAAGTCATGCCTATCAGTCAGGCACACTTTATTATATACTAGTTTTATGAACCATTATAGGAAACAGGAGAAACAGATTTTATAACTCAGTGGATGTAGCTTTCTCTTGGGTATACCTTTATAATGATTCCTGCTATTTAAAAACATTTTTTTTCTGGTTAATTATATTTCAATAAAGTTGGGAAAATTTTTTAGAGTATGTAGCAAAGTTAAACTAAAATACTGTTCTTACACTTACTAAAAAGTGTGTTACTAAATCATCTAAAGAATGATGATTAAAACGATGGATTCTGATAAAATGGATCTAGGTTTAAGCCTTGGTTCCTCCCCTTACAAACTGTGTGACTTTAAGCAAATTATCTAATCTCTCTACACTTCAGTTTTCTCATCTGTAAGTATAGGCATTATTGGAAATTGACAAACTGAGATGTTAATATCTTCTAGAAAGCTTTCATCAGACCAAGTCATCTCAACTCTTCACTTTTTCACTCACCCCTTATTAGCTCCATAGGCAGTGGCTTATTGGCTCTAACTTCACAGTATATTTTCTTTGATTACCTCCACTATTCCTGCTCTAAACCACCATCAGCTCTCCCACCATCTCATGCGTCTCAATGTTCTCCTCTTGTGCTCACTGCAGGCTTTTTTCAACATTGTATCTAGTGCAAGTCTTTTCAGATAAAATTCAGATGATAACAATGATCTACTCAGCAACTATTTGCCCATAGTTTTCCACATGTAAAAAGAACCAAACTTGTAAAAGAACCAAAGTTCTTGCCATGCTTTCCAAGGACTCACAGGATTTGGCCCACCCACACTTCTCTGTCCTCATCCCCTGATGCTCTCCCATTCTCTCATTCCACCCCAGCCTCACTGGTCCTCTTGCTCTTCCTAGAATACACATTCAAACTATGCCAAGTAGACCCTTTGGACCTGCTGAACCCTCTGACTGGAATGTTCTTCCCTCAGATATATACGAGACTTGCTGTTTCTCCACAGACAGCTCTTCTCTCACTGCTCTATCGAATATGACACAATCTCTCTCTCCCCTTCCCTCTCTCTCGCCTCCATCCTTATCTCCTCCCTTCTTCCCTCCTTCTCTCCCTCCCTCTCTCCCCTCCTCATCTCTCTCTCCCTTCTCTGCTTTATTTTTTTTCTTGGATATAGTTTTTCTTGACTATATATTTTCTTGTTATATTATTATATAACATCTTATATAATTTTACTTGTTTATCTTTATTTTTTAGCTGTTTTTACTAGAACATGAGTTTCACAAGCACAGCAATTCTTATCTGTTTTATACCTAGCCTGTAAAATAGTGCTTGACATATAGCAGTCACTAGATAGATAAGTAAATAAATGAATAAATATTGAACCAACAAATAAATGACGGGGAAGCCACGTTGTGGCTCAACCGTATATCTATACTTTTTATGCCTATAGGACACACCTTTTGGGATGGTATTGCTTGCAGGTGAAAATTCATTCTGATATTTAACTCTGCCCAATGAGAAAACATAGCCCCAGCTATTGGGGTGAAGATTCTCCAAGGTCCAAAAGAAGTAGGGAAGGAAAGAGAAGCTTCTAGAAGTCTTCAGTCAAGTCAGAAGACAGAGAGGAAATAGAGTGCCTATCCCTTCTCCCCCAACTCCCCCCCCGCCCACACACACAGCAGAGTCACTATTGGTAGGCAAGAGTCATAAATTGGGGGAAAGGAGGCCCCTGATTTGAATTCACCAAACATTTTAGGACCAGGAAATTCCTTTTTGAATAAAGAGAGAATGTCAATCACAAAAGCTTCTTAACTCTGAGGCAAAGTACGTTGAAGTGGGCAAAAGATGTAGAAGGAAATTTCATTATAGGAGGACAGCAGAACTCTAAGACATTCCGTAAAAGTCTTTATAAACCTGAATGTTTTAGACCATTTCTGTCTGTTCTCTTCATTCACTTAACTCTAAAATTTTTACATAGCATAAAATCTCATCTGCAGAGAGAGAGAGAGTTTTGTAAGCAGCTTGAAGAAGCACCTTCCAGTGTCCCAGCTGTTTACATACACCACACAGCCTTATAATTTTGATCTGTAACTGAAGACGTGTTTGCAAAGAAAATGTTTAAATCATGAGTTTTTCTTCTCATTTGCATTCATTATAATTTCTGAGCATACGTTATCATGGAAAAATATTTCCATGTGAGAAAAGGCAGAAAAGTACAAAGAGAGAGACGGTGGCCTGAGAAAGATTAATAGGTTAATAACCAGCAAAGAAAAAGAGGCCTTACTCAGATTTAAAAGGAGTAAAATTTTAGATAAGCTGACAGGGAAGAAAAAGGGAGCTGGTGACTGTTAAATCTACAGGAAGATTTTTGCTCTAGAATTATCTTACTACATGTATTTCTTGCCACTAAAAGAACTAATTATGTGATTTTCTTCAGTTTGAACAAATCCTTTTCTATACTTCTCTTTCTAGCAGACTATAGGCTGAGTCAGAAATTCCAAGAGTGTGGTAATCTCCATCCTTTAAAGCATCTGCTCCAACATTATGCTAATCATTGGTTGATAATTTTTAAGCTGAGAACTACACACTCCCTAGCGTTATATCTAAATATCTATAGTTTCAATCTCATAAAAATCTATAGTTACAATTTCAGATTAGGTTGATGAGATTGTCATTACTATTATTTTCAAGCATTAATTTTGATGTCAAAATTTTCAGAAAAATAAATTGCAACATTATTTTTCCTTTTAAAGGTTTGAATATACTTACCAATATTCAGAAAACTGAAAAATGTCCAGAAAGACATCACTTCATCACTTTATATGACTTCAGGCTGTTGAGACATTGTAAAAACCTTTGCTAAATGGGATTTCTCTTTCACCATTGCAAATCCACCTATTTACTACTAGTGCTATGGCAGCCCTCACTACTAGAGAGCAGCTTAAACCTTCAGTCAGAAGTATAATACCTAAAAAAATAAATAATAAAAGAAAAAACAAAGACAAAAAAAATTTAAAAAAATAATAAAATGAAAAGAAAAAGAAACAAACAAGAAATATCATACCTATAAAAAGGAGGTTTGGTTTTGTTTGGTTTTATTGTGGTAAAATATACATAAGTTTATCATTTTAACCATATTTAAGTGCACATTTCAGAGGCATTCAATATTTCACAATATTTTGCAAACATCACCACCATGTATTTCCAGAACTTTTCCATCATCTGTAACAGAAACACTGTAGGCATTAACTACCATCTTCCTGTTCCCCCCTCCCACCAGCCCCTGGTAACCTCTAATCTACTTTCTGTGAACATCAACTTGCCTATCCTAGATACCTCATAAAAGTGGAATCATACATCATTATGTGGTCTTTTGTGTCCAGTGCTTATCACTTAGCATAATGTTTTCAAGGTTCATCCATACTGT
The DNA here is from genome assembly GCA_033961575.1 of Aselliscus stoliczkanus. Lineage (NCBI taxonomy): Eukaryota > Metazoa > Chordata > Mammalia > Chiroptera > Hipposideridae > Aselliscus > Aselliscus stoliczkanus. The sequence goes on from CM066733.1 coordinate 129,395,431, forward strand.
AGATGCATTAGGATTTTATCTTTTTTTTAAGGCTGAGTAACATCCTATTATTATTACAATAATATCCTATATTGATACTTGTGAGTGAAGATTTAAGCTGCTCTCTAGTAGTGAGGGCTGCCATACCACTAGTAGTAAATAGGTAGACTTGCAACAGTGAAAGAGAAATTCCACTTAACAATTTGTTTATTCATTCATCTGTTGATACACATTTGGCTTGTTTCCACTTCTTGGCTGTTGTGAAAAATGCTGTTATGAATATTGGTGTACAATGTTTTGTTTTAAAATGGGGTGGTGTTTATTATCCCCTGAGTGGTTCAAAGAACTTTTTAAATTATGTGATGCTTGGCCTCTTGGTAAATACAGACCCACATTAAACCTTTAGTTAAGATTATTTAGTAAGTCACTTTTATAAGTCTCTGTTTATCAAGTGACAGTACTCACAGTGGACAGTAGGCACTTGTGCAGGGAGGCTTACTCAGGGAATTAGCCTGGACATTTGAGGCTGCGCATTAGAATGAAAAAATGCTGAAGCTTCAGTCCCTGCATCATAACAACCAAATTAGGCTCTAGGTAGGGTAGGGAAGTGGTATTTTTCAAGCCACCCCACTGCCCCTGCGATTTTATTGTGGAAAGGGGTTGACAACCTCTGACCTAGGGCCATTGGTGTCAATCATCAGAGCTGCAAGTCTAAGCTCAGCTCCCAGTGGAGACCTCAGAGAACTAAGTGGGAATCTGATTTTGCAGCTCACGTATTCTATATAATTCAGACATTACAAAGTTGTCACTCAAGGGAATCACTTCACTAATCATGGCTACCAATACCAGGCGTGGACCAGAGCACTGGAGAATGAGTAGTGGCCTCAGAGGCCAGGATAGTTGTGCCAGCAAAAATAAGACAGTGATTCCTTAAGGGAGAGGTGAATGTCTAACCCTGTGTTTTGGGCTGAATATATGTGCCTCCCTAAACTCATATATTGAAGCCTTAACCCCTCCAATGGACTGGCATTTAGAGATGGGACCTTTGGGAATTAATTAGGTTTAGATGAGGTTATAAGGACAGACCCCTGCTCTGAAAGGATTGATACCCTTATAAAAAGCACCCAAGAGCTTGTTCCTCCTCTGTATGTTAGCACTAAGAAAAGGCCATGTGAAGACACAGCAAGAAGGCTGCCGTCTTCAAGCCAGGAAGAGAGCTCTCACCAGAACGGATCCTACCAGACTCTGATCTGGGACTCCCAGCCTCCAGAACTGTGAGAAAATAAATTTTATTGTTTAAGCCACCCAGTCTATGATATTTTGTTATGGTATCCTGAGTAGACTAAGATATTCTGAGTACCTCACTCATGTGCAAACCAGAGCCTGAGGAAAACAAAGAAGGAGAGAAAGCCAATAATAATTGACAGAACCTTTCAAGGAACCTCAGAATTGTCCATTAAGGGAAGGAAAAAGGGATACGCATTGGCTGTTGTCTCACACATATTCATTACACACACACACACACACACACACACACACACACAGAGACACCAAGGCCTGACAATTAAGTTCATGAACTTGTTGCAACGATGTTGCTAACCTTTTTTGATATCAGAGGGATTATTCATTATGAATTTGTAGCAACTAGACAAACAGTTAACCAAGTTTACTATTTGGAAGTGCTGAAAAGGCTGCATGAAAAAGTTAGACGACCTGAACTTTTCACCAACAATTCATGGCTCTTACATCACAACAATGCATCAGCTCACATGGCACTATCTGTGAGGGAGTTTTTAGACAATAAACAAATGACTGTTTTGAAACACCCTCCCTACTCACCTGATCTGGCCTCCAATGACTTCCTTCTTTAACTGAAGATAAAGAAAATATTGAAAGAAGACATTTTGATGACATTCAGGACATCAAGGGTAATATGACAACAGCTTCGATGGCCATCCCAGAAAAAGAGTTCCAAAATTACTTTGAAGGGTGGCATCAGTGTGTAGCTTCCCAAGGGGAGTACTTCAAAGGTGACCGCAATGATATTCAGCAATGAGGTATGTAGCACTTTTTCTGGATGAGTTCGTGAACTTAATTGTCTGACCTGGTATATACATATATATTGGGTTGTTGGAAAAGTCATGACGTATTTTTTCTGGTTTTCATTGCAAAAATACATCATGACTTTTCCGACAACCAATATATCTATATATACATATCTATATATTTATATACCTATATATCTATATCTATATCCATCCTATTGGCTCTATTTTCCCAGAGAACCCTAATACACAAGGTCAGTTAGTAGTCATTCAAGGCCGGCCGAGTGGCGCGGTGGTTAAGCGCTGGCTTAGGAAGCCAGCTGCCCCGGTTCGGGTCCCACATATGAGGGCCAGTGACACTGCCCTCAAAAAAATCAAAAACAAACTAGTATGTAGTCATTCATATTCCTTCTCTACCAATTGCTGAAATTAATCATCTAAGGAGAGCTAGATCTGCACTATCCAGATATGAAACCCATATAATATTTTATTGTCTTTCCAACTCTTGGAATGAAAGTATTTCAAATGTTTTCCGTTTAGTCTTATATGTATTTTAATATTTTATTATATTGCCTGCATCCTTCATGGTCACCTACAAATATATTTTCTTTTGTAGTTGGTTTCATCAGTCAAGGATTGACAAGTTATGGTCTATTGCCTGTTTTTATATAGCCTGCAAGCTAAGAATGGTTTTTACATTTTAAATGTCTTTTAACAAATCAAAAGAATAATATTTTGTGATGCAAGAAAATTACATGAAATTCAAACTTCAATGTTCATAAATAAAATTTTATTGAAATACAGCCACATTCATTCATTTATGTATTATCCATGGCTGCTTTTGCAATATAATGGAGAGTTAAGTAGCTGCAATAGAGACCATATGGCCCTGAAAAGCCTACAACAGTCACAACAAAGACCATATGGTCCTCCAAAGCTTACAATATTTACAGTCTGTCTGTTTACGGTACATATTTGCTGACCTCTGTCTTAGATGGCAAAAAGATGCCTGCTTAGTTTCCTTTGTGTATTATCTAGCCTTTCTAATGAAGATTAATAGTTCATAGGTGCCACTAGCATTGGTTTTTGAGTAGGCCACTCAAAACCTATCAGGTAGGAAAAGGTTTTACTCAATTGTTTTGTACTCTTCACAAATCTGTTATACAGAGTATATGCAATAAATGTTTATCAGATAAATTAGTAAGTGAATAACTCCGGTGAATCTGATAGCACGTAGCCTCAGCAAGAAGCCAAAGATATACTTACTCATGCTTCATGTTTGCACAGAGCTTGATCACACATACTTCAAGAAGCATATCCATATCTGATATTACAAACTCTCTCCCAACAGATTTATAGAATATTAAAGTGTGTGTGTGTATGGAGCAGGGGGCGGGGAGCACACTGCTACTAGAGATAATATCATAGAATAATAGAACTAGAAGGGAAACATTTCCTACAGCAGCTGACTTTAAGTAGGACTGTATTTGAATTACTCCCAAAGATGTTTGCTCTTTAATAATTATCCAGAGACACTTTACAACTTCCTGGGGTAAGATATTTCAGAATGTCACAAGCAAATTCTTATAAAGTATTTCGTGTTCTTCAGCTAAATTTTTTATGCAGTAATATAAGCATATTTTTAGTGTCATTCATTCAATAACATTATAAATAGTATCTACCTTAAAGTTTTGTAGTTGTATTTCCTGTCTCCTTGTCATGTTATTCACAGTTTGGGGGCAATGCTTGTTATATTTTTATGTGTTTAAAAGTTACCACCACCACCATCCTCCCCAGTGCTCACTATGATGGGGATTAATAAATTGTGATCATGAGAATATTAGATTTGAAGTCTGAAAATCAAGGTGTGAGGTCTGGAGCCTACAATATAGTGGATGCTTGGTGAATGTTTGTTCTCTTTGGTCCCTTTCTCTGTGAAACTGGATGAGTTACTGACTTTATCTGAGCCTCAGTTTCCTTATCTATGAAATGTGAGAAGAAAATACTTTCTGGGTTGGTATGGAGGTCAAATGAGATGTCTTTGAAAATGCCCACTAACCTTATGAAGCATTATATAATTGCAGATTATTAGGGGGAAATGAGAATTCAAAAATATAAGAGAAACTTCTGCCAATAACGGTATAAATTAAAAGGTCAGAGAACCAACATTTACCATGGTCCTCTCCCCACCCACCATGAGATCTGCAGTGCAAGAGAGTGTTTACTTTATTTGATAAACACAGACCTCTGGGTCCATACTGTAGTCCGATCTCTTCATTCAGGTCAATGGCACTTCAGTGGTGACTCCCAGTGAATTCCAAATGAGGGTCCTGATGTGTGCGGAAATTTGCATTGGAGCTTTTTCAGAACAGGCAGACAAGGAGGTTATTTTTTTAATGTGCTTCATTAGGAAGTAATAATGGATTGTCAAACAAATATTGCAAATTACTCTGCCCAATGGTTTAAAAAATACACGTAGATTTTTCTAAATAGGTTAACAGGCTTTTCTTTTTTTCTTTTTTTTCTTTTTTTTGTTAAATCAGAGGTTAAGAATGCAGCATAGCTCTGGCTATTTTGTACTAGAATAAGAAGACTGGGTTGGGGGAGTGGGACATTCACTTAAATAGGTATTAATTACTTCAAATCTCAGGAAAAAATATTTGGTTTAAACTTTTATAAATACATTTAAGTGTTTGCTTTTCATAAAGGGACAATGGTTTTTAGGAGTACATTGAAAACTTTTTTTCTCTTTATCTTTAGTCTGAGGACAATATTTTGGCTGGTCAGTGAGGTCTTTGTCTCAAATACTCAATTTGTGGTTTTAATATGACAGCAGCCATAGACAATAGGTAAATGAATGGGCTTTGCTGAGATTCCTGACCCCCCCTCTAAAAAACAACAACTTTATTTACAAAACAAATGGCCAGTCTATAAGCTTTAGTGTTCTAACTCTTATTCTGCAGTCATAAGTAAAGACCACCAGAAACAGCTTACTTTTACCCAGAAGAGTAAGCAGTACACAGGAGCCTCCTGCTCTCTGTTATAATTCAGCCCTCAGGAAATTTGATAGCCTTGCCATCCTACAGGACTCCATACTGTCCACTACACAAGTGACATTAATGATGACTGAACAATTGAAAAGAATTCACAAGTACTCTTTTGTTTTGTTTTTTAAAGATTTCATTGGGGAATTGGGGGAGGGGAACAGACAAGTTGCTGTCCTTTTGTTCTTCAGTCTAGTTGCGGAGGACGTTGCTGCACTGGCCCATGTTGGTATCCTCATTGCGCTCTTCCCGGATGAGGCAGATTGGTCACTGGCCTCTGGTTGGTCGCTCACTGTGGCTATTGGCAGCTCACACTGGCTGCCAGCCACTCACTGTAGCCTATGGCAGCCCACTGCAGCAGGGGCTGCAGCCTACACCATCGCTGGGGCTCGCACAGCCCAGCTCCAGGTGGACCTGTTGTCAGCTGTAGAGGGCAGTGTCACTGGTCCTCATATGTGGGATCCGAACTGGGGCCGCTGGTGTCCCAGGCCAGCTCTTAACCAATGCGCTACTCCGCCGGCCCTACAAGTACTCTTTGTTTCTTAAGACATGTGCCAGAGGGTGGGAGATAGACTCCCAACAAATTTCAGGGCCTGCCAACTTGGTAAAGTGCCTAGGAGTCCAATAATTCAGGACATGTCAAGTTATCTGAGGGAAAGATTAAATTTCTGTAACTTACATCCCCTGTCACTAAGGAGCAATCACTACCTCACATTTCATAAGTCTAGAAAATTTCCTGATTGCCCTTGAGGGTAATGAGTCATACTTGTACACTATCTGTTGGTACTTAGCACCATTTTGATTCCCTTTGATACTCCCCCTTTCATTGCAGGGGCCGGATGAATGAGAACTACATTTTCCATAGTCTCTTGCCAGAAGAGTCCCAAATACATTTTAGATCCTGCCAATGAGATGTACCTGTGCATGAATTAGAAGGCAGCAGAAAGGTAGAAGTCTTTTTTCTTTCTCCAGCAGCAGTGGTGGACCTTTGAACTTAAGACGTGACTTTGGGCAGCAACTTCCATATTCCCCTGACAGCCTATGACGCCAGGGCTGCAGGGCAACCATGATTATCGGTTTCAGTCTCTTACATCTTCCTGATTTCTGGAAGAAGCTTCAGGATCAGTTTTAGTGAATTTGAAAGCTGGTGGCAGCTCTCCTGACTTTCACTCTTTACGTTCTTTCAAAAGTTTATAAGTACCTATTTCTGTGTATCAAATGCCTTTAGCTTTAAATATTTAGACTGGTTTCTTGATTGGGTCTCACTGCATGAAGGAACAGTATTTAATTGATTTTTGCATTTTCTATAATAGTCAACAAACATCTGTTGATGGAATGCAGCAGGATGACTGACTAGATCTTTTGTATACCATATTCTAATCATTTTATTTGTCATGAAGATCTTTATGGCATTGTTATATTTCTTATAATGGAGCAGATCATCTTTGTCTGTATCTAAACCTCAAGCAAACTAGTCTTCCTAAGGGATTAGTACAGAGTATTATCACTCAATGCCATCTGGCTGACTGAAAATATGATTAGTGATGTTGTGAATATTTTGTGGGGTGTCAGATGGTCATTATGTCTTGTTAGGGAGGCCATTTCATGGATGGAGAAGGGGCTTGATTGATGCACTGTACACCTGAAGCTGAGGTTGTATAATATTGTATACCAAATGTAATTGAATATATAGATAGTCACGGGATATGGAGTATAATGTGGAAGGGAGTCAGAGGAAGTGTAATAGATATATATGATATGGGGGAGGAGTAGGGTGGCCAAATGGGGGAGAGGGGGTTGTCACTTTGAGGGGTGAAAAGTGTAATTATTGCACTGTGCTGTACACCTGAAACTAATTAAAAATAAATAAATTAAAAATAAATTAAAAAAAAGAAATAAACAAGATATTAGTTGAGATAAATAGTCCTTGCTGTTTTAACATTGTACACAATTTGATCCTATGTTTTGGGACCACTTGGGTACTGTCTCTGTAAATAACCTCAAAAGATAGATAACAGTAAAATGGAAAAGAATTAGAGAATGATGTTTTGAATATTTGTCTTACTTTTTTTTATTAGCAGCTTATTGAGATTAAATTCACCTATTTAAAGTGTACGATTCAATGGTTTTCAGTATTGCACAGATTTGTGCAACCATCACGCACAATCTAATTTTAGAACATTTTCATCATTGCAATAAGAAACCTGTAATCATTAGCAGCCAAATCCATTCTCATGACCCCCACGTCCCCACCCCCAGGTTGGCCAGCTGTAAGCAACCACTAATCTACGTTCTGTCACTATGTATATGCCTATTCTGGACTTTTCTAATTTCTCCATAACTTCATCGACATGGTAAAGCTTGTATTTTTGATTCTAGCCATCCTAGTGGGGGTGAAGTGGTATCGCCTTGTAGTTTGATTTGTATTTCTTTAATGACTAATGATGTTGAGGATCTTTTGATGTGCTTATTGACTATTTGGAGAAATGTCTATTCAAATCACTTACCTGTCCGTTAATTGGGCTATTATTATTTTTTATTATTGAATTATCGGAGTTTTTTTGTTGTTGATGTATTCTGGATACAAGCCCCTAACCAAATATATGGCTTGCAAACAGTCTCATTGTTTGGGTAGTATTTTCACTTTCTTAGTAGTGTCACTTGAAACACGAAACTTTAAAATTTTGATACAGTCAATTTATTTATTTATTTTTGTTACTTATGCTTTTGGTGTCATATTTAAGAAACCCTTGCCTAACCCAAGGCACAAAGATTGACTCCTATGTTGTCTTCTTTTCTAAGAGCTTTATATTTGTCATTGTTTTAAAATCTAATTTATTTCATTGTAAGTTTCTATAATTTAATTTTTGTAAAGCTGGGCTTAATCATCAGCTCTCAAAATTCCTGAAGTTGACCAATTGGCTTTTGTAGTGTAGTATGAACTAGCTCCAGAATACCATTGGTACTAAGAGTGTCAGCCTGGGTTAGCCTGGAAAAAAGACAAGCTAAAATGCAGCTATGGGGACTGATAGGGAGGAGAAAGAAACTGCTGGTTACTCAGCCATGAAGGCAGTGGTTCCCAGGGGAATCTAACTAACCCCACTCCGAAAACTGGTCTTCCTAAAGGCAAGGAAAAAACTAAGGCTAATCCCATGAAGAATCTCAGGTGTAGTTCCAGAAACTGCAGTTAAATACACCAGTAAGAATGGGATTCTTTAGAATTAACTTAGAAGACAAGTGAGGGTGGTGCTAGTGGCAGCATTAAATTGCTCTAGAAAACTCCTCAAGACACAGGGAAGTACAGTCTAGCCTCAGAGAAGGAGCACTGGTAGGGAACAGATGTGATATTGGGCCCAAATTAGTAAATAATGCTCAGAGAAAGGTCCCACTCTCTGTCACTAGATAGACTGTCAGTCTTTGCAGAGTATGAAAGCCAAGTCAATTGATACTAATTACTCTGGACTACACCCATGGACTGGTAAAGAATATTAAAACTTGGAGAAGATGCTACCAAAACCACCAGATTTCAGGGTTAGCAGGAATGAAGGATTGGAAGATACTGGTTCTGATAGGATATAATTTGTGATACTCTGAATGACCCTCACAGCACCTTTTCTCTGATCTTTTCCTGCCAAAACCAAGTAGAAATACTGGATAAATGATGTAAAAATATTTTTAATGTTTTGTGGAACAGGCAAGAATGTAAGTCATCTGTAGAAAGAAGAACAAAGAAAGAAAAACTCCAGGAAGGGGTGGATGAAAAAGGGGTTCTGTAGAAAGTCACCTTCATGGTGATCTGATCATAAATTCCTAACTGGGCAGATCATGGTGGGTGGTCATGCCCCAGGCCTACAACTTCTTTCCTGAAAGGCTTACCTTTGCCTTAAGCCAGCTCTGTCCATTGTTTCTGTGCATCTAAGTTAACATCTCTTTGAAACTCTCCCTTTCTGACCCCTCCTTCTAAAACATAGCCAGCCTCAAGAGAGAAAAATCTTAACTCTCCTGTAATCCAATTCTGCCTTGCTTTCTAACACTTTCATGTAATCTTCCTTACTTTCCCTCCTACATTTCAAGTGCATAAAAGAAGCTGAAAAACTATTATTCCCAGGAGCATTTGTCATCTTGTCACCAGCATATGTAGTCAGTTTGGCTTAAATAAACTCTTATAACAATTCTCTCCAGGTTTGGATGTTTCTTACATAGACGAATGTAAGTAATCTGTGAAGCTGGTTTTCACCCTAAGGGTCAACCGAAGGGACCTGAGGTTTACATTTTGAAAATTACATGTTGTATAGAGGACAGCAGATAAAGCTATGCATTTATGGGAATTCACTGCACAGATCTGAGAGTCTAATGAACAACACTCTGATGAGTGTATGAGCAAGAAATAAATCTACCTTAAAGATCTACCTTACAGAAGATGATGTTGCAACTTTACCTTTGCACTGGGAGAATGGGGGAAAAATTTCCTGAGGCTTCCTTCATAACGTCAAGCAAGCCCTTATATGGGTTTGAAGCCAAATTCAAGCTACCCATGTAGGGTTGCTAGATTTGCAAATAAAAAATAGAGAATGCCCAGTTAAACTTGAATAATTTTTTAGTAAATGCCCTAAAAATTGCACTAAAAGTTATTTGTTTTTTTTATCTGAAATTTAAATTTAACTGGCTGTCTTGTATTTTATTTGGCAACCCTACCTATGAAGAATAAAATACAAAATAGGGAAATTTAATTTAAATTGTCCCATGCTAATAGTGCCCCCTGGTGACAGAAAAAAAAAACCCATGTCATTTTTGGAGGAATGTAACTTCAAACCAGACTTCAAAGAATTTCCAACAAAGCTCACAATAAAAAAAATCACATATTTCTTAATAAAGGAAATGTAAGTAGGGACCTGGAAAAAAAAGCTAGAAAGTATAATCAAATCCATAAAGCTTCAGCTATTAGGATTATCAGATATAGAATTTAAAATAACATGGCTAATATGCCTAAAGAAATAAAGAGACTCGAAAACATGAGCAACAGACTAGGAGGAAATACAAGCCTTTTGAAAAAAAAAACAAATACAGGCCATGAATGAATGAAAAGTATAATACCTGAAACTCAAAAGTCAGTGGCTGGGCAAAAAGCATATTAGACAAAGCTGAAGGAAGGATTAGTGAATTGGAGGAAACATTTGAAGAACATATCCAAAATGAAGGTCCCAGAGACCAAGAGATGGAGAATATAGAGAGGTTGAAAGTTGTTGAGGATAAAGTCAGGATTTCTAGCATAATTCAATTAGAGTTCTACAAGAAAGAAGAAAAGAGATTATAATAATAGGCAATAAAAAGAAACAATGATTATTTTCCTGAGTTGTTGAGAGATATCAATTCTCAGATTCAGGAATTCCTTTTAACATATTTTTTTTTTTGAGGGCAGTATCACTGGACCTCATATGTGGGACCCGAACCGGGGCCGCTGGCTTTCCAAGCCAGTGCTTAACCACCGCGCCAGTCGGCGGGCCCAGGAATTCCAATGTTTCCTGACAAGTAAGTAAAATAAATTCATGCCTAGATTCATAAAAGCAATACCACAAAGACAATGAAATGATTTTTGTTTTATTTTTCAATGAGACGAGTATTAAGAATTGTCAGAGAGAAGAGAGATTATGAGGCAATGATACCAAGTAATAGTTTCAATTAAAACCTTCTAAAGTCCTTCTGTTATCTGGGAGGAGGGTAAAGATATTAACTTTAGATTTTCATAAGTATTCCTGTTAACTATTTAGGAGTACCCCTTAAAAAAAATCAACATAGAGAATATCACTTCCATGTCACTAGAGGGGAAAAGATGTGATGGACAGGTTGCAGGGGCTCTCAATCAATCCGAATTAAGGCAAGTAAATGGGAGAGGGTTAACAAACAGCAGAGGAACACAGCCATTGTGGAGGATACACCAGAGACCAGGGCTAAAGAATATGAAACTCTAAGCTCCTCCTGACAGTGAAATGAAGCTGCTGATAAACTTCTTGCTTCTGTCAAGATTAGCTCAAGGTTTGGGGTCAAATACTTTGAGATACAACCTTGGAAATTATGCAAGTCAAATCTCTGTAGAGAGAACAAGGCAAAAAAAAAAAAAGTGTAGCCACTCACAGGCTTGGGTCAAGAAATTGCTAGATCATAGATTCAAAAATATTATTTAAAATTATCCATGAATTTCCTAAGTTTTGCATTTCACTTATCAAGTATAGATGAAATGCAGCTTGGTTTGTCGACTTGGATCAGTCAATTGGTCATTTATTTCAGGAAAGAAAATCAAGTACAGTACTAGGCTCCCTCAATGTGTTAACTGTCCACTAAGAGGATTACCTGTAATGGAAGGCAGAATACTTTAAATACCCCAACAGAGGTTAAAATAAAGTACAGGGGAATTTTAGAATATTCCCATTTGGTTGGGAAGATTAGATAAAGCGGACATGTGAGATGGACATTAAAAATAGGACTAGAGGGCCGGCCGAGTGGCACATTGGTTAAGCGCTGGTTTTGGGATGCCAGCGGCCCCGGTTCGGATCCCACATGAGGGCCAGTGACACTGCCCTCTACAGCTAACAACAGCTCCACCTGGAGCTGGGCTGTGCGAGCCCCGGTGATGGTGTGGGCTGTATAGGCTATAGTGAGTGGCCCGCAGCCAGCGTGAGTGGCTGGCAGCCAAGAGTGAGCTGCCAATAGCCGCAGTGAGCGACATCCAGAGGCCAGAGACCAATCTGCCTCATCCGGGAAGAGCGCAATGACGATACCAACAGTGAAGCAACATCCTCCGCAACTAAACTGAAGAACAAAAAGACAGCAACTTGTCTGTTCCCCTTCCCCGATTTCCCAACGCTGTTCCCCTCCGCCAATTCCCCAATAAAATCTTTAAAAAAAAAAAAAAAAAAGGACTAGAATTGTTTTCTACACATAATGAAGAAGACATTTTAGGTGAAGTAAACATCATACATGAGAATATAGTTGTTGAAAGTCTTCAAGGATGTTTAGGAAATAGCAAATTATTAGTTTGTTGGATGTACCTGAAAAGTGTGTAGAGATTAATTCTGGGGACCTAGAATGCATAGCTGAAGAACTCTACTTAATTTGGTAGGCAGTTCTAATTGTATGGAAGGCCTGCCTCAAAAGCTCATCACGGGGCCGGCCAAGTGGCGTGGTGGTTAAGCGCTGGCTTGGGAGGCCAGTGGCCTCGGTTCGGGTCCCACATGTGAGGACCAGTGACACTGCCCTCAAAAAATAAAAAAAGGCTCCTCATGGATGGCAAGCTGGCTTTCCGAGTCCATGCTTTGAAGCACTCCAACATGCTGCCTGTGGACACTGATGCCTATTTATAAGGCCCAATGAATTTTTGGCAATATATCAGGCACTTGATATATATTAACCATTAGAAAAAGGTCAGCATTGCTGATGATTTAAGAAGTAGAGCTATGAACAGTTAGAATGTACCAAGCAAATAATAAATCCAAAGCGAGGGCTTGGGGGACGACATGTGTTTTACACTACACTGTTTATTTTTCCTGTAGATCAATCTGATACACTACTTATTTTTTTTATTTTTTATTTTTTTAGCTGAGCCATCCTGCTACCTGTTGGCAGCTCAGTGCCTGCTCAGCTCGGGCTTGGGATCAAACTGCTGTTGCTCAGATCTCAGTTCGCACTCTTGAGAGAGCTCTTAACCAACTGAGCCACTCGGCCGGCCCTTGATACGCTACTTAAAAAAGAGCCATGAAAACCAAACAAGTTTCTCTTAATTTGGTAAATTTACTTTTGATGTATGTATCAAGAAAATAATACAAAAGAAAGCAAAAAGAATCCAAGTATATGTATAAGTATATTTGACTGGAAAGCCAAACATAACCAAAATGATCAAGATCTTCAGGACTGCTTAAGTAATGACGGTATCATACAACAAAACATAATACACTGTAAATTATGTTATATATAAAAATAGCTATTTGAAAAAAATATTAAGTAGAAGTGATATAAACTATTTTACATTGTTTATTCATTATAGAAATTAAGTCTAATAAAATACACTATGTTTCTATAAAGTAATAAAGATTTAAAAAGAGTCAGAGAATCTTGGGAAGTTGATATCTTATGATGAAGGAATTTTTGTATTTTGTTGATTATAATTATTTTGGCTTTCTTTCATTTATAGCTAAATCAACAGCCAACGAAAGATATTCTTTGAATTGAAACAGAATACATAGGCAAAGCTGTTAGGTAAAGAATATATTCAAATTGATGACTGTCTATAAGGAAATCCTTTACTGTGTAAGGGAGAATAGGCTCAAATTTCTTTTAATTCTGATTCTATTTCTTTCCGAAACTTTTTAACTTTTTCTATTTTTTTCTATTTCTTGTATCATCTAATTCTTACATTATTCAAAGAAAAACCTCATAATACAGTAATTATCAGTTATACTCTGATTGGCATGCAAATAAGGTTAGTCTTGCCCACGAAGCCTTGTGTGATATTGTTTGAAATATCAATTACACAACTAAACTACAAGGAATACTTAAGCCAAATACACAATAATATGAAATTTGAAAAGATGTGAAATCTTTACAAACCCAGATATTAATACCTTATTAATAATATACCTGTGTTAATATCTTCCTGAATGACAGAATTATAACATGCATTTAAAAAGGACAATGATGGGCAGCCGATTAGCTTAGGTGGTTAGAGCGCAGGCTCATAACACCAAGGCTGCCAGTTCGATTCCCACATGGGCCAAGGAGCTGCGCCCTCCACAATTAGATTGAAACAACTACTTGACTTGGAGCTCATGGGTTCTGGAAAATCACACTGCTCCCCAATAAAATTTCCAAAAAATAAAAAAATAAAAAAAAGGACAATGAGAAGTTTAAAGATAACCTGCATTAATACTTTCTAGTATATTAAGAGGACAATGAAACCAACAAATTATAATATACAGCCCTGATGACTCAGAAAGTAGAATTTCACTTAGCTCTTAACACGTTCCTTTTAGTATTTAGAAAATCTGACTAGAGAGTAACAACAAAACAACAAATCATTAATGCAGAATGGTCTATTGGAAAGTATAATGATGGTTTACATGATGTATATGATACAAAAAATAACCAAGAAAACATATGGTTTTGAGCTTAGGAATCTTGTAAGATAAACTATCAAATGAAAAACTAATCCCCAGTGCTAATTAAATTCAGGAAGCTTAATTAGAGCTGTTAAACCTAATCTCACAATTTGGCATTTGCCCAAAATATGGTCAGGAGCACTACTTCAATATGTAAAAACAGAGATTATCTCAAAACGATATAAGAACATCATTATCTTCCGAGTAATGATACAAACTAGCATCTACCTCATAATAATTTAATGATCCTCCTTTGTTTGAAGAAAAATAATCATGCTCTTTATGAATATGTTCTTACATGATTATTTCTAATTCTTACCCAGAATGGAAGAAATGTAGCAAGTGTGTAATAATTCAGGCAGCTGATTAAACGTACAAGAAAAAAAAAAGATTCAGATTGCCATCACAAAAATGGCGAAAGTGTTCCATTCATAGTCACCTAATTTTCTACATCTATACACTCTCCCTGGGCAACCCCATCCAAACCCATAGTTTCAATGACCACTTGTACATCTATAAAACTTTCAAATCACCAAGATTCTTCCTTCAGTGTCTCCTTCTCCCAGCAAATGACTTCATCTATCTTCATCAAGAAAACTGACAGCTTTATGGGCTGGCCGAGTGGCGCGGTGGTTGGGCGCTGGTTTGGGAAGCCAGCGGCCGCGGTTCGGGTCCCGCATATGAGGGCCAGTGACACTGCCCTCAAAAAAAAAAAGAAAAGAAAACTGACAGCTTTAGAAAGTAGCTGTCTTAACCAAGACCCCATCCAAACACTTATCAGGATCCATCAATTCTAACTTGTTTCCCTCTTATCTCTCCTAAGATCAATGCCTTCACCTTGTTTTAACTTTATCCCCCAATAGTAATCAATCAGTTTTTGTCTTTTACTGTATCTCTCTCTTCGATAGTTCCTTTCCATGGGCATTTAAATTTAAGGAATCCAGCTGAATGCTGCTCCTGTCCCTCAATATCCACCAAAACTGGCTCAAATTCTGATGGCATGTGAAAGTCTAGCCCTCTCCTTATGATTTCTACAAATTCTTAGATTCTTACAATCATAGGGCCCTCCCAGTCCTTGTGTGCTCTCCATACTGCAGCCCTATCTTTGGTTTCCACAACAAAATCACTCACATTTAAGATTGTTGAACTGAATTATAGACTTTACTGAAGATGTCTGAGAGATCTGGGAAAGAGTCCATTATACAGCACACTTGCTGCCATTTTGCTCACTCAATTCTTCACAATGCCAAATTGTGAGATTAGGCTTAACAGCTCTAATTAAGCTTCCTGAATTTAATTAGTGCTGGGGATTAGTTTTTCATTTGATAGTTTATCTTACAAGATTCCTAAGCTCAAAACCATATGTTTTCTTGGTTATTTTTTGTATCATATACATCATGTAAACCATCATTATACTTTCCAATAGACCATTCTGCATTAATGATTTGTTGTTTTGTTGTTACTCTCTAGTCAGATTTTCTAAATACTAAAAGGAACGTGTTAAGAGCTAAGTGAATTCATTCTCTTCATATTGTGCAGGGAGCCAGCCCCCGCAAGGACCAGGGGTTCCCTCGGGTGGGAAGGCGTCGGCGAGGAGAAAGAAGGAGGGAGACACTGGAAAGAGGTTTACAGGAGCGTGGTGACACACACACTTTATTAAAGCCTGGCCCCTTTTATAGGGGCTTCTGACCATTACCTCAATTGCAAGTTATGTTTCACATGATCAGGATGTTTTTCTCTTTCTCAGAGCTTTTACTTTTTTGTAATTGTATCTTTCCAGGGTACATCGGTTCCCATGACTACCTTAGGGGCATATACTTGAACTTAGTAGCAAAAGGAGTCTCAAACTTTTTCTATCCTGCAAAGAGCTGCATATTATTGCAATAGAGGGGAACATCTGTTTCTTAGTCAAAGCTTCAGTTTTTGTTGCTACAGCAATGTACAAAGCAAGAGTTAAAACAAGGTTGTTAATTAAAATACCTCATGGTCAGTAAGTTGTCTCTTATCAGACTCTCATGGCCGCCAGACCTTGGTCTCCTGATCTCCAAGGAAACCTTTCACACCTGCATAGGCCAAGGGGATTGAGTCGCCAATATCTCAGCTCAGGGGTCCCCTCAGGCTGTAGCCTGTTTTAGGGAGTTTCCTTTTCTTTAGGAAATCTTGCCCCGTCGTTGACTTACACAACCAGCTATCATCAGGGTACCCCAGGAACTTGTCACAAATGCAGTGAGTATATTGTCTCCTATAGGAGGAAAGGCACATGGGTTCATAGAGACAGGAGATATGACATGACCAACCAGAAGGCAGCATCCCAGACATCCAGTGCTGAGCGTGGATCTTTATTTCAATGTGGCCTTGTCAGACACTGGGATGCTGTCGGCCCCCAACAATATTGGATTGCTCTAGGAACACCCAATTCACCCCACTTCTAATGTCTTGGTGCCAGCCAGCCCATGTTTCTCTTTCTCCACATTATCAATTGCTAAATTTCACCAACTATTATCTCGCAGTCTCTTAAATCTTTCACTTTTATTGTATTTCGAGGCCAGCAGATTAGTTCCGGTTTCTGCCCCTCACACTTGGATTACTGTAGTACCACAGTGAACTAACGAGACTCGGGGTTTTGACTTTTTGCCCTCTCCCATAAATCCTGCACAGACCTGAAAGATGTGAAGACCTAAAGCCATCCTTCATCTTGTCAGTGCTAAGGTCAGGGTTCTTGAACAAATCCCAGTTCTTATATAATAAAGTCCCAATTGCTTAGCCTGGCATTTAAGATCTTCTATAATCTGGTCCCAACCTAATTTTCCAGCTTAATTTACCAGTCTTCTGCCACATGAACCAGTCAAACTGGTAGACCCACTTTCTTTTGCATCTACTTGCATGATCCTGCCTCCCCAAGCCTGGAATGTGTTACCCCATGCTCCAGCTGTCTTACTCCACTCATTTTCATGTCTGGTCTCAAATATTTCCTAACCTTACAAGCCTATCCTGGCTCTCTAAGTCCACATAATTTTTGCCCTTTAGACACATTATCACTTTTCTCTCTATCCAACTAGGGTAATAGTCATCTCTGTTTACCAGTGACTGAGATAGTTTCCTGGGACTTTCAGTTCTAAAACTGAATGGTCCTGAGTAAACTAGGACAATTGGCGACTTTACCTGTAACATATGTGGTGAGGGTTCTGGAGCAGGAAAGGAAGGCCGTGCTTTTTGTGGATGCCTACTGTGGAAATTCAGATGGCAGGGTTGCCCACAAAAAACTCTAGGGAAGGGAAAGGAAACAAAGGTTGGTGAGAACACATGTTGGACCTAGGACTAAGTCTAGAGCTGAGGCCTTCAGATGAACACATAGCTAAAGTGGCCCTCTTATGCAGCTCCTTACATTCTCTGGTTATTTTTTCCCCAAGAAATTAAGAATAAGGGGGAATAAAAAAATAGATTCCAAGTAAAGGAATTTTAATAAGGAGCTAAGTGGGTGGTAAAAGTACAAATCTTAGAACTGAGAGGAAAATTTAGACAGGTTAAACAACCTTTTTCTTTTATTGTTACCTTGGAAACAGTCAGAATCAGAGTTATTCACTACTAGAAGACTTAAATGAAATGCACAAGTTAAGGTCAAATTTTCTGAAGGCTTTTTTTTCTTTTCTTTTTTTTTAAAAGATTTTACTGGGGAATTGGGGGAGGGGAACAGCGTTGGGGAACCAGGGAAGGGGAACAGACAAGTGCTGTCCTTTTGTTCTTCAGTCTAGTTGTGGAGGCCATTGCTTCACTGGCCCATGTTGGTATCATCATTGCGCTCTTCTCAGGTGAGGCAGATCAGTCACCAGCCTCTGGATGGCTGCTCACAGCAGTTCCTGGCAGCTCACACCGGCTGTCAGCCGCTTACACTGGCTACCAGCCACTCACTGTAGCCTATGGCAGCCCACTGCAGCAGGGGCTGCAGCTATGCTGTCCAGGGACTCACAGCAGCCCAGCTCCAGGTGGAGCTGTTGTTCACTATCTTAGCTGTAGAGGGCAGTGTCAGTGGCCCTCATATGTGGGATCCAAACCGGGGCTGCTGGTGTCCCAAGCCAGCTCTTAACCAACGCACCACTCGACTGGCCCCATCTGGAGGTTTTCTGATGCCAAGTTGAAATCCAAGGTGAATTATAAAGGTTTGGTAAAATGGCAGCAGATAAACTGGTCGGAAAATTGTGTTAGAGATTTGTAATATCCTGAGTTACTCTGAGTCACCACGGGTCTCACTTGGCTTTCTACTGATATTTGACCACATTTTGTAGAACTGCGTGACTTCATCTTCCTTAATAACAATTTATAGCTGTAGTTTATCTGGAGGACCAAAGAACCTCTGATAAAGTTAATTTGTATATCAGGACCCATAAAATGGAAGCCTCCCCAGTGGCACAGCCTGTCACAAAGCTAAACCTAAGTCAGCCTGCACTTACGGGAAAACGGGAAATGTTTCACTGTCAAAGAAATCTAATACCAATCACAATCCTTATAGTTTGCCTTATAAAAACCTCCTAGCCAATCATGCCCTGTTTCTGTGTTGCCTCTTCTAATGTTCTATAAAACTCACTCTTGCCCAAAATTCTTCTGACAGCGTTCCCCACAGCTTCTGAGGCACTGTACTCCCCCAATCTATAGACTGTTTCTCCTCGTATAAAAGACATCAAACTCTTTCTTTTTTTTTTTTTTTAAGCTGAGCCATCCTGCCACCTGTTGGCAGCTCAGTGGCAGCTCAGCTTGGGTTGGGCATCGAACTGCTGTTGCTCAGAGCTCAGCTTGCACTCTTGAGCGAGCTTTTAACCAATTGAGCCACTCAGCCGGCCCAAAGATGTCAAACTCTTTACTAAATTGTTTTAACTTTGTCATTTGACACCTATTAGAATTAAAACAGCATCAACTGTTTTGTAGAAATGCATGGGGACAGAACCATATCACAAGAGAGAAATGAAGGACTTGAAGAGAGAACTCACTATAGAGAAAGGAGTCTGGCAGGATGAATGAGCTAATTTACCAACAGGCCTTCAAGGTCAAGACAGAGGTCGTGGAACTGAAGCAGTGTGTTAACTTGAAACTAAACTCTTCTGTTTAAAACAAGAAAACAGCACAACACGTTCAAAATGGAGTTGCTTATGCTAAGCATCAATTCACCAAACCAAGACTTAATTAGTTTTGGTTCTCCCAGACATGGAATCTTAGACCAGTCAATCAGGAATTGCCTAATCACACTGGTTAGGTAACCTGCCTGATAGACCCCTACCATGTCTCAAAGAAAATAACCATAACCAATCTGCTTTTTTGCTTAGTACACTTCCTTGTTTCTGCTCCTTTCTGCCTATAAGTCTTTCATTTCATATAGCTCCTCAGAGCTCCTTTCTATTTGCCAGATTGGATGCTGATCAATTCATGCATCATTTAATAAAGCCAATAAGATGTTTAAAATGTTGAATTTTGCTTTTTAAAACTTTCAATACACTTACCTTGGCAGTGTTCACTGTCCTCCCGGGAGAAATAATTCTGTTGTATATAAAGGAACATGCTATCTCAATGAATTCTGTCACTTTCAGAAGTCTAAATAATCTGTGACATCACCCACTCTGTCCTAGCCTTAGGTAGAATGTCATCCCCAGGGAAGGAATCGGTTTTCTAATTTGCAAGAGATTCTTACCCAGAGGACTGAGAGAATCAATCCTGGCCAGGTGATCCACCAGTCAGCCACGTCTGAAGAGGGCAGCAGACTTCCTGGAAAGAAGACTAGACCAGGGAAGCTCAAGGACTGGGGTTGGTGGCAACCTGGAATAATTCATGAGTGATGTCAGATACCATTTGGAATCCTACATATATTCTGGAGGGATTTCACAAGGGGCTGGAGCTCTGGCATGAGCAAGTAGGTTCATTTATCTATAAAATTTAGATATTAATGTTAATATCAGCTAATTCTTAGCGGCAGGCTGGCAAAGCTTTAGGACTTTAAGATTTCTCACGATATCATTTCTTGTTTTTGAAACTTATTTGGGGGTATAGTTTTTTTTGTTTTTGTTTTTTTACAAATCTGAGTACTTAATAAAACTCCCATAAGTATCAGATATGTTTAATTAATTTCACAACTCTTACTGAGTAACCTCTATGCACTTGGGAACATGAAGATGTTAAAACAGTCTCTGCTTTCAGGTGGTGACTAGTAAATACATGGTAAATAAGAACTAGTTTAGTAAGATTTGATACATAGATAAGTTATGAAAATTTGTCAGCTTTACAAAGGGAAATTTATGGCCCACTTTTAGGCCAAAAGGGGAAAGGTAGAGAGTTCTCCCAGTTTCTGCTGTTTCTCAATTGCCTTCAACTCCAAATAATCCTAATGCAGAGGTGGCATGTTTGGGGGTGCCATATTCTGATCCCTTATGATATTAATGTGGATGACTTTTTGCAGCTTTTAGTGTATTGCTTGTTGCAGTTACTTACGTTTGTTTCTCGGCTATTCGGTGATAAGTTCCTTAAGCAAAAGACCTGTCTTATTCACCTGCTCAACCTCAGGAGGGAGCTCAGGCATTAAATAAATATTAGAGGAAACCTACTGTACTTCTCTAATCAGTCCATAATTGCTATCGGTATGCAAACCAAATACAACTTGCTAGAATTATTTTAATGTGAGAGTAACAAGCCCTATGACTTCTTGTGTATGATATATTGTGGTTGTGCCGAGGTCTTTGCTTCCCAACTGCATTCTAGGAAGCATTCAAGGTAAGCCAAGTGATATGATTTGAAGAAAGAGACTAGATTAATTTAAGTGCTGCACCCAACTCATTTTCTTAATGCATACTTTCTTTGTACTAAAAAGAAACATTTAATAGATTTCTGTTCCAAAGTCAAAAGTCTTTAAAAAAAAATAATTGAATTGCTTTTTATTCCATTTCACTCACAACCAGTGCTTTAATTTGCAACAACTAGCAGCTGGTTCCCATTGAATTTGTGGGCATGAAACCATTGTTAAAAATTTGAGACTGCCGTAATTCGATTTAAAAATTAAAGAGCAAATAAACTGAATATCGAACTAGGCTGATGACCAAGGTGTCGTGCCTGTAGGACTCGCTCTTTCCACATATTTTGAAATCAGAACTCTTTGTGTGATAAAAGCTCTCTGCAAAACTAAACACAAGGATCCGCAGGAGACCCTACCTAGGCCAGGAAATGCTTTCAGCCGGGCACAACGTCACCCCCTCAAAACACAGGACTGGAAACGCGGAGCCACAGGAAATAACTGAGGGCAGCCAGAGGCCGCTGGGGGCCGCCCCGCTGCAGCGCGGAGGCGGGGCCTGAGCAGCGCGGGGCCTGAGCAGCGCGGGGCCTGAGCAGCGCGGGGCCTGAGCAGCGCGGGGCCTGAGCAGCGCGGGGCCTGAGCAGCGCGGGGCCTGAGCAGCGCGGGGCCTGAGCAGCGCGGGGCCTGAGCAGCGCGCGGCGGATTGCGCTCCGCGGCGCCGGGGCCCCGGCTGCCCACCCCTTTCCACTCCTTCGCGCAGCCCGAGTGCGGGTCCCAGCCGCGCATCGGGGCGGCCCCGCCCGCTGGTGCCAGGCGCCCAGGACCTGGGCATGCAGCTTCAGCGGGGACTGCGACTCTGGGCGCTCCGGGCCTCTGCTGGCCCGGCCGCCGCGAACCGAGCCCCAGGCGCCCGCCGCGGCCCCCGCCCCCGCGCGCTGTTCGTCGGGTCCCGGCCCCGCCCCGGCCTCCGCCTCCCGCCCCGTTCCTGGCCCGGGCGCTGGGCAGCCGCCCCCGCGGCGGGTCCAGACGCGCCACCCGCTAGCGCCGGCAGCATGGAGCGCCCCGGAGCGGGTGAGCCGGGGCTGCGGAGCGGGCGGGGTGGGGAGACAGGCGCCGGGGGGCGCGCGCCCCGCTTAGCGCTCGGCCTGTGGGAGGGGACCCCCCTGCCCGCGCTCCCAGGCGCGACCCCACGCCCGCTCCAAGTCTCCTCTTTGGTCCACACGGATCTCACGGTTGCACCGCAGAACCCGCGGCATCCAGGGTGTGTGATCAGTGCGGGCGCTGTGGTTGCGACGCGAGGCGCGGGGTGGGAACCGACCTCCAGTTTCAGTTTTAATTCCTGCTTTGTGACCTTGTGATCCTTGCTACAGACTTCATGGCAACACACGCCCTCCGAATAGCGTGTGGTCAGCAGAACCGAGAAAAGCTCGATGTGTAGTCCATGTCACCAACACCTGACACCGTTTCGTTTGGGATTTTTTATTCTAGGCGTAGAAATGACTTTATTAATCGGGCGCCAAATCCGTAGTAGGACTCGGAAGTATATTCCCAGGTTAGGGCAGCATTTACTGGGAATTCAACTTGGCGGAAAGCGAGTGAGGAGATGGACTTTCGGTGAAAGGGACCAAAAGCCAATTACAGAACAGGTGCTCTTCTTCAATCTCTAGTATAAACGCAAAAAAACCCAAAACAAAACAAAAAAATAAAAATAAAAACGAATTAGAAAAAGCATTAACATGTTCAATTGTATTATGTAAGAGCTGTTATAATAACGGGCAGAGATATGTTTACAGTGTGATTAGGGGGATGCAAGGGTAAGGCCCTGGGGTGGGTTTCAGGGTTTCAGTTTTTGAGATAGCGGTATTGGGGTCTTATCCTGTCTCACATTAACATACCTTAAGATGTTTTTGGAAGTTACTGTTTTCTTATATTCCTTTTCAGATATTAACTTATTTTGCTCATTTCTCTCTAGTAATTTGGAATATACTTTTGTTTTCTTTTTATGATGAGGAAACTAAACCATGGGGGTCAGGTGATTTGTTGATTATCAAACAGCTCACAGCATTTATCCAGATGTAAGATGCTACTCTTTTTAGTCAATAAGCCAGGTCTAGCAGGCATGGCATTGACCCTTTCCATTGGTTCTGGAGAACCATCCATACTATGTATACCTAGTAGAGTGAATAGAAGAGTCTTACTTATTTTACTATCCAGGAAATTATTAAACAAATTTGCATTTTGCGTGACAAGGAGCAAACTGTCTATCCTTTTTTCCTCTATTGGCCTGTGATGAAATTCTTTGCTGGAGTGCACTTATATTTGAATTTAGTGCACACTTAATGCATAGTTTTATAATATATTTAACTATATGCATTAATTGTTTTCTTACAAAAGTAGTATTAATTCTATTTAAAACATTTGAATAGTGGAAAGTGGAAAAATACAAATATACTGAATACAGCTATGTCAGCCTTTACAATAGAAATACCCTGTTTCCCTGAAAATAAGACCTGGCCGGAAAATAAGCCCACGCATGATTTTAGGTGCCAAAATATGCACCTTGGCATACTGAATATTTTAAGCTGAAGGAGTTTGTGAAAAAGGCACCCTTTTCCCTGAACCAGGTCAGAAAAGCCTCATGTGAGGGATGTGTGCCCTCCATATCCCGGAGGAATCATGTTATGGCTTATTCTCTGGCTAGGTCTTATTTTTGGGGAAACACAGTAATTTATATCCTTTAGCAATTATGGAGGCATAATTGTAATCATAGAGCATATGCAGTATCATCTTTGCTTTTTAAAAGGTCAATATTATAAACTTTTTTCAGTTGTTGCAGTCTACATAGCCATTATTATTAGTTGTCATTAGAGTGAGTATGCTTTGTTTAACCATTTCCCTATATTAGGCATTTAAGCGGTTCCACTTTTTCTTTTTCATTTAAACAAAGCTGTGGTGAATCTATGTCGGCATATGTGATAGATACCCAGATATATCAGTAAGAAGAACATTTTCATGGCTCCTGATCTGTTGCCAGACTGCCTCCTGAAAGGATGACCTCAATTTACAGCACTATAAACTGTGTATCTTAAGAGCCAGTAAGGGCATGCTGCTTAAAAGGACAGATTTTGGTGGTGGGGCGACTGGATTTAAATTCTGTCCCTATAACCTAGCTAGAACCTTGGGCAAATTACCTAATTGGCTAGTTTGTAAAATCAGTAAAATAACAGTACCTCCCTGATAGCATGGGTGTGTGGATTAAATGAGTTATTATCTGTAAAGTGCTTCCAGCTGTGCCTAGTATATAGTACATACTCAAATGTCAGCTGTTGTTGTTATTAGTAGTAGTAGTTTGCCAATTTCATCTTTGCTATTAGTGCACTTAGCAGCATTACTTTTATTTGGATTTCTACAAAAGAATTTTATTTTAACTATGGTTAGGCCAAATTTTAAGTACTCGAAACAGTCAACTTACAGTTGAAATGCTTTATTTTAGGGTCAGTTATTTTAAGTCAGTTTTCTGAAAGCAAAATATTTATACTGTCTGTAAGAGAATGTGTGGTCATGATGGATGTGTTTGACTCATGTCTGCCAGACTTTGCCCAAATACTCAGAGCTTAGGGAATTGGAGGAAGACTTCTAGATTTGAACCCTGTTGAGAAACATTGCTCTCTAGACGGACCAGCAGTTCTTTCAAGAGTTACTCGGAAGTGATATTCCCTTTTCTCTAGTTAATAATTTATATCTTCAAAAATTGTTTCAATTATTCTGTAATTTAATGTAACATAATTTGTATTTCACGTTCTAGACTCCTGTTGATTTTGACATAATATTACACTCAAGAGTTTATATATGCTTTGTTGAATGAGATGGAGAATGACATTGAACAAGTCATATTATGCTTCAATTTTTATTTTTATGTCATATGGGATAGTAGTATCTTTCTTCATCTTGTGAAATGAGAATCTTTGATGTGCTAAAGCTGCCATTAAACACCAGGAGCTATTTTTCTCATGGACATTGAGATAACTGTATTGCACTAGAGCTTGTGTGACTTATGAACCACTCCCAAATGTGTACTTTGACCATTCACTACAAATATATTGATCACCAACTGAGAGCTGAACACTGCTAAGTATTGAGGAATCAAAGGAGAGTTAAGCGACAGCCTTAAGGAACTCAGAGTAGGATGATCATACTGAAAGGGGTGTAAATGAGAATAGCTCCTCCTTTCACTTTCCAAAGAGCCATGGTTTGGGTGGTAAATTGTTTGATCCTTTTAGCTTAGAATCTAATAAGGAAGACAGATAACTGGACATCTCTAACATGATGGATTTGTGCTGTGACTGGAAGAAGCACTAGGCACCTGGAAGGAGACTGGGTTACTTAACTCAGCCCTGAGCTAGGAATCAGGAAAGGTCTCTGACAGTAAACGTCTCATGGGAGGTTTTACTTTCCAGTTGATTGTTCTCAGCCATTAACACAATCTCTTAGTCTACTGTAGAACCAGAATATGGAAAAAGTGTAAAGGGATTTTCTGGAGCAGTGGTTTTCAAACTTCCCTTGCACGTTAGAAGCACCATGCAGGGCTTTAAAAAAAATACCAGGGGAGGCTGGCCCCATCTCCAGAGATTGTAGTTTAGTCTGGTGTGGGACCAGATGCTAGTAGTTTAAAAAAAAGGTCTTCAGGGGGCCAGTCGAGTGGCACATTCATTAAGAGCTGGCTTGGGATACCAGTGGCCCCGGTTCAGATCCCACATATGAGGGCCAGTGACACTGCCCTCTACAGCTAAGATGGTGAACAACAGCTCCACTTGGAGCTGGGCTGCTGTGAGTCCTTGGGCCAGCATAGCTGCAGCCCCTGCAGCAGTGGGCTGCCCTAGGCTACAGTGAGTGGCCAGCAGCCAGTGTGAGTGGCTGGCAGCCTGCGTGAGTGGCTGGCAGCCTGCGTGAGCTGCTAAGAGCTGCTATGAGTGGCCATCCAGAGGCCGGCGACCGATCTGCCTCATCCAAGAAGAGCGCAATGATGATACCAACATGGGCCAGTGAAGCAGTGTCCTCCACAACTAAACTGAAGAACAAAAGGACAGCAACTTGTCTGTTCCCCTTCCCTGGTTCCCCAATGCTGTGCCCCTCTCCCAATTTTCCAGTAAAATCTTTAAGAAAAAAATGGTCCTCAGGTGATTCTAAGGTGCAGCCAGGATTTAGAATTTTTCAACTAGACTGAGATGAGGTACCTGCTGGGGCCTATAGAGTTTACATGACTTGTTCAGGATCACACAGATGGCGAGAGGCAGGGCCAGTACTAGAATATCTGTCTCCGGATTTCTAGTCTCAAACCGTTTCTGTTAAATTGTTGACCAGCAGTTTTATGCAGAAGCTATCTCATGTGACCCGCTATTATTTCGTATCTTTCCATGTGATAAGAACAATGAGTGCTTTCTGTAAAAACGTCATTTCCCCTCTCTGAAGCATCTTTGACTTTTAGTACCTTTGGCAAGCCATGGTTCTCCCTTATGGCACCACGGACCAGCGTTTTCTTTTTTAATAATATTTCAGAAATAATTATCTTGATATACATGATGCCAAGAATCAAGATATGGCTCTAAGACAGATAATATAGTTTCTTGTAGCTTTTTGCCTTCTCCCGAATAGATCTCGAAGTTGCAAATGTAGCCAGTTTTACTTTCACAAAGCATTCTCACTAAAATCCCATATTTTGTTATCTTTGCTGGATTATATGTTCTGAAGCTGATATGTCTTCTATATGGTATCATTGCTTCATCTAGGGATAACTCCTGTTTAGGTATATACAAAGATTGAAATTTTGGAACAAAGTAATCCAAAAGAGGCCTAATTTTATAAAGTCTGTCTTCACTAGATATATTTTATGAATTGAATTATCATTAAGATGGAAAAATCCATCTTGCTCGAACCTCATTCTGCTCATAGTTTTAGGAAATATTGATGTTTCTAGCAAAGGGTTCATTGACCAGTAATCTCTCCAATGTGATTTTTTAGTTTATCCCATCAACATCAATAAACGAAGAAACATCTTTATATCGCTAGTGGTAACTTCCATCCATGGTAAAGTTTTAGCAGAGTTTTTATAAAATTTTTCCATTTGGCGGAGGTATATATTGGTTTGAAAAGCAACTAACTAAAAAAAATTGTTATCAAAACGTAAATCCGTCACTTCACTGATACTCTGTGGATCACTAAGTTCAACAGTTACACCGAAATATTTGAATAAGCCTCCAAAGGTGGTGTAATATTTTCATTCCACTCTTCTTCAAAATCATTTTCACTGTCAGATTCCATTACATCTTTTTTTTGCTGCTTTGGTAGGCTAATATCAGATTTGTAACTGTCTTCCAATAAACTGTCATTTTCCAGATCACTACAATATATTTCAAAATTACTCGGATGATCAAATAAAGCGTCTGCATATAATTCATTGAAAAATTCTTCACCGTCATGATCTGTCATGGTTGAAATTTTTGCAAAACTGGAATTGTGATAAAAACCTAAATAGGAAGAAAACTGTATTTTTTTATAATAAATGAACATGACTGAACACAATGAAGAAAGCTTTATAATATCCTTTATTACCCTGAGTTTTAAAACCTGAAATAGCTAATGCAAGTGCAAACACGAGTAAACTCATGACCTGTCAACAACATTTGGGCATGAAAACATGAGTTAACTCGTGACCGGTCAACAATGTGTTAAGCTACCAGCTTGCCTTGCGTCATTACCTGAGTGCCACTATTATCACCATTGTCACTGCATGATTCTTCTTTAGTATAGCCAGCGTGATTCCTGTTCCTCTTGCTTTCTAACTGTTGTTGATTAATTGAGCTCCAGATAAAGTAAGCATTAAAGTATTTCAAGAACTTTTCTCACTAAAAAAAAATGACTAAATTTAATTCATGTTATTTAATTATTATTCTTCCCTTCAAAATGTGTTATTAGAACACAGAAGTCAGCCTCCCTATCCCATTCCACATAATGCCAAGAACCTAGGATATTTCTAAGTGGGACTTTGTAACTAATGTGGTGTTAGTGTTACATGGGCCAATTTCATACTACTAAGTTCTTTCCCCCCAGCTTTATTAAGGTGTAGTTGACAAATAAAATGTATTTATTTAAAGTATACAGTGTAACAATTTGATGTGAATATACATTGTAGAATGATTACCACAATCAAGTGCATCAACACATCTATCACCTCACATGTTTAACTTTTTTTTTTGTTTTTTGTTTTTGTTTGGTGAGACTGCTTAAGATAAGCTCTTAGTAAATTTCAAGTATACAATACAGTATTAATAACTGTAGTCACCATGTTGTACATTCAATCTGGAGAGTTTATTACTAATTTCTTAGACTGAGAATAAAATAGACAAAAAAGTTGGGTTTATTTCATTTCATTCTGATTTTCATTCAGCCTTGTGCATATTTAATTGTACAAATGCTACTGCGAGCTTTTCAAGTATAAGCTACATGTTCAGTGATGATTCTTTATGTGTAACTGCATGTGCCCAAAGGTAAAAGTTCTGTATTTATCTATTAAAACTTTTGTGTTGATCTTTTACAATTTTTGTTGAAGTGTAAACTGCATTTGTATTTTTCAATGTAAGCATAGAAATAGGAAACATTTACCTGTTCTTACAGATTTCAAATTGTTGTGGTTATTATTAGATGCATAGTAAACTGTAAGATTTTTTTGCTTTTTTTTAAAAAAGATTTTATTGGGGAATTGGGGGAGGAGAACAGTGTTGGGGAATCGGGGAAGGGGAACAGACAAGTTGCTGTCCTTTTGTTCTTCAGTCTAGTTGCGGAGGAGGACGTTGCTTCACTGGCCCATGTTGGTATCGTCATTGTGCTCTTCCCAGATAAGGCAGATCGGTCTCCAGCCTCTGGATGATCGCTCACCGCGGCTATTGGCAGCTCACGCTGGCTACTGGACACTCACTGTAGCCTATGGCAGCCCACTGCAGCAGGGGCTGCAGCCTACACCGTTGCCAGGGCTTGCACAGCCCAGCTCCAGGTGGAGCTGTTGTTAGCTGTAGAGGGCAGTGTCACTGGCCCTCATACGTGGGATCCAAACCGGGGCTGCTGGCATCCCAAACCAGCTCTTAACCAATGCGCTACTCGGCCAGCCCTTTTTTGCTTTTTTTAATCATTGAATTTCCAGAAATGTGTATTTAAAGCCATGTATTTTGATTGAATTTCCAATGTTAATATAATAATAGAGAGAAAAAATTTAAAAGTCTTTATTGGAGAAAAATGAAATATGGCCAGAACTTATACAAATGAGAACTTACACAATTTGTATTTTATTTATATATATATATATATATATATATATATATATGTATATATAATGTTTATATATATATAAACATTTTTTTATATATATATATAATGTTTATATATATATATATATAAACACGTAATGTTTATAATAAATTATATTTCAAGTCTTCATCTGAGTGGAGTACTGTGCTTCAGAAAATTATTAAAGCTGTTTAACATAATGTGGACGATGGCATAAATAATATTAATATAAATAGCTTTACAATATATTTAAATTCAAGTTGTACCAATTCTTAACAGATATTTATATTGAATTCAGTTAATTGAATTGTTTTAGTTTAGGATATAAGTTAAATAAGTTAAATAATACATTTTTCTTTTTGTGATGTGTTAAAGGAGGAATAAATCCCAGTGAGTGTGAAAATGTGTCAAGAAAAAAGGAAATAACAGAAGAATTTGAAGACAGTACTGTGGATTCTTTGGTAGATATGCCATTTGCTACTATAGATATTAAAGATGATTGTGGAAGTAAGTACTTTATTAAATAAATACGTATTTAAAAGCAATGAATAGTAAATTTAATGATACAGATTTTTTTTCTTAATAAATTACCTTAAATCCTTGTCATGTTTTGACTAACTAGGGTGTTAGTTAATTGATATCTGTTGGTATTTTATTGTCAAAATTTTCACAGATAATATTAAGACATGTCTCACAAAATTTTGGGCCAGATCATTCTGTAGTTTATAGAACTTCAGAAAATAATGGGCCAGAATGTACCATGGTTTATAACCTCCTTCTTCATTTATTCTGGAACCATTGCTAATCTCAGCAGTACCCATTCGTCTCACAAATGTTTACCGGCCTTTGGATATGAGTCAGGCACTTGCTAGGCACTGGGAGGGTCACCAGTGAACAAGACAGACATTATCCCTACTCTCATGAAGCTTCAAGCTAGTGTTGAAAACAGTTCACCTTTTAATCAACTATGCACTTATTAAATTGATGAGTCCTTGAGAGCTCCATCCATAAACTTGAGAGATCCCATGCTGACTTGATTGAAATACTGCTGCAACCACATAAATATCTAAATCTGAATTTCCTGTCATTGTAAAAACAATATTGTACATGATATTTGGTGTTACCCCCATTGAAAATGTGACAGATTCGTCTGCTATCCAGGTTACTTGTGAATAGGAAAATAAGGAAGAGCGCCGATGTATTCCAAAATTTTTCATTGACTATGTACTCTGTGCTACTCACTGTTTGTGGCCTTATGTAGAACCTTGCTATGCTTTGATACAGTTTTATCTTGATTGGAGGTCTAT
Source organism: Aselliscus stoliczkanus (assembly GCA_033961575.1). NCBI lineage: Eukaryota > Metazoa > Chordata > Mammalia > Chiroptera > Hipposideridae > Aselliscus > Aselliscus stoliczkanus. Next base: position 129,426,058 of record CM066733.1, read on the forward strand.
TAACTGGAAGCTCCATAAGAAATTATCTAGTTCAGTCTCTTCATTTTTTTCCCCCCCCTTTTTCTTAGCTGAGCCATTCTGTCACCTGTTGGCAGCTCAGCGGCTGCTCAGCTCAGGCCAGGAGTCAAACTAGTTGTCTCTTCATTTTTGAGAAGAGGAAATGAGATTCAGAGAAGTTAACTAAATTAACTAAAGTCACACAATTTAAAAAAAACTAGTTATAGAATCTGTGATTTCTGATTCATTAGTCATTTCTTTGATAAACATTTATTGGATGCCTGACAAACGCCAGGTATTGGCACCAGATATTGAGAATATTGAAACCCATGATAATATTGAAATGCATGACCATGAAGAAACTCATAGCTTCATTGGGGAGCCAATAGATCAACACCTATAATCCCATAAGATAAAGGCTGTACAGGATGCTGTGGGAGTACATGGGACAAGGATGTGGGTGGGAGGCATCTAATTGGGATGTGGGAATAGAGGGTGTCCTGGAAGGCTGCCTACAAGTTTGACAAGAGCAGAGTCCTGGTAGATAAGCATGAACTGTCCAGGGTTGTTCCCTCTGCGCCAACTGTCCTTGAACTGAACCGAGCAGCAGAATTTTCTGTGGACTTATATAAAAGTATAGATTCCTCTTTTCTACCTCTGTGGCAGGCCAGGGAACCTTTTTAGTTTTATTTTTCTTAAACATCCTATGTGATTCTGACGCTCAGCCAGTCTCAGAAACCACACTGCTCTCTATCACACTATATTTCGTTACAGTAAACCTGGTTTATATTTTGGGTAGATGTAAGGAGAGAAGGATGCTTAAAATGTGTGAAATCTCTGATATCTTATTAGTCAGTTTTCATATTCCATAATCCCAGGGGAAAAGGACTTATGAAGAGGTGATGGCTCAGTGAAGGCATAGGTTTCCCATCTTTTCTTTTCCAGCTGGCCTGTAGAGAACAGCTTTTGTGGGTTTCATAGCTCTTAGAGAAACCTTTATTTGAATTATTAGTAAACGTGTTAAGTAGAAGAAGATACCCTTTGGAAATGAGAGGCAAAGAGTAGCAATGATTTAATCATGTTTTCCTCTTAATACTGTACTTTTTGAGCAAATAAAATGAATATACCAAAAAATGCAATCACGTCTTTCTGACTTCATTACTCTCTCTAATTTGGATATAAAAATAAGGAAGAAATCTCCTGAATAATCATGCCTGTGTGCCCATGGTGGGTATCTCCCATCTACTCTTCTTCCCTCTGATCCCTGTTACAATTTCTGAATCACTCCCTTTGTTGTGTTTGGAAGTTAGACTGGAACAAGATGTGAAACGTGTTTATCTTTCCAGCTATAGGTACTTCTTTTTATTTTTGTTTTTAACCGTGATTTTTTTTTTTTTTTTTTGAGGGCAGTGTCACTGGCCCTCATATGTGAGATCCGAACCAGGGCCGCTGGCTTCCCAAGCCAGCGCTTAACCACTGCGCCACTTGGCAGGCCCCAATATAGGTACTTCTGACTGACATATCTATTACATATGAAACACACTGCTTCTGCTAGGTATTGAGAGTGATACCACCAGAAGCCCAGAAAGCAAATTCTGTGGCTACTGTATTCTTGCATCGGCACTGGTGAGGAGAAACAATGGCCCCTGGACCAGAAAGAAGGAAAGGGATCTGTCGGTGGTTCTGTGGTCTATTCCTGCTTTGAAAGGTACAGCTGCTGCTTCAAAGGATGGGCATTGGGAAGACTGGCCCATTCTTCATACGAATAGGGATCTTTTCTCTGCAGTATATGGTACATTTCTTACCAAAGAAATGATGTTATGTGTGTAAGTTAGGGGCTCAGGCCCACTTTTAACTGTATAGCATTATACCACTTTTTTTTTTTTTTTTTTTTTTTGAGGGCAGTGTTACTGGCCCTCATATGTGGGATCCAAACCGGGGCCGCTGGCTTCCGAAGCCAGCGCTTAACCACCGCGCCACTCACCCGGCCCTGTACCGCTTTTTGATAATTCAGTCTTTGTCAGTTAAAAGTCTTTGTGGGTTAGTCTAGATTCCAAACCACCATGTAAAATATTACTTTAATAGGAAGATATATTTCAAATTCCAAGCTCCAAATTACAGTCAGTGTGGAATAAGAGAAATAGAAAACTTGTGTTTTAAGTTTTGGTTACTTCATTTTCTTCTTGTGTGACCTTGGACACTTAAACTGAGTGAGCTGGGCTTCTTCAACAGTGAAATGTGGATAATTCCTCATGGTATTACTGTACAGATCAAAAGAAGTAAGGTAGGTAAGAAGGAAATTAAAAATAAAATAACGTACAAATGCTACTTGTTAAACCTTTGAAACATATCCCTTAAGTTATTTGGGGACAACTTGTCCTCTCATTTTTATAATAGTATTTCTAAAACACTAAGGAAGGAATGGTAAAATTCTTTGCAAACCAGAAATAACTAGTTTTTGTAAAGTGAGATTTTTATAGAAATGTACAAAAACTGGGGTTTTCGTTGTCAACCCTTAAACCCTAAGGTAGGTATAATAATAGTGTTTGTGTTCAAAACACAGGACAATTAGTTTGTGACTCCAGTGGATTTGGGGCTTTCTCTTACATTTAGTAACATGGAAATGGAATCAGTTGAATGTGGTAGACAACAACCTTAAAATTCTCAAGTAGCTGGTTGCCTTTGGCCTTTTCAGTTTTCTTTGGTGGGTGGAAATTGTGAGTTAGCTGCCAAGAAATTCTTGCTGATAGAAACACTGGCAGAACGATGGGGAAAGTAGTTTTAACAAGAAGAACACCGTGGGAAGGGGGATCCTTGCCAGTAAGAAAGCTCCCCAAATGTTTGTTTCTGAGTGTCTCAGTTGTCAACTGTATTACCCTCCGTGTGGGTACAGTATCATGATTAGGTGTTGTGTTTTCTGGTTGGCCGAAATGGGTCTTTACATTTTTTTGTTTTGTTTTTGAGAAGAGACTGACTACATGTTAGACTATAAAATGTGTTAGAATATTATGTGAGAATTAAACAAAATATATTAGCTATATATATATTAGAATATAAATATATATTAGATATAAACTAGCTACATGTATATACAAAAGAAAATCTTTTAGAAATATTGAGGAAGCCATAAGAGTACAATCTGAGCCACACCTCCTAGCTTTATAGGTCAGACATGATCTGGGAGAAAATCCGGTATTAGTGAGTTGTTGGTGGGATCTGGATGGGTCTGTTCTCTTCACTAGGGGAAGTGTCAGTGGTCATTTGGTTAGAAACCCAGTAAATCATGTGGAAAATGGGGTTGCTGTTAGTCCTGCCTGTAAAAGTTGAATGGGAGTCTGCAGTGGAGAGTTATTCTACTGCTGATAGGAATACCTTAGTGTGCAACCCATAGAGTGTAAATTTGTGGACAGCTTTAGTTTAATTGACTCTACTCTCTTAAGAGAATCACAGCCTTTAACTATGAAGCCACATTTAAAACAAGATTCAAAATAAAGTATTTGAATGAGTTTTTTTTAAAGCCACATGCCTTTCTTTCCTAAGTGAAATTCAGTTCTCATATTGAAATGATTATAATTCTTATTTTACCTTACATAGAATTCTAACCTTGTAATTATTGGAGATTTTAGCAATATGGAAAAATTATAATTTTGTTATTTATTAGCTAATACTATTAGGTTGCATTTAAAAAATACACTAAGTATTTTAAAATATCAATTGAAACTTATCCTTTACTTGAAAAAAAATTTTTATAGGAAAATGCTGTACAAAAAAAGATAGAATCTCTATGCCTTGCATAGTAAATGATTATCTTGAGTTAGTTTTTAAAAAGGATAAGTTGTGTTTTATGTCTTCTCTGTAATTGATTGGGAAAGCATATTCCACATTTTATTATGAAAGAGCATAAGGCAAATTTTTGTCCCAAATTATACAAAGGGTTGATATCTTTGGTTTTTTTTAAAAAAAAAAATAACAGGAAAACAAATAAAAATTAGGAAAGCCCAGTAGATACATTAATTTATCCAACACATAATTATTGAGTGCCTGCTATGTACCAGGTATTATGATTTGTGCTGGGAAAACGTTATAGAAGATAAAATTCGTTAGTAAACAACAAATATATGGAAAGTTATTTATCTCCATAGTATCAAAGGATGCACATTAAAATATGATTGTGACTTACCAGATTGACAATATCTTTTAAAAATAATACTCAGTGGTTTTCATGTCATATCTACATTGCTTCAACAATGTGTTTTTGTAGTTGCTTTAGAATGGAGTTTGTTGGGATCTCCAGCAATGTTCATGTATAGGATAGAGCCACTCATGGGATTCCTAGTATAAGGACATAGTCTCACTTGTGGAAACAAGTTTAATTCATAAATATGTGTATCACAGTGTCTTTGAAATAATAAAAATATTGGGGAAAACCACAAATGTCCAAGATTAGGGAATGGTTGAATAAGCTACACTTGTGCCTTAAATTACATATTATGCAATTATATATTATAAAAATAATATTTCTGAAAACTGTTACAGGGAACATTTCCTATATAAAATGCAGAGTGAAAAAGTAGTGGGAAATGTATGTGCTGTTTGTTTGTAACTATGTAAACACTTTATGTGATCTGTCACTAAAATGAATAGTGGTTGTGTTATGATAGTAGGTTCATGAGCAACGTCTTTGTTCCTTTCTCTGATCTTCAAATGTTATGAATGTTCATGAGTCTTTTTGTGAAATAATACAATTAAACATTTCAAGTGTGGTTATAAACTTGCTTTTAAAGGAGTAAGCTTCATTGATTCAGTAACTAGAGAGCTGCATGAACTCATTCCTCTGATGTTGTGTCCTCCAAGGTATTACTAATAGTGTTAAACTGTGGTGGCTAAAAGTGAGGGCTGTGGAGTCAGACTGTCAAGTTTCAAAATTTGCTCCTAAACTTTCCTATTGTGTACTTTGAGCAAGTGTCTAGGCTCAATTTCATTATCTGTAAAATTGGCATCATAATTGTAGCTATCAGGATTGTTGAGAGGATCCAACTCATTAATGTATGGACAGTTCTTACAACAGTGTGTGTGGCACAGACCTAGCCTTGTGACATCTTATTAATTTAATCGCACCAAAACCTTTTGCCTAAATATATTTGCTAAATTAAATATTAAAAAAAATTCCCTTGAGCAATATTTTATAATAATATTATTGAGTGCTTCCCATACAATGCTAAATGTTGCATATTTTCTTAATCCTCACAGAAACTAAATGGGGGGGGGATACAATTTTTTTTTTTAAATTTTGTTGATTTGCCAAAGGTTGTTCAGATAGTAAGGGGGAATAATTCTATGAAATATAGAAGGTAATATTCTAAGACATATAATTAAGGAGCTTGAGGAATGGTTACTTCAAAAACTTAGCTTAAGTAATACAAGAAAAAGAAGAAAAGCAAAATAAAATCTGGTTTATTCTGAGCCTTTTGGCTAGGAGCAAGTGTGAAAACAATCAACCAACAATAACAGATGGACTACCTAATTAAATTAATATCCCCCATAATTCATTCCCTTGTAGTTCTTTGAAGGAATACATAAAACCTTAGGAAAAATTAGATAATTTACATAAAATGACATGTAGTGCTTTAGGTAAAAAAACAAATGCATGAGTCAGAAAGTTACAGCCTTTATCAACAAGACCAGATTCATTAGAGCACATTCAATGACTACTGAAACCATGAAAATTAACAACTATAATAAATTATATTTATGAGATGGGTTTACAAGCTATGGCAACTCAATTTTTTTTTTTCTAAACAATAAAGTTACTCTAAATTATCCAGTGAAAGATCCAGGGCACATGGCCAAAGCTTTCTACATTTTGCTCCTATGGTTACCGATCTTTAAAGTTTCTTTAGTGAACTAGATATTACATGAATACTTTGTTCATTATATTTTCATATGAACTAAGTAAAAAGTAACAGCAAATTGTATTTCAGAATATAGACTATGATTTCAATATTAGAAATCAAATGAAGTTTAGTAAGGAATAAAGGGATTTAATAAACTTTACAAATAAAAGACAGAAGATATGAAAAAAAGAATAAAAAAAGATACTGGGTTTGATGTGTATGTAACAAGGTGACCATTAATCAGCACGACTTACTGAATTAAAAAGAAGTATACGTGTATTACAAGGTTAAATAAAACTAGTATAGCAATAAATAACTCATAGGATTTTTTTTATTTTGCCCTGCCTCTCATCAGATAATTTAAAATGTTGCCCTGTCTGTGATGCCTACCAAAAGAAAATTTTAGATAATCCAGTTCAAAAGAAAGTTAAATAGTTATTGGTAAGATTGGAGGAAGCTAAGGATATTTAGAAATACCCTGTGCTTCTTTATTTTTAACAAGCGATTGTATTCTGAATTGGGGTTTTTATGTTATGTCATTCTCATGATACCAGAATTGTTAAGAGTTGTTATACTAATAGTGTCACCTTCAGAGATTATGATTTTCCTTCTCTGAATTTCTGCAGAATGGATTTATGGAGTATATGAAATGGCAAAAATAGTTGTTACAGACAGGAGGACAGTTCAGTTTCAAACAAATAAGGTACAGGTATAAGACAATGTAAAATGCTGAAAGTTTCAGTGGTCTTTTAATTACCATGTAATCCGTAAAATTGGCATCATAATTGAGTCTGTTCCTCTTCATAGTATTGTTCATATTGAGTATAATACAGGAAAAATGATTATATGTTTTATGTTCACAAGCAAGAAATACATTTTATATTGCTACCCAATACACATGTGTAGGCAAAAAACTCGAATTTCATAAAGTGATTTGTATACTTACCATAAGCAGTGTACTGTGTATTCTATTCCATTCCATTCTGTTCTATTCCAGTCCAGTTTTTAAAAAGTACTGTTTAAATTATCTTCTAAGTTGATTTCATAACCTACCAGTAGGTTGGTGCTTGCAGTTTGAAAAAAGAAAAACTAGAATACAGGTTTAGGATTCTCTTTCTACTATGTTAATTTTATTTAATTCTTTATTTAATTTCGCCATGAAATGTCCTAATTGATACAGTTAACAGTTGGTACCTTTATCACAGATCATGGAAAACTAGAACTAGAGGATATCCTGGATAGAGATCTTCGGCCCCTCCCCTGCCCCTGGTTGTGTGGTGTATTTTTTTTTTTTTTTAATTTCACTGTAGAAACTTTCAAGCATATTCAAAAGTAGACTGTTAGGATGAGCCTCATGTATTCATCACCTTTCTCACTGGGTTATTTTGAAGTAAGTCATAGACATTTTATCTGCAAATACTTTTAGTATGTATCTTTAAAAGATAAGGGATCTTTTTAAAAAAGCATATCCAAAATACCCTTAACACATCAGAAAATAACAGTAATTCCTAATGTAATCAAATATCCTGTCAGTATTCACATTTCTCTGAGTCATAATTTTTTAAAAACCGGTTTGAATTAGGAACCAAAGCCTATTCATTATATTTGATTGATACATCTCTTCAGTCTCTTTTTATCTACAGATCTTTTTTTTTCTGTGTATGTGTGTCTATGTGTTTATGGAAGAAATCAAGTTGTGTAGAAGTACCCAAATTATGGTCATTTAACGTATTTCTCCATCCTTTGTTTTTCTAGTGAACTGGTAGTTAGATTAGGAGGTTTGATTAAGTTTTGGAATATTAACAAGAACACTGCGAAAGTGTTTTGAATTTCCTATTGTGTGACATCAGGAGGCACATATTATTTGGTCGTCTTGCCTTTTTGTGATATTAAGATTGATCAGTGGCTTCCTATCTTGTCACCTGATGTACCCATTATTAAAGTTCCTGTCAGCTTTCCATCTAATGGATTTTTCATTGATGATTTTTGGCTTGATCCATTACTCTATTAAGGATTTCAGAACGTGATATTGTAATGCTATCCTTTTGCATTTATTAGCTGAAAATGTCTATGAAGAACTTTTACCATAGGTAACTGATTCTCTCTATGACTATTTGGTTATAAGGAAAGACAGGATAAATGCTTGATTTTTTTTATCATCAGATTTTTAGAGTAATAGTTCTTTAGACTCCTCCAAAAGTGACGTGTGAGTTTTTGGTTTTAATTTTTCTTTCGAGTATTACTTCGAACTGATGTATTTAAACGTATTTGGTGTACTTCACGTCATTGAAGTTATTATTCTATTTGATGCTCAAATTGTCCCATCTTTGTCTAGTGCAGGGGGACTTTCAGGTTGGCTCTAGAGACCTTCTGACATGTTCCCCCGGAGCCCTTGAATTTCCAAGCTCCCTTGGTACACTTTGTGCCCCACACCTAGAATCAACTATGTCTCCAAGGATTGGCCAGATTTTTAAGTTCTCAGTTAAAGATATGAAGCAATGTGATGGAAGGATGCTTGTTGGAAGACGAGTTTTTGCATCAGTGCCCTTTTCACTGTCTAGTGCTGCCTCTACAGGACTGAAACACATTGTTTGTTGACTTGCCAGCAGCCCTTCCAGTTTTCCTTTTGTAGATTACTTTTTTCATGTAGGTGTAGTAGGATAACTGCCAGATACTCACTATCCCAGCTTCCTGTGCTGCTTGGCATTTGCTCTGTGTCCTGATTTTGGACAATTAAATATAAGAGGAAGGATGCTGGGAACTTATTTAGAAACTGTAATTTTACTTTAAAAATTGGGTGTTTGGTTTTGAAATTTTTTTCAATATTAAATTTAATTTTCAAAAACCTGTTCAAGAATGTTCTTCATTTTCTGTATTCATAGAGGTACAAGTGGTCTGGAGAATGCAAAACAAAGGATAGTTTATAAATCATCTCAGTTTCTTTTTGGAGACCCTTAAATAATCTTAGCAGATATAGATTTATATTCCTAATTATGTTTAGCTTTGGTTAATATCTAATAATTATAATAACTAAGAATTGTGCTTATTTTACACCAGGAAGTAGTCTAAGAGCTTTCATGTATTAACTCAATCCTCAAAATGACCCTATGAAGATAGCAATTATTATTATCCTTAAATTATAGGGCAAGAAACTGAAATAAAGAGAGTTCATGTGATTTATCTAAGATCACACAGCTAGTAAGTGGGGAAGCCAGCTTCCCAACCGCACACTCTGGTTCCAGACTATATTAAGGTTGGTTTCCATTTCCAGGCTACCAATTTACTAAGAGCAGATGGAGGGGGCTAGAAATGCAGTTAGAAGTCGATTAAAAATATATGTAGTCCTTCATTAGCATATTTTGTGGCGTCTGTTTAAAATTAGTATATTTAGTTGTGTAACTCCAATCAGATGTGGGATCTTTTTTTAGATGCTTAAAATTATAAGCAGCTCATCAACATATTGATTTTCCATATTAAAAAAAAATTGCATGGGAAATAAAACTCAGTGACATATGAGACAATTCAGACAATGCTCGTAATATGGGTGAGAATGCTGCCAACTATTTCTTTATTTCTTTAGCTGTAGAATTTATACAACTAGCTCACATGTATAAAGAAGCTAATAATTTATGTTTCAAATATGTATTCTCTGTGAAGACACATCATTTTAACACATTAATAATGTAGTAGTGGAACAGATGCGCAAACACGCCAAGTCATTTTTCCTTACCTCATAATGATACAGTCAGACTTACACCCAGGTCACCTTGCTCTTAATTTACCTCTATCTTCTAGGTCTCACAGATATAGGTTAGTCCTAGAAATAAAGCATATCTTTTTCTGCAAACCCCTAGTTTCAAATTTTAAACACACTCTATTTTTTTTGGTAGAAGTTAACATTAAAATACTGTTTGTGACATTCACTTAAAAATTGTTTACTAGTAATATTTCAAAGAGAATAGAATACAGACAATTATTCCTCTTTGGTTTTGTGTGTAATAGTAACTCCTTATGGAGAACTGCAGCAGAGAAGCAGTCTGATTCAGTAGAAAGTACCCTAAAAGGAGAGAGTTAAATGGTCAAGATATCAGACTTGACTCTGTGACATTGAACAATTTTTAAAAGTTTTTCTGCTCTTCTGTTTCGTCATATGTAATACAAGAGGTTTGGTGGGACAGGGCTGCATAGGCACACATGGATTTTCCTGTCGGTTAAGCTCAGACTTTCCCCACAGTCCTCCAGACATTGTGTACAGGTAGTCACTATGGCTGATTGGAGGTGATCCAAAGATGAAAGCAATCTCATGGGATTGAATGAAAGGTAAAATGGTCTGACTCTTCCATCCCTTTGCAAAATCAAGTCTCAGAAAATACTGATATTTTTACAAAGTCTCCATGAGGCAGTCGTTTTGAATTGTAAACTGCTGTTCAAGAAGATACAGCCTGAAAACTCAATTAATGGTAGTTTTACATGCATATGGAAGCGCCTGATCTGTGAAAAAGGAGACAGTGGTATGTCACACTGATTTGGTAATTATTTCTGGGGGCTTAGCCTCGTAATTATAATTGAGAGTGTTGGTAAATGAGTCTTTCAAAGATGATTTTAAAAAGAAGTACACTGAGTGCTTCTCAAATGATCGATGGTCCAGGACTAGTTTTGTTTTTTAAAAATTTTCTATTTCTTGCCAACTGATTATTTTGTAAAAACAAAACAAAAGAAAACAAAAAAAACAACAATAAAAGTGAATTATTAGAAAAACCATGTAAAAAATGACCAACAGAATAGAAATAAAAATTCAATAGACAAAATTACTTTGCCTAATTTCTATGAAAGTTTCTAAAGCAGTCTCTTAATTTTTTCAACAAATAATTTGTAGTGTGACTTTGGCCACAAACCCAACTTTGAGTGGCACTGCTGCAAGTGGTTGTATTGTAGGAGTCACAAATATACATATACATGATGGCTGAAAAAAATAATCCTTTGTAGTATCGTGAAAATTGTGGCATGGACAAGAGAATGGCAGTTAAGTTTTAGATCAGAGGTTAGTACACCCTGGCTAGCTATCTGCTTTTTAAATAAAGTTTTACTGGAACATAGCTATACCTATTCATCCATGTTTTGTCTACAAGAGACGGGTATTTTTTATTGAAACTGTATGATCTGCAAAGCCTAAAATATTTACTGTGATGTCTTTACAGAAGAGTTTTCCAACTCTTTAGATTTGGAAATGACAATTATGAATGATTGCTACTATGCAGTGCTGTTTCTTTTTTTCCTAACTATATTATCTTTGTTTTAATGCATTTTACTATATTATTGTCTGACTTTTTCCCCCTAGTTACCGATGTACCTCAAATAAATTTGGAGAGAAGTAAAGAAAATGAATGGACCAGTAATGATCAAATAAAGAAGAGGACAAAAAAGCACAAAGACTATCAACCCAACTATTTCTTATCCATTCCGATCACCAACAAAGAGGTGCTATTTTTAAAAAAAACTATTTTTGCTTTAAAATTGTCATTTACATTGAAACTACACTAAATGCTGGTAAGCTCATTTGCTCTCAGTTTTGAGAGTCCTTGGTGGCATTTTAGCTGGGCCATGCAGAGAATATTTCTATTTAAATAAGGGAATATATTTTAAAAATAATTTTGAAAGATATTATTTATTTAAGACCAATTTTGCAAAACCCACTTGAAACAGTTTTACCAGCTGGCATGCCATGGTCCTTTCTAAGCATTTTGTCCACCATAACAGAGGAACCCTTTCAGAAGCTGAGGGCAGTGATCAGGTAGAAAAAGAGGATTCTGAAGTCTGCTGGGAAAGTCAACTGGGATTTCTTGCTGCTTAGGCTTGCTTATGGTAATGATGATTGCAACATAATTTCTTTAAAAATTACTCATTGTTGTATGAACTTAATGCATGACAGATTTGGTAGAAATCTATTAAAAATCTGAAAAATTAATGTGGCATGAATAATAGGACATCTGATCAGCCAATTAGCCCATACTAAGAAACACTTCGTTATATGTAGCTGAGAGAGAAAACTACAGTATAATTAAACCTGCTTGGGCAGTGAGGGAGGAGTTGAAATGCCTCAGCAAAGAACACATCTCTCGGAAGACTGACTGCTATCACATCTTGGCCCAATTTAAGAGCCAGATCAGAATTGCTGTTTGATTATGGATTATAATCTCTTTTACCAGGCACATTTTCAAGTTGCTTCTCCCCTTATTTAAAGAAAATGTGTCTAGGGAATGCTAATGAATTTTTAAAAATCGAATCAAAGTTAAAGTCAAAAGAAATAAATATCAAGAGAAAAAAATCTTTTGGGGCATTCTAGGAAATATCTAATCTCTGAGATATAGTTTAGCCGGGGAGAGTAGATACATAAAAAGAGAAATACCTAGCAGTACAAGATTTTAGAATTCGATACAGCCAAGAATCATATTTTGATTTTACTAGTACAAAACATACTGGTAGGTTAACTGTAAAGTGGTCCTTAAAAGTGTTTAGTTGATACAAACTTTAATGTAATCAACAATGATATATTAAAATATTTGTGAGTTATTTGGAAAGGTTTTTTTTGGTAATATAGGATCAGGTGTATATACTGGAAGAGAGCAGAAAGTCAGAGCTATTTAATAGAGCAGACAGAAGCCAGACCTTGAAGAAACTGAATGCGAAATAGGACAAATGACATCCCCAAGGACATGTGATTTCTGATTGTAAGAGACCACAGGTCCCTTGTTTTGATTTGTTGCTTAGAGATTGTTCCACTACAGAGTCTGTCAATACGGAAGTTTGGTATATACTCCTCTAAGTTGCTTTAACTAGGCCCTTCATTTTATCTTCTCCCTTCGTACTTTTCTTTGCTCCCATGGTAACCTGCCCCAGCCCTCTCACCTTGTTCTGGCTTTTCACCTCTTTCAGTGAAGATTGGTGGGGTGATGTGGGGCAGGGCAGGTGGGGAAGGTAATTGAGAGGAAAGAGGGAAGAGAAAATTCTGTCCTTCTACCACTTAGTTCAGGATTTGGGCCACAAAGCTGAGAGTAGCGAGGGGATGACAGGGAATCCTGTGCAAGTCTGATTTTTACCCTGTGAACTGGTGTAGCCCTGGTCTCTGCTTCTCAACGTCTTGGAGGTTGTATAGACAGTGGGAAGGGTACAGGCTTTGGAGTTGGACAGATAAGCTGGGTCACAAACTATTCTGTGGAGGTAGATGAGGTTCCCTAATTTCTGCAGTGTCAGTTTCTTTGGAGAGTAAAATGAAGGTGATAATGATCATTTTCTAAACCCAAATTTGGACATGTCACCTCCCTGCTTATATGCTTCAATATTTTCCCGTTGACATTAGGATAAAGACCAAGTCTTTGCCTTATTCTATAAAGTTCTGCATGGTCTGGCCTTCTCCATTTCAGCCCTTGTTTCTTTTGCTTCAGCCCCTCCAACCTTCTTTGAACTTACCAGGCTTCTTCTGCCCCGGAGAAAGCCTCTTCTTTGGCTGGGAGTCTTCTTTCTTCTCCTCTTGGTTTTGTTAATGCCAAACTCTCAGCTCAAGCTTCTCCCCTGTGACCACCCTGATTAGGTCAGCTTCCCTCCCTGCCCCCCCCAAAAAACAAAACAAAAACAACTACACTTTTATAGCTTTCTTTTTGTTATTTGTCATCTTCTCAATTTAACACTTTTGTTAGTCTTCCTTGCTGTTTTTCAGCTCATTCCCAGTACCTAGAACTGTGCTTAACCAAGAGTAGACTCACAAATAAATACTGTCATTTCAGGGGCAAAGATGGGTCTCTGGCATACTAAATTATGAACCATTTATAAATAATAAATACAGTGTTACAAATGCTGGTCTCATAATATAGGTTCACCAGCAGTTGTTTGTCTTGCAGGAGGTAGGGTGACTTGTACTGGGGAATAGGTTTCAAAAGCAAATAATGTTTCCTTCTCAAGAGACTTGTTTGTAGGTGACAGAAAACTACACACAAGTATAGGAAAGAGAAGTAGGAATGGACTGCTAGGAGATACATTTTATATCTTTTGTATGAGCCTCTTTTTGTTTGTTTTCAAGAATCTAATGTTAATTTTGTTTTTAAACTACTTATGAGCTCTTGTGGGAAGGCCTGGGAAAGAAGCAGCATTTATAACATTGTTTCAATGGGATACTCTCTTCCAAGTTTCAATTAATGTGCTAGCTTTTGGAAGCTAGCACATTCACAATGAGTTGTTCTACTTTTGGCCTCTACTTGTTGGCGTCAAGTTTTAAAGAAAAAAGTATCCATACTTACATAGATCTTTGATTTTTAAACATATTTTTAGAGTTTTGAATTCTCTACTAATGGAAGATTGTGGTTTCCTATTTAAAAAAACAGAAGTGGAAAATAAATTAGAATGGCTACATAAAAATTATCCTAATTGCAAGTATATGAAAGCATGTTTTTCCATTACTTGCAGTAGTTATACATTAGTTAAAAAGTAAAAATAGACAAGAAAAAATTAATGGAGTTATAAAAAATTATTAAGTGTTTCTGAACTGGCTAGAGTTTACATGCTCTCCTATGAAAAGTAATAATATAAGGTAAATCAACATTGAAAAAACATAAGGGAACAATCAGGAACTGATTGAAATTAGGAGTGTATTAATTTTTTTGTAAGTGTTTTTATACTAATGGAAAAATATGGTTTTCTTGAGGAATTTAAAAAGCAATCATTACATTTAATTCTGTATTTCATCATCTTGTAATGTAAAAAATTGCTGGTTTTAGGAAAATATGCAAGTAGATTTGTGCATTCAGTTTCTGGGACGTGTAATTGTGACAGCATTTGATATAACATATGTTAAGCACTTGGTAGATAAAGAAAATTCCCCTATTGGAGGATACCTTTTTACTTTTACTGTAGTTATTACTATAGCATCAAATTTTCAACTTCTTTTCATGGTTGTAGACAAGCCAGAAAAATAAAAGTATTTAGCTTTGAAGAAAAGTTAGGTAGCAAATTATAAAAAGATGAGGTCAAAGACATTTTTCTGCTGTGCACTACAGTGTAATACGCACACATGCCCTCATGCACACCAGCTTTTTGACATTTTCTTTGAACTCATATGCTTTTAGTCAATTAGAGAGCTTAAAAGAGAAAAATAAATTTTCTCACTGAATTATTTTTAGGCATGTGGTATATGGCTTAGTGGTGAGGTTTAGCAGATGGGTATATGATTTATTCTATAAATGCAAAGAAATTACTCAATGAATGAAATATTTAAGAATTTAATAAAGCTTTTATTTTTAGAAGTTTCTTTCAATGTAATATTTAAGTATGACTTTATAGTATTAGATTTTTTAAAATGTGCATTATGCAATACTGCCAATGACTGAGGATTACGGTGAAAAATAGCTTTAATGGAGTTACAGAGTTTTAAACAGCAGCTATAAAAATTCATTTCCTTTGGCCCTTAAATGACTTTGGTACGTTTTTTTAATGGCATACAGAGAAAACTCTGAAGTATATTTCTTTTTATCTATAAGAACGTAATTAGGAATATAAAAGCATTTAAGAATCTTAAGTTGATATCAAGAAATATATAAATTAATCTGGTGCATCAAAGCATAATTAGAAATACATAACTTGATTAGATTAACTTTAGAATTTTCATAGGTTGAGGTTAATCCTGCATTGTAAGTACTGTGTGACTTCAGAGAAATAGCCTTCAAAGTGTTTTGCAGTTATTAATTAGCAACTTTACAAGCTACTAGATAATTCCAAGAGATGAATGGTCTAAAACTGTTTTACCATGTAGGACATTGAATTAAAATGCTGAATATCCAAATGGATGGAATTTCTGGAACATTGTCTTGAATTTATGTGTAATTAGTATTTGAACTTAGAATGAAAACTAAGTTTTTATGAAAATGCAAATACTGTCCCCACTAGATGCAAGTAGCAAATGTACAGTTGTGACAACCCAAATGTGGCCAGGTATTGATAAATGTTCCCTGGGAGGCAGAATTGCCCAGAGTAGAGAACCGTTGATTTTAATAAAGTTGGCAATATTACCTACCTTATATTAGGCAAACGGTATAGAGGTCACAAAATAGTTTGTCTGCTATGTTGCTTGTCTACTGTGATCTTCAACGCAACTCTGTAAGATTGGCGATACACATTTTATTATTCCTATTTTACAACTAGAGAAACCAAGACTCAGTGAGACTTAGGTAATCATACCTCGGGTTAAAATCCGGGATTTCTGAGCCAGGCCCAGCACCCTTAATTTGCACCACTCTGTCTTATGAAATAAAATGGTCATCCTAAGCTACTTTTTCATAATCTGTTAAATCAGAAATACCATTTGTACCAGCTAAGATTTGAAGATGTAATTATACTGTTTTGAGGTGTGCCATTTTTGAACACCTATTTCTTGACACTGGGCCAGGCCCTTTCCATACGAACCTGGACCTCCTAGAGCTGCTTTCTTATTATTCCCCAAATCCAATCTTCATTGCACCAGGGAAAAACCTCTAAAAATGGAAATTTAAAATCATTGCAGAGTAATATAGATGTAACACTAACGGGTGTTATGAGAGTGGCAGTGTGTTCCAGTACAGAGTATCCAGTGAGAGTTCCTAAATATCCCCTTTTCCCCCTCAATGTTTCATTTCTGCAGTCCTTACCCACATCTCTGTCCCTCTCCTTGTTTCCTCTTAGAAACAAATTCCTTGTAACCCTTACTCCATTGCCGTCTAGCAGCTTCCCCTCCTCCTCACCCCTCCTGATCTCCTCCTCTTGGTCCTTCGCTCACCTTTTCTTGTGCATTGCAATTTAGCCTTTTCTCAGGTTCCTTTGCTGTTTGGAGTATATGATCTTGAAGGAATTGTTTTCAATCGTCTGTGTTTCAACATATTTTAATACAGATAATACAAATGTCTACCTCATAGGATTGTAGAGAGGCTTCAGTGAACTAATAATGTATGTAAAATGCTTACTGTAGTGCTTAGAACCTAGTGGCACACAATAAATATTATTTTTATTAGTTCTCGGCACTGCGGTGAGGTGGCAGCGTACAAGAAATAGATATTGGCCTTGAGGCATTTACAATTTAGTTTTATCTCTATAGAACAGAGGAAACTGTAAGATCTTTGTGTACTATCATGTTACAAGCATTTTCTTTATCAGGCTGTCAGTGTTCTTTCCTTGGGTATCATAGTAGTGACATCTTACCTAGGGAAATATTATATTAGGTGTTATTATGTAAATTCCTACCAGGGAAAATGCAGGTTGTTCCTGTGTTACTCTTTTCCAGACTGCAAGGAATAGGGAAATGCTGAGGTTATTTTGGGTGATAGGGATTGATTGTAAAGATACATGACAAGTCAGATCCCAGGACAGCATCTCATGATTTGCCCAGCCACATTCCTCAAATAAAAGGAACGTTGTTCAGGATAAAGCAGCCATTCTAGTATCAGAAGAGCCTGCTGTGCTCCTGATTCCGTTTTTTTCGTATCTCTGCCGTCTTTTTACGGACTCTGCTTCTATTGCCAGCCCCAGTCTCTCTTTCCTTTTCTCTCTAATTCTGCTGCCTCAGGACTTCTGCTTTCTGTTTTTTCTTTTTGGTATTTCTCAGTTTGCTGTTTCATATATGAACTATTTTCCATTCAACTAGAATTGGATCTAACTGGAAATGGAGGAGGAAAGAGGTATCATTCCTCTTCTTATTTCAGAGGAGGCCATGAGCAGGGAAGGCTGATGAGGGACCAGGGTTTCGCCTGGATGTAGGCTGTAACCGATTTTCTACCACAGGGGGACTTCTAACATACAGCGATTTTCTAACAGTGGGACTTCTTCACAACTCTCTCCATGGGTATGCCCCTCCTTATGTGTCTGGGAAAGTGAGTAGTTATTCCTGTTGAAATTATTGCTGCCCTAAAACATATTCAAGGCCTTGAAGGATGGGTTCTTAGATATATTCACTAGGAGACAAGTAAATATTATTTCCAACAGAAATGGACTGTTGCCTGCTGGTTTGACCTTTCTGTGGCAAGAATAAAACTACTTTTTAGGAAAGATCTTTTTACAGTAAGTCATACTGTATATTCAAGGACAAGTTCCTGAAAAGATGCATGGCCATTGAAAGTTTTTCTACTCAACTAGTGACCCAGTCTGTAAAATAAGGAAGGCTGTTAGGCTCGATGCTCTTAAGATAGATCCATATTGTATGATTTTCAAAACTCGCACACCCTCTTAAGCTTTCTAAGTCATCAGGATGTTTGAGAACAAGTAGACAATTAAGTAGTGTTTGATGGAAGAATCTTGACATTTCTAATTTGGTTGTTGCTTATTTTTCTTCTCGATTTACATTTAGCTGTAAGGAAATTTTGCTTACCTAATCTATTTTGTGTGTGTGTGTGTGTGTGTGTGTGTGTGTGTGTGTGTGTGATTAGGTTACAAGAGGAATTAAGATCCTGCAAGATACAATAGTACAACAAGATAAGCGAATGTCCAAGGCAATGACTGGTGATGGTTCCTTTCATGTTACCCTGCTAGTGATGCAGCTGTTAAATGATGATGAAATAAACATGTGAGTAATGTGTCTTTCTTGAATATTGTTTTTCAGATTATTACTTTATTATGAGTAAACATACCAGAGCCCAAGAAGGCATTTAAATTCTAAAGAAGGAGTCTTTATTATAATTTATTCCAATGGTCAATGTACAGAATTAGCTGTGTAAATATTCTTTCTAATCTAGACTTTTTAAGATATGTTTTTGTTATCAGATGGTGGCGCTTGATTATACAGTTATTTTGCCCATGTGAATTTCATAAGCATTTTGGAGCCTGATCATTTAGGGTAGGGTTCTATGTAAAGACTCTGAAACCATAGCACAGCCACCTCTTAGTAGCTGCTTGATTGTAGTCAAATTATTTATTTTTTAAGTAAATGGAGAAAATCATAGTACTAGTACATGTAAGAGATCTTAGTATAGGGCCTGGCACATAGCAGGCACTCGGTATTACTAGTTATTAGAGCTGCCATTCTGCTAGGTCAGTGTACCATTTGGTTTTACCTCACTCTTTCTTGGAGTAGCTGTACAGCCCTCATGCTCAATATCACAGTTGTGCCATAAAGGTTGAGTAGAAGTCATTGACTATTGCACTCCCTCTTAGCTTGTAGGGTTTCTGCTTAAAAGTCTGATGATAATCTAATGGGATTTCCTTTATAGGTTCTTCTTTTCCCTGGCTGCCTTGAGAGTTCTTTGTCATTAATTTTTGACAGTTTTAATGTAATATGCCTTGGGGAAGCCTTTTTTGGATTGACATAATTAGGTGTTCTGCTTGCATCCTGGATTTGAGGATCCAGCTCTCTTTTCTTTTGGTATACCCATTATCCTTATATTGCTCTCTGATAGAGTCAGAGAGTTCTTGTAGAGTTCTTTCACTTTTTTTTTTTTACTCTCGTCTCTCTTTTCTTCCATTTGTGCCATTTCTAGATTTCTGTCTTCAATATCACTAATTTTTTGTTCCATCTATTTTCTAAGCTCACTAGTTCATTTTTCATCTCTTTTATTGAGTTCTTCAGCTCCAGAATTTCTATTTGATTCTTTTTTTAAAAGTTACAATCCCTGGCAGAGTACTTCTTTTGTTTATTGATTTTATTTCTGAGTTCATTAAAGTGCCTATCTGAGTTTTCTAGTATCTTGTTGAGTTTTTTGTTTGTTTGTTTGGTTGGTTTGTTTTGTTTTTGTTTTTTGTTTTCTTTTTAGAGGGCAGTGTCACTGGCCCTCATATGTGGGATCCGAACCGGGGCCGCTGGTGTCCCAAACCAGCTCTTAACCACCGCACCACTCGGCTGGCCCTCTTGTTGAGTTTTTTCAGAACTGCAATCTTGAGTTCTCTGTCATTTAAATCACATATTTCCATATTTTAAGTTTATTTTCTGTAGATTTTTCCATTTCTTTCTGAGCTGCCTTGTACCTTGGTTATTCATGGTATTTGATAGATTATTTCTCTGCCTAGGCGTTTATAGGAATGAAATCTGCTTTTCGTTTATTTATTTTTTAAGAATGTCACTTCTCGGGCCAGCCGAGTGGCGCGGTGGTTAAGCGCTGGCTTGGGAAACCAGCGGCCCCGGTTCGGATCCCATATATGAGGGCCAGTGACACTGCCCTCAAAAAAAAAAAGAAGAATGTCACTTCTCTGTTTAGTAGGTTAATAAAAAGAAGACTTTCTTTTGTTTTCCAGTAGATGGAGCTGCAGCATAAGTTTTTCATTTTCTCTTACACTGTTCTAGCTTCTCAGAAAAGAAGTCCTTTCATAAACTGCTCTTGAAAAGATATTCTATTTAAAATAATTGGAAAGTTAGTGATACTTACCATAGACACTATGACTCCCTCTCACGCTGTGATTGATGACATCTCATTAGGGCAAATTTATTGATTTCTGCTACCAGAGAGCTGAAAAACTGCACTTTGTTTAGATCATCTATATTTTTTCTAAGAAAAGTGGGATATAGAATTCTCTATCTCTGAAAAGCCCTAACCTTTAGCATGGCTTACTTTAGTATATAGTTACTTTTAAAATTGGTATCTTGAGTTCCCCCAGTTTACAATAGATGTGACAGAAAAGGCTGTTGTGTTTTTACATGCTTTAGCTCGTAGCACAGTGAAGGACAGTATTGCAGTAGCAATGTGTACACTGTCTTTTTGGATGAACATAAATACAGTTAGGAAAGATTGAATTTAGGTTTTTGAATTTGGAGGTATAATGAGAATTGACAATTCCAGAGCTATTTTAAATATTGTACATTATGTTATGACACAGACTTGAATCTCAGTATGGAAGCTATAGATGACAAGTAGTTAAAAACTTTATATGAAAACTAATTTGGAGATAGGAAGATCTAGAAAAATACCTAAATTCCTTTTCACACATTTGACATGTCATTACTGGTCAACAAATCACTGATCAAGATAATGGAAGTTAATCGTGACTCACCAGAAGGGTGTTTTAAAGCCCTTGTCATAATGTAAGAAAAAAAATTACTTATTTCTTTTTTGAGTAACTGCTGCCCTCTAGTGAGATTTAAATTTTTTCTTATAATAAAGTACCTATACCAAAATCGTCTTCAAGATGGAAATAACTGATCCTGATTTATAAAAATTCCAAACCTAGTAATGCCTAATTCATTAATAGAATAAATATTTGTGTTTATAAAGAAAAATGAAGGACTTGAAACAGAATAGCCCTATAATGACATAGGTTAAACAGGTATAACAAACTTATGTAGTTGCGGTTGGCAAATATAAACTTGTATTTTTATTGAATCCAAGTATAGTAAATTATCTTATTATAGAGACATATTTTAACAGATAATGTGTATTAAGTTTTAGTAGAGCGCCTCACAAATGGTAACCACTGTATAACTATTAGTACTTTTAATAAGAATCTAGAACTTTCCACATAATCTAATGTAAGCTCCTTCAGGTATCAGGGTTTTTTTGGACTATATTATCAGTCATTTTTTTTTTTTTCTGAAATGTTCTTGCAGTTTTTCCTGGTTAAAAACTTGGTAAAGTATGAAATTGCATCTTCTTTCATGTCTTTAATACAATATCAGTTATAATTAGGTAAAGATTTAATTCAGTTCTTCCATAGTTTTTGTTTAAAAATTAATATTAGTTTCATTTTAGTCATAGAGATTAGATTTTGAAAGAATTTTGTGCTTTAAAATAATTAATAAAAATATTGAAATTGTATCTTTCTAATGCTGATAGCTTTATTCCTTGTTGGCTTTTTAAATATTTTATTACTTAATGTGTTACTGAAAAATATATTATCTCTTGCCAGTGGTATTGATGCTCTTTTGGAATTAAAACCATTCATAGAAGAAATCCTGCGAGGAAAATATTTGATTTTGCCCTTTCAAGGGGTTGATGCTTTTGGAAATCAGGTTGCATTTGTGAAGCTGGCAGAAGGAGAGCACATGAGCCCACTTTTGGAGATAGCAGGTAAAACAAGCAGCAACACACTCATCTGCAATCTCTTCTGTGGAAGAGCAATTTCCCCCCCAATTTTTCTAATAGAGATGTGACATCTTGTGAACCTCTGAACAGGGAAGCCTGTGAACCTCTCTTTATAAGTGAGCTGCTTCAGCATTGTCTTGTGTAGGTAAATAGCTAAATAAAAGGCCTGAAAAGTTATCTTGATTTTTTTGGAGGAATATGTTGATTCTGGGGCTGTCTGGAAGGTGATGGGCTTGGCTTACGTATTTGTTAGGACTGTCCAAATCGTAAGTCTGAAGGATCTCAGTGATAACGTGATGTTTGACATGTAGTTGGCATTTAATAAATATTTAATGAATGAATAAGAATCACCGGTTGCCCATTCTGGGGCTTGTGGGGACTGTCAGCCCTATTCCAGCATCAGTAGATGTCAGTAGAGTCAGTGGCATTTTTCTCTGTGCTACTTTTTTTTTTTCCTTCTGTGTAGGTATCACTCTAGGAGCAAAAGGTCCATTGATGATGGTATAAGGTCTCACATCCATTGGAGAACACGTTACTTTGTGCAGCACAATTTAAAGTGTTAGGGAAGTAGAAGCAGAAAATCATACAACCTGGATAAGTGACTTTTAGGTTGATCCGGAGATCATAGGTTGGGTGTTAGTCTACAAACTAAACTATTTTTACTTCCATTTTCTTTCATATCATGTGAAATCATTTCATGTCATCTCATTTCAGGTTCAGTTATACTTGGTTCATAACATACTCTTATCATTGGTCCATGCTTGGTCTACTTTTCTTCCTTCCTTCCTTCCTTCCTTCCTTCCTTCCTTCCTTCCTTCCTTCCTTGTTGGCTTTTTAAATATTTTATTACTTAATGCATTACTGAAAAATGAAGGCAAAGCTAGTTTGACTTAATGGAAAGCAGGATAATTTTTAAAGAAAAATTGGATTATTAAAGTATTGATAAAGAAGTTAAGTTTCAATACATATTATGAAGTAAAACTAACTTGAAGAAAAATAGTTGAAAATTGTAATTCATGAATAGTCTGATTTACTTAATTTTCACAATTTTAATATTTACAAGTTAAAAGAAACAAAGTCTTAAAATATTATTTAGTTGTTTGGATGAAAGGACTGTATTTTAGACACTAATATTTGAAGTTATTACTGCAAATTTTCAGGATAATGAGTAATTCAGAAGTTTTAATGTGTAAAATTGAAGAAAATTATTATATACCTTTTGAACTAATAGAGTCTGAATTGATGAGATTTTACATCAATACTTGGATTGTGCATCCAGATATGCTATTACTTATTTTTGGTAGATGTTGATGGGAAGAGATCAAGCTCATGTTTGTACGTCATGTACATGTAGCTTTATGGTGGTTGCTACTTGAGGGAGCTGGGAAGGTGGATGACGTCAGAGGTCCTGTGTCTCAGCTTTCTATTTTGACCTTGAGTGACCCTGTTTTTCTAGTACCTGCTCCTTTCCTAGCAGTACCCAGTAGCTTATAGAGCTAAGAAGATGTTGAAAATTATGCATATGCATGGCATTTCTCCACATTTTACAATAAGGAAATTGCATTGAAAAGCTTTTGCATAGAATTGAAGATGTGATTTCATTTATTTCTTTTTCAGCAAAACATAATTTTGTTAAGTATATTAGATTGAGAGACTGCTAAAAATTTAGGCTACTGGAATGATGATAGTCCTTGCACATTTTATTTTTAATGAAAAAAGTGTGCTTGATTAGCATGATAAAAGATTCCAAGTTCAGGGCCGGCCGAGTGGCGTGTTGCTTAAGAGCTGGCTTGGGACGCCAGCCGCCCGGTTCGGATCCCACATGTGAGGGCCAGTGACACTGCCCTCTACAGCTAACAACAGCTCCACCTGGAGCTGGGCTGCTGTGAGTCCCCAGGGACGGCATAGCTGCAGCCCCTGCTGCAGTGGGTTGCCATAGGCTACAGTGAGTGGCAGGCAGCCAGCGTAAGTGGCTGGCAGCCGGTGTGAGCTGCCAATAGCCGTGGTGAGCGACCATCCAGAGGCCGGTGACCAATCTGCCTCATCCAGGAAGAGCGCAATGACGATGCCAACATGGGCCAGTGAAGCAACATCCTCCACAGCTAGACTGAAGAACAAAGGGACAGCAACTTGTCTACTCCCCTTCCCCGGTTCCCCAACACTGTTTCCCTCCCCCAATTCCCCAATAAAATCTTTAAAAAACAAAAAAAGATTCCAAGTTCATTTATCTCATAAAAGGAAAAATAAAATGTTTTAAGATATTCATTTGAACATTATACTTTCTCTTATTTTGACTGTCATCTCCCCCCAAAGATGGAGAGAATATGCTCTGTGTTTTCCACTCCTTGTAGAGAATTAGTTTGGTTGCTGGTATCTTCGGGCCTTTCTAGGCTGCTCCATAACTACATGAAGTCTTGGACTTCTAACCACCACAGGCAGGTGGACATTCTGGTAGCCTGCTGACCATTCTCCTTAATGGCCTGGACGAGGTTGTCTTCAGGGATATCAGAACACCTTAGTCACACTGCAGTTAGAACTAAGCAGGGTCCAGCTTTTTTCTCCAATCAAGGTGTCTAAATCCCAGCCCTGCAACATCAAGGACCATCGGAGTCTCAGTTGCATGCCCTGTCAGTGGTAGCTCATTGCTGTCATTTGCTTTTTTCCTTCAACACCTGGGCAAAATAAAGTCCAGACTCCTGGCTGTGGCCCATAATATCTTTCATGTTCTGGTCTCTTACCTGCATCTCCTGTCTTATCATGTTCTCTCTCCTTGCCCACTATGCTCCAGTTACACTGCCCTCTTTCAGGTCCTGGAACTCAAAAAATTCTTTCTTGTCATAGAACTTTTGCCAATGCCTGGATAGACCCTCTCTTTGGACCTTTTTATTCCTTAGCTCTCAAGTATCACCATCTCAGAGAGTCTTTCCCTGTCTCCTGTAAGTAAGTGCTTTATGATTGTACCCAGTGTGTTTCTTTCATAGGTCTTACCACAAGTTGTAGTTATATAATCGTCAATTTCTTTGACTGTCCTTTTTGCTAAGTTAAGCTCCATGAGGGAACGGACCGTGGCTGTTGTGTTGACATTGTTTACCTAGTACCTTCCATAACATGTGACACATAAAAAACATTAATAAGTATTCATCAAATGAATGCGAAAATGAAAAAAATCAGTCACATAGTTCGGCTCTCCTGTAAGTGTATGTTTTCCAGACTCAGCGGCATCATGTTCAGCAGTCCCACAGCCCCTGCTTGTCCTTTCTCTTGTCACGGTCACCGCTCCACCTCCTGTCCCCAGCTCCCTTAACCTCTGCCCTTCCCTGAACAGGTATGACTAAGGCTGGGACCTGCTCCATTCAATTCCCTGTACTGAGTAAACCTGTCTGCTACTGCATTTGGCTTTTAAAATCCCATATAGTTTTAGGAAAAGTGGTGTCTTTCATCTACTTCAGACTTATCTCTTCAGCTGTGTTCTTGATCTGATGATTATTACCTGATCTTGCTCTACCCAGTACTTTCTTTCCTGTACTTCTCTAGTTTCAACCTCTTGTCTTCTTTAGCTCATTTCCCCAACTTGGTTCACTTGATAGCACCTCTCCTATCCCCAAATAAACGAGGAACAAAGGCGTAAAAGAGCCCAAGAAATAACAAGGAAAAACCACATTCTTCCTTTAGCTTGAATCTTCCTCTAGTTTCTGCATAGTACCTCTCCCTCCCTTCCTAGCCAAAAGCTTTTTAAAAGGTAGCTTGTATCATTTGTCTTCAATTCTTGACCTGTGCTCACTGTCATTCCTTTAACCTCCTGCAGTTGTAGGTTACAACCTGCTCACTCCCATGTCACATCACAGGTCGCTGATGGCTTTCTGATTTCTGGATCTAATGGATGCTTTAGATTTATTCTCATGGCCTAGCAGTCCTTTCTTTACCTTCTTGTTTGGGCTACTGGGACACCACTTTCTTGCCCACCCCCCCCCTTTTTTTTTTTTTTTTTTTCTTAATGTATCTTCGCAGTTTGAGTTAAGGGCTTATCTCTTTATTTCTTAAGTATTTGTATTTTCAGGATACTGAACCTTACTCTTCACTACTTAACCTTATTTCTGCTTTTGTATTTACTATCTTGATGAACCTCTCCACTATTCTGACAGGAACATGAGCCAGAAACCTAGGCGCCATTCTAGAACCTAGCTTCAACTCATTTTAGATATTCAGTCATCAAATGCTGCAAAGTTTCTGTCTTAAATGCCTCCCCCCATTCATTACCTTCTTTCTACCCCTGTTGCTGTGCTTCCGTTCCAGCTCTTTTCATCTTATCTCCACTCTTGCGGTAGTCTCCTTTCTCGTGCTTCCGAAGTATTCTTCTAAAGCAGAACACTAATCATTTTTATGCCCCTGCTTAAAAGGTTTTATTAATCTCTGTTGGAGATAGGATAAAATCTGTTCTTACTGTGGCCTTGAAGATGCTCAGCTCTTTAACTCTTGCCCACCTGCTTAGCCTTATTTGTTGTGTTACTGGATGTGTGAAATTACTAGCAGGGTCCCTGATGCACTGTGCCAGTTCACAGTCATGCTTTAGCTCACATTGTTGCTTCCTCATTAAATGCCATTGTGGTCCTCACATGATCGGAGAGCAGTCACTGATCTTTTTTTTTAAATTTATTTTTAATTGTGGCAAAATACATATATCAAAATTTAGCATCGCACTCATTTTTAAGTGTACAGTTCAGCAGTGTTGTGTATTCACATTGTTGTATAACTAATCTCCAGAAACTTCTTCACCTTGCAGAACTCAAACTCTAGTCATTAAACAATTCTCTACTCCCTCCTCTGCTGAACCCCTGGCAACCACTATTTTACTTTCTGTGCCTATTAATTTGACTACTGTAGATACCTCATCTAAGTGCAATCATCCAGTCTTTTTGTGATTGGTTTATTTCACTTAGTATAATATCCTCAAGGTTCAACCATGTAGCATGTGTCAATATTTCCTTCCTTTTTAAAGACTGAATAACATTTCATTGTATATATACACACACACACACACACACACACACACACACACACCACTTTGTTTATTCATTTATCCATTGATGGACACTTATTTCCGCTTTTTGGCTATTGTGAATACTGCTACTGTGAACATAGGTATACAAATATCTCTTCGAGTCCCTACTTTCAGCTCTTTTGGGAATATATCTAGACGTGGAATTGCTGCCTCATATGGTTGTTTTATTTTTAATTTTTTGAGGGACTGCCATATTGTTTTCCATAGCAGCAGTACCATTTACATTCCCACCAACAGTAGAAAAGTGTTCCAATTTCTCTACATCCTAGCCAGCACTGGTTTTTCCTTCCTTCCTTCCTTCCTTCCTTCCTTCCTTCCTTCCTTCCTTCCTTCCTTCCTTCTGTCTTTCTGTCTGTCTTTCTTTCTTTCTTTCTTTCTTTCTTTCTTTCTTTCTTTCTGTCTTTCTTTCTTGATAGTAGCCATTCTTTTGGGTGTGAAGTGATCTCTTACTGTGGTTTTGATTTGGATTTCCCTAATGATTAGTGATGTTGAACATCTTTGCATGTGCTTCCTGGCCATTTGTATGTCCTCTTGAAAGAAATGTCTGTTTGAGTCCTTCACTCATTTTTTAATCACATTTTTTTTTTTTTGAGTTGTAGGAGTTCTTTATATATTCTGGATATTAACTTCTTATTAGATATATGATTTACAAATATTTTCTTCCATTTTCTTGTATTTTCATTTAATTGCTTATGTCCCTTGATGCACAGTTTTGTTTCTTTTCTAAAGGATTCATGAATTTTGTATATTTAAAAATATTTGAGTGCAGCTTATTAGCTTAATATTTATGAATCTTATAATCATCAATAATTTTATGATAAATGGTGCATTTGAAAACATTAAAAACTTATAATGTCTTTTATTTAAATAGAAAGTGTTTCTTTTTTCCCAGCTTTAATTTTTGACTTTTTAATTTTTTAAACTTTTAAATGTTTAACTTCTCCAGAAGTTTTTAAATTTAGCCCAATTTACTTATTTTTGCTTTTGTTGCCTGTGCTTTTGGTGTCATATCCAAGAAATCATTGTCAAATCTGATGTCATGAAGTTATGTTTTCTTCTATGAGTTTTATAGTTTTTAGCTCTTATGTTTAGTTTAGTCTTTGATTCATTTTGAGCTAATTTTGTATATGATATATAGTTAGGGTCTAACTTCATTCTTTTGCTGTGGATATCCAGTTTTACCAACATTATTTGTTGAAAAGATTGTACTTTCCCCATTGAATGGCCTTGGCACCCTTGTCAAAAACCATTTGACTATATACATGAGAGTTTATTTCTGGGCTCTTTGTTCTGTTTCATTGGTCTATATATTGTCTTTATGCCAGTACCACACTGTTATGATTACGCTTTTTAGGGAATTTTGAAACCAGGAAACGTAAGGCCTCCAACTTTGTTCTTTATCCAGAGTTTTTGGCTATTTGGGGTCCCTTGAAATTCCACATGAATTTTAGGATGATTTTTCTATTTCTGCCAAAAACACCATTGGGATTTTGATAGGGATTGCATTAAATCCTTACATCGTTTTGGGTAGTATTGACATCTTAGCAGTGTCGAGTCTTCCAGTCCATGAACATGAGATGTCTTTCCATTTATATGTATGTGTTTTCTTTAACACATGTGTTTCAGCACCATTTTACAGTTTTCAGGTTATAAGTTTTCACCTCTTTGTTTAAGTTTATCCCTAAGTAATTTATTATTTTTGGTACTATTGTAAATGGAATTGTTTGCCTACTTTCGTTTTCAGATTTTATCCCGGATCTCTTATAAGACTTATTTCAGGCTTGGCTTCCAAAATAAAGGCTTTTTCTGATCTTCAAAATAGAAACAACCATTTTCTCCTGTAATCTCCCATGTAGGTGGATATCTGTTTTAAAACTGTAACACCACATTGCATTTGGTTGTTTAGAAATCTATTTTTCTTAACTAGAGTGAAAGCTCTTTGTGTTCCCAAAGCCTGCTACATAATAGAGGTTCAATAAATATTTTTCAACAGATATATAAATGAATGGAAAAAATATAGATATAAGCATAAGATTCTAATTGAAAGAATGTTAAACCTTAGGTAGTTTCTCTTTCCTTACTTATAGTCATGTTAAAACCTTTGTATCAGAATAAAATTAGACCTGATGTCTAGAATCTCCTGTGTATGATGTATTGGAGCTTGAATTAGCTGGTTATTAGGATAAGAAGGGACCTGAGAGACAACCTATGGCCTCATCACTTTTGCAGGCAAGGTCAAATGACCTGTCCAAGAACACAAGTTGAATGATAGGAGAACTTAGCCAATGTTAGAATATCAATCTAGGTTCTCTTTTTTCTCAGCTACACTGGAATGAATGTGATTCCTCTGGCATCAAGATGCAATTTTAAAGACTTGCTTTTAAGAGTGAAAGATTTTAAAATTCTATGACAGTTTTACACAGCAATCAGTTAGAAATATCTATTTAAAAGGATGAGTATAAAATTTTTAAATTGAAGTTGACTTCAATATTATGCCAGCCTTTATGTTGAAACCTGATAGTTCAAATGAACTTAGTAAAACCATTTAAAATGAAATAGTTTAAGCAGCATTTGGAAATAAGAATCCTTTAAATAGTAATAACATAGGATGACAAAAACAGTGGTATGGTTTTATTTCTTTGTAGTAATAGATGGCTAAAAAGTGATTCTAAAATTTTATTGAGATTTTTCATATTATATTGACATAATGTTATTATAGCTTACAGTGGTATTAGAAAGTATCTCCCAATTGTAAAGCACAGACAGAACTTACCACCTCCTATTGTATGGTGTATTGTTTAATCACAAGTCAGCCTTTTTAAAACTAAATATAACTTATTATTTCTATTGCATCCATATGCTGAAATAGAATATATAACTTTAAGAATATATTAGGACCACCTAATTTACATTAGTATTCTAGACTATTCTTATTAATACAATTCTTTGAATACCTCATTAAAAAAATAAACCTCTTTGTGATTTTTCTCAAATTGTACATCATGTTATCATATAAATATCCTTTACAATTTTAGAAAAAGGGAGAAAAAGCAAAAGGGAAAAAAGGAGAAAAAAAATATTTGCTATGCAAGAAAATATATACGATTAAAAATACATGATTTTATTAAAATTGATCTGTTCCAGTTTACTTCGAGAAATTTAGCAATTTCTTCATATTTTAGGTATATATTATTACTACATATTTAAAAGAGTTCACCAGAACAGAATCTCCTATATAAAAATGAATATATATATATAGCTTAAAAAATATAAAACTTCCCAGCACTTAGCATGCTCAATAAATATTTGTTGAATAGATGCAGACAAACAAACAAACAAAAAACCCACACACAAAAATCCCGTATAAAACTATTTGTTACAATAAAAAACTATTGTTTCTTTATTAATTAATTTATTTCAGTGTTCTTTTATATAGCAAAGTCTCCTAGTATTTAAAATATGTTTTAATAAATTGTTCTTCAGATAATTTGCATCTTTAGCTATCAGGTAAATTATATTATCTGATAAATTTGCTGTGTGATTTTCTATTTATTTAGTGCTTGAAGGAATGTCTGGGGTACTAGCAAGAATTGAACAATCTCATAAATTATTCATAAACTTCTCTTCCAGAATGTAAATTAACATAGATGAAAAATAACGTGTTTTTCTTTTCTTTTTTTTAGCAAAAATTCTTCTTGTCTCAAGAATGATATTTCTATAACCAGTACCCAGTACACTGGCTAAACAATAGATTATACTGTTATTAGAAATATAAAATCAAATCTAGGAAGTACAATACTTTTCATAAAGAAGGTGGCATTTTCTTTCTCCCTACTTATATGTACCTAGAGAATATACTGTACTAGAAAAACATTAATAAAATTTAAAAGTACTTTGTAACAAATTCTATTTAAAATAATATTGTGAATATATATCCATCATCAGTGATTTTAGGCCCAGTGAATAATGAGGACTCTTGGGTGAAAATTTGATATAACTGAAACCAGTAAATTTAAAAATGTTGTTTCCATAGACTCAGTTTATAATAAGATTGTTGTATGAAATAAAATAATATATAAAAACTAAGGAATATAATAATGAACAATACAAATGCCCACTATTTTAGTTTCTGTGAACGCATTCCTTATAGCTCTTGAATTTTTTGATAATTAAGTTCTTCTCTTTATTGGGCTGAAATCTGTCCCATGAGATTACAAGATTCATGAAAGCATGGACATGTTTGCTGTCTTTAGCAGATAATGTGCCTGACACATATAAGAAGTGCCTGAACAAATGAATTTTTGCTTTCATACCTTCATGCTATTTCTGTTTTCTGAATTGGTATAAACATGTCGCCAAATTTCTATCAGACTCTTATCTATGTGATAATTCCTCAAATACTTCAAGACTAAGAAAATATGCCCTAATCTACCTTCACGCTGATGATAGGAACTTTGTAAATTAGTTCACCATGCTATATGTTAAACCGTCAAATATTGCCAACGTTTGTTTTTGACTTACGAAAATTACAATTTTGTAGGAATCAGCCCAATATTTCAACTCCAGCTGTATTTAAAACAGTTGAGAAATATGCCAAAGTAGAGAGGGCCAAAGCTGGGTTATGACTGGGTAGTTGAGAAAAGATACCTGTTTGTAATTTATATGAGCTAAAAGTTGATAAGTTAATTACAATAGTAATTGTTATGAATACACTCTTGTTGTTTTAAGACATGTATGCCAGACTGTTGTCTTTCTTTTCTGGCTGCCCAATATCTAAACTTCCTCACCATATCCCATGTCAGACACATTCTTTCACAGGCTGTTTTGGTGCTAGAAACATGACCTTGCTTCGGCCCAGACTTTGAATCAGAAGTTAGTAACTTGAACAAAAAAAGAACTGTACCGAATCCATTCTCGGGACAGGATGTATCATCAGGGGCAGCGACCACCAGTCTAAGGCAGTTGGCAGCCATTCTGTCCCTTGGTATGCTGTGCACTGTTACACTAGTGCCAGCTGGACGATGTAGTGGTGTCACTGGACCTGTCCTCCTCTGTGACTTTGGGCATCTCCTTGACTTCACAACCTCCAGCCTGTACTCTAGTTCTCCCAGTGTTCTTATATAGATTCTTTTCTTGCTTAACTCAGCCAAAGTTGTCACCTGTTGCTTGTACTGAGAGCCAGTGTTTCTTGGCACTTTAATAGCCTATTGCTGAACCTTCTTTATAACCATAGAAGACAGAAGAACAATCATTTGATGGCAGTGACTTGCAGCAAAGGGGTTTTTGGGACATGCCTCATATAGTTTGCTCACATTATGTGCTGGTCTGTGCTCAGCTGAATACTCACGGGGGACTCAGCAGATCTCAGGAGTTTTCTCTGTGCAGATCTCACTTCTTTAGTGCTGTGAGCTCCCGATGGCTTGGTCTCTCCTACTTTCAGCCCTTTTTCATGAACCCAGTGAGGTGACTGGGCTCCATGTGGCTTTCTCCTCCTTACACACTAGCCTAGACTCAAGCATGTAAGCTGGGCAATTGAGGGGCTCAACTTATTTGTTCCCATCTTTCAGCATTTACTGACCCTCATTGCTTGATGTACAGTGTCTTGCAAACCATTGTTTCATATACTTTGTCCTTTTATGGTTGTTTCAGATGGGAGGGCAAATCAGATCCCTGTTATTCCATCTTGATCAGAAGCAAAAATTTTAGATATGAAGGATTACAAATACACTAGCTTTTTCTTTTTTTTTTTTTTTGAGGGCAGTGTCACTGGCCCTTATATATGGGACCCGAACCGGGGTCGCTGGCTTCCCAAGCCAGCGCTTAACCCACCGCGCCACTCGGCCGGCCCTATAACTAGCTTTTTTATATGCATATGGATACGTCCGGTGTAGTCAATGAAAGTCATCATCTTATCAGCAATGATTTCATTTATTAAAAGTTTTCTTTTCAGATTGTTGCTTTTTGTGTGCTTTACCCAAAGTTTGAAATCACTGCAGATTTAACTAAATGTTTGTTGTCATGCATATTGTGTTTTCTGTCTCTCTTTTTAAAATAGTATCTCAAACAGGTATATAAAGTAATCATTATAAGATAATTTGTTGGTTTTTGAATAGCCAGTTTTATAAAGACAGCCATATGTTATAGTAGCATGTTTGTGTTTCTTTTCATTTTCTTCAGAGACAGCAAAAAGGATATTTCAAGAAAAAGGCATCTTGGCAGGAGAAAGCAGAAGTTATAAGCCTCATTTGACCTTCATGAAATTGTCCAAAACACCATGGCTCTGGAAGAAGGTGAGTGTACATGTTTATTGTAAGCCTTGTTTTACTGGCTACACCAGCCTTCAGCATGGTTGGGATCATAATTGGCATTTGTAGTGGTTTTTGACACCCCACCACTATTGTTCCTGGGATTCCAAGTCAGTTTGGTTCCAATTTCCAAGGATGCTGAGTTGGCTCACGAGCCTCCAAGGAGACTGGACTGTTCTGTCTGTTGCCTCCTTTGCCACTGCGGCTATTAGTTGTATACTCTGACCAACACTTATTGTTGCTTTGTCTGTTACCACGTATGCTTCATTCCTCGAAGAGCCATGAGGTGGTGCCAGGGTTTTATTTTGCTGATTTCTTTGCTGATGGTTGTTTTCAGCCTGCCGCTCTCCAAGCTTCCTCCTCTGGAATGCATACACTGGTGCTGCTCATGGTACCTGGGTTCTTCAAGGTGGAACAAGCTTCTTAACCCCCTTTCCATGGCTCTGTCAAGGTTCCCAAAAGACTGCCTTGCTCTTTCAGTGGTCATTTCCATTGAGGCCTTGGAGCAAGATTTCCTGGGACTGGGAAAGAGGGTAACTGAGAGGACCCCTGTCCTTAGAAGTGCCTCTCCCTGAGGATGGTCAACAGTGACACCAGCCAAGGGACATGTCTCTTGACATCCCCTGTCTCAGGGTGACTTTCTGCCTTCCCAGGCCACCCCTGGCTTCCTGGCTTCAGAGGTTGGGATAACTTTTGACTTTCTTCCGGATTCATGAGCATCTCTCCTGGAATCTTAAGGGCACCCTTCACTGTTTTTCCCATTTCAGACTAGGGAGTTTCTCATGCAAGTTAAGACACCTGCCGACCTGCTCTGATAGACGAGAGTTTGGGAGATGGGCATGCAGGTTAGCATTCGCTCCTGCTAGCCATGACCCTTGGCTGCAGTTAAGACTGATTTGCAGCTCTGTAAGTGAAGGTCAGGTTTATTAGTAAGTAGACCTTTTTTCTAAATTTGGCACATTTTGTATAATGTCTCTGTGCTCAAATAATCTTTTTGGTCCTTTGAAACATGTGTTTGGGTGATTAACCATCGTGTGCTTATGAGTTTTCTACAAACTATTGTAAATATCTTGAGATATTGTAAATATTTTTAAGGAAAGGAGACTTTGCATGTTTTTGTTATATCTATGCCCCTAATTCAATAATAACTATCATGTGCCACTCCAGAATATTGAGGTAAAAATGATTTGTGTAAATCATAGATTTTGAAATTTGGAATGTTAACAACTGGCAACATTTGTAGACTGACAGTTTACGTTTTCACTCGTTATCTTTCTTGTTTTGCTTTCAAATGGATTGTCCTCCTCCCAGTAGTTTCAAACTTTATCACAGAATGACAAATCAGTGGTGAAGGTCATAATCCACATTTCAAATTGTTTGTCTTTACAATATTAACTTTGAAATAAGAGCACCCACAGACATTTATCAAAGGAATGTTTAAACTACTCTAGAATCTCAATTTGGATATTTCAGATGGAATTTAAATGAGTCCTTGGCAGTTAATTTCACAGAACCTGCTCCCTTACTTTACAGAAGGGAATATGAGACTTAGGAAGGTTAAACCGCAGAAATGAGGTGATGTTCTCCTCAGCATAGCTCCCTGTGTGGAATCCATCTTACCTCATTCTCAGTCTCATGCTCTTCCCTTCCACTGGCCACATTCCCTTTATCACAATTAATTTCTATATGTAAGGAGCTCCTTTGTCCAAAGGCTATTAATTCAACAAATCTTTGAGTGCCTACTGTGTGCCAGACACTGAGTGCTTAGTTATGATCAAAATAGAAACAATCCCTCCTTGGATAGTTTATCAACTAAATCAGATTGTACTTTTTTTTAAGATTAGAATGCTTAATCTTTAGAAAATAAATTATGACTGTACTGTTTTTCAGAAAGCCACGTAAGAATTATTATTCAAAAAAAATTTATGGAATGACTTTGTTTCTGTTTCCTACCATGCTGTTCAGTGTTTTTCAATGCTTAAGAAAGTATATCTTAAACTTTGAGTCACCTGCGGTGCTTGGTGAAGCTGCAAATTTCCACTCTCTAATTTCAGATCTGGAGTTGGATGGACTAAAAGACCTTGGCTTTTGATGTCCAGTAGTTGCCACAAGTGATTCTGATCAGATGATATGCAGAGTAGTACAGTAATTCATCACTTCATGTCGCCGGTAGCCTCTTAGACCTTCTGCGATATAGTGAAACCAATTTTCCCACAAGCTGACTGATACAAGCAAGAGTAAAGTTCCTGTGGCATCTCATCAACACTGTAATGAAAATATGTTATTTGAGGACCTGTAGGTTTAAGTAAATATCCAGCATTTTCTTTATGCAGCAAATCATTGGTTCCACTGTAAGAGTTAAAACCGATATGAAAAGATGGCATATACAACAGCGGGTTTTTATTATGCTTTGTCATTTGGAATGCAGATTTGGAAATATATGGCTCTTTGGTCTTGACTTTTTTACATTTCCAACTATATGTTTTCCCATCACTAATTGTCCTCTGGGTTTTTATTCTGGTCCGCTCATATATAAGGGAGTGGTCACTGATAAAGTCAGTAATGGAATGTGCTCTGGCATTCAGTGTTGTTCATTATTTAGATTGGAAATGAAATAAAATGAGAGAAAGAAAGGCATGTGAAGATTGATAGTGAAACAAACGGAGAGAGAGAAAGGTGTGTGAAATAATAGGATTTTTTTTTCACTCAAATATTGGGAAGGCTGTCTCATTTCAAGTACTTTACTTTTTTAAAATTTTATTTATTTATTTTTGAAATTCTTTTATTGTGAAATAAACATTTTTAAAAAAATTAGTTTCAGGTGTACAACGCAGTGCAATAGTTATACTTTTTACCCCTCAAAGTGACAATCCCCCGCCCCCAGTTCACCTCAAGTACTTTCTTTTACTTTATTTTTAAATTTTTTTTTTTTTTTTGAGGGCAGTGTCACTGGCCCTCATATGTGGGACCGAACCGGGGCTGCTGGCTTCCTAAGCCAGCGCTTAACCACCGCACCACTCGGCCGGCCCTTTCTTTTACTTTAAATGTTCTTGTAAGTATAAAACTATTAGGTGAATTATATTCAGTTAATAGTCCAATACATACAAACCCTTAGAGTGAACGATACATTTTTTTCCTCACCACCATCTTGCCATCCCCTTTTTTCCAATATAATTTCTCTGTCTTTGGCTCCTGACCTTTTCCTATACACTGCAAATGCATATAATTTCTTTAAAACAGAAATAAATATACAGTTGACCCTTGAACAACACAGGCTTGAACTGCATGGGTGCATATATACACAGATTTTTTTTCAATAAATACTGTAAATGTATTTTCCTAATAACATATGATTTTCTTAACATATTTCTCTAGCTTAATTTATTATAAGAGTATAGTATATAATACACATAACACACAAATTATGTGTTAATCCACTGTTTTTGTTATTAGTAAGGTTTCCAGTTAACAGTAGGCTATTAGTAGTTAAGTGTTTGGGGAGTCCAGAGTTATATGCAGATTTTCCATTGTGCAAGGGGTGAGGCCAGCACCCTTTACTCCTGCATTGTTCATGGTTTATGGTTTACTGTATATTATTTTGATGTATCAATTTATTTTCCCTTTAATGAATAATTATGTTAATCTGTTTCTTTGCTACCACAAACAATACTAAAGTAAACATCCTTGTTCATTTTCCTTTGGGTAGATAGGCCAGTATTTTTTTATTTTATTTTTTTTTAGCTGAGCCACCCTGCCACCTGTTGGCAGCTCAGCAGCAGCTCAGCTTGGGCTGCGCATCTAACTGCTGTTGCTCAGAGCTCAGCTGGCATTCTTGAGCGAGCTCTTAACCAACTGAGCCACTCTGCCGGCCCCTAGGCCAGTATTTTAAAAAACCAATTCCTTGAAATGGCATTCCAAGGTCAAACGGTACCATACATTTTAACTTTTTGAAAACACTACAAATTACGTTTCAAAACAATAGTGCCAGTTTATAATTCCAACCACAGTGTATGAGAGGAACATTTGTTAGGATAAATTTGAGGAAGAAGGATCATCAACGGTTAGGAATTGTGGCTTACAAAGTGGTATGACCCTTTGACCTGTAATTAAACAATTACCATCAAAAAACATGAAAATATTCATGTTCTGTAACTAAGAAGTCCATGCAGCTGACGTTATCCTATGTAAGTATTTTTTATTGAGATATAATTGACATATAGCATTGTATAAGTTTAAGGTGTACAACCTAATAATTTAATGTGTATATATTGTAAAATGATTACCACAATGAAGGTAGTTAACACATCCATCACTTCACATAGTTATCATTTAAAAGAAGAAATTATTTACTTATAAAGATTTTTACTGAACTTTTATCTATAATAGGGAAAAACTAGACATAACTTTCGTAACAATAGGGACATGTTTAAGTCAATTATGGTAAACCATATCAATGATTTAAGAAGGTATTAAAATAGATACTTATAAGTACTGTATAATAACATAGAAGGTAAACAAAATGTAGACTGTGTATTATATTTAAAGTTGCGTAAAAGTTGGGTTCCTTGGGTTTGCCTTAAACACATCTGAATGTGCTTCAATGTGGAAATAAAAAGCAGGTTCCCTTATAGCTCATGAATTTTCTAGTAGATCAGTGACTAGAGCTGACCTTAATGCCACTTGGCATATGTACATTTAGTAAATCCCCCTTGATGTACTCAGGATTTGTGCTTTGGTTGGGTGGGGGTTTGCTGGGGTTCTGAGGAATAGTGGAGCTTTGTTGGGCTGAACATGGAATGAAGTGGTGAGGGCCAAGTTCGATGTTCCATGATAATCCTGGAGTGAGGAAATGCCACTAGATGTAGAAAACATGAAGGTTTTCTACTATCTTATGGAGTGTTCCTTGAGTTTGTGGTATGGATAGGGGGTGCATAGTGAGGGTGTTTAGAAAAGAGCTAATGACATCTCCCACTAAGATATTCTGTTTTGAAGGTGGATGCCTGTTGGTATATTGCTTTTATTTTGATATGACCTGCAAGAAGGTTCTCTGGAAGTCATTTTTTTGTATTGGGTAGATACTGGTGCACTCCTAAGATACTGGTGTTATTACTGTCAGGGTGAACATTATAATTTTTGGTAAGAAGGAATGTTCTAGGTAGAGGAATGTGCTAGATCAAGGGTTGGCAAACTGCGGCTCGAAAGCTACATGTGGCTCTTTGGGTATGTTCCATCTCAACAGTTAGCCGACCCCTGAAAGAGCCAGTCCTGTCCCTCTCAACAATTTAAAAATTATTTGAGAGCCATAAATATATTTTTACATAATCACCATTATGTGAATAATACCCCTTAAAAATTTCATAAATGAAACTAATAGTTTTATTTTCATTTTCAATTTTACTTTGGAGTCATGCAAGCTGCAGTTTACTGACCCCTGGCGGCTCTTCCATCTCAAAAGTTTGCCAATCCCTGGTCTAGATCATTGGAGGCAAATTATGAGATATTAAGATAGATGATTCATTCATTATTATTTACAGGAGCTATAATCAATTATTCTGTAATAGTACTACAGTTGATTTTTTTCACCATATAATGTCGCATTTTTTAGTGACCTAAAAGGCTGTTATCCATGTGGGCATAAAAAATAAAAAAAGAATCAAAGTTGGAGTCATAATTGGTCTGTTCATGAAGGTGAAACATCTCATTGACATAAAAGATGTGAATAGGTGTCTGGTGCAGGGGATGGGTTTTCCCCACCACGGGTATGGCCATAATGAGCTAGTGTGAGGATTTCCCAGTGGTGGTCAGTGTTGGCTACAGAAGTCCCTGGGCTTCTGGGGTACTGTCCACTTGTAGGCACCTGCTTGCAGGCAATACCATTCAGCAGAAGTAACCAACAGCCCGGCAGGGTAACCAAAAGTTCTATAGATTGTGTTCAGAATTTTGAAAATACAGAAATTCTCCTTCTAATTTCCTGGTAGGGGACTTTCTCTGCTATAGCATGGTATTCTGGTCCCCAAGCTAGAGTGCTGAGTTTTTTAACTCTGATTATGGGAAACAAGACTTTTGTTGGCAATTATATACTTTTCTAACACCAGGAGGCATTTAGTCAATGTGTTAGTTTTACATATTTTTAGTTTTGTGAAATTCCAGTGGTGTATATCACAAGAGAATATTGAAGGTAGTTGTGTATTTTAAAACTATTTTGATTATCACTATGCTTTCAAAGTTGTAATTTTTTTTCATCCAATAAAAGCCTTAGAAAATCTTATTAAATTACTATGTCACTGAAATCGTGTCTAAAATTCAAGTTATTTATATATTTGCATATGATATATTTGTTTCACATGATTCGTGTGCTACTTATCCAGCTCCATGCTTCTCATGGTACATTCTTTTGGATTTATTTTTCTCATTGACCGACCTTGTAGGAGCATGTGTTAACACTTGGTGGCAGAAGAAGACCAGTTTCAAATCAAACAAGTGTCTTAATGCAGATCTAGATTCCTCAAGAAATAAATGTAGTCTTTTCATGGATCGATCAGTTGTTTTTGGACATCAATTATTTTCTGGGCTTCTTAGATATCTTTCTTGATTTATGACTTTTAAATTACTAATGGAACACTTGTGCTATAAAAGCCATAGTTTATTAATTGGTACTTCCTTGCAGCAGTTTTTCAGAGTCAGACAGTGAGAGAACTTGAGAATGAAAGCAGTTATCGTCTTTGAAATTATTAGCTATTATTGCCACTTGAACTGGTTTGAGTACAGAGTTTGATATGCACCATGCAAGCGTGAAGGGTGGTTGGTTATTGGACCCTATGATGATGAGGTTGAGAGGAAGTAGGGAAGTGGCTATAGCAATGGGAAGTGGGAAAGGAGAGCAAGTGGATTAAAATTCTGTTCTGATGGTTCAATTAAAGGGAAAGCCCAGTCCCTGAATTGTTTTGTGATTGAATATACAGGACCAAGATTGTAATGAAATTCAATTGGCCGACTCCATCCATCTGCATCCTTCCCAGGCCAGGACCCTCTGCTGTCATCTTTCCTCACCCACTACCATTATGTACTCCAACATATCTATCAGCACATTTTCTCAGCAATTTGTTAACTAGCCTGGTATAATTTGGTTGCCACTCAGTTTCCTGGGTCTACATGATAATGGGCCTTCAAACCATTTCAAAACTCAAGAAAGGAGTCTCTAATAAATTTGAAGAAACATAAATTTCTTGGTTTAGCTGTGTTGTTTAGCCCTGGACAAATCTCATAACCTCTCTTAACCTCTGGTTACTCATAGTGAAAGGAGGAGCTTGGTCTTAAAGACTCTTGACTCCTATGCTATTCTGAAATGTCTGTAAGGTAAGCATTTTGACCAAGTAGGTTAATATGGCTTCACATAGTGCATTTGTTTTTGTTTTTAGAATGTGGATTGGCTTTCTTGTATGCATGGAAGAAGAATAACAGAAAGAGAAAGGTCTTTGAGTACTGATAGGAAGATAGATGATGGTGTTTCAATCTGAATCTTTCTACTGCCTCTCCTGGATATCCTATAGAGCAATAAAGACAATGGGGAAAATATTGCAAACCTCATTGTCAGTGAAACAAGGAGACAGAAAAATCTGTAAATACCAAATTATGTGTATGTGTGTCCAGAAGCAACTGGCACCAGCAGGACTTGCATGAAAATTTACTTCAGGTTAGGGAAGACTGTAGAGTGAGAAGCAGGCTTATTGGTGACAGATCTCAGAATTCATCAGCAAATTTTTATGCCCAGATAGTGAGGGCCCCACTACACTGTACGAAGGCACAGAAAGTGTGAAAGGGGGCCCAGAGGAGATGAATCACAGGAAGCACTGCTTTTAGAAGGGGAGGGGAGTACCTCCAGATGCAATGAAGGAACTCAGGGCTGGTGGTAGAGGGGCAGAGCAGACCATCTTTCTCAGGGGCCCATATTATTAAGAATAGTCCATCACTAGCAAAAGAGGATAAAGCCTTGAGCAGGGCAGCCTGGAAGACCACCCTGCCACTTCCTTCACCTGGCTCCTAAAAGCAGGCACTTTCGATGCTCTTTGTATCAGTGAGCATTTATTATTCCAGACAAAAGTTTGTCCTAAAAATATCCTTGGTACAAGATAAGGCAGATTATTTTAGTAACCTATTTCTGACTCTTTCAATGCCAAATGACTTAATTACTCATAATTTTTAGTTGTTTTGAGTCTCTTTTTATATTACCAGGTACCCTTAGATCTAAGGGTATGGAATTTGCCTTGGATTTTTCTTATTTAAAAATCAGTAAATAAAACATAACACATCTTTTTTTAATGTTTTTTTTAAAAGTGAAAATTCTATGAAATCTGCTGTGAGATTGAATTAAAATTTCTTCTGAGATACTCTGGGTGCTGTTAATCAACTGTGTCATCTATTGTATGTCAAAGAGCTCTATTTATAGCTAATGACTTAGGTTTCTAATACATATGGCAACTTCATGCTGTTGTTATCTATTTCAAAATATTGAAAATAATAAATAAGTTTTTCTGGGGAATGGATAACAAAATAAGTGAAAAGACTTGTATTACTGAGCACCTTTGTTTCTTGTTCCATCTCCTAACCTGTACCACAGTTAATGTAAATCTTAATGTCATTATTTCATTCTTGCTTCCTCACTCAGTTCTTGTAGCAGTCCCTTTTTGGGAGGGATGCCTTCCTCTATTAAGTAGGGGATTTTGTCCTAAGTGGTGTGCAGGGAATATGTCTGGGCAGTTGAAAGAAGATGAGTTAGGTGAAGCAAGGTGTTCTATGGAGATGGGGAGAAGGGGCAGGGAGGAAGTGTTGATGGGGGGAGAGTCAAAGAATTTGATGGTTCATAGAAAGTGGGAAATTAAGCAACTATATACTAGATGAATAGGAGCAGGATGAGCTACAAAAACTCCCTAGGTCTTTCTTGCTTAATATTACAAGGCTAGAATTAATGATGTCTGTGGATGAGCTTAAACTCTTTTGCCAATGTACAATGCCTTTTGCTATGTCTTGGTGTTTAATTCTTATTTGGATTGCTATAGTTAGGTCTAAGTTTTGTCTATAGATAAGCTGACCAATTTAGGTAAATGGTTCCATTCTTCTGACCTCTATGTTTAAAAGCAGAACTCATTCAATCACAATGTAAGTGTGTTGCAGTATATAGGTCAGTGTTATAGGACAAGCTAAAATTGTTTGTTAGGATTTTTTTGTGAACTTATTTCTGAATGATCTGCAGATCAGCTTCATTGTCCTACTTCATTGCTGCGATCCTGAGAATTTTTCACACCAGTGGCTTGCTGGCATTGTTTAACTTTGTGAAGTTTTGGTTAGAAGGGAGGATACTGAATGGAAGGAGGGAAATAGATTAAATAGTAAGTGTATAGATCATATTGGGTGAGAAATTTTGAGGTGAGGGATATTTTGTGTTTCCAGAACATAAATTCTTTAGCTTATAGAAATAAATG
Organism: Aselliscus stoliczkanus; assembly: GCA_033961575.1. Taxonomy (NCBI): domain Eukaryota; kingdom Metazoa; phylum Chordata; class Mammalia; order Chiroptera; family Hipposideridae; genus Aselliscus; species Aselliscus stoliczkanus. The sequence goes on from CM066733.1 coordinate 129,468,808, forward strand.
GTTAAGTTGATGAATTCACGAGAACATGTCATTATTTGCTCCAAAGAGCAAAATGTGAGGAAAACAGATGTGATAGAGAGAAGCAGGCTGTGGCTTATTTACATGTGAGTGACCACGAGACCGTGTGAGCCAAGAACATAGCTGGAGTTTGACTGAGGAGAGTTGAAAGTCCAGCTGAGATTGAGCCCTCAGTACAGAAAGCATTCCTGGACTCCTTAGTTAGGAGACTCTTCCTTTGTTTCCTCGTGATGAGAAAGTCCACATGCAAACATAATAATAAATTATATGGCCAGACAGCATGTGATGTGTCATGTCACACCCAGCACAGCTTGAGGCGGAACTGAGATTTTTGCCAAGTAGACAAAGAATGAGCTTGTCTAGGAACAGACTGTGTTGTAAGTGTTCCAGTGAGCCCTCAACCTTGAGAACCTGTTGGGTACCACTGACCTGTTACCTCTCTAGTTCAGATGTCAGTAGTCAGTATAAATGAACTAAACATTTGTGGACTGTATGCATGTTCTTCTGTGTTCTATTTGATGCCAGCACCTCCTGGAAAGAAACTGCAGGTCCACAAAACAATACAGCCTATTCTCTTGGTGGCTGTTGAGAAGTGGCCTGAGCTGTGACTGCGTTCCTTTCCATTTGATGCCACCAAGGAGCATCCAGCCTCTCTCAAAGTGTTCATATAGGGAAAGGGATGTATCAGAGTAGATTAAAAACATGGAACTCTAACAGTTATGTTTCTACCTATTATTTGCTGAAAGATATAATATTGTAAATGTTCGACATGATGCTAAGATAAAGAGTTTATACTTTTCCTTTTCCCAAAGCCTCAAGATTAAACAAGGCAGTAAGTAGGCTGGAAGCAAGTTTCTAAATAGAAGGAAGGGCTAAGGAGGTGGCCTACCTGAAACACTTCCTGGTGAGCTGCATAGATGCTTCAGTATAAAGTAAAATGAAGAATTGAGAAATACTGTATACTCAAATAAGCAGCTGGTTTAAAAAGCACAGGTGATCTCGCCAGGATTTTACTTGATTATCTTTATATTAGAAGTATAAGGAGAAATCTTTTTACAGGGTGGATTACTTGGATAATTTTGTTCTATGTGTAAGTAGCATCTATGAATTCATTCTCATCTCCCTCTATGAAATCCATTTAATATAGACACGTAATTATCACTTGATTTATTAACATGAATGTAGAATATTAAAGGTAGGTATTTTAGAATGTTAAAGATTCCTAAAGTAATTTTCACATTGGTTTTAGAAATATGATAGTATATGTGATTATATCGTAAGTATAATTAATATTCTTAAAATTTTAATGTTTTAAAGTCAATAGTGAAGAGCTTGAATATTACCCATCTGTTCTTTTCAATTTATCTGTGTTTTCCTCTTATCCTGACTCTGAATCCAAACTCTATCTCTTACAAGCTGTGTGTCCTTTGACAAGTGACCCAGTTTCTCAGTGATTCAATTTCCTTCTCTGGGGAAAATAATGGTACCAGTCTCATAGGGTTATTGTGGTTATTAAATGACACAATAAAAGTTCTTACAGCAATGCCTGTACATAGTAAATACTAAGTGTTTTCGATTGTTGTTATATAGACAGTAGAAAGCATCATTTTTTTCAGACTGGTTCAAAACATGAGCAGAGTGCTATTGTCTTGTCACTTTTCATCATTCCTTCCTTTTTCATCTCTAAACGTACTGACAGATACTAGACAGAGTATCAGGGCCTCAGCCAGGCTGGAAACGGGCATGGTGGCCAAGGGACTAGGCCCAGTTCAGCCCGTAAGCTGGCCCAAGAGCGGTGGAAAGAGGAGACAGGAAGGCTGCTAGGTGCTTCCCACCCGGAGGTGCTGGACACTGGGTCTGAAATCACCATGCATTCTAGAGCCCATTGGCTGGTGCGGTGAAGACACATTTTTCCACCCTTGTCAAGAACAGGCTTGGGTAGAACTGAGGCTGAATGGGAGGGGCCTTCATCGTCTCAACAGAGCCGGGCTGAGGCATCTGTACCAGGAAAATGGAAATGAAGCAGCGCAAATAACAGTGCAAAATGTAGTCATGCCAAGAGATGAAGGCATCGTTAAAAAGTATAAAGTGAGATTTGTTTCAGAGAAGGTCCATGTCAACATAAAATCTTTTTATAACTTTGAATCACCAATATATGACTTTTCATTAGGGGAAGTGATCATAAAAATGATTTCAGTTTTTTAACCAATATCATACAACTGACGACACATAACCTTTTTCCACTTATGAAAATGAGTACAAAAGATTGACATTCTTCTTTAACCAGCTGACATCCAAAATAACAAGCCAGTTTGGTTTGGCTCTTAATTTACCTTCTGAATTTTGGTTTCAAATCAGTATCACAGGACATGTGCATTTCTTTTGTAGCCATTGCATGACAGGAATAAACTATTGAAAACCACAGCAGAGCTCTAGAAATGTCAAGCTGTGATTATTATAAAAAGATAACAGGCCACAGTAAAAAATCATCTTCTTTATAAAAAAGCCTTCATATTCTTAATAAAATTGTCATTTCATCATCCCTTTGATCTCAACAACTTTCGCATGGAAATTAAAGATGGATAATAACTAGTTTATCTTTTAGAACCTAAATGAATGATTTCCACATTCAGATTGTTGACTTATGTGAATTTTCATGTTTCACGAAGCTTTACTTCCTATATTGAAAATAGAATCGAATGCATAGTAAAATAAATCTTAGCCCTCTTTGGTACATACTAAATTATACACATCATTTAGCTAAATGTAAATGATATAGTGAGTGCTTTCCTGAGTAAATAATTTCCATTACTTATCAGATGCAGCCATTAGACGATTCTAAAAATACTACTCATCATGCTATCAGTGACATTTTTCCTGTATTGGCTGTTTAGGTGCCAAGTTACAATCAGGAGTGAAGTTCCTTAGGGCTTCATGGTACATCGTATCAGAGGTTGTCTACTGCTTTGAATATTATTGATAATTCTCCCTACACTGTGACTAAAAGTAGGCCAAAGCAAAGTAAACTTCAGTCATTTCTAATGATTAATGAGGACATTTGAAAAGCTTTTCTGTTTGATGTTTCTTGCAATTAATTTATTGTTTCAAAGTCTGATGGCCTATATTTAACTTCTGTTTTCTCTTTTGGTGTTATGTTGCATTTGATCAGTTATGTTGGGTGCAATTATAAATGTGAAACCCTTAAAACTTTACCCTGTCATTGTTAGGTCCATGACGAAAATAATTTCCAAACATAGCAGTAGACAGTCATCAAGAATATTCAGAATTCCAGGGTTGAAGCCTTCTTAGCATGGTTTTAGTGAAGATACCCTACATATTATTTCTCTACATTTGAAATAACCCCAATTCTCTGAGTCTTTACAAAGGTCAATTTTTCCTGGCTTTACCTTTTTCTGATTTTCTTTGAGCTCTCCTAACATGTTATACCTCCATCGATCTTTATAAGACCAGGGCTTGGAAAAGTTCTGGCCTATGAAGAAGGAAAACAGAATAATTTGGGGGATCTAAAACCTGCAAATAATGCTATCACCCAGCCTTTTTATAGCTTTAAAATATAACCTTGCAGGGTGATTTCTTTGGAACTATTTTGACAACCCAATAATCCATTCAGAAAATAGGAGATTTCTTACCTTTATTCTAAATGATGTCTAGTTTTGATGTATTCATTTATTTTCTATGAATGCTTGTCCTTTTTTTTTATTATGAAAGAAAAACAGCACCTGCTGCAGCTGGATGGAGAGATGACTCAGATATAATAGATTTTACTAGAAAAGAAATACATTGCCATGGGACAAAGAGCCTGAAAAAATGAAATATATTGCTAAACGAAAAATTCCCCAGAGAACAAAGATCATGCTAATATTATATATCAGACAAAGCAGATTCTTAACTGTGTCTAGATATTTCATTATTGAATATGTTTTCTGATCAGAGTTTAAAATTTTAGTGCCTCTTAAGACCTCATGCCTCTTTGAACCACAGCTCTCTCTCTAAGTTATGAGTTAAAGAATTAATTCCATTTCACTCTTTAGTAAAAATTAAGGTTCATATTGGAAATTATCTGTGAACAATTCTGGCAAAATATTTGGTGTTTACGCTAAAATTAAATTAATTCGTCTAACAGTTAAGTCTGTCTCATGTTTCCCTTATTTCTTATTTTAAAAAAATATCTTACAAAACTGAAATGGAGATTATATTTAGTGGCTAGTGAGTGCTGACATAGGTATTTTGAAAACTTAAGGTCTTTCTTTTTCCATTAAGTTATCTTCTGTCTGGCCTAAGGGACTGATTCTCTCCCCACCCCCCAACACACACACACACACACACACACACACACACACACACACACACACACAGGCATTTACTATATTTCACTGTTTTAAGCACTTTTATAAATTCACTTATATAGTCCATATAACACTTTGAGGTAGGTACCATTGTTAACCTCCTTTCATAGTTGAAGAAACTGAAGTGAAGTCACGTGCCTGAAAAATGGCAGAGTCAGGGTTTGAACTCACACTCTGACTGCTCCGCAGCATTCCTCAGCACAATGCTCTGCCATCTCTCTTGAGGCAGTCTACTTGCCAAATAAGAAGAAATCCACTCGATTTCATTCTTATTGAACCCTGAATAAATAGCATTGGATGTTGTCAACTACCCTCCTCTTGAAACTTTCACCTCCTTTGCACTTGTGACGATGACTTATTGAGCACTGCTGCGTGTCAAGCACTGTTCCAGGCACTGGGGGCCTTTCAGTGACTAAAAATCAGACAAAAACCCTTTCTGTGTGTAGCTTGCATTCTGATTGGGAAAGACAGATAATGACAGACAATGAAGAGTAATGTAATAAATTATATACCATGTTATGTAAAAGGCAAAACATTTATGCGATCTGAAGAGAAACCAGAGTATACATGTTATGTAATGGTAACATAGATGGTAAGTGCTGTGGGAAAGTATACATAAATATACAGAAAGAGAGAAGGCTAGAGACGGTCTGGGAGTGCCTCTTGGACTGGGAGTGCAAATTAAATGATGGTCAGGTGCGGATGTATTAAGAAAGTAGTATTTGAGCATGGAATTAAAGGAGATGGGAGAAGGGTCATGAGGATATTTGGGGAGGAACATTCCAGGAAGAGGGAACAGGAAGTACTAAGGCTTTGAGGTGGGCTTGTGCCTGATATGTTCCAGGAAGAGCAGGAGGTCAGGGATACTGGAGGGGGGGACGTGGACAGTAGTCAGAGACCAGGCCCAAGAAGTTCAGAGAGGCCAGAATAGGACCTTGTAGGCTGTTCTGGGGAATTTGGCTCATTGAGAGAAATGAGGACCCTTTGGAGAATGATCAAAATAGCTGGTTAGCAATTAGTTCAACCACATTCCTATAAAGAAGAAAAAGTGCTTTGTTTTGCCTAAGAAAAAACAATGGTAGTAGTAGCAGTTTGGCGTGATTCGATTTAAAACTTTTTGTTACGGTCCGGCCGAGTGGCGCGATGGTTAAGCGCTGTCTTGGAAAGCCAGCGGCCCCGGTTCGGTCCCACATATGAGGGCCAGTGACACTGCCCTCAATAAATAAATAAATAAACCTTTTTGTTTTTATATCTCTATTTTACATTTTTTTTGCAGTAAATTTTGTGACTAACAAGGGAAAACCTGTATGTTAATTATGCTTTGGTAATATTTATATAAATATAATCTGAAAATAATTTATATGCATAGAAGAGACTTGAAGGATATGCTCTCCAGTATTAATAATGTGTTTAATATAAATAGCAAAGTCATGAATGGTTTTTCTTTTCTTTTTTTCTAGATTCTTCATATTTTCTAGTTTTTAACAAGCAACAAGTTTTGCCATGGTAGTATAACAAAAATTATGAATTGAAAGGAAGGGTTCATAAACGGTCAGCAGTAAACTTTGTAAAGTACTCATATTGTACCTTCATCTTATGGATGAAAACACATTTGGGGACTATGAGACTGGGTGCAGGACCATTTGTATAGCACAGGGTAGGCAATGCATTCTTTCCTCTTTGGGGAAACTATATAGGTACCAAGGGCATCTCACTGTAATTTTTCTACCAGCCCTTTTCTTGCTATGAAACACTGAGAATAAAGAGGAGGGGTAGGGAGAGAACTTGGAAGATCCACTGACCACCTACTCCAACCCAAATAGCCTTTAATTGTCTTTCAGATGATTCTTACACAAGGAAGTTAAAAATTGCATCTATCTATGGGGGCCGTCCAAGTGGCTCAGTTGGTTAAGAGCTTGCTCAAGAGTGCCAGCTGAGCTCTGAACAGCAGCGGTTGGATGCCAGCCCAAGCTGAGTTGCCGTTGAACTGCCAACAGGTGGCAGGATGGCTCAGCTAATTGCATCCATCTTATTAAATCATTGTGCACACTCTAAAATGTCTAGATCCATACCACTTTTTCAAAAGTCACTCATTTCTCCATTGTTGTTGGAGATTCCTTTTTCCTTGATTTTCAAATTTCAACTTGATATGTTATTGCTGAAGCTTAAAGTATATGAGGTATTGAATGTTGTCACATTTAAACAGAACACTTTTTAATGATTTTTTTTAATACAGCTTATCCTAGGCAGAGAGACTTTAAAAACAGCTTTATAACGATTTTGTGGTATCCATTTTGAAATGCCTATAGGCAGTACTGTATACCAAAATGTAATGTCCGATTCTAAGAAAATGATATAAATATGAACTGGCTGCCTAGATGGAATGACTGATTGACGTGATCATGTGATTCTGTTTTGTCATTTCAAGGGAGTGAAAAAAATAGACCCCAAATTATATGAAAAATTTATCAGTCACAGATTTGGAGAAGAAGTAGTCCAGCGCATCGATCTTTGCTCCATGCAAAAGAAAAAGCAAAGTAATGGTTATTATCACTGTGAATCTTCAATTGTGATTGGTGAGTGCCTTTTAAAAATTATTTGTTAGCTTTATTTTTGATTTCTGTAGTCTTATTTTATTTTGGAAATATTTAGGACTAATTGTATGTTTTTCTCAATGACATATTTTCCTAAATACTCTGTTTTGGGAATAATACATTGAAAATTTTGTAGAACATATTTAGTATTCCTATGGATCAGTCAAGATTTTAGTATGTATGTGTATACTTTTTTTACTTTTGTGCCTTAAAAATAATTATCACAAAGTCTCGAAATGTTGATTCAAAATCCACTTCAGTGTAATTTTGTTTCATGAATACGAAGAAAACATTTTCTCCCATGGAGGCTTACATGACCATACTTTTCCACACTAGGCATTTTCTTTCTTCTTTGTCTTGTTTTTAGCTGAGCCATCCTGCCGCCTGTTGGCAGCTCAGTGGCAACTCGGTTCGGGCTGGGCATCCAACTGCTGTTGCTCAGAGCTCAGCTGGCACTCTTGAGCGAGGTTTTAACCAACTGAGCCACTCGGCCAGCCCACACCAGGCATTTTCATGTTTGCTGCTTTTAATTAGGAATAGAATATCCCAAACAGGAAGTTTCACTCTGAAAAGAGAAAACTTTTGTAGATGGCCTGCAAAGATTGAAAACTTGTCCTTCAGTTTCTTTCTTAAGGGAAATGTGTTTTGAGGGGAAACAAAGATTCATCCATGAATGCTTCTAGCATTTTATCAGGGAGATGGTATGTGATGAGACACTCTCGTACACAATTACGAGCCTCATATGTTTCCAAGTGGAAAGTGTATACACTGAAAGAAGATTTTTAAAAAAAATCTAGAACAGATCAGGATTATCCCTCTTCATTTGCAATGTGAATGTATTTCAAACATACATACTTTTTTTTTTTTTTTTTTTTGAGGGCAGTGTCACCGGCCCTCATATGTGGGACTGAACCCTGGCCGCTGGCCTCCCCAGCCAGCACTTAACCACCACGCCACTCGGCCCTTGCAATGTGAATATATTTCAAAGGAGCCTTGGGCCGGCCAAGTGGTGTGGTGGTTAAGTGCTGGCTTGGGAAGCCAGCGGCCCTGGTTCGGGTCCCACATATGAGGGCCAGTGACACTGCCCTCAAAAAAAAAAAAAACAACAACATCAAAGGAGCCTTGTCTGTTATGATTCAAATTTACTATTTCAGACTAGGTGCTATTCTTATAAAATTGTGAAGTTGAAGACAACCTAATTTGTATACTTTTGAAGTAACATGAAAATAAAGAAGATAAATATTAATACATGATTCTAAATATTTCAAGGTCTTCAGCCAAGTCAAACTCTCTACACTTCAGCTTGAACAAAACCTATGGAAATATATGTCCTGAAAGAATCTTAATGCTGAAGTTCATTAAATCCCTTTAAAAAAATGTCAGAAGACACAATTTTGTTTTCAAATTCTTACTAGAGATTTTAAAAGAAGCTATCATTTTACTTTCCAGAGATATTAGCTATACTAAACAGAAGATATTCAGTATGTCATTTGAATTTTATGTTCTAAAACATTTTAAATCTATTTTAAGAAAGATTTTCATGTTTTCAGAATCTCTTTCATGTTCCCAGAGCTGTCTTCCATTGAAGTTTTAATAAGGACCAAACATTTCTGTTTGGTTCATTGTAAAAGGCAAATTTAAATCTTTGTGTAATACAGATTTTTGCTAGCTTTCCATATCTTCTCTGTAATTACTTTGGGCCAGACTTAAAGGAGAATTAAGCAGGTACTTCATTGTCTCATCTACTCACACTCCCGTTAAAAAATAAATAAAAAAATCAATATGTAGATTTCACTGAAGATTCTGTGGGACTGCATTATACAGCTTAGAGCATTCTTCACCTGTATTACCATTAGCTCTGTGCAGCCCAGCCCAAATCATTACGAGTATGTTCCAGCCACTGAATTTTCTCTTTTATTGCTCTTTTCCAGTTTAGTTTCTAAAATTCCCCCTATTCTAGGCAATTTCTCTAGATTTTTTCCTTAGGCTTCTTTGTCTCTGACCCTTTTTTAATTCAGAGCAATTTAGCTTCTTTCAAACTTTACGAGCCTTGTATCCCCATACAATCATTTAACATTATTCAAAAAATGTTATTTGCCCATTACAAATACTTTTGCTGTCAATATGCACTTTAAAATAATATCTGTGTCTAAAATGATAATTATGTTCAAGTTACCCAAATTCAATACACACTGGAGTTCTTTTGTTTGCTATGTGTAATTTTTGATTTTCTCATTCTTACCTGAGTTTTGTAATAGAGTTTTTAAAAGGATTAAAGACCCTTTGTGAGTTTTATTTCTTGATCAGATTTAATTGGTTTACCGTGGTTTGGCTTCTCTTTGGCTTGATCCTAATTCAAATTTAGTGTCGGTTTCCTGAACCTTGCGCCATTATTTTACTGTATGTGTTAATAAAGTGCGACAGATTTCAGATCTTAAGATACTTTGTATTCAGAATACTAGGATACAAGTTGGATTTCAAGGACTCTGAAATTGTTTATAAAACTGTGTATATAGGTACATATGTGAATTTTTCTGGGGAGAGAATTTACTAGATTTGCATATTTCCTATCTCTTACGTTGTTAATGGTGCATTCTTGGAAAATGCTAGATTCTAAGTCACCCATTTTTCTCTTCAACTGTTTCTATATCATTTAAGGCATCGTGTGTGTGTAATATCAATGACTATGTATGCTTCACTTCTAAGATTTCCAGTTGATTCTCCTTTATATTTTCCTATTCTGTTCTTTGCTTCACAGATGCTATTCCTTCATGTATCTCTTGGGGGATTTCATTATAGTTGATTTTTGACATTCTTTTCATTTTTTTTTTTTTGAGGGCAGTGTCACTGGCCCTGCATATGTGGGACCCAAACCGGGGCTGCTGGCTTCTGAAGCCAGCACTTAATCACTGCACCACTCGACCGGCCCTCATATGTTTTAAATCTTCAGTTCCTTGGATTTAAATACTTCTATAAATTCTTCATTTGTTGGGTCTTTTGTGGCACACAGTTTCATCTGGAGCTTTTTAAGATTTTTCCAGGGCTCATCTTATTGTGCATGTTTCCTCCTCATAACCCCATGTGTGGTTTTGATGTGTGGTTTTGAGATGTCAGCCATAGCCTCACAGGGTACACTGCTCTGAACTGGGTTAGGAATTGTCAACAGCAAACCATCCTTGTTCATAAAGAGTTGGACTTCATTCTTGTTGGGTCTCGTACCAATTTGTGAGGTGTTTTGAAGAATAAAGATAATTAACCCTTTGTCATATTGACTTCAATTATTTTCCAGATTTTATTATGCATTTAATTTTGATCACAAGGTGTTTTTTATATTAAATATTTAAAATTTTTGCCAAATTACAGACTTTAAAAATTCTCCTGTGATTTCTGTAATTTTATTACTAATCTTCATACCGAAGATTTGATACATATTCATTTATATTTCCTTATAGTTTTTTTTTCTGCATTTGAGCTTTTAATCTACCTGTTCTGATCATTAATATAAGTACTCAGACGCAGAGCATTAACACAGAAATCCAGTAACTAAAAGTGGGTGTGAAGTAGATATTTAGTTTTAGAAATATATTTAAAAATGTGTTTTATACCCCACCAACCTTAGTCTGTGTTCCAAAGATCATAAATTAGCAGCCTTCATGTTGTACTTGACTGGAACAGGGTTTCTTTGTTTGCTTTTCTAATTTGAATTACTCGCCAATGTTGGGGTTCTGCCACCTTCTGAACAATCTGAAAATGTAGCCACATAGGTCCCACATTCTTGCATGGCAACAATTTCCTGGATGGGGTAGAAGGCACACTGATCTTGAAAGTAGCTACCTTTTATCAGTCCTCTTACTCCATTGTTTTTCTTATGCAGTTTTCTTGACTGTTCACATTACCTGCTTGGCTTCTGAAGGCACTTGAACTTGGACCCTCTGCCAGCTGTTTCTGTTCCCTGTGCCTGCTTTACGTTTCCAGGTTGGGCATTTTCCTCTTCATCTTCTGCCATCTATACCTTTATGTGGAGTGTTAGGGGAGTTTGCTAGGATATGGAGGTAACATTCATATTTTCTAGATACAAGAAAAGGCACTACATTTTAGTGCGTTTATAAATCAGAAATTTGGGTGATATGCCTACTTAATATTGGGCTCCAACTCCTTACAAACTGCCTCCCCCACCAAAAAAGGAGAAAAAAACAGGAATGAATATGGTTCATATATCCTAGGGTGATGAAAGCTGTTCTCTGTGAGCTACTTACAGGAGTACAGTGAATTAATTTTTGTCATGCACTATGTTCCATTTATATTTCCTTAGGGAAGGTAATTGACTAAATGACATCTTTTGTAAGACTGATGAGCAGTTTAGTGCTTGCAAAAATTAGTTTACTTTCAGCTGTCAGATGTATCTTATAGGAGGACGTAGGGAATTTGGAAAGGTCTAAGAGGTAGTTTTTTGCAGGCCAATATATTGCTTTATAATTTCTGCAAGCAGAGGTGGGAACAGTGGTTTCCTGGGAATGCCAAATTTTTTTGTTTAATAAGAATTCACCATTAACTTAATGAATGTTATTGAGCATGTATAATATGTACATGCCTCTCTTGGGTATTATGACATACAGAGAAGTATATGTCATGGTCCTTGAAAGTGATGTAGGGTCACTGGGCAGATAAGATTATATCTAAGAAATGGAGAGGGAGGAGGAATAGATGAATAGGGCTTTGTCCATAATAATAATGGGCTTTGATAGGACACAGTGGAAGAGGTTTATACTTTTACCTTTTGGGAGAGTGTGGGGGTGGGCAATGGCAGAGCTTGGATAAATAGAAGTAGATTGAAGAGCAGACAGATGGATAATAGAGAAAGGACATTTTCCAGGAGCAGTAGGTGTGATTTATGGGGGGAGAGAGACAATGGAGTAAGAGGCAGTATTAGTGATAGGAGGCACATTGCAAAGACTGTAGTGATGGCGTCTGCTGTGTAGGTAGCTGAGGAAGCTACAGAGAGCAGGTTCTTGGCTTATGTGTTTGAGGAGTTGGTGAGGGGTGTGCTAAAGGAGATGGGCACAGTCACACACAGAGAGGCAATGACTGTGTAATAAAGGAGACTGAGGAGAGCGATGTGGGATAAAAAGAGGGTGAAGTTTAATACTCAACATAATGACACAGGACTGGATCCTACAGGTAAGACATTCAATTAGTTCCAGACTGTAGCACAGAGGCAATGAGGCAGGTAGGGTGGTGTCAACCATAGGCTCAAATAGAAGCAAACAGGCCTGCACAAATATGGTGATAGAAGAGGAAAAGTGCCATACACAGTCAGGTAAATCAGAGTCATCATAACTACAGTCAATTCACCTGTATCCAATGCCAGACAGGTCAGACCAACAATATACCAGACTCAGACTTCATAGACTGAAACTCGAGGGAGAATTCTGAGTGAGGTGAGTCAATGAATTTATTCTATCCAGATGTCCCTGCTTTTTGAGAACCACCCTTAAGAGACCTGGACAGCTTAGACCAGTCTTGTCCATCTTAAAATGCTTGTCATGGTCCATCCAGTGATTCCAGTAGTTGTGTCTTGGTGATGGCTCTACAAAAAAAAAGACTTTCGGGGTTGCACATGGGGAGACCCTCAGCTCTGACTTTGGTGTCCTAATCTTCAGTGTTCCTTTACCTTTAGGGGCTGGGCAGAGCTCCAAATTCTCTGGATCTTGCCTAATTTTAGTATGTAGATATGGGGGTCTTCTTAATGGAAGAGAATACTGTGAGTGTAATTGACTCATTGGTTGATGCAGCAGGAAGAGGTGGAGGAAGAAGGAAGTCAACAGTTCACTGAATGAAAGGCATAGCTAGGACAAAAATCTTTGAGCTTTCTAGAATCCCTAGATCTTAACCTTGGTTAGATCAATTATAAATTTAAAAAATGTCTGATTTAAAAATCTTTATATTGCTTAAATACCATATGCCCATGTAAAGGTCAACTTAATCGGTAGCGATATCGGGGATAAATATGTGCTTGAATGTCAGTTTTTCTCATGTGAACCATTTACTTTTGCTGTAGAAAAATGCAACTCAATGGATGATGTAATATCCTAATAACTTATAAGACTACACTTTTGTTGGGTTATAAATTCTTTTAAAATATACTTTAGTTCATTAGTTTTCAAAGTTTGTACCATAAATCCTTGGCAGTCCCTGAGATACTGTTTTGGGTCTGTGAGCCAAAATGATTTTTATAATAATGTTAAGACATTATTTGCCTTTTCCATTGGGTTAACATTTACACGAATGTTACAAAATCTATGGTGGGTAAAACTGTGTGATCAGTATGAATCAAGGAAGTTGTAATTTTAAAAAATGTTTAAAAGTCAATTTCACATAAGAATGTTCTTGTTAAGTAGTCAAAATTATTACGTGTATTTAATCTTAACCTTTGAGAACGTCTTCTTAATATTCTGTGTAACAAATAATAATCTATGCAACAAGCATAAACACTTCTGCATATTGATATAGGAGTTGACTTGAAGAAAAGCACTTGTGTGATTGTTTAAGCTGTGAGCTAAAATAGCCACTTTTTTTTCATGGTACACCATTTTTGTCTTGAAGAATGACTGACAGACAAACTGTCATTTTCACACGTGGGTATCTGACAGATATTTTTTTGAAAATAAATGAACCTGTCATATCAAGGACAGCTGACATTATTTACTGCTAATGATAAAATTCAAACTTTCAGGCCAAAGTAAGAATTTTGGAAAACTATTCCCGTGAGTTTGACAGTTTCCTAAAACTCAGACTTTTTCCTACTTTTTATTACAGAAAATTTTGTACATAAAAGTAGAGAGCATAGAGTAGAAAAATGAACGCTATGCCTCAGTTTATTTTATCTATTTTACTAGTATTTTTACTTTATTGAGGTATAATATCTATAAAACTTGCACATATTTAAAGTTGTACACAAAAGCAGTGGTGGGTAAAACTATGTATAGCCAGTATGAACCAAGGCAGTTGCAATTAAAAATTTTTTAAAGTCAATTTCATGTAAGAATATTCTTGCTGAGTGTTAAAAATTATCGGTGAGTTTTTAACCTAAGTATACACTTGTGAAACCACTGTCATCATCAAGAGCATTACATTTCCATCACCCCCAGAAGTTTACTTCTGCTCTTTTGCAGTCCATACTTAAAGACTTTCAATGAGATGGGGCGATATTAATGAATTTGTTTTTTTGATGTTTTATAATGAAATGTGTCAAAATATGGAAGATCTATATAACTCAGTGAATCAATATTTTTTAAATGAACAATGCATGGATAAAAGATCATCAGGATCATACAAGATTTGACTGTTTACAGTCAAAGTTTTTGACTGAGTACAAAAAGTTCATTGACAAGTTTTAAGATTCCATATTGTAACTGAACTTTAAGAAACTAAAACTTGCCGAGTTTTGGTATAGTATCCACAATTATCTAAACTGGCTATTATTCTTTTCCTTTTTCCAATCATATATTTTTTGTGAGGCTGCAATTTTTTACAGTTCAAATGAAACAATATATTATAATAGATTGAATGTAGAATCAGATATAAGGATAAAGCTCTTTGATTGAGGCAAACAAAATAAAACTGCAAAAATGTAAATTAATGCTATTCCTCTCACTATAAAATTTTTAATTTAAAAAATATAGTTTTTGAATAAACATTTATGATAATTTTATTGTAATGCATTTATTATTGATATTTTGAAGTGAATTAATAAATACATTTAAAAAAATTCTGTTGTAATTTCTAATGCAATAAATATTGGTAAATGTCACTCACATAAACCAAAGCTCTTGGCAGACAGGGAGATTATCAGAAAACTTTAAAAGTGTAAAGAGGTCCTGAGGCCAGAACATTTAAGAATTGCTGCTTATCTCCATCAAAATCCCAATGGCATTTTAAAAGGAAATAGAACAAAAATCATAGATTTGTATGGAATCACAAAAGATCCCAAATATCTGAAGCAATACTAAGAAAAAAGAACAAGGCCAGAGGTATCATACTTCAATTTATACTACAAAATGACAATTATCAAAACAGCATTGCATTGAAAGCAAAACAGGCCACAGACCAATGGAATAGAATTGAGAACCCAGAAATAAACCTACATATAAATGGGCAGATAATTTTTGACAAAGGAGCCAAAAACATACAATGGAGACAAAAAATCCTCTTCAATAAAAGGTGGTGGGAAAATTGGAAGCTACATGCGAAAGAATGAAACTATACTGCTGTCACCATATTACAACATTAATTCAAACTGTATCAAAGACCTAAACATAAGACCTGAAACAGTAATTTGCGTAGAAGACGACATAGGTACTAAACTTACAGACCTTGGTTTCAACAGGATTTTATGAATTTGACCTCAAAAGCAAAGGAAGTAAAAACAAAAATAAATGAATAGTACTATATCAAATTAAAATGTTCTGCACAGCAAAAGAAATCATCAACAAAACAAAGAGGCAACCAACCAAATGGGAGAAGATATTTGCAAACAATGCCTCTGATAAGGGGCTAATATTTAAAAAATATAAAGAACTCATACAACTCAACAAGAAAAAACAAAACAATCCAATTTAAAAATGGGCAGAGGATATGAACAGGCATTTTTCCCAAGAAGACATACAAATGGCCAGCAGATTAAATGAAACAATGCTCAACTTCACCAGCTACTAGGGAAATGCAAACACAGAAAATAGTTTAGTGGTTACCAGAGGATAAGGGGGGTGATGAGTATTAAATGAGGGTAATCGGGTTCAAATATATGGTGATGGAAGGAGAACTGACTCTGGGTGGCAAACACACAATGTGATATACAGATGATGTATTACAGAATTGTACATTTGAAACCTATGTAACTATACTAATCATTGTCACTCCAATAAACTTTAATTTAAAAAAAGAAAGTAATTGTTGATAGATGCATAGTTACCGTCATTTTATTCATATTTTTTATTTATTTTTTTTCACCTTAAAAAAGTCTCTCTAGCATTCCTTATAATACTAGTTTGATGGTGATGAACTCCTTTAGCTTTTTCTTCTCTGGGAAACTTTTTATCAGTCCTTTGATTTTAAATGAGAGCCTTGTTGGGTAGAGTAGTCTTGGTTGTAGATCTCTGCTTTTCATCACTTTGAGTATTTCCTGCCACTCCCATCTTGCCTGCAAAGTTTCTGTTGAGAATTCAGCTGACAGTCGCATGGGAGCTCCCTTATAAGCTACTGATTGTCTTCTGAAATGCTTTTTGATGAAACATATCTTCTAAAAAGAAAGTGTTTGAAATTTTATTGTTATATGCCCCTAATAAAAATGAAAAGCAACTCATAATTGGAATTCTCAGCTCATCTGTTTACATCTGCTTGAGTTAAAGGAAGCTTCAGATTTAGTAACTGAGAAAATTAATCTTAGTGATGGCTCGCTGTATTTTAACTGGTGTATCAGCTATTAATCTGGATGATAACACAAAATGGCAGTGGTGGCTCAGGCTATTTTGAAAATTCAACAATCTGTTGGCCTGGTTTCAAACCTTATGATTTATATTAAATGCCTTAGGAACCCTACATATTAAAGGGACTAGGTGCTATGTGGTAAATTCAACTATCTGACAAATTAAGCACTGCTGCTAAATGATGCAGTAATAATTTATGTACTTTTATAATTTATTTTCCTTCAATTTTAAGCTTATTTTGGAAAACATGAGAGTGAATTTTTTTCTATGTGTATGTTTTAGTATTTCTTTTAAAAATTTATTTTTCAATTACAGTTGACACACAATATTATATTAGTTTCAGGTGTACCACATAATGATCAGACATTTATGTACCTTGCGAGGTGATCATCCTGATAAGTTTGGTACCCATGACACAATCTTATTGATTACATAGTCAATATTGAATTCCAAAGAAATAGAAAAACAAACTACGTGAGTGAAATCATTGAAGTGCAGTGTCTGTGGTCAAACAAAGCCATTAAGAAACAGGAAATTTGGGCTGGCCAAGTGGCACAGTGGTTAAGTGCTGGCTTGGCAAGCCAGTGGCCCCGGTTCATGTCCCACATAGGAGGGCCAGTGACACTGCCCTCGGAAAAAAAAAAAAAAAGAAAAAAAAAGAAACAGGAAATTAGTGGTAGGGGACCCTTCCAGTTGCCAAAGTTATGGCTAAGTAGCCCAATAATTGCCTAATTACCTATATATTATTTCACCACAGTAAAATGCATATTAATGTTTTAAAAGTGCTGAGCACAGTGCCTGACATAGAGAGTTATAAGAATGTTTGTTATTAATATTAATAGCAATACTACTTGATTTAGAATACTTATTGCAACAGTATTCTTTTCTAACATTAGAATACCCATTTCAGGTTATACAGATTTGCATTATCCTTAATGCTTTCCTTAAATTGGCATGTGATTAACATTGGAGCATTTCAAAAATAAAAATGCATGGGCTGGCCAAGTGGCTCAGTTGGTTAAGAGCTCGCTCAAGAGTGCGAGCTGAGCTCTGAGCAACAGCAGTTCGATGCCCAGCCTGAGCTGAGCTACCGCTGAGCTGCCAACAGGTAGCAGAATGGCTCAGCTTAAAAAAAAAAAAATGCACATATATATGTATGTATATATACATATACAGAGGGAGCCAAAAAAATGTATACACATTTTAAGAAAGGAAAAACTGCATTAAAATTGTAATACAATGATGACATTAACATTCATTTGATTAACGTCATCTTTTGAGCGAACATCGTACAATACATTGCTGCCCAATTCAATTCAACTTGGAAAAGTAAAACATAGATAACATCTCTTAAAATGTGTACATTTTTTGACACTTGGTCTGTATATCAGGTACTTTTATGTATGTGCTTATGTAAGATTTTATATTGCATATACATATTTATATATAATTTATGTATGTGACTACAATGATGAAAAATACTTGACTTTTGAGGGGAATACACAGTAAATTTGGCAAACGTATTTAATGTAGTGTTATCTGAATAAAATAATGTGATAATGCGGTGAAATCACAGAAGAAAAACATATGAAAGTCATTAAATTCTTCTCCGTTTCATTGAAGCATGGGGGCATTGGAGAGGGTGCAGAACAGTGGAGAGAGAGAATGTGTTAGAGAAAAGCATAGTTACCCAGAAGTTCCTAGAGTCAAACAGACCTTGTTCTAACGCTCACTGCCACTTCCCAACTAGGCAAGCTTGTATTACTTAATGGCTTTGAACTTATCCATAAGATGGGGCTGGCAATGGTGGCTACTTCATAAAAATGTTGGGAGAATGTAATGAGATAATGCAGGAAAAGCATTTAGTATCATGCCTGACACATACTCAGTGTTCACTCACTAGAGCCCGTTATCATTGCTGAATTTGTTACAAATTCTATCTAGAATTGTTTAAAAAAAAATTATGTAAGTATAGTTGGTATACCATCTTATATTGGTTATATTAGGGTCAGGTGTACAATATAGTGATTCAACATTTTTATACCTTACAATGTGATCACCCCACTAAGGTGGTTTCATTTAAATTCAGTGTGTTATAACTCACAGTTGTCATTGTTTCATTAGACTTGTAGTGTTCAAATTATCTCAAATTTGACCAATGGGGCTCCTTCAAGCTGCTCCTGTGTCTAATTTCCTTTTCAGTTTTCAAGCACCTCTTTATCTTTCTAGCGCAAGATGTACCAGCATCACCTCATTCTTCTTCTGCCCCAGACCTGGAAAAAGCCATTTCTCCAGGTAGACCAGGACCCCTGCAGTGGGGAATAGAATTTTAGAACCAAGCAGGAGCTAGGGTTGAGATCAAGGGGCATCATTTTAAACTAGATCTCGTAGCAGACTAATCACACCCACTTGCTAAGACTAATGCTTTCTGGAAGTTTTTAAAAGTCAAACAGATTTTCATTTGATCTTGCCTTACCTGATGCCCAGATTGCTCTTCGTAAACACCTTTTCAATACCATGATTCTCTGATGTTTCAATACACTGAAACTGGCCATCTAGGCTAAGAGGATTTTACTCAAATAATTATATACAAATTTAACTTCAAAATCACCTGATCGATGTTCTCTCAGTTTAATGTTCTAGATAACTGTTGACAAATGGCAAGTGAGCAGTGATATGGTTTTGTAGTTAGACTATAAAAGATGACACATGAGTAAACAATTAGAGGGAAAATATTTACCAAAGGTCAATTATCATTTTTTTCTCCAGGTGCACTTAAATTCAGCCATGAAAAGAAAAAGTACTTTAAAATAAGTCATTTTTAAAACTTTTACTTCCTTGTATTAATCTTGAATTTAGACATTTTTTTTTCTTAAGTCCTTTTCTGGTTTAATTTAGACTCCACGGCCTAGCAATTATTGCTACCGGGGAAAACTAAACCCAAGTCATGTCTACCTTGTTTAGAGTGCATTAGAGCTGACAGAGCACTTACCAGAGTCATTGACTCTTCACAGCACACCTGTGAGGTGGGTGAGATTGCTCCGTCACTATAGAGAACTGCAAAGTCTAAGTTTCAAAGGGGCAGAACCAGAACAGTCCAGGGCTGTTTCATTGGTGGAGCAGGCAGGGAATGAGACACCATCAGATCTAAGAGTCATTGTGGGAGTTTCTGAGGACACTATTCGAGGAATTAGGAAAAACTGTGGGCTCTGAAAAATTGTTAAACATTGGAACACGGTGTTAAATGATTTGTGAAAAATGTCTTCACTTTTAAGGTGGAAGAGAGAGTACCATTTTTGAGGTCATCTAATTTGGAGATCTGAGTGACCTCATGAAGTTTCTTCCATCATTGTAACCATAAGTTCTCTGTTTTGTGTTAGATTGTTGTGTTTTAGTTTTTGTGAAAGCTAGACTTTCTGACTAATTGGGAGAGAAGTAATAAAATTCTCATTGTCTGGCTCTGACTCAAAATCCATTTCATTGTATTCTCCTTTTGTTATGTATTTACTCTTAAAATAGGCATTAGAAGGGGGAGTGTAATTGTAAAGAGTAAATGGCCCCTGTTTGTCACATCACTGGTAGAGTGAATTTGGGATTCATTTGTTGCTTGAGTTATCAGTTCATTCCTAGCTCCCTGGGAATATTTGAAGAGCTGCTAGCTGTGCACATAAAGACTTCTTCACTTTAAACCTTCCTTAGTCTCTTTATGGTTGTTTTAATTTATTTGTGCAATTTATTGAACAGATATCTATTGACCCTCCCAGGGCCAGTGCCGAGCATTATGCTGTATATTGCAGATGAGAGATGGGCCATATTCTCAGTGGGACACCTGCAAAGAGTTGCAATGTAAGGTGATAATGATTGTAGTGAAGCTAATGGGAAACAAGTTAAGAGTATTTCATTTATTTATTTATTTATTTATTTATTTATTTATTTATTTATTTATTTATTTATTTTAAATTTTTCTAATTCAGCCTGGGATTGTCAGGAAAGGCTGCATAGAGGATGTAAGGTTTGACCTGAAATCTGAGAATGCGGGGTGGGAGACAGGTGGAGTAGC
The DNA here is from genome assembly GCA_033961575.1 of Aselliscus stoliczkanus. Classification (NCBI taxonomy): domain Eukaryota; kingdom Metazoa; phylum Chordata; class Mammalia; order Chiroptera; family Hipposideridae; genus Aselliscus; species Aselliscus stoliczkanus. Next base: position 129,489,332 of record CM066733.1, read on the forward strand.
TACCCAGACAAGTGTAAGTGATTCACTCTGCACATGAGCTGTTTATCCTACAGATCTTAATTCAGACCTTATTTTGGAGGAGATGGGAGCCATCAAAAATTTTGGAGCTCAGGAGAGAGGGGCAAGATGGCGGCTGTGAGGAGGGCTCCTTGAAATCTCCCCTGGAAATATCCACCATTTGAACTTCTAATGCACTTCAAAGAGACATCTACTCATCACATAGAGCAACTAAGAGTTCCACACAAGGATTGCTGGAAGGTGGTCAGGCCGGGCGAGTAGGGGAAGAAGGTGGCGAGACGCGTGAGGTGCAGCCTGCACCCGTGGCTGCTGAGTCACGGTGAGTGTTCCCCGGCTCGCTCCCTGCCGCCCGCGGCCCACCTAGAGCTCAGCAAGAGCGCGTTGGTTTGCAGTCCGAGGCAGAAGCCTCAGGCCGGGCAAGTGCGGGAGGAGAGAGAGGAGACGACTGTGCAGAGGTACGAGCTGCACCCACGGCTCGCCGGGTCCCCAGGAAGCAGGGTGCAGAGCCCCGCAGCGGCAGGGCAAGATCAGTCCCTGCACCCTCCCGGTTCAGGGATCAGTCTCTGTGCCCACCGGGTCCCGCAGAGCGCAGAAGCCTGAAACCCGGGAGCAGGGGAAAACAGAGGACTCGCCCGCGGAGACTCAGCGCGCGCTGGGCGGGCGGAGACGCAGGTCCCCGAGAGACGGAGCGGGCATCAGAGCCGAGGCAGGGTGCGCGCAGTCCCCTAAACCCCGGCAGACCCTTTGGGAGAGCAGCAGGAGATCCGCGCGGGCGCGCGCCGGCTCCAAGGCAGAAGCCTTAAACCCGGGAGCAGGGGATACAAGAAGACTCGCGCGGAAACGCAGTGCGCGGGGCGGAGACGCAGGTCCCCGAGAGACGCGGAGCGGGGATCTTAGCCACACGCTGTCAACCAAAAGGGTGCCCAGAGACACTCATTGAGCCTTTGGGGGTGCAGCCTGCCTTGGGACAGGCAAAAGCAAAAAGGCAGTGACTTTGTAAAAACCACCAATCACATGTCACAACCACACTCAAGTACAGCAAACCTGCAGCGCCAGGATCACGCTAGGCATCAGGTGGCCTACTGTTCCCACAAGACGCACAAGAATTTTTGTACAGCAGACAAACTGAAGAGAGCTTGGTGGACTTTAGCCAAGGCCGGCACGGGTATTTTTGGTTTGTTTGGTTTTATTCTGTTTTGTTTTCCCTTTATTGGCTGCTTATCTTGGTTGTTTTTGGTTTTTATTTCTATTGCATTCTTATCATTTTGTAGTTTTTAATATAGGCATATATAGAGGTGTATATAGGTGAATATATGTCCGTATATATGGGTGTGTAGACAAATATATATATATATATATTTTTTCTTTTTCTTTTTGCTTCTTTTCTTTTTTTTTTTTCCCCACCCTCACTTTGTCCCTTATTTTATTCATTCTTCTCACTGCTATACTTTTCCTCTTTTCCATTTTTCTGCAAATTTTATTTTTTTTAATTCTTATTCTTACTTTTTTTATTATTATTAATTTAGTTTATTTTTATTTTTTATTTTTTAGGGATAGCTAATCGGTTTCTCATGTTTATTCTATTTTTTATTTTAGGATATTGTATTTTATTTTGTTTCCTCTTCTGTTATTATTGTGTGTGTGGTTTTGGTTTGTTTCTGTTTGTTTTCTTCATTAGTATGGTTGATATTTCTGTACAAGTTGACTGTAGTTTGATGGTTGTTTTTTTTTTTTACTTGTGCAGCATTTGGTTTCCTTTGGTTCTTGTTGATCTGTTATGTTCTAAAATCACTCTGCAGCAGTGGGTCCAAACAAACAGACACAAGAATCATCATACGTGGAGGCCAACTTCAGATAAAACCAGAGCATTTCTGGGTTTGACATACAAGAGTCACACCCAAAAGGAAGTTGCTACAGGTACTAGGGCCCATAGGGTCCAAGTTTCATCAGAGGGGTCAATCCTCTCACAGCAGCTCATAAACTGCAGAAGCTGCTGATCCTCACAGCTAATCAATCTGGGAGTCAATCCCACCTACTGACAAACCAAAAGTAATCAAAACTAAAACTTCAACAAGTGAGGATGCACGACACAAGGAACACCTCAGATACAAGCACAGGAGAATAGGGCGACTGAGTAATTCAAATATAAAGGACACACACCATATAAGTTTACCCAGAAAAGACTGAGAAACCTGGGGGATCTATCTGTTATATTGAAGCAAACACAAAGAGTAAGACAGAATGGGGAGACAAAGAAACACAACGCAAATAAAAGAACAAAAGAAACTTCCTGAATCAGTGGAAATAGAGGAAATAGAGGTAACCAACCTATCGGAGACAGAGTTCAGAACACTGATTATTAGAATGTTCAAGGAAATTAATGAAAATATAAAGAAGGATAGAGAAATCATGAAAAGCAACCAGCTAGAACTTAAGAACACAATTACTGAATTAAATAACAAACTTGATGGAATCACTAGCAGATTGGATGAAGCAGAAAATCGAATCAGTGACTTAGAAGACAAAAAGCAGAGATCACCCATGCAGAACAACAAAAAGAAAAAAGAATGGAAAATAGTTTAAGAGAGCTCGGGGACAATATCAAATGCAATAACCCATGGGTCATTGGAGTACCAGAAGGAGAAGAGAGGGAGCAAGGGATTGAGAATATATTTGAAGTAATAATGTCTGAAAACTTCCCTAACCTGGCAAAAGACATTGAAATACAAGCTCAGGAAGTGCAGAGAGTTCCAACCAGGATGATTCCAAACAGGCCCACTCCAAGACACATTCTAGTGAAAATGGCAAGGGTTAAGGACAGAGACAGAATCCTTAAAGCAGCAAGGGAAAGGCAGCAAGTTACTTACAAGGGTACCCCCATAAGATTATCAGCTGACTTTTCTACAGAAACTTTGCAGGCCAGAAGAGAGTGGCAGGAGGTTTTCAAAGTGATGAAAAATAAAGGCCTACAACCGAGATTGCTGTATCCAGCAAGGTTATCATTTAAAATCGAAGGCGAGATAAGGAGCTTTGCAGAAAAGAATAAGTTAAGGGAATTAATTACCACCAAGCCAGCTTTGCAGGAAATGCTAAAAGGGCTTCTTTAAGTAGAAGAGAAAAACAACCTAAGAAAGACTACGGACACAAATAACAAAATGGCAATAAATACACACCTATCAATAATCACATTAAATGTAAATGGATTAAATGCTCCAATAAAAAGACATAGGGTGGCTGAATGGATAAGAAAGCAAGACCCCAGCATATGCTGTATACAAGAGACTCACCTCAGATCCAAAGACTCATACAGGCTGAAGGTAAAGGGATGGAGTAAAATATTTCATGCAAATGGTACTGAGAAAAAAGCTGAAGTAGCGATACTTATATCAGATAAAATGGACTTTAAATTGAAGAATATAACAAAGGACAAAGAAGGACACTTCATAGTAATGAAGGGATCGATCCAACAAGAGGACATAACTCTAGTAAACATCTATGCACCTAACATAGGAGCCCCTAAATATATAAAACAGATATTGTCAGACATAAAGACAGAGATCAACAGTAACACTATAATAGTAGGGGACTTCAACACCCCGCTGTCACTAATGGACAGATCCTCCAGGCAGAAAATCAATGTGGAAACAGCGACCTTAAATGACACATTAGACCAGCTGGATTTAACAGATATTTTCAGAGCATTTCATCCCAAAGCTACAGAATATATGTTCTTTTCAAGTGCACATGGAACATTTTCTAAGATAGACCACATGTTAGGCCACAAAACAAGTCTCAATAAATTTAAGAAGATTGAAATCATTTCAGCTGTATTCTCTGACCACAATGCTATGAAACTAGAAATCAATTATAAGAAGAAATCCGGGAAGCTGACAAATAAATGGAGGCTAAACAATATGCTATTAAATAGTGAGTGGGTCACAAATGAGATCAAGGAGGAAATCAAAAGATACCTCGAGACAAATGAAAATGAAAACACCACGACCCCAAATCTCTGGGATGCTGCGAAAGCAGTCCTAAGAGGGAAGTTTATAGCAGTGCAGGCCTACCTAAAGAAGGAAGAAAAATCTCAAATCAAGAGGTTATCCTTACACCTAAGGGAACTGGAAAAAGAACAGCAAAAGAGGCCCAAGGGGAGTACAAGAAAGAAGATAATAAAGACCAGAGCAGAAATAAACATTATAGAGAACAGAAAAACAATTCAAAAGATCAATGAAACCAAGAGCTGATTTCTTGAGAAGATAAACAAAATGGACAAACCTCTAGCCAGGCTCATCAAAAAAAAAAAAAAGAGAGAGGACTCAAATTAGCAAAATCAGGAATGAAAGAGGGGAAATGACTACGGACATCACAGAAATACAAAAAATTCTAAGAAATTACTATAAACAACTATATGCCAACAAATTTGACAATCTGGAAGAAATGGATAATTTTCTAGAAGCGTACAACCTTCCAAAGCTAACGCAAGAAGAAACAGAAAATCTAAATACCCTGATTACTACCAAGGAAATTGAATCAGTAATTGACAAGCTCCCAAAAAACAAAAGCCCTGGACCAGACAGCTTCACAAGTGAATTTTATCAAACATTCAAAAAAGAACTATCACCTAGTCTTCTCAAACTATTCCAAAAAAATCCAGAAGGAGGGAAGGCTCCCAAACTCTTTTTATGAAGCCACTATCACCCTGATTCCAAAACCAGATAAAGACATCACAAAAAAGGAAAACTATAGGCCAATCTCCCTGATGAATATAGATGCAAAAATTCTCAATAAAATATTAGCAAACAGAATTCAGCAATATATTAAGAAGATCATACATCATGATCAAGTGGGATTCATCCCTAGTGCGCAAGGCTTTTTCAACATCCGTAAATCAATTAATGTGATACACCACATCAACAAAATGAAGGAGGAAGATCACATGGTCATTTCAATAGATGCAGAAAAAGCATTTGACAAAATCCAACAGCCATTTATGTTAAAAACCCTTAGCAAATTGGGAATACAGGGATCATATCTCAACATAATAAAAGCCATATATGATAAACCTACAGATAACATCATACTCAATGGGGAAAAGCTAAAACCATTCCCCTTAAGATCAGGGACAAGACAAGGCTGTGCACTTTCTCCTCTTTTATTCAACATAGTGCTGGAAGTTCTAGCCACAGCAATCAGACAACAAAAAGAAATAAAAGGCATCCAAATTGGCAAGGAAGAAGTAAAATTGTCATTATATGCAGATGATATGATACTGTATATAGAGAACCCCAAAGACTCCATCAAAAAACTATTGGAACTGATAGACGAATTCAGTAAAGTAGCAGGATATAAAATCAATGTTCAGAAATCAGTGGCATTTGCATATACCAATAATAAAGTAATGGAAAGAGAAATTAAGAAAACTGTCCCATTTACAATTGCGTCAAGAACTATAAAATACCTAGGAATAAATTTAACCAAAGAAGTGAAAGATCTGTACTCAGAAAATTATAAGACACTGAAGAAAGAAATCATAGAAGATACAAATAAATGGAAACACCTGCCATGCTCATGGATAGGAAGAATTAATATAGTTAAAATGTCCATACTGCCTAAAGCAATATATAGACTCAATGCAATTCCTATCAAACTATCAAGGGCATTTTTCACAGAAATAGAAAATATAATCCTAAAATTTATATGGAATCATAAAAGACCCAGAATAGCCTCGGCAATTCTGAGAAATAAGAATAAAGTCGGGGGGAACACGCTAACAGACATCAAAACCTACTACAAGGCTATAGTAATCAAGACAGCTTGGTATTAGCATAAAAACAGGCACATCGATCAGTGGAACAGAACAGAGAGCCCAGAAATAAATCCAGGCATTTACGGACAGTTAATCTATGACAAGGGAAGCAAGAATTTACACTGGAGTAAAGATAGTCTATTCAATAAATGGTGCTGGGAAAATTGGACTGACACATGCAAAAAAATGAAACTGGACCACCTCTTTACGCCTTATACAAGAACAAATTCAAAATGGATTAAAGACTTAAATGTAAGACCTGAAACCATAAAAATCCTAAAAGAAAATATAGGGAGTACATTTGCAGACATTACCCGGAGCGGTATTTTTACTGATACATCCCTACGGGCACGGGAAGTAAAAGAAAAAATGAACATATGGGATTATATCAGACTTAAAAGTTTTTTCACAACAAAGGAAACCATTAATAAAACAAAAAGGAAGCCTACTGAATGGGAGAATATATTTGCCAACAATATATCTGATAAGGGATTAATATCCAAAATTTATAAAACACTCATGAAACAACACCAAAAGAACAAACAATCCAATTAAAAAATGGGCAGAAGATATGAAGAGACATTTCTCTAAAGAGGACATACAGATGGCCAACAGGCATATGAAAAAATGTTCAACCTCACTGGTCATTAGGGAAATGCAAATAAAAACCACCATGAGATATCACCTCACTCCAGTCAGAATGGCTATCATCAATAAATCAACAAACAAGTGCTGGCGGGGCTGTGGGGAAAAGGGGACCCTGCTGCACTGTTGGTGGGATTGCAGATTGGTGCAGCCGCTATGGAAGTCAGTATGGAGGTATCTCAAAGAACTGGAAATAGAGCTACCGTTTGACCCAGCAATTCCACTCCTAGGTATTTATCCTGAAAAAAACAAGACACTTATTCAAAAAAAGTTATGCACCCCTATGTTCATAGCAGCACAATTTACAATAGCTAAGACTTGGAAACAACCAAAATGCCTATCAGTAGATGACTGGATTAAGAAACTGTGGTATATTTATACAATGGAGTATTACTCCGCTATAAAGAAGAATGAAATCGTACCATTTGCAATGATATGGATGGACCTAGAGACTATTATGTTAAGTGAAATAAGTCAGTCAGAGAAAGACAAATACCATATGATCTCACTCATATGTGGAATCTGAAAAACTGTATGAATGAGCAAAGTAAACAGAAACTGTCTCATAGATATAGAGGAAAAATCAGGGTTGCTAATTGGGAGGGGGGTGGGGATGAGGGAGAAGGGGAAGGGATTAGACAGCAAAAATAGGCAACTACAATATTGCCACTGGGATATGAAAATCAGTTTGGGGAATATAATTAATAATGTTGTAAATATTCTGTGGAATGTCAGATGGTCATAGGTCTTGTTAGGGAGACCATTTCATGGATGGAGTAGAGGTTTGATCATTGCACTGTATAACTAAAGCGGAGGTTGTATACCTACTGTAATTGAATATATATAGATAGTCACGGGATGTGGATTATACTGTGGAAGAGAGTCAGAGGAAGAGTAATAGATATATATGATATGGGGGGGAGTGGGGGGGTGAATTGGGGGTGGGGGGTTGTCACTTTGAGGGGTAAAATGTATAACTATTGCACTGTGTTGTACATCTGAAAGTAATTAAAAAAAATTTTTTTGGAGCTCAAAATGACACCATCAGACTTGTGCTTTAGAAAGGTCACTGTACCAGTAGTATAAAAACATGGTGGCTGAGAGGAATGGGAGACTGAATTCAGCAAGATGAGTCAGAGAGCTACAGTGCTGGCCAGAGGGAGGTGCTGGTAACTGCCTGCAGGTAGCTTTTGAATGGAGTTGGAGAAGCGGGGACATGTTGCAGATCGAGGTGGGCAGGAGAGTCAGTGTTTTCAGGATTAGGGTGCCTATGAAAGATAGGGAAAAGCCTAGGATGGCTCCCGGATTTGGGGTTAGACAACTCGTAGGTGGTAGTGTCCTGCGCCAGTGCAGAGGATTTTGTTGATAAGAAGAAGATGATGAGTTAGATTTTTTAAGACATATTAAAGCACCTGTGGCCCAATTAAATGATGGGACCAGGAGGGAGGTCTGGGGCATAGATGATATATCTGAAAGATAGATATGGGATTCAGTGGCATTAGGTTAGTAATTAAAGCTGTATGTATGAATGAAGGAGCTGAGGGGTAGTTGGAAACCTGGGACTTCAGACTAGTTTTGCAGCTAGTTACCCGAGATAATGATTGCAGAGGAAGGAAGGAGACTTTTAAAAAGGGGCTAAGATAGGGCTGGCTGAGTGGTGCGGTGCTTAAGAGCTGGCTTAGGATGCCACCGGCCCCAGTTCAGGTCCCACATATGAGGGCCAGTGACACTGCCCTCTTAAAAAAAGGGGGGGGGGGCTAGGATAGAGATAAAAGGTTGTGGAAACTATTTAAATAAATATGACGTATCTATTCATTGTTTCTTGTTGGTCTGCGGGATCGGGACAACAATGACATAAAAATGCCTCTTATTCACTTTTGCTTCATCTACAGAGAAACGTGTTCTGGTGAATACAGATGGATAATGAGGGTTAAAGAAACACAGAGCATACAGTATTTCCCTTTATGAAGTTTAAATTCTCTCTTTTTTCATTACCTGTAAAGATCCTTTGATATTTTATCTGACTTCAATGTATCTTATATAAAATACCTAAAGCATGAATTGTAGCTGAGAGGACAACATTGTGTCAATTCATGAATTGTGGTTTTATTTGACCTTCTATTGACCAGTGTATTCAGGTGAATATTTTGTCTTGATTCTGGCTGTGAGTAAATGAAACTGCATTTGATCATTACAAGTATTATGTTTCACACCAGGAACCAAGCTGTCAAACATATTTTCCTTGCTAACAACTCTTATCAAAGAGAAAGCTTTTGCTTAAGAGGTGAGTCTTTAGCGTAAGGTTTAGAGTTTTGCTGTTTATTCTCCGGCTGCACATTTAGCAAAAAAGTAATTTATAAATGTGGCATGCATTTATGCACACATGATAGTGTTTTTTATTAGCATGACCCTCTTTTTCAATAATTTACTTTTTAGGGCATTTTCTTTTTTCTTTTTTTTTGCTGCACAAAATTATTTATAGACCCTTTCAGTACTTTCTAATTTTAATTGACCAAATAGTGAATACCACATTTTTATTAGAAGGTAAATACAGAACTCTGGTGAACACTAGTGGTTTGCCTGTTCTGAGTCCGTTGTCTTCCCTGCTTCTTCCCTGTTGCAGAGCCTCCCCCCTTCCCTGTGCAGCTGTGGGCTTCAGAGCATGTGAGACTGGCTTTAGCCGGTAATAGGTAACAGGTTCCATACTCTTGCCAGCAATTAGCTTAGAAACTGGCGTATGACCCAGTTCTGATATGCGAGGGAAAGTCTGCTTGGAACCTAGGGGAATAGTTTTCTTGCTGATGCATAGGGATTCGTAGGGAAGAGCATGTCATTGTTTAGTTGGAAATTGTTAGGTATACATGTGTACCTGGATTTAGCAGCTACCACAGGGACACTGGGTGGCACTACGTGAACACATGTGCTGAGTATGGGACACTAGAAAGATGAATCTTGGTGATCTTGTTAAACGACTGAATTAACCAACCCTAGAGCAACTCGACCTCAGATTATAGGAGATAATGGCAATATTTTTTAACCATTTGAGTTAAGAGTTTTTGTTAGCTGTAGCTGTACACATCCTAACTGGTACACATTTCAGTAATGAAGTAGGAAATGTATTAAGAGATAAGACTCAGGATTTGGGTTTTAGGGTATTTAAACAACGATTCTGACAGTCACCAAATGTCATCAGAAGTATCCATGAGCAGAATGGACACTGAGTGACATGGTGCCCCAGATGAATGGCAGCGTGGGTCCTGGTGGATCACGACAGACCCGGAGACCTGCCCAAACCAACCTTGATTTAACTGCATTTCACTTAGTATATATAAGTTCACTCTCTTTTTATTATCTTGGGGATTCGCTTTCATTCTTCCTTATCCCTTTAAGTGTTATTAGAGAAAAAGAAAAGCTTTAAAAACAGTGCATTGTGTTATTAAAGCATCTTTTATTTGAAATCTTCCAATCCTTAACACAGCAGGAAATGTGGCTAACTGTTCTCTTGCCCCAGGTCCAATGGTGGAACATTTTCAGAGCTAAATATAGATTGAGAATAATTAGGACCTGTGAAAAACCCCTAATAAATTAGGAACTGTAGAACCCAATTTTGTGTTTGTTTATGTTGTTAAACTACCAATAAAATCTACCCATTGGGTCCTGTTGACTTTGCTGAAATATATTGTTTCTTCCTGTGAAGGGTGTTGCTTTCTTTCTGAATGACTCAGGGCATCAAGGGATGAAAGGCACTTGAATAAGAAGGCAGTCAAGCCTGATAATACAAACACTGTCCAGCAGATTAGTGTATTCTTTGCTTATTTTAAAAACATACGTCTTATCATCCGAATGTTTAACTTGTCCTTCAGTAAGTAACTCATGCCAATTTTTGTGATTTATTCTTAATGCTTGAAAAGAAACCCAGCCTGTAAAAAGCAGGAATGAATGGTATCTGTCTATAACACATGACTGTTACTGGCCTTTGCCCTCCTGTTACTGGATTGCCTTAATCAAACTGTCCAGTGGGATTAACCACAGTGCAGATGCTGAGCGAGTGCTCTAGCTCCCTCAGGGGCACCCCGAAAAATGTCCACCTCCTCCCTCCTTTGGCCCTGGCTTTCTCACTTACCTACTCTGGCTGTACTCCTGGACTCCAGAGTTAACCACCCCAGGAGCTGAAGTGATTATCATATAAGTACATACTAAGTGTTGAATAAATTGTGCCTTGCATAAGATTGAATTTACAAAATGGCATAATATAAATTTGAGGATCCAAGTACCCAGTGTAACTTGCTGACCCTTCTTCCACCCTTCTACCTCAAGAACTCCACGGCTCTCTGTTCTTGGAGCAGGGACATACATTCTCCTTCCTAATTAATTTCTCACCAACTAAGGGAGCGTCTTCAACTATATACATTGGTTAAGATGGGGGCACACACAGAAAAGAACTGACCGAATAATAAGCATGGAGGAGGCCTTTGAAAAAGCAGGAATGTACCAGGGGAGATTTGGAAATGACTCTTAACAGATTGGTAAAGCACCTCTTTTGCAGCTCTGGTTATCTGCTTATTTCCTCCCCCTTTTTAAATGCACTCATGCTGTATATGGTATGTTAGATTTTCCTCCACGTGTTTTATAGAAAAAAAACAAACACAATTTCTCTTTCTAATTACACACTGAAATTCTATAGCATATGGCAATTTCAAAAACGAATACCTATCACGTTCAGTTTTAGAGAAAAGCAACTAAAATGCTACCAAGAGAAGTAAATGTCTTTGTTGAAAATATGACTAAAGTAGGAATAATGGTAAAAGAAAAATAGTCTTGGCTCCCAGATTTCACAGACCGAGAGTCTTTTCCCTCGTAAGTAAAAACAGAACTTTTATCATGAGATTTAGAGATAACCCTTAAAGTTTTTCAGGTATGATTTTTTTCAGCCTCTTTTCCTTGTAGACACTCATAAGAAGAGCTTTCAAATATCAGTATTTAATGATGTAGTTTCAGAACCTTGCCCTTTGGTTACAAAATGACTACGAGATGCAGTGGTGGCTAACAATGGCGGAGCATCTGTTGAGTCTGGGTGATAGATACATGCTGATCTGGATTGATTATTGGGAGCTGAGATTTGGTTTTACAAGAACTTGCAGAAACAGGATGCAGTGTTGGGTGCATCCATCCAGACTTCTGCAGGCTCGGAATAATTTCTGTCTTTTGGGATCTGATGTCAACATAAAAAATTGGGATATGTTTTAAAACATCCCAATTTTCATGAATTCTATTTACATAAATTGTCAAGCACTTCCTGAGCTTACATACATTTTCACTGAAACTGTGACATTTCTTAGTATAATAGTTTCCATAGATTTCATAATACAGCTCGGTGTATAATGAAATCTTTCTGAAGTGTCTCTTTTGTGCTTAAAGGCATGTTTCCTGAGACTTGGCTCCAGAATTTAGAGGGAGAAAACCATTTTTTCCTTCTCTTTACACTTTATGATTTAATGTCCTCTTTCTCTATTCTTAGGAATAAAGGAACATTTATGTTTTTTTCTTTCTCATGTGTGTCCATAGTTGTCAAACTCAGGTTTCCTTTAATTAATCAGTTAGGTAAATTAATGAATTTACCAACTCAGAAGAGTTGGTAAACTGTACAGTTGTATAAAATCAGAATCTTAAAGTGAGGTTTGTTCCTTGTCTTGAGTCAGGCTTTCACAACAAGATGGCTCAGAAATTCAAATCTATATGTATTCAGTTGTAGGTAGAAAATGATGCCAACAATGACACAGAGAATTTAGAGTTTTTGGTCATAGTAATGAATTATTTTAACCATAATTTGTCTCCAGCCAGGCCTGTGAGAAGAGAAACCTGCAAAGGTTATACTTTTAAATTTATGAACATTATATTATATCAGATACTTTTTCTCATTGAGGTCAACCTTTTTTATTTTATTTATTTATTTATTAGGAATTTTTTTTTTTTATTTGGGGAAGGGGAACAGCCAAGTAGTTGTCCTTCAATCTTATCTGAGGAGGACGCAGCTATCTCAGCTCCAAGTCCAGTCACCATCTGTAGGGCCTCTCAGCTCAAGGTGCCATGTTCAGTCTTAGTTGCAGAAATTGTGTTTAGTAACACAGAATTCTGGGATCAAATGCTCAGGTTTATGCAGCCAGACAAATTTGAGTTCAAATCCCATTATTTTTCCATACCCTGAGAGATTTTAGCCAAGTTACTTTTCTGAGCTTCATCTTTTCTCATTGCAAAATGGCGGTTGTAAGAGTACCTGCTTCATAATGCTATCACAACGATTACATGAATGAGTAAATGTAAAGCATTTGACAAGTGCCTGACATGTAATATAGCAAGTGTCTAGTAAATGTTAGTGTTTTTTCTTACTCTACTCATTCCTTAATTGTTCTGTAAGATAGGGAAGGACGAATAGGGGTTATACCTTATACTAGTTAAGTAAATTACACACTGTTGTATTCCCAAATGACTGGGTAAACGATGACTCCTTGCTAAGTCCTTCTGAATGGTAGCTATTCAGATTTGAGGGAGGTACATGGAATGGCAGGAAAAAAAAAATGATGTTTTTTCACCAGCATGTCTAATATATGTATGGTTTGTTTTCTCAACTGAAAAATCCAGATGCATGATTATCTCAGTTATTTTGAGCTGACAATTTATATAAAAACTCATATAAAATTTATAGAAATGAAATCACATTTAATTGTGTATTTAATGAGTCATCTTTTTTTTTTTTTAAATCAGAACTGTGCAATGTGAAGACCATTCTTGGAAATCCTGGGCCAGATGTAGCCATAAACCTACAGTATAAAATTATAGCTATTATTCAGACTCCATCCTCACCTTGAGGTTAAACGATATGCTAATTATTTACATAATTAAAAGCCAGTTTTAAAGTTCTCATCTTGAATTTCTCAGTTATTTTCTAATTTTTTATTATGGTTAATTCACTGTTTTGTTTTTTTAAGATTTTACTGGGGAATTGAGGAAGGGAAAAGTGTTGGGGAATCGGAGAAGGGGAACAGACAAGTTGCTGTCCTTTTGTTCTTCAGTCTAGTTGCGGAGGATGTTGCTTCACTGGCCCATGTTGGTATTATCATTGCCGTCTTCCCAGGTGAGGGAGTCACTCGCCGGCCATTAGACGGCCTCTCATGGAGACTCACGGCAGCTCACACTGGCTGCTGGCCGCTCATGCTTGCTGCAGGCCACTTGCGGTAGCTCATAGCAGCCCACTGCAGCCTAGGCCGTCGCCAGCAACTCATGGCAGCCCAGCTCCAGGTTGAGCTGTTGTTCACCATCTTAGCTGTAGAGGGCACAGCATCACTAGTTCACTTGGGATCCGAACCAGCTGCCCTGATGATCAGAGCTCGTGCTCTCAAGCCAACTCTTAACCAGTGAGCCACTCAGCCTGCCCTGGTTAATTCACTTTTAATGCTTATGAAAGAAAGTCTCTAATATTATATAGCATCCTTAAATTGTAGAATATCCTCAGGTAGATAGTGTTACTTAGTTAATAACCCATTTTGTATATTTTATTCTTAATTGCATGTTTTCAGAAGTAGCACCAACAGGGGCTAATTAATAAAGTGAAGTTGGTAGGGTTTATCACAGATTGTTATCTCCTGGGCACTGCATTTGGGTGAGAAGCTTTCTTGCTTGGAGGTCACATGTGTAATAGAAGCAGTAACTCAAGATAGCGGCTAGCAGGGCAGGAAATTGGGAGAGGAGGAGGAGGAGGAGGTGGTGGAGGAGGAGGAGAAGGAGGAAGAGGAGGAGGAAGAGGAGGAGGAGGAGGAGAGATTGCTAGCTGTTGTTGAAAACATGGAGGTGCACATGGCTACAGCACTCACAGAATCTGTCCTCTTCTTCCCCTCCTCCCAAGCACTACCTTCTTTATAACATCAAATTAAAACTTTATAATGAATTTATCCATTTTACAGATGAAGATAAAGCAACTCTGACACAGGGGTCAGTTTCATAACTGACAGATTTGGGATTTAAACCTCTGACTTTCTAATTGTCAAGATTGTATCACTACACCAATGTTAGTGATGGGGGAATACCAGAAGTTATTCATTTTCTTCAGTGAAGAGCATTTACTGCAAATAGTTTTTTCTTTAACACAAGAAGTAATGTTTAGGATAAAAAATGGGTAATTTTTATTTTTTCAGACTGCATAGTATGTTCATTTTTTTGTTCAGATGAGTATGAAAGTAGACACGCTGCGTTCAGAACCATGAAAGTTTTTGTTATCGTCCGGTGTCCTCTCCTTCCAATTCCTGATAAATATGTGTGTGTGCCTAGCTAGGAAATAGAGGGATAAAGTAGTAAAGTAAGAATTTGGATGGTAATTCTGGCACTAAGAACAGTCTTTCATATCTACAGTGTCATAGAGTAAGGCTGTTCCCTATACAAGGTAACAGATATTGAGCAATTGTATGAAATAAATTTTGTCATGAAGTACAAAATACATCATGTCTTGATATTAATTATTTTGCTCTCCCTGAATTTGCTTAGCCACCTTGTGGTTTTAATTAAAAAGATGCTCTGATTCCTGATCTTTTTCTCAGTGACGGTTCTTGATTTGGGGAATTTTCTGGGCTACTGACATAGTTGATGCTACAATTTTAAAATTCATAGTATTGCCTAATGCCATAATAGAGGGACAAAGCCGTGGTTCAGAAAGCACATATTGAACTTGAAAATGTATGCTGTAAAGTGCAGATAACAATTGATACTCTCCTTTCCCCCCACTTTCCCTGTCATTTCTACTGTTTGTGGAGTTTGTTAAGTAGTTAGTGGTACTTCGTACAAGTTGTGTTGTCACTGTTCTGCAATGTCAGGTTCCCTATTTATAAAACAGAGAAAGAAACTAAAATCTTCTGGGGAAAAAAAGGGCAGCTCTTTCTTCTTAAAGAGCAGACAGAAAATGTGTGTGTGTGTTTTTTCCTTGAGTTTCCCTATGTAATTACTGTATTTGTCTGTAGGAGGAGGACTCACTGTGGTCTGTTCTTTCTTACCTGCCTTGAAGACACTTATAGATACCCACACAATGCACATTGCACTTTCCTGAGGCTGAGAGCTCACAGTTTTGTGGGGATCAGTGAAGCGCAGAGCCACTTCTTTCAGTGAAGGCTGGGCCCGGTCCCAGAGCAGCTGCATTGGGCCGGAGGACGGGAGGTGGAGCCTTGCTGCTCACTGCAGCGAGTTCCCGTCTCCTTTCTCTCTCCCAGCTGTGCATTGGCTCTGCACGCTGTGTGCTCGGAGTGGAATAGGGAGGGTGTGCTCGCAGCCCATTCCTCTTGGGGTGTCCGGGGAGAAGAGCACCAGGAAGGAAAGACGGCACCAGTGCCATGGGCCAGCTCTGTTGCTTTCCTTTCTCCAGAGATGAGGAAAAAATCAGTAAGTGCGATTTGTACTGTGCAGAATCCTAAGTGCTTGACTATTTGTGTGGCTGTCTTCTAGGGTTGGTGGTTTTTTTTTTTTTTCTTATGTGAAAGATAGCAGAATAATCAGCTGTGATTTTTTTCATGTGCATTTCTTAAATGGATTGAAGGGTGTGAAGTTAATAATTAACTGTAAAAGTACAGTCATTCAATAAATAGGCTACATTAAATACAAAAGGCTGAAAACTCAGTTTTGATATTTGGCTGTTGGTAATCTTACAGCTCGTTTTTAATCACACTCTCCAGAGCCAGAGTTTAGTTTTGAGTTTATTTAAGTCAGCCTACCATTTGCTATATGGTACAAGCCTGGCTTCATTTTGCTTATCTGAAAATGGGATATTTTCAGAGCAATGCTCAGTAATAACATATAAAGAAGTAAAGCTGGTTCTACAGGGTATGTATGATACATTTGCAGATATTTTCATGTGTCCTCTGCTTTGTTCTCCATAGAGGGGATTCACATATAACTGTAAGACCACTCAAAACAAGTAATGCTGCTTTGCTTCTAGCAAAAACCTCACTGCATATTTTTAAACAAATGTCAAGTAGATTCCACATTTGCTTAGGTCCAGAAAACAGAACTTTAAGTAATGACATTTACATTGAAATTTTTTCCTCACTAGCTTATGTTTTAGCTTTGTTAACTATGGTATTGGCATTTTTAAGTAGTGTGCTGAATAGAATTTGCCTTGTACTAGTTGCCTCAAAATATTGAATTTTTGCTTCTTTTTCAATAAAATGTTTGCAGTCATACTCCATTTGCAGCCACCTTTCTGTCACATCAGTGCTTTATTTAAATAAATTAAAATTGGTCTACAGAATCTCAGATACTCAAATGTCCATATCTGGCTTATATTTCCTGCTGCTTGTTCCTCAGGAAACTAGCCAGGGATAAGTTTAAAAAAAAAATCAATATATATCCTATATTCACTTGAGAAATAAGCCAGTTTTTGTAAAAACTCTTTTAGAAATGCTTTGGAATAAATTTTGGGAGACTTTGCAGCATTTGATTATAAAGAAGAGCCAATAGCTGTGCTCTAAATTTTACTGGTGAAAATGACACTGACTGCATGCAATGAGCCTGATCTTAAAACCTCAGATGACTTTACAAGAAAAATCATTCATTTTTTTCTAACAGTGAGGATTGGCATTTGTCTGGCAGCCCAAAACTTTTCAGATATTTGTCAGAATGATTTATTTCTAGTTCCTGAGGGTTTTGGTTGATGATTCATTCCTTAAGGAACAGGTCTATCTGAAAAACCTTGGTATGGACAAATGTAGGGGTAGTGAATTCTATCTTATCCTTCTTCACTTCCTATTCCACTGCTCCTGGTTTTCTCTTGTAGCTTCTGCCTTCCTCCTATTCTGTTTCTCTTCTCCCGGTCTGTAAACAGTCTTCTCGGCTCTAACTGAAGTCAAGTTTCACCCCAAGGAGGAATTAGCTCTTTTCTGTTTCTTATCTGGGATCATTGAAGTGCAAAGTCTTGTGTTTTACATGCAGTGCTGCTTAATATTGATTGACAGGAAGTGGCATATACTGTTTCTTGGGTTTGCTTTCTCAAGTTACAAAATTTTAAAAAGAAAAAGGAAGACAGGACACTGTCTGAAGTTAAGTTCTAGTCCGGAAGTGCAAATTATGGTTAGAAATCAATGCATTCGCACCCCCTTTCCTCTCATCCACCCCCACTGGTCCCCTTGATCTTCCCCATCCTCTTTCATCTGTCTTTGATTTTTGTCATTGCTTCAGTGTTTTTCTCCTTTG
This sequence comes from Aselliscus stoliczkanus, assembly GCA_033961575.1. NCBI lineage: Eukaryota > Metazoa > Chordata > Mammalia > Chiroptera > Hipposideridae > Aselliscus > Aselliscus stoliczkanus. The sequence goes on from CM066733.1 coordinate 129,507,030, forward strand.
AATTTGCTCCACACTCCATTCACACACCCCATCAGTTGTCTTCTGAGGCTGGGTGTAATTTCTCTGCTATAGGATGGTCTAAAGAGAAGCTTCTCTGCCAGGCAGTGCTGTGCTGCTGGTCATACATGTCTAATCGTCCTCACAAAGGAGACTCGAAACCAGGAGCAGAGAATTCATTAGCCAGCCTGTCTCAAGAAGCATGTAAATGAGCACTAACTGGATATGCGGTCCATAAGTAGTGTTGATAACATCTACAAGAACCCGAAGAAGGCATTTGGGAGGGTCCAGCATTTTTCCAATCTTGCTGCTGGATGTACAGTCACCTCCTACCTCTGATTCATCTTTGTAACCCCACCTAGTAGCCTCGTTAGCCTGCTCAGAGCCACATGTCCAGTGGGGACCTACCAAGGACAGAGCACAAAAATGCAAATGCGTACACCCTTCTAATTCTGCTGTAAAGGGCGATGGCCCTCAAATTATATAGCATTAAATGAGTTTTGGGTGAAAGCTTAAATTTGTGGATGTCATTCTCAAAACACAGGCGAGTCCTCTACAGTCCTGCAGAGCTACAGAAAGAACACACCCTGCTGGCCAAGTGGTAAGGACCCCAGTGACCCTCTCCCCTCTCGCTGCTGTTTATCCTGCTTTTGCCCTTGGTGGTGGTGGTCGATAGAAAGTGCTCGCATTTAATTCACTTATTAATGCTAGTATTTTGGGCAATTGATAGCAGACAAAATGATTTTTTAATCAACTAGTTGTGCAGGGGCCTAACTTTGTGTGGAAAGCTAACTGTATGCATAGCCAGAAATCTTGATAATGGGGCAAATAGTGAAATACAGTAGAACTCGCCATGGCTTATTTTTCAGTTAATGCAGCACAAAGCAGCTAGACTCTTTTTGTTTAAATGCAACAGTTGAATATTTTCTCAAACTGTATACTTTTGGGCCACAATAAGTAGAATATGCTGACAAGAAGTGGATGTTTCTTGGAAGATGAAGCATTTTATATTACTACACAGACACATACTTAACATTAAATATTACAGTAATATTTAAGGTTGTAGTTGGTCTCCAGTATAGTTTTTGCTGAATTTTTGCATAGCACTTGTTTATTTTGAATTACCTCATTTTCTCATTGTGTACTTCCTGAAGGAATGTTGGGCTTACTGACCACTGCAGCTTATCAATCTCATTAAGTAAACCTCCAAAGAAAACTTGATAACTAAAGAGATACCTCTATAACTAATTAGGAAACCTTTGACTTGCTCTGTTCCTGCTGTAAATTTCCCCATTTTGAAGTGCATCGATTTCATGCAGGATGAAACAGGTGAAAGTCCACACATAAGCCGTACTGCCTCATGAGGTTGTAGTTTCCTGTCATTGGAGGTATTTAAGCATTGGGTGAGAAGCCGCTCCTGGGGATATTGTAAGGGACAATGGAACAGCTAATGAATGGATATGCTGACAACTTGGTTACTCCCTAGCCCTGATATTCTGTGATGCTGAAAATAAAATGGCATTAGTATGTATTTTAATGACTTATTTTAATTCTATAAGTATATGTTTTAACAATACATACATATTTTACTTTTATATATGAAATGTGTTTCAATATAGGCTTTTTGGGTGGGATGAGTTACCAGGACTATTTATAGAATGCATTTCATAAATATGAGTCACATCTCAAGTTAGTTTGTTCCTGATGATTTGGAATTTGATGGTATAACATTAATATATAAATTGGGGTAAGCAGTGTGAATTTCATGTATGGGGAATACTTACATTTTTGAATCTTAATTACCATGGTGGTTATTGTTCAGTTATACACAGGGAAATCTATATTTAGATTTTCCAGTTCTCTAGAAGGCTTCCTAGAAATCCTATAGCCTTATACTTTGCTCTTCTCATTTGGACTTAGAAACACTGGCTTTGAGGGTATCTTTCTTATATGTGTAATCTGTTTCATCACACAGATTTCAAGCAGCCCATACGCAGGACCCGTGTCATATACATCTTTTAATAGCACAGCCCCTAACATAGAGTCTTAGCCAAAGGAGGCATATTCTGAATGTGTGTTAATGAAGTGAATGATACCCATTTCCTGTTATGAGTATGAGAGAACTTCAGTATAAATCAACCTATCAGAGGACAGAATTTGGAATGACTGGTTAATATGATAATCTATAAAGAGCTGTCGACTGAATGTCCCAGAAAAACATTTTATCAGGCTCTCACTTAGACACTAGAGCATGAGCCCCAGGAAAGGTGTGATAGGGAGCCTCCCATCTACGAACAACATCCCATTTATCAACCTTTCTTGTCTGTAGGAATGTGCTTGTACACGGGATGCCGCATGGCTCCAGCTCTGCTGCTGCCTCTTGAAAACATATGGCCCATCTCTTGACATGCAGTTTTGTTTTTGTTTTTTTTTGTTTTTTGAAGATTTTATTGGGGAATTGGGGGAGGGGAACAGCGTTGGGGAATCTGGAAAGGGGAACAGACAAGTTGCTGTCCTTTCCTTCAGTCTGGTTGTGGAGGACGCTGCTTCACTGGCCCATGTTGGTATCATCATTGCTCTTCTCTGGTGAGGCATATCATTCGCCAGCCTCTGGACGGCCACTCACTGCGGCTCTTGGCAGCTCACACTGGCTGCCAGCTACTCACTGTAGCTGGTGGCAGGCTATGCTGTCACCGGCAACTCATGGCAGCCCAGCTCCAGGTGGAGCTGTTGTTCACCATCTTAGCCATAGAGGGCAGTGTCACTGGCCCTCATATGTGGGAACCAAACTGGGGCCCTGCTGCTCAGAGCTGGCATCCCAAGTCAGCTCTTAACCATTGTGCCACTCGGCCGGCCCAACATGCAGTTTTTATTGTATCAAGAGCACAGGACTGGGAATAGGAGACCCGGGTGATTCCCCATCACTGCTATAATATCCTATCTGACACTGAGCAAGTTGCTAACATCTCTGGACCTCAATTCCTCATATTTAAGAAGTGGGGGTTAAATTACCATGATCTTGAAAGTTTATTCATCCCCCCCCATTTCCCCCTTAGAGTTAAGAGTCTAGGACATAAATATTATAAATGTGATGTAGTTCTTTTTCCTTTCTGTTGCTGCCCTTCTTCTTCCCCTTCCAGGATGGCCTAAAGACCTCCTTTCTTTTTCCCCGCCAAAGATTTTATTGGGGAATTGGGACAGGGGAACAGTGTTGGGGAATTGGGGCAGGGGAACAGACAAGTTGTCCTTCAATCTTAGTTATGGAGGGTGCAGCAAGCTCATCTCCAAGTCCAGTCGCACTGCTCAACCCAAGGTGCTGTGTTCAATTAGTTGCAGGTGGGAATAGCCACCATCTCATGAGGGAGTTAAATCAGCAGCTTTGTTGTTAAGAGCTCACACACTATCCGTTGAGCCATCTGGCAGCAACTGAGCTCAAGGTGCTGAGTTCAGTCTTAGTTGCAGGTGGGCGTAGCCATCGTACCATGCTGAAGTCGAACCAGCAGCCTTGTTGTTAAGAACGTGCGCTCTATCCCCTGTGCCTCCCCGGGAGGCAGCTCAGCTCAAGGTGCCGAGTTCAGTCTTTAGTTGCAGGCAGGCATAGCCCACCATCTTGAACAGGCAGTCTTGTTAGGAGCACATGCTCTCACCAGCTGAACCATCCTGCATAGCCCACCATCTTGAACAGGCAGTCTTGTTAGGAGCACATGCTCTCACCAGCTGAACCATCCTGCCTCCTGTTGGCAGCTCAGTGGCAGCTCAGCTCGGGTGCAGCTCACTGGCCCATGTGGGAATCAAACCTGTGGCCCTGTTGCTCAGAGCTCACACTCTTGAGCAAGCTCTTAACCAACTGAGCCACTCAGCCGCCCCGCCCCCCTCCCCTTTTAATTCATTGAATGCTTACTGTATGCCAGGTACTATGCCAGGATCATTTGAAAACTTATGAAATGAAGCTATTAGAAAATAAATGCTTCCCAATGCCACATTTAAGAGGGAGAAGTGCAGCGAAGCCAGTGGTGCTCTTTGCAACCTATGACTGCATTTTGCTTAGGATTGCTGAGGGTATGGTTGTGGTAGGAGCAGTAATGCTATGTGATGTAAAACATTTAACCATAGTCACTAAAGATTAGATTTTCCCTTTATTAAATAATGCACTCCCAAGAGGTTTATGTTTCTCAAATTAAGTATAAGAACATTAGAGCAAATGCTAATAGTTACTATTCCTATCTTACCGCCCTGATTCCCTTTGTTTATTCACAGGCTATTTGGTAACTGTTTCCTTTTGTTGCTGTTCTCAGACCTTCTTAGAGTTTGCCTGGATGCTGTGATCAAATGCGGAGTAATTTTCATTGGGATTATGAAAGTCATAGAATTTTTTTCCAGTCTCTAGTGTAGTTCCTGGCTGCTGTGAGCTCTGCCCAGATGCCCTGTCAAGTTATGTGATGTGACCTGTCCCTGTGTCTTCTTTCTGGGCACCATGTGAAAAAGGAGTGGGGACTCTGATGTGCCTAAAGGTTTTGGTTGATAGAAGAAAGCTTCGTATGTTACCCTTCCTGGGGCATTTGCATTTTAACCAGACTCAATCATCCCATGTATTTTTGGGAAGTATTTGTAATAAAATAACAAAATAAATTAAGCAGTAGTAATGACTTTGCCTGAAATGATCTCTAATGGAGGAATTTCAGGCAACTCGTAAAACTTTTTCAGGCCATCTGATAAATCACTTCCTTCCTATAGATAATTGCCTTCTGTTTAATTAAGTTGGCCCTGCCTAATATGTAGGTCTTTGAGCTTTCATCAACAAACTTGTGATACTAAACAGTAAAAAAAACTGAAAAAGAGCCCCAAACGCTCAGTGCTGAAAGCAGGGGGTTTTGGAGATTCAGCTTGCATTTTTGATTCTAATGTTTGCTGTGTAATTTCTCTAAGCCTCTGTACCCTCATCTTAAATATCTATTTATTATGGGAATTAAATAAGCCAGTGTCTATAAAATGCCTGACACTGAGGTTGGCATCATATAATAAGTCCAGTAGATATAATTCCTCTGTAATAAATGAGAGTGTATGGTATAACTGTAATCACCTTAGAAGTCATCAGAACTATGGTTTTATTTCCATCATGCCCAGGAAGGGCAAAAAGGGACTTAGAATTTCAGACCTTGAATTGTTGAGTAAATTTATTTTTGCAGCATCCTTTTTTGGGGGGAGTCTCTCCCCTGGTTTTTGGGTTTTTTTCATCATAATGCCTTGCTTCCCTGCTCTAGAAGAGACATGTGGTCTAAGCAGAGTCAACTAGAGTCATCCCTAAGATTTGACAGAAGGTCTGTCTCCTTTTGGGTTGTGAGTAGTAAGCATAAGATTGCTAGTTGGTCGGGAGCGAGGGGAGTCTTCCTGAGAAGGAAGCCAGCACAGAAGAAAGAAGCTGGAGGAGAGAGACAGTCCTGATGGTATTTTGAGCCACTGAGTTCAGGTATAACTAAGACCTTCTTCATTATATGAAGCACTTTATGTGCTTGAACTTGTTTGAGTTAAATTTTTGTCACTTAACAACCAAAAGGCTTCAGATCCGATTCTAGAGGACACTCAGTGTGTGTAAGCGTAGACCCATTCTGGAACAAATATTTCCAAACCTAGGGAAGAAGTGAGAACTCCCTGATTTCTTCTGAATCTTCATGTGCCATTTTAGTGGCAGTGACATTTAGCTTTTAAGTGAGAGCTGTTCTGAAGAATAATTCAGTTCACTTCACCTAATATTGTTTGAGCACATCACATTTTTGAAAGCTTTGAGCCAGGTGTTATAGAAGATACAACGTCCCTATTGTTGGAGAATTTCTTTTTAATTTATATGACTTTAAGAAAAAGAGATGTATTGGATCCCAGTGTTTATTCTGCCCTGAATTGAAACAGCCAGGATAACAAATCTCGGTGCTCTCAGTGTAACAAGCTAAGCTACACCCCTTCTGTACCAGGCAGGTTCCATAGCTGTCAGCCAAGTGCAGTGGGAGGGAGTTAATTACCACCAAGAGTGGAAGTTACATCAAACTCCGATCACAGGCAGTGTGGTTACAGCCTGATGCCAGCAAGCACAGTTTCTACAACAAACATCTTAGCTAATAAAGTTTCCTATAACAAACATTTATAATGTCAAAGGTATAAATTAACAGATCTTGGAACTATTAAAACGAACGTTTCTGTTGTAAAGTTCTTAGCCCTTAGCAAATAGTCGGACAGAAACTGAGCTATGTAATGAAAATAAAAAGAATAAGCATAGTTTCAACTTAAAGTCTATACTAACTAGGATATAAATGATGTTATTTTACTAAAGGCTGAGTCAAAGACATTTGAGAACATACAATTTTCTGTTTCTACACACCACCCCCCAAACTTAATTTGTAAGCCTAATATATTTATACAGAAAAATTATAGTGCCAGGGAGGAAGTGATATAAAAACAGGATGCTTAGAGTGATGGAGAGAGAATTTCACATTCCCAAGAGAGGCAGAGCTTACCCAGTTTAATGCTGATGGAAGAAGAAAAAAGGAATCTGATAGAAAAGGGTGGTTCATTTTTTTTTTCTTTTTCTACCGTATCTCAGCAGTCTATCCCCCCCCCCACCTCTCCTCAATTTGTGGTTAGATAGGTGGTATTGGCATTTGCCATGTAAATTACATCAAGTTTCAATTTGATGTCTCACATCTGACTGTTAGAGCAGAAATAAAATTCACACTTTCTAAGCATTTAAAATATTCAGCTCAGCTTTTTCAGAGTTTTGATTGATGATTATAATAGCTAATAAACTGGCAAGCAGATGATCTGTTCATCTAAGACTTTGTATCTAGATCTATAGCAGTCAGTCCTTTTAGAATTCTGACAAATGTGAATGTGTCCTGAGGAGGGAGGTCAGGATGGTGAGGAGCCTGGAAACCACATCACAAGAGGAAGGCTGCAGGATCTGGCTGCTTAGCTAGGACAAGAGAAGGCAGATGAATTAGTTGTCTTAAGCTATTTGGAGGATTCTTTAATGTGGAAGGGAAAGAGGAGTTATTCTGTATGGCTTCAGGGGAGCAGAATTAGGGCAATGTGTGTTAGTGTTAACCTTTTCTTTTGGTGATTTTAGAAGCCAATGGTATAGATACATTAAATCCAGTAGTATTCTACTTATGTTTGTGGTAACTCTTGTTTAAAATTATAAAAATACTGAAATGGAGTTCTAAAACCAAGGAGTTATCATACTCAAATTTTACATTAATAATTCTCAAGACATTGCTTAAAAGAGGATATTTTAAGGTAGAGTTTTCAAGCTGTTTTAAGCCACCAAACTCTTCTTTAAATGGAAGACCAGAATTTTTATGGAAAAAAAAGAATACCTCTTCGTTATTTTTTATTTCATAATACCTGTTAAATGACTGTTTTAAATTCGTACCTTTAGGATCAACAAGCTTGCTTTAAAATAGAAATGAAACATGACTTTGGGCTCTTCTCTTGGTACGTTGTATTACTTATGCACCACATAAAATGTTGATTATTGAACTTGGTTGTAACGGTTGGCAGTGGGTATCAATGAGTCCTAGAGATAACCAGCTATGGAAGCTATGGTGTATTGCCTATTGTATGATTATCTTTATAAGTGAAATTTTAGTGAAAATACTTTGTCCAAATTTAGATTTATTTTAAATTAATTTTCTCTTAATATGGATATAGTAAATGGAATGTAAAAATTTATTGTGAGGCTACTGTATATTATAGTCTTCAGTCTTATATTGATAGATTTTTAGGTTTTAGAGAACCTAAAAATGTGTATGTAAAACTATATGAACTTTGAACATTAAATTAAAAGGCATAATAAAAAAATTGTTTTATGAGGTAGCAAGTTCATGAAATATGCAATTTTTCTTAAAAAATTCAGCTTTATGTTTGCTCTTAACTTTGTACCCTTTGTGTTTGTCATTCTTTCCTTAGTCTGCTGTAACATTGTGCGGGGGGAATACAGAAACAGTTTGCCTCCAGTTTGCAAATAGTTAGGATCCAGTCAGGGAAATGAGAATTATACTAATTCTTTTAACAGGAAGTTAAACTCTCCCTGTTTCATAGGGAATTCGTTAAACACGTTTTGGAGGAATAAACTGTGTAAAGGCAATACTGAGGAAAAACAAATGTAATAAATAGCTATCAGCTTTGGGTAGCTTGGGGGAAGGGTCCCATGAGCTGAGACTCAGACCTTTGAGGAGGGGTGACTGTCTCCCATGAGCTGCCCCAGGACACAGCAAAGGGACCTGCGGAGCTAGGCTTCTGGCCTCTAAGCAGGGACACTGGCCAGCTTTGCTGTTTTCTCTGAGAGAATGTGATGAGGCTGATTCCAGGAGTGGGGGAAAAATGAAAACTGGAACCAACTGCTACTGGAACCAGTGGCTTGGGACAACACTGACAGGAATAAGGGGCAAATAACAAAGGACAAGTTCCTTTTTCCTTTATGCAGCTGTCCAGTTTACCTCTGGACCCCTTTCTTGGAAGAGCCTAACAGAGATCAGCAGGCAAAGATAAATATGTATGCTGAGTTTCTGCTGCAGTATCGTAAAGCTGAATAAAGAAAAGTGGGGGCCGGCCGAGTGGCGCGGTGGTTAGGCGCTGGCTTGGGAAGCCAGCAGCCCCGGTTCGGTCCCACATATGAGGACCAGTGACACTGCCCTCAAAAAAACAAACAAACAAACAAAAGAAAAGTGGGTTCAGAGCTCAGAGACAATAGCTTAATAACTGGCACACAGGTGTTGGCTATGTTTAAACAATATCTTTTTTTTTTCATTGTTCCAAGGTAAGCATTTGGTTTATGCCAATTTGTAGTCCTTATTTCTTTTGGGACAAAAATAATAACCACATTAGATAATAGTATATACAGTTCCACCGATATTTACATATTATGTAGAAATGTGAATATTTCAAAAGAAATACAGCTTTTTAAACAAGTAGGTAGGCAAACGGTAATTCAAACTAATTGTTAATAAGATGTTTCTAAGGAAAACCCTCACCCAGATCAATTTAGTGAACTTAAAAAGAACAAGTTATTTTAAACTAATTCATAAATAGTTTATGAAAATTCTTTAAAAATAATGTACTCTTTTAAAGTGTGTTAATTATGCATTCTGTGATCTTATAGTATTTTTAAAATATTCTTTTTCCCAGTTTATTGAGATATAATTTACATATATTTTTGGTGAATATTACCTTAAACCAGTTCTCTCATTCCACATTAATGACGTTCACCATCAATATGATATAAGAAAGGTTAGTGATTTAGGTGTGGAATTAAACCTGCAGCCAGGTGAGATTAGAGTTTGGGAATGATAAACTGTGCTCTCATGGACTCGGAGGTTAAAGGAAACCAAAGTCTCCAATGCCAGAAAACCAAGGCACTTGGTGAAGTCTTATGAAAAATCTGAGGAATTCTTAAAAGGGTCTTTTAGTCAGAGAAAAAACAGAAAAGGACAGCAAGAAGAATCAAGGCAGTGAGAGAATAGATGCCATGATGTCACATACATCAAGGCAAATCTATTTATTTTTTACTGGAAGGGAGAACTTGTTGGATCACATATGCAAATAAAACAGGTAAAGTTGACCTTGAGTTTGACTCATTGTCAGCCCTCCATCTCTTCTTTGAGCTTCTGTGTCCTCACCCTCTAAGACTTTGCTCAGTCATGGGAATATGACTTCCAACAGCCCTGGGGAGCATCTTTACTGCTTCACATTTAAGTAGAAAGAGTTTCTCTCGCCTAATTCCCATATATAAAATATGAGGGAAGGTGCGGGTTGTAAACTATACAATCCTGGAAGGCACTATACATATCAAAGACACTGCTGTAATTTATGGATTACGGCATACAGTACCTTTATATGCTAACAAGAGCAGTACATTATGAAAAATTCCGCAGAGGTAGAAATGATGTGTCTTGAGGAAGGTTCACTTGAAAAAAATCTACACGGCCACTAAATGGACCAGTGGTAGCTCTGATAGACCAGCAACCCCGTTGGAGCCACAGAGAATGTGAGACGAGCAGTTAACGCAGGGGAGAAATGACACTGGTTACTCTTACAAAAAAGGGTGGAGGGATTTGGGGCCAATGATTACAAATTGGACATGGCCTGGAACCCATTGGGCGTGGTCAGCAATCAGTAACCCCTGATCCTGAGGGAACCATGGTTCCCTCTTTCCACAAGAACCACCATCATCCCCTTTCACTCTGAACCTGGTAAGCTATGTCTCCCCTCTGCTCTTCACTTGCTATTATAATTTGTTTTTTCTTGATCCCGAGTTTTACTTTTTACTTACAGTGTACCTTTTACTGTGTTTTTTGCTATTAATTATCACAGATTTCTGAGGATTTGGCAATGGATGAATGGATGGAAAAAAGAAGCACAATGATTGAAAATATATAAAGTAGGAAAACAAGAGCGAAGCCAGGACTAGGAAAGATTGTGACATTTACCACATGTGCACAGCACATGCTCTGAAGTAGATACGAGCCTGGAAAGTTGCATAGTAGCTAAACTTGCTGGGATTATTTTCATCAGTTGTGATTTTCAAATACAGAAAATAAGTACTTTTCAATATCTCGCATTTTAGTTTGGTGCAGGAGGAAACCTGAAACCATCTGTATCGCACTATTTTAGCTGCGATCTGTTTATGTCTGCTAGAAAGCCTATGAAGGAACATCATTAAATTGCAGAAGAATATAAATCAATGCTGTATAGAGCAATGCATAAAATGCCTGTTTGCAGTTATGCCAAAATTGTTTCAAGAAACATTTTTCAAGTGAATAGGTTGCCTGTATCTTGTTTGCTCACAGTGATGGATAGCAGGGAAATCATAAACAAGTAGCCTTGTAACCTTATAACGTGAAACACAGTCATAATATTCCTTTGATTTAAATCAAAACAGTAATATTAGCTAATTTTACTATAAGTGGAGCACTGTGCTAAATGCTTTGTATTATTATTTAATTTTCACAACAGCCCTATGGTATAGAACTATGGTTCTCCCTGGTTTACAAATAAAGAAAGTGAGCTTTCAGGGATTAAGCATATTCACAGGGATACAGAGCAAGTGAATAGGCGGATTACGATTCTAGTCCAGATATTCTGACTCCATAATTAACAGGAAGCATTATAAATATTTTGTGGTTGCAAGTCTAATTTTAGAGCCAAAAATATTTTTATCATAGGAGTATATTCCAATTGCCAGATATAGAGTAGTATCATGGTGTAGTGGCTAAAGTGTAGTATTTGGGAACCAGATATACATTTGAGTCCCAACTTGGCCATGTTTTAGCTGTATGGACTTGGGTAAGTCTCTTGGTTTTTTCTGACGCTTGGTTTTTCTCATATTTAAAATAGTGATAATAATGGTAAGCTTTTGATTTAAATGTGTGGGAAAAAAGAAAACAGGCACATGATAAATATGAGGTAGGTTTATCATTAAAAGGATCCATAAATACAATCATCACAATTAAGTAATGTTCCGTGCTATATGTTGGGAAACTATAAATATGCAGAGCCTTGGGACTCAATTTGCAGGACCCAAAGGCTGGTGGTGAAGGAACATAGCTCATGAGACACCAAAGCTACTGGGAAGGGGCCTTAAGCAGATGCAGAGGGGGCAGTCCCTGGTTTATTCTTCAGGGAGAAACAGTTGGACATGGTGGGGGCCAAGACTGGAATCAAGTCTTATCCCCTTCTTCTAACCATCTTTTTAGTGCCCTGCTTTCCTCAGAGACATCAAGTGTGCCTTCAGGGTGGCCTGGGGAAAGCCCAGTGTGATAGTGATTGTTCTTTGTCTACCCTGACACCACGTGTGTGTGTGTGTGTGTTTCTTAACGATACCTGAAATGCCTTTGACTGGGACCAATTCTACCATACTTAGAGATCAAGAGCTTGAAAAACAAACTTCAAACTGTCCAAAGAAATGAATTTCCATTTATATACCATCAACATATTATCCAACAAGTTCAAATGCTAGTTTAATTTCCTATAGTAAGAATTCACATATTCAAAGGACTTTAATGAACAGTAGATATCACCAAAGATAATTTGGAAAACCATTTGATTTTTGTCTGAATGCTTTTTGGAAGCCTCTGGTAAATTGATAGTGTTAGGCCATTGAGAAAAGTATATACTAAATTACTTTCTTTAGCCTTTCCCCCTAAAACTAAAGCAATACATGTATGAGTTCAACAAGCTTCAGTTTTGTTGAAAGTGACTTAGTTTTTTTATTCTTTTTTATTATATGCCTGGAAAAATGACCATGGGAGACTTAAAATTTTCAGTTTTCTCTTGATTTCATTTTAATGATTAATCATCTTATCTTCAAGTTTTCTTTAGCATCACACATTCTTTATCTGAACCATTATTATTGTTTTTATAATATCCAATAGACTCGGTCCACAGAATGCTTAGTATTCATAAGAAAATTGCACTGACCAAAGAGTTCTGTGCACCTGGATTTTCATTGTCAGACTTTAAAAATTACTTTTTAGAGGCCGTCAAAGAAAATGAGCAGTGGCAGTTGAACCAATTTTATGTATTGGCTGGTTGAATAGATAGATTGACATTTCTGTTGTATAAAATACATGCTCATTCAAAAAGGGCTTGATTTAGGATTAGGCAGATGAGTTAAGGAGAGCTATGTTTTGGATAATTTTTGCAAATACGATTTCTTTCATCCTGTGATATTTAAAGTATTTATGATGCTCTTGATAAGTACTGCTTATATTTTAATCTCGCTCACTATGCTTAATGACTGGTTGTTTGCATGAAGCCTAAAACAAAATGAAACATCACTGGTTAGTGGAATATCTGATATTTTTCTATAAAGCAATCACAATGTTCTGATACCCAAGCTTACATTTTAAAATATTAGCAGTGTTTTAAAAATCTAATTTTCTTTAACATTATACATCAAGGATTGAAATAAGTAGTTCCTTCCTGGAAGACAAGCCTCAATAATTTGTGTATATTCCTCAGAATCTAGACGTGTAATTTGATCCTAGTAGGTGCTCTAGATGACTAAATGATGTGCAAACTCCTCAGTAAGTCCTCTAAGAGCCTTCCCCTGCGTACATTTCCAGCTCCTCAGCCTTTCCTCCAATCAGTCACTTTACACTAGACCCAGTTCTGCAGTTACCCAGACAAAGCACTAGCAAATTGCAGGTGTCCTGAAGGCTGGGCTCCTGTGGGGTTCATTTCTGTATTCAACAATGCTTATCATAAATAGAGGGTACTCCATGAATGTGCATGGAAGGAAAGATGGAAGGAAGAAGGAAGGAAAGAAGATGGAAGAAAGGTATTGTGGTATTGTCCCCATTATTGAGTATAAAAATTTCGATCTCAGAACGAAAACTTCTGAGTTTTTCTATTTTCCAATCAACCAATCCTTAAGTTATGTGATGTTGCTCACAAGTGTACCTTTCTTTCCCCAGGATGAGGGTGCATCAGAAAGCTGTGGAGTATCTGCCTGGGAGTGGGTGTCCCAATTAAACTAACCTTCCTGATTCTGAGTGAGCGCTACAGATTCACATCACTTCCATGTGATCTCAGACAGTTTATGTAACCTCTTGTGTTTCACTGTTCTCACTTGTAATATGGGAAGAATAAACACTTATTTTACCTCATAAGGTTTCTTTGAGAACCAAATGAGATAGTGTTTCCGAAAGTGCTTTGAAAAGTGTGAAGTGTTATCTAAGCAAAATGGAAGGAAGCATTCCTGGTATTGCTTTTAGTGACCTGGCACCATGGGGATTTTTTTCAGCCGTTGGAAGCTTCCAGTCTGGGTGTGTGTGTCCTTATTGCTTATAAAAGAGGCAGAGTGATATCTACCATTATGATTTATTTCACTAGAATGGACTGATGTTAACATTGATGCTGCTGATCTGTCTCGGCAAACACTGCCTTCAGAGCAGGAAGGTGACATTTATTTCTGCATGAATCCACTCCTAGCCTAGAATATCAACCTAGAAAGAAAAGTATATATTACCACAAATAGGAGTGTTAAGACAAACAATAAAAACTCCTTTCAGCAAGCAATGCTTTTAAGTTGTATGTAACATTCTATTAATAGATGATAATAAATTACATGGACATAATAATTTTAAGATTCAAAGCAGTGATCATTTCCCAGCCTTTGTCTCTACCAAAGAACATAATTATTTGAAAATTTATGCTTTTGACATGTTTGAAATGACTATGTTTCTTCTTTGTCTTAAGACTTGTTTTCCCATGATAGCTGTTCTTCTGTTGCTGCTCCTTAGCATCAGGACTTGCGTTTGGAATGTCTGCTGCTTGTATTGCTGCTGAAATCGCTCCTCTCAATCAGTTTTGCACAAAATGACATACAGCGTCCCTGAGCAAACAGTCAGGAATATTGAGAACTCCTTGCATTCCAACCTGAGCAAATACAGGAATCAGAATTCATGGAGGAAGCAACCATGTTTATATAGACGAGACCATGGTATATATGAACCAATTTATGACATGGAGCAGCAGATAGGAGTCTATAAACAATACAAGGCAAAAGAAGTGAGCAAAACAAGCCACAGTTTGCACAGTGCCCCCTTGGAAACAGATTTCAACAACAGTGATGGTGAACACTTGTCAATCAAATACAGAATACCAATTTAGTTTGCACTTGTTGAGCAGATTGGAGCAAATGATACATGTCTGATACATTGAATGAAACCGGTTTCATTCAAGCTCAGAAACCATTCCCATCTATTTCACTGGAAAATTATTTGTGAAATTTTGATCCTGAGCACAACAGAAATATATGATTCAGAAAGAAAGAAACTAAGACTCTGAGGCCTATATCTCTGAGAGATTGCAGATATTCCAATTGAGATGTGTATATTAGAACTGAGAGAGGAGCTGAGAAAGTCTCCTCATTATTAGCTACGTGTGAAACGCAAAGAGTGACTGGGCACTAGTCTATTCAGCAAGTCCACTCATTGACCCCAGTATGCCCTAAAGGGTCCCTTATCATAGGGAAGAAATTATTCCTGTTATTTTTTTAAATTGGGGTACAATTTACATATAGTAAAATTCACCTTTTTTTGTGTACAGTTCTGTGAGTTTTAATCAATATAGAGTCATATAACTATCACCACAATCAAGGTTGTGAACTGTTCCATTATCCCCCCAATTATCTCATGACCCCTTATATCTATCCTGGTCCTCACCCCCAGACCCTGAAACTAATCTGTTTCCGTACTGATCGTTTTGCCTTTTCCGTAATGTCATGAAAATGAAATCATATACTATGCAGCCTTTTGACTTGGGCTTCTTTTGCTTAGCATAATGCACTTTAAATTCATCTGTGCCTGTTGCATATGTCAGTATTCATTCTTTTGTATTACTGAGTGCTACTGGATTGTATGGACATACCACTGGAAGTTATTCATTCATTCACCAGTTGAAGGGTATGTGGGCTGTTTCTAGTTTGGGGCAATTACAAATAAAGCTACTACAAACATTCATTTCACTTGTTTTCAATTCTAGATAAAAATGAGCTTGCTGGGGTGCCTGGTAAGAATATGGCCAACTTTCATAAAAAGTTTTATAAGAAATTTCTGAACTGTTTTCACAAACTGGCTATAACAGTTTTGCATTCCCACCAGCAACAGGAGTTCCAGTTGCTTCAATCCTCACCAACAATTGACATTGTTATTCTTTTTAATTTTAATTTTAATTTTAGTGGGTGAGTAGTGGTATCTGATTGTGACTTTAATTTGCCTTTCTCTGGTGGCTAATGATGTTGAGTATCTTTTTTCACGTTTTTGGCCATCTGTACATCTTTTGTGATGTAACTCTTCAATTATTTTTGCTGTTATTATTTTTTGTCTTTTTATTGAGTTGTAAGAGTTCTTTTTGTATTCTGGATATATGTTTTTGTTTGTTAAACAGATAAATTTTGTAAATATTTTCCCCGGTGTCTTAACTAGAGCAAAAGTTTTACATTTTGATTAAATTTAATTTATCCTTTTTTTTTTTTTGGTAGGTTATGTTTTTTGTGTCCTATTTAAGAATTTTTGCCTAGTCCTACATTTTCTTCAAGATACTTTATACAGTTAACTCTTATATTAGGTCTGTGATCCATCTTGAGTTTATTTTTATATGTGATGTGAGATAATGGTAAATGCCCATGTGCAGGTTTTGTGTGGGCATAACTTTCCAGCTCTTTTGGATAAATACCAAGGAATATGATTGCTGGATTGTATGGTATGAATAGTTTTGTAAGAAACTGCCAAACTATTGGGTTGTCAGAAAAGTCATGATGCATTTTTGCAATGAAAAACATAGAAAAAATACATTATGACTTTTCTGACAACCCAATATTTCCCAAAGTAGCTGAAACCTTTTGTATTCCCACCAGAAATGAATGAGAGTTCGTGTTGTTCCATATCATTGTCAGCATTTGGTATTGACCATGTTCTGCATGTTGACCATTCTATTAGGTGTGTAGTGTAGTGGCATCTCATTGTTTTAATTTGCATTTCCCGAATGACTTATGTGGAGCATCTTTTCATATGCTTATTTGCCATCTGTATATCTCCTTTGGTGAGGTGTGCATTAAAATCTTTGGCCTATTTTTTTTTTTTAGGATTCTTTTTTTATTATTATTAGTTTTAGGTGTACAACACAGTGCAACAGTTATACTTTTTACCCCTCAAAGTGACAACCCCCGCATCTGCTGCTCCACTTCCCCCCTTCATATCATACATATCTATTACAATTCCATTGACTCCATTCTCACACTGTACTCCACATCCCGTGACTATATATGTATTCAATTATAGTTGACATATAATATTATACAACAGCAGCTACAGGTGTACAGTGCAGCGATCAAGCCTCTATCCCATCTTTGGCCTATTTTTAATTGCGTTGTTTTCTCATTGTTGAATTTTAAGAGTTCTCTGCATGTTTTGGTTAACAGTCCTTTATCAGTATGTCTTTTGTAAATATTTTCTCCCAGGCTGTGGCTTGTATTCTCATTCTCTTGGCATTGCCTTTACAGAGCAGAAGTTTTTAATTTTGGTGACGTGCATGCTGCTTATCAATTTGTCTTTCATGGTTCATGTCTTTGGTGGTGTATCTAAAAGATCATTGCCATGACCCAAGGTCATCTAGGTTTTCTCCTGTTATCTTCTGGGAGCTTTATAGTTTCGTATTTTGACTAGGACAAGTGAGAACTTTTAATGTGGTTGTACATTCTCCCTGATCTTACGCAGCATTGTAATGAAGATTTCTTTTTTTTTTGGTTCTCTTTCTAAAAATATTAGCATGACGATCCTTTTGTAGTTTATTTGTGTGATGATTGAGTGCTCACTCTCTTGGTGTTTTATTTATTTATTTTTTTTATTTTTTTGAGGGCAGTGTCACTGGCCCTCATATGTAGGACCTGAACCGGGGTCCCAAGCCAGCGCTTAACCACTGCGCCACTCGGCCGGCCCTGGTGCTCACTCTCTTATGTGTGCTATGCCTCACCTTCCTCAAACCTTCTTATGACATCAGCACATTAGCCATCTGACGTAAAATACACACATACACACACACATGCACATAAACACACACATATGTTAGCATGATTTGTTCTTGTCAGAACATATAGGCACCTAGGTATTGGTAGTGTGTTGGGAGTGGTGATGATTTCTGGAGCCCTTTATATAACATCAGTTAAGCACTTACTGGGTTAACTCACACATAAGAACAGTTGAATCACATTAATGTTGACCTTAAATTATTCTAGTAGGTAGAAAATATTCTTGCTATCACAAAGGAGTTCACTTCTTCTCCTCCTTCTCCTCCTCCTTTTTTTTCCCCCCACAATAATGTTATCTCTCAGCTGCATTGGGATCAGAGATCTCAGGTTTAATATAAACAAAAATGGAAACATGGATAATGCAATGGATTAATGATGTTTCAACTCTTAAGAAAATGTACTTGTTTACTTGAAGTTTGTTGAAAAGTTGCATTCTGTTCTTTCAGAGACAATACTGTGTTTAGTGGGCTTAATGGAATTTTTTTATTACCTTTTATATTTTTAGTATTCTAAGAAACTGATCAAAGATATTCTGGGGAGATTCTAAAATAAGTGTCAAAAACAGATTCATCTGTCATTTTAAGTAGATATAATATTAAGTAACCTAAATAGATCAAGAAAGAATGCTTTTTCAAGAGTTTGCTGCATACATTGGGAATATTTTTGTTTGTACTTTTGTTGGAATATCAAAAGGTAGTCTGTGTACTTTGCAGTGGCATGTTGAGCTGCCATTGTTGACTGCGCTTCAGGTAAAATGAACATAGTCATTTATCTTAGAGGTCACTATTGGAGACAGATTCTTTTATTCAATTAGTGAGCAGGAGAAAAACACAGTATAACTTTAACTTAAGGTGCCTCTTTTTAATTCAGTTGATTTAAGTTTGCTAAAAGAGGAAACACACCATACAAAGGTACATATTGCTTGAATTACTGCATTCTTGCAGGGCTCTGTGATGAGCCTTCGGGTAGGCTCTTCCCTAGGTTAGCCTTGATAATCTCAGGATGCTTTGTGGAAATCATTAGGTGATACAAGGTTGCAGGACAAATCTGGAAGATTCATTTAGAAATCTCACATTTTTTGTTGATTGGGTAGTTTGTTCTAGTAGATAGTTAATATTTGTCCCATAAGCTGGATATTGTGTCATACTGACCAGGTTCATCAAGCAAAATGGATGGAGAGTTTTCAATATTTGGATTATTCTGGATTTCTCTGCTCTTGATTTAAATTTAATATTAAATCTAAATTTCTGGCCATGGTATACTATCCTTATAAGTACATTGCCTGCAAGTACTTTAATCAACAACTCACTTGGCCCACTGAAAGATATTTTTGAGCCCTTATTGGGTTCAGTAAACTGTGCCATACATTGCCAGAGCAGGAGATAACTGAGAAGCCTAGAACATGATTTCTGTATTCAAGATTGTGTCTTTATAAGAATTAATAGTTGTTGAATATGTACATTAATACAGAATGGTCATAATTTGTGAAGAAATTAAGAAAGAAAAGCTAGTGGGAACTTTTGTTCTCTGCTGTATCCCCATAGGGTAGAATAACCACATAGAGAGATAGGTCCGGAGCACATACTTGAATGAATGATCAAATGACCACGCAGTCAGAGTTACTGGTATTTACTTTTTTTTTTTTTTTTTAGCTGAGCCATCCTGCCACCAGTCGACAGCTCAGCGGCAGCTTAGCTTGGGCTGGGCATCGAACTGCTGTTGCTCAGAGCTCAGCTCACACTCTTGAGCAAGCTCTTAACCAACTTAGCCACTGGGCCGGCCCGCGGTCAGAGTTATTGGAATCTAGAAGCTCATCACTTCTAGCTGGTCACTCAGGGAAAGCTCTGTGGAGTAGGTGGAATTTTAACTGGTGAGAGGGAAAGAGGGCTGGCTAGAAATAGCAGATGGTGTGGAGCCTTGTGAAGAGATGTTGGAAGCTGAAGGGAAGTTCCTCAGTGGTGAGTGATCACCAAAGGTAAATTCTGGAAAGCCTTGGAAGACAAGTTTAAATTTCCCTGTAGAGACAATGGAGAGTAAAAGGGACATTTTCAAAATACTAATCTAGAGGGATTATACCAGATGCACTGAAGAAGGGAGAAGTTGTGAAGAGCAGGTGATTAAATATGTTGACGAGGAAAATGAAGGAGTCAAAGATGGTGACAGTCTTGTTTTGAGCTTGGTTGACTTGGATGATAGTGAAAACATAAACAGAAATAGGAAAGTCAGAAGGGAAAATTAACTTTTTGTGGGAAGAGTTTTATGTTTTATATCTCTTAATATTTGAAATAACAGGGACATTTTATTATGGACCAAGAAAAGTCATAAAAGCACAGGTTATTTAACCAGAGGGGCATCTTAGAGAATGAGTTAGGATTAGACTCAAATACAACCCTGTTATCTTACTGGAATTAATGTGGTGTATCACATTGATTGATTTGCATATGTTGGGCCATCCTTGCATCCTAAAGATAATCTCACTTGATCGTGATGTACAACCCTTTAAATGTGCTGTCGAATTTGGTTTGCTAGTGTTTTGTTGAGAATTTTTGCATCTAAATTCGTGAGGGCATTGGCCTGAAGTTTCCTTTTCTTCTAGTGTCCTTATCTGGCTTTGGTATCAAGGTAAATAATGACCTCATACGAGATGAGTTTGGGAGTGTTATCTCCCCTTTATTGTTTTTTCTTTTTTCTTTTGGTCAGAATTTGAGAAGAATTGGCATGAATCTTCTTCAAATGTTTGGTAAAATTCACCCATGAAGGCTTCTTATCCTGGGCTTTTCTTTGTTGGGAGGTTTTTGATTACTGATTCAACTTACTTGTTATTGGTCTGTTTATATTTTCTATTTCTTTGTAACTCAGAGTTGGATAGTTGTGTGATTTTAGGAATTTATCTTTCTTATATGTTGTCTAATTTTTTGGCATATGATTGGTCACAGTAGTCTCTTATCCTTTGTATTTCTGTGGTATCAGTTGTAATGTGTCCTCTTTCATTTATAATTTTATTTATTTGAGTCCTCTGTCTTTTTTTCTTGGTAAGTCTAGATAAAGGTTTGTCATTTTTGTTTACCTTTTCAAAAAACAATCTGATCTTTTCACTGATCTTTTCTATTATTTTTCTATTCTCTATTTCACTTCTTTCTGCTTTGATCTTTGTTATCTTTGTTATCTTTTTTCCTTCTGCTAACTTTGGGCTTAGTTTGTTCTTGTTTTTGTAGTTCATTGAGATGTAAAGTTAAGTTGTTAATTTGAGATCTTCTTTCTCTTTAATATTTTTTAATTAAAGTATTGTTGCTGTACAATATTTTATTAAAGTATAGTTCACATACAATGCTTTGTTAGTTTCAGGTGCACAACATAGTGATTCAACATTTATATGCTTTATGATGTGATCACCATCATAAGTCGAATAACTATCTGTTTTACCAAGTTATTACAATATTATTGACTAGATTCCTCTTTTTGTTAATGTAGACCTTTATTACTATAAACTTTCCTTTTAGCACTGCGTTTCCTGTATCCCATAAGTTTTGTTATGTTGTGTTTCCATTTCGATTTCCCTTTTGATTTCATCTGACTTATTGGTTGTTTAGGAGTATGTTGTTTAATTTCTACATATTTGTGAATCTCCCAGTTTTCATCATGTTATTGATGTTTAGTTTAATACTGTTGTGGTCAGAAAAGATACCTGGTATATTTTCAGTCTTTTAAAATTTGCTGAGACTTGTTTTGTGACCTAACATATGACCTGTCCTGGAGAATGTCCCGTATGTACTTGAAGAGACTGTGATTCTGGTGCTGTTGGATGGAATGTTCTGCATGTCTGTTAGGTTCATGTGGTGTAAAGTATAGTTCAAGTCCAATGTTTCCATATTGATTTCCTGTCTGAATGATCTATCCATTATTGAAAACAGACTATTGAAGCCCCACACAATTATTATATTGCTGGCTATCATTCGCTTGAGATCTGTTAGTATTTGCTTAATATAGTTAGGTGCTCAGATGTCTTTGCCTCCAATTATCTACCTTCCTGGGTTCACAAGTTGATGGAAGGAGATGAGGGACTGAATGAGGGATGAGCTTCCTTGTGCCTTTCCCCAGTTAAAGGAGAGAAGGAAGAAAGTGAGTGGGAAATGGGTCGCATAAGAATGGATGAGCCCTTTTACAGTAAAATGAAAGAGTAATTAAACCTTGACCATCACTAGCATCAAGCAAAAGGCCATAAAATATTAACATCTAGTAATTTACTCTCATAGGTCTAATTCTTTTCCTTCTTGAAGAGTTTCCTGTATTTTAAATTGCAGTGATAGCACTGAGATTAAGAAGAATGTTAGTGTTATAAGCTTATTTTAAATCAATTCCCAGCAGTAGTAATTGTCTTTATTTTCAAGGGAGTGCTGAGAGTTTATTAAAAATCAACTTATAGGCAACATATTTTAAAATTAGTGATCATAAATAGTTACCTGGCAGGTGAATCTTGATAACCTGGATTTTGGTAGTGGAGAAGGAGAAGCAGACACAGATCTAGTTGGTGAATTCATGTCTGAGGCTCCAGGTGATGGGTACATGGACCTTAACAGTAGCAGTTGGCCTTGGATAAAAGAAAGAAATGGGAGACTTCCAGCAGTATAGGTAGAATTTTTTTAGATTGGGGCTCATGAACTACTTTTCAACCTGAAATCTTCAGGAATAGGCAGTCTTCCTAATTCCGCCAATACCAAATGAAAAGTAAAGCCAATATTCTTGGATTTATAGATTCAGTTTACCAGATTGAAAGACACTTGCTCTTTTTAATGAACTGAACTGGCCGGCCTCTGCATGCTGAGTTTCTATGGCAATGTGATCTCAGTGACCTCTCTTCTCTATTGTGGAATGTAGGTGATAAGAATGGAGGTGAGCCCGATGATGCTGAACTGGTAAGGCTCAGTAAGAGGCTGGTGGAGAACGCAGTGCTCAAGGCTGTCCAGCAGTATCTGGAAGAAACACAGAACAAAAACAAGCCAGGGGATGGGAGCTCTGTGAAAACTGAAGAGCCTGATAGGAATGGCACTGACAGTGACAACAACAGGAAGTGAGACCCAAATACAGGCAGGCCTCACTGCTCTGTGAGAAGCACCCCTGCTCCCCTCTGCTGAGTCAATGGACTAATTTGCACTGTGCTGTTTGAGTTTATTGTCCAATCTGTGGAGATTGCCTAATACTTTCATGATTGATGTGTTTACATTTTGGAAACACAACAGAAGAGAAATGGAGTGCTGGGACTAGCAGAAGAAATTATGAAAGAATGGCCCCAGTTTCACTTGCCCTTGATCATGGCCAAGGGAGAGGGGATTTGGGGTTATGCCTCGTGGATTCAAATTAAAGGCCATGGAAGGGGACTTGCCATAATTGGAATACTGCCATTTATATTGCTTAGCAGGGTATTTGACTACTTTCTCTGAGTCCAAAACACAGTCACAGCTAACAAGTGCTAAGTTTAAAATAATCACTTGAAATTATTATCCATATAGTTAGTCCATAATGTTTCATGTTTGTCTTATGTATGCTGTCGCTATGCAGTGATCTTTATTTACAATAAATTCGTTTCAGGTAAATGATATATTTTTGGCAAAATGCAGCCTTTTCTATAATATGTGGACAACATTTTAAAGGTTTCTTTTCTAACCCTCTTTTGATAAGTCAATGTACCATATTTAATGTTTTTCATTGGCATTTGTATGTAAAATATATTATAAATTCTTTTTCTGTAGGCAAGAGACCTATTGGAATCCAGGACTTAATTAATGAAGCTTTGCACCGAGAAAGGATGAGTCTGAAGGCCAAAGTGAAACAGATAAAAGAACTTTTATTAAAGCCTGAGACTCAGGCCAAAATTAGGAGGGAGCTGTTTGAAGGAAGATCCATTAACAACAATAATCAAGGAAATGATGTTGATTTCAGTGACACTTTGACATAAGTTCTACATCACTATCATGGTACCATAGTTAATACAGTCTTTTCAGCTTATTAAATGGCTCTTTGGTAAACACCGAAGAAGTGCTCTGATAGTGTCTGCACAACAGCAAACTAACATTTGGTAAGGACTTAACAACTTCTTACCAAAGAAAACTGATTGTGCCCTGTTATTTTTTAAAACTAAACTTTTCTGTTTTGAAATGTTTGTTTCTATAATATTGAGAGTTATTTTGTTAAAAGGACTTCTTAATTAGCTGTTGTAAAATGTTCCTGGGTCCTCACAGATAAAATATACCAAGCTGTGAAAAATTATTTACAGACAAAAAGTATATACAATAGTTTAAGGGTCACTTGTCTCCTCTTGAGAAGATTTTTGTTGTTGTATTGTCCACACGTGTCTATAGCTAGTGTTAATTTTAATGGGAATTTGAATGTTTATTGAACACTAGTACTTGAATGAAAATTTATAAATGTAATTATTGTAATCACTGGTTAAGAATGTTTTATAATATCCATATGTATTATTTTTCAATGATCAATATGTGGTTTGTTTTTCTTATTTCTTAATGAATAAGTGTTTGGTTTTTTTACTTTCTAGTTTTCTGAAGATAAGCCCAGTTCTGACTGTATCCCTTATAATCTGAATTTGTTTGCACTGGTTCATTTTTAAAGACAATTTTTGAAAATTTTCCCCTTTTATGGTAATGCCTTTTCTATGGTCACTATGAAAAGGCTGCTACTAAAAGATCATGATGGAAGGGGGAAATTATTGGAGATCAAATTCATAATCATTTCAAATATAAAATCCAGTTTATTCATGGATTTTAGCTATTTTTTCACTGGGTAAATTATACATTTATTTAAAAATGAGTTGTTGCTTTTTCATGCTTCTTAATAAATGTGTTGTTTTCCCTTGTTGCCTTTCCTCATTTTCTCACTCTTGGAATTTAATGGAATATGACGTCATACACAGGAGCTGTGATGTTTCACTCATTCTTCACCTTGATGTTCTCAGCCTTCATGCTACGATAGCACAGTCATCAAGCACCTTCAGCTTTAGACTTTTAAATAATTTCAAATCAATAGAAAATCTAAATAGCATTGTATGAAATGCTAATAATGTGTCACTGAAAGTAACATTTGTAGCAAAGATGAAAGGAGCAAGTCCATCCAGATATGAAGACCTGGGAGCTGTTTACCATGAAACCCCTTTCAGCAGAAGTGGGCTTTACTGTTTGGAAGGTAGGAAGCAGAGATATTTTGAGGCTTGCCTTGTTTTTCAAATGAGGAAACAACCTCAAGGACATTGAGCATCTTATCCCAGTACCACCCAGGGCTTCATATCAAAGTTCCAGAGCCATTTTCACTGTCCCATAATTGAAGTTAACAATATTTCAGGAGTGAAAGCACTGCTCAGCATATATGTATAAATTTATCTTTATTCTCAAGAAGCTAACAATTTGAAAGACTCAGATTTTTTTCTGCAATATAGGATTACATGTCTGTTACTTTAGTTAAAAATCATAGCTTCCATTTGTTAAATACTTTGCTGTGTGTAGGGTAACTTAGGCATATTATTATATCTCTTCCCTTTAGTGACCCTACTAGTAACCTTGTGAGGTTACTAGCACTGTTTTATAGGAAACTAAGAAACTGGTGTTCTAAATGGTTAGATAGCTCTAAAGCTAAATGGCTATTTATAAATTTAAATAAAAAGTAGGTCTAAATTTAAACTTGGATCTGGTTCTACTTCAGAGTATAGACTCTTTTCACAACGCACTTCCTCTCTCCACCAAGTACAATACATTTCACAAGTTTAGAATGTGTAACAAAGGGAAAGTCACTTTCTTTAGTCTAAGGCAGCTCCCTTGCAGCCTGGAAATTCTATGAACATATATCAGAGCAGTCAGCTTATGTGATGGAACTGGAAAAAAACAAACAAAAAACAGATATCTAATTTAGGGATTAAAGATTCTAATTCTAATTATTTAAATCATTCATGCAGGCTTACAGAGACAATGGAAAGTATACAATAAAATAGATTTTATTCATGGTTCCATTTAAAAAACCTAATAAGACATTAATTTCCAAACATCTAAGTTTGGGATCTGAAATATGCAAAATGACCTTTTCCCTATTAATTAGAGTCATAGAATAATTGCTCGTTGGGTCACATAGCCAGAATACGAGTATGTTGTCCTAAATTGGCCATGTATGCTATGTAGCCTTGTTTTCTGACAGGATGGTTGCAGAGTGAGCCATTGTTTGGTCCAGGAGGCAGACCATGGCCTGTAGATCTGGGTCCACCACTGATGTGATTTTGAGCAAACCAATTCACTGTTTTGAGCCTCAGTTCCCAATCTACTATTTGAAACAGTTGAGCCAGGTGATTTCCAAGGATCTTAGACTCTTGATGACGATACCAGGATGCTGCTTGTGCTGATGCCACCATGTCAGCTCGCTACCCAAGTATGAGGCCTTCTTGATTGGACCACTCTAAGTGTATCTGTTGTCAATAAGATGATTGGAATTCTAAGAGACTTTACATTCTGTTTCACTTGTGTTGGTTGTCACCTTCATGTAGGGAAAGCCCAGTAGTACATATTCACATTTATAACTAAATTCCAATATTTTCAGTCACTGGTAGAATAGTAGATCCTATATGAATATATTAAGGGATGTTAAAAAGTAATATTTTCAAAAGCAGAACAAGATTCTATCAGCTTTGAACTTGTTCATATTTTATAGAATCATAGATTATATTGTATTGATCTACTTCTCAGTCTAGACTAACTATAAGCCTTTGAAATTTACTAGATTTCTATCTAGAGAATAATTAAAATTCACACTATTTACTCCAAAATTCCAAATGTTCCAGGCTTCCCAGCAGCAAGATGTTCCCATAGGAGGTAATTAAAGCAGTTTTGACTTCATATTCTAAATGTCATTTCAGATATGATCAATAAGGTATGTTTGGACCTATGCACTCAATGACAGAGGCATAAATCAGCTACTACATTACATAACAAATTAAGAATGTATTTTGTTATATAATTAAAGACAACACACCTATAGTATCTCCAAGCATAAATTAATAAGTAGAGAATCTATCATCATCCATTGTTTTCATCCCTTTCAAACCTCATCTCTCTAATAATTTTATCTTGAACAAATTGTAGATGCATTCTTGAATTCCAATTTTTCCAGCTAGAGAGAAGTCATATTAAAGAAGAAAGCCAGTGTACTTAAAAAAAAATAGTTTCCACATCCACAGGTGAATTTGATAGCAGTGCACATGCTACAAGACAAATGCCTATATTACTTCATTCACAGTAAAAATGAATATTAGAGCAATTCACTCTGAGTCAGTGAATTTAAATTTCTGACACCATCCACAACACTTCTTTCCTGGATCATCACTGTTTTGGGGAGAATAAGATGTGTTTATAAGGTAATTTGGGAGCCAAAGGAAGGTGCTATTATCATCTCTAGTGATAATAGAGATGCTCAAAACTACTTATTTGCTCAAAACTACTTATTTGCACCCATTAAATGTAACTGATAAATTCAGGCAATTTAGAATGATTTTCAAATGTAAACTGCAATATTTATTCCTCTGTGTATCCCATCATTAGTCACTTATTAGAAGGCTGTGAAGGTCTGTTATAGCATCAAAGATAGAAACAATAAAACTGAGAAATCAGTTCATTGTTTCCAGTAAACTTATGTTTCTTTCCCTCTAGTGCTTCAAATTATTTCTGAGAAGCCACTATACTATGACACTGTACTATATATTTATGTCTTACATTCTTTGACCCATCTGCTTGCAGCCCTGTCAACATAAGCAGCTCTATAGTAGATGGTCTTAAGTAACTGTTTAACAAACTGGTACAACAGTTCAGATGACTCCCCATAATTTCTTCCAAAAAAACACACGAGCACAATGTTGTCATGATTATGTCTTTGAACCAAAGTACACTGTTTGCTTTTTATTTTTTTTTATTTTTTTTTTTTATTTTATTGGGGAATTGAGGGAGGGGAACAGTTTTGGGGAATTGGGGAAGGGGAACAGACAAGTTGCTGTCTCTTTGTTCTTCAGTCTAGTTGTGGAAGACATTGCTTCACTGGCCCATGTTGGTATTGTCATTGCGCTCTTCCCGGATGAGACAGATCGGTCGCCAGCCTCTGGATGGTCGCTCACCGCGGCTATTGGCAGCTCACGCTGGCTGCCGGCTGCTCACGCTGGCTGCCCTCCACTCACTGTAGCCTATGGCAGCCCACTGCAGCAGGGGCTGCTACACCGTCGCCGGGGCTCGCACAGCCCAGCTCCAGGTGGAGCTGTTGTTAGCTGTAGAGGGCAGTGTCACTGGCCCTCATATGTGGGATCCGAACCGGGGCCACTGGTGTCCCAAACCAGCTCTTAACCAATGCCCACTCAGCTGGGCCCACTATTTGCTTTTTCTAAAGAAGCACATATGTTATCTTACCCATAATTTTTTTTAAAAAATCTGTTTGTTTTTTTCATAAGCACTCATGTGGGATATCTGAATTGCACGGGGTAAGAGGACAAAGAAATAAGAGTCTTCTAGCTGGACAGCCATTACTGAGGAAAGAAATAGAAGTGATATGTAAACACCAATCCAAAAAATAGCTAATATAGCAATTGAGGCAGAGATAATAGAATGTATATACAGCAATGAGAAGAGACTAAGTATATCTTTTTAAGATTCTGGAAGACAGATTTGGAAGTTATTTTTATCAGGTCCGTGCTTGGGAACTATCTTTATGGAAGGAAATGTGGTGCAGGCTTTTAATGATTTCCTGGACATTTGTCACACTTTGGTGACTGCCCAGCATCTTATGAACTCCCTTCCCTTGCTTCCCCAGTGTACAATTCCTGAGGTAGAAGTCAGGAACTCATGTTCTTATCCTTCTTGGTCACTGGGGTTCAGACATGTGACCTGGGCTCCATCAAGCAAGAGGGAGACCCTGCATGGCGTCAGTGCTTTCTGGCAAGGATGACATTAGTGACCGAGGTGCACTCTGGAAACCGCATACCCTCTGGGGTAGTACACACAGGCAGAGGGTAGTGCCAGCCAGATTCCCCTGGAGAAGCTGGCGGTGCAGTGGGGCATTTTTCTTGCTGCTTGGCCACCCAACCTGATTCTCTGGACCTTTTGAGGATTCTGTGAGCTGGTGCCTATCCTTTACTATAAAGTTCCTTTTCCACTTAAACTAGCTAAAGCTGGTTCTGCTTCTTGCAACTAAAAATCCTGACTAATACAGGCTAGACTCCAATAAATCAGTGTTTCAACTTAGGGCATAATTGGCGTTTTGAATCGGACCCTTCTCTGTAGTGTGGGGTTGTTCTGTGCATTGTAGGAAGTTACCATGCCTGACTCCCAGCCACTGAATGCGAGTAGCGGACGCCAGTTACTGTGACAACTAAATATGCCTCCACACATTTCTTAAATCCCCTTCAGATGGGGGCAACATAACCCCCAGGTGGGCAGCACAGTATTAAATCATGCTCTCCTAGCACATTAGTTAAAAATGCTCCTTCTTGTGCCCACTGTTTGAAGAAGCAATTTACAACAGGCCTTAAAGAGAACACACTCACGGGGGCTCTGCGCACACTTTATCAGTGACCTGGATAGAAACTGGAAAACGAAACCACCTGCATGTTTACATGAGATGGATCAAAATACCTAGTTAGTCCATGTGGAAAATGGCCGAAAGGATCTGTTGTGATGGTAGTGATGTCATTGTTGAAAGAATTGTGTTTATAGGATTCTCTGGGCAGACTTAGAGATTAGAAAGAGAAGAAAATCTCCAAATTCTAAAACAATATGACATATTGACATACAATTATTAGATACTATTATAATGGGGCTATTTTGTTCATTTCATAAAAATGTAAGTTATATATTTTACAGTATATGCTTAAGAGAAAAAGTTTATCATAAACAGATATAGGAATATTTTAGTATAAGAAACATTAGAGATATGTTAGAAATACAGAAATGTTTAAATATATGAAAAATATTCATTTTCCCTGAGAGGCATAGTAGAAAGATTTCAGCTATAAAAATGGGAATGAGCTGTTCCTTTAAGGTTCTACCAAAACCTGGAGAAAAGTGGCTGCCTGAATTAAGTGACATGTGGAAATGCAGAGAAAAGTTCACGGGAGCATTCAAAACAAAAGCATGTAATCAATAGACAAAAGAAAAAGAGCACATCACGTTAACTATATAGATTGTGGAGGATTTACAGTAGGAAAGTTCAGAGTCTCTGATGCAGGGGATAAATGGAGTCACTGTGATGAACAAGGACCAGATGGCAAGGGATGGGCGACATGAACTAGGAAAAGGTGGGAATACACTCTTCTGAAGGGTAGAGATGCAAGTGGTAAACACGAAGAGCCAGTTGTGAAAGGTGCCTAGAGATCCTTAGTGAGAAACCTGAAAATGGTCTTGGTGAAGAAGATTTTCTGTACAGAATAAAGTTTAAAGAGGTGGGGAAACAAAAACAAAGCTGTATTTAGATAATGTCACCAGTCCTGTTTGTCCAGCAAACTGTTCACAGCAAGACGACTGAATTAGGCTCCCATGGCCTCTGCCCAGGCCAGATAAGAGCCTCAAACCTGGGCATGGGGAGGGGAGGGGCAAGAGTTGGATACTGAAGAGGCATGTGGGCAGAAGCGTGCTCTCCATGCCCTCCCTGTCTTGATTTGGTTAGGGGTGATGCTAGGAGCCCTCTCTCCTTTAAGATGGGGATGCTGGGAGTAGAGCAATCCTTTGCCCAATTTCTGGTGGAAGTGCCAGAGTGGTAGCCAGCCTAGGACAGAAGTGACCTTCTGCTGCTGTCCTGGAAGTCATCTGCACATGTAGAAATGGTGATGTGGCTGTCTGGGCTTGAGGAGACAGAAGAGAGCCCATGCCCCACTGTCTGAAGAGTTTTCTGAGGACTCAGAGTACCATGAGAAAAGATCTTAATCCCAGAGTGCGCAAAAAACATAGTTCACAGAAAAAGATATAAAATGGCCAAAATCATATATCATATACAAAGACATGACCCTCCCTATAAATTAAATAAAACAAGTTAAAACAATAATGAGGTTTCTTTTTATTTTTATCAAAGAATAAAGGTTTAAAAGTTTGATAGTGTATGCACTTGGTAAAACTGTGTAAATCAGGAACTCTTGCATCCTTTTGATTGGCATATAAATTGATACACATTTTGGGAGTCAATTTTGTGAAATTTATGAAGATGAATAAACTGAAAGTGTTGACCCAGCAATTCATCCCCCTTTAAAATTTTTTTCTATAATTATATTTGCATGTGTTTGCAAAAATGCAAGTACAAGGATGTTCACTGTTCCATAGCTTATGATGGCAAAAAACAACCAAAGAAAATCACTGAAGCTCAGGTAATAAAGGTCTGATTAATAAGCTATGGTACATACAATTATGTGGCTGTTAAAAAGAATAAAGTGGACATAGTTATATATAAAGATCAATAATTATAGGAAGCAAAATGCAAAGCACAGGATAATATGCATAATGTGCTCCTATACATAAGTGTGTTTTTCAGATGGGTGTGTATTTGTGTGTAGAGCATGTGTACATAGGGAAAGTTCTGGAAGGACACCTGAGCAATTGTTGAAAACATTTCCTGTGGAGAGTGACTGAGGGTCTGGAAGAACAATGTGACTCACCCTCCATCAGTGCACTCTGGGAAATGTAAACAACTTTTAGGCTAAGGGACTCAGCCAATGTCAGGGAGTAGGAAACTGGAAGACAGAGTCAGAACAGGGAAGCCTTTAAGAAAAATTCAGAGTCCCTGATATAGGGGATAAATGGAGTTCCCATGATGGACAAGGACAAGACAGCAGGGGATAGAGGGCAACTGGGAAGAGGTAGGAATACACTGTTTTCAAGGGTAGAGATGAAGATACAAACTGTATTAAGCACCAAGACCCCGTTGTGGAAGGTGTCCAGAGATCCTTAGTGAGAGACATGCCAGAAGAAGAGAGTTTCTCCTCCTAAGGTTTACCTTAGGGATTTGCTTTTAGTTCAGGATTTACAGGCCTTAGTGTGTAAATGGAAGAGATGGTGTGGCGATCCTGTTTCTAGAAACACAGCAGAACAGAAAGTGCTCACCCACAAAGGGTTTTCAGGTGGGTGTGTTAGAAAGAGTGCGGACTTCCATGGCACCGTTTTTTTAGCTGATTTATTTTTTCCAACTTTATTGAGGAATAATTGATAAATATAATTATGCATATTTAAAGTGTACAATGTGGTGAGTTGATACACACATACACACACACACACACACACACACATTGTAGAATGATTACCAAGATCAAAATACATAATTAGCACATCTATCACCACATATAGTTGACTCTTTTTTTTTTTTTTTTTGGTGAGAATGCTTAAGATAAAACTCAAAAAATTTCAAGTATATAATACTGTATTATTAACTACAGTTGCCATGCTGTACATTAGATCCTCACGATTTATTCATCTTATAACTAAAAGCTTGTACCCTTTGACCTACATCTTCCCATTTCCCTCTTCCCCAGCTCCTGACAACCATCATTCTATTCTCCATTTCTATGAAATCAGCTTCAAAAACTAAAATTCCACATATAATTGATACCATACAGTATTTACAGTATTTTCTTTCTCTGTTTGGCTAATTTCACTTAGCATAATGCCCTCCAGGTTTGTTTGTCATGGCATCATTGATATCCAGTTACAGTACAAACCACTTATCAAAGATACACAGGCAGTAAAAATTTCTTAAATTTCTGGTTATTCCTTTAAAAAAGGAAGAGTGGAGGGACAATTAAGAGAATTTGTGGTGAGATGCAACTTTTAGGTATATAATAAAGAAAAATCTTATTATTTATGTATCTTGCTAGTTGTGCAAAATAGTGGCCCCAAAGCTAGTGAAACAAAGCAAAAGGAAATGGGAAAAATGAATGCTTCACATGAACTGTTAATTACTTTAGTTTGAGTTATATGACTTAGGTAAGAGACTTAGGAAGTTTAGGTGACCCTGAAGTAACAATTTTGTAATGATGCTGGAAATAAGAAAGCTGTAACAACATTCTAATAATGCTGAAATGATCACGTTGTAATGATGCTGATTAAGACTCTCCGTGGGAAGCTGAAAATCCAGCATCATGATTAAGGAGAAGCTTGTCCTACTGGTACAAAACAGGCACTCAATTTCTAAACCATTTAAAACATTCCTATACAGAAAAACTCACTGTTTTGGTGTACAGTTTTATCAGTTTCTACACATCCATGGATTCTTGTAGCCACTATAGACGAGATACAGAAAAACTTGAATATCCCGAAGAATACCATCAAGAGGACCTTTGGTATTCAGACCCTGCCTCCACCTCGAACCCCGGGCAATCATGTATCTGTTCTCTGCTCCTATATACTTGCCTTTTCTAAAATGTCACATAAATGGAATCTTACAGTACATACCCATTCGAGACTGAGTTCTTCCACTTATCATAATACACGTTACTTTTTATTTTTAAAAGAATGTTTATCTTTGCTGAATACAAAATAAAGGAAGAAAACCAGAAAGACAGTTGCTGCAGAATTTACGTGGATAGAGTCTTGACATCCTAAAAGTATGGAGAAGTAACTGAGACACTGCTGAAACACTGTTTTCCTTCACACATTAGAAGAGCTTCATTTGTTTAAAGTGTTTGTATCCTGACTTGCCTTTTCTATTTGGGGAATGTTCAAATATGTGTCTTCTAGAGGCATGGTGGAAGAAAGCTCACTTCTCCACCGACTTCCCTTAGTCTCTGCATATGGAAACATAATGATTCAGTTTTTCATTATTTTTTTTTTAGTTAGTGGGACACTTGAGTTTGTTCTATTGTTGGTGAGATAATCCTTAGCAGCCTATTTCTTTGTTCCTTGGAAAACTGCAGACTTTCATGCTGTCACAGGTTTATGCAGCACAAGCTGTGCTGCGCAGCACTGATTTGCAACACAAAATTGAGTTGGATCTATATGAGGTGAGAAGAGCCATGGCTTGTATTTTACTGCCTGAGGGGAATTTCGGGTTTCTATCAATGTGCTCCCACTTCCATTAGAAGCAGTACATTCTCTTTGCTGCTGACTTCTGCTCTTTCATATGATGAAAACTGTTATTTAGGGAGGGAATTAATATTGTGCTTTGGAATTCCCACAGAGGTGAACATATTTAGCAGATAGGGAGTTCAATACCTGCTGAGTAAATAGAAGCAGCAAACTCCATTTGCATATCCTTCACACACACACACACATACACACACACACACACACACACACACACACCCTTTACACTCATAAGCATTGTGGAGGTAGGGAGACGTGGCTTTCAGAGAAGAGCCTACACTCCTAACAGGTTTGCTGTGCATTTTTAAGAGCAATGCTCCCATACAGAAGCAGATCTGTCATGGATATATAAGATGGACTATAGCCTAGAGAATGGCTATATGAAAACTTGCTTGATTTATTCAAATGGTTAATATTAGGTATTTGAATCTACCAAGTTTACCAATGTGCTCACTTGTGTTTTCTTTAAAATGTGTTATAATTACAAATACATTTGTTTCAGTTTTAATTTTCTATTGCATTCCTATGAGGCTAATGGTGTTCTCTATTTGCTTATTAAAAGCTTTGTGTTTAAATTATGAATAGTTTGTGATCAAGAAGCAGAGTGAATTCAATAACCAAGCAGAGCATTGAAATATGATTCCTATTTATATCACCATTGTTATGCTGGGCAGGCAGGGAATCCCTTTTCTGGTTTGTCTTTCACACTGGCAGAAGATAAAGTGCTGTACTAAGGACTAAAATTTGAGTACACCATGGTCTATACCTCACTGGACAAATCAAATTGACTATATTTCTTCTGGCTGGGTTAACCTCCTTTGAATTCAGGAATTTTATAATGAAGATCTATTTCAGACTGTATAGGTTTGGCTGTCATCCAAACTGAGGTAAATGCTTCTCCTTTTAGTGGTCATCACACCTGGAGCACATGGTCTTATAATCATTGGCTGAGTGCAGCAGTCTCTCCCCAGGTGTCTTGGGGGCCTTCAATGACAGGAACACTTTCTTTACACTCATAGGGTCTCAATACATGTTTCTGAATAAAAGTTTACATATTGAGAATTATAGCTTTACTGAGACTCAATCTTAGTCTTTTCATGCTCTTTCTGTTACACCATGGTTATCGAATCTCATTGATCACTCTCAGGTCACAGTACCAACATGACCCTGTCCTTGGGAACACCACTCATCCAGGATGAATAAATTTCAGTGAGTAGTTGTTTCCTTCTTTCTTAGGATTTTCTCTTTTCTATGCCTCACTCTTTTCCTGCAGATCTTTGGATTCTAAGCTTACTTACATCCCGGAGTATGCAAATTGCCTGTTCCTCGCTCATTTGACTTCCAAGTTTGTGGACAACTAGACAACATCTCACACATCATCATATCCCCCATAGCACCCAAAACAATGTCCTGCAAACACTAAGTATTGATAAGTAAGCAAATGATGAAAGAATGTCTGTGGTGAGATGCCTATGGTCACACGGGACCAGAGTGGACACACTGACGCTGCTCAGCTTAATAGCAAAATCTTGAGATGAAAAATTCCAACAAATGGTAACAAAGAACCAAATTTAGACCTCTTGTCTAGATCTTGTCTTGTGGATGACACCTGGCTGATTCCATATTTGGAATGACATTTCCATACAGAATTGAAGTTTGATCAAGTTTTAAGTCAAAGCAGCAAAGGGAAAAGTGCAGTGAGTATGAATGCAATGTGTGGGCAGGCATCCAGCCCCAGTGGTTTGTCATGGAAATAGCACCATCATGGTGCATGTTGGCACCAGCCCTGGATGGACAGCTGGGTTCTAGCTTCAACTCTGCCACCCAATGTGTCTCAGACCCTGAGTAACATTTCCGGACTTCATTATTTCCACAGCTGACCAATAATGTTTGTGTGGAGTGTGGGTGGTATTAGATGGCTTCTAGAGATGTTTTAACTCTAGGGTTTTTGACCTTACACTGCCATGTACAATCACCATTCATTTTTTTTTTCATATTTCATGTGCAATTAAGGTGGTAGGTTTGCGGAAATTGAAGAGTTGTGAACGAAGAAGGTGTTTAAAGAATTACTGCTATAATAATGACTCCTGCGAAAAGTGCTATAACTTAACATATTTGTTCAATAAATATATATTGAAGGCCTTGTATGCTAGGTCCTGGGGGGGTTTGGGATGAACAAAAACATTATGCATGAAAACTTATAAGCTATTCATAAGCCCAGTTAGAATGGGGCTTAATTCAAGGAAGGACAGCAAGTATGAAATCTAGACCTGGAGAAGCTGAAAGAAGCTAGTGCGATTGGGATGTGGAGAATGAGGCGGACGGTTGTGTAGGATGTGGCTGAGGGACTGATCATTGCCTAAGGAACAAGTAAGGTGCCATCTGAAACTGTCCTTTGGGCTCAGCAACATTGTCGAGCTTGAGTGAGGCCCCTTTGGAGGAGTGGTGGGGTGGCAGCCACAGCAGAGCTGGTGAAGGACTGTCCAGGAGATAAGGCCACAGATGTAGTGAGAATGGGCACCATTTTGAGAAATTCATTTATGAAAAGGAAGCGGGAGAGAGGGAAATAGATGGTGAGGAAATTAGTTGATTTTCTTTTTTGGTTTTTTAATGAGAAAAGACAGAATGAAGGAACAGCCATTGAAGACATAGGAGAGGAAAGAAATGGGAGTCTCCCTCGCTGAGGTGCTCGCTGTGGTAAGAGATATGGAGCACATGTTGAAGAATTGGCCTTGGGTACAGGTGCACGCTCTCCTACACGTGCATCTGACTCTCCTTGGCCAGATGAGGGGGGTTTTCCTAGTGGATCCCTAAAGAAATGGGTTCCCTAAATGCCTAATTCACCAAACCAACTGAGAACTGTGAGATTATGCCAGAGACCCTCTGAGTCTGTAGTACTGCAAAGGATGCTGGGAAATATAAATATTATACTCTAAGAAGCTGGAATCTTTGTTAGCATGGTTTGTCTTCTGCAGAACATAACATGTTTTGTTATTAGTCTTTACTAGTCTGAAGACTTATAAACTGTGGGCTGCGTTTGCAGTAGGCTCTATAGCAAGATGCAGATACTGATTATGTAGTGTCAAACCAACAGAACTGCCAAAACTCAGGTAATTTGTAATGGTGGCCTCCAGCCCAGGGATTACAGATTTGTATCTTGTGATGAGTTGAAGAAGGTATACCGGGTTTCTCCACAATTTTCTCCATTTCTACTCAACCCCCCTAATTTCCTTTTTCTGAGGTTGTTCTTTCCGAATACCTTTGGATATATGTCTCTGGTGTACCCTGCTTGCCCATATCTTTAGGACAATAAATTTAATCTCAATTCATCTTATTCTCAGGTCTAGCCAAGTCTGTGCTAAGGCATAAAAAGACCCTTCAGTGAACTGGACAATCTTGTTTGTTATTGCTATTTAGTTATAAAATGTTAAGGAGGCAGAATTTTCTTTGTCAACAGAGAACCTTCCAAAGACATCACAAGGCTTTGGCAACCTCTACATCTGTTATAGGCATATATTTTCTATAATGATTCCATTACCAAGACTGAATTGCCAGCAGGATTTCCTCAGAGACTGGGTGATGCTGAAGATAATCTCTGACCTGTCCTCAGAAGGCTTTCAAGATCTTCCAAATGTTTTCGTACCTCTCCCCACTGACCTCTTAAGTCATGTTTGAAGTCTGGATTCTATTAGGCTGAGCAGGCACTTGATATGAAATCCTGCACCAGGCACACAGTTAATATAATTTATTTTACCCAGAATTCTGCTATCTGTTTAATCTGTTTATCAATTCTCTTTTTCAAGATTTGGTATTAATCTTGAAAAACCAAGTTAGGATGTCCCGGTTCTCTTGAGTAATTCACACTGTATTTACCAAAAAAAGCAATTGTTTTCCCATTTCCTTTGACAATCTACTGAAATTTTTGACAATATGTTCCTCCATAGGACACCACAATTAGGTGAATAAGTGAATAGAATTCACAATCACCAAACATTACCATGTACTATAAATTTTACTATATCTTAGCCCAGACTCAAAAGGATTAGCACTAGGACTTGGCATTTAGGACTTTTTCCATGCTGCAGTGATTAGCAAATGGCAGTGAAAGTATGGCCATCCATATATCCCAATTCCTATGCTGCTTTCTTCATCATAGCACAAGACAAGACAGCATTGGTTTTTTATAGCAAAATGTATTATATCCTCTAAAGATAATCTTCCCAGTTGTTTTTTCTCATAATCATAAAAGAAAAATAAAATATCTGTAAACCCATTAGACTACATTTAAACGTAAAGGCTTAATTTTATTTTTAAACAATAAGAAATCTCAAAGAGTTCTGATTTATTTTCCTTCTATGCTCCTCCCCCACCTCGATTCACTTTTTAAATTGAAATATAATTTATATACTATAAAATTCACCCATGTAAGGGCATAAGTTAGGTCTTCACATTTTAACAAAAATGAAAATGAGTTAGAAGGTGGAATCACTTATTTGATTTTTTAAAACATTGAACAAAACATGAATATGGAATAAATTGAGAAAGATTTCCATATTCCTCCAAAGACCCTGAAATGTGATTAATTTATAGGCATATTGCTTCCTACTTTCAAAGATCAGTTAATTCTCATGTTATTGAAAGGATTTTGAAATAGAGAAAAAGAATAAATATTGCTTATTTCATTTTATGAAATAAATTCTAATATCAAATATATACAGACAAGATGCAATAGACCGATTTCTATATATATATATATATATATATATATATATATATATATATATTTATAAACAAAAGGTCAGATAGAATTTACTAGTATGTACAATAATAGTCTACCATATGCAATGAGGTTTATTTTAGAAACTCAATGGTGGTTAAATGCAATATTAGGAAACTTACTGAAATAATATCACATTAATGAACAAATTAAGAATGGAATATGTTCATCTCAAAGGAGGTCACATAAGTGTTTTAGAGGATCCTCTTATTTTTTATTTAAATAAATAAAATAAAATTCTTTGCAAAGTGGATGGAAAATATTTCTGAGTGTGACAGAGCCTACAGTTTGAAATCAAAACCTGGAGTCTACTTAATGATAAAACTAAAAAATATTCCCTTTAAAATCAGAAACATATAGGTGATCCTTTATCAATGTTATTATTTAATAACACTCTGGCATTTCAGGTCAATGCTATAAGATAAAAAATCAGATTAATAGAAAGATATATTAGAAAGAAAGTCTCAACATTATTATTTTTGGATGGCATTATCACACACATCAAACAGTGTCATACACAGATAACTCAAAAGACTCAACAGAAATATTGTAGGAATCAATTTTAAAGTTCAATGAAATAGCAAAATTCATGATAATCACACCAAAAAAATCAACCTGTATCCTAAAAAATGCGTTTTAATATAATAAAAAAAAGTGACACTCACAATTGCAACCAATATTTAAACTACCCACCAAAGAACTTTAATGAAAAATGATCAATTATAGGATTCATAGGACTCATTAGGTAATCCCCAAAGTAGTAGATTGGGAAAAGTGCAGACACCCCAGTAATGAGCACTGGGATGGGGTAGAGTAGGATCGAGTGGATAACTTCCCTTAACATGAATATGTAAGTGGTACAGAAGCAAATTTTTCTTAGGGGTCGTTTTGAGTATTCAGCAGGGCATTCCAAAGTTATAATCATGCCTCCAGGTAATCTGGTGAAAGCGGTCTACAGGCCAGTAATATATCTCAGATGTATGGCTATCTGATGGCCTAGCTTGATTTAAAGACAGATTAAGATAGAAGTAGCATAGAATTGGCCTGGGATGAATGGCTGTGGGTGTTGGGTGATGTATACAGGAGGTTCATTATACTATTCTGTCTACTCTTTATGTTAGAAATTATAATAAAACCTTAAACAAACAGACAAGAATAAAAGAGCAGTTCCTAATATAGGCTCAAATGACCCACAGGGAGATTTCAGTGGCTCAGTAAAGCTCCTGAAATTATGTATGTATGAGCATATGTTCAGTTTTTGAAGGAAGGAGAGTCAACACTCTGATCAGATTCTTAGGATGCTATTTTGCCAAAGTAAGAGCAATTGGAGTAAATAGATTTCCTAACTTTTAGCCAATTCTTCATGAGGATTGTTTCTTGCAACTGATGTTTATCATAGAAATTGGGAATTGGGAGATAGGTATTTTAATACCTATGATCTGTTGCACCGACTTTGGAAGTACAAATGAGACTTGCCAAACCATGAGTGTCCTTGAAATCACTGTGATAGGAGAATTTGTGATTGAGGAGCCTAAGATCTATGAGAAAACAGAGTTAGTGGAACTGAGGATGCAAATGAAACTGTGAAAGCTGTGAAAGCATGCTATAAACATATTAAAACATCATAATTGAGACAACGTGAAATAAAGCAAGTGAAAATGACGTTTTATAAATCTTAAAAGAGTAAGCATGAGCATTATAAAGTGTATTTCCATTTACTATTTCTAAGTGGAGAAACGTATTTATCATGTCCCACTGAGATGCTTTCAAAAACATTCGCTTGACTGCTGATAATTGGCATTCTAGCAAGCTCTCCCCCTCTGCCTCCCACTGCCTCGTTTGTCTCATTCTTGGCCCAAATCATCAAGACCTTTTACATTTTGTCACTACAAATTGTTGATTCCCACCTCCCAAGCCCACAATGTTCTAGAGACAAATAGAGGGAAATAGTACTTCTTAAGAAGGTCTCAATATCCTCTCTTAGAAGTGACTCAGTCCTGTGATGATTTTTTTCTCAATTTCCAATATATTACATACTCAGACAGTTTCATTAGAAAACTTCTACTCTGTCATCCACTTTGTCTCCTTTCTTTGATAAGTAAATTATTTTTTAATCAATAAGCAAAAGTCCCAGAGTACAGCTGTGATGATGGTAATAACTAATGATTACTCTGTGTCAGGCACTTTTCTGTGTGCTTTGCATGTATTAACATGAGCATGTCTCACATCAACCTTAGGAAGTAGTATCAGAAAAATCACCTGAAACTTACAAATAGGTAAAAGAGATGACTGGGTATCTTTCTAGGGCTTTGCTAGGCTTGCAATTTTGATTTTTACTGCCTGACAGACTATTTTACAACTCACTAGAGGCAGAGGTTAACTTGTGCTTGTATTGAGATACAAATAATTTCTATTGGGTTGGTGGACTTGGGAGTAGCTTGTGATAATCCCAAAGGTTATGTGGTTCATTGTCCTCTTGGACATTAAACAATTTTGTTTTCAAACCAGCAATCTCATCTAAACATTCATTTATTAAATTGCCTTTAAATGCCTATCTCCTCAAATGCCCTTTGGACCAGTTTTAACGTCTTACCATTCCCTCGTTAACTAATGAGTGTAATACAACCTTTGACAGGTTCATTTTTGTAACCTTTTGAAAACCACATTCTAACACGAGGCCTATTGCATTATAACTTTTAATGGCTGTGTATTATTCTACTGTGTGGACTAAAATCAATTTACTCAACTAATTCCCCTGTTGTAGGATACTGAGTTTGCTTCCAATATTTTTCTTTTTTAAGAAAAAAAATAATATATTAAATATTTTGTGGCTCAACATTTATTTGCATTGTGTTCAATTATAATAGTACAAATGAAATTTCTGGGTCAAAGCTATTCACACTTGAAAGACTTGTGGAGGACTGCTCAGTTGCCCTCCAGAAAGTTCATCCAGTTTATGCTTCAAAAAAATATGAGAATACCCACTTTCTCCGGTCAGAATGGCTATCATCAATAAATCAACAAACAACAAGTGCTGGCGAGGTTGTGGAGAATACCCACTTTCATTCCTCAAACCCCTTTTCCCCCAATGATTCCCAAAAGAAGTGACTTATACATGTAATACAAAAGGAGGAATTGATGAAAAGGTAGAACAAAAATTTTTAGAAAAGAGAATTTAGAGTTGGGGATAATTTGCTGCATTACGTATTAAGGACAGATTATATGATTTGAAATCAACTGAGTAGGGTTGACAATATTTAAGTTATTTCCTATCTAATCTAACTAAAATGCCTGAATAGGTGACTAATTCTGCTTTGTGTAACGATAGGGCAATGGATTACTTGCAGACAAAACCCAATTCTTTCCCTCCTCTCTCCCTCCCTTCATCCTTCTCTCACTTCTTCCTTTCCTCTCTTGTCCCTCCTTTCTGCTTTCCTTCCCTTTGTCCCTCCCTTCCTTAAAATATCTGAATGTTCTACAAAACATAAATGGCCAATTAAAGCCACACATTTTTATGTCATAAAGTGTGACAATACTACTTTCAGTGTGCAAAATATTCACAGTATTTCTTATGAACTCCTAACTATGGCCTTGATAAATCAATAACCCAGAGAACATCTAATTTTGAGCAATATTGTTTCCTTCATATAACCATTATCTATTTTTATAA
This sequence comes from Aselliscus stoliczkanus, assembly GCA_033961575.1. NCBI lineage: Eukaryota > Metazoa > Chordata > Mammalia > Chiroptera > Hipposideridae > Aselliscus > Aselliscus stoliczkanus. The sequence continues at coordinate 129,549,140 of CM066733.1, forward strand.
TGAAAGCTAAAACTTATTTCCTGAAGTTAAATAAAAAAGAAAAAAACTAAATGAATTTTTAAAAATGTTAGAAAATACACATTTTTGAAGTATTTTATATATATAGTAATATATATATTTTATATATATTTATAAATTATATTTATATTTTATATATATTTAATTTATAATATATATATATATGAAGTATTTTTATATATATATAAAGCATGGCAATTGCCTTTATCTTATCATACATCAAGGACTTTTCAAGGTATTGAAAATGTAAGTTTTTAAAAACTGGTGATTTTGTAAAGTTAACTATGAGAACCAGTTCTGTGACATTGTTGGTACTACTAGTAGTTTTACAAACGGTCAGCGCTCTATGAATATTTATTTTACTATTTAAAGAAATGTAACTAAGTCCAGATGAAGAGTGGGTTGCTGGAAATCTATTTAGTCTAAAAGAACTAAGAGGTTTCTTAGTTCTGTGTTTTCTTCTTTCTACCAAAGAAATTCTAATAGAGTGAAAGCACATTGATAATTTGTCTTGAACACTTCATAACTTCCCATTCAGGCCCAGAGTGATCTCATGTTAGAGGAAATATATATATATATATATATATATATATATATATATATATATATTATATATATATTTATAATGTGTGTGTGTGTGTGTATATATATGCATATATGGGTATATATATATATACACACCCATATATATGCTATAGTACACTCATTAATATACTTAAGCTTGAACATCAACAAATCTAAGAGTCTGCTGGTAAATTAGACAGCCTTTGCCTCAGTCTCTGGGGCTCCCCATGGAAGTGAGAAGTGGCAGAAAGAGGAAGAGAGGAGGAGAAGATAAGCCAGCCATTGATGGCTGAAGAATCCCAAAGTCCAAGGAGCAATACTCCATCTCACCAAATCTTTAACCTGATAATTAGGCCTGGGTTTGAAAAAAACACCCTTGTTATGCTATTCCAGGAACTGCATGTTATTCTTTTTTGTGTGTGTTTACTGAATTTCCGCTTAAAGCGCTTAGCTCTTTCTAGTTTTCAAACATGTCCCAGGTCTTCATAGCCATTAAGGTGAAAAACAAAAAAAAGTTTCCAAAGTCGTTGATCTCATTGCTCAAATATCCAGATGTGGGGGAATGTTTACCAGAAAATTTCCCTAATGAGCTAGATTGTTTTGGCACAGGTTATGGGTGTTGTTAAAAAGGCTTCCTTGGAAATTAGTTCAAGAATATCCTCTTTGGCCAAAGGGCCAGACTTCAGGTCTGAGATACTAAAGATTTATTTTTAATTGAGGCATTTTCAAGACAAAAAGACAAGTCTGGTCAGAAATGTAAACTGAATCCTGAGCAAGGCTGAAATGGAAGAGTTTGAAGGGTTGAGCCCTCTGATGCTAAAATAGAGTTTCAGGACATGTGAGTGTAGCTGTAACGCAACTAACAGATTAGGTCAGCGAGTAAACACACATTGAGCTTGAGAATCCATAATTTCCCAACAATTCCAATTGTAAGTACTCTGCATACCTAAATGCCCATGAAAAACATTTTAAGTGAAGAAAGGGGGCACAGTATAATGAGTTTCCCAAGCTTCTCAGTCTAATTTCCTTGAGGAAACCCATTTTCCTTGAAGTTCAGCCTTCACAGGAATCTGCCTGATGTAGTGCTCCTCGCTTCTCCCCCCAAAGACCAGCCCTGTGTGCCAGCACTTGGGTAATGGCAGCGTATCAGGTACGGCACACCCTGGGGGACCCAGAGAAAGCCTGCCGCTGCCACAGCTTGGGGTGTCCTGAGTGTGCTGTTGTAGTTAGCACCAGCTTAAAGCAGGTTGTAGGATAGCTTCCAGAAGAGAGATTTTAGAAAAGACATGGGGCGACCCAGACTCCTGAAGGATTTCCCTGCAGGGGATTATGTATAATGAGTGTGTACCCTGGGCATATTGGAAATATAGTTATTTGTCCTAGGATGAGGTCAGAGTGGGATTTGCCTCTGTGAGGGAAGTGACTAAAGCTGAGATGGCTTGTCTCAAGGCAAGTTTCTAAATATGTTTTCTCTTGGGTCAGACATCCGATTTAACTTTATCCCAAGGCAGGTAGGCAATTACTTAATCTCATGGTTGCTTTACACTATCCTGCTTTTCTGGTAAAAAACAAGCATGAAGGATGGAAAAATGGAAGATTTATGGTACTTCTCAGATTGGTGTGATGGAGACGAGGATTGTGGCTGAGAGGATGTAGTCAGGAGTCCTTGGGGAGTCACAGGAAAGCACTACAGGTCAATGCCAGCAGAAGGCATGTCCCCAGACAAGGACCTATAGAGACAGCAAAGCATCTTGGGTAACATGAACTGAAAACAGATGATCACCTTTGGGCCCTTCTCCAAATTGTCTTCTGTTCAACCTTTTAAGGTCTGATGTGACAGTCTGCAGAAAATGCCAAAGATGTTTTCTTGTGGAGGGTTTGATCCAGAGGACATTCAGGGAGCTCTTTAGAAAACTATAATATTAAACAAGGTCTGGGATCCATTGTTTGCAAGCATGTTACTTCAAATACTGCAAGTTATGGTTCCGAAATAACTAGGCTCAGGATAGGAGTGGCTTTCTGAATAGAAGTACCCTGCCTTTTGACAAGCTCTTCATCAAACCTAATTTGATTTTTGTACGTGTTCCTTGTGTTCTTTTCATTTCTCAGAAACCAATTTCAGAGGTAAACAGTTATCTGTCAGCTTCTCTAGATTAAACAAATATAATACAATTGTATAATTCTTCACTATTTCCCAATTACTCTTATTCTTATGCCTCAGACTGCGAAGGAGCACATTTGCCCATGACTTTAATTTGCTGATCTACAGCCTAGGCAACTTAGTTTCCAAATAAATTGACATTTATATTCTTTTAATGTGATACTGCAAATGTAAGTAATATTAATCATGGAAATATTTTAAGTACATGAGTTTGTTTCCAATTTCTTTTTGTCCTCGTTACTTCTTATGCTATTTTATTCTGAAGTTTCTCAGATTGTTTCTAAGGAAAATCTTTTCAGATTTAATTTAAGTATTTGTTATGATAACTTCTAATCCTGGCCAGAAATACCAGATGATGTAATATATAGATTTTAAGACCTCGTTTGGCATCAAAGTGAATGTGAAGACCAATGGATACATCTTTCATACCAGTTCTTAAGCACTAATGGGTACATCTTTCATACCAGTTCTAAAGCACTAATAAAGTTAGCTTTAAAATGTATATTACTATCTATAAACTCCTAAGGTTTGAAAATAGCTGTTAAAATTGTTAGCTGGATTACACAGCTGAATGCCAACAATAACAATAATAATTCTGTGTCCCAGGATTTGAAATAAGCTCTTTGCGTGCATTCTCACATTTAGTCCTCACAAAGTATTGTAAGGTGGAGATTGCAGATAAGAAAAACTGAAGTTTAGAGGTTAAGGGTTTGTCTAAATCACACAGCTACTTAGCAGCAGATTCAAGGTTTGAAACCAGATTTCTGATTACAATGCCTTCTATTTACAGAAAGTCTCCTTAGCCAGATTTAGAATAATAAATATATAAATATAGTCATACCTTTCCTTAAGGTTCATTAGATTTCATGATTTGATTTTTAAAATTTTCTGATTTCCTAATTTAAAATGTTGCCTATGTGAATAACCATGTATGAGGATATTTAGCATTAAGGAAATAGACTAATAGATGGTGTAAGTACTCAACTTGATATCCGTAAGTTTTTATAGAAGTTCATAAACTTGTCTTTGCAATATACCTAAATTCTAATTTGTGGTTGTGACAACATGATTAGACACTGAAGCTACACTTGTGTCTACTTGCCATAAAATTCTTTTTCTTTCCTCTTGGTTAACATTCCAAACATGTATAACCAATGAACATGGCCTAGGCTTTTTTTTTCCTTAATTGATATTCACTTGAATCCACAGGTAGAAGCAGTGTGGAACCAGAGAGTTACAAGTAAACACAGGTAATACATGCAAATTTCTGTTCACAAAGTCACATGTGCAGGCATATGAACTAGAAGCATGCATTTAGATTAAACTTTATTGCTTGTCACTTGAATCCTGTAGCTGTCATACATTTAGCATAAGCAACATTTGATTTTTGAAGTGTGTAAACCATCTTCTCATATTTTCAAGATGTAATTTTATATTTCTGCATTTTTAAAAACAGTTTGGTCACAGGATATAATTCTTTATTCTAATTTCTAAGGCTTCTAGATGGTGTAAACGTCTTTGTCTTATGCCTGGCTCCTTCCTGGGTAGTTTCATGCAAAGGATCAGGAATTTTTTTATATGTCTTTGAAATAAAAATCAAGTTCAAAGTTCCTCTGACCTTGATGGCTTATTCAGTGAATGCCACACCCCAACCACTTGCAGAAACACTCTCGGTAACAGGTCTCTCAAATTCATTGTCAGCACAACTGGCAATGGGTTATTCCTTTTTTTCCCACCCCATTATATTATTTCATTCTGGATATCTATGTATCTTCTTTGGGGTTAAAAGGTTGATTGTGCCATTATTTAGTTTGATCTATCAATAACTATTTGGATTCTGAATAGTCTTATTTACCATGAATTAGGTCTCTAAATAGTTAATGGGGTGACATCATATTCTGAATGTATGTGTTTTTATTCCTAATTCTAGCCCAGAAATAGAACTGAATGTTCTGAAGAGTAAAGTTACTTTAGCCAGTGTTCAGTACACAACACATTCATCATTATGGTTTCTTTGGATGCTTTGAAGTTCTGTGGATTTGTACAAATTTGATTTTGCTTTCAGATCTTCCACCAAGGCCTGTTCTCACAATATTGAATCAAGTAACCATTGAAGAAACTCAAAAGATGACCCTTTGACATTTTATTTTATATTATTTTCTTGTAATAAAGTATATTTTAAAGAAAAGCTAATACAGAAAAGAAAACCCATAGGGGAGAATATCAGAATTGAATCTCGTGTTCTTTATAACTTTCCCAAGGCCAGTTTTCAACCTACATTGTTTTCACAATAAAGCAGTTGATTTCACATAACATCTGTCACTATGGTGACAATAGGACAATGATAGCTGGAAAAGCTAATAATGTTTTTCTCACTTGCTTCCTGGAATGTCTAGCAGATGTGGAAGCAGCGGCAAAGCGATTACTGAAGGCAGAGGTCAGCGAGTCTATCTTGGGGGGGAATTGTCTCTTCTCCAAATCAAGATGGACAAAGGCCTTGGCCAATCCTTCCTCTCAAGTTCCTGCTGAAGTGTGCTGCCTTTCATTCCTTATACTGCCTGAATTCCTTGAGAAGAAATCAAAAGAATAATAATAAATACTACTAGGAAAAGCATGAGGGAAGGAAAGAAAGAGGGGTGGAGAGATGAAAACTTAAGTAGCAATGTTATGACCCCCCCAACAACCTAAACTGAAATAAGCCCTGCGAGAAGGGAGAGAAAGGCAGTGGGAATTGCATAAAGGTGTACATAGCAAGGAAGGAAAGAAGGCATGGAGGTGTAGCTTGCTACCAGCTGTGTAGTTAACACAGCCTGTATGATTAACAAGTGTAAAAGTATTAATGTTTTATACGGTAAAGCACACAAGCGTCTGGCTGTATAGCATTATTTGAGCACAGATAAAAATATGGAAGGAAATATGGATACATGTAAGTGGCTCCCATGGATGACCTTGAAGATGAGGCAAGGAAGGAATAGAAGACAAATGGGAACCATGAAAAAAAAAATAAGGTGAAGCATATTTGTAAAAGGGTCTTAGCACATACAATCCCTTGGCATTTGCTGAAAACGGTTTTGCCTGTGCACATCATCAAGTGAGGGGCTGATGTGGACCAGAAGACAATATGCAAGCCGTCCCATGCTGCCCCAGTACTCAGTTCTAGATCCTTTCCCCACAATTTTCTTAAGCTTTTGAGGGGAGTGAGGGAGCATGGCAGTAAGGTAGGGGATAATTTTCTAGAAAGGTAGCAGAGCCAATGTTATATCTAAGGGGAAAAAAATAAACAACAAGTAGTGATTTGAGGAAACTGTAAAAGCACTCTGTTTAAAGATATTCTACATATCAATGCCTAAAATTTCACCTAGAGTTAAGCAAGCAATGATATATAGATTTCAACTCATGGACAACTCTATTTGCATTTGTTGTCATTATCTAGTGTACCATTCTTATGATTTACTGTTGTATATCAAACCATCACAGAATTTAGTGGCTTAAAACAACAATAACATTTTATTATGACTCTTGGTTTCTGTGGGTCAGCAATTCAAGAAAGGCTGAGCTAGGTGGATCTGGCTTAGGGTCTCCCATATGGAAAAGTCAGACAGCAATTAGGACAGCGCAGGTCTGAGGCAGGTGGGGACTGACAGGTGACAGGGCATTCATTCTCTCTCTCTCTCTCTCTCTCTCTCTCTCTCTCTCTCTGTCTCTCTCTGTCTCTCTCTCTCTCTCTCTGTCTCTCTCTCTGTCTGTCTGTCTGTCTCTGTCTGTCTCTGTCTCTCGCTCTGTCTCTCTCTGTCTCTGTCTCTCTCTCTGTCTTTCTCTCTCTCTGTCTCTCTCTCTCTCTGTCTCTCTGTCTCTCTCTTTCTCTCTCTGTCTCTCTCTCTGTCTCTCTCTGTCTCTCTCTCTCTCTCTCTCTCTCTCTCTATATATATATATATATATATATATATATATATATATGGCTGATAGAAAGAAAGAAAGAAAGAGAGAGAGAGAAAGAAAGAAAGAAAGAAAGAAAGAAAGAAAGAAAGAAAGAAAAAGAAAGAAAGAATAGATAGATGACTTCTCTGCAATGCTTTCTAACAGCATGGGGGCCTCAATATACCTGAATGGTTAAAGATTTCAAGGACATGTATTCCATGTTTAAGAGTGAGTATCTCAGCAAAGAAGGCAGAAACTGCATCATCTTTTATGACCTAAACTTGGAAGTCCAACAGAGTTGCTTCTGCTCCATTCTGTTGGTGATAAGTGAGCTACAAATCTGTCCAGAATCAAGAGGAAGGAAATTAGACTCCACCCATTGGGGGAGCAATAAGGTTCTAGAAAGCATGTGAGATAGGCCATGTAGTCATGGCCGTCTTTGAGAAATACTGTCCACTACAGGTGCTTTTTGGAGAAGGATTTAAAGGTTGTGCTCATGGTGTATGGGAATGCTGTAATGTTCTAATGTATGAGAGTAGCTGTGTGTGGGAGTAGGTATGTGTGGCAGGAGGTGACACGTGATGGGCCGTGTGCCATGTATTTGCTCTCTCTGCATTATGCATTTTCTCCTCTCTAGTCCTTTTATAAAATGAAAGTGCTCCTGCTAATAATACTCTCATATTATTTTCTTTTCGGACAGAACAGATCAAGTCTGCAAACAAAAACCCAAAACAAAACATACAAACAAACAAACCTCCCACAAAACCCAGGGTGACTTAGAGAACAGAGCATAGAAAGAGATATGTAGAGAAGGGTTTGGAAATAAAATAGCCACAGGCTGGCTCTGAAAGATGTTATAGGCACCTACTGCTGTAAAGGTTACTAAATGCAGAGAATATCTGTACATCTTTGGGGTAGAAATTGTAGTGGGGTAAACTACTTAGACAGAAAAAACTGTGAATAATAAAGTTTAACAATGTATTTACACAGAAATTAAAAGGCTTAGTCTGATTTAAAAAAACATTAAGGGGCCGGCCGAGTGGCGCAGTGGTTAAGCACTGGCTTGGGAAACCAGTGGCCCTGGTTCGATCCCACATACGAGGGTCAGTGACACTGCCCTCAAAAAAAAAAAAACGTTAAAAAAAAGTCAGAAGACAAACAATCAAATAGGCTGGGGAAAAAATGTTTGCGATACACATAACAAAGGATTATATTTCAAAGAGCATCTAGCAAATGTGCCAGCGAATTATAAACAATCTAATAGATAAACGGTCTAAGGATATCAACAGGCAGTCCACAAAAACGAAAGGGAAAATGTCTAATACATATATGAAACTTTGTTATCTGGAAAATACAAATTTTAAAAAAAATGAGCTACCATTTTTTTTTTTTTTGAGGGCAGTGTCACTGGCCCTCATATGTGGGACCCGAACCGGGGCCGCTGGCTTCCCAAGCCAGTGCTTAACCACCGCGCAGCCCATGAGCTACCATTTTTAATCACTGGATCCCAAAATTAAAATTAATGAGTGGGCTGGCCAAGTGGCGCATTGGTTAAGAGCTGGCTTGGGACACCAGCGGCCCTGGTTCGGATCCCACATATGAGGGCCTGTGACACTGCCCTCTACAGTTAAGATGGTGAACAATGGCTCCACCTGGAGCTGGGCTGCTGTGAGTCACTGGCGATGGCATAGGCTGCAGTGGGCTGCCATAGGCTACAGTGAGTGGCTGGCAGCCAGCGTGAGTGGCTGGCAACCGGTGTGAGCTGCCAAGAGCTGCTGCGAATGGCCATCCAGAGGCTGGTGACTGATCTGCCTCAGCCGGGAAGAGTGCAATGATGATTCCAACATGGGCCAGTGAAGCGATGTCTTCCACAACAAGACTGAAGAACAAAAGGACAGCAACTTGCCTGTTCCCCTTCCCTGGTTCCCCAACGCTGTTTCCCTCCCCCAATTCCCCAAAAAAATCTTTAAAAAAATAATAATAATCACAATATCAAGTGCTGACTAGGGTCTGAGGAACTCAGAAGCATTTTTGGTGTGGTTGTAAATTTCCATAATTTATACAAAAGTATCTCGCATTTTTTATTAAAATAGAAAATGCATCTTTAACACAACAATGTGCATTTTTAAGAATATATTAAACAGGAAAAAATTTGCATAGGAATGTATGTATATATTTAATTTGTATATACATTTATGTAATAAAAATGTTTATTATGGAGATTTTCTTATTTACAGAAACTAGAAAAAAATTAAAGAACTCTCAATAAGGCACTGATTGAATTTTTTAAATAATGGAATTCTAGTCTATAGTATATTATATAGTCAAGTAAAATAATAAGGTATATGTCCACATATTGTCTTAGATATGTATCAATATATAATAAAGGGAATAAGTTACAGAATAATATGTATATATACATACTATAATTGATAATATGCATAGTATAAAGAAAATGATAAATATGTACACATATGCTTTTTAAATAAGGGAAGTATAGAGGGATTCATATGAAATTGCTAGTGGGGTCAACAAAGGGTTGTTAACACCTATTTGGGGCAAGATCAGAAGCTAAATAATTTTGCTTTATAAACATCTTCATCTTTAGAAATGCTTTTGCAAGCATGTATTGCTGTTTGATCCAAAAAACTACAGAAAAGGAAAGGCCATTGCATGTGTTGGCTAGCCAAGCTCCTGGTACAAATAAATCTGTTGAATGAATAAACAAATATCTTGAATTCCTCCTCTCACTTATGTAAGTCTGTTTTCTACTTAGAGGGAGCCTGGGATTTCGACAGCTAAATCCTTCTTTTTTAATTTAAATAATAAGGATAATACTTTTTGTTCTTCTCATGAGGAATGTTATTCCAGTAAATCAAGTTTCTATTTTAATAATTCAGGCCTACATAGTATCATCAAAATAATTACAGTTAAAAAAAAAGTGTCAAACGAATGTAAATGTTTCTTCTGCTTCTTTATTTACTTGGATTTGCTGCACAGATTTTCTAACTTGACTCAGTTCTCTGCCCAAATTGACTAGAACATTTTCATTTCATGCAATTATAGATCTTTATTGCTTTTCATTATAGAATGTTTTCCTTAAGGAATAGACCTTTTGTGAGAAAGACTAATTTTCTGGAGTGATTAAAAAAATGATAGCACCTCATCCTTTTGAAAATTGAATTTGAACAAAATCCAAAAACAGTTTAAAATTCAATTTCCTGCTTTGGAGGACCTCATTATAGGTCCATCAATACCTACCCTATACTGAGCAAGAGTCTTTGTTTCTACTCATTGCGCTATTTTTATTATCCAATGCAACAGTAGCTTAATTTTTGATGAAATAATAGTCACATGATTACCTCTATTTGAAGCCGGGTGGTCACTAACTACACTCATTCTCAAGGGATGAGGGGAGCAGTGCCTTCTTCATCATTATAGCCTCATCCTTATGCATCCGAAACTCCTATTACCAATATCCCCAGATTGTGAGTTCTTTATCACTTACGAGTACACACAGCTAACAGGAGCAGTATCTTCCCTTCAGGCAATGTATGAACCTGCACTGCACCTCCGGGGCTGCTCTATCAAGACAGAGCACCCACTAGACAAGCTTCCCGTGAACTTCGCTCTCCCAGTTCCTATGTACCTAGTCTGTGTGCCATCCAGGAAGTTTGCTCCTTCAGGAAGGGAGCGTTCGCTTTATTCTCCCTGCAGACAGGTTGAGAGGGTTATATAGGCCACAGTGGTGTAGCCTGTGCAATAGAGGAAGGGACATCTCAGGTGGCTTTGAGAGTGTTTGGTAACCGGAAATATGATAAAATGAGAGGGTTTCGTGTAGATAGGGAATTTTCCCAGGGGAGGAGGTCTCAATTTAGAAAGCCTTCTGACCTGTCAGAATGAGGAGATTTGCGGCCCCCCTATGACAGGGACGGGCAACTGTAGGAGGCTCAGAGCTGAGGGACAGACTGCAAACTGCACATTTTTCTTTGGGGACAGACATTTTTCAGAGAGATTGGGACTCAGAGGGAACTACTTTAATTCTCTGTGATTAGGGAGTGAGATAAAGCACAGATATCCCATTGATGCAGTTTCTGTGTGTAAGATCCAAACTTTGAATAATTACAGGAAGCCTGGAAATGTTGGGATGCTAGCATTCAGTATCATAGAATGAGGAAATGACCATTCCAATGAGACCAGCCTAAAACAGAAGAGGAGCAGGGCACAATGCAGGTGCCAGACAAAGGAGAGAAGAAAAAAAAAAAAAGTCCAGACCTGACCAGGAAAAAGATAATTCCTTTAATCTTATCTGACTAATGATTTTACTGATTCCTGCTCAGGGAGGGATTGAAAGTTAATAGAAAAACCACAGGGTATTTAATTTGTAGTTCCAGTATACAGCATACGTATTCATGCTTCAGTTACTTTTAAAATAAGTCTATGCAATTCTCATTTATTTTTGTGTGGAGTTATGCATTTGTTGACTCGCTACTCAGGTGTAGCTCAAATGGAGACTGTCTCCATCAAGAGGCTCCTGCAGGTAATGGACCCATTATAGAGAAGTCACAGAGTGAAGCATATTGGTGCTACGATAGACCTCACCCAACCTGACTCCTCGGCACTGCCCAGTGTTCCCCCCAGATGTGGTCACTACGGGGCTCCCTCATTTGTTTTTGACCCAGGTGTGTGGGCCAGAGAAGGTAGGGAAGTGACAGTTATTTGCTAGACATACTAACTGACAACTGAGAAAATGTCAAAAAGTTCAATTCAAATCATATTTATACATTCTCTAAGGCAAGATTTTAAAAGCTCGTTGTTCACTGCAGTTTCAGATTCATTAGTGGGTCTGCAGCAGGGCCCAGACATTGGCCTTTTCTATAAAAAGGGGAATCGGATGCAGGAAGTCCATAGCCCACAAGTTGAGAAACACTGCTTTAAAGAAACTCTGGTTCCTGAGCTGTGCAATTTGAAGATTTGTTAGAGAGTAAGCAAATTTGAAATTGAAATTTCAGGCAGACATTTCCAGTCTGTGTGTGTAGAAAGGAGCTGAGGTACATGTGTTATCAGTAAGCAGTACTTTTGGCCCAGTTGGCCTGTCAATCTTCAGGCCGCCGTGAGCATTTTCCACACATTATCGTGATTTCCTTCGTCGGGATGTCAAATTAGACTGCTATAAATATGGAAAAAGGGAAAAGGAGAACATTTCATGCAAATTAAAAACAATACTCCAAGTTGAGCTTCTCCACCAAACTAAATAAATCAATAAAAATAAAGGCTAAAATAGGCATAAAAAGGTAACACCGTATACTTAAAACAGGCAATGGGAATAGTGACCAAGTCAGCAAAATGCACTGCAGTGAAACAGGGGTCAGATTTCTAGGCACGGTGTTCATCTGAAGACTCACAGGACTCCATCCCCTATACAGGCAAGTTCCTGTTTTAGCCATTCGAGTTCACACCATGGATAGCACTAGCTTAGGGTGGTAAGTTTTTTCTGAGTATATGTTTGCAATAGAAAAAAATTTTCTTCCATGTGCTTGTAAAAATAAGAAATCAGAGTTTTGAAGAGACCCTAAAAGGACCCCAGACAAGACACTTCTCCCAGAGCTTCATTGGGATAGGAACCGAGATTTATCCTTCTTGACCCCTAGGTCTAGGACGGGTATTTTTAAATTGGTATGTTCCCAAAAGAAAGTAATTCAAAGTTGATTTTAAAGTTCTCCTCTCACCTCCTTTTAATATCATCAACGGTGAGACCAATTCTCCATGGTGATTGTAACTCTGACCTGGCTTAGTGAAATCTTACAGACCACCTAGACCTCAGCTGTAATGATTGGTTAACAGCCAATCCTTAGTTTGAACTTATCTCTTCTGTTCGTTGGATGATGAAGATGCTGATAAACCATGAGGAAGAAGACAGGGTTAACATGATGTAGGTGGGAGATAGGTGGATAAGATACAAAACACCAGCAAATATACTGGTTCCTGACACTGAGGATTTTAATGATCTATTGAAGGTATTTCCTGTCCGATCACTTCACACCTACATTGAGTAAGCTCATTGCTGGGTACACACAATAGACCCTTACTAAACATTGCCTAGAAGTCAACATGTACTCTCTCAGTGTTGAGTAATAATAGAATCAATATTCATCTTTCTTTTTAATCCATTTAATCTCAACCCATGTGTTTAAAGCCAGTTTTCCTGTTTGAAGAGAAAGAGGATCCATGAGTGCTTCAGGAGAGCACAACAATTCCAGGCCACTTCTGGTTCATGTCAACAGTCCATGCACAAAGCACCTATGTTTAGGTGACTGTGGAAAACACTGTGGGTGTCAGATGAGGGTAAAGAGAGGAAAGGAACAGAGACTAAAGAGCATTTTATATGAGGGGAAAAAATGATCTGTGGTTAAAAACAAAATAGTTTCTACCACTTAATGTATTTCGGTCATTTCACATCACTTACTTTCTTAAGCCTCAGTTTCCTCACCTGTTAAACGGGAACAATACCTACTCTGATGGTTGTCCTAAGGGTCAAATGAAATAATTAAGGTCGTCAGATTGAGCAAATCAAAATAATGTCAATACAAATATGCCCATGCTATACTTGGGGCATACTAATACTAAAAATATTATTTGTTGTTTATCTGAAATTCAAGTTTACATGAGTTCCTATCTTTATTTCTGGCATTCCAAGAAACAATATGTGATAACAGCAGCAACTTTTTGAGGGCCTTTCATGTGCCAGGCACCACTCAGTACTTCCGTCATACTGGGCATTGTTCTAATGGTTGCTGAAGGCAGTTATTACTAATCTCATTTTGCATGTAGGATGTGGAAGCTTTCCAAAATGAAATAGCCAGGAAATAGCAGTCAAGAGTCAAATCCACTATATCATGCTGTTTCTTTAGTTGATGAAAGCACTTTGAATTTGGAGAGTACCCAAGTGTTTATTATGACAAATGGTCTCTCTGTTTATTACTTCTATCTTGGGTACAGTAACAAAGACTGTAGAAAGTGAATGGGAATGTGGAGATTACGACGTGCCATCAAGTGTAGGAAAAAGTCTGTTTTTAGTCTTCCACTTCCAGGATGATGGTCTCTTGCCAGTAAATCTGTGTTTCCAGAGATACCAAGGGAAGGGCACAGGGGCTCTTATAACAACATCACCGTGTGTGATACACATGGGATTATCTACTGCCAAGTCCATGCTAGAACAGAAATTATTGACTAACTGGGCCTTAAAATAAATTAGTTATGTAAGCACCCATATTCACACTTTTACCTTCTCAGTAACCTTTCAAACAACCAGAATCCCAAGTGAGAAAAGAAACAGAGTAAGATCTGCAACACACACACACACACACACACACACACACACACACATGCACACACACACCCCACACCACAATGAACATTTTGTAGTAACGTAACATATTTAATACAAAGAGACATACATAAACATATCCGAATAGCTTTCTGTAGTGGAGCAATGGAAAGGGAATTGTCCAGGAGAACAAGATAATAAACAAACAAGTAAATAAATAAATCACTTAATTAATTTTTAACACTAAAGGGGAAGCTGGCATAGATGGTTGATGATATTGTGCTATGAACTGAGGAGTATGAATAATTCAACAGCCTGCTCCTGATGTCCGAGAGTAAAATGCACACTAGTAATTTCTGATGAGCTGTTTCTCTAATCCAAAAAGCTAGCTTGTTTCCCAGAGTTCCCTCTCCTCCGTGGTAAGTCATTGCATGAGGAGGGTGACTGTGGGGAGGTGGCAGCAGAGGCCTGCTCTGAGGGAAAAGGGGAGGGAATTCGCCTAGGGACAGAGGTCAAGTTGAACTGGAATAATTGCCCACGCATCCTTCCCCAAGGGCTAGAGGGGGAGCCAGGTTAAACTTAAAGCAAGCGGGAGGGCAGCTGAGGGCACTGCCAAGCCAAAGGGGGAGCCAGGAAGGGGACCCAGGACCTGGTAGCCCCAGGTAGAGGGAGAAATGTAGATTCTGTGTTCATGTAGTGGAGTTCTGAGGCAGGATCACGTAGATGACACCTCAAATGCAACTTCACATGCTTTTACCTGCCACTGCCAGATTATGGGACAGATTTTTTCCCCCTAATGTGACTACTAGGAGTGTTAAAACTTACATAAAATACTAAACTCAATTCAAAGGTACTTATACTCAAGATGGTTCAGATTTTGATTCTAATATAGTCTGTATAAGAACAGTAGATTTAAGTTCTAAATGGGGAATAGTTTTATTTTCCCTGTTTGGTCTCTTTAAATCTTAATTTCTTCACCTTAAAAACCTATTTGTACTAGTCAAGAACAACATTGCCTTTTGTGATTTCCAGCAAACACAGTGCAAATATTTAACCAATAAGTATTATGGAGTAGATTGTTTTGCACAGCAAGCAGTAATTCGTAGAGCTAAATTTAATTTGAAACCATAATGAATTCAAGGTACCAC
This sequence comes from Aselliscus stoliczkanus, assembly GCA_033961575.1. Lineage (NCBI taxonomy): Eukaryota > Metazoa > Chordata > Mammalia > Chiroptera > Hipposideridae > Aselliscus > Aselliscus stoliczkanus. The sequence continues at coordinate 129,564,276 of CM066733.1, forward strand.
CCCAGCACAATTGTGTAGATGAAGATTAAAATGTTATAGTTTATAAATTTAATCTGTTTAATAGGTATATTATGTTGTCAGCAAGTGTTCTAGAAAGAGACTAATAAAATTTCCAATAAATAAGTTGGGTAAATTTCTTCAAACTTCCAGAATAAATTAGAAATAGGACCTTTGCTCTACGTCAATACCCAGGAGAAATGATTTGGCCAAGGGCTTAGAAAAATTAACAGTTTTCAGTTGGTACAGAGGTCTTATCTTCTATCTGCTTAGCTCTCTTGCATTGTATTTATAAAGCATTCTGGCTGTTCTACTTAGCTAGATGGATGGTTAGATTATTTCTGCTTTCTTAGCCGTGTGATGGTGGATTGATCGATTGAAATGGCTCACTATGTCAGAATGCCTTCTCATTGCCAATGCAAAGAATCCTATTTAATGGCAAATTATAAAATCTTTGAGTAGCTCCTAGCTGAAATAGTTTGTTTATATTCTTTGTAAAAACCCTTCCTTTGAAGCAGCTGCTATTTCAGAGGAGATCACAGGCATTTAAAAAATCTGGGTCACTCCTCGTGCATTACAGAAAGAAATCTGTGGTAGACTAAGACCTCTGGACCCATCTTTGTGGGAGCTGTGTGAGGTTGTAAATAAAGCTGGTGGGGGACCCAGAGCAGTTTTCAAACCCCGATCCTCAGCACCAAGACTGCCAAATACTGAAAACTGCGGATGGAAATAAACTGGAAAAAATAGGGTCTTTATGTAAATACATAACTAGGATGCTAATATTCACATTAATAATGTGGGTTTTAACATGGAGGAAAGGATGACAAAGGAATTGGGTTACATGGGAGGATCATTGAAATTCAGCAAATAATGATTTTTTCCCCCTAACCATTGACTAATCTTAAAGGAACAGTCACATGAACCTCTTTTTGGTTAAAAAAAAGTCACATTGATATTTATTAGGGCACAAGGTTGTTAATAATAGTTATCCTCTGATTGGTCAAGGATTCAAGTGGCAGAAGGTAGGAGGTTTACTTCCCAGTTTAGCAAGGTCACACAAGTATACACACACAAACTAGGAGACTATCTTGATACTTTTTATTTTCTTTATGTGTTTTCAATGTTTTCTAAATATTTTGTAATAAGCACATTATATGGTGAGGAAGTACAGAATGATGGGTTAGAGAATAGACACTGGAACTACACTCATAGTCCTAACTCTTGATTCTGCTCAAATGAGTGATCTAAGTAACCTTAACCAATCCGAAATCCCTTAGACCATTCAGTGAAGTTTGGCCAACTTCCAACTGCCAGTATCTGCAGCTCTGGGGCTTATGTCATGGAGTCTATTCTGCTTATGCATGCAGCAGGCCTGGAGAAGGATATCCTTGACAAATAACTTCTTTTTTACTTTTATTTTTTATTTTTTAGCTGAGCCATCCTGCCACCTGTTGGCAGCTCAATGGCAGCTCAGCTCAAGCCAGGAATCGAACCGGCAATCCTGTTGCTCAGACCTTGCACTAATAAGCAAGCTGTTAATCAACAGAGCCACTTGTCTGGTTCGACAAATAACTTTTAGAGGTTAGCCTTAGATAACCTTAAATGGTGATGAGAGAACTCTGGGGAAAAGTACATTATATATACCTTATAAATACATGCACATTCTATATGTACATTTTCTTAGCAGCCTAATGAAGTATTCCTTACACATGAAGAGTTGACGTTCAAGCTCTTGTCTTTTCTGACAATAGTTACTTGCCCATTTCAGTGGTATGTGAAAATCCACTGAAATGGGCTTGTCCCTGCCCACTTTGGTAACTGGCTTAATGGCACCTGTTTAAGTGGCTACCTTCCCTTGCCCAAACCACTTTCCACTTTATCTGCTAGTATTTCCTGCACTTCCCAAATAATTTATTTGCATCCAAATGCTTATCTCACGGTCTGTTTCTGGGAGGACTTACACTAAGACAAATAGCAACTATATATCCAAGTCTCTAATCAGTGTGTCCAACCCAGACTTCTCCCCTGAGCTCCTACTTCACATCTAACTTCTTGGTTGAATCTCCATCCAAGTGCTTATAAAGGGTTCAAACTTAACAGGGGATGCCAGAATACTTGTGATCTCCTTAACCTGTTTCTCTCCATGTTCCGCCTAGCGGATTCCCAGGGTGTGGAGTATGCAATCAAAAGTTTTCACTGTGGTTTTGAAGAATCACAGTAATCTCTCACATGTTCGTCTCTCTGGACCATCCCCTTCTACTCCCACCTTGCTCGTTGTCCTCTAGGGTACTGTGCCTTTAAGGTTCCCAGACATGCCATGCTTGTTCCCATTAAAGGCTCAGAACTTGCGTTGTTATCTCACATCGCACCCTTCAGGCCTCAGCTTAGAAACCACTTCCTCCAATAGGCCTTCCCAGCCACCTTCTCTGAAGGTGCTTCTTCCCTTCTTGTAGTCATGTTCCAAAACATCATCTCTTTTATTTTCTTCATAGTGCTTAGCACCTCCTTGCCTATTTGTTTGCATATATATCTTCAGTCTTCCTTACTATAATACAAAGCAGGAGGTATCTGTCTTGTCCTCAGTCATTCCTAGTGGTAAGGAGGTGCTGGCAGTGAGTAGATTGTCCAGGAATACTTGTTTGCATTCATTGGAATGAGATTTTTAAACATGTTATATAACATTTGGAATTTCTGCAAGTATATTCAGTTCCTATTACATGTCCTTCTCTTTCAAAATTGACCTATCTTTATGGAATATTAATTGGAATTTTCAATATTTTGACCTCAACTGTTTTTAAGAGTATTTCATAACCTATTTGTTTTGTTTTGTTTTTCACAATCCTTATTTCTTTCATGTAAGCATTCTGAAATATTTTTCTTATTAAAATTCCCAGATGTGAGTACTTGAATGCAGATTTTTGAATTTCACCAAACACATTTTTCTGAATTTGTTACTCTTAAAATAAGGTAAACTTCATAGTACAGAGGAAATGACACAGGATTATTATATAGATAATTATTATTATATAATTTATACATAGTGTCTAGATTGGATTATAGATGTGTTCATTGTTATGCTAGATTCCCCACTTATTTCAGAGAAATATATATTAAATGTATTCCAAAGAAATGAAAAGGTACTAATGGCCATTATTTTCAGTAGCAACATGTATTATTGAATATTTCAAAGTTTAATCCATTAATTCAATCATATCACTTAAGCAAAGAAGGTGCTGAGCACAAATGTGAGGCCTTTTATTTCATTCTGTTGCTACTTTTCTAATGACGACTTTGAGCGGCTGATCTGTAGTGCACACCATGGCTTCTTCTGAAATGGAAATATTTGAGAAAGTAATGTGAAATGAAGCTGAAATAATTATTATCTGTGATTTACTTTAGAAATTAGCCAGGGTCACTTAATAAATAGCAGCATAAAAATGTTTCAGCAGCTTTCCCTCTGCTCAGGGTGAAAGAAGATTTTAGCTGGATGTATTCTGTAGAGCTGGGCACATGGCAGATGCTCAAGAAACTTCACTCAGATTTGTGGGGAGAGTAGGCAAGGTAATTTGTTGGGTTTACTCTAAATGGGAAAGACTAGTGGGAAAAAAAAAAAAAAAAGAAAAGGAAAGGAAGAGTCAAATCCCAAAAGATGATGGTAGGTTGCAACTAGATTAGGTAAAAATGCCCACCAACGGGTTGAAAAACATTTTTAAGATTTGTGGCTACTCTTCCACTTAAAGTTACTTGCAAAATCGTTTGACAAATTGGCTTTTGGATGTTAAAAAATGGGTCAAACTTTTTGTTTCTAGGAAGATAGAGTAAACATATTTCCCCCTATTACTCCTGCAAAGTATAGCTGAAAGCCCTGGACATTCTATATGGAACAATTATAGGCAGACTCTGAAAGATGGAGAGAAGACAGACTGCCTACGGACCTCAGGACATGTGGAATGATATGTACAGTGGTGAGCTCTTGGGGTTTTCTTTGAGCTTCATATATCCCATAGTAGGAGCTGAAGAAGTCATCACCCCAGAAACACCCATGAGTGCAGACAAAAAAAAAAAAAAAAGCCTGCAATCTCTAGCCAAAGTACAAAGTACCAGGAAAGGAGCAACCTTGCAAAACAGAAAACTTTCAGACCATACTCACTGTACTCCAGCCTCACCCTCACCCATCCAGCAGATCAAATGGAAAGTCTAGATTCTACCCTTCTCAGGCTATAATGTGCCAATCCCCATGCCAAGACCGTGTCAGAAAATGCTGATTAGGGAACCAAGGCTTTCATCCTCTCAGTAACAAACTCTCTCCTCCCCATGGTATCATTGAAGACCATGGGAGAGCTTAGACTTCCACCCAAACAGCATTGAAAAGCTGCTCCACCCTTCCTGACAGAATGGTGGCAGAGGAGGCCTTGTGGAGAGGCAGGCCTTTCATCACTGCCCAGTGGTAACAAAGTCACCCCCTTCCCTATGGTGTCAATGGAAGCTACATGGGAAGCAGCAAAATAGCAGGCACTCAGAAGGCAGTGAGAAGGCCAAGAGCATTAAAGCTGGAATGTAAAAGCCTTCAGACCTGACTAGCTAAGCTCTGGCCTCAAATGCCAGAAGATCCATTTCACTTTTTAATTTCTTCACAGTTAAAATGCTTATTTTCCTTTTAGTTGATTCTTCAGCAAACACTGTTTCTTTCTTTGGGGATGGTTTTAGCATCATGGTTAAGAGACTAATTTCTGGAGTCAGACAGTCTAGATCTAGATTCTGGGTCCACAGTAGGAGGATAATTTACTCAGTCTCCCTGAGGCTCACTTTCCTCATCTGTGTTATAGGATGCAACTGTTACCTCCCCTAGGGTTGCTGTCCTGGCTAATGAGTTAATATATGTAAAGAACTTAGAACTGTGCCTGGCCTAAAGAAAGCATTCAGCAGGGACTGTAGTTATTTGTTGTAGCTATGTGGATTACCCTGTCGCCTGGGTGCTGTACACAGGAGATACCTCTTAACAAAATTCATCACCTCCGATCTTGCCTTCCCCACCCTTTACCCCACACTCTTCCATCAGTGTGGTTTTCTTTAATGTCTCAGCAGGTGGGCACTCTTAAATATTAGTTCAAATTGAATTTGGTAGAGATAGAGTGTACTAGTGTTCTCCAGAGAAACAGAATCAATAGGCTAACAAGAGAGGTGAGAGATTTATTTTAAGGACTTGGCTAATGGTAATGTGGGATTTGATAAGTCTGAAATCCGTAGGGCAAGCCAGTAGGTTAGAAATTCAGAGTTGGGGTTGCAGTCTTATGAGAAAGTCAGATATCTGCAGGCTGAAAACTCAGGCAGCTTTTCTATTTGCAATCTTGACGCAAAATTTCTTCTTTAGGAAACCTGTCTTTGCTCTTGAGGCCTTTGACTGGTTAGATGAGGCTCACCATATTATGGAGAGTAATCTGTTTTACTTAAAAGTCTACTTATTAAATGTTAATCACATCTAAAAGATACCTTTACAGAAACACCTGGAATGGTGTTTAACAAAACAACTGGGTACTGTGGCCTAGCCAACTGACACATAAATGTTATATATGGAGGAACAAATTTTATGTTAATTAAATTCATATGCTTTTTTATGTTCAAGATAACTTTATTACATGCAATTCTTCCACACTAGGCAATTACTTGGGGGCATAGTCAATTGTCCAAAATCAGAATATTAAAATAAGTGATTATTCCTGTAAACAGTACAACATCATGTACTATTATCTTTCAGAATATCTGCTGTCTGACTGCTGACCTCAGGTAACTGTTTACTGGCTGACTTACCATGATGGGGTGTCCTGCAGATGGCGAGGCCTCGGTGCAGCCCCTTGGGTGTACTTCAAAAATACTTGATGGGTGATTTTCTTTTCCTCATATAAATGTACTGTCTACTTTAGTTCTGATGGAACCAATTTTCATTTCTTCAGGTATGCTGCATATTTACATTTATTCTGTGATGATTTAAAGTCATTTATAGATCAGCCTTCTGGGCAGCACCCAACCTAACTTGGCCTGTAACTGGCTGTTATAATATACTAGGTTGGAAAGCCTGACTAAAACACCAGGAAAGGTGACTTTTGCCTGAGGGTTTATTTGTCCTTTGTCTTAGGAAAAACACCTCTGAATTTGAGCCATATCAGATGCATTTCACACACATCTAAGCTGAAAGCCTTAAGGGCCTGGACTTAAATGCTTTAAAGAATTCTGAGAAGCAATAAGTTATATATTTTCCCCTCAGATACAGAAAAATCTTTAAAAAATGTAAATTAGGCAATTTTAATGAAAATTGACAGTGACTAAAAATTATGACAAAACCAAATCATAAAATAATATAAACTGATCAATTCAATGTGGAACAGGGGTTTTCATAGCTAACAGAATGGCAAGAGGGTTAGAGTCACCTAATTCAGATTCTTTATTCTTAGATAATGAAACTAAGCCTAGAAAAGTGCTATATTTGCCAATTAATTCATTAATTGCTTGACAGTGGCTAAACCAAGATAAAAACTAAGCATCATGGCTTCCAGCTCAGGACTCTTTCTACCACGTGTCATGTTCTTATGCCATGTGAAATTATTCTTCAGTGTTTTTAGCCTTTTTCTTTATTCCTTTAGGAAATAACTTAATAAAAATGCAGTTTTGTTTTAAACTATAACATTTTGATGGAGGACAGGAACATACAAACAGAGGAACTAAGGTGTTTTTATTTGTACATCACTGCTTTCCTCCAAATGTTTTTATTCTTGCAGCAGTTTGGGAGTGTCCATTGGATTCTAAGACTAGATCAGCGGACACCCAGGATCCGAGGCTCTGTCCCTGAACTCATTTAACTCAACAAAGCATCCCCTGTGTGCCAGGCAGCATGCTAGGTATTAAGGCTTACACAGATAAATAAGAAATGATTTTTGACCCCAAATGAGCTTTGTTCAGTTGGAGAAAAGCACATGTAATCAGATATACTAAAACATGATACAGAAGTGCTGTAACAGTGGAACAATACGAATAGAGGGCCCTAGACTCTAAATGAAAACTGTGTGCTTTCAAGAGTGCTTTCTTGAGAAAGCACCAGTCTAAGAGGACCTAAGTAATTTACCAGGCAGGGGAGTGAGAGGTCTCAGGGTATGGGGAAGGACCCATCAGGAGGTGTGTAGAGTATGGTGGGCCAGGAGACAAGAAGTTGATGAGGTGGAAGATGAGGGTGGGGGAGAGCTAGGGGCCAGCTTAGGAAGGATCTTAGGCTACATGCTGCTGGAGTGTTTTTTCCCTGGAGGGTTTTATCATAAAGGTAAAAATACATGTAATACAATGTCCCACTACAGAAACCTTCAGAAAGAGGGAATGGGATTTGATAGAGATTTATTTTTCTGAAAGATAATTCTGATCCTCAGTTACTTCCCATGAAATGAGATATAATATTTGTGCTATGGTATTTGTTATAGGGATCAAATAGTGTATATGAAAGTGCCGGGTAAATTATATAGCAAAATATAGTTGTGAAATATTTATTAATGTCATATGATAAAACCAGATGGTGAAACTTTTGTGTGAATGAATATTGGGCAAACATCACACTTCTGAGCATCCAGAGCATTTTGAGATTAAACTCTGAGAACATTTCCACTTGGTTCTGAGATATGCAACAAGGAAAACATCATTGATACCTCTCAGAACTACCTTAACTAAATTGCAGACTTGGCTTTAAATGAGGGTCCTTACAAGAAACAGCACAGAAACTGCTTCTGCATTTGCTGTGAAACCCTTTTCAAAAACTTTGGCTATTAAATATCTCAATTGTCTTTTTTTCATATGAGTAAAATAATTAATTAACCATCATATATCATGATCATAATCATCAAGTTATGAGTTAATTAATTAATTAATACTAACTAAGGAAATAAGTGATGTACACAAAGATTTATACACTAGAAAGTTCATTGGAGTTTTATTTATAATAAGGAAAAAAATCAGAACTAACTTAAATGTCTCTCAATGGTGGTGGAAATTAAATAAATTATGGTTTGTTTACATGGTAGAATATTTGTAACTATCAAAATCATGATTTCAAAGACTAATGATATGAAAAAGTATTCATAATATTAAATGAAAAAAATTGTAGGGCATATCATTTGCTCCCTATTTGGGGACAAAAAAAAAAAAGGTAGTAGTTCCTCCTCAAAAGACTGAAAAAAAATAGATAAAATTGTAATATTTAAATGTTTTTTTCTGCATGAATTATTACAAAAGATTTTTCTTTTTATTTAAAATATTATGAAACAAAAAATTATTAACTATAGAATGAGGCAAAACTGATGTTTTTAAAAAGATTTATATTAAGAAATTATTACCCTTGATTATCCTGTGGTTTATGCTTTCATAGTTTTGATGGACTCTGCTGTAACTATTAGTGCCTATCTAGGAGATTTCACTCTATTAACTGTAGGTTTCTGAGTTCCTCAATCCTCTTTTCTCTGAAGGAAATAAGGGACTACACTACTTTCTCACCAATCCATTGTCAATAGCTTTATTAATTAAAAATGTAATTTCATTTTTAAAACATTTCAATTTGATCAACTAAAATATTCTGAGTGACATCAAACCAAATGTGCTGAGGACACAAAAGCAGTTTAAAGTGTATTTCTGCATATAAAGAGCTTGTTATTTATGTGGTAGAATGAGACAAACATAGGGAACAACCAGGGCATGAAAATCATAGTGATTTCATAAGATTAATAGTGACTTTCCAAGATTAGTCCATCAATTTGATTTGATAGATGAAGAAAATGAAGCTAAGAGAGAACTGTGTGATTTCCCTCTAATATCACACAAGATCCGAGATATCCTGGTTCCACTGGGTTGTAAAAATACAGGATATTACTCCAAATCCAAGAGGAAATCAAGGTCAGCCTCCATGAAAGAATTAAAGAAAGATGGGATGAGGGGATGAGTCAATATCCTAGGTTATGACTTTTCCACAGGCACCAAGTCTGGGAGCCCTTCTAGTGTCTATGGAGTCAGACACTGGATTTACCCATATGCATCGGTTTTACAAAGATAAAAATCAAAAGCTCAATTGAGCTGTGAGTTAAGATGCTTTCAGTTACATGTGACAGAAGCCCAACTCAAACCGTAACAAAATAGGTAAATTAAAAGTAAGGAAGGAATATATTTGCACATAACTACGAAGTCATGGGCTTTAAGCCTGGCAGGTTCTAGGAGCTCAGGTGGTGTTGTCAGGGTTCTGGCTCCATCTTTCCACCTCACCTTGTCTCCGCGTGGCTTCATTCTTTGGGCAGGTGTTCCCCAGGTACTTGGCAATATGGCTGCCAGAAACCAAGGCTCACATCCTACTGTTTAAGAACCCCCTGGAGATGTTTCCCTGGAAGGCTCTAGCAGAAAAATCCCCGGGAAGACCCTTATTTTCCAGGCTCTGCCATGTGTCTGTCCCTGAGCTAGTCACTGTTTTAAGGGGATTTGGTTTGTTGGAGATTCAGCCCCACTCTAACCACCAGAAAAGGCTTTCCTTTGGTGAAAGGTGTGCTGTTAACTGAAGAAGAGTTGGCAGAAGTAGAGGGGATGCTCATTATGTCTCCACTATGGGGAATAGTGCCAATGACCTAAGTGTTAACTGTATAATATAAACAGTACAAACAAAAGGAAAGAAGAGAATAATGAGACTCCTAGCACAGTTTTTCCAGAGAAGGTATGTGATGACACATACTAGGATATGAAATTCTATTCATAATAGACTAAATAAAGCCAAATTGGAAAGTAAATCTCCCTGTATGGAAACTTACACTATACTCAACAGACATATAATGTTTTATGACATATGCTTTCAGGGATAATTGCAGTGACTAGACCAGTCCAACTTACAGCTATTAGGAATAAGATACACTTTTTTGAACAAACACTTTGACTGGAGTTTAAAAGGCAGAGTTGTAATAGAAATATATTTTTAGATAATGACTTCAGAAACTAATCACTCATACAGTTAATGGAGATTTTAATTAGGCAGCATAATTTCTGAAAACAATGAAGGAAAAGAATCCCAGCATCACCTGTACGTGAGAATGAGTTCTTCTATCACCAATGTGGTAGTACAGAATTTATCACAACAATTCCTCCTGATATTTGTATTATGCTTTACACTGTCATATATTAACTCCGTTGATTTTTGCAACATTCCCAGGAAGCAGGCATTCTTATGATCATCTACATTTTATAGATAAGAAAACTGAGGCATAGAGAAGCCACACAGCTAAAGAGAGATTGACTCTGATCTTCCCACTGGTGGTTTTCCATACATATAGCAGGAAGAACACATGTTTGGTAAGAGAGACCTGAGTTTGAATCCTGTCTCCACCACCTACTGACTATGTAACTATCTCCTTTTGACCCTCTTTTTCTCAGATATAAAAAGCTGATAACCATCAGCTTTTTATAGCTGATAACCATCAGCTGATAACCATCAGAAGGTATAGATAAATACCTTCCCTTGACTTGCTATGACCTCAGGAATTCAACTGAGGTGGGAAAGGAATAAGGTACTTTTTAAAGCTGATAAGGATTTAATAGGATTTGTTTACCAGAAAACAGAATTCTGGAAGAAAAAATTCTGGGGGTTTTCTGGAGAGACGGTAGCAGAGGGAGGCTGGGTAAGGAAATCCCATACTTCATATAACGTGTGTAATACTAAAAATTGTCTCTCATCGTAGGTCTTCTTATGGGTTCTCTCTTCATATGTCATTAAATTTAGCCTCGAGGCTGGAGCGGACAAGAAGAAGGAAGGGCCACAGCCTGTCCTCCTGGTGTGCGCCCACTAGAGGAAGAATCTACTCAGAGGAAAGGGAAGTAAACGCACAGCCTGCATCTTCTGTCTTGCGGGGTAAAAACAGGAAGTGGAAGTGGAGGAAAAGGACAGAAACAAAGTTTTAGGTTTTTCCTTCCACTTTCTTAGGCATAAATTCAAGGGGAAAGGAATGTGAGTGAGCCCAACAACAGAAAGTCTTCTGCCTCCATTTGTGTTCAGACCGGAAGGACCCATCCGCACTCCCAGCAATCCTGAGGCTGGTCCAGCCCAAGCTTGGTGCATGGTATGTTTTAGGAAAAGGGAGAGACCCAGTTTAGCCACCCTGAATGCCCTGGCTGCCCATGGCAGGGTAAAGCCTGGCCGGCAATTTACTAGGGTCCCTAAAACTGAGGGCTCCAGGTACACAGAAGTAAGCAGAAGATGCACAGGAGTCAGAGTTGGAGATTTAGATTTGAAAATTTTAAGTCTAATTGAATGCTTTTGCTTTTTCCTATGAGAATACATTTCTGGGTTTTTTTTTTTATTAGTTTCAGGTGTACAACACAGTGCAATAGTTATACATTTTACCCCTCAAAGTGACAACCCTCCTCCCCCAATTCGCCACCCCACTCCCCCCCCCCACCCCCGTATCATATATATCTATTACTCTTCCAACTGTAATTGAATATATATAGATAGTCACGGGATGTGGATTATGCTATGGAAAGGAGTCAGAGAAAGAGTAATACATTTTGGTTTGTTTTTAAAAAACTGGGGTTTTATTTTACAAATTCCTTTTGTAGACACTATCTCTTCACTCCGAGAGCAAGGGTTTTTTTTTCATAATGTCATTCAGAAGCGTTAATGAGCATGGAATAAATACTAAGTTATAAACCAGTATAAAGAATACATGTGTTTAAGGCAAATATTATATGACCTTATTTATATGTGGAATCTGAAAAAAATCAAACGCCTCAAAACAGGGAGCAAATCGGTGGTTTCCAGAGGCAGGTGGCAGGGGGAAGGGGAAATGGATACAGGATTTAAAAGGCACAAACTTCCAGTTATGTGATAAACAAGTCCTGGGGATGCAATGTATAGCATGGTGACTAGCAACACATATTAGGTATTTGAAAGGTTGCTAAGAGAGTAGATCTTAAAAGTTTTATCACAAGAAAAATAAAATGGGTAACTATGTGTGATGATTGATGTAAATTAAATTTATGGCAGTGATCATTTTGCAATATATACGTATACCAAACCATTATTTTCTATGCCTTAAACAAATACAATGTTATATGTCAACTATATCTCAATAAAACTGGGAAGAAAAGAATGCATTCTCTTTACAACCAGCTTTAGGGCTTATATCCCATGAAATATAAAGTGCTGCTCGTTAAAAAAAAGAAAAAAAAAAGAAGAAAGAAAAAGGTCATTACACTGCTATCGCTTGCTCCCATGACTCTGTGTTTTGCTCTAAGGACTGATGTACACAGGTCCTAGTGGGAATGGTCTGCAATTAGACTGTCAGAGTCACCATTTTAGAGGTCCAATTATCAGCAACATTAAACTCGACATACTACATAAATGTAGGCTCACAGACAATTTTTTAAATCTGTGTTTCTTTCCAAACTTCACCTGAACAGAGAACGATCTCTTTGGCTAGACACTGTCATTCACAGAAATAAAAACTACATGTTCAAGGAGGACAGAGTTCTCAGCCTTTTAGGATGGCCATTTGGATCGGATAATTCCTCCTTGTGGGAGCTGGTATGAACAACATGGGATGTGTACGGCTTTTCTGGCCTTCACTCACTGATGCCTACTGGCAGCAATCAGACTGTCTCTAGACATTGCCAAATGTCCCTTGGCTTAAGGGAGATGAGGAGGGAACAATATCATTTCTGGTTGAGAATCACTATGTACACTTAGATTCTCTTGGTCCACCTACAGCTCAGTGACTCTCGACCCTGTGGGAGGTCCAGCCCTGGCCTAGCTCCATCCCACCCTTTGCCCAGCCTCAGCCCTAGAGCAGATTCAGCCAGTAATTCAAGAGAGCTTGACTAATGGGTGGTTGTGGATATAAGATGCCTGTAAGGGGGTGGGGGGGGGGGGTCGTGCGGAGAGGGGAAATAGGTGGGGAAGAGGTTAGAGTCCTGACCTCTGGCAAAGTCCGTATTTGCTTAATTCTCTGCAGAATTCAGTTAATTAGCAATACAATAACCATGATAATCAGAGAATTTTTTTCTTTTTACCTCAGTTAACCCTTAAAAAACTGTCCTATTTGTTTGTTCCAGTGTGATGTGCAAAGACTATCATTTTCATTGTGTGCCATGACATAAACAAATTTGGGGAAGCATTGTGATAGCTATTTAGAAGGATCGTTTTAGAAACACAGGAGGTTCCCTCAGGGGTTTTGTCTACAACCATTTTCTAATGGGCCACTTACTCAAGAAGAAAAATCATTTCCTAGTCCCTCATCAGTCAGCTGGAGGGCTTCATTATTTCTCAAATAAATACGAAAAGGTGGGGATTCTTACAAAAATGACATTTTGGTTATTTGACTGAATTTCTCCCCCAAATCATTATCCTGGGCTCTATACAGTTGCAGCTTTTTTTGTTTTTTTTTTTTTCTCTGAAAATCAATGTGCTTGGCTCAACTAGTTAAAAAATAAGAACTGAAACAAACATCTGGATTCATTTAAGATGTTTCCTTTTCATTTCAGCTTGAATTAAACGTTTCAGCAGATTGTCTTTGTGGCCGTTGAAGGCCAACATAAATTTATACAGCAGAGTTTCTTGCGTTTAAGAAACCAAGACTTCCTGGTGCTTGAGCCAACAAAGCCTTCATCGGGAGCTGGGAGTTGGCAGGCAGCTGCAAAGCCCAGGACTTTGCCAGCTTCATTCACAGAGTAGGGACACCTGCTCTCTGGGAAGATGTGACTAGTTCAAATACAAACTGGCAGGGGTACTCTAAGGATAGGATCACAAGTTGTCAACAGATATAATTTTGTGCTACTCACCAAGGCCCCCTGCCCAGCCCCTGGTCCTTTCTCTGGATTGCTTATCTCCCAGGTGGGCAATAACAGATTGCTAATTTTCCAAAGGGGGAATAAAAGTAATAGCATACTGTGAAAATCTCTGTTGACTGTGCAAAAGCTGTGTTTGTCCCCCTTTCTCAAGCCCCAGCTTTCTGTTCACATTTATCATTTTCTGAGTGACAACAAATCTGCCTATTTTACTAAAGGAATTTTGACCTGAATCCAATTCAGGTATGCTGGGGATCATATCTATAGATACCACCACTCAACAAAGGAAAATGAGAAAGTACAGATAGACAAGGTGATAATTTCATTCAACTTATTCAACAAATATATATGCTGTATATCAATTATGAGCCATACTTTGTTTTAGATGCTGGGACACCCTGAAAAAACAGACTGGGTCTCTATTTTCATTGGGCTCATTGATATTATTTAGATAATCATTCAGATAGATGGAAAAGCACAAATATGAGAGGGGCCATGAAAGGGGTGGGGGGTGGATGGATCTGTGGGAGACCTTGCCAAGGATTTGGCCAGACCCAGAGGCCAGACCACACAAGTTCACATTCAGCATTAGGTCTTTGCCTATGAACAATGAGCATATTATTGATGGGTTTACCGGGGATGTGATACAACTAAATTTGTTTTATCGCACTCTGTGCTTATGAACTGAAACCCAGGTAGATCCCATGGCATGCTATTTGACACATGTTTGAATGAAGAAGATATACTTGTTAGTGCTATCATTAATTACCTGGCTGAACTTGGAGCAACTAGCATAAAAATGTCCTTTTAGAAATAAATATCAGAAATACTGACAGCCACTGTGTTGAGTCCTCTTGTTGACCTCAGCAGATGAAATCAGCTGAAAGTGTTAACTCAGATTCAGGAAATTACTTGGATCTTGGTTTATGTAAGTTTATACTCTACATGCAAAATTAACTAAATAAAGAAACTAATAAAATTGTTTCGTGCGCTACAGAGAGTTGAATAGAGTCCTCTCAAAATTTGTGTTCACCGATAGCCTCAGAAAGTGACTTTATTGGAAATAGGATATTTGCAGATGTAATTAGGATCTCCAGGTGAAATCATCTGGGTTTTAAGATGGACCCTTTTAAGAGAAAGGAAGTGGAGATTTGGACATAGATAGACCCAGAGAGAAGCAGGCCATGTGAAGACAGAGGCAGAGACTTATGCTGCCACAAGCTAAGGCATGCTAAGAGGCAAGGAAAGGTTCTCCCCCAGAGCCTTTGGAGGGAGCCCTGCTGACACCTTGAGTGCAGGCTTCTGGCCTCCAGAGCTGTAAGAGAACACATTTGTTTTTTTAAGACACCACGTTTGTGGTGATTTGTTGTGACCGCCCTGTGAAACTAATACCTGGGTGTAAATAGGCTCCCACTCCCAAGATTCACTGTAATTATTGAAATGTTTTTTCACTGATTTTTTTTTTTTGCACCAAGTATTATAAAATTGCTCCTTTGTAACAATTTTTGCACGAGTTTTTCTTCTCCCCTTAAAAAAAAAAGTGAACACAAAGTGTTTTCCTTATGGTTCTTATTGCCTGCTTTAACAGCATTTATAAGAAGGATTTTTTTACATATCTGTAAAATACTTTTTTTAAAAATTTATATTAAACCTAAGTTATGGGCAACTTTCAGTTCAAATCGCAGAGGGTAAGTGAATATTCTATTACATTAACCAGTGTGTATGTCTTTCTGAAAGCGTGGTCATATTGATGTAAACCTTAATATAGAGCAAGCAAACAATGAACAAAAACAATGAGGGTCATTCTGGCTACATTGGGGAGAACAGATTGGAAGGAGCCAAGACCGAAGATAAAACCCTTCACTGGAAGGGAGTGGAGAGTTTTAATGTGTTTGCAAGTGGGGGGACTCCAGGTTCTTTGTGCAGGAAGAACCCTAGATAGGGGTAGGTGGTGTTGGGAGCCTGTCTGCGTACTTGAACAAGGCTTGGAGGGAGCAAGGCTGCTCTATGTAAATGAACCAATGGGCTAGGAGTACAGCCTCCCATGGGGCCATGGCAGCCTGGAGACCAGAAGGTGTTTTTCAAGCATTCTCAAGTATTGTGTGAAGAAGGATCTTGTAACAAGAGCTCAGGCATCAGCCTCTAGACTCGATGCTCAATTTATTTAATTTAGTAAAATAAAATAACTTGATTTGTACATATCCAATACTGTAGAGCAAAATTGTTCTGACTCCATAAAACTTCTGTGCAAAATTTATACTTTTTGAATTAGATTCTGAATGAATTTTGGAGCACAGGCACTCACATAAAGGATCCAAGTCCCTCTTTTAGCCCCAGTGATATTAGCTAGCTATTCTCTTCCACTAGCTATTCCACCCCGACAGAATTTCTTCTGCTTCCTCTCACTTCACTTTCTCTGGGCTCCTGGGTAGCAGCATTGTTTCCTTTCTGCCCTGTTTGTTTTTAATCTGCCCTTCCTCCAGATGGTCAGCACCCTCAGGGAGAGTTAGAGGAGAGCTGATCACTATCCTCTCAGTTACCTGTCTAGACTTGAGGTCAGCTAACAAGTTAAACCTATGCCACACAAACACAGATTCTTGTAACCACACAGTGCACCTCCAGAAGGTACATGAGAAGCAGGTAACATTGCATCTGGGGAGGACATCTAACTTTCTGAAGACCTGGGAGAAAGGATCATTCTCTTCACTCTATACCTTTTTGAATGCTTCCATTTTTTAAATGTATATATACTGCTATTACTCCAGAAAAGAAAAAAAATACTAAGCAAATAATCACCTTTTAAATAAAGAAATTAATTCGATGCTTTAATCAGGTAATCTCAATTTCTGTAACTTTTCCATAAAGCACCATTTCCTAACCATGTTATATATATTGACTCATTTAGTTCTTACAGCAATCCCATGTGGTAAGTGTTACTATAATTTTACAGATGAAGAAACTGAGGCACAGAAAGGTTAAATAACTTGCCAAAGATTGCAGGGATATGAAGTGGCAGCCCAGAATCAGAACTCAGAGAGCTGGGTCCAAAGCGCACGCTCTCAGCCATACACATCACCTTGCCTGTGACTGCTGTGGATGGCATGCAAGGTTTCAGGGCTCTCCTTTGTTCCTTAGATTCCATCCTTGGAAATGTCTACATAAGCCTATTGGAGGGAATTTCCAGGAGTGTGTTTTACCCAAGGGACCAAAGTTCCCCTTGAGAAAGAACACACAATAGGGGAAGAAAGCCAAGCTGGTTAAAGAGATGCCTTTTGCCTGTCTCTTGGGTCATCTTCCACGTAGGCACCAGGTCTGGGGTATGTGGTGAATAGGTTGCACTCTATTGAATGTAAAAATGAAAAGGGATGTGACAGGGCAAGCACCTGTATTTCCATCAGCCACAAGAGATGGTGATGAAAGATTAGGGAGATGGCACACTGAGTGATGGAACACTCAGGGCTTGACACCAATCCTGATTGCTTTGAGTGGGTTCTGATGGTCACCAGCAGTGGAGCTGGTATCAATAGCAGAGTCACATTTTTTTCTGTCAACAATTGCAATGTGGAACAGGCAGGAGGAAAATGACGACTGTCATTGCCAAAAGATTTGGCTTGGGAAACATACGAGTTCCTAGTGGAACGTCCCAGAAATGTTTGGAAGGAGTTTCAGGGGAACTGAAGTGACTGCAGCACAAGTTGCTACAGAATTAGAAAAAATATTCTTTTATCTCTGACCTTACTCCCAGGCTGCTATGGCCTGATTTACATAGGTTCAACAACAAATTCAGATTTTATAGTTTCGGTACATTACACAAATTTAAGGCCCTCTTCAAGGAGAGAGAAGTAGCATTGAACAATGAGGTGCAGGGTGTAGGGATTCAGAACAAGTGTAGGGTTCAGAACACCCCAAGATGTTCCTCTGTGGTATGCAGATTGTTTTGATCTAAAGGCAACCAACACCCTGCAGGTTCAAGAGAAGCTTCTGCCCTGAACGCTTAACTATCTAGAAGAATTTGAATTAGGGGCCTTGCACATAATAAGAGATTATCAGAGATATCCCTTTTTGACCTATGTATAGGGCAGGACAAACTTCTTCCTGAACAACTGCTCTTCTTACCTTCCTCCCCTCTGAAACCCCAAGGTGGTCCTTAGCTCAGAATATCATGTATACCTCATTTTCTGACTTGGAACCTCTCATGTATGCGAGTTCTTTGACACTCTCCTGTATATAGGGTTTCTGTGCGCACAAAATTAAATTTGACTTTTTCTTATCAATCTGTCTCACGTTGATTATATTATTCAGTGAGCCAAAAGAACCCAAGGAGGGAAAGGGAAAAATTTTCTGTTCCCCACAAGGACCTTGGGAGAGGTTGTCGGAAGAATCTAATTCACTAGATTTAGTACCTTCGCCCCTGCAGAAGTGGAAGAGCCAATAACACTTACCCAGGGCCGGCTGAGTGGTGCGGTGGTTAAGCACTGGCTTGGGAAGCCAGCGGCCCTGGTTTGGGTTCCACATGTGAGGGCCAGTGACACTGCCCTCAAAAAACAAACAAACAACAACAACAAAAAAACACTTACCCAAATGCATCACACATTATAGATTTCTCAACTTGCTTCGCCCAGCTATGGCTCTTTAAAGGGTCTTGTTTTGAGAAAGAAAGCATCATAAAATGAAGCATAACTCAGTTTAAGAATTAAAGTTGCAAAAAGTGTTCTTGGCCACAAAGTCTTGGTGTGTTGAGCAGTGTGAAAAGAATCATTACCTCAACAGCCACCCACAACAGAACTGTGTCCCTAACACCACCTTTCAATTGAAAGTGTAGATATACTCTGCTAAGTAGCAGATTGAATGTCAGACCAAGAGAAAGCCAATTATCAGGTGTGAAATGTATTGCTGCTTAACACCTTTTACAGACACAATGTAAATTGCTCCTGAAAAGACTCATTTGCAACATGAAAAAACACTTGAAAAGTGACTGTCTATGAATGTCATACAGTTTAGCTTTTGTGTCTTGTTTTTTTTTCTCTTTTTAAAATTAATTAATTATTTACAACACAGTGCAATAGTTATACTTTTTACCCCTCAAAGTGACAACCCCCGCCCCCAATCTGCCTCCCCACTCCCCCTCTCCATATCATACATATCTATTACAATTCCCTTGACTCCACTCCCACGCTGTACTCCTCATCCAGTGACTATATATATATATATATATATATATATATATATATATCAGTTAACATACAATATTACACAACATCAGCTTCAAGCGCACAGCACAGTGATTAAGCCTCTACCCCACCCCTGAAGTGGTCTGCCCAACAAGACATGAGACCATCTGACACCCTACAAAATATTCATACCATTATTAATTACATTCCCAGAACTGCCTTTCATATCCCTGTGGCAATGTTGTAGTTACTTATTTATGCTGTCTACTCCCCACCAGCAACCATCAGTTTTTCCTTTATATCTGCTTGATATGATTTCAATCTTCTTAAATTTACTGAGACTTGTTTTGTGGCCTAACATGTGGTCTATCTTGGAAAATGTTCCATGTGGTCTTGAGAAGAATGTATATTCTGTTGCTCTGGGGTGAAATATCGATGGAATCCAGCTGGTCTAAAGTGTCCTTTAAGGCCACTCTTTCCATTTTCATTTTCTGTCTGAAGGATCTGTCCATTAGTGACAACGGGGTGTTGAAGTCCCCTACTATGATAGTGTTACTGTTGATCTCTGTCTTTATGTCTGTCAAAATCTATTTTACATATTTAGGAGATCCTATGTTGGGTGCATAGATGTTTACTAGGATTATGTCCTCTTGTTGAATTGATCCCTTTATTATTATGTAGTGCCCTTCTTTGTCTTTTATTGTAGTCTTCGTTTTAAAGTCTATTTTGTCCGAAATAAGTATTGCTACTCCAGCTTTTTTCTCATTTCCATTTGTGTGAAATATCTTATTCCATCGTTTTATTTTCAGTCTCTGTGTGTCTTTTGATCTGAGATGAGTCTCTTGTAAACAGCATATACATGGGTGCTGTTTTCTTATCCACTCAGCCACTCTGTGTCTTTTGGTTGGAGCCTTTAGTCCATTCACATTTAAAGTGATTATTGATAGGTGCATATGTATTGCCATTTTATTATTTGTATTCCTGGTCTTCCTAGGTTAGCTTGTTTACCCGTTTCTTCTGTTTAAAAAAAGCCCTTTTAACATTTCCTACAATGCTGGGTTTGTGGTAATGAATCCCTTAAGCTTATTCTTTTCCCAGAAGCTCTTTATCTCTCCTTCAGTTTTAAGTGATAGCCATGTTGGGTAGAGCGATCTTGGTTGTAGGGCTTTATGTTGTGTCACTTTGAATATCTCCTGCCACTCCCTTGTGGTCTGCAGAGTTTCTGTAGGCAAGTCAGCTGTTAGTCTTACAGGAGTTCCTATGTGTGTAACCTGCTGTCTTTCTCTTGCTGCTTTTAGGATTCTGTCTCTGTCTTTAACCTTTGCCATTTTAACTATAATGTGTGTTGGTGTGGACCTGTTTGAGTTCAGTTTGTTTGGAACTCTCTGAACTTCCTGGGCTTGTATGTCAATTTCCTTCACGAGGGTAAGGAAGTTTTCAGTCATTATTTTTACAAATACATTCTCGACTCCTTGCTTCTCTTCTCCTTTTGGCATTCCTATGATTCATTGTTGTTGCACTTCATGTTGTCCCACAGGTCTCTTAAACTATTTTCAAAAGAATTTCTGCTATTTTGTCTTCTAAATCGCTGATCTGATGCTCACTTCATCTAATCTACTGGTGATTCCTTCAAGTGTATTCTTCATTTCAGTTATTGTATTCTTTAGTTCTAACTGGTTGTTTTTTATGATTTCTCTATCCTTCCTTGTGTCTTCACTAAGCTCGTTAAACATTCTTAGAACAATCAGTGTTCTAAACTCTGTCTCTGAAAGGTTGGATTCCTCTGTGTCATTTAGTTCCATTTCTAGAGGTTTCTTCTGATCTTTTACTTGTAACGAACATGTTTCTCTGTTTCCTCATTCTTGTTACCACTCTGGTATTGCTTTGATGTATTAGATAGATCACCAGGAAAGCCCCAGCTGTATCATGCAGGTGCACAGCTCATGGCCCAACACTCCCAGGAAAACTCCAGTCTCAGCCTGTCACAATCAGCCTCTCACAGCTTGGGCCAAGCAGCCCGACAACCAGTCACCAGCCTGGCAACTACATGCCCAGTGCGGAGAGCGGGGACCCAAGGCAGCTCGCACATTCCCAATTCTCAATGAGCAGCCTGTTTGAGCTGGAGCACACCTGTCAGGCGTTACCCTGGCTAAGCAGCTCAAGCCATGCAGAGGGTGAGAATCCAATGCTGCATATGCGCACACACACTCACCTGCACCAATTCCTCCAGACCAGTGAGGTCCTGGACCTGACCCTCTGTGGGAGGACCCAACCCTGACAAAATGGCAC
Organism: Aselliscus stoliczkanus; assembly: GCA_033961575.1. Lineage (NCBI taxonomy): Eukaryota > Metazoa > Chordata > Mammalia > Chiroptera > Hipposideridae > Aselliscus > Aselliscus stoliczkanus. The sequence goes on from CM066733.1 coordinate 129,585,575, forward strand.
CCTCCTGTACACCACTCATGTACAAGCTACACACCAGGGGGACAATGGTCCCAAAACCTCCAGCTCCCACGCCAAAGGCACTCAGTTTAGTCTGTCCCCGCAGGTTCCTGGGCCTGGCTCACACAGCTACTCCCTCCATCAGGGACCAGGTGAGTGCTCACCGGTGAACAAGCCTGTGTGCCGGCCCCACTGATTCTCCAGCTGCTCTCAGCCTCACCAAGCTGAGCAAAGAGAGTCCTCACTAATTTCTACTGCCAGCTGTCGTGGAACTCCTCTTCCCAGCAAAGTAACTCTGGGCTGGTGAGTTCGGTGTGGGGCCGGAGGGTCTCTCCTCCAACCGGAGAAGTCTCCCCACCACTGAGGTGTCCCTCATGGGGTTCACCCTCTCTTGTCTCCACCCCTCCTACCAGACTCGACGTGGCCTGCTCTTTAAGTTCTTTATTGAGAGGTTCTGTTCATCTAGTGTTCCAGGGATTTCTGGAGTTGAATGTTGTATAAATTATTTGTAATTTTGGTGTGATCCTGGGAGGCAGTTGTCACAGCGTCTGTCTATTCCACCATCTTACTGGAAGTCTTGGTTTTATTCTTATCAGTTTTAGTGTCTTGTGGAAGAATCCGAAGCTGAAGACACTATCCAGTGAGCATAACCTGAAAAACTAAAGGTAAATGTAAATGACATGTAACTGGAATGATGTGAAATGTTTGATAATTGTAAATTTAAATGTATCTTTGATCAAATTTGTGTAGCCAAAAGAAAGAAGAGAAACTGTAAAACTGGATTTTGATATTTTTCCTACATAGCAGTTTCTCAAAATTGCTTTAAATATTTACTCTCAAATTTTGGTTTCATCTATATTACTAATTTAGAGATAATTCAAGCTAAGTTTCTGCTTAGGTTCCTTATTCTGAGTCTCCAATCCAGCTCCATTCTTGTTGCCTGAGTAATTTCTACTATCCTATTATCCCACTTAAAATCTTTTGGAAGTTCCCTATCAACTACAGACATGGTGTGAACTCTTAGTATGACATATAAGAATCTCCACACGGGGCCCTGACTTCCTATCCAGCCCTCCTCCCTCTGACAATCCTCTCTGTATCTCCTGCCCCATCCTGGATGCATGACCTACAGCTCCCCCAAACCTCCAGCAGATTGCTCCCTCCAGCTCTGAATGCCCCTTTCCAGCTCCAGGTTACAAAAAAAAAAAAAATTCTCCTTCTAGACTCAGCTCCAGTGACATTTTCTCTGGAGCTTTTTCAGGGGAATGATCACATTATCCCCATATCTCCTCTGCCCTATGCACTTCTGCCCAAAGCACATTAAACTCTTTAAATAATTATTTGTTTACTTGCCAACCTTTCCCTTTTACTCTACACACTCCTAAAAAACAAAGAAGACCTAAGACCATCCTATCCCACATTCTTTTTTACATTGTCCCTACTTAATTTGGTTCTGGGTACATGTGTGTTCTGTGCTGTTGAGTCAGCTCTGACTCCTGGAGACATATGAATGAGTGATGTCTACAATTTTCTGTGCTCAACAGCCCCATTGAGTTCCTGTAGACTCCTGCCTATGGCTTTTATGGAGACAGTCCATCTCATATTTGGTCTTTTTTCCCCCCCTGCTGCCTTCTATTTTTCCCAGCAGCCCTGAGGGTGCTTAATAAACATTAAATGAATTGTTAAGGAATGAATTGGAGAACTTTGAGATGAACTGTATCTTCTTCCAAACATCCTTCCTTTAGGTGTCTTTTCAAATGCCACCTGATATAAAAACACCTTGCCTCTCCTTACCCAGTACTTTTCTATATTCTGATTTGTTCTTGTCTGTAACATGTTATATATTTACTTGTTTCTTTATTGATTGTCTCTACGTCCCTCGTCTCCCCACCAGGATGTAAGCACAATGAGTTAAAAAAAGAAATCCAAAAACAGAAAACCAAAAAAAAGGACTGTTCATTATGCTCTGTTCCTACCACTGAGAACAATCCCTGGCAGTTCATACATTTTTATTGAATGAAATTAGTCCAGCGGTTTTTGACTAGAATGCATATTCCCAAGAGGAGGAAATTGGAGTGCCGTAGGGGTAAAGTTGCCAGATTTAGCAAATAAAACTACTGGATACCCAATTAAACTTGAATATGAGATAAAAAATGAATAACTTGTATAAGTAGGTCCCATGGAATATTTAAGATACACTAATGCTACAAAATTATTTGTTTATCTGAAATTCAAATTTAACTGTGTAATTTATATTTTACCTGGCAATTCTAATTGGGGACTTTTGCAAACTTTGTGGAACTTGTCTCCTCAGGAATTCTGAAAAATTTGAGTTAAGAACCATGCTGCATTTTGCCACTGTGGCTAATAGGATTGTTTTATAGCCTTACATGTGTTAAGGTGGAAACATGATTGATAGCCCTTATTTAATCCAGTGTGTTTAATTTTATAAATAAGGTTTATATAAGATCAAGAAAATGTTGGTAGAACCAGTGCGGTGTAGTTTAGTGGTTTCCTAATGTACCTACTGTGTTTTATGTGCCTGTCACTGGGAGTGGTCAAACCAGAGAGTAAAAGAGATCCCTGAGTTAGCTGGACAAAGGAAATTAATAGGTAAAGCAGTTATAGAGCAGAGGAAATACTGAATGGTTTAATGTTGATTCTAAACGTGAAGGAATCCAGGAAAGGTGAGGTTGCAGATGAGTTCAATTGTGGGGAAGGCTGTGGGCTTTGAAATGGATGGACACAGATGAGTGGTGGAATGGTCACCTGCCTGCCTGATACAGTGTGCACCAACACACAGAGGAGAAGGGGCCTGGTGTTTTCAGGGTGGACTGAGGAGGAGGAACCTCCCTGGGTGGAGCAGAGGGTGTGAAAGAGTAGTGATGAGTGGAGTGTGTGTGTCTGTAGAGTAAAGGGATTATGAAGTGAGTTGACAACACATGAAACACAGCAGGGGAAAAATTCTAGGCTGCAGTAGCCAGAGTTGAAGTTCTGTAAGTCACAAGTCTGGTGGAATCAGCTGATTTTTTGGTCTTGGTCTCCCAAGGTCTAAATCAGGGAGTTGGACAGCATGGGCTTTGAGCTGGAGACCTTGGGGGAAAGTCTGCATCCAGGCTCATTCACAGTGTTGGCCTAATTCAGCTCCATGCAGTTGTAGGACTGAGTTGTAGAATTGTTTCCTTGTTGGCTGCCAGTGGGAAGGGAGACATTGTTCTCAGTTTCTAGAGCTGCCTGCATTCCTTGGCTCATGGCCCCTTTTGATCCATCTTCAAAGTCCATGATGCTGGGTTGAGTCTTTCTTGAGCATTGAATCTCTGATTTTATCTCTCCTGTCTCTTGTTTTGCATCTCAGGTGATTAACATGATTGATAGCCCTTATTTAATTCAGTGTGTTTAATTTTATAAATAAGGTTTATATAAGATCAAGAAAATGTTGGTAGAACATTCCTATAATCTAAGATGATTTCCTTATTTTAGGACCCCATAACCCTAATCCGCTCTGCCACGTTCCGTTGGCCATGTAATGTAACATATTCACAGACAGGATACCAGGGGTGAAGATGATAGGGACCAAAGACCTGTTTACCACAGGTATCTATAGCCTTAGAAAATGAGAACACTTGAAGTATAACACAAGAAATGATATATTTGGTTAGCTATAGTTGGTTGTTGGGATGAGGAAAAGGGCATAAATTGAGATTTCTTAGTGAAAAGCATTTTATATCATTTTGAGTTTTGAACCAGATGAGTAGGTTACCTGGTTTAAAAATAAAAAAATATCCTCAAAAAATTAAAAAAAGACTTATAATCCAGCAATTCCATTTTGGGGTATATAGCCAAAGTAATGGAAAGCAGGGTCTTCAAGAGATGTTTGTACACCCATGTTTAAAGCAGCTTAATTCTCAATAGCTAAGAGGTGGGAGCAACTCAAATGTCCATCAATGGATGAATGAACAAACAAAGTGTGGTATACATATACAATGGAATATTATTTAGCCTTTGGAAAAAAAGGAAATACTGAAACATTCTATTCCATAGCTAAACTTGGAGGACATTTTAATAAGTAAAATAAGCCAGTCATAGAAAGACAAATAATATATGATTCTACAATACTTACATGAACTACATAGAGTTCTCAGATTCCTAGAATCAGAAAGTAGAATGGTGGTTGCTAGGGACTGGGGGCAGGAGAGAATGGGGAGTTGTTGTTTAATGGGTACAGAGTTTTAGTTTTGAAAATAAAATGCTTCTGGAGATTGGTTGCACAACAATGTGAATATATTGAAAACTACTGAACTGTACAGTTAAAAATGTTAAATGGTAAATTTCATGTTTTGTGTATGTTACCACAATTAAATTTTTTTTTAAATAAAGGAAAAAAAACATTTGTTACCTCAGAAAGTAGATGAAAATCAAGTGGAGGGTTGTCACCCCTATGGTCCAGTGTGCTGCCCCCACTCCTCACCTTCTGCCTACCCCATGCTAGCAACTGGGCATATTCTGGTGGTTAAATTGAAACTGTTGCCAAGCTCTCTCTACCAGGGGCTTAACCAGCAAAAGTGCTACAGGGATTTGCCCATATGGCAAGGTCCAACTCATCCCAGTTCTGGGAGTGTGGCAAATCTGTGTCTATGTCTCGGACTTCAGACCCAGTTTTCTTGGGGCTCTCTTAGGCTATGGTTTGCTTCCCTGGATTTCACTTGCTGTTCTATGAGAAATCAGCTAGATGATTGACAGTGAGAATGTCCAGTTCCCTGTGAATTCTCATCCTTTACTCATAGCAACGTTTTCTTACTCAACAGAAAAATTACTTCTGAATACAGTGCTCTAACATCAATACATTTTAGTCATGAATAACACATCATTCATAGGATGGAAATATCAATTCTCTTTCTCATTGTCTAGATTGAGTTGCCATGACCTTAGTTCAATACATGTTGTGTTTCTTCTTACATATATCAGGTTATATTATGGGCTGAACTCTGTCCCCTCCCTGAAATTTATGTCTTGACATCCTAAACCCTAGTACCTTAGAATGTGACTATATTTGGAAATAGAGTTTTTAAATAAGTAATTCATTTAAAATGAAGTCATGAGGGTGGGCCCTAATTCTAATATTACTGATGTCCTAATAAGAAGAGGAAATTAGGACACAGACACACACGGAAGGAAAACCATATGAAAACACAGGGGGAAAATGCTCATCTATAAACCAAGGAGAGACGCCTCCAAAGAAAAGAACCCTGTGTTGACCTTGATCTCAGATTTCTAGTCTCTGGAATTGAGAAAATAAATTTATCTTGTTTAAACCACTCAGTCTGTGATACTACGTTATGCCCTAGAAACTAATACAGGCAAATATTTGAATCTCCCCAGTAATGAAAAATAATTCCACATAGAGGAAACAAAAACCTTCCTGGAGAAGCCAAAAACAAAATCTGCTGAGAATTAGCTGTGGCCACACATACACACCAATTTACTTTACCAAATAGATGCTTCCTTTCAGGCTACAACATCTGTTCTTCTGGTTGTTTAACAATCTTCTTGAAGACCCATGTGCACTTACTTTAAATTTGTGTAATTAAAGGGGTGGGTTGTGTGTTGGAGCGGGAAGAAAACTCTGCAACACACTGAGGAGAGGAGAGAGGCTGCTAGAGCCGTGGGTCCCGCTGAAGCCTTCTGGGCTTCAGCCTTGGCCAGTGGCCCTTCAAGCCCATGAACATGGTGTCTCTGGTTCCCTCCATGGCACCCAAGGTGTTACTCAGCCAACTCTGTACTCCATTCATCACACTCCTTTATTCTCTGATCTATTTCATATTGCCTCCCATTCCCACCCCCTAAGTCAGTATGTGTGTGTGTGTGTGTGTGTGTGTGTGTGTATGTGTGTGTAGGCTTAAATCACTACTGAAGTTGTGCAAAGGGAGAAGTTGCATTTTACTGGCTACAAAACATACCCGCTCTAGGAGTGTAAGGAGAGAAGTGATGATGGCATGCCTTCCTGGAACAGCAGAATTTTGCTGGATGAAATGCGAAGCACAGAAGTGAGAGCATGTCTAAGATTCTCTTTAACTTTAAAATATTATGTTCTGCATATAATTTTGGGAAGATTTGCTCTGTCTTATTCCTCCTTGCCCAGCATGAAGGGAGAATGAATTGAAGGATGGCAGGTTAGGAAACCAGGAGATATGTTTGTTTGTGTTGTTGGAAGGGGGAAGGGTTACTAATTTCCCAAATAGATTTGCAGGCTACTAACACTGAGCTGCAATGGTGTATGTGGCACTGTGGATAGCACCCAGGCAGAAATGCAAACTTGGCTGTTTTCCTTGAACTTGAGGACATGTGGAAGAAGCTTTCCTTAGTGAATGGAGGAGTAGCTGCTACAGACTGGCCTTGTTAGGGTACTCTGTAGTATGTCTGCTCTTGTTGCTGGGGCAATCTGAGTGGTGAGAAAACAAGCCATCCTAATAGTTTTTTTATAAACATATTTAGACCCAGATAAAATGCTGAATACAAAACAAGTTATAAAATGGCTGGTTTTCTACATGTTCCTCAGCTGAGCTGAAAGAACATCAATCTTGAGGGTTTATTTCTAAATATATACACACCCCCACAGCTCTAATTTATTTATAAACATGTAGACATTATGACATATCTCTGAAGAACCTTGTGTCCTCGTCTCATGTTTAGAACTGAAAGACAAGCCTGTTATTTTGAGTGTAAACACTTTGTTTTTCATAGATTAAGAACTTTTTAATTTGATTTCATTGATCAAAAAGCCAACTGTTATTAAACAGTGATCATTTATAATCTAAACCAGGAGGGAAAAGTATCTAGAATTAGTAAATGTGGAAAAAATGCAAATCTCTTTTTCAAAAAATCCTTGGTAGAAACAGAGGCATGGAATCATTAAAGTCATTCAGATCTGCTGGAACAAAGAATTACCATGAATTCAAACAGGTGAATTGCTACAGACCAGGTCATCTGAGGGCGCATGCCCAGCTCCACAGGAAACCCCCTATAAAAACACAACAGATCATTTGTTTAGTCAACTTGAGTCTGGGACAATTTTTTTATTTATACAGATACAACAGGAGGTCTGAAGCTCACACTTCAAATAGTTCATTAACCATGTAAAGTCACCTACAAAGGTGGCAGTTACAGCCAGTCTTGTCAGCTGGCATAAACAGTACAGCCATTGATAGCGCACCACACCTTTCAGCATGGACACAAGGCATTACTGCCTCTAAGGAGAGACACATCATCGTGGATTATGGATTGCTGGTCATTCAGAAAGTTGGCAATCCAGAGAAGCTAAACTCTGAGGGCCTCAAATTCTCATGTGGAAAATGAGGAAGGTAGACTAGATGGGTGTTTCCTAAATGATGGGCCATAAAAAATAGGATTCTCTGAGTAAGTTTAGAAAAGTCTGGGTTAAATAGAATTCTTGACTTCTATAGTTCTTAGACTTTGTATATTAATGATATTGTGACTCACCCCAAATGAGGATAAGATAAATGATATCTTCTAAAGGTGCTTAAAAACATAACCCTTTGGGAAATACTGAACTAGCAGGTCTTATTCTTCATGATTCCAGGAAGAGAATGGGGCCATGGGATGCAGGAGTAGGGTAAGAAAGAGACACTGACTCCTGTTTCCAGAACCCTCTCTATGCCTTCCTAAGAATGGAAGAAACTGGAAAGGTCCCGTGGAGTATTTGTGGCAATATCAGGGGTTACAATTTTGCAAATACAAGACACCAGCACTTTATAATTAAGGTGAAATGTGTTTAGGCAGAGTATGTACTGACCTGTAATGTGTTTGGTTGAAAAATAAAGCCCCAATTTTTTCTTTTTTTTCTTTCTTTTTTTAAGGGCAGTGTCACTGGCCCTCATATGTGGGACTGAACCGGGGCCGCTGGCTTCCCAAGCCAGCGCTTAACCACCGCGCCACTCCGCCGGCCCTAAAGCCCCAAATTTTTAACTAACAATGAATCTCTTAATTCTAGTCATGTTCTTCCTGTTGTGTTAAAATGCAAATACCCCAGAAGACAGGGACCTTTAAATCTAATATGTTATACATGCTTATGAAGCTGTAGGTGTCAGATTCTTTTCTGTGAAAAGTCTTTGATTAAAAAAAAGAAAAGAAAAAAATTGAATATTGGTTGAATAGAGGAAAGCGAGCAGAAATATGATTGTAGAAATGGCATAAGAGAATCTCAGATTTTAACAACTAAGTTATTTTCCTTAGAAGCAGAGCCTGAGACAGGGATTCTGTGGAAGAGGTTTGTGGAAGAAATGCTCTCAGGAGAAAGGGGGTTGAGAAAACCCCGGCAGGGGAGAACTAAGCAAGGATGAGCTTCACTGCAGCCTAGCTTCAGCTAGGCCCTACCAGGAAGTGTGGGCCACAGCTGTCCCACAGAATTGGTCTCACCCTGTAGCAGAGGCTAGCTATTTGTGCCTCTGCGTTAGGCAGTCATTGGTTGCCTGCTGTCTGACCCTCTATCCCTGGGGCAGGGCATAATCTCCCAGAGGAAGAGACTCATTCAGCTAAGGGCACTGCACTAATGAAGAGGTCAGGTGTGAACCATCGGGGGCAATGCCCACAGCAGCTGGCGCATGGGCACTGCAGCCAGATGACCAGGGTCCTGGTAGGATACTGGCTGCATTCACAATGCACATACTCAGAATTGGCTTGATTTGCCTAACAAAATTTCAAGTAACTGGAATAGCTTATGAAATTTCTCATGTTACTTCCTTCTCTTGAAATCCTAGGTGTTGATTAAAATCCTTCTCTGGTGAGAGATTGACATTTCCTTTGGGGAACTTTAACAATATTCTAAGCTCTTCCAGTAATTATTAAGGGTTAAGGATTTTTAAAAGGTCACTTAATATGCCCATGTCCTTTTGAGCAATATTAAAATTCTATATTGCAAAAAAGAGGGGTGATATTTTGCAGAAGCTGTTTTCAAGTATTCATTGTTCTCACAGATCTGCCCATAAAAAAGGTAAAAAAAAAATAAAAAATAAGAAGAAATAAAGAAAAAGAAACCTCTGTCTTTCAGATATTCTTTACCATAAAGCAATTCTAGACCTATTTCAAGATTTCAAGGTAATCATTTATAGTTATTAGTGTAAATAAGAGAAGTGTGCTTCTTATTATAAAGGTAACTTAATTAATTTGCCAATAATTATTATTCCATTATAAAGCCTTTTCTAGAGTGTGCCTTGTAGACTGTTAAGGGCTTTTTAGGTTTTCCTTTTAACAGCCTCCAGTTCCCTTTTCTAAGTATTTACCAAATGATGGGAGAATTCTGCTTAATCCATTCCCCTATTTCTGCTGCTCTTTGGTAAGCTTACTTAGGTGGTAAACTGTGTCGTGTGGATTTTATTAAGTTACATTTCCAGGCCCCTGGGAATTCATAAAGGAAAGGTATGAGTATTTCTAGAAGACCTTATGTAAGGCTGTGCGCTTTCTGGAAACCCAAGCAGAGAGCCAGGACTCATAGCAAAGTCTAGGCAGTATGAAGACAAAGGATTCACCTCACATATCTGTTGAGAGGGTTTGCCTATCACCTTCAGGTTATGTGATCCTTTCTAAAAGTAGAATTTTCTTTTATTCCCTATGAGCCTTGAACTAAAGAGGCACTTAAAGTAAACTACAAAAGTTCACATCTTCCTGCCTTATGTTACTTTTGATGTGTGTGTGTGTGTGTGTGTGTGTGTGTGTGTGTGTGTGTGTGTGTGTGAAGGGGAGCTCAGGGGTGATATCATGTGTAAAAAGTGCTATTTTTTCATCTTTCTCTCCTCTGTGGCTTATTTACAATATTTATGCTTTCAATTTTCCAGGCTTTGGCTTTATATTCAAAGTTAAGCCCTTCCCTTGGAATTCCAAAAGTAACATCCTGCTCTCCAACCCCAACTTCCCCCAAACCCTCCTACTTTTCTCTCTCTCTCAAAAAAACACAAAACAAAACAAAACAAAAGCCTGGCTTATATAAATAAAAAGTTCTATGGCTTCCAAACAAGTGGGTCTGTTATGATTTTACAAAATCCATTCAGCAATTTTAGTTCAGGCTCGCTCCCCTGGAAAGTAGCATATATCTGTTTTTTTTGTGAAAACCAAACTGCAGCTTGAATGGTGGAAATGTACAGGAAGAACAGGGAGCAGCAGTTTCCTAATGTAGCCAAACACTACCCCCAATACATTAGTACCTTTTTGTAGAATTAAATGGAATGCCATGGACCTAGCTAAAGGTTTCCCGCAGGTATGGAGAACCGGAAGTATCCTTACAGCTAGCAGCACCTCCAGGCCACGCTGGGTAACTACTCAGCACACTGACTCCTCCTTCATACTTCTCACACATTGGCAAGAAAACAAGGTCCTCAGATGGACATTTATTTTCTCCTCCCACCCCACTTCTAAACTAACCTTAGCTAGAGCCCATTCTTTCCGTTTTCCCTCCTGACCCAAAAGATGAATAATAGTTCCTATTTTCCTCTAATTCAGATCCTGGAAAATGTCTAATTGTCTGTTAGGACACGAGGCAAATATCCCCTCTTCTGCGATTTTTTTGACTGATTCAGCATCTGTCACATCTGTCACTTCACTTTTGTGCTCTTCTATTTCGGCTCTGCTCTCCCTGCTCTGTATTTCTAGACACATCTCTTTCTCTGTCACTGGGCTGTGAGCTTCTCAAACATGGAGACCATGCTTTATCTGTGTTTATCTTCAGAACATAGCTCAGTGCTTGCATATTATATATGTTCTTTACAGGATTGTAAAATAAGTGGAAGAATGAGTCATACGCTTCAAGGAAATTAATATAAGAGCATTGCATAAAATAGATGGCAGAATAGAAAAATCAGTGATAGGGATAACTGGAAGAAAGCTATTATAATAATCTAGTTGACAGGTAGTGAGCACCTGACTGGCAAATGTGGCAGGTAGAAGGGCCATGATACAGACTAAAAAGGAGGGGATTTGAGTGAGAAAAGATTCCAGATTTAGGATCCATTGTCAAATCTTGATAGTATTCATTCATTCATTCACTCAATGAGTATATATAGTGCCCCTTGTCATGTCTGACACTATTATAGAGCCTGGAGCTATAAAAATAAACCAAGGAAACAAACAAACAAAAAGAATGTAAACTTAGTAAAAGAATCAGATTTAAGGGGGCAATGAAACTAATGCATTCAATTCCCTTTAGCCTGTCAAGTTGGAAATCTAACACTGGAGCTTTGGAGAGTTCAGATATTTAGATGAATATTTGGGAGTTACAATGCAAAGGAAATAGTTTAGGATTCCCAGGGGTAATGATTGTAAGGAAGAGTTAATGAGAAGATAGAGTCTTGTGAAAATTTTGAAATTTAAATTTTTAAGCAAATTAAAAATAACTGACGAACATTTGAGCAAGAGAAACACTGGTACTGTTTTGGGGAGCATAGGCTGAGACATATTAAGCCAGAAGCTGAGACTGCCATGAGGACTAGTCACAGAAATTCTGGTTTCCTTTCCCTTCTGGAAACACAGTAAGATTTCCCACCCTTAATCCTCTTTGAATTAGGTGATGCTGTGTGACTTGCACTGTGAGTGGAGTAACATGGCTGACTTCTAGCTAGAAGCTTTAAGAGACAGCATAATTTGCCAGCTCCCTTCTCCCCTGTGTGCTCATTAAAGAACACATTAGGCTAACGTCCTCCATTAGGCTGGAACGCTGAGTGGCCCCATGAGCAAAGCTCTCTACTGATCTGTGTTGGACACATAGCATGAGTGAAAAATAAACCTTTATCATGTTAAGCCATTGAACTTTGAGGGTTGTTTGTTACTGCAGCATAACCCAAACTCTCCTGACTGATGATATGCAGGCTAAACTGCTGTAATTCAAAACTTGAATATCTGTATGCCACATGGTCATTCATGGTCACAGGTTCCTTCCATTTTTATAGCCATCCCACTTCCCTAGTGTATTTCCTCATCCACATGGTTAAACATTGTTCACTAGTTCCACACCCACATTCTAGCTCTAAGGAAGAAACAAAGGGCAATCAATTTACTTTTAAGGAAGTTCAATTACTGTTGTAAACATCACTCTTTCTCAGATTCCATTTGTGGAAACCTAGTCACAGGGTCATACCTGACAGCATGGGAGGCTGGTGAAAGTAGGGACTAGCTGGGCAGTTATATTCTCTACTAAATCTGGAGGAAAGTGGGGGTGGGTTCTATTACCAAAGAGAAGAAAAAAATGGATACTGGGGACAATTCACAGTGTCTACCACTGGGTACCTAACATGTCCAAAGAACTGAAGTAAAAGCAGTATAGTTATTGCTGAAGAATAGAGTGAGACACGGAGTGTAGCTCAAGAAGAGACAGAAGAGATAAGTGGGGCGAGATCAAGGAGGGGCTTCCAAGGTTTATTTATATGTAGTGGAAAACCATTGAAAACTTTTAGGTGGGGAAACAACATAGATTTGAGTTTTAGAAGAGTTTTCTGGTTACAGGAGGGAAGATCGATTGAAGAAGATCAATTAGTCAGCTTTTGCAAGATCCAGGTAAGAGCTGGTAGTCACTTAGACTTGGACAGAGGCTATGGAGATACGGAGATGATGAATTGCACAGTTTTGTAGAATGCAGAATCAAGAACATTGAAATATATGGGTGAAGATTATAGGAGCTGAGGGAAAGGAGAGAGTTAAAGATGGTTCCAGATATTCTGGCTTAAGGACTGAGGTGGATAGTGCTGTCATTTTCTGGAGGAAAAATTCTGTCAGAGGAGCAGGTTTACCCAGAGAGAGATGGAAGTCATTTTGCGCATGTTGAGTTTAAGGTCCCTATGGTACATCCAAATGGAGATATCTGGTAGCTAGCTCTATATCTACGGGCTTGGGATCAGAAGAGAGATCTAGCATGCATCAAAAGGATTGGGCATTGTTAGAGTATGGATGATAATTAAATCCCAGGAGGTGGATGAAATGGCCCAGGGAAAGTGGTTTAGGAAGAAAAGGGAATGCTGAACATCAATATTTAAGAAAATGGAAAACAAGGAGGAGCCGACGACCATAATTGAGGAGAAAGTGCCAAAGGGAAGGCAAAAACCCCAGGAGATATGTGGCTTCATGGATGCTCTAGGAAGTACAGGTTTCAAAGAGAGGGTGAGCAGAAGTATAAAAACTTGCTGAGAAGTAACACAAAATAAGTGCAGGAAAATAAAATTGGATAAAATGTACTCCAAACAGCAAAAGGGAGAAAGCAAATGAAATTGGAAGTCAGTATAAAAAATAGGAAGCATGTAATAAAAGGATTGAAGTTAGATCAAATATAACAGCTGTGTTATGAAAGGTAAAGGACAAAGTAAAGATTTTCAGATGGTTTTTAAATTCACAATTCAAATATATGTTGTTTACAGGATACTTTAACAGAAACACAAATTATCACTAACAGTTTTTGATGGAATAAGCAAAGGCTGCTTAAAAAATGTGAATAATAATAAAAAGAAAAAACAAAAATAAAACAAACCAACCAAACCAAACGAAACAAAAATGTGAATAATAAATAAATATGGAATGATTAATTCTACAAAAAAGCCAGTTCAGGTTCATGATTAAATTTGAAAACCTGTAAGGTAAAGAATGTTCTGAAAATAATCATCAAAATGAACTCAAAAGCAGAGGTTTTTCTTTTTTGTGGTTGGTGGGGAATCAAACCACTTTATTGAGGGACTTTAGGGGAGGGTCGAAGGGCTGGGAGGGCAATGAGATCTGGTGTCCTCGGCCTGGGCGGGATCTTCCCAGATTCACAGTCACAGAAAGCCAAAAGCAATGTTTTTTTTTTTTTTTTTTTAGAAGACAAGCCTTAATAAATTATCAAAATAAAAAATAAAAGAAATAAAATATAAAAAAATAAAAGTTTCAATTAAAGAAACTGAAATATTTTTCAAAAAGATTTGAGGGTTGAAAAGCCTTATCTATTATGTCTTTTAAGTTCAACAAATTACTTCCTTGGTACATAAATGAATCTAGTATATGGAAAATTAAAAGTTTTTTCAAAATTGAAAAATGAATTAGACTTAAAATAAAAATCTTTTGTGCATCAAAGGACATCATCAGGAAAGTAAAAAAACAGCCCACTGAATGGGAGAAAAATATTTGCAAATCATATACTGGATAAAGGTTTAATAACCAGAATACATGAGTATAAGAGACTCTTACAACTTGACAATAAAAAGACAAATAAACCAGTTATAAAATGAGCAAAGGGTTTCAAGAGACTTTTCTCCAAAGAAGAAATACAAATGACCAATAATTCCATGAAAAATGTTCAATGTCATTATTAGTCATTAAGAAAATGCAAATCAAAACCACAATGAGATACCGTTTCACACACACTAAGATGATTAGAACCTGTGTCTTTCAAAACCATGAACTCTACTTTCAGTTTAAGAAACCAGAAAAGGCAGAACAAATGAAACACAAAGTAAGCAGAAGAAAGGAAATGATAACAATTAGATGAAATCAAAGAAATACAAGAGAGAAAAATAATATAAAAAATGAATATAACATAAAACTGGTATTTTGAGGATATTGATAAGATTGACATAACTCTAGACTAGATAAATTAATAATGGCAGAGAGAGAGAGAAAGAGAGAGAGAGAGAGAGAGAGAGAGAGAGAGAGAGAGAGAGAGAGAGAGAAAACATAAATATCCAACATCAGGAATAAGAAAGAAGACACATTCTGCATATATTAAAAGGATAATAAGGGAATATTTTGAAATTTATGCCAATAAATTAGACAACTTATATGAAATGAATAAATCACTTGAAAGACAGAAACTATTAAGTGTCACTCAAGAAAAAGTAGGTCAAGTTTATCTATTAAAAAAATGAATTTGTAATAAAAATTTAACCAGGAGAACTTTGATGAAAGAAACCAAAGAGCTAAATAAATGGAGAGATATTCATGTTCATAGATAGGATGGTTTAAAATTATTAAGGTGTCAAATTGACCTATGCAATCCAAATCAAAATTCTAGCGAGTTATTTTGTGGATATTGACCAACTAATTCTAAAACTTATATGGAAAGACAGAAGACCAGAATAGTCAACACAATGTTGAAGAAGCAGACCAAATTCAGAAGACGGACACTACCTGACTTCAAGACTTATTATATAGGTACAGTAATCAATAAAGATTGGTACTGGGAAAATAATAGACAAGTAGATCAATGGAATGGAATAGGGAGCCCAGAAATAGACCCACACAACTATAATCAACTGATCTTTGTATAAGAAGCAGAGGCAATTCAATGGAGTATGGACAGCCTTTCTAATAAATGGTGCTGAAACAGCTAGAAACAAAAGAAAATTCATCTAGACACAGACCTTATATCTTTCACAAAAATTAACTCAAATGGAACATAGGCCTAAATATAAAATGCAAAACTATGGGCCTTTTGAGCTTCCTTTGCTCGGTCCGCTCCAAACTCTTTAGTGTGTACTTTATTTTCTAATAATGGCCCTTGGGCCATTCTCTACTGCTTGGGCCCGCTTCTGCTTCTTTGAAATGTATTTTTACTTCTAATAAACTGCTTTTCTGAAACTTAAAAAAAAATAAAATGCAAAACTGTAAAACTTCCAAAAAGTAACATAAGACATAATAAGTGATCTTGGATTTTGCAATGTTTTAGACATGCCACCAAAAGTACAATCCATGAAAGAAAAAAATGTCAGACATTATTAAAATTAAAAATTTCTGCTCTGTAAAAGGCACTGCTAAAAGAATAACAAGAAAAAGTACAGATTCAGGAAAAAATCTTTGCAAAATACATATTTGATAAAAGACTGGTATTGAAAATACAAAAAGAACTCTTGAAACTCAACAATAAGGAAACAAACAACCTAATTAAAAAATGGGCAAAAGAGCTAAACAGACACCTTACCAAAGAAGATATACAGATGGCAAATAAGCATATGAAGAGATGTTACGCATGTAATAAAAAGTTGTAATGAAAATATGCTCAACATCATATGTCAACAGAGGATTGCAAATTTTAAAAAGTAATGAGATACTATTACATATCTATTAGAATGGGTGAAATCCAAAAACACTAGTGACAGTCCCAGAAAAAAATCTTGCATGGTTAAAGAATGCTTATAACAGCATTGTAGTGGCGAACAAAACAACAACAAAATGCCTGGAACTACCCAAAATGTCTGTCAGCAGAAGAATAGCTCAATATATTGAAATATATTCACACAATGCAATACTATAGAGCAGTTTAAACAAATGAATTATGGCCATAAGAAGCAAGAGGGATGAAGCACAGAAACAGTTGAGTCAAAAAAGCAAGCTGTAGACTATTACATAGTGTATGAAACAATTTTTGCAAAGAAAATGTGAGCAACATATTGTTCGGGGATGGATTCATACATTATAAAACAATTTTGAAAACCTCAGGGAAAACTAAATTCAACACTGGCTGGTGGATTGTTCAAAGGCCTGGGGTAGAAGGAGGGGAGCCTGCAGGTGGAGCCCATCATTGTGTGGATGTGTTCTAATTCTTAAGTTGGTTGGTGGTTTCATGTTAAAAAAATTATGTTTCAGAGCTCACTCATAAGTTCTATATATTATTTTGTATGTATCAAACATAACAATTTAAACATTTTAAAAAGGGATCTACACATAGCCCAAGTTTGGGAAACACTGTCCTAGAGAATGACTATGATTTTTGTCTTTAAAAAAGTTCAAAATCAATGTTCACAAGTCTCTCTCATGCCAGTAAAAAAAAAAAAAAATTCCCAACAAAGTACTCTCAGAAGGTTAAAATTTAACGAATATAACTTCTTATTAGGTACTTTTGGTGCTTGTAAAATGTGTCCTTAGTTAACTGAATGAGTTGTATTCTCAAAACTTTATAAGTCATTTTCCAAAAATTATAGCTTTTGCTTTGGAAACATTGAGCTTTAGCTGTTACTTCTAAATAGTACTATAAATAGCAGGGCCCAGCTCTGTTAAGAGAATTACTGTTGTGTGACCATGAATCATGTTGCTTGCACAGGGAGAAATGCTTATTGTTTTATTCTTTATGCGTTCAGGTCATTTGAAAGTGATCCCAAAGCCTCTGAGTCCAGGGGGCAGGGCACGTCCCTTAAAGTCCCAGTAAATACTGTTATCACACCCATGTGAAGAATGTTCCCACAGGCCCTGACAGTTGTATTGATAAGAAGCTAGCTAGCTCTCTCTTAAAATCAATAGCTGGGTTATATTTTGAATTCAAAGAGCATAGTTCATACTTGATACCAGCCCATGGCATTAAAGGCTGAGTAAAGATGAGCAAAACTGAACAGATTCCTTAGCAGGTTTTCCCAAGAGGTGCTATAATGCGAGAATAGCCACAGCTATTAGTATAAGAAGCCCAGATTTACGATTTATTTAGAAAGACATTGACGTAGACTTTACTTGGAAAGCTCAGTGTGTTGTTGGTTAAAATATGGGGGCCATAAAGGTGTACCTTTTTATTTTTTGTTTTTTAAAAAGGTAGATTACAGGGCCGGCCGAGTAGCGCGGTGGTTAAGCGCTGCCTTGGGAAGCCAGCGGTCCCGGTTCGGTCCCACATATGAGGGCCAGTGACACTGCCCTCAAAAAAAAAAAAAAAAAGGTAGATTACACTATGTGTCTAAGCAAATAACAGTATTAGAGAGTGGATTCATGTTCTTGAAAAAGTCTGGAGTCAGGAAACACTTCCTGGGTACTTCACTTTTCTAGAGGTTCTCATATAACCCGGGGAACATTTCTGAGTCTAGTCAGAAAAAAATCTTAGATTCTTATAAACACTTCACAGCATTTCACGAATTTGAGACAATTAATATATTCATTGGATGCTATTTCCATTTTAAATCCTCAGTTGAGTCAGCACGGGGTTTCAACCCAAAAAGAGCTGACAATATTTTACAAACTTTGAACGTGTGAAAAGTGGCAGAGCAAGAACCATCTTCATTCACGCGCCTGGAACGAGGCTGAACCCCTTGAGCACTTCTCCCATTCAATCCTCAGATCACCATAAGGTCAGTGCTGTTATTATCCCCATTTTACAGATGAAATTTAGGGCCTTAGAGGTTAAAAATTACATTGCTGAGTCCAGCGCCTGGCCTCTTCACAACTCCTATAAATGAACAAATACCAAATGTGTATCTGTACAAGATGGTGGGTACACAGGAGACACAGAGAAATTTATCTTCCATCAGTCCTATTAGTAGCACAGTTGACTCCTTCTAAAGAGATCAAAGGTGAAGAGCACAGTTTGGAAGAATTGGCACTCTCTTCCTTTTCTCTTCCACATTTCCTGCCTACATCTGCTCATGAGCTGTCACTTGCCACCCAGCTCCATATGGAGAGCTACTCAGGACCTCATCAATCATTACCATCGCTTTATTGTTCTAGCCATTGGTTTACCAAACAACTCAACAAACACATATTGAATTCCCACTCTAGATGAAGGATAGGTGGATAAACAAGGCAGGATGCCTGTCTAGTTGGGAGAGAGATGCTAGGTAAGTGGTGCATTCAAATACAATCTGGTGGCTTGGTGCCTCTCTCCTTCCTGCACATGCTTAGTGCTCATCTGGGGCTTGCATACACCATCTAATAGATCTGAAAGTGTGTACATTTCCAACTGTGTGCATCTTTTATTCTCTTACATGCTGTAAATTCCTTCGTGTGTAAACAAGGCAATGCTTTACTCCAGGGGATGCTTCTCCAAAGCTAAGCATTTTCACAGACTTAACTAATGTAACATTGTATTTGAAGATATTTATAGCAAATGTTAGAAATGAACAGAATTTACTTCAAGATTTAAAAAAGGATCAGCTAAAAAAGGGATCAGCTGTTGATACTTGCAATACTTGAAAGAACTCTATGTGATTAATAGAACTCTATGTGATTAATAGATAACCACAGATCTAAAATATTACATTAAAACAGAAAACTAAATCAATTTGCACAAAATTACAAATCTGAACTAATGCGATAATTTTGTTGTACGTGTGGGAGAATCAATATTTTTGACATTTTTGTTTCAAGAATTATTAAAATTATTTATGTGATATTTTATAAATAGGATGGATTGAAGAATTTTCACTATTAGACACAGAAATTCCAGTTTCTTAGGAATCACATTTCCATTGCCGTAAAGCTTTCCTAAAGATAGCTTTTGTGTCAAATATGGGCACAAAACTTAAGTATAACCATGTTTGGCATAGTATTATTTATATAATACTAAAAAATGGAGGGCCGGCCGAGTGGCTCAGTTGGTTAAGAGCTTGCTCAAGAGTGCAAGCTGAGCTCTGAGCAATGGCGGTTCGATGCCCAGCCCGAGCTGAGTTGCCATTGAGCTGCCAACAGGTGGCAGGGTGGCTCAGCTAAAAATAAAAAAAAAATGGGATAAAATGAAATAGCTAAGAGGAAAATAAATTATTGTGCAGACATATAAAATGTTTTCATGAGATAGTTAATAATATGGAAAAATGTTAAGTTAAAAAGAAGATAAAGATTAGAAGACAACCACGATAATGATCTCAATTGTGTAATAACCGTGTCCCCACCCACATGGGATGCTGTGGCCATATTTATTTTCTGAGACTGTGACCCACTACCCAATGAATTTAATATTAGGATTAAGATTGAAAGATACTTTGCTGGCTGCACATAGAGCTGGGGGTGGGGGAAAAGAAAAGGGAGAGGGAGAGGGAGAAGGAGAGAGAAAGAAGGAATAGTAGATGCCTGGATTCCTGATGGCTTCAACTGTTGTACCTATGCCCTTACTCATATCACTTTAGGTCTTTTGCTTTTTACTTAAACTGATGTCATTGCATTGAAAAATTACTCACATTGCAATTAGATAAGCAAAAGAAACATAGATACTTTTAATCTTGAAATTATATTTTATCTTCCTTACAAGCTCCCTGGGTAATCATAAAACTTTATTTTACACATATCCAGTAAATGCAGTACAATCCAATGATTTAAAGAGTCTCTGCAGATAACTCACGTACTATGGATGACTTAGTATTTTATATTTTTTACTACCTCCCTCCTAATCACTCTTCTCCAAAATGGTGTCTGGGAATTCAGAGGGTTATATCAAGTCAGTGTTCTTTCAGCATTCACTGATGAAACATGCAGCTAGCATAGCTGGAAGTCTGTTCTCTCATGGCTTAGCTAGCCTGATAAGCTCTGCCTACTGACCCATTCCCTCCTCAGCCTTGCTTTTGCTGTGGACCTCTGAAATTTGGCCGTGTTTTTTATTCTAGTGATACATTCCTCAGCTTCAGTGTCTCTTGGTCTTAAAGATGCTGATCTTTGGAAAACATTTAATCAATGCTGACTTTTTTCTGAATACCTTTAGGTGCATTCAAGAAATTCTGGGATCCCATTCATGCCATATAGAAACTGTGGATGGCTTGGGAGAGCCAAACTCAGGCCCACTCTACGTCTCTCAGAAGGTGTAAGGGACCGCCTATAGGACAGATGACCTCTCCCATATTTCCAAATGGAAAGTGGGCAATGGCCTCTGCCTTCTCCTGCCTCCTTCTGGGCTTTGGCCAGAGAGAATGTACAACATTGTGTCTCCCTGTGGACTTGCTTCCCTTTTCCTTTTTTACTCTTCTCTTAAGCCACCAGGACCAGAAAGTGAGCTCTTTCCCCTTTGTCCTTCCTAACATCCTCCTACATCATATACTCCACTTTCCAGTAGTCATGTTCAACCTGTTTTCTTCCCTGGGACTATGGAAGTTGATGAAGTGGGGGCACCAGGGGAGAAATTGGCCTCCTGAAAAAGGGGGTTTCAGGATTGGAGAATAAAGTGGATTTTTTTTTTTTTTTTTTTGCTGGAAAACCAAAATACTAAGATACCAGGATACACAACTGCATGGAGAAAATGTCTAGATCTATAAACACATACATTCTCTCTCTCTCTCTCTCTCTCTCTCTCTCTCTCTCTCTCTCTCTCGCTCTTTCTTGCTCTCGCTCTCACTCTTTGAGCCATTATCTCAGCTTTGCATCTACTTGAAGTGTGGCTACATCTTTGTTAATTGAGAGTCTTTGTTATAGGAAGTTTGACTAAAAATACCATAAGGTGAAGCTTCTTTATGTTTTGAAATGTGCATTTATCCTTCCAAAACGCCTACACATTAGCCTTGGCTAGGGTTTCTGCTAGCGTTATCTTGCACTTACTTGACTCCTGTATATTAGATAATGACCTGAGCTTTTTCACTGAAGAGAGAGAGACAAAGGATTCAGAAAGATGCTCTGAAAGATCTTTACAGATCCATTGCCCTGTGATTCCACAAAGACTAAATCTGGGGAAGGCTGGAGGAAGGAGGAAGGTGTCTTTTGACACTCATTTTCATCTTTTCCACAGATTTTCCTGAACAAATCTGATCAATCTTCCTCTAACTCAGAACTTTAAATGCTTTTTTTTTTTTGGTTATTTTTCCTGGTTCTGTCACATTAGGCAAGTTATTTAACCCCTTATGTGTAAGTTGATGATTATAATAATGCATATTTCCAAGAATTGTTGTAAAGGTTTGACCAGAAATAGAAAAGCCTTCAAAATCTCGAGTGACTCTGGGCACCAGTGGTAACGTTCGGGATAGGCCTTCTTGCCAGAACGTCAAACTGGACCTTGTTGGAGTTCTCCACTTGCCTTTCTTCATGAGTGACTTAGATGACCTTCTCAGATCAGAAGGTCTAGCACAGTAAGATGAAAGGGTTAAAACTGATTCATCAGTGTCCTGAGAAGCCAAAGTATTGGAAAAATGGTTTGAATTGGGATACTGAGGTTGGCGTACCTCTTGGGATTCTCACTGTTTTATGAGCTTGGACAGGTCGTTCACTTGACCACTCTGAGCTTCAGTTTCCTAAGTGCAAACAGTAACCCTGCTCTTCCTGGGAAGGTCATCGGAAATGCATAGATAGTTTGCAGGAAAACAAAACAAAACGAAACACCTAAAAGATGAGTAACCATGTGAGACAATAACCAACTGCACTAATAAGTAGGAAAATGCACATTAAAACTACAAGGCATGTCTCAGATAAGCAACGATTTCAAAGTATGACAATATTAAATATTGGTCAAATATGGGGAGACAGGAATTTACAATCACTATTAGGAGAGTTTCATTGATATAATTACTATGGAGACAGATTTGTTTACATGTATTGAGTAAATTTGAAAATATATGCACCTTGCAATCTAATAATTTCATTTTATGTCTACTCTAGAAATATGTTTTGCATATGAGCACAAGAAAACACTACAACATATTTATTTAAGTATTTCTCATAATAACAAAAATGTGAAACCAAAAAATATACATCAAAGAGAGTAGACAAGTTAAATATTCATACAACTGAATGCTACATAGCAGTTGGAAGGAATGAATGAGTTTTTATATATATTATACCTATAAAATAATGTGTTTTGACATGGATAAATTTTAAAAACCTAATGTTATTGTCCAGTTATATGCATCCATTATTATTCATGTAAATTAGAAATACTCTTTTACACAAAACAAATATATATATATATATATATATATATATATATATATATATATATATCCCAAATAGACTGCTAATATAAGTACAAATGAAGTGATAATGGTAATAGTTGCCTCTGGGGAGAAGGAGGGAAATGAGATTGGAAATGGTAGTAAAAGAGATTTCAGCTATATTGTGATTTTTTTTTTATTTCTTTGATAAGAAGAGCAAACATGAGCACACGTCAGCAGTTCTTAATTCTGTATAAAGCTACATTTTTAATATTCTTAAAACAAAGATTATCTTATTCTTGATTCATATTTAGTAGTCCTCATTACTATGACTTCAAACAGACTTAGGAAATTAAAGAAAAAGAATGCAGGGGGCCGGCCGAGTGGCGCGGTGGTTGAGCGCTGGCTTGGGAAGCCAGCGGCCCCGGTTCAGTCCCACATGTGAGGGCCAGTGACACTGCCCTCAAAAAAAAAAAAAAAAAAAAAAAAAAAAAAAATAATGCAAGTGAACCCAGCATTTCGATAATTAATCTGTAAAGGCAATTAAATTTAATTTCCAAGGCTTCCTACTGTCTGATCATCAGGCAGGAGAACAAGAAGAAAGGCATAGGGGAAGACGGGAGTCTTAGTCGAGTCCCACATGTCAGCAAAGAAGACAGGACACACCTTTTCCCATGCATCATGTACAGATTTAAAAATAGCTGATTTTATTTCTTTGTGATGTTTTTCCCCAGTCTTTCTCTCTCAAGGCCCCTTTGGGAGTTCAGGCCAAGCTGGTCCTATTTGTATAAAAATGTTGACATTGGAGGGACACACAGGATTGGCCTTGGCATTCCACACATTTTTGGGTGTAGACTGGGAAGCACCACCAGCCACCCTGCCCACCTCAGCTAAACAGACCTCACATTTATTTTCTTAGAAGGTTATATGATTCTGGGTTTGCAAGGTTGTCATCCATTCTAGGAAAAACATCAGCAGTGTTTGAACAGTGTAACGCTGAAGTTTGGCATTAAACAAAAGAAATATTGAGGCTAAGCACCAAAGAAAAGCAGTCCTTTCAACAAAGTCAGTCATCACCCTTATTAGGATGTGTGGTTTTCCAAAGTGAATTTTCAACCAAGCGGTCTTTTACCCCATCAATTATTAAATGAATCAACGAAAGGGCGTTAAAAGAGGAAGATAAGATGACATTTCAAGTTGTTGAACTTTTCATTTTCAGTTAGCCATGATAAAAATAAAGGGACTGGAGGAATTTGGGGAAAAGGACAAACTAAAATCACTGTGACAACTACAATGACACGGGCTTCTAGAATTCACAGAAATCACTGAGGTAACTATCCAAACTAATCATGGCCCAAAAGGCAACATGGGAAAGAAATTATTCCAGGCTTTAAGAAAAGCAGATATGAGATGAAAAAGGATCAGAACAGATATTTAAAATTGTAATAATAGTTTCTGCATTAAGCCTTCCTTCCTTGAGTTACTCATTGATCAAGCCTTGGGATACATTATGATTTAATTCAGCATTTTTTTCCTTATTTGTTGGGAATACATACAAAACATGAATCTCATATGGAAAAACACTGCAGTATTTTACAGTTGCCCCAGCCACTGGTGTTGATGGCTGGATTTTACTGGCTGTATTCCTAACATGTTAGCAGTACTATGCTCATGGCTCTTAATGATCGCCGGAATGTGTGTAACAATATTATAGGATAACTTTGAATTCCTTAGTATTTATTTTTAAAAGAAATCATTATCTAATGCTGGTATTTTAGAATTTGTAACTCACTATTTGTGGCAGACCTCATAACTGATCGTGACAAACCAGTTTTCATCAATAGGTGATGAGTGAAGCTTGATGATTTAGATTTCTGGTGGCCCACTTCAGGTTTTGAGGTAATTAAGGAGAATTTTTTTTTTTGTCACTGGCCCTCATATGTGGGACCCGAACCAGGGCCGCTGGCTTCCCAAGCCAGCACTTAACCACTGCACCACTCGGCCGGCCCAAGGAGAATTTTAAAAAGATAAAATAATAACCTCATAAAGATTTGTTCAAACTACATCCTAGAAAGAAAATGATGCTGCTAAAGTAACAAAATCAGTATTTTAATACATAATATTTTACAACATAAAGAGCTAAGATAGTTTGATGAGAAACATCCTCAGCTTCTTAATACATTGCTGAGGAAAAAATTTTGAGAAAACAGAATGAACTAAAATTAGTAAACAATGTGGGAAAACTTTAACCTTACAAATAGTACAGAAAATGCAAACTAAAAGAACAAGGAACTACTACTACTTTTATAGCCTTGGAATTAATAATTTAAAAAAGTTAAAAGATAATTCTCTGTGTTTAGGTGGGTGCCACAAAATCACCATTTTCATAGATTACTTGAACTTTTGGTATAGCTATTTGACAAATAAATATCTGGAGCCTCAAAAATATTTGTAACTTTAAGCCCAGTAATTAGCTTGCATAAAGCTGTATTCATGCAAATGTTTATCACATATAACTTACTATAGTAAAAATTGGAAATTGATGATAAATAAAAGTTGGTAATAATCAATTTGGATTTGTTAAGTGATCTTTGGTACACTTATAAGATGGTCTCCTATTTAGCCATTAAAATGATATATATTAAAAGCTAGGTATTTAAATGAAAATCCTCATAAAATAATAAGTACAAAAGTTAGGTCCTCATTTGGATATACAAAATTGCAACAACTTAGATCAAAAGAAATAAAAAGAACCAAAAACTGAGGCATAGAAATAACAATAGAAGGAAACATCCAAAAAAAATTAGCTCACACTGTGAAGGTAAAAACCCTGCCCTGTCATTGTCAGGTGGGAATACCGCCAAAATCAAGATCAAGATCAAGCCAGCTGCTAAGTTAACAGGAAACAACATTTCTGCCAAGGTCATGCTGTACCTCTAAAGTGTCATAATGGTGCCTTTCTTTGAGGGGCTCTTACTCTCTTACTCACTGAAAAATCTTGTTTTCTAATATCTAGACTGTCATAAGGTTTGCTCTTTGAAATCATAAGATTAGGAATAAAGCACTCCATTGTTCTTGCTGGGAGGATGTCAGTCCTTTGACGCAGAGAAACAACCTAGATTTGCAACCCATGTGCAGAGCTTCAGATAAGGGATTTCTAGGAGCCTCATTTCACATCTATCTTAACTTGATGGTTTTCAAGGAGAAAGGACTCTGGGTCCACTTTGTACTCCCGACTTCATGTTGGCTCTTTCATCCACAGCCCTGCTTTGCTCTGAGCCTATCAAAGCTATGCTTCCCTTAAATCCTGCAACCCTATTTCTTTCTTTCTTTGGTGGGACACCTCATGGTTCCTCTGATTTGTGGTCTCCCTTACTGCAAAAAAGTAAATAACTGTAATTTTTCCATACTACAGCTTTCCCTGCTGGTGGCCTTTGGCTGACTGAGCTAGAAGACATCGAAATGGTAATGGGGACTGCCTTCATCGGACAGGATTTTCTTAAGGATACTGTACTTTTCCAAATATTTTCCAATGAAAAACTATTTCTTTCATAATGTAGAATAATTAAGCACTATAAATTTGGACTGAAATTAATCATATAAGTTTCACATGACACAAACACATCATAAAAATAACCATAATTTTAGCTGGATGGTAAAATTATGGGTGATTTATTTTTCCTTCTTTGAGCTTTTCCACTTTTTTTCCTCCCCAAAATCACTATAATAAAAACATGTTACTTTTAAAATTAGGAATGTCAGTAGTGACTATTTAAACACCTTTGACAACATTCTGCTTATTAACAAAATGAAGGGTACATCTCTTGACAATTATAATGCAGAGTGGGAGACAAACGATAAATTCAGGGCCTAGCCAGAGGAGGAAGAAAAAAGTGGTGCTTCTTCCAATCAGATAGCCGTAGCAATCTCCATCACCTCTGACAAGCGAGGTTGGCCTGGGTCCTCATTTCCATTTGGGCTCATGATCCAGAAGCTATGTCTCTGTTTATGTCTTTGGGAAGCACAGTTTATTTTAGGGTCTTAGCCAGAAAAGGCTGGAAGCCTTTGATTTAGGAATAATGAAACAGAATTTGCTCTTCAACTCTCTTCAATGTTCTAATGATTTAATAACATGCCCAGTTTGATAACTATGGCTTAGGAGAGGTCATTCTAGTGCTTTGAACTCAAACCAGAAGTCAACATTTCAAGTTTTATTTGTCTTAATCATTGTGTGACTTTATTCAAGTTCATCTTATGGCACTATGCAGTGGTTCTGAGGCTCACTTGACATCCTCAGTTAAAAAGATATGCTATGGGGAGGAAGGGGAAAAAGGGCAATTTTTTTTCAGTTTTTTAAATTAGTTTCAGATGTAACAAAGCAATGTAATAGTTAGACATTTAAACCTTTCATAAAGTGATAACCCAGCCCCCAAGCTACTACCCCTCTGACATCTTATATAGCTGTTAAAATACCATTGACTATCTTCCCTATGTTTTGTTCCACAGCCAGTGATTATGTATACCTATATATTTAGCTAAGGTTGACATACAATATTATTCTACTTCAGCTCTTTAGGTGTATAGCACATCGGTCAGGCATCTACACAGCCTATGCCATGATCCCTCTGATAAGTCCAGTGCCCACCTGGCACCTTATATGATCTTTACAACATTGTTGATTATATTACCCATACTGTATTAACTACCAATTTGTATTTCTTAATGCCTTCACCTTTTTCACCCTCCCTCAACCCCATTTCCATCTATCACCCTGATAGATCTAGTGCCTCTCTGGCACCATACCTATTATTACAATATTATCAACTATACACATTATGTCATACTCCATATTCCCATGACTACTGTATAACAACCAATCTGTACTTCTTAACCCCTTCCCCTTTCACCCATCCTTAGCCCCCCTCCCATCTTAAAGAAGTCCCTCTAAGATTCCTTGTAATACTGGTTTGGTGGTGATGAGCTCCTTCAGCTTTTTTTGTGTGTCTGAGAAGCTCCTTATCTGTCCTTCAATTCTAAATGACAGCCTTGCTGGGTAGAGCGATCTTGGTTGTATATCATTGCTTTCCATCACTTGGGATATGTCCTGCCACTCCCTTCTTGCCTGCAAAGTTTCTGTTGAGAAATCAGCTGACGGTCTTATGGGGCTCTCTTGTAGGTAACTAACTTCTTTTCTCTTCTTGCTTTTCAGATTCTCTCTTTGTATTTAACCTTTGGCATTTTAATTATGATGTGTCTCTGTTGGGATTTTTAGATTTATCTTGTTTGGGACTCTCTGTGCTTCCTGAGCTTGTATGTCCATTTCCTTCACCAGGTTAGGGAAGTTTTCTGTCATTATTTCTTCAAATGAGTTTTCAATTCTTTGCTCTCTCTCTTCTCTTTCTTGTAGCCCTGTAATGCGAATGTTGGTATGCTTCATATTGTCCTGCAGGGCCCTTAAACTCTCCTCAATCTTTTGGATTCTTTTTTCTTTTTGCTGTTCTGGTTGGGTGTTTTCTGCTGCCTTATCATCTTGTTTGTCAGAACAATTTTTTAAAATTATGTTAAGATATATAGAACATAAATGTTTTCATTTTAATCATTTTAAGCATACAATTTAGTGGAATTTATTACATTCACAAAACTGTGCAACTATAATGACTATGTATTTCCAAAATCCTTTTATCTACCCAAATAGATAATCTGGACCTATTAAACAATAATTCCCCATTAGACTCCCCCCCAACCCTTGGTAACCTCTAATTTACCTGCTGTCTCTATGAATTTGTCTATTATGGATATTTCATATAATGACAGTATTTGTCTTTTTATATCTGGTTTATTTCACTTAGCATTGTTTTCAAGGTTCATCCATGCTGTAGCACATATCACTGCTTCATTTCTTTTCCTTGCTAAATAATATTCCATTGCATGTATACGCTTCATTTTGTTTATCTGTTCTTCTGTTGGTAGATGCTTGAGGTTGTTACCACCTTTTGGCTATCATGAAAAATGCTGCTATGAACATTGGCATACAAGTATAATATATGAATCCATGTTTTCAATTTTTTGGATATATTCCTAGGAGTAGAATTAGAATTATAGGGTCATGTGGTAATTGTGCATTTAACTTTTTGAGGAGTTACCATTGTGAAAAACAGAGGCTACACCATTTTACATTCCATCAGCAATTTAGGAGGGTTCCAATTTAGGAATGGAGGTAAATTTGAGACCTGATTTGTAATTCTTCCAAGTATTTGGTTTATTGTTTAACAAACCTAACTCTATGTGACATATCATTTTTTAGTACAGTTTTTTCTTTTTATTCTATTGAATTACAAATGTCAGCTGACTCTGAGGACAGATAGGAGGTTAATTAATCACTTGCTTTGGATCTATGCTTATTGATTATCCATGAGTAATTACTCTGGCATCTCAATAGCTCAAATCTTTTGGCTGGATTTCAAGATGGACCTTCCTCATGCCCAATTCCAAATTTATAAAGAGGGTAACAAGGATATAATATATATAATATTTTTATAAATTATATATTATATAATCATATATATTATATATTATATAGCTATATTATATGAAATATAATTATGCTTTTATTATATTGCATTGTAATAAAAATTGCCTGGAAATAAAGGTGACTTTTGTACATGTAATGAAATACTGTTATGCCATTCTCTTGGAAAAATGACTTAGAAAAGAAATTCCCACTTTTATCGTATGTGTGTGTGTGTATATATGTAGATGTGTAATAATATTCTATTTATTAATACTTAAAACAGTCAAAATATTAACATATATTGGTTAAATAAAATATATACATATTAAAATCTTAAAGATTGTGAGAGTATGATAGTTCTCTTCCAAAATAAGTATTTGACTCTATTAGGAAAGAATGTTGGTGTGGATCAATAAGGCATACACAAAGAGATACAAGTATATTATTAAAGGTTATGACACATGATGGGTACAAATATACTCATATAATTTTTTTCTTCTTTTTATTCTGAAATAGTTTGTAAATTATTGATAGAAAAAAAGACAATATAATACAATTTACTTGTTAATCTTTCATCCAGCATGCACTTCAAACTCTGTTCTAGTGGTTTGCCAAAACTTTTGGATTATTGTTACATGGACATCCTTCTGTAAATTTTGACAGCTTTTGCTTTCTTTTTATATGTCAACACTTTAAGCCTCTCATTTCATTTTCCAGCTTTTTGTATGAGCAGTGATATGAAGCAGCACTATCTTGTGTTTTACTTTAACAAGAATATTTCTGCTGTCCCTTGCTATTAGCTATAAGACTTATTTGCAACTTCACTGAGGAAATGTATATATATGAAATATATATATATATATGATTTCTGCTTTAAGGTTAGCTCACTTTGATTCCAAATGTGTGTAGAGGCCACGCCCACTTTCCTAGAAAGCATACTAAGACTTTCACATGGCAGCTTTCTATTTTGCTCCTAATTGATCTTGGCATTTGGCAGTGGAGTGTCTCAAATGTTAAACTTAATGTTAGTAAACTCAAATGTCATACAATCTAATTGCTAACAATATGTCTAAGAAGCATGTCATATCTAAGGAGATACCTGCTCCTTATTTTCTTGGTTATTACTATCTGATCATCCTGGTTTTTAACCAGTACTAGGGGGATACTGGTAAAGTTGTATTTTTCTCAAGCACTGGCCTCCTTGGAGAATTGTCACATTTCAAAAAAGAAATTGCCTGGAAAAATCAACATCCAAATTCTCTCACACTGTCATTCCCAAAACAAAGTGCCAGAAATCTCCCATTCCGCTCTCCAGATTTGCCCTCCTCCTATTCTCTGCCCTGACACTTATATGCACTACACCTGCAGGTCCTGAAGCTCTCTGATTTCCTGTTAGGTTAGGTCAATGGGGAACCAGCAAGGAAATCAGAGGAAGAGGAGTGAAGACAGATTTATTTCTCTGGCTCTTTCACTGAGCAGTTGCCTCAGGCTGGCTGGAACCTTGATGGAAAGGTCATTCTCAAGAAGTTTTATGCTAGAGATAATTCTCTTTCTTTCTGGCTTCTACTATCTCTCCCCAACCCTCCTCCCCTCATTGCTACTAGACCCAGGTTCCTGCATGATTCCTTGCAGTTCTCCTACATTTATAATGAATTCCTTTATAAATAAGCTCTTCCTTAGTTTAACATGACTGTCCATCTGGCTTCTGTTGGGACCCTGAATGATACAGGCAAGGAAAGGATTTTTGTATTGCTGCTTCTTTAAATAAAGCTCACCCTGGATGAACTAGCAATTTTCTAGCTTGGGTTGTGACAATTCTGGGTGATGACACTATTTATTTCAATAGGTGTCATGAAATTCTCAAAATGGTTTCAACTGTAATTTAAACCTGAAAACTTGACATTTAGTCCTTATACAGGTGGGAGTGAAAACCTGTGATTGTTAGAATCATTGGCTCAGTCAGTCTTGAGTTAATAATTGGCCATTAAAAGAGAGGACCATTCGGGGAGCTGGGCATGAGGCCAAGGAGTGTCAAACACACACGACCAAGTATGAGACCGGGGAGACAATAAGAAATATTGGACACTGTGAGTTACACAATGAATGTTTTGCCTAAAGGCATTAAAAAAAAAAACCTGGAAAACTAAGCTATAATTTTTTTGGATGAAAGCACAGGTGCAATTTTTTGGATGCAAGCACAACTGCAATGAAAAGTAACAATATATTTACCAATAATTAGAAGTCAAGGAAGTGACTGTCTGAGGTGGGAGAGGGAGGGCATTGGCATCAGGAAGGACACAAGGGTCGTTCTGGGGATGCTGTATTTGTTTGCTGGAGCTGCCGTAACAAAATACTAGAGACTGGGTGGTTTAAACAATAGAAATTTATTTTTGCTCACAGTTCTGGAGGCTAAAAGTCCAAGATCAAAGTTTGATTTCTTCTGAGGCCTTTCTTTGCAGATGGCTGGCTTCTCACTGTGTCTCATAGTCTTTCCTCTATGTGTGTACATGCCTAGTATCTCCCTCTGTACATCTGAATTTTCTTTTCTTCTAAGGACACCACTAGTCATATTGGATTAAGGCTTACCCTAATGATACAATTTAATCTTAATTACCCTTTTAAAGGCCCTAATCTCCAAATGCAGTCACACTATGAGGTACTGCTGGTTAGGGCTTCAATGTAAGAATTTGAAGGTATAGGGAGACAGCTCAGCTCATAACAGGTACTGACATTCTACTTGACCTGGAAGATGGTTTCACAAGTATTTAATTGGTAATGATTAATTAAACTAATTATTTTTGTATTAACTTTTTAAATAAATTCTGTTATATTTCACAACTTTTAAAAATTGAACAAATTGGCATACCATACTTGCCAAAAGAATAGTTCTGGGCTGCCTTTCAGACTTCTTGTGTAATGATATTCATTTCTAAGAAGTACATCAAAAATAAGGCACACACAACACCAGGTAATTCATCTTAGCACTGCTTTTTCTCCTCAAGACTGTTACACTATAGAATATTTTAGGATGCTTATTCAGAATCCTTAATACCTAAATACTTTATCTGATTTTATCTTTGGCCTCTTCTGAATATTACAACATACACTTTCTCATTCTCTCATTCTGTGTGTGTGTGTGTGTGTGTGTGTGTGTGTGTGTGTGTTTAATACAAACTCCGGTGCCTGTATAATTCCCACTTCTCCAAACCTGCAGGCCTGAGGAAGCCTGCTCTCCTGTGAATTTATGTTTTGAATCTGTCCACTGGGTTGTGGATAACCTTGGGACACTGATAACTCTGGTCATGAAGCTGCTCTATTAAAAGAGAACAGCATTTCTAAAAGGAGCAGTGTATTACCATTTAGAAGGGAAAGAGTTGTTTTATTTTTTCATGCTCACCATGGAAAAAGGATGTTCATCATAAAGGAGAAGTTTATCACACAGTGTGTTTATTTCCACATGCTGCCATTGAGATAACCTAGAATATAATTGGATTTTGCATTATCTGTTTTTAGTGGGAAGGATCAAAAACTAGGTTGTGTTGTATTATTTGAAAGGTACCAAAAAGCCTTTCTCCCCCTAGGAGAGCTTACTCAGCCTACTACAGAGAAGAGGTTCCCAACATTCCAGTTACTTGTCTGTTCATTCTCCAGTAACATGCCAGGTAATGAGTGGAATGCAGAGATGAAACAGAAGCAGTTCATATCTTATGGAGCTCCCCCTCTAATGAGGGAATCAGGTAGTAAACTGGTAACTATAATATAACACAGTAAAATAATAATAGAGGTCTATACAGGGGAATATAGAAACAGAAGGCGCACACAAGGCAGTTTGGAGGTTCAGGCAATTTTTCCCAGAAGTGAATCTGTGCTTAAATGTAAATGAAGGTTATAATTCAGTTGATAATGTCCCAAGGAGATGGAACCACATGAAGAAGTCACAGGGGCATGAGCCATCTCAGGATGTACCATTATGGTCATTTCCATAATCCAGAGACGAAAATGGAAAATGTGGTTGGAGAGGTGGGGGGGAAAACCTTGTGTTTTACGTTAAGAAGACTGATGTCTATTTCTTTTAGATGTATTAATCTGGCTGCTGTAGGGAGGATGGACTTGAGGGAAGAAGCAAGAAAGTAGAATGACCAGTTGGGAGAGATGAGGAGAGTCTGAACTAAGGGTGGTAGCAAGGGAGACAGAGAGGAAAGCACAGACTTGCAATATTGGCAGGGCTTGTGAGTGATTAGATGTAAAGGTGATGGAAGAACCAGAGATAAGTCAAGTCTCCTAATTCTAGCTTTGATGACTTTATGAATGAAAGTTGCACTAAGAAATAGAGAGTACAGGAAGGTTTGGGGACAAGGCTGATGATGTAGTTTGGGACTAGATGAGTTTATGGTAAGAGTGTAACACTGGTAAGTAGTCAGATGTATAGTCCAGGAGAAGTTCAAGAGAAGAATCTTCATTACAGGTAAAAATTCCTGTCGTGAGCACACTGGTACTGTTTGGAATCATAGGAGTAGATCAGATCACCCTCTTAAAATCGGTAGGTAGAATAAAAAAAGCAGTGAACAAGAATGGAATCCTAGGAGATATACAATTTGGAGGGTAGGCAGAGGAAGATAAGCCCAAAGAGGAAACAGGGAAGAAACAAAATACAAGAGATAGGAAAGAACAGAGGAAAGTCAAATGTAGTAAAGCCAAGAAAGTAGAGTTTCAAAAAGGAGGGAGCAATCAATATTGCCAAAATAGTGTGCTAATTCAATACAAAATAACTAACAAATATCCATTGGGTTTGATAACTAGGAGATATTTTTTTATGACCGTAACTAAATTAGTTCTGCAGACTGGTAGGGGAAGAAGCCCGATTACCATAAATTGTGTAGCTACAGTCTGTACTACTCTTTTGAGATATTCAGGTAAGAAGGGGTAAGTGAAGACTGATGGCAGCACACTGGGTTAGAAGAGGATATTTTTATGATGGGCAATACTTGACATGTTTTTAGGCTGAGGGGACGGAGCCAGCAGACAGAGAGGGGAAGAGGGGGAACTGAATAAGGGCCATGAAGTGCAGGAAGTGATGGGATTAAAATCAGAGATGTTTCATTTTCCTAAGGCTACTGTAACTAAGTATCACAAAGTGGTTGGCTTGAAACAACAGAAATTTATTCTTTCACTGTTGTGGAGGCTAGAAGTCTGAAATCAAGGCATCAAGAAGGCCATGCTCCCTCAGACTTTGAGCAGAATCCTTCCTTTCTTCTCCTAGCTGCTGGTGGTAGCTATCAATCCTTACTTTGTTGGTTGTGTGTTTATGTCTTCACATGGACTTCTTCTCTGAGTGTGTGTGTGTGTGTGTGTGTGTGTGTGTGTGGTATGTGTGTGTGTGTGCCATATTTCCTTCTTTTTATAAGGATACCATCCCTGTTGGATTAGGGCTCACTTTAATGATCTCAACTTAATTTGATTCCCTCTGCAAAGACCTTATTTCCAAATAAGGTCACATTCACAGGAGCTAGAGGTTAGAACACCAACATTTTTTTGTGGGACATAATTCAACCCCAAACACAGGAGTTGATCTTGAGAAAAGGTACTATTTTATCCTCTGAGACTAGAGAAAAGTCGGTAAGATGGGGATGAATGTAGACAATCTTGAAGATAAAGAAGACAGGAAGTTGAAACAGTTCATGCCTAGTGGCCTCAATTGTCATATACTGAGAGTGAGTTGGGGCAGAATTGAGCAAGGGGCTTAAAGAAAGTGGCAAAAGTCTAAAAAAAAAAGTTATTAAAGAGAATGGACAAGGTAAATGACCTAGGCCAAGTGAAAAGATTGATGGATGGTGGTGATGAGGGTTCACCTGAGGCAGGGAAGTGAAATGAGTGAAAACTCTACCCCCCCCTCCAAAAAGGAGAGAAGAATGTTTACATCACATAAAAATATCCAGTAAGATTGATACAAGGGGCTGGAAGGAACCCATAGTAGGAGGAGTCAACGGGGAGTAAGGGGTGGGCTGGTGAGAGAGAGTGAGCTTGCCTTTCCCTGACTGAGGAATGAGGGGCATAGCTGGAAGAAACTGGCTGCATATAGCTTAATTCTGACACGTATTGGAAGAGACTATCCATTCGTTGAAAAATATAGCCAAGATTGATTGAAGACAAAATCGTAATTTTTTTGTTTTACAATTTGCCAAGATTTTTCACATTTACTCTTTTATTTAAAAGAAAAAACTATGTCATATATGAATTCCTACAAAACTTAGTACATGAGAGGTTGAAAATAAGCTTGTTTCTTGTGGGTCTTTCCAATATTTTCATTGAGACAAAGAAAACAATCAATTATGTTTATGAAAATGCATGGAACTCCAGGGAGAGAATGACGCATAAGACAGGTACATATGAATGGGATAGGTAGAGGGATAGAGAGATCTGGTTGATAGGAGTTGCAAGAAGTAGTGGAACAGAGCTTAGAACCTGGAGTCAGCCCCACCTCTGTTGGATTTCTGATTTGTGTGTGTCTGTGTGATTCTCAGTTTCAAAACCTCAAAAATGATGACCACGGTGGCAAACTGCCCACTAGGCGTCTGAATATAACCTGAGATGTGTCAGACTGGCCAGTATGTAGCTTTTTTCAAAGTTGATTTTGAATGATTTTAGACAGAGTCATGTCCATTGGTTATATATATTTTTTTCAAAGGATTGGGGACAACACCATGTTGCTGTGAAGTGACTGAAACTGACTGATGTAGAATGGACCACGTTTCCTTTTCCACCATCCAGCAGAAATGGAGACCAGGAAGGGAGTTAAGTCTAACTGCAGAAAATTACAGATAGTTATGTTTCTTAAACACTTCAATTTGTAGCCTGTAAGATTAAGACCCACTATGTTAGTTAATACTAATTACTACCATTAAGGAAATGGATTTTCTGGATTTTCTAAAGACTGGATTTTCTCAGCTCCTTAGGAAGTTATGATGAAGTGTATATAGTATTGTACTTTGTTTTTGTTATTATTCTTGATATAAACAAGTGTTTTTTGTTGTTTTTTTCTTTCAAATATCCTTTTTCCTATTCTGCTATTTGTACAGTGGCATTTGGTAAATGAGATTGATTTTTAAAAATCTATTTCTGATTTTTAATAACAAGGGGGAAGCGTCTTTAAATACCCAAGGAAAACTGTTCCCTATTAAAGCAATCAAAGGCCTTTCATATGGCAAAACATCCATTCGTTCGTCTCCAGGTTGAAGAACTCACTTTTAAATTCCTCCTAAAAACTCCAGAAGTCTTTCAGCACAGTAAACAATAATGATACCATATCAGAAAGCAGTACAATGTAGTATAATTAAGAATTTCAAAGCCTGACTGACATGTGTGGAATGGACTTACCATTTATGGGCTGAATAAACTTGTATAAAACCTTAGTTTATTACGTGTGGAATGGGAGTTGCCACCTGCGTCTCAGAGGTTGGCCAACGCAGTCCACTTCCTCCCTTCCTCCTTGCTAGCGGAGCACATGGCAACAACCTCAAGAGATGGGTGCCCTGACCTCAGTGGGTGAACGTTGAGTGGTTGACTGGTAAACGTGCTGTTCTTTTTGCCAGCATTTCTTAATGTGTTTGTGGAACTCTAGTTCAGTGCTGTGTTTTCATTTTTACATAATTTTGGGAAATACCACATTCTCTTCTATCACCTTCTTGGAGACTCAAAACATATCTTTTTATATTAAAGCCTCAGATAAAGCCCTTACTAACAGAGTTATTGTTCAGTATTTCCCATTTGTATTCAGTCATAGGACTTTATTTTCACATGCTACATATTACCAACCATAAAATTAGTCTTTCAACACACTTTGGGAAAGTTGCATGAATATTTATTTACTGCTTTCAAATGATTTATGTTGAACTTTAAAGCACTGAAAGACTGTTTTATAGTCTATTTTCATCTTAATTATTTACATCTAAACTATGCTTTCTTAGGCTAATATCAAAATTATCCTTAGCATCTTTATCTTGGTGAAGAAGATTTGGTGAAATCCTATGTCAAAGGAAATTGGCTGAGTTTTAAACACTTTCTCCATGAATTACACAAAGTAAATATTTAATAGTGACTGTACACAGACACTTATAGGACACTTTTGAAGTACTTATATGACTTTAAACTGTAATAACTTTGTGTAAATACAGGCAATTCCTGACATTTTTCTAGGATAAAGTTGAACCCATTATAAATACATAGTATAATGATGTCTGACAATTAAGTTCATGAACCCATCCTAAAAAAAGTGCTACATACCTCACTGCTGAATATTATTATGGTAACCTTTGAAGTACTCCCCTTGGGAAGCTATGCACTGAAGTCAGTGCCTAGTCCACCCTTCGAAGCAATTTCAGAACTCTTTTTTTCTAATGGCCATCAGATCTGTTGTCATATTACCCTTGATGTCCTGAATGTCATCAAAATGTCCTCCTTGAAATATTTTCTTTACTTTCATGTAAAGAAAGAAGTCATTGGGGGCCAGATCAGATGAATATGGAGGGTGTTCCAATACACTGATTTATTTACTGGCTACAACCTCCCTCACAGACAGTGCCATGTGATCTGGTGCATTGTCATGATGCAAGAGCTATGAGTTGTTGGCAAAAAGTTCAGGTCATCTAACTTTTTCATGCAGCCTTTTCAGCACTTGCAAATAGTAAACTTTTTTGTTTGTCCAGTTGGTAAAAATTCATAATGAATCATCCCTCTGATATCAAAAAAGGTTAGCGACATTGTTGCAACAAGTTGCAACAAGGTCTGATAAACTTAATTATCAGAACTTGTATAATGTTGACTACTTCTGTGAATAATTTAATTAGGAATTTGAATTTTTGGATGATTTAGCATGGCCTGCTGAGAAAGTTAAATGTGAACAGAAGTCTAAATAGTTAAAAAAAGGTACAACCATAAAAGGATTATGAGAGAGAGCATTTCAGATAGAATAAACATATGATGCAGATTTTAGGGTGGAAATGACATTAGATTTCATTATATTGTAAGCACCCAAAGTGTCTGCAGGCTCATGGTCAATCATTATTTTAACTTATGTCTATGCTAGAGGAGGACAGGAATGTTGAATCTTTTGGGCTCCATTGTCCCTCACCCCCCAATCTGCTCCTAGCACAGTGATGGACACTTAGTTCTGTGGAAGAACGTAGGATCTAGGATTGGATTGCATTAAAATACTACATACTTTCTGGGTAAACTTTGGGCAAATTTCTAACTCTCAGGACCCATGCATGAGATGGAGAAAATAATAATCATACCAACATCATAACATGACTTTGAGAATTAAATTCATTACAACATGTAACCCACTGAAGCACAATTCAGGGCATATAGTACACAACTCAATAAAAATGTTTTTATTATTATGGCAGGCTCTCAATAAGTGCAAGTTAAACGAAGGGATGCATTTCTATAAGTGAGATTAGTAGGATTCCCTAAAAACTATGTTCATAGAAACAGAGAGCAGATTGGTAGTTGCCACAGGTGGGCAAAATGGGTGAAGGGAGTCAAAAGGTACAAACTTCCAGTTGTAAAATAAATAATGTACAGCATGGTAACTATAGGTAAAGATATTACATTGCATATTTGAAGGTTGCTAAGAGAGGAGATCTTAAATTTCTCATCAGTGGTAGGAAGCGGTAGGTCAGACATCTCCGGAGTAGGCTGGAGCTGTTTATGAGCTCCACGAGCAGCTTATCATATTGACCTCTCTAGGTTATTCATTCTAAGGTCCTGGATTCTTCAGTCAATTCTGATGGAAGTTGTGCTCTGATCGCACTTGTGGAGTAAGGAGTTAAGGGAAGGGGCTGGCCTTGGTTTGGTTAGAGCCACAGCATAAACACACGGGACCTGTTTCTGGGAGAACTTCACTGGGGAAATCTCACTGACACTGGCTTCCCTGAGATTCATCACAAAAAAATTTAAGATCTTGTTGTCCATCATAAGTTATTGACAGACAAGTGCAACAATATGGGCGTACAGGTTGGGCCAGTCTCCCACAAGGGGCTGAAGCCTCTACTGGAACATACACACTTCTCTTGGGGCTGCCCTTAGGGCCCTGGATCCAGGCCTGCGGGACCTGAGGTGTATATAATAGGGGAGTCACTCTTTAAGAAAATGAATGCAAAAATCACAGATTGAAAAATAAATGCAAAAGTGAATATTTAAAAGAATTTTAGAATTTCCTTTAGCATTTTTTAGGAAAAAAAACCTACCACAAAGTATACATTTTATTTATTTTTTTTTGGGGGGGGGGAACAGTGTCACTGGCCCTCGTATGTGGGACCCGAACCAGGGCCGCTGGTTTCCCAAGCCAGCGCTTAACCACCACGCCACTCGGCCGGCCCCCACAAAGTATACATTTTAAAAGCTGATAAACAGCACTGACATAACCAGATCAAGAAAAATAATATATCTTCATTGTCTGTCTGAAAAACTTCTAAGTGTAATTTTCTACATTTTCTTTGCTGCATTTTCTTTGATCTCTTCATAAGACCATGATTTTGTAATATCGTTTTGGTAGAGAAAATAATAAAAGTAGCTCAATCTTTCCTCTAGCATGGCAAATAATTGAAATTGATTTTTTTATTACTGATAGTTTAGGAACATTTCCACAGACTGGTTTCTGGTTCTGAACATTTCAAAATTTATTGTTTCTCCACTTTCTCCACCTTCCTGGGCTGAGTGTTACGGGGTCACACCCATAACAGGATAACAGTCTCTGGCTGTCTCCAGTATCGTCCTGTCTCCATTGTCAGTGGGTCAACACAGTGGGCAGAAAAAAATATGCACAGGAGTTATTCCTCTCCCAGGTTAGCTAGTAATAGTGTAACTATAACTGGAAAGGATTGTGAACCATATCCCACTTGTTCTAAACCAAATGTAATTCCGTATCAATGTCCCATCAGCAGAATCCTCAAAATTTCAGTGACCACTCCAAGCCATGTGACAAAAAGGAAGTGATGGAGGGGGTGACAGAGTGGAAAGAGATAGTGGTCTTATGCAATTGCAGTTAAAATAGCTTAATTTTGTAAATGTCATAAAGCATGTGTCCAATTGAATACATTGTCCAGGCCTCCCCCAGGACCTTGGAAAGGTCTAGTGGAAGAGAGAGGGACTGCAGTTGAAGTTCATTTACCTTCCCATTGATTCCACCTCAGCACCCACACAACCTTATTTCTTCCAATGCAAAGAAGAAAGACTTCGCTACGTTTCAAAGATGTGAGCCAAGACAGACTCCTTTACACAGAAGTCTACTCTGTAGTTGATGGTGACATAAGGATCGCCGATTTTTATTTTAAGCCGTCATTTCCCCTCATTAACAGTAGATTTTAAAGGCATTTTAAAGGAGTATGGCTTTTAACCGATATTTTCAACTGCTTTACGCTTTGACGAAGGCGATAAAGGTGGTGCACCTGCCGCTCTGCATCCTCCGTCGCCCCAAATTGTTTTCTTGGATCTAAAAACCACCCTCGTGTGCAGCGGATCATAGTACTAATGGCATTTCAAAACGGAAGCATTTGCACCCAAATGCCTCACACACTAATGAAATATCTGTCATCACACTGTTTTCATCTAGAGAATTCGAAACACTTGGAGCATGGATTATGAAATGACGTGTGGGCTGAAAAAGCATGCCATTTTAAAGGACAATTTACATGTCTGCGAACACTCTACTGATTAAAACTAAAGGGAAGAAAAGCTTTATAAGCAAGTTTCAGATGCAGCTGTAGGGTTTCAGCAATTTTTGTTTTGTTCATCATGTTGCTCTTTTTTCCTTCTTGCTGTCTGAGAGCAAGCATGAAATGACCATACAAAAATGGAATTCTTTTATCCTTGAATTTGACAAGAAGCCAAAGCCATAATGTTGCACAAACACTTAATCAGTCATGCAAAACTCATAAGGAATTTTAACGGCTTTCCAAAATGTTGAAAAGAAACCAGAAAATTTAAATGTGCACATAACACATGCTCAATAAATATTTTTCATTTTATATTCTAAAAATAAAATGATTTTTGAGAAAGGTACTTTTGCAGTCTTTTTTGAAGTGAGGTTATATATGTAGAAACAAATATAAAGGAAACGTGCTCTTTGTTTTGTCCATTTTGGAAATAACAGTATCTCAGAAAGTATCTTGACTTAGCAACATTTAGTGGTATGCAAATTCACTTATTCTATCTCCATCATAAGTTTGAAATGTATTATGGTTAAATTTTTTAAGAGATTGAACTTTTAAGATCATCAATTTATAATTGACTCTTATTCACCAATTTGTCATTGCATTTTGCAAACAAATATTGAATTGTGATATTATTGCCCATATTAAATAAAGCATGAAATAGATAAAAAGGTGTGAAGAATATTAAACCTTTTTGTCCAAGAACTCTGAATGGTGAAAGAAAACAAAATATTACCATTAAATAGAACTTGGTTAGTAAAGAGTTAAAATAGTGGCTTTTTTCTTTTCAGAATAGGGGACTGGACTGTCTTTATAGTAGTGGCTGTTTTCCCTTAGGCTATGGGGTCTTTCTTGAGCCCCTGCTTATTTAGTTAGTGGCACTTGTGTACTTATATACACACTTAACTCACACCCTTTTACTTCAGTGAAATAATTGTTTTACTAGAAATATTGTAAAAATCATAGAGATTCCCTGGAAATGGGAAATCTTGGTTTATTTTTTTGACTTCCATTGTTAATTTAACATGCATGATTAGCTAAGTCATTTAATGGTTCCGTATCCAGCTTTCTCATCTGTGAAATTAGCAATGAAGACCACAGTTCAGTCCAAAGTAATGATGAAGAGGAGGAGGAGGGGGAGGTGGATAAATTTCGGACCAAAAACTCGGCACAACAGTAACACTATTCTCCTTGCCCCTCCCTTCTCACCTGGCCTTTTTTTCCTACCACTTCTATTATCATCTTAGGCTTTGGCGAGACGGGGAAAGGTACCAGACCTTGAGTTCGCCATGAAATTTGTTAACTCTCATACTCTAACTTCCTGCGCTCATGCTTTTCCAGACCAGAGATTCTCAATTTTGGGGACATAGTAGAATCACCAGGAGCCTAAACCCCACCTCCAAACCATTTAAATTAGAATCTTTAGGTATCAGTATTTTTTAAAAAAACTCCCCAATTTGCTTCAAAATCCCAACATAATATACAGGACAGGGTTGGATTGTGCAAAGCTACAGATGAAACAAAGTTAGTCCTGCCTTAATAATTGTTGAAAATGGGTGATGAATCCAAGGAGGTTCATTATACTATTCAGCATACTTTGTAAATGTTTGAAATTGTCCATAATAAAATGTAGTGTTACAAAAACTCCCCAGGTGATTTTAATGTGCAATCAGAATCTGCTTACTGGGGAACCCAACCTTGTAATAGGAACTATGAAACTAGAATCTTTATTCTCTTTTAATCTCTGTGTTATTAGATAATGAATTAATTTAAAAAATGCTTATAAATGTTTTGTGGGGCTGAAATAGTCCTAGTCTCATGTCCAGCTCTGGAGACCCCCAAAGGGGCTTACAGTATGGTTAGATTAGACATACCTGTAAACAAATAAGCTATAGGTCCATATAGATGGTATATGGGCAGGGAAGAGTAGGGCATAAAGGAAGTGTGTGTGTGTGTGTGTGTGTGTGTGTGTGTGTGTGTGTGTGTGTGTATAGAAGTCAGTTGTATCTTGGGGAAACATCAGGAAATGCTTTGTGGAAGAGTAACTCTGAAGATGAGTTTGGTGAAGTCTCACCCACCCTCTAAGATCCAGTTCAAATTCTACTCTCTACATCCTTAATTTCTGATATCAACCAAAAATAATCTCTGTCTCCACTCTGTATTGGAACCCTTTGTTTCTACATGTTATTTTAGTTACATTAGGCCTCATGTTACTATATGAGTTTCTGAGATGAATTGTTGTATATTTGCATCCTTCAAAACCTTCTAGAAAAGTGACTTGAACATTACAAGGACCCAGTAAAAGTATACAAATTTAATAAAATAAATTATTCTTATACTTTATTGTTATATTAAACAATTTTGTCACATTTGACATTTGAGTTTACCCACATACCTGAATTGTCAATCAATATTAATTTAGGAAAGTGTACTGGTTTAAAAGAAAATATGTCAAGTTTGGAAAGATAATATTTTTTGATCAAAAATGGAAAATGTTCTTTTCAAAGAGCTATAAATAAACACCCTAATTTTTTCTTCTCACTGAAAGAGGCTCACTATCTAGCCAAGTGTAGCCTTGAATGTTAATTTTGTCCTATTGAAAGCACCTGGGATTCAAAGGCTTTTCCTTCTCTGGCTTGCACAAGAGCTGTTTTATCTGCTGCATAGAATTTGGAATGACCCCATTCTGTCACTTTCGTGGGAACAAATAATTAAAAGAAAGTTGGTTGACAGAGATAAAAAGCACAGAAAAAGAGAAAAGCAAAGCACAGGGCAAAAATCTCAGTAAGGGGTTTTCTTGGCATTTTGTTAATTTCAAATGAAGTACTATTTTTACTTTGAACTTGATAACTGCAAGACCAATTCTAATGCTTGGTTTAAAAGTTCTGGCATAGCTAACTAGTAAAGTGCCCGAAGGCCCACATCAGAGAATATATCAGTAAACCTACAAATCAAGAATGGCACAAGGAATGACTTGATTCAAGAATAGTGGCACAAGAAGCACAAGGAATGACTGGGCTCCCCCTACTCGTTGGGTGACCGACTCAGGAGTTCCTTTAACACTTGCCCCTAATCATTTGCAACCATTGAACTGAAGAAAGCAATTTAGAAATGAACTCTTATTGTGAGAAATAAACAGAAATTCCCAAATAAGTGTTTCTGTTATCAATAACATAATTTTTGCTTTTTATTCTTCAACTCCAATGAGACCGAACCATGACATGATGGGTCAGGGTTCAATATGAGTACAATGTGCTGCAGAAAAACTGTTTTAAGCACTAGAAAACATGTATTTTGAGAAAAATCATGAGATATCACCACTACAATCACGTACTTTATACTTCTGTCAGCTTTTTGCTGACTAACACTCCTGCCAAGAGCAACTGGAAACACTGGATAAAATATTACAAAATATTTACTTGA
This sequence comes from Aselliscus stoliczkanus, assembly GCA_033961575.1. Lineage (NCBI taxonomy): Eukaryota > Metazoa > Chordata > Mammalia > Chiroptera > Hipposideridae > Aselliscus > Aselliscus stoliczkanus. The sequence continues at coordinate 129,629,770 of CM066733.1, forward strand.
AAGCATGAGAGATCTATCAATGATGCTATCTGTTAGGGGGCCAAAATCCCAGAGAGAAGAAAAGCAGAATAATGTGAGCCCAACATTCAGCCAACTTTACTGCTTATGGTGTTTGTCAATCCAAGAGCAACATTGGGAAGCTGTGAAATTGTGAATTTCTACTAGTCTTAGGAGTTAAAAAATAGAGGGGGGGATTCAGAAGCTATCAGGGAGGATAGACCCAGTTGGGATATAAAAAAAAATGCTATACTCTGAAAGCAAGAGAAACGGGATGGAGCAGTGCTGACAATGATTGAAGCTCTGGTTTGACATAGTTCAATCTGTGATGCCATTAAGGTTATCGGTCCTTACCCTAATTAGTTGTCAGAAGGGAAAGCACCGTGGATTTAGATTTTTCATTTAGATTTTTCATACCCAATATCTGACATTCAGTAACAGGATATAAAATAAAGTTACTAAATACCAAGAGAAAAAACAGAAAATACAAACTGACCCATAGAAGATCTAGATTTTGGAATTCTCAGACACAGTAGTTAAAATATCTATGATTAATGAGTTAAAAAAATTTTCAGTAGAGGACTATAAGCCTATGTTTAAAAAATGAAAAAGAAATTTGAAATTGAAAATTTTAACATATAAGAAATCAATATATAGATTAATAATATATTTAAAAAGCTGAAAATAAAGTGCCTACCTCTGGGGAATAGAGAGGGAGTATTGATGTGGGGTACAGGGAGTCTTTTAGGATTTCAGTGGTAGTCTCTTACTTTTGCCTGGTTACATGGATGTATTTACTTTACAGTAACCTCTCAAACTATAGATACATGATTTGTATTCTTTTGTGTTTTAACTGATGAGACGTGTTCATTGAAACATGTGAAAAAACCTCATAGAGATACTCTGAAATGTTTGGAGGGATGGGGTGTTTCAGAAAGCTGAACTCCTGCGGGTGGAGAAAACACCAAGAAAAAAATAGATAACATTTTTAGGAGAAAACTGTTCAACTTTCAAATGACTTCCTCTGAACTGACTTGCTGGATTAGCTGACATTTATCACTCCCTCTGTTCATCCTAATGATGGGTGTCCATGGAATGCTGAACACTCAGGTGTAGGTTCATGCACTTCTTCCATTTGTTAGGGTGTGTGATTACAAGAGCCAGTTGTGCTTGCTACTATACCTGAAACTAAACTCATTGTACGTTCCTTTAATAATAAGGTTTAGTTTAATATTAGAAGCTGATGGCATTTGAGTGCAAAAAGGAATTATTTCTATGAAAAGTTGAATGCTTCCTCAATAAAAGTGAGTCAATAGAAAAGAAAAATAGACTGCATAATGAGTAAGGGAGGTCATTGAGGAATAATCTTTTTGTGGGCACACACCATTAATATATTATCCATTGAGAAAGATACAGTTCAGAATTTTGCTTGGCACTCATTGACGCCCCTGTTATGAGGTAAACTGTGTCCCCTCAAAAAGATATATTGAGGGCCGGCAGAGTGGCATGTTGGTTAGAAGCTGGCTTGGGACGCCAGCGGCCCCGGTTTGGTTCCCCCATATGAGGGCCAGTGACACTGCCCTCTACAGCTAAGATGATGAACATCAGCTCCACCTGGAGCTGGGCTGCTGTGAGTTACTAGTGAAGGTGTGGGCTGCAGCCCCCGCTGCAGTGGGCTACCATAGGCTACAGTGAGTGGCTGGCAGCCAGAGTGAACAGCTGGCAGCCGGTGTGAGCTGCCAAGAGCTGCTGTGAGCGACTATCCAGAGGCCAGTGACCGATCTGCCTCACCTGGGAAGAGTGCAATGATGATACCAACATGGGCCAGTGAAGCAATGTCCTCCACAACTAGTCTGAGGAACAAAAGGACAGCAACTTGTCTGTTTCCCTTCCCTGGTTCCCCAATGCTGTTCCCCTCCCCCAATTCCCCAATTAAAAAAAAAAATCTTTAAAAAAAAAATCTTTAAAAAGGTATATTGAAGTCCTAACCCTAAGTAGCGAATTTGATCTTATTTGGAAATTGGGTTTTTACAGAGGTAATCAAGTTAAAATAATGTTATTAGGGTGAGCCCTAATTTAATATGACTGGTGTCTGTATAAATAGGAGAAATTTGGACACAGAGATAGACATGTACAAAAGGAAGATGGCCACGTGAAGATGGAGAGTTAGAGTGATGAATCTACAAGCCAAGGAATGACAAGGATTGCTGGCAAAAACCAGATGCTGGGACAAGGCGAGGAAGGACCATACCCCACAGGTTTCAGAGAGAGCATGGCCCTGCTGATGCCTTGATATCAGACTTCTAGCCTCCATAATTATGAGACAATAAATGTTTTAAGCCACCTAGTTTGTGTTACTTTGTTACAGCAGCCCTAACAAACTAATACAAGTCCTAAAGAATATTATCTCCTTTCCTTTACACACAGAATTCAGTCTCATCCTGCCACTGCCCTTGTAGTTGCTATCTGAGTTTCCATTTCAATACTTTGGTAAGACTTAGAATAATGCAACAAAAGTCTAATCATTTGTTTGAAGTCCCCAAAAAAGACTTTAGGAGAATTGCTCCAAAATTTGATGTAAGTGAATGTATGAGTAATAGCTCAAGATAAGGACTTATTTGTATAATCTCAAATTGGTTTATGACTATGTTAGTTCATATAAAGAAACTGCATAGTTATTTATTTAAACATGACTTGAGATTTAAAAAGACAGGAATCCTGTTATGATGATAATTGGACACTGGGCTAAGTCTGGAGTAATCACCTTGCATGAATTTCCCTGTCTCCCTCATCTTCTTCCTTCTCTATCGTATGCACCCAACTTCCCAGAAGGGCTCCATCTTTGCTCCTGCAGCCATGGAATGTACCATCTCCAGGGGCAGAGGGCAGAAAGAGCCACTGCAATCCCCAAGATGCTGTAGCAGGCTGGGCCCTGTCGTGGGAGGTTCAAAGGCTTCCTGTGTCCCTAGCTGAGGGACGTGCTTCTCAATGGGTGGTACTATTATGGGTTCTCCTCACCATTTTTATATTGTTTAGATGGAAAAAGATATCTGCATGAAATGTAATGGTAGTTTCGTATTATTTTTAACCGTGGGAAGAAAATTCTCCCTATGTAACATTGTTGGATGTTATACATAAACATATATAACATATGTATGTTTCTTATTTCCACTATATATGAAGGTAAGATAATAATCCAAATTCTTAGAAAAAGAATGGCCTACCCAGAAAGTATATGCATTTTGCCAGGGGCCTTGATCCAAAGACATTAATACTTGTATCTCATATACTTTGTAAGGTTGGTGAGGTTGGTTTTTTTTGGGTGGTGGACTTGCCTAAAGTATCTCAAAGCAGCAGGATGGCTGCCCAGTCTGTCTTTGCATGAAACTTATCCTGAAAGCTAGCAAAATGAAAGTTAAGCACTATATGCAAACTCTGATGGTCAAACAGTGTGGCGTCCCAGCTCCTGTGAGCAAAAGAGGTCATACAAGTTTCCCAAGAGGAGTGCAAGTCAAACTTTCCCTATGCAGGACACCGGGTGGTTATTGCTTACTGCCTCTGAGACCAGTGCTCCACCATACTCCCTATAGACGTGGTTTCTATGACCTTCCTTAAGTAACAACCCAGCAGCATTGGGTCATTGTCACCACCTGGTGACTAGTGCTGCAAACCATCTTCCCTGAAAGTTGTCCACTGCTTTCTAGGGCAAATTAGACGTAACAAAACCCAACTCCTAACAGCCTACTTCTTCAAGGGTCAGCATTCACAATAAAGAAAGTAAAAATTTTGCTACATCTTTTCCCTCCTCTATTTAATTACCACATCACAATAATATTTTCCATTGTCAATATATAACATTTTAGGTTAAATGATTTAAATTTTAGATTAAGTTAAATCTTTGAAGGCAAGTCTAACAATCTACTTTTTATACATTCTTTTTCTAAACATTGTTTTTATGGGGAAATATGTTCACAGTTTCAAACTATTGAGTTATTATTAGAATTGGACTTTTGGTTTGCAATTTCCTGATAATTTGAAAGAAAACACACACACACACGCATGCACACACACACACACACACACACACACACACACACACACACACCCCATCCCCACAAAAATATTTTACTTCAATATCAGGATGCAAAATGTGTCATTTTCTTTCACCCTTTAAATAAAATGTAATGTTTCCCAAATCTCCATCTTGCTGTAATGGTGGGAAATTCAATCTCACTCATTATTAAACTCTCCCTACCTTGTTTCATCAGCATTATTCAAAGGTCCAAGAATTCTTATTCAGCCAAGTCTTAGTGACCGGCCCCGTGGTCTTTGGTCTTCGTGGTCACTGCTGATTGCAGTGGCAGCACATAGCAGGCAGATGGTTCTGCTGTTCTTATCAACGAAGGGACAGAGAGGCCTTGCCAAGTGAGTCCCCTTCACAGCGTCTAGCCTATCTTGGTGCCAGGTATTCCCTCAGGAGTCCTGTCATCTCCCAAGAATGCTGAAGCAGCTGTTCTCTCCTTGTCTCCTCACTGTCCAATGCCACCTGCCAGGTGGCGAAGGTCCCTGTTCCTCCTTCAGGCCCGATTTGCTTTCTTGGTCAGAGTAAGTTCAGTCAGGTCACTCTATAAACCCCCTCCATCCCATAGACTTCCATTTCTCACCCACCACTCCATAAAGCAGTTACTTAAAAAGTCTTTTATTTCTGTACTGGGAGTAAAGAAATCCACAGAGCTGGACTAAAGTCTTTGCTTGTCACCAAAGTTGGGGTTGTGGGGGATGGATAAATACTTCTCAGCCTTTCTGATTCTTGTGTTGGCAAACAAAATAGGAAGCAAGCAAAAATAGCAAAGAAAACAAACATAAAGCCCCCCTGATATCTAATAGGCTGCCCTTCAAAATATGTATTCTTGTGATTGAACTCTGATTTTCTGAATCTTGTAAGGTGTTTTCCACATTCTGAGCAGTTATGAAATTGTGTCACTGAGTCTTTGAAAAGGCTAGTATAACAGTATTATAGATACTGTTTGGATTGCATTTTGTGTGACTTGAAAGATATATATCATTCTGATTTTTTAAATGGGGGTTATTCCAGAAAGGATTCACCTTTGTGTAATATACACACTCAACTTTGAAATATTTAAACGTAATTTTTGAGATGAGCGACAAAGTTTACTGGCATAGTTACAGGTTTCTCGTGTGATGCTTCCTATGGAAAAGAAGAGATCCAATACTAACTTTCCTTTTTCCTTGCTCCCCTCTTGATGCATGCCTCTCTCTGCAGTTATTAGCATAGCATTTATGAGGAATAAACCTATTATTTGTCTTCCTCCAAGGAAAATTATTTCAGAATAAGGATATGAATGTTGGCTAATGCAGTTAAAATTTGAATGAATTTTTAAAAATGCCTTTTTTCTATTCTTTTCTTTTTTTTTTTCCTTAAATGAAATATCAAATATTTTATTGGTTGTGGCTGGTAGAGCAGTGAGTGAATCTGTGAGCGAATCTGTGTCTGAACAAGCGTGGGAATGAGATGACACTGCACCTGAATCACCCTATGTCCTCACGAAGATCCCCTAATCCTCATAAGAGCTCTGAGTGTTTGGTGCTAATCACATTTGACAGAGAAGGAGGCTAAATGAATCCCTGGGTGCTTCATGTATTCACCATCCTTGTCCAGAGCCCACACCTGAGCTGGCCTGTGGAGCTGGGGAAAGTCCATGTCTCCTCCACAGCCTGTAGGGGCTGAAGAGGCACCTAAGGGGTGTGACACACTGGAACCCAAAATGCTAGTGGGAGTGGGAATGGGGGTGTGAATCAGTGGAAAAGGTTAAGTGAGTCTCAGCATTGTTTAAAATAACTGAAGTAGAATAAAGAAGAGGGAGGTATAGCTGTGTCCATCTGGTATAGTAAGGATAGGGATTATTTTAAGAAACTTTTGTATCATGTATTCACACAGAAACAAAAGCATTCAAAGGCCGTTGGAAGTCCTAAAAACGAAGTGCCTTTCTCTCTATCATTTTCCTAGCTTTCATAACAAATGATACATTTCTTAATGAAGAATATAACCTTTAAGAACGTAGTTTTGCAGTTATTTAATTTCAATTTGACCCTGAGTCTTTAAAGAAAAAATATATTAGGGCATATTCAGAATATGATAGAAGGATAGAGAAAATGAGACACTCATAATGTACTTTGTCTTTGCCTCTCAAATCACAGAACAAAGGACATCAGGAGAGAACTTTAGGTTCATACTTCCTGTACAGCATGGCATCCTCAGGGTACAGTGTTATACCAGCAACAATTATGCTACAATTGTTGCTATGGGTGCAAGTACTTCAGTAGCTGAAAAGGAAAAATATTTAAAATCTACCCAAGTCATAAATCCAGGGTAAAAGCTCCTTCTTGAGAATATGTTACCAAAAAGTATATCTTCGATTTCATTGCCTTCAACCCAGAATCAGTGTTCTCAATCAGTGAGTCTGTTGAGAGGGGCCACTTCCGAGGCAGTGTGGTGACTAAGGGAAAGGGTCCCTGGGCAGCTGACAATGTGGAAAGAATTATTGATCTGCCCAATGACCTCAAACTTTAAAACTGACTACTAATTATCATCACTGTAATATAATGTATTAATATTAAATTGTCTGATGGACTTATTAATATAGTCACCCTCTTCCAAAAGTTCATTCCATGGTGGTAATAGTCAGCTTCAGTAATTGTCTGGAGATTTTTTTTTTTTTTTAAGAGGGTAGTGTCACTGGCCTCCACATGTGGGATCCGAACCGGGGCCGCTGGCGTCCCAAGCCAGCTCTTAACCACCGCACCACTCGGCTGGCCCAAGTCTGGAGATTTTAATCCTCAGGAATTTTGGCACTGATCCCAAATTTCCATATTGTGGTTGGGGGGTGAGGGAGGTGTAGCTGGTAAGACAGACAGACCTGGAATGATACAGGGAATAGGGCGGAAAGGGGGGTGAGGAGTCAATACACTGGGTGAGACAGAGAGGTTCCAGTTTGGAGCTCAGCACAGCAGGTAAGAATGGTGCTCAGATAGCATGAAACTGGGAGTTGGTAGTTTGTGTGGACAAAAACCAGGCACAGAGAGCAAAAGGGTGGTGGCAGAAGATGTGGAGCTAGTAGGGGGTCTGAGCAGGCAGGGCTGGGAGACAGATCACAAAGCAGGGGAAAGACCTTATTGGGGTGAGACAGACAGGACAGTTGGCTCACAAGGGGGGACAGAGCCAATGGAAAAGGAAGCTGAATGCAGAGATGAAAGTCAAGATAGGATTGAATAAAGGCCAAAGACAGGTAGATGGAGGACCAGGATGAATATAAGTGGGGTGACGGGGGTGAGAGCATAAAGATATTATGGGTCTGAGGAAGGATCAATCATGGGGCAGAGGAAGGGAATAAGATAATGGGACTAATGAAAAAAACAGGGGTGGGACTCAGAGAATGAGACCACAAAAGAATAGGGGTGGAGGACTAAAAGACATGGGGCATGGAGTGGGTGTGTGATAAATGAGGAAAAGAATTAAAGATGGAGGGAGAGAGAATGGGGAAAAGAAAAAGGGTCTTAGAAGGTGGAAGATGAGAATAGAAAGAAAGGAGTAAAATGATCAAAGAGAGATGGTAGAAAGAGAAGAAAGGGATATAAAATTAAGAAAGGGGGACTCATAGAGAGATTAATAGAGACAATATGTTCAGGGTGTGTGTGGAAACAGAAAGGGGGATGGGAGAGGAGATGCAGACACAGCAGGAAAGAGGAAGAAACAGGGAAGACAGAGAGAGAGGGGTGCATGCAGCTCAGGTCTTTAGCCTTTTCCCTGGAATAGAGACAGAAAACTTGGCCACAGGCAGAAGCACAAAGGCAATGAAGGATGACATCAGAGAGAGGCCAAAGAAGGGAAGGGCAGAGGAAGAGGCATTGGCCAGAAAGCGGGCATCAAATGAGGGGGGAAAGATGGTGTGAAAGTGTGAGACACTGGGAGGCTGAGAGGTCATATGAAGGGAGGAATAAGGCGATGTAAAAAATCACCTTCTTTCCTACCCACAGGTCATATATCAGCTAGGAGGTCCTTCTAGCAGTGACTCGGGTACACTGGAGAGACGTGGTCACCGTCGTCTGCAGTGTCGCCCACAAGGACGCAGGCAAGCTGGGGGGTCATGCTGGTATGGTCGTTGGCACAAGGTCATCAGAGGCAGGAGGGTCACCCTGCACAGCTGAGAGGTGACAATGGTCAGGTTTGTGAGGTTGACCATTAGAAGTGTCTCTTCTTCAAGCAAGTGTGTGACACTAGCAAGTAGAATGGCAAGTTTGTGCCTGAGGGTGTAAGTCAGGAAGGTCTCTTCTGTAGGTGGGTGTGTGACCATGAACAGGGACATGGAGAAATGGGCAAGACACTGGTTCATGTTGGCCTGTACCTTGCCCATACATCTTGGAGTAAAAGGACAATAATGGAGAGTGGCTGTGAGGCCCTGAGTGTGTCCAAGTGTAAAACGAGATGAGCATAGGAACACTGGAGCATGACTGGGATTCACTGCAGTATAAACGGGAGGGTAAACCCCTGAGGTATGTGAGCTGATGGGAGTTTCCTGCGTGCGATGGGCTGATTCTCAAAGAAATCTGAGGATGTTTGGAGAGTAGGTAGGTGACACGAGAAATTCTCTGATGACTGAGTGAAGAGATGGGAGACCCTGGGGAGGAACCCAGGGAGGTCTGTGAGTTACTAGGTGATTCCTGTGTTGTGATGGATGGATTCACCCAGGAATCTGGGGATGATTGGAGAGTAGCTGGGTGACATGGGAGATTCACTGAGGCTTGAGCGTGAAGGGTTAGGTGATGACAGTACAAACACATGGTACATTGTTTCTAACCTTCCTCTTAATTTTGCTACTGACCTACAACTGCTCTAAAAATTAATTCTTAGTAAAAAAGAAGTTAGAAAGAGGGAGTAGGGGAAATAGGACAGAGTGGTGGGATGCTAAGGAAGAGATAAAGTATGTAGATGCCTCAAAAAATTAAAAACAGAACTACCATATGACTGAGCAGTCCCACATCATGATGTTTATCTAAAAGAATTGAAATCAGGATCTGCAAGAGATATCTGCACTCCCATGTTCCTTGCACCACTATTCACAATAGATGAGATTTGGAAACAACTTAAATGACCTTTGAAAGATGAATGGATACCAACAATGTGATATTTACACACAATGCAGTATTATTCAGCCTTAAAAAAGATGATTGTGCATTATGCAACAACATGAATGAACCTTGTGGATATTATGCTAAGTTAAATAAGCCAGTCATAGAAAGACAAATATGGCATGATTCCACTTATATGAGGTATCTAAAGTAGTCATATTCATGGAAACAAAGAATGTAATGGTGGTTACCAGGATTTGGGCAAAGGGCGGGATGGGGAGTTACTGAGCAACGGGCATAAAGTTTCAGTTAATCAAGATATATGCTAAAAAGAGATCAACTGCACAATATTGTGCCTATGGTTACCAATATTATGTTGTACACTCAAAATTTTGAATTAAGAGGGTAAATCTCCTGATAAGTGTCCTTACCACAATAAAATAAAATTGGAGGAAAAAAAAGAAAAGAACAGAGAATGGGGGAGGAGATACAGACACAGAGGGAAATATGGAGACACAGGGAAAGGGAGGAACAGAGTAAGGGACATAAATGGAGAGTTCAGGTCTTTAGTGTCTTCTCTGGGAGAACACAGAGGGAAATCTGGCCTCAGGTGGAGGCACTGAGGCAGTGCAGAGGCAGTGATGGGATGACATCGGATAGAGGCAAGAGCAGGGAGAGGGCAGAGCCCAGAGGAGGCAGAAAAATCAAATGAGGGCAACTGATGGTTTGAATCTATGAGATGCTAACAGGATGAGAGGTAGCGTGAAGGGAGAAAAAAATAGGGGACATAATTAACCATCTTGTTCTCAAGTGTAACAGTAGGTAACGAAAGGGATCAGGCCAACAGTGACGCAGGCACATTGCCACTCCATCCAATCCCCTGCACTACGAGACTTGACCCAACTCTGGCATGGCTTCCAGCTCATAATGCTGTATCCTAAGATGGCTCCACCCCCACCCTATTAAAATGCCTGCCTGAGAAAGCTCAAGGCTGCCAGTGGAATTGACTGTTTGTTGTAGCCAACACCTGATGATAGGCTCCTGACCTCCCTTTCTTAGAGCCAAATGCCTTTTCTTTTTCCTCTTTGAAAACCAACTTCCTTCAGATTTCTTGGAAAAAATTTAAAACCCTGCAGAGCTGGTGATGATAAATACAGACTTTGGCCAGCTTCATCTGTGTTGGAGGTACTGATATAGTCTCCTCTTTTAAAGTTATTTCAGGGAATTGAGCTCATTTGAATTTCACTGTTAAAAGAAAAAAACCCACCCCCAAACAGTGCTGTTTCATGTTGGTTGAATAATTCTCAAACGGGCAGATGGAAGTTCACATATAGCTACAAACCAAGTGTGCCTTCATGTAAGCACCCTTCTGTTAAACGTTCCCTATTCAGTCCCATCGTGGTTAAGGAGGAATCCATAAAGTCGACTTCTCCACGAAATCAAATGAGGGCAACGCGGATTTATTAAAACCGTTCCTGGCGAAGCGATATGTCTCCGGGAATCTTATAAAATAAGAACAGAGTGATTAGAATCCAGGCATTGTACTACAAGATAAGCATCCTGTCCAAGAATTATGCCCCTGGTTCTGAATTTATTTCTTAAAAAATTTTTTAGAAAAAACAACCCACAATTAATGCTTTACCCATTCAAAAGCATGAATAGAAAACTAGAACTAAAGCCACGGCCATGTTTTCCTGAGACTCTCAGGCTAGGCCCCCTGCACAGCAGCAGCGTGGGAGGCCACGTGACTCAGGGAATTAAGCATGAGCTCGGCTCCCAGCGCTTTTATCTAATTTTCAGTGACCTTGTGAAAATTACTTCGAGTGTGTGTGCCTCTGCTTGCTTTTAAGGTGAGCAGGATAATATCAGCCTCCTACCGAGAGAGTATGGGGGTGAATAGCAAATGAGTGTAATTGAAAATGTGTTGCTAATACTATGTGAAGAGCCATGTGAAGTGTCAGATGATAACCTGACTCAGTGTAGGGTGACTGGAAGGTGAGAGTGGTGACAAATAGCCTGCTGTATTTCTAAATCTACAGCTCAGCCACGCTATAGCTTGGAAGGTGTTTGAAGGCTGTCACGGTCTAAAGGGCATGAATAACTTGTTTTAGTCCTAAAGAAGCAAGACATTTAACACTTGCATAATCAGGCATTTCAACAAGAATTTGGGAGAAATATGTCCACTTCTAGTTTAGCTGAAGATCTTGGGGCCTAAGAAATCAATCAGTCCACCACTACCTAGGCCCAGTGGTCTAGGAACTGCATCTCGGAGTAAAGCCATTTCCAGTGGGAAGACACTCCCCACCTCCTGGCGAATGTGTGAAGCAGGCAAGCCTTCCAGATACTGATTTGAATTCTGACTCCCTATCACCTCTCTGTGTTGGCTCTAATTCTACTCTGCAAAGCAACACAATCAGTCTATTCCTTCTTCCATGTGACACACTTTCAAAGTTTTGAAGTCAGAACTTTTTCTTGAGTTTATGTTTTCAGCTAAAATATTTCCCATTTCAATCCTCATATGACATGGTACCCATAGCTTATCATTACCATCTTGTAATTCAGTCTAACTTGTTATTGTTCCTTTTAAAATGTATTCTTCAAAATGTGTCAGAAACTTAAGAGGTGGGTCTAATAGTTTAAGGCATAGTGGGGACTCTTTCATTTAAATTTTAATCTAACATATTTATTGAGTGTTTGGCACTATAGATATAATGATGAAAAAAATAAACATAATTCTTGTCTTTGTTAAGGAATGGTAAAGGTGTGGGAAGAAGGCCCCCCCTCCCCTCCCAAGAGAAAGTTACAAAGTCAATAAATAATTCTAAGTCGTGTACTCGCATGTGTTGTGATACATACAGCTGATTGGTACTCAGCATCATTCTTCCTTCTTTCCAGTTTGCCTTCCATTTCTGCATGGCCTGGAAATCCAACATGGCATTTTCCAGATTGCCTGATAGGTAGGATTCTGGATGAGAATTAGCTTCCACCAAATGCATGCAACTCAATCCAAAAGGAGAAGGGAGAAAACATGGGAAAAAATCTAGGTTGGCAATGGCCAAATTATGAAAAGCTTTATATGCTATATTTGATGTTTCGATGTATATTTGGAGTTTAGATGGCAGAACCAGCTAGATGTGGTAAAGGAAAGGGAGGTATTAAGAAGAATTCCCAGGCTTATAGTTTGGGAACTGGAAAAATGACAGCACCATTCACAGAGATAAGGAAAACAAGAAATTAGTCATATCTGGGAGGTGGGGGGAAATATTGTTAATGTGCTTTTGTACCTGTTGAATTTGAAGTGCCTGGGACACCCAAGTGGAAATGTCCAATAGACATTTAAATCACAACCAAATCAAAACCACAGAAGAGTGACGTAGGTGGAAAGAAAGTGTGGGCTCGAAGAACTAGGAGATCCAAGGTAGATTTCAGACATCAGTGCATCAGGGACTGAAAAGCTTGTTTCTGACTTGGGCCTTCTTTAGCGAAGCTCCTTCTACGTGGCAGACAAGATGAACCCCAGCCAATCCAGCTCACAACCTCAAAGCTTAGTACTGTCAACGGAAAGAATATTGTGTTCTCCAAGTGTACATATATCAATCCTAGAAAAGACACCCATTAGTCCTGCCTCGGTCTATGTCCAACCATAATGCATTTGCAGTGGCCAGGATAATGGAGCACTGTCATTGGCCAACCTGGATCCAGAGTTCTAAGACAAATTAAAACTCTTGAAATCCACTCCAGACCTTCTGAATCAGATTATATGCAAAAGAGCCCCAGAAGTGAATATATGTATTTTTTTTAGCTGAGCCATCCTGCCACCTGCTGGCAGCTCAGCAGCAGCTCAGCTCGGGCTGGGCATCGAACTGCTGTTGCTCAGAGCCCAGCTTGCACTCTTGAGCGAGCTCTTAGCCAACTGAGCCATTTGGCCGGCCCAAGAAGTGAATATTTTTTTACAAGTTGCTCGAGTGATTCTTATTGAAGGGGTTCCCAGAGCATGTTATGAGAAACACTGCAAGCCCCAGAAATGGCTTGGACAAGATGCTGCGTGAGAAGACCTCAGTCTTGGTGAGGTTGGAAAACATTCAGGCTTTTGAATGTATTTGAATGGACTTGGGTCAAATTTGCCCTGAGTCACTTTCTTAAATGTGTGATCAGGCCATTCATTTAACTTCCCTGACATTTAGTTCCCTCATCTCAGCACACAGGGAAAATACTTACCTGGAATGCTTGTGCAATGTTAAATAAAACAACGTTTGTGAGGTCCCATTGCCTAGTAGCTCTCTCACCATTGCTCAGGCCCCTCAACCCCATGACTAATGTCAAGGCTTTCCATTGCTCAGGGTGTGGATCCTGCCTCCTGTATCATCTACCATTTGTTGTCCAAGGCCTCAGTTCTCCATGTTCGATCCTTCCTTATCCTTTCAGGCCCCAAACTGTATTTCCAGGATGCTGACTCTGCCTGCCCAGCTAGACCCTCAATGTCTGTCTGCTCTACCTTTTATTTGCCATTCCTTCTAGGTGTCCCAACCTGTACACCCAGCTTGCTCAGTGGACCTCTTTGATCCTCACATTCCATACTTCTGAACCCAGACTATAGGCCTGGAATATATTTTCACATACCACTTAGTACAATCAGCATTGTCTTAAGGTGAAAGTTAACCTGGGCTTTTAGAGAGTGCTAGATTGTAGGAGAAACAGCAATTATCACTCTTTTTCAGGAGAAAACATCTCATATAAAGGATTTGATAATAAATGGACTTATGAGACTCCACCTTGCATAGCCACAGTTAGATAAAAATAGACAAAAACTCAGAAATGCCATATTATGTTCTTCATATATTTCGTCCTTCATCATTTTTTAATATTCTTCTTTTTCCCCCAGCTGCCATAGTGGGAGAAAGAGAAAAGCAGAGAGGACATAGAAAATTGACCTGTAATTTTAAAAGAAAATTACTCCACTTATGAGAGCTCTGATGGGGTCGACACAGCACACATTAGAAATGGAACAATTAATAAAATGGTGTCAGCGCTCCATGATCTCATGCCACCAGAAAGCGTTTCACCAGGCAAATGGACAGGCTATCAGGGAGCGACCAAATATGTGCTGAGAAGAGGTTTGTATAATTGCTCTTATGCGAGGATGCTGTTTAAGCACAGTTTTTTCAGCTTCTAGCATGCTTGTAATCAAAAGCCGTTGTGCTGTATTTTTCATATTCTGCCCTTCTATATGGTAGTTGAGTGGGTGCCAGGAAATAAGTTAGTGGAGCTCTCACCCAAATCATCCAAGGACCTCTATTCTATACTTGCTCCTTACAGTGAGTGGCACTTCTACAGAACTCAAAGTGGCAAGATACTATTTTGGTATTATCTCATCCTATATTGTCCTATTTTTCCTCCCTGTACTTTCCTTGTTGAAACACCTCAACAGCCTGGACCTCCTTGCCTCCAGAGAGGAAGGGAAGGGATGAACTTGGAAATCTTGGTTTTTATTTTCCAAATCCTAAGCCCTGGAGGGAGGAAAAAAATTGTGGGTCATGCCACCTAAGTGGGTTTCTGCTGCAAGGAATTTGAGGATATCTGTCTCCTTCACGTGTAGGACCTCAAGGGCTCTGAACATTGTGAAAGTTTCCCTGTAATGATAATAACCCAGATCAATGCTGTATGGATCCCTCTTGGAGTGGCCTGGAAATGCCAGAAAATTTAATTGAAACTTAATGAAGACACTCCTGTGAGGGGTTAAGACCACATGTGTAGTCTTTTTTGCCTCAAATATGATTCAAGGCCAAAAGTTGGGATGTTCACAGAAGTGGAAGGTTAGATGTCTCTTATACCAAAAACTCTAAATTGCACTTCTCTCAGTGCGACTTCTGAATTGTTACAGCGCCTCATTCCTGAAATTTTGTGTTAAGTTTTCTACACAAACCCTTCACATTAATGGAGAAAAATCACACAACTCACAGATCTTTAGCTGGACCTTTAGTTTTGCCTGGAAATTCGGGATTTCCTTAGTTATCTTTCTCTTTCCCGTTATCTAGGACTCTTCAAACCACTGATTATACGGCACCCTGCCCGCTCTCAGTAGAAGATCTCATTTTCTACTTGCCCTAGATTGTTCTCTCTGGCCTCCTTGGTAGCCGTCCTCCATTGATCAGCTTGTACCTATATCTTCAGCTGCTCCCTTTCCTGGTTCCTCCTCATTATCACAGTTCTTTTATTTAAACAACACAGAATAAAAAATAAAATTGTTGCTCAGTCCTAGGTGTCCCTGCAGGTGCCTTGCTATTTCTAACTTTCCTTTCAGGCTCAAGCATTTTCGAAAGTGTTATGTCTGCTTCTCTCTTTCCTTCCTCATCTCTCTGTCAGTCTTCAGCTCATCAGAGTGTGTGATGCATGCCTCTTGCCTTTCCACAGAAACTGCTCCTTCTTGACAAATCCAGTGACAAGTTTTCTCTTTCTCTTTTTTTTTTTTTTTAAAGATTTTATTGGGGAATTGGGGAAGGGGAACAGACAAGTTGCTGTTCTTTTGTTCTTCAGCCTAGTTGTGGAGGACGTTGCTTCACTGACCCATATTGATATTGTGATCATTGCGCTCTTTCCAGCTGAGGCAGCTGGCCACTGGCCATTGGACGGCCACTCACAGCGGCTCATGGCAGCTTACACCGCTGCCAGCTGCTTACAGTAGCCCATGGCATCCTACTGCAGCAGGGGCTGTAGCCTACACCATCACCAGCGACTCACGGCAGCCCAGCTCCAGGTCAAGCTATTGTTCACCATCTTAGCTGTAGAGGGAGCAGCATCACTGGCCCATGTGGGATCCAAACCAGCGGCCCTGCTGCTCAGAGCTTGCACTCCCAAGCCAACTCTTAACCAACGAGCATCTTGGCCAGCCCTCCAGTGGCAAGTTTTGAGTTCTCACCTCCATCTAGAGGTGTCTGACACTACTGACCTTTGGTGGTCCTATCACCTATCTGAGAGCTCCTTCTATATCTTCGCTTTGTTTGCCTGGCCTTTACATAGCTATGTTTTAAAAGGGTCTACCTGGGGCTTCTTCTCTCACCCTTCATCCTCTCCCTGAGTGAAACATCTAACTTTGTGCCTTCTATTAACATAAAAACATCTAATAGTGTAATCGGAATCATTCTTATCTTTCCACCTGCTCAGTTCACATAGCCAGTTTCCAAGTCTTCTCAAGTCTTCATCTCAGCATTTTAAACCTGTGCACTTCCCCTCTTTGCCATTACCCCAAACTCACTTCAGAATCTTGTTATCTCTCACTAAGACTTTTGAGGTAGCCTCCTGCCTGGGCCTACTGACTCTCATCTTTGTTCCCTCTAAAAATCAGCATAGCCGAGAGAGATCATTCTAAAATAGAAGTCAGCAAACTGTTTCTGTAAAGGACCAGCTAGTAATTATTTTAGGCTTTGCCAGCCCTATGGTTTCTGTTGTAACTATTCTGATCTATATTGTAGTGTGAACTCATCCATAGACAATATGTAAATAGATGGGTATAGATGCAATTCAATAAAACTGGTTACAAAATAGGCAGTGGACCAGATTTGGCCTACAAGCCATGGTTTGCTGATATCTGTTTTAAAACACAAACTTCAACATGTTCTTCCCATTTCCTTTAGGATAAATGATAGATTCTTCAAATCAGCTTATGCACCAGCCAGAGCTTTTGCCACCCGCCTCCATCACACGCTCAGCTCCATCCATATTAGAAGACTTGCATCATGGCATTGTGCTTTGATCCACAACTGATTAAGTAGATCTAATTGGTGCTAATATTCTAAAGAACACAAGCTTAAGAGGCACAAAGTGATATAGGTTTGAGTTACAGCTCTAGCCTTACTAAAATTGTGATCTTAGGCAAGCCTCGATTTCTTCATTTATGAAAATAAATGGGGATAATTATGCTCTCTGGGAATAATAGTATCTGCCTCCTAGATAAATAATTTGCTTAAACATAAATGGCATAGTGAAGACAAACATCATTCGTGAACTGTAAAGTGTTATATATATGTCCATGTTGCCTACACAGACTTGTCCAGTCATCATGTCTCCTCTTCCCCATCAGACTGTCTCAGCTGGTGCTGTTTTTACATCTATCTACTTTATGGCAGTGCATGTTGGCCACAGCTTAACGGAGCCCTGGAGGATTCATGCCTCCTGTGCCCTTCTCAGGTCAACCTACTTTTCCTTTGCCAGAGCAGCCCACTCCTACTTCCCAGCCCCAGCCCCATTGCTGGAGCAATTAATCACTGCCACAAGGACTAATTAGAAATGACTGTTATGAGTGTGTGTGTGTGTGTGTGTGTGTGTGTGTGTGTGTGTGTGTGTGTTGGAAGAGGTGGTAACAGACAAAGGAAGAATGAGGCTACTCACTATATATCTGGCTTCATTTCCTCACTATTCCAGGGAGGAAACGGTACATTTCTAAATGGAGGAATCATGGGCTGAGCAGATGTACTAAGTAGAAGCAAGTCAAGCCAATGCATATTTATGGATCATCTATTCCCTTTGTGAGCCTGGGGATTATTTCCACCTATTTGCAGTACCAGAATACAGTCCATACTTAAACATTAAACAGGAACTTTTCTTTTTATGTTTGCTTTTTAAAAAGCTGCTTTATCCTTCTAACTCTGATTGTCTTATTATTTAAATATTCTTTGAATCATTCAGGATTCTTTACTCACCTACTGAAATTTCCTGACAAGCATTAAAAGCACAGGAAATTAATCCTCCACATTTCTTAAAGTTTTGAAGAAGCAGCAGCTCTCACATCTGGGCACTGGGATCAGTTACACAGGACACTATGAAAAAACATCAAAGAAATACAAAACAGCTGGTTTTCATTTGCTGCCTGTAACTAGATCAAGTTATTTTTTTTCATCATAGATAACTAGAAATTGCACTTTTAAATGCTTTATAGACCATTCACTTTTTGGATTACAAAATTACTAAGAGCATCATAATAGGAACTTACATAAATAAAATTTGTTACTCTAAGTGGTGCCTTTTACAGAGACTCTTATGTATACATATAAATCTTACGTACACACAGGTATACATACAAGAATCGTATGTATACACATAAATTTAAAAGAAGAATCTTATGCATATTGTAACATTTTCACAAAGAAGGAAGTTTTGAGGGGTTTCTAGAATTGATTTTTATTTCAAATTTGATTAGAAGTGTATTTCATTGTCTTAATCATTCTTGTTTTCCTGTTTGAAAAAATTCTACATTCCTTTATGTAAATTAATTAACGATACAAAAGCTTCTAGGCCTTGCATTATAGCAACTACTGTATATATTGCAATATTATGTTAATATTAAACTGTAAAACATAAGGCTACCCAATCTATTATTAGATCACCTGGCCACCTTGGAAAAAGATGTGGTCCCTTTAAGTTTCTGAATGGCTATAGAAAGGCTTCAGTATTAAGCCTATAAATGCATATACACTTGATAACAGACCCAAAATATATGAAGCAAAAATGGACAGAATCAAAGGGAGAAATAGACCGTTCTACACTAATAGTTGGATACTTCCATATCCTACTCTACTTTCTAGAATGGAAAGAACAACTAAACAGAAGATCAGTAAGGAAATTGAAGATTTGAGTAATATATCAACAAACTAGACCTAAAAGACACTTACGAAACACTATATGCCAAACCAGCAGCGGGATACACATTTTTCTCAAGTGCACATGGAACATTCGCCATATGTTAGAATACAAAACAAGTTTCAATAAATTTCTAAAGTTTGAAATCATCCAAAACATATTTTCTGACTACAGTGAAATAAAACTAGAAATCAATAACAAAAGGAAACTGGAAAATTCACATACTTGAGGAAATTAGACAACCTACTCTGAACATAATTCAGCCCATAACAAGAAGGATTATGTTTTTTCTTATTTCCAGTTAAAATATAAGCTGAAGAATGACTTTATTGGCCAAACTGGAGATAGGTGCTTGCCCTGGGCCAGTAAACTGGGGCCACAGTAGTGAAAGGGGGTAAAAAGATGGCTAACCTGGCTATTGGCAAATGATGGGGTCTGGGCGATTTCCCAGGAGAAGGGGATCTGTTTAGACAATATTATAGGTCTACCACACTGATAATGGTTTGTATAAGGTTAGAATTCGAAGGACAATGGTATTTAAGATACACATGCAGAAAGGAAGCTGGTGAGACAGGGTCAACTATTGCCCTGCTGGGTGAAGGGAAGCTTTGAGCTTGGTTGTCCAGGCAACGTGAGTCTGCATCTGGAAGTGGCAATGCCAGTGAAACAGAGTGGGTGTCTTTGGCTTTCTAAGCTGAAAAGAATAGACGCATATCCAAATGTATCATTAGAACAATGCTGTCTGAGCTAAACATCGAGAGCAGAAGTACAGAGGAAAATGGGTTGAAGAACCTAGAAAAGATATGAAAAGGAAAGAGGCACACTTTAGACAAATACCAGAGCTTGGGCTGTTGCCTGCAAGAAAATATGTGCACATTTGTAGAAACGTATGGGAAGGGAAGGCTAGGTCCAACAGCGAGGCCTGATGATCTCAAGAATATCTTTATTTCCTTATTCTTATTCTTTCATATGGATTTCATTTCTTTCCTTCTTTATCGCTGGAGGTTAAATGGAAAGGACCGCTGCATTCTGGGACCAAGGGTTTTTATTGTTATTGTCACTTAAAAGGGGGAAGACCGGCTCGAAGGTAACAGGTCCCTTTCTCACTTCAGGTAATCTTCCTGAGTATTCTTTGAAGTGTCCCTCATTTAATGGTGCTCAACCACTTATCTATTGGGTTGTCGGAAAAGCTATGACGTATTTTTTTTCTATGATTTTCATTGCAAAAAAATGACTTTTCCGACAACCCATAGATATAGCAGAGTGGCAGAGAAAGGACCACGAGCATCTCAGACTGACAGGTGATGGATGGCTTTCAAGGCAGAGTTTTCTTTTCTGTAGGAACTGCTGAGCTCATCTCTGTTGCTGATAATTAACAGACTCTTCCTCACTCTTGTTCAGGCAGACTTCCCTTTTTTCTTGCCCCTGGCAGGGAATCAGTCATCCTTCTTAGACAGCTCAGTTAAATTCCCAGGAGAAAAAGCGTCAGAATAGCTCTTAGCAAGTTCACGGCAAGAGGAAATTTCTTTTGTAAGGAGTTTAAATGAGAAAATACATTGCTTTTAAAGAATGTGTTCCATTTTAAAAACTGAGTGAAATGTCTTCAAATATCATGAATTCATTTAAATGTATTTGGCATATAAACTGTGTGACTTAACTAAAAGAAACCTTACTGAGTACTCTAAAAATATAAAAATATAAAATTTACTGGAGAAACGAATTATTTTAAGTGTACTCAAACTGTACATAAACTTAATAAGATTTTATCTTGAAATCACAAGTATGAATTAGTCAATTATACATTTTGTTTAAATTTTTTTCAATTTGTCTGTATTTTTCAATTACAGTTAATTACATATTTTAAATTAGAATTATAAGGTTCATCTGCTACTTAATTAGCTAAGTTATTATGAACATAACAAGTACATAAAATATTTAAAATGTACAGATTCATTAACATAACTTAGAGATATTAAAACAATACCTGATTAAATTCTAGGTATATTGCATGGCATTGTCTGATAATATGGTCATGTTTTCAAAAGGTCATTAAGCTTGATAAAATGAACTTGAAAAATCATAGTACATGCTAAGAAAAGATGCAAGCAGGTCTGCAACTACTTCAGTTAGACTCAGGGTCAAACTTCCTTTTGTGTCTTATTCTATCTAGTTAGCTCCTATAGGGAACTTAATCTTGATTCTGCTTTTTAGGTAATTCTGTCCATTGCCCATCACTGAAACAAGAATTGGTAGATGTTGAATAAATGTTTGTTAACTGAATAAATGAATGACTACTTTTCAAATAATTTGAATATAATAAATCAGCTCTTTATACGAAAATAACAATGCTTATAATTCATTTTTTCAGGGATCAGAAAGAATTTTAGGTCTTCTAGTAGTGCTTCATCATCATCATTCTAAATAACATTATCATTGTTTATCCTAGTCAACTTATTTTGCTTTTCTGAGTATTTGATTCCAGATAAAAAGGCACATACTATATTTCTCTCCAACTAGTTTTTTTCTTTTCTTTTTTATCTACATAAGATGATAGAACATCAGGGCTTCAAGAACTGAGTGAGCTCACTGGTACAGGGGCCATCACCAGCTCTTCTCAGTGGCTACTGTAGCCAAATAGAAACAAAATATCCTCAGAAATAAAGCCTTATTTGGTTCCAGTGAAATGCACTGAAGAGGGCACAATGTTTGATGTGTGCTAAAGGCAAGATGATTACAAAATTGCCATCCCCTAAATTCACTTGCTTTTGTTCTTACTAAATTGTGTCCTGTAATGTGGGTCTGGAAAGAGATTTGCTTGATCTGCCACCAATTTATATAAAGTTGCAGGACTGCCCCACTTTTTTATTTCATTGGTTGGTTCTATCTTCACATTCATCTCCTCTTTACCCTTCAGATGCCATATTCTCTTTGCCTTGTCTAGCTGCCTTGTGCAGCATTCAAAAATGACCTACTATTGTTAAGGGGACAATAAGAAGAAAAGCTGTACACATGATCTAGGGTGATGATTTCAAATCTCAAATGCTCTCTAAATGTAGAGTCTGCTTGCTTAAAAAAAAAAAAAATGTGTTTAGAATGGGCTCAGCCGTGGCAGGTTTCTTGCTTTTAGGAATCTGAAGGGAGTGCTGAACAGAAGGAGAATGAAATGTGAAGTGAGTTTCATAGTTCTGTACCTTGGCAGGCTGAGCCATGTCATGATGGGAACAATTCAGGGGGAGCTGCATGGGCGGGTGGATGTATTTTCTCCTTACTTGCATGCCATTGCAGCTAAGCAACTGAAGTATCAATGTTTCACTACCATTTAAAAACAAAACTGGGACCTGGTAGGAGGGCCTCTAGCTATTTTTGATTTATTATCTAATTTTCAGACTCCAGAAATTAAAAACAAGAAGAAATAAAAATGGGCAGAGACTAGCAGGAGCTCTGCAGTGATGATTCATTCATATGAATAAATAACATTGTTTTTTCAGCATTAAGATGAACTAGGTGTGGTGGCCCTTTGAGAACCATCAAGAACTCTGCTATCTCCTATTTCCTAGAATTTCATCATTGTACATTGTATGTTGTACAATGATGAAATTGTACAAACACCTGATCATGAACCTTTTTTTCCAAACTGGTCCATAAGGTTTTAGTAAGTAGTCTGGGGGGTGGGGATGGGGAAGGAGTGCAAGGGGAGAAGTGTTTTTTAATATTTTTTCCCCTTGAAAAATTAAGTTTGAGAAAGAAGGATTGCTGATCTAGTGTGCCTAAAATTATTTTTAAAAAAGGAAAAGGAAAAAACACAAGCAAAATAAGTTTTCATGTGCAAAGATTTAAATGCTGATCTGGCCTCCTTTTCTGTGAAATATGAAATTTGTCTGATTCAGCTAGTTTTGCCATATGTTTTTTACTCAGGTAATGCAGCAATGCAGGAAGATATTTCAAGGCCAAATGTTGATAGCATGAGCAGTTTGTTGTAAGAAAGAAATGACCTCAGAAAAAACTGGCCAATTTGCAAGCAGAATTTAAAGAACAGAGACCAAGCAATGCAGGTGGGATAATGAAACTGTTTCTCACTGAATCATAGCTATGGCCATGAATATATAGAACAGACACAAATCAAGGATGGAGTCTATGGAATACTTTTATAAGAGCTGAAAAAATAAAGTTGTGTTAGGAATCCTTTTGCTGACAGCCAATTTAAAATTGGATTCTTTAATAGTTGGTCCTTCTTGTGCCTTATCTAAGAATTTTTTGCTTATCCCATAGTCAAAATGATATTCTTCTGTTTTATTCTAGAAACGTGATAGCTTTAGTTTTCACATTAAGGTCAATGATCTCTTCTGAATTAATTTTTGTCTACCGTGGGAAGACAGAGTTAAGTCTATTTTTTTTCCCTCTATGGATATCCAGTTCCTTCTTTCTCATGTTAAATTTTATTGGCATCTTTGTTGAACATCAAGTATCTGAGTTCTGTATTCTTTTTTTTGTAGTATTTTTATTATTATTAATAGTTACAGATGTACAAAACAATGCAATAGTTATCTTTCTCACCCCTTACAAAGTGACTCCCCCCTCCCTTGCTCCCCACCCCCGATATCATACATATCTACTACAATTCCATTGATTCCATCCCCACACTATATTCCACATCCCATGACTATATATGTGTTAAATTATAGTCAACATCTAATATTAATCAGAGGCAGCTTCAGATGTACAGTGCAGTAGTCAGGCCACTGCACCGACAAGACATGAGTCCATCTGGTTCCCTAAAAAAAATATTTACATCCTTATTGATTATATTCCCTAAACTGTCTCTTCTGTCTCTGCAGTAGTATTGTAGTTACCAGTTTGTGTTGCCTCGTCCCATCCCATCTAGCCCTAATCAGTTTTCTTTGTGCCTCTGAGACTATTTCTGTTTATTTTGCTCGTTTATTCAGTTCTTTAGATTCCACATATAAGTGAGATCATATGGTATTTGTTTTTCTCTGATTGACTTATTTCACTTAGCATAATGTTCTCTAGGTCCATCCATATCATTGCAAGTGGTACAATTTCTTTCTTCTTTATAGCGGAGTAATATTCCATTGTGTAAATGTACCACAGTTTCTTAATGCAGTCGTTCTACCGATAGGCATTTCGATTGTTTCCAAGTCTTGGCTATTGTAAATAGCACTGCAATGAACATAGGGGTGCATATATTTTTTCGAATTAGTGTCTTGGGTTTTTCACGATAAATGCCTAGGAGTGGAATTGCTGGGTCAAAAGATAGTTCCATTTCCAATTTTTTGAGATACCTCCATACTGACTTCCATAGTGGCTGCACCAATCTGCAATCCCACCAACAGTGCATCAGGGTTCCCTTTTTCCCACAGCCCTGCCAGCACTTGTTTGTTGATTTGTTGATGATAGCCATTCTGACTGGAGTGAGGTGGTATCTCATTGTGGTTTTTATTTGCATTTCCCTAATGACCAGTGAGGTTGAACATTTTTTCATATGCCTGTTGGCCATCTGTATGTCCTCTTTAGAGAAATATCTCTTCATATCCTCTGCCCATTTTTTAATTGGGTTGTTGTTGGTTTTTTTTGGTGTTAAGTTGCATGAGTGTTTTATAAATTTTGGATATTAACCCCTTATCAGATATATCATTGACAAATATTCTCCCATTCAGTAGGCTTCCTTTTTGTTTTATTGATGGTTTCCTTTGTTGTGAAAAACTTTTAAGTTTGATATAATCACATATGTTCATTTTTTCTTTTACTTCCCTTGCCCGCGGAGATGTATCAGTAAAAATATTGCTCAGGGTAATGTCTGCAAAGTTACTCCCTATATTTTCTTTTAGGAGTTTTATGGTTTCAGGTCTTACATTTGAGTCTTTAATCCATTTTGAATTTCTTCTTGTATATGGAGTAGGGAGGTGGTTCAGTTTCATTTTTTTTTTTTGCATGTGTCAGTCCAATTTTCCCAGCACCGTTTATTAAATAGACTATCTTTACTCCAATGTAAATTCTTTGAGCTCTATATTCTGATGCGTTAATCTATAGGTTTATCCTTACTCCAAATAGGAAATTTGCTGTTTTAATTAGAATTGTTTTTTGATAATATATTTCCTCCTTAGTAAGACTAACAAAAACTTAGTCTTTCTTTGTCAAGATTATCTTGACTATTTCAGATTCTTTTCTTTATATGTATGAGAAAATCAGTTTATCAATATCTACAAAACAATGCCTGCTGGTATTTTGAGGGGAATTGTAATCAACAACCTTAAAGTATTGACCTCATGTTAGATGATCTTGCTTAATTCACTTGATTATGTCTAGTAGTCTAGATTGTTTTGGAGTTTTTACTTATGCAATCATGTCACATGCAAATAATGATGATTCTACTTATACTTTTCTAATATTTATGACTTATGCATTTATTTTTATTACACGATCTATGACTTCTAGTACAGTGTTGAATACAAGTAATGAGAGTGGATATCTTTGCCCTCTTCTTCATCTTAGGGAAAAGACATCCAATATTTTATAGTATAATATTAGCTGCAAATTTGGGAGGAATAGATATCTTTTATCAACTTGAGAAAGTTTTCTAATTTTCTGAGAATTTTTTTTTTGTCTTATACAGCTGTTGAATTTTATCATTTTTAACTTCTACTGAGATCATATAATCAACAATGTTGTAAAGATCATGTAAGGTGCCAGATGGGCACTGGGCTTATCAGAGGGATCATGGCATAGACTCTGACCAATGCGCTATACACCTGAAGCTGATGTACAATAATACTGAATGTCAACTATAACTAAATATATAGGTATATATAGGACTGGATGTGGAGTACAACATAGGGAAGGTAGTCGATGGTATTGTAACAGCTAGATACGATGTGAGAGGGATAGTAGCTTGAGGGGTGGGTTATCACTTTATGAAGGGTTTAAATGTCTAATAAGTTGCTCTGTATACCTGAAACTAATAAAAAAAATGAATTTTCCCCAGAAGTTGTTTATTAACAATACAAGGGAAAATAGTAATTTTGCGTGGAGAAAACAAACATTATTCAAATTCTCAAGATTAACATTACCAATAAGGGAAAATGGACTCGTATGTGCCTCCAGATATGATACTGTGAGAAGATCACAACACCATTTATGTAGCATTTCATCAAAAATGCATAACCTGAATCTAATTATAAGGACACATCAGAAAAATACAAATTGAGGAAAATGCCATAAAATCATATGCCTGCACCCTTTGAAAATGCCATCAAAAACAAAGACAGGCTCAGGAACTATTTCAAATTTTAAAAGTCTGAAGAGACATGATAACTAGATACAAAATGTAATCCTGGGACCTAGTATGTATATATAATATATAATTGTCTTACTGTGTGTGTATATATTATAGATACATACAATGAGTGATAGTTAAGTTCATGAACTTGTTGCAACGCTGTTGCTAACCTTTTTTTGATATCAGAGGGATTATTCATTATGAATTTGTACCAATTAGATAAACAACCAAGTTTATTATTTGGGAGTACTGAAAAGGATGCGTGAAAAAGTTAGACGACCTGAACTTTTTGCCAACAATTCATGGCTCTTGAATCATGACGATGAACCAGCTCACACTGTGAGGGAGTTTTTAGCCAGTAAACAAATAACTGTGTTGGAACACTCTCCCTACTCACCTGATCTGGCTCCCAATGACTTCTTTCTTTACCTGTAGATAAAGGAAATATTGAAAGGAAGATATTTTGATGACATTCAGGACATCAAGGGTAATACAACGACAGCTCTGATGGCCATTCCAGAAAAAGAGTTCCAAAATTGCTTTGAAGGGTGGATTAGGTGCTGGTGTCGGTGCATAGCTTCCCAAGGGGAGTACTTCGAAGGTGACTGTAGTGGTATTCAGCAATGAGGTGTGTAGCACTTTTTCTAGGATGAGTTCACGAATTTACTTGTCAGACCTCAGGGTGTGTGTGTGTATGTATGTATTTGGTCTTTGTCCCTAACTCCTGGCACAAAGCTCCTGAAATACTTGGAATTTCCTGAGTGATAGAAATGTCTTTCATTTTTCATAATGAACCCATTAGAATATACCTGAGCCTATCCAATGAGGAGACTCAGAGCTCCTAGATAGCCTCAGGACGGGGGCTGGTCACCAGAAAGACTAAAGGAAGAATTAGAGTGTGGGAACTCCCAGACTCCTGGGAGGGGAGAGAGGCCTGGAGATTGGGTTATAAAAACTCTTGAGCAACAAGGTTTGGAGAGCTTCTGAGTTGGTGAACAAGAGGAAGTGTGGGCACGCGGTGTGCCTAGAGAGGGCAGGGAGGCTCCCCACCACTCCTCATACCCTGCTCTATGTATCTCTTCCATTTGGCTATTCCTGAGTTGGATGCTTTATAATAGACCTGTAAATGTTTGTAAAGTGTTTTCCTGAGTTCTGTGTGTCATTTCAACAAATTATCCAACCTCAGGGGACAGGTTATAGGAATCTCCAAATGTGTAGTCAATCAGGCAAAAGTGTGGGTAACGAGGGCAATTCATTTACAGCTGGCATCTGAAATGGGGGCAGTCTTGTGGAACTGAGCCCTTTAACTTATGGGATCTGACACTATCTCCAGGTAGTGTCAGAATTAGAGGATTGCTGTTGGGAAAGACATCATATATTTGGTGTCAGAGGAAAAAAACAAACAAACAAAAAACCCAAAACCCTACACTGCAAAAAACAAAAGGCAAAAACAAAAACAAAACTCCACAAGCAACAATAAACTTACATCATCGTCATCATCATCATCATCATCATCATCATCATCATCATCATCATCAATTTTCACATTCTAGCAGGAAGCAATGCTTAATAGTATAGGCCCTGCCTTAAAAGTGACAAGACACTAATTCTTTCAAGCTGAGAGAGCAGCTGCAATGATACATGTCTCAGAGTTCACAATGCAAGGAGTTTAGGTCAGCAGGTACCATATATACTGCCAATCAGCCCAATTGTTCTATCACTATTTCAACCCATCCCCATGGAGCCATGTCTTTAAAAGATATACCCATGCCCACATGAACCCTGGTTTGCTAAATTTTGGGAACATACAGAAGAGAATGCACAGATGTTTTCCCCAGAGTTCTAGTGAATAAACACAGCCATACTGCGAGCTATAGACCCTTGTTGTTATGAGTTGAATCATGCTCCCCCAAAAGATATACTGAAATCCCAACGTTGAGTAACTCAGACTGTGGCCTTCTTTGGGAATATGGTTGTAGTAGATGAAATTAAGATAAGATCATAAATGAAGGGAGGGCCCTTGATCCAGTATAGATGGTGCCCTTATAAGAAGAGAAGAAATACAGACACACGAGGAGGGAATGACATGGATGCAGGGATTGAAGTGCTACAGTGGCATGCTAATGCATGCCAAAGACTGCCAGCTGCCACCAGGAGCTAGGAAGATGCAAGCAAGGAGTCTCCATTACAGGTTTCAGAGGGAGCATTGCCTAGCTGATACCTTGATTTTAGACTTCCTAGCCTCTAGAAGTGTGTGACAATAAATTTTTGTTGTTCTAAGCCACCGAATTTGTGGTACTTTGTTACAGAAGCCCTAGGAAACTATTCCCACCCTGTTACCCTATTATATGCTGTACATAAAGTGCCAGGATAGGAAGATTCAGGCTTCTTATAGAAAAGAGACTCTACTTCTTACTAAGTGTTGGGCACCTGATTCTTAAACTAGCCTTTCTTTCTGGAATTTGACTTTGACATTTTTATTCTAGGATTCTCTTGCTCAAGGATTACTTGTAGGGTGGTTTACATCTTGCTAAAACATAGTTAAAAGTGACTTGAGACTTGCAAAAGTTGACCATTAGGGCTTTGCTACTTCCATTGCCTAGAGTATGGGCAGTACTGGCTCAGTGCCATCCTTGTGCACCAAATGTCACTTCCATAGCTCTCCCTTATGACAAGGAGATAGCATATTGCTCTTAGACCAGTTCTATTCTCTGTATCCTAACTTTATCCAATGTGGAATTGATTATCCTATAATAACCTTTGTTCTTATTTCATAGATTCATAACAAGAACTGTGAAGGGCTTGAGACCTTACCCTACTTGCAAGGTAATAAGCTATCAGGGAAGAGACTCCTGGGTCAGAGATAAAGAATATTATCACTCACAGCAAAAGCAGTAGGCAGATCTTAATGTTCATTTGTGTCATTTTCCCATGTCCCCCAAGTCCCATGGGGGGCCATGCAAAGAGTCCATGATGTGTGCCTTCAGACACATTAGGTTTCATTCCAGAAAAGGAACACTGATTTTGGGGAATCTACCACTTTTATAAAAGTATACTCTTTGGGGAAAAAGTATACTGCTTTTTGCAAACACAATCCTGAGAATGACCTGGTAAAAAACAGTCAAGGCCTTGCATGCTAGGCATCCCAAGCAAGCACGTGCAGGATGCTCAAGGGCCATGGCAAAATTGCTTCTCCCAACAAGTCAGAGGTTGGAAACCACAGACTGCAACCTGTTTTAATCCATGACCTAAGATCATCTATAATCCATGAGCTAAGAATGGTTTTTACATTTGTACCCCAACTAAGAAAACTATTATGCCCCACAAAAGAGAATTCTATTCTTCTCATTAGTAGGCCTATACTACCAAAAAGTGTACTCAATTATTACTAAAGTACTTTGAATCTCATCAATAAAAAATACCCCTGCTATTATGTAAGTTCCTATATAATATCCTTGATTTTGCTTGTTCGCTGCAAACCCTAAACTATCTGGCTCTTGACAGAAAAATAGTTTGCTGGCTCCTGATCTACATAATTGAGAGAAAGTTCACAAAGGGCCTTGTTTATTTGCCATTTTTGTGGCTCCTGTTTTCACAGCTAAGCTTAGAGGAAATGTGTGACTGTTAACCAATTCTGTGGCTGGACCGGCCCTTGTGGTTCTTACAATGATTGCAAGATGTCCTTCAGCAATAACCATCCAGAAACTGGAAAAGATACAGGCTTATTACTTACAGGCCTTGGAAATTACACAGCACACTTTTGGGGCCGCACAGGGATGTCACGGAGGCAGAGAAAGAAAGAGAAATAATGGCCCGGGGGTTCTGTTTTTACTGGTGTAGAGGGTGGAGGCCTAAGGTTTCACAGGCTCACTTTTTATTGGTATAAAATGTAACAGTGGGAATTTAAAGCAGAAGAGAAAAAAACAAGTGGCTCAATAGCCAGTTACTAAAATCAACCAAGGTCTCTAAAACAAAGGAGCCTCAGTGGAGGAGCCAGGTCAGCTAGCTCTTAGTCTTGCTGCTGGCAATGTGTTTATTTGCGATAGCCATCCTTGAAGTGGATGCCTTGGTAATCAAAGCTTAAGACAGGAACCTGCATTTGCGTTACGAAAAAGAAAAAAAATCAATAACAGAACTCTCAGGGCTTATGCTACACTAACCAAAGTAGTTCAGGTGCTTTTTCTAAATATAATTTTTGAATAGGTAAGCATGTACATTTTATTTAAATGAAATCAGAATTTAAAAGGCTCCATATTAGCCTATTTCTACTGGTCAGGCTTACATTCAAAGTTCCCATTGCCAATGCTGAATTTTATCACTTAATAACACCTTTGCTTTATATTTAGTCTGATAATAAAAGAGGCTAGAATACTTACATTAGAGGGCTAGAATGCCGCTTATCTAAACATATTTTTGGTATCCTTTCCCCTTCTTTCTTGTCTGGCTGAATTTTATTTAGTACACAGTACAAAGGGCAAACTAACTATTAGAGTTGGTGTTTCAATTATATATTGGTGCATAACAAACTCCCCCAAAACTTAGTGGCTTAAAGCAATGACAGTTTATTATTTTTCACAATTCTATGAGTTGACCAGGTGGTTGTCCTGCATTGTGACACACCGTCAGTGGGTGTTAGCTGGGGAGCTGGGATGGCCAGAAGGGCCAAAAGAGCCTCACTTGCATTGCTGGCAGTTGGTGGGAGCTCAGTTGGGACTGTCAGCTGCGGACCTTGGTTCTTCTCCAAGTGGGTCTCTCACGTGGCTGCCTGGGCTTTTGACTGCATGGAAGTTGGGCTCGAAGGAACAGCATTCTAAACCCAGTCTAAAAAGTTGGATACCATCATTGAATTCTATAGATTCAAGTAGATCAGGGAAATGAACGCTAATTCAGTAAGATGTTAACATTATGGGAAGCTGGGTGAGATGTACACAGGAATACACTGTAATATGTTTGCAACTCTTCTATAAATTAAAATTACTTTAAAATAAAAGTTTACAAAGAAGCCACAGGGTCAGCTCAGGTTTAAGTGGAGGGGAAATAGACTCCATCTGCAGATGGGGGAGTGACAAGATTTTGTTCCAAGAGAGCACGTGGGATGGGAGAGGTTGTTACAGCAACGTAGTGGCCTTCTAAAATCTGTTCAGGACATCTTCTCATGGCATGACTCGGAGTGTGCATGTATGTGGGGCATAGTGTCTGATTTCTAATGCTTTCCCACTTAAATTTGACAATCTTCCTCTTTCACTTCTGAACCAGCAATTATTAAGAAAAACTTCTGTGTTTATATTGCTATCTACTCCTCCTTGGATCAAATTTTGTGAGCATGCTCCAGAAAGAATAAGTTGTCTTAGATAAAACTAAGAGGTAGTCACTGACTTGACTACTGTAATGTGTTGACCCTGACACTTAGCATCAGACTTATAAGTCTGATTGTGCAAACTGTACTGGAGCCAGAGAGTGTGTCCCTCGAAAGACCTGGGTCTCTCAGTTGCAATGTCTAAAATCTAGATGAATTTTAATCATCAGTATTTGCTTTGTGACCTAATAAATCACACAACACTTATTTTTTAAAGCTTAGCTTTGATAATTTCCATGTCAATACTAAGAATTTATTTACAACTACATTTTAGGGTCTGCTTTGGCCTTTCTTGAAGTTCAAATTCTGCTTGCTGCTCTCTTAACTATCTTGCATACCTCAGCATTAGATTAGAGGATTTAACAAAAAGAAGGGAGAAACCTGAGATTATTTTGGCATGAAAACTCTATAAAAAATTTGTCTTGTTTAAGGAAGTACTGTATTCACAAGTGAAATTGATTTATGTTTTATTTTTGTGCTATCTATGTCAGATTTGGCATAAAAGCATGTTCGTTTTCTAAAATGAACCAGAAAAGTTTCCGTCTTTGCATATTCAACAATAATTTAAATAACACAGGAGTCATCTATTTTGGGGGAAGGATACATCTTTTGGAAGCAGATCTTTGATAAGTTTTTCAAATTTTTCAGTGATTATTGGTCTTATTCAAGTTTTCTATTTATTCTTGAGTCAATTTTTAAAATTTGTATTTCTAGAAAATTAGCAATTTCATCTAGATCTTCAAATTTGTTGGCAATAAGCTACACACGATCCTTTATTATATTCCAAATGTATCTGTATTTTGTGGTTTTACTGCCTTTTTCATTGCCAACTTTCATGAATTCATATTTTTTTGTTTTATTTCTTTTCCTTTATCAATCTTAGCTTTTTTTAAAAAAAAAATTATTGTCTTTTGGAACAAAAAGCTCTGATTTGATTTATTAATTCTACTTTTATGTTTGCTTTCTCATTCATCAACTTTATTAATTTATTTGGTTTTATGAGGACTCTCAATTTATTGATAAGGTCTAGGAACTGAGATACCTGTGTGGGAAATTTTCAACATGGATATTAAAGGTGCCCAAGGTAATGGCAGGGCTCATGGTACAGAGCAAGGTTGTTAGATGTGCTTGTGTGTGTCGGGGGTGAAGGGGATGGAGTAGGGGGGGCTCCTGAATGGTCAATAGCTGGGAGTGTTAGGGACCACTTTTGCTTTTCATGGGTCATATGCAAAGATAGTCCTTTTGAGTGGATTACCTATAGTATAATTAATAATTTAAAGATGTTTAGAGTAACTAGAGCATAAAGGGCAGAAAGCAAATAAGAGGAGCCCATTTAATGGTGCTTAGGTAGGTTTACCCTGCTCTGACTGCTGTCAAATTATTTTAATGCAATTAAGAGCTTCATGACTTCTAGGAAAAATTTTACTTAGAAGTCTATATTTCTAAATTCAAATTTCTGAAATATCTTGTTTTTCAATGATACTTTTTCTTCCATTGATGCTATGAACTTCCCCCATCATGATATACCTTTACCTTCTTGAAACAAAGGCAGATTTCTAGTGAGCAGAAAGAGATTTTCATGATTCTTGGAAAGTAAATTATCCTCCTTCCATTTTCATAACTTAGAGAGAATAACTGAAATTAAATAAGGAATGTAGAGCTCTGTGAATTTGTTGTTTTTGTGAAGATACCTGCAATGCAGAAATCCTGTTCTGCCAGGAATTCTTACCCTCCAAGAGTCCGTCAGGTTTAAAAAAGATTGATAATAGTCTGTGAGTGGAAGCACCTCTTTATTAGCACCTGCAAGGGCACCTATTGTCCCAACGCAGTACTCTGACAATGTCTGAGGTTGAAGCACAGAGACCAAGCTTGCGAGATGAGCGGATCCTCTCAATTTGTCCTAAAAGAATAGAGTTGACATTGATGAGATGGGACTTTAGTTATGAATGTCTGAAGTTTGAGATATCTATTAGGTATTTAAGTGAAGATGCTATTAAGCCCTTCGATAAGAACCTGGTGTCAGGAATCATGTAAGCTGGAGATAAAAATTCAGGAATCATCAATAAACAGTTGCAATATATGTCATGAGGTTGGATGAGATCACCAAAAGAGTTAGATTTTAAAAAAGTTCCCATAACTGCTTGTATTGCTGAATTACTACTATTTCAGATGTATCTGGGGTGAAAAAATGTTTAAGTCACTGTATTAGAATATTCTGTAGGCTATGTCACAGATGTGGCTGGTTAAGATCTTTATTTCGGTGTTGAAAAGAGCTAAACACCCCAGCCAATTCATAAAATGCAATAAATGAGTGAAGATTAACTTAAAGATGAAAATAAAATCCCAAATCCCCTATATGTATTGTACATCGTTTCTTACTAACCAACATCCATTCCACCCCAACCAATTAACCTAAACTGACAATAATCCCATCCTCCATTAGTAAAGGTTTAACAGTGGCCAGGCCCAGGACAATTTCGGTCAATGACAAGCAAGGAGAGGCTTACCAGGGTCACCTGAAAAACGAAGTTAGACTCTTAAGAGAAAACTATGGGAAGGGAAGCTAAACTTTCTGTCTTTCACAGCACTATGTGTGAACAAGAAAATTCATACTGACACTATAGGTGGCCCAGGAGAGCCCTGGGTCGTTGTTGACATCATTGAGCTATGAAGTTAAACAACACAGAAATCTGTCATATTACGTGAGCTAATCAGTATCCTTTCTCAATGCACTTTCAGTTGTTTTCCTTATTGTGCAGCCCAAAGTATCCTAATTAATGTATCATGTATACAGTATAAAATAAATTGTCTTTATCTTCTTTAAGACTGTCCATGAATGTTGCTGCTAAATTTGGTCTAATTGCATTATTCATAAAAGGCTGTGATGATTTGCCTAAGAGACAGCTGGCTTTTGTTTGACTTTAGATTACAGTTCATATATCAATGAATTAGGTTGATTTCAAGAAAATAAATTCCATAAATTTTTTTCTATAATTTAATAATACAATATAATGATGAGAGGCAAGACATGAAGGACAATGTTTCCAAATGAAATGGATAATAAAAGCTGTGGAAAAGGTCAAAGAAAATGGCTGTCAGAATTGGTTTAAGTCCCTACCAGACTCACTTTGTCCCTGGACTCCAATTGTCTTTAGATACTATGCCATTCATTTGCCATGTGTTACCTGTGGCTTTGTACATTATGATAATTAGTATCATAATCATGAAACAATACATGCTTTATGAAGTAGCTGTAATACATATCTTGTTTAATTCTTATAATATCCTCTCTTCTAGCATAATGATATAAAAAATGAGGAAACTGAAGATCAAAGAAGCCAAGTAGCTATCCAATGTGACCCTCTGCTGTGATCTGAATATTTGGGCATCCCCAAAGTTCATATGTTGATATCCTAACTCCTAAGGTGATGGAAATTGGAAGTGAGGACATTAGGCGGTGATTAGGTCATAAATGTGGAGCCCTCATGAATGAGATTAGTGCCCTTTCTCTAATCTCTCCAGAGAGATTCTCCTCCCATTCTTCTGCCATGTAAGGATACAACGGGAAGTCTGCAATCCAGACGAAGGCCCTCACCCGACCATGTGGGAACGCTGATCTCAGTTTCCAGCCTCCAGAACTGTGAGCAGTACATTTCTGCTATTTATAAGCTGCCCAGCCTGCAGTCCAAATCAACTAAGACACCCCCATACCAGACCAGTAAGTAAGTCTACATTAGTAGCAAAGCCTAGCTATTTAGTCCCAGACCTAGGTACACAGGGGCACTCATTAAATTCTTGTTAAATGCTTTGTTATATGAACTTTGTCATAGTGCATAACCTCAGATTAAATCCCTGGCCACTTTCCTATATAATATCATCATCCTTAGATGATGATTATTAGGGCCTCTGAATGAGAAAACAATGGTTGAGTATTTCTCCAACTAATCTACTTTTATACACTAACACTGTCTTTGTGCATAACAACCCCCACATACTGTCACCATGACAACACACGGTCCTTAGTCCCATACAAACCATTAGAAATACTTTATAAATAGAATATTCAGTTTTGTTCTACCCAATTTTGCCTTACATTTTTTTGGGGTAATAAAATCAGAGATAATAAACAATATATTAAATTTTTCCTTTAAAAGTTGAAATATGATGCTTTCCTGAGGATTTTATTTAATAGTGTATATGGTCATGTGAGACCTGTTGTGAGTATTTAACATTTAGAAACTATTTTGTTCCCTTATCAAATAACAGAGAGCCTTCTAGCTGGTAGGTATGAAATTATATGTCAGAAACACAAAGATAAGCAAACACATCTTTCCTTCCCTCAGAACGCTAATAACACAACACCTAATATATTCATGTGAATGATACATGAATCTATAAATTTAAAATTAGAAATAATGTGTCCAGATAGTGTTATCTTTTTCTAACACAAGTACAACCAATTATCAATGTCCTTTTACATTTGCAGTCTTAGATTTTACTCTGAGAGTCTTAGCTTATCATAATGCTGCAGGGTTTATAACTTGTCTGATGACAACAAGATAGCTAAAGTAGGAAAAGAAGACACAAAGCATTCATTCCAGTCAGTAAGTTGTCTTCCTTTGTATTTCAAATTACATTTGGTACAAAAGCATTTTCTTTTGTCTCAGGCAATAAAATATACTCCAGAAAAATTTTCAGAAAATAAAAAAATTCTACCTATTCAATTATATTTTATATTTGGTCTTAATGTTCATCTTTTAGATTTTTCTAAGGATAGGAAGGGTGTGAAGAACTGACTGGAATTGGTAATAATAATAATTATAATATTACTGAATGCTTAGTATGTATTAGGCATGGTGATTTGCCTATTTACATTCATTACCTCATTTAATCTTTATGATAATTTAGTGAAGTATGTACTATCATCAGCCCCATTTTAAAGATGAGGAACGTGGGGCATAAGGAACTTAAGTAACTTGTTCAGTGCCTACACAGTGGAGGCAAAGTGGAGAAAATCCTGGATCTCATTGGTACTCATCTTTGTCAGTAAAAAGATCCATTTTCATTTATTCTCAAGGTACCTGTCACATAGACCATTTGTAGCAGGATTTGTATTACAAGTGAATATTTTATTAGGTGAAGACATTTCTAGTCCTTTACCATATATCTTGGGTAATTAATTCCTCTAATGTTACTTCCTGTCACTCTATAATACCAAAATATCTCCAGTCAGATGCTGGAACTCAGAATACTACCCTTGAGGTCACTGTGATGTTGATATTTCAGTTCAAACCATTCTCTCCTCTGAAGCCCTGTTCTGCATCCGTGACTCACAGCGCGTGCTAATGGCTCCAAGTGACAATGATGCACTGAGCCTAGTGAATAAGCCCATTAGCAATCAGCACTGCTGTGCGTGGAAGAGAAAACTCTCAGTTTGGGGTGAAATCAAAATGCATACTGTGCACTAAAACAACAGAAAGACCTGGGAATATAACTGGGAAAGACAGTTATTCTCCCCCTAGAGGCCTCTTAGTGTAAAAAGCCAAAATATTTCATTCTCATCTGTCCATGACTGAGAAGTATTATTTCTTAATGTTGAAAACAGAAGGATAAAAGCCCTGAAATGAAAAACAGAAAGTTAATGGAAAGAATGAGGTTTAACCTTGAGTCCTGTAAACAGGTCAAGCGGAAAAATCAGAGTTTTTTTTTTCTTTGTTTGTTTTTTTAGATAAAGCAGAGTTCTCTAGGATTCCAGAGTTAATGCTACTTGAAAGGAACTTAGACGAACATCCAGAGGTCTGAGACTTCCCTACAGAGCAGCCTAATTACTCAAATCTGGAGGGAAAAGAGGTTGCTCTTTAAGATTCCTGACTTCCAGGGGCAAGTAAAATATGGCCCTAACTTCAAGACACGTGATTGGATGGTCTAGACCACGGTTTCTCAGCCTCAGCACGAGTGACATTTTGGGCCAGGTGATTCTTGGTTGTGGGGACTGTCTTGTAGATTATGCAATGTTTAGCGGCCTCCCTGACTTCTGTCCGCTTGGTCATGACAATCAACAATGTTTCCAAACACTGCCAAGTGTCCCATGTTGGGACAAAATCACCCCCAGTTGAAATCCAATGGCTTAGAAATTTCTTTTTCATGCTCCTGTTATGCTTGGTGACCCAAATGACCTTCCTTCTGGAGACCTAGCTATGCCGCATCAGCCCAAGGGAAGGACCTCTCCAGTTTTTCGGATGGTTTTGACTCCCAGCTCTTTCATGTACTAGCTGTGTGACCTTGGTCAACTTACAAAATAATTATGTCCGTAGTTATTGTTTATTCAGTGCTGCTGCATTAACTTTTAACCAGAATGTACTGAAGGAGCTTTATTTAATAGGTTCTGGGGGATACACTATTGAGCAAAAATAATACCAACCCTGATTTCATGGTGCTTGGCCTAAGTGATGGGATAGATATTAAACAAACTCTCATGCAAGGGCATACCTGGTCAGATGAGTGCTGTGAAGTAAATTGAGTCAATTACATATTACGTATTTTCAAGTCTGCACCATGTCATTTTACTTTTTCTGTTGTGTCTGTTGTGCAATAGTCAATTCTAATGTAATCGAACCTATTAATGCTTTTGTGCATGGTTTGTGCTTTTTGTGTCTTGTTTAATGAAGCCATAGAAATGAATGATAAATAGAATTTCTTTACATATTTTGAAAAGTAATGGTTTGTGAGTTATACAGATCAATTTTCTTTGAATTTCCTCTTCATGTGTACAATACAACATAGTGATTAGCCATTTACAAGTACACTACCCATCTGACATCATACTGTCTGCCCTTTTGCTTACTGGTTTGTCAGTTATATATGGTGCAAAAATCTTTTCCCAGTTTATAGCTCTTTTTCACTTTGTTTATGTAGTCTTTTGTCAAGCAAATGTTACTAATTTTGATGCTGACAAAATATATCATCCTTTCCTTTATGGTGTGTACATTTTACATCTCATTTAAGAAAACCCTTCTTACCAAAGCCACAAAGATATTTTCTTATTAAATACTTAAGGTTTTATTTTTAAATGTAGGTCTTTAATACACCTATAGGTGATTTTTGTATATGGCACAAGGTAGGGATCCAATTTCATAGTTTTCTGATAAATAACAAGTTGTCCTACTATTCCTGAACCCTATTGATCAGTATTTCCACCCCTGTCACATAGCCCATAACAAATATGTATGGATCTGTTCCTGGGGCATCTCTTCTCTTCCATTGGTTTTTCATGTCACATTGTCTTAATTATTACAGTTTG
Organism: Aselliscus stoliczkanus; assembly: GCA_033961575.1. NCBI lineage: Eukaryota > Metazoa > Chordata > Mammalia > Chiroptera > Hipposideridae > Aselliscus > Aselliscus stoliczkanus. Next base: position 129,668,497 of record CM066733.1, read on the forward strand.
TAATAAGTCTTGATATCTAGTAGGGTATATCCTGATCATATCCAGTACTGTTTTTGATTTTTATTGGCCCTTTGTTTCTCCATGTAGAGTTTAAACTTTCAAGTTCTAACTTTCTTGGCATTTTTATTGGAATTATATTTAATTTATTGATTAATCTGAGAGAAGCATTATATTTTAATTACATACACATATACATCTCTCTACTTCTTTAGATCTTCTTTAAAACTTTCATTAAAGGTTACAATTTTCTCCACAAGTCACGCACATATTTTATTAGGCTTATTTCTCAGTTCCTTATGTTTTAAAATTACATTTTCTAATGCTGTGTTGCTGACATAAAAAATGCAATTTCTTTTTGTGTCTTGCTCTTATAACCAACAATTTGCTGAACTTTCTGTTTGGATCCTATAAGTTGTCTATAGATTTTCTTGGGTTCTCTATGTAAACAACCATATCTACACTTATGCTGCTAATACTCATATTTAACACATGACAGTCTGTGATGTTGTCTCTTAGCCAAGGTCACGTCATTTGAAAGTGAAGAAGTTACGGTTCAGGTTCAAGACCACATCTGTCGTACTTAGAACCTGGGTTCTTTAACCACTCAATTATGCTGCCTATTCATTACCCAATCTTTTAGCTTTTTGATTGACTGTTTTTTTTATTTGTCAATACTTACATATTTTATTTGTTTTGGAGTTTCTTTCTTTTTCAATTCTTACATATTTTTTTCTTCCTCCAATAGCTAAGACTTCCAGCAGTAGCTTGTACTTGCATTAGAATATTACATATAAGCAATACAATAGTCTTAATTTGTTCTTGGTTTTAAAGCAATGTTTCTATATTTCCAATATCAGGTATGATAATTACTGTGTATTTATCATATACTCTTTACTAGTTTAAGAAAGTTCCTTCTATGCAAAGATTTATCATTTTATCATTAATGGAAACTAAATTTTTACTAATTTTGTTTTCTGTATATAGTTAGATTTCTTTCCTCCATTTTTTTATTATGGTGATTTACATTATTGGATGTGGTAAATTACAGTAATAGGTTTGAGCCTCAGTTTTCTCATCTACAAATTGCAGAAAATAATCTTTACTTAGTAAGATTTGGTGAGGATTAAATCAGATTTATGAAGAATTGCCAGGCAGGTACAAATAAAGGCTGTCCCCATGGAATCTTCTGTTTGCTCCACCAGATCCACTCTTCACTCTGGCTCTGGGGCCTAGGACTGCATTAAAGGTTAATAGCATCCTTGTTTATACCCCTGGTTAAGTTCAGTCAATAGGAGACGGCCTCAAGCTACTGAAGAATTGGAGGAGGGTGAGGTGGAGTATTGATTTCCCCAGCCATTCTCTTGGCAGGCCACACCGATTGTCTGCATCCCTCTCTGAAGAAGTCAGTTCCTGTCACGTGGCCCTTTCCATACAGTGGCAGGATCCAGATTCTGCTAGGATATGGATATGCATGGGTTTTAAATCAAGTATGTCTGTTTAGGGCAACATGTAGTCATTGTTCTGAGTGATTTAAAAAATTGGATTAATAATTATTTTCTCATGTCAAAACTGTTTTTTCTGTTGTCATAGATATGGACAACTTGTAGCCCTGAAGTAGAGCATAGCACAATGCTTTGAAGCACTGTAAAGGCTCTAAACCATGTGTTCTGTTTAAAAGGAAACCAGAAGGGGGATTAGGAAAGGGTTTCAGGAGTAGAGATTTAAACCATTTTAGTAATTTTAAAGGTCACTGTGTTCTGCAAACCCAATATCACCTCCAATCTGTGATATTACAATGGAGATTATAGAACACAAGTCCAATCTGAAAAGCAAAGATGTGGGAAACTATTCACATATCAAAAGGAACCACATTGACTTGAATTTTCCTGTTGGGTGTGCTGACTGACTTTCTTATTTTGGAATGTCTTCCATAGCTTTGTAAAAGGTCATAGACTGAAATAATAGGCCCAGTAGCGGTTAAATAGGAACTAGGAAATTGTTCAAAATCATCCTAGTGAGAAAACTGTAGCAATCCTTCATTTGATGATGTTCCTGTTTATGATGTATTTTGAATTATCCTAGGATAAAAAGGAATTTCAGGAGCACTTGAAAATCCAAGGTGCTAGAGGCTATAGTTTCCCAACTCTTTTTCAGAGTTAGTTAAACAAATACTTCTGGAAAAAATGGATAATTGAAAACAATAATTCACTGACCCATCTCTTCCTCAGTATTTGAAGTTCTGTATTTCGTCTATACAGGTATGACATAGAGTCCTGTTTAAAGTGAAAAGGTAATATGATATAACTGAATTTGATTACTTGAGAAATATTCAAGATACAGTTTCAAAATAGTTCTAAAAATAATCTCACATGATTGAATCTCTGCATAGTCCATCTTTCTCGCCAGTAATGTTAGAGATCATTGACTGAAAACAAAGAATGTAGAGGTTCTTTGGGTTGGCTCACTTAAAATCCTCCCAATACCTCTTACTTCGTTGTGCCTTCCTGTGCTGTAAAACTAGCAATTAGGTTTATTGCATTCTATTCCCCAGTCTCTCTTAAAAGTAGAGTTCCAGGTATAACTCAGGTTCCACCATTCAGAGAGGCTCTCACTAGTAACTGAGTTATACAGAAGGAAAGGCAGGATCTGGGGCACCTATTTTTCAGTAGAGATCATAGCAGAGGTGGCATGTTTGTGTCAGCAGCTGTGACAGTAACTTTCTTTCTTTTTTAAAAAAAATTTTTATTATTAGTTTCAGCTGCTGCCTCTTCCACAACAGGGAGCTCTCAAATCAGAAAGCTACTGTCAATATTGCCACAGGGACAGAGCTTTCTGATTTGACAGCTCCCTGTTGTGGAAGAGGCAGCAGCTCCTAGAAGCTCCACCCATTTCTGCAGGCATCCGAACAATTGTGTGAGCTGCCTCTATCCCTTAAGAAGTCTCTGTTTAACATTAGTGGAATGGATTCTGTTGCCCATCACTAAATACCCTACCTAAGATAGTTGATTATATCATTGCATTTTAGGTAGAGCTGAAATGTACAACAGGAAAAGAATATGACCTTTGAAATACACATTTAAATATGGTTGATTCACTTAGTCTGTCCCAGATATTAGGCAAAGTGCTTGGAGTACAGCCTCCCAAGTAACTCCCCACATGAGATTGTAATCCTGGATGTGGGGAGTGGGGTGACCGGGGGTGGGGGGCAAGGAGCGGTCAACAGGTTAAAACAACTAAATATTAAACATGGTTTATAAGAGCAACACATAAAGCTTGCCACTCTTTAAAGCCTGACCGTTTTTGAAATCAAAACATTTAGAAAGGGAAAAGAAGGGGATAGAAAAGAAGGAAGGAAAAAAGGAAAAGAAAAAAAAGTAAGAATAGCTAACACTTCATAAATGTTATTTGACCTGTATGACATACAAACATATCTTATTTAAAATGTCATCACAATACACTGAATATATTGAGAATATTGATCCCACTTTAGAGGTCAGAGAACCGAGGCTTAATGTCTGGGATTTAAACCCACATCCATCTATCCCCAGACCCCCATTGTTTTTAACTTAGTCTAGTGTGATGGGGGTGGGGAGAGAGTGAGTGAAATTTCTGGTTATATTTGCAAAGTTATGAGTTGAATACTCAGCATGTAGAATGAGATTTAGAATTGTGAACACTTTTTTCCCTTGGACTTTAATTAGAGCTTGATGACATTTTTCTTGCTATGTAAATTCAGATTTTATACTTTGGATGTTTACTTGACAATTTTGAAATAAGGACATGAATGTTTCCAGATATTTCTTCTCACTCCTGCAAATTTTGCTGATTTGGCCTGATAGTTCCTATAAATAACTCTGTGCGATGGGGAAGTATAAATTCAGGAGGAATAAGCCTGCCAGAATGTACTGTGCATTTGTGAGGACATATAATTCCCCTAGAGATTTGAACTAAGCAACTATGTAAATGAATACCTTTTTAAGGACATGCTGCATCGCTAAAAGAGTTTACTTAATTTATTTTGACAACTGCTTCTAATCACCTAATATAACACATTACATGGGGAAGAAAAATGCTTAATAATATGAGACCTCATTGCTACATCAGATCAAGTGAGAGGTATGAGCATGTTTTTGCCAGTCATTTGTGGGTGTCTTTGTAAGTATGTGAATGTGTGTGGGTGTGTATGTGTGTTGCAAGGATTCCTTCAAAGAAAATTGAAATTTCAGCTGTAAAGAGAAATTAAATTCTATGTATAACATTAAAAGACTCTTCAATTAGTAAATACTGCTAGTTCTCAGCTCTGAAAAACACAATGGCTAAAATTTATTTTAGGTTAAATTATATACTAAAGCTAACAAATGTCTGTCCTTTTGTTGGACATCCTATCATATGTTAATCTAGTGCCCCCTTGTGTAGTAGGTCCTAATAACAAAGTTTGGGAGTCAGCATATACTATGTTTTGGTTTCTAATTCTCAAAGAATATAGTCTTTGGATAGTGGCATTATCTTACCTTCTTAGTGGGTATTTTGTTGTTTGTTTTTGAAATTTCCAAAGAATACATAATAAAAACTATAAGAAGGAGTAAGACAGAAGTTAGCAGGTTTCTGCTATGCCTAACAGTGAACAAAAACCACTTTTATAAATCAGGATATTTCCTAAGAAAATCAGGTTCACTCTTCAGAGGCAAAGGAAAAATAATTTTCTAAAACAAGACAATTCATTCCAGAAGATTCTTTGAATTTTATAGCAAGAACACAATGTGGTTGTCTAATGAGGGCAGGATGCAATTGGCATGTGTTTCTCCTGTGTGAATTCTGCTGCCACCAAGTGGGGCTGGCACAGGCTGAAGGGCATTGTTAGTGCTTCATACAAAGCACAGTTTTCTGACAAACTTTTCTGTTTAACATATTGTGGTAAAAAGCATGTAACATAAAATTTGTATTCTTAGCCATTTTTAAGTGCACAGTACTATAGCGTTAACTATATTCACACATTGTGTAACAGACCTCTAGAACTTTCTCACCTTGCAAAACTGAAGCCCTGTACCCACCAAACAACAACTCCTTTTCCTCTTCATGGCAATTTTTCCTTTTTTAGGAAATCTCGTGTGGAAAGGTATTAGCAGAGCTTCTCTAATCAAAGGCAGAGGAGGTGGCGCCCTGTCCACTGGGTCCTTCTCTGTGTAGACACTCAGGTTGTGTTGTCTGTGAACACGTAGGCTTCTCAGAACCATCATTTGACATTACAATTACAGGCCTTTTCCCTACTGTTGAGGGATGAACTGTGTCCTCTCCCCAACCCCAAATTTGTACATCGTGGCCCTAACCCCCAGTATCTCAGAATGTGACCTTATTTGGTGATAGGATCTTTATGGAGATAATCAAGCTAAAATGAGGTCATAGACTCTGATCCAACAGTACAGGTATCCTTATAGAAAGGGGAAATTTGTAAAGATGAAGGCAGAGATCGGGTTGATATTTCTACAAGCTACAGAACACCAAAGATTGCTGGTAAACCACCAGAAGCGAGGGAAGAGGCCTGGAACAGATGCTCTCTCTCTCAGCCCTCAGAAAGAACCAACTCTGAGGTCCAAGGGGAGACATCTAGCCTCCAGAACTGTGAACAAATACATTTTTGTTTTTAAGTCCCCTTGTTATAGCATCCTTAGCAAACTAATACCTTCACATTTGCTGCCATCAGTGGCACCGTGGGTTGTTGTTGCTGCCTATTGTAGCATAGCCAACACAGATTTAAGGTTTCAGCTGAGCAATTAAAAATCCACAGAGATATGACAACTTTGTAATATAGTGCAATGAAATATTCTACTAAAGAAAGTAATTAACTCAGTGGAAAATGTGTTTTCTAATTTTTCCGATGAAGGGGTTCAGAATATGCCACACTCCAAAATATGACTCTTTAGAGTAAGGATTATCTTGAACTGTTTTTTTGTTTTGTTTTTTAAGAAAGAGCAGACTCAAGGGAGGTTCTGAAAACCGAGTAGAAGTTACCCTTTTTGTAAGGTACACTTGTTTTATTAGTCCCCTGCCTTATCCATGGGGATATATTCCAAGACCCCTAGTGGATGAACTGTGTCAATGTTAAGAAACATCAAAACCTGTATAGAAGTTTTATGAGTTCATTTGAGCCAAATTGATGACATGTGCCGGGGGGGCAAGATGTCAAATGCTCCAGAGAATGACAGTTTTGCAATTTCTTTTATGGATTTGAAATTAAGGAGGGAACATAAAGAAGATTACATGCAGGTGGGAAAAAGCAAGATGGGGATTAGATTATAGGAGAGTTAACAGGATGATGGGCTTTCTTGAGGGTTTTAATACCCCCTTGAAGGGGTATTACTTCTGATGTTTCAAAGGTGTGTCAGCCAAGACACACAAGAACAATGGACATGGCTTGCTTAAAACCTTTTGCTAAAGAAGTTATAGGCCTGGGTAATAACTATTCACTCATCATGACCTGCCCACTTCAGAATTTATGATCAGGTCACCCTGTGAGGTTACTTTCCATAGAACCCCCCTCCCCTTTTTTTTGTCTACGCCTGAAACCACTGATAGTAGCGCACCCTAGATATACTATGGTTTTTCCTATACATACATACGATAAAATTTAACTTATAAATTAGGCACAATAAGAGATTAACAACAACAGTAATAAAATAGAACAATTATAACAATACACTTTAATAAAGGTTTTATGAATGGCTTTGGGACTATTATTAAGTAAAATAAAGGTTACGTGAACACAAGCATTGCAATACTGCAACAGTCGATCTAATAACCGAGGCGGCTGCTAAGTGACTAACAGGCAGGGAGCTTATACAGTGTGGAGATGCTGGACAAAGGGATGATTCATATCCTGGGTGGGATGGAGCCAGAAGGTATGAGATTTCATCACACTAATCAGAATATCACAAAATTAAAAACTTATAAGTTGTTTCTTTGTGGAATTTTCCATTTAATATTTTTGGATGATGGTTGACCACAGGTCACTGAAATTGTGGTGATAAGGGAAATCTCCGTTTGTAAGGTTATCTCCTTCTCTGTATCAGGAACAGAAGCATGATTGAAATCTCTAGAAAGTCTTACCAATGGAGAAGGCAACTTAAGTCTCCATAACAACCTTACCCTCATTTAGTGTGATTGCATGATAACCTCCTATAATGGGAATATTATTTTTTCTCCCCTACACCCAGAAGCTTTCTGAACATTTATTTTTTTGGAATTGTTTTAAAATAACTTCCTATCAAGACATTTCACCATAAGTATATCAGTTGCATGTTTAAAAAATAAAAGCATTTCTCTATATAACTAAAATAACATTTTCTCAGTTAAAAATATCATTTTAAAATCTTTTGTATTACCTAATAACAAGTCCATATTAAAATTTTCCTAAATATCCCCCAAATCATATGCAATTCCAAAACAGGCTCCAATTTGAAATCACATGTTGTATCTGATTGCTAGTTCTTTAAATCCCTTTTGGCCTGGCCAGTCACATTTTAATGGAACTGTCTTGCTGAAGAGAATGGCTCACAATGATTTAGCTGGTTGTTGCCTTGTGGCATCATTTACCCTTTTCTTGTAAATTTGAAATTATGTATAAAGGGCTCAATTAGATTTATACCTTTTTGGCTACAATACCTCCTAGATGACGTGCTTTACTCATCAGGAGACTTATGATATCAGGTTGTCCACCAGTGGTATGCTGAGAGAAACCATTGGTGGGTGGGAATAACATCTTGACCTCTCCATGACAACCAGAAATCAATCTCTGTGGTGTTATTGTAGTTCCATAGAGGTGTCCAGTTCCCCGTCAATCATTCTTCTAAGGGGTCAGCACCAGTTCCTTTCCTAAATCAATGATTGGATTAAGTGTTTCAACATGATTATTTCTTAATTTTATCATTTACTATACATCAATTGGGACATTCCTTATTAGTTGGGCCTACCTGGTTACCCTTGTAGGGGAGAAAAAATAATTTTCCCTCTACTTTTTTCAATTCTTGACTGAGACCTCCCTGTAATAAAAAGACAGATTAACAGTAGAAAAACCAACAGAAGTTTAATAAGATGTATTTCTCCTGTATACATGTTAGCTATCCAGGAAAACTGAGTAACTCGCCAAAACGGCACAAGCCACCACCTTAAATATCATCTCCAGCTAAAGACAAAAGAAGATGGGGGTAGGGAGAACCAGTTATTGGAGGTTAGCAGGCCAAGCACAGTAAACAGGGTAAAGCTGTTGTATAGATTTAAGTAGTTGCCTTCTCTACTGATTAAAGCTAACCATCCTCTTCTTCCTAGTATAGGAATTGACATAACAACCATCTCTCCTTTCTTTTGTATATAACAATATATACGGCAATCTCTTCACAATGATGTATCTCTGCCTTTTTCTACCTTCATGTATTGAGTGAGTTCCCTAATCCAGCATGTTTTTAATAGTCGCACTATGTTCATGCAAGGGTAGCAGCAGGACAAACAGTACCACCTGGTGCTCTGTGAGCAGCATCACAGTGACGGCTTCTTTGTCAGGTCCCCTCTACCATTGGGACCTTGTACTCAGAAAGCCTTGAGTCTGATTTTCCAGCCCATCCAACATTTCTCTGGGCTGTCTGGGATCCTTTTAATAAATTTCTTTTTCTGTTTAATTGGCCAGACCATGCTTTTCTTGCTTACAACTAGAAACGCTGACCGAAATATTCCTTATGAAAAAAATATATGATTAAAGAATACTAAATATAGACAGAAAAAGGAGTGTACCATCTGTTTTTCCTTCATCTGTAATAAATTATCTTTGACCTACTCTCTTTTAGCTTGTACTCAAAATTTCTTTTATCCTCATTATTTTGATTAAAAAAAGAAAAACATTAACCAAGTTTTGAATTCCATGTTTTGCCTTTTCTTTGTGTGCCAGAATGATAACAGAGATATTAAACTGAGGTTTAGCCCTCTGCCCAATGCTAAAATTTCCCAGCATCCATTATCCTTCTCTTTCTGTTCTAGCAGCAAAGATTGTGTTGTGTATGACTACACTGGTACAGAGAGAGGAGTCAAATTGTTGATTTGGGGGTTCCTATGATATTCCTGTAAATCTCCCTAAGTAAGGAAGAAATTAATGTTCAAAACTGGATTTTCAATTTTAAAAACCAGGTATTTGAGGCTACCAAGAAATTTGACTCATGGTTTTTAGAAGTCGAAAAATATTAGCATTGGATATGTAGGGGTGGAAAAATTTTCCCTTCTTTCCTTCTAGGTTTTTTGGCTGGTCTTATAGTCAAATTGACATAGAATAGACTACTATGAGAAAAACATATTTAATCACAGGCATGAGACTCTAAGGCAGTGAGGCAATCGAGGCTCTTATGTCATCCTGAGCTAAGGAGAAGGACACAGAGGTCTGGGGCTTCAATGGGGAGGAAGACAATGCACAGGAAGATGAGAAGAGCTAATGTTTGGTAAACAGGTATTTGCCCTACCACGCAGATTAGTCTTTCTGATTTAAAAAGTTATCTCTGACAAAGCTCTCTTCCTGGTACAGTCCCCCTATCTTAATTCTTTTAGACAGTTAAGGGGGAGGTAAAAAGTGTTTCCTGAATCTGATGGATCTTAAATTGCCTTCAGCTCAAAATAATCCAAATGCCAAAATGGCACATTTTGGTGTGGTATATTTTATTCGCCTTCAAATATCAAGAGCAAAACCAGAAAAACTCATACCCTAATGTTTATGCCAAAGCACAGAGCTGAGAAGAATGGAGGATGTCATAAGGAGAGGTTTGAGTTTGTCCCCCACTCCTAAAGGAAGCGTGGCTGAATGGGTGCATGGACCAGGAGAAGCCGTGGGATAATGCAGGAGGATAGAAGAGATCTGGCTGCCCAAGAGCAGAGGGGCACAGCAGAAGCAGCCAACATGGGACTAACAGGGCAATTAACACCAGCAGCAAGTGTCCACAGAGAAGTGACCATATGGCAGACCCTTGCCTGCCCCTGATATAGTCCTTGTGTATCACTTGGCTCACTGCCTGGAATATGGGAGATAGGCAATTATGCTCCTTCTGTTGTTATCACCATTATTATGAATAGGCAAGTGTGCTCCTCAGTTACTGCTGGAATCAAGCATTTGCCCTGTTACTACTGAAAAGAGAGACCAGCTAATTCCCTAGAGGACATCAATGCACAGCAGTGCCCTGCCTGGGTGCACTCAGACCTCCTGGGAGGGAATGATGTGGAACATTGGATTCTGGGAGGCTGGGAATCCTACACCTCGATGGTGACTCTGATGGTCTCTGATGTTGAAGGAGATGCAGTCAGACTGTGTAGATTCAAGAAGAGGGAGTAGGAAGTGGGGGTGCTGCGAGGCCTGTGGCCGAGAGAGGACTTGGATAGTTAGACATCACCAAACTCTCAAAGACAGACCTGAGTAAAGTATAACGTGACCCGCACAAGCTGGTAACCACGGGCATGAATTTCTTCTTTATCCTTTGTGCTCTTCCCCAGCAGGGGTAGTCTTGGATGCTTTCCATGACTCCCCGCTTTATGCCTAACCCTCCCCTCCCTGTGAGACTCCTCCAAGGAGGGGGCCCTCCCACTGGCTCCAAGAGCTCATTACTTTAGCTTTTGATCTCTTGATTCCTACCCACCAATCTGTAAGTCTCAGGCTGCATTTTATGATTAACACACAAATGTATAAATAAAATGTGTGGGGGTTTGTACTCCTTGCCCCATAATGGATTGTAAGCTCCTTTGAGACAGGGAATCCACCTTCTACAAGATGCCTTTTATTATGTCCTATGCAAACAGGAGGGAGTTTTGAAATGTTAACCCCCTGGCTTAATTCTAATGAGAATGCTTCTGGTTCTGTCCTCAGCGTCACAGGCGAAAACATTAAACAGCACTAGATGTTCCAAATGTGTTTGTTTTTCTTTCCCAAGAGGACTAGCTTGCATTGCCCTAGGCAGTGTCACCTTAGTGGCTCTGCTACTACAACCTTAACCATAGCCTTGCCGTTGAAGTTGTCTGGCACGCAACCCCATGCAAGCTGAAGCTGACAACTGTAGGACAAACCAGGATTTCTGGCTTTACCTGTTGGCTTGAAGTATCTGGAGAACTTACTCACGTTTTCTTTGTTCCACATTTTATTTTATTAAAAACTTTGTGTGGATTGGCACATGAATGAGGTTTAATAAGATAATATATATAAAACACTTAACACAGCTTTGACACCATGTAAACTCTCTGAATATGAGCTATTCTTATTGCTTGATCTTCAAAGAAATCTAACTTATATTTCTCTGATGTACTCATATACCACATTATATGAGAAAGCAATGTCTAATTTGTTGAACATGCTGTGCTTGATATATTTTTAAGGTATGGCCCAACTATTTTCCCTGCATTTTCTACTTTCTAAAGTGATCACAAATAAGAACCACATAAAAAGAAATGGCATTCTTTGTGGATTTTTCATGGCCTCCATTACCGGGAAAGGGCTAGCCTAGCTTCCTATTTCCACAGGGACATTTTGCATAGCCATATTCATCTGACTGTTAGCAGTCATGGCAGGTAATGTTTTATTCAGCCAAATCTACACATTTACAGAACCCTAAATCTTGATAAGAAAGCTGAAGTCCCTCTTGGGAAATTGATTTGCAAGAAATTTACTGTCTGTTTGGGTAGTATGCCCATTCTGAGATGGATCTGTAAGGACCCTGTGATGAGATTTAAGGCCATAAAATGTGTAGGGGACATTTGCCTGTATTGAACTCAGTTCTCCTTCAGCCAAGGAAGCAGTGTTACTTTTTCCTACCAGGAAGCTTTAAATGAGGATTAGCAATCCCAGTGTCAGTCTGTTTTGTCCAGGGGTTCTCACATGTATGTCTTCCTCAAATCACTTGGGAAGTTTGAGACAAGTCAGAATCCAGGCCCTCTCCAATACATCGTGCCTCTGTACACACAGATTCTAATTCACTAGGCCAGGGTGAGAATCACCTATCTTTTTAAGTAGTGCACCAGGTGATTGGTTGGTAGTGGTGTACAGACCACAATTTGAGAAGTGCTGGTAAAGTCCATTCACAATCTTTCATTCAGTAAGCACTTACTGAGTGCACTGGGTAAAACTGGGCATCATGAACAAAAACTATGCATGCAGTATATTAAAAGGAGAATATAAAACACCGATGAAAAGTTTCAAAATATGTTCGTATCTATTGTATCTGTTCCATGTGAAAGGGCAGAGTGGTGATTGGCATTTCCATTTCACAAAAAAAAGAACTTAATTTCCCCAAGTTTCCATGGCTACCAGATGACAGACATGGCTATTATCCAGGACTATTGACTGCTGGGGTAGGAAGTAGGAAAGCTATAATGATAAGTACATAACCCCCCTGAAAGACCAGGGCAGGAAGCTGTACTTACACGAATGTTCATTGCTGTTTATCACAGGAAAAAATTGAAAATAATCTAAATGTTCATCAATAGGGGCCTGGTTAAAAAAACACACCAACAATCATGTATTCATACAATGGTATATTCTGCAATCTTTCAAAAGGAAAAGACAGATCATTATTAACATGGAAAAAAATATTCATGAGTTTAAAACTTTGGAAAGCCGTTGAGAGAGAGAGTGAGAGAGAGAGAAAGATAGAGACAGAGAGACAGAGAGAGAGATTGATCTGTAAGAGGTGAAATGTGTGGCTATATTTTTTGTCACCTGTGAACAGGTGCTGTTGGACCAATACTAATCAGTAGAGCATTCACTGATTCAGCACGCAGGAGAGACTTTCTCTACATTTAATTGTATGTGAATTTGAGAAGCATCTGACATAGAAAGAAATAACTGTATTAGGGGTGATGGCCGCTGGCTGGGGTCTCTTCTCCTTAGAGTCACAACTCTGTTCTTAACTATAATTATAATTTTTACTATTTTATTTCATATAATATAACAGTATATTAATATATGTATCCTGCACAACAATGTAATGACAGTATTAATTTATGAGTCAAATGTTATAAAAAAATAAAGCCTAATATTTTTAGAAATAATAATTGTTATACATTTGTCAAAGAGGATGGCTTTTAGCAATTCGCTTGGAGAAAGTTAATCTTTGAGTTTTGAAGGGCAAGCACGGGCTGGGAGAAAGGAAAAAATTAAAAATTGGGCCGGCCGAGTGGCGCGGTGGTTAAGTGCTGGCCTGGGAAGCCAGCGGCCCCGGTTCGGGTCCCACATCTGAGGGCCAGTGACACTGCCCTCCAAAAAAAAAAAAAAATATATGTATTTGAAAAATAAAAGTTTTTCAGCTCACAGCTATAGATCACCACTAATTATTTTATGAATAGTTAGCGTATGTTTTTCATCAGAATTGAGTGCATTATAATGTGCATCATAAATATCATTCCACTTTCATCCAAATTTTGTGGCCCCCTCTTAGAGACACAAAGGTGATAAGACAAACTCCCTGCCCTGGAGAGACAACAGTCTTACCCTTTATTTTATTCTTTTTTTGAGGGCAGTGTCACTGACCCTCATATGTGGGACCGGAACCGGGGCCGCTGGCTTCCCAAGCGCCACTCGGCTGGCTCTTACCCTGTATTTTTAAATCTGCAGTCAATTCTATTCAAAGTAAAATAAACATAGATGCATTTCGCAAAAGATGGACCTTTATTTGCAAGAAAGCTCTTAGATGGCAGGCTAGTGTCTTTAGTGGCTGTTTTATTATTTTTAACAAGATGCAATGCTTTTGGTGCTTGTCAATACTGAAATTTATTATTATTAATTATTATTATTGTTATGAAAACAAAAGACTACTTTGATTTTCTTCACTCTATTCATGAGACAAAAGCCTAAAGGAAAACAGCATTTAATCCCCAGAAGCTGGCTGTTAACTTTTCTAGGTTATGGGCCTGCCTTAAGCATATGCCTACGTAACACTGCCGACAATTCCAGGAGCTCCTGGACCCCAAGTCCATCCACCAACACCAGTCAATCAAACCTGTTTTAGAAGTTTGTTCTTTTCAAATGCAAATTTGGCACTATTTATTCAGCAAATCTTTTTAGAGCACCTATACTAGACAAAAGTGCTATGTTAGTAGGATATTTAACAAGCCTTTCAGGGGCTTGTGAAATGATTCTGCTGCACGTTAAAGTTTGAGATCCAATGGCCTAAACCAAAATATGCCATCCTCAAGCACTGCCACCATGAGGGGGTGAGGGTGGGGGTTGGGGTGTGTGTGGGGGGGCGGGGGAGGCAATTATTGGTGTTTTTAAAACCGCTCCAGGAAATTCTCGTAATGTGGACACGGTTGATTCTTGTTGGTTTAAACCCTGGAAGTGTGCTTTATGGTTCCTGATAAACATTTGTAGTCCCCAAAGGAAAAAACTCCTTTGTCGACGCCCATGTATTTGTGGCTCCCAGCATGCATGGCGGCTCTAGGCTTGGAGCTTTAAAACTGTCCTCTGTGACCAGGTAGCCTCGCTTCCCTCATGAGGGCATTTCGGAGGCTATGTGCCAATGCCTTCATCCCCCCAATCCTGCTTTCTAGTTAATAAATGTTAATTGCTCTTTTAGAGGTGTTTCAATGGAAAAAATAAGATACAGTCTCTGAGTGGTTTGTATAAAAGCAGAGGATAGGAATCCATTCTTGGGGTGGAGGCTTTTAACTTCCAATTGCTTTCGTTAGTGACAAATAGATCAATTTTTGTTACTGATCAGCCACTCTGCTAACAATTTCTAAGACAGTTATTTCACAAGTAATGAAGAAATCTTTGCTTTGAAGAGTTTGTAGGCTTTTAATTCACATGAAAGGTAATTTTTGCAAGTCACTGTCCTCTGGAATATTTGCATGGAGTCACTAATGTTAGATAAAAGGCACTGCCTTGCCCAATCAAGTGATTTTTATTAAGTAATGAAATAAACACACACACACACACACACACACACTCACACACACTCACACACACAAGCACACAGAGGGTGCCAATAAATATATACACACAAGCACACAGAGGGTGCCAATAAATATATACACATTTTAAGAAAGGAAAAAAACTGTATTAAAATTGTAATACTCAATATATACTGATAACAAAAGATGAATACAAGTCACATTTGACTTCTGCAATTACAAGAGGTGCTCAGAGTGGTTACCATCAGTGTCCAGACACTTCTGATTACGGCGAACTACTGCTTGAGCAATGTTGACCAAAGTGTCCTCTTGTATACATTTTTTTGGCACCCCTGGTGTGTGTGTGTGTGTGTGTGTGTATGTGTGTGTGTAATTTAAAAAAATAATAATAGTTGCCATCTAATTGAGCATTTATTATAGATGGGTAGTCTATTGTATATATGACATACATTAGTTAATATATTTTAGTTAATATATTCACAAGTATCATTGGGTTATTATGATTTCCATTTTGTAGATGTTGTTCAAAGTCAAATACTCAGGATTTAAACTCAGACTTTTATGATTCCCGAATCTATGGACTTTTCACCATATTGCACTATCTTTCATCCTATTATGACACTTAGAATCCTAATATTCATATACTTCATAAATTACCATGAGTAAAGACTCATACGACAGAACTGCAAACTCCTCTTGCAAGTGAACACTTAAAATCCTTGAAAAAGTCACTGCACAGTGCTCATCTCCCTGTTCTCCTTCCTATGAGACTGTCTTTGCTTTAAGGTGCTAAGATTCTCTCACTCAATACTGGATTTCTTGGCAGTTGAATGAGAGCCTATAGAACTGATTAACTCATTCACATGATCCTCTATTACTGCATTGAAGTAACACAGAGTATAATCCTGCTCTAAGAGTGCCTGCTGTCTTTGATAAAGTGAAGAAAAGCTAACCTTAAGCTAACCCTACTTAGGGCCTGATGAATTTGATATTTCTATATATTGAGAGTGAACAGACATATGCCAAATCTTCACTTGGCTCAGGGACATAATCCTGACATGACAACAGCATGGGGGAAGAGTGAGTTTTTGGGAAAATAGAATTTTGGCACACCCTTGCTGTTGAACAACACCAGGATTCTTCCAAGTATTAACAATTACAATGACTTATTTGGCTTATAACAGAAGACTCATAATGTGTTCCCTAGGCATAAGCAGCCAATGCAAAGTCTTTCTTTTTTTTTTTTTTTTGAGGGCAGTGTCACTGGCCCTCATATGTGGAATCCGAACCGGGGCCGCTGGCATCCCAAGCCAGCTCTTAACCATCGTGCCACTCTGCCGGCCCAAGTATTTTCATTTTTTATTTTTATTTATTTATTTATTTTTAGATGAGCCATCCTGCCATCTGTTGGCAGCTCCGCAGCAGCTCAGCTTGGACTGGGCGTCAAACTGCTGTTGCTCAGAGCTCAGCTCGCACTCTTTTTTTTTTTTTTTTTTGAGGGCAGTGTCACTGGCCCTCATATGTGAAACCAAACCGGGGCTGCTGGCTTCCCAAGCCAGCGCTTAACCACCGCGCCACTCGGCCGGCCCCCTCAGCTTGCACTCTTGAGCGAGCTCTTAACCAACTGAGCCACTCGGCCAGCCTCAAAGTCTTTCTTTTAAAGAGCTCCCACATGGATCCATCTTTAGGCTCCTTTAGAAGACTGAAGGGCTGCTTTCCAACCCACCAGTGAAGACATTAGAAGCTCTCTGGCCCCACAAGTTTAATTACTTTTTTAGGTTCACACGTCACAGATATGCAAGTATGCACCTTTGCATTATATCCGTAAGCCTGTTTCACCTCCTTATGTTGAAAATCTGATTTATGAATGATAATTTTCCACCTTCCCCTTTACCATGTTGGATTATAGAGGTGCATTTCACCATAAGAAAAAACATAGAAAATAAAAAAGACCAGCTTAGGGGAAAAGAAAAGTTTCAAGCAAAAATGATAAATCATAAATGGAACATGGACCAATAACGTTGGCCTGTGTTGCTTTTTTTCTCACCACAACCATGGCCTCTAAATGCTCAGGCCTTGTGTTGGCCTGGAAATGCCAAATTTTTCATGCAAAGATGATATTATGCTTTTTAGGAATATCACTTTCTGCATCTACAAATGCACGCTAATTTATTACATCAATGAACCTTTTCAGTAAACTAAGAGGTTTTAATCCATATAAAATTTATCCAGTCAGGAATCATAGTTTTTGGTATTGGTAAAAAGAGAGATGCCTAAATTCAGCACTTATTATATCAAAATGCCACTGTTATTCATTTTCATTTTGCTTGTAGAAAATCAGATGTTGAAATAACTTTTGAAGTCTAACACAGTGTGTTTTTCTTTTTAAAAATTTTATTAAATTTATTGGGGTAACATTGGTTAATAAAATTATATAGGTTTCAAGTATACAATTCTATAATATATCATCTGTATATTGCATTGTTCACCATCCACAGTCAAATCTTTTTCTGTTGCCATATATTTGCCTCCTTTATTCTTTTCTACCTTCCGGTATTCCCCATTCCTTCTGGTAGCCACCATACTGTTGTCTGTGTCATCAGTTTTGTTTGTTTTTTAGTCTCATTTATTTGTTTGTTGCTTTCAGTTTTATATCCCACATATGAGTGAAATCATATGGTTCTTAGTTTTTCCATCTGACTTATTTCACTTAGCATGATAATCGCAAGATCCATCCATGTTGTCACAAAAGGCAGTATTTCATCTTTTCTCATGGCTGAGTTGTATTTCATTCTATAAATGTACCACATCTTCTTAGCCAATCATCTATCAAAGGACACGTCAGTTGTTTCCATATCTTGGCCACCATGACTAATGCTTCAGTGAACATAAAAGTACATATATCTTTATGGATAAATGTTTTCAAATTTTTTGGGTAGATACCCAGTAGAGGGATTGCTTGGTCATATGGCAACTCTAAATATTTTGAGGAACCTCCATACTGTTTTCCATAGTAACTATACCAATACTTTTAATACTAGTGAAGGGTGAAGCAATCTAAATATTCATCATTTAAATAAATTATGGTACAATCATTTGATAGAATATTGATATCTCTTTTGGAGCATTAGAAGCATTCCTCAAAGAATTTTTAATAATATGAGAAATGTTCAAAAAATAATTCTAACAGAAAAAAACAAGATATAAAATTATCAATATGTAAATATGTAAAATATTAGAAAGTAATATAGTAGAATAGTAACAGTATTTATATACTCATGGGTAATGTTCATTTTGTCCTTTATTTTTTAATAATTTAAATATTTACAATGGGTATATTTTCATTTTTAATAAGAAAAATATTATTTTCATCTATCAGCAGGAAGAAAAATAAATATTTTGGGGACTCTGACAAAACATCCAGTGAATAAGAGTTTCCTGATTGAAATGATAAATGTCCTCAGTCAGTCTTATTAGAGATATTCATGTTTGGATGTAAAACTTTTATGAAAGTATGTCTGTTTTACAGAAAACTATAGATTACTAACACTTTTCTTTGAAATTTGGCCTTATAAAATATTGATTTGTAGGGCTGGCCGAGTGGCACAGCGGTTAAGTGCTGGCTTGGGAAGCCAGTGGCCCCGGTTCGGTCCCACATGTGAGGGCCAGTGACACTGCCCTCAAAAAAAAAAAAATATTGATTTGTATATATCCATAATTGTTTTCATGCTAGAAATAGTACAAAGTATGTTCTCTATGTTCTCAATAAATATTTGTTGAATGAATGAATGATGAATGAGTTGGAGATGATTCCTCAGATTGTAATGAGTGAAAAGGTCACCATTTATCCACTTGTCCACTTTCTTTTCCCATTGCAATCTTGAATTCTTTTTTTTTTTTTTTAAGATTTTATTGGGGAATTGGGGAAGGGAAATACTGTTGGGGGATTGGGGAAGGGGAACAGCCAGCCAAGCTGTTAGCCAAGTTGTTGTCCTTCAGTCTTAGTTGTGGAGGGCTCAGCTAGCTCAGCTCCAAGTCTAGTCACCATCGGGCCCCCTTTGGTAGCTCATGGCAGTTCAGCTCAAGGTGCCATGTTCAATCTTAGTCGCAGGGGGATGCAGCCCACTATCCCATGCAGGAGTCGAACTGGCAACCTTGTTGTTAGGAGCATGTGCTCTCACCAGCCGAGCCATCCTGCCACCTGGTGGCAGCTCAGCTTAGGCACAGCTCACTGGCCCATGTGGGAATTGAACCAGTGACCCTGTTGCTCAGAGCTCGCACTCTTAACCAACTGAGCCACTCAGCCGGCCCTTGAATTCTTTTTTTATCAACCAGAAAGTATGTTTATGAGCATTGATTCCATGAGTATTTTAATCATAGTTTTCTCTAAGCCTTCTCTAGGAAGATAAACTTTACTTGCTTATAACAGTATTGTGAATTCAACTAATACTAAAGTACATGTGTCTTAATGATGATGTGACTTTTTCTGTCAATTCAGAAAGAGAGCATCAGAATTTGAACTTACATACAATTGTCTGAAAGCCTTGAAAACAACAGAAGTTCTTCTTAATAGCACAAACCCTCCTGGGTGTTCACTTATAATAGAGTTTGACAACCATGTCTATGAACATTATACAGTAAATACCACTCATAGCCCTGCTTCCAACTGCCTTGGTAGCAAAATATTTGAAACTCTGGAATACTATACAGAAGCTAAACCTAAGTGGGAATGGAAAGCAATGGATATTCCAAAATCTGAGAAAAGAACAGTGACTAGATCCATCCAATTGGAAAACCCCTTACCCTTAACAGAAGTTGCATTTTTATACCCTTGGTGCTTTGTGGCTGCTTCTCTGTGTCTATTTAGCATCAACTCTCACAACTGATTTACAGCCTCTTTTTCAACAGATACAAATAAATCAGCCTATGGCATTTCAAGAAACAGGAGGTTATCAAAACATTTTAGATTTACGATTTAATTGCTTATTTATTTTCCACCATGCTTTGAGGCTATGAAAGCTTTGAGGGTGATTTTAGGCAATACATAAATATAACAGTCAAAAATAAATTAAAAATCAGGATCAGATAAAATGAAAGTGAAGAACACACTCAAACACACACAAACATACAGACAACACTCAAGTAACACTATCAAGCATAATTTGCTACAGGTGCAACACAAATTTGGCTTTGAGCTTCCTGGAAACCATAACCCAAAAGACGATTCAGTACATAGTATTTGTTGTCCAAAAGAAGAAAACTTAGAGTTCCTTAGACCAAGCAAAGATTTTATAGATTTTGGTTCAAACCCTTATCATTTATGTCAATAGTTGTGTGTAAAGTGCCATTGATTGAAGAAATTTCCAGCCAGATATTTTAAGATCAATCAAATAGTTGGTGTTGATATTCTTTAATAAAATAAAGGGTTAAGCCTTTCCATCCTGATGAGCCTTTCTACCTTGTTGACAAAGGTACCTGCAAACAACATTAGAGTTTTGTTCAAACGATTTGGGGATGACTTTTGAATAAAATTGTTTTACACATTTTTAAAAGTGTCAACTTGTATTGATGTTTATACAGCATAAACCTGTAACCAAATGGAACAAAATATTTTGAAATTATTTAGAGAAATAGTAACATTTGGACTCAAAATAAGTCAGCTCAAAGCTTTACCAGTCACAGCGAGGCAAGTTAAGCAGCCTCTCTGAGTTCATTTCCACTTCGAAAAGTGGAAATATGTGACTAAAGATTGAAGATCAAATGACATAAATAACTTGAAAATGCATTGAGCATTGCAAAATGTCAAGCAAATAACTCAGATTGTTATCTCATCTGTTAAAGTTGTATAAATGACCATTAGAACTTCATTTAAACTAAAGGTTCTGATTATAATCCTAAAAATTTCCTCCTAAAATTCTTTACCCAGTCAATCTAAGAAGTATATATTTGAACCATATGATCTCACTCATATGTGGAATCTGAAAAACTGTATGAATGAGCAAAGTAAACAGAAACTGTCTCATAGATATAGACGAAAAATCAGGGTTGCTAATTAGGAGAGGAATGGGGATGAGGGAGAAGGGGAAAGGATTAGACAGCAAAAATAGGCAACTACAATATTGCCACTGGGATAGGAAAGACAGTTTGGGGAATATAATTAATAATGTTGTAAATATTCTATGGAATGTCAGATGATCATAGGTCTTGTTAGGGAGACCATTTCATGGATGGAGTAGAGGTTTGATCACTGCACTGTATTACTAAAGCGGAGGTGGTATACCTACTGTAATTGAATATATATAGATAGTCACGGGATGTGGATTATACTGTGGAAGAGAGTCAGAGGAAGAGTAATAGATATATATGATATGGAGGGGGAGTGGGGTGATGTATTGGGGTGGGGGGGTTGTCACTTTGAGGGGTAAAATGTATAACTATTGCACTGTGTTGTACACCTGAAACTAATTAAAAATAAAATAAAATAAAAATAATAAAAAATTTAAAAAAAAAGAAGTATATATTTGAGTGCTTATCAAATGCTCTTAGTGGGACAAAATGAAAGCCCGGCTTCTTAATCAGAGGGAATTAGAATGCAACTTCTAGAACAATGTTATTAAATGATGCAGCGGGTGCTCCTGACAATAACCACTCTGCAGGTTGAGAGTGCTTGGAGCTGAGAGTCATGGGTTGATTGAGAAGCCTTCTCAAAGCAGTAAGTAAACATAGAATGATTCCCCTCCTTTTCTTAATTAAATCCTCTATGATCTTTTCATATAGTTTTCATTAACAAGTACTTCAAAACTGATAAAATGTTTGAAGATCTTTTTGATTAAATTTATTGGGGTGATATTGGTTAGTAAAACTATATAGCTTTCAAGGGTACATTTATATAAAACATCATCTATATATTGCATTGTGTGTTCACCACCCAGAGTCAGTTCTCCTTCCATAGGATTCCAGTTTCCATATTTTAGATTAAATTTTATTGCCTGAGCTCAGATCTGAAAAGATAACGAGGTTTATTGAGTTCAGATGTTACATACTACTTAAGAATGATTCTTTCAAGTGTTTTCTAAAAGCAGCATAGATCATTTTAGGCATTGCTTGGTTTCCACATGCCATTCTCAAATGAAAGAACCAGGGCTCCTGGACAAAAGGCTAGTTCCAGGGTGATAGCAGGGAAAGTACAAGATAAGCTTGCAATATCTTGTGGTTCTAGAGAATAAGGAAGTACTCAATAAATGTGGCTGTCACGTAAAGAAAGATACAAGAGTCAACTAGAAACGTTGGCCAAATCTGGAGTAATCTGAGCAACAAAATAAATAATGATAATGTCTTAGCTCAGGCAGCTATAACAAAATAACACAGACTTAGTAGATTAAACAACAGACATTTATTTCTCACAGTTGTGAAGTCCAAGATCAAGGGGCTGGTAAGGCAGATTTCATCTGAAGCCTCTGCTATGGGCATGTAGGCAGCTACCATCGCTTCTCACTATGTGCCCACATGGCTTCTTTGTGCTATGTGGACAGAGAACCAGCTCTGTGGTGTCTCTTCTTATAAGAGCAATCATCCCATCATGAGGGCTCCACCCTCACAACATCATCTAACCTGAATTACTTCCCACAGTCTCCCATCTCTAAATACCATCACATTGGGGAGTAGGGCTTCAGTGTGTGAATTTGGGTGGGTGGAGGGGATGAAAACATTCAGTTTATAACAGATAATAATAAATTACAACTCATAGAGTAAAACAAGAATATATGAGTCCATGGTCATGTAAATAATTGAATAAATAAATAAATAAATGGGAGGAAAATAAAAGCCCTTCCTTAGAATAGAATCCCAAAATGTAAAACATGATGGAAATAAAAAATTGCCATTTGGCAAATATACAGTAATACATTGTTTTAGTCAAAAATCATCAACTGATGTTTAACTTAATGGGTTGAAGTATAATGAGAAACAGGATAATTACATAATATTAAAGTATCACTCCACAACATACTTATTAGTTACTAAAAGAAAAGTAGTAATTTTACAGTGGAAAAACTTGGCAGATCCTGCTTTAACCAAATAACCTAAGTTAATATATATGTAACAGAAAAAGTCAACCTCATAAGCCTTCTAACGTAATAATACACAATATTATTTTAATGGTGGTCTTGCAAAAATGCATAACTTGAATTTAATCAGAGGAAACCTCAGACAAACCTAAATTGAAGACTCTTTTGAAGTCCAAAGTTCATAAAAGGCAAAGAAAAACTGAGGAATTGTACCAAATTAAAGGAGACTAAGGAGACATGAAAAGTTCATGTAATCTGTGATCCTAGATGCATCCTGAGCTAAGGGTAGTATCCATATATTATACTTTTGGGTCCCACATAACAAAAAGCCTAGAAGCAAGCACTAAATAATATGGTTTTTAGTGAATACATATCGATTTAGTGAATACATAATTCACTTACCAAGGAATTTAGATGGTAGAATTTTCTGCCTTCATCAGCACCCCCTCTCTCTGAGTACAAATATGGGTTTTGAACCACCTATAGAGTACAGATGTGCACTTAGGTATGTCAGAAAAGCTCTGTCTTTCACCAGTGATTAATAGGCTATAAAAATTGAACAATTGGCTTGGAAGTGCTAGACTCTGCCAAGTAAAAATGTCTCATAATCTCAGAGGTGACTCTGATTCATTTGTTCTTGCCTCTGGAGAACTAGAGAGCCAGGCCACCTTGCTGATGTGTCTTTAGTCCACCTCTTCGGAGTGTCTACCAGAAAGCGAATATCTAGTCTATTTCCCATATGGGGAAATGTCACTGGGAAGATCATAAATTGAACTTTCTAGTGTATTTTGTCTGGGCATTTTCAAAAAATCTACCTGTAAACTTTCAGTTGCAGAGAATGGTAGACTAGGTTATTGAGATCATTTTTCTTGATGAAAACAACTAAAACTACTGAGCAAAACTCATTTAAAAGTAGTGATGACCTAACGGCACAGTAAAGAATTGTAGTGTAGTCATGGGATGTGTAATATAGTGTGGGGATTGAGTCAATGGAATTGTAATAGATAGGTGTGATATCTGGGGTGAGGGGGCAGTGGGGAGGGGGTAGTCACTTTGTAAGGGGTGAAAAAGATAACTATTGCATAGTTTTGTACATCTGTAACTATTAATAATAATAAAAATAATACAAAACAAAATAAAACAAAACAAAGAATTGCAGGGCTAAAGTTAAAATGGAAATGGGAACCCCGAGAGTTAAGCTAGAACAGAAGCTGATTTTGCTCTGGGGTATTTGACGATTCCGGTAAATTTTAACTTTTGTTTTGACAGCTTCATGGAGTGAAGTGGATATAAATCAAGGCACAGGGCATATAAGAAGTTCAGAATTAAAGAGGGACCATTAAAAAAAAAAAAGCTGTGACCCTAAGTGGCTACATCTTCAGAATAAGGTGAAAGGTGAACAAAAAGTTAACCAGCTTTCACAAAGATGTCCATCCAAATTTTAATTCACCTGAGTGGTGCAGGGAACCTCAGCCTCTGAATTTGATTCAAGGTGGTCCTACATTTATTTTGCCCTGATACACGTGGAAACCATATGAATCTTTTCTGCATACCTTTACATCTTTCCTGAAAATATTATCATTAACAATGACCAGTACAGAGACAAAGATGATCTATTATTTAAAAAACAAAACAAAAACAAGTCAATATAAGAAAGAAACAATCATAACAAAAATAGGCCTACAAAGATTTCAAACACTAAAATTCCACATACAGACTACAATCTGAGTATATTTACTATGTTTAAAGAAGTAAAAGAAAAACTTGGATATAACCGTAGAGAGAAGGCAACCATCCCCCCAAAATGAGTAACTTAATAATTGGTATTGAGAATTCATTGACCAGATGATTTAGCTAAAGGAAGAATTATTGAATCAGAAAGAAGGTCAAAAGATATTCTTCGGAATGCAACATGAAAAGACAAAAAGAGTAGAAGATAAGAGAATATTATTAGGAGGTCTAATATACTTTTAACTTTAATTCCAGAAGAAGAGGAAAGAGAATATGAGGCACAGAATATGAAACACTTGAACACATAAAAATGGCTAGGAATTTTAAAAAATCGATGAACAATATTTGTCCACAAATTCAAGAAGCCAAACGAATCCAAGGAAGAGATGCAGAAATCCATTTAGGTATACAATAGTATATTCAAACTACCAATACTCAAGGTCAAAGAGATAAATCTTAAAAATAACTAGTCAAACCCATTTTCCTCCAGAAGTGCCTCAATGTAAACTTCTATAAGTTAGTTCCCAGAGCATGAACCAAGATATTTATATATATATATATAAAAAAACCCAAACCATGTCATCTCTTAAATGAACATATTTTTGGTTTTCTTTAATAATTATAAGAAATCTATATCCGGTGTCAATTAATATGTAGAAATATTAAAACTCCTCAGCAAAGAATAAAATTTTGCCTTTAATTTCAATTTAATTTTCCAGAGAAGTTAGACCTTGAGTGCACCCACCATTTAATAGAACAAATCAAAAGAAAGAAAGCCCTGACACAAAATATCAATGTGGTTTGACTCTCTGGGTTTGAGCAGAGAACATGATAAATTTTATGCAGATTCTTTGTCTTCTTTTGAGTGTATGTTGCACTACTCATTCACCAGGTTTGGTTTCTGAAAGATTCTGAATATCCCCTTTATCATGTATTCCTTTCTTTCTCCTTTTCTTCCTTCCTTCCTTCCTTCCTTCCTTCCTTCCTTCCTTCCTTCCTTCCTTCCTTCCTTCCTTTCTCTTTCTTTCTTTCTTTCTTTCTTTCTTTCTTTCTTTCTTTCTTTCTTTCTTTCTTTCTTTCTTTCTTTCATTCGTCAAAATTTATTGTGGTGACAATGGTTAATAAAGTTACATAGGTTTCAGGTGTACACTCCTGTAATACATCATCTATATATCACATTGTGTGTTCACCACCCAGAGTCAGTTCTCCTTCCATCACCATATATTTGATACCGTTTACCCTCATCTACCACCCGCCTCCCCTCTTACCCTCTGATAACCACTAAACTATTGTCTATGTCTATGAGTTTTTGTTTCTTTACTTGTTTGTCTTGTTCCTTTGTTGCTTTCAGTTTTATATCCCAATCAGTGAAATCATATGGTTCTCAACTTTTTCTGTCTGATTTATTTCACTTAGCATAATAATCTCAAGATCCATCCATGTTGTCACAAATGGCACTATTTCATCTTTTCTTATGGCAGAATAGTATTCCATTGTATATATATATATATATGTATATATACCACATCTTCTTTATCTAATCATCTATCCTAGTACACTTTGGTTGTCTCCATGTCTTTGCCATTATACATAAAGCTGCAACGAGCATCAGAGCACATATATATTTATAGATAAATGTTTTCAGGTTTTGGGGAGTATATACCCAGGAGAGGAATTGCTGGGTCATATGGTAATTCTATTCTTAATTTTTTGAGGAACTTCCACACTGCCTTCCCTTCATCTTTTCAAAGTTAATGGTTGACTGTCTCATTTACAAGAAAGAAGAAATGCAGGTAAAGAAAAGTGGCATGAAGAAATGAGAATGACATGAGAGGGATCCAAGACAGGTGGATTCCATTCTCAGCTTTAGACTCAATTTGCTGTGTGACTTGGACAAGCCACTGTGCCTCAGGGGTGGGTCACAGTTATTTCAGATGGCTGTCATCTTATATTCCAGGCTACATATACCTTGGAGTAAATCTAGATCCCAATAGTGGGCATACACAGTAGTTCTCTGGCTCCATCTTTGCCCATGAGTGTGAGGCATTAAGTCCCCCACTATTTCTAGGAGCCACTCAAAGGGGACTCATATGTGCTCATGAAACTAGTGATTGTAATTTCCTGTGGTTTATACCTTCTTCCTTCTCCCTATTCTTTCACTCTCTTGGGAGTCTATATGTGCAACCTCCACAATGAGATGTAAGCATCTTCCATAGACACCAAGCCTACAGTTCAGGGTCCCATGGAGCACTGGGTGATATCTCTGGAGACTTCAGGGCACCAAAGTTGTGGGGCTCCCCCTTCTGGGTTTCTGTCTGTCAGCTGGTGCAGTGGTCCTTTAGTTCCCTATACTCATTGAGAGATCAGTGACATTGCTCTTCCATATTTTGGTTCCTATAGGCTCCACACTCCCAGAAGTACTGCTTTAAGTCCAGCTGGGTAAAGAGAGAGAAAGGCGAAGGAAAAGGAAGAGGCTATAAAATATATTCATGAAGTGACATGAGCTAGAGAGATTGAACTTTCATTCATGGCTGCCCATTCTGCTTTCATTTTCAGCATGGTTCAAAGGGTTAAGAGAGTTTTTATCCAGAGACATTGCTAGGTTAGTTACCCAGGGATCATCAATTTGAACATTTCCATAAATTCAAGGTATTCCAGGAGCAGGCTCTTCCTTACTTTATTGGGTGTAGAGTCCAACCAATGCATCAAACAAAATGGCTTCCTGAAATCACTCCATTAGAGATTTAGTCCTTTGGATTTTCCAGTTCTCTATAAAAGTGCTAAGGATCCTGGGCTTCATCTGAAAAGTCTTATTTATTAGCTGGATGATTAAAAGACAATGCAGAAATGGGCCACAGTTTGGAGACTTTAAAAGGGGAAGAAGTAGAGAGTAAAAGCTGTGTCATTTTTTTGGTTCCTCTTATTATGCAACTTACTTATTCATCCTTTATTATTTCAAAGACATTTATTGAGGGCTCTTAGGGGCTGCACTGTGTCCCTCCAAAAGGTATGTTGAAATCCTAATCTCCGGTGCCTCAGGATATGGCCCTATGTGGAAATAGTGTTAATGTATATATAATTAGTTAAGATGAGGTCATACTGCAGTAGGCTGGGCCCTTAATCCAATATGACCTGTGCCCTTATAAGAAGATGACATATGAAAACACAGAGTCACAGGGAGAATGCCATGTAAAGACAGAGGATTAGAATGATGCCTCTATAAGCCAAAAAACACCAAAGATTGTTGAAAAATCACCAGAAGCTCAGAAAAGGCAAGGAAGGAACCCCCTGTAGGTTTCAGAAGAAGCATGGATCGTAACATTTTGATTTCAGACTTCTAGCCTCTAGAATTATGAGATAATAGATTTCTGCTATTTTCAGTCATCCACTTTGTAGTATTTTATTATGGTAGCCCTAGGAAACTAATATAAGAGCCTATGTGCCAAATTTCATTCTAACATTTTGGATCAAAGTTAAATTAGATGTGGTCCCATCCTCAGAGAAATGCCAGATAGGATTTGAGAGAAAGGGAGGGGGGATAAAGAGGTTGGTTAAGAGTTTTGTATTGGTAGTGAAGGGCTTTATGAACTGCAAAATAAGGGAAATAATTGAGCTGGAAAACATGGAGCTCCAGTAGAATGACATGAGTAAGATGCCCTCTGTCTTCTTCCTTTATTTTATTTTATTTTTTATTTTATTTTTAATTAGTTTCAGGTGTACAACACAGTGCAATAGTTATACATTTTACCCCTCAAAGTGACAACCCCCCCACCCCCAATACATCACCCCACACCCCCCCATATCATATATATCTATTACTCTTCCTCTGACTCTCTTCCACAGTATAATCCACATCCCGTGACTATCTATATATATTCAATTACAGTAGGTATACCACCTCCACTTTAGTAATACAGTGCAGTGATCAAACCTCTACTCCATCCATGAAATGGTATGTCTTCTTCCTTTAGAAGTCTTGAGACTACCGTCTACAGCTTTGGAGATTGAAAAGATGGTTTCTGTTTACAACAAAAAGGAAGTAGTGATCACTAGAAGACAGCATGAGTTTAGCAAGAACAGAGTCTGTCGGGGTCAACTCATCACGTATGACAGGGAAATCAGACTGCTAAATGACAAAAGGTAGCAAAGTGTAGCAAGAATTTATTGACAAACCTGGTAGTTTTCCTTATGATGCCCTTATGGACAAGATGGGGTGTTTGACTTGGGAACTGAATGAACAGCTATACTTATGGACTGATGATTAATTTATGGAGCTGTGGCAATCTGAATTGAGGTTTCCAGTGGAATGCTAAGGACCTCTTACATAAGCACTGCCCTGTTCAACCTTTTTATCAGTGACCTCCATAACTCAAGCATTGCCAAATTTGTGTTCGATGGACCAGATGACTTCGTCTACACCTGGATGTATATACACTTAATTCTGGATGGAACCACACACACTTAAGCAGGGCAAAGTTGGAGATATTTTGAAGAGAGTGACCAACTTGGTGACCTGAAAGAAAGAATCAATCATGTGGTACAAGACACTGGGGAGGTTTACAGGCTACATGATATTATAGTGAACCCAAGAAAGATACACCAGTCAAAAGATAGTGTGTTTTTCTTGGATTGAAGGGTTGTGATCAATGGGTCAAATAATAGGAAGGCAATCTCTCAGCTTAATATAGGAGAAACTTTCAGATGTTAGAGTTTTTTGTTTTTTTTTTGAAGAACAGACTGTTTTTAATTCTATATCTTGATTGTGATATTATGATTCCCATAACTGTTATTTTCCTGCATCCTATATTTCAAACCTCACGTGGGAACACCTTTGGCTTGTTAATTAGGTAATTCAGTTTTTCTTTAAGTATGAATCAGAAAAGGAGGTAATATGCTTTCCTAAGACTGTACCCTACTGGTGTATGAAGTACAGCTCATGGGTTAACCATTAGCCCTGGTGTGTGGAACCTGAACCCTACAAACCTGAAGGGTTGTAGGACTCAATGGGATGTGAGAGACCATCTTCCCGGTCCCAGACCTTTTTGACACGGGAGAACTCAAAGGTCTGTGGAGATCAGTCCCTTCCCTGAGTTTGCACAACTAGAACTATGGCACTGCTTTTGTGATGATTAATTGATTATGATTAGAAACGTTTATTATGATTAGGAAATAAAGGTTGTGATTAGGGAAGGTAAACATCACTAGCTTTGTCAAATGGCTGTGAGTTGGTGACATGAATCATCTCACTTAATTAGAGACCTGGACTCAGAGGACTTATGGTTATTTCGCTATGAAGAACTTTCGAGACTTCAGTGGGCTGCCCCTGTTTGGTTCAGTAGGTGGAGCCAGTCTCCCTCATTAGAATAAGATAAACAGATTCAACCCAATTATAAATGGAAAAAAAAATAAATGCTTTCAGTCATTGAAGGTTGCAGAGAGCAGAGACTGGCTTGAGAACTTGGGTGCAGTGAAAAGAAGAGTCAGAGCATGAGTTCCAAGTCAAAATCCATAGGGATTATTGGAGCTCCTTTCTCCAAGGGACAGGTGAGTAAAAAGCCTGGCTTTGAATAGTTAGAATTTATTAGAAAGTTTCAGACTTAAAAACCAGTAATCGTTATTGTCTGGTTAGTTATGTTTCCTCATACAACCTGGCCCCCAAATGGTATGTATTTTAAAGGTGTCTCACTGTTTTACAACTTTGTATAATTATCATCACCAACTCATTTATTCTTGTGACTCCTAATCTCAGCCACAGCTGATTTTATTTGAATCTACAAAATTTTTCCTATATTTTTTAAGAGAAAATATTTTTATTTGAATGGAAATGGACTATTTTTGCATTGCAGATTCTCAGATTTCTGTGCTCTCATTGCTTTTGATGCTACTGTGTATGTGGAGAGAAATTTTTAAGAAAACATATGTGTTTAGTTATGTAATTAATGCTTAGAAAAATTACATAGATTGGCAGCAATATCCAGAGTTCATTTAAATTGGATAACCTATATATTATTGCTTTATGCAACTTTGTAAATGATTCTTATTATTTGAGAGCTTTAATGATTCTAGAAAAGTATTAGTCCATGGACTAGGGAGGATCCTTTGTATGCCTCTCTTTGAGGGAGGAAAAAGGAAAATTGAAAGAAAACCTGACTCAAAGTTGGTTACATTGAAAGGACTAATGGATTTATGAAGCTCCCAGATGGCCAGAGCTTGCCAGCTACATTGAAATACACAGTGTTGTTTTTTTTCCCTGCCTGGGCACACTCATTCTGGTCAATGTGAGATTACAGATACCTTAGACTTCAGCATATGTCCTCATTTGAAGAAGGAAAAAAAAAAGAACAAAAATAAAAGCAAGCAAGACAAAGTGTGAGATTAAATTCTTAAGGTTGATTTTTTGTCATTGTTTTAAGTGGAGTCTTCTCTAGGTTTCTCAGAACTTTCTTTGTTCACCTGGGCAGCGTTTCACTCTTCTCAGTTTTGAACTCTTGCTTTGCACTCTGGCTTTTTATTGCAAAACCAAATGGGACGGGTCAGAGGTTAGAGACCCAAACTGCATGTGGACTCTCAGTAAATACTGCTTCGCTGCCCCTGGAAATCTTTCAAAGGCCTTTCCCAGAACGCAGGAACGTTTTTGCTGACACAGAAGTGTTTCTTTGAAGGCTGGGGTTAATTGCAAAATCCACCACATGCTTACTTATTGTTGGGGCAGGTTCTAACAAACACAGAATTGAAATAGCTGACATGAAAGAAGAAAAGGAGGGTAGGAAACAAATGAAAAAAGGAAGTAAGGAAAAAAGGATGGATGGAGGGAGGGAGGGGGGGAACCAAAGAGGAAGGAAAGGAGGGAGGGAAGAAGGAGGGAGGGAGGAAACAAGGAAGGAAGGAAGGAAGGAAGGAAGGAAGGAAGGAAGGAAGGAAGGAAGGAAGGAAGGACTCTGAATATGCTCTTGCTCCTAGATCTCAGCAGAAGGCCTTATGCTGAAAATAACAGCCCCTCTAGGGGATAGTATTTTGAAATCTAGCCTGATGCATTTTCTGTTCTCAGTAATACTTTTTTTCCTTCCACAGCCCTTCCCTTATTAAAACATGGCTTCATGAGAATGAAGCTTATTGTCTCAGAATAGTAAGGACTCAGAGAGAGAGATTTTTCTACATTAAGCCATAGTATAGAAGGGGAAAAAATGGCCAACATATAAGCACCTGTGCTCAACTAAAGGAGGTAAAAGTTTGACAAACAAGCAATGGAGGATTCGAGGGTAGATGACTAGAAGGTTGAGCCTGAGAAAGGACTCCGTTCCCTGCCTCACTCCTTTGTAAGGCAGTGGGAGGTAGGAGGGATATGGTGGCAAAAAAAAAAAAAAAAAAAAAAAAATGAAGTAGGTGTTACATTTATTTTACAGTTAACTAAGGCTCAGAGGTTTGGTAATCTGCTCAAGGTCACACAGCCTGACCCTGTGATCCCAGACAGGGCTGTTTGATCCCAAGCCTGTGTCCCTGACCTGTGCTGATGCCTCTTTAGATTCACAGTGGATCTTACACCTGTGGCCAGGTAGAACCGGGGCACAGCTTGGAAGTCAGCTGAGCTAATAAGTGATTTCCAAAGTGGGCCGATAAACTAAGCAATGAGGAAAGACTGATGGTGTGGAGCAGTTTGAATCAAACACACGAAAAGAACGCTAGAAAGTGTCACTCTGGGAAATGTAATAACTGTCGGAAAGCAAATACAGAGTCAACTAAGGGGTCTATAAGATTTGTTCTAAAGTCTAAAAGGGAGAGGGAGAAAAAAGCCAGGGAAGTTTGATCAAACTGACAATTTTTGAGCATCTACAAAAGTGTCAGCCCTACAATACAAAGTACACTACCGCAGCGTAAAGAACCTGGGACTGACATCTAATAGCGGAGAGAAGATGAAAACAAAAAAAACAAAGGCAAAATTTGAGTGAAGCAGCACTCCACTGGGGTTTTAAGGACAGAGTATATCTGCTGGATGGGGGAGAGGGGTGATGCAAAAAGGGAATGGAGTGAAGGAGCGAAAGGGTCAGGCAGAGAGTGTTGGGGTCCCTTGCTGCCAGGGACAGGAATTTGACCTTGAGGACTTGCCTGGCAGCCCGGGCTGGTCATCTGCTAGTTTGAATTGGGATGAAATACTTGCTTGGTTTGGTGCCACAACCCAATCCTAGGGTAGACACATCTGTCTTTTGGCACCTCTTTTCATTCTGTTAATAGGAGATCATGTTGTATATAAAACCTTTGCAGGAAATTAGAATCAGAGAAATACACAAAAGAACTGCTACTTCAGCTCACTAATCTGCCAAGAGACTGGAGAAGATTTACTGCCAGGAGGAAGCCTGTTAGCTTCCCTAATATAAACCAGCAAGGGTAGAATTCTTGCGCTAATTGAGCAGGTCTAAACCTGAAACACCAGGTTGGCCTTGGTCGTCTCAGCTCCCAGGTGATGAATTCCCTGTTGCCTGTTTTCTCCCCAAGCTCCCTACCTTACTACCGTGACAAACAATCTGCACATGGGTCTCTTTCATGCCATACCGTTCTTTTTTTTTTTTTTTTTTTACCCCAAACTGTTTCCCTAGGTTTGCAAAGTTTCTCCATCACCGCATCCATTTTCCTGAACGCATGTTGCATCCCTCAGCTGAAATGTCATCTGCTCCACATGACCCTCTGTGTCCTTGGCAGAGTTAGGAGCATCCTGTTTTTGTTATGACATCTTGTATCTGCTTGGAAGCAAATCTCCAAGTACTGTCGTTGGGGTTAGATATCCAAATCCCCTATCAGCTTATGCATTACTCAAAGACAGGAATCCTCTCCTTTTAATCACTGTATCTTCACCTATCAGAGTGCTTTTATACAAAATAAGTGTTCACTGTTGGTAACATTGCATGATGGGAAGAGGACTTGTGAGCCTTGGGTCCATAAAAACTAGATCATGTTCAAAGGCTCTGCCACTTGTTAGCTGCAGGCCTGCAGGACACTGTAATCTTTCTGATTCTAGGTCCTCATATTTGACACAGGAGCAATCCTATCTACCTTGCTGTGATAACTAAATGAGATATTATTTCTGGCTCAGGGGGAACTCAAAAAATGATAGTTACTATTCAACTGATTAAATGATCAAAAGAGTTTCCTATTGGGGCACCTGATGATGAAGACCATGTCTGAACTGCTTTATTTTTTTAATTGTTCAGCCACGAGGAGGAGTGGAAGAAGGCCCTAAGGCATTGAGAAAGGCTGGCCTGCTTGAGAAACTTAAAGAACAAGGTAATTTTTAGGCTGAAAGATGATCAGCCTGACTCCCTTCCTACTCTGAAGGGAGGGGCAGGCTCCTGCCAAAATACGGTGTGTCTGGAAGGATGCCTGTACCACAGAATGGCAGCATTGGCTAAACCTTAGAAGCACATCGTATTTAAAAAAAGAAGAAAAAATGCAGTGTATGGGGAGAACACTCAATAAATATTGCTTATTTACTCAAGATATTTTGTCTTTTCAGCCAGACTATTGCATAAGAGAATCTGAAAGAGAATCTGAGTGTGCAAAAACAGGCTGGGGTGGGTGGTAGGGGAGTTGGGGGGATTGAAAATGAAGGCAGGGGCAGTGGGACGGACACTACTGGCAAGCGGACCCCTATTTGTAAGAGGAAATAAAACAGTAATAATAACATGTGTGTATGCATACACACACACACACACACACAGGCATGCGAATGAAAAATGATATTTTAAAAGTATAGGCTAAAGTAAATGTCATCTTTACATATAAAACTCTGATAGTGTTGGTAAGGATATCGAGCAAACTAGGACCCTCAGATATTTCCGATGAGAATGCACAGTGATACAGCTCCTTTGGAAAGCAGTTTGGCAGTTTGTTAAGCATACATTCACCTTTTGACCCAACAAACATACTCCTAGGTATTTACCCAAGAGAAGTGAAAACACACATCCACACAAAGTCTTGTTTGTACTTGAAGGTTTATAGCAACATTATAATAGCCCCAAAATGGAAACAACAAAATGCTCATCAGCCAGTAGAGGGATAAATGAAAGGTGGCCCATCCATGCCGTGGGATGCAGTGACTGCACTGACTGCAAAGGGGCACGAGGGGACTGTGGGGGCTAACGGGAGCATTCTAAATCTCAACTGGGGTGGTGGTTGAAATACTGTAGATATGTCTAAATCTCATTGGACTGTACACATGCAATGAGGAAATTTTGGTAAATAAGAATTATACTTCAGAGAGAGAGAACCCACTAGAGAACAGAAGGTTTGGGTAAATGGACTGCACTAGTCCCTCTGTTAACAAGCATAATGTGGTCACATTTTATATCAGGTTAAATCTCCTGAAGGTGTGATTGAATCATAGATACACACAGACATACAATAAATACAATGACTAGTTAGTTCAGAACTGAACTCAGCCCATATCACAGTTTTATATAAAGCTCTGTACCTTGAAGCCTCATGCAGGGCCTTGGAGGAAGTGCACCCAGGTCCTTAGGAATTTGGGGTTACCTTATTTAAAAAATGTAATGATGGGGCTGGCCGAGTGGCGCGGTAGTTAAGCGCTGGCTTGGGAGGCCAGCGGCCCCGGTTTGGTCCCACATATGAGGGCCAGTGACACTGCCCTCAAAAAAAAAAAAAAGTGTAATGATGAAGCTGATTTCCTGAGCTGATTTCCTGAAGCGTTAGGCTCGATGGTAATCACATATCCTTATTTAATTCTGACAGTACCTCTATGAAGCAGGTACAATGGACAGAGGAGGGGGCTGACCTGCTTCAGCAGGTGACAGATTGGATTGAAACCAAGGTCTGTTAACATGGAGTCAGACAATTTAGAAAATACTGGTATCTTTTCCTTGGGAACTGTATGTTCCCAAGGAATATATGAATATATATATATATATATATATATATATATATATATATATATTTACTTCTTTATTATAAATACAAAGCATGTTTATGGTAAAACAAGGAGGAAGCACATAAGCAGAAACAGAGACAGTATCACTGCCACCCATTAAGCCCAAACCAGAAGGTTACCACTGTTGTACTTCCTTGCCTA
Source organism: Aselliscus stoliczkanus (assembly GCA_033961575.1). NCBI lineage: Eukaryota > Metazoa > Chordata > Mammalia > Chiroptera > Hipposideridae > Aselliscus > Aselliscus stoliczkanus. The sequence goes on from CM066733.1 coordinate 129,704,290, forward strand.
AGTGGGTGGATTCAAGAAGCATTCACTGAGAACCCAGGGTACAGCAGGCACCGGCGTGGGGCACAGGTGAGATGACGATGTCAGGCAAAAGTAGATATGGTTTCCACCTTCACAACTTGCGCAGTCTCACCCTATTTTTTTCTTTGCTTATACTTTAGAAAATATACCTATTTTGTAAATTTAAAATCATCCTGCACAGACTGTTTTGTACCTTTTTTAGTAACCTGTGACTTTTAATTTTAATTGTAGAGTGTGATGTCAAAGATTATGGGGACCTGTCCTTTGCTGAAGTCCCTAATGACAATCCCTTCCAAATTGTGAAGAATCCAAGGTCTGTGGGAAAAGCCAACGAGCAGCTGGCTGGTGTGGTGGCAGAAGTCAAGAAGAATGGAAGGACCAGTCTGGTGCTGGGTGGAGACCACAGGTCCTATTTAATGATGATCTCTATGGGAGTTGGGCACAAATGGCATAAAGAGAGGATAACCAAAACCATGAGAGAATATGTGGAAGGGAAAGCATTGATCAATAGTTTATATCAATTTTTCTGCCTTTAAATAAATTCTTGGTTACTACTTTATTTTGGAAACAAACTACTTGAAGTCTTGCATTATCTTCATGACAGCAGAAAATACATGAAATATGAATTTCAGTAAAATTGTCAGCACAGGCTTATATTTCTAAATAAATAAGCATTGAGGAAATTCATAGTCAGCTTATTGTACCTGATTACTGATTAGGTCAACATTTAAAAGTGTTTTTCATTATAAAAGTAATAATTATACAAGTTTTGAAATACACACACATATAAAAGAAAAATAAAACACAGTGGTAATTGTGATTCCCTCACAACCATTTCAATTGGAATTGAAAATCTGGCATATTTCCTTCCATCCATATTTTTTCCCTTGTACATGATTTTGACAATTATGTGTGTGTGTGTGCATGTGTGTGTTTTGTTCTTAATCTACAGTACAAATTTCCTTATGTTACTTCATGATATATATATAAGCAGAAGATTTTACTTTTGCATAATTTTACATTAAGGTATTATATCACTATATATATCCATATTGTTAGATATTCAGGGTTTTTTTTTCAAATTTTCACCATTACAAATGTGGCAAAAATGATTTTTGTGCATATACATGAGCCTCTTTAATGATTACTCTAAGTCCTCAAAATAAGTTACCAGCAGTACGGTTAGATTAAAAAGTATAAACATTACAATGGCTATTGAAGCAGGAGTCAATGATTTCAGCCTCCTCACTTTTCTAAAACCAAACTGTTAGCAAGGTTTCTGTAACAAAACTCCAACTGAGAAACAGGGTTTTCTATTTTAAGTAGAAAACATTTTAAGTGTAAACTTTAAGAGTGGCAAAAAAGACAAGAACCCTAAAAAGAAACATCAAGAAGAATGATCAATACTGAACACCATGGCACGATTGCTTCCACTTCGAGAATCGAAAAGATCATGATTCTCTGAGTTGTACTTGAAACGGTTAGGAGTGGGCAAATGCAGGTAGTGTATGAAAAACACTAATCTTTTAACGGTTGTGTTAGATATTAGCTGTTCCATTTAGGCAAATTTTCTGGAGCCTGGAGTGTTGGAGATGAACTGTGAGGTTCTAGACCAGGGTCTTTACAAGGAAGGCAGGAGAGGAGGAAGTTGAAGCACAGGATCTGAGCGTTGAACAGAGTGAGTGCGAGCGTGGAACATACTGGCTGAAATGGACATGAGGACTTCTGCATGATGCTTCCCAATTGTAAAGAATTGGGTTTTAGGAAAAATGGAAGAAGGACTGTCCTAATTCACTTGGGAGAATTAAGTATTTATTGCAGAAAAGAAGTCTGCTCTAACCCTGGAAATGCAATAGTGTACCATGCTAAGAAATCTGTGTGCCTAGTGTTGTCACACAAATTTAATTGTTGGTGAAACTAAATTTGCAATTTTATTAGAAGGTGGTTTTGAAGAAAATGACAAATTATTTAGTAAAGTCCCAATGTAGATATAAGTTGTTAGTTATTAAGTGTAAGCTCTGCTTTCTCTATGGTTTTCATTATTTAGTTGGCATCTTCAATTTAAAACCTATGGGAAGTATCAGCCACTTTGACTTAAAGGGAAATTAAACGACAGCATTAAGTGAATAATATGATGTTTGTAATGATATTGCCAACCTGATGTTCAAGCTTTTTCCTCTACAGTTTGGCAATTGGCAGCATATCTGGCCATGCCAGGGTCCATCCAGATCTCTGCATCATTTGGGTGGATGCTCACACCGACATCAACACTACACAGACAACCACAAGTGGGAACTTACACGGGCAGCCTGTGTCTTTCCTCCTGAAGGAACTAAAGGGAAAGGTAAAAGGCTGGTTGGTATTCTATTACAAAATAATAAACTTTAGCAGAAGTTTAGGAGGGGCATGTAAGAACCCGTGCCACCTTTTCTTGGTATAATCTCAAACTGTTTCCTCGCAGCCCATAACAATGCGTTGGCGGATAAAGGTGGCGAGCTCCATACTTCTACCTTTCTCGATAGGTTGCAAACTGACTTTATATATATCAACCCTTTTGATTCTTACACTACCCTTTTTTAGTAGGCGGGCAGAGAGTAATCTTTTATAAGCAAGTTTACAGAGGTTCAGAGGTTAAGGTATATGCAATCCCACAATGTAAGATTTGCTGAAGAGAAGCATATATAACCAAATGGAAATATTGCAATTTTAGATCCCTGATATACCAGGATTCTCCTGGGTGACTCCCTGCATATCTGCTAAAGATATTGTGTATATTGGCCTGAGAGACGTGGACCCCGGAGAACAGTAAGTTTATTCTTTGATGTGACTTATTGTCATTTCTGTCCTTTTGAGTGCTAGGTATACTGGGTATAATGAGAAAAAATTATTTTAAGCACCAAGTCTATATATCTATACTTATATGTCTACATATGTTTATATACATATATGTACATACATATATATGTATTTAGATTATTTTTCTTGATTTGCTGTTAAAACATATTGATATATAGTTTATAGGAGTTAAATATTTTATGTATCTTACCACACTGATCTTTTCGTTAAAAGGAAATGAGGATATAAAGTCAGCCTCTTTATTAATTGTAGAATATCATAATATCTTCTCTTTCATAGCTACATTTTGAAAACTCTGGGTATTAAATACTTTTCAATGACTGAAGTGGATAAACTGGGAATTGGCAAGGTGATGGAAGAAACACTCAGCTATCTAATAGGAAGGTACGATGCCTGCATGTGTGTGTAATATAAATATGATTAAAAGAACTTGCTACTGGGGCCGGCCGAGTGGCGCGGTGGTTAAGCGCTGGCCTGGGAAGCCAGCGGCCCCGGTTCGGTCCCACATATGAGGGCCAGTAGAGTTATTACTAAAGCCTTTATGTAAAATCACGGAACTTCACTGAGTTACTTTTTTATAAAGCACGGTGAAAACTATATTTATCTACTAACTATTAAGACAACTTTAAACTGAATTATTTTCCCACCTCTTAAAAGAAAGAAAAGGCCAATTCATCTGAGCTTTGATGTTGATGGACTGGACCCATTGTTCACACCAGCGACAGGCACACCAGTCGTCGGAGGTCTGACTTACAGAGAAGGTCTCTACATTACAGAGGAAATTTACAAGACAGGTAGGTATGGATCTGAATGAATGAAGAAGCAAGGATACACATGGTTGATAGATATTTATAGTCTCTGATCTGAAAATCAAACTTCTACTGACACAGCCAGAATGCCCATCACATGAGGCAATAAGTAAAGTGGTTTCAGTTGGTCACCACCTCTTTTCATTCCTGGATAATATTGCAAAGATACTGAATTTAAAATGTCAACTATTTAACGAATTACCTTACTTCCGTTTGTTGCTGTAGGGCTACTGTCAGGATTAGATATAATGGAAGTGAACCCATCTCTGGGGAAGACACCAGAAGAAGTAACGCGAACAGTGAACACGGCAGTAGCGGTGACCTTGGCGTGTTTTGGAGTTGCCCGGGAGGGTAATCATAAGCCTATTGACTACCTTAACCCACCTAAGTAAATGTGGAAACAGTACATAAGAATCTCACGGCTAATGACATAATTAGTAAATCTAATAATGTACTGAAGCTTACAGTCAGCCTCTTAAAGATTTGGTGTATCAGAAGAATATTTTGCCTTAGTAAATATTAATACGATTCATATCGACTGTATCAATTCCCTCTTAGTGTGAGATTCAAGATTTGGAAATTCAAAGTTTTGTTAAAATTAAAAAGCTTGCATTTCCCACATAAGACCCCACGCATAGAATGGGATTCCTGATATCAGGAGATAAAACTACCCCATCTGAAAAGGGACAATATTTCCATGTTGTTCAAAAGAGGTGATTTTTATAATAAACTCTTTATAATAAGTTCTATCATGTCTACGTTATTCTAAATATATGCAAAATACACACACACACACACACACACACACACACACACACACATCCTACTTAAAACTACTAAAAGGATTTTAAAAAGCCACTGTGAACTCATCATCCCCCAAACATTGTAAGACCTTGGTGAAACTGAGCTCTCTGGCTCTGGTCTCTTCATCTGTAAAATGGATAGTCATAACGCTTGGGCAATCTCCACATTCATTAATATTAGATGACCACATTTGATGTTTTTCTAAACCTTAAACATGGTGTTGGTTTATATTTTCAGCATAGTAGCCTCTGGGAAGTAGAAGAAAGAAATCAAAATGCTATTTGTTTCTAAGATCTGCTAATTCAAATAGGGGTTTCACCTAAAATTATTTGTGATTTCCAAACACCCCATTCTGCACTCATTGCAATTATACTATGTCTCTCATTAGCTGAAATCTTTCTACAGCCCAGAAAATTCATCTTGGCTCTGGAATATAGTGAGGAGAGTGGAAAAAAATAAATGAGAGTGAACTATAACCAAAACCAAGGAAGCAAACTCCTCTCCGTCTTCCACACTTGTGCAGAACTCGAGTGGATTGTACGGAAACGGGCCCCGTGAAAGGGGCCTTTCATTGCAGCTGGTGTAACAGCCATGTCAGCCTCTACCTGCCAGCCGATTCTGCACATGCAGCCCAGGATTTTAAACCTAACTATTGACACTATGGACTTTGTAAGATATTTTACTGAATTACTTTTAGATAAGAATGATTATGCTGGATCTTGCTTTAGAATATACTGTCCCATATGGTAGCCACATGTGGTTATCTAAATTAGGATTAATGACATTTAAAATTCAGTTCCACATTTCAAGTGCTCAGCAGGCACATGTAGCTGCTAACTCCCGTATCAGACACCCCAGACAGAGACTATTTCCACCGCTGCAGAGTCCTACCGGACAGAGCCACATTAAAGTTATACTATTAAACTAAAAACAAACAAACAACACTTGCAGGAAGTAATGAAGAGGGGCACCCTCTCCCCACCTCAGGTACATTTTATACACAAATAAAACTTGTGTCTTCTATTAATGTCTCCGATTAATAATTCTTTTAAAAGCCTATTTGGTGAAAATCATACTCCATTTTTTTTACTCTAGAGAGGAAAAAATTGAATTTTTAATAAATTAATTGGAATGTATATGTCCCTAAGAAAGTGATATCTTCACCTCCTTTATTCTATTTGTATAGTACCAGTGTCACAATTATTCCCATTCTAGGATCTCAAAGTAATATATTCCTTGAGGTAAAAAGGCTCTATTGAGACCATGTTAAGAGCAATACTTGAATTCATTTCTAGCATAAAATTTCTGGAGAATTTTTTTTTTTTTTTTTTTTTGAGGGCAGTGTCACTGACCCTCATATGTGGGACCGGGGCCGCTGGCTTCCCAAGCCATCGCTTAACCACTGCGCTACTCGGCCGGTCCAAATTTCTGGAGAATTTTAACAATAGAAAAATTACTTATACCATTATATAAATTTTAGGCTGGACTTGCATGGCAAATAAAGGTCTAGTGATTATAATAATATGAACCACAAAGAAGACAAAAATCGAGGAAGAATGTATTTGGAAATAAAAATTTGAAGTATAGTTGGCTGCAAACTTCACTAATCCTTTTTTAGAAAAACAAGTAACTCTTAATTCCTAGGTCAATGTCAGTCACCGACTGTACTGGACAACCCATGGCAGCAGCCCAGCTCCGTTATAACCCAGTCAACACACTACCTGGCACACAGCAGACATTCATTCAAATCGAATAACCAATCAGACAGTTTATTCATTCAACAGATTTTACTAATTATTTTTCAAGTCTTACAGTAGTAATGCCATTTCCCCCCAAATTAATATTGTCTGTCAAAATCTAATAAACTCTAAAGAACCAAAATGTCCACTGTATTTAAAAAATAAATAAACATTTTAAGATTATAAAAATTCAAAGAATCATATCAGCTGCCAGGTGACTGTCAACCTGGAAAAGCAATTTATTTTTAAAAACAGATTGGAGAATCGCCCTTTATGTATGACTTTATTAAGTTTATGCATTGCTATCTATGTTATTTACTTATATAACTTCCAACTCTTTTCATACACTAAATTCAAATCTACAGCAAAGGGAAAAACTTGCCAATCTACCTCGATAGAAACATTAGCTCATTAACTTGGAAATCTACAATAAAAATGTTAAGCCATGTACAAGGAACATGAATCCGTTTGCTCCTGCAATGCAATGAAACCTACAGCTCTTTATTGACAAAAAGCTCTTATCCCAAAGACACACCAAGAATTTATGTATAAAATGATTTGTAATAATTTCTACATGTGTGATGCTTTTAAAATAATGTATTTGAAGACTGAATAAGTCATCAAGAATAAAAAATAAAAACAAAACCAAAGGCTAGAACAGGAATGATTGAAAGTATCCAATAAGTCATTTGATCACAGATACCTCCATGTTCCTAGGTAGCTCTAATAAACTGTTAGGGAAAAACATGTATCTTACTTGATCTCTTAGAGACATAAGTATAGATAGGTAGATGGGAGTTATAAGGTGTCAATAGATTCACCATTTGAATCAAAATAAAACAATCTGAACCTCACTGCTTCTACTACATCACTATGTAGCAAATCATGATTTCAGATTTAATAGATTTGAGTCCACTTTCAAAGACAGGTGTTATTTCCATTCTCACCACAGAACACCCTGACTTCACTGGGTTCCTGGTAAAGACACTGGCACCTGATTAGACTGAGGTGCTGGAGACCCACTATTTATGGCTTGTGAAGGTACTGTAGCTGGTTCCATCTTGCTGATGTGTGTGATGAATCGGAGACGAAGTTTTAAAGCTGGTTTTAAATTACAGATAATCTTCTCTACCTAAGGAATGAAAACATATTAAAAATATTTTAACAAGAGAAGTTTAATTCCCCACCTTTTAAAGAAGTAATTTACACATATCCTGAGACAATAAACTAGGGAGTGGAGTGGATGAGAAGGTTCTCTACATGTTTGGGTTTTAACAAAAGCAGATACAATTATTTCCCTCACGTGAAAAAAACCATGGTTCTCCCTCACACACATTATAGCTACGTATATATGTGAATGTGTATTATCTATCTAGACATGCATATACTTACAAAAACATACCCACTCTGCCAAAAGCTAGTATAGTTTATTTACACTGGAAATTTTACACATGCAACAGGTGATCATTATTTTTTTAAGTGTCATCTTTATAGAAGCATGAAGCACGATTATATTTTGAAGTTCTCTGAATAATGTATGATGGCAACATGTATCTACAAAGCTACTTTTTTTTTTTGGTCTTGATTTATACTTGGAATTCAAATTAAATAATATCAGATCTACTCTTACTAAAAATACTTTAAAGAAATATATAATACATCAAGTAGTTTCACAACTTTCTTAGCTTTATTCCAATGCGCTTTGACCTTGCTGGGAAAGATCAACCCATTAACAATTTTTCCTTTCTGGATTCCATTGTGAAAAAGTGTTTTCGGCCCAAATATAAAGGATATGCTAAATAAAACATGTCTGGATTGGTTCCCACTCAACTTTTCCTTGACAATCACGCTGAGACATAAAGGAGTTAACATCCTGCCCATTTCCCAGGAGACGAGGATTCAGGTGTTTGCGTATCAGTTCACCTCCCTTTCCCATTATAGAAGGAAATAAAGTTATGAAGGGGTGGTCATTTAATTTCGCCTGTCTGCCCTACCTCCATCCTTCTTAAACAGCTGGGACTGTTTCCTAGATAGGAAATTCAGTTACGACTTTCCACTTTCACGACAGTTCCACTAGGAAGTGGTTCTTTGCATGTTGAGTTAGAATGTGCCTCCTTTAACTTCACCAGGATTTATACACCCTTTGAAGCGACACAGAACATATCTAATACCTATCCCAAATAGCAACTCTCCAAATAGTGAGGACATATACAGTTCCCTAGGACTTTTAAAATTCAAGTCAAGCATCCCACATTCCTTCAAATGTTCTTTATGAAATTATTCTCTGGCTCCTCCTGGCTTCAGGCTTCTTGTTGTACTGCAATTTGTCCTGTGTTTCCACAGTGCATCCTAATCACTGTGGGGAAAAGTAGGACCGCCTTCACTGATAACACGCCTTTCTGGTCTTTTCAGTGGCCACCCCATACTGTTTCTGCCTCATGAGATTAGTGTGCATCAGCTGACTCCCTTAGGTCTTTTTCAGATGTCCTGTTGCAAACACCAAGGAGGAAAGTGTGAGAAATTATAACATGTATTGACTTTTACTGTAATATTATATCCAGAATAGTATGTTCATATAGCCTAAAAAGGTCTGCTATCAACCCTTTCTCCTTAAAAGAAAATTAACAAAAACACTCACCCAAACAAGAAAGTCTATCACCATATATGCAAGTTTTCAAAACTAAACATTATTAGAAATTAATGAAAGTTAACTTACTTGCTCTTTTACGCTGTCACCGGTAAACATATACTTCATATGATACAGGAAGTCACAGATGGGATCCATGTAATTTAAATGGGGGCTACACTGGTCTACATTCAGCAACATGTCATAAAATGCCACACCAATCTGTTTAACAAATAATATAAAATTATCTCAATAGTAAGAAATGGCTCCATAATTCAGCATGATGCAGCTGGACTCCATTCCAAGGCTAGCACAGACAGGTGCCGTGTTTGTCGAGAACTGTCACTGACCATTCAAACCTCTGTGTGCTTGGGAGCTATGACATGACCTGCATTTAATAATGGAATCGATAATGGTATAAAATGCCTCAACGGGGCTTAAACACAATTTCTCTGTATAACTTAGTAGTTTCTCTTAAAATTAAGAGATAGACGATCCCCTTTCAGGAAATCATCTCTCAATTTCTGGAATAACTGCAATCTCAGGCACCCTTCAGATTATACTTCTTAGTTCTATTTGATGGCTCACACTTTAAGATTCTACTCCTCGCTCCGTTTCTTTTCTCCGCACTTTTGTTACCAGTGATCGACTTTATCCAGTCCCACGATTTTAATTAATTCCTCTGTACTGCAGCGTAGTTCTCAAATGCATTTCTCCATCCTTATTCTTCTCAACCTTGATGATGGGTTTTTCCCTCTGCGTTTCCAATTTATCACATCCCACACCAAACTCATTACAGGCATACGAATTCTTGGGCATACTAAGTTCTCTAAAATCACTCTTACAGTCCACTAAACCAACTTCACTACTAATGGTTATGACATGCAGTATGAAAAACACTGGGAAAGAAACCTAATTAGATCTTTTAGATCTTAATTTTATCACAGAAAACCCAGATTATAGTTTACCTCTATCATACATCGAGTTCTCTCTTGCTGAAATCTTTGTAAAAATGGACCCACAAGATGGTACACATACAGCAACTGGAATTCAGTCTTCACTATAGGAAGAAGTACTTCGGTGAGAAACCTAAAATTTGAAGATAAAAATTTCCTGTGACTTGAAATCAGCTGAATTGTTTGAATTTTGTTAACACAGCCTATCCAAGTATTGCAATAACTTTTTTAAAAACTCCTTTTAATTCGGTAACATTTCCAGTTCATCTCACATCTCTCACTAGTTCTTTTCATTTGATTACTGGAATAAATTCAGATTTAAAAGTCATTCTTAAAAGTAAAATTAATTTTAAAAAAAGAGAGAAAAACCAATCTAAGGTAAATGCCACTCTCAAGAAATATGAATCTAATTAACACCAATTTTATAGTCAAGATAAATAATCAGAAAACAGGTTAATACCAGTTACTCATTCAAAAGACAATTTTTGGGGGCCAGCCAAGTGGCACGGTGGTTGAGAGCTAGCTGGCTTCGGAGGCCAGTGGCCCCGGTTCGGGTCCCACATATGAGGGCCAGTGACACTGCCCTCAGGAAAAAAAAAAAAGAGGCAATTTTTGGAATATATTCTGAAAACGTACACATTTGACTAAGCCTCCTTAAAATATAATGGAAAATTAGATACCAGATTATTAATTGCATATACAAATTATTTTTTTAAAACAATTCTGTAATAAAAGAGGCTTTCTGATTATTTAGAAGTTCCATTTAACTCTTACTTTGCAAGTTGTTCTTCTGAATGAGATATAGACCTCATAATAAATTAGATTAAAAAAAATAAAACCAAATGAAAAAAAGTCAAATTTCTCTAAGAAATCATAATACCTACTTGGGGATGAGAGAAAGTTGCCCGATGCTAGAATGGTGCCACACAGCGTGTGCTAGAGCTAACGTATAGCTACAGCTCATCTCGGAGTAGGATTGATGACACGCAGTGAAATCAAAGAGGCGGAATGGATAGCCAACCCACTCTGTTTCAGATGTTAGGCTGGGACTGCTGATAACGTTCACAATTTGATCATGAAGCACAATCCAATACGGCTCCTTTAAAACCAGGGGAAAGCCTGATGAAAAATATCACTTATCCAGTATTCCACCCCATATCCAGTATCATGCTCCCAAACCTAAAATAATAGCACTTTCTCATTCTTTAGTGTTTTCTACTTATCCAGCTTGTGTCTCTGAGTAATGGAAATTTCAAGATCAAAACTCGGTGGCTTCATCGTAAGTCAATAACAACCTGTGTCTATGAGGAGTGTTGTGAGTTAGAGGGCTCTACACACACGTCTGTCCTGTTCATTTAGTTTCTGCTATTTGCTACACAGTAAATCTATCTTAACAATACTTACTACACAGACAATACTGGTACACATATGCAATTCAGGAATAAATGTATTTTAGAAATGTGTAAGGAAAAAATGATTCTTAGAGGTGCATAATCAGACAAGTCTGGAGAGCACGGGGTCAGATAGTATTACTGACATTTGAAAGTACCACAGCAGACAAGTGTGTGGTGCTGACTGGACACAGGTCGAGGTCAGGGAAGGGAGATGTCATGGGAGTGTGGGAGTCAGGGAAGGGGCTGCTGAGGCCTAAGCTGGCAAAGAACGAGTAGGCTTTAGAGAAGCTGACAGAAGGAGGAAGGCTGCAGGCATAACGTCTTATTCTCCAACACATCAGAAGGACCCAAAACATGTCTCAAAGAGCATTATTAGCAAGAGCAAAGGCAACAGATACATGACATGCTAAGTGGCCAAAAGTAGATCAAATTTTAATGTAAAAATGAAGGGTGGATGGGTCAAGTGGGACCAATGGATGTAGGGACCCAAAAGTCAGGTGCGATTAATCAGGTCTGACATAGAAGGCAAACAGAACAGTCACTGCAGATTTTTGAAGCAATAATATGAAAACTTTAGAAACATGAAACGTTTCCTTAACGGCGTGGTGCCCTGTCATCTCTCAGCTGCGCTCCATTACACGTATGAGTCACAATCTCACTTACCGGCAGGGCAGTGATGATCAGTCCAATGGCGTTCATCCACGCTGTGATGCTCTCTCTCGGCACTAAAGGCTGACTACCAGTGGGAAAATAATAACATCGGGAAAGGATCAAAACTTTATACATGGTTGAAAATGGACCTTTTTGAGAACATAAGTAATTTGGGAGCTCACAAGGGACCCACTCCAATAGAACTACAATACATTTTTACTAAGTAAAAATTTAATATACATACACAAAAACAAAGGCTTTTTTTGTTTGTTTTGTTTGTCTCCTTTAACAAATGGGCTAAAAGACTATTTCCACTTATTTATGTTTCTTCTCTAATCATTATCCCCTACCTCATGATGCTCTTTAAGGAAGGAATCTTGAAGGACTATCTATAGTGAGAAGTTAACATTATTCCTAAATTAAATGCCAAATAGCTAATAAAGAATAGAAGTGGAAACAAACCCAGGTTTTCTGACCCTATCAGGGCTCATTCCGTTACACCAATATCACTAGAACAAGATCCGGAATCAAAAGATAGTTACTATCCAACGTGCATCCATCAGCCTTGGGACAAAGGTTTGTCTCTCAGCTCCAAATAAAATATCGTTCTCTTTACAAATAAACAGTGGATCTTACTGCAATGCAACAGGATACACACCTTTTCAGGACGACATTTAGAAGAGCATTTCCAACTTCTTTGCCTGAAACAGTCAAGGCCATGAGCTCCACACAAGTAACATGCAGCGCGTGGGCAGCTGGGTTGGGGAACTCATTGAATCTCCAGTCGCAGTTTGGGAATGGACCAGGAGACTTGCCAGCCATCGGTGAGGACAATTAAAGCAATAACTGTGTCATTGTTTTGAAATTAATGGCTCACATTTGTATAGAGCTTTACAGTTTTCAAAATGTTTCACATGTAAACATTTTATTTTACGATTAATTTATCTGATTATGAAACCCCAAGAAATGATTTATCAGAGAGATTAAGAGGTAAATAATACAAACCAAGTACAAATAAGTTTGACATGACTGAAATGTATTGACAGCAACCATGTGATCAACCATAAGATATAAATGGTTGGTCTTATAGAGGGGTGCTCTCATAAATGACATGAAACCTACAGATGCAACCAAGGTATTCCTAGGCCTCATTAATTGATTTCTTTTAGTAATTACAGGGCAGTTAATAAGAAAATTACTTTATAATAAGAAATTCTTTTACTTCAGGAAATAAATTCCTTTGTGTAAGAAAATAAATCATACCTATTTACATAAAATTGCTCTATCTAATAAATAATGGCATGTTATACAGACATGTTAAATACAGTGTGCTGATAACTTAAAGCATGAAATCAAAATAAAGAAATAAAAATATCAATATGGCAGCTTTTTCACTGAAAAGGACAGAATAAATTTTATTATCTATTAATATTTTTTAAAACATTCAAGGATTATTTAAAGCAACAAAGTTGCAAACAGATGCATGTACTACAATACTCTTATTTAGAAATGGATTGTTTTCTTTGAAACAAATCTTAGAAGGTCTGTTTTTAAGTATAAATTTTACGTGGATTTTTGCCTATCTGGCATAATACTGGTAATTTAAGATTTCAAAATCTTTACAGAAGTAAAATTAAAAATGATCTTTAAAAAACATGAAGTTTTGGAATATGTAAAAATATTACCTTGAAAAGACTATACAATCTATGTTCTCACAAATCAACACACAGTTATTTCTGAAGAATCTGGAAAACCACAATAAAAAGGATATTATCCACTAGTCTCCCAATCAATCTGCAATAGTAGGAGTCATCTGGGACCCAAGGATTTTCTTCCAGAGCATTCATAGCACACTTCAGGTAAGTGTCACTTAGACACCAGCCCTGCGGTCGATTATCCTTGAGTGAGCCAATGATCGCATGGACAAGTTTTCGTTTGAGATATGCACGCTCTCTCAGGTGCATTTCATAATAGTGCAGAGTGTTATACAAATAAGTCACTGGACGATCTGCCAAGAAGAAAACAGATCATCACAATGTTTATCTAGTTACTGACAACTATGGAAAACTAATCCTGTTTCCAAGATTACTAAAAATCAGCTTGGAAGATTACGAAACTATTTCACAAATATTAATTGCAGACAATGCATATTTTAATTTTAGGACAAGTCAGAGGCTTCTAATAATATACACATCTTGTATGTAAGGATATTCATTACACCCTGAGGTAGCAATTTCACTTCTGGAAATTTATCCTGCAAAAATGACACGTGCAAAGAATGTCGCTTCAGCCATGTTGGTTACCAGCAAAAGATTAGAACAGCCTAAACAGTCTAAAACAGGCGACTGATTAAGTAAATTAATTATGACATGTATGAGGCAGATTTTTATGTTCCAATATAAAATAATCAACCCTAATACACTATAAAGGTAGAAAAAGCCAGGTGCAGAACAATGTGTATATTACGTATTATCTGTGGGGGGGGAAAAAAAAAGCCAAACAGAATATCTAATAAAGAATACATAAGAAACTGGCAATGGTGGTTGCCCACAGAGAAAGAAACCTACGAGCTGGAGGATAGTGATGGGACCACTTTTCACTGCATGCCTTCTGTACCATGAACATAATCCAAATGAAAAATGTTTGTAAAGGATGCTTACTTGAACTTTCCTCTGTAGTACTAATATTCAGACTTCTGCTTTGGAGGAGGACATTTTAGATCAAGGACTCAAGAGAACTGCCCCCCAGTTAAATATACTTTGCCCCCATAGTGGCGTCTTGGAACTTTCACGCTTCGGTCACTGATTCTACCATTCTCCAGTATAAGGCTTAAAATTTTAGAGTTATCTTTGATTTGTTTCTTTTGATAGTCTCTTCATCACCAGTCCACCCAGACCTATTCCTTCTTCCTTAACTATCTGTTTCATCTTTCTCATTTCCAAGGCCATCATACTTGTTCAGATACTCATCATACACATGAACTTTTTGACATAAGTCATTGAAATGGCTTCTTCCATTTCATGGCTGCCAATGTCAACTGGGTTTATCTAAAATAAATGCTTTCCATTTATGCCTTCCAGGCCATGACCTTACTTAATAACTTCTAGTTCATTTTTTTTAATTTATTTATTTATATATATTTTTAATTAGCTTCAGGTGTACAACAAAGTGCAACAGTTATACTTTTTACCCCTCAAAGTGACAACCCCCTCCCCCAATTCGCCATCCCACTCCTCCCCCCCATATAGTACTATCTTACAATTCCTTTGACTCCCTTCCACCATATAATCCACATCCTGTGACTATCTATATATTCAATTACAGTTGGCATACAATATTATACAACATCAATTTCAGGTAGACAGTGCAATGATCAAGCCTCTACTCCATCCATGAAGTGGTCTCCCTAACAAAACATGTGACCATCTGACACCCCACAAAATTTTAACAACATTATATTCCCCGAACTGTCTTTCATATCCCTGTGACAATACTGTGGTTATCTAGTTCATTCTTGATTATCTGCTGGCTATAAAGTCAAAACTTCTCAGTCTGGCATTTAAGGTGACCTACTGTCAGGTACAATATACACATTTTCAAGTTAGCCCAGTGAGGTGATTATTTTCAAAATGTTTTGTTTTTAATACCATTATGATTTTTCCTAAGGATTCCTTCTGCCTAGTAAATTCTCTTCTTTCAGTTTATACAAATCACATATATCACAGTTCAAATCCTACACAAGAAGCCTGCCAAGATCCAATTAGTTCACCGTAACATCAGTCTGTTGTGAACACATACATTTCTCCTTCTATGCTTATTGGGCAATTAATCAAACATTATGTAAAATAAGGCATCTCTTGCACATCTTTTTCTTTTTGCAATTTAATACATTTACTGTGACTACCTACTCATATTTTTAAGTGGTCTTTTTATACTTCATGATATCATCACATAGCACTTACCCTCAAAATACTTTTATTAAAAGATATTAAAATAAAACCTTTAGAACCAGTATTACCCATATGGTCATGCCCAGCCTACTTTTATTTATCGAACTATTAGATGGAATTTAACTTTGAAAAAACTCACCATGAAATTTATATAAGCCTCCTAGGTGATCTAGTAGAGTCTCCAGCGATTTGGATACTGGAAGCAACTCTAAAAATCTGTGGATTACTATATCAAATACTGGCAGGAATCGGAGACACACATTTCCAAAATAGATGGGCAGGTAGGGGGACTGGATCTGTACAGGAGGATCGACCTGCTCTGCCAGGCCCTCAAAGTACAGCTTCTCTGGGTATTTCTGTGGAAGTGAGGAAATTATAAATGTTTAGCGTATCTCTTTTTATGCTCTTTAAAAAAGAGCTAAATAAACTTGCCATTTTAAAAATATTATGAAACCATGTTTGCTCCTACAAAGCAATGAAAGCCAAAGTCCTTTACTTGACAAAAATTTCTGATCCCAAAGATACATCCAAAGAGATTATGTACAAAATGGTTTGTAATAACTCTTTTTCATTTTGTATTATAAGCACCCATGTCTACTAAAACTGCAGTTTTAATTTATTCTTAACTTTAGAGATACTCTAGAACCTTGAGGAAGCTTAGAGAGCTAACTTTCTTCTATACAGACCGGAGAGAAAACAGTAGAATTACAGAGAAAACAGCCAAATCAATTAGCCAAATACCTAGGTACGGCTTAAAAAGGATTAATTGCAGCACTAATTTGAATTGGTACCTTGTGATAATTCATGTGCTTGGTGTGCCAGTCGTTCTGTAGCCAGTGCTCTGGGGAATTTTCCTTCACAAAGTCACTTACTCGGTTTCTAAAATCGTTTGGTTTGAGTAACAGCAACTGAATTATGAAGTAACAAACCTGGGCTTCATTTCCTTCATGACTGCGCATGGCCTTTGGAGAACAACAGAAAAATGATGTGAAAATCCCCAATCTGTGCAAAGTATGGCCCTGTTACTTGATAGTCTAAATCTGAATACAGTAAAATCTTAATATATCTCTATTTTATCCTTTTATTTTATTGAATTATAGATTTATGTTTTTTCCCCTAGTAGATTACAACCATCTTTATACCCTCCACAGCTAAGAGGTTAATGATAACTAACTAAGGTACCCCAAATATCATCAAAATAGCATTTTAAAAAAAATGTAGCACTGGTCAGCAGGGTTCAGTGTCTTTTCTTAAAATTTTGCGTGAAATAGACATAAAAGCCAGGAGAAAAAAAACCACTTGAGGAATACTGGGTGGCTATGAGAAACATTGAGTTTTCACTCTGGCTACTAAATTGTACAGAAATGGTTATTAGCACTCTGCAAAGAAATGCAGTAACTTTACTACTTCCTGCTTCTAGTGGGAAACTTTGAGAATCAACTCAGGGACCAATTGCTTGTACTTTCAGAGCATCACAAGGTCAGAACCATATCTATATATCTTATTTACTCTATGCTTTTATGCATAGAACATATTCAAATCACAGCTATTGAATGAAGGAATAAAAAAATTGGGAAATCTCTAGTTCCTTAGGGAAGTGATAGCAATGCTTGATTAGAGTATAAATTTATTAAATCCTTAGAAGCAATACAGAATAGATCAGCACAGTAGTCATACATGCCTTGATCCAAAAGAGAATGAGACAGCTTAAACACTTATTCTTAAGTAAGCATATTCTTACCAGGCAGAGAATTAATCTGTCCAACGTAACAATGTTGTACTTCCATACCATGTCATTAAGAATTTCAATGCATTTGTTGAGTTGCTGACCCCCAGCTGACGTAGAGAACTCATATACCAGGAAATCTGCAAATGTTCTCACATGGGCTACCAAGGCCCTGGCTCCAATTCTTTCTAATACTCTGGAAAGCAGACCGTAAAAATTAAATTATACTGCTGTATGGTGTAACAGTTTGCCACATGGAATGCAGAGCTAAGTTTCTGGCCTACCTGTAGCCGATCTGATTAATATGATCTGTTTCCAAGAGCATTTTCCAGAGAAGACAAAGAAAGAGAGGTGAGCCTTGCACAGAAAAGTGGGTAATGATGGCATTTTCATCGGTCATTGACTTCCACTTCCTATACTCCTCCTCCACGTTTTTTTTCAGATTAAAACGACTTTCCTGAGGTACATTATTTTGTTTGAAGAATGCCTAAAAGGAGGATCAGAAGTCTATTTCAATGGTTGTAGTAAAAAGCGAGCTGGCTATAAAGTTAAGAAATGAGCTCCAGGCCTGCCTCTGACACTAATAAACTCTTGGTGGCCTCAAGCAACTCAGTAATCAAAGCCTGCATTTCTGTATTGGGAAAATATGCAAGCTTGACTAGATTACTGCTAAGCTTCCTCTCCTAGATCTCCCAAATGGAAATCCCAAGCAAGCCTCCATTCAAAGCTTCTGGAATCATCTGTTGATACTTCTGCTCATCTTTGAAAAGAACAAAAATAAAATGCATGTGCCCCTTGGTTACATAGTTCAGTATCTCTATAAGGAAAATCTATTATCCTAGCCCAGTGCTTCTCTGAGCATTGTCCCCAGACATCAGTTTCAGCATCACCCAGAACCAGTAAGAAACGCAAATTCTTGGGCCTACCCCAGACCTACTGAGTCAGAAGCTCTGCAGGTGGTTCCCAGCAATCTGTATGCAAACAAGCCCTCCAGGGGGCTGGGAAGTTTGAGGACTACCACTCTAGCCCTATTAGTTAGAAGTTATAGAAACTAGATGCTCATCATGTCTAAAATTGTCTATGAAAAGTAGAAGACAGTGAGGTTTTCCTTTTCCCACAGTATAAAGGCCAAGTTTATATTGGGTTGTCAGAAAAGTCATGATGCATCTTTGCAACAAAAAACATAGAAAAAAATAAGTCAAGACTTCTCTCACAACCCAATAGTTTTTCTCTGTGTGATTTTTTTTAATCCACAAGTGTAGCATATGTGTGTTCTATGAAGCTCCATTCAGTTGTATTTCTTCCCATTTCACTTCTATGAGAAAGTATTTTTCAGGTAATGTGTTAATTCTCACAAAATTCTAAAAGTGTTAACTAATAATACTTAACCATACTAAACCATAATACTTAAAATTTTAGAAATATATTCAGTCTTAGAATTGGACAAGGAATAACTCAAGATTTTGGAATAGCAAATTTTCAAAAATAAAAGCCAATTTTCTTTGGATGTCACCAAAACTAACTCTCTAGAATAACATTGCAAATGGGAAGAATGATTTCATATGTATTCAATATGTAATTCAAGACCAAATTACCTGTAGTGGGCCAGGAAAACAGCTAAGAGTGTGGGAAGCCCAGTTGTGAGGAGTAAAACTCATGATGGTCTGAAGTATGTCTTTACACCAAGTTCCCTGAATTGAATCAGAGCCTGTAAAAAAATCTAAACAGAAACAAACAGATATAATCCAGATATAAATTATCATATCCATCCTTCATAAAGAGATCATAAAGAAAGTCACAGCAATATGCATACTGAGAATTTCACTGCAGTGTATTTACTGCTTAAATGGTAATATTCAGCTTAAGAACTAAATTTGAATAATAGGAATTACCACATTGGCAAATATGAACACAATTGTTGAAAAGAAGACAAGCGACATCTGGAATCATTTTTTTTTTTTTAAGTTATAGAGCACCAATGATACAACAGTTGTACAGGCTGACCACGACTGCTCATTTAGTTCACTCTGACAATGAGGTATTAGCACTCTTGAACGAAGGAAACAGAATTAAGAAAGTAGATATCTTTTCTGGTGGTTGAAACAGCTATAGACTACAAGTATAACTCCTTAAATCAAAGAGGTTTATTTATGTAAAATAAGATAGTTTACACCAATGTATTTGAGGTTGCTAAATTCAGTGAAGTATTTCTTTAACACAGCAGTTCTCAAAGTGTGGTCTGTAGACCCTGTGGTCCCCAACATCCTTTCAAGTTTTCGATGAAGTCCAAACTATTAAAATAGGATACTAAGATATCACTGGCTTTCTCACTATGTTGGTATGTGCACTGCTGGTGCAAAGGCGGTGAAGGGTAAAAGTGCTGGCCCTCAGAACAAATCAGTGGCACCAAACTACACTAATAGCCTCTTTTGTAATTTTCACCTCTATATGATCTCAGTGAAAAAAAAAAGTGCCAATTCCACTTAATATCCCTAATGAAGTAGTAAAAAAAGGATTATATCTCAGCCCTTAAGCACACCTATTTCTAATACTCTGTGTGATAAAACGAAGCATGCATTAAGCATTCCAGCTATACACCAAAGTATGAAGGGCATATTGAGGAAAAGAATGTATCAATTAATTATTCAATTTTACTTGAAAGAACAAGTGACAAAAAACTATATTTATTCAGACTTGGGGATTAAGCAGACATTTTCTTGAAAATTTACAAAGGGAGCCTGTCACTTCAAGGAAAACAAATGACTGCATCTTTTACCAATATGTAACCTTTCAAGTGAAAAATCAGAATTTTAGAAAACTTGTATCCATTACCATGAGCCTGATAGCTTTCCAAAACTTGAACACTTTTCTAATGAAATCTATAGTGATAGTAACAAATGTAATTTTATGATACTGTATAATGAAGTGTGTCAACATTTACAAGAGCTACATATCTTGGTGAACCAATGGTTTCCAAAAATCAATTAATAAAGTTACAAAATATTCCTGGATAAACAAAGGGACAGAATAAATCCATGGATTATAATGGAACAGAGTCCAAAATGTTCACTGATGGGATTTTGGATTCCACATTGCAACAAAGAAATTTGTCCAATTTTGTGTGCCATCGAAGAATACTCACAATTAGCTGAAAAGGCTATTAAAATACTCCTCCCTTTTCCAATTTCGTATCTGTGTGAGGCCATATTTTCTTCACTTACTTATATTTAGTATTGCAATAGGTGAAATGTAGAAGCAAATATAAGAAACCAGCTATCTTCCTTTACATCAGACATTAAAGGGAGATGCAAAAAATAAAACAATGGAACCTTTTTTGGAGAATTTAGGATCTATTTTTGTTTTGGAGAATACAGGGTCTATTTTTCATAAAAATACGTTATTTACATTAACATCTAATATTTATTTTGTTGTTTTTAAATGAACCAAATAAATATTTAAAACTATTTTAATATCTAATTAAGTAAATATTAATAGATATAATCCATACAAACAAAATCTGTGGGAATTTCAATTATATTTTTAAGAGTGTAAAGTGGTCCCAAGACCAAAAAATCTCAAGAACCACTACTGAAAAATCATGAAAGATGGCTGAAAACTGATGCTCAACTTAGTTAAAATGATGGTACACAGAAGAATCTACATTAATGACTGAAATGGTGAAGATATCAAAACAATTGTTTTTTTCTTGAACAAATGAAAAATATCTTTTCAGTATGTTATCCCCTTCAGAATCAGTAGGGACGCACCCAGCACACCACTCGAATTCATCTGTTTCTGTTGACGATGGTGGACAGTCACTGTACCTGTTACGTGAGTTGCTCTAGCTAAGGTCAGTATCAAGGCTCGGTTCAGTTCCTCAGATTCCGCAGATAGCACCGTTTTGGGATCGCTAAGGAAGCGTGTAAACTGTGGCTGTACCTCCGAGCTGCCTAATGCTGTTATAAGCCTGAGTGCAGTGCTCTCAACACTGAAAGGTGGCAGAACAAAAAGAAGCATGACAAAGTTAACTTGCACATAAAACTATAGAATTAAATATAATTCTAGGTTAATTACAATGGAAAACAGGCAAACTGAATTTCTCTTCGATTAAAAAAACAACACCTCTTTTGTGTGAGATGAGCTTTGCTTAATTTTTGAAACCTGAGGTGTCCAATTTTATAGCGAAAAACCACCTGACATTTTTGAACATTTGAAAAAGATGGCTTGTGGCCCCTAGAACTAAAAAATTTTACCTGGATATACAGCATTTCAAAAATTACATTTATTTTTATCTGAAATATATTTTCACTTAGAGCAAAATCAAAATGACATGATACTTGAACTGTAATTTGAAGGATATTTAAATCCAATATTCCAAAGGGTTGAGTTAGGCCAAAAGATCTCAGAAGTACTTATTATCTGTCCAGACACCCCAAGGCAACAACTCAACTATCTTAATAAATGATTGTTTAAAAAGCTGGACTCTATTCATTCTATACTGGAAATAAAATACTCCAGAAGCAGAGGAGTTTTATGTCAAATAAATAAAAATATTATAAGGTAAAGGACTACATTCCTCATCCAAAGCTTTGAATAAATCTTAAGGGAAGATAGTCTTCAAAGAGCTCACCAGAGATGGAGCTGGTTCTGGTTTGTCTGTGCAACTGCAGCCAAAGTATGAAGATGACTCAAGAGCTGAACTCTGTAATGAGGCTGAATGTGGTGCATCCGGTAGCTGAACATCTCAAGAAGTGTGTGTAGAATTCCCCAGGCATGAGACTTGAAAACAGTTGGCAAAAGTTGACCTTGAGGAATAAGATTATTTAAGACATCAGTAACAGCTGTGCATTAAAAGGTATCTACAGAAAAGTGACACTGAGTAAAATCTACACAAAGATTTGATTGTGAATACACACACACACACACACACACACACACACACACACATACACGTACTTTCCAAATTTCCTCCATAACTTCTACTTTAATCCTAAGAGAAAAAAATTCAGATCATAATTATAACACCAAGTTTGCTTTTCCTTTCCCCCTGCCATTTGGCAATTGATACTCAAGTTCATCTGGAAAAATAAGAGACAAGATCCAAAAAAAAATTCTAACTTTCTTCAACTCTCAGTTATCTTTTGAATTATTCTTATAAAATTAATGTTCCCAACCTTTTGAAGCATGAGGATCACTTTTTAATACACAAATTGCATCATACCTGATCTCATTCCCACTTCCCTCCCAAAAAAGTTTTATTCAACTCTCAATTATCTGATAAGAGTAACTATGGTTAAAATTAAAATTATACTACATTGGTGAAAAGTCAGATTTACAATGAATCGGAAAAATACTTCTATATTAGAAAGTATCTATTATTTAGAACTGCACAATAACAGACATTATAAACTGTCTTCTACAATGCAGGGAAACTCCTTCCACATTGCCAGTCTATATTAGAAAGTATCTATTATTTATAACTGTGTAATAACTAACAGACACTATAAACTGTCTTCTGCAATGCAGGGAAACTCCTTCCACATTGCCAGTCACTAAGTACTCATTGCTGCCCCGGAAGCAAACCAGCAAGAGAGGCAAATGGGACTGTGATTCTTACATGAAGACAGTTAACCACATCTGTCCTACTCATTGTATTCCAAGCAACTAACACAATACCCTTTTATCATCTCTTTACTTAAAAATGCAACTCCCCCAACCTGCATACTTCTTATCCTTATTTTTTACTTTATTTTTCTCTATAAAACTTATCACCTGACATATTCCAATTTCATTTATTTATTTATTTATTTATTTATTTATTTATTTATTTATTTATTTTGTCAGCCTCTCTTATTAGCAGGTAATCTCTAAGATGGCAGTGACTTCCGTACACTGCTGTATCCCCAGCGCTTAGAAGAGTACCTGTTGAATTAATGAATGGGTTAATAATGGTTATAAAAACCAGAAAATCCTGGCTTACTGATAAATCCTTTGATGCCCAAAGACTCTATTTCCATATAGACCAATAAACGACTGTATGTTTCCACTAGGGCCGGAGCCAAGGCCACACTGGACTTTGCATGAGCAAGTTTTATCACTCTGGTAGCAATGCTGTGGATAAGGCTGGGGGGAAACAAAAGGACAGAAAATAAAAATCCATGTTTTTGACATAAACACAGGGGTTTCTCTACTTACAGGGAATTTGGTATAAATCTGAACTTAAATATAAGAAATGAATCAGTTTCATTTTAATCATTTAAGTTGTGCAGGACCCTTGGTAGTGATAACACGGTACAACCCGAGACTCATTCTGGTTTCCATGGCACTTTCAATGCGTATGGATCCCTCCGCTCACAGAAAAACAGAATTTGGGTATAACTCATCTCACAGGAACATGCTTGAATGGATTCAGTCGTTTTTCTTTTTCAAATACATAACTAAAACCATTTGAGAAATTAGCTTTTGTTACAGAATTACTTAGTAAATCACTGCTAAGACCCAAATGTTAGGTTAAAACAGAGCTTTCCTCAAGTCTGTCACACATGCGCTTACTAAAGCACATGTATAATTCCATCACAGTTTTACCATTTGAAACGGCATGGCTTTTCTAGAGTTGAAGCCCTGCCTGGAGGCCCACAGATGAATTCTTTGACCTACAGTGTTTGAAGTTTGAGCCAATACTTACGAGCTGAAAGACTAGAAATAAAAATCTGACTTTCCAGCTCCTCTAGCCACACTGATATGCATTCTGGCGTAACAGAAATAAGCTAAAGCAGCAGCACCATGAGGGGAGCCCTGCCCATTCCAGTCAGCCTCAGCCTCCTCCACACACATGCTTCCACGTTCACTAATATATGGCTTTCCTCACTCAGCCCTAGGTGTCACTCATTTACATTATCAGCTTGGTTCTCAGGGGCACTTGAGGTTCTAGAATCACACCGTAACAGAGCCTTTCTATCTTTTAGAAACCATAATGGCAATTCTAAAGGTGTCCTTATTTGTAATCAATACAGTTAAGGCATTACAATTTTTGTATCACTGGATTCAGCAATTCCACTTCCAGAACTTTATTTTATGAAAATGTAATTATGGAGAGGTGCAAAGACAGCCATAAAGACAATCTTCATAGCCCTCTTTATAAACTAAGACATTGTTAATAACCTCAATGTCCAACAATGTGGATTGGCAAAATAATCATATATAGCCACACAACATTTCTTTGCAGCAATTGAAACAGATATTTTTGAACACTAGACCTAAAAAGGTGTTTGATAGATTATTAAGGGGAAAAAATGGTTTTAAAATAGTACTGAAGTAAGTCCATTTTGTTTAAAAAAGTCAATAAATTCATATATTTATACATATAATAAAAGACTCAGTACACACAAAAATTTTTTACAATGCTTATGTCTCATGGAGGGATTATAATAATCATTTTCTTTGGGTTTATTTGTATATTCTAGAAATCATCTAATAACAATTATCATTTTGTAATAAAAAATCTAATTATTCTTAAAAACCTGACCATAAAACACACAAACATAATCATGAAAGCAAGTCTATATTATACTGACATCAATTTCATGACACAGGACCGAATCAACAGAACATACCTCATTTTAGCATGAACTGTCAGTGAATCCAGGAGGTTCATTGGTAAAGGAGTAATCGATCCTGAAGCCAAGCAGCTCGTTCCAGGAAGAGGTATCCTCATAATTCCATTTCCATAGATAGTTTCTACCAGTGCGCCCATGGGTAATGTAAAACATTCTGAATTTGTAGAGTATGCATTACACAGCAAGGCAATCTTATAGTCATTCATCTGCAAACTTTTATTTCTAAGACTCTGCTGTAGGAATCTAAAATTTCAAGTTCCATTAATCAGAAAAAATGCAAATCATTTCCAGAAAATTAGCTTGCATTTTAAAAACGTTTAATATCATGCAACTATTTACTCTCTTTATTCCTACAGGTTTTATGGTTTCTGCCCAAAATGGAGAGTAGAAACAAATATAAAAGTTTAAATAGCATTTCAGAAAGAATCTAAGTTAATTATAAGTTAACAATAGGTATTTGTAAGTAGGTACTATATATATACAGCACTAAAATTCAGAAATGAAGAGACAACTCACAAAGTCATGAACTGGTTCCTACTGATTTCTATGCCTTCATTAGAGATGGCACTATAAAAAGATGGTTACGGTGCGTGTCACAAAATGAAAGTAAGTGAAATGGGAAGTCTGACTATCCTGCCGTTTCCTGTGAAGAGATTTAGCAGTCCTTTCCAGAAGTTCTGGGTGGGAAGTTCAGCTATTCCTAACACCCTTGACTGAAGCCCAGACCTATCCAAAAAGGTCATCTCCGAGTAATCAGAGCTTAGGGATGATGTAAGGTAGCATGCCAGCCAGATCAGCTAGATCGATCCTGGTGGCCCAGGGAGTTAAAGACATCATGGTCAGATCATGCTCAAATCCCAAGAAATTTCTGAAACATTTTCACATATGTTTGGAAATTAGGAACTCATGTAAAAGAAAAGATTAGAAAAGAAAATTAAAACAAATACATATCCGGATACGTATAAGCAGGACTCGTTAATCTTTAATTGTTTTCTGATGCAGTTATTGGTCAGTTTCTCTTGGTATGACACATACATTAGTCACCCTTACTTCCAGAGTGTATGGGGAGATTTCTATTCTTCACACAAATACTCAGAACATTAGTCTAAAATCCACTATTTATAAAATAAAAAAATTAATGGTCAAGCTACAATTACTTACTCATGGTGAAGCTTTAGGGAATGAGGTATTGGAATCTGTAGCTTAGAGTTGTCATTTTGGGCTTTTCTATTAAGATGAATCCAAATGCAAGTCATTGCAAAGGCATGAGTTGACTGAGGTTTGTTAATATCAGGAACTGGGATATACTGGAAAATAATATTATCAAAAGAGAAGAATTAACTAATTATATGTATTTTAGTAATCTATTTTTGATATAGCTGTTTTTAAAATATCTGTATTAATTTAGCCCCAATTGTCCTTTGGCTATTCAATAATACAAATCAGAAGATCTAACAGCTATAAAATATTGAAACTATTACAAGATTGTTTTGACTTACCAAGAAATTAACAGAAAGTCACAGATGCTTAGTCAAACTTTTCCGACCGACACAGAGCATTCATAATCATTTAAAAATTTTTATTCTTTAATAATTAAACACATCATTATGGATCTTACTGAATGTGACAAATATATTAAAAGCAGATAATTTCTAAAAGTCACATAAATGCTTTTCAAGAACACAGAAATTAAGAATTTGCTTTAAAATTATTTAGCATTAACAAAAAAGATGAGGAAGAAAGATGAAACAAGATTATTTCTTGGTGATAGGTACATGGGATTTTATTTTCCTATTCATTCTACACTTTTGGGGCATTGAAATATTTGGGCATTTAAATATCAGGGGAAAGGAAACCAAAACCACAATGAGATATCACTTCATACCTGTTAGAATGGCTATTACCAAAAAGACAAGAAATAATACTTGTTGGACAGAATATAAAGAAAAGGGAATCCTCGTGCACTGTTGGTGGGATTATAAATTGGTGCAGCCACTATGGAAACAGTGTGGAGGTTCTTTAAAAAAATTAAAAATAAAACTACCTTGTGATCCAGCTATTCCACTTCTGGGTATTTTTCTGACGAATACAAAAACACTAATTGAGGGCCGGCCGAGTGGCGCATTGGTTAAGCGCTGGTTTTGGGATGCCAGCGGCCCCGGTTCGGATCCCACATGAGGGCCAGTGACACTGCCCTCTACAGCTAACAACAGCTCCACCTGGAGCTGGGCTGTGCGAGCCCCGGTGATGGTGTGGGCTGCAGCCCCTGCTGCAGTGGGCTGCCATAGGCTACAGTGAGTGGCCCGCAGCCAGCGTGAGCGGCTGGCAGCCAAGCGTGAGCTGCCAATAGCCGCGATGAGCGACATCCAGAGGCCAGCGACCGATCTGCCTCATCCAGGAAGAGCGCAATGACGATACCAACAGTGAAGCAACATCCTCCGCAACTAAACTGAAGAACAAGAAGACGGCAACTTGTCTGTTCCCCTTCCCTGATTCCCCAACGCTGTTCCCCTCCCCCAATTCCCCAATAAAAAAATCTTTAAAAAAAAAACACTAATTGAAAAGATATATGTACCCTTATGTTCACTGCAGCATTATTTACAATAGTCAAGATAGGGAAACACCTAAGTGCCCATCAATGGATGAACAGATAAAGATACATACACACACACACACACACACACCCTCAGGAATACTACTACTCAGGAATAATACTATACTAAAAAAGAATGAAATCTTGCCATTTGTGACAATGTGAATGAACCCTTAGGGTATGTTAAATGAAATAAGTCATAAGGCAAATACCATATAATTTCACTCATGTGGAATCTTAAAAAAAGCAATCCCCCACCCCAAAACCAAACAAACAAACTAAAACAAAAACAAGCTCATAGATACAGAGGACAGATCAGTAGTTACCAAAGGGGAAGGGGGCTAGAGGTGAGCGAAAGGGTTCGTGAAGGAGGTCAACTGTATGGTGATGAATAGAAACTAAACTTTTGGGGTTGATCACATTGTAGTGTATACAGATGTAGAATTATAATGCTGTACACCTGAAGCTTATATTTTTAAAAAAATGATGGCCTGCTTTAAAACTGGAAAAAACAAATTTCCATAATGAAATGTTTCTAAAAAAATGGCAGTCATCAATATATACCATATTTTACTCAAACAAACACCTTATATAATAAAACACGGGGGGGGGGGAGCAGGGGAGCATACTCAATTAGCAAACAACCAAAAAAGATATTAACAGACACTAACGTTATATGGTAATTCAATGATATGTATAGATGAATACATCATAATGCTTTTTAAAATTGTAAACCTCCTTAGAAAGCAGAAAAAGAATTTGTTATACTAAATGTTCAATTGCGATTTAAGATAAACTTCATAAATAATCTAGTTCAATTTCTTCATTATACATATGAGTAAACTAATGTCAAGAGAGGCCAAATGTTCATCCCATGTTCATGGTCAGTCACAGAATTGGGAAAAGGACTCAGGTTTCCAGCTTCCAAATCCAGTCTCCTGTGACAAAATCACACTAAAATCCTTAAACATAAATTAGACATAATCCACTGACCACATTATTAACTATGTAGTAAAACTTACTTCTTTTTCTGGGTACAGAAGGTCGAAGAGCTTCATGACAGGGAGAAAATCAGCTAGTGCATTTTTCTGAATACTTCCGGAAATGAATTGCAGGAGAACCCACATTAGATGATCTCTGCCTTTGATCAGTCCACGCCCTGCTAACTATAAAAGGTGTTTAAATAAATCTTTAAATACACATCTACACAGCTAAACAGATAGATGTAGTATAGCTTAAAGAAAAAAACAAAAAACACAAAAAGAAACCTTGCTATCAGAAAGTTAGCATCTAACTTTGGCATTTAATAATTACTTAGTCTCAACTCAAGATACACCAAGTAAAGCCTTTTAAATTATTTTAATATTATATACGTTTCCTCCCTGACCCCCCAAAGAACTATGTATATCAAACATTAAAGGTTTTAGGACATAATTAAACTGGTCATGTGCATATGAGAATCAAGTTTAATATGGGATAATTACTAAAAATATCTCATCAAAAGACAAGGAATACTTTATTATACCATTAAAAAAAATTTTTAAATCCTCAAGGATTGGTTATCAAAAACACTTTTCCTGGTTTCCTGTAGATTATAACAGAAATCAGTGGTGGTGGTATGCGGGGTGGGGCTTAGGGTTAAGTAGTGGTTGAAAGAATTTTAACAACTCTTCTGAAAACATTTCCCCAAAATAATCCATGCTGTAGAGGTATTAGCAATATAACAACACTTATTTCATTCCCATTCGATGTGTCTAAAACCTTGACTAAAATCAACTCTTCCCAGAAATTTACTTTTCCACTATATTCTGTTTTGCATCCACTGTCCTATCTTTCCTTTCACTGCCAAAGTAGAAACCAGTGAGTGAACTCAGACTCCTGTTACTCCCTGTTACCTATCATCACCAAGTTCTTGTTCACCTCTCAGCATACCTGGCCCCTGGCTTCTCCTCTCTGTCCTGGTTCAGGCCTTCAACATCCCTCACCCAGATCACTGATTAGTAAGTAGCTCCCTTACTAATTTTGTTGCCTCTGATTTTGGCCCCATCCATCTCTACATCACCGTCTTCCTACATGCGGTCATTTAGCAGTAATTTATTTCAACTTGTATTCAATAATGTCATTCCCCTCCTCATTTACCTCCCAAAGAAAATCTAAACTCCTTAGAACCAACACATGGCCATATAAAGTTCTCCATGTCTGGTCTTGCCGTCCTGCCTTCCTCATCTCATCAACACTTTCCCCTTTATCTTTTTCTTTCCAGTTCTCACACACTTCTATCCCTTTCCAAACGATGATCTTATTGCCATGGAAACACTTTCCTGTTTCCTCTTGGCCAATTTCTATTTGTCCTAGCTTCAAGATCTCTTTGATAAAGCCATTCTGATGTATTCTTCATTTCTACTGCAGGAAAACATGCTTTCATTATGTACACTATTAAATTAAAATCAAATTGTTCATATCTATATCTAATAAAGAGCTCCATGAGGGTACTATAGCACCTTTTCCTCTTGTATCTCCTGGTCCCTGCACTGTGAATATGTACAATGAATAACTGACCCTAGTTCTGATAATGACCAGGAAGTCAAATGCTAAGAAACCATAAAACCACTAAACAAAATAGAAATTAGAACTCAGAACGTCTGCCACCTGCTGAAATCACCAGGGAATGTCTATACCAGCCTAAAACATATCGATCAAAAGCCGAAGTGGCTCTAACAAAAGATTGAGTTCTTACCTTCTGATGAAGAGAAAGGACCATATGTGGAAAACTTGCAAACTGGAAAAGCACAAAGAAAATGAGCTGACTTGAGAGGTGCTGCCACAGGAGTTGGCTTGTTCCGCCATCATCAAATTTCTCCTCAGTCTCAGATCGCTCCATGGCATAGACCACCAGGTCCACCAGCTGGTCCTCCAGCACAGGGCAGCGCTGCTTGTGCTGTAGGGCAGAGATTAAATACAGTATTCCAAAAGCCTCCTGGTTAGTCTCATAAGTTAATGGGCATTATTTGTAACAAGAGGCCAAGAAGCATGAAATGAAGTTGAACTTAGAAAGTTAAGGTTAGATATAGTCTATTAAAGCTGCATCATGCTACATTATCACAGAGGATGAGTTTCATAAAAACAGTATTTTTTAGGTCGCATACAGGACAGACGCCCCATTAACTTTTGACTTTCACTACAGACATCATTGTTTCAATTTGACAAAGGGCACAGCATAGTATAAATTTTGTTATCCTTTGAAAACAGATAATTTAAAAGGCATATGAAATGGGGAGAGCAGTATTAATTTTGCAATCCAACTCAAAATATGAAAACCCAGTATTTCCAGGAATCAAATATGAATAGGAGAGCAAAGAATGCAGTGTGTGAATCTACTGATTTTAAAGTAATCACGCAAGTTTACTCTAACTTTATATAAAGAGGTATACCTAGATAGCTGCCAGATGACTCAATATCTGTTTTTCAATGTGTGGTGTTGGTCCTGATACTGAAATGAAAACTTCCTCTACAAAAATAAATAAATAAAAAAGATCTCAACGTTAATCTCTGCACTTCTCTCTTAGAAGCCAAGCATAATGCAGCTTTAATTTTTAAATTAGACTATTTAAAAATCTAAAACAAGAAAAAGAACTGAGTTTAAACACTAAAAATGAAAATGCAACTTCCCTTTCTAGAGGCAAAAAGATTTATGCTTTTTAAAGTGATTTAAAAATACATACTTTTACCAAAAGATATATGTTAAGCCATATTTTAAGTCATTTTCATATTTGCTTTATAAAATATGTTATATGGCTTAGCAGCCAGGCAATTAGATGCCTTTCTAGTGAATTACTAAGATAGATACTTTCCCTCTAAACTTTAGATGTTATTATTTTCTTTTGCCATGAAAAAGGGATATGATTTCTTTAAATTTTGGGGAAAAATGCAAAATGGGGACGAATTTGGAAAAAAACAAAACATAATGAATAGCATCCCCTATTTTGCATGCTCTTTGCCAGCTCCAAACTTGTAAAGCTCCAATATCGCTGCACTTTCTTAAAGCATGCACATAAAACAAACATCTATCCAAAACAGTAAGCATCAATGGTTGTTTCATATTTTTTTCCAAAAACACAAGGCCATGATCACAGTTCAACCACATTACAGGTTTACAAATAGCAATATTAACACCACCAGTTGAGACTACAGTACTTTTCCTCCAAATGTCATTATCATTATGAAGCAGAGCAAAGTGCAACAGACAACACTACAAACTATTTCTTAAATCGGCATGCAAAACTACTGTGTACAGGGCTTGAAATTCACTAGTTCTGCCAACCACCAACAACCTAAGAAATGTGTCAGACAACACAAATTTAGAGTGAGATCATTCAAAGTATACAAGAGGCAGAAAAATTTGTGAAAAGAAGTAAAGCCAGGATTTCCAGTAGGAATTTTTCATTAGTGAAGGAATTTGCTTCGAGTTTGGAAACTAACCAATTTGTCATCTATTCCTCCATCCATGATGGTCTTTCATCTATCTGCTTCAGGAAAAAAGAGCAAACTAAATAAAATTGGTTTTTAGCATCTGAGCCATTTTTGAGTTACCCTTTTCAATATTAGCTGTTTAAAAAAAACAAAACTGGATTCTTACCTACATTTTTTAGGGGTGAAGTGATGGTCATACAGTTAATGACTTAAGAAGGAAAACCCAAAATATTAAGATTTTGATAAAGAAGGAAATTTTGACAAAGTAAGAAAATTCACAGTTAAAGCTGATGATTTTTGAACACATATCACAACTCAAGATTACACTCAAATTTTCTAAGGATTAAATCAGTCAGGACTCTCTATGGTGCCTAATGCCCTGGTGTCTGAGGGTAGCAGAACATCTATCAGGATAAACTCTGTAATTCCTAGGTGATTTCGTTAAAGCCCAGGATAGTTCCCAAACCAAGTCTAAGGACAGCTTAAACATGTTCGTTTATTTGCCAATTTTAATAACACCAGAAAAGAAAATGATCTGTGATACCACTTTAGAATAGTAAGTTTTGCTTTTGTCAATTACTAAAATTAAGTACATTAAAAGTAAGACTCTCCACCACATAGATTATTTTACAAAGTGGAACAAAAAAGAATTTGCAAAGCAGTTAAATGATCTGTGAATGAAGGTTAGTTATCAGTCACCAGGCTATGATAATTCTGTAAGCCAATGGATACTACGTTTACAGCTACTCACAACTCACTTTCTGAAAGATTTTACAGATATAAGTCTTCAAAATATAAGCATAAAAGTTGAATTAGTTTACATCATATCTATATGCATATTTAGTTAAAACTTCTTTTAACAGTCAGAACCTAAATTCATTATTGTAACAATTCAATTTTTGCATAATAGCTCAAATCGTATTGGAAACTGATTTTAAATTTTCAGCTTTGGTAAATGCTGAAAATCAGGCACAAGACATTAAGAGAAACATTAACATTAACCTCCACCCATGCCCCCGATTCTTTCCCATCATGATTTCAAACAGCAAATGATAATAATGTTTTTCAGTCTTAGTAATTACTCGTATATGCTATACTGAGTGGCTCCTGACACTTTTCATGAAACAGTTAGGGTACTGCTTTTGTGGTGAAATGTTAACATATTGCCCTTAGGTGGGCTTAAGTTAATTTTAAGTCATTATTTCAGTGCTAGAAATCAATTTTAAAGCAATACCTATTCAGACAAGTTGGGAAAAAATATCCCTTTGTATGTCATTTATCATATTCTCTGCCAATCAGAACTGAAGCACTATGCCAGTCAGTTAATACAACTTTCACTGGTGCCTTTTAAAGGTAAACTGAGTGATTAGTCCAGCACTTCACTGTCTCAGGGTAACCAAAGTTCATACACCACCATGTAAGAGCTCGAGGAGTGTACCTGTTTTGTAGTGTTATTTTTCAGTAGAAAGAACCAAACTCTTGTTTAAACACACAAAACACGATTCTTCCACTGTGAACACTCCACCTTGCTGATCACACAACTGGGCTATTTATGATCTTCTGAATGTGACTGATTTTTAAGACAAAATATAGCCCAATTCCTACTGGAAAATGCAATATGGACAGCTCTTAAAAGGTTTCAAGCTATAAGTAAATCACTGCATTGGTAGAGAAAGGACAAGAAAGTATAGTGCAGGATACAGTTCTGTAATGATAAAAGACGTGATAAGGTAATGTTGCTTATTTTTAATCATATCCTTATACTGTGTGTTCTCATTTTCTACTCTACTTTCCGGGTGGTAAAAATATTATTATCAAGTCAATTCAGCATATATTTTCCATCTATACAAGTCTACTCACTACAGAGCTTTTTACCAAAACAATTACTGATGAATTGTGAATTTTGACAATGTTTACACTCCAGTGGGACCAATACTAATAATGTTCTGTCAGCATTTCCATTATAAACTTTATTTTTTATGGATTTATGTCTTAGTCATAAACTTCTTTTAGGTTGAAACTTGTTATCAAAATGATCAGATCGGAGATACTCTTCTCCAAATTGTTTTTTGAAATTATTTTCTAGTTTGAGAAGAGCTGCCCCCCAAGAGAAAAAAGCTAATGATAGGTACGGCTATCTGGGGGAAGGTACTCGCAGCTCAAATGACCATGGGTACATTTATCCACCAAACTATAAAAAAACTGAGTCAAGTATGACTTAAAGTTCATTGCAAAAATTAGTTTTAAGACACAGCATGAAGCATTCTTTCAAAGTTTACTGAATACTTACCTCTAACTCAAGTGAAAGTTGATCAGAATTAATGACTTGGTATTTAAGATGCTAAATTGATAGATATTATATGAGATAATTGTCAGCCACTTTGGTGTGAAGCAGTTTAGGTGTCACATGTACAAAGGCTTGTCCAAACAAGGAAACTTGGAACATTTTTCAGAAGAAAAAACTTAAAATAATAAAAGAGATACTGCTACTAGGGTGAGGTTTGGCATGCAAAGTTTCAACACTGAGCAAGTTTTATGGCCAAGCTATATGTCCTTAAAAATAGGGCTTTATCAATGGAAGCACTGGCACAACCTTCCTATAGTATTGCAAACAGTCACGCTATTTTATATAACCTGGACAAGAACGTCTTTTTAAAATCAAAAAGCTGGTCTACTTTAATATGTTGGGCTCAAAAATTTTTAACAAAAATAATTGGAACCATTACTTTGTTTAAAATCTCAAAGGTGCAAAGTCCTGGAACTTGGGACTGTATAAGAGTTTGGTTTATCAAGTTTGGCCAGGGTTTTTCTCACGCCCTAGGTGAGCTTCAACTGAGAGGAGCTCACTCTAGGAGGAGGACACTTCTGGCAAAGATTGACAAAGAAGGGTGTTTGTCAAGCAGGTGTGGGGTGACCTAAGAGTGTGATATTTCTTAGTCGATCCCCATGTTTCCAAAAAAACTTCCCTGTATAAGATTTGCCACTCCAACTTCTGAAAGTACCGTACCTCTATTAAAGTGCTTTTTTCTATTCTTCATTTTGTTTTAAATTTTTTTTTTTTTTTTTTAGGCAAAGCAACATAAGTATTTTTATTGACATTGTCATTTATTTACGTTTTAAAAGTCAGGAAAGATAAAGGCCACCATAAATCTTTCCATCTCTCAAAATTCTACCAGGCTAGCTTTAGCATTAAAATATGAAAAAGCGTAAAATGGAGTGGGAAGGAAAAACAACCTATCAAAAAGTGACAGGCTTTATTGTGTGCTAGGTGTTGTCTCTGGTTAAAAAAAAAAAAAAAAAAAAAAAATTAAAAAGAAAAAAAAAGCAACAAACACCAAAAACCAAAACCAAACAAACAATCCACCAAAAACAACTCTCATATCCCAAGAAGAAATTCATTTTAGTGGCCTTGGTCTCAGCATGGTCCTGCCAATTTCAAGCCCCGACCATACATGTATTCTCTAAATGGAATCAGTGGCTAAAAAGCGGCCAGCGTATCGTTAGTCACAATACAACAGTAAGGTTGTGAACATACCTGAGCAATGTTCAAGGTCTAGAGCATTGGAGGATGGGCAGGACAAGACAGGACAGAACAAAAATAAAGGAAGAAAAAAAGAAAAGACAAAACAGTGACTATGAGGCCAGCCTCAAGGAACCCAGAGTCAGCACAAACCCTCCCACATGTTAAACCACCAAAAACAAACAGATATACAGCAAAAAAAAAAAAAAAAAAAAAAGGCAGCCATGAGGCCGTGCTGAAGATACCAAGGGTTATAAAAAAGAACACCCAAACAACAAAAAGTCAAAAATTATGGTTAAGTCATGTGTAGGTTTCTCTGGCAAAAGGTGTGCTTGAAACTGGCCTTATAGAAAAAAAAGCAATGCAAAATAAACCAACTTTTAAAATATCTCCTTTTTAATTTAAACATTCTTAAAGCAATATATAAATGATAGGAATAATACATTGTTTAATAAACCATATATTTTTAAAAAATCACCGAATACTTTTTAACTGTTTTGCTCAGTTAGCTATAGCAAAGAAAAGAGAAAAGAATAGTGCAGATTCTATGCAGAATTTACTAGGTTTCCAGCATAGTACAGTACCTGCTTATTTAAACCTAGCATATTGCAGACCATATCCCTGGAATAAGGCTGTTCCAATACATATCTCAACAAAGCAGTCTGTGGTTCAAACAGATCCTTTAAAGAAAATAAAAAAAAATTATTGCTTCAAGATCAAAGTAAATGTTAAGTCAAGTAATTTGAAATTGGGATCAAAAAATCCTCTAAAGTTCTTGTTACCTTCACACAGTAGGCTGTATCTAGTGGGAAAAAAATCATAGGATTTTAGTGCTTGCAGTTAATCTGTTCCCACCCCTCAATTGATAAGTGATAACTGAAGCAGGGGACTTGCCCAAAGACATACAGAGGATAAACTTAGAAAGGACTTCAGCTAGTCACAGGAAAGTCTTATGCATCACTATAAGGAAAGGATTTTCTCAGAAATCTAATCAAAAAGGCATGGAGGCAATTTCCAGTCACTCATACAAGTGTAAACAAACACTATTTCCAAATTTGGAGATGACAAATGACTTGATAGCTCAGGAGTTAAGAGTATAGATTCTGGAATCATTGGTCTGACTGAGCTCAACTGATTCTACCACTTCCTAAACATGGAGCCTTAGTTAAGTTACTACCCACTCTGTGTCTCAGCTTTATCATCTGTATAATGGAAACAATAAGAAGACAGTTAAGAATAAGGGTTTTGCAAAGTAAAGTTTTTAGAACAGTGCCTGGTACACAGTAAGCGCACAATAAATTTATCTGTTATTATTATTATTATTGCTATCATGATGATTGCATTTAGTTTACCACTTTTTCACATTCCAAAGTTTGGCTGACTAATGCCAAGAGCCCTGATTGTCACCTTACTTCCACTCTTTTACCCTTCTCTCTTAGACAAGTTTTCTAATCACTCTGTATATCATTTTTGACATGAAATACTTACATGAAAATTATGTAGGCCTCCTGATACCCTGTTCTGTCATCACTCCAACCTCTAAGATAATATAATGATCTATTTAATTTCATTATAGGTTATGTCTATATCTCATGTTTCATTTTATTGATATTTGTGGGTATTTTTTCCTTTGAGAATTTTTTCTACTCCTCTTTTGTCCTGTCTCCCCAGCCCCCTTTTCAAAAAATCTAACAAATAGGAGGCTCACTTCAAATTGTAAGGACACTGCAAATTCATCTTCCGTCTTCCCTTTGCAAACGAAAAATGAAAACAAGAAATCAATTTCAAAGTCAGCTTGCTAACTCCAAGTGGTTGGCCAGAGGTGGACCACTAGAACATAAACACCTGTAATATCACAAAACCCAGAGTGCACGTGGATGCTGGAATTACATTTTAAACCATAAACTATCTTTCATTAAATATTTACTTCTTCAGTCTCTGAAAAGACAAGTTAGTATCACAGATCATATAATCAAAGATGGAGAGTGTTAGACCAAAAGTTCCATTATATTTAGTAACATACCTTATCATATGGCAAAAGGCCTTTCAAAGGAAAACGAAGAGTTGCAGGATCCAATTTCCATGAATTACAAATGGCACCTGAGTTATTTACAACTGGCAGGAGGCTGCAGCGGCCTGCATGTAATATAAAAAATGTTTTTAAGCAAATGTGAACGCAGCAATGCCTGGTCTTCCGTTCATTCACTCTACAAATATTTAATGAATATCTATTTTAAACCAGGCCCTGATTTTAAAAATGTTTTAATTAGGTAGAAGTTTGTGAATTGTCTTTGATTATTTTTAGTTCCAATGGTTGGAGACAAATTTGTACAGGCCTTCCAAACTCAAAAATGTTGCCTTTGTCCAAGTATCTAGGATAGACGTCAGCGAACTACAATCCATGGGCCCAATCCAGTCGGCCTCCTCTTTTTATAAAGCCGATTGGATCACCAATGCTTGTGCACTTCAATGGCAGAGTTGAGCAGCTGCAACAGATTGTACAGCGCACAAAACCTAAAATATTTATTATATCACCATTTATAGAAAAAGTTTGAAGATCTCTCTAGTGTAGGGTCAAACAATTAATTTTAAGCATGATGTTTCCAGAGGCCTTAGGTGGAGCTTGACTATTGGCTCATATATCCAAATGCCAGATGAATATTGCTACTTGGATGTCCCACAAATTACTACTCTAGCTCAACATATCTTAAATTAACTCATCATCATCCTTCTCAAACCTGCACCACTTCCATAATTCATTAAGTGATAGCAATATCTACTCTGTTACAAAAGCTAGAGACCTGAGCATTATCTATCTAGTGTCTTTTTAGTTTAGTTTTGTATTTCAGTGTCTAGAATGGCACCTGACTCATAGAAAGTGCTCAAAATTTGGTCATTGACTAAATAATGGTCTATATTCCCAGACAGTTCTGATGTCACCCTGATTTCTAGACATAATCCAGGAGTATATATGAGCATGGCAAAAATTGCCAAATCACATGCTTATTTTTAAAAGAAAATTCTGAGAATCTAACAAAAGATGAAAAAATGGAAAACAAAAAAAATTAAGTAGAGAGCAAAGGTGTGACTTGGAAAGAGCTGAAAGAGCCTGATAGTCTTGTTTGTATACTGTGGCCACAGAGGGACTTGTCTGTTGAGATTTCCAGTTGTTTGGAGATTCCATAATGCTTTACTAGCTATTAAAGTTCCCTCTTATCACCAGGAAATACATCTTCTGGAATGGCTCTACCTGAAGCTTAGACCTAGTGTAACCAGTTTCTTTTCCCCTCCCTACATTCAGCACACAAAGCACCTAAAAAATCAGTAAAAGGCTATTAAGCTCCTAGAGAGTTACTAGAGTAACAAGCCACCATGACATGTGTAAGATACCATCCAATAACTTTAATAGATCATTAAAAATCATGTACTATTTAGTATATTTTAAATTATAATCCTACCACAAATGGAGTTTATCCTTGCTGTGGGCCTGAAGGTATCCACAAAGTCCGATACCAGGTTTCCAAGTAACTAAAAGCAAAACAAAACAAAAAACAAACAAGTAAAATAAAGGTTGCTCTGAATATAGTGATCATTTAGATAAAATGAGACAATCTGTAAAGATTTAGTACAATGCCTGGCACATTAAAATTACTCAAAGGTTAGTTCTCTTTTACTTCCTTCCAAACAGTTACTTACCAGCTCATCTGTCTCTGAAATAAGCCAAGTCATGACACCATATTCTTAGCTATTTGGTGAAGCTATGTATATTTTATCACATGTTATATAAATTATCTCAACAGAAGAGTAGAGAAATGAAAGAAAGACATACATCATAATGATAAATATACACATATAAAATCTAAGGATAAAACTGACAATTTAAAAAAATAACCACACAAAAAATAGTAGTAAAAATAATAAAAATTTTGGAAAATATCAAATTTACCCAGTGTGGAAGTTTCCCCTCAGGATATAGTTTCCTAATCTCTGTGACTGCAAAATAGGCTGGTAATAAACAGGCATTTCTTTCCAAGATATATCCTATAACCTAGGAAAAATAAAAGGGTAATGTTGTTATTCTTCACTAGCCCCTCAGATTAGCCCTTTAAATACAACAACAGAATATTAAAAAGTAGAATTATTATTTCATGAATATACTGTGCTTAAACCTTAGCATAAAGGAATTCACTTACATGTGACGAATGTCTAAAAACAAAGATTACAACAAAATGGATTACTGATGATTAGTAAATAACATTGACAATGTTTTAAATATTGGTAGACTCCAATAGGAGAGCAACAGACCAAAGTAAAAATTCTTGCAGCATTAGTTATATAGCACAAAGATCTTTTAAGTGGTCCATAGGCTATCTTGTAATGGTTGGAAATATTACTGTAATATCTATATTGTTGCTTTCATAATTAAAAACCATACATTAAAATTTCCTTCTGAAATAAAAGTGAAACAATATCTTTGAAACTAAAGGTGATTTTTGTAGAAGTAAACACATGGAATATTCCACAAATTACCATAGCCTTTAAAAGCACAGAATTATATAAAACTAGACTTTCTTGAGGTTATGATAAAGGAATTGCAGACATGCATAAATTACCTCTCTTGCTGCTAGAAGCTGCTGTACAACAGCTGAGCTCACTGTATTGGGAATTGTCAAGATTTTCTCCAAAATCACTTTTAAGAGATCTCGAACACCCTGGTATAAGGAAAAAGTCATAGGTTAAAACTAAGTCATGTCCCCTGTGCTAAACATCTGAAGGTTTCAAGATTATACATTCAGAAAAAAATATTACGCTCAAGGTCACACACCTTCAATTTTTCTGAATCAGAGCTAATATTCAAGTCCCTAGCATTAACCCAAGAGTCATGTTCTAAAATGGAATTCTAAAGAATGTCTTGCAGTATGAATGAACAAAGAAAAGTCACTGATCAATAAAAATTAAACTTTCCAAACTCTGCTAAATTTTTTTGACCTTCACAACATTAGAAAAATTTCTATTGTAATAAGAGTCAAAAAAGCTGAATGTGGGCTTATAGAAAGAAATATATTTGAATAGCACTTGAAAATACTCTAAAAACATGGGTAATAATAAGCTTTCTGGCAGATGACCCTTTTCTGCTCTCTTCCTTTCGCATATTCGAACTATTCTCCATTCTCATACATAACTCTTACTCCTTCAAATTTATCCAATATACCTTAATCCCTCAAACTTATCCAACAAGGCTATTCTGTTCATCATTCATCGCTTTATTATCTATTACAAGTTGCATTATTTCAGAGCAGAATCTGATGTAGAGAAGAAATTTCATTCAATATTCATATTCTGAGTATACACTACAGGATCAATCTTGTAAAAAAAAAAAAGGCAGACAAAACATGTACATGGAAATCAGAAACAACGATAGAGCACCATACAAATAACAAAGTAAAACTGCGTATTAACCTGCTGGGAAACTGATGTGCAGCAAAAGAGAAAATAATCAGAAAAGGCTTCTTAGAATTAATTTTGTATTAAGGCATGATTCAAATAAATAATTAGTAGGTCATTTTATTTTTATTTATTGAATTTTTTAAGCTGAGCCATCCTGCCACTTGTTGGCAGCTCAGCAGCAGCACAGCTCGGGCTGGGCATCGAACCGCTGTTGCTCAGAGCTCAGCTCGCACTCTTGAGCAAGCTCTTAATCAGCTGAGCCACTCAGTCAGTCCATAAGTCATTTTAGATTAGAGAAAATGCAGACATCATTAGCACAGGACCAGATACTGGCAATTCTTTCAAAAAGAACAATAACATAGTGGCTTAAATGAAGCAGAATGACTTTTGAAGCAATGGAAATACTGAGCTGCATTATAATACACAATTAGAGTGTATATGCTGCTGTTTTTGGTCAAGGGCAGAGTGCGAAAGATACTAGTTAAGGAAGGGCACATGTCCAGGGAAGGTCAAGGTAGAGGTGATACACCGCTTGCTCCCCTCATCAGTTGATGCCTACATCCCTTCTCGGTTCCACACATCTCTCCTCTGTGCTCTTTCATTTGAAAGGGACCTAACATCATAAGATCTCATCTTCAGATCTGTGGCATGAAGAAACCCAAAGTCTGCTTGGCAACTTCCCTACTCATCATAAAAAAACGTATTAGCCAAAGGCATTTTTAAGAATGTTGGGAGGGGTTGGTCTTCCAAGCGATCTCAAGACCCTTTCCTCTCATCTGAGATCAGATAGGCTGAGAGTTCCGTGAATCCCCCAAATAGGCAGGGAGAGCTCTATGCCTCTGCCCAGCAGGAAGCAGATACAAAAGAAAAGACCGCCTGTTCCTCAACTTCCCATAGAGATTTTGTGGGGATCTCAGTCTCTCAAGGGGAAAACAAGGCAGGCAGTTAGAGACAGGCAATGGTTCTCTGCATTCCTGCACTTCCCACAGAATGCTACCGTCCAGGGGACCTCCCCTCTCCACCCAAAACTTCTCCTTTTCATTGTAATTATCTACCCTTACAGGGAAACAAATGGGTACAAAATACTGGAATGGATTAGACCAGTCACTCACACCCGCGCAGTAAAGGCCACCACTTTCATTTCTTCTGGGCCTCGTTATACCATCATTATAATATCATACATATGCCCATAAGTTCATTAATATCATTATAACAGGCTGAATTCTGGGGAGGAACATGCGCAGTCTAAAGAGATAAGCTAATAGCCTGTTGTCAATCACAGGTATCAATCAAGTGGTCCCAGCCCAGAGAGGAACAGCCCATTCTAGGGAAAGAAGGGATAAAAACTTCAAGTCCTGGTCAGTCTTTTTTTTGAGCCTTTTGAGCTTCCTTTGCTCAGCCCGCTCCAAACTCTTTGGAGTGTACTTTCTTTTCTAATAATGGCCCTTGATCATTCTCTACTGCTGGGGCCCATTTCTGCTTCTTTGAAATGTATATTTACTTCTAATAAACTCCTTTTCTGCAACTTTAAAAAAAAAAAAAAAGAATGTTTTGGAGGGGAGCAGAGGAGCTGTGGGACACAATGAATGATTTTAAACCCCTTTAGGAAATACAACAAATGAACAGATTTTGTAAATGCTTCATTCCTCCCATCTGAAATTTAAAAAAATACAACTGAAAAATTAATCATGCCTCAAAGTGATACTTTTTATAATTAGGAAAAAATACCTTATAGTCCACTCCCCCAATTATTTTCCGAACCAGTTGAAATGTTAAGGCCCAAAGCTGTGTTCTTTCCCATTCAAGAGTGTCAGAGTTTATCAGGGTTTCACAAACCATCCTAGAAAAAAGGGAATACCAGTCCAGTTACAAGACAGAATTTTGCAAGTTTTCTAATCATCAATGTGTGTGTACTCTGGATATTATATTTGTCATACTAAGTATTTTTCATAAAGGTACATTATTATTCAGGCACACTTCTAAAAATTTATGGACAGTATTTTACATATTTTATTTGCATGAAAGAATAAACATAGAGTAGAACTAAATGATATTCCCTATGTTTTGACTAGAAAGAAGTCTATCAAAAGATAGATGGTTGGGTCTGGCAGAGTGGCTTGTTGGTTAAGAGTTGACTTGGGAGCATGAGCTCTGAGCAGCAGGGCCACTGATTCGGATCCCACATGGGCCAGTGACGCTGTGCCCTCTACAGCTAAGATGGTGAACAACAGCTCCACATGGAGCTGGGCTGCTGTGAGTCACAGTGGGCTGCTGTAAGCTACCGTGAGTGGCCGGCAGCAAGCAAGAGTGGCCATGAGCTGCTGTGAGTGGCCATCCAAAGGTCGGCGACCGATCTGCCTCAGCGTGGAAGAGGGCAATGATCACAATACCACCATGGGCCTGTGAAGCGATGTTGTCCTCCACAATTAGACTGAGAAACAAACGGACAGCAACTTGTCTGCTCCCCTTCCCCTATTCCCCAATAAAACCTTTAAAAAAAAAAAAATAGATGGTTAAATGTTTACCATCTATCAGCTTGTGGCAGTTTGTATTTTCCCAAGATGGCTGCAACAAGATTTTCAATCCTCAGGCTCTTCTGAAATGTGACATTGATAGTCCTCACATGAAGAGATAGGAAGAGAATCTACATTCTCTTTCCTTAAATCTGGATAGGCCTAAGACTATGGTAAAAAGGACAGTATGTGA
This sequence comes from Aselliscus stoliczkanus, assembly GCA_033961575.1. Classification (NCBI taxonomy): domain Eukaryota; kingdom Metazoa; phylum Chordata; class Mammalia; order Chiroptera; family Hipposideridae; genus Aselliscus; species Aselliscus stoliczkanus. Next base: position 129,748,172 of record CM066733.1, read on the forward strand.
CTTCCGAGGCAAAGTTATACAGCTTCTGCCTAGCCGTCTTTTCAATGCTTGCTCTTGGACTCCACCATGCTATGAGAAAGTCCAGGTCACAAAGAGAGGGCACATGCAGGTTCTAGCCAATGATAGCAAGTGAGGTCCAATGATAGCCAGGCATCAACCATCAACCATACGAATGGGGAATCGTCTGTCATGACTCCAATCCTAGCCACCAAATGACTGCAATCACAAGACCCTCAGAAAAAACTGTCTACTAAGCTCTGTCAATCACCATAACACGGGTGTCCATAAAATGATTATTACTGTTTTAAGCTGTACCGTTTTGAGGCAATTCATTGTGTAGCAAAAGGCAACCAGAAAACAGCTCATCAACGTGAGTGATTTTAGCTCCTGGCCTGAAAGAGAAAGCCTGCCTGTTTTTGAGCCTTTAAATATATAATTCTAAGAATACAAGAAACTAAAACCTGAGGTATTATGAAGTATGGCTTATTGAGCATAACTCCCTTCTTCATTTCCTTATCCTTTTACAACAACCTCAACTAATTTCCAAGTATTAGTAAAAAAGAAAATTCTCCAGATTGCTCATACCTATCATTAAACATACCTGGGTGGAAGGAGACCAGTCTCGACTGCCATTGCTAAGCAGTCATAAAGAAAAGAAATTCTTTTAGGACTATGTTGGCCATGAATGAATTTAACAATCCACTGGATGCATTGTTCATGAGATTCCTGGAAAATTAGAAATGATTATATTTTAGGTCTAAAGTTGTATCGTGTAATTAACATAGCTAATGCTACACCTGGGAGTGTACCAAGACTATGAATGAGATATGTCACTATAAACATTCATGGACAGAGACAATTTAAAAAAAAAAAAAAGGAAAACAATTCAGATTCAGTATTTCAGTTATATTAAACTTAAAATCTTACCATTAGAAAGATTAAACTCCCACCATTTTTATTACATGGGACCTCCAAAAGGAGTAAGATTTTATTAACATATTCATGATCAATAGAAAACTCTAACACAGATTGTGTAAGGCATTGTAAGCAGTGACCTTATTGGCAGATATAAATATTCCTGTCATGGGGGGAAAAATCCATTATGGGTCAGTACATCAGTCTTATGAGAAGTTAATGTGAATCTAATCCTTAACAGCCCAATCAATCATGAATTCAACAACACGGCACATTTTTAGACTTCTGCGATTTTAAATCTGGTACTGAGATGTAGTGCTCAGATCAAAGTCTGTCTTCCAGGACATCCTCAAAAGAGCCTGTGTCCTTTCCCACTTCATTACCACTGTCCCTAATACATACTTCTGTTGTCGATCATATAATGCTGATCTACAAATAGTACTTTCTTCTTGGCCCCCTCATTAGAATATAATATTCTTGGAGATAAGCACCATACCTTAACTCATAAAATGTTTGATGATTCATTAAAAATTTTAAATATTTTGGAAAGATGTTCAACATCACTCAGAGAAATGCAAAATAAAATTATACTGAGATAAAATTTCTCATGTTTTAGATTGGCCAAGATCAAAAAGTTCATTAACACTGTATTGTGAAGCTATAGGGATTATATACTCTTATATATTGCTAATGGGAGTATAAATTGGTGACCCTTATGGAAAGCTACTAGGCAATTTCTATAAAAATTACAAATAGACATACCTTTTGACTCAGCAATAGTACTTCCAGGAATTTATTCTGTGTCCCATGTATAACATTATTAACATTATTCATTTTGCATTGTTTAAGGTGGAAAAGGTAAGAAGCAGCCTAAATGTCAGTCAGTAGGGGACTGGTTAAAAAAAGGAAGGTACAGCGATAAAAGAAAGAAATATTATGCTAGAAGCAAGGAAGGAAGGAAGGCAGAAATTTTAACTTTTAGTGGATTGCTATAGCATGACTTTCAGAATTTATTATTAAGGGTGAAAAAAGCAAGGTGCTAATGAGCAGTGTACATAATATATGACCATTCTATAAAAATGATTCTATATGCATAAAATGCTTCTAAGAAGGAAATACAAACTGAGAATCCTGGCTACAGACAGGGAAAAAAAACAGGTAATTAAGCTGAGAGAGACGAAAAACAGATTATTAAATTGGGTCCACCTTTTTGTACCTTTTGCATTTTGAATCACATGAATATGTTACCTATTAAAACCCCTTAAAAAAAAAGAATGATTTGTCACTATGTGATCCATGACTGAATGGCAAGCCTTACCACTTGCTAGCAGTTCAACTGCAAACATTTTCCTACCTATAATGAACCATAAGAAGACAATGAAGTCTTTAAGGATCACAGATTTTGTCTTTTTCAGGGATACCTCTTCTGGTGACTGTTGTTTGTAATTAAATTTTATTGCTCCTTTCCTCATTTTAATTATAGTATCTTTATATCCTTATTATAAAATCCTATCCTTATTGTGGCATTTTTGTATCTTTCCCATAGTATCTCCTTATCAACACTGTGCCAGTTCCTTTGTTGAGAAAGTGAAAATGTATCCTTTATAATCCCTAACAAGGCTGTTTTCATGTGCACCCATAAATGAGAATAGGATAAAAATGATTATATGTAATCTAACATGGGAGAGATTTTTTAAAAACACCTCACACTGTGCTGTCATAAACTTGAATTCTCAATACAGGTTCTCCACTGGAACACAAACAGAAACACATGGAAACCAGAATAGACAAATAAAAGATGATGACAATTTTATCTCTCCCTTTCCAGAAAGATCTCAACAGCAACAACAACGTAGATGTAAAAACAAAGGGGTCAAAAATTATCAGCGGAATGTATTAAAAATTCAGTACTCACCTGGGAAAGACCACCCCAAAACTGTCTGAAGGCCCCCAAACAACTAATTAGTTTTGTTTTTTCATCTTCAGGGGTGTCCATAAACATGCTAGAAACAAAAATCACATGATGTGACAGTAGTTTTAAAAAGGTAACTCAACACAACTAGAACTGTGGATCTTATAAATCTCCCAGACAAAACTGGGTAGAATTTTAACAGAGACACACCCACAGAAGAACACAAAAATCCGCCATGCATATATATACATATATATATATATGCATATATATATATGCATATATATATGCATATATATATATGCATATATATATATATATATACATATATATATATATATATACTTACCCAGGGAAAGCCTCTTCTATAATTTCAGTTTTCTGCCAAAACAAAACAAAACAAAGTGATGTGAATTTTTTTTTAAAAAAAGGAGGGCCCTCCCAGAGCAAAATGTTACAATGTAACATAAGGCAAGTCGCCGTAATCAGCCACACGCAGAAACTCACAATGCCTGTCACAATGGGTGTTGTGGGCTTGAAGGGGGCTTTGAGTTTGACAGCAGCTTGAGAATCGCTGAGCCTCTGACGCGCGCGCGCGCACACACACACACTCACACTCACACACACACACACACACACACACACTGTCACAACAAAGGAGCTGTGGGGGAGCAGCTGTCCGAGCCAGGCCTTCATCGGCGGCCCCCAGACTCCCCTTCGCCCGGCCGCAGCGCTGAATCCCTGGCCCTTACACTCACCACCACCTCCTCAAAAATGCTCTGCAGTTGCGTCTCCATCTGCACCATCGCCCCCGCCTTCCTTGGGCGCCCGGCGTGCGGCCTGGGAGCAGGCCCGAGCTCCGGGAAGGACCGGCAGAAGGGCGGAGGCGCCTTCAGAACACCGCGAGGTCGAAAGGGTGGCTTTCCACCCGCCAAGCGCGCAACGAAGAGTCCCCCGCCCCAATCACCACCAAGGTCCAGCGAACAGCCGAGGCCTGCACGGAAGCACCGGGAAGCTCCTGGTGCTTTCCGATGACCAAACCCCCGGAAACCAGGGACCCAGCCAGATGGTTCCGCGAGTCAGAAGAGAGCGCCCCCAAGCGGCGCCTCGAGCCTAAGTCAGCCCGAGGCGTTGTCGGCTGCAGCCGCCACCTCCTGGCAGGAGCGGGTGTTGCTTCCTCCTAGGGTCAAGATGTTGCATATATTGGACAGGGAAAAAAAGGCTTGGAGTCCAGGCTCCGCCGCCTGCAGGCGATGTTTCTGAGGATGGCTCCTGACTTTCTGTCTTGCAGCTCCATCAGCAGTTGTTGAAACTGCTGTTTCGTTGAAACAGCCAGAAGTTGAAACAATACTTTTCTTGACCACAGGGACCATATCTTTCAACTAGGGTAACCTCAGTGCCAGACACACAGCAGGTTTTTAATGAATGTTAAAAAAAAGAATGCATCATTATTGATTTTTAATTAGAATAATAACATTTATCATTTTCAGTTATAATAATCTAAAAATAATATTTATCAGTTACTGAATACCTATAGCCTATGTGGTGGGAATGGGGGTGGAGGAGAATGGCAAAGAGGAAGGCTGATCCACTGGCGTGGTCACAGCAGATGAAACGGGAAAACTTGTCCTTCCTCAATCTGATTTAGGGGGGTCTTTTCTATATCCTCATAAAACACCTTTGTGCATAACTAGTAAAGTACTTCATGTATAGGATATTTACCCACCATTCGCTCAGTGCTAGAAACAGTGGTAGGTGTTTAATGAACTGTTGCATAATCAGCTCTGCAGAATGTCCAAGCTAGGATAACAGAGCTAGAATTATTAAAACCCAACTTCCCTACCAATCTGTTGTTCTTTTTTGTATACTAAACAAATTATCTTATAGTGGATTATCTTTAATTAGATAATCTTATAAAATGGTTTTCACCTACCATCAGACAGATTTTCATGCTTTCACTGTTTCCAGATTAATGTACTCTCTGCAAATGCCAGCTAATCTTAATATGAACCAGAGCTTATATAGTTAAAAAGGTAAAATAGCCAGGAAAGAATTATATTTTGGCCATAACTAAATATAAATTAATTTTTATATCATGCTTGCTGATGTTCCATTCATTGAATAAAAATTGACCATCTATTTCTAGACCTTCTTCATGTGTTTCCCCCAATATTCATTTTTTTAAATCGATGTATAATTTATATACAATGAAATGCATAAGTTTTAAATGTACAGATGCATGAATTTGGACCAATGTTCATAGTTGTTTAACTACCACCTCCATCAAGACATGGAATACTTTTATCACCCCAGAAATTTCTGTTGTCTCTTTGCAGTCAACTCCACTCCTAGCAGCAAACTCTGTTTTAATTTATGTAACCATTAATTCGTTTGCACGTTCTTAAAGGTTATGTAATTGGAATCACGCATTATGGACTCGTGTGTCCAGCTTCTTTTATACATTATAATTTGAGATCCATCCATGTGTATCATTTTGTAGTATGAATATACTACAGATTATTTATTGATCCACCAGTTGGTGGTGAGGATTTATGAAAACTTTAATTTCATAACATGTGGGCCAATATTTAGATTTTTTACTTATTGTGGATGGGAAAAAAAAAACGAAGTTCTGTGGGACGTAACCTCACTGGGTGATCTGATCTGAATTCCTAACTGGGCAGGTCATGTGGATAGTCATTACCCAGGCCTCTAACTTCCTTAGTGACAGCTTCTTTTTTTTTTTTTTTTGAGGGCAGTGTCACTGGCCCTCATATGTGGGACCGGAACCGGGGCAGCTGGCTTCCCAAGCCAGCTCTTAACCATCACACCACTCGGCCAGCCCCAACCTTAGTGACAGCTTTAAAGCCAGCCCTGTCCATTGTTTTGTGCATCTAGGTTGACACACCTTTGAAATGCCGGAAGTAATACCCCTGGAAGAGGGTATTAACCCTCAAGAGACAACATAATCTTGTTAACTATCCTGTAATTCAATCCCTACCTTGCTTTTTCCCACCTGCATGTAATCTTCCTTAGGTTCCCTCCTTAATTATCAATGCATAAAAGAAGCTGCAAAAATTAAGCATTTGAGATCTTGCTCCCCAGCACATGTCCTCAGTTTGGCTCAAATAACCTCATAAAAATTCTATCTAGGTATGGACATTCCTTATGGATATCTAGGCCGCTTAGTTGGCAGGATTCTAAAGCAGCCCACCCAAGACCAGTCTACGAACCTGGACCTGGTGCTAGGTACAAGCAAGGGCCCATTGTGCCCCACCAGCTCCCTGCCTCGCAACAGCTAAACTGGGGTGAGTTTCTCTTGGAATTTTGGGCCTCCTGGCTTTGAGTATCAAGTCATGACTTTATCTGAGCTGTCCTTAGAAAATCCTCAAGATGGGTAAGGGTTGAGATAACCCAGGGAATGAGGGAAAAAAAGGGGTGGGGGAGGCTGCTGCTTTAAATTTTGGCTTTTTAATTGGATTGCTTACTAAGAGTCTGAACAAAATCTTTGCTGGTCAAATGACTGAATAATCTTTAGCTCCAAAAGAGAAAGGGCATTTGCTTCCCCAACCCAAATAGCCAATGGGGTCATGTCAGTTGTTCAGATCCCTGAATTCTGTGCAGCGGAGATGGGTGCAGGAATTGTCCAGTTCAGTAGAGCAGCCAGTCCCAAAGAGGCTGGCGGGAGCCCAGAGAGAAGGGCTACACACCCTGGAATGGGGTGTGCCCCCAGAGAGGGGCCTGAGAGAGGAACCTGTGCCAGGAAAAGTGTCTCAGTTCCAGTGGTGTTTAGTAAGATCTTGCTGGCTCTTGCTTGGGTATTCTTAGGTGACTAAGAATCTTTGTGGGGTTGCTGGAGGAAAATTTTTCTCTAGGGTGTAAAGAAGTCTTTTAGGGATATCCACTGTATTTGGCTTATCTGGAGATGTGCATGTGAAGGCTGGCTTTCCCTAGAAGTAACATGGGAAACTGTGCCTCTGAAGCCACCCAGGCCCATGACAGTGAGCCTCCCATTTATAATTTAAGGTAGCTGAGATGAAGATTCTTTGTTACCTCTAAATTAGTTTTTGGGCATACAGTTAGGAAAAGCTAGCTATAAAATTAGGCAGACTGAATGGAAAAAAGAAAAAAAAACTATTAGAGACTGTCTCACACCTTAAAAAGGCCTTCTCCCCTAAGTTAAAAATGAAACTATGTAAAAGGATTTAGATAAATGGATCAACCGATGATGTCTTTAAGGTATCAATCCAATACTCCAGGGATTAAAAATGGCTATCCTTATTTTAAATGGGGGAATTCATTTGGAATTTGACTTGTCAAGGACAGATATAATTATAAATGCATCCAAAACAAAATTTGGATCCAACTGTTCTCTGTTTGTGTCTGTCTATGCATGTCTATATATATGTTGTAAATGTGCAATAATTTTTCTATCTCTAGATGGTATTGTTAAAATTAATTTAAAGGCAAGTGCTTGTAAGAATTGGATATTCTAAAATTCTAGAATATTGAAACTAACTCAAATGCTTTTCAAGTTCACATGAGCTAAGAGTCCTTAGTAAACAAAAGGTAGCTTGAGTTGGTTGGTTTAAGTAAAACAGACATGGCTTTATTTTACCTGGGTTTTACAAAAATAAGTCCATGTTAATCATTGAATTTTATGTCTATGAAAATGTTTCTAGAGGTTATAAAATGTTCCAGCTGAAGAATGCTAATTGATTACTTCTTAGTTTTCATTGGACATTGAGGTTTTAAGGGTTAAGATTTCAATATCATAGGAAAAACTTCTAGGATACATTGTATGGGTAAACAGTGGTTGTAAATTAAATGAATAGTTGGGGTTATGGAAAACCCAAGATGGCTGCTTGGTTCTTCCCTACTTCCTCACTCCCCACTTTTCAATTTTTGCATTCCTTTATGTATCACAGTGCATTTAAGCTACACTTAGATAAAGGAACTTAGGAGCTGATATTATTGAAAGGAGACAACTTACAATATTACCAAGGTTTGATAGATTCACATCTAGGAAATACCAACTTGATTATTGCTTCCTTTCCCAAAGAGCTCCCAGGAGACAAAGACTTTAGGTATTGTTTTTTGGAAAGTACATCAAATAAAAGACACTCTCCAACCTCATGGGAAGGGATCTTATCAGCTTCCTAACCATGAATGGACATCTACCCCGTCTACGCACATCAAAGTCTCCTTGAGGATGAGAAGCCACTGACAACAGAAGGAGACAGCTATTTCAAGACACCAATGAAGTTTGTATATCTATGGGTTCATATTGAACTCAGAATCCATTTTGTTGATTGTTTTTACCTATTTGCTAATGATATCATAATAATAGCTGTACTTGTTCTTTGGGTTTTTCTATATAGCGAAACTGTTTATGATTACTGAACATGTATAACATAACTGTTGTGCTCATTGCATGACTTATGTAAATGTTATACTAGATGCCAAACACAGAAAGAAGGCAAAAGTTGTATTATGATAGTTTATAGGATAGAAATGATCCAGTGTTTCTTGCCATGAAGGCCATAATAACTAACTGTCTTCCATTTATCTGCTCTTATTTTTTTGAGAAAAATTTGGCCTCAGCTCAGATCCATGGTTATGGTATTGCTTTATCTCCAATGGTGAACAAGATGACATCACTGACATTTCCTAGGAATGAGCCTTCCTAAAGCTGTGAGACCATACTATCTGAACAAATGTTGGCCGTCAATGAATTCTTCAGATTAATTTATGACCAAAATGGAGAACTGAGAATGAAAAAAATGGGGTTCAGTGAAATAACCTCACTGGTGATCTGATCATAAATTCCTACCTGGGCAGATCATGTAAACAGTCATTACCCACTCCTATAATTTCCTTAGTGACAGGTTTTAAGCCAGCCCTGTCGATTCTTCTTGTGCATCTAGGTCAGTACACCTTTGAAACACCAGAAGTAATACCCCTCAAAGGGGATAGTAACCCTCAAGAGAGCACATCATCTTGTTAACTCTCCTATAATTCAATCCCCACCTTGCTTTTTCCCACCTTCATGTGATCTTCTTTATGTTCCCTACTTAATTTCCAATGCATAAAAGCTGCAAAACTGTTACCCTCTGGGGCATTTGAGATCTTGCTCCCCAGCATATGTTGCCATTTTGGCTCAAATAAACTCTTATAAAAATTCTCTACAGGTTTGGATGTTTCTTATGTTAACAATCTTAGCTCTTATAGAGAATAACTTTGCATTTTTCGACTCCAAAGCTGCCTGCAGAACAAGCAACTTCCATTATGCTGATTGTACTGTTTGATAAATTATACTCCTTGCATTGTTGTTAAATAATACTCCTTGTACTACAATTGTGTGATCAAAGTCAGCCTTTTTGTTCCACAGGACTGAGCTGAAACTAGGACTTTAAAAATGTTTAATCATGTATTACTCCATTGTTCTCACCTCACAACCCCATTTATTGGGTCACTGATTCAGCCAACCATTGAACATTGAGTTGCTCCCACCAATTAGAAAACAAATGTTTTATTTATGTTTTTTTTCCCCCATTAACTCATTTCTTTGATCAACAGCTCTTTGTAACTTTTACCTTTATAAACCCTACCATATCTCCTCCATTTTGGAATGTTTTCTTAGTTCATACCTAGAGCAAATTATTATCTGAGTAAAATCTCTTTAAGTTATTTTTTTAAAAAGGTATCTCCAGCTTTTGGTTTACAGTGGACATTTATATTCAGGTTTTAACTATTTTGGTTTTTGTTTGTTTGTTTGTTTTAGAGGGCAGTGTCACTGGCCCTCATATGTGGGATCCGAACCAGGGCCTCCGGCCTCCCAAGCCAGCACTTAACCACTGTGCCACTTGGCCAGCCCAGGTTTTAACTATTTTAAATAAAGTTGTTATGAGCATTCTCAAACAAATCTACCTGTGGGTGTGTTATCTTTTCTGCTGGGTAAATACCTAGAATTTTTGGGTCACATGGCAAGTATGTTTAACTTTATAAGAAAGTTGCCAAATGGTTTTTCAAAATCGTGTTATATCCCAATACTACTTCTTATATCCCAATACATTCTTATATCCCAATACTACTAACATATGAGAGTTCAACTGTTCTACATCCTTGTCAATCTTGTTGTCAATCTTTTTACAATACTTTAGCCATTCTAATGGGTGTGCATTTCTCTAATCATGTCAATTTTTTTTTTTGAGGGTAGTGTCACTGGCCCTCATATGTGGGACCTGAACCGGGGCCACTGGCTTCCCAAGCCAGCGCTTAACCACTGCACCACTCGGCTGACCCTAATCATGTCAATTTTTAAACTGTATATCTTATAAGCTCTCTGGATATCTTTTGTGAAGGGTCTCTTGAAGTCTTTTGCTCATTATTAATCAGTGATTTCTTATTCTTATTTATTCGTAGGAGTATTTATATATTGTTGATACAAGAATGTCTAAACCTACAGAGAATTTTTATAGAAATTTATTTGAGTCAAAATGAGGATACACCTAGAAGCAAGAACTCAACAGACTGAAATAAATGCTTCAGAGAGTAACAGTTTCGCAGTTTCTTTTATGCATTTGAGATTAAGGAGGGAACATATGAAAGATTACATGAAAGTGGGAGAAAGCAAGGTGGGGGTCGTATTACAGGATTTGTTAAGATTATGTGCTCTTTTGAGAGTGATCACACTTTAGAAGGAGGGGTCCAAAAAAAACATTTGAAAGGTGTGTTAACCTAGCTGCACAGAAACAATGGACAGGGCTAACTTCAGGCAAAAATAAGCTTTTTACTAAAGGCTTACAGACTCCTCCACAAAAGATATCCAAACAGCTTATAAGATGACTTGGACGTGACTACCCACCATGACCTACCCAGTTAGGAATTTATGATCAGATCACCCTGTGAGATTACTTTCCATAGAATCCACGTTCCCCCCCCCGCTTTTTTTGTCCACAATATTCTGTACGCAATTCTGTTATTAGATATATGTATTGTGAATGTTCTCTCCCTGTCTTGGCTTGCCTTTTCATTTCTTAAATGATGTCTCTGACTGGCAGAAATTTTTAATTTTGATAAAGTCCAATTTATTATTTAAAAAAAAATTTATGGTTATTGTTTTAGCAGCCTCTGGCAGAATGGTTGAATGAATGGATATGTTTGGAACGAATGAATGAATGTAATGAAAAGGAAGCTATGGATAGTAAGCTGTATTCTGTTTTCTGAACAGTTATCTTATGGAATCATCAATGAAAATGAAAATCCCGGGCTGGCCGAGTGGCGCGGTGGTTAAGCGCTGGCTTGGGAAGCCAGTGGCCCCGGTTCAGTCCCACATATGAGGGCCAGTGACACTGCCCTCAAAAAAAAAAAAAAAAGAAAATGAAAACCCCATTGGCTAAGAGATCAGGATGCTGTGGTTTTTGAGGAGGGCAATTTTGACCTAGTCCTGAGGAGGAACCATTGCAGGGAGATGGCAGGAGCGAGGTAGGGGATGGTATTGGGGATTAGGGGCCTTGCTTCACTGGAGACGAGGAATGCTGGAAGCCAGTTCTATCTGGATTTGAGATTAAGAAGTAAAGGGAACTAACTTGAGAACAGTACCTCCCTTCAGGTAAGGGCTAAAGATGAGGTCTGTAAATGAAATGTAGATGACACAAAGACTGGAAGAGTCTGATAAGCACCTGTTACAAGCTTGTTGAGTGACCTGAGTCTATGCATGTAGTTGTAATTAGAAACACACACATACACACACACTCATACACTCATACACTCATACAATGAACTGGTGTTAGATAGCCTAGATTCACACCCTGACACTTACCACTTAACTAGTTATGTGTCAAGCCCCTTAATTTCTTCTTCCTTTTTTTTTTTTATATAGAACGCTTCACGAATTTGCATGTCATCCTTGCGCAGGGGCCATGCTAATCTTCTCCGTATCATTCCAATTTTAGTATGTGTGCTGCTGAAGTAAGCACAAGCCCCTTAATTTCTTGACGCTTCAATTTACCATCTACAGAACAACCAATTCCTGTGTGAAGTAAAAGTGAATGTGCTTAAAGAATTCAGTCTAATACCAGGCCAAGAGTAAGAGATCTATGATTGGTAGCTCTTGCTAACTTATGTACTTTTTATAACTCCCTCATCCTATAAGATGGCTGGGCCCATCAGCAGAGTTCAGGTTGTATAGGAGAACTACAGTGTAATAAATTAAAAAGAGGAAGAAAATCCTTATCTTAGGAATAAGACCATTGGAAGAGGCAGTCAGTCTTTCCGTAGTGTGGGGGTCCAGCCTCCGAGGAGTCCAGGGATTCCCTCAGGTGGGACGGAGTCGGAGAGGAAAAAAAGAAAGATGGAGAAAGAGGTTCACGGGAGTGTCACACCTTTATTGTTAAAGCCTGGCCCCTTTTATAGGGGCTTCTGACTATTAACTCAATTACAAGTTATGTTTCACATGATCATGATGTTTTCTCTTACTCAGAACTTTTACTTTTTTGTAATTGTATCTTTCCAGAGTACACTGTGGCCTGTTCAAGGATTTTACTTATCATCTAAAGAGTGGTTACCATGACTACCTTACAGGGTGTACACTTGAACTATTGCCAAGAGTTTAGCAGTGGCTGAGTTTAGGGCAAAAATCTATTTCTATGTGATTATGATAGTAGCAAAAGGAGTCTCAAATGTTTCCTTTCCTACAAAGAGCTGCATATCATTGTAATAGAGGGTAACATCTGTTTCTCAGTCAAAGCTTCAGTATCTGTTGCTACAGCAATGTACAAAACAAAGAGTTAAAACAAGGCTGTTAATTAAAATAACTCATGGTCAGTAAGTTGTCTCTTATCAGAATTCTCATGGCCGAGAGACCTTGGTCTCCTGGTCTCCAAGGAAACCTTTCACAGCTACATAGACAAGTAAGCTCAAGGTTGGATGATATCACCAGTTTCTCACAGACAGGATTTATCCATGTGACCAGAGGCCAGAGCCTCAGTTTCCAAGGGGCTTGAGTATCCTATTTCTCAGTCCTGGGGTCCCCTCGGACTGTAGCCTGTATTAGGGAGTTTCCTTATCTTTAGGAAATCTTGCCTTGTCATTGACTTACACAGCCAGCTATCATCAGGGACCCCAGGAACTTGCCATAAATGCAGTGAAAGTACTGTCTCCTATAGGATCTGATGTGAAGGAAAGGCACATGGGTTCATAGAGACAGGAGGTAGGTATTACATGACCAACCATAAGGCAGCATCCCAGACATCCAGAGCTGAGCGTGGATCTTTATTTCAAGGTGGCCTTATCAGACACTAGGATGCTGTCGGCCCCCAACACTGTAGTGCATGGGTTGTTAAAGGAAGAAGTTGTGAGTCTGGGAAGTATATTATTGGGGAGTTGTTCTGGGAATCCTGTAAAGGCCATCATCTAGCCATCTCTGTGTTTGTATACTTGGTGGGGAGCAGGGCTAGGGAAATGAGAGTTTACAGTGTAATGAGTATTGTGTGATTCTGTGTATTAAACATTCTAACTTGCACCAAAAAGAGGTCTAGCCTGTGCCTTTGACTTCTGATCTCTAAACTCTTGAAATATCATCCTTGTAGAGTACTTTTGGTTTGTCTGGGGTCCTTGGGTCACTCCAAGTAGCCTAAGGATGTGATTTTTGTGGAAAAGTTTGGATTCTATTGTATTAACTCAATCTCTGGATGGGCTGGAGATTGAGATCAGCTTGAGACTGAAATAATCTGGGTAGTTAATTAGGCCCACATAATGGCACCCTACAGAATCTCTGGACACTGACTCATGTGAGCATCTGTGGTTGTCAATATTTTGTGTGTATTGTCATATATTAATGCCAGAAAAGTCATACTGTCCACAACTCCATGGAGGGAGGATAACTGGAGGCTTTACATTCTGAATTTCCCTAGACTCTGTCCTATGCATCTCTTCCCCTTGGCTGATTTTAATCTGTATCGTTTAGCTATAATAAACTATAACCATGAGTAGAGCATGAGTACTTCTAGAAAATTATCAAAACTAAGGGATGTCTTCGGGACTTCCAAACTTGAAATTGATGTCAAAAATTAGGATGGTCTTGGGGACTGTTTCTTCTAAATATACACACCACAATTCCACTTTTGTTAGGAAGCAAGGGAAGAAAGAAGTGAGAAACGATGGAAGAGGAGGGGAGAAAGACGGAAAGGAGCAAGAGAAGAAAGAAAATGTCAACCACTGTCTTATCTATATAGGTACCTGTTTGAACACACATGGAGAAAACATGGAAGTCTTTTTGCCATGGTAGGCATGTTAATGGTTCCCCAAAGATGTCCTAACCCCCATTTTAGATTACATGGCAAAGAAGAATTAAAATTGCAGATAGCAATTAAGATTGCTAATGAGCTGATCTTAAAATAGGGAGATTATCTTGGATTATGGATAAACCCAATGTCATCAAAAGGATCTTTAAAAGTAGAAGAAAAGGGCCAGGGAATTTTGAAATGTGAAGGCTCCACTTGTCCTTTCCCATGGAGTTGTGGACAGCATTACTTTCCTGTCATCAATCTGTGACAATACACTCAAAGTATTGCCAACCAGGGATGCTTTCATGAACCATTGTATCCAGAGATTTTTATGGGGCTCCATCATGTGGGCCTGGTTAACTGCCTAGGTAGCTGATCTCAATCTCCAGCCCCAACAGAGATTGAGCTGATACCTTTCCCACCTGAAATCTCATCCTTAGACTGACCCCACAGACCTCAGAGAAACCCAAACTATTCTATGAAGTCTGACACTTCAAAGGTTTAGAGATTACCTATCAGAAGGCAAAGGGCAAAGGCCACACCACTTTTTGGTGAAAGATGTTTACTACACAGAATTACACAATACTCATTACTCTGCAGCCTCTCCTGTCCTGACCCCCGACTATCCACCTCATTAAAAAAAAAAAAAAGACATTTTAACTACATTTCTGTCCAAGAAGATGATCGCTTCACTTTTGATGCTGAAGATTTCAACATGTGCATTTCATAAATAACTCAACCTCATTAGTTCCAAAACGTAACTTAACCGTCTTTTCAGAAAACCAATCTCTCCTTGATGCTTCTCTTTCTAATAGCACCATTCTTAATGGAATCATTCTCTGAGCTCAGAGGTGTTGCCGTCATATTTGTCTTTTTTAAAAAAATTTTTTTTAATTAGTTTCAGATGTACAACACAGTGCAATGGTTATACTTTTTACCCCTCAAAGTGACAACTCCCCTCCCCCAATTCGCCACCCCACTCTCCCCCCCCCCCATATCATGTATATCTATTACTCTTCCTCTGACTCCTTTCCACAGTATAATCCACGGGATGGTTAGATAATTACAGATTATTTATATTGTTTTGTCTCAATAGCTATTATTTACACTTTAGCACCATAGTATATTGTGATTTCATTTTCATTTTCAGTACAACTTTTTGTTTTTATTTTTGGAGTTAATAATTAATTGTCTAACGTTTTTTCTTTGCTTAATTTTGAATGTGCCTATCATCAATTCATCCAGAAACCTCTGCCTGAGATGTTGATCTCCTCTCAGGAAGTTCAGATACATGAAGTATGCACCAATTTTATCTTCCTCTTGGGGACATCCCTCCTGGAATCTCTGCCCTTCACTGCATGCCTACATTGGCTGCTTTCTAAACCTGCTCGCAGCTACTGTCCAGGGGCAGCATCTGGCGATTCTCTTTTGTTCTCTCCTACATGTATCTTTTGTTTGCTCAGTTTTGTCTTCCTCTGCCTCAATTTACTACCTTGTTTGGGGATGAGGAATGCACACCTTCCATTAACTTCTTCCAAAGATTATTTCTTCCCCCACCACCACCAATTTTTTTATTTTGAAAAAAAATTAAACCTAGAGAAAAAGTGCAAGAATTTTACAAGCAACACACATATTTTAAATATTTTACCACATTTGTTATTTCTGTGTCTTCTTCTCTCTTTCTCGTTTTTTTTTTTGTCTTTCTCTCCTTTCTACTAATCAAATCTTTATGTGAGCTGTTTGAGAATTATTTATAGGCACCATAACTTCACCCCTAAGTACTTCATTGCTTGCCTTCTGGAAGTCATGCGTGTAGAACCTGACTTTCATAACTGTAGTACACTGAGTGTGTTAACACTCAGGAAATTTAACATCAATATAATGCTATTTTCTCAAGTACATCCATAGTCACATTTCCCCAATAATGCCCTTCACTTTCCATTTTTTTTTCTTCCATCTAGGATCCAATCAAGGATCTTACAATACATTTAGTTGTTAGGTTTCTGTTCTTCTCTAATCAGAACAGTTCACTAACCCTTGATTTCCCCTACTTTTCATAAAATTGACATTTTTTAAGATTCCAGGCCAGTTTTTGGTAGACTGTCCCTCAATTTGGATTTGTCTCACTTCTCATGATTACATTCATGTTAAACCTATTTTATTTTCTGTAGTTATGCTACATAGGTCATGTTGTGTCCTTAAAAGTTTTGTTTTGGGCCGGCCGAGTGGCGTGGTGGTTGAGCGCTGGCTTGGGAGGCCAGCGGCCCCAGTTTGGGTCCCACATCTGAGGGCCAGTGACACTGCTCTCAAAAAAAAAAAAAAAATTGTTTCTTAGAATATTTTGTTCTTTGCCTTTAAGGCTGATGTAAGCCAATAGAAAACAAATGCATGCATATACATATGTATATACATACACATATATGCAGATAAAGTTTGTGCATAATTTTAAGTGGCCTATAGATATTCCCTTGAAACCTACCCATGCAATTGCATGAAATCTTGGCAAAGACAGTGTTGTAAACACAGTCAGCATGGGTGATGGGACTCATGTTCCCACTGCTCAGCAATAGCGCTCAAGTTACTTTTAAGTCACGTAATGTTTACTAGAAATGTTACCTCTAAGATACTGTTATGGATTGACTTGTTTCCCCCCAATTCATATGTTGAAGTCTTAATCACTAGCACCCCAGAATGTGACTGTATTTGGAAATAGCCTTTGAAGGTAATTAAGTTAAAATGAGGTCATTAGAGCTGGTCCTAATCCAATATGGCTGGTGTCCTTATGAGAAGAGAACTGACAGAGGCAGAGACACTAGACAGGTGCACATACAGAGAGACACCAAGTCACCACACAGGAGAAGACAGCCAACTGCAAGTCAAGCAACCCTTGATCTTGGACTTCTGGCCTCCAGAACTGTGAAAAAATGAATTTGTTCATTAAACTACCCAGTCTTGAGTAACTTATTATGGCAGCCCTAGAAAACTAATGCAGGTACCTTTCTGAATCCCCTTAGAAAACCTTATTATTTCCTCTTCTGATCCCCTGGTACTTTATTCTTAACACTAGTAGAATGCATATCAGTAATAGTAGTGTTTAAAATGTCTGTTTCTTCTACCAGACTAAAGCTGTTTAGAGTAGATGCAGAAACCGAACATTTTTTGCATCTCCTAATGCCTGACATAAAATCTGGGGTTTGGTGGTACTTAGTTATTATTTGTTATTCTGGATTACGTAAGGCATCTAAGGTTCCATTATTACATGGGCAAGGCTTCCTTTGAGGTAATAGCTATTTCTGAAATGCTGGATATAGAGAAAGTTTCAGATTACAGAGCTATGCCTATAAGATTATTATAATTTATAGTAATTTGTTTCTCTAGACATTTGTGAGGTAGACTTAGATCTCCATCTGAAACCATTAAATATTTTAGTCAGCAAGTGTTCACTGAATGTCTTCTAGGTGCTGGCCATTGTGCTAGATTCTAGAACAAAATGGTAAGCCTAAACTAACCTAGTCGCTGCCTCCATGAAGCTGATGTGCCAGACAGGTTCATCATGTTTTGGCAAATAATCTTGTTCCTGCCAGGGTTCAAAGAAGTAGAATGAGCCCACAGCCTGTAACTTAATGGACTGGAACTTAGGGGCCCAAGTCTTGAAGAACTCAGGTAGCACAGTGTAACTATGGTTTTAGGATCTCTTCTGGAGATATCTCTAGAATCTGAGTCATGAATGAGACCTGCTTGAGAACATTAGAAACAGGAGAATCTATTAAAGCTTGGAAATTTTTTGGAAATCAAATTATTTCTGATTTTTGAAATGAACAAGAGAGGGCTGCCAGAATTCTAATGGGGCAGATTGCTGCACTTTCGGGCAAGTAAGAGAAGCAGTCCTCCAGGACCCAGAGACAACGTTAGAAATATTGACTGTTCAGTAGAAAACAATGGTAATGCCACAGAGGGCATTGGATCAGGTTTCTGACTTTCTGAACCATGAGAGGTAGTAATTGATAGTTCAAGTGACAAGCTGTGCAGGTTTCTTTTGTTAAGTGCATTAGTGCCAGCTTTTGAATCTTGGAAGAATTAAGGGGTAGATCAGGAATCAGCAATACTGGAAGGGCCAGTCAGTAAATATTTTAAGCTTTGTGGGTGAAGGGGCAAAATGAAAGATATTATGTAATGCATGTGTATAATAAAATCAAAGATGTGTGTATTTACGAGGTCTGACAATTAAATCTGCGAACTTGTTGCAGCGATGTTGCTAAACTTTTTCTGATATCAGAGGGATTATTCATTATGCATTTGTGCCAACTGGACAAACAGTTAACCAAGTTTACTATTTGGAAGTGCTGAAAAGGATGCATGAAAAATTTGGACGACCTGAACTTTTCACTAACAATTCATGGCTCTTGCATCATGACAATGCACCAACTCACACGGCACTGTTTGTGAAGGAGTTTTTAGCCAGCAATCAAATAACTGTATTGGAACACCCTCCCTACTCACTTGACCTGGTCCCCAATGACTTCTTTCTTTACCCGAAGATAAAGGAAATATTGAAAGGAAGACATTTTGATGACCTTCAGGACGTCAAGGGTAATACGACAACAGCTCTGATGGCCATTCCAGAAAGAGTTCCAAAATTGTTTTGAAGGGTGGACTAGGCACTGGTGTGGGTGCATAGCTTCCCAAGGGGAGTACTTCGAAGGTGACCATCATGATATTCAGCATGAGGAAGGTAGTACTTTTTCTAGGATGAGTATGTGAACTTAATTGTCTGACCAGTAAGGGAGAAAACAAATTTTCACAAATTTTTGTTGATAAAATTCAAAATATGATAATAGAGTACCTTTTCCCCCCAGGATTTGGGGATGATATTTTGTTTAATTGAGGGTTAAAATTACTGTTCCCCATCTCCACGTTGATTATACATGTTCACCTGAGCTGATCAATAGTGAGATTTTACATATTTCATCTCGGAAAATGTTTTAACATACGTAGGTACTGCAAAATACTGATATCACACAGCATTGATTCTACTTTATTATTGTTTGTATGTCTAATAACACATTTACTTTTCTTGTATTTCATTTCCAAGAGCTTGGGTCCTATAGATCATGCTGATATTTTGCCTTATCCCTTTTTATATGCGATTGCCTCTCTGCCCTGATTTGGCATTGCTGACACCAGTCCCAGCTAGGCAGCTAGCTCCAGATTCATTTCCAATATTGGATCTCCATTTGCCAAGGACCAGTATCTGTCCTTCATTTACCAACTGCCTACCTGGTTAACTTTCTGCTTGCAAGGTATGCTTGTCAATCTCCCTGTGGGTTTTGTTTTGTTTTTGTTTTGTTCTGTTTTGGCCTTTTCCACCTGCTCACCCAACCCTTCTATTATGCGTATATTATTTGAGATCTCCCTGCTTTGATGGGCTCCTTCCTGCTGCTGGACCTGAGCCTCGTATTTGCCTCACTTCCACAGCCCCCTCAGTTTGTCTTTCTTCTCTGAATTTTCCTAGTCTGGCTTGTCCAAACCAAGCATAGAGCTATAACCCAGGGGCTATGAAACTTAAGGAATTGGATGTTGGCAGGCCCCTGGGGGTTTCCTGAGAGAGCAAGTGAGTTTTCTGTGATTTTAGAAGAGTTTCTTGAGTTCTGTAGAGGCAGGGACTTTGTAGAATATGAAAAATGTTTATGATTGATAGGGAATATAATGTAACAGTACCTGCCTTTCTGAGCACAGGTGTTCTAGGCCATTAAGCATTAATAAAATATGCAGAGTGAAGCTTTCAGAACCCAGAAGGTGCAGATTGTTCTAAAGTCAAAGGGAAAAGAACAGTGAGGCTTCCAAGGTTCAAGTAACATAGAAAGTATACGTCAGATTCAGGTGACACAAGCAGTGTATTCCAAAGTCTAAGTTGCATGGAGGGTGTGGATTTGGCTGGTGTCCAGTGCTCAGATGAGCTGTTAGGACTAAGTTTCTAATACTTGAGAGACTCCAAACAAATTGAGGGTTATGGTTCAGTTAGGGGAATTGCTATAGCAGGAAATGTGACTAGGGACTGGGCAGTGCCAACATCTCAACTGTACCTTAGGTAGATTCTCTGAGGTTTACTCACCTCAGGACCTGAAGGACTAAGATATTTTGCCATTATAATATTCAAAATTTGGTAATTTAGAGATAATCTGAGATAATCTTAAAAATGAAGAATTTGTTGTCAAGAGTCAACTAACTTGTAAGTGACAGAATAAAACTTTATCAGAGGTCTCCTGACTTCCTTATTCAGTGTTCTTCATGTCCTCAGGGTTGAATGGGGCTAAGGGACCAGGATGGAGGAAGAGAGGAGGCAGTGTGGGAGGTTATGCATTATATAGTAGAAATATCCAGCCAGAGTCAGTGACACCTTGGTAAACAAAGTTGGTATAGAATCCTGTGACATCTTAGAGAGTACCTGGAAAGAGCATCTGAAAGTATCATATAAGTAGTCTGGAGTCAAGAAGTCAAATTATTACAGGAAATATCAAGGCAAGAAGTTAGAAAATCAAGAGGAGAGAAACAAAGAAAGATTCTGGAGTTCCAAATAAGGCAGAGAGGTCAGAAATGAGGCAAAGTCTTGAAAAGAAGGAAAAATGTGAGAAGGTGTTCAAGGAGCACGTCAATCAGGCTTCTCCAGAGAAAGAGAACCAGGGAAGAGAGATGGCGATAGAGACAGAGATGAGAGACAGAGCTCAAGAGAGAGAGAAGAATTTGCTCACTTGATTGTGGTGACTGGCAAGTTCAAAATTCATAAACTAGGGCAGATTGGCAGGCTAGAAACATGGGCTAATACTGTAGTTTTGAGGTAGAATTTCTTCTTCTCTGGTAAACGTGTTTTTTGTTTTTTGTTTTTAATTGGGGAATTGGGGGCGGGGAACAGCATTGGGGAATTGAGGAGGGGGACCAGCCAAGTTGTTGTTCTTCAGTCTTTGTTGTGGAGGGCACCGGTCGCCATCTGGCTTCCCATTGGCAGCTCGTGGCCTCTAAGCTCAAGGTGCTGTGTTTGATCTTAGTTGTCGGTGGGCATAGCCACCATCCCATGCGGGAGTCAAACCAGTAACCTTGTTGTTAAGAGCGCATGCCCTATCCCCTGAGGAATCCCGGCGGCAGCTCAGCTCAAGATGCCAGAGTTTAATCTTTTTTTTTTTAGTTGCAGGTGGGCATAGCCCACCATTGAACAGACATCTTGTTGTTACACCAGCTGAGCCATCCTGTCATCTGTTGACAGCTCAGCGACAGCTCAGCTCGGGCACAGTGTCACTGACCCATGTGGGAATCAAACTGGTGGCCCTGTTGCTCAGAGCTCACACTCATCAGCCAACTTTTAACCAACTGAGCCACTCGGCTGGCCCTAAACCTGTTTTTATTCTTAAGGCCTTCAACTGTTTGGATGAGGCCTATGCACATTATTGATGATTATCTCTATTACCTAAAATTAAATTATTGCTATAAAATACTGTTACAGCAATAACCTGGATTAGCGATTGATTAAATAACTGGTTATTAGAGCTTAGGCAAGTTGACACACAAGCCTAGTGATCACACAGAGGAAGATACGTGTAGGAATACTGTGAACCAGTCAAGGCAAACTAGATAGATTATCAAAGGTGTAAACAGGCAATTAGAACCCAGGAACCCAGAAAAATTGAAGGCATTTGTCAGATGACTAGATAAAAGCCACAAGTCCTAAGAATCTCCTGATTTTTAGACAAATTGTGATGTAAGATTGATTTTTCTTTAATACAATCAGTATGATACAACAACAATAATAACAGGAACACCCTGAAGTAGGAGCCTGAAGACCTAGTGAAACCTCACTTTTAAGATATCACTAACCAAGGTGGTCTTGGGTAAGCTCTAACCTTACCTGTACAACTGGCAAATTTGATTATAATCCAGAGTAAGTGTTTGCAGAAGAGAAACCAAAACTGCATGTACCACTAAAAGCAAAGTGTTTAGACTGGCCTTGCTTGCATATGAAATCACTTGGAGGGATATTTAAAAAATATTGCTGCCTTGGCCAAAACTCCACAAGTTTCTAATTCAATTTAAGTGGAGCCTGGGATTCAGAATTTAAGAAATTAAAATTTAAAAACTACTTTGGGCAACCTCTCATGCATGTGGGAATCCCATGCATATGTATGTATTAAATTTGATATAAATAAATAAATAAATAAATAAATAAATAAATAAATAAATACACTTTGGGTGCTTCTAAATTTATCCAGTGTGGAGAACCACTTGCTAAAGGTGTTCCAATACATTTTTGATCATTTGTGATTTTGAAAGACCTGGCAGTCCATTGTGGTCTGTGAAAGGAAGTCTGCAACACCCTGGATTAGATTATCTTTATTGTATCTTCTACTTTTAAAACTGATTTCTTCTGCTACAGCCACTGATGCCAGTGCTTTCATTGCTTATGTGTAATTGGTGAAGTGGAGGTCTACTGGATGGAGGAAGTGACAGGGGAAAGTATAGCACAAACCCTCAAAATCACAGAAGAAAACATGGCTCTTCTTTGGCAGATTTTTCTTAAGGGAGAAATAATAGGAATAACTTCAATAACAGAAAAAGGGCTTTAGTACATGATTTTCAGAAATATCAACATTTATGCATCATTATATATTAGGGTAGATTTTTGAAATTTTTTTGCCACTGCTTTTAGGGTTGGAATAGTTTAGAACAGTGTTTTCTAATGAGTGTACTACAGCATACAGGATTTTTAGAACTTTTACTTTATGAAAGAGTTATCAAGCTTTGTTTTACCAACCAGGTGTGTCCATAGGACTAATATTTCATGAAATTACATTTTGAGAATTACTGCCTTCAGGTCATTTAAACTAGAAGAGCTCAACACCCACCATTAACTCTCTTTGGCCGCACTGCTATTAATTTAGCAGCTTTCATCATAAGTACATGTATCAGGACACTCTAGTCCATATAAATAAGAAAAGAGCCTGTTTAACTGGTTAATGAAAACAGCCTTGGATTTCTGTTCCAGGTCTGGCATTGAGTAAATATGTGATTTGGGGAAAGTCACATAATTTGCATTCCAGTTCCACTTGCATTCCATTTCCACTTCTGGTACCAGATTAACTATGTGATCTTGGACAAGTCAAATATTTAAATAATCAGAGCCTTATGTTAACTCATCTACAAAATACAGATAAAATGTTTATAAGGGATATTAAGTTTGACACTAGATAATATGTATAAAAAATGTCAAACTATGAACATTGTAAGATGCAAGACACGATTATCACATAATTAAGTACTTTATATAGATTTAGAAGAATTGGAATTCCTACTATTGTTAAAGCACATTTTTAATGTTAGTTTTTGACATGAAGTTTATGTAAATATAGAAATTCCTTGGAATTTCTGTAACAAGGTCTTTTGTTTTGGTTATTTTTTTGTATGAAGTATAAGGAGAGAAGGCACAGTTATCTATAAAGTTATAAACATAACTTTCATATCTCAACACTATTGTTATTAGAACTTTTTTTTTCTCTCTTGACTGTCCAATCACTAAAGAGCAGTAATCAGCCCAAACAGTTAAAAGTCAGTCACCTGTAACTCAAACAGTTTCTCTTTGCCAGGCTAGAAAAAGGAAAGAGTAACCTAGCTCTGGCAAAACAGGTTTACACAACTAAAAAAACAATGGATTCTCTGCTGACTTCATCAATGGAAGAAACTGTTAAGAAGAGCACTCTTAGAAAATATAAAATAATTTGTATTGTAAGTATAGTTTGTATTATTTTAAATTATTCTACTTTATTTACTAAACATGCAGTTCTTTTAGTCTCTCTAGCTGTGTGACAGATGTTAACTAACTATATGATTCCCTTTTTATATTTGTTTCTGTTGCTATTTAAACATAAAGTTTTAAGTAATTATGTTCCATTTTATCCCATCACAACCTTAGTACAGTTAATATTTTTAACTGTGTTTTGCAAATAAAAAAAATGTGAGTAACAACAAATGAATATTTGATCAATCTAAAAAGTCAGGACCCATGGCCGAACACTTTGCAGCATTTATTTAAGCATGATTATAATTATACTTCCCAAGTTGCCTTTTTATTGCATGAAAAATTTAAGACCATAGAGTGAGAAATGAAAAACATTGTATCTTATGTTCTTTGTTGGACACTTGATTTTATCCTATTTTATTTCACTCCTAGAAATAGTCTTCTTTGTCTATTTTCTCTTTCTTGTTCTTTTATATGTATGGTAAGATCTTTTCTGTCCTAAAACAAAACAAAACAAAACAAAAACCCAATAACTTTTCTTAATTTTATTATACTCGTTTTACCATCAAACTTTCAGAAAAAGGGGAGCTCTATCGATTCCCTCAGCTTTCTCACTATCCAACCATTCCCTATTCTCTAGGTTTTTGTTTTCTTTAAGGAGGGCACAGCTCACAGTGGCCCATATGGGGATTGAACCTGCAACCTTGGTGTTTTTAGCACTGGACTCTAACCAAGTGAGCTAACTGGCCACTGCTCTAGTTTTGTTTTTATTGTACCAAAGTCACCCCTTGAAAGGCAGCCCTCCCCCATCCTTCTGAATCTCCATAACAACAATACATGTATATTGCTGAGTATGTTCTCATTTTTGAATTATTTTCTTCTTTTGCTTCCATGATGGCATTAAAATCCCCATTTTTATGACTTCTCTCTTTATCTCTTGAAAACAATTCTCATAGTATTTCAACATATTTTCCTAATCATTGAATTCACTTCAATGATAAAAGTTAGATATGCTAATCTTTCAGTTTAGAAAGCCAACAAAAAAAATCAATAGTTTATGTAGGTCTTCATTTTCTAAGCAAATTCTGATGTTGTGTTCTGTCTTTCATGAAAGTGATTTAAAAAAAAAACTATAGCAAAGGTTATTGGTGTTGTCAAATACTTTCCTAAGCAATCTGTGTGTCTGTCACATTCTTATTCTTTCTGGTAACATGTGCTACTCAAGTTCTATCATCCAGCATGCTTATCATTGGACTTAATGGATGGGGAAAGAAGTAACTGGGAATAATTCTCTTTAATTATTTCTAGCCATAGCATAAAGTCCACTACATTGAGGAGCTTTGTCAGCAGTAGTGATAATGAATAGCACACACAATGTTCGGTCACACACCTTCCAAGCTAGTGAAAATCATTTGTTTGAGTGTAGATCAAAGAAGATCATTTGCCAGTTAATTATTTGGACCCTATATTTTTACATATGTTAAATATTTTCATTGTCCTCTGATGGACAGAGTGTGTGTGTGTGTGTGTGTGTGTGTGTGTGTGTTGGGGATGGGAACCTTGCACACTGGAATAAGGCAGTGAATGATTTCACAGTTTTGAAATGCTTTTAGATAAATGACCTTCAGACAGATGTCTAGTTAAGAAGGAAAAATGGGCGAAGGTAAATGGCTCCAGTGGTTTCATGGGCTTAAATTGGAAGATCTGTAATAAATAGTATTTTAAAATTCTTCCCAAACTTTTCTTATTGTGAGGCATTAAAGACAATTACGTACCTCTATCATTGTTGGATCTGACAGCATGCATAGCCACCACAATGTGTGCCCCTAATATTCGCTGAGGGAGGGTGGTTATCTGGATCTTTGTATTTATGTATTTTAAATGGTAAAGATTACTTTTCCTTTTTTTGTAATAGGTTCTTCTTGTTCTGTTGGTGACTGTGACACTTGGCTTAGGCCTGAAGCTTGGACTCAGACAATCAGATGAGCAAGGTTATACCCTTCATCGTTGTCTCAACATTTCCCTGTTTCTTCTTTCTCCCACGCTTTACATCCTCTTCCCTGAGTCTCCTCTCTCCTTCTAGCTTCTCCTTTTCCCAGCTCCACTGATCAGGAGCCCACCTCTGTGATTAGCATTATTCAGTGTCATTTCTGGACTTTACTCTTCGCCCTCATTCCCCATGCTCCTTTGAGAGTCATGACATTCCAGTATTTTTCCTTTACTTTTCCTTAACTTCCTACAGGACTTTGATAACTGGATCAAAGACTCCTATCCTACCTCCTATTCTAATTTTTTTTTTTTGAGGCCAGTGTCACTAGCCCTCATATGTGGGACCGAACAGGGGCCACTGGCTTCCCAAGCCAGCGCTTAACCACTGCGCCACTTGGCCGGTCCCCCTCCTACTCTAATCTTTAATGTCTGGTAATAAGCTTGGCTTCCAAAAGTCTTTGTTGCTCCCTTCCCAGGTCTTCATGCCATTTATCCTGCATCTTGATGTCATGTGAGTAATGTTCCAGCCCTGAAAACTCACAATTTCTTGGTTAGGCAGTAGCACATTCTTGAAATGTGTAGAACAAAAGCTTTACTTTTTTCTTTTTTTTTTTTCTCATAGGAAGCAAAATAAAAACAGGAGGCACATGCTCCCAAATATCAAAAAACTTCATATTTGCCATATTCCATTAGTATAAACAGTAAATAAATCTTTTATTAATACAAATGACTAGATAGAAAGCCCTTTCTATAATCTTGTTAGGTATTATCAGTACTTTTATATGAAGGGGAAGTATGAAGTCAAATATTAGATGATTTATCTCCCTTTTTGATTTGGCTGATTAACTTCTAGTGTGACTCGAGAGAGGAAATCTTATCACTTCTTCATTAGGGAGACTCTTGGGGAGTTAACCGACAATTTTCCAGTTATGTTTTTACTTAAGAATTAACAAACACTCAGTAGCCCTTGTGTAACATGGAAACACAATGGAACCAAAAACGGTGGCCAGTACCTGCAAAGTTGCTCTTTTGTTGGTCACTTGGCTGTTGTGTTTCTGAACTCCAGTAACAGTCCTAGATCTAACAAATGTTGGCAGGCCCCTTTGATAGTATGATTCTGATGTCAGTGTGCACAGATGGGCATCGCATCTTGGTTATTTTATCTACAAATCACAATGCAATACCAAGAGGCATATATTAATCTTCGAACAAAACTTTCAGCTCTCCCATTTCCTTCCTTCTTTTAGTCCTGAACCTCTTGGCTGACTTCCTGTAGTCACTGATTCTTATTCTCTTCCTTTTATCTCAGTGTACCAGCCTTTATGTGGCATCACTCCCTCCCACCTCCCACCCATTGGTATTTACGTCTGGCCCTTCTCTGCCAGTATCCTTAATGCATTTGCCCTCTCATTTTTCCAACACAGCTGTTTCCGAATCCCCAACTCTGGACCACGTTTCACCATTCTCTGCTCCAATTAACCCACTTTTCAATATATTTTTTCCAGTGTGAGTTTTTAAACTAGTTTTTCTAGTTTGAGTTTATATGTCTTCTTACAAATTTGTTGTTTTATATGCACATACTTTTTACTTATTCTTTAACAATTAAGCACTGACTATATGCTTGATATGATTCTAATTACTAGGGATACAGCGGTGAAGAAAATAGACAAAAATCCTTCAGAGTTTACATTCTAGCAGGGAAGACAGATAATAAAAATGTAAATAAGTAAAAAATATATAATATGATAGGGAAAGTGCTAAGGAATAAGTAACACTGGAAAGGGACATAGGAATTTTTGAGTCAGGGTGGGGTGGGGTACGTGTGTGAAATAACTTTTTTTTTTTTAGCTGAGCAATCCTGCCACCTGTTGACAGCTCAGTGGCAGCTCAGCTCAGGCAGGGAATTGAACCGGCGACCCTGTTGCTCAGAGATTGCACTCTTGAGTGAGCTCTTAACCAACTGAGCCACTCGGCCGGCCCCTGAAATAACTTTTGAGTAAAGAAGTAAAGGAAGTGAGGGAGAAATGGGTAATTTGGAAAAGAACATTCCAACCAAGAGGAAATAGCAAGTGCAAAGGCCCAAAGCAGGAGCTTGCCTGGCAAGTTCCATTTCCAAAATAACAAGGAGCTCATTGAGCTAGAGCTAAGAGGACTAGAGAGAGGATAGTCATAAAATAAGAGCAACCAAGAGGAGCTAGATCCCGGAGTGGGTGGTAGGTCAAAGTGAGGTCTTTGGCTTTCATTCTGAGCATGATGGGAAGTGACTGGAGATTTTTTTTTTTAATTGGGGACTTGGGGAAGGAGAACAGTGTTGGGGAATTGGGGAAGGGGACCAGCCAAGTTGTTGTTCTTCAGTCTTCATTGTGGAAGGCGCCAGTTGCCATCTGGCTTCCCATTGGCAGCTCGTGGCCTCTAAGCTTAAGGTGCTGTGTTCAATCTTAGTTGCGGGTGGATGTAGCCACCATCCCATGTGGGAGTCGAACCAGCAGCCTTGTTGTTAAGAGCGCATGCCCTATCCACTGAGCCATCCGGGTATCAGCTCAGGTCAAGGTGCCAAGTTCAATCTTTAGTTGCAAGTGGGCGCAGCCCACCATTGAACAGGCAATCTTGCTGTAACACCAGCTGAGCCATCCTGCCATCTGTTGGCAGCTCAGCGACAGCTCACTGGCCCATATGGTAGTCAAACCGGCAGACCTGTTGTTCAGAGCTCTCACTCTAAGCCAACTCTTAACCAACTCTTAACCAGCTCTTAAGCCAACAGAGCCACTTGGCCGGCCCCAGTGACTGGAGATTTTGAGCAGAGCAATGACATGCTATGGTTTGCTTTTCAACATGATCATTCAGGTTGCTATTTTATGAATAAATGGTGGAGTGAAATAGAGACCAATTAGGAAATAATTGCAATAATACAGACAGCTTTATGCCTTGGACCAGATGGTAGCCTTGTAACTGGTGAGATTTAATAGATTTCTGAATACTTTTGATGTGATAGATAGATTTTATGGACAGATTGGGTATGGAATGAGAAAGAGAGGAGTCAAGAATGACCTCAAGATTTTTGGTATGAATGTCTGAAAACATGGCAATTCCATAATTGAGGTGGGGAAGACTGTAGAAGAAGCTGGCTTGGGGAGAATAATTAGGAGCTTAGTTTTGGATATGTTAAATTTGAAATATCCACTAGCTGTCTAGGTAGAAAGTCAAGAAGATAGATATATGAAGCGAGCTTTAGAGGGAAAATCCTGGATGGACACACAATGTGGTGATTATCGGCATCATATATGGGATTTAAAGTGATGTGACTGGATTATGCCAACCTTAAGGAATTGGGGAAATGAGGGGAAAAGAACTCAGAAAATGAGTAAGAAGTGGCCAGGAATGGGGAAGGAAAGGCATGTGGTTGTTGTATCCTGGAAGCCAAGTGTGGAAAATGTTTCAAAGGAGGAAAAGGAATATAAAACTGTGAAGACCTTTTCTGTAAATGATATATGAACTTTTTTCTTACTTTTCATTGAATGTCTTTTAAGATCCATCTAAATTGTTATCCATGCATCTATTCTTATGCATCTATCTACTTACTACATAGTGCTCTTTGGCAGATATCCAGCATACCACTTGACCCAGTGCTGAATACCCAGGTTGCCTTTTGTTCTTTAATACCACATAAATTTTGCAGGTTCCCTTATGGACTGATGTGAGATTTGCTTTGTCGTATACCCAGGAATGGAATTCCTGGATCTTAGGATTTACATTTTAACTTGGGTAGGTAGTCCCAGATTGTTTTCTAGAATGGATGCCACAGCCTATCTTACCTTCACCATGCAACCCTATCAACCCTTGGCATTAATTGCAATGTAAAGTTGGGTATAAAGTAATTTACTTTAATTTTTATTTCTCTGTCCTGCTGCTCCAATCTGTGTTGGTTTTTCTCTTGGTTTGTTTGGTGTGTGATTGGTGCTCCCATCACCTCTCCATTGTATCAGATCTTATATTTTTTGGACCTCTTTTTTGTTTGTTTGTTTGTTTGTTTTACCTCCTCATTTTGCTAAAGACCATTCTTGAGTAGCTTCCTAAAATAGGATGCATGTGACATGTAACTTGAGTTCTTGCCTATGTAAAGATATCTTTATCATCCTAACATTTGGCTAGATATTGAATTCTAACATGAAAATAATTTCAGAAATAACTGTAGAAATTTGAAGAGATTACTTTCCTGTCTTCTAGCTTCCAGCATTGCTTTGAAGAAATTTGATATCATTCTGACTTGTGGTCCTAGATTGCTCATGGACAATCTAGGAGCTTTCAAGATCTCTTTATCTCTGTTGATCCCTTCGTGTCAGTTTTTCCCTGGGAATATTGGTGGGCAATTTTTAGGTAATAATTTATGGTTTTTACTTTTGGGAAATTTTATAATATTATTTCTTTAATGACATCATCTCCATTTTCTTTGTTTTCACTTTTTGGTACTATCTACCTATTTTAAGGTCAACTTAAGTAGTAGCCTTAATTGCATCTGCAAAGTCCCTCTGTCATTTAAGGTAATATATGCATGGTCTCAGGGATTAGGGCATGGAATTTTTTTGAGAATCATAAAATCACACTTTTCTATGGAATTTGTCTTTACTGCCCTCATGCTTTTATTTCCAAGAGCATCCTGAATGCTATTTCTCTTTTTTTAATTTATAGCTTTCTTTCTTATTTCATGGATGCAGTATCTCCTCTTTTCTGAGGATCTCAATATTAGGGATGTGTGTGTGTGTGTTTGTGTGTGTGTGTGTGTTTAATATTTATGTTCCCTGCATTGTTTCCTTTTCAACCCAGATTTTTCTTTTTTTATTGTTTTTTGTCTTTTATGGTGGGTGCTACTCTGCTATCCTCAAGTGTCTGATAACCATCTGTTCATATTAAAGTGTAAGGCTTGTTCATCTTTTCTTATCATAGCCATCCTCTATGTCTGCTATTTCTGTGATGAAATCTGCTCCTTCTAAATTCCTCCAGATTATGATCTTTCTATTCTAGAGTGGATGTAGTCACTGCTCCATATTCAGACTTTTAACCTATTCCACTTTATTTAGCCTCTGCCTGTCCCTCCTACCCTCACCTAATGGCACCTGGAAACTGTCTGGGGTCCTGGGGGGAAAAAAATCATTCATTGTTTGTCACTCGTTATTTATCACTTTGTACTGACAGATCAGACAGTACAATAAAAATTATCTATTTGTCTGTCCTATTCCGTGCTAGGTGCTTCTATGCTTCCACCAGCTAACTATTAATGTAAGATATTGGATAACTTCTAAGTATTGGTTTCCTTGTTTCCTTCACTCTACAGGAAGCTGCAGGAAAAAGTGCTTTGATTCTTCATACAGTGCCCTGGATGGCTGCCGATGTGATACGGGTTGTAAAGACAGACATGACTGTTGCTGGGATTTTGAAGACACCTGTGTGGAATCAAGTATGAATTCCAAGAATAAGTTTATTATCATGTTGGTTGTAATATAATCAATGCATGTCCAAATGCGCACCATATACCTTGTCTATTAATTTGCTAGCACTGCCATAATGAAGGACCATACACTGGGTGGCATAAACCACAGGAACTGATTTTCTCACAGTTCTGGAGACTGGAAATCCGAGACCTTGGTGTTGGCAGGGTTGGTTCCTGCTGGAGGCTGTGAAGGGGCAGCCTTTCCATGCCTCTGTCCTAGCATCTGAGAGTTGCTAGCAATCTTTAGAATTCTTCACCTTATGGCAGCATAACTCCAGACTCTGCCTTCATCTTCACATGGCATTCTCCCTATGTCTTCACTACCTTCCCTTTGTGTGTACCGGTGTCTAAATTTCCCCTTTTTACATGACTATCAGTTATACTAGATTAGGGCCCACCCTAATGGTCTCATTTGAATTTGATTATCTGCAAAAAGTCTGTTTTAGGTAAAGCCACATTCACAGTCATGAGGGTTAGGACTTCCAACATTTTTGGAGGGGTGGACACAATTCAACCCACCACACCATGTATATACAATCTATTATTGTTCTTTCCCTCTGGACAGTGCCAAGCGCAGGGTCCATATTTTAGTTAATTGAGGCTGAGGAATAACAGTCTCCAGAGATGAAATGTTGTGCAATTCCAAAGCTTCAATGGCATTTTACTATGGTTTAAGTTAATCATTTTATTTAGTTTCATTTGCAGTGTTCCTAAATTTCAAGATGCGTAAGGCTTATGTGGAAAGCTGGTGATTCTTGGTGATCCTGATGCCAGTGCTCCACAGAACACAACTTGAGAAACACTGTTTTCTAGGTGGAAGAGGCAGTTTGCAATATTTAAATTTCTAAGAAATCAGGGAAGGCAGAGGGGGTCTAATGGCTTGAGGAGAGTAAAAGTTAGAAGAGTAGAGCTCCTTACATTATGCCCTCTGAAAAGATCAAGAGCAGAAATAACCTGATATGGATAACATTTGTATTACCTACACTTAGTATCAAAAAATCTTTCCTTTCTAAGTAATGGGGAATGAAGAATTCAACGCTTAAAGGAAGCACACAAAAGTCCAATGTATCTGTCTAAGCACAGGGCTGATATTGCTTTTAGTCACCATTTCCTAGCAGCTACCAGTAGGAAGCAGCCTCAGTCCAGCCTCTTGTTTTTAGCATTGAGATTTACTTAAACTACCTCATATTTAAGTACTCAGCCTGGGACAACAGCAGTGGCATGGTGGGGAGCTGATCTACCATTCCTGTTACTCTCAGCTAGGGGCGGTACCCTGGCCTGCCTATGGTCTTGCAGACCTGACTGTGTTCCTAAGAATTCTGTTGGCACTTGCTCTTCCTTACTGCCTGTCCTTAGACAAGGCTGGGCAAAGATACTCTTGGGTGACAACAATCCCTCAGGACTAGTGGTTCTTTACCATCGGAAACTCCTTCCTTTGGGTGGGAACAGGACCAGTGTTCAGCGTTTCTCCAAAGTCAGAGGTGGATCTGCTAGGCAGACCAGAGCTGCCACTCAGAAAGTTGCAGTTCTCTTTGCTACCCATGCCAAATGAAGAAAAGTGGTAGATTGGCCCTCATTGGTATTATGTCCAACTATTTTCATTTATTAATGCACATCAACCAAGAATTTGACCATACAGCAATACAGGGAGAAGTGCACGAAATTTCTATTTTCGGTATTGGATACTTAAAAACAAGTTAAATGCTCAGAACCAAATTGTGTAATTTTACAGCTCGAATATGGACATGCAACACATTTCGTTGTGGGGAGGCCAGACTAGAATCCAGCCTTTGCTCTTGTTCCCATGACTGCTTGCAGAGGAAGGACTGCTGTGCTGACTACAGGAGTGTTTGCCAAGGTAAGCAGGGGTTTGTCAAGGTAAACTCTGTGAGTTTAGTGACCCAAGAGCTGGTCTAGGCTGCAAAAATTAGAGCAAGTCAGGGAATCTTTAGCGACTCCATATAGAAAAAAATAAAAGACAAACGTGTTTACTATAGGAAGAAATGTAGTTTGTTCACTATAGAAGGGAGCTTATCATGTAGATATCATAGGAAAGAAGTGAAGGCTTAAAGTTCCATATTTAACTATAAAGCAAAATCATTTTCAATCCAATAACTATACTAGACACACCTGTGGTTTAAGACACAGATGGCAAATCTTATGGTTAAAACATTATGAAAGAGATTTTCTGGATCAAGTATCCATTTGTTAAACCAACATTATTGCTGAAACAACTGTGTCTTGAGTAGCTAAATTACTGATTTTGGAAACTCAGGGAATTAATGCAAAGCCAAAATTAGAATCCAGGTTATTCAACTGATTCTACCTGCTTGCCCTTTTATAAGTGATGTTGATGTTTTTTAAAATCACCAAAATCATCAATTTGAACATCTGATGAGATTTATAGAAAGTGCACATATATATACACATAGCAACAAAATTGCTTCAAGCTATCACTCTGTTTTTACATAATACTATACTCAATTGAGCTAGCTTACATTTTTAATATTTTTAGGCAAAAAAAGAGATTAGGTTGAATTCTGACTTTTTAAGTAGAAGGAAAATGTTATAGTAGAAACATTAACTAACTATATATAATCTCTTAACAGAATACAGGTTTTGTACTAATAGTTGAATCAGTTTTTATATGAAATATAATTGAAAATCAGCTAAACAAGGCAATCAGAAAAGAAAATAAAAGCTTGGAATGATAACTCTTTTTAAATGATAATTGTGTGATATTTTGATATAGTGTTGATATAGTGAACATTGTATCGTTAAAAATTCTTCTAAGGGCTGGCTGAGTGATGCAGTGGTTAAGCGCTGGCTTGGGAAGCCAGCGGCCCCGGTTCGGTCCCACATATGAGGGCCAGTGACACTGCCCTCAAAAAAAAAAAAAGAATTCCTCTAAATTCACAAAGGCAAGTGCACTTTCTAGTTTGCTTAGTTCTCTAATAAGTTCACTGAGCATACTGCCTCTGACCTCTCTAACCCCCTGCCTCCTACTTCAGTTTTATAACTCTTAACTTTTTATCTCAAGACTGATCCTCAGATCATGTGGTAAATTTTTGTGTTGAACTCATTGTACAATATTGCACAATTTAACAGAAACAAAAGTAATTATTATAAGCAGTGTTGAAGCTTACCATTACCACTAATTGGTTACTTTGATAGTGTTAATTTAATCATTGCAGTTTATTTTTTATACAAAAGTAAATGTTTTTTCATGCTAAGGATTAACTTATTTTAAGTTTAGAATTTTTAAAAACTTTATAAATTTCTAATATATACAAAGGAGAGAGAGAATAGTATATTTTCCCCATATATTCATCACCTAGATTCAGCAATGATCAACTCACAGCCAATCTTGTCTCATATTGACACAGTATAATTTTCAGAAAGATAAAAACAGGAATCTCATGTGAATGTAAACATGTCAAAAATGTATTAACACATAATGATATAATCAACTGGGATGTTAAGCTGGCTTAAAGAGAATCAAAGTCATATACAGAGGGTGACAAAAAAAGTATACACATTTTAAGAAAGGAATAAAACTGTATTAACTCTAACACTCAATATATACTGATACCAAAAGATGAATACAAGTCATGTTTGACTTCTGCAATTGCAAGAGGTGCTCAAAGGGGTTACTATCACTGTCCAGATACTTCTGATTACGGCAAACTACTGCTTGAGTATAGATAACATCTCTTAAAATGTGTATACATTTTTTTTTGGCACCCCTAGTATATGTATAACTAAAAAAATATTGGAAGAAAATGGCTAAAGTTGTAACTTTTTTTTTTTCAAAGATTTTATTATTGGGGAATTCGGGGAGTGGAACAGCGCTGGGGAATCGGGGTAGGGGAACAGAGAAGTTGCGGTCCTTTTTGTTCTTCGGTCTAGTTGTGGAGGACGTTGGCCCATGTTGGCATCATCATTGTGCTCTTTCCGGCTGAGGCAGATCAGTCACAAGCCACTGGACAGCCGCTCACGGTGGCTCTTGGCAGCTCATACCAGCTGCTGGCCACTCATGCTGGCTGCCAGCCACTCACTGTAGCCTATGGCAGCCCACTGCAGCAGGGTCTGCAGCCTATGCTGTCTCTGGCAACTCATGGCAGCCCAGACCCAGGTGGAGCTGTTGTTCACCATCTTAGCTGTAGAGGGCAGTGCCACTGGCCCTCATATGTGGGATGCGAACTGGGGTTCTGCTGCTCAGAGCTGGCGTCCCAAGCCAGCTCCTAACCAACGATCCACTTGGCGGGCTCTAAAGCTCTAACTTTTTTTTTTTTTTTTTTGAGGGCAGTGTCACTGGCCCTCATATGTGGGATCTGAACACGGGGCTGCTGACTTCCCAGGCCAGTGCTTAATCACCGCGTCACTCGGCAGGCCCAAAGCTGTAACTTTTGATGAGTCAGAAATGATTTGCCTTTCTACAGGATAATTTATTTGCTATCAAACAATAACCAGTTATATTACTGTTAGTTTCCTACCAGTTAACTGCCACCCTTATTAAGTTGTAAAATGAGGAGTAAAGAATAAGCTAGATAAAGGTATATACTCCTAGGTAATTAGATAATCCATATGTGAACTTTTAAGGTAATTCTCAGTGACATTAAAATGAAATTTAGTGACCAGTCCTTTTGCTTATTTTCAAGTTTTGGATTTTTTTTCTTAACAAAATATACCCTTTATTCCCCCCAACCTCCCTCCCAAAAGTTTAGATTATTTCAAAGCAAATCCTAGAGTTAATATCATTCATCTGTAAATATTGTCAGTATGTATCTAAAATAGAAGAGGATTTAACAAAATTACAATACCATTAATATATCTAGTTGATATATTTATATCTAAAATAGAGTTGATAATCACATATCATTAAATATTCATTGTGTTCAATATTTTCTGTTTATTTCATAATATGTATTTATAAGATTGAAGTAGGATTCAAATAGATTCCATAAATAGTAACTAGCTGATATATTTCAAGTCCTTTAAAAGTGAGTTCTCCCTTTCTCTTTTTTCCCTTGAATTTACATGTTGGAGAAATGGATCATTTGTCCTATAGAGTTTTCCAGTCTGGTTGCATTCTCTGTTATAGGCAGTTGTCATCCCCTATATCCTCTGCAAATTGGTAGTTAGAACCCAAAGACTGTTCTGATTCAGGTGCAATTTATTTTGCAAGTATACTTCATAGATGATGGTGTTACCTTCATCAAGAGGCACATATTATCTGCTTGTCTCTTTTTAGGGGTGTGTCAACCATTGATGTTCATTGCCTAGATCCATAGGGGTGGCAAATGATGACATTCATATTATATCATTTATATTTCATTAATTAGCTGGCATGTTCTATAACCAAAACACCTGTAGAGTAAGAATATTTTTAGTTAAGACCTTAAAAATTTATTTTTCCCAATTGATATCAGTTATTATCATTGGCTATTTCTTTTCTTTTTCATGCTTTCTTTTCTCTCTTTTTAGATTGTATGTATTTATTAAATTCATTTTTACAACAGTGGGAAAAATATTGTCCTTCAAGATAAAATATTATTACTAAAAAAAAAAAAAATTGTCTCTTTCCCAAAGCTAAAGGAGTCCCCTTTTTGGTTTTGCTTGGCAAACATAGACTTCCTGGTATTCAGTGAGTGTAAATTACTGATCTGTACAAATCACTAGAGCTACTGATCTTGCAAACATATAAAATAGCACTTAACATGTTCTGGAAGAATTTAGTCACTGGAGTTACATGATTGTAGTTTGGAAAGATCGTGCCGGTTCAACATTTGTTTCTCTTTTCTTGTCTGTGGTACAGATTTTGATGTTATGTTTTTCAGGAGAAACCCCGTGGGTGAAAGAAGAGTGTGGCACAACACGGAAGTCACAGTGTCCAGAAGGGTGAGGATGATATGGGGGATTTTATCATCCATTAACAGATGGCATGGGGATGTAGTTGTGAGGCAGGATGGAATTTCCTCCTTTCTGTTTACATTTTAAAACAAAAACCAAAGTTAACAAAAGATAAGATTCCTTGTGGCTCAAACCATGAAAGATTTTTGTTTGCTTTATTGTTTACAAAGCCTTCTTATGTTAATTTATTATATCAATGTCGTACAACAATGTCAAAAAAATTGGTTGAAGTATTTATACTAATATTCCCAAGGTCCTATGGTCAAGACTAGAATTTTGATCTAGAAAAAGACTAGAAATTTACTCCAGTCAGAACTCTTTTCTATTAACATCCTGACATCTCCAATTTATTCTTACCTGGGGAAGGGAAAGAGATTTGTCCATGGAAGGCCTCACAAAGGTTGACCTTGAAGAATGCATGAGAAGGATGGGTATGGGTGATGAATACATGAGGTAACATGCATCACCCCCACTCTTGTCATGCATCTCTACGTAATTATCATGACAGCTCTCCCAGCTGCCCAGCCCTGGAAATGTGCCTCATATGATCTTCCAGTCAGAGGATATTTTCCTTTTTCTTCCAGTTGCCCCTTCTGCTCTTCACCTGCTTCACTCTTCTGGCTCAAGCAGCAGGAGAGTGCCAGTTAGGTAGAAGAAGGAGAAAGGAAACTCTGGTTATAGAAAGAATTGGTGGAGACGTTTTAAATAGCATTATTACGTTTTAAAAAATGTGTGTGAGCTGGGCTGGCCGAGTGGCTCAGTTGGTTAAGAGCTCGCTCAAGAGTGCGAGCTGAGCTCTGAGCAACAGCTGTTCGAGGCCAGCCCGAGCTGAGTTGCTGTTGAGCTGCCAACAGGTGGCAGGATGGCTCAGCTAAAAAAACAAAAAACAAAAAAAAACGTGTGTGGGGTAATGTGTTTGTTTCTGTATCCTGCTTTGGTCTAACCCAATTCTCAGATCCAGCTGCCCTCTTCAGCAGCTTCTGGGTGGAAGAGCAACACATTTAGAATAAAAAAGAAGCTTAAGTTTGAGTTCTGGTTTTGCCTGTGAGATTTGCTTCATCACTTCTCTGAGCTTCATCTATAAAATTGGAATAATAATAATAAGTTCAAGAGATTTCATGTGAGAATTGTTGATGAAATAATGTCCATCCTATAGTAAAGTGTTACAAGTTTATTTGAGCCAAAAGTTTGAGGACATGCCTAGAAGCAAAATCTCAATGGATTGAAAAAAAATGCTCCAGAGAATGACAGTTTTGCAACTTATTTTATACATCAGAATCAAAGGAGAAGATGTAAAGAGAGTTACATAAAATCCATTGGTGGTAGATTAAGTAGGTGGAAGGTTTGGATAAAAAGCGAAATAGAGAAATACATACTTCTTTTACATTAGTGGGTACAGGATAGTTAATAATTAACATTCATAGCACACAGAGATAGTATGACAGGAACAAGATAACACTGAGGGCTTCTGCGGCCTCATGCTCTGATGCCTGAGCTGTGCCTTTGAGGGGGTCTAGAAAAGAAAATTACTTGGACATTTCAAAGGCATGCTATCCTGGATGCATAAGTACAATGGACAGGGCTCATTTGAGGTAAAGATTGGTCTTTGCTAAGGAAGCTATTGGTCTGGATTGTGAATACCCACTATGACCTGTCCAGTTAGGAGTTCCTGATAAGACCATCCTATGGTTACTTTTTGTCACTGAGTTTGTCAGGCCTGCCATATGCCCTCCTTCCTCCCCCTCACCATAACTTGTCAGGTTTATTACATCGCTATTACATAGCTTCTTTTTCATTCATAGAATTCAATCAACAACCTGATCCTATAGATGTTTGACCCTGTTTTTAAGCTGCAAGGTTATTTTGATGGCATATTTATAAATTTATTTTTTAAATTAGCATATGCTAATGAATTTATGAAAAAAAAAAAAAGAATTTCCAATGCTAATTGCAATACACCACTTTAATTCCTTGATGAATTTTCTATATGTTGTACTTAAAACAGTCTCAATTTTCCGTTTTTTATTTTTGAGGTATAATTCATAGAAATTGAAATGCTCACACTTAAGTGAACAGTATACTGAGATTTGGAAATTAAAAAACCTGTGTAACCCACAGGTATAGAATATTTCCAAGACAGAATATTTCCATCACCCAAGAAGGATACCTCATGTTCTGATTTCTATCACCATAGGTTCCCATTTTTTAAATTTCATATAAATTGAATCATACTATATGTTCTCTTGTGTGGTTTTGTGTGTGTGTGTGTGTGTGTGTGTGTGTGTGTGTGTGTGTTGTGTTTTGTTTTGGTTTTTGCTTAACCTAATGTTTTTGAGACTCATAAATATTATTGCATGTATCATATCCTTACATAGGCTTTTACACAACATATTTTCCTTGATTAAAACATTGATTCCATGCTTTTTGCATATTATTTTTTAGTTGTTTTTTGGGGGCTTAGTTCACATATCATACCCCCTAGAGAGCCTACTCTCACCTTACAAAGATTGAACCTAACATCCTCCTATGCACATGAATAGCACTCTAAGCCCAAATCTAGCCCTTAGCTACTCTTGTTTATTTATTCATTTCATCCCCTAGATGTGAGCTATAATTCCTTCATGCCTTTATTCTCAGTGTAAATGAATTATTCTACAATAAATTTATATTCTGGAAAGACAAATAGACTTGTCCTCCAGACTCTCCTCACAGTTTCTTTTACAATATGGAATTAGATGGCTATGTTATTTTTTCTAACTTGACTCAAGCACATTGAAAACAACTGAAATTACTTTTCTTGTCTTTAGCTGTTATCAGCGTTCAGAATTTTCTTTATAATAATACTGGGTGTTTGTCAGAATATTAAAGACTTATTCTAACCAAATTTCTTGGAAAAGTACGTTTTGTTTAAAAATGTGAAACTGAGAAGAGAGTTGAAAATAATTTCTTTCATATACTCACTCGCATGCACTGTATTTGGAATTTTGAACAAGTTTCCTGTGTTCACAATTGCCAATCATGATAACCCTAAACTGGAAAGCACCTAAATGCCTGTCAGTGGTGGAATGAATAAGTTGTTTATTCATTCACTGGGATACTAGACAGCCATGAGAATGAATGGAGTGATCTACAACTGCATGCAACAATATGGATAAATCTCAAACACAGTGTTAAGTAACAGGAGATAAACACAACAAAATATGTACTATATGATTTGGTTTGCATGTAAGTATAAATATAGGCACAGCTAATCTCTGCTGTTAGGATTCTAGATACTGATCACTTTCCTAGGTCACCTTTCATAGGGCTGTGGTTTGCTGCTGGCAAGGAGCACAAGAAGACGATTCCAGCATGCTGTCAATATTCTGTTTCTTGTTGTAGGTAATGGCTCCACAGTGGAGTTCAGTTAGGAAAAATTTATGAAACTATATATCTGTGAAATATGTGTGTATGTGTATATGAAAATACAACTAAAATTTTATAAGGGAAAAATATTGAATAAAAAACCTGTCTCGGGTTGGCCAAGTGGCTCAGTTGGTAAAGAGCTAGTTCAAGAGTGCGAGCTGAACTCTGAGCAACAGCAGTTCGATGCCCCCGAGCTGAGCTGCCACTGAGCTGCCAACAGGTGGCAGGATTGCTCAGCTAAAAAAAACAAAACAACAACAACAACCCTGTCTCTGGCTACCACTCAAAAGTTATTTTCTATCACTTTAACATAAATACTTGTCTAAAAGGAGATTGTACTGCTTTTAAGGTTAATTTTAATATCCTGTGATATTAGAATAAAGAGATAAAAATGTAGAACTTTAGAATAATAAAACACCACATAAGCTATAGTTTTCCTCAATTCCATAGCATAATTATATCCAAAAGATGGTAGAATAGTTGCAGCTTTTATAA
The DNA here is from genome assembly GCA_033961575.1 of Aselliscus stoliczkanus. Classification (NCBI taxonomy): domain Eukaryota; kingdom Metazoa; phylum Chordata; class Mammalia; order Chiroptera; family Hipposideridae; genus Aselliscus; species Aselliscus stoliczkanus. Next base: position 129,789,355 of record CM066733.1, read on the forward strand.
TTTTTGAGATTGGGCATTCAGTTCAGTAATCATTGCTTTTGTCTCCTTAGACAAAGTTAGGACCATGAAAGATCTGTAATATAGAACCCCATTTCTTGTGAAGTTTTGTGACTGCTTTGTTTGCATGCTGTCAAACTCTCCTATGAAACTATATTTAATTAGCTTCATGTATACCTACCACTGTAAAACATTAGATTTATTTGAGGCAACACAATGATACTAATGTGCTATGTTATAAATAGTCCAAAGTATTGAGGTGAGTAGGTTGGGATTGAGTTTTGAGAGGTTGAATAACTGCTTAGGGTTAAATAAATAGAAAAAAATGAAGCTGAGAATTGAACTTAAGTCTTTCTGAGGCCAAAACTCTTCCCTTTTCTCCATAGCACATTGCCTTGTCATTATATATCATCAAGGCTAGAAACCTTCATACATAGTCTTCCTGGGTGTCAGAGATGGCCAATGCCAAGGAATAAATGGAAATAAAGTTAGCCAAATGTATTTAAATTCTAGAACTCAAAGGATAGTAGATGTCAAAGTTAAAAAACCCAGATAATTTATGTAGAGCTTATAGTTTTTAACATTGTCCATTTTTATTAGATTACAAAAACATTGGAGGTACTGATTGTTCGGGGAAATAACAATTTTTAAAGATATAAAGAAAACTTGATCTAGAACTACTTTCTTACTGTCCTTTCCAGGCATTGCTTTTTATTTAGGGAATTGTAGGTGGTACAGAAAATTATCTCTTTTTTTGTTTGTTTTACAATCAAAATAATTAACTAATTTTTTTATTTTCTATCATCAGATTTGATCTGCCACCCGTTATTTTGATTTCCATGGATGGATTTAGAGCTGAATATTTACAGACATGGAGTACTCTAATGCCTAATATTGATAAAATGAGTAAGTCTTCTACAACTGGAGGCATGCAAATGATAAAGACGCCTTGTTAACCCATCATTCGATGGTCCACCTCTCTTTCTGACCTTTAACGTTAGTGACCTTAGCCTAGGTCCTCTCAAGATCTTGATGAGTTACTACCTGTTATCTATTATCTATTTTCATTCTTGTTGGCTCCTCCTTCCTTTTTTGTAGTATGTTCATCATGATGTTGCACTTCTGTGTGAGGGCACTTGGCATTCACACAATTTTATAAAGTTAATAATAAAGAGAAATTGAATCCCCAAGGACACAGAGCTAAGGAGTATCAGAGGGTTGGCTCTAGGATCTAAGCTCTTCAATGCCCTCTAATTCCTGTCTTTCTTCCCTCTTCTACCAGGCCCTCTTTTACCCCCAAGGTCCTGAAAGATTATGACAACTTTACTAGTTTCTTGTTTTTAATTTTTCTCTAAAGTATTAAAAAATAGCTGTTTGATCCTGAGTAAGTCAATTACTCTTTCTGGACTTCAGTTTCATCATTTGTAAAATGAGAGGATAAAGTCTAGTTATTTCTACTAGTTAATTCCAGCTCTCAAATTCCATGATTGTAGGTAGATAAATTGCTTCCCCTACAACACAATGTGCTTTTCCTCTTCAGTTTCTCCCTCACTCTCTGAGCCACATTTTTAGCAAAGAGATTAAGAGTTTGGGGCTCTGATAGAATTAGATTCAAATTCAGGGCTTGTTACTTACTGCAGAATGACTTTGGCTTGGGCCATTAATTAACACCTCTCAGTTTTTATTTCCTTATCAAATTTTCCTTGATAACCTGGATATCGAATTCTGTGTCCGAAAGGGAATTTAACTAGTCAGGCTGAAATGTGCCCCTTTGAAGTGGAATTATTTGATTTGCTCATCCCATTTATTGAGAACTGGAAATGATGCCAATGGAATATTGGGCCATTGAGAGTTTTCCCCTTTGTCAGGTTTAAAAGATATCACAGATTAGGTCTACTAATGCAAAATGGGCTATTAGTTTCTAGGGAGCCCGGTTAAAAGTGGATGTGGTTAAAGAGTTAGGATTAGGAGCTTGTGGGAATGGTAGGTTTGAGCTGCAGTACGTGACAGCAGGCATCACTTTATGAAAGTCTAGAACCCTATCTCTAGTGTGCCATCAAGCTGCCTGGGGTGAGCCACAGTGATTGCAGGAACTGAGTGTGAACTAATAACGCAGCACAGTGAGTCATACCAGTGACACCAAGGGGACTCTGAGGACTCAACTGTAGTGAGAAGGCGGTGTCACTGTTGTCGCTGTGGATGGAAGCAGACAGTGGGCCAAGCCCAAGGTCAGGAAACTGTCAGGTGAGATAGAAGTGATTTGGCTTGAACTAGAAGTCAAACTTCCTTTAAAGTTAGGTGGGAAACCAGGGGTAGAACAAGGCTGGTGTTAGCAGGGAGATTTGGCAGGCAGCAGAGGCAGAGTTTTGAAGATCAGAGTTAGCAATGTTGACACATTCATGAACGGTAGAACTCTTAAATTCTCCCAGCCCATATCATTTGCTGCCTTCCTTCTCCTCCTCTTCCTGCTTCTTTTAAAATTTTATTGTGGTAAGAATACTTAACATGAGATCTGCCCTCTTCACAGATTTTTAAGTGTATAATACAGCTTTCTTATCTAGAGGCACAATACAGTACAGCAGATCTCTGGAGTTTATCTTGTGTAACTGAAATTTTGTACCCATCAATTAGCAACTCTCCATTTTCTCTCCCCCGAGGTGCTGGCAACTCTCATTCTGTTCTTAATAGTTCTGTTTTTAATTATTAGAGGAGCTTCCATATTGTTTTCCACAGTGGCTGCACTATTTTTCATTCTTATCAACAGTGTACAGGGGTTGCAATTTTTCCACATCCTTGCCAAAATTCTCCACAGTCATCCAAAAAACACTTGTTTTTTTTTTTTGTTTTTTTTTTGTAATAGCCATCCTAACAAGTGTGAGGTGATATCTCATTTTGATGCTGATTTGTATTTCCCTGATGTTTATGACATTGTTCATCTTCTCTTATACCTGTTGGCCATTTGTATATCTTCTTTAGAGAAATATATATTCAAGTTCTTATCCCATTTTTATATTGGGTTATTTGTTGTTGTTTTTTTCTATTGAGTTGTCAGGGTTCATTGTATATTTTAGAAATTAATCGTTCATCAGATATATGGTTTGCAAATATTTTCCCCAATTCCATATATTACCTTTGTTGTGGTTTCTTTTGTTGTACAGAAGCTTTTTAGTTTGATGTAATCCTGCTAGTCTATTTTTGCTTTTGTTTCTTGTGCTTTTGGTATCATATCCATACAATCATTACTAAGACAAAAATCAGGAATCTTTCTCATTTTTTTCTATTAGAAGTTTTACAGTTTCAAATCTTACATTTGAATCTTTAATTTGTTTTGAGTTGGTTTTTGTTTATGGCATATGATAAGGGTCCAATTTCATTCTTTTGCATCCGGATATCCACTTTCCCCAAAACCATTTGTTAAGAACAGCCTTTCCCCATTGTGTACTCTTGTGATCTTTGTTGAAGATGAGTTGACCACATATGAATGGATTTATTCCTGGGCTCTCTATTCTGTTCCATTCATGTATATGTCTATCTTTATGTCAGTACCTTACTGTTTTATTACTGTACCTTTGTAATGCATTTTGAAATTAGGAATTGTGATACCCCTAGCTTCATTATTCTTCTTCAAGGTTGTTTTGGCTAATCAGATACTTTTGAGGTTCCATAAGAATTTTAGAATTGTTTTTTTTCTATTTCTGTTACAAATGCTGTGAGGATTTTGATAGATATTGCTTTCAATCCAAACATCTCTAAGGGTAGTTATGTGTATTTTAACAATATTAAGGTGTTTCTTTTTTAAGGATTTTTTTGGGGAACAGTTTTTTTCCAGGACCCATCAGCTCCAAGTCAAGTAGTTGTTTCAATCTAGTTGTGGAGGGCGTTTTTCCAGGACCCATCAGCTCCAAGTCAAGTAGATGTCTTCAATCTAGTTGGGGAGGGTGCAGCTCATTGTCCTATGTGGAAATCGAACCAGCAACCTTGGTGTTATGAGCACTGCACTCTAACCACCTGAACTAACTGGCCCCCAAACAATATTAAGTCTTCTAATACTTGAACATGGCTATCTTTCTTTAATTTCTTTATTTAACTTCTTTAAGCTTCCTTCCTAGTACTTCTTTAACTACATCTGTACAGTCTTGAGCTGTTTCACCTATTCGTCCATTTAGTATTCTGTTCCTTATAGTTACTATGGTTATATGTTTATCCCATTTATATTTTCAGATTTTGGGGATACATTAAAAAAATGTTTTCTTAAGTAGTAAAATATTCAAATGATAAACTTTAAAAAATGCATTAAAGGATATATTGTAGACAACCAACCAACCAACCAACAAAAATAACCCTTCCTTTTTCCAGATCCTAGATTTTCCCTATAGAAGCAACTACTCTCATTGATTTATTATGTGTCCTTCCAGAATTATTCTATTCAGGTATAATTTAGGGATCATAATTTAGATCCCTAACATCTGGAAAAAACAATCATAGAAGATCTTGTTTTCTGTGCATTGTTCTTATAATAGCTCTGGTTCAAAGCAGGTGATCCAAAATGGTAGTATGAGACTATAGATAGTCAGCAGGTGTGTCCTGTTTAAGACATTTTAACTAGAGAAGTGTCATGTTCTCACACTACTGGTAGCTTAGTTTGTATTTTATACTTTATGCCTTTAGGCATTTAAGAATTTGAAAGGGTCACCCATGTTTCAAGGAAATAAACTGACTTTATGTCTTTGTTTATTATATGATTTTTTTTCCTGTTTAAGTTCTTTTCATTGTAGAAGTGGATTAGATTTCATTTTGCTTTCTTATCATATGACTTCCTAACAATATTAAATGTGTCTTTCCTTGATTGAAGACAACATTTACTTATTGGTGGTATTGACTATAAAAGAAAAAAAAGTATTTTAATCTTTAATTATACCTTATGAGTCAGGTCCTAGAGCAGGCCTCAAACTTAAGTACATCAGAACCACTTGGAATGATGCTTGTTTAAAATATAGATTTTTTTTAGCTCCATTTTCTTCACCTTCCATCCAACCCTTCATCCCCACCAGAGTCTTATTTAATAGACTTTATATGGGGCCCAAGAAGATTTTGAAAGAGGCAATTACTGGATCATATTGGAAACACTGTATTAGAGGCTGGGAAGACTAACTCCAAGCCTATTTGAGAAAACATTCATTATTTCAAGCTGCAAAGTTTGTTATTTTCTGGACAACAATCATTTTCCCTTTTTGTTTTAAATTAAATAGAACCTATATGGTGAAGCTTTCTTTTCGAATTGAGAGTCGACAAGACTTTGTATGAAAAATTTCTTGTACTTCATTGCTGCAGAGGAAATAGCAATGCTCTAACAGTTCTCAGGGTTATTGTACAGCCTGAAACAACAGAACAATTGAAAGCAAAATTAATGCATGCTTTGTGGAAAACATCACAGGAAACTTCACTGGTCAAATGGAAACTATACTGAAAATAATAAGCAGCAAAGTTAACTCATTATATAAACATTACTGCATGACATGGACTTATGCACTTATACAACTCAAGTTCCTTTTTAGTTTCCTAATAGTTGTGTTGACTTTCGTTATATTGGATACTTCACAAGTAAGAACTATCAGCTGAGATGCAAATGTGTATAAAAATTCTTAATGTAATGACCTGGTCAGCAAGAGGGGAGCAACAAAAGCAAACCAAGCTGGCAGTGTATAATTTAGGGTGTGTTTAGCTCAGGGGTTAGCAAGCTGTGGCCCATGGGCCAAATCTGGCCTACCTTGGCTGTTTTTGTATGGCTTGCTAAATGCTAAGAATTTTTTTGCATTCTTAAATGGTTAGGGGGAAAAAAGATGAGATTATCTTATGACATATAAAAATTACGTGAAATTCAAATTTCAATGTCCATAAAGTTTCATTGGCATATAGCCATGCTTATTTGTTTATATATTGTCTATGGTTGCTTTTGGGCCTCAATAGCAAAGTTCAAGCTGTTGCAACAGAGATCATAGGGACTTGCAAAGCCTAATATTCATTATCTGGATTTTTTCCAGAAAAATTTTGCAGACCCTTGATTTAGCTCATTCCTCTCCTAAAAACTGACATTCTTTGGAATGGAAGAGTTACATGTCAGAATTTCAACCTCTTTCCATCTTCAATCTATTCTTTAGTTAATTTTCTATTTCCCTGGGAAACTTTTATGTTCAGATTTTTAGTTATCCAAGGAGATTTCTAAGCAGTAACAACTTAATTTCTCACTATGTTGCAGAAACATGTGGAATTCATTCAAAATATCTGAGACCTGTTTATCCAACCAAGACCTTTCCAAATCATTATACTATTGTCACGGTAAGTGCTTGGCCCAGTGGAAGGTTGACAGTCCACAGACAGGCAACTAAACATACCACCAGACATATTGAGGCAGGAACAGGCCAAGCCCCATGGTACACATTTCACAAACACGATGGCGATAGTTTATGGCTTAATTCAGGCTAAGAAGTCTCAGTATGAGGCCAGTCTGGTGCTATGAGGTGTTACGCATGAATGAGTGTCCGGTGCTGTGAGGTATTACGCATGAATGAGTGTCCAGGCATTAGGTTAATTCTCCTTTGTGATAGGCCAGGTAGCCTCTTGGATGTGAGACATACCATGCTCCTTTGATATTTCGATTAGCCTCCCCTTATCTGAAGGACTTCTGTGAATAGCAGGCTATGAATGAGGACCACCACTTTGGTGGAGGTATTTCTTTCTTTTCTAGTCTTTTCATTATATTAAACTTGATAAAGTCTTCATTTCATAAATAAATTGATACTGGCTATATTTCTTTAGATAAAGTGAGTAAAGCAAGTATATTCTCCTCAATATAAGAAAAGACATAAGTGGAATGATCAAAATGAACTCAAAGAAAAATGTAGTTATTTAACATTTATGGATTTAGAACACTTCTTAAGGAAGCCTCTGCCTCAGCCTTTATTGCCAAAGTCATTATTGTGTCTTTACAGCCTTGCAGTTAGTCTTTTACTACTATGGAACAGTAACTACAACTTATTTAAATTTTAACCCTTAAGTAATTATATATACAGAAGGTGCCAAAAAATGTATATATGTTTTAAGAAAGGAAAAAACTATATTAGAATCATAATACTCAATATATACCATTAACAAAAGATGACTACAAGTCCTGTGTATACATTTTTTTGGCATCCCAGTGTGTATACACACACACGCGTGCGCGCGCGCGCACACACACACACACACGTATGTATTTGCAGATTCACCTACTTGTTAAAATTAAAAAATTTGAGTTGCCCAGCTCACATGTTCACAGCTGAGGTCTAACAAGGTTATGTTACTCTGCCCTCTTGGTTTAGTTCTCATAGTGTAAACGTTGTTTTTATAGTCTATTGTCTGTTTAGTAACATGTTTTTTGTATGTTTGTGCTTTTTGTTGGTGATTTTGCTGTGTAAAATGGCCTTCAAGTGTGCTAAAATGCTATCTAGTGTTCCTAAGAACAAAAGGCTATGTGTCTTACAGAGAAAATATGTGTGTTAGATAAGCTTCATTCAGGCATGAGTTATTGTGAACCCAAAATATACACATGTAATAATGTATCTTTAAACATAAATACAAATCAAACAAGATTATGTACTTACTGCTCAGTAGACAAACATGTGACTGGAGGCTCATTAGGAACCCAACCCTGTAATCACCCTAAGAGCAGTCGTTCAATGTTTAGTGTTAGCAACAACTTTATAGAACATATCTACCATGAACAACAAGAACTGTCTGTGTGTATACATATAAACATAAACATATATACATAAGGTGTAATATAGATACATGTGTATATATATATATATGCAATTACATTTATTATATGTGCTATCGGTTTACTGAATATATGTCTATATATTCATATTCATATGTATAGTAATGTTCTGAAATAATAGCCATAAAAATCTATCAATAAATTATTTTTAAAAAGTTATTACAACTGCATGGGATATCATAAGCATTCAATGGAAATGTGGAATGATTGAATGAGTATTTGTGATTGGGTTGAAGGAATGATTGGATTGATGGATGAATGGAAGGGAGAATGGATGGAGACTTGGCAGGTTACCTTTTAAAGTGCTGCTAACACATTTTCCCTCATTTAGCCAGGATATTTAATACTTAAAAACTTCTATGTAATAAATTTCATGCTATTATTGCCAACATACTTGCTACTCATTATTGTAATATGGGAAACCTTAATTAACAAATTGTTATTAATCACACAAGAGCTATATTGACACCATCAACACAAATCATGTGCCTAATATCATTCATTTGCTATTATAGGCCACGGTGGAACTGGAATATTTATCTATATATATATGTGTGTGTGTGTGCATATATATATATATATATGTGTGTGTATATATATTTGTATATATATACATATGTATGTATTTGGGTTCAGATTCAGAGGTTTTATATTGAAAAGCATATGACACCCTTCTAAGATATAAGTTATAGAGCGTATGCTATTTCAATTTAATTATGTTTTATTAATACATGATTTTATCTTAAATATTTTTTGAAATTATTATTTTAGGGCTTATATCCAGAATCGCATGGCATCATTGACAATAATATGTATGATGTAAACCTCAACAAGAATTTTTCACTTTCTTCAAAGGAGAAAGATAATCCAGCTTGGTGGCAAGGGCAACCAGTATGTAACATTCTACATGAGGCACCAAAGTGATCTCGATTTCCTAATGTGACAGTGGGCCTCTCTTCTCTCTCCACTTTGAGTTTTACATTATCTTTCTAATTTCTAAGGTTTGGGGGTGGGAATGTGTTTCATGACTATTTATAACTATAATTTAAATCTTTAAACATTTATGATAGTTCACCTAAATGACTTCCTGTTGAAACTTAGATGTTGTGTTATAAACATATCAGTCTGGAAGTTACTTGGAAAGATTATCAGTTTTTTAGTTTTTTGTTTTCCTTATTCTGTTTTATTCTCTTGACCTCCATTTTCTCTTCTTATAGATCTGGCTGACAGCAATGTATCAAGGCTTAAAAACTGGTACCTACTTTTGGCCAGGATCAGATGTGGCTATAAATGGCACCCTTCCTGACATCTATATGCCTTACAACAGGTAGTGAAGCACTTGCAGATATGGCCCCATCTCAGCAGGAATGATTAGGATTTTTTTTTTCTTTTTTGGTCTTAATCTTGATGGTAATTCTATTTTTCCAGTCTGGGAGCCAATTTCTTGAGTCATTATTTATTCCTAACTCCTACAACCCTTATCCAGTCTGTCAGTAAACACTTGTAGCTTTAATTCAAAATATGTGCCATCTGAGAACTTTTATTATCCCAGCATTAACATTCTGGTTAAATCTATCATCGTCTTTTGCCTGTATTATTATAGTTGCCTCTTTATACATCTCCCTGCTTCTTCTATTGTATTATCCCTGCTATATCTATTCTCAATCTACCAGCTGGAATAATTACTTAAAAAAAAAAGTCCAATCATGACATTCTTTTGCACCAAAAACTTTAACTCAGAGTGAAAAGCCCACAAGGCCCTATATGGTATGACTCTTCTCTTACTGCTTCCCTGAGCGCTCCCTCTGCTTGAGCCATACTGACCTCCTCAGTGGGCCTCACACACCAGGCTTGCTTCTGCTGTTGGGCCTTTGAGCTGGCTGTTCCCTCCAAGATAATCTCTCTCCTTGTATCTGCACAGCCTACTCCCTCTGACCTTCTTCAGGACATTGCTCAAAAATTACTTTCTCAATTTTGTCTTAGGCTGATGACACTAAGATTTCAAATTTCAACCCACCCACCCCATTTTCTCAGTGTCCCCTTCTCTGCTTATCTCTTTTTATCCATAGTATTTATCACCTTTTAGTATACTATATAATTTATAATAAGCTTATTGCTTATTGTTTGTCTTCCTCCAAAAAAACATAATCTCTAGAAAGAAAAGCATCTTTGGTTTGCCAGCTGATAAATTCTGTTTGAAATGAACAAATAGTGTTTGGCAATAGATGCTTCACATATATAAATGCATAAATGAATTAAATAAATAAAAATAAATCAAATGAACGGAAAATAATTATTGGTATTTAATTTTAGTTCGAGGAGAACTGAAGGAAAGAAAAATGAGAAGGAAAGAAAACAATATACATTTAATTTATAGTGAGGCAAGTGTATCTCTATATGAGGATTAAAAACGGGAACTCCTTCAAGTAATACTGAACTCCTTTCAGTAATCTGATCATATCTGAACACAAAATGGATATCTGAAAATATCAACCTGCCTTTCTGCATGAGAATATAATGGAATTATTATTGATTTGATTAATTTTTTAAAAACTTATTTACTCTACTTTTCAGTAGTGTACCGTATGAACAGAGGATCTCCACATTGTTAAAATGGCTGGACCTGCCCAAAGCTGAAAGGTAATATCAGAGAAGTGCTGACACTGTGGGATATTTGAGGGTATAAAATGAAATTATTTCTTTACTTTAAATTATGACCATTTTTGAAAAAAAAAATGTGGCATTTCCTTCTAATGGTCACTTTTCAAGAATTATTCCTGAGTGCGGTTGACTTTTTGCTCTTGAGAATGTGGTTGACACTATGGGACAATACAGTAAAGCCAGTACCAGAGAGCAGAGGCAAATGTCACAGAACTAGATAGGCATTGGGAGCAGAGTTGAGAGTGGGCCTGAAACTTGGCCATGAGGACTGACTCAGGGAGCCAGGCATGCCAGAGCAAAGCCATGGCGATAGGCTGGAGTCAGAGCACACCAGAAGAGAGCTTCAGGTCAACAGGGTATCAGAAGCCAGACACGGAAAGGACAAAACTAGTAGCAGAACAGAGCTAGCAAACTGTAAGAAACCCAGAAGTATAAAGGGCTCAGGCATACTAAGAGAGGTCTCAACAGCAAGAACAAGACAGATTTTTGTTCCTGAGCCAGATCAACACTTACATCCGGAATGTCTTCTGTAATTCCCATTAGGAGACTATCCCTGCTGGGGCCAAGTGGGGTCTCTGGACTAGGATGGGGAGAACAAAATTGCCAAGTTTTAGATTTACAAAATTCCTAAATCCAACCTGTAGGCTTATTCCTAATTTCTCTGTTTCAATTTCACCTCTAGACCCAGTTTTTATACCCTGTATGTGGAACAGCCTGATTCTGCTGGACATCAAAGTGGACCAGTCAGCGCCAATGTAAGTTTCTTTTTTTTAATAAATGTAAAATCATCTAGCCCTAACCCACAAGATACAATGGTATTCTTTAATCCCCGCTGAATACAAATATATTTGATGTATACACAAGGAGATAAAAATAGTTAAAAGTCTGAAAAGACTATCTGCCTTATTAAACCACAAAATAGTTAAATGACTAAAAAGGGAGTCTGCCTCATTAACCACATTTTGATTCATTTGATAAACACATTGAATATTTAAATGTAGCACTGTTATTTCATATAATGAAAAGATCAAGGCTAGATATTGCATGTACCAATTCATCATGTTAATGTAACACATCTCAAGCTCAGCCACCTGCAAGTCCACTGTGGAATATCCAGCCATCTATTCATGTCCCTTGTACTTACAAGTTTTTGTCATTGGGCTGAATGTATTACTACCTCAGGAAGAGTTATTCCTCTCCTGGATCCCCATTGTAATGGAAGTAGGCTTTTTCGCATTAGTTTCTTCATTATCTAAACTCTTCTGTTATGCGTTTACTATAGAAATATAGTTTTTAAATGTTGCTTGAAAAAGTCATCTTCTAAAATCCATTAAAGTCTATACTGATACAAACGTGCCAAGGGTCTTGTGAGTTTCTTATTTCCCTACTCCATGGAGACTAACAATTGTCCTCAATTGGAACGCAAGCATATTTATTTTGGCAGCATGACTTCACTGCTTACCAGAAATCTCCTTTCTCTTTCTTCCCATTAAACCACAATGATTTCTAATACAAAGCCCTGCTCATTCCTGACACTTGAACCCCCTAGTCCTCCTTTGCATTCCAACACCACTCTTGACTATGTCATGGAATTTAACACTGAATCAGGTTATTCTAATGGTGAATGGCTCAGGAACTACCAAAAGCATACTCACCGTTTCTTCTTTTCTATTTTAATTGTTATCCATACTTGATATGATTAAGCAATTGAGAGGTCATGCTGTAATCTGCATATGTCTGACCCCTATAGTTGACTTAATATTAGGCACCATATCTTTTTCTTTTTAATCAATGCTCTACTTTAGCACCGAAATTAATTTTAAATATAATTTTGAAAATGCTGCAAAGGAAAAGATTTGTGTGCCCTGAGAGGTCTTTGGGGAGGTCCTAACCTCGCCTTGGTGGGGTGAAGATTGGCTGGTTAGAAAGTCCTCTGAATAACAAAAGAGAAAACAAGTTCACAAACACCTGACTGAGGGAGTTGCTGAACACATGAGAGGATCACACAGAATGAACAAATGGATAGACAGACAAAAGGCCAGATGACTATAGACAAATAAACACCATGAAAATGGTAAGAATAATAACAGCAGCTAACTCTTACTGTGTGCTATGCTGTGCCAAGTACTTTTCAAATTATTCTATAAGTATTATCTCCCACCAATGTTTGGAGCATTGTGACTCAAGGGAGAGGGCGAAGAGGAAGCCTAGAGAAGGAGGCAGGCACAACATCATTCGGGTTCTTATAGGCCCTAAAACATGCAATGGGAAACATTGGGGCATTTTAAATAGGCAGGTGATATGATCAGATCTGTGTGTGCTTAAAAATCACTTTTACTGTATAAGAGGACTCGATTAGAGGGAGCAAGAGACAGTGGGATAGATGAATTTATTTTTGGCAATATTCCAGAAAAGAGATAATAGTGTCTTGGATGGAAGAAGATGCATTTGAGATTCATTTATGGGATTGGAATGACTTGGTGTGAATGTGTGTTGTGGTGAGGGATCAAGGATGGTACTCAGGTTTCTATCATAAGCAAGCAGGTGGATCCCTCAAGGGGGATAATTTTGGGGAGGGAGATCATGTTGTGATTGATGCGCCTGTAATGTCCAAATGAAGATGTCCAGAAAGCAATTGAATATGGGTTTAAGGCTCAAAGGAGATAGAGATCAAGCAGCTTGGCAGCATACAGATAGTGCACGGACATGGAGATGTACAAGGAGAGAGTGAAGAATGAGAACAGGAGGGTTTAAGACCACACCTCATTTAAAACAAGAAGACAGAGAAAATGGAAGGCTTCATGTCTATTATTGTTATTGTTAATTGCAAATTTTGATTCAGAGTTTATATAATTGAAAATAAAAAGGAAATTATAGTTTGTTTTGACATATTTCCTGTGTTGAAAATTGATTAATGTGTTCTAGATTTTTCATTTATCCACACCCTTCTTGTTTTTATTCTGCTATTCCTTTAAATCCTATTTTTAATAGTTTCTGTTGGCTCTGATATTATGCTAGGCATTCTTAGCAGTGAAGAATATGAGGTCCTTACTGTCAGAATCCATGTTAAAAGGGCAAATAAAAGAAATAATGAATTTATGTACAACATTGATGTTCCTTTTTTTAAAATCTTAATTATTTTGAGATTTTTAAGATTTTAAACAGTGTTTAAATGGGGAACTTATTGTGGCCTGTGTAGCTGGAGAAAGCTTTATGAAATGGGGATATAGAGGGTGGTAGGATTTGGACAGACAGAGGGAGTGGAAGAGGTATTTGAAGCATAATGAAGCCAGGAGCTTCTTAATAATGAATTTGATCCAATGAGTCTCTAGTATTGAAGTTGAATTAGGCACAGAATGGCCTATCTGGTCCTGAATAACTTTAAATAATTGTTTAGTATTTTAATAAGGTTTAGCTGTCATTCATCATTGAAAAAGAAATTATCGTATCTTGGAGAGATAAGTGGAGAAGAAAAATTCAGTTCAGAAAGAAAATTGAAATTGGTGACAGAGTAACTTCAGTGTTGGTAATTCTCATGTACATGGTGAAGAATTTCAGGGCACTGAAGAACCCCACTTTTGGGGAAACTTGTGGACTTAAAACAAGACAGGAAGGATGTTGCACTTTTTGAAAAACAGTTTATGTCATGCTGTGTAGAATTTTTTGCTAGCAGGATTCTCTACAACCTTAAATTACATTTTATTAAAAAGGGACTTCTTGATCCAAAGAACAAGTGTTCATTGAGGGTCTTATCAGCTGATTCCTTACACCAGGATTGATGTTTCAGTTTCCACAGTATACACTGTCAAAGTAAATGATCATGATGCTCTATGAAAGAAGCAAGGTTTTCCACCCAAACTTGATTTGCCCCAGAGCTATACACATTTCTATCCCTGTTCATTATCTTGCCATCCAAAAAGCTGACCACCTCTTGCCCACTGTTTATTACAGGGATTCTTATTTCCTTTGTCTGGACTAGAGTTGGGGCTAGCAACCAGTCATTTCATGTTTAGGGTGTACTTTGTGAAAGACTCTTAGGAAGCGTGTGATGCATTAGGTTGCACATCCCTTACTTGTAGGAGCACACATTCTCCTGGGGAGGCAGACACATGCACAGGTGACTTCAAAACTGTGGGGAGTCCAGTGGTAACAGCTGGGAGGAGACACACAAGGAGGGGCTCTTACTGCAGTAGGGAGGAATGAGTAGAGTGACATGCAAAAGTGGACATAGTCATGCCATGACAACAGGTGGGAACCATGACTCTTGCTGTCGAACCAGAGTGCATGGTCACCCTAAGAATGAGGGACAGGAAAACATCTTGGAGGTGATGGACTTAACAGAAGATAGAGATGGTTTGAGTTCAAGTTCTTCTCTGTCTCTTGTTAACTGTGGGGCCATGAACATGTTATTTAACTTCTTTAAACCTCAAGTTTCCTGGTCTCTACCACTGGAGGTTCTAATAACACACCATCCAAGAGTGTTTGCTGTGAGGATTTCCTGAGATAATGCACCAGAGCTCTTAAAAGTGTCTGGTTTATACAATTCTTTCTCAAAAAAAGAACAAAAGCAGAGCAATTATTATTATAATAGTACTAAGAGAGATTAAACATTTTCCACCAATCCATGGCTATTACACTTTCTTAGTCACTGGAAAAAAAAAGTAATGAAAAGTAATGCCACTTAAAAGTTACTTGCTTAAATCGTAAGTCAGTTCAATATACTATATTGATAAAGTTCATAGAAATTTCAAAACACAGAGGAATATAGACAGTAAAATAAAAATTAACTCCAATTCACTATTGAGATAACTATTGTTAATAGTACCTTGATATATTTCATTTTCATTTTCTCTACATGTGTGCTTATTGCGAAATACTAAATATATTTAGAAACTAAATCAAGATTATGCAATATGTAAGGATATGCAAATAGTTTGATTTTAATTTTTTATGTTTAGCATTGTATTATGAGCACTTTCCTATGCCATTGTTCTTTACAAAATATTTTTTAATGGCTATCAAGTATGCCTTCTTAAAGATGTGGCATAATTTCTGTTTTTTGTATTTAAATTCTAAATAAATAATGCGATGAATATCCTTGTATGTGAATCTCTATTTTTTCTCTAATGTTTACTTACGACAAGTGCCCAGAAGTAGAATTATTAGGGTACAGGGTGTTCCCCTTTTTGACTCTCTGGTTACACACTGTCACATGCGTGTACACATTTAGGTTTCCACAGAAGTGTCTGTGGACTCCCTTCTCCAACATTGGGCATTGTCACGGAAACCTTTGCAGCTGAATAATATTTTTGTTTAACCAGATATTTATTGGATGGTAGTTTATCTTCCTTTGTAGGGAACACAGTTTGATTTTTTTGTTTATAGAAATTTAGGAAATTGGTGCTGGTCTCTGATGTTCTATTTCAAAAACCAGCAATTGCAGAGAAGGAAATGTGTTTAATTTTTGCTCGATGAGATAATGACTTGGTTAATTAAGCTTTAATTCATGAAGCAATTTTAACTTCAATTTCTTTTTCTTAGGTAGTTCAAGCCTTACAGTTAGTAGATAACGCTTTTGGAATGTTGATGGAAGGTCTAAAACTGCGAAACTTAGACAATTGTGTCGATATAATCCTTTTGGCTGACCATGGTATGCTTTTTTTGAAATTATATTTTATCATTTATTATAGTTAAAATAAGAAGAGCGATATTTCTAAGTCTGTACTTCTAGACCTAGAAGTTGCTGAATAAGCAAAGAATGAGTTTTGGGTAGGCTGTGATGAATAAAGGACTAAAACTAAATTTTTAGTCCAATTATTCTAAAATTCATTATGAAAATCCACCCATATGCTTAATTTCCTGTCAAAATGGAGGTAGCAGTACTTAACAAATGTGATTGGATTATTAGTCAGTCATAAAAATTGCTCTTCAGGACTTTTTTTCAGCATGTCCTTCATTCATTTAGATTGGCTACAGTTTACTATATTGTCTAGTTTAACCACGTCCTGTGGATTGTTTTTAGATATATGATTAGATTTCCATAAAGTCCCTGTCACTCCATATTTGTCTACTTCCAGTTAACTTTTCATTTCAGTTAACCTGAGTGTTAAAGAAAGTAGAACAGATGCCACACCACTCAGTTTTAAAGTACTAGTTCATTCAAATATTTCTACACTCCTACTCAATGCTGAGTACTTTACTAGAGATGGCATATTTGCAAGTACATGAAGCAGAAATGGACTTTTTTTTTAGATGGGGTGGTCAGAACTGACTTTTCTAGGAGGACATTCAATGTCCTCCAATGCCTATGAAGGAAACAGGCATGGGAGTTGGGGTGGGGGAGAAAAGAGAAAGGAGCATGTCTGCAAAACTTTTGTTTATATTTTAGGACATCAAGATAATGTGAAACAGTAATTTATTTTAAAACTTTTTTAAAAGATTCCCTAACACTTTGGCCTATTGTTTTAAAAGTAAAGGAACTATTTTAATGCACATTTTGTTAAAAGAAATATAAAATATAAAAATAATAAAAACAAAAAAGGAAATGTAGTTTGAAAAAAAACCTTCAAATATAAAAGGTTTAACCAAATCTTTTTAGAGCACACGTTGCTTATATAAATTTAAATAATACACTTGTGAAAAGTAAATATCCTCTAGTCCTTATTGTCTTAATGTATTGTTTCATAAACATGCATGTTACTTTTTTATTTAAAAATATATCTTTGTTGGGCCAGCCCAGTGGCTCAGCTGGCCACTGAGCAACAGGGTTGCAGATTAGATTCTCCTGCCCAAGCTGAGCTGCCGCTGAGGTGCAAACAGGTGGCAGGATGGCTCAGCTTAAAAAAAAAAAAAAAAAAAAAAAAAAGGCCAACTGAGTGGTGCAGTGGTGGTTAAGCGCTGGCTTGGGAAACCAGCGGCCCCGGTTCAGGTCCCACATATGAGGGCCAGTGACACTGCCTTCAAAAAAAAAAATCATGTTGTCTTAGGTACAAATCGGATATTATAAACTCTAATTAGCTTCCTACAGAGGATTTTTTTTTCAAAATTAATTAATTCACATCGAACAAATGATCTGTTTGTAGTTCCTATCTATTCTCTTATACACATGACCCATATCTTCCACTGCCAGGATTTTCAACACCTGCCATTTAGAGTAAAGTAATAGGGTAAGTTGTATAGGTTCTAACTAAAACTTGGTTTAAGATCTTTAGAATAAAATGTCTCCTATTAGACAGGGTTAAGGACAACCAAGTGTTACCATTTACATGCATTCAGTGGATAATTTTGTTTTTTTTAAATTTCAGGAATGGATCAGACTTATTGCGACCAGGTGGAATATATGACTGATTACTTTTCTCAAGTAAACTTCTATATGTATCAAGGGCCTTCCCCTCGCATCAGGGCTCTCAATATACCTCATGACTTTTATAGCTGTAAGTATGAAGATGTCCATCCGTATAGGAAAAAAAAAAAAAGAAAGAAAGGAACTGAAAGTGAATAATCATAACCCCATGATTCTGAGGATGTAGGGATCACCAGATACCATCTTTCTGACTTCCTTGGGAAGACCACACAGGAGCAAGTGACAAATCCTCATGTTTAAGTTCAGTCTGTAAAGTCTATGGTAATATCAAATATCGTTAGGTTAAAATATATTCTACTTCATTCTTAAATACTAAAATAATTCTTTGTTTAAAATAAGCTATTATTTAATTTAACCAGATCATAGTCATTAATAAATACATGTGTCAAATTCACCTGAGTTGTTCATTTTGCACAATGTCAAGTATCAGTTGTAATATGATTTATATTTTTTCTTTTGAAACAGTTGATTCTGAAGAAATCATTAGGAACCTCAGTGTAAGTATACAGTCTCCTGATACATATATTTAAATTAATGCAATGTCCTTAATCTGAGTCCCAAGAAATTTATATTTTATATTTCTTAGTCCAAGCCATTTGTAATTTATTTTTTAAACCCTCTGTCAGCATTATTTTTTTTTTATTTTTTTTTTTTAGCTGAGCCATCCTGGCACCTGTTGGCAGCTTAGCGGCAACTCAGCTCGGGCTGGGCATCGAACTGCTGTTGCTCAGAGCTCAGCTCACACTCTTGAGTGAGCCCTTAACCAACTGAGCTACTCAGCCGGCCCTGTCAGCATTATTTTATATGCATATCAGTTGCTTCTATCTTAGTTGTTTCCTTTTTGGAGTTGACCCCACTACAAGAAATTAATTTGGGGTAACAGTGGCACTGACACCTACTTTTCATTGAATGGGTTGATGTTTCATTCAAGTGGGCTATGCTAGCGAGCTTCAGGTGGCATCGCTTTTCACATTTCTTTTTGGTATGACTTAATATCAAAAAGTAGTGAATCATAGTCTTACAGATCTTCCTGTGCAGGTCAGAAAAAAATTATCTCCTTACTCTCTAAGTGTAATTGCAACTGCTTTTGATTGGTTGCCACATCCCGGGTTGTAAGAAAATGAACAGGGCAAATTCCAGAGAGCTTAAAGCAGTCTGGATTTTTCAAGGTAGAGTTCACTACTCCTGGAGAGACCTAAAATATTCTTGTGTGGTAGTTTTAATAGTTCTATATTCAGAATATATTCATAAATATACATCCACTCTATGGAATTCATGAATTTACAATTGCTTGGGATGGGGCTAGATTTATTGATGTATAAGTGGTGTACAATCATAGTAAAAACTGTTAGGATGAAATGTGAATGATTAAAGATAAGGAAACACTGGGTGAAGAATGGTTACTATAATCCTGGGACCCTGCAAATTTTAAGTAGGAATGGCAGCTAGAGCAGAAAACATTCAGAGTTAATCACTCCTTTTTTCTCTTACACCTTCTCATATTGTGATCTTGAGTAAGCATGATAGACAACCTCACCCTCTACTGGTGAACCATATTTATGCAGTGTGTTCATGCTGATGGGATGGGTAGTTGAAAATTTTCAACCTGAGGACTCTCTAAACCCACCCGTTGTGTTCCCTTTTATCCATGACCTCATGACCCACCAAACTGAATTCCTGTTGGTGAGGTGAAAAGGGGATCAAATAATCCCACTGGTGCAGGGGGATTGGATGCCCTTGGCTTTGGAAAACCATTGCATGGCATCACAGATATGGACCAGGCCTGGAGTTACAGAGTGTCGAAGAAATGGACTACCGTTGCACAAAGTTGTTCATTATCATCAGGAAAATATTTCATGTGGTAGCACAATATTCCCAGTAATGCTTCCTAGAGAAGGACAGTTTTGCTGTTTCTTTTATGCATTTGAGATTAAGGAGGTAACTAAGGAATATTGCATGAAAGTGGGAGAAAGCAACGCAGGGATTGGATTACAAAATAGTTCCCAAGATTGCTTGCTCTATTAAAGGTTGTTTCATTTATTTTAAAGGTGTGTTAACCTAGATGCAGAGAAACAGTGCACAGGGCTTGCTTAAAAACCTTTCATTAAAGAAGTTATGTGTCTGGGGCATGACTAACCACCATGACTGCCCAGTTAGGAAATGATGATGATATCACCCTGTGAGGTTACTTTCCATACAACCCCCTTTTCATCCACACCCAAATTCTTACCTATGTTTTTTTTTTCTCTTGTTTCTCAAAAAGATCATGTGTGAGAAAAATTTCCTTCATACTTCTATTTCTTGTTTTCTCACTTTTTTTACATGAATAGGTACCAATTTGATTTTTGTTTTTATATAGTTTTAAAATATACCATCTAGTTACAGCAGTAATAATTAAAGAAACATTTCTCTTCAGTTTTTAAGGAATCCATGATTTTTTTTTATAAATAAAGAGACTACTAGATTTGTAAAGCTATTAACTTGATTTGAAAATGAAGCAAATGTAGGTTATTTAAAGTGTAAATTGAATCAATTGAGAAGGGATTTTTGGTGCAATTAAACTGATTTAAAAATTTTTTGCTCAAATCTACTATTATATACTTTTCATATATAATTTAAACTCCAAGTTATAATTGCCATTCTAAATCTAGACTTATCTATTCTTTCTCAAACAAAGAAGGGAGATTTATGGGGGTTTAAGATATATACACAGGAATAAAAACTTAGAACATCAAACAATATAATTTACATCACATTTTTAAATGTAACCTAAATATTGTGGCAACAATAAAAACAATATATTTATGGAATGTAACCACATTGATAATAGATTTAATATTCCCATTTTATTAGCCAAGCTTAATTCTTCTTTCTTTAAAAAAGCGTTTAATAAATTGTCTTCGGAAGCGAAAGTGTTGAATTAGCTTTCCTACTTTATGTGTCATGAAGAAATGATGTACCTGTTTTTTTAGTGCCGAAAACCTGATCAGCATTTCAAGCCTTATTTGACTCCTGATTTGCCAAAACGACTACACTTTGCCAAAAATGTCAGAATTGACAAAGCTCATCTTTTGATGGATCGACAGTGGCTGGCTTCGAGGTTTGTGAGTTTGTTTACTTCTCATAATACTTTTAACAACCATCTTTCATTATACATTTACTTGACTGCACCCTGCTATTATGATCACCTACATTTTTCTGAGCATGACATTTTCTTGACCTTCTATATGCTATCTACCACTTCTATTTTTGACACGACTGTTATTAGATTGCTAGTTTTAGCATCCCAATCCTCATGACAGAGACAGGCATGAAGGAGAAGGCTGAGACTCTTCGCTGACTTTCTGTACCACCACATTCTTAAGCTCCACTATGGTCTCCTGTAGGTGGCAGACAGGATATAAAAATGATATCAGCTGCCTTCCAGGCTGGTACTGAGTAATCAGTTAGAGGGCTCCTTAATATCTTTGTCATCTTTGTGGCTTTTATAAAAGAGCGTGTTTATGACTATAAGGCCAAGCCAATCAGTGAGTTGTCCCATTTCTGTTTTCTAGTTATAATTGTAATTCAGGTTGATCATTGAGCATTTGTAAAATATAAGTGTGTTTCGAGAAAATAAAAACCATCCTGAATCACTCCATCCCCAAATAGCCAATTAATTAATTGATTCAACAAAATGCTATCGGTGCTGGCTATGTGTGTACCAGTCAGGCGTCTGAGATATTGAAATGACACCTGCTCTCTTTGTCAAATGAAAAAGACTGATTATAAGCCAGTAAACAAATAAATAAACACTTTCTGGTAGTTTAACTAATGTTTCCTACTTTTAAATTGTATTCCAGTATTTTTTCCATGTGCATAAGTAGATACAAATGGAATCAGGATCATACTGTGTTTTCCAGCCTATCCCATTTGTACAGGCTGCTTAATCCCAGGGGGAATACAGAGGACAGTGGGAATACAGTGGCTGGAAGGTATGTTTAACAAAGAAAGAAAGAGACAAAGGATGACTAGAGAGTTCGGCTCTCATATCAAGTGAGTGCAGGACGAGGAACTGGACACTTGGCCCAGTTTGTTCTATAAAACCGCAGGAAAGCCAAGCAGTACACAGCTAGGCCACAGTGTGTGCCGTTTCACAGCAGGCCACTAGATGGCACTGGCCTCTTTCTAGAGATTGGAGTTTTATAGCCCTTTGTGTGGATCAAAACAGCATTCTGTAAGAGAAGGTTAAATATGTCAAAAAAATTAAGCCTTATTAATATTAAATACATAAGATTTTTAGTAGTGTGTGTGTGCATGTAATATATAAATAAATCTATGTCCAAATGTGGGTAAGTTCTCCAAAGAGCATGAGATCAAGGAAGTTAGGGGTCCATTAGTTCAAATGAGAAAGTACCCATCCATCCCCACAACGTGACCTATGGGTTACACAAGGAGATCCCAGCCAGCAGAATACTTCTGGGTTTCATACATTAATACCCAGCCTCAAATTATGAGCTTTGCACATTTGATAGCTAGCAGCAAGATATAAAGCGCAGCAGTTGGCCGGTTCAAGACCTTGGTTGTTGTGGAAACTTGGGAAAATTCTTTATCTCAGGGCTTTATTTTTCTCATTTGTAACACAAGATGAACCTGGTTTTATTATTCCCTTACTATTAGCATACAAACTAAACTAACTTACATCAAAGGAAATGTTGAATACAGCCTTCATTATACATGTTGAATAAAGAGCAACCAGGAGCCTCACCTGAAGACATCCTGGGGTCGCTTTATCTTGAACCCTTAACACCTGAGTCTCTGGCTACCTATTCTCTAAGTTGAACTATGTGGTCTTTAGCCATAGTGTTCAATATTTAACAACTAGATTAGATTCCCTTTTCAAAATTATTGCAAATTTCATCATTTAATGTAATCTATTTTCTTCAGTATCATTATGATCATCCTTCTTTTGCCCAAAATGTGTTAGATTTTCTTAATTTGGGGAAACCCAATTATTTGAAGTTCTAGTTGAAGTGTTGTTAAAGCACCCTTGTAGAGTACGTGAAAAATAACTTTTATTTTATTGGAAATAAGCTTTTTATTTATTGGAGACTGGCAAATACATCCCCGGCACCTTTCTAAGCAATGGAGACAGGCCCCATCTCCACCTTAAGGATCCTTGCCTAGGCGGGGAGGAGAACAGCAATTATAATCAATTGTAACAACGACTGCAGTAGGATCAAGTAGGTGGGGTCATAGAATGCTCCCTAGAAGGTATGATTCCTTCTCTGGTTTTTGAAGACTCAGGATGGGTTAGGCTCTATGCTGCCTCACCCAGCAGATCTGCTCTGTGCAGCTGTGCCGTCTGTGCACTGTACGAGGCACTCAGCCAAGAAGAGTGGGAGCAGAAATTTGACCCTTGCTCAGCTCAGCAAGCCCTGACATGGTCTGTGTCTGCAAGAGGAAAGGGACCACTTTTCTTTGCTGGAGGGTATCCACCTGCTTGCCAAGCCTTGAGCACTGCCAGGCTGTGTCTTAAAGGTGCTTCTTTCTCTAAATGCTCTCCCCAGAGCAGTGGGGGCACTTTTGGAAAGTCAGCAGCCGTCAGGTTTCCAAGCAGAACTAGATTCTAGCAACTGTAAGTAGTCTTGTACTGCTAGAGCGCTGGGTGAATGAAGTTGCCTTCTGCATGAAAGACCTTATTTGTCATGGCTAAGGAGTGTGATGTTGATCACAAAGAAAGTAGGAGGCCATTGGTAGATACAAGGTGGCTGTAGGTAAGTACAATGAGATTTGCAATTTAGAAAGCTCACTCCAGCTGCTGTATGGAAGAGGATGATCCAGTGAGTGGCAGGGAGGCCAGTTAAAAGATGTGTAGGAATCTATTCTTCAGTGTTATAACAGCTCCAAGGGAAACTGTGGAGCTGTGAGAGATGATGGTAAAACTATTATCAGGAAAATAATTATAGTGAATTGATGACTCAGATTTTCCAGGATAGTATTGGTTCTTCATATTCTTTCTCACATTTATATTCATTAAAACATGGATTCCATTTCCAGTAGTGACCATGTTAAATAGGGTTAGGGTGTGTGTGCATGTGTGTGTGTGTGTGCGTGTATTTTATGTGAAAAGGTTTTGAAGTTCTGGGTCAGAATAACCTATGAGGAAATTTGTTTGGATCAGAGGTATTGAGGATCTAGCTTAGAATGGTGTCAGTAGAAGAGCAAAGCAGGGGAAAGTATAAAAGGTACTACAGAGAAAGTCAGAGCTTGGCAACTGATTGGGTATCAGGAAAGACATCTTGCTCATCTCCCATTAGTGTCATTACCCAGCTGTGAGAGAAACTTGGCCTTGATCTCAACTTTATTAATCAGACATGAAGAAGATAAAAAAGAATTTGTTCCAAAAGATTTTATATAGTACTTGGAAGTTAACCTAAATTATGGCAGATAAAATCAACTCATCTTTTCCAAATGCCAGGTTCCATTTTTCCATATGTAATTTCCAGAGACAAATTAAAGGTTGGAAACATGAGCAGAGCTGATAGAAGAGCAAATTCTAAAGTTTTCATTTCGAATAGAAAACAGAGCTTTTTCAAACAATATTTTCTTATGTTTTGGTTCTGAATAAAGTTTTGCAATATTTACTAAAGTTTTCTAATTGAGTTGGGTTAGGAGTAGAAAATACTTGTTTTTTTTTAAAAAAAAACAGGCTTTTTTTGAAAATAGAAAGATAAATAAAAGATCAATTTTAGAAAATTTTACCGGGGACTTGGTTCAAAAGACCTTTTCTTTCCTTCATTAATGAAGACTCTAGTTTCTCAGACAGAATTTAAAACTTAATTATCCCTAATCAAGTAGTTCCAGTCATCTTGGGTAACCAAATATCTAGGCAAAAGGAATAAAAATATTTTTAAACCAACTTTTACCTTATGCCAACAATTTTATTGGAGTGAACTAAGATAAGCACATGAGCTGGCACAGGGTGATCAAATTTAAACCCTTTGTAAATCAGACTCCTCTTGCGTTCCCCATTGCTTTTTTCCCTCTGTTGGGTAGAGTTGATTGTGGCCTTCTCAGTCTTGTGATTTATTTTTTATTTTGTGATTTACTTTTACTTAAGGTGAATGAGAGTCTGTTATTCGCTTTTTTAAAGTTCGTTTTATAAGACTCTAAATTAAAGTCCTGCTCTCAGTTGAGCCTCCAATTTAACAACAAATAAAAACGTGTGTGCGCACATGCCATGGGGAGTGGAAGAGGGGGGTGGGGAAGCAACTGAGAGAAATCTTTTAAGGCCAACCTTTGGAAATCGTCCTTTTTTCTTTTTCACTTTGGAGACCTAATTTGAACCAGTATAACATTGTTGCTTTAAAAAAATAAATAATCGAATCCATGTGTTGCTATTTCATGTTCAAGTATAAAAATCAACGACATAGAAAATTACTGATCTTGCTCAATTCAAAGATTAAAATATGAAAAAATAGGCAAAAGGCAGGTTGATTAAATTTGAAAAGTTTTTCAAGGAATAGAGTAACAGCCTATGGAAGAAATTCCATCAGTTAAAAAGATAACTCTGAATTTACAGAATATACTGGCTTCTCCTTATCAAGTGTTATAATTAATTTGCCCTGAGTATTCTTATTCTTACTTTTATATTTTTTCCTAGACATCTCTGCTGTAAAATAAAAATTCATATTTTTTCCCAGTTCTAAAAATTTATTTCTACAGCACTGAAATGCTTAAAGTAACATATTAATCAAACTATTCTTAATCACACACACATTAATGTGTAAAGATACAGATAAGCATGCAGACAAATTCTTTCTTTAATCTATGTCTTTGTTGTTATCTTTTTGTCAATGTCTAGGAGTCAAAGGCTTCTCCTTCCTTCTCTCCTACCATTCTGTTTGTTCTTCTGTGGTTATAAATTTGAGCATGAAAATAAGTATATTTATGCTCTTGTTGACAGAGAAATTTACTTATGTAAAAGCAAAAGCTACATAAAAATTCACTAAAACTCACTTTGCAGTAAGATCTTATATCAATAGATTGATCAGAGGGTAATCATATTTTTTTCTTTATAGGAAGAAACCAAATTCATACTGTGGAGGAGGCAACCATGGTTTTGACAATAAGTTTAAGGCCATGGAGGTAACTGCGTTTTTTTTCTAACAAATATTTGTTGAGCACCTACTGTGTGATAGGCAATGTTCAGGACTCCTGAAAACACCTGTGAACAAAACAGATAAAGATCCCTTCCCTCATGAAGCTTTCATTTTAACAGAGGGTTATAGACAATTGGAATAGTAAAGGAATATATTATTTGGTATGTTAGGGGATAAGTGCTATTGGAATTAAAGAAAAAGTAAAGCAGAGTAGGGGAAAATTGGGGGTGTTTTGAGGTATCATGGAGCAGTATGCAACTTTAAATACAGTGGAGAGGGTGAGATTCACTAAGCTGACATTTGAGCAGAGACTTAAAAGAAGGTGAAAGAAATAATCTTTCAAACATTCAGGGAACAAGTATCCCAGGCAGAAGAAACTACCAGCACAGACACATGGGGTGGAAGGATGGTGGTAGTGTGCCTGATGTGTTGGGGGTGTAAGAGCCTTTGTAGGCTATTGAAAAACTGTTAAACTGACTGCAGCTGATTGGAGGGGAAGTAGTGAGAGTTCAGCTGGACATGTGAAGTTCAAAATATTTATTAGACACATAAATAGAGATGTTTTTAGGCAATTAAAGAGAGAGGGTACTGGGAGATAAAACATTGAGTTTTAGGTATATAAATTAATTAAAACATGTGACCAGAGAAGATTCTCTGGGGATTGAATGTAGGTACAGAGAAGGACCAAGTACTGAGCCCTAAGCACTTGTACTTGAAGAGGTTGGGAGAAAAAGAGTTGAGAGCAAAGAGAGCTGGAAACAGAACCAGTGAGGAAGGAAGAAAACCAGAGGAGTGTGGTATCCTGGAAGCCCAGAAAAGGCACTATTTGGAGGAGTCCATGAGTAAAATGTAGCCAATGTTCTCCCGTAGGTAAAACTTCACAATGTTTGCAACCTGATAATCTAATCTAGTCCAATTTGTAATACACATACATACCTCATGCACCCCCCTACACACACACACACACACACCACACACATTCCTTTCCAAATAGAGAAAAATATATTAGGCTCTATGAATATACTGTGTCTTAACATTGTCATAATGAGTTAGTTATATGTCTTTGGAAATATTTTTTAAAAATTCTATGGGGACAGAGCACTTCTCTGTTAATTGATAACTAAATTAATTACTGCAAGGAAAACCTGTGCCTCTCATTCTTTGCTAACTATTGGGAAAAATATACATATATATATCCCTGTGACCAGAAAAGAATTGTTTATTTATGTTTAATACTTTTCTTCTCGTTATTTGCAATCTAAAACAATTAGATCTTATAAATAATATAAGTTAACATTAATTGATTAAATAAAAATAAAAATATTTAGGTCTTTCTATCCTAAAAAGCAAAAGGGAGATATATTTGCAAAGTCAGTGAGTTAGTATAAGTTGTGCAAAAATTTAATGCTCAGTAACTGCAACATTTTGTGTCATCTATTAACCTATTTAAGCAATGAAATGACATGAATATGGAAATAATGTATTATGATATATGATTAATTTCTAATTTACATTGTCCAGATACTATAGAATTGTACTGACTTTGTTTGTCCAATGTTGCTTGTATTTTCCTAGACTGTTGACATATGAGGTTCTATGGAAGCAGATAGAAAAAGTAAACACAATATGGACTATATTTGATTGGGATTGGTACAATGTCAAAGGTGGGAATGATGTAAAAATCATTTTCAAATCTGAAAAGAAATCCTTACAGGGGCTTAACTACAAATAGGAGAGCTGTTACAGAAAGAAAATTGTATCACTTCCAACATCTAATTTCGAGTTTAGGTGACATCTAGTAATAGTAGGATTATTACCACCTAGGCTATCTTTCTGGCATATGGACCCAGTTTTAAAGAGAAGACTGAAGTTGAACCATTTGACAATATTGAAGTCTATAACTTAATATGTGGTAAGTATATCTATATAAATTCAACAGCAAAATGTGGACATCCTTTTAAAAACATGTATTTTGAAATCGATGATAAATTGAATCCCAGAGGTGGAGGCCCTGCACTAGGAAGACAGAAAGTAGAAAATATGGGGAAGAATTATTTATTATTCAGAATTATTCAGCTATAAGAGTGAATTCTTTGTTTTTCCAGTAATGCTGACCATTAGATCTCAGGAGACCAGCTTTTCTCTTAGTTACTATATGAAAATTTAATTTAATAAAACTGAGATAAATTAATTATGCTTCCCGCTTTTCAAAGCAGGAAAACATCCACCTAAAACACAAGTATTTTGTTGTAATTACAGAGGGAAAGTTTCTGTCATAAAGGGATGGTAAGAAAGTCCTGTTTGGATAGACACTTGTTATTACCCTCCATGTTAAAAACAAAACAAAAAAATAACTTAAAGAATTAGAGTTTTAGAGAATCTAACCTATCTGTCTGCCTATGTGCTTACCTCAGATATTTGTATTAAATCATTCATGTAGGCAAGGCAATGAGTAAGTTGCAATTTCACCTTTAGTTTTAGAAATTCAGACATAAATATTCTCACAATTGTTGCTTTTCATCTTGCCAAAGGCCTATGGTAATTGAAAATGACTTAGAGACCAAAGAGTGTCCATTCAGAAATAATGTGCTGTTGCTTGAACAACTTAAAATTTTGGGTTCCCAGGTTGCTGGCCCTTTGCGGGGAGGTTTAGAAGGAACAAGGCAGGATTTCAATTCTAGGAGAAATCTACTTGGTGGAACTCAGCAGGAACCACTTAAGAGGCTATGTTTGTAAAATATTTTGTGCATTTTATTTTTCTAGAAAAAAATTAGAAAATGTTCTCTAAATATTAAGCAAAATTCACTAGCTTCATTTTTAAAAAGTATCTCTCGCTAGAGAATTTTCACAAAATGAAGTAAATATACTACAAATAAGAGTATTTAATTTCTTTAAACTTGTGTTTACCACAAGTATAGCTTTTCATGCTATTGGGGTGTCGGAAAAGTCATAACGCATTTTTGCAACAAAAAAACATAGAAAAAAATACATCATGACTTTTCCGACAACCCAATAGAAAACTATGATATACTTAAGAAAAAAAGTATTCATTTAAGCAATGATGTTTTTCTTTGGAGAAACAGAAACAGTTTCTGAAAGTTCCTGTAGCTCATCTATAACACCATTCCTATTCTCTAGAAAAGAGTAGGTGATGGAAACTCTAGGAGAAGAAAGTCAGTAAACCAAGTGGCATATCTGGTATGTGACTGTGTCCCAGCAGAATTTATTGAAGAAAGTGAACAGTAGGTGTTTGTTTTCTCCCATCTCCTACATAGAAGTTGTTGCCTTCCAACTTAAATCTACTTTGAACTCATTTTTTTAAAAACAGATCTTCTACACATTCAACCAGCACCAAACAATGGTACCCACGGTAGTTTGAACCACCTTCTGAAGGTGCCTTTTTATGAGCCATCCCATGAAGAGGAAGTGTCTAAGTTTTCTGTTTGTGGCTTTACTATTCCATTGCCCACTGATGATCTAGATTGTTCATGCTCTAACCTATCAGACGTAAGTAATAACTTCATGTATCTATAAGAATGTGAAGGGGCAAGCTAATCTATGATCAGGGTAACTGACAAACAGGTTCATGTTCTAGCTTGGATATTTACTAAATAAATGTGTGGTTTCTCTAAACCTTATCTGGAAATGAGAGACACGTTATCGAATGAAGTATGTGAATGCCCTTTGTAAACTGGAAAGCACTATTTGGAAATCGTTCATTCACTTGTGAGCTGAATCTCGGTAAGCATGCAAAACGGTAGAATCTTGATCTCTGATTTCACTCGTAAACCATCCCTCTTACAATTTAAGCATCAGATGGTCATGTTTGGTTATTTACAGCAGAAATATCTAGAAGGGTGCAGGGATTGTGATCTAGTCTTAGGCATACCCAATAGGGTGAGGGCTGTGGAAGCAACTCAGCAAGAAGCCTAACATTCAAAAAGGGAAGTATGACTTTGGGTAGTAGGAAGGATGCCTGTCAGGCAACTCTTGGAGGCTGGCTGATAAACAGCACTGGGAAGGTCTTTTCACTGGGTCAGGTGATCTGCCGAGCTCAGAAGCAAGACTTCAGATCCCAGGAGACTTTCAACAAGGTGAGATTCTACTACAAGGAGCATTGCCCGCCCCCACCCCCCTCAAAGGCAAGGAGTCAGAACAGGAGCTCAAAATGCAAGAACCAAGACCACCTGTGAGAATTAGAGCGCATGGGTGGGCCTGGGATTTCAGAATGGAATTGGAGCCTAGTTATCAGGAATCTATCAAGCTCAAACTAATGTCCAAGGCATTTGATCCCAAGTTCAAAAAGTGGTTGTAGAGCTAAATAAATCACCTGCTGCCTCAGGTAAGGAATTATGCCTTATAGCCAGGAGTCCACAAAGACTTTTCTTTCTTTAATCCTTAAAGTAACATCACACCACATAAATAAATACATAACCAACCAAAAGAGGCTTTAAGGGACAAAAGTCCAGTCAAGCTTCCCCATAAAAATCAAATCAACAGCAAAGATCAGACTAAGGGTGTAAGTTTCTGCCTCCTGCTACAGATAACTTTAATGGAACTGCCGTTTAAAAAAAAAAAAAACACACCACACTACAAAGCGAATTCTTTAGTCTCCATTTTAGAGGAAAGGAGGACTCAGAGAAGTTAGGTCAGTTGTCCAAGGTCACAGAAGGTTGGTCTACCTGACTGCAACCCAGAGTTCTTCTCTGTAAAGAATGTCCTTTGCTATTCAGGGTATGGTCCCAGTATCACCATCTGCATCATTTGCAAGTTGGTTAGAGGTCCAGAATATGAGGCCTCCCTGAGCTCAGGCTTACTGTATCAGAAACTACATTTCAACAAGATCCTCAAGTGAGCTGTATGTGGATTAAAGGTTGAGAAGCCCTACCTGGGATGTTGTCATCCCAATTTAGTAGTTGATTCTAACTGTGGTCAGAATGTTTTGCCCTGTTGTCAATTATATCTTTGCAAACTCCCACACAAAAGTATTTCAAGGAATAGTAATATCTCTATATTTCTGAGTAAGTGGCAGAATTAGAATTTAAACTCAAGTCAGCCTGGCTTCTTTGTTCAGTGGTGAAACATTCATGTGATTACTGTGGAAATAATTTTGATCGCTTTTTAAAACATGTGGTATTATTACCTTGACTTACTTACCCCCACGTTATCTTGCAGACTGCTTCAGTAGAACGTGTGAATCAAATGCTAAATCTCACTCAAGATGAAAGTAAGTCAATAGAAAAGGTGTTATGTCTTTGACATTTAGACCTAACAAAACACAATATTGCTCTTTTTGAATTCTTCAAAACAAGCTCAAGGGGCTTTTGAACATAAAGATTGCATGGCCAAAGTAAGGCCTAATAACTAATAACAATAGTTATTAGTAAGGCCTAGAACTAATAACAATAACAAGCATGGGGGATAGTTACAGTGGTTCCAGGAACATTACAGTCTCCTTGAAATGGTTGTGCTTCATCTACAATCACCTATTCCCTTTCTTAGATGTGAACAGACCACACTGCCTGGGTCTGAGTCCTACTTCTACTGCTTCTTGGCTGTGTAACCTGGGCCAAATCACTCTCTGTGCCTCAGTCTCCTCATCTATAGGAATGGCATCCACCTCATGTAGTTGTAAAGGTTAAAAGAGTTAACCCATAGAAACAATTTAGAACAGTACCCAGCCTGTAGCAATGTTATTATCACCTATTATATTATCTTTTAAGTATCCTTGTATTAAATTCATTAGGCCTGGTTTATCATTTATAACATGGGAATTCCTACTCTATAAAGTTGCTGTGAAGATTCTACGAGTTAATATATGTGTGCACTTAGAATAGTGCCTGGCACACAGTAAGAGTTCAGTAAGTATGTTGGTTGTTTGATAATCTTATAATCTGGTATTATTCCATGGCATCAATACCCTGCAGGCTTTTAACTATCAATTGATGGATTTTTAGATTATAATAGCAAACAAGTAAAAATAGATAAATACATTAGGACATACCTACTATAAAATTCTAATATCTTTCCTGTGACATTTACTATAGTAGATCATCCTTGTTATAAAGTATAATAAATTTTAATTTTGAGGTTTACCTCTTCAGATACGTCCTATGAGCTGTTAACTACTTGGCTAAATTACATGTCTAAGTCTTAGTTTTGTAACATATAGAATGGAAAAATGACACCTACTTCATAGGGTTGGTGTAAGAATTAAAAGAAGTTAAATATGTAAAATATTTGGCACATAATTAAATATATGGCACATAATTAGCCATTAGAAAATTGTAGTTGTTATGCATAGAGGCACTTGCTAATTTCACAAACATGTTTTTTTTATGTTGTTTTTATTTTAGTAACAGCGACAGAGAAACTGAATTTGCCCTTTGCAAGGCCCAGGGTTATGCAGAAGAACAAAGAACACTGCCTCCTTTATCACAGGGACTATGTCAGCGGATTTGGTAAAGCTTTCAGGATGCCTATGTGGAGCTCATATACAGTCTTCAAACCAGTAAGTTCCTGTGTCCCTTGATCCACACAGGCTGGGAAACAATTGTGGTTCTCTAATGTTCTGACAGTTGAATTTTGATATTAAGTAAAGATCCCGGAGGGAGCTCACAGGCGTGTGTCTTGTAAGACAATGCCCAGGTATTGCTTAAAGGTACTTATAGGTGCTGTTTGGGTGCAAAAGAGGAACACATTGTGTTTTGCCTGGAGAAAATGTTTACAGGTCAATTGGTAAAGCAAGTAGAGAAGAAGAGTTGAAAGAGAAGGAACAGAAAGTACAGAGGCACACTTTTCATTTCATGTATTCTAAGCATATGGTGAGTGTACACAGAAGGTGATGGTAACCAGATTATAAAGACCTTTGTAGAGGCCGGCAGAGTAGCTCAGTTGGTTAACAGCTCCCTCAAAAGTGTGAGCTCTGAGCAACAGGGTTGCTGGTTCGATTTCCAACCCAAGCTGAGCTGCCACTGAATTGCCAACAGGTGGCAGGATGTCTCAGCTTAAATAAATAAATAAATAAATAAACAAACCTTTGTATTTATTTGATTATTTAACAAATACTTTACTATCTGCTGTGTACTATGGTAGGCACAAGAAACACAGTATGAATAAAAGGTAATTCTTCCCTGAAGGATCTAACACTCAAATAGGTCACGCTAGACTGACATATATAGGTTTGCTATGTTGCCCATCTCTCCAGAGGTTGAGAATCCAGTTGTCTAAGTCCTCGCCCTCTTTATTATGTGGCAAACTCATTTTCAATAAATGACAAGGGACAGTTGGTTATCACAAGAAAGAAACTATTAGAGCTCTACCTCACACGATATACAAAGCAAAATTGCTGGTGGATTTATAGACCTAAATATGAAGAGCAAACCTATATTTTTCCTTTTGCCTATCTTCATAACCTTGGGATAGGGAAGGATTTCTTAGGACACAAGAACAAGAACAATAACAACAACAAAAAAAAATTAAAAAATTAAAATGCAGAGGACATTGACTTAATTTGACTATATTAATAATATGTGACAAAAAGACAAAGTCATGGATGGGACAATATATTTGCATTGCATATAAGAAACAAGTGATGAGAATCAAGAATAGTAACTAGAATAGCTAATAAGATTCAGAATAGCTAATAAGTTTCTACCAATAAACAAGAGAATGGCAAGCACCTTAGTTAATAAATAAGCAAAGGCTATGAATCAAGCAGCTAAACCTCATTAGCAATCAAGGAAATGTAAATTAAAGCTAAAGTCAAAGTCTGCCAAAAATTGGTTCAAACTTTCCTTGAGGGCAGGGATGGTTTATATTATCTGTAGCACATGAGAGCTGCCCAGTAAATGCTTAAGGAATGAACGCATTGCATGAATGAATCCCAATAATTATTAAAGACAAAGCAGTACTTTCAACCAGAAGGGTAAAGAAAACAATTTTTATAGAGAAAAATCTTAGTAGTTTACATCCAAATATTCTGATGACAAACCTCAACCTATTGCTGTTTCTTGCTAAGGGTACAGACATTCCACCTTTTATGGAAAGGAAGTGATTGGCTGTATCCGGTTTATTTACTCTTGTTCCAATTCAGGATTTTTGGAGAAAAATAAGCATGTTTCCCCACTACTAATTAAAGCTTTGTGTGTTCTGAAAGCCAACTCTGCTGCTGACAATGGTTTCATTGTGACTGACCAGTGGTAGGAGAATATTAATGTTGATTCCCAATGTGGGCAAATATTTTATAAACTATTACCTGAGTTCATATGTACGGTTAACAATGAATGGGTTTCAGGACAGGCCTCCCAATGATGTGCCTCTTTGGTGTGTGAATTATTTTGAGCTGAAGGTAATAGAGCCCCTGTAGGCTTATGAGAAACGTTTACCTCTCCTTTAAAGAATTTCAATGAGGGGCCCTGCCCATAATGAGAGTTATCACTAGAAATAACTTTTTATGACCTATTTATAAAGCAGGGCAACTTCTAATTACTGAATACCTGCTCTTCTAATCGTTCCTGTGAATGACCTTCCTCCCCTCTGAAGCCTCAAGGTGCCTTATGTCATCCCTAGCTCAGAGCGCCATATATACCTCATTTTCCCTTTCTGTCTCTGCACCTCTCGTCCATATGGGAGTCTTTGACTCTCTCATGTATGTGGGGTTCCCATACATATGTAATTAAATGTGATAAAGTTTTCTCTTGTTACTCTGTCTCATGTAGATTTCATTACCAGACCAACTGAAAGAGCCTAGAAGGATAGAGGGAAGTATCTTACTGCCCTGCAATGGCAACATCACTTTCTCAATATGCACAATGTCCAGTTGTTTGATTTCCTTCAACATAGATGAAATATACAAGGAAGCATACTATGAAACAACAACATGAAGTTATTTATCCTTAAAATAACTCCTATTTGTTTTTGGTTTTGAGTGGAGCAGTGTAATCAAGGCCAGTCTCATTATTCAATTCTCTATTTTTGAAAAGTCCAGGTACCAGGGGCTGTGTGGAATGTTTATGTTTTTAATCCTCTCCCCTGCTGTTCTGAATTCCTGAATTTCTATGAGCTTTAACGGAAACCAAAGGCGGAGAGATTTTAAGTGGGTTCAAACTAGGGGTTTAGTACAATTCTTTTTTGTTATTGTTTTAAAACGAGCTTCTTTGTTACCAGAAGTTCCTGTCCTTTCACTGATCCCACAGAACGACTTGTGTATTTCTCCCTCCATGTGACAGGATGGAATTCTAGCAATTTTCTGCTTTCTAATTCAGAAATTACTCTGTTAGTATGTTGTGGTTCAAGAAAATTATATACAAGGATGTTTTGAGATTCACATAAAAATGTTGTAAATCAGCTCTGTGTTTGAAAAATCAGACTTGAAATAAGCACTGTTTGGAACATGGGCCCAATTAGTTTGTGCCTTTAAGTTTTATGGGGCTTTCTTTTTTTTCTGTGGTTTTGGTGGGTTTTTAATTTGTTGTTATTGTTATCTCAGAAGAGTTCTGGGGAAATAGTTGTGATTTGAAATCATGGTCCTGTAACAACTGTTTTAGAACCATTGAGTTTGATCAATCTTTCTATATAGTGTTTTGCTTCTGGGCCTTCTCTACAGGAAGATGTGAACTGTTTTTTATGTTGCTAAGTGAACTATTTAAAATAAGAGCAAAAATTATGATTATTACTTAGAATATATACTTTATAAATTTAATAGGAAATCAAAGGACTTTTTCAGAGAAGAAAATCTAGTACACTTTGAAAAATGCTTCTCTCTATCTATAGATGTATATATAGCCCATATCACTGAATTTTTAAAAGCCCTTTTTATTTATAAAGCTTGTTAGGTCCAATATAATAAATTTTGATCCAATCATATTTTGTAAGTCTTTAAAAACTGAGGACATTATTGTATATTTCAAGTGTTTTTTATTACCTACAAGAAATATTTTTCCCTGTAGAAAAAAGTCACATGGCCAGAAAAGTAATTGAAAATGTATGGAGTTATTATCCTTACCATTAGATGTGATCGTCACCATCCAGTCTTCAAATCAATAAATTTTAGCTTGTCTATTCAACCTACAAGTAAATAGAGTGTATAACTTCAATAGAAATACTTTTATCCCCTGTTGAAGTTTTATTGTATCCCCACGTCAGACTAGAAATGAGAGTACCTCACTTCTCTTCTATGCTCATTATCTATACTTCTCTTGAAGAATTTTGAGAGCTAGAGGGTTCAGATTTTACTTGAGTGTCTTCATTTCTATTTATTGTTTTCTAGGCTTTCTATCGCTTGGATTAAAAATACTCTAAGGAACTCCAAAAAGATGGTGGGATTGAAGCTGTCTGTTTTTTGGAGGGAAAGGTTAGAAGATTCAGGGAGTAGTGGTTAACTATGCCTTCTCTCAGAAATGACAGGACCCTACCCCCCTCCCTCCTTCTAGAGGGTTGCATATTACATAGTCTCACCTTTATAAAGGGGGTCACATCCTGCCTTACTTAGTCTTGACACACTTATGATATTTGGGGGTTCAAGTTTGGTATGCAAAAAACAAGATTTTCAGTTAGCAGAAAACTCATAACCATTTTTTAGTACTTTCTAGCTAAAACCATCCTGGTCCTTTCCCCGCAATCCAAAGCTCCAAAGCCTGTGCCACTTTGAGAAAATAGTAAACATTTTGCTCAACTAAATTGTTTGAGCCCAACTTCACAGCTGCAGTCTCATTAAAAATTATAATAAACTTCCCTACTTAACATATTTATCATTTTAACTATTGAAATACAGCCGTTTCATTTTCCTTACATTATGAAAAATGCATCTGTGGCTACATTTATGTATTGTACATTTCTTTAAGTAAAACGTACTAAACATGGGAAGTGTTAGAGTAAAATAATAAAGATGTGTGGTAGGAAACATCAAATCACAATATTCTGGATGTCTATGAGGCTAACTCTGTCAGCAATCAGTATTCTTTGTTCTCCCATTTTACAAATTTCTGTGCACCTTTATGCCAAGTGAAGAAACCTGGTTATTCGGAACTGTTTCCTATGATAAATTTTTTTTTTTTTTTTGAGGGCAGTGTCACTGGCCCTCATATGTGGGCCCGAACCGGGGCCGTTGGCTTCCCAAGCCAGCGCTTAACCACCGTGCCACTCGGCCGCCCGCTATGATAAATTTTTGAAAGAATATAAACAAATGTTTTTAGTTCTCCAGTGTCTGCCATCAAGACAGTGAAATAAATGGTGAGAGCTAATCCACGGTCCCTGACACAAATATCTCCCTATTTCTTGGTTTACTTCTTGTTTTGGTGGATTATATCACTTGTTTTGGTGGAGCTTCCTGAGAAAGGAAGAAGGAAGATAACTTTCTGCAAGTTTGTGTGTCTCAAAGGTTCTTATTCTATCTATATGCTAAAGTGATAGTTTAGCTTTAGAATTTTAGAAATATTTTTTTTTCAAAATTAATAGGACATTAGTCTTTCTGGATTGATCCTCTAATGTTTTATATATTTCTTACTCTTTTCCATCTCTCATCTTTAATTCGACTTCTTGAAAGATATCTGCAACTTTACCTTATAGATCTTACTGGATATTTTATTTCTGCTTTCATAGTTTTAAATTCCAAGAGCACTTTCTGCTATCTCTTTCTCTTCCTGTTGCTTTCTGTTTTGTGTAGGTGCTATATATACTCTCATCTCTCTGAGAGTTTTTTTCTGCCCTCTGCATTCTCTTTCCCTTTTTGGTTCCTTGCCCCATCCCCACAAAATGTCTGGTGGTTCTTCACTCATATTTTAATGATGAGGCACTAAGCTAAGGGCTGGGACATGCCAGCTGATACACTTCACTGTAGATAGGTCAGGACGAAAATCAGCCACTGTATTGGGGACACTCAATTATAAGTATCTACAATAGTTTTCCTTTTGGGATGATTTCCTTTCCAAAAAAGGACACTTTTGATCTGACCCAGTGTATAAGACTGGCATGCTACATGGGGGTAATGGTACTGGGGGAAATCTTACCATTCAGTATATAGATTTTTAATTAATTCCATTGCTTTCAGTATGGTGCACCTGCAATCTGAGGTGTCTTATGTCCTTTAGTCTGATCACCCCTCTGGTTCAGCTTCTCCAGTGAGGAAAGATTTTGTTTAGTCTGTTTACAGACTTTCAGTTTATTTCATCCCTGTACTTATCGCCTGTCTTTAAGAGACATCAAGTTCTATCTTGTGGTTCTGCAGCAGGAATCTATTTCTCCGACCTTTCCTCAGCTATGGGCTCTTCATTGTCACTGGTTTGCTAAGTCAGGTTACCATTGTAAACAATATGTTTATCTCATTTCCACTTCTGAAAGTTTCTGATCATCCCTTATGTATCTTTATCATGATTGCCCTTTTAATGGAATGTCAGAAGGGAGCAGAGATAAGTGTGTTCAATCAAGTTGAGAGGTCTACTCAAATTCTGTACACTGCGTACCATCTTGTAGTGTTGCAATGTGTTAGGGGGTCCACTCCCTTTTTGGCTTTCCACAGGCTTCCCTCATCTTCATCTCCTACCTGTTCTCTACCTCATCACAGTATTCTCTTGCCTGTGAATACAGCACTCAGTGTATGTTGTCTTTTCCTTTGTGAATTGATCTTGTACATTTATTTATTTATTTATTATTTATTTATTTATTTATTTTCCCCAGCTTCACTGAAATATAATTGACATATAACATTGCATAAGTTTAAGGTATGCAATGTGATGATTTGATAAAATGATTACCACATACATTTTAGATGTTACAGCCAATTCTTGCTTTTAGCACAGTACAGTGAATAGAGGAAGGGCATTGTAATTTAATCTTCTTTTTTATAAATTATTTTTTTAAATTGTTAAGAAATATATACATTGCGGGCAGTAGAGTGCATATAAATCAAAATCTCTGAAAAATTTAAATGAAAAGCAAAATGTTTACTTACTCATGTTATATACTAATCAAACTATGATGATAATATAGTACTATATTAGCTTAAGTAGTAGGGTTAGGCAGCACATTTATAGGATGCCTACTAGTGAATAAATTATGTTATTAATCTTTAAATAGAGTTATAAGAAAATTATTTTTTAAATTCCTGTATTTTATGATGAATGAAGCGTAGGTACAAATTTCTTGAAACCCCTAGATATGTTTAGACAACTACAGCTTTTTTGAATTAATCTGAGTTTGTTCTGGCCCAAGTGAAGAATAATATCCTTAGTTCAATGCATATATATATTTTTAAAAGTTTATATTTTATTTTCTATTTTTATTTGTGAGTATAACATATATCACCACCTAAAAATTTGATCCTAAAAATGATTTTGGTTTATAGCAGTAGCCCCCATTATTCCTCTGTTCTCAATTCAGGTTTTATCCTGCAAATGTTCCTTTCCAATGTGTATTTGATTTGCCCTCCTGGTGTCTCTAACCAGAAGGGAACCACAGAAGAAAACATTGCTGAATACATCCATTTTCATTGCTTGCGTAGTCCTGATTCACTAAGAAAATAGGAAAAGGTTAAATGAAAACACTCTAGGGAAGTTACAAACCATATACGGTGATGGGTGAGCCACAACTGTGGGCGTAACTTTTTTTCTTTTTCTCTTTCAACAGGGAGACACATTGCCTCTTCCTCCCACTGTCCCAGACTGTCTGCGGGCTGATGTCAGGGTTGCTCCTTCTGAGAGCCAAAAATGTTCCTTCTATTTAACACACAAGGATATCACCCACGGCTTCCTCTATCCTCCTGGTTAGTATAACTCTTTTTTAGAGCAGCAGCTTAGAAAGCCCTCATCAGGTGGATGTGGGTATGTGCCTTAAACATATACTCCCCAGCGAAACTATCTGCTTGGGCTCAACTAGCTACCCAGAAGGCTTCCAGTGGTTGTGGGCTGGCCTGAAGCAGCACAACAACTATAATAAAGACTAATAAATTTTCAAACGGGAACCACACATCAGCTCTAATCTGGCCCAGATGTTCGGCAGGTTTAAGTTTAATTTTAAAACTGAAGAGTCTTTGGAGAGGGACATAAGTGTCTAAAAACAACATTTTTTTTTTTTTTTTCTGGCTTCTGCCCAAACTAAGGCCTGTATTGAGAATGCAGCTGTGCCTGTGAAAAGAAATCAGGCTGCAATTCAGTCCTCTCACTCACACTATAATCCAACAATGTTCAAGTTTGGA
The DNA here is from genome assembly GCA_033961575.1 of Aselliscus stoliczkanus. Lineage (NCBI taxonomy): Eukaryota > Metazoa > Chordata > Mammalia > Chiroptera > Hipposideridae > Aselliscus > Aselliscus stoliczkanus. The sequence continues at coordinate 129,829,527 of CM066733.1, forward strand.
TTAAGCAGCCGGATGAACTTTAAGTTGTTTTTTTTAGAAAGCATCTCTCTTGAGAACATGCAAAAATCTCTGTGATTTTTCTAAAAACTCATATCTCTTCCCTGTTCAGCAGGAAATGTCATTTTCATTAACTCACCCATGAGATTTTCAACAATTTCAGCTTCTGGGAATGGGTTTAACCTGATATTTGGTTTCATTTTTTCTGGAAGCCATGACCCAAGAGGTCAGTTTAGAGATTTATAATTTAGAGATTCTAAGATTTATAGTGGGGAAAAAAGGCTTAATGAATGTAAGTAACATATCAATTTAAAATTCTAACACAGAATTAGTATAAATAAACTGATATATCTTATTAAAATATCTAGAGACAATTTGAGCTACCAAACTTATGCAAACCCTAAAATAAATCTTAAATAGTTGTAACAATTTATTAATAAAAATTAAATTGACATATAAAATTATATCTGTTAAGCCATGAGATACTGGAGATATATATTTCAACAGGGACTGAAACTCATGAAGAGCTTATCTAAAAAAAGGATAAAATCAAACTTCCTTCTAATTCTCCACTATAAATACAGTCTGTTAAAAAAATTCCATTATAAGCTAATTCTTATTTTTCTCTGAAAAGGAGTTAATATTAAATTGACCTCCAAACTTTTGGGGCTTAGTTTAAAAAGTAGAAAAGAATTATAGGGGAACTGAGGACCATAAACACCACATAAAATCTTAAGTTAAAAACCAACAGCTTATTTTTTCTTGCCTGTTGGTGCCCACCCATTGGCCTTTCATTTAAGTTTTAGTTAAGATACCCAAGGGTAGTTTAAATATAAATAGTAAAATAATACACATTCGTAGGCTTGCGGCTTTTTAATCCTCACAATATTTTCATGAGATAGATTCCATGAGACAAATGAAGCACAGAGGGACATAGCATTTTGCTAGGTGGTTCAGCGGGCAGGCAGAGGATCTGGGGTTCCAGAGCACACACACCCAGCACTTACTATGCCAGATGGCATGTCCAGTCCTCAGAGCCAATCATTTGTAGTGTCGTCAGCAGTCTTCATTGAGTTAAAACTGACTTTCCTAAATACATTTTATTTTCTAGGAGCTATTTATATATAATAGCATTATTATTTTGTGCACATGATATATAACTATGCATTCGTATTGGTATTATACTCATTTCCTAGAGTTGCTGTAATAAACTTGGTGACCTTCAAACAACAGAAATGTATTCTGTCACAGTTCTGGAGGCCAGAAGTCCAAAATTAAGGTTTGGGCAGGGCCATGCTCTTTCTGAAGGAGAGAAACAAGAGGACAATCCTTTTTTACCTCTTCTAGCTTCCGGGGCTCCAGGCACCACTTGGCTTCCAAATGTATCACTCTAATCTCTGCCTCATCTTCAAGTGGCCTTCTTCCCTGAGTCTCTCCTCTTCTCTACACTTCCCCTCTTTATAAGGATGCCAGTCATTGGATCTGGAGCTCAACCTAAATCCAGAATAATCTCATTTTGAGATCCTTAACTTAATTACATCTGCAAAGATCCTATTTTCCTACCCATCACATTCACAGGCATAGGAAGGTTAGAACTTAGACATATCTTTTTGAGGGTCACCATTCAACCCACCACAGGTATCAAATGCATAAAACTGCCTGCATTATTGATGCCACCATTAGAGAGTACTTAATATTTCTGTGTTTTGACTGCTAGTAAACTTATATTAGTATGTGGTAGTAATTTGCTCATTATGTAGTATGTCATATTTTCTCATAGCTAGATTTAATAAAATTCATTTGTTTTGCAGCAAACAGTAGAACTTCTGATAATCAATATGATGCTTTAATTACAAGTAATTTGGTCCCTATGTATGAAGAATTCAAAAGTAAGTATGTATTTAGATTATTAATTTAAAAGTACATAAGTGACTCTATGAACTTACAAACGAAACACATCTTTTATTGCAATTTGTTCAATAATGAGTTATCTGGTTTTAATGTTTGTTTGTTTTTTAAAGATATTATTGGGAATTGGGAGAGGGGAACAGACAAGTTGCTGTCCTTTTGTTCTTCAGTCTAGTTGTGGAGGACTTTGCTTCACTGGCCCCTGTTGGTATCATCATTGTGCTCTTCCCGGGTGAGGTAGTCGCTCGCTAGCCATTGGATGGCCGCTCACGGCGGCTCATGGCAGCTCACGGAAGTGCACACTAGCTGCCTGCCAACCCCACTGCAGCCTATGCCATTGCTGGCAACTCAGGGCAGCCCCGCTTCAGGTCGAGCTGTTGTTCACCATCTTAGCAGTAGAGGACGCAGCATGACTGGCGTGCATGTAGGATCTGAACCGGGGCCTTGCTGCTCAGAGCTGGCTTCCCAAGCCAACTCCTAACCAATGCTCCACTCGGCCGGCCCTAATATTTTAAATATAGGAAAAGGAAGGATCTCTGACATAATATCTTTTCAACTTACTTCAACTTTGGGTGACTTGTTGCTAGAATTTTGATCATTTGTTTTATATCCTAATTTATGTGTAAAGAGCTACAAAAAACAAAATTTTACTGACACTCATTGTAAGTGAAAGTGTTTATCCCTCGAGTCATACTTAGTAAGACCATATGTGTGTTCTGACCATTTTTTAATGCTCACTGTCCCCAAAGCAACACAGTCCTAAGAAGAAAGTTGGAGATATGTTTCATTGTAATTTCAAGATTGCAACTACATTAACTACGAAAAGCTATTATTAATGTGGCTATTGATTTTTGTTGCATCGACTATTTTGCAGAATTACTCGGTCAACACTAACAATTCCTGAAACAGAATTTGATGCTATTTAAATGTACCTATCTATAATTGATAATAGTTCCATGTTTAATAGAGGTAGGTTTTTTTTAACACCTTATTATTTTATTTTTAGAAATATGGGACTACTTCCATAGTGTACTTCTCGTAAAATATGCCATGGAGAGAAATGGAGTAAATGTAGTTAGTGGACCAGTATTTGATTATAATTATGATGGTCATTTTGATACTCCAAGTGAAATTGAAAAGTAAGTAATTTAAAACCAAATGGACTTTTTGGTTTAGCAATAGAGTATCATGAGGGGAAACCTCAATATTGTAAATGAAAGCTCAGTATTCTACATATTACATAGTATATTTATTCTAAATATTGCATAGTATATTTGTACATAGATGTCATTGTTGACTTTTTTCAATTAGTCTGTAAAAATAATTAGCAAAAATCTTATATGGAAATAATTTAACTAATGGGAAAAGAAAAATGTTCAGGAAAAGTTTAGCAAAATTATTATTTGGAAAATTTATAAACTCATGGGCAAACAAAAATGTGATTTTGTATAAGTTATGGAGATGGAGAAGACACTCTACTATTAATAAATATAGAACAAGTCCAGCAATAAATGAAAGCAATCAAGTAGTGACAATTCATAATATTATTCTCATAGTGGATGATTCATAAAAGTATCTTCCAGGAGAAGGTATAGACTTCATGTAAAAAAAGTAGTTCTTCTTAACTGTATATTTTTGTACTAAATCTTGTCACAACAGGTTGATAAGAGTTACGTTTCAATGCAGCACACAGGAATAGAGATCTATAGAAGCTTCACCTGTTATTTCTCTTGATTATAAAAGTGTATTAAAGGGCCAAACTAAACAATTATATTGTCTAAGCCCATGTTATGTAAAGCAATAATTTCCAACTACACTTTCAGATAAAGTAACATATATGATTACTGTGTGTCCTTTTTCTGTTTGCCTTGTCCTTATTTCAATGTTTATTGATCCTATATGTCACCATTTAATAATTCTAACCAGCACTTTGGTGGCACTTTACTACCTGCTAGGTGATTGTCTAAGCACTTACTTATATTTCATTTAATCCACGAAACATCCCTATGTTAGATTCCATTAGCCCCCATTTACAGATGAGGACACTGAAGCACAGAGATGCTAAGTAACTTATCTATGTTCCACAACTAATAAGTGGTAAAGCCAGAATACAAAGCCAGGCAGCCTAGCACTGAGTCTAGTAGAAACTCTGAGTCACAATAATATACTTATGCTAGCTCATGTGCCTTTTAGTATACTCATACTAATAGCTTAAGTCTGTTTTGCCCTTAAATCTTAGAAAAGCACTTTCATGTTTACTGTTTGAAACTGAAGGACTGTCATATAGTGCTATGGATTTATCCCCATGTCTACACTGTGAAATTGGTAGCACAGGAGGTAGCACCTCCAGGTTAAAGTTGAGGAAACTTCGTAAGTCATAGAATGTTAGAGGATTAGGACACATCCAAACATCTAATGAAAGAGAGCGACTAGAGATGGAATCCTGGCTCATCTTTCTCAGCCCCTGCTCCATCAGAAAACGTCATTATGGAGTTAACAAAACTGGAAGCACAAGAGGCATAAGATCATGCTCTGCTTTTCTTTGTACTCTAATATTTCCCCATGAAGTTAACATAACCAAGCTGGGACTTCTATAAATCTCCAATCTGTCTCACTAAAGTCTAAAAATTTGTAATAGGTTTTTGTACCTTCTATTCATTCACTTTTCTCTTATATTTTTACCTTGGCATTTCTTTCAAAATATATAAACACATTTATAATCTTTAGAAGTAAACGTATACTAACATCAAGTCTTTTCAATTGTGTTTTCTAGATATGTAGTCAACAACAGTGTTCCCATTCCAACACACTACTTCGTGATACTGACTAGCTGTAAAAATAAGGCCTCCACCCCCGATGCCTGCCCTGGGTGGTTGGATGTCCTACCCTTTATCATCCCTCACCAACCTACCAATGTGGAGAGCTGCCCGGTGAGTATGCTCTGAGAAGGTCCCTGGGATCTGAGAAAATGACTAGTAAGAGCTCATCTGGGCTCTCATGATAGAGGCTCTGACTATAATAATATATATTTTTTCGTGTTTCATGAGTAGAGTTGTACTAAAAAACAACCTCATTTTAAACCTTTTCCTTAAGCTATTGATCTTTATGTAATCAAAATCAATTTAAACCTGTATGTGCCTACATGAACATGTGTCTATAAATGCATTTCCTATATTTTTTACTTACACATTTTATTCACACTCACTAAAAATGGAAGCGGTGGTATCTTATTACTATTGTCAGTTTGGACACAAATTTTAAGTTTCTGTCCCAAAGTTGGCACCAGAGTAATATTTCTTGAATGAATACTCCAGCAACTTGAAACATGAGGTCTGAAATTAATTATATACATACACACACATAGACACAATATGTTAGTTCAGGTAACATGTCTTTTCTAACACCATGTATTAATTTGAGATGGTAACACCATCTCAAAATATTTTTTGGATCAAGGTAAATTTTATGTAAATAGTTACTTCAACTTGCATATATGTTCTTTATAGAAAAAAATATATACCCTGATAATTGAGTTTCACTGAAGTTATTCAACAAATATACTGTGCACAGTATTGAAACAGAAACTTTTTAGAATGTACCGAGGAGGAATACCTTGTCTCTGACCTCAAAGAGTTCATATATAACTTTGATATACAAATGAAAGATAAATGAAATACAGACATGTAAATGGGTCAGTTAATAAATATAAGAATTATTTTACAAATGAAAATAAGAGTGATGTCACAAAGTAAGGGTTAATTGCCCAATACTCTTATAAGGATATAGTGTTTCAAATTCAAAACACATTTGGCTAGAATAATTAATAAAGATTGCATAAAATGTGGTTGGAGTAAGGCTGGGCCCAGAAGGATGGGCAGAATTTGAACAGACTGAGAGGATTAAAAAGAATCTTCCAAGGAGGCAGTGAAGAATGGAAATTTGGTAACTTCTTGGATGCCAAGAGCTAAAGCAAAAGGGAGACTTAATGATGAATCAGAGATTTAAAATGTAGATAATTAGAAAAAAGAAAGAAGGAAGTTAGGAATGAGAACTATTTTAGCAGGTAGGATAATTACGTATAGGCATGTCAAGTGTATAGAAATGGGTGTTCCCACAGAAAATCCCATTGACCATTCGAGACTGGAAATTAAAGCCTAGGTTCCAAACCAGGCTGGGCTTCATCTAGCTGAATCAAATTAAGATTGAAGGCAGTAAAAACCACAGGAACAAATATTGAATTATTGTGTTGTACACCTTAAACTAATAGAATGTTTTATGTCAATTATACAAAAAAACAAACAAAAAAACAAAATCCACAGGGAAAATGACAACTTCTAAGTAATAAAAGATCTTTCTATTAATGAAAAATTATGCCCTATGGAAAATAGTCTTTTGTTTCTCTTTTTTAGGAACATAAACCAGAGGCTGTGTGGATTGAAGAAAGGTGGAAAGCACACATTGCCCGTGTCCGTGATGTGGAACTTCTCACTGGGCTTGATTTTTATCAAGGAAAACTACAGCCTGTCTCTGAAATTTTGCAACTAAAGACATATTTACCCATATTTGAAACCATTATTTAACTAAACACATAAAACAATTTTGGCAAAATGTAAATGATTTTTTCTGTTGAAGAATCATAAAATAAAGTTTTCTATTTTTCTTTTCATTCACTGAAAGCCATGTTGCATTATTTTCATTATTCCCTTCTCTCTTTTTCATTTCCATGAAAATGTATTATTTTAAAGTTTCATTCAAATGTTTGTAATGTGAGGTCCATTTGTATCTGTGAAAGTTCACAACTTGAATGTTTGTAAGTCAGGGACTTACTGTAATCTTTGGCTATATTTTGTTGCCCAGCTTTTTCTAAACAGAAGGAGAACAAGAGAGGTAAGTCTCACTTTGGAACTGAATCCATTCTCAATCAGTTTTGTAATAAACCTCTCACATTTAGCAATTAGTCAACATTTATTAAAATAAAACATGACATTACCTTCATTCAGTAATTTTACTTGTAAAAACTATGCCAACAGATATACTTTGCACAAATGTGTGAAAATATTAATATCATCTTTTACAGTAGCACAGGGCAGAAAACAACCTAAAAGGCTGGTTGAGCAAATTATAGAATTAATTAAAGAAACAATGAAATGCTATTTCACTACTATAAAGAAAGGAGATCTATATATTGATCTATTATCAAATAAAAAGCAAACGGTGTGTACAGTACTATCACTTTTTAGGGATCAGCAAGCTTTTTCCATAAAGGGCCAGATAATAACATTTTTTAGGTCATATAGCCTCTGTTGCAAATATTCAATTCTGCCATTAAATCAAGGAAGTAGTCATAAATAATATGGAAAAAGGAATTGAAGTGTCTGTGTTCCAATAAAACTTTACAAAAAATTTTAGATGGAGTGCTGGATTTGGCTGTAGTTTGTTAATTTACTTAATAAGTTATATAATAATTTATATAATAAATTTATATAATAAAGTTGGGGTGGGTAGAGGCAGGAATAAATAGTAAATAGAGAAAGAGATAAAATTTTTAATTTATGCTCTTTTTGTACTATTTAAAAGAACAACCTCTGTATATGTATCTCTTTAAATTTTCAAGATGGGGTTGTTAAACAAAGAGATTCCAGTACTTATTTGAAGGGCAATACCATTAATCAACTTTTTGGATTACCAGATTTCTTCTCTGATATAAAGACCAGTTCTTCCAGGGGACACAAACTTTGCTGGCGATGAAAAATCTTGTGACCTGAGTTTTAAAAAAAAACAAACTTTCTATTAGGATTTCAATTGATTTATGATCATTAATTATAATTTATTGAAATGTTAGCTTAATGCTTTGGATTTTTAAAAAACATATTTTCTCCATTTGTAAAATTTAGTTTAAAAATTTGTGCAGTGAAAAATGCACAATGCAAAGAAGTTGAAGACTAGATACAGATTGGAAACTAGCTATGTGGCAAAAATGTTTATTTATTTATTTATTTATTTATTTATTTATTTATTTATTTATTTATTTATTTATTCTTCCTTATTATTTTATTATTAGTTTCAGGTGTACAAAGCAATGTAATAGACATTTAAACTCCTCAAAGTGATAACTCACCCCGCAAGCTACTTACTACCTCTCTGACATCTTATACAGCTATTATAATACTATTGTCTACCTTCCCTATGTTGTACTTCACATCCCATGACTATATATTTAGTTATAGTTGACATTCAATATTATTGTACTTCAGCTTCAGGTGTATAGTTCATTGGTCAGACAGAGTCTATGACATGATCCCTCTGATAAGTCCAGTGCCCATCTGGCACCTTACATGATCTTTACAACATTGTTGATTGTATTCCCCATACTGTATTAACTACCAATTTGTATTTCTTAATGCCTTCACCTTTTGCACCCTGCCCCAACCCCATTTCCATCTATCACCTCTCTGCCACCATACCTAATTATTACAATATTATTGAGTATATTCCTTATTCTATATCCTACATCCCCATAACTGCTGTATAACAACCTATTTGTACTTTTTGATCCCTTCCCCTTTCACCCATCCTTAACCCTGTTCTTATCTTAAAGAAGCCTCTCTAAAGTTCTTTGTAATCTTGGTTTCTCCTTGTAATACTCCTTCAGTTTTTTCTTGTCTGGGAAGCTCCTTATCTGCCCTTCAGTTCTAAATGACAGCCTTGCTGGGTAGAGCAATCTTGGTTGTGTGTCGTTGCTTTTAATCACTTGGAATATTTCCTGCCACTCCCTTCTTGCCTGCAAAGTTTCTATTGAGAAATCAGCTGACAGTCTTATTGGGGCTTCCTTGCAGTAACTAACTGCTTTTCTCTTGCTGCTTTTAAGATTCTCTCTTTGTGTTTAACCTTTGGCATTTTAATTATGATGTGTCTTTGTGTTGGGCTCTTTGGGTTCATCTTATTTGGGACTCTATGTGCTTCCTGGGCTTGAACGTCTATTTCCTTCACTAAGCTAGGGAAGTTTTCTGTCATTATTTCTTCAAATAGGTTTTCAATTCCTTGCTTTCTCTCTTCTCCTTCTGGTACCCTTATAAGGCGAATGTTGGTATGCTTGATATTGTCCCAGAGACCCCTTAAACTCCTCAATTTTTTGGATTCGTTTTTCCTTTGGCTGTTCTGGTTGGGTATTTTCTGCTACCTTATTTTCTACATCGCTGGTTGGATTCTCTGCTTCATCTAAGCTACAGTTTTTTCTCTATAATATATTCTTCATTTCCATTGTTGTATCCTTTATTTCTGACTGGTTCTTTTTATGGTTTTCATCTCCATTTTTGTGCTTCCTATCTCTCTGTTGAAGTACTCTCTGAGATCTTTGAGCATTATTATAACCAGTGTTTGGAACTCTGCATCTGATAAATTGCTTATCTCCATTTCTCTTAGTTCTTTTTCTGGAGCTTTGTTCTGTTCTTTTATTTGGGATGTTTCTTTGTCTCCCCATTTTGGCTGCCTCCCTGTGTTTGTTTCTAAGTATTAGATAGAGCTGCTATGTCTTTTGGTCTTAGTAAGTGGCCTTATGTAGTAGGTGTGCTGTAGGGTTCAGTGGTGCCATCTTTCTGATCACCTGAGCATGCGATCCAGGTGTGTTCTTTGTGTGGGTTGTGTGTTCTCTTCTTATTGTTGAGCCTGGGTTGATAATTGCACATCAATGGGAGGGACTGACCCTTGGGATAACTGGTTGTGAGGACTGGCCTTGACTACAGTGGAAGAGTTGTGCTGAGGCTGACCCTATGGAGCAGGATCTGCCTCAGCAGGACTCTGGTGTCTGCCCAATCTACCCCATGGGTGTGTTGTACTTGTCAGCAGCTGGATGATGCTCCAGCTCATTTTGAAGCTGGCCAGTGGGGGGCCATCCCCAGGACCACTTTGGAGGAGATCCACTGTAGGTCAAGTTCAGCCACAGCCCATGCCCCACCCAGGGCCACCCAGTGGGATCCAGAAAGAAATCCGCATATGGCTCCCACCCGGACTGTGATTGGAAGCACCTTGAAAGGCCAAGCCCCAAACCAAGGCCCGCTGCTGCTAGTGCCGGATTAATGCTGCTCAGCCAGAGGTACAGGACATGCTCAAGCCAGTTGCTGCTTGTCTGGGTTCTGTGAGCCTTTGAGAGTCTAGGAAAGTCTGCAGCTTGAGTCAAGGCAGGCGGTCTACATGAAAACACCACGGAAAGAAGCCTGGGTATGCCGGAAAGTTGGGTGGGGCTAGGTTCCTAATTCTCAGGGCAAACGAATGGCAGAGACTCAGAAATGGTGGCCACCTGTGATCGCTCGTTGGGAAGGAGGAGAACCCAGCAAAGAAACAATGGCCTCCGCCAGCTCCCCCACCTAGAAGAAAGCCACCTCTCTGGCCCCTGTCCCAAGCCAGACAACTCAGTTCCTCAGCATTTGTTTCTACAGCCTTTCCAGCTGTTGCCCCAGTGCTGGAGCTGAGAGCCAGTGGTTACGTTGGTGGGTAAGTCCACAGGCAGTCCCTTTAAGGGGAGTACCTGTGAGTGCAGCTGCATTCAGCCTCAGTCACAATCTCCACTGGTTTTCACAACCAGTGAAACCCTAGGATGGAGTGGGGCTGGGATCTCTCACTCCTCTAGGGGATGGGGAGAGACACTCAAAGCCGAAATAGCCCTGCCAATCTTTAATGGTCACATACAAGTGTGTGACCAGCCCTTTCCATGTCTCTGATCTTCACCAGTCTCGAGGTGACTTTTTCTGCACCTCCTTAGTTGAAAGACTTCAGTTCAGCTTGATTTTAGGTGATTCTCAATAATGGTTATTTTGTAGATTAGTTGTAATTTTGATGTTGTGAGAGAAGGTTAACACAGCGTTTACCTACTGCGCCATCTTGGTTTTCCCTGCATTTACTCTCCAAAAATGTTAATATCCATTAATAATATTGCCCTGGGCTGGCTGAGTGGCTCAGTTGGTTAAGAGCTCGCTCAAGAGTGAGAGCTGAGCTCTGAGCAACAGCAGTTCAATGCCCAGCCTGAGCTGAGTTGCCATTGAGCTGCCAACAGGTGGCAGGATGGCTCATCTTAAAAAAACAGAACAAAACAAAACAAAACAAAACAACAAAATAACAACAATAATACTTCCCTGATCACTTACTGTGACAGTTGAAAAAGGGTGATTTTTAAAACCACTTCTACATTTATTAGCATTCTACTGTAAGGAGAAATATCCCCTTCTTATTTGTTTGTTAATTATTTGTTTATTATGTTTATAGATTAATGGATTCTTTTTATTCCAATGGATTAAAATACACTGTAATCATCTTTTACTCTGGTACTTAAATTGCCCTATATTTGGCCTTTGGAAGCTCCTTTAAGTGGTCTCTTTTGTCCTTTTGACATACCTTCATCATTTTTTGAGCACTTCTTTGGTTTTTTGGTACAAAAGTGTTTTAGGCTTATCTTACGCTTTCCTTGTGCTAACTCTGGACCAGCCATTTCTCCAAGGAGTCCTAGTTCCAGTTAGTGGGCACTGGTGCCCAGATTACTTCTGGGATTATCATTGTACCTAGGTCCATTTACTAAACAAAAATATACTGATATCTGTATCTCTCTGTCTATGTCTCTCTGTTTCTAATTACATGTATAAAAAGCTATCAGTTCAATTACTATCCAGTACTACATAATTCTTTTTAACCTATTCCCATTTCATAATTCTATCACTCTTCTCCAACAGTAAGAAACTTGGTTCTCAACATCATCAACATATTTACTCATTTGCTCAATTCTACAACATAGTAATGTAGGAATTGCCAATCAATACCACTGAGAGAAACAAATCTACTAAGTAGAATTCAAGAAATGCTTCCAGTTATGTCTCTAGATTAAGAATTTATAGTCATAATTCTGTGTTCCAAAATTACTTAGAATAATTTTCTTCCCCTTCAGTGTAGTTACATTATTCTTTGGAATATAGTGAATTCATTTGTTTCTGTTTGTATTCCATTTAGAGGTTTTCCAATCTCTGTTGAGTCAATTTAAGTTTTTGAGTATGTAAAATATGTTTTCAAAAGTTAAAGTTGGATGAATAAAGATACTCAGAAGTGTCTCCCCTTTCTCTATCTAGTCCTTCCCGTTAATGACATATATCCACCATTATAAAGTCATAGAAAACATTTTCACTTTCCTAAAAGTCCTCTGTGCTTTGCCTATTCATCTGTTTCTCTCTCACCCCCTCCCATCACTGGAAATCACTGTTTTATTATCTCCATAGGTTTGTCTTTTCCAGAATGTCATATAATTGAAATCATAGAGTTTATAGCCTTTTCATATAGGATTCTTTCACTTGGTAATATACATTTAAAGTTTCTCCATGTCTTTTTATGGCTTTGTAGCTCTTTTTTTAAACAAAAGTTCTAAATAATAATCCATTGTCTTCCACCTACTGAAGGATATCTTGGTTGCTTCCAAGTTTTGGTAATTGTGAATAAAATTACTATAAACATCCGTATACAGGTTTTTGTAGGGGCAAAATTTTTCATCTCATTTTGGTAAATAACAATCAGTGTGGTTGCTGGATTATATGGTAAGAGTATGTTTAATTTTGTAAGAAACTTGTTAGACTGTTTTCCAAAGTGGCTGTACCGTTTTAAATTCCCACCAGCAACGAATGAGAGTTCCTATTGCTCCACATCCTCACACGCATTTGGTGTTATCAGTGTTCTGGATTCTGGCGATCCCGATAGGTGTGTAGCAGTTATCTCGTTATTTTAATTTGCATTTCCCTGATGACATATGATGTGGGGTACTTTTTCATTTGTTTATCTGCCATCTGTATATCTTCTTTGGTGAGGTGCCTGTTAAGTGTTTTGCCTATTGTTAAATCAGATTATTTGTTTTCTTACTGAGTTTTAAGAGTTTTCTATTTTTTGGATAACAGTCCTTTGTAGCATGTGTCTTCTGCAAATATTTTTTCCAAGTCTGTGGACTGCCTTCTAATTCTCTTAATATTGTCTTTCACAGAGCAGATATTTTTAATTTTAATGAAGTCCAGTTTATCAATTATTTCTTTCATGGTGTTGTATCTAAACATTCATCACCAAAATCAAGATCATCTAGGTTTTCTCCTGTGTTATCTTCTAGGGGTTTTATAGTTTTGAATTTACAAGGTCTATGATCCATTTTGAGTTCATTTTTGTAAAGGATGTAAGTAAGATCTGTATCTAGATTCTTTTTTTTTTTTTTTGCATGTAGATGTCCAGTTGTTCCAGCATCATTTGTTGAAAAGACTATCTTTGCTCCATTGTATCACCTTTTCTTCTTTGTCCAAGATCAGTTGACTATATTTATGTGGGTTTTTTATTTCTGGGCTCTCCATTCTGTTCCATTGATCTATTTGTTTATGCTTTCATCAATACCACTCTGCATTGCTAAGGCAACTAGCATGACTTAATAAATCCTTAAACTATAAAAATAATAATAATAATTTGTCTTGATTACCAGAGCTTTATAGTAAGTGTTAAAGTCAGGTAGCATTAGCCCTCCAAATTTGTTCTCTTTTAATATCATGTTGGCTATTCTGGATCTTTTGCCTTTCTATATAAACTTAGAATTAGTTTGTAGATATTCATAAAATATCTTGCTGCAATTTTTTTTTTTAAAGATTTTATTGGGGAATTGGAGGAAGGGAATAGCATTGGGAAACTGGGGAAGGGGAACAGACAAGTTGCTGTCCTTTTGTTCTTCAGTCTAATTGTGGACAACATTGCTTCACTGGCCCATGTTGGTATCATCATTGCGTTCTTCCTGGATGAGGCAGATCGGTTGCCTGGCCTCTGGATGGTCGCTCACCGCGGCTATTGGCAGCTTGCGCTGGCTGCCGGCCACTCACACTGGCTGCCGGTCACTCACTGTAGCCTATGGCCGCCCACTGCAGCAGGGGCTGCAGCTATGCTGTCCCTGGGGACTCACAGCAGCCCAGCTCCAGGTGGACCTGTTGTTCACCATCTTAGCTGTTGAAGGCAGTGTCACTGGCTCTGATATGTGGGATCTGAACTGGGGCTGCTGGCATCCCAAACGAGCTCTTAACCAACATTTCACTTGGCTGGCCCATCTTGCTGCAAGTTTTGACTATGATTGCATTTAATCTATAGACCAAGTTGGGAATAACTAACATTCTGATAATACTGAGTCTCCCTATCCGTTAACATGGAACATCTCTCCATTTATTTAGTTTTCCTCATTTAGATTTTGTATATGTTTTGTTAGATTTATACCTAAGCGTTTCATTTGGAGAGGGTGCAAATGGTACTGTGTTTTTAATTTCAAAGTCCACTTGTGTATTATAAGTATAAAAGAAAGTGATTGATTTTCATAAATTGATTTTATATCTTGCAACTTTGCTATAATCACTTATAGTGCCAGTTGTTTTGTTGTATTCACTCTTTTAGATTTACTACATAGGCAATCATGTCATCTGAGAACAAAGACATTTTTATTTCTTACTTCCCAAGCTGTATATCTTATCATATTAACTAGAACTTCCAGTATGATGTTGAAAAAGAGTGATGAAAGGAGATGTCCTTGTCTTGTACTTGTTTTTTGTGGGAAAGTTTTTAATTTCTCACCATTAAATATGATGTTATCAGTAGCTTTTTTGCAGATATTCTTTAGAAAGTTGAAGAAATTCCCCCCTATTCTTAGTTTACTGAGAGTTGTTTTTCATGAGTGGGTGCTTGATTTTGTTAAATGCTTTTCCTGCATCTATTATAAGATTATATGATTTCTATTTTTTAGTCTGTTAGTGTGATAGATTACATTAATTATTTTTCAAATATTTAACTAGGCTTGCATAGCTAGGATAAATCCTACTTGGTTGTGGTGTGTAATTCTTTTTAAACATTGTTGGATTTGACTTGCTAATATTTTGTTGAGTGTTTAAAATCTATATTCCAAGAGATATTGGTCTATAGTTTTCTTTTCTCATAGTGTCTTTATCTAGTTTTGGTATTAGAGTTATGTTTTGGTAAAGTGAGTTAGGAAGAATGTCCTCTCCTATGTTTTGAAAAATTTGCAGAGAATTTGTATAATTTCTTTCTTAAGTAGAATTCACTAGTGAACCCATCTAGTCCTGATGCTTTTGGTTTTGAAAAGCCATTAATTATTGATTCGATTTCTTTAATAGATATAAGCCTATTCAGATTGTCTATTTCTTCTTCTGTGGATTTTGACAGATTGTGTCTTTTAAGGAATTGGTCCATTTCATCTAGGTTATCAAATTTCTGGGCTACCATAGTTTATTCAATCAATCTCCTATGTAAGGGCTTTTAGATTCTTTCCAGTATTTTGTAGTATCTACAAATAAACAGCAATGAAAAAACTTATGCATATGCATTTTTTTTGGAAGTGTAACTTCTGGGAAAATTCCTAGAAATCAGTAACCCTATATATGGTAGTTTTATTTTTTTAAAATAAAAGTATTATATTTGTACAACTTTAATCCTAAATTGGTGTGTTCACAATCTGAATTTACTTAGATATAGTTCCCTCCTACCAAAAATTAAATAATTCATTTTTTCTGAATCATAAAAGTAACACAACTCATTGTAACACTAACTAAATTATATATATTTAACTATATATGTATATATATATACATACATTTTATATATAACATTTACATATAAAAATATATTATACATATAATACAAAAATATATTTTGTATATATAAATATATATAAATCACACATAATTCCATCAACCAGTGATTACCAGTGATTATAACTATTAAACCCTATTAACCCATGTCCTCTGGGCATAACTCTCCTTTGAATTTAATATTTGAACATGAGATTTGTATAAATGTCAATCCATTTTACTTTGGTTCAGATTCAAATGTTTTTTTGTTTTTTTTCTTTAGGGGAATTTCAATTTTTCAAGAAAATACTTGGGTTTTAGGGATTGAGAAAATGCTTTCTATCAGAAAGTATAACTTATTGGGGCAAATAAGGAAATGAGTGCTTGTTATTTCAATAAATGCCTTGATTTTTTTTACAAATCGGTACGTAAGATATGTGGTAAGTAAGATATGAGAATTAATGGAGACTCATTAATTAATGAGTATAGTAAGAATCCATGTAGGCATTCACGACCCCAGTCTTCTTGAGTTATTTTTTGACTTGGACAATAGAACCATATCATCTCAGGTAATGGAATTGTCTTCCTTTTTATTCTGCTCACATTGAAATATGTGATCAATTGAATTTTTGGCAAGTGCTTTTTATATACATGATAATTTAATACAGCAGCATTGCTTGCTTTTAAATGGAGAGACCACATGTTACTAATATTTTGACAAACGTATTTTGGTTGACAGGCATAAAAAGGGACATTTTTGTGAGTTCCAATGTTATTGAATCAAGGATTACAGTTAATTCTTGTTTGTAGAAAGAAAGCTTTCCAATTTAAGTGAGGTCAGCTAAGGTCTTGGGAGCAGACTTGGAAAAAAAAAGAGAAATTCCAAATGTTGGCTTCTTTCCCGTTAAAATTCTGAAAATTTATTTTCCTAATGGATTTGTTTCAATTTTCTTACCTTTTTAAAAAAGAATTTCAGGGTATTTAGCAATATAGTTGGAATTAAAGCAGCTTAGTCTCTGTTCTTCTAGAAAATATCAGAAATAAATGAGTTTCTGGGCAAGTAAAAGTAGATGGGCGAGAATGAATGGGATAAAGAGTTATACTTATTAATATGCCAATGATTCCTCTTTAGCCACTAATTTAGCTGAAAAGCAGCATAAGAATGTCCATCAGTGTTTGATCATTTTAGAATAAGGAAATGGAATTTCTAGGGGCATATTTTTATGCTTAGATATTGGGCTGATCTTGATACTCTAAATCTCATCTGGTTTGGCACTTGAGTTTATTTCCAAATTATATTTGGGTTCTTTGAAAATCCTCTGGCCCTAGGGAAATCTCTTTCCTTTCTCCACCTCCATCCCCACCCCTGCATCACCACTACCCCACCACTGGTGCTTGTCATCTGTTTACTTTGGGAGGGCTGGGCATGGGAATGGAAACAAGACATAAGCTGAAAGAGTTTTCCAAAACACAAACAAGGCTGTTGGAAGAAACGACTTCCTTTTTACACAGCACCCTTGGCAGACCACAATCACTCCCTCAATCAGTGGACTCACGCTTGAACAAACTTCCAGACAGAAACAAACCTCAGCCTTCCAATGACAGAGAATTCATGCAATTCTAACTTGTCCCAAATCTACAGTGTAAATGTAGCTGGATAACAACTAGTAAAGTGTGACACTGGACATGAGCTCGACTTGTTCTGTTATCCTAAGGTATTATGTTTCTTAGTGTCTAAATGAAAGATCCATACGTCTAGAAGAAATCTGGAGAAGCCAGCTAGGCCATCTCTTAAGGCTTACTCCACTATGGAATAATGTTCTGTATTTCTAAGGGATAAGCAAAGATCTTAAATAATTTTTCATATTCCTTGAAATGAAGAAAATTTGCCTAATGATTGGCATAATGTGTTGTCTAATGTGATATCTATAAAGTTTGTATTAGTCTCCTAAGGAATCATCTATTTTCATTTGAGTGTTATGAGGCAGTAGTGAATTGATAAGAACATGAGTTCCTATAATAAGTTACAGACACCAGTGTTTAAATCCTGGCTGCCTAGCTGTGAGGCCTAGAGCACATTCCTTAAACTCTACAATTTAGCTTTTTCATTTGTAAAATGGGTCATTTAGTACCTACCTCATTGAGCTGTTGAGGGATTCAATAAGTTACCAGATAAATAACATGTACAATGGAGGCTCTAACGTAATAGCATTGCTCTCTCTCAATCATAAAACAAAACAAACAAAAACAAACAACAAAACCCTCTTTTTTAACTAAGTAGGCAATTGTTTTCTACGTCATTTGAGCTTAGGCACAGTCTCACTGACTCAAAAATGTGGATTTTGTCAGGTTGATTTTTATCTTGTGATTTGGAGGTTTGACTCCTATATTTCCTGCCAGGATGAGTTAGTCGCATTAATAGCATCCTCCATCATGGTTTGTGGTTGCCCTAATCTTTAAATCTGGCCTGCCTCTATTACAATCCCTATTCGTTGGTTCAGTCCAAGGATATTTTTATACGTTATGGCTACATTAGCAATTTGGGTGGGGGGGAAGAAGGAACCATAACATGGTTAATCCTGTTATTCTGGGCTACTGAAAATTCTAGAAATAGATTGGCCACAATGGCTCAGATCAACTGGCCTTAGCATTAGCTTCATATCCTCCATATCTGCCTGGACTTCATCTCAGAAAACAAGTTTATTCTGCGGAGACTTCATCAACGGTCACCCCAGATTCCGACTTCAGCATCTTATAACATTTAAGCAGAGTTTTCCACAAATTAAGAACAGACATTTAGAATCGAACCTTTAATTGGTTACTTTGATACTAAGTATCCTCCTTTCTTGCTATTCCTTTAAATCTGGAACCAACACTCTTTTCCTGGTGTGTTCAAAGAGCAATAGAAAGTCAGTATGATTGTTAGGAAAAATCTCTTGTCCTCTCAAGACCTCTTATAACCATTTCTTGAGATCCACCTTAAGAATAAAAAAGCTAGATAAAGGAGATTTTGTTTAAGTGGCAACAATATTTTTTCTGTTATTTCTGTGCTTAATAGGTACTCAGGTTCATTACATCCCAGAATCTCCCTGTAGGTAGAGACAAATAATAAATGGGACATATCAAGTCCTAGTTAGCAACAGCAAGTCTAACACCAAATATAACTGCATTTTACCCGCTAGTCAAATTATAATATTAGGATAAATCATATGATATTGCCATTCTTGTAACTCAAAAATTGTTAAACATGGTCAATTTCATATGATTTAAACTATACCCCATTTTGGTAACATTAAAATAACATGAAATGTGTTAATTGCCAGAGTCATACTTTGACATTGTCATTTTTTTGACATAGTCTTTTGTCATGGAGCCATAACTCTCCTTATCAAACACTTTTCAATTTATGCTATGTACCAAATTTTCATATATTTTCTCATTTAATTCCATAATCTCTTGATACAGGTATGATTATTCTCAGTTCACATGGGAGTAACCCATTACAAAAGGGTCTATATGTTTGGGAAGCTCTAATCACTATCATTCTTTGGAAATATATATATATATATATATATATATATATATATATATATATATATATTCACATTAATATATCAAAGGCTCCAGGAATTTTTATTTTTTTTAGTTAAAAGGAAACACTTTGACATTAATTAAAAACAAAACATACCAGCAACCTGTGCACATAGTTCTAGTGTTCTGAAGAATATATTTTTGTCAATGTTTTGGAATGGAGCCAATCTGTGTAAACTAATACTACATGGAAAGACCCTCCGAGGGCTTTGGGAAAGCCCAGGGAAGAGGAAGTGCTGCACAGTGGTTAAAGGCGGGGCTCTTCCAGCATATTGCATATACTTTGTGTGGTTCATTTTCATATGTAAAATGAGATAATTCAATACCTATTGTAAAGATTAAATGACATAACACATAAAACTTGCTTTAAAAAGTGAAAAGTACTCCAATTATAATGTTTCTTGCTCTGAAAATTGCCATGAGTGTATATAACCCAATGTGAAAGAAATTAGACTAGTCTTAAAAATCAGATTGTGGGGGGGCTGGCCAAGTGGCTCAGTTGGTTAAGAGTTAGCTTAAGAGTGTGAGCTCTGAGCAACAGGGCCACCGGTTCAATTCCCACATGGGCCAGTGAATGCTGCGCCCTAGCTGAGCTGCTGCTGAGCTGCCAACAGGTGGCAGGATGGCTCAGCTGGTGTAACAACAAGACTGCCTGTTCCATGGTGGGCTACTCCCGCGCCTGCAGCTAAGACTGAACTCAGCACTTTGAGCTGAGCTGCCGCCTAGCTGGCTCAGTGGATAGAGCGTGCGCTCATAACAACAAGGCTGCTGGTTCGACTCCATGGGATGATGGCTACGCCCACCCACAACTAAGATTGAACACAGAGCTTTGACTTTAGAAAAGGTCACGAGCTGCTGACGGACAGCCAGATGGTGACTGGCGCCCTCCACAACTAAGATTGAAGAACAATAACTTGGCTGGTCCCCCTCCCCAATTCCCCAACACTATTCCCCTCTCCCAATTCCCCAATTTAAAAAAAAATTAGATTGTGGAAAAATAATGTATTGGGGCTGCCAAAAAAATGTATACACATCACTTGTATTCACCTTTTGTTATTGGTATATATTGAGTATTATAGTTCTAATAGTTTTTCCTCTCTTAAAATGTATATACTTTTTTTTGGCATCCTCTATATTTAATCAAAAATATAAAATGATCCACCATTTTGAAAGTGTAATTCTTTGAACTACAATGGGTGGTACTAAGACATTACAGATTCAGTTACTTTGTTTTGAGAGACCTAGTGAAGAATTGGCTGATAGCTTTTGTTGTATACCTTAACTTTAGAACTCCTGTTGACATCATTGCTCTTAAAAGTAATTTTAGTGCATACACTGTATCACAATTATTTATTTAGATATCTGTGAGCAATTTGAAGGTAAGAACCTTGTCTTATCCATCTTTGTACCAGTAACTATCAGTGTGTCTGATTCAAAAGGGGCTCAGTAAACACTAAGTAAAGTTATCTGGTCTCATTTAAGCTTGTGTTAGAAAAGCTGTAAGAGTTTTGTCTATGCTGAGCTATGCTTAGAGAGATTTTAGATGTAAGGATGCAATAACATGATTTGTCCCGCCATATATTTAAATCTGAGTGAGAACAAATTCTATTCAATCTTAATCTTTCTCCTAAATCATTCAATTCTTAATGTATTTCTTCTGGGATCTTGAGAGATGATAGTTGCCTGAGAGCCATTGGGTAAAACTTTGAGGATAAGATGCTGATAATGGGACAAGGATCAGCAGAAGGAGAGCCTAAGGCAAGTCAGGGCAAACTCTCCTCCTTCACAGATCAGTGGCGGGGAAACCTGTAACTCATTAGGTATGTCATCTAGGACAACCATGGAGTGTGGCCACCTCAGACAAAGCGGGTGACTTAGGTTTCAAGAAGCAATGACAAATGAGGAAGTCAAATATTAAAATCTAAAATTATAATTGTCTTTATTTTCACATAAGAATGACCTAGATAATAAGCAAGCATAAAATTTGAAACCCCAAAACAGCAAAGATGAAAGTAAAAGAAATTAAACTCCCCTATGTTTCAAAAAGCAGTTAAGGGGAAAACAGCACACCACACCAAAAGCCTGGAAACGAATTGTCTGGAGATTTTAGTAGTGCCAATAAGTAGGAAAAATTTCCATATAACTTCAATAACCAAGTAGAGTCAGAGTGACTAAAGACATGTCTGGAGTTTAGACTTATTTGGTGGAAACTTTTCAGGCTGGCTTTTCTTCATTTCCCCACTCTGACTTTCCAAGCCAGAGCCCACATACTTGGAAAGAGTAACTGGGCAATTACTAAATGGTTGCTGAGTGATGGTGTAAATAGTTGGAAAAAAAAGCTTGAATTTGGATTCGTGACAGCTATTAAGGTAACTCTTCTTACTCTCAAGTTATAGACAGTTTTATATACTAATAGGACACATGACTATTCAAAGAAAGTAGAAGATTGCTATGTATCTTTGATGAAAATTCAACTTGATCAGTCATGTGTGTTATATAAAAGTATAGAGAATTTTTTTTTTTAGAGTTTAAAAAAAGTTTTTGTAAAAAATACTTGCATTGGGAGACTCTTTGTGTTCTCAGAAGCTACTGCAATGTGCTTTACGAGAGGGTAGACAGAAGAGGACTCCCCTTGTAGAGGGAAGTTAAGACAAAGAGCTCAGTCCTGTTCCCAGAGACTCCAGAACTGACCAGCTCATTTTCATCAGAAGCCAAAGCTCGGGGCAAAAACAGGTTGAGAGGGCTGACCAAGTGGCGCGGTGGTTGAGCGCTGGCTTGGGAAGCCAGTGGCCCCGGTTTGGTCCCACATATGAGGACCAGTGACACTGCCCTCAAAAAAAAACAACAAAAAACAAAAAAAAATAAAACAGGTTGAGAGTAGAACTTAAGAGTCTATGTCACAGTACTGTATATTTATACATATATGTTTATGGATATATAACTATATCATATATTTATCCATCTGGTAAAAATAATATTCTCTTAGCTGCAGAATGTCACCACCACCACACATCTTTTTTTTTTTTTAAGATTTTATTGGGGAATTAGGGAAGGAGAACAGTTTTGGGGAATTGGGGAAGGGGAACAGACAAGTTGTCCTTTAGTCTTAGTTGTGGAGGGCGCAGCTAGCTCAGCTCCAAGTCCAGTTGTCATCTGGCCACCCGTGGGCAGCTCATGGCCGCTCAGCTCAAGGTGCTGTGTTCAACCTTCGTTGTGGTTGGGCATAGCCCACTATCCCATGCGGGAGTCTAACCAGCAACCTTGTTGTTGGGAACACGTGCTCACCAGCTGAGCCATCCTGCCACCTGTTGGCAGCTCAGTGGCAACTCAGCTCTGGCGCAGCTTACTGGCCCATGTGGGAATCAAACTGGCGACCCTGTTGCTCAGAGCTCGCATCTTAACCAACTGAGCCACTCCGCAGCCCCACACATCTAAACTGTTTGAGATGAAGCATAAAACACCTACAGGACAAACTTAACTAACACTAGTTATTGATCTGTGTTTTTTTTGTGTGTGTGTTTTTTTTTTATGGCAGTGCTGATAGCTGTTGTTCGTGAAGGGTATTGCTGGCGACATGCCTGGGTCTCTTTTTGGTAACTGAAAAATTCAAGCCAAAGGCTTGAACGTTAGGAAAATAGGAGGATTTTTTGATTAACAGACAAGAAAAGGGAGTGAGGGGGGAAAACAGTAAAGATTAACTTTTATTACGTTTTTCTAGGTGATATGTGATATAACTTCTTTTCCTCATTTCCCCTAGAAATCTTCAATAAAATCGGTATTACAAATACATTGTAGGGTTGGATTTGTTTTGGGGGATGAAGCACAAGCTGAATTTGGCTTCAGGGGAGGCACAGGCTGAGAAGAGAAGAGAGGCCATTTCAGAATTTCAGGCACCTCTGGGTTACTTAGAGTTTCATGTAGCAAGCCATCTCTTCTTAATTGGAAATGCCATTATTATTATCAAGTTATTTGCTGTTAATAGTTTTCCTCCAAATTTGGGATGTTGAAGCAAAAAGATGATTATTTTCTTAGGTGATACAGTACTTTCTTGCATATATGTTTTGTGGCTATATCTGTATGTCACTAACAAAACTTTAAATCCATGTTAACACCCCTAATGGAGAAAGAGGACCCATTTTGCAAATGGGTATTTTGGACAATTCAGTTCACAGGGAAACTTTGGGTGTAAAGAGGGATGCATTAATAAACATTTGCAGTAAATTTAAAATATTATCTTTAAAACCACTGATTAATTTTTCTTGTTATAAAGCTATCAATGTTTACTGTAAACAGAGAGTACAGATAGGCAGAAGAAATAACACTCAACATACTACCAAATGGAGCAAGTCACTGCTAACATCTGGATGCATATACTTCTAGTGCTGCTCGTATAAGGTCATATTCTGTGTACTGATTATTATCTGTCTCCTATATCTAAGTACTGTGTTAAGTGCTCTGCGTACAATATTTCATTAAACCTCTTTTTATACTATAAGGTAAATGCCATTTTACACATGTGGAAACACTTGGCTACACTTCCTTTGGGAGTTCTCTTATTTATTCCTGGCCAACGACAAATTACATTGGTGAGCCCTTGTCACCTAGATTACAGCACTCACCATTAATTCTAGCTGTCCAGAATGTAGCCTAAACTAAAGAATTTCACAAGGATATTTCAGGAATCTAAAGAAATCCAGACCAAAGCCGAGCTTCTTAATCTACTGAGGAAAGAAGTTAGGATTTCCAACATACAAAAAGCTCTTTATTGATTGAAATATAGTAGAACATATCCTCATATTTGGCCCATTTTCAAATATGAAAGTTAGGATCATCAAAGAAAGAGCCATGCCGTCACCAATAAAATACCCAAGGTTGCTGTGTTTGAACATTATATATATATTTTGGTATATTTGTTAAAACACTTGGCATTACCCTAATTAATACAATTATTAGTGATAATTATGGTTTAAAAATAAATGTAGATGACAACATGATGAGATGAAAGTATCTTATGCTACAAAAAGTATATAACACTTTCCAGCTTTAACAAGCTATGTACTAGTTTCTCGTGTTTAAATTTCTTGA
This sequence comes from Aselliscus stoliczkanus, assembly GCA_033961575.1. NCBI lineage: Eukaryota > Metazoa > Chordata > Mammalia > Chiroptera > Hipposideridae > Aselliscus > Aselliscus stoliczkanus. Next base: position 129,853,727 of record CM066733.1, read on the forward strand.
CAGACACACTGTATTTTTGGGAGAAGTGAAAAAGTTTTTCCAAATTAAGTTGTTAAAGGCAAAAATCTATGAAATATGAGTCACCTGCAGACTTCCAAGAAACCAATAGCCCAGGGTTTCCTTACACATGGTGATTCACCCTTCCTGGATGTTTAAGCAGATGTCCGGGAAGGTGGGCGGCAAAGAAGAGAAATTAAGAGCAAGAATTAAAGGATAGACTGTGTCTTATTTTTCACATTGGTGTTTCTCACCTGAATGCATATCCTTGGAATTTTCACCCATTTGGGGGAACTACTTCATCTTTTGTTTTTGTTTTATTTCTACTCTTATGATCTGTGGTAATTCCCTTTTAGGTGGAAGTTATTAGGAACCACTGGGACCACTGGAGGGTTAAATCTTTTTAAGTAACTCAATTTTTCATGTAGTAGGGGTTTACCCTTAAGAAGCAACATTGAAAACCATATAACCATACTTGAACAACTGCTTAATAAAATGCATCACAGCCTTTCATGCACCTTCCAACAGCTATTCTAAATATAACCAAATATTTCCAAATATTTTCATGAATAGCAGTGCACTCTTTTGGTAGGCCTCTCTCTCTCTCTTCCTTTATTTTTTTAATAAAGAAACCTCCCCAATCCCCCCATTACCCTACCCCCCAACTCCCCATGTTCACCATGTTCTTTCCTTTGGCTTCACATGGTTGAATATCACTTTTCTCTCTGCTGTTGTGTGACTGCTTGGATCTCCGGCCTGACACTTCTCTCATTTGCAGAACAGAGATTGTGTTATGGGCTGAATTGTATTTTCCCCAAAGTTTATATGTTGAAGTCCTAGCCCCCAAAATATTTCAGAATGTGGCTCTAGTTGGAAATAGGGTATTTGCTGGTGTAATCAAGTTAAGGTGAGGTGATTAGTGTGGACCTTAATATAATATGACTAGTGCCCTGAGGGCAAGAGAAAATTTGGACACAGGCTCTTACAGAGGAAAGATCGTGTGAAGATACAGAAAGAAGATGACCATCTGCAAGCCAAGGAGATAGGCCTGGAACAGATCCTTCCCTCCTTAGAAGGAACCAACCCTGTCAACACCTTATCTATGATTTCTAGTTTCCAGAACCTTGAGAAAATAATTTTTAAGCTATCCAGTCCGTACTACTTTGTTAGGCAGCCCTAGTAAACAAGTATAGGTTGACTTGAAAACCATGTAACCAAATTCTAAACTAATTAATACAATAAAAAACTAACTATACATAGATTTTTGAGGGAGTCCAGGAATATATTGTCTATGAATAGCTTTTATGAGCTTTATGATATGAATATTAGCTACCCCAAGTTCTAGTCATTTTACATTACTTTCTTAGATGGGAGTATTTATTCAATTATTTATTCAATCAATGAATATTTATTGAGCCCTTTCTATGTATCAGGCATTATGCCAAACATGGCACAAAGAGGTGCTGGCACAGCCCTCAGGAAGCTTTCAGTCTCTCAGAGAAGAAGATGGTCATGGAAGAAACTAGTTACATTAAAATACTATAGAAGCATAAGATGTTGGTGAGGTTCAAAGGAAGAAATGGTTTATTGTTTTCTGGAATCCCTTTATAGAGACAGTGAATCTTGAGCACACAGAAGGGAAAAGAAGGCATTACACTTGCAGCATGCTATGGACTGAATTGTGTCTCCCCAAAATTCCTATGTTGAAGCCCTCACCCACAGTGTGGTTATATTTATAGATGGGCCTTTGGGAGATACTAAGTTTAGATGAAGTCATGAGGGTGGAGCCCTCATGATGAGATTAGTGCCCTTATGAACAGAGACACTAGAGAACTTGTTCATTCTCTTTCTCCCTGGCACGAAGATTTAGTGACAAGGCAGCTGCCTACAAGGTCCAACAATTAAGTTCAAGAACTTATCCTAGAAAAACTGCTACACACCTAATTGCTGAATATCACTATAGTCACCTTTGAAATACTCCCCTTGAGAAGCTATGCACTGACGCCAGCACCTAGTCCACACTTCATGGCAATTTTGGAACTCTTTTTCTGGAATGACCATCAGAGCTGTCATTGTATTACCCTTAATGTCTTCAATGTCATCAAAATGGCTTCCTTTCAATATTTGCTTGACCTTCTGGTAAAGAAAGAAGTCATTGGATCATGTTGGAGAGGCCGGGGGCTGGGGGCGGAAAGGAACCCTCAAACACTGTTGGTGGGAATGCAGATTGGTGCAGCCACTGCGAAAGGCAGTATGGAGGTTCCTCAAAAATTAGGAATAGAATTACCATATGACCCAGCAATCTTTCTCCTGGGTATCTACCCAAAAAATCTGAAAACATTTATCCATAAAGATACATGTGCTCCGATGTTCATTGCAGCTTTATTTATGGTGGCTGAGAGATGGAAACAACCAAATTGTCCTTTGATAGGTGATTGGAAAAGGAGATATGGTATATATACCCAATGGAATACTATTCTGCCATAAGAAAAGATGAAATAGTGCCATTTCTGACAACACAAATGGATCTTGGGATTATTATGCTAAGTGAAATAAGTCAGACAGAAAAAGTTGAGAACCATATTATTTCACTGATATGTAATATATAAAACTGAAAGCAACAAAAGCAGAAGACAAACAAAGAAAGAAATACAGACATAGACAATAGTTTAGTGGTTACCAGAGTTAGATACGGGGGGAAGATGGGTGGTAGATGAGGGTAACAGAGATCAAATATATGGTGATAAAAGAAGCTGATTCTGGGTGGTGAACACACAACATGATATATAGATGATGTATTACAGAGTTGTACATTTGAAACATATGTAACTTTACTAACAATTGTCACCCCAATAAACTTCAGTTAAAAAATAAAAATAAATAAAAATCTTAAAAAAATAAAATTGAAAAGAAATTTAAACAATACATGAAATATGATGCTGTATGTATCTAGCTATTTCTCTACCTACCTACCTATGTCTTTTAACATATCAGTGCACTTTTTCACATTTCTGCTTGATTTCAATGCCAATTGCAAGCTCATGGAGGCCAGGAGACAGAATGAAGTGGGGCAGTAGTCAGAAGACATGTGTTCTTGTCCTGCCTCTGTTCTTTATTTGGCTGACTGACCACAGACAAGTCATTTAGCCTTTCTAAGCTTCACTACCTTCCAAATTAGATTGGGGAATTAAACGATATGTCATAAAGCTTTGGAAAGTAGAAGGTCAAAAATAGTCCAATTTGGATTTATTAAAGAAAAAAATATTGAATCTGCCCAAGAAAAGAAATAGTTAAAATTAATAAATGGCAAATGGAACCAGCGCTAAATCAGATACAGGGAACATGTTCTTACCTGAAATTATTTCAGTTATTTTAAGTATTAAGTGGCTTTTTGAAAAGTTTGGTTTTCATTGTTTTTACTGGAGCAATACCAGTTAAATGGTGCTTCCTGCTGGATTAGAAAATTGAGTGTTTACTACCCTATATATGTGGGATCAGTTGGTGGTGCTGCAGTTGGATCGGGGATATTCCCTAAAGGGCAACACTGCTTGTGGTTAGACACACAGGCTTGAGAACTAATCCCAAGTTATTTTCCCTCTTCAGGTAAAAATGAGGATAAAAGTAGTACCTGCCTTCTTATGGGGTTATTATGAGAATTAAATAATTTGAGATTTATATAGCATTTAGAGTGGCTGGCACATTGATAAGTGTTGTGTAAGTATGAGGCTAATAAATGAGTTCTGTGCCTCTGAAGTGTCAGCTTTTACCAACAACTGCGGACAAGCTTTTACACCAAATGCTGGCTTTGGCCCTGATTTCTCAACATCGCTGCACACTGCAGCAATACCTTCTCAGCAGGCCCCTGGGACTCTCCATTGTTCTGGGATAATAATCTAACCCTGCTGCTGTCTCATTTTACAACTTTGAGATGGGGACAACAGAGTGACAATCGTTTACATTATCTTAGTGAAGTATAAGAGCCCCAGTGGAGGGGCCTCCTGGCAAAGCAATGAAACGGCCTCTTTCCTCTTCTAGGATTATTTGTGGGCTTATTGGTTTGCTCTGCTAAGGGCTTTGTGGTACTTTCAAACATTGCTAGTGAAACTGTTGTTGAATATTTCTGGAAGACAGTGTCTCAGAAATCTTAATACATGTGCTGCCTTTAGCTTTGGCAATTTATTTTGAGGTAAATATTGGCAAAGGCTCAAAAAAATGTATGAATGATGCTGCTGAGTTGTTGTTTAAAGTGATGGTGAAAAGTAAGGAACTGCCTAAATGTTCAACAGTATTGAACTGATTAATAAATGATGGTGTGCTCATATATTTCAGTCTGTAGGGCAATAGGAGAAATTTTTATCTTTATATGAAAAATTCTTTACGATATAGTTAAGTAAAAAGCAAGTTACAAAACCATGTGTAGAATTCGATCCCATTTTTTAAAAAAGAGGTAACTTTTATATGTTTATATTTGAATAGAAAAAGCTTGAAAGAATCTGCACAAAATTATTAATAGTAATTTTTTCTGGGTAATAGTGTTTTGAGTGGTTTTAATTTATCTATATTTTTGTTTGTTTATTTGTATTTTCTAAATTTTCTTCAATGGTCATGAAAAGGAATGCACCAGGGAAAAAAGAGGAGAAAAACATTTTAAAGAGGCATTTCATCAGTTTGGTTAGTTTCTGTCATCCAAGTTATTTGGGAAAAAAAGTTTCCATCCATTTCAAGAGGGCTCTAGGTGAGGAAAAACTTCTTTTTACCTTGTAGGCTCTGTGGCTGGGCCTACGAATTAAACTGACAGAGACAGATTAACAGGAGAAAAGGATACACCTTTTATTTAATATTTTTTTACGTGTACAAAATAAAATGATGACTCGAAGAAGCCAAAGTTTAGGCCCCAAAGTTTATATATCTTTTTAAACAAAGAATAAATCAGGGACAAGGTGATAAGACAAAGGGGTTTGGGCTAGGAGCAATAAACTGTGACAGTGACTAGAAAATACATGGGGACAACTAATGGAAGATAAGAGTCATTTTGGTAGATTTTGTTTGTACACAAGCTTCTGTTAATATGACTGTTCTCACCCTCGTGCAGGGAGGGCACCTTTCTCATAGGACATTTTATGGTCTGTTTTTAGGTAGAAAGGGGAGGTCAAAAAGCCCTTCCTGCATCTTCCATTTCTCAAGCGCCTGCAGCTCAAAATAATCCACATGCCAAAGCAGCATATTTTGGGGAGGCCTGTCTTCAACCTCTCAGACATCGCTAGCCTTAGGATAATTCACGTTTTTCTCCTGACTCTGCTGGTGAGGGCCACATGCCTGTGGGCTAAGTGAAGGCTGGTGGTGTAAACACGGATGCTGAGAAGTGGTACAATGGCCATTAACTGCTTCCAGTCTCCCTCCCCCTTCTCCCCACATTATTCTCAGTGGGAAAGAGGATCTCTATCGCACAAGGTCGAAAGTACTTCACTATCTAAGGTCTCAAGAGGGAAAAAAAGGAGAGAACAATCCTTATCTCGACCCAGTAATCAACAGTGAGCTCTCTAAACCACAATGGCTCCCTTTTCCTAAGCTAATTATCTTGGTTGAAAGAATATCTTTGAGCTACTCCCAACAGACAAGTTTCAGTGATGAGGAAAGGATTGGAAACCTTTTGGCTAACAACTCCTAGGGGTGCTGCCAAAAGGTCTCCTAAGGCTGTTCTCAGGCTTTTCTGGAAGATTTCCAAAGCCTAGAAATCTGAAAAAATAAAAATGAAGAAGAACAGAAACTGCATGCTGGCCTCAGTGAGTACGTGACCAGCCTCGAGCTGGCTCTTCATGCAGGCTGAGGCTGCCGCCATGGTTGAGGGGGGAACCAGCCAGAACAAAGCTCTCACACCTCCTGTGCAGTTTCTCCTGCCAGGGTGTTCTTTTTGTTTTTAATGGCCAGAGAGTCCAGATGTCACTAACTCATTTCCTACCCTTTGTATAAGCACACATCTGATTAAATTCAGGCATCCTTGGACCCATCCTAGGTGGAAGGAACCTGGCTGAGAGAAGCATTTCTGGGTAATGGTGAAGACCCACAGCTCTATGCCTGAGTTACCACTTGCCGCCCAAGTGTTTCAGCAGAATTTCTAAGCCTCAGTCTTTGCGGTGGTAAAATGAGAATAAAAATAGTACCCGCTTCAAGACATTACTGTGAGGATTACATCAAATTGTGTTCTTAGATGCCCGGTAAATATTTAATGAAAGTCTACATGAGCAAAAAAACAGCTTTGGGGGACTTGAGGACTAACTAACTTGATTCTGGTTTGGGAGGCAGAGGAAGGACAGACTGGGCTGAGTTTATGGCTAGAATCCACAGAATTGGGGATTGTGACGTCACCTTCCTCCCTGTCGAATAATCTAGGCAGTTACTTGTTCAGTAAAAGTCCTTATTTGTATTCCCAAACCCTACAGTATTTAAAACAGCACTACTGTTTCATGAAGGTGATGTTTTGGATGTCGATTTTCTTGAATCATTCTTAATTTTATGCCTATAAATGTATGCCCTTTAACCACAGAACCTTAGATATGCCGAAATCTGCTGGGGACATTCCCAAGGAAAAAGAATGCTTCTTCTTATATGCTGTCAATTTCCTTGTAAAGGGAACACCAAAAATCTTAGAATATTCAGATTATTTGAGAATAGTAGGAAAAAATGAACTGTTAAATACTAAAAATAAAGAAAAGCCACTGAATCGACTTAAACTGATCACTGCAGCTGGCAGCCGCACATTGAAAGTCAGTTTCAAAATGTGATAGCTTTGAAAGAACCTTTTCATATATTTTCTGAGGTCTTTCTGAAAGGATTCCTTTCTTCGTGAACATGGCTGTTAAGGAGGTCCTCTATAAACCAACATGAATTTGAAGGTAAGCATGGTTCTTAAAGGAATAGAAGCTTGATTCAGAAATGTTTATTGAACTGGAGAAATCCGACTGACTTTCCCATCCAGGCATAGCAATTTTTCTCATTTTCAAAGCAAACTCCACGTTTTACAGTCCTAAAGTCCCATTTAGGAAATCAGCAAACAGCTCTGTTTGCACAGGCTCATGCTGTGTGCCAGTACACTTTCTATCAGATTGGGCTGCTACAGTGACACTTTCGGCTGCCCTCTCTGCATCCTTTCAAACCACAAAGCCACTTGCGATCCCTGGAGCAGTTTCTCTACCTCCTCCTCTTAGCTAAATATTGGCCCCTAAAGACAAAATACTTTCTTTTTTCCTCTTCTGAATCTTCACTGACTTGAGCTGCTCAGAACTTTTGCAATGACAATCAGTTAATATAAGAGCAGTAATTCAGAGCCCGGCAAGATGAAACTGGCAGTGTAGAGTGATGAGGTTTTTCAATGTCTCTGATGTGCTTGGGGAAAGACGTTATGTGTTTGCGTGCATCCGGGATCAGGCACTTTAAAACTAAATGTGAGGATTAAATGAGATAATGCATCAGAGGAATGCCTGACTCAGAGATGGGCCATGAATGTTCAGCCTTTCAGTCCTATTCCACCCCACCCTGCAACAGCACGCTTTCTACAAGGGAGGCAGCTATTATGTGTCCCTTGAATCTTCTGTACTCCCAGAGCAAACACCTGGGTTTATTCTTTTCAGTTGCTCCTCAGATGACAGAGTCTGTGTACCCCCTCAGTATCTGTGTTGTCCTCAGCTGAACAATATTCCTTTTCATTTCAATTGTGGTGTGTTGAACTAAAGTCAATACACCAGGTGAGGTGAACTCCATAGAAGGGAAGGGGGTGGCCTTTATATCCTTTCTGAACATGCTTTCTCTCTCACTTTGGTTCACACTCACCTTGGTTCAAACTCATCTTGGTTCACTCCGTGTGCCATTGATCTATATTAATTAAGTTGCAGAGTCTCTTACGTGTTTCATCATTCATTCGTCAGGGACCTGTCACTCAACCAGTTGAGAAGATACCTCCTTTATCAGTATACCATGAAAGCCTTTGCCAAAGGCTTTTTTAGAGATCCAGCTGTGCTCTGACTGTGGCATGTCTGGCACACAGTAGGCACTCAGCAAGTGACTTTTGAGTGAATGAATCTGTACTTCATTAATTACATTGGCTCTTACATTACATTCCCTCAGGCTGGTTTTAACATGTCTTCTGAAGCTAAGCTGTGGCTTGTGCAATGTACTTTCGGAAATTGTAACTACAGCAGCCCTGCTGTCATCTTCTGTCCTTCTACAAATATATTTCAGTAGTCTTCTCGGAAGTAATTGGAAATGGCCCAGAAATTGTAAGACCAGTTTTGTTAGGTGCCTACCACTTTAATTTGTGGGGATGAACTGGTCCGTTTTCTCTCTCACGATTTCAAATATCTTATGCTTCTATATTCTCTCATTAATGTTTGTTCTACCCTTCTTGGTCTGAAGTCTTTTCTTCCTGAAAGAAAACTGAAAAGCAAAATCAAACACATTTTTATTTCTGCTTTCTCTGGGTTATTTATCAATATCACACTATTTGCCACAACAAATGAGCCTGTCTTCTCTAGTCTTCTAACTATGAATATTATTCAAGGACCCATTTTGTTGTCCTTAGGTATTTATGGCTTAAGAAACCCTGGTATTAGACAGTTGTGTCTTTCAGCTGCTGATACCTTCCAGTAACTAACTGAACTGCCAAAGTTCTCAGAGAAACTTGGAAGAGCTTAAGCTGTTGCTTAAATTTGGAGTAGTGCCTCGAGTGCCAGAGTGAGCAAATACTTTTAAGTTTTCAAGCTATATTTGTGACTTATGGACCATCGTTTGAAAACATATAGCATTATATGTTTTGTTATATAATATAACATGTTTATAATATAATGTTTTGTTATTTCATATAAAAATATTGTGATGATATCAGTAATAACTACACCTATAAAACCTACATCACACTGGGTGCTTCATGTGTAATTCCTACAATGACACTATCATTTACATTTTTACAGTTGGGGGAACTGAAGCTTTAGAGTGTGTAGTAACTCACCCAAGCTGACCCAATTAGAAAGTGCAGAGCCAAAATTGGGACTCAAGTTTGCCTATTCAAAGCCTTCACTCTTTTACTACATTACCCTTTATTAAATTTAATATGACATATCAAAATATATAGAGACAAGAAAAAAATTTTTTAAAAACATTTTTCAAATCCCATTACCATGCTGTCTAATCAGAATTATCCACCAACTTTTATTCAGGATTAAAAAATGATTTTATTAGAAATTATACTCTTCTTAAATATGAGCATTCAGAAAGCTTGAGGCCTGAGGACATGTGATGATTAATATAGTAAAATAACAAACACATGCATATTAAACATATGCATTTGCAAATAATTTAATAATTAAATTATCCTCTTCAAGTGAGATGGCATGTCAGAAATGACAGGGTACCCCCAAGGAAAAGCATTAATAAGATTTACAAAAATTGCAAACAAATAAATCAGATCTTTTCTAGCATGCTATGAACTTGAAAAGAGAGACTCATTTTATGTAAATGCTATGAATTTCAGTAGATGACAAGGGAATAAGACAGCAAGGAAACAGCTCGGGGGAACGTGGGGAGAGGACCTTGATGCAAAAACCAGGAGGAGTTTGGATTCTGAGATATTTGGCATTCTGCGTTCTCCTAAGTGACCCGACCACAAGGGCAGGAAGCACTGTGCCCTTGGCTTCATTGGTGTTCCCAGTGGGGAGCTTTTCTGGAGCCTCAGAGTCATTTCCTGTGTCTGCTGTGGTGGAGGAGAGGAACAGCCAAGACCCTCAGTGTGCATCCTAGTTATTTCTTTTATTGAAGACCTTTCTGGATGTCTCACCCTGAGATAAGGAAGAAACAATTAAATCACAGGAGAGCAGTGCTTTCCGAACTCCAGCAGGACCTGCAGTGGGCCTGTGAGGGAATCCGTTTATTCCGCATATTTCAATGATTTCTGACCTCCTTGGTTGAAACCGGACTCAGAAGTGGAAAAAGTGCAATAATGTGTCTGTATCTATTTTTACAAGGTTTTGAGGCTGATTGTCAGGCCTGTAAAATCTGAATAAGCCAAGATTTCCTACAGTTTTCCCAACCTACACTCTGATCCTGAGGGGAGTGTATCTCTCATCCATCAGAGAAATCTATCAGAGAATATATTAGATTAAATATCACAGATAGATCTATTGATATCAGTCTGTTTATTGCTTCTTAAGATTTCGATATATTTTCCTAGTTCTCCATGTCTCTCTCTGCAGAATACGTGAAAGTGCGTGCCTTTGGGAGGAACACATAGCAACATAGTGAAAATTTCTTAAACAATTTTTTCATCTATAAAATGTTATAGTAATGGAATATGTCAGAGATTTTTTATGGATTAATACGTGTACAGAGTTAATATGTGCTTATCACAGCATCTGGTGCAGAATAAGCATTCTAAGTAAATGCTTTTAATACAGAGAAGGTGCATGAAACACTGGTTATAAAGAGTAGGGTGGGGTTAGAATCCATAGTCCATTAATTGCTATTCATTCCTGAATGCTTCCTACCTTGAATTCAATCTTGAATTTTTCTTAAATGGTTTCTCCTCATTAAAGAAAAGTATGACATCTGGATATGATGAACTATAACATAAAATAGATTAATATAGTTGGAAAGGTACCAAGTCTTAGCTATCAAAGCATTACTGTTTCATAAAGAAGCATGCATTTATTCAGTGCAGGGAAGAATGATATGCTAGTCTAGGCTCTGAGGGCACCTTGGAACAAAGGTAGACCAATTGTATCCCCTTTAGAATTCACAACGGCCTCTCCCTTCTTCCATGGGTCATTAACTTATCTCAATAGTCTTAGTTGACATGGCTGCAAAATGCCTATATCTCTGATTGTGAATCCTCTTGTACATTTCTTCTGCTCGTGAATTAAGTGACTGAAAAGTCAACAGCAAACAGCTCCCCACAAATTTATATCTCTGTAACAACCGAAAGCAAATACAATTCCCGATAATAACCTATTAATGTAACCGCCACTGAGGGAAGCAAGAAATACATAAGGATCTTGTCCTACATTGGTAGAGGCTCCAGAGGACAGAACATCTAGATGTGTATAGTAAAGCCTCTGGCTGCTCTCAGATATAAAGGATATGACATCCTAGTGGAAGATCCCTAGAAGGGCTTCCCACAATGGTACTCAGTGATTGTGGGGTTTGGGGATGGTCAGTGTTGTTTCTCACCTTGGAGCCCAACCTCTTTACCTCTTTCATCTCTGCTCTGCCCTCACTAACTCTGCTCCAGCCACACTGGCCTCCTGGGCATTCCTTGGGCAGGCCAGGATATCCTCCCTCACCTCCTTCAGGTCTTTACTTGAATGTCACCTTCTCACTGAGGCTTTCCCTGGCCACTGTGATTAAAATTGCAGCCACCTCTCCCTAACACTCTTTCTCCTCCCCGTGCTTATTTTTCCCTGTAGAACTTACCACTTGCTAATATATTAATACTATATATCTTATTTATTTTCCTTGTTGTCTGCATCCCCTAACTAAACTGTAAGTGCCAGAAAGGCAGGGGTTTGTGTCTCTTTCAGTCACTGCTACCTTCCCAGTGCCAGTCATGGAGTGGGCTCCCGCTCTCTCTGTCTGATACACGGATGAATGCTCATAACAAATGGGAGTAAGGGCCTTGATGGTGGTAGTGATGGTGGAAGTGGAGATTAAAATAGCTCGAAAGGTAGCAAGATGGGCAGATTGAGGGACTGAGAGAATCTGATAGGACTGGTGAGATTAAATTTGTTTCTGAGCTGCTAGCTCTACACTGGAAGTACATTAGATTTCTGGTGAGCGCTTCTGGCAACCACGTCAGTTTATTAAATAAGAATACAGCTTTATGAAAACAGGACCCTGAGGAAGGCAACCCAGGAGCCCAAGGGCCACTGGGGTGAGGAACATTATAAGCTGTCTTAGGAGGGTAGGGCAGCAGAGAGAACACTGGGACGCAGCAGAAACCAGGGCAATCTGAATACTTCAGGACTATGGAACATCATTTCATGCAAAGGCATCATTTCGTGTTCCAGAGCTTTATCACACGTACTTTCTGTAATACTCCTCTCCGGATGTGCCGAGTCACTTATTTTTAACCCCCTACTGATCAAGGGATGTTCCATCTCATTCTATAAGACTTGCCTCATCAGATGCAGAATCCTGGTTTATACTGGTTTATACTGTTCACTAGTTTCTGCTTCTATTATCTAGATAACTCCTGCAGGAGGAATGCTGTCAGAGGTAAGGTTCAATAAAACAAGGGTGGAAAATAAATAAGCAAACTGATTTCAGAGCCCAAACCTCATTTGTCACAGTCATTTCAGTTGCTCAGTGCCCTCATCCTCTCTCTCTTCCTTCCCTATCAGAACCAGCTCCCAGATTGTCATAAACTTTTCTTCCTTAAGATATAAATGCTAGATAAAACATATTCTGTTATCCCTCTCGAGAATGTTTGCATTTTGGTAAACAAAGTGGTAATACAGACGCTCCTCAATTTATGATGACGTTATGTCTTTTTTTTTTAAAAGATTTTATTGGGGAATTAGGGGAGGGGAGCAGCATTGGGGAATCGGGGAAGGGGAACAGACAAGTTACTGTACTTTTGTTCTTCAGTCTAGTTGCGGAAGATGTTGCTTCACTGGCCCATGTTGGTATCATCATTGCGCTCTTCCTGGGTAAGGCAGATTGGTCGCCGGCCTCTGGATGGCCGCTCATGGTGGCTCTTGGCAACTCACACTGGCTGCCGGCTGCTCACACTGGCTGCTGGCCACTCACTGTAGCCTATGGCAGCTCACTGCAGCAGAGGCTGCAGCTATGCCATCACCAGTGACTCACAGCAGCCCAGCTCCAGGTAGAGCTGTTGTTCACCATCTTAGCTGTAGAGGGCATAGCATCACTGGCCCTCATATGTGGGATCCGAACCCGGGCCCTGCTGCTTAGAGGTGGCGTCCCAAGCCAGCTCTTAACCAATGCGCCCCTTGGTCAGCCTGATGAGATTATGTCTAGATAACCCATCATAAGTTGAAAATATCATAAGTCGAAAATGCATTCATCACAGAACATCATAGCTTAGCATAGCCTACCTTAATGTGCTCAGAACATTTCCATTAGCCCACAGTTGGGCAAAATTATCTAACACAAAGCCTCCTTTATAATATAGTGTTGAATATCTCACATAATTTATGCAAAAACAGAAAACACAATATCCAAAAAAATGCTGGCACACAGTACACTGTAGAATATGGGTTGTTTACCTGTGTGATTGTAGGGCTGACTGGGAACTGTGGCTTACTGCTGCTGCCCAGCACAACAAGAGAGTATGACACCACATGTCACTCATCCAGGAAAAGATCAAAACTCAAAATTTGAAGTATGGTTTGTACTGAATGCGTATGCTTTCACATCATCGTAAAGTTGAAAAATTGTAAGTTGAACCACCATAATCCAGGGACCGTCTGTAGAGGTAAATAAAGTATTAAGCCAATCAGAGGTACTCCTAATGGAGTAATTATGTAACTTCACCATCTGTTAGGTAAAGGTGGGCCACTGGAATCTGGAGGCTTTGGTTTCTAACATCAGAGTCTGTCAGTGAGCACACAGAAGAAACGTGCCTGCCCTCCCTGACACCTTTAGATCTGTGCTTCCTAGGACTAGGATACTCGTGGCCCTTGAAAGGCTGATCTGTATAACAATGAGTATTCCACTTGTTATTAAAGAATATAGAGGCTATAATATCTTTAGACTTCACTCCTCTGGAATCACTATTGATCAAGAAGAAATGTAAATATTCAGTAAATCTTAGGTATAGAAAGCTAGCCCATTCATCATCGTTTTCATCAGTTCCCGTTGGTTACTCTGTGTGGTAAACTGACTCCTGCCTTTACTGCTTCATAAGAAATGATGACATCACAATATGTATTTCCTGGAAATTCCAGCATATGTGATTTTCACTTTGTTTATGAGTTTTCTGAGGACTGTTAGTGCAGTCTCGTGAGTAGAGCTGTATTCCAGGAGTCAGGATCTCAGGAGGAATTAATCATGAAAAATTCTTTCTGAGTACAGTAATGAAGTCTGGTTTCAATGTGTTTTACTATGGTCATTGAGCAAAAGGCTTATGTAAGCCCATACTGATAAATGTGGGCCAGATTTCCCCTCCTCCTCTTAGCTCTTACTTCTCTCTCAGGAGACTGGTGAGGAAAAAAACTGCTCTGTCTGGGACAGTGACTCTTTTTTTTTTAATTGGGAAATTGGGGGAGGGGAACAATGTTGGGGAATTGGAGAGGGGGACCAGCCAAGTTGTTGTTCTTCAATCTTCGTTGTGGAGGGTGCCAGTCGCCATCTGGCTGCCCGATGGCAGCTCGTGGCCTCTGAGCTCAAGGTGCCGAGTTCAGTCTTAGTTGCGGGTGGGCATAGCCACCAGTCAAGCCAGCAGCCTTTTTGTTAAGAGTGCACGCTCTATCCACTGAGCCATACGGGTGGCAGCTCAGCTGAAAGTGCTGAGTTCAGTCTTTGTTGGAGGCAGGCATAGCCCACCATCTCGAACAGGCAATCTTGTTGTTAGGAGCACGTGCTCTCACCAGCTGAGCCATCCCGCCACCTGTTGGCAACTCAGCAGAAGCTCAGCTCGGGCGCAGTGTAGCTGGCCCATGTGGGAATCGAACTGACAGCCCTATTGCTCAGAGCTCGCACTCTTCCTATTGCTCAGAGCTCGCACTCTTAAGCTAACTCTTAACCAGCTGAGCCACTAGGCCGGCCCCGACGGCAACCTTTTTTGTATCCAAACTCTCATCCAGAACCCAGAGATCTAGCTGCTCACTCTCCAGGTGCACAGCTCCAGTTTCACATGTCACACCTGGGCATCAGGTTTAGTTTTCACAGCTGACGGAGGACAAAGAGGGGGCGGCAAACATGAGGCTTCTGTGTCCAGGGACAGGGAGCTGGATTTCTCTCTTTTACATGCTGGGAAGCAGCTGGTCTGTTGACATGCAGATCTTGACTCTGGCATGAAAATCAGGCAAATTTTCACAAGGAGCAGAAAGGAGAAAAAGGTCTGGAGAGCATTTCAATGTTTCAAAATCCATGCTCCCTTAGAAAGCCAAATTAACAATATTGATTTGCAATTAAAAATAAGCATTTTTATTTGCTTTTCCAAATATAAGAATAGTGGAAATTGTATCATAATATTGATATTGATATATTTGGGTTTTTTGTGTATTTTTTTCAAAAAACACACATATGCTTCCCTAAAAGTCTAATATACCCCCATAGAAAATCTTTAATCTGAAATATGGGTGATCACCAGGGGTCCTGGTCTCCCAGGGGCCTGGGCGTGGGGTGTGAAGAACCACTGGAATTGCCCAAGTCCCTGCTCAGCAGGGGGTTCACCTTTATAGCTCTCATGGTATGTTGGTTCTATTAGGAGTGTGTGGCACGCCACCCAAGGGAATTGATTTGGCAGTTATCCCAGTGATTTGGTACAGGGGAACAGCTAACTGGAATAATTCAACTTGATAAACATATTTTCTTTCTTCCCTCCAAATTTGCCCTACTGGTAATGGAATAAAGTGGATGATTCCCAAATTTAAAACTTGGGCACAGATTGGTCCTGACACTGGTGGAAAATTTAGAAACATGGAAGCCATGTGATTATTTTGTATAAGCTTAATTATTTCCCAGTGTAAGTTTGTTATTAGGAGAATCATTTTAAAGTGCTGTTGCTTTAACAGGATATCTTTCAAGGACTTCTTTCTACCATTAGCCAAAAGTAATTGCAAATCAGCAAAACCTTAAATCATTCATGATAATATCTTTGTATTGTTATGTCTGATTATGTTTTGTATATCATATAATAATAACATATCTTTGAAAAGCAATAGGAGATACTGAGGGTGGGGAAAGAGGATCAAGGTCTATCCAGAATCTTCCTCATGAAAGGAGATTTGAATGTTGCTTATTATCTGAAAGCTGATGTCATCTTGAAATAACAGACTCAAAGGGAGTGAGAACAGGTCAGGATGGGGTCAAAAAGAAGTAATGTTAAGCAGCCAACAAATCTTCTGTGATCTTTTTAGGAATGAAGATCATTATAGTTAGGGGAGAAGAGAAGGAGGACAGATCTCTTTATCTCAGCAAAGATCTTAAAGCACACTAACTTTTCTTTTTAAACTCCAATTTTACTTTGAAATACAGGGTCATTTTCTTGTATAGATATCTGCATACTCAGATGTTTACTTTGGATCCTCAGACATTTCTACAAGTTTACACAAAAATGTCCTTTGGAGTAATTAAGAAAAACGAGTTTGCTTTCTCTGTGGTTATGTATGACATGAAGGGTTTTTTTTTTCAGGGTTAAAAAAAAAATTGTTTTTCGATAGTCATGGTATGAAAGTAGACATGAGCATTCATTTAACACATACAATGTTTATAAGTTATGTTTGCCAATACTTACTTAGTTTGAAACATTGAAAAATAAAATCCTAGGAATTTTTGAGGAAACCACCACCCTATGGTGGCAAATTTACCCTTTAGGAATAAACAGTCTGCCTTCAGTGTGCAACTATCCCATAGTAATTACAACAGGAACATCATCACCAACCCAAATGGTCCCTTAAAATTTACAATGTGCTATCATGTCCGGAATCTTAGTTAATATTTCAAACAGTCCTTTTTGAGGTTTGCAGAGCAGGTAGTAGTATTATCCTCACTTTTGAAATGTGGAAATCAAAGCAGGAAGAAATGAAATGACTTGGTCACGGTAATCCAACTATTAAATAAAGAAACTATTTAACTTTAGGAGTGTTTGGCATGTTACCCAAGCCCTTTCACAAAGGTATACTGATTCTAGAGCCTTCTCTCACCACAAAATGCTATTTCTTCAACTGCCTTTATTTACAAACAGCTTCAGACCTCACCCCCAAATAAATTACATTGGGGACAGTCCAGTTGGTACTCACAGATATTGGGCACAACCTAATCATGAGCTTCCCTTCCTTCGTGCCACCACCTCCCCTTCTCTTCACCCACTCTTCAAACAAAAATCTCCTAATAAAATATCTGCAACCAAAGGAAGAAGCTGTGTGAGTAATTATATTTTAGGAAGCAGATTTTCCAAACGTTGGAGTCTGAAAAACAACTGTATTTTTTATTGGGTCTTGTGGCCACTCTGGGATTCCATATAAACAGACAGATACATCAGTCCTTAGGGTGTCTTTGACACCTTATAGAGATGATATAATGAAAACAATAAAAAAAGGTATGTGAAACACTGAAGCAATAAATTAAGCATCCGGACTCAGCAATAACTTTCCTTGCTTTTGCTTCAAAAGGTCTAAAATATAGCTTCACCTTCTTCCCAGAGATGACTGGAAAAATTAAGCAACAGTTTTTAATACAATGTATCTAGATTCTGCTTTGGGCCCATGCCTCTTCTTCTCAGAAGGATTTATCTTATTAACCTTCAAAAGCTATCTCTTCTCTGTGGGAAAACAGGGCTCCAAACCTGCAGAATGGGTTCACTCTTCCTTCGGAAAGAGGAGTACTCCCACCTCGAAGATGATGCTGAGGTCTTGCAAGAAAACACACGCCCACCTCAGGGTGTAACTCACCCCACGCCCTGCACCTGCCAGACCAAACTGGGGTCAAGTCACAACTTGGGGGAAATGATATCCAGCTGGGGAACTGCTAGGCCTGCTAGGAGAGAACAGGGATGTTACGCCAGATCAGAAGTAGAATCTGGCTCATATATATTGGCAGTTTCTAGGAGAGAACATTTGGGAGTGTGCCAAACCAAGTGGGACAGAATATGTAATCTTTAACATAGGAAAATAAGAGTTTATTGATACAGGAACCCCTCTCTTGGCACAGGATTTAACACTGGCAGGGTCTAGTGAAGACGGTGCTGATAATACACTGCTAGAATGGCTTTGGCAACTTTGGGGAAATGATGGCTCACTCTCACTCAATAGACATTCCAGAATTCCATGATAAAAGGTTGAGCCAAGGATCAAGAAACTCATGGAAGTGAGCATGCTAGAGTGGATATACTGAGTCAGGCCAAAAGGCCCCCCAGCTGTGGGAGAGCCCAGGAGAATGCGGTTTAGACACCAGTGTTGTGTGGAACTCAGTGACATTCTTTTCTGGAGACCAGGGCTGAGAGTAGGAGCAGCTTTACAGAACTGGCTCTCTGAAAGCTAGGAGGATAATGGAAGCCAGGTAACAGCATTTAACTTTCAGTAGCAAACTGTGTGTATTTATTATACTGAACAGCTTTGTCGGAGTTACAAATAGAAGAGCATGAACCACCAAGAGCTATGAAGATGGTTAATGGAACATGACGTTCCTAGGGCAAGGTAGCTGGGCAGACAACAAGGTTATTGTCCAATGTAAACTACAAAAGAAATCAAGGATGGATAATTAGGAGGGTGAGGGCACAGAGCCCAATAAAACTTCACAATCCCTAGCATAGTTTTCAGAACTGAGCCAGTTTTCAGACCCACAACATATTAACTCAAGGGAGAGGCTGGATCCCCATGAGGATGGATGCCTGTAACAACTCAGCAAATGGATACGTTAATGATTCCTTCCAGTTCTTTCCCAAAGGTATCTACCACCATTTGCCAGGTAACTGTACTCTGGGAAAAGGGATATACCCAGACATTTTGAGAACTGCTGAACCTAAGATTTGACTTGATATTGACAGCCAAGGACCTGAAGCTTCACCCTGGCCTCTCCAGTAGAGAAGTGGCATATGTTGGCCAAGCCATAAATGGAGTCCTGGCTCATGGATTAACAGAGTGTTCAGTTCCTCAGTCCCATTTGGAATCCTTGATCTATGTGGGAAGAGCTATCACATGGTGGGAAGGCCAAGCAGACACCTCTATAACTGCCTCCCCTGGACCAAACTAGTAACACTGAGACAATTTCACATCCCAATGAAAATGGCAGAAATTTGTGACACCCTTAAAGACCTCAAGGATTCCTCAGTGGTGGTCCCTTTTATGTCCACATCTAATTTACAGCAAATTAAATGTATGGCCTCTACATAAACCAGGTAGACCCTGGGAGATGAAAATGGATGACTGCAGACATAAGCAAGTCATAACCCCAAGTACAGTTGCTTTTTATATATGACAGTACACGGTGGTGGCTTCTTTAGGTTTTTTGAGGAGAGTTGATAAAGATTGGCACAGCTATAGTTAAAAACAGGAAGATATCTTCAAGAACAATTGAATGACATTAAGGATCCAGTTAAAGTGGAAGACCATGAATTTAATGGTGACAGTCATTCTCTAGTTATGTGAGTTTTCACGTTCTGAAGACTAGATACAGGGTCTAAACAACTCTATTCATTTCCTAGTCCTGGTATAACAAAATATCATAAACTGGGTGGCTTAAAACAACAGGAAGGTATTCTCTCAGTTCTGGAAAGCTCGCAGTCTGAAATTAAGGTGTCAATGGGGTCATGCTTTCTCGAAGGGCGAGGGGAGGATTCTTCCTTGCCTATTCCTAGCTTCTGTTCGCTCCTGGTAATCCTGGGCTTGCAGCTGCATGATCCCAACCTCCATCTTTACATGATGGCCTTTCCTCTGTGTCTTCACATTGTCTTCCTTCTGTGCATGTGAGCAGGAAAAGTCTCCAGCCTTCCTCCTTTACTCTCACCTACTACCACACTCACAACACTTCTGACACCAGATGTGTGGAGTTTGCCCACACCAACCAGTTCTGTGACACCAACTACAATTTAACTCAATTCTGACACTATCTACTTGGAGATAGTGTCAGATCCCTCAGGACTGCTCCTATCCTACTTCTGATGACAACATACAAAGGTAGTCATTGTAACATGGTAGGAGCAAGATTAGAAACAGCCTAATATCCCACTCCATCCACAGGGAATTGGTTTTAAAATGTGGTTCCTTGGTACAATGGAATACTGAGAAACAATTGAAAAGTTTGTCTTCTCATGAGTAAACAAAGATGAAGAGATCTTCCTCCTGCATATGGGTGGTGGGCACCCAGCTCTCATGTTGTTGCTGGCTTGTCAACAGTAAAGAGAAGTGATCACAGAACGTGTGTAAATTGCATAGCTTGGTGCCTAGCATATTGTAAATGCCCCCAAATAGTACCTAGTCTTATTTTATTATTTGTCATAATTTATTTTCTCCATATAATAGAGTCATATAGCAACAAGGATCTCTGAGGTGCCTGTGGTTGTTTGTTTCAATGCCTGTTAGAGATATCATTGGCTTTAAGCCTTCACTCAAAAAATGCAGCTCCATCTCTCAGCGGTTCACCAGACGGGTCTGTTCCCAGCAGCTGTTTCCCAGCCAGGCTCAGGCAGGGCGTCCTGCCAGAGAACAGGAGAGCATGCTTGAGTGAATCCTTAAAGTCGTTTTTGTCCCTACTTGGGGTTACTTTACTTGTGTTGGCAATAGTGCAGCTGCTGAAGACGGCGCTGCCCTTTCTGCTGGTGTGGCAGCCTCCTCCCCCAGCTGGGAAGCCAATTGTTTGCTCGTGGACAGAAGGACAAAGGCCTAAACATTGTGACTCACAGTGTCCCACATCCCCTTGTGTTGGAAGACACATAATCATTTACTAAAATAAAATTTTGATACATTTTACAATTTGTAACTTATAAAATTCAAATATCTCTATTCTGAAGAAAGTGTAAACATGACCAAGATGAATCTTTATGTTGCATTTTTTTCCAGTTTGCCAAGCACTTATTCCGATGAAATGTCTTTGTATGTTGAACTTTATATGATTGAGGAGAAAAAACATAAGGAATTCAATCTGCTGTTATAACCTACTATAGGTCACTTGTTATTCGGTGTCTCACAACTGAAGTTAAATCAAAACAAAAATATCTTTACTGATTTCCTTCTTCAGTATCATTCTGTGATTTGCTTTCTTTTTGAATCTCCTTTCAGATTCGTAACTTTTCTTGTGTACTGTGACTCCCCTTATTTTAAAAACATATAATTGAATGTACAGTGAAAGCTTGGATTGTGAGTGACTAGGTTTGTGAGTGTTCTGCAAGATGAGCAAACATTTCTAATACATTTTAACTTGGTAAATGAGCAATGTCTTGCAATACATTGAGTAGTTTGTTTCCAGAATGAATTAAGCTTGCAAACCAAGGTATTACTGTATTTTCAAATATATATTTTACCTAGTTTACTATTTCTCTTCCTATTTTCAAAATGTATATACCAGAATTCCATTTCAAATGTATATTATTGTCATCATTCCTTTGAAGTGTTGTTTTTTTTTTACTTGTCAATTCAAGTGCCCCTGCTTTCTGAATCCCAAAAATATTTCTGACAATGTTGGGGGAATCTTGAATTGTTCTCATGTATAAAAGGAGCCCATAAACTTGGTGGATTAAGAACTGATGTATGAATGGTCTCCAGGTTTATGACACATGGTCAATCTATCTCATTTCTTCCTGTATACAGCTCTTACTCAACCAACAAAAGCCATGTTTCAAAATCATCTGGGTCTGTGGTCTTATTTCCACTTCCTCTAGTTAAGCCCTACTTATCTCTCAACTCTTGGTTTAAGCATCACTTCCTCAGGGAATTACATGTATTCTCCGACCACATCCTACCCCTACCACAGATTCAGACACTCATTATATGTTCCATCCTTGTATATGTTTTCACCATAGTGTTTATTATAATTTTCAGCACGTTTTTGATTAATATTAATTTCCCTTCACTAGACTCTAAAACTCCTTGAGGAGGCTGATGTTCTCTTAGCTTTATATCCTGAGCTTAGAATAACGCTTGGCTCACAATAGGGATTCAATAAATATTTAGTGAATAAGTAAATAAATAAAGGAATAGGTAAAAAAAAAAAATGAATAAATGACTAAAGTCCACAGGGGCATGACCAATACACTCAATACAGTGATGGCTAATACTATTAGTGTTAGTTTCCATTCCAGATCAAATCAATTTGCTGAGGATTTAGTTTGTCGAACACCTGACTATAGCTTCAGAAACTAAAAGTTAATTGCTCTTTCAAATATGTTGTGTCCTATAGTTGAGTTGTTTTCTATAGTAGAGGAATAGGTATGTAGAGAAAGGAAGATATTACATATATGTGTGTATGTGTGAATGTTATGTTAATAAAGAATAATTCAGGGCCGGCCTAGTGGCACATTGGTTAAGAGCTGACTTGGGACGCCAGTGGCCCCAGTTTGGATCCCACATATGAGGGCCAGTGACACTGCCCTCTACAGCTAAGATGGTGAACAACAGCTCCACCTGGCGCTGGGCTGCTGTGAGTCCCTGGGGATAGCATAGCTGCAGCCCCTGCTGTAGTGGGCTGCCATAGGCTACAGTGAGTGGCTGGCAGCCAGTGTGAGCTGCCAAGAGCCACTGTGAGCGACCATCCAGAGGCCGGCAACTGATCTGCCTCACCCGGGAACAGCGCAACGATGATACCAACATGAGCCAGTGAAGCAACGTCCTCCACAACTAGATTGAAGAACAAAAGGACTGTTTCACTTTCCCAATTCCCCAACGCTGTTCCCCTCGCCCAATTCCCCAATAAAACCATAAAAAAAAAAGAATAATGTATTTTTAGATGTAAAATAATGAGAAATATTTTTTGTATTTAGTAATCATACATATTAAAATGTATATTCACGTTGATTTTATTTAATTTTATTAAAACAGTTAAATATTTAGTATAAGTTTTATTAATCCTTATCAGGATTTCCACAGTCAAGAAATATATGACCTGGAGTAAACAAAGTTAACTATTCATACATTTTTTTTTAAACCTTGATTTTCTTCATTTTAATTTGAACACTTCAATAAAATTTTTAAGTTGAAGATTTTCATTTTCTTTTGAAAAATGTATGATAATCTCAATAATATTTGCATTTCTGGATAATTATTTTTTTTGTAATAATAAAGTTAATTTCAATTTTGATTCTCAATTTATTGCTATAAAGGACTCAAAATTACTTGATTTTAGATCCACATGAAAAGTTTAAGGCTTGTGAATAATTACCATTCCATTCATCTTACATTTAATTTCTTAAAATGAGTTTACTTATAACTCATAGACGATGAAGATATTTTGAAAGCATTGTTCCCCATTGAAATCATTTTCTAAGCAAATATTTATACACCACAACTCTTCTGTAAATTTTTTCTCCTGGAATCAGAATATCATAAGTCATCCTATGTTTTAATTGGTTTGTCAAACTTTCCAAGAAACTTATTTAATACATATTTTTTGAATTGCAAAAATGAATTTTTCAAGATTGGAAGGGCCCAGAGTTCACTCAGTCACCTATTCATTCAGTGCCAAGATGCCAGCTGTGCATCCCTGGTCTTTTTCTTTCTAGCTGCAATGTGCTCCTGTTGTACCCAGCTGCATTGTGGTTCCTGGAAGGAGCCACACTTTCTCGTGACTGTGAGTCTTTGTGTGAGCTGCTCCTTAATCCTGGAATACCATACTTCTCATTCTCTGCATGACTAACTCTTATTTGTCCTTCAAGATTTGCTCAGGCATCATTTTTCTTCATTAAGTCTCCTATGACCCCTGTTCTAGTCTTTTTGTATATGAGGAAAGATTAGATCCTGGTAAAGAGGAGGGGCATTCTTTTAAGAATGCAACAACAGATACAATCCAAAGACAGCAAGTAAGATACAGCTGAGCCACACAGGTCCTGGGCTAGGGCGCTGTCAATCGGGTCACTCCGTGTTCCCTCCTGACTGTGCCTCTCTCCAAGTGTTTCCCTTGCTGTCTCCACCAGATTCCTCTGCTGACACACCTTGCACAAGCCCAACATGGTCATTTCAGCTGCTCTTTCTGTTTTTACATTTTTTTTATTTATTTACTTCAGTATTCAATATTATTTTATATTCATTCCAGGTGGACAACATAGTGGTTAGACATTTATATTCTCAGCCACTCTTCCTACATCATGACTTCTTAGCTGTGTCTCATGCAAAGTTTTCAAGCAACAGCAAAACTCATAGTACAAGCCAGAGAAAACCTCAGGCACAGTGAAGGCTGTGGATGGGCTGGATTTCTGTGAGGCATCTGATCAACTCAGTTGTCACCCCAGGGGCGGAGCCATATCCCAGGGTGTGTGGTGTTGCTTCTTCCAGTGGCTCTCAGCATGGACCACAGGAGGTGTAAGCTATGATGATCATAAGGATGATGGCCACCCACTTTGGGATTTGTACCTTTCAATGAGCTTCGAACACCTCGTGCTACCCTTTCATAGCTCTCAACATACTATACTGCAATTAAATGTTAATATTTCTGTCTGTCGCACTGTGCTAGGAGCTTCTTGGAAGGAAAAATCATTCTTGTTTTTCTTCTTTGTCCCCAGTGTGGTGCTAGTACAGTCCTTGGTATACAGTAGGCAATCGATAAATGTGTGGTCAGAGGGCTGGTATATTAGCACTCAGTATAAATGTTTTCGATCTATCTTCCATACTAAATATATTATTTTGGTAAATGATTGTAACTAATTATAGGAATTTCTTGCCTCTCAGTTTTGGAGTCCTAGAATCCAAAGGCTCTGTTTTATTTGCTCTACAGAAAATGGAGATGCATTACAGAAAAAAATGCTATTACCAGAATTAAGTCAATATTAAACTGAAGTAAAGGGTAAATTAAGGATGCACAGTATAACCTCTAGAGCAACTACTAAGAAAATCACTTTTTAAAAAAAGCTAAAATTTAACAGAGGAATTAACACGGTATAATAAATAGTTTTGAGGCACATTTTAAGAAGCGAGGAAGGAACTGAGAACAAATACAGAATAAAAAGACATGAACCATTTAGAAAACAAATAGTAAACTGGCAGGCATACATGCAGCTATCAGCAACTATAGGTTTTGTTTGAACGGAGGTGTAACAGAAAATGGGGAGTGGAGACATGGTAGACAACCGAAAAGTTAAAAAGCTGGGGGCAGCTCCCTTTAGGTGGGGTACGCATTTTCCATTTTTCCAGTTCTTATTACTCTCAATTATTACATTTTACACTCTGGGTTCAATCCCAGAGGGGCCAATATTCCTTCCTGAACCCAAGCATGGGGTGGTCCTCAGTAGATGAGTATCCAACAGCAGTGCTTGAACTTCCCCCAAATTATGTATAAATCATGCATAATTTATGTAAAAGTGAAATAGTTTTATTCTCTTTCTTGGGGTAGAGATTGGGTGATTTAAATATAAAAAGAATACATTTAAAGTTTTATGGAAAGTTGGGAAATGTTAAACATTGTGTTGGATAGCAGTGTAATTTTATGGTATTATTTTTTAACACCATTTTATAAATGAGGAAACCAAGTCTCAGAGTTGTAATCTGTACCCGGTCATATAGTTACCCAAGCATCTTCCAGGAGGCATGTTTTTGTGCTTACGAAAAAGAGAAATGAAGATGTCATACAAAAATCTTAAAAACAAATTAATGCCGTGAAAACAACCTTTTTTCTAAATCTCATCAAGATGAAAGAATCTTGAGGGTTTTTTTCCTTTTTGACTGGGCTAGATGTCTGGTGTTGCACCAGAGAATCGAAGAAAGCTGGGAAAGCTCTGGAGCAGCTGCAAAAGTAATTACAGCACGTTTCATTTTTTAAAAGCTGAGCAGAGTTGTTTCTCAACTTTGAGGAGTTATATTCAAACATAGATAAGTGAGTTTTGTTTGATGTTTTGGTCTTAAGTACATGTAAAGCACCCGGGAGGACATATGTAAATATTTCTGTACAGTAAAACTTGAGAAATCTTATAAAATCTTAAGCTATCATCTTGAGACTGCTGCACTAGTCCTCAATCATTAAAGCAGAGTGGCTTAGGACTAAGGGTGAAACATTTATTGTTCACCTTTGCACTAACCAGAGAAGTTGTGCTGCAGTTTTCTCTTGACCTCATTGTACTTTGGAGTGTAAAGCCCTCAGACCATTGAGAATATATTGTAAATAAGACCTCAGTAAGGCTTAACAACAGGCATTGCGTTGTCTATAGCTAAACAATGTGAGTGGCACACTTGATCCAGCTTTATTCCTCTGATTTTAGGATTCCAATTGGATTTTTAGTTACCCATAAAAGTCCCAACTGGCATAGGCGAGGCGTGAGCATAAGGCAGAGGCCACATCCTGGTGGCCTGTGTGCCAGGCCCACCCTGCAGATGTGTTACATTTTGTTTGGCCTTTAAAGTGTCTCAAGAAATTGTTTTTCTCAACTTTGCAGACAAAATTTTGCAATCTGGAGAAGTCACATAAACATCTAAATTCCATGTTTCTCTTGAGAAATCCCTCTGGCCACAATGGGTACACAACCCATTCACTGCAGAATTAAATGTTGCCCCCCTCTAATAGGGCACACAGTTCACCTAAAGGGGACTGGCTGCCTCACTCGTTTTTGGTTCCCGTAGATGCCTAGATGTTTTGAGTTTGTTACCCTGCAGATTGTACACTGATTTGTCCAATGGGTGAAGTCTTGCAAGTGATTGATTGCCTTGGGAAGCAGACAATACACTTACTCCATTTGTTTTGTCAGGTTTGAAGCCACTTTGGAATATCTCTGGTGAGTTCCTTTTCAAAGTTTTGACACTCATTTGACCAGTCTCCTTTGAGCAAATCTTTGTCCTTGAATCTGGTTTTTGGAAACAGTTATTGGAAAATTTGGAGCCAAGTTTGGGGTAAAAAAAATATGTGTAACTCTGAAATGGTGAAAACCTGTTTCTCTTGGGTGGTTTGTAAGCTGACTCAAAGGTAGTTTCAAACAAAAAAAAGGCTCAATAATGCTTTGACGGATGGCCTTTACTTCTTCCAGATGTCAACATTTCTCTCCACTAAGCTTTCAGACTAGCCTGTTTGTGACTCTATTATGCATATATGACTTGGGTTTTAATTTTTTGTTTATTGCCTTCATCCCCTTAAACCCAGACTGAAAGCCACTTGGGAGAGATATACTTTTATTCATCTTTCATATGGTAGGCATAGTTAGAGACCAAAGATTGAAGGATCCATTACTGAATGAATGAATAAATGAATGGAGTCAATATAAAGGCAAAGCCTCCCAAGTTGAAGCTTTTAAAGGGGACCACACTTTATATCTGTTCAACACCTGTTCTCATTAAAAAAAAAAATTGACTATATTCATCAGAATGTATTGAAAATAAATTTTTTGGAGATTGTACAACTTTCTTTAGTCAGTGAAGGCAGTCCCAGGTATTGCAAAGCTCTTGAAAGTCACTGATTGCCCCTTGACTGGCAAGACTCCCTTCATTACACACTCGTGGCTTTTCTGATGAGCCAGGAAATGTAAAAGTTGTCGAATCAAAGGTGAATCGACACCCAACAAGATGTTTCTGTCCTAGTTCAAAAATAAAATATCGAAGTATTTCAAATTGCCTTAAACATTTGATATTGCCGGCCAAGTATCAGCATCAACCTCAGGATAGGGCAACAGGACACTTGGAAGGAACTAATAAATAGAACGATTAAAGGAACTAATAAATATATTAAAACAAGAGCAATGACAAAACCCCAGAAACCACAAAAAGCCGTGGAAAACTAGATATCCCTTCTGTGTGTGTTTTTGCAACACCAGATATTTTAAGGTTGGATGTTTCTCTCTCGGAGTAGTGTGGGTAGGGGGTCGGCAGGCTTGGAGGGAATGCTTGACGGTTTTTATACGTGGGACAAAAAGGAGGTCGTAGTCCCCCTCTTCACACGTGCGCCCAGAAACACACAGGGTCTGTTCCGACTCCACTCGCCTACCTTGGGGAAAGTGCACGAGACTGGGCGGCTGCATCCTTCTCCTCCTGCTCTATTTTGGGAGTCCATGATCTCATGCCCTCTGCAGACCACACTCTGCAATTCCAGTCCAGCCAGCGCCACGAGGCCACGCAGGGCGATTCCTGCACAAGTGTTCGGAAGGTGCCCCGGGGGCGCGGGGAGGGGAAGGCTTTGGGGGAAGTTTAAAGACACGCCCACGTGAAAGGACCCAAAATAACCGACACGCACCGTGCCCGAAATCAGACAGGAAGCCAAATAATCCGGGGCGTTGAGTTGCTTTCCCCTTCTCCACTTGTAGCTCTGGGTGGCGGGCGACTCGCCAAGGGTCTGGCGGCGAGGGGCGGGCGCGGCGGCGGGGCGGGGCCGGTGCGGAGCCTATTAAAGGTGCGGCGGGCCGGCGGGGCGGGAGCGCCCGGGACACGATGGAGCGCGACGGGTGCGCAGGGGGCGGGAGCCGCGGCGAGGGCGGGCACGGCCGCCGGGAGGGCCCTGCGGGGAACGGCCGCGACCCAGGCCGCGGCCACGCCGCCGAGGCGCCCGCGGGCTCGCAGACGGCAGCGCCCTTGCTGGCCCCCATGGACCTGGGGGAGGAGCCGCTGGAGAAGACGGCGCGCGCCCGCCCGGTCAAAGACCCCAACACTTATAAAGTGCTCTCGCTGGTAGGTCCGGGGCGGGCGGGCGGCCCCCGGCTGCTGCGCTGCGAGTGCGATCAGCACCCGGGGCCCGGAGAGAGGCAGCTCGGTGCGGCCCCTCGTCGCCCGCGCGCTCAGCTCTGCAGGCGGCGCTGCGTGCTCATCACCCCTGGGGAAGAGCTCACGCTCACTTGTATCATGATGCTTTCCAAAGGGCCTGTGTATGAAGGCAGGCGGTTGAAAGGGGTGCTCTTCAGAAACACCCCCTCTTACCTCCAGAGAGCACAAGGTTGGCAGAGGGAGGGAGGAAAATGACCAGCCCGAAAATTGTGGGTCTTAGGAACAACCAACAATGTTTTTCCCTCTGTTGGGTGGCTCTGGGTGCTACATTGATGACTCTCCTGGCATGAACTCAGTCCACCTGAAAAGACTGAACAGAGCTCAGGTTTGATCAAGAACTTGGGGGAAATACTTTTTCCTTTGGCGCTGTTTAGGAATGTCCTTGCAGCAGTGTAGAAATTCCGTCAATGCTCTTAGGATGGGAATGGAAAGAAACGGTTATGATTCTTTGACCACTTTTTATTAACCACAGGCTACACCGTTTTTTGTTGCTAACACAAATCCTTATGATTCTTCAGCTATTTTGTTATGACAGTTGCAGGGGGTTGTTTTTCAGTCTAGATCTGTGGGTGAGAAGTGCTAGACGGAGAGTCAGAACCCTGGGTTCTTGGTTTTGTGGTTGTTATTAATGGCTGAGGCCTTCCAAGAGCCTCTCCTTAAACCGCAGTTTCTTCTTTGTTAAGAGTGAGGGCAACATCAACTCCATTGCACATCGCATAAGGCTATTGTGAGAATCACAGGGAACAATGTATTTGGGGAAGTAAATTGGAAAACTACAAGGAGAAGCAATCATTTTTATTGTTAGATGGAAAGAACAGATTTCCATGTACAGAGTACCCCAAAATCGATCATCACTTTCATATTATGATTTGAACAATGCTGTATAGAGAATATTTTTTCTGATTTTTAAAATCTTTTTTTCTTTCCTTTTATAAGCCATTTCCATTTTCACTGTAGTTTGGGTATCCTGGAAATATTACAGTACTTTAAGGAAAAGAGATGGTGTCATACTTAGTACTTAAAAATAAGCTTGAGATTCAAAGAGTAAGTGTCCCAAATTATGTTTTTATCACAAAATATGTTTTTGCATTGTGTATCACTGTTTCCATCTAGAACACATGATATTGATGAAAACTTAGTTTTGTCTATTGAGTTACTTTTTTGGATTTTGTTAATAGGAGCCCTTAGCTTTTATATTATGATCACTTAAATATTTAGTATCAGTACTTTCAGGTGTACTGATAGCACACCTCATAACACACTATGAGGTATTCAGTCACTATACATTGAATCTGTATGTAACTCCAATGGGAAATCATGACTAAATGTTCATATTCTTGAAATATTGCTAACTTTAATTTTTAAATCTTTCCTACTCATTTCGTTAGAAATTTACAATTGGTATCAGTAAAGGCCTGCCTTTGGAACGTGTGTTCTACTCTTTGACCCCTGCAGTCAGCTGGTCAAACAAACAGCATTCCGTTATGCTTTGACGGTACAGCTCTGGATGTTGGACTTGGAGGTGTCCTAGGATTTAAGTTCCACAAGTAGCACCATTCTAAATATTTTTTAATCTCATTAGGTAGATTCTTTTGTTGTAACACAATTTTAATTGGAAAGAACTCTTACCTCATGTCTATTGATGAAATGCTGTAGGACATGACTGTCCACCAAAACTCATTGCTGTATTTTTGAAACTCTTAATTTACCCATTCTTCTTTCCCTTCTCTACTTCAGTGCCCTTCTTTCCCCCAGACCTTTTCCAAATGATGCACTTCCAAAGGAAAAGCCTCCAAAAGGAATGTGACAATTGTCATCAAAGAGCTCTGGGACATGTTTTCTAGAAAGCAGCTGCAATTATGGGATTCCTTTTTCAGGTTAAACATGAGCACGCTTTTCATAAAGATGAACAAACGGATTGACTAATTGCGTCTGGGGTTGAGGTTACGAGAGGCCAGCCACTGAGGAGCTCCTCAGACTCAAAGTTTTTATCTAGCAGGATAAATACAAGAATTGCCTGGTAGACAGATAATCAGAGGCAAGTGAGGTTGCATTTTTCTGAAAATCCTTCAGATAAACTAAACGATTTGGTATGTGAGAGTGGATGCAGAGGGGAACACCCTGCCCTACCTCTGCTTCTCCCCAGGGTGATTTTTGATCCCAAGAGGAGAGCAGCAGGCTCGGCTCTGGGAACTTTGGGTCTAGACCCTGGAAATGCTCATTCCTAGGCACAGAGCCAGACTGCAGGAAACTTCAAGAGAGCAAATACACATAGTATTCTCTATATACTTCAGTAGGTGTGTTAAATACTGGGTGCCTTTCCTTGGTTCCAAATTAAGTTCTGAACCAAAACGTTCACATCCACTGAGGTTGGACTTGAAGATTTATTTGAAATATCCTTTTTGCTTCTTGGCGTAATTTTAAAGGGGCAGGTAACTTTCACACATATGGCAATAAATTTCTCCATTCTCCAGTGGGCTGTTCTATGGCATTATTTTGTGTTTGTGACCTTCTGCTGTACTTATGAGTATGTAGACCTGTGTATGTGTGTGTAAAGGGCCTTGTGTGGGGGTGGTGGTAAGTGAAAATTACTTTCACCTTTCCCTGAAAGAGTTCTTTGTAAGTGGCAGAAGTTGGCCTTGTTTATCATAAATTCGCTTGTGAAAAATTATTCCTTCTGTTCGCTTCTCTCTCCTTCCTCTTGCAACACTTTATCTTATCTCTAGACTATAGGATGGAGAATATCCAAGATAGTTCTCTGCTCTTAATCTGACCTAAAATTGACATTGCCCTTTGGTTTGTAAAATTTTATATCTGTGCAGCCATACTTTAGCATTTATTTCAAAACGACCAAAGAAAGCATCTTAGAGGCCAGAGAAGTCTCCTGTTTACCCTTCATGGTATTTGTTCCACAGGTTCTAACGAAATGCACCAGAAATTTCTAGGAACCCCAACAAGACTGTTGTGTTTCCTAAGTGCCTTATACTTAGTGTTGGGTTTTGGTTCAGTGAATGAATGCGCTGCGTTTTTACTCAGACCTAGTGATACACTGACTTGGCAAAGGGCAAAATGGGAAGACTGAATATACAACCATGTATCCATATACCCATATGGCCAGTTGAGGGTCGGGAATCCAAATATAGATTCACTAAGAGAGATGACACTTGGGTATAAATTAAGGAAGAATATCAAATTGGTATCAAACATTTTATTAGTGTGTAATGATAATTATCACTGTAATATACAAAAATAGAATAATATAATATAACTATCACTATAAAAGGGAGATGGAAGAGGCAGTAAATGAACTGTAAACAGAAGTGCCCAGCTAGGGCCATCATACCTAGGAGGCCAAACAGGGCCTCTGTGATAACTTGAATTCAGAATTAGGATCTAGCCACTGGGCATACGCTCAGGTACAAACAACCCCAGTTTGGCCACTCTGCAGGAACAACTGAGAGTCTCCCTCACTTATACCAAGTCCTCTTCTGTTTTAGCGACTTTGCTCTCACACCCCAAGTTCAGTCTTTATGGATCTTGGAGTCAACTATTTTCTCCAGCATTACTTTCTGTTGCTTCCTTCTGCTCTGAGTCATATTCTGGTATTTTTCTCTCTCAGCATTAATATCTGAGCTGTTTCTCTCTATGCAGTCTCTTTCTCATGGATACACAGCCACCCTTTCAACATCTTTCTTTTTTCCCTCCTATCCCACTTTTTCAGTTAACTCTGGACATTCAGTTTTGTCATCTCCTCTTCCATCATATCCTAATCACAACTCTGAAAAGAAATGCTAAATGGCCATGTTGAGAGACCTTATACATTCTCATATATACGAGTATAATAAAGAACTGGAGACCATTAATCCTGTTAGAATATTTGCAGAAATTTTTATTCTGGTTTTTCTCCAGCTAATAACTTTTTTCCTCAGATATCAATATTAAAGGTCAGTGAAAACAGATTTACAGTTAATTTTGTTTTTTGATGAATTCCATTGCAGAATATCTGTGTGAATTTTAAGACATAGCAAGTGTATCTTATCTATATTATGGGCTTCTTGGACAAGCCAGAGAGTCATAATTTTCTTTTTGGCGAGGAGAAGAGCTTTTCAAGTTTCAAACAACTTAGGAACAAATAAGCTTTTGGGATACAGCTTGTAATTAGAGATCTGTCTTTGGTTCAAACAAACATGCCTCCATCAACCATGAAATGTCCTCCAAACAACAAAAGTAAACAATACTTTTAGCAGAACAGAGATTACTCTTCTAAACCTAAGTTCTGTGCAGCAAGAACTGATAATCAGAATGCTGACCCAAGATGAAAACCCTTAGGCATCAAATAAAAGCTGAGTTATTATTTACCAGGGAAAGAATGTGTAATAATACATTTAAGAGGGCTTTTCAAAAATAATAATAATAATAATAATAATAACCAGAATGTTCAGCTAAATATAAACTAGAGCACTCTATTTCCTGAGTATTTTAGTTATCTGAGATTCACTTCTATAAGAATTAAGATAACATCTATAATATTTTTTGTTATTCTCATTCACTTTTAGTTTTAGAGTAAGATTTGGTGGAGATGTAGGTATTAAAAGTTTAGATGATTATAACCACTCACATAGCACTTTGAAGTCTTAAAAGCATTTTTCCATATATTCCTAATTGATCGTCAACACCTCAAAATGGCTTTAATTGGGTAGTATGGTGACAATCCTACTTTACAGGTAAGGAAACATCCGGTTCCCATGGGTACAATCTATGTTCTTAAACATTAGTGTGCTTGAGAACCATTTGGGAACTATTAAAAATAGACACCTGGGCTCCAAGCCCAGAGATTGTGATTCAAATATTTGGAATTGTTATGGACTGAATGTTTGTGTCCCCCCGCCCCACCCCAATTCATATGTTGAAGCTGTACCCTAAGAATGTGATGGTGTTAGGGAGGTAGGGCCTTTGGGAGTTCTAATTAGGTATATATTTGGTCATGACAGTGGTGCTCTCATGGTGGGGTGAGTGGCTTAAAAGAAGAGGAAGAGAGAGATCTTGGCCTTTTTCTTGAAGCTTTCACCAAGGAAAGGTCATGTGAGGGCACAGCAAAAAGGTGGCCAACTGCATCCCAGGAAAAAGAGTCCTCACCAGGAAACCAATTGGTCAGCACCTTGATCTTGGACTTCCCAATCTCCAGAACTATGAGAAAATAAAATTCTGTCATCTAAGCCACCCAGTGTGTGGTATGTTGTTATAGCAGCCCAAGCAGACTAAGACAGGAATGGACCCAAGGAATTTGCATTTTGTAACAAGTGCATCAAGTTATATAGATGTAGGTGTTTCATTTACTCCACTTTTAGAAACAGTGGATTGAATTTATCGGCAAAAGTCGCCCCATTAGGAAGTTGTAGACCATCATAAGTGAAAGGACTTTTAACTCAAAAGTTTTACTCTGGACTAATTGCTAATGCCATCCCATCCATTTGCCCGTTGCATCGTGTCAAGTCGATAGTCATGTGTTATTGTGAGCTTCCACTGTATACAAACTTTTGAGACAGTGGCTGTCTTCTTATTTTGAGTTTCTTTCTTAATACATTTAAAATGTACTAGAATATGACAATAGAGAGTCATGATGGAAAGTCATTTCGGAGGGAGTGAATTTTCACAGGCATATCTCATTTGTAGAGGGATCATTTTCTCATTTTATCTTAGGACTTTACACAAATTTAGGTGGCAAACATTTTATCACAGGTGTGATTTTGGACCCTTAAATCAAGATCATTTTATCTTGGTTTTAAGGAAAATAGTACCAAGAAAGTAGCTTGTTCTAAATGGGTTTCTTTGCCTTTATAAACTTCTTGACATTAGCAAGCATTTGAAGCTTATGGTCTCTCAAGGAGAGAGAGAGTGTGAAAAGAAATTGAAGTGGTTTTTTTATGATGCTATTGTGCAGCAAAATAAATGCAGCAATCATGAGATTTTTCCAAATGAAGCCTCATGTTCTCCAGACTACCTTTAAGTGATTTTGGATATATATGTTTATCAATATAAAACAACGCACGTAGAACAGAGTTTCAGCCAGAATATTTTAAGTGGCAGTTGTCAAACCATGGTGTGGATCTCTGCGGGGGGTGGGGGTGGCCCTAAGAGTCTTTGGGGAGGGATCCATGAAGTTGAAAGTATTTTAACAACAATAGTGAGATTTTATTTGCCCTTTTCACCATTTGGACATTTACACTGAAGGCATTAAAGCATTGAGGGGTAAAACTGCTGATACCTTTGCAGAATCAAAGCAGTGGCACCAATTGTACAAATAGTCATGCACTTGAAATTAAAAAAAAAAATCAGTTTTGCTCAAAAGAATGTACTAGATGAAGGCAGTAGAAATATGCTTGATGAAGCAAATTTTATTAAATTTCAACTCTAATTTGCCTGTCCTTAATATCCTGTATGAGAAAATTGGAAGTATGTATGGATATATAGTACATTTGCTGCTGACTGAGGTACCATGTTTTCTGGAGGAAAAGCAATTGCAGTTGATTTGAAAGCTAAACTGACTGCTTTTTTTCCCCATGGAATACCGTTTTTAGTTGAAAGAAAAATTGACAAATGCAGACTTGGGTATTTGGCACATGGTTTCTCAAAAATGAATGCTCTTAACATGTCACTTCAAGGAAAACAAATTAAGGTAACTGTTGCCTATGATAAAATCTGAGATTTCAAGCAAAAATTAGAATTTTGGAAAACTTGTATCTGCATTGTGAATTTGACAGCTTCCCAATCCTTAAAGACTTTTCTGATGAAAATGATGGAGATAGGAATGTAATTTTTTATATGGCATAAGAACATGTGTCAACATTTGGAAGAACTGCATAACTCAGTGAAGGAACATTTTCCAAAGGACCAAAGGATGACTTACAAAATTATGCATGGATACAAGTACCATTCAAAATGCAAGATAAACTAATAGATTTTAATGTAACTGTATGAAAAGTTTATTAATATTGTGTCAAGTTTCATGTTGCATTTTACCTTCAGGAAATTATCACTTGTAGAATGCTGGTATCTTTTTAAAGAAGAATGTCCACAATGATCTGAAAAAGGCTTCATCTAAGTAACATCCTTTGTTGGTTTCAAAATACTTCTACATCTGGTTCCTCCTTTGGTCCAAACCACAGCTCTGCCATTATCCCTGTATTAGAGATAAAACATCATGGCTCAGAGAAATTTGGGGAGTTTGCAAAATCACAAAACTAACAATCGTCTTATCACTGCACTTTATTGACAAATCGTTTTGCAGTCAGAATTGGGTTTAAATCCTGGTATTGTTAATCTGTTTGAATGTAGGCAAATAAGTTTCCTGACTATCAGCTTCCACAACCATAAAAGAGAGATTATAAAACCGTATTAGGTGTTGTTAGGACAATTATATGAGATAACGTGTACAAAGTAGCACATATTGTACCCTAAGTGGCTGTTGTTATTATTGCTAAGTTTCAGTGTAACTGAATTTATTGGGGAATTGATTTTATTGGGGAAAGATTTTATTGGGGAATTGGCGGAGGGGAACAGCGTTGGGGAATCGGGGAAGGGGAACAGACAAGTTGCTGTCTTTTTGTTCTTCAGTTTAGTTGCGGAGGATGTTGCTTCACTGTTGGTATCGTCATTGCGCTCTTCCCGGATGAGGCAGATCGGTCGCTGGCCTCTGGATGTCGCTCACCGCGGCTATTGGCAGCTCACGCTTGGCTGCCAGCCGCTCACGCTGGCTGCGGGCCACTCACTGTAGCCTATGGCAGCCCCACTGCAGCAGGGGCTGCAGCCCACACCATCACCGGGTGGAGGTGATGTTAGCTGTAGAGGGCAGTGTCACTGGCCCTCATGTGGGATCCGAACCGGGGCCGCTGGCATCCCAAAACCAGCGCTTAACCAATCTGCCACTCGGCCGGCCCCTGTAACTGAATTTTTTATTTTTCCTTACTCAGAAGACACTTTATTTTATTTCCTTGCTACCCAAATTGTGGTCTGCAAACTAGAATGTCAGCATTAACTACTTGGAAGTTGTAAGAAAGGTAGAATCCTGGGCCTCATCCCAGACCTACCCAGACCAGAATCTGCACTTCCACAGATCCCCAGGGATTTAGTTTGCACATTCAAGTTTGAGGAACAGCACTCCATAAGGTTATGCTATGGAGAAGTCAGAGCAATGGCAATTTCTTTAACTGGGGATTCTAATCAACTCTTGTTCTGCCCTTGACTTCACACATGCTGCTGATTGCATTTCGCCCTTTTCTTTCCTTGGACCTCAAAGGTGCAGTAATGAAAGTAACCCCACGAAGTGGTCACCCTGATAAATCTAGTACCTGTCTGGCACCATGCATATGTGTTGCAGTAGTATTGACTATATTCCCTGTGCCGTACTCGACATCCTCATGACTATTTTGTAACTACTGATTTGTATTTCTTAATCCCTTCCCCTTTTTCACTCAACCCCTAACTGCCTTCCATCTGGCAACCATCAAAATGTTCTCTGCATCTATGATTTTGCTTCTGTTTTGTTTGCTTATTTTTCTCTTTAGAGTCTACATATAAGTGAAATAATATGGTATTTGTCTTTCTGTGACTTACTTCACTCAGCACAATACCCTCTAGGTCCATCCATGTTGTTGCAGATGTTAAGATTTCATTGTTTTTTTTTGTTTTTTGTTTTTTGTTTTTTTTTAGCTGAGCCATCCTGCCACCTGTTGGCAGCTCAAGAGCAACTCAGCTCGGGCTGGCCTCGAACCGCTGTTGCTCAGAGCTCAGCTTTCACTCTTAAGCGAGCTCTTAACCAACTGAGCCATTCGGCCGGCCCGAGA
Organism: Aselliscus stoliczkanus; assembly: GCA_033961575.1. Lineage (NCBI taxonomy): Eukaryota > Metazoa > Chordata > Mammalia > Chiroptera > Hipposideridae > Aselliscus > Aselliscus stoliczkanus. The sequence goes on from CM066733.1 coordinate 129,891,111, forward strand.
TTTCATTGTTTTTTAAGGCAGAGTAATATTATGTAGTACATGTGTACCACCTCTTTTTTATCCCTGTCCCCCTTTTAATTTTTCAGTTACAGTTGGCATTCAATGTTATTTTATATTAATTTCACATGTACAGCATATGCTTAGACATTTATATAATTTAAGAAGTGGGGACCTGGCACTATACATAGTTATTACCATGTTATTGACTACATTCCATATGCTTTACTTTACATTGCCATGATTATTTTGTAACTACCAATTTATACTTCTTAATCCCTTCACCTTTTTACCCTGCCCCCGACCCCTCCCATCTTTCACCCCAATAAATCTAGTACCCATCTGACACCATATATAGTTATTAAAATATTATGGACTGTAATTTTTATGCTATACCCTACATACCCATGATTACTTTGTAACAAACAATTCGTACTTCTCAATCCCTTCCCCTTTTTCACCCACATCCTCACCCGCCCCCTCTCATCTGGCAACCATCAAATGTTCTCTGTATCTATGAGTCTGTTTCTGTTTTGTTTATTTATTTTGTTCTTTAGATTCCACATCTAAGTGAAATCACATTGCATCTGTGTTTCTCTTTCTGACACACTCCACTCAGCACAACACCCTGCAGGTCCATCAGACCATCACAGATGGCAAGAACCCATTCCCTTCCATGGCCACGCAATATGCCATTATATTCCTTTTTATCCATTCTTCTATCAGTGGACACCCAGGCCACTGGGACCTCCACATCTTGGCCATTGTAAACAATGCTGCAATGAACATATGGATGCACATGTCTCCTTGAAGTAGCATTTTGGGTTTCTTTAGATAAATGCCAGGAAGTGGGATGTCTGGGTCCTTCTCTGTCTCTTGTTATAACCCTTGTTTTAAAGTCTATTTTGTCTGATATACAAGTAAGTATTGCTACCCCAGCATTTTTATTTATTTAGTTTCCATTTTCATGAAGTAACTTTTCCTATCCCTTTACTTCCTATCTGTGTGTGTCTTTCAATCTGAAGTGAATTTTTTATAGGCAGCATATGTAAGGGTTTTGTTTTCTTATCCATTCAGCCACCCTGTGTTTTTGATTGCAGCATTTAATCCATTTACGTTAAAAGCAATTCTTGGTAAATACGTATTTATTGCCATTGTATTATTCATATTTTTGATTTTCTTTCTTTTCTTTTCTTTTTTTTTTTTTGTCTTAAAGAAGTCCCTGTGTCATTACTTGTTTGGTGGTGATAAACTCCTTTAGCTTTCTCTTGTCTGGGAAGTTCTTTATCTGTCCTTCAATTTTAAATGATAGCTTTGCTGGATAGAGTACCCTTGGTTGTAGGTCCTTTGTTTTCATCACTTTGAATATTTCCTGCCACTTCCTTCTGGCCTGCAAAGTGTCTGTTGAGAAATCAGCTGACAGTCTTAAGGGAATTCCTCTGTAGGTAACTAAGTGCTTTTCTCTTGCTGCATTTAGGATTCTCTCTTTGTCTTTAACCTTTGTCATTTTAATTATAATATGTCTTGGTGTGGGTCTGCTTGGATTAATTTTGTTTGGGACTCTCTGCACTTCCTGGACCTGTACATCTATTTCCTTCACCAGATTAGGAGGTTTTTAGCCATTATGTCTTCAAATAGGTTCTCAATCCTTTGCTCTTTCTCTTCTCCTGGTCCCACTCTGATGTGAAAGTTGTTAATCTTGATGTCATCTCAGAAGTCCCTCAAACCTTATTTTTTTGGATTTTTTTTTTTCCTGTTCCAATTGTGTGTTTTCTGCTACTTTGTCTTCCAAATAGTTGATTCGATCTTCTGCTTCATCTAGTCTACTGGTGATTCCTTCTCGTGTATTCTTCCTTTCAATTATTGTATTCTTCACTTTTGACTGGTTCTTTTTAATGGTTTCAGTGTCCTTTTTTATTCTTGCTTTCTTTTGTTGAAGTTCTCACTAAGTTCCTTGAGCACCCTCATAACCATTGTTTTGAATTCTATACCCGGTAGATTTCTTGCCTCCATTTTGTCCTTTTTCTGGCGTTTTCTCCTCTTCTTTCATTTGAGATGCATTTTTTTGTTGTTGTTGTATCCTTATTTTGGCTGCCTCTCTGTGTTTGTTTCTATGTACTAAGTAGGGCAGCTACATCTCCCAGTCTTTCCAGGTGGCCTTATGTAGTAAGGGTCTTGTGGGGCCCAGTGGCACAGTGTCCCTGACTTCCTGAGCCAGGCACTCTAGGAGTGTCCCTTGTGTGGGTTGCGTGTGCCCTCCTGTTATAGTTGAGTCTTGATTGTTGTTGGCATGTCAGTGGGTGGTATTGACTCTCAGGCCGACTGGCTGTGGGGTTTGGCCACGTCCACAGCTTATATGATTGCTGTGTGGGGGGCTTACCACATGGAGCGGGATTTGCCCAGTGGACGCTGGTGCCTGTTGAGACCACCCTTTATGTGCTGCTTGTGGGGCTGATTGGGCACTATTCTGCTGTGGTCTGAAACCAACCTCCAAGAATGTTGGTTCTGGGGCCTGTTGGGAGGGGCTCCAGTGCAGGCCCAGGCAGCCACTACCAGTGACTGGCCGGAAAGTACCTGGCAGGAGCTATAAAGTGATCCACAGTTGATTGCTGCCCGTGCTGTACCTAGAGGTATGTGGGAGAGGCCACACTGCTAACCAAGGACGGCTGCCACCAGTACTGGGTCTGGGGTAGCTCTGCAAAAACCCAGGACATTCCAAGGCATGCTGCCATCTGCTAGCTCCTGTAAGATTCAGCCACTGATAAAGCTTCCTGTGGTATGCAAGTGGGTGAAGCAGGGTCTCAGTGAGTCAGCAGGGTGAAGCAGTGGAGCTCATCAGGCCAGTAGATTCACATTTGGCCTGTGGGGGTGGTTTCAAAAACAGGAAAGGTCACACCTTCCTGCTGGATGCACAGGAAGAGGGCCCACACAGGGGAAAATGGGGATGACCCCTCCAGCCCTTGCCCTGAAGTTACACTACTCAGTCTCTCCCCATATGTTTCTGATGCTGCCAAGTCACCAACCCTCCATCAGAACTCAGGGTGGGTGCCTGTTGTGGGCCTTTTAAGAGGATGTCTGGGTTTCCCGCAGCCTCCTGTCCCACCCACATGGTTGGTATCCCCACTGTTGGAATCCCCTTCGGTTTTCACAGCCAGAAGTTGTGGTGTCTCCTCTTCCTGGCACCAGTACTCCAGGCTGGGGAGCCTGGTGTGGGGCTGGGTTCCCTCGCTCCTCTGAGGGGAACCTTTTTGTGGCTGAGATATCTGTCCAGGTTTTCAACCACCACATGTGGGTGTGGGACCAGCCCATTTTGTATCTCTGCTCCTCTTACCAGTCTCGACATGGCTTCTTTATATCCTTAGTTATAAAACTTCTGTTCAGCTAGACTTCAGCTGGTTCTCTAGGTTAACTGTTCTATAATTTAGTTGTAATTTTGATATGTCCTCAGAATGAGGCAAGCACAGCGTTTATCTACTCCACCATTTTGGATCTCTGATGTCTGTTCATCTCAAATAGGTTTTTAATTCCTCGCTTTCTCTTTTCTCCTACTAGTACTTCTCTGATGCATATATTGGTATGCTTGATATTGTCCAAGAGGCCCCTTAAACTATCCTCATTTATTTTTTTAATTGTTTTTTATTGTGGCTGTTCCGATTGGGTGTTCTCTGCTACCTTATCATCTAAATCTCTGATTCAGTCCTCTGCTTCATTTAATCTACGGTTGATTCCCTGTAATGTAATCTTCGTTTCCATTATTGTATGCATTCCTAACTGGTTCTTTATTATGTTTTCTATCTCCATTTTTATATTTTCTGTTACTCTGTTAAAAGTTCTCACTGAGTCCATCTACTCTTCCTCTAAGTTCATTAAGTATCCTTAAAACCAGTATTTTGAACTTTGCATCTGGTAGATTTCTTGTTTCCCTTTTGTTTAGTTCTTTTTCCGGAGCTTCATTCTGTTCTTTCATTTGGAACATATTTCTTTGTCTTGCCATTTTGTCTGCCTCCCTGTGTTTGTTTCTATGTATTAGATAGGGCTGCTACAGTGGCTTATGTAGTAGGTATCCTCTGTGGCCCAGTGGCACAGTCTCCGTGGTCACCTGAGTTGGGTGCTCCAAATGTGTTCATTGTGTGGGTTCTGTGTGTCCTCATATTGTAGTTTATTTAGTCTTGGTTGCTGTTTGCACATCACTGGGAAGGATTGACCCTCCTCTGATTGGTTGTGAGGACTGGCTGTGACCACAGTAGAGGAGCTGTTGTGTAGGAGCTGGCCATATGAGCAGGATCCACTTTAGCAGGGCTCTGGTGCCTGTCTTGTCTGCCCTTGGGATATGTTGTCCTGGCATGTGGCCCAAGGTGATGCTCTGGCTCAGTTCACCTGGAGTGCCAGCCCCAGGGCCTCTTGGGAGGGGCCCTTTCACAGGCCAAGTTCAGCTGCAGCCTGTGCCCAGCCTGGGGCCCCCTGGCATGAGCCACCAAGCAATCCGCAAATTGCCACCATCTGCCCTTGACTTAGAGGTATCTTGAGAGGTCAAGCTATGAACTGAAGGCAGCTGCCACTGTGCCAAGGTTGGGTCTGATCAGCAAGAGGTACAGGGCACACCAAGGCCAGATGCTGCTTATTTGGGATTTGTGAACCTTTGAGAGGCTTTAGGAAAGTCCTCAGCGTGAGCAAAGACAGGCCATTTGTATGGAAAAGCCACTGGAAGTGACTTGGGTGGGTCTGCATGTTGGGTGGGGCGGGGTCTTAGGATATCACCAGGGCAGGACAAACAGTGTTATCCAGGTTGATGGGGACTCAGATGTAGTGGCCACCTGTGTCTACACGCCTGGAGGGGAAAAGGTGCAACAAAGGAACAGTGGATTCTGCCAGCACTTCTGTGTGGGAGACAGCTGCCCCTCCAGCCCTTGCCCTGAATCCAGACAGCTTAATTCCTCCCAGTATGTCCCTATCACCTTTCAAGCTGCTGTCCCAATGCTGAAGCTCCAAGTGAGTCCATCAGCAGATGAGTCTATGTGCAAGCCCTTTAAGAGGAACATCTGGGACTGCAGCCACCCTCCCGCTCATTCAGCAACAATGTCTGTTGGGTTTCGCAGCCAGAAGTTATGGGGATTTCTCTTCCTGGCACTTGAACCCTGGGCTGGGGAACCTACTGTGGGGCTGGGGCCCTTTGCCCCTTCCGGGAGGGTGGGGAAGCTCCACAGCCAAGATATCCCTCCCAATTTTTAACCACCACACGTGGATGTGGAACCAGGCCATTTCAGGTCTCTACCCCTTCTACCAGTCTCACGTGGCTTCTGTCTGTCCTTAGTTGTGGGACAGACAGAAGCCACATGAGACTGTTTAGCTAGACTTCAGGTGATTCTCAATGATGGTTGTTCTGTAGTTTAGTTATAATTTTGATGTGGTCATGAGAGGAGGTGAGCCTGGCAATTACCTGCTCTGCCATCTTGACTGAAAATCTAGCTCCATGGTTCTTGTCACGTGTACAGGACACTCGATGCACAATCTTTTACTCCCTTCACTTGTGCAGTTTCCATCTCTCAGGAGCCTACCTGTGCTCTCATTTGTTTTCTTATACTTTAATTGCCTTTTCCTTACTCTGCCCTGGCTTGTCCTTTAATTTCTCTGTATTGCTCTTGGCTGTGCCAATCTTTTGCCTTTGCTGTGATCTGATAACATTTAGATGTTCTTTCCAAATCATCCATCCATCTTTCAGAATACCAGGTGGATGTCACTTTACATCTCACCATCAATAGAACTCTTCAATTCAGAGTTTCCACCACAGTGCTTTCTCCATAACCAACAATGTACTTGACCCAAAACCAAAACAAAGAATCTTACACTAGGGCTTTTTCAGGTGGCATTGAATCAGGTTAAATGTCCTCGGCACAGAATTTGTTCCATTACAGTTACTTGGCCAAACACACTGGCGCCTATAAAGTGCTACCCAGCATCATTTAGATTAGAGTCTTCTGGGGAGTAGGAAACAGGTGAATAAAGCGTATTCAAGTGGGAAGGGTCTGGTTCAAGGGCATTATGAATAGACTGTGTTGGTCTTTTCTATTTTCGGATTAACCAGGGAAATAAATACAAAACAACTCTATGTTTGTACACTATTTAAATATCTTACTGATCAGTTCAAATGAAGTAAATATAAAGTATGTTGACATATAAAAGTATTTTACATTTCTCACCTCTTGGAAACTTTCAAAGAAAAGGAGAACATTGATTTTTCTGGGATGATTCAGACAAAGGTTTTGAGAGAGAGGGGTCATATAAAGGGTCCTAAACTTGGAATCACAAGAATTATTGCCACGTGACCTTTGAACAGTTGCTTTGCTTCTCTTTCAGTTTCCTTAACCATAATAAGAGGGGTTTGGACTAGGTGAGTTCTTCCTAGCTCTAAAATCTTCGTATAGAGAGCTGACAATATTTTTCTTTTGTTGTAAAAATACTGCATATTGAAGAAAGCTCAGAAAACACAAAAAAATATAAAGAATATATTAAAAAGTTGTTATTTTTTTATTATATGCTATTACTATCTTGTTCAACTCCCAAGACTTTTCTGTGTGTATGGATCACTTCTCCTCCTCCTCCTCTCCAAAAAATGGGAACATACTGCATATACTGTTCCATTGTCTTTTTTCATTTATGTTCCATTATGAGATTTACCAGTACTAGAAAGCTTTTCAGTGTCTTTCATGAGTAGGGTTTGAGACTTTTATTTTCCTAATCTTAGTTCATGAGATAATCTTTGAAACCATCTCTAGTTGTACCTCAGATATCATCAGTCCCCAATAATTTATTTTTCTAGTACACATTTTCTGTTTTATTCATTTCTTAACTCTATCTCCATTGCTCATGTGTCTTTTTTATGGTTTATTAGTTTTCCTAAAATAGTGACTTCCCTTCATTAAGATTCTGCTCAGAATTTCCCAGAGACTACTACAACTTACATAGATGGGGAAATGCATACTTCTAAACTCACTCTTCTTTTTAGCCTTACTCCTCATCACTTGAGTAAGAGTTATGTAACTCGAGGGCTTACCAGGAACAGTTTCATCCATTCTTAGTACTCCTGAAGGCTTATGACATACATGTATAGTCACTTATTAGTCAATATTTGTCAAGGACTTAGAGCAGACCCTTGTACACAGTAAGTGCTATGTAAGTATTTGTTGAATTCATACATGCCTTCATTGAGATTAAGCACTTAATCTTCCTTTAACGGACACTGTTGTGTGAGGTAGCAGGGAGCAAACCTGAAGGCTGATGAATGAGTCTGGTGTGTGCCCCACACCTTAGTGGGACTCTGTGTCTTTTATCTTATATGGGACATGCATATTATAGGCATAGCTTGGAATTAGGAGTTCGAATGGCCTAAGTATGTTTCTGTCAACTTCTGCTCTTATGGCCTTTTGCCAGAATTGGCGGCTCAAGATGCATATTACTCCTAAATGTTACAGCTTTACTGAAATACACCTTCTATTACCATTAGCTCAGACTTGTACTGTTCTCCAAATATACTTTATGTTGGTTATTTCTGTTGTCTATCCCAGGGGTGATCTTTTCATTTCCCATTTCCTCACTCAACACCTTGGGATCCATGCCAATTTATCCTCCCACATGAAACATCTCTTAGCTGCTCTTTGGTCAGCTCTCCCCTGCCTCTGAACCACTTAATTGTCACTTAGGCATAGAGAGGCCATAGAGTTTAGTGGTTAGGGGCCAGACTGTTGGGGTATGGACCCTGTCTCTGCCGGTAACTGCTCTGTGTCCTTGGGTAAGCCCCTTAACTTCTCTATGCCTTAGTTTCCACACCTGTCAAATGGGGATAATAATTGTAGCTACCTCATAAGTTCATGTTGAGGGTTAAGTGAATCAATATATGTAAACTAATTATAAAAGTGCCTGAGAAATAGTAGATGCTAGATTAGGTTTTATTTTTGTTATTGTTAGTGACTTATTAAAAAAACATTTATTGTTCCCACTACGTGAGCAGTCTTTTGAAAGAGGTTGGTGGCTAAATGGTGATAAGGGGAGGGAAAAGATTCATTCCCTGTTATCATGGTTCATCTCCACAGGACCAGATATTTATATATTTGTTTGTTTGTTTATGTATATTATAGTTGATGTTCAATATTATATTAGTTTCGGGTGTATAACATAGTGGTTCAACATTTATATACCTTATGATGTGATCACCACAGTAAGTCCCGTGGTCATCTGTCGCCATACAAAGTTATTACGATATTATTGAATATATTCCTGGAACCAGATACTTATCAAAGATTCCCACAAGGTTGTCTCAGGTTGCAGCTGTGATAAGTGCTGCCTGGAAGCTGTACACAGGGCTTAGTATAGAGGTCTGAGAAGACGCCCCTGAGGAAATGACAGGTGAGCAGAAGAGGATTCTGCGGGGAGGCAGCGACATGTGCAGAGGCCCTGGGATAGCCAGGAGCATGGTCCATCCCAGAAAGGGAGACGGCCTGGGTGGCTGGCATACGGAGAGGTGTGTGATGGGTGACGAAGACTGGAAAGGTGGTCAGGGGCCAGGGCCAGGCAGGACCTTACGGACCATTTTAGGGACTTTGGTTTTTGTTCTAAGCACAATTAGAAATCACTGAAGTCTTTTTCTGTTTGCTTTCGTTCCAATTTTTGTAATGGGTAACAAAATCTGATATACATTTTGGAAAGGTGGCTTTAGCTCTAGTGGCAGGACCGAATTAAAGGGAGCATATTAGGGTTAGGAAGAGCACAGTTGTTTTTTAACTTGCCCATTTCATAACTGCTTTCTCTTTCCTGCTAGAGTTTAAGTTCCACGTGTGGCTAATTAAATTAAAAATTGCACTAATTAAAGTTAAAATAAAAAAGGAATTCAATTCCTTAATCACACTAGCCACTTTTCCAATGCTCAACAGTGACTTGCCAGGCACTACCATATTGGGCTGCACAGACATGGAGCTTTTTACCATCTTTTAAAGTTCTGTTGCACAGTGCTTAAAGGTTGTGACGTCAAAAGTTTTTTGTTTTTTTTTAATTTACAGTTCTTCCAGCAAGTAGTAATGAAAATGTACATAGAACAAATACTCTTTGTTCAAAAAAACATGTATTAGAACAAAAGAAATTGCTTAAAAGGGTTAAGTTGTGAATGTTCTTACAAATATAATCTTAAGATTCCTTATCCAAATGAGTGGGTGTAATTAAGCTGACGTAAGCCTAAATATACACATTGAAAGGTGACACATTTCTGAAACTATGTTCCCTCCGGAATTATAAACCCATGTATCCATTACTAGTTTTTAAATTCTGACGTTAAGCTGCCACTGTAATTGTCATTTGAGTCTTTCAGAATACTTAATCACGGGTCTTTACAGAAAGTAAATGGTTGCTTGTTATCTTCCTATTATCGCATTTCCTGTCCTCAGGAAGAATTACGAAAAATCCTCTAGATAGTTGTCTTTTTGCTGTCTATTTCCACTGTGCCCATGTTTCAGTAAGAAATAGGAGGAACAAGGTGCTCTAGTCTTTATGTTTCAAAAATTGTTTCAGAAAAGAAAAGAAGTAAATCACATAATCCTAACTGAGCATGATGTTCTTTTTCCACCTTTTGTGTTTCACCTCTGACCTACTCTCTGCATAGGCAAGATACCTGCCTCAGCAAGAAAAAACAATGTCTTTTGGATGAAACCCATGGTATTTTACCTTTCAGTCCATCTGTTTTATCCTCTGCCTGAGGGTAGGAAAGGCTGTCTTACACCATAAATAAACTACTTTCCCTCCCTTTCCCATCTCATGAGCTTAACTAAACTTAAAACATTTTTTTTCTAAAATCATTTAATACTACTTTTACGTAGTGAGTCATATCTTTCTTAATAACTTCAAAGAAACAAACTGTTTTCAGATGATATGACTATGCTCTTTTGTTTTTTATTTTTCCCCTTGAAATCTATCTGCAAAAAAGACTGAATTAAAATATTTTATGCATCTAGGAGATTGAAAATTGAAAACAAGTGAACCCTGAAAATGGGAAGTTTAAGTTTTTTGTTTTTTTTCCTATATTAAATTTAGCTTAGATTATGCCTTGGTGTGTGTGTGTGTGTGTGTGTGTGTGTGTGTGTGTCTGTCTGTCTGTGTGTGTCTGTGTGTCTGATGTCGGATTATTTGTGTACTGGCTAAGGTCCAATCAGAAAAACAAAGGCCATACTTGGTAACTTAATCAGGACGATTTATTATAAGAAACAAGTTACAAAGTTGTTGGAAAAGCTGAAAGTCAAACCGGTTGATTGGCAGTGAGGCACCCCAGAAGCATGTCCCTTCCTCCAATGCAGTGATGAAGAAACAGGTCGTGACCTCTGAGTGTAGCTGGCCAGTTGTGCACTATCGAAAAGCAGGCTCAACTCTTAGATTCCTTCATTGATGATTTTACCTTGGGGACAGTTCACTCTGTGAGAAGGAGAAAAGCAAGTGTGTTCTCTCAGGTGGTCAAGGAGCCATGTTGGTTAGTGCTACAAGTCACTTGATAAATTCATCCCTGTTCAGCATCCAGTCATCAGCTCGAAAACCTTTCACAGTTTTTGATGGTTCAGAAATTCTGGAAAGGCTTGGCTGGGCAGGTATGGTTCAGAGTCTGTCTTGCAGTTGTAGTCAGATGGTAGCTACAGTTGCAACAGGAAGGGATGGAACATCTAGGAGCTGGCCAGGTATCTCTCTCCCACTTCATGTAGTTTCATGACATCCCCATGTGGTCTCTATGCATGGGATAGTTTGGGCTTATTCACAGCACAGTCGCCTCAGAGTAGAGTGCTTACATGGGGGCTGAAGGCTTTAAGACCAAATATTTCAGTGATGGATCTACATAATTTAAAAATAATTGGATACTGGCCGGCCGAGTAGCGTGTTGGTTAAGAGCTGGCTTGGGACGCTAGCGGCCCTGGTTTGTATCCCACATATGAGGGCCAGTGACACTGCTCTCTACAGCTAAGATGGTCAACAACAGCTTCACTTGGAGCTGGGCTGTGCGAGTCCCGTCGATGGTGTAGGTGCAGCCCCTGCTGCAGTGGGCTGCCCCAGGCTACAGTGGGTGGCCAGCAGCCAGTGTGAGCAGCTGGCAGCTGGTGTGAGCTTCCAAGAGCCGCTGTGAGCGGCCATCCAGAGGCAGGCAACCGATCTGCCTCACCCAAGAAGAGCGCAATGATAATACCAACATGGGCCAGTGAAACAACATCCTCCACAACTAGACCGAAGAACGAAAGGACAGCAACTTGTCTGTTCCCCTTCCCCGGTTCCCCAACGCTGTTCCCCTCCCCCAATTTCCCAATAAAATCTTTAAAAATAAAATAAAATAATTGGATAGTATTTTATATTGCTCAGATTTACCATAATGTATTATATTTACTCAATGTTTATTAACAGAAATTTAGGTTATTTGCACATTTTTTACTATTACAAGCAATGCTACAATAAGTGCTTATGTGAAAATATCTATCAGATAAATTAATAGAATTGGGATTGCAGAAGTAGAGGTTATGCACATTTTGAATTTAGATAGATTCATCTAAATCATCTTTTAGAAAGGAACTTATACATCCATGAAGACAGTTTGAAAATGCCTGTTTCACTTTGCATTCTTGCTAACACTTGTAATTGTCAATCTTTTTAACCTTTGTCAATTTTATTGGGTAAAAAGGGGACTCTTTGGTATATATTTCTTTGCTTTCTAATGATGATGAATGTCATATTTTTGCCAGCTGTTTTCTTTAAATAGCTGATTTATTACTTTGGGTGTTTTAAAAATATTGGTTATCTGTTTTTACTGATTTTATATACACACTATCAACCATAGAGGTTATCCTTTTTGTCATATGTTGAAAATGTTTTGTCCTAGTTTCCTTCACCCCAGTTTTGCTTTCAGTAAATATTTTGTGGGGGTAGGAGAGAGGTTATAGAAATTCCTAACTTTTATGAATTCAAATGTATCAACTGTTCCATTATAATTTCTGGATTTGTACCATGCTTGTAAAGGTGTTTACCATCCTAAAATTACAAAAATACTTGCCCATATTTTTTTCTAGTGATATCATGTTAAACCTTTAAATATTAACTCCATCTGTCATTTTGTTAAAAGGCAAGAGATAGCAATACAGTTTACTATACACTTTCCTTAAGATCTCTATTCTTAATAAGTTATTTTTCTTAGAAAGCTAAAGTAAATCAGGAGATTATATTAAGAGATGCTGCAAAAATGTATTTTGCTATACTGACAGTCCTACTGAAGACAGAAGACAGTTAAATAAACCATCAAACCAAGTATAGAGTGTTGATGTTTTATAATTCTGTGATCACTTGTGGCATTATCCATTTTGGGATGTAAATAGAAGCTCTAGTGGCAGGAGGGTGTATCTAAGGAGTTACCACCCCCCACCACCATCACCACCACCACACCAGTCTTTTTAAGAGTCATCCTTCTTTGTATGGAGTTTTCTGTTACCGATCTCGTAGATTAGGTACTTGCGTCTCAAGATTCAGTGAGGGTGTACAAGTTATGGAGTGAAGGCTGCCATCCAAGCTTAGTCTCTACTGCAACCATTACTTTATACTACCAAATGGATGGGCTAGCTTTTGCCCTTTAACTTCAAAGACAAATGGTCTGTGAGAGCACCCGGTGAGATCTGGGAGAGGTGATTTGCTCACTCAGGTGGGAGTTATAAGCGCTGGATATTCTTTTCTTTGAAAATGCTTGGTACTTTTTAAAACAAAAACAAATGAACAGGATGGGAAAGCATAAATCAGTCCTTAGATAATCAGTTCTGCCCTACATAAATCAGTTCTCTGGAGGCCTTACATAGGGTCCCAGGAAAAACTTGTAATATGAAGGATACAGCTCAAGATATGGGGTCAGGAGTGATCCAAAGGTAGGCTTAATTGTCAGGGGGAAATAGACTCATAGATTTTTTTTCAATGATTACTCCCAGCTCGTATGGGCTACTAATATAAGCTTTCTTTGAGACTGTTCTTCAAATGCTTATTTACCAGGATAATTCATTGAAAATTGGGGACATGATGAAATGACTATTTGCTTAAATATCAAAGGTGCAAAAAAATTTTTTCTGGACTCTTAATTGTTTTGAACTGTACTTTCTATTGTCAGCAAATGCTGACAGATTTATATCAGATCGGGGCATTGTCTTCTCTGTCTTTCATTACGTAATGTCATACCTGAATTAAAAAAAAAATTATTAGCTAATATATTTCTTAATTAGGAAAGGGTTAAAAAGAGCCCCTGAGTGACACATGGGAGCCAGTATTTAAAATAATAATTTAAGGATTTCTATGTTGTGCCTTACAAAACTGCTGTATCTCCTTCTGACTTTATTTTTCTTATGTTCTTTTTAAAAAAAGATATGAGATAAAGAAAAGCATAAAGATCCCAAAGAAGAACGTTTTGTTTTGTTTTTAATGTGAATGGAGTTCTCTTTACTCCCACCTAGAATCCACTTCGGTAAAGTCATTTATACTCAGACTGCTGCTGATTTTCCCACTTACTAAGTATGAGAAGTATTTGCCATTTAAAAAAATGTACCACATTCGTGACACTATTTCCGACATAAATTAGAAGCAAGTACTGTTTGAAATGATGGCCTACGTCCAGCAGTTCTATTAATCACTATTGTAAAAACATGTGTTGATGGTGGACTTTCAAAAAGTCAACCGAAATTTCTGTGATATGCCTCAGAAGCTTGTTTTTTGTGGACTTCGGTCTTAATGTCTCTCATTTTAAAGCCAACATTTTCTTTTTTATGTTTGTGGAAAATGCTCTATTGGTATTCAAAGGAGCAGAGATTCTTCTGCACAGAAATAGGAGTCTCTCGGAGGGAAAGTTATATGGCTTGTGATCTTAGCTTGTTTGTAATAGAACATCATAGCAGTGCTTTAGCAGCTGGGTTTGAGCAGGAAGTAACAAGTGCCAAAAGAACCCACCATAGTGTTTCCCTCTGTTACGTTTCATTAGCCTTCGGATTGATCCTTTAGTTATTCTTACAAGCATTGGTTTGATAATAAATGACCTTGTCCACCAAGACCCTAGACATTTTGGGGCTTTGGTTGTTAGTGTTTGTGTGTTTGTGTGTGTGTGTGTGTGTGTATAGTTTCATAAATTGAAAGTTATTGCTTAAAACTATATAAAATGATTCTTACATTACTTTTACTCTAGCACCTTTTCCTCCCCGTCATCATAGTCTTCAATCAATGCTAGTTGTGAGTTGATAGACATTGCTATAATTTCACGAACTCTTAATTGAGACCTGTTAATGAGATGCTAATAATCACTATTCCCATAATTTCCAAAACTGACATAATTGTGAGGACGAAGGACATTCTACTTGAGACAGTTATCACATGAGATGTTTCCTGGCACAGTACAGGCAGGCATTAATATTTCTTAAGTTGGATTTGATAAGGTTGAGCACCGGTTGGAGAGACAGAGATATCAAGGATATGTTTTTGAAAGCTATCATAAATTAGAAATGGAGATAAAGTTTTGAAGTCATAATTTCACTGTAAAGACATTGTGCTATGGCGTTGTTGAGTTAAACTGTTTTGAGAAGAAAATTCAAATAGAGTTAGATTTCACAGCTCTCAAAATTGTTAGCGAGAAATTTCATACTGAACTTTTCTGATTGTGTGGTGCGTAGCAGAGTGATAGCTAATGTAAATTTCATCTTTTATGGATGAGACTGTAGTTGAGAAATGATTGCTTCTGTTGTACTTTTGTTTCACTTACATGTTGTACATTATCTTATAAAAGTTAAATCTAAGTAACTTTCTTTAGGTGATTCAAAAAATCAGGGTGCCTCTCCTGCAGCTTGACCAGAAGGTAAAAGCCTGCATACACCATGGGTGTTTTAAACCAGTGGTTCGGATATCAATGCTTGTTTACCGCTAAATCTTTCCATAGTTTTCTTCGAGATGAGACTTCTTTGTAACAGAACTTTTCACAAGCTCTGTTTTATATTTAGTAAGGACAGTAAAATTATTGATAATTATCTTCATACTGAACTTCTTACAACAGTGAGGGAATATGTATTTAAAAGTCAATAAACTTCATAATACAAAGTTCTCTTACGTGACTTTTATTTACTGGTGAAGGTTAACTCTGATTACTAGTAAAAGTAGAACTTTTGGGTCATCTTGGCTTCCAGCAAATCCCTCATGCCAATTTCAGGTTTCTACTTTGGTTTCATATCCATTCCATACTGTCCCGCTTCTGAAAACAGACTCCAAAATTCCTTTCAGAGCTCATAACTTCCTTTCTTCCTCCTTGCTTGCTTGCCCTCTCATTTTCACTCCCTCACACACCTTACCCCCTTTCTTTTCCCAATTCTCCTTTCAAATACCTGTGGCCACATGATCTTAACCCTGTTAAGCCATCATATCCATACCTTGATTTTCTTGTCCCCTTTTTCTGCTCTGTTTTCCTTACCTTCCCAATTTCCCCATTCCACGTTATGTCTTTATCCCATTCCCCCACTGCCACTCCTAGAATTCAGGGCATTTGGGTCCATTACAATCCATGATCTCAGGTTAAGCTTGGCTCCCAGTGTTTGAGGGTCCTTTCACTCTTCCCTTGTTGCATAACTCTCCCTTAGGCAACAGCCTAAGGATGTGCTGTCATCCTTCAGATGGGATGTCTTAAGCCTCCTCCAGTACTTCAGAGTCCCACCTTGACTTTCTGACTTCCAGCGGATGCTTCTTAGTTATCCAGGAAGATTACAGAGGTCTATCTTCAGCTGCTTTCAACTTCTGATGGCTATGCCTCACTTTTCTTTTTTTGTATCGTCTCGAACTTCTCTGACACACCTATCTCTGAGGCTAACCCCATGAGAGTATGTCATTTTATAGATTTAACATAACTTATTAAACTAGTTTCTCAAAATGAGCTTAGATTGTTTCTGTTGTTTTTAATGAATTCGAACAATTTTGAAATTAACATCCTTGCACACCTATATTGCCTACTTGTGAGAGTACAGGCAGTCCTAGCTTCGTATGACTTCCTGATATGTACAATTTCAGTTACCACAGTTTAATTAAATAACACCTTTCCCCCAACAATATGGTTGAAGTTTCAGTTGCCAATATTTATTAACTGTAGTTGCATAAAGTTCAATCTTTGCTGCTAACATTTCATTGCACAAAGCATATCAATATATAAAATGCATATTGTGGTCAGTAGCCAGTGTCACTTCTTTCAAAGTCTGTGAGTGATGAGTCATTATATCTTTTGATCAGTTCAGCACAGACAGCAAAGCAGGTAGTTGTGTTGCTTCTTTGTCTCCCGGAGAATAGGGTAAGCCTACATTACATTTATAAAAATGGATAATTGAAAGAGGGAATTTGCTGATCAAGATGAAAGAAAATACAGTAAAGAAAAATGATAATGCTGGAAATGAAATTCAAATAGAATATAAATGAGATTATGGGAGAAATAGCTAACTGTGGGAATGTTAACACTGCCTCTGTTTAATAAACTAGATATGTAGCCAGAGGAACTTAGTAATGGAGAATTTTCTGACATAAAAAAGGAGCATGATTGTAATGAAAAGAATGACGATGTCCCAAAGGAAGTGACACTGGCACAAAAATTCATATTGAAGGAACTGTTGGAGATATTTCATGTTATTGAAAGTGCAAAGCTTGAAACATTGGAAACTTATCTAAACTTAGAAAGTACTATAACAATTCACTAAAGCATAGAAGATTCACACTCTGTATTGTAAGTTATATGATGAGAAGACGATAAATCACTGTTCAAACTATTCTTGATAAGCATATTACAAAGATATAAAACTTTAATTCTCCATGTTTTAAATTGCAGTATACTAAATATAAGTTAGTTTTACTGTTTTTCTTTTTCATATATATTATATTTAAATAATTGACAATAAAAGTTTAATATTTTTGATACTTTAAAATTACGCTTCCGTATGGTTGTGTCAGTTGCACCACCATGAAATGTTCACGCTCTTCTTCTGATGGTTCCCTATTTTAATGCACATATGCATACATACACTTGGGTTTTTGATTTCTTAAAAAAACAGAAAACAAAAAAACCCATCTGGCCTAGACCCTGTTGAGTTTTGGACCCACTATACTCTTGCTCTCCCTATTTTTTACCCGTTTCCTTTTGTAACAAGTTAGACCTGCTGCTTCAGTTTACTTAGCATTCACCTCCTTTTTCTTTATTGCAGTCATTTGAGAATAGGCGCCTTGAGGACAAAGGTCATGTCTGTTTTATTACTGAGTAGCCAGTACCTAGCCTAGAGACTGGCATATGCTCAGGGCTCAGTGTTTTATTTGAGGGAATGTGTTTATACAAACCACTACCCACCATCCATCCTGCCCCATTTCCATACCTCCGCCCTGTGTCCGGGTCCAGTCCCCTTTGCATTTTCTTTGTTCCAGCCAAAATAGGTTGCTCATTATACATCAGCTTCCTTCTATGTGCCTTTCTTCCTTTGAGCCTTTCCTTAGGCTGGCCTTCCTCCTAGAAGTTTGCTCTGATCCATCCTCTCTTCCCTTTCCCCAGCTTAGCCAACAGTATCATACCATTATTGGCCCCGTCAGAGTCCAGCCCAAAGGCTTGCTCTGTGATGCTCTTTCTGATCTTGTTCTCCCCAACCACCCCAAACTTTCTCCTTCTTTAAACAACTATAGGACTCTGCACCTTCTTCCTAGAGCCTCCCCATCTGAGTCTTTCATGCTGTTATATTTTATCTCCTTTCACACAAATAAAAGCTCCCTGAGGTATCTCTTATTCTTTCCTGAATGCGTAACAGTCCTTCCATATAGTAGTTGGTTTTCAAGGAATACATTATTGAAATCTCCTGCAAAGTGACATTCCAGAGAGCTTTCAAGGAAACTCCATCCCACTAAAAATATTGAAGGTTGTTTAATGGCTTATTCTGCTTTATCTTCTAATTCACAAGTAAACGTTCTGCCATTTTTCTTAGGAGTTGTATTTTGTATGCACTTATTTTATTTTATTTATTTATTAATTTTTTTTTTGAGGGCAGTGTCACTGGCCCTCATGTGTGGGACCCGAACCTGGGCCACTGGCTGGCTTCCCAAGCCAGCGCTTAAGCACCGTGCCACTCGGCCGGCCCTGTATGCACTTATTTTAAAATGTCTAAGGCCATTGGAGTAGAGAATGAGAAAGTAGCAAAATGTTAGAGATGGAATGATTTTTAGGGACCCGTGCAGTTCAACCCTTTAATGAATAAACAGTCTAGAATGCTAATGTGACTTGCCCCGAATCACATAACCAATTCATGGTTACATATGGACCCAAGATGTAGGCACCTAACCCTGTTCAGTGTTGGTTCCCACGAGCTGCCACAGTGCATATGAGGATATTGTTTAGGTTTGTGTAGTTAAACTGTTAAAAAAAGGCATCTAATATTCTCGTATTACCCTTTGTAGATTAACAAATAGAAAATCGAGTCTCTAAATGAATTTTCCTCTCTCTCTCCCTAATTATTACACATTCTCTGACTAGATTCATTTACATCATCTGCGAAATTTCTGACAAAATTCACCTTGGATGGCTGAGATTCATTTGCTAATATTTAAGTAGACTTTTTGTTGAAGTGTAACATATATATAGAAAGGTATATAAAGCACAAGTGTACAGCTTGGATCTTCACAGAGTGAACATATTCATGTGATTAGCACCCTGATCAGAAAACAGAGCAGCAAGTTTAGAAACATTTGAAGCAACCAAACATTTGAAGAAATGTCTTAAAGCTATATAATTTTTTCTTTTTTTGTTTCCACAGGTATTGTCAGTCTGCGTGTTAACAATAATCCTCGGTTGTATATTTGGGTTGAAGCCAAGCTGTGCCAAAGAAGGTAAATATTACTCTGTGTGTGTGTGTGTGTGTGTGTGTGTGTGTGTGTGTGTGTTTTCAGCCTTCTTTAGAATGTGACTGAGATAAGCATTATGTCCGAGTCCTATGGATACTCCATAGATATTGCAAATTTGATGCTGGCTTTAGCCTTCTTCGTGAAGCTCTTTTATTATTGTAGCCACATACAATATTTTATTTACTTGTAAAACCATCTCAAAACAACAAAGAGGGGCTATGACCAAAACACCAGCCAAACAAACAGAAAAAAACCCCAGAACAACAGAAAATAAACTAAGAACAAACAAGCTGACATGGCGGACAGGTTCTGTTTCCGAGCTCCCGGAGCCCACATGCGACTTCCTCCAGGCACCCTCCTAGGCACACCCTTTCTTCCCAAGCACTTAGTTTCTGAAGCAACCTAGACGTTACTAGGGTGACCGGTTAACATCCCTGGCAACCAGAAACGTATTCTTACATTCTCTTAAGGCTTTTAAAATTGTGGGAATGGGTGGTTTCAAAGAAATAGTGGTATTTTTAAACTACACATATTATTTCTTTATATTGATTGGAAAATTATCCAGCATTGACAAGATCACTGTAAGTAATAAAGCTGAATCACAGTACATTGTAGTAGCCATTATGTGCCACTGAAGTAAGTTTTGTTTTTTTTTAACCTGTGTAAAATTATTGGTGGTCTTCCTTTTCCTGCTTAGCTATTTTGTAATTGTAATATTAGTTATTAAAACGATTTTGGTGATTGTTAAGCCATCATTTATTGTTGAAATGAATGAAATATAGTAATTTTATGTGTTTAGTCAGCAATCTACAGGCATACCTTGGAGATATTGAAGGTTTGGTTTCAGACCACTGCAATAAAGCAAGTTATAATCTTTATTGTTGAGGGTCTCGCCTTCGTTTTGTAAAAGAATGCAGCATCGGGGAAGCACAATAAAGTGAAGCACAATAAAACAAGGCAGTCTTGTATTCAGGGCAAATGTACTAAAGTTTAACAAAATTAAGAAGCTACAGACTTTAGTGTTCACCGGTGTAGTTTTTAGGCGTGAAATAATTCACCTTGGGTTCAGTTTGACATGAAAATAATACTGAAGGTTTACAAATAACCATTTTAATCTAAACCCAACCTAGTATACATCATATTTTAAAAAAATCCTAGGTGCATATTAATAAGCTTCAAGTAATAACTATTATTTTTAAAGCTTTACCCCACCCCAGGTCAACAAAATAAGTACTTCTGACCCTGGGAATTATTATTGTCATTTCATATCCTTTAAATTGCTCAATTTCCATGTCCTGAGAGCTAATTCTGTGGTAATGTCTTGTTGCATTAGGAGACTATTTAAAGTCAAGAGCTAGGATTATCCCCTTTTTTGGTTAGACTTCCATTATTTTGCAAGTGGATTTTTTTTCTTCATCATCTGATTTTTTAATAAGCCAATAAAAATGTAGCTTGTTCCAAATATCTAGAAAAGAGTTACAATGTAAAATCATGTTTTTAATGAAAAGTATTTTCTTTGCCTATCTGCCATTTATCCATTCAACAAAAACATATTAGTACCAACTATGTGTCACTCATCCCGTTGGGTACCAGGGATACAGTATGCTGAACAAAATCCAGGTGTTGCCTTTGTTCTTAAGAAGTTTGGGACACTAACCAAATAATCACTTACGAGTGGAATTAAGTGACCAAGGAGAAGGACAAAGTATAAAAGCTTAAAGAAAGGAGAATGGACCTACCCTGGAAATGGGGAGTGTGGACAGGCTTCTCAGAGAGAGCCAGGATGGACCTGGAGGTGACGTGGGTGTTGAAGGTGATGGTGGAAGGGGCAGTCCTGTAGAATGTGTTCTGTGCAAACACTTTACTCCTTCTTTATACCAAAACTGAGAGTGAGGTACGTCAGGCATTCTTTCGCTTTCTGAAATATTCATAGATAATCACTTGCACACATTGTGAAATTTTGGAGAACTCCATGGCTGTTCAACCCAACCTTTTCAGAGCATAAAATATTCACAACAAACCCTTTTCCTGACTTTTTCTTTCTTTCTTTACCATCCCCTAGGTATGTAAGTCTTATCAGACCCAGTAGGGGTCATAATACATAAAAGAAAAAAATTCTCTTTTGTTCTATGGCAAGAGATAAAATCGCAAACTATATAAGGTTACTTATATTTGTCTCACTTTCTATGTACATTTGTGAAAAGATTCTGAGGTAACTTTATTACCCCATCTATCTTTCCTAAAGTAGTATTTGAATCTATGTGCAATTTAGGTATGTTAATTAATGTTTGCTTTGTAATCATATATTGATTAGAAATATCTAACTCATTCAATATTTTCAGTTAAAAGTTGCAAAGGTCGCTGTTTTGAGAGAACATTTGGGAACTGCCGCTGTGATGTTGCTTGCGTTGACCTTGGAAACTGCTGTCTAGATTACCAGGAGACATGTATAGAGCCAGGTAAAAATGCGCAGGGGCAAAAATGGAGTCTCAGGCATTAGTAGTTAATGATCAGAGCAGTGTTTTGCATCTTATAGGTGTGTGACTTAGCAAACTCATTTGAGATTTTTAAAAATTTTTATAGTTCTTCTGGAGAAAAAAATTTCACCTGTTTTGCCTTCACTAAACATCTTCTGGATAGCAAAACTGCCTGTTTTTAATGTATGTTGTAATCCTGTATATAGTCTAATTTGCATTTAACCTAAGTTCAAAAAGGCTGCTTAAAATATATGAATATTTTCATTATGGTCTTATTAAAGGAAGAGTTCTTAGATGTCCACTTAAACTTTAAATAAACTTAATATTTTAAAATAAAACCATCAGAACTTGGTAATTTTTCTAAGTTGGAGATGGAATAATATTTAAATGGGAGCGAGCCAGACTTAAATTAAATTTGAGGACCCTGAAAAATGGCTGGTGGAAGAAGCCAAGATCTTCATATGAATTGTATAGTAATAATTTGTCCACATTTTAAAATGATGAGATTCTGGGATTTTAGTGAAATAGTAATTGTTACCTGCGTGTTTCCTATGTTCGCTCTTGTTGACCACTGTGGTGGCAGATTTTGTGAGTGACTAAGAGTTATGAGTTATGAATCTTGGTTCAGAAAACCACAATTCTGTGTTCACGTTGAATGTGTTGAATTTGGATCATAAAGTTAATTTTGTTGATATTTATTTCTAGAACGCATATGGACTTGCAGCAAATTCAGGTGTGGTGAGAAAAGGTTGTCTAGAAGCCTGTGCTCGTGTTCCGATGACTGCAGGGACAAGGGCGACTGCTGCATCAACTACAGCCCTGTGTGTCGAGGTCAGGCCTTCACGCACGCCACAGTCTCTACAGCCCTGACCTTTTCCTGGGTTTTAGCTGGGTTTTGCAAGAAAAATATTTCACTGAGGGCCGGCCGAGTGGCATAGTGGTTAAGAGCTGGCCTGGAACGCCAGCGGCCCCGGTTTGGATCCCACATATAAGGGCCAGTGACACTGCCCTCTAAAAAAAAAAAGAAAAATATTTCACTGAAACACTATTTTAAAAACATTTTATTAAAGAAAATTTCAGGCATAGACATGAGGAGAGAGAGCGTGTAATGAACCTTGTACCCACATCCAGCTTAATAATTATTATCTACACATGACCAATCTTGTTTTATCTGCTCACTCTCTTGCTTTTCCCTCCTCATGTTACTTTAATATTAGCTACACATTTAATGCTGTATTTGTGGAAAGATTGTCCCAGCTGACTGCTATGTCCCAGGTTCCCTTGGGGAAAAAAAAAAAAATGACAAGTCTGCCATGCATTGAAAGAGTAGATGTGAAATTACTGCACAAGGTTTTAGGGTATTCTGTAAGCTGAGGTTATTATGAGGTCTTGTCTGGGTGTTACCGCAGAGTTTCTTAAAATTCCTTGACAGAATCTGGCTCTCTATGAAAGGAACTAAGACATCCAGGAGTTAAAACCAGAAGATTTTGTATGGCAGATAGAAGGAGGGCTGAAAATATTAACAATTTGAAAATGGAAAATGTGCCTTCAGGTTCTCACAAATATAGTGTTACATTTTAGTATTGTGATTATACATTCATTTTTTTTTTCTTCCTGAAGCTAACTATTTGGAAACAGATTTTTATTTAGAAACAGATTACCTTTTTTTTTTCATTGTATCTCCCTAGAATCATACCCCACATTACTTATGTTATCTGTTAACACAGTTTGATTTGGGAATCTGTCCTAATTGTCTCACAAACATTACAGTTGTTACTATTAAGTGTGTTCAACTCATTTTATTTCTTGAAAATATTTTAGGTGAGAAAAGTTGGGTAGAAGAAACGTGTGAGAGCATTAATGAGCCACAGTGTCCAGCAGGGTAAGATGATATAATCCTCAGTTACACATTTTTTTTCTTTTTTAGAAGTACCATCTTTTTTTCTCTTTCCAGTTCACTAAACATGAGTTTTAGTCAGGACTTGTATTTGGCTCTGGTGGTCTAGAGATGATATAGAGTGGTATGACCCCCAGTCTGGAAGCTAGTGGAGAAAAAGAGAGGTCATAAATATTTTTTAGTGTTCATGAGTGTTAGGTGGAAGTAATTGTGTCTTCCTTCTTAAGAAATAAGACCCTTTACTTTCATTTGGTATTTTGAGAGTTGAACTTGTAGCAAATTGCTTTATAGCTTTTTAAAATTTTTGTGTTTAGGTTCATTTATAAATTTTAGGGATAAGCAACATGTCTGTGAGAGGATGTTACATAACTTTTATAGTTCATGTTTGTTTTTTGTCAGAGTATTTTGCACAGTACCATATATATATATACACACACACACACACACACACACACACACACACACACACACTAGGCTATAAAAAGTTTTTATGGAATTCAAGGGGTGGAAATTTTGTAAAAGCTGTTAGATACATTTAGCTTTGCTCCACTTGAGATCTACCTCATAATTTGAATTAGTCATCTTCAGAAATATATTTTCACTTCTTTAAAATGATGATTTTTTAAAACTATTAAAAATTTTAAAGTTGTATTAGCTTATTTTGTTTATGTATTTGTTTATTTTTGCTTTATAAGATGTGTTTGGTTTCTTTTTCTTTTGGATGGGGGAGTGTTTTTTTGTTGTTGTTGCTGTTGTTTTTTAAAGCAATACTAACAGCAGCAGCAGAAACTAAACCTAAACCAAAAAATTCCAGAAGAGACTTTTTTCAAAGGGCACTTCTCATGTACCCTAGGCTGTCTTTTAAGTCCAAGATATAGTGGAAATTTTAGATTTAGTGAATTTTGAATCTTTTCCTTCTAAACATTGATCATTATTTTTCAATTGTGATGTTGACTCTTTTGGTCAAAAAATATAAATCCTCCCATTTTTATAAGAAGATTTAGAGCACATTTTATTATACTGGAAAATATTATACCGGTATATGTACTTGGTGGCCCCTTGAATTCTTTTTATGTTTTTTGTTGATTCGGTATAAATTGTTTATATAGATATGGACCATTGAGGCTAAATGCAGCTGCTTTTGCAGAGTCGCCCAACAGAGCTATGGTACAAACACTAGTTAGTATAAATTACATACAGGTTTTCTTCTTTTTCTATTTGCATTTGTATATGAGAATAAGCTGGGGAAGAGATAGAGTTGGGAAAGGCAAGGTGAAGTAAGCATTTGCTCTCAAATTTCAAATTACTGAGTAAATTTTCAGTGGAAAGTTTTTCATGGTAATCTAGTGATATACAATTCTCCTGCTATCTACTAGATAGCATTAGAAGCTGCGAAATTTCTGAACCATGCCTGTTTTGGTGTAGTCATGTAATAACTGTCTGTCATTATTCTCTCTTGTCTGTGTTTCTTCAGCTTTTTTTTTTGCCTCCCCGTTTGGATTTTCATACTGCACACATTAACTGTGTGTGTGTGTGTGTGTGTGTGTGTACGTGTGTACATGTCATTGTTCCTTCCTAGCTTTGGATCATTTCTTTGTTGTTTATATATTTAAATCTAGTGAACCCTCTCAAGCTTCTTTATTACATATTAATATATTTTAAATACATTAAACATAAAAACTAAATATAGTGTATAATTTATGTGATATGAGGTGCCATCTGTTAAATTCATGTAGAGACAGTATCAGAAAGTTGTTCAGTAAGAAAAAGAAAAAAAAAAGGAAACAAATATAATTTAGAAAATGCTGTTTGTTAACATTTATTCTCCTGCAAATTGGGAAAGTAGCATTACATTTTAGTAGCATTTGGTCTAGCTTTTGGAAGAGTAGGCACCGTGAATGATATGCTCTGTATGGTGACTCCAAACGATGCCTGTAAAATCCCCTGTGACAGTGCTTGCTGAGCTGCGTTAGATTATGTACCTACCTCAGTGGAAACTCTTCCCTGGACCCTGTGCCAAGGAAGGAGAACATCTTCGCTTGGTGTGTGTCTTTCTGCTTATTTAAACCTTTTTTTTTTCTTATTACCCAGGTTTGAAATGCCTCCTACCCTCCTGTTTTCTTTGGATGGTTTCAGGGCAGAATATTTACATACTTGGGGTGGACTTCTTCCTGTTATTAGCAGACTAAGTGAGTAACTTCAGAGTTCACTGTTGGAATGTCATGGTTTCGGTGAGATAGACTAGGGAGACAGGTCTTTTTGGAAAAATACTGGCTGAACCTATTTTACCAAACTTCTATATTGCAAAGTAGTTGATCCTGATGATAAGGAATTAGTCTTTAATGTTGTAATTACCCTGAAGATACTGCAGTTACTTTAGGATTTTTATCCGTTGGTGCATATATGTATATATATGTGTGTGTGTGTGTATATATATATATATATATATAGTATATATATTTACTATAAATGACTATATAAATTTATCAAAATTTTTTCTTAATATATTTGGATTGATTTCCTGGAAATTTTATTATTTCATTTATTTACTTATTTAATAACTACTATATCTTCAAGTAGAATTTCAAAAATTTGAAGGTATTTCTGATATGATATTAATAATATACACATAGAATATTTGCCTGCTAGTTATCCTATAGTATCATATAATATCCTTCTAGTTTCTTTGTGTCAACCAATTCCTTAATTGAATAATTATTCTATAAGTTATTGATGCATTAGTAGATTGGTCTTTTCTTAGTATTAATGCCAAACTTTTAAATCACATTAACCGCCAGTAATGTGGGTATCCCTTGTATCATTACTGTTATCAGAAAGGATTCTATGTTCCTCCCTCAATAGCAAATGCCAGAGAAGAGGAGTGTGACACCAGGGCTAAATCAAGAATCATCTGACTTCTGTGCTTTCTCAGACTTGAAGCTAGAACGTGCCATTTTGTCTTTCAGTAGTGTTGAGTTTCTCCAAAGTTAGCTAGTTCTGGATCTATGGGTTGGGATACTGTCCCCCCCCCAGCTACTATTGAACCCTTATTTTAATTTTGCAGATTTAGGTACTAGTGCAATTTCTTGTTTTTGTTATTGTTTTTTCATGCTACCTGTTGTAACCTAGGTATTTACCCACTAAAGAGTAATAAAGATCAAACAAATATCATTGCTACAAAGGTTCCATCTGGAACTTAATGTTACTGATAAGTATGGGATAATTATTCTGTTGACTTAATTATTTTTTTTAATAATTATTATTATTTTTTGACTAAGAGAAAAAGTAAGTGTAATTTTAACCTTGATTTTGAGTTCACAAAGTTGCTTTATAATTTACCCTGAGTTTTTATATGATTATACACTCCTCTGGGTTAAATTTTTTGTATGATTTAGACTGCTATGGTACCAAAGATAAATGAGATAAACAGATTGTCAGTTGTATTTAATAACAACCTTAAATTTTTTTTCTTTGTAGAAAGCTGTGGAACATATACGAAAAACATGAGACCAGTATATCCAACAAAAACTTTCCCTAATCATTACAGCATTGTCACAGTAAGCTCTGCATTTCAACTTTTATATGTTCACAGAAGTGAGATGTAAATGCATTTTTTGAGGGATTAATTAGATATCACCTCAGAAAAAAATAATTCCTTTTCCAATGTATAGTTCAGCAAGGAAACTTAGGTTTTGGTCTTAGCTCTGCTATGACCCTGGATAGCTGTGGTGGGAAGGTCACTTTACCATCGAGTCTCAATTTTCCCATCGGTGAAAAGAGGTGACTAAAGACCCCCAAGAAATGATTTCTTGGTTTCCTTTTACTTTTAAGATCTCTGATTCTTATATCCTGTTTTTTCATTACTAGCTTTGTAGCTTACTTTCTTTGAGCCCCACAGCTAACCCACACACGTTATTCTCAACTTGTCTTTCCAGGCATCTGGATGTACAAGTTTGAGTGAGTCACTCTCGCTGACCCTGGATAGGGTTATGGCCCTGTTTTTGTTTCAGTCAAAGTTTCCAGATTTAATTTGAATTCAGACAAAAAACAGAACTCGTTAGGCCTTAAGGTTGAAGGAAGAATTAATACTTTAGCTGGTATTGATACAAGCTCTTCTTGGACCAAACCAAAAAAAATTTGTTCCCCAGAAATGTTTTACTCAGCAATGCAAAAGGACAACAGAGTCCCTTTTTCAAAACTTGGGAGGCTGCCTATATATATAATCGCTCATCTATAGCATTCCTAATGTATTATCTCCTATTAAATAATACAAAACAAAATAGTACATAAAATATTGAGTGCTTGGTTGTATATTGACAATAGCCATTGTTTTGTTTTTCACCTCCTTAAACTGTTTTAAGTTGCTTGTAGCTTCAGTTACCTGTTTCTCTTTGATGAAATTGTTCTGTGACTTTAACATGAAATCATTCATAACTGGCATAAAACCTGTATTTTATATTTTTTAGGGTCTTTATCCAGAATCCCATGGCATAATTGACAATAAAATGTATGATCCCAAAATGAATGCTTCCTTTGCATTGAAGAGTAAAGAGAAATTTAATCCTGAGTGGTACAAAGGAGAACCAGTGAGTTGTTTGTTTGTCTAGCTACTCAAAGTTTTTTTTTTTTTAATTATTCTCATCTGTTTCAGTCAGAGTAAAATCCCAGATTCCCTGGAGCTCTTCATAACCTAATTCACTGACTATGTCTCTAGCCACCCTTTTGTGAATGGAGATGAACGCTGATAATCCTAAATGCAGTTTGCGTCATTGTATAATGAGAGTGGTAGCTTATTTCAGAACTGGTTCACGTTATTCTGAACCATTTTTCTTTTCTGCTTGACTCTACCTTCTTGTAAAAGTAGCATATAGCAGTAGATGAATAGGGATAATGGGTTTTTTTTGTTGTTGTTTTTTTTGAGGGCAGTGTTGCCCTCATATGTGGGACCGAACCGGGGCCACTGGCTTCCAAGGTCAGCGCTTAACCACCGCGCCACTCAGCCGGCCCTAGGGGTAATGTTTTGATCTGCACAAAGCTAGTTGTTTCTGAAGAAGATAAACTTTGACTTCATTTGCCTATGATAACTTAGAAGATTCTCTCTGTGATCTATATGTTTCCTCTGTTTTGTTTTTTTTTAAATTGTTACAATAATTCAATAAGGTCTATTTGGGTAGTCTTAATAACCCTCTTAGAAGGAAAAAGAGCATGATGTTTAATTTGCAGGTTATAAATTCAAATTTAAAAAATTTAAAGTTCTGTGACTTTGGGCAAATTATTTTTTCTGTACTATGGATAATACTGTTACTCCCCTCATGCGGTCATTGTGAAGATTATTCAGTAATCTGAGATGTTTATCAGAATACTATTTACAACTGTAATTGGCAATAATAAATGCTTAATAAGTTAGTTCTATAAGTAAAAATGCCAAAAATTAGACATGTATATTTGTGAATTTTTCGTC
This sequence comes from Aselliscus stoliczkanus, assembly GCA_033961575.1. Taxonomy (NCBI): domain Eukaryota; kingdom Metazoa; phylum Chordata; class Mammalia; order Chiroptera; family Hipposideridae; genus Aselliscus; species Aselliscus stoliczkanus. Next base: position 129,919,867 of record CM066733.1, read on the forward strand.
TTTTAAGGGGAACCTATTAAGTATGGGCATGGTTCCAAAACAGGAGTTACCAACTGGCTTATGTCCAGATTTTTAAGGTGAATTTGATTTCTGATTATTTAATTTCTTCTTGCTCCTGTTCAGAGTCATATATGATTATTTTGTAGTCTAACTGCTACAGCTTGTTAACCTCAGAAGCATTCCAGCCCTTCAGAGAATGCATTGGTGTTGCATGAACACATACTCCTAAGAGATGGACATTTGCATATTTTTCTAACTTTCCTTCATTTTCTTCCCCAGATCTGGCTCACAGCTAAATATCAAGGCCTGAAGTCTGCTACATATTTTTGGCCAGGATCAGATGTGGAAATTAATGGAATTCTCCCAGACATCTATAAAATATATAATGGGTATGTGTAGATGTACTTTTTCTAGGCCCTATAACATAAAGCAGTTATCTCAGTCTGTTCTTTTTTATTAAGTCCTAAGTGTTAGCATTTGGGTGATATATTAGCTAAAAAATGAGAACTGTCAGAATAAGAACTCTATCTTAAAGAGTTTTAGATGGATGGTAAGTAGTAAAATAAGACAAGTTTATTTTCTAGAGGATTTTGAGAAAGCTTTGGTAACATGTTGGGATTTGCAATTAGATCTTTGGACAGGAATAAAAAAAATGAAGTCATAGCAAAAATAGAGGTCTCAGAGTGGAGTTACTGCATGTTTTAACTTTAGGAAGAAAACGAACTAGGAGAAAGATGAAAGTATTAGAAAGGATACAGATGACTCTCTGCTGTCTGGAGATATTATTTAAAAGAAGATATCAGTAGCACCTCTGGATTTGTTTTTCCAAATTACTTCAATAAATATGCCGTCTAATGTGCAAAGCTGATTAGAAGAACCTCCCTGTGATAGTCAAAATCTATGATGCATTAAGAAAACCAAAAACAGGGCCGGCCGAGTGGCACAGTGATTAAGTGCTGGCTTGGGAAGCTGGCGGCCCCGGTTCGGGTCCCACATATGAGGGCCAGTGATACTGCCCTCAAAAAAAAAAAAAAGAAAACCAAAAACAAAAGCTTTTGTTCTGGAGGACTCTCTTTGAATAACTTTAGTGCAACTACCAAAATAATTTATTTTATGCTTAGGAAGTTTCTCTCTCAAAATCAGTACAACAATATGTTTGAGAGATGAACAGAAACAATCATGAATTCTAGATAAGCAATGCGTAATGATTTTCTTTGGTGATCTTAGGCCATTATTAATTCTTTATGGTTCACTTGAGCACAGGGCAGTGCCTCTTTCCACTGTATTAATGCCATTATTTTCATTCCATGGATGGCAATTGAGTTTTTATTGCCATGCACTGTACAAGGCATGGGGGATTTAAATGTGAGTGATATATGTTCTCTGGCTTCTTGAGGTCTCGTAGAGAACACAACTAACCCTACTTGGGGGTGGGCGAGCACGCCCTCTGATGGAGTTGTGTAGACAAAGTCCTGTACCCAGAGGAAAGCGTGGTTAATTCTGCCAAGGAAATGTTACCTGGAGAGCTGTCTGCTCACCAGGTGCATACTTGCCAATTTTACTAAGCCCTCAATGAGTGAGTTCTCCGTGAGGTATCCTTTTGACAAGTGTATTGACAGGTGGGTTTTCCATGTGGTAGCAATTGATATTCTCAGGTACAGGAAAAATAGCCTCAAGCAGAATCTAGGAAGCAAAATTTTAAGCCCAATTCACACATACTTCCATATGTGTAAAACTTCACTTTCCTTCCTGTGTTGGGAAAACAAATTTAAGTTTTCAAATAAAACTCTTACATTGCTTCAAACACCATTGATGGATTTGATTTTTTTAGTCTTTCTTAACAGTTTCCTTAAGAAAAACATTTATATTTTAAACCTAAACAGTTGTCACAGATGTGTTCCATTTTGTTTACCCTTCATTTTAGTTCAGTACCATTTGAAGAAAGAATTTTAGCTGTTCTTAAGTGGCTGCAGCTTCCCAAAGATGAGAGGTATGTATTGTAAATACTCCTTCGTTTTACAGAGATGACACGATATTTTTAAACAGACTGCAAGAAAACTTTGGTATTGGCTAGGAGGTGGTATATATACAAGTGAACTCTTTAGTGAGCTTTGCAATCACATTTTGAAGAATTCGAGACCTGTAAGTTATTTCTCAGCAAGTTTAGAAATGTTGCCCCAGTGTTGTATAATTTTTGTTCACTATCAATTGTTGAATTATTCTTTCCATTCTCTTTTACAATGTGTTCATAAAATATTACATTTTGATACTGTTTGATTTAGACCACACTTTTACACTCTGTATTTAGAAGAACCAGATTCTTCAGGTCATTCATATGGACCAGTCAGCAGTGAAGTAAGTACATTTTATCAGTGATTACTTCATTAAACCTGGTAACAGCTAACTGAACCTTGATTTGAAGCAGGTTACTAGTCTATTCTGTAAGATTTCATAATTTCCAGAAAGAGTGAGTATTAAATAAGAGTTGGGAGAATTGTTTTGTTTATGTTTTCACAGTACTAAATTGAACTGATGATGAATAAAATGCAATATTTTCAATTCTAAAGCCTTCATCCACTCCATATGTCCCTACATTGGCCTGAAAACTGAGTACTGTTTGAAAGTTTCGTAAATGGGGAAGATACTTAATTTTCCAGGAAAATACAAGATAATATTTCAAATAGCAGAAGAAGCCTCCTATGAACTTTTCACCTTAGTAGATATATCTCTGACCATCTGGGATCATGCTTACAATACAATTTGGGCATTGAAGGATTGGAGATTTTATCAAAAGTATAGAGAAGTTCAAATAATCATTGTTTTATTGAGTGGTTACTAAGAAATGAGAGATAGGGAAACAGCTCATGGACTAAGGTATTCAGTGTACCATCTTATTTGACCTGACACCCTGTCAGAAACTTAGCCCACTGGCTATGTTTATGATTGGTACAGTGCTTTAAAACATCAAATACCGCTTTCAGTTTCTGTGTGTCCATGTTATTTTGTATCATGGGGGATAAGAAGCATTAGAACAAAAAATGATTTGAGCTTCTTTCCTTTGCCTCTAAGCTGACTTTCCTTATGCTTTATATTTTGTATAAAATTTAAAATGTTTATTTTACAATATAAAAAGTAAGGAAGGAACTGTGAATATTGTTGGTCATGTTGAAAAAGAGAAGAGGTATTGCCAGGTTCCCTAATCTCAGAATTTTTCTCTATCTTTTTCCTCATGTGATTCCAGATATAAAAGACTAGGGAAACACCATCTTTCTTTCTTTTTTTTTTTTTATAGCTCTTTATGAACCACTGGAAGAGTGCTATAATTTTTTTTATTTTTATTTATTTATTTGTTTATTTATTGAGGGCAGTGTCACTGGCCCTCACATGTGGGATCCGAATCGGGGCCCAAACCGGAGCCACCGGCCTCCCAAGCCAGCGTTTAGACACCGTGCCACTCGGCGGCGGGCCCTAAACACCGTCTTTCTTAATAGCTAGAGTTTCACTCCCAGATTCCCATCAGTTCTCCTGCCCAGGTAGCCCAGGCTGGAGAGTTTGTGCGCCTCCAGGACTTGTTACCACAGGGTTCACACTAAAACTTGGCTGATACGTTTATTGTGAGCCCTTTGTTTGAGGGTGCTACTTCCTCTAGATGCTTACTTCAGCAACAGCAGAAGGAAGGGAGAGAAAGCATACCCATTCTTCTCACTTGAATATAAAACAGCTGCCTAAACCACCTTCCCCTGGCTTCCCTTCCCTTGGGTCTACCCTAGATCTGCCCCTCTTAAAAAGTAGGTTCCTCTTGGATGCCATCTCATTAGATAAAAGAGAGCAAAGAGAGAGGAAAGTTGACCCTCATCTAGGTCTGTATTTATACTTTGTATTCGTTCCAGCAAAATACATTTCTAGCAGCTCCAATATAGTTAGTAAACCCCACGTGCCCTTGTTTTGATTCTATCCTTCAACTAAGCAGACATGCTCCTTCTTAGAGGTTGGATAAGGAAGATGTGTAGACAACAAGGTGGCCATGTCATCATTGGTCAAAGGGAAACGTTTCTTGTAGCTGTTACCTTGGTTTGAATAGTTGGTCAGACGCTAGTGTAATTTTCATTCTTTCACTAAAATCGCTGACAATGCTGGCCGGCCGAGTAGCGGGGTGGTTAAGCGCTGGCTTGGAAAGCCAGAGGCCCCGGTTCGGGTCCCACATATGAGGGCCAGTGACACTGCCCTCAAAAAAAAAAAAAAAATCGCTGACACCTAACACGCTAGGTCAGTTTGGCTACAAGTCTAAGGATCATTTTGTAATTGCTTGATTATCAGATCTATAACTTTTAAAATCAGTGCTGCCTTTTCTAATTTGCTAAAGAGTTTGCAAAATACCTGCATTTCCGATTCATCTTCATTCAAAGTTGAACTCATTGCTTTCGAATCCTACTCACCATCTTGTAAACTCTGTTAAACTCTAATATTATTGGCACATCAAAGCACATTTTCTCTTTATACTTGAAAATTCCAATTCACGTTGCATAGGTATCTTTGAGTGAATGAAAGACCATATTGAAAAAGTTTGTTTCATATTACACTAAAATACACTGATGATAAATAAAGATTAGATTGATTTGATGGTTTACAGAAACGACATGCAATAATGCACAAGAATATTCCTCCGGTGGTTTTGTAAGGAGCGAGGAAAAGATACTAAAAGCAATTTGCCAAAACTATTTGCCATTCTGTGTCCTTGTCCTATTCATATGCAAAATATATGCACTTTATAAGGAAATAATGCATTGTAGTCCTAGGACTTCTAATTTTAAAAATTAAGTACATAGAACTATAAGAAGCATTTCATGAATAATTCTAACATTTTTGAAAATTAGGAAACATTGCATTTCCACAGTAAACGTTGAAATGATCAGAAAGTACAAGGAGAAATGAGTAATAGAAAATGAAGTGATAATTGAGACTACATTTGTTTTTGGTCAGAAAGTATGAATTTGGGCTGGTAGTACTTGGACTTAAGTTGGGTCCCATCTAAGGAATAGCATCTCAACTCAGGGAGGGGGCGCTAATCAGATCAGCCAACACCATTTCACCATTTCTAAGGCTTGAGATTAAGCATTGGAATTTGGGCCCTTCCACTGTTAATGGTCAGAAGTTACTTTGTGCCTTTACCTGTGTGACCTAACTTGTCTTAGGCTCATGTGAATCAGTTCACCATAGTATTTGCATCCAGTGAACTTTTTCTTTTTTAACAGAGATAGTTTTATGTAGAAATAGCCCTTAGCGTGGGACTCATCACATAAGGTTGGTTCTCTTTCTCAGGTCATCAGAGCGTTGCAGAGGGTTGACAACATAGTTGGCATGCTGATGGATGGCCTAAAAGAGCTGAACTTACATCGATGCCTGAACCTCATCCTCATTTCAGATCATGGTAGTCTGAATTTGCATCATTTACCCTTCAAGAAAAATGGTGCCCCTATGTGCCCCCATTTACTTGATTGATAATTGTTTCATTATTTCCTCTGATTGTTCAAGTTAATTCTTTTTTCAAAACTTAGTTTCTTGTGGAAAGTTTTTAGAGAAATATATTAAATATAAAGTACAAATGTAACACAGAATTCACAGAAATATAATCAAAATGCACCCATCTTTTTGGATAGTTTAAAAAATTTTTTTCAGTATTAAATTTTGGTAAATCTACTCTGACAATTTTAGATTTAATTCAAACAGATTATTAGGAACTATTTCTCCTTTGTTTAGCATGATAAATCTGACTTTGGAGGCAGTATGTATTAATTTTGGCAATATTTTATTTATTGTGATCTTTATGACACATATTTCTACCTAATCTTGGGACTATAGAAGTTATGTGTATACAAGAAAATAGGAAACAGGTTCTTCTTTTTATTGTTTGTTTTTTCTTGTTGTTTGCCTCAGAAATAATGATGGAAAACTATTTCTAGAAACAGCCCTAAAAAGTTATATCCTAAAGAAGCTCCAGTCCTGGAATGAAACTGAGAGTTTTATACTCCCAGTTAATATCCTAGGTGATTTTAGGGACATATGGGGCTTCATATTCAGTATAAACCTGTGGTATTCCTCCTCAATTCATAGTGTAAATACATAAATAAGAAGAAACATTAAACTAATTTTGGATAAAGAATAAGGGAAAAGATTTTTAAAAAAGTGAAATGATAGATATAGTTGCAAGTCTGTGTCTTAACATTTAGATATTTAACCAACATGAGCACTGAGCACGTTTATTGAATTGAATTAAATTCTGGAAGTGAAAGAAATTTTGTTCTACATATTAAATTGTTTATTAAAGTTGCAACGTATTTGGGAATTTTTTTCACCTAGGCATGGAACAAGGAAGTTGTAAGAAATATATATATCTGAATAAATATCTGGGGGACGTTAAAAATATTAAAGTTGTATATGGACCTGCAGCTCGATTGAGGCCAACTGATGTCCCAGATAAATACTATTCATGTAAGTATATCTCTGCTAACTTTGAATATGATTATGTTTGAATACATTCCTCTAAATCATTATATCTCCAAACTAAAGGGAATCAATTAAACTTAACTTCCTTTTCATGATTAAATATCTTCAGTGCAGATCTGCACACAAAGGGATTTTATGGGGCTGGGTGTATTATTTTTAATTTCTAATTGTAATATACCATCAACAATTAATTCTTATCTTTGTCCCCCTTTAGTTAATTACGAAGGCATTGCCAGGAATCTTTCTGTGAGTATCTTTATTTTTCTATGACCTAATTATTGTTAGCTTGGTATAATATATATTTAGAAAAAAAGTTTAAGTATTTGTTCTTGGGATAGTAGGATTAGAACTTTTTAATATCTGGGCCAACATTTAAAGTCTCTAAAGTTTTTAAAGATCTTTAAGACATGTCATAATAATGTAGACTTGAATGTTTTTAAGAATTTACTTATTGACATTGTTAAATGTATATGACAGTACAAGAAATATGTAATTGAAAACAGTAGAAGGAAGACACCTATACCTGTACCACCATAAATACTGTTGCCATTATGATATTTTTTTTCTACCATTCCTTTTAATGCTATTTTTTAAAAATAAATCTTTTTCCTAGTGCTGAGTTATCTTTACTATATTTTTATTTTGTTTTGTTTTACTTGATAGAAAATGCTTTCAATTTTGGAGAAAATTCTTACAATTGTAGTTTACAAGAGTATTTGAAAATACGATCATTAGTAGTAACTCAGATATAATTTAGTGACACAGTCTTAGCACCCTGGGACTTCTGTGCAGTGATTTATGATTTTCTGTAAAAATAAGAATATTTAATAGCTGAGAATACTCAACCTGTACATTACACAAATAGTAAGAACTCAGTTATTTTCCCATGTGTGACTTATTGGGCTCACTGGTAAAATGTTTATGAGAAAAAAAATCATATGTTAGAAAGCAATTTCAAGAGAAGTTTACACTTAAGAAAATATGGAAATGTTTTTTCTTTACCTTCTGCAATTTCAGTGCCGGGAGCCAAACCAGCACTTCAAACCTTACCTGAAACAGTTCTTACCCAAGCGTTTGCACTTTGCTAAAAGCGACAGGATTGAGCCCTTAACCTTCTATTTGGACCCTCAGTGGCAACTTGCATTGTAAGTTCTGATAGTCTCCCAGGTAAACTTAGACTGATCTGTTAGTCATTCAAGGTAACCATTGAGCCCTTTCCAACAACGTTGTTGTATGAAAACTGCACAAATATGATTTTCTATATTCTATTCCAGGGTTTCTCAACCTTGGCCTATTGACATTTTGGATCACACAATTCTTTGTTGTGGAAGCTGTCATGTGTATTGTGGGCTGTTTGAAAGCATTCCTGGCTTCTACTCACTAAATGAGAAAGCATTCTTTCTATAGTTCTGACAACCAAAATTGTCACCAAACATTTCCAGAAGTCCCCAGGGATGGGGGGAATCACCCCCAGCTAAGAACCACTGTTCTGTCTGCTTATATCTATATTGATTATGTCTTATGATCCATATTTGTGCTACCACTTGCCATTGTATCCTTTCTGCGCATTACAGTAATGCCTAATAATATCTTTAAAGTCTAGTAAATAATTGGCAAGAGCTCTTTATCTTATAATAATGACCAATTACCTTTGTCATTATAGAGTTGGTTTTCTTATTCTTGTTATACTAATCCATCAGTAGACCTCAGTTTATTGGTGGTTCAGCAAATTATTTGGATAGCAAATGTTAACATCTTAATATTTGATTATTAACTGATGGTTGAGAGGAAGCCCATGTCAAACAAAACCAAAAGAGTGAACCAGAATTCATTCAATGGAATTATATTGTTTCTACTGTATTAAAGAGCTATGCTTTTAGTGTTTGGAAGAAGATTGGTTCTCCTTATGGGAGAACCAATATTTGGTGAACATCTACTATGTTCCAAGCATTTCTTTAGGTTAAACCATTTAATTTTTGCCAACAACCCAACATGACAAAATTGAAACCAAGGGAATATAAATTGCCAAGGTCACATCTAGTTAATAGCACAGTCAGGGTTGAAGCCAGTTTTGTCTAAATGCTAGCATTTTGTTTTGTTTTATTTTATTTTTCATCTATACCATATTGCTTATAGTTGATTTGTCTACAAAATAAAAGATAAAGGTGGCCCCTTAATGCTTTTCAAAGCCAGGTGGTTTTATTTACCTTTTCTTGGTTTGTTTAAGAAAATATTTATTCTTTATGAATGGGAATAATGCCAAGGTTATCAATTTTGCTTTATGAATGGACTTTACATTATTAATTCATCTTATGTAAAACTTAGGAATCCTTCAGAAAGGAAATATTGTGGAAGTGGATTTCATGGCTCTGACAACATGTTTTCAAACATGCAAGTGAGTAAGCCCTTTATATAGTTTTTAAAAAAATAAGAGTTATATCTGAAGAAAAATTGATATATAAAGTCGTATACTTGAAAACACAGACTGATTAAATGTCTTGAATGAGAAGTGATGAAACATATACTTTTATATGGCTGTTTTCCTTTGGACATTAAATTAATAGAATTTTGTTGAAATACTATATTCATATTTCATCAACATGTGACATATGCCTCCCATTAAATTTCCAATAATTATTGTGTATGTATTGTGCTTCATTAAGAATATTGCCCCACAGTAAATGAAAGACAAAAGAAATGTTTATTCATATTTATAAAGATACCATACTTATGTTCCAAGTGAAGACAGTACCTTAAATTTACCTAACACTTAAAAATTTTTTAAGTGGGCCGGCCGAGTGGCGCGGTGGTTAAGCACTGGCTTGGGAAGCCAGTGGCCCCGGTTCGGTCCCACATGTGAGGGCCAGTGACGCTGTCCTCAAAAAAAAAAAAAAAATTTTTAAATATACTCACAATAGTTATGTAATTTGATCCTTGCAGCACTGTGTGAGTCGGTCAGGATGAGGTTTGTATCCCATGTCATAAGATGAAAATAGATTTCATTATCATTCTGTTCTGAATGTCAAGTCAGGAATTACAGTAGAGCTGAGAGAAAGATCCTAGATGTCCTTACATTATATGTGCAACAGAGTTTAAAAAAAAATACTATGGGGCCGGCCCAGTGGCTCAGTTGGTAAAGAGCTCCCTCAAGAGTGCGAGCTGAGCTCTGAGCAACAGCAGTTCGATGCCCAGCCCAAGCTGAGCTGCTGCTGAGCTGCCAACAGGTGGCAGGATGGCTTAGCTAAAAAAAAAAACACAAAATACTATGCCATTGGGCAAAGTATTTTTCCTCTTAACATAACCAGTTTAAATATGTACAATGTAAATAATATAAAATAATTTTTTCCTTGTTTTATTAAATTTACTGGGGTGACATTAATTAAATGTTAATAAAATTATATAGGTTTCAAGTATATAGTGCTATAATACATCATCTGTACATTGCGTTGTGTGTTCATTACCCAAAGTCATATGACCAACTACATACATAACTGAAATGAACTAATAAATTGTTACTTTCCTGGCCAATCTAGGCCCTCTTTATTGGCTATGGACCTGGATTCAAGCATGGCATTGAAGTTGAATCCTTTGAAAATATTGAAGTCTATAACTTAATTTGTGGTAAGTGTGAACAGGCAGTTTTCACCCCTTTTGAAAATAGAGCTGGAGTAGAATGATCTAAAATAGGTCACATGGTGGGCACCTTGTGAAGAGGATGATGAGGCAAGACAGACCCTCACATTTCTACCTTTCTTCTTCTGACCCAGAATCATTGAAAAAATATACCAAACATACTATCAGATTACTTGCCTGATTCTTCCACTAGGCTGCACAATGGTAAGGTATAACACACAGAGTGCGCAGGTGTGTAACCCCCAGTACTCTGCCAGGCTCTGGACTTAATTATATAACAAGTGAATCATATCAGGGGTGGAAGCCAGATAAAGGAGTTTGGGGGCTGAGAAAAGTAGACAAAACAGGAGGAACCCCTGGTAGCAAAATAGTTGAATGCATGACAATGTCAAGGTTGTAAAAATGAAGGCAGACCCATTAGATGTATTTTTGTTTTGCTCTGTACCTTCTTAATTAGTACTTTTATGGGTGGGGTATTACATCTTAAATATTACTTCCTTTTTTGGATAATGGTACTGGGCATTTGCAAAACTTTAAATCTGTCCTAACTAAAATTCATTTTGGTAGCTGATATGCATAAATGAGTTAATAGATCTTAAAGCACTTTAAACAGCACCTCGCATACAGTAAGTGCTTTACTATATAAGTGTTTGTTATTATTAAGATTATGAGTCGTAGACTTTGACAAAGCTGGTTTTGAATTCTAGGTCTATTATATTAGTAGCTCTAAGACCTTGAACAAAGCACTCTGATTATTCATCTACCAAATATCAACAATAATTTATTCAATTGTTTTGAGAATTAAGTAAGAAAAATACATTAACACAGTGATTACCGTATCATAAACATTCAACATAAACATGGTAACTATAGTTATACACATTGAAATTCAGGAATTTTTATAGAGAAGTATAGCATACGTATCAGTACTTCCATTAAGAATAGCATACTCATAAATACTCTAAAACCCAAGAGAGTTTTATAGTTTTAAGTAATGAGTTAAGGACTCATGTGGATTTGGTCTAAAAATAAAAATCATAGTACAAGTCTAACATTTATTTGACTTTGAAACTTTTAAGTACATATTTACCATTCTTGGAATGATGCAGATTTACTGAACTTGACACCTGCTCCTAATAACGGTACTCATGGAAGTCTTAACCACCTTCTAAAGAATCCAGTTCACACCCCAAAGCATCCCAAAGAAGGCCACCCCCTGGTACAGTGCTCCTTCACAAGACCCTCCAGTGATAACCTTGGATGCTCGTGCAATCCCTTAGTAAGTATTGCTAAGAAGTTGAGCCTGGGGTATGTTTTATAGCACTTTTTGCATAGCGTGTTCTGTAGAAATACTTAATGATGCAATTAAAATGTATGAGTGGGAGTAAACATATTTATTTTTAATTCTAGTGACGCATGTGGGAGTAAACATAATATTTTTAATTCTAGTAATACATGTGTACCTTGTATTTTTTATTTTTCCTTTACCTTTTTTTGCATTTTTGCCTCTATTTTTATCCCTGGGTGACTTGACTTTCAGGTTGGGAGAAGTCTAGCTGAGTGTTCGAGCATCCTTGAATCGTAGACTCGGTGCTGTTATCCTAGCAGTGAGATCTTGATTGTAAACCAGTCACAATATTCCTTCTCTAAAATACTTCCCAGCCTATTTTAAATTCAGGGGGAAAAATTATTTCCTGGTATAAAATGGATAATATGGCACTGTTCCTCTTCTACTCCTATCTTAATATATAGTTGTTGTAAAAGAATGAAAATATGTGACAAGTTATGAACAAAGTTATAGATCTTTTGTGATAAGATCTATAAAGGTAGAAAATTGGGTAGTAGTTGATTTTATACATTTTGTTTTGTTTTAGGCTTGTAGAAAGATTAAGAATTGAGATAAGAATTTTAAAGTAACCATCATACTCTTTGATTAATAGTGTTACGCTTATGCTAACAATTTTATCTTTTTGCAACTGTCGTCCCTATCCTTTACCCTGTTCATCAAAAAGATGTACAGATGGTTTTAAATTTTATCGTTGTTCTCCAATAGAATAATTAAACTGTAGAAGTTATTTGTTACAAAATTAAAATATGTCTATCATTCCTTAAAAATATTATTAACTTTTTAGATTTTTCCAGTTGTGGATTTACAGACACAGTTGAATCTAACCATGGCAGAAGGTAATGCGTGTTTGCTCTTGAACTTGGAACGTAGAAGCAGGCTTTTTCTCAACAATGTGAACCACAGAATATTGGTTTGAGGGCTTTTTTGAAAATCTCCAAGAAAATAAAGGGAGTTGTGGAGGTCCACTTGATGAAACATAGAGTTTTCTCTGCTTGACAGTCTAGGCAGTTACTCATAAAGAAAGAAGGGATATTTACAGTGGAAACAGCATGTGGTATAATTAGTGGAAGCTGAATTGCTCTTTATGAATATAAAAGAGGTGTTTTGAGATTTTGAAGATTTTTATAAGTTTATAATAAATCTTCCAGTTTTCATTTAAAATACTTGTTAAGTGTCTATCTCATTGGGTTCTTAGTTAATTACAAGAGAGTGTAAATTGATTTATTTATCTAAAGTTATTTCTTCATAAGCTTTTAAAAAAAATTACGAATACACAGACACTTGATGAAATTTCTCAGTCATGACTTGGATGTTCAGTGTCACTTTGATATAGTCCCTGATACACTTCAATAGAGTCCCTGATAGATTAAGTTACTTGCCTCACATTTTTTGTCCTGCTGGAATAAAAAGGCAAATTCTGCACTATTTCCTGACTTGAATTTGTCTGTATAAAATCTCTGTAGGGCTGGCCGAGTGGCGCGGTGGTTAAACGCTGGCTTGGGAAGCCAGAGGCCCCGGTTCGGGTCCCACATATGAGGGCCAGTGACACTGCCCTCAAAAAAAAAAAAAAAAAATCTCTGTAAATGTTCAGATTAGAGAAATGTTTGATGACCCCAAGGTGGCGAATGAAGAATGGCACTTTCGGAATTGAGTATGTCTGGGTTTGAATATGGGATATTCATAGTTTAGGAGTGGTATATCCATGGAAGAAGAATTTACTGCCTATAAGCTGCTGTTTTCTCATCTTTGAAATGGGCGTATAACTGTAATTATAGGGCTATATAAGAATTAGATGATGTCTATGAAGAACCCGATACTTGGACAAAGGGTAATAAATACTATATACTAGTATTGTTTCACTCAGTTTAGTGTCATAATTTCAGTTCCAAACTTTCGCTTTCCAAGTACATATATTATCCAAAAAAATCTCTTTTTGGAATATATCCTGAAGAATAAGTACTTAAAATGATATTAAAGAATTTTATTACTATAATTTAAGTCCTAATTGCTGAAATTTCTAGCAGTTTCATGAAGTGTGTGCCCCTTGTAGTGCCTTCATATTACATTGCTCTTTCAGAATCTTCATAGGCAAAAAAATGCAACGAATCCCTTTTGTTCCTTAATTATGTATGGCCCTTTGAAATTAAATTTTTTTTTAAAGTTAAAATAATTTTTCAATAGGGTTAAGTAGAGGAAAGAATTAGAGTGTCTCATATGTGTTATCACATAACTCACACCAAGCTTATTTAAACGGTGCTTCCATGTTCCCCCTACAATCCCAGAGAAGCTTGTTAAGCGTGGAGCTCTACCCTATGGAAGACCGCGAGTTCTCCAGAAGAACAGTTCCGTCTGCCTTCTCTACCAGCACCAGTTTGTGAGTGGTTACTGCCATGACATCCAAATGCCCCTTTGGGCAGCCTACACCGTGGACAGAAATGCAAGTATTTGTCACCCCTTTAGCTCTGTGTGGTTATTTCAAATTATTAAGCAAAACATTGAGAGCATAGTTGCTCCCTGTTCATCTTGGCTCTATAATCAGCTCCCAAATTAGATCACTGAACTGGGAGTCAGAAAAATGAGGCTCTGTCACTAATAAGCTTGTGATTTTGAGACTCAGAGCCTATTTCTTTTCCAGTGAAATGAGAGATGTGCAGTAAGGGCTTTTCCCTTGCCTTTTTTTTTTTTTTTTTTTTTTGGTTTAAATAGTTTATGGTTCTCATTTATAATTTCATGAAATCAGTTTTAGAGTCAGTCACAGTTATTCATCTCTGAGTACATAGCATGTGGGCACAAGGATTTCTCTCACCTGCCCAACTCTTAGGGGATCCTCACTGATGGAGAAGCCCATTAAAGCTCAGTAACCTCACTGCATGTATCATCTGCACAAAGACCCCCAGAGCAAACCAGTGAGAAGCTGGAGAGGATATCCTCTTCACCCTCCCAGGCCAGAGGAATTAGGCCTTGAAAGGAATGAAGGGAAATATCCCAGAATAAGACCACCATTCCTCTTAACTCCTTTCCCCCTGGGTGCTGTGGTGAAAGAGAAGTGATGAAGGAGAAAGGCCTTGAAAGCGAGGATGAAGGGAGGAGATGAGATTTAGATCTTACATGGCATTGAAGTGTTTTGTTTTTTGATTTTTTTTCAATTGCAATTGACATTCAATATTGGATGAGTTTCAGATGTGCAGCATAGTGGTTAGATATTTATGTAACTTATGAAGGGATTCCCCAGATAAGTCTATTACCCACCTGACACCATACAAGAACTGAAGTTTCAAACTAGACTGACCAGACTTTCAGAAACTGAAAGTGTCTGGCAAGCTGTAGGATGCCCTTAAGAGAGAGAAAGGGGATTTGAGAGCACTTAGCTGAGTTGGATTTAAAAAATAAAACTATTGTTAATATCACTGAGATTGCTGAATAAAAATATAGTGATATGTGTATATATATATGTAATATTTATATATAATGTAAATCTATTTAAAAATAGATATGCGATATACAAACACATTCACATATTTACATAAAATTTCTACCTTCAACTTCATTTTTAAAAAAATTTTTGAAGACTATATTCAAACACAGTAAACACTTTTTTTTCTTGACTTTGTAATATGGAGCATTCTACACAACGTTTTGTAGGTCCCATCATATTCACAGTTGTTGAATACTTCAATTATGGTGTTTTGATTGCTTGAATTTTCAGTTTTCATATGTAATCAAAACTACAAAAATTCAGTCATCACTACTCCTGAGGTTTTCGAATTACATTGCTATGCAGTGGCATTTTTACCCCTCTTCCCCCAACTTTTGATTGTGTATTTGAGTATGGAAGATAGTCTCGGATCTCTAAAAATTAACAATTCCCTATGTAAAAGTTAGAAATTGAGTAAAACATAAATTATAAATAAAATTGATACAACATGGTAGGAAAATATTTGCAGGCATATGACAAATGATAAGCATCCTTCATATTGTAAAAGAGTTTTGCACTTCAGTCAGAAAAAAAATGAATACACTAATAGAAAAATGGAAGAAGGTTGACAAACATGAACAGACAGCTACAGCTCCATAATTTTATGGTGTAGCTCACCTTTAACTATTTACAATGCAATCTTTTCTTCTGTATACCTGATGCCCAATGGTTCTTTTCATTTTGTTTTTCAGGACAGTTTCTTTACAGAAGACTTTTCCAACTGCCTTTACCAGGATCTGCGAATTCCTCTTAGTCCTGTACATAAATGTTCATTTTATAAAAATAATGCCAAACTAAGTTACGGATTCCTCTCTCCACCACGTAAGCTTCTTTCTCCTGGACCATCCTTTATCCTCTCTCTCTTCTTTTTCCTTTTCTTTTTATGGGACAATGTACGTTGTTTATTTATTGATTGATGAAAATAGTGAATAAGAAATACAACTACTGGGGGAAATTTTAAAGCTAGGTCTAAAAAATAAGTTTTAGAAAACGTTTTACTTTTGTTTGAAGTGTAGTTGATTTAGTGACACTAAATAGGATATTCTTCACTTTTCTGCATTTCTTTTAAACTGGATTTGATAAAACTCAGTGAGGTCAGATGGATGCATCAGGGTTCTTAAGAAGCCGATATCATTTTGTTGTTTAAAAATAAAAATGTAATTTGTCAAAGAATTAGGTAAAGGTAGAACTTAAGTGTGCTTGATTTTTCACCAATACGGAGCTCCTAGAAATTTGGCTTTTTTTGAAGTTAAATGTTCTATTTTTTAAAGTGACAAGGTTGTTAATGAGAGCACATTTTGAGGCCACCCTACTAAGGCAGAAATGAAAAAGCTTTAGGTGTCAGATACCTCCAATATCTAGTCCAGTCGCTGGAGTAAGTGTCTAAAGTCAGAGCTTGACTATTGCATTATAAAAATAGATGAGGTCCAAGCCATACAAAGAAGCCTTGTATAGCATTTCCAGGCAGACATCCTGTGATGTTTTTTCTGGGTAGTAGGTGTTGCTCTGAAGCCAGATATTCTTCTTTTTCTTTTCACTGTGAAAGAGTCTAAGAAAAGAATATTGTCAACACAATACACTTTAGTTGAAATAAGGCAAATCAGGCAAAGTTTGAATACATTTAATTTGGATCCTTTCTTATTAAGGTTTTTGTTTCTTTGGTAAATTTCTTTTGAAGAACAAAAGATCTAACTGTATATTATTTTGTTGAGGGACTTGACCAAACATATTGTATTTCCCTTTCAATTAGTACCTGGGAGAGTTTTATGGGTTTAGGATAACACTCAACTCATTTTTTTAAAGTTCCCCCCTAAGAAAGTATACTTTCTAATGTTATTTGTTAAGAATGTTCTATTGAGGGCTGGCCGGGTGGTGCAGTGATTAAGCACTGGCTTGGGAAGCCAGCGGCCCCAGTTTGGGTCCCACATATGAGGGCCAGTGACACTGCCTGCAAAAAAAAAAAAAAAAAAAAAAGAATGTCCTATTGATTTATTTTCTTTTTTTGTAGAAATAAACAAAGGTTCAACTGGAATATACTCTGAAGCATTGCTTGCTACTAATATAGTGCCAATGTACCAGAGTTTTCAAGGTAAAAACTTGTAACCTGTATCTCATAATTTCAATGACTTTCTGTGTATTGTTGGTATAATTTATATGTATAAGTCTGATGCTCTAACTTAAAAGACTAAACCTCATATACATTCTTATAGGTTTGTTTGACTTTGAGAATTCTAATATACAAAAATTCTACAAGTATTAGAGTTACAATATATTCCAATATCTATTATTCTGGTTTGTATTTAAGTGTTTATAAACATTTTTGGTAGAAAAAGTGTGTAATGTTCTTTCTAAGTTATTTATAATAGCTAATATAGTCTACTAACATTAAGTTTTAGTCTGTTTCCATGTTTCACTGTTTGGAAGCTCCTGATAATTATTTTTTATCTTAAAATGAATAGATTTGTATATTATTATTAATTATTGAAGTATTTCGCTCTTCCAAGAATAAATATACATTTATATTTCGAGTGACATGGGACTTCAAAATATAGAGCATGCGAGGAGATTTTTACTCTAATTTACATCTAGAATACTGGTGACTATTTCAAAGCGAATATTCAGATATTAACAATAAATATGAATAACTTGCCTTATTTCTGTTTGTGATTTTTTTTTTTAAAGCTTAATGATGATCTGTGACCACAAGTTCATGATGATGCACAGGTTAAGGAATGGCTGAAATAGAGTTGAATTCAACATTTGTCTATTAGTCCTTCCAAAGGCCAAAACTAAACAATGAATTTTTGGCCTCACACTTAAGACCAAAACCAAACTTGACTTTATCTCTAATTATGGCAGATGCTAATTCTGAAGCATCTGTTGATTTATTTCACATAACAGCATGGCTTCTCGTTCTTTTGACACGACACTGCCTTCTTTCTTGTCTCAGTTATATGGCGCTACTTTCATGGCACCCTCCTGCAGAAGTACGCTGAAGACAGAAATGGCGTGAATGTTATCAGCGGCCCCGTGTTTGACTCTGATTATGATGGACGATACGATTCCTCGGAGACCCTGAAGCAGTAAGAACAGATTTCATTTACTCGTAACAGCAGCTCTCAAGTGGAATTATCATTAAGATGAGTCAGCCGAACCTTTTCTATCTGACTCTATTCAGGTTTATGTATATGACATTTCTGAATACAGGAAGCCCTTGGATATATCTCATTAATTTGGATGTTTTTGCTCAGTGTTCATTGGAATATTTTTTAGGTGAATGAAGTAGTGTTTCTCCACCACTCGGCTCAGATGAGTAATTTTTGAGGTCAGATTAAATACTGAACACTGCCATATGTTAAGAAGGTAATATCAGTGTTTAAAATCTCTGTGTGTGGCTAAGATACTATCTTAAGTAACACACTGCTAGTTAGAAGGTAAAGAACCATGGGGTGTGGCTACAGGCATCTTGAGTCCAGGAATCAACAGGGTTATAAAGCTGTAGTGTCCCAAGTGCAGGCCTTGGGTGAATGTCACAGCTTTTACCCAACTCTGGTTGGAGGAAATGATAAAGTGACCATCTTGAGAAAACCATCAGTGGTACTGTTTTTATAAAGGAGAGAGGAAAACATTTTAGAAACTGGTTGATCTTTATTAAAATAGTAATTATAATTACAAGATTTTTCAAATCAGTTTTGCTATTAAGGCTACAACAAAAGGGGACTGAAACCTACTCTGAGATGTAGCCCCTTTCTGATAACTTCTTTCCCAAGCTGACTTAGGGATTACTATTTACACACGTATGTATCTGTGACCACGTTAGTTTGTAAAATCCCAATTTCTTTGTACTACATTCCTTGAGGCATAAGGATCCTATGTAACTGCCTCATAAGGCACAGCAGTAGAAGAGTAAAGAAAAGAATTTCATACCTTTCTCACTCACAGCTTCAACCGGAACTCTCGGTCTTAATCTGTTTTCTATATTATGGTACCACATAAAATTAGATTTGAAAACAATGATCCCACTGATCCCACTAAGTTAAATTTTGAAAGATGCTGAAAAAACAAGCAAACAAACCTAGCTTTGAGACTAAAGGAAACAGGAGAGTTAAGGTGAGACCAGGGTGTTAGTTGGGATGTCTTTAAAAAATAGGCTGCAATGAAAAAAATAATAATAAAGTTATTGGGATAGGAAAGACAATCCAGTTAAAACAAAGAATACACAGCAACATGGCTTCTCAGAAGGGGCTAGAATAGAAAAAGATCCCTAACCAGTTCTTTCTCTGCCCATTTTCTGCCCACAACTGCATAGAATTTAAAAGACTAGCAATAATGCTTTAGAATCTCTGTTAGGTATTAAAAAATGGTATTTTTTTCATTAGTGTCTCAATTCCAGTGTGCTATGGTAGTATTTTTAAAAATTCCAAAGTTCATTATACATCTATAGAAAATAAAAATTATTTGGATTGTGGTTATCTCACTGTATTCTAATTCTTTTTCTCCCAATCTGGCAGAATGTGTTGAGGTATTATGATTTCTAACTTCTTATAGTACAATTAATTGTTTGAGTTCTATTTTTAAATGTATTAAAAATGCTTTACTGAAATATTCATTAAAAAGAACATAGTTATTTCTTTCTTAAAGTGAATATTGCCATATTTTACAGAAACAGCAGACTCATCCGTAATCAAGAAATTCTGATTCCAACTCACTTCTTCATTATACTAACAAGTTGTAAAAACACATCACAGACTCTCTCACAGTGTGAAAATTTAGATACCTTAGCATTCATTTTGCCTCACAGGACTGATAACAGTGAGAGCTGTGTGGTAAGTAGCCTTTGTTAACTTACCTTAAACATTGAAAATCTGAATACAAGTATATATTTTTTGTGTTTGTGTCTTACATCTCACATTACTGTGGGAGAAAACAAACTTGAATATACATGTACTTTGAAATTATAGGATGGCCTTAAGTTGATCCTCTAAGATGAATTTTCTTTAGAGAAAAACACCCTTGTCTATTAAAAACACTAGAATTCAGATCAAAATGTAAAAACCTAGTGACTATATGATTTAGCCACTAAATTTCAGGTTTATTTGAAGTGTGAATTTACTCTTGTTTCAGAACTGGATTTATAATTTCAAAAGTATCAGTACTATATAAATTAGTCTTTAAGTTGTGATTAGACAACATTTCAAATTCATTTTCTGCATAACACTTTAGTATAAAATTCATATGTTTGTCCCTAATTATCTTTTCTTATTCAATTATCACTCCAGTGTTTGGAAATGATTGTTGTATCTTATATGCTCAGAATTTTAAATAGCTGAACTGTAGTCTTTGCACATCAAGACTGCATTAAAATTTTAGCAATTTTTAAGTTTTTCCTTATGGTAAGCAAATGTTTTTCTTTCAGAGTATCTACCTAGTTTTTTTTTGTTTTTTGTTTTCTTTTTCCATTTTTTTTCTTTTTTTGTCCATTGTGAAATTACACAATGTAAGTCTAAGCCTAAGCTTGTAAATAGATTTGGCTTTTCTTCCAGCCTCAGTGGATGGGTGGTGAGAACCTGGAGTCCTGATCAAAAGGGTTTTGAGACACAATCTGAGCTTGGCAGAAGAGAATGCTGTGATCACTCACCCATTTATCCCTTCATTCATTCTTTTATCCCTTCTTTGATCCAGCCATTCTTTTAATAAATATTTGTCGCCAGGTACTCTAGATACTGAGGATATCGGTGAACAAAACAGACAGTGGCCTCTGTGGTGTTTCCAGAGGTGCAGTAGTACAGTGACCCATTGGCCATCCCTGATTTAGTAGTCTTCAGTGTATCATTCTTTAAAATTAATGAGGCTAGGTCTCTCTTTAATTGTTTCTCTGTCCACTTTCAGAATTAATTGACTAGTCCTCATAGACTATATTTCTCATTAAGCTATTTTTTTACTTATTCTTCAGAATTATGTACAGAAGAGCGAGATTTTAAGTATTTGGATGCCTGTTGGGCATCTAACTCTGCTAACTGGTCAATATTGGGGCTGCTGTTGGACACATACCAAATATTTCCCTTTTTTTTTTGTTCTATCTCCTTGGAGAGATTAAATTTTCATTAAAGCTATCAGTTAGTGTTCTGCAACAAATAACAGAGAGCCCAGTTATTTGTCACAGAAAGTCCAAACGTAGCCTGGGGACAGCGCATTGGTCAGCAGCACCATGAGGGACCCAGACCTGTCTTTCTGTGCCACTGTTCTTATCATGTGGCCCATGTGGGCTAAAGACGGCTTCTACTTCTCCATATGTTATGTCTGAATTCTTGCCTTGCCCCCCAAAAGAAGCAGCAACAGGCTTATGCTTACATCTCATTGACCAAAATGATATTAAATGCCATGAGTTAAGTGCTGAGTGCTTTTTCCATCTCTACCATTCCAAAAGCTATTGTACAGATATCCCAAACACAAACATTTTATCAAAGTTTACAATGGCACTGTACCTGGGAGACATTAAATATTGAACTTCAACCAGGAAGAGGATTATTTTAACGTACATCACACATACTTATTGATTTCTTCTGTTTCATTTCTGAAGGGTTAGCTGGATATTGGCCTGAGAAAACAGATGGTTTGAATGTACTTTTTATCTATTTTTATAAATATTGGAACAGATTGCAAATACCTTCTGGCCAAGTAGTCTACTGAGTTAGGGCTATTTCCCTGAAAGCCAGGGTGAGGCTACAGAGAAGGAGACGGTGGAGCAAGAGTATTGAGTAGATGATAGGAGGCTAATGGGAAAATGGAAATCATTGGTTTATTCCCCTTTTATGTGAAAAGTCTGTATTTACCATTTTAAACTAAAAATGTCCCAAGTGTACAGGAAACTTTATTGAAAGATTTCTTTCGAGTGCAATCATAGCCCACCAACCAGTGGGTATTTTCTTCATCTAACCTTCTCCAGTAGCTATTTTCAGAAAAACTTACCCTACCACATGGATGTATGATTTCCATCTCTATTACCTGTATCAGCTACCACTTCTGCTTCCATGTGCCAGCATTTATGCTGTTAATCCTTTTCTAATTTTATATTAGGTAAGACTCGACTACCTTACCAAAAATGAAATGGTTTTTTTCCCTTCTGCCAAACCCTTTCTTCATTGCAACTGTGTATATAACTGATTCTCATAAGAACTAGGGTTTGTATAATACATTTGCACGCATCATTACATTGATTGGATCCTCAAAACAACCCTGTAAGGAGGGTTCAGATAAGAGGATCAGGGTTCAGATGTTAAATAACTTGCCTCAGTTTATTTGGTAGGGTGTTGGTAGAACCAGGGCTTAAATCCAAGTTTCTTTATGCTAATTCCCATGTGCTTTCTACCATGCCATGTTGCTTCTGTTTTCCAACATTTTTTTAACCCTACACAATTAAAGTTTCTTGCACCAATACAATAAATGAGCATCTGTTCCAGATATACTTTCCTTTCCCCAAATGTGATACATTTAGTTAAGCAAACATATATGGTGTATATTAGATGGTGAGTTACTCAAGAGCAAGGATTATGCCTAACAAATCTTATGAAATCTGTCATTTGAGAGCCAAAGTGCCATAACTGATTAAAATGGGGGAGATGGAGAGCTTATAGGGTGAGTGAACTGTTTTTCAGTGACTTTTTGTCTTGATTTCCCACCCTCACAGCACGGGAAGCATGAATCCTCATGGGTTGAAGAGTTGTTGAAATTACACAGAGCTCGGATCACAGATGTTGAACATATCACTGGACTTAGCTTCTATCAAGAAAGAAAAGAGCCAATTTCAGACATTTTAAAATTGAAAACACATTTGCTAACTTTTAACCAAGAAGACTGATATTTTTTTATTCCAAAAGCACACCATATATCTTTTTGAAAGAACCTTCTATTTTATACAGTCCTTTATTCACACTATTGCATTGTTTGTAAACTGTCGACCAGAACTGGGAACCCTCTGTGATATGACCATCTCAGGGAAACTAATGGCCTCAGCATAGCATCAGCAAAATGTTTCTATTGAGTCTTGCACATGTTTGAATGTGTAAGAATTATTCAAATTTGGGAATAAAGACAGACGAAACCTAAAACCGCTCTTCTACTTCTCTTAAGGGCAGAAGTAGCCTGTGAACATTGTCTGGACACCAGATATTTGAATCTTATTATCATTAATAAACTTTTATGGAGCTGACAAACACCAGACTAATGAATAGAATTGGAATAATCCATGTTATGTTATTATCCTCACAAGAATTCAAAAGTGGTTCTTGACCCTTTTAAGAGTGATTTTGGAATTTCATTTA
This sequence comes from Aselliscus stoliczkanus, assembly GCA_033961575.1. NCBI lineage: Eukaryota > Metazoa > Chordata > Mammalia > Chiroptera > Hipposideridae > Aselliscus > Aselliscus stoliczkanus. The sequence goes on from CM066733.1 coordinate 129,943,148, forward strand.
TTTTAGTTTTAATCAAAAAAAAAAAAGAATGGAAACAAAAATTTCTGAGGTCCTCAAAAGCCAAAGTATGTAATCCTGTGTTATTTTATTTTTATTGTGATGGCTTCTTCATATTTAAAGGCTCTAACAAGTTAAAGTTTGAGGGAAGATCTGTGAATTGAGTGTATTGACCTGTTATAAAATTTTACTCTACTTTTGTACTGAAAAAGAAAATTACTAACATCTTGCTTACTGTTAATGAACGTAGGTTGAAAACAGCTCTAAACGTGGTTCTTTTAGATTGTTAAAATGTCTTGTCTTGGTGAAATTTCAGAGAATTTGTCAACACATGCAAGGTAGCATTTTTTACAGAGATGGTAAGAATGTTTTTCTCTGTGCACAAAAATGACCCCATTAGCAGCACAGCTATATCATGCTGAGCTGCTCATTTTCAAATTCCATTGATTTGAAGAGAACATATTACCATCACTTCATATCTTCTTGGTGGTCTTGATAAATGAACTTGATTTCCCCACTGCATAGACTATATTCTTTAGTACCTACCTGTGAACCTTCAAAAGCTACATTGACTTCTAGGCTACCTGGGCCTGATTTATTCTATTAGTACACCAAAGATTTGTATTTGTCTTTCATATGATACTCATTCTTCACCAGCCTCGGGGTCACAAAGGCTTTTATATGATACAATTTGCACTCAAAAATTATTTAGTAATTTAGAAAGTTTCATTGCTTTCTGTTTTAGTCCCACAGATCTCTGAAACGCTACATTTTTTTTTATTTAAAATTTTTTCTTTTTGTTTTCTCTCTGTTGTTCAAATCTAATAATTTTTATTGTTCTATCTTCAAGTTCACTGACTCTTTCTCTGTGTAATCCATTCTGCTGTTGAGCCCACCTATTGAATTTTTTAAAAAATTTCAGTTATTGTATTTTTTTATTTCTAAAACTTCCATTTGGTTCTTCTTTATATCTTTTAATTTTTTTGCTGAGATTTTTTTACCTCTCTGCTGAGACTTTCTATTTTTTCATTTGTTTCAAGAATGTTCATAATTGCTCACTGAAGCATTTTTATGATGGCTGCTATAAAATCCTTATCAGATAATCCTGACATGCGTGTCATCTTTATGTTGTCACCTATTGTCTTTTATCATTCAAAAGGATTGTCCTGTTTTTTGGTGTGATGAATGATTTTAAATTGAAGCATGGATATTTTAGGTATTATGTTACACTTAAACCATCTGTTTTCAGCAGACTTTCTCTGAACACCACCCTAGCAGGGGAATTGGGGGCCCTGCCTCATTATTGACAGGTATGTTCGAGTTCAGGTTCCCTATTCAGCCCCCATTGACACTTGGGGTGAGAGAGGACCGTTGTTACTGGACATGGTGGGAATTGAGCTCCACACTCAGCCTCCACTGATGCCTCCCTAGCTGGCATGTGCAGGACACCCAGTTACTGCCCCTACGTAGTCTCCACTGACACTGGACAGGGGTGGCAAGGAAAGCTTTATTATCACCAAGTAGGGATGAAATTACCAGTTCCCTACTCAGCCTTGTCTAACACCACCCTGCAGAGAACTTGGGGCACAGCCCGTTCACCGCCTGGGAAAGATGGAAGTCTAGGCTGCCTACCCTGTTTTTGCTGGCATGGGTGAGATCATAGTCTTTTCTGTGGTGTTCGGCTGGAGTGGAGCAGTTTTTGTTTTGTCTCTTCCTAGGCTATTCCTCTTCTGTTCCTTTGGCTAGAGGCCTTTTTTGAGGCTTCTTTTTGTCTGTCCTTGGTGTTTCCAGGTTGCTGACTTCTTCAGCTCCAAGTCTGGGATATATAATATAAGCTACCAAGAAAATGGGAACTCATCACCTTGTTGTTCCTAGGGTCCCAAGGTCCTTAGCCTGTGTGTCTCCTCTACCTTTCAGGATTTTCTGTTTGGTTTATATGCAATAACCAAGCTTTTGATCTGCACTTAGCAGAAGGATATCTACTTTGTAGAAGTGTCTCATTGATTTTTATTATATTCTTCAAAACAGATGCAGACACGTGATTGCCTCTACATAAAGCATCTTAGCAACTCTTACTTAAATGAATAGATGCCTCTTCCCTTTGCCAGACACTAGGAATACAAAGAAAAACAAGTTGTAATCATTATGTACTTGAAGAGAGAAAGGAGGCAGCAGAAGTGTAAATGATCCCTGAGTAAAGGAGCCATGTGTGAGGTGCCAGGGAGTACATAGGATGCACTAGGTGCTGCTGGGCAGTATCAGCAGTGGCTTCCCAGAGGTGGTGACATTGGAGTTGGGATTTAAAGGGTGAACTCAAAGCTCTTCAGGTGAATAGTTGAAGAAAGGACATTCTATCCTCTCTGGGATGAAGACATTTTTGGCATTTTCTTATTTACTACTACTTCTGATACTTTCTACAAGTGTCACTGTGACCAGCTTATAATATGCAACTATTTTATTTTTCTTGCTTTGTTATACTAATCTCCCATTCTTAAAGGAGATGTCAGACTATAAATTCTGTGCTGACTCTAAAGGAAACGGCATCCACATCTGTTCCTACTTAGCCTTTTTTTTTCCCCGGTTGCTCTTCTACAGTATTCCTTTTTTATTTCCTTGTCTTGAAAGAGATCCCTCCTTTCACTATTCATCAGTTTTAAACATGTGACTAGTCACCACTTCCCCAATTTGAATGGATTAATTCATATGACCATATATGAAAACTTTCTCCTACTTTCTTCAATAAAGGGTATTCTTTGCTTCTCAAATGCTAAGCACAACTTTTTTTTTTTTTTTTTTTTAGCTGAGACATCCTGCCACCTGTTGGCAGCTCAGTGGCAGCTCAGCTCGGGCTGGGCATCGAATTGCTGTTGCTCAGAGCTCAGCTCGCACTCTTGAGCGAGCTCTTAACCAACTGAGCTACTCTACTCGGCTGGCCCAACACAACTTTTATTTATCCCTACTTTTACTGTCATGCCTCTGGTCTGTATTTCTTAAATGAGGTAAGTACCAGGGATAGAGCTGAACCCCCTACTCCTGCAGGAATTTCTCTTACCCACCTTGATATTTTTCTGTCATTAGCAATACCAATTGTCCTGCCCTGCTCTGTGGGTACATGCTTATCTATAACAGAAACTGGCATTTGAACTTTGAAACTAAATATGGTGATTACGTTTTATGCCAAAGCCTATCACAAGAATTTTCATAAGCATTAAGTAAAATTTTATCTTGGCTACATTCCCAGGACATTCTCCCTGATTTGGGACCAGTCTAAATATTGTAAGGTAGGGAACAAAAAGTCTTCTACAGAATATAAGTGTCTCTAAGCTAAAAAATGTGGATTTACAAATAAAAGTTGTATATACAGAAGTTTGGTCCCTTTCCTGTGTGGTGTGTATGTGTTTGGAGGGTGGGGCAGATGATTAGTGGTGGTGTTTCTCCAGGGACCGATACTGAGTGCGAGGGTTCTGGACAATTAACCACAGCTGTGTTGTTAGAATGAGAAAAAAACATCCAAAGTTCATTTCAGGTTCACAGAGTAAACATCCATTTCTGATCTGTGACCTATATTCTTGTTTTTGGTATTTTAATTACATTTCATCATACTTCCAGGTAAAACCAAACAACAGGCATATATAAATATCCTTCCAGTACTTAGAATGGTCTGAAACCAGAGGGAAAGTCTCCAGGTTGTAACTTCCATAGATTTTTTTTTAAGCATGATTTGTTTGCACTTATCCTCTTTATTGTATATAAATAGTGCCTGGAGAAAAAAATAAAAATGTTTACTAGGAATTAAATCCATACCAAGAAATATAAATGCATAAAATATGTTTTACCCTGCTAGAAATGAAAGAAATCTGTGGAATAGGTAGTATATCTATGGGATGCCCAAAGGAAGCAACAAAATGAAAGAAGCCCCTTTCATTTCAACTAGGTACCATTTTAAATTTAACTTCATACTTGCACATACACCCTCAATTCAGGGGATAATTGGAGGATTTTAATAAAAACACATTTGGAATTTATATCCAATTTTCTTACATACCAGAAATTCAGAACTCAGAATAGACTTCAGCTTTCACAGGACAGATGTAAAAAACAATTTAATAAATATCCAGGAAATGAAACTTTTATAACACCTCGTAGTAATTCTGCCCCATGATGCCCAGGTATTTTTCCCTATCAGAAACATTTTATGCCTACACTTGGATGGCGTTGTGCTGAGCATAATATAAAGAAAGTGAAATGGGTCTTGGAACTGAAAATTTTTAAGTTAAGGGCCGGCCAAGTGGCACATTGGTTAAGAGCTAGTTTGGGGATGCCTGCGGCCCCGATTTGGATCCCACGTATGAGGGCCAGTGACACTGCCCTCTACAGCTAACAACAGCTCCACCTGGAGCTGGGCTGTGCGAGCCCGGGCGACGGTATAGGCTGCAGACCCTGCTGCAGTGGGTTGCCATAGGCTACAGTGAGTGGCCCGCAGCCAGCCTGAGTTGCCAATAGCTATGGTGAGTGACCATCCAGAGGCCAGCGACCTATCTGCTTCATCCGGGAAGAGCGCAATGACGATACCAAGGTGGGCCAGTGAAGCAACGTCCTCCATAACTAGACTGAAGAACAAAACGACAGCAACTTGTCTGTTCCCCTTCCCCCATTTCCCAACGCTGCTCCCCTCCCCCAATTCCCCAATTAAAAAAATCTTTTTTTAAAACAAATTATAAGCCTTCCTTCTTTCCTTCCTTCCTTCCTTCCTTCCTTCCTTCCTTCCTTCCTTCCTTCCTTCCTTCCTTCCTTCCTTCTTTCTCTTGTATCCTGTAGTATATTTGCTGAGTTAAATGCCATTTATTTTTATCTTACTTATGGTTGACATTCTGTTTTAAACTTTTTATCAAAAATTTCAAGAATACACAAGAATCACAGAGTATAATGAAGCTCCATGCATCCATTTCCAGTTTCCCTGACTACAATTCTAACAATCTTATTTAATATATCACCCATTAAAAAACTATTTTTAAATTCAATATTATTTTATATGAATTTCAGATGTACAGCATAGTGGTTAGACATTTGTATAATATAAGAAGTGATCCCCCTGACTAGTACCCACCTAGCACTGTACATAATTATTACCATATTATTGACTATATTCCCTATGCTTTACTTTACATCCCCATTACTATTTTGTAACAAACAATTTGTGCTTTTTAACCCCTGCATCTTTTTCACCCTGCCCCAACCCCTCCCCATCTATCACCCCAACAAATCTAGTACCCATCTAACACCATACATAGTTATTACAATATATTCCTTATGGTACAACCTACACCCCCGTAACTACTTTGTAATGACCAATTTGTACTTCTTAATCCCTTCCCCTTCTTTCACCCACACCCCGAATCCCCCTCCCATCTGGCAACTATCAAAATGTTTTCTGTATCTATGAGTTTGTTTCTGCTCTGTTGTTTATTTTGTTCTTAGATTTCACATGTAGTGAAATCACATTGCATCTGTCTTTCTCTGACATACTCCACTCAGCACAACACCCTCCATGTCCATCCTGGCCACCACAGATGGCAAGAACCCATTCCCTTCCATGGCCGAGGAATATTCCATTGTATATATGTATATACTACTTCCTCTTGATCCACTCTTCTATTGATGGACACCTAGACTGCCTCCAATTCTTGGCCATTGTAAACAATTCTGCAACAAACATATGAATGCACGCCTCCCCTCAAAGTAACTTGGGATTATTCAGATAAATACCCTGAAGTGGGATTGCTGGGCCATTCTTTGTCTCTTGGTATGGCCTTTGTATTAAAGCCTATTTTGTCTGGTATAAGTATAGCTACCCCAGCTTTTGTTTGTTTGTTTTTATGAAATATATTTTTCTATCCTGTTGCTTTCTGTCTGTGTATGTCTTTCAATCTGAAGTGAGTCTCTTGTAGGCAGCCTATGTAAGGGTCTGCTTTCCTTATCCATTTAGCCCTCCTATGTCTCTGAAGTGGAGCATTGAATCCATTTACTTTGAAAGTAATTGTTGATAGGTATGTAACTATTGCTACTTCATTATTCATAATTTTGATTTTTTTTTCTTTTTTCTGTCTTAAAGAAGTCCCTCTAACATTCCTTGCAATACTGGTTTTGTGGTGATAAATTCCTTTAGGTATTTTTTGTCTGGGAAGCTGTTTATCTGTCATTCAATTTTAAATGATAGCTTCACTGGGTAGAGTAGTCTTGGTTGTAAGACTTTGCTTTTCATCACATTGAATATTTCCTGCCAATCCCTTCTGGCCTGCAAAGGTTCTGTTGAGGAATCAGCTGACAATCATGGAAGCTCCCTTGTAGGTAACTAACTACTTTTGTCTTGCTGCTCTTAGGATTCTCTCTTTGTCTTTAACCTTTGGCATTTTAATTATGATGTGTCTGGGTGTGGGCCTGTTTGGATTCATCTTGTTTGTGACTCTCTGTGCTTCCTGGACTTGTATGTCTATTTTCTTCACCAGATTAGGAGAGTTTTCAGTTATTATTTCCTTAAATAGGTTCTCAATCCCTTGCTTTCTCTCTTTGCATTTTGGTACCCCTATGAGGTAAAAGTTGTTATGCTTGAGGTCTCTTAAACTATCTTCATTTTTGTGGATTCTTTTTTCTTTTTGCTATTCTAATTGTGTGTTTTCTGCTACCTTGTCTTCCAAATCACTGATTCAGTCCTCTGCTTCATCTAGTCTGCTGCTAATTCTTTCTAGTGCATTCCTCATTTTAGCTATTGTATTCTTCTCCTCTGACTGGTTCTTTTTTATGGTTTCTATGTCCTTTTATATGCTTACAATCTCTTTGTTGAAGTTCTCACTAAGTTCTTTGAACATCCTTATAACCATTGTTTTGAACTTTGTATCTGGTAAGCTGCTTGCCTCCATTTTGTTTAGCCCCTTTTCTGGAGTTTTCTCCTGTTCTTTCATTTGGAATGTATTTCTTTGTTTCCTCATTGTGGGCCTCTCTGTGTTTGTTTCTATGTATGAGGTAGATCTGCTATGTCTCCCAGTCATGACCAGATGGCCTTATGTAGTAGGTGCCCTGTGGGGCCCAGTAGCTCAGTCTGCCTGATCACCTGCTCCAGGTGCTCCAGGAGAGTCCCTTGTGTGGGTTGTGTGTGCCCTCCTGTTATAGTTGAGCCTTGAATGCTATTTGCACTCAGTGGGTGGGATTGACTCTCAGGCTGACTAGCTGTGGAGTTTGGCCATGTCCACAGCTTATGGGCTGCTGTGTGGGAGACTTACCCCACTGAGTGGTATTCACTCTAGCAGGCTCTGGTGCTTGTTGTGAGCACCCTTGGTGTGTACTACTTGTGGGACTAATTGGGTGATGCTCTGCTGTGGTCTGAAGCCAACCTCCAAGTATGTTGGTTCTGGGGCCTCTCGGGAGGAGCTCTGGTGCAGACCCAGGTCAGCCACTGCCTGTGACTGGACAGGTAATACCTGGTAGGAGCTACAAAGTGACCCACAGTTGTTCACTTCCTGTGCTAATCCTGGAGGAGCATGGGAGAGGCCACACTGTGACTGAAAATATTGCCACCAGTACCAGGCCTGGGGTAACTCCACAAAAAGCCAGGACACCCAGAGTCCTGCTGCCAACTGCTGGCTCACTTAAGTTTCAAGCAATGATAAAGTTAAGTGAAGCAGGGTCTCAGGGAGTCACTAGAGTTGTGGTCACCAGTTTATTGTAGACTCTAGTTTGGTACTAGTGCTGAGCCTGGAGCAATTCAGCAAAAGTCTCAGAGCACACTGAGGCCAGTCGCCACCTGCCTGAGGCCTGTGGACTCTGAAAGTTTTCTTAGAAAGAGTGCAATGGGAAAGGGGCTGACTGCTTTTAGAGAAAGTACCTCCACCTGTATATGAGTTGGGTGAGGCGAGGTCTCAGCTGAGTCAACAGAGCAGAGCAGAGGAGCTCATCAGGCCAATCAGATTTAGATTTGGCTTGTGGGGAAGGGCTCAACACAGTAAAGATGGCGCCTGTCTGCCAGCTACATGGGAAGAGGACCCTTCACTGGGAAAATGCCAACTCTTCTCCAGTTCTTCCCCTGAAGCCACACTTCTCAGTCTGCCCCCCGTATGTCTCTGAGGTCACTCAAGTTTGCTGGAGCCAAAGGTGAGTGACTGCGAGCGAGTGAGCTGTGTTTGGACTCTTTAAGAGGACGTCTGGGTTTCCTGCAGCCTTCCATCCCACATGAACGGTTGGAATGCCAATTGTTTTTCACAGCCAGATGTTGTGGGACTTCTCTTCCTTGCACCAGTACTCTAGTCTGGGGAGCCTGGTGTGGGGAACTGGACTTCCTCATTCCTTCCTGGAAAACTTCCATAGCCAAGGTATCTCTCCGGATTCTCAACCACCACAGGAAGTTTTTAACTTATTCTGCATCTTGGCCTTTTTTTTTTTTTACCAGTTTCAATGTGGCTTCTTCTGTATATTCTTAGTTATAGGACTTCTGTTCGGCTAGACTTCAGATGGCTCTTCAGGTTGATTGTTCTATAATTTAGCTGTAATTTTAATGTGATAATGGAAGCATGCAGGCATAGTGTTTATCTACCCTATCATCTTGCATTTCTCTTTGGTTGACATTCTATTTTATTCTGAGATGGAGTGGGTGACCATCTTTTAATATTGTCTGAGAGTCATTTGTTTTTTTCCTCAAACTACAGTGTCAGGGAGGAATCCTTTGTGTCTTATCCACTTTTTTTTGTTTGTTTTGAGGGCAGTGTCACTGGCCCTCATATGTGGGACCCAAACCGGGCTGCTGGCTTCCCAAGCCAGCGCTCAACCACCGTGCCACTCAGCCGGCCCTCTTATCCATTTTTTTGAAACCCAAGGGTAGATAGAGTGGGAGAAAAGATTCATAGAGGTTGTCTTAGACTTTCTATGACATTTGGGCTCTTTCCCTTTTTAGAGATTGTGTCTTATAAAAGGTTCACTTCAGCTCAAGAGTGTGAGCGCTGAGCAACAGAGGGTTGGATTCCCGGCCCGAGCTGAGAGCCACTGAGCTGCCAACAGGTGGCAGGATAGCTCAGCTAGAAAAAAAAAAAAAGGTTCACTTCATCTGAGGTATAACAATTCCTATGTTGGATTCTCTTGGATTCTGATTAATTCCCTCAATTTAGTTCATACCCAGAAGATTCTACATCTCTGTCAACCCTATTTTCTCTTTCCCTGTTTTGCTATTTTTTTCCCCAAAGTAATTCCCATTATGTTTCCCATTTCATCACTAGAGTAGATTGTTTGCTTTGTCCATTCTGCATGCCCCTTTGCAATGTGACTTTGCTACACCATCCTTCAAATGTGGGCTAGACTTGTGATTCACTTTAACCAGGAAGAATGTGGCAGAAGTGTCTTTCCATTGATGAGGTTGCCTTGCAGCTTATGCTTTCAATCTATAAATGCTACTACCACAATGTAAGGAAGCCTAGGTGAGGCTACTGAATGATAAGAAACTATGAGGAAGACAGGTTCAGCTCAGAGCCTGCACCAAAGCCCCATATGAGAGGGTAAGGCCATCTTCTGCCCTCCAGCTCTAATGGAGCCACCAGATGACTGTAGCTGTGGAATGGCCTTAGCTGAGACCATCACAAGAATCACTTATCTGAGTACAGCCACAGAATTTGAGAAATATTAAATCATTCTTTGATACTACAATGTTTTAGAGAGGCTTTTTATGCAACAATATATAATTAGTACCTGAAAGCAATGGTACTATAAGAACAATTTGAAACATGTGGCATTGGCTTTGAAACCAGGCAGTGGGCAGAGACTAGAAAATAGTAAAAAGACTATTGAAGGCAGAAGAAAGGAACACCTGAGTTATGTGTCATGTAATGTTGCAGTTTTTCTAAATCTATCTCCTGTTGTTGGTGAAGCACTCTGAAGGTGACAAGGTTGAGCTTAAAATTGAAACACAAGTCATTTGTGTGTGTGTGTTAATTTTATATTTAAAAGGACATTTTGATACATACCCGTGTTTGTTGCAGCGTTATTCACAATAGCCAAGAGGTGAAAGCAACCCAAATGTCCATTGATGGAGGAGTGGATAAACAAAATGTGGCATGTACATACAATAAAATATTATTCAGCCTTAAAAAGGAAGGAAAATTTGTCGAATACTATAACATGGATGAACCTTGAGGACACTATGCTAAGTGAAATAACTCAGACACAAAAAGACAATATGGTATGATTCCATTAATATGAGGTATCTATAAGGAGTCAAATTAATAAAAACAGAAAGTAAAATGGTGGTTACCAGAGGCTAGGGGAAGGGAAAAATGGGTATAATGTAATGGGTATAGAGTTTGTGTTTTGTAAAATGAAAAATTTCTGGAGATCTGTTGCATAACAATGTGATCTGTACACTTAAAAATGGCTAAGATGGTAAATTTTATGTTATGTATTATTTGTGTGTGTTTGTTTGTTTTATCACAATTTTAAAAATAATCAAGGAGGGGTGAGGAGGTGTTGACAGGATATGTGATAAGCCCTGACTATAAATGGGGAACTTGCAAGTTTATGAATATGCTTCACGGAAATAATAAATATAACAGCAGTAAAAATAACAAAAAAACAGTTGTCATTTTGGAAACTTAGTTCTATAAATGTAAGCACTGGATAAAATTGAACATAGGAAACTCCTGTAGCCACAGATAGTACTCATTACAATAGATTCCAACTCTAAACTAAAGGGTAGTTCTCCCCCTGCTGGCCATCTTGGAATTGTTCAGCTTTAGGAAATAATGAGGACCTCGTGTTTCCTCTAAGAACTTTCATTCACCAAAATATTTCATGTAGAGACACTAAACTCCCATAGCTATTTTCTGAAATTTTCACTCATTTCTTCTTCCATTTGTTAAAATGAATGTACAGTTAATTTGTGTATAGCTTATTCATTCACCAACCTTGATTTAACTCCTAGTATGTGGTGGGCACTGTGTTTAAAACACAGGTTTCGAAGATGAAATTAGTGTGGACCTGGGTTTGACATCTAACAGAGTTACATAGACATGTAAATCATTAAATTGAATGCAGTAAAGAGTTATAAGTGTGACAGAAGTCATCCATGTACTAGAGTATACAAACCGAGGTATAAAGGAGGTTCAGAAGAAGTATAATGAACAAATTGTATTCTTGCCCTTAGAATTCACTAATAAGAGGTAATGTGATTACACATAGGCACAAAAATATATGAACTGTCAAAGAGCATCATTTTTTTTTCTCGTTGGATTTTTTAAAACCAGCTTTTTATTTTGAAATAATTACAAACTCACAGGGAGTTGTAGAGATAGTACAGGTAGCCCATGTATCCAGTTTTCCTAGTAATTGCCTCTAAGCCATTATGTCACATGTTTAGATTTGATAAGCACCACTACAATCAAGACACACAGTATTTCATCACCACAAAGACCTCCCAGTGCTTCCTCTGGAGAGTCATACTCACCTCCTCCCTCCACCCATCCCCATCCCCTGGCAACTGTTAATCTGGTAAAAGATGACATTGGCCCCTGGAGATGACATCTGATAGAGACATAGACATGAAAATCATGTAGATTAAATGCAGAAATTATACTAAAGTATACTGTCATTTCAAGAATGTTGTATAATTTGATATTGGCTTCCCCCTCCACACAGTATAGTGTCCTTGAGAGCCATCCAATATGATTATTACATATATCACTAGTTTGTTCTTTTTTATTGCTGAGTAGTATTTTCCTTATGGGTGTACATATTTTGTTTAAACATTCTCCCATTATACAATATTTTGGTTATTTCCAGTTTTTAGCTCTCATAAAACTGCTAAAACCAATCATGTGTAGGTTTTTGCATGGACTCAAGTTTTCATTTCTCTGGGATAAATGCCCAGGAGGAAGATTACTGCATTGTAAAGTCAGTGTCTGCTTAGTTGAGAGACTGCCAACTATTTTCTAGAGTGGCTGTATCATTTTTACATCGCCACCTGCAAAGTATAAAAGATCCAGTTTTTCCTCATTTTTGCCAGCCTTTCAGGTTGTTACTAGATATCATTTTTTGTTGATTGGATAGGTGTGTGATCTTTCATAGTAATCTTATTGCATTTCTCTATTGAATAATGATGTTGAATATGTTTTTATGTGCTTATTTGCCATCTATACCCTTTTTAGTGAAATATCTTTTCATATATTTTGCTGATTTTCTAATTTCACTATTTTCTAATTTCATATTGCATTTTGAAAATTCTTCATAAATTCTAGATATGTTCTTTATCTGATATGTGGTTTACAAATAGTTTATCCTAGTCTGTAGCTTGTGTTTACACCCTCAACAGGGTCTTATGAAGAACAAGTGTTTTAATTTTTATGAAGTCTAATTTATTGTTTATTTTTTCTTTTATGAATCATGCTTTTGGTGTCAGGTTTAAGAACTCTTCACCAAGCCGTAGGTCCTGAAGATTTACTTTTGTGATTTCTTTTTAAAGTTTTTTAGTTTTACATTTCAATCTATAATCCAAAAATTTGCATTAATTTTTGCATAAAGTGTGAGGTTTAGGGCAAAGTTAATATTTTTGTTTGTGAATACCCAGTTGCTCCAACACCACATATTGGAAAGCTTATCTTTCCTCCATGACATCACTTTTGGACCTCTGACAAAAATTAGGTGGCTGTATTTTCATGGCTTTGCTTTAACAAGAGTGACAGCAGTAGATGAAGAACTCAGAAGTTATAGCTACTTAGAATTCAATTGAATCTTGAGATACAATTTGCACTTGAGTGCTGTCTCTCTTCACCCAGCAGATGGCAGTAAATGACTATGGGAAACACTGTAACAGGCATCAGTGTAAAAGACCTTGGCATTTACTTAGGGCTGTTTGGAAAGGGTAATTCCAAGAATATGTTGGAATTGCATACTAATCTGAAGTTAGCTTTTAAACTGAATATCACCTGAAATGCTATTTTATTTGGGGTCTCCAAAATGGTGATGCGGTCGGTACCTATCGTTCAAGCATAAAACAGATTTACAGCAGAGCTGCTTTAGTTGTACAGGGGCACGAAGCATGGAGCTTAGCTTCTCAGTGCCACTCTACCTCCAATAAATTAGACCTTTGGGGCTTCAGCTTCTCATGGGAACAACCAACCTGTAATTCTTTCTAGTCAACTCCACCTAGATGTCTGACAACCGTGTCAAAATCAACCATGTTCAGGCCAGGTAGTGGTATGCTGGATAGCCTTTATGGGTTCATAAGAGCCAGTTGATAATTTGTCAGAGATTTTGCAAGCTGGTTGACTTTGCATTGGTAGTTTGAAATTGGCTATCATGGAAGCATTTACAATAGAAATTGTCTATTGCTACAAACCAGGACCTCCCACCAACCCTGGCTGGTTGCTAAATATTCACCGATATCCCACTGATTCAAATACACTTGCTTTGTCCCTTAACAATATCTCTTCTGCTCACACATCCTATCAATTCCCAAACCTCAGATTATCTCACTTTCCAAGGCCAGTTCAAATTCACCTCCTCCCATGTTCAACTAATATTTGATAAAGGAGCTGAGAATATTCAATGGAGAAAATACAGTCTCTTCAATAAATGGTGCTGGGAAAATTGAATATTCACATGCAGAAGAATGAAACTGGACCCCTATCTTACACCACTCACAAAAATTAATTCAAAATAGATTAAAGACTTATGTGTAAGGCCTGAAACTATAATAAAACTGGAAGAAAACATAGGAAAAGCTTCTGACATTAATCTTGGTAATTATTTTTATGGCTATGACACCTAAAGCACAAAACAACAAAAGCAAAAATAAGCAAGTGACACTATACCAAACGAAAAAGCTTCTGCACAGCAAAAGCTTCTGCACAGCAATTAATTTTAATTGACAAAATTAAAATACAACCTACAAAATAGAAGAAAATATTTGTGAACCACACATCTGACAAAGGGTTGATATCTAAAATATATAAGGAACTCATACAATTCAATAGCAAAATAATAATAATCCAATTTAAAATGTGCAAAGGAGCTGAATAGACATTTTTCCATACAAGATATTCAAATGACTGACAGGTACATGAAAAAGTACTCAACAGGACTAATCATCAGGTAAAAGCAAACCAAGACCACAATGAGATATCACTTTACATCTGATAGAATGGCTATCATCAAAAAGCCAAAGAGATAAGTATTGGCAAGGATGTGGAGAAACGGGAACCCCGTGCACTGTTAGTGGGACTGCAAACTGGTACAACCACTATGGAAAACGGTATGGGGGCTCCTCAAAAAATTAAAAATAGAACTACCATATAATCCAGCAATCTTACTTCTAGATATATATTCAAAGGAAATGAAATTACTATCTCAAAAAAATATCTGCTTCCTCATGTTCACTGCATTATTTATATTAGCCAAGATATGAAAACAGCCTAAGTGTCCCAAAATAGATAAATGGGTAAGGAAGATGTCATATGTATATATATAATATACATATATATATATAATATACTATATTTCATTACATATATTTTATTATATATAATATAGTATACAATGAAATATTATTTGGCCATTAAAAAGACGGAAATCTTGCCATTTGCAACAATGTAGATGGTCCTTGAGGGTATTATGCTAAGTGAAATGAGTCACACAAAGACTATATGATCTCACTTTTATGTAGAATCTTAAAAAAAAAAAGAATGAACTCACAGAAACAGAGAACAGATTGGTGGTTGCCAGAGGTAGGGAGTGGGAGAAATGGGTGAAGGAGGTCAAAAGGTAAAAACATTGCAAACAAATTCACTTCCTCGTGTGACGTTGAACTTGCTCCCCAGCCCTCTGCCCTGTGCTTCTGGCTTCTAAAAAACTTTGTTTATGTCATGGGGCAAAATAGTCTTATTTTATAATGTGTGTTTCTTAAGAATCTAGTGGCTAGATACCAAACTGTGAGTTTCTAGAGGGGACTTTGAGGACTGTGTCTGAGACAGCATGGCTAGGGTAGAAGTTGGTATATATAGTAAATACTCAATGGTTGTGGTTTTGCTTAGTGCCACAGAATGGCTTTATAATTCTTTCACGTTCACCATCTTACCCCAACCAACTTATTATCATCATTTTTTTATCTCTCATCTTCATGCACCCTGTTATATTTACTACATTTTACTCAAATCATAACTCCAAGTGCCCCATAGCCACCTTCTACCTTCTTCTCCATCTTTGTGTATGTTCTTTCCTGTCCCCATGGAGTGTCTTTTCCCATTTCCCTCAAGGTCTTGCTCAAATGCTATTTCTTCTGTGGAGCTTTTTTCTCCATATTCTTTTGATTCTGCTACTCCAAGTAACCTAATCTCTCAGCAGCATGAGCCTTTAAATTTGTCTACTAACTCCTAACATTCCTTTAAAAGGGGAAACTGAAATAATCCACTGTGGTTGATTAAACCGCAAAGAGAAATGCTGGAGTTCATGAAGAATATTCTGAGAAGCTTGCCAAAGTCACTCCCTTGTCCAGACCAAACAGGAGTGTGAATGATGGATAGAGATTTCGGATGTGGGGTATAATGAAGGGGAGGAGGGCTTGCGTTCTATTTAAAGTGGTTGCCTGCTTGGCAGTACTCCCTAGAGGTGAGAGGGCTGTTTGTGCCCTCATCCATATCAAAGGTGCCCTTAACATCCAACAGTCCAGGTCTGTTAGCCTGCCCCATAAAACCATGTTTGGAAAGATATCTCTGGGGAGGGAATTTTGGTTTGAAACTGGAAGAAAGAAAACCTGAAACTTAATTCGGAAGTAAGAGATATATCAAGGGGGGAAAGGCAACAATTTTGAAGTGGAAAAATATCTTGTGAAGAGTAAAAATAGTGGCTTTCAGGTGGCATATGAGGCAGCTCTGCTGCTAACCCTTTCATTAGCTGACTTCCTGTGCCCCACTGGGACTGTCTTCTAGGGGCTGATTGCTGCCTTTGATGCTTCTAACCAGCCAGTGTCACTACTCAGGCCATGGATTCTGGGATTCCAGCAAGAGAGGTAGCTTAGCAAAGAGTTAAAGAAGTTTTGTTTCAGAAAAGCTGATCTATCAATCACTTAACAAGAATTTGTTGAGGACCTGCTACATGCCAAGAACAGTGACAAAAACTGGGGGGAGGGGATACAAAAATAAATATGATGTCAAATTTTTTTGGGGGGTGCTTTGGATATAATGAATGGTTTTTATTTGTCTGAGTAGACAACATAAAAAATGAAGTGCTTGCATATGTTAAAAATGATACTACCTTCTAACTTTTAACTCCCCTTACTTACTCTTCTTCTTTAGTTCAATTTTGCACTCTTTTTTAAAAAAAGATTTTTATTAAAATACAAATAGCATATAATATTATATTAGTTTCAGGTGTACACCACAGTTATACAACTTTTATGTACCTAAAGAAGTGATCACCATGATAAGTCCAGCAACTATCTGACACCATACCACACTATCACAATATTATTGACTATTGCATCTGGTGTACAGCATAGTGGTTAGACATTTATATAATTTAAAAAGTGATCCCCCTGACTAGTCTAGTACCCACCTGGCAGTATACATAGTTATCACCATATTATTGACTATATTCCCTATGCTTTACATCCCATTGACTATTCTGTAACTTCCAGTTTGTATTTCTTAATCCCTTCATCTTTTTCAATCTCCCCCCAAACCCCGCCCCAATCTATCACCCCATCTGATTAGTTTAGTATGCATCTGGCACCATACATAGTTATTACAGCATTATTGACTATTGCTTATGATATACCCTACATCCCTATGGCTGCTGTGTAACAACAAATTTGTACTTCTTAATCCTTTCCCCTTTTTCACCTACCCTAACCCCTCTTCTCTCTGGCAACCATAAAATTGTTCTCTGTATCTTTAAATTTGTTTCTGCTTCATTTATTTTTTTTTTAGATTCCACTTATAAGTGAAATCATGTGACATTTGTCTTTCGCTGTCTGCCTTAGTACACTTAGCACAATACCCTCCAGGTCGCTTCATGTTGTCACAGATGGCAAGACTTCATTCTTTCTAATGGCTGAGTAATAATATTCCATTGTATATATGTACTACCTCTTCATTATTCATTCATTCATTTAGGGACACCCAGGTTGCTTTCATATCTTGGCTCTTGTAAATAATGCTCCAGTGAATGTGTGGATGAACATGGCCCCTCAAAGTAGCTTTTTGAGTTTCTTTGGATGAATACCCAGGAGAGGTATTACAGAATCTTTCTTTGTCTCTTGTTATAGCCTATAGCCTTTGTTTTAAAGTCTATTTTGTCTGATGTAAGTATTGCTATCCCAGCTTTTGTTTTGTTTTTTTTTTGTCTTTTTCATGAAATAACTTTGGGTTTTGTGAACCTTTGAGAGACCTTAGGAAAATCTTCAGCATGAGCCAAGGCAGGTGGTTTGTATGTAAAAGCCACTGGGAATGGCTTCATTGTGCCTGAGAGTTGGGTGGAGTGTGGTCTCAGAATCACCAGGATCCGGCAAATGAATGGCATTAGCCAGATTGATAGAGATTCAGACATGGTGCTCACCTGTGTCTGCATGCCATGTCGGGGGAGGGCTCACCAAAGAAACAATGGGTTCCACCAGTTCTTCTGTTCAGGAGAAAGCTGCCCCTCCAGCCCTCACCCTGCAGCCAGACATCTCAGATCCTCCCTGTACGTCCCTTTCACCTTTCAAGCTGCTGCCCCAGTGCTAAAAGTCAGCAGGAGTGAGTCCTTTAGTGAGTAAGTCCATGTGTGGGCTCGCTAAGAGGAGAGCCTGGAAGTGTAGTCACCCTCCGTCCCAATCAGCCACAACCTCTGCTGGTTTTTACAATCAGAAATTACAGAGACTTCTCTCCCTGGCACTGGAACCCTGGGATAGGGAGGCTGATGCGACTTGGGGACCCATCACACCTCTGGGAGATACCTTCACAGCCAAGATTCCCTCCCAATTTTTAACGGTCACATGCAACTGTGGGACCAGCCCATTCCATGTCTCTGCCCCTCCTACCAGTGTCAAGGTGTCTTCTTCTTTATGTCCTTAGGTATAGGGCTTTGTTTTAGCAAGACTTCAGGTGATTCCCAATAATGGTTGTTTTGTAGTTTAGGTGTAATTTTGATGTGGTCATGACAGAAGTAAACATGGCATTTATCTCCTCTGCCATCTTGACTGGAAAAATCTCCCAATTTTGCATTCTTTTATTAAACCTATGCTATGTGCTAAGTGCCAACACATCATTCTTGTTTTCCTCCAAGGAGCTCACTGCCTCTTGCTAGAGGCAGATTTATAAACCTCTAATCTTAGTCCCTGATAAGTTACAAAAACAAATGGGTATACAAAGTGAAATGCGAACATACAGAGAAAGTTGGGGAAGACAATGTAGAGGGCTTAACATTTCACTCCTACTTCTTTCTTTTGGTAATTTTTTAGTCAAAAACTTTTTCATCACTAGCTACTTGACAGCTCCTGACATCCCTGATCCAGAGAAAGAAAATAATCTTTTCCAATAGAAAGAGAGCATTATACATAACAATTATTATTTTCCACTGAACATGGACATGACCTCAGGTCCTCTTAGCACAGAGCTCAAGGGAATTACTGCTTGTTATTTATCCTGGGCTTAGAACTGAGAACTATTTCTCACCCCTACTCATATCCTTAACTGATGTTCTATTCCTCTTTTCTGTTAATTTTTGAAGGTCTAAAATTCCTGTTTTTGTGCTCCAACATTTCCTCATGAAAGATTATTCTAATATATGTTTTGTAATTTTAAATTGTGAATTCATGTTTATCTATGGAAATCCTCCACAGTCTGCCTTGGGAATATGCCTTCCAAAAAGGTTTCCAATTTGCTTTAGTCAGGAACCCTGGAGATATTAGCATCTTGGAACTAATGTTCACATTAATCTCCCAGCTTGGGGACTCCAAGACTACATAAATAGTGTTATTTTCAAACCTCAGACCAATGCCAGAGGAGATTTTTTTTCTATCCAAGCAGGCCAAATTGTTTCTCTTGTATTAGCGAGTAGACTTTTTCTAGTACACCTTTTCACTGAGAGTTTGATACAGCAAGTGTTTTGGCTTTATTAGGGAGGGGCATGGGGTGGTGGTATTATATATACATCTCTACCTCCCGGCATCAGGGCTTCGTATTCTGTGCTCATGTAGGTGCCAAGACCCCAGACTCTTGGTGCTGGAATTGGAAGCCCTCTTCCCTTCCAGGTAGCCTTAGTGTTATTTTGCATTCATAGCTGGAGTTTTTAATTTCTCATGGCTTGAAGACCTTATAGAATTGCTGCTTCTGCCTCCTCCTCCTCCTCCTCTTCCTTCTTCTTCTTCTTCTTCTTCTTCTTCTTCTTCATCTTCATCTTCTTCTTCATCTTGAGAGCTTAACAACGCATTTTAAAGAATGTTGTTTATATATTACCTAGAATTTCTAGGTTTATAGTGGGAGAATGTCCAGGTTATCTACTGTCCCCAAACAGAAATTTATCCAAGAAACCCTTAAGGCCCAACATCATTCAAGAAGTCCTTAGCATCCATAGATACATACAACAACAGGATGGGACCTGTAACAGCTTATTTTTATCTGGTTATTTGTATATCTACAAGTATAGATATAGAAGACTTGGTCCTACCTGATTTTTCCCATGGCAGAAACACTGTATTACAGGCATGACCCAAATCACCACTGTTAGTGTACACATATGGTCCCTTTATTTTTCTGTGTAATCACTTTGAATCCAACTACTTTTATTACGAGTCTAGAATCTTTCTTTTGAGGCTTTACCCTTTCCAATAAACTATACAATAACCCCTAGGGATTATTTAATACAAAGGAAATCAGACCTCTTCCAAGTCCAGGCAGAGAGAATCGATCTGTCCCTCAGCACAGCTATTAACAGGGTGTCACAGTTGAACACGGGCCCTTGGTCCAGGGGCCACTTTTTTGCTGCTATGATTTTGCCTTGCTGGTACTCTCATTTAGACAGCAGGTTGTAGTGTTTTTAGTTTACACCCAGATTTTCAGCACTGTTTTCTAAAGCTATGACTGAGCAGCTGGTCCTACGGGCCTTTTGGCCTCAGCCAGTTGTTATACCAGACCAGCTGTTTCTCACCCAGATTCTCCCTGTCCCTCTGGCTTTGCAGTAATGTTTAGATTATATATTTCTTCCAAGGATATTAAGCTCTCTGTTCATTTCATTTCTCACTTAATACTAATAAGAATAATCACATTCGTGAATATAGTCTCTTCCCATTACATAATTCATTAACACTCAAAACCCACTCTATGCAGGCAGCCCTGAAGTGCAGAGAGGGGAAGTAATTTTTCCCAAGAGAATTCTACAAATTAATGTTAAAACTGGAACTCCATTGTCTTCTGTCTGAGGTAAAAACTAAATATCTCCTGTATATTTACACACATCCTGACTTATTTAAGTGTAGTTCCCCTCACTAATGGTGTGTTTCTGATCCTCTGGATTCTACTAGTTGTAAACACAACACTAATGAATCTCAAAATATGGTCCTGGACCAGAAGTATCAGCATCACCAGAGAACTTGTTAGAAATGCAGGTTCTCAGATCCCATCTCAGAACTACTGATTCAAAAACTCTAGGGGTGAGACCAGCAGTCTTTGTTTTAACAAACTCTGCAGGGATTTTGATGATCCCTAAAGTTTGAGAAGCCCTGCTATACAATATATACAGACTTTTATCTGTTAGGTGATCTAGACAGGGTGCTTGCCCTGGGATATAAGATTTTGAAAACTTATAAAAAATGTTTGTAATTTGAAAAACAAAATTTTATTTCTAAGTCACAAAAAGAAAATACCAAACTATAAATCAAAATTAATAGTTTATTTACAACACAAAACAATTTCATTTAGTCAACTAATCTCAATTCTTATCTATATAATATGTTTAATTAAGAATGTGTATGCATTTTGCTGTTTGAGATAATATGTAGTAAAACCTCCAAAATAAGTATAACATTTGGCCTAATTTTGTGACTTAAGTCTTGAATGTAGAGACTCAGCTTCTCATGTAGCAGCTTTACAGATGAAGATTAAAAATGTGGAAGGAGTGATCATCAATTTCCAGACATGTTCAGATGACCACAAATGTCAGTGCAGTTAAAGGAAAGAGTAAATGATACTGCAGTAAACTCCCACTAAAATGTCTTTTAAAAATAAATCATTACAGGCAAGTGAAATGAGAAAAAAACCCAAACGATATATAGCCCTATAAGCCTGTTGTGGTAAAGTGTTGTGCTTTATTTCTATTTTCATCTTATCTCTGCTCTTTTACCTCCATATTCTCTAATGTAACCAAGTCAATAACATAGGTAAAAAGGAAAAATAAAATTACTGATAGCTTATTACATATCAGCTACTACATGGTAGCACATAATACATGCTTAAAAGGATCACTGAATGCAATACTATATTTGATATTCACATTGACATACAAGGCATTTATTATTGCTTCCAATTACAGATGGGAAAACTGAGGTTTAAGAAGGTCAAATTATATTCTAAGATCACATGACCAGTAAATGGGAATTTAAATGACAGTCTTTAAAACACTAGAAACTCATGAGTTTTCCACAGTACCATAATACCTCTCTGAGGAGTAGTATTAATAGGGAATATTGTCTCTGGACAGTTTTTACTGTGTAAGGAATATTGATGCCATTGGCTATTGCTTTGGGACCTGGAAATCTGTGAAGTAATTTAGCTTTTCCATGCCAGTATATGTAGGCATACGTACAAAGTAATTATTCCTTGTATATGAAAGCCCAGATTTGCTATATTTGAGTTGAACTTCAGAAGTTGACATTTAAGGGAAAAGTTTCTTATTAAAAAAATCTATTTTGAGGCTTTATTACTCCCTGTTCTCTTATAAGACTTTTAATGCAGAAAGTCCCATCAATCTGTTTTGTATTGGTTGCTTAGCGGTTGTCTGTGACTACTGCATGATTTGTCAACTATACAGAGTCACCTCTAAAAATAGTATTATTGCTTGATCATAAACCTGTATGAGAGAATGGCCCATAGATACTATTGACAGACAATAGTCTGTTATTGTTACTGCAACTAGGGCAAATGCAATATGAAACACTCCTTTCATCCAAGTTTCTATCTACTCAGATTCCTGGAAACACCTTTCATTAAATGGCCCAGGGCTCCCCCACCTGAAAGTTTCTTCCCTCAATATTTTATAAAAAAAGGTCTAATTAAAGAATGGAGATTCGACTCATATAATTGGCTCAGTAAGAAGCTCACCCCAGCAAACAAGGATCTCTTACTTATATTAATCCCTATGAGACTGTATGAATATGTATTTATATGATGTCCTTGACATACTGTGAAGTAGAAATAGGTTATGAAATCATTTACACAATATTTGACCATTAAAAATTATATTATTAAACAATCTAGGGGATATACATGAAATGTAATAGAGCAGCACTGTTCAATAGAAGTATGGGGTCGGCCGAGTGGCGAGGTGATTAAGTGCTGGCTTGGGAAGCCAGCGGCCCCGGTTCGGGTCCCACGTATGAGGGCCAGTGACACTGCCCTCACAAAAAAATAAAATTAAATAAAAAATAAAATTAAATAAAAAAATAGAAGTATGAATCACGTATGTAATTTAAAATTTTCTAGAAGTCACATTTAAGAAATGAAAAGAAACAGGTAAAAGTAATTGTAATGATATTTCATATATTCTAAAATATATTCATTTTACATTTATATATTTATATAAATATATATTTACATAAAAACAAATATGTTTAACATATTTATATTTAAGTGTATATTAAATTGATGTATTAATAATATATTTAAATAATATATTAATCTATATAATAAAATATGTATCATATAAAATAATAATTATTCATATATTTTATTTAACCCAATGCAATATTATTTCAACATAAAATCAATATAAAATTATTGATATATTTTAACATTTTTTTCATATTTAGAGTTTGAAATCTGGTGTGTATTTTACACTTATAGCTCATCTCAGTTTTGACACTAATTTTTGTGGGAAATATTTGATGTGTTTAGATTTCATAAAATTTACAGCTGGAAAATAGATTTATATACCCAAGTTATTCCAATCACACATAGAAGTTTTCCAATAACTGAATTGAATATCAATTTTAAAGTTAAATTAATTAAAATAAAATAAAGATTCAAAATAATTTCTCAGTTACACTAGGGACATATCAAGTGCTCAATAGCGACATGTGACTAGTGGCCATCATTCTGGACATAGCAGTAGTAAATTATTTCCATGAAATCTCAAATTGCATGATCATTTCCAGACCTCAGAGAATGGCTCTTCCTGTTCTGAAACCCAGGGCAGCTGAGGTTCTGCCCTCTGCTAGCTTGTCCTGCTCTCAACACCATTTCTCTGCTCCCAGTTCCCTTTGTCAGGCCCACAGTGTACCTTACACACATGGCACACTGCATAAGGCCAGAGAACACCATTCACATGGTAGTGAGCCACTAGTGGCCTTCAAGGATACTGTCAGGTCAGATAGCATCCTCACCTAAAGCCTGGCCTGCTGGGGTGGACATCCAGAGCACCCTTAGCTCCTGGTTCTCCCTCTATCAGCCTCTCTCAAGATGTGCTCTCCTTCATCTCCTCAACCTCCTTCCAAATCTTCCCAGGATTGGGGCAGGCGATCATGTCTTCCCTGATGATGCTTCTCTCCAGAAGAGCTCTTTACCATGGACACCTCCATAATAACTCTGTGATTCGAGAATGCTTGAGAAAATGTCTTGTCCTCACATGTCTGATGAAGAAGAGATGAGATTAGGCCTGGTGGGGTCAGACTCATAAACTTTGTCCTCATCAATCAGGACATCATTACTAAATTTGAAAAATCTTTTTATATAAAAATGAAACACTGATTAGATTCTAGAAGTTCTTTTGCTGAGATGAGGTGAAAAGACACCTGATTTTACATTAGAGAAAAGCTATGGAAACAATTCTACTGATTGTATATCAATCATCTCTGCTTCAAAATCAAATGGAAACCTAGTTATCCTGTTCAGGCTGGAAACATGAATTCAATGGGAAATGGAAAAAGTTAGAGGGCTGAGATGCTCCATCACAGTCAGAAGAATCCTTTAATCATTGAGGCCACATGACTCCAAGAGTAATAGAGTTAGGGTAAGTATATGGGAGTAAGAGTAGCACATGGAAATCAGTTTGAATCTTGGGAGAAGTACAGCTTCACCTGCAGACGGAAACTGTCTCAACAACTGAACAATTTCCATCAGACCAGTCAAATCAAGAGAGAAATGCATCGGAAAGGATATAGGCTTTTCTGGGGTCAGAGTCAGTGACCCTTCATTGAAAGTTCACAACAGCCAAATGTCCAAGGAAAGGACACTGAGGCTGCTCAGGGAAGGCAGTGCCTCCTGCAAGAAGTCTGGAAGGGGAGTTACAGGGATCTCAGAAAACTGGTGTCAGTCAAGAGCTCTAGACTCTAGGGGAGTAGTCATTTGGGGCTATAAAGTGAAAGGCACGTTTGGTTTTGCCTGAGATCAAACATAAAAAAAAATGTGCGATACTTAAAAGCCAACTTTTCAGCAGCTCCAGGGCCACAGAGGCACCAGTGCTCGCAGTAATTTTCCTGCTCAAACACCCCTTCCTACCCTTCCTCCCCTTCATTCCTGTTCCTCAGGTTTAATCTTATATGTCTCACTTTTGTCCTGTCTCAAACAGATATTCTACCCTTGGACATTACCTGATATTTCATTTTAGCTTCTTCTCAAGGCCTGTCTCTGGGTTCCATGTTTTGAGGATGTGTTTTTCCTCACCCAGAATAGTTCTGGGATAAGTCATCTTAATTAAAGCTATTTAATTCGTTGGGTAGCATAAGCACAAATCCGGGAACCTATGAGCTTTTCAGAGACCCACAAAATGCTTGTGTCCTGAAAAATATATATGGGCTCCAAAGAACATAAGAAAACTGAAAAATTGAAACTAATAAGTGTTTAATTAAAATCTACAAATATAACACTATGTCAATTTTATTGTCAAATTTAATATTATACAAATTTCATTGCATTGGAACATAATTTTGGAAGTTGGAGTTTCTTACTTTGAAACACATCCCAAGTACACATGGTGATAGCTGACAAATCATAGCCAACCACAAATCAAAGGCTACCTAGAGCCAAATAATTTCAAAAGTAAAATTATAAGCATCTGTTCAAGAAACTTTGCAGCTGAAAATTATATTTAGTGTGGGATGAGTATTTGTTTTGATGTGTTTTATGTGATGCAGAGTGGAATCTCCATAGTAAAAGAACACAGTGCCTACCAAGGCTTTAAAATGACTCTGAAAACCACTTTCCACCCAGCCCATACCTGGCCCTTCCCATTCCTGGATAAGACAAGTCCACATAGTAGGTAGTGTGATGTATCAGTATTCATATCCTGGACATATTAATTTTTATCAATAAAAAGTTTAGAACCTTCATTAGCCTCTCAGGCCTTCCATTTATTTGACGAAGCAGAGATTCTTGGAGGATTACCTACTTGTACGATGACAAAAGGTTGGTAGTAGTTTGGTGTATGGTCTATATGAGGGAAGATAGATTAGATTCTCTTGCCCAATGGGAGAACATAATTGAACAGAGGAATAGAATTGAAGTTGGGAATCAAGGACTTAATTAAGGAGTTAAAAACTGCAAGAGGCTTCAGAACCTCAAATCTTACAAAATCCAGTGTAGTCTATTGGGGAAAAGGTACACTTAAGATGATTGTGCTAATTGAGTGATGTGGTAGATTGCACTATTGTTCTCACTGACTCATTCACTTTCTTGAAGAATAATCATGCATTACCATCCATTGCCATGTGACTTGCAGAGCCATGCTATGGGCAAAATACACTTCCTGCAATCATGTCAGTATGGCCATGAGACTTGCTTCAGCCAATGGAAGGGCTAATGCCACATCCAAGCAACAGCTTTAAGGGCAATTGTGTTCTGCCTCTTCGCCTTTCCCCTCCACCTCAGTAATGATGTGTCCCAAATAGGGACTGCCCTTTTGACCTGGCTCCTTGAATGAGAAGGGACGAGGAGCTAAGCCACAGCAGTGGAGTACAGCGGCTAACATAGACTTGTGCAAGAAATAAACATTTGTTGTTAAAAGCCACAGAGATTTAGGACTGGTTTGTCACCACAGGGACGCTGAGTAATATAGGTGTTAAGGAGAAAATCTCCCCCAAGTAAGAGGGTTATTCTCATTGTTTTTTGTTTGTTTGTTTGTTTTGTTTTTAATTATTATTGATCTAATTTGGAAAAAAGGATTTTGCATTAATTGGCAGTAAAGAAAACCAGAGTGTTCTACTCTCTCCTATAGTGTTGTGCAGAATTAGAAAGAATTAGACAGAATTCTTAAACAGAATTATAGAGTTAACATTAAAGGTAATCCCTGTGCCGCCCATGCCTCAAGGCTCTATGTCAGGATGCTGGGAGTGAGGTCATGGAGATATTTAAATGGCTAATAAAGTTGCTTATTTTTCCCTAATGACATCTTCTGGGATTTATTGACGTAGGCATTTTGTGTTTTTCAATTACAAGTGTGAAATATTCTTTGTTGCCAGTTTTGCTGGTGTGAAGAATTCTTTCAAGGTTCTTTCTGCACTCCATAGAAAATCAGTGTTAATTAAATCAACTCATTTCCCAATGGCTTAATTTAGCACACTGCTTATTTCTCCATGGTGTGAATCTTGTTTTTTCTTCTCTGTGCTCTAGAAAAATGAAGTACCTTTACTGAGAAGTACATAACCTTTCATCAATTATAGCAGCGTAGCAACTATTAATTTTTTTATTCTTGTTTCTCATTTATTTTTATTTATTGAGTAGATGTTACTTTAAAACTTTCTTAGTGTACCATTTGACCAGACAGTGAAATTTGAACAGAGAGATCGTCTTTTTTTTGGAACCTTGGAATAATTGCACTAATCTGAACATTTCTGCGTTCACCTATTGTCTATATACCTGCCCTCATTTGTGTTTCCACATTTGCCTCATTCATTCATTCAGCAAATATTTATCAACCACAAGTCAAGTACTGTTCTATACCCTACAGATATAGTGGAGAACAAGAGAAACAATATCTTGTTCTCTTGGACTTAACATCCTTAAAAATTCCTCTTAAGAAAAGGTCTGCCTAGATACAGGGAATAGAAAGTCTAAAAGCCATGAGGCAGAGCTGAGCTTAAAGCATTTAAGGAATGACCAGAAGGCAATGCTGCTGGGATGGATTTAAAAAGGGGAGAGTGTTAGGCTGGGAAGGTTGAGAAAGTCTAGATCATCGGAGTCTTGTGAACTATGCTCAATAGTTTAGATTTAATTCTAAACATAATGGGAAGCTATGGGAGGATTTATATTTTAGTAAGATCACTTTGGCTGCCGAACAGAAAAAGAACAGCAGAAGGGCTAGAAGAAGGCAGGAGACCTATGGCAAGGTATTGGAGAAGTCCAGAAAAGGGACATGGACTAGAGGCATGGCAGTGGTAGGAGGAAAAAATAATTAGATTCAGTATATGTTTTAGACGTAGAACTTGCTGAGTAGTTGTCTGTGGGATGTGAGCAGAAAAAAAAAAAAATCAAGGATGACACCTCAGCTTTTGCCCAGAATGACTGGGTAAAATGCAGTGCCATTACCTGGCATGAGAAAGAGTGGGGAAGAAGCAGATTATTTGGGGTGTCAGGAGAAGACATTGTATATTTTAGCATATGAAAATGTTGTATCGAGAGGCAAATTATCTGTTGCTGGAGTTGCTACTGATCACAAGCTTGTTACCACGAAGGCTGTCATCTTTCTTCCTGGGTTCCAAAGGTTTGCAAAAGCCACCTAGACACTCAATAGACCATTTTAATTTGAAGCCAGGTGAATTTGGAAGAATAGCAGCCTCCTAAAAGTCATCTGTTATAATATTCATTAAAAAAAGGGAAAAGGGCTGAAGACCCAGAGGAGAAGGCATATCTATATTGTGCAATGCATATAGTAGAGATCTATTATTTGTTTTTGTTGCCTGACTTCCATCCTGATAATTATACTCAAATCCTCTTTGGTGCAATGGGTTGGCAAGCTACCAACCAAAGTCTGGCAAAATCTGGCCTGCCTCCTGATTTTGTAAATAAAGTGTTGTTGGGTACATAACCATGCCCTGTTGCCAATGTAATGTCTATGACTGATTTTGAGCTACAATTGCAGAAGTGAATGGGGAGAGATGCATGACCCACAAATGCTAAAGTATTTGCTCTCAGGCATTTTACAGGAAAAGTTTGCCAATTTACTGGTGTAACCACGATCCCCTAGCTTTCAGCCCTTTTGCTTTGGGTAAAGCTGACTCCACTCATGGACTTCAAGGTTCACCTGGGCTCAACCAGTCTGCACATTCCTTCCCCCATCATGAGTGATTGGTTCAGGGGTGCCCCTGTACCCCTGTGAACTTCACCAGTATTTCTTAAGTTTTTTCCTCACCTTAGGCATGACCACATAGTTACAGGGAGCTACAGTCAGGCATTTAACATAGAGTTAAACTCTGACAAAATCCCAATAAATTAGGTTCTGGTAAAATAACTTTTTCTCAGGGCTGGCCTTGTTAAGAAGTACAGAGTGCTCTGATGTATTTAAAAATGGTTCCTTTTCAGGTGGGTTCTAGACTTATCGGGGGATCGCTTTGTAAGTTACATAAATGTCTAACCACTATGCAGTACACCTGAAACTAATGTAATATGGAATGTCAACTGTAATTGAAAAATTAAAATTAAAATAAATAAAAGACCTGCAAAGGGGAAAAAATAAATGAAAATGGTTACTTTTCCTTTCTCCCTGCATGAAACAAGAGAGGATTTTTCTCCAAATATTCACAGCTCTCCTAGATGGAAAACTCTCAGAATTGTTCCACTCTCCCCCATAATTGGGTCAGGGACTACTTTCACTATAAAGTGAATTTCTAAATTGAAGTTGAAATATTTGAATGTGGGTAAAAGGGAAGTGGAAGTTTCCATGATAATGGAGTATTTCCGCTTGGGTGACAAGTAGATTAATAGTGTTATTAGTAGAAATGCAGCATCATCAGTGGGAGCTCATTTTGAGGGAAATTATGACATTCTCTTAGAGTGGAGCATAACAAGACCAATAGTATTTCTCTTTTTTCCTAACATCAAGGGTAATTCACCCAAGCATGTTTAAACAAAACAAACAACCTCCTCCCCAAAAGAACTCTTCAAGGAGATGACCCAGACCTGGCTCTCTATTAGAGACACCCAGCAGTTCTTCCAGTCAACATCTCCCAGGAGAGCCTCTTGGCTGTTGCGTTTGGCAATGACAGCTTCCATTGGCCATGACTTCCAACAGTATTAACATGCGTTTCCATAGCAGCAGCTTCCAGTGGCCACTCACATTGTCACAGGTCCAAACAAGCTGCAACACTTCCCAGCAAATCCTCCTGCTGGTGAACACAGGGCTTCAAGGGACTGTCCTCAGCCCCTGTCTTCTTTTTCCTTGGAATCCCTTTAAATTCTAAAAGATTCAATTTTAAAGGACCTCAATCCTAAAATCTTCTCAAAAAAGCTTCTGGTTTCCCTCAGTGGCTAATGGGAGCATTAGACTTCCAGGAGCACTCCTCTAGTCCAGCTTTCAGTAGGCTTCCTATTAAGCCCTGTAGGTCAGTTACAATGCCACATTGCTGTTTCAAAGTCCTTTATATCTGAGTTGGCTACTCTATATACCTCTGGTAGAAAAGCTGGGCTCTTGATTTGAAAGACTGATGAGTGTTTTCTCTTTGCAGGGTCCTCTGTGTCCTCCAGTTAGCTGAGCAATCTGTGTGTATGGGAGGTCGCTGAACAACCATGTTTGAAACAGTATGACCAAAAGACTACCATAATAGATAGCAGGAAATTTACAAACACTCATATTAGAAAGAATAAAAGTCACCCAATATTTTATGAGTGAACTAAAAATGTTTATAATATTATTCAAGACTCCATTCCTGCTGCCTTTCCCACTTTCTTTTGCTATTCACCAAGGCAGGACACATGAACTGACTCCCAGAGCTTCTGTCAAGCTCCTGTCTTCCCTAGAAGTTATCTCCCAAATGTCACACTATAAAGTCCATAACTCCCTCCCCAAATCTAGGGAACTGCAGTGTTTAGCTTAAACCCACAGATGCCCCTTGTCTGGCCACATCCCCATCTCCAGGCATCTATGCAAATGGAGGCCTGAGAATTGCCCCAGACCTCTCAGAGCTCCTTAACATAAATATGCAAACTTGCCTAATGAGCTGAGTTTAAAATTATGAGGGATTGGGCCAGTTGAGTGGCATGGTGGTTAAGCGCTGGCTTGGGAAGCCAGTGGCCCTGGTTTGGGTCCCACATATGAGGGCCAGTGACACCGCCCTCAAAAAAAAAAAAAAAAAAATTATGTGGGACATGAAATGATCTCTGCACTGGGATTCATCAGTTCAAATTATGGGTAAAGTTTTAAAACAAACAAGTAAGTAGAATTTAACAAAGTAGTCATGTAGAGGCTATTTCCTAAGCCCTTAGATTTAATGCCCTTTTTCAGTACTTCATAATAGTCCACTAGAGAGGGTATACCAAATACTGAACACAGATCAGAAAAAATTTAGCTAGGGAGGAATTCAGTCTGAGGAGAAAAATAAGGAGTTGGACCTATTCTCATTTTAAAAAAAATTCCTTTAGAAAGAACATTTGGAAAAAGATTGAAAGAATCATAGTTTATCTTTTTTTTAATGTTAAGGGTTTCAGTTTTTAAAGACTTCAGTCCCAAACATAGAATAAGTCATTAAGAATTCGGTTGAAAAATGGAGAATAGTCAACATTATTAGCAGTGAATGAAGACATATAATTTTAAAAATGTTATCACAATTTCCCAGTTCAAATTGTCTACTGAATCTTGGATTATATATGGTTTGTGTTAAATCTGCCTGTATTTCCTAAATTCTAACTTCTTTGTATAACTCCCATCACATGAGCAGTTAGATTTGGATGCTTTATGTGCTTTGTATATTATTTTTATAAAAATGATAGATCGAAGGTCACTTGAAAATACAAGATAGTAAGTACAAGAAGTTCCTTGTCCAATTAGATTCATGGACCTTATTGTTTTGCCGTTTGTCTTTATTATATATTAGAATAAAAATATATTAGTGTTTATTTATAGCACAGCCTTTTTAGGGAAAGGACCCAGGTGCTTTAAGTGACATTTATGAATCTTGGTTTCTTGTATGAAAGTGAGTATATGTAGACTAATTATTATTTTTTTTAATCAGAGAGCTAGGTTTGACTTGAAATTTTTATTTATTTACATATGAGTAAAATTTACTGAAAGTATTACCTTCATCTCACTTCTCTTGATTACTTCTGTCCTGTCCCAGGATACTTTATTAACTGATGTCTCTAGTTTTTTGGTTTTGTTTGTTTTAACTAAATAAAGGCAGTATGGATAAGAGCAGCTGTTTGTTTTTAATAAAAGCAGTATTTCCTGTTTTCTTACTTGTATCCTGTTAAAATGCACACAAACATAACGTAATGTGTTGATAATCCTCATTGCTAAAGTGAAACTTTACATAGTGAGATGTTGAAACGGGAGGCCAAATGAGTCCGGGGTTTGCGCTGCCTGCGCTGCTCAGCCAATAGACTGACACAGGAGTTGGGTCATAGGATAAGCATTTATTATCAGAGCACCAGTGATCTGAGAAGGCAGAGGGTTAACATCTCCAAAAACTGTCTTAACATTCTCAAACTAGCCTGGGATATTTGAGAGAAAATCTGGGCATTCCTCCAGAGGCTATGTAATGGTTCCGGGGGTCTGCATGGAGCTTTCCCTGTGACAATGTGGCTCTCCACATGATGTGGTCATCAACCCAGGAGCAGTGATAGTAACCTGGAAAGAATGCTAGGCCATAAAGATTGTGATCAGCAAGCACAGGGGGCATGGTGAGCAAGCCTAAGTGTCAGGGTAATTGTTATATCTAAAGCAGGGAACTGGGACAGGGGACATTCCAGTCTCAAACCATAGGGAGGGGGTTGATCAATTGCTAAGCTCTAGGGCAGGCAGGGAGAGGGGAGGCCAGGGACATTGCAAGGCCTCTTTTGTGGGGGTCCCAACTAGGGCCTTTTTCAATGTTATTTCCCACATGGGACTCCAGGCACCTTCAAATCTTGTTGTGCTCTATAATTACATGATGTTTGTTAAATGCCATGAAATATATATCAAATATATAGTTTTATGACTTCTATTCATTAGTTTCATTTTGGTATTATGTTTTAATAAATGTACCTGCTGATAAGCCAGTAAAAAAAACAAATGTTGGAAGAAGTCAACCTGTCTTCTGAGGTTTAAATAAAAATTGGCATGAGTCCATCTGATGTTAAAAGGAAAGCCTAATACCTCTCTATTGTGCTTTTTGGGAGACTTTCTTTTTATAAGTGGTACCTCTGGCTTTGAGTTTCTATTCTGTGATTTGGGGATTTCTAATAAGAAATATACCAGGAGTGCCAAAAAAAATGTATGCAAGTGGACACTTTGGTCAACGTTGCTCAAGCAGTAGTTCACCGCAGTCAGAAGTGGCTGGATGCTGATGGGAACCACTTTGAGCACCTTTGGTAATTGCAGAAGTCAAACATGTCTTGTATTCATCTTTTGTTATCGGTATATATTATTACAATTTTAATAGTTTTTTCCTTTCTTAAAATGTGTATACATTTTTCTTGGCATGCTCTGTATATTTGCTCATTGTCCCCATTTCTAGCATAAAGCTCCAAAACCCAGGGAATTTCCTAAGTAATGAGAGTCATAAATGTGTCTTTTGTTATGTTAATGAGGTGACTTTTGGAACCCTCTTAAGAATGGGGGCTGGTTGCTGGGAGACCCATCCATGTGTTTAGAGGGCTGGAATTTGTGGTTTCATTTCCCTTCTCCCCTATGCAAAGGAAGGGAAGCCAGGCTGGAAGTTGAATTAGTTACCAATGGCCAATGATTTAATCAATCATAATTATGTAATGAAGCCTCCGTAAAATCTCAAAAGGATGGGGTACAGAGAGCTTCCAGGTTGGTGAATACCTGGAAGTGCTTGGAGAGGGGTACCCCTGGAGAGGGCATGAAAGCTCTACTCCCTTTTCCCATACCTTGCCCTATGTATATCTTCCATCAGTTTGTTCCTGAGTTACATCCTTTTAAAATAAATTGGCCATCTGGTGAATAAATGGTTTTTCTTGAGTTCTGTGAGCCGTTCTAGCAAATTAATCAAACCCAAAGAGGGGGTTGTGGGAATTTCTGATTTATAGTCAGTCAGAAGTACAGGTAACAATTTGGGCTTACAGCTGGTATCTGAAGTGGAGGATGGTCTTGTGGGACTGAGCCTTTTACCTGTAGATTCTGATTCTACCTCCTGGTAGATAGTGTTACAAATGAGTTGAATTCTCAGACACCGTACTGGTGTCTTAAGAATTGTTTGTTGCTGTGGGGAAGCATACACGCGTGCGTGCACACACACACACACACACACACACACACACACACACTGGAATTGGGTTTGGGTGTTGTTGGAAAATGGGTTGTTGGTGTATGTCACAGGAAAGAGTTAAAGGACATACCGAATAAGCCAAGCAAGCAGCAGATTTATTAAAAGGAGGACAGTACACTTTCAGGAAGAGAGAGCAGGCAGGCCTAGAAAAGAGCAGCAGTGCCAAGGAGGAGTGGGGCTTGGGAATTTATTACTTCTAAAGGCAGGGAAATAATCAAGACTTGTGGCTGTGTTATAGGTGTTTCTAGGTGGGTCCTCCCTGACCACACCTTCCTGTGGGGTGGAGAGATATTTGTCCTTATTTGGCTTTTGTGGAAACTGTCATGGCAACACAAGGGGTGGAGAGTTTTCCTAAGTGCAACGCTAATGATGTTATAGTCCATTATAATTAGCTAAAGTTCACCTTGAGGGGCAAGATGGCGTCTTGAATATGCTCTCCTGCACTGAAATCTAGTTCTGCCTGGTCTGGTCTGGTTGTACTTTTTCTTAAGGATGATCTCATTTCCTCCCTGCTTTGTTTTCCCTGAGCTTTCTCCTTCCCTTCCTCCCCTCTCTCCCTGTGGCCCTATTCTTTCTTCCTACAGTAACACAGGAACTCTTTTCATATCCCCATTGAATTCTCAATTAGTAGCTTTCACTGTGCAGTGAAACTTGTTATATGAACTATGTTTTACCTTTCAGGGGATCATCATCTGAATTATTCAAAATAAGTTATTTTTTCTGATTATAAAGTCATAACTATTCTTTGTAAATAATTAGGAAAATCTAGAATATTATAAAGATGGAAACAAATAACCTTCAGTTAATCCCTTTTAATGTTTTGACAAAATTCTTTTTTAAAAAGTGCTTGAATTCTTTTATTTAATTTTTAAACTTTCTAATTGAAATGTATCATAAATGTATGCCAAATTTTCTCATGCCCCCACCTCCAAAGTAACCACTATTTTGAATTCTTTCATTGTTTATTAGTTTAGCCTATTGTTCAATGTCACATATATGAAATCATATGATGTTATGCTTTTGTGTGTCTGGCTTATTCCATTCAGCATGATTCAATAGTTCTTTTTATTGATGTATATTATTCCATCGCATGAACAATCTGTATTTTATTCTATTGCAATGCATTTGAGTTGTTTTCAGTTTTGGGGTAGATAAAACTGAGAATTTTGTGTGTCTTTTGTTAATTTTTTTTGAATCTATACTGAGGAGTAAAAGTTTGTTATGTTGCAAGCAGCTATAGGTTTAGCTTTAATAAACACTGTCACACAGTTTTCTAAAGTTATGTTTTTCTAAGTTACATGTTAAATGTGCCGACAAAAATTGTGTTAGAATTTGTTGACTTAAGCAAGTCTTAATATGTTTTATATTCAAGATGAAAATTGTAATTAATCAGTGATACTCTAAATTTCTTACTAACTCTTCTTTGACTTTTTTTAAAAAATATTTTATTGGGGAATTGGGGGAGGGGAACAGCGTTGGGGAATTGGGGAAGGGGAACAGACAAGTTGCTGTCTTTTTGTTCTTTATTTTTTTAAAGATTTCATTGGGAAATTGGGGGAGGGGAACAGACAAGTTGCTGTCTTTTTGTTCTTCAGTCTAGTTGTGGAGGACATTGCTTCACTGTTGGTATCGTCATTGTACTCTTCCCGGATGAGGCAGACCAGTTGCTGCCTCTGGATGGTAGCTCACCGTGGCTATTGGCAACGTGCAGCATGAGCTGCAGCCTACACTGTCGCCGGGGCTCACACAGCCCAGCTCCAGGTGGAGCTGTTGTTAGCTGTGGAAGGCAGTGTCACTAGCCCTCATATGTGGGATCCGAATCGGGGCCGCTGGCATCCCAAGCCAGCTCTTAACCAATGGGCCACTCAGCCGGCCCTTGACTAACTTTTAAATGTACAATATAGGATACGGATGGCCTCCATGTTTATTGCTTTGGATCTTATGTTTAGAACTGGAATCTGACTTGGTATTTTAGGGATATATTTTATGTTGTTTACTTTATTGTTAGTCTTAGCAACAGTATATATACAATCATTATGATTTAAGAGATAAATAATAGTTATTATAAACTTATGGAGGAAAATCGTTCATGATTTTATTTATGGCATGGGAAAATGAGGTAAGAAGATATACTGAATATCCATGAATACAGGAATTCTCTAGAAGCTACCTGTGTGTTGCACATGCTTCCAGGCACTGGCTAATAAAGGAATAGTGGCTTAAATAGCTAAGCCATTTACTGATTTATGTATTGTGAACTGTTTATCTAAATCTGCAATCATGAAAAACTCTTAACACTTTTTGGTGTATTCTTGGTTTTTTTTGAGTGCAGTGTCACTGGCCCTCATATGTGGGGTCCGAACTGGGGCCTCTGGCTTCCCAAACCAGCACTTAACCACCGCACCACTCGGCCCGCCCAATTCTTTGTTATTTTTAAATGAAGAAATAAAAGATTTATTTAAAATATATTTTTCTGGTTATAAAAAAGTGCATGTTCATTTCAAGATATTTGGAAAAATACAGAAAATCATAAAAAAGAATATGAAATTACTTTAAAATAACCGTCGTGAGGTGAACACTACTAAGGGATTTATTTCTTTTAAAAGTCATCTCTTATGTCTAGAGTTGGTACAGATTAGGCCAGTCTGTCTAAGGCACTGTAAGATGTGCAGTGTACCAAACAAAGATGCGATATTGGATTCGTCATAGAAAGATTACATTTTGTCTACAATGAATAGGTTCCCTGCCATTCTCAGGTGACCAATTAGGGTTTTTCTTTAACTATTATTATGAAGTAATGAATTTAAGAATAAGTGATACATTTAATACACTGAAATTTTTACTCTTGTCCTTATTGAAGCTCAAATTGCACCATCTTACATATCTGTCTCTTCAAGTTGCCTCCTGAATCCTTTTAATATGATCTTAATGGTCCTTGTTAACTTCATTATTATACAATACAAAAAGATATTCCAAGCATAAATGTATCTTACATGTTTCTTGTTCTAGACCTGGAATCATCCATTCTTCAAGAAGCTCTAGTTTCTTTTAGAGGAAAGCAATAATTCTAGAGCACAATCCAGGCTTAGGGAAGCTCATTGTTCTTGAGCTGACATTGTATCCAAGTCTTTTCAGTGAGCAGATGTAGGATAAAATATATGTGTATGCGTGTATGCATGTATGTGTGTGTGTTTGTTTTAAAGGTAAAATATATTATAAGTTTATGCTGATATTTAATTCAAATTCAGGACTACAGAATTTCACTTAACCACTTTTATATTACATCGGTATTTTCTGCCTTGCTCACTAAGAAGCTCAGTACCCACCAACACTAAGGATCAAATTAGAATATCAATGATGGCTCATTTTCTTTATCACACATTAGCAGAATAACATTATTTATAGTACTACCACCACCAAGAAAAGCATTTAAATGTTTGGAGGGGGTGGTCATATGTTATTTCCATTCTCTCCCCCACCTTTTATGGTTATGCTCTATACTGTACTCCTATACTATACGTTTTCCTCTTTAATCTTTATTTAGTTGTGGTTCTAAAGATAAGCTATGTTAAATGCTTCCCACCAGTCCTTATGTTAATATGTCTCAGTCACTTTGTTGTCTGAGTTTCTTTTCTAGTAGGTTCCCCAGGAAGGGCTCATAGGAATAACAGTGCCCTGAGTTCTTACATGTTTTTTACAGTTTGTCTGGGTCTTTTATTCTTGAATGTCAGGTTTCGATGATAAAAGTTCTTTGGCTCACATTTTCTTACCTTGAGTATGTTGAATATGTTATTGCAATTTTTCTATTGTTGCCATCAAACAGTTGATGATGAGTTAATTTTCTTTTATTGATAAGGCTTGTGTTCCTTTGCCTAGAAGTCCCAATGTTTTTATTTTTTCTTTATATTTCAGCAATTTAACTAGAATATATATCTTGGCGTTGGTTGATTTTATTAGTTATGTGGCATGTTCTTATAATATGTGCTTTGAAATCACTTTTTAATTCAGTAAAGTTTTCTTGATTTATGGGTTTTAGATTTTGCTGTTTCTCAAGAACTCCTACTATGTATATGTTGGATCTTCTTCACCTATCTACAATACTTATTACTTTTTCTTGAAACATTTTTATTCTTTGTTTATTTATAAATTTTCTCCTTTTACTATTCTTCTTAAGGAATTATCTGTTGTATTTACTCTTGTGTTTCTTCTAGTTTGATTTATTTCTTTTATTTCTAATTCCTTCTTGAGTTTTATTGCCATATTTGTAAGTTTTACTAATTTTGATTTATGTTGCTATTTTCTCATTAGTTGTTTCCTTTTTATCATTTATGTCTAATGTCATTTTCTTAATATTAATAGTAGGTTATAGTTTTAACATGTTTTTCTGGGCCTGTATTTCTGACATGCTTCTATCTGTAGGGATATTATCCTGCCCTTTATTTTATTTTATATGATAACTTTGAATGAAATTTGGCTTTGATACTTGTTTTCTTATTTTTTTGTGTGAACTTAGTTTTCCTGAATTTTGTTCAGGAAGGAGGCTTGTTTTAGATAACTTTTCTAACTTCACGGAGCTCTCATTTTTGTTGTTTTTATGCAGTATTAGAAGTATGGCAGTTTGCCTCTTGAGGTTTCAAACTTCTGTTTCTCTCCTTATTTTTATCTGGACCTTTTCTCTCAATGTCTTTGTTGTCTCTGGCTTGCTCAGTTTTCTACTCCCAAGAGTGTGGAGTCCTCTCTTGCGAAAGAGCCTTGGTCTGTACATTTTGTTGGAGTGGGCAAAACCCCTATCAGTTTCTTTCTTTTTTTAATTGGGGAATTGGGGAAGGGCACGGTATTGAGAACAGTGTTGGGGAATCGGGGAAGGGAACATTGTGTTTTTCCAGGACCCATCAGCCCCAAGTCAAGTTGTTGTCTTTAGTCTTAGTTGTGGAGGGCAAGCTCAGCTCCAAGTCCAGTTGCCACTTTCAATCGGGTGGTGCAGCTCACCATCCCATGTGGGAGTCAAACTGGCAACCTTGTTGTTATGAACACACGCTCTAACCAACTGAGCCATCTGGCCACCCATCAGCAGCTGGCAGCCACTCAGCTCAAGGTGCTGTGTTCAATCTTAGTTGGCAGGGGGAGTAAGGGGGGAAAGGGGTGCAGCCCACCATCCCATATGATAGTCAAACTGGCAACCTTGTTGTTAAAGAACACGAGCTCTAACCAACTGAGCCACCTGGCTGACCCCTCTACCAGTTTCAGTAGCTGTTCTCAAATTGGTCTCCTATATTTCACTGTTGGCTACTTTGGAGCTTTCCTGTTCTCAGAAGCATCAGGTACTCTGATATATCCCTTTTGCTTTTTTCCACACGTATGCTGATATAGTGCAGGTTTGTGGGGGTTGATGATTACTTCCTCATTCATATTTTAAGGTTCAAGGGGCGCTTTGCCACCTAATTTTTAAAATAAATATTACTTATGGGGGTTTGATTTTACAAACTAGTTACTGTGTTTTTATCTGGAGATTTGGAAAATCTACTTGCATGATGCGTCTATTACTTTTATTTTCCCAGAATTCTCAAATTCCTTTTAAAACAGTCAGGCTCATTTACCATGGCACTTCATCTTTGCAGCCAGGAGTCAATTGACAGAAAGGAAACATGAACTGAATACAGTATACTCTGTGTGTGTGTGCGCGCGCGCGCGCGCGCGCACACACACACATATGGGTTTATTTGCGGAAGTGGGATGAGAGCTTTGCTATATACTTACGTGAGTATATCCTAAAAGTCCAATGTTCTGACCAGAAATACTTTTCACATATTGAATACGGGAAGTTTTCACTTTGGTTTGTGGCATGGGCACTGTTTGTAGAACTGGTCTTTATTTTCAGATGTATTTTTCTCTTGAAATGACACTTCCTCTAAAACATTGCCAATTACCCTGGGATAGGTTAGTCTGTCTGCAACTACTTTTTTCCCTTAGAATCTGCAGCTATTCTGATCTGGAAAAAAAGTGAGCTTCTAGTTGTGCTTGGAAGATGTCTTTTGTTTGCCACTGAACATCCGTTCACTTTTCAGTAGAGGCCTGGATAGGCCCAATATCATTTCTACACTAGACTTCTTGAACAGTTTCATTTTGTCACTTACAAACCATTTGTGGATCCTGTGATGTGAAAAAGCCAAAAACTTAGGGAAATGAAGGTAATGCAAATTGCTGTTAAGACAAATTGCTGTCAATATTAATAAATGCAAGATTTACTTACCCTCTCTTTTCCACTTATGCTATTACCTATTTGTGACTGGTTATCATTGCAACTAAAAACAGAATTATATAAAATAAGACATTAAATAGTTCCATTTTAATGCAGATTTAATTTTATGTTTTTCACATTCAACAGCTAAGATACTAAAGTTCAGAAATAGACCTACAGTAGAGCATACAAATTCAAAAAATAGTTTTCTTTGTGCAAGACACAGACTAGTTTGTGATGTGAAGGGTTGGAAATTAAATGCCTACAATGGCCCGAGAGGTATTAAATGTAAACAGGACTGAGAGTAATTAAATAAATAGGGCTTGTGGAAACTGAAGTAATCGAGAATCGAATTCGTGTTTATAAAGTACTGTGAACGTAAGTCTGTGTGCTCAATATAGTGTGTATTCCTGCAAGTTTGTTACAGTTGATTTAGTGTGAAATATGTTGTCAAATTTCTATTGAAGTGATTAACCCATTAGTATATATAAGAAATTTAGAAAATTATATAGGTGAATTGTTTTAAGACAAACAAAAGCTTCCCATTTACATGCAAGAAAACTCAGAAATGTTTAGAGAATAAATGAATAACCAAGCTCTTTATAGAAAAAATATATACTTTATTTTCAACTAGAAAGGTGCAAACATGTAACTTTTGGTCACACTCTCAACAAATAAACTGTCCAAAAAACAGTCATAGTCAAAGTAGAAACAAATGCTTCCAGGTGGAAAAACTGATCAGCTATATAGAGCCACTCTTTTTTTTTTTTTTTTTTTTAATAAAGGCCATTTGTTCATTAAAAGTGAGGCTACCACATTTTCAACCTACAAATCAGACTTCCAAGGTCATCGCTGCCTCACCTTCATCAAAACAGATTGCTTTGATGGACTGTCACTCTAATTGAGCAGAATTTCCATTTGAATATCCATTTCATGCTTTGAATGATCAGACAAGCTTCCTGTCCTACCTATGGTGTTCAGAATTGAGGCTAACACTTGAAATCTCAAAGCATTAAAAACATAAACAAAAAGGCACAAACAACTTTAAATTAACTTAGATAACTGTACAAATATATATATATTTATATATATATACACACACACACAATATTTACAATATCAATAAAAAAATCTGGCTTGTTACAGGCAAATTAGCTTGCCACAAGCTGTCCAGTCTAATAGACAGGATTCTGACTCCTGAACATTGTCAGTTGAATCAGAATGTCAGAGCTGAATTTTCTGTTCTGACTTAAAGAACTTGACTCAGCCTCATGATGGCTGCGGAACACATCCTAGCTGTCACTGGAGCTACACGCAGGTCAGCGAGCATGCTCACATTTTCCTTCTTCACAATACTTCAAACTGCAGGTATATTACTACTGTAAGCTTTCAAGCCTTTCTACTGATGCCCCCCCCCCCACACTGCTCCTAAAGCCATACCTTAGTATACATTCTGGGTATGCGCGAACGGAACCCCACTGTCAAGTCTTACTTTCTTCAAACCAGTGTCTGGGGTTGACAGACTATTTGTTTGAATGTCACATGGCACAGTATTTTGAATTAAGAGGGAAATTTTCTTTTCCCCAGTTAGATAAACTGATTTAAATAACTCGTGCTACTGAAATCATGTTTACACAAAAATGAGATGTGAAATCGGTTCAAGTTACAGCCGAATGAGTTCATGTCTCTCACTCTTTGGCTTTAAGCCATGTCTCCATACATCTTCCTGTAGTAGAGTGACTCAAAGATGTCATTGTCCCCAGGACAGTTGTAATGGCAGGCACAGGTCTTGATGAACATCATGCTCCTCTTCATGACCTCACCGTCGGGACACTTGAACTCCACAGGAAGGGTGGTGGTTCTGTGAGGGGTGCAGCATCGGCCATCTGTGCACACTCCACAGAACTTAGCCCGGTACGTCTTCACGCTGGTGCAGCCAGAAAGTTCAAACTTGACAGGCTTGGAGATTTTGGGGGTACGGATGCACTTTTTGCCTTTCTAAGGAAGACAAGGGAGAAGAGAAAAATCAGTGATGTTCCAAGGGGAGTGGCTTTCTCCAACCTCTGTGTGTTCTAAGCTTATGCTGTCTGACTTCTTTTTATATTTTGAGAAGAGGAAGTCTGACTCTCATTTGCCAATTTTCCAAAAATAGACATAGCCTCTCTTGGGATGTCTTGAATTAACTAACACTGGGGAGGATTTCTAGTGGAAAGCTGGTAGTTTCTATTACACAATATCTCATTCCAGCAAAACAGCACAACGGTTAGATATTTTTGGAGATAACAGGCCTATAATAGGGAGGGTGGTGGGAGACCTAGCTTTGGACCTACCCACCATCATTCCATGGAAATGAGTTAATAGGAGCAGAGCATGTACCTTAATATTCTCTTCCAGGTCAGCCTCACAAGGCCTGACCATGCAGAGACGGCTCTGCTTCTCCAGCCTGCAGAAGGCGTTGTCGTTGGTAACGCGGGTGGAGATGCCCATCCCACAGGTCTTGGAACAGGCACTCCACTCTGTCGTCTGGACCAGGCAGTTGGCTCGAATCATAGTTGGGTCTGGGCCAAACGTGTCTTCCAGTCGGTAAGCTGGGAGAATAGAGCACGCAAACACAAGGTAAGACGCCACGAAAGGCATTTCCCCCTTCCTATGTCAAAGTCAGGCCTCACCCCTGGGGGAGAACTCAACACTGACTTAGAGAAGATTCAACTTACCGGCGAGGGCAGGGCCAACCACGGTGTGGTCCTTGGGCTCATCACACACCCACTCCTCACAGCATTTCCCTGGCAACTTGACCCTCCGTGGGAAGGGGCAGTCAGGGCTGGGCAGGCGAACATCCATGCTGCAGAGGGGCACGCAACCCACAGCCCCGTCCAGGCAAGTGCACTGGTATTTGCAGCTGCTCTGGAAGGACTCTCCGCTCCGGTACACGGTCCCTCCAAAGACGCAGGGGGCACCATCTTTGGCTGAAGGAGAGGGAGGGAAAAAGGGGGGGGGGATGCAGGGGTCAAGCATTGGTCCCTGGCCCTCTAACAGTGGGCACATCGGGAATGAGAGGTGGGCGCAGGGCTCCAGGGGGCGGGCTGGAAACAGCCTGAGAAAGGACTCCATTCCAGCAGCTTATTGGCTTATTTTCTGGCGGGAAGGTGGGAGTGAGGGAGGAGGCGGCCGGTCCCCAAGTGTCCAGGGCACCTTGGCAGGCAGGGGCGGTGGAGCCAGCGAGGCCCCCCCCCCCCCCAATCAGGGCTGCAGGTCTTACCCGTGCACACGCCAATCTTGCGGTTGGCCGGGGAGCCGAAGTCGCAGAAAAGGCCCTTGTGTGGGTCGCAGGGGTCGCGCTCTGTACACAGCTCACCCAGTTGCTTGGCACACACGCGGCAGCAGCCGCAGCCGTCCAGCACGAGGCTGACGCCGGCCGGGCAGCGCGGCGCCGGGGCCGCGCACTGGCACTGGCCGCTGCAGTCCTGGCCGGAGGTGGGCTGCAGGGAGGAGGAGGCGCCGGTCAGCAGGGCGCACGCCCTCCAGGCCCCCGGGCCCTCCCCGTCCCCGCAGAGTCCCTCCCTCCCAGCACCGCCGCAGCTAGGGTCTCCCTGCGCTTACCCGGCTGCAGAGGGCGACCAGGAGCACCAAGGCGAAACGGACGGGGCCCAGGCCGGCGGTGGACATGGTCGGGGCGCTGTGCCTGCAGGGTTGTAGTAGGCGGCGGGGCTGGCTGGGTGGGCGCGGCACGGTCGGCGGGACAGTGGGTCGCAGGCTCGGGCCGGAGGTGGGGGCCTGGAGGCACAGGGCTGTCGTTTCTGGAGCTGTCTGCCGGGGCGGCTGCCGTCGGATTGGAGGCTTCTGTCGTCTGGGGAGGGAGTAGCGCTGGCTGCCTCCTCTCAGCGGGGAAGAGTTGTTGTGTGAGGCTGGGGCGGGCGGCCCGCAGCTTTTATACGCTCCAGGCGGCCCGGCTCGCCAATGAGCTGAATGGAGTCCTACACAAACAGGGACATTCCTTGCATTCCTCTCCACCTTCCTGCCTCATCAACTCACACCGGATTGATGCTGACCCCTTGACACTCAGCATTCCTCCCGTCTGAAAAAGCTGGCACACTCCAGCTCGCCAAAGGGGAAAAAAAAAAAAAAAAAAAGGCTCAGTATTTCCAGCACCACATAGGATTTTTTTTTCCCCTCTTACCTCTTCGCACCACTCCAGATTTATACCATTAAAAACACATCGGCAATTATTATTTTTGTACCACTCACTTCTGTTTCTAATAGCTGTGCCTGTTCTACCCCTT
This sequence comes from Aselliscus stoliczkanus, assembly GCA_033961575.1. Lineage (NCBI taxonomy): Eukaryota > Metazoa > Chordata > Mammalia > Chiroptera > Hipposideridae > Aselliscus > Aselliscus stoliczkanus. Next base: position 129,987,294 of record CM066733.1, read on the forward strand.
GACATAAATCCTTCTTAGGATGTAGGGAGTTTAAGAAGCGAACAGCAGGGAGTCCTAAAAAATTCGATAAGGGCTTCCTTTTTATGATTTTTGTGATGATTTTAATTTTAGAGACTGTCTGCCTTTGAAGCCCTTCAGAGAGCAGAAGAGGAGTTAGTTGCCTTTAAGCTGAACCCGGCAAAAAGCCTGCCTGCAAACCCCTGAATTCCATACTGGAGATGCAGGAATTTGATCTTTAGTCCCTTGACATAGCGGTTTGGGCGCCCATTGCCACACAAGACAGAGAACAAAGCCCAGGGGTCTGAATGTGTATGTAGTTTTCTGGGGGAGATTTCCAGCACTCCTGCTTTGTTTTCTCTTAACACATGTAGCAGTTTTATTGTTGGTGGTAGAAGAAGGGAAAGGAGATGGGTGGACGTCAGTATTTCCAGAAAAATGGCCTTATGTCAGAGCAGATAAGTATGTGTTGGGTAGGTAGAGGCTCTCCATGTTGGGAAGAGAACACAGGGATGGGAAGAGAAGGAAACCAGACAGGAGGGGGCCTCAGGGGACCCTGACAGGAGGAGGCCAACAAGAAGCTTGGAGTTTACTTTGGGTGTTGAAAACACCATTGTGAGCTTTTGAGAAATGAGTGAATTTTCTTGCACTCAAACCTATAATCTTCAAATGTGGATTATACTTGGTTTGTCTCGCAGGAAAAAAAAAAAAGAACCTGTTTATATAACAGAACAGTGTACCCCATTATATCTGGTTATAAACTGAGAGTGTCAGTGAATAATATATTTTAGTGACTCTACACACGTATGAATAGTGATTGTGACTTCTTACTACCTAGGGAGCCTGCAGCCTAATGGAGTGAGATCAGGTCAAGGAAAGAATAGGTTTTATTCCCTCTGTTTGTGTGCAGATGTCAAATATGGCCAATGAAAGCTAAGCATATCTCAGTTCCTAAATATTGCTAGTTAGCTTCACCAAGGACTCAGTTAATGAACTGTGCTTTCATTTAGAATCTCTAGTTTAGTTGCATTTTTTGTTAATAACTCCAGTTACCATTTTATGTAAAGAGAGTGATGCCAGGGCCATGCCAGTTTTTTCCTATTGGAATGCCACATCAGTTGACAGTGGTATCACCAATGAGTAGATTCATTTCGGTTGTTGATGCTTCATTGTATTGGTTTAAGATAAACATACCTGTTTCTGAAGCCAAGACAAGCTTTCAGAAACAACCCTGTCAATTCATAAGTTGAAAACAGCTTATTGAAGCTGGCCATATTTTTTTAAAGTTTCAATTTATTGTGTTGAAAAATAGCCAAGAAAAAAAAAAAAAACCCACGGCAACTTCAGTGTAGACCACATCATCTGTGCACAATTACCTTGTTAAGCAATCCACATGGTGTACAGTGTAGCTGCATGTCAACAGTGTGAATGGCCAGAGAAGGGGCCTCTGAAGCTCAGGAAGAATTTTCATCATTGTTATTTAATGTTCTTTCCAAGCATTCCTCAAAGAGAAGAGGCCTAAAAGTTCCTATTTAAAGAAGGAACATTCCAAGTTATGTTAATAGCCACATGTGTATTAAAGGCAACTTGGCCCCCAACTGTTTCTTCCCTTGTGGATGATTTTAAAAGTCCAAAATATGTGGGAAACCACAGTGAAATCTTTCAAGACCTAAACCCCCAATTACGTCTGCCACTAATAGTTGGAAAGGTGTGGTAAAGGGGACAGGGGAGGGATGTGAAGCTCCAGCCTCACCTAAGGTGGGATGTGGGCTCAGTGGTGAGCTCTCGCAGCTTGCAGGGAAAGGAGATGGGGAACGGTTGGGAATTTTTGAGTCTTCTGGAGAGTCTGAGAGCCACCATCAACAGCTTCATGTGAAACGGAGTGAAGACTTTCATTCATGGAGGGGATAAATTGCTGGGCTGGGTTACGTTTGGGTGACCTGGGTTGTATTCTTGGAACTCCCATTCACAAATCTTAGGGAAATCACAAGTAGGAACCCTATTCCCAAGTTTCCATTTATAAAATCGTGATAATAATGAGAGTATTTTATTTCATAGGGCTTACTGATGGTTAATTGGATTAAAACTTTCAGGGAACTGGTACTTTATTCTTTTTTTTTTTTCAATCTTTCTTAACAATCTTCTCTTTCTCCACAAACATAACAAATATATTACCATTCTGCTGTGATTACTATAAAATTCACATGGTCCCTTGAAGTCTTAAAAGTTCTAAGTTAGCTCCAAATAGATGGTTTTAATATTGGCTAAGAGAAAAGAAGCATATTGAAATATATAGAACATGGCATCTCAGAGTAGAAAAATGTCTTGTGCATTATAAGGTGTATGATCAAAACTCTTTTGAAGGGTTTAAAACAAAAGATTATTAGAGAGAGAGAGATAGAGATAGAGAGAATGAGAAGACACCCAAGACATTTACAAACCCAAATGTTTATATTGTGTTACGGACCATCAAGTGCCAGGAAATTCAAAGGGAAGGGCTGACACTCCGTCCCTAACTCATGCCATGGGGATCTGAATTCTTGCACTATTATAAATGACTCAGCAAATGTTTGTGTGTGTCTGGGCGGTAAAGTGGAAATAGTGGCTTCTTATAACTTGGTCCAACTCTGACTTATCCCAGCCCTTTTGATTGACAGAAGGTCAGCATTGGGAGAAAAAGTTCTTTGAATTTGTGTGCAAAATGGTTAAGATGCACTAATTTTGTCTTGTAAGCAAGTGTTTATCTAGCAAATGCTTTTTAGAGAGCTTTTTTTTTTTTCCTGGTTAAATGAGGAATTCACTAAACTGGTCACTGAGCCCTGTTTACAGAGCTATATAAGGTATGTGTGTGTCTATGTGGGCTCATATGTACAGGTCGTTTGAGTAAGTCTTGTCAGATGTTCAGCTTTGGACGTATTACATTCCTTCTGTATGTTTTTTGTTGTTATTTCTACCCAACTCCCCCGCCCCCCCCCAAAAAAGGTTGCTTGATCAGATATCAGACATAAAGAAAATCTGACAGAACTACAGGAAAGTGGCCAGACCTGGAGTGTTTGTGTACTTAAAGAAGGAATCTTACACATTTTCAACTTTGAGTTGTAGACATTTTCTTATAAGAGCAAGTAGGAGTCTGTGCCAGCCCTCAAAGCGGAAATCAGAGCTCTCAGGGATACATACGGGAAGAATGTGACTCTGAGCCAAGACCCATACGCAATGCATACACTGATCTGTCAGATTCATAGGAAGCCTGGCCGTATAAGGGCATTTGGGCAGCAAACAATTTGTCCTTTTGATGACTTGGGAGTGGGCTTCAGATGTTTCCAGCATGCCTTAAATTCAGTCATGTAAATGAATTCCACACACCAAAAAATGATGTGCCAGAAGATTTTTTTGAGAAGTAGTAACAAATATTATCCTCAAGACTTAAGGGACCCTGGCTTGGCTTACATTGCCTTATATTTGCTTAAGATGAAGGTTGAAGAGAGGGACTGTTCGCTGGGGTTCAAGGTGGGAACGAAGCACGGATGTTTACTATCTAAATTACTTTCATTTCCTTCGTGCTTTTTCCTCCTTATAATTAGTTCTTTGACTTTCCTAGGATATTTTCTGATGCAAAGGTATTTGTTGGAAGGTAGTCAAAGCTGTTTCATGTGGTCTGTGTTTTATGTTTGCCTGTTTGTTTACCTGCTTGAAGAGTTGAGGGTTAGAGGAATGAGAAAGAACAGGAATTTTATATATATATATATATATATATATATATATATATATATATATATATATATATATATATATATATATCCTTCAGTTTACTACTTGTCTCACTTATTTTAATACTTTGATTAGCATCCTATGTTGCCTCTAGTCTGCTTCCATTAACCTGAGATGATGATGGACAACATGGATGCTACTAGAGACAGAGGTGAGTCTCTAACACTTTTCCTGACAGATTAGCATCTCAAGTTTATTATACTTTAGCAATGAGGAGTCTATACAACCCTTTGTTTTATCAGTCTAAATGGGAAGAGTCTTCTTGGTGGTACTTACCTGATAGTGAGTGGAAATGAAAACAAAGTGAAGATAACCATTTTTTAAATGTGTGATTTGGGGAAATCAAGTCAATAGGCTTAAGAGGAAGAGAGAATTGAAACTACATAATTTATTTTAAAAAATGAGAGTAAGTGAAAGGATAAATATTTTGAAAGGACTGGTGTGAAATGTACATGAATGTGTTCCCCTGCTGAGGGGTGGGGAGGTGGTGGACAAACTAAGACAGGTCCCATCAGTTCATCCTTTGAAATGTGCCACCACTTCCTGCCAAGTAGCCTGAAGCCCCTTCTCACAACTTCAGGGCTCCCTTGAACAGTTTTTAAAAACCATTAGATAAAGCCCAGAGGACTGGCTAGCAGACTGGAGGTGTGAGTTCCATACCTGCCACTTACCTGCCAAGTGGGTTCAGGGCACTAATTCTGCCTGACCCCCAGTTCTCCGCCTGGTCATAGTTGTTTTTCAGACCAAGGAGACCGTGTTTATAAAAGTACTTTGACATGATGTATTAGGATTTTAAATTTACCCACCTCTTCTGTTCTCTACTGGCTCTTCTTGCCCTTAAGACTAAGTCCAACTCAGCCTTGACTTTAGAGATTAAGTCCATCACAGTCTGACTTTATAACATCATTCATCTTTGCAGGGATTTTGGTGTGAAAACTGTGAGAGCCGGGAGAAAATCAAATCTTACTTCAATTTTTAGATTGGATGCTTGGAATTGATAGAGATATTTAACAAAGGAAACTTTTGTTGTCATATGCCTTTATGTCCCTGACATGTCATCTGTATGAAAGAGATATGATAATATATTTCCCTTTTAATCATAGTTTTCAAGATACATAAAAAGAAATTTTATACCCAGCTTTAGTTACACGATAGCATCTGCTCCCTTCATTTCCATTTTATAATTTTTGTTCCATGTTTTGGGGGGAAAGGAGATTCCAAATAGTCCTTCTTTCTTCAATGAAAAGCATGTACCACTAATCCTTAGGTAAGAATATGGTGCGTAAATACTAAACAACTAAAAATTTATTATTACCCATGTAGATATTTTCTTTAGATTATTTATTTATCCGAAACCAAAATGGTGTCCTTTTGTTTAACATAATGCCACAGACAGTTTGCATTCTACATATATTGGGTTTAACATTTCTATTTCATTGTGTATTGTGAACTGTGGTACTATGATAGTGACAAGTAAATTTTCAAATTAAATGCAAACTGGTAGCCAACATTCTAGAATGCTGAAAACTAAGTTGTTTAAATTGTCTTAAAAGTTTCTAAAATATTTCCCTATTGTGAGTTTTTAAAATAACTATGCCTGTGGGAATCATATGTTAAAATCTGAACATGCAGATAAGGCTTTTTGAGACTATGTCTTATCATTTAGGTTGGAGTTACCACCATTTATAAAGAAGAAAAGCACACCCTATTTAAATTCTTGACATCATCACATTTAAAGTAAAAGTGAACTCATGCCTTGTTTAATCTGACATTAGAGTATACAATGCAATTTTGTGTGATCAATTTAACAAGAAAGCTTCTTAGAGCTCTGCCTGAGTATCTAAAATGGATGGATATCCTATATGGCTGTATCACCTTTCATTTATGTAGAAACTTAAAATTTCAGAGCCCTTTCACATATAGTCTTACTTGAGCTTCATAACAATCCTGTGAGGTATTATGCTACCCATTTTGCAGATGAGAAAATTGAGGTCCAAGAAGGCCAAGTGACACAACGCAAGCTTAGTTAGAAGTGGGGCAGGAACATGTGAATTTGAATTCAGTTCTTTTAAAAGAAGCACCCTTCCTCTCTTCCAAACTCCACGGCTTCTTTTCCTCATATTCTCCATATAGTGATCTCTGATCACTGTATGTTCTTAAGATAATTATCTCGGATCTTCTTAAGCTTCTTAAAGTGCATACCCTGGAAGGCACATGAAACCCTAGGGGCTAATTGACAGTCATTATTATGCAGTGGCCTGAGATAAGCATGTAGCAGAAAAATAATGTTTACTGATCTGTATTAGGAGAGAACTTTGGGCTTAGACAAAGATTTTTTTTTTTTTTTTTTGGACAAGATTTTTGTGATTTTGCTCTGTGGACAGATGTGTTGCTTCTTATCTCCTAATGAACTAGTATAACTAAACAAGGAAAAATGAACCAAAATGATGAGTGTGCTTTGGGAGACTTAATATCAGGGTGTGTTCTCCTGTGACGTCAGCTTTAGGCCACACTGGAAATGTTCAGTCTCTAATTCAGTGCGATCTTGTTTAGGCCAAGACTCAGACCAACCACAGGCATCATAAAAGTCTTCTTGAGTGTTTGCATCTTTCACTGATAAGTTATTCTTATGAATAAAAATCATGACAGAATCTCAGACAAGCATTGAAGCCTTGAAGCCACATCTGCTGTAAACATAGATCTTTCTTCACAAGTGTCCCTTAATAGACATATCCCAGCATGTTACTGGCAGAGTGCTTAGTTTGTGAACTTCATCTTCAGTGAAAATGCACTTCCTTCAAATTGAATGCAGTTTGTATTTCAGGCTTACAGCTTGCCCCTTCTCACTTTTCAGCATGGAATGATTTGACGTGAATCATGACGAGTTTCATGTTGCTAATGGAATGAGGTCTAGGGCATAACTGAACATGGCAGAGATTGAGCGTTGTATAGGAATGGCAGGTTTATAATGAGGAGGTTTTCTTATGGACCCATGCATGTATGTGAAAGTTAACAGCTATTGGATAAAATTTCATAGAACCATAGACTTGTTACTGTCTGGAAATACTTCACCATTAAGCTATTTCTCACATATAGATGATGAAAGCTGATGTTTCCCAAGTGAATCTTTTGTGGCATTTTAATCCTTTCTCACTGCTGTCTGTTCATTCTTCTTACTCATGCATTTTGCCCCCGTTTCCATATATGGCTGATGCCCAAGACTCCAACTGTTTGCTTTCAGTTCTGGAGGTAAGTAAGCAAACTTCTAGCTTCAGATAGACTTTGAACCAATTTTACTTTGCGGTAGGGCTGGGCACTGCAACAGCTGAAGGTATCCCCGGTTGGCTTTGACTGCATTACAGGCAGGTCCCTCTCTCACCAATCAAGCAGATTTTTCCTGGCCAACTTCTGGAAAAGCTGACAGAGGGGGGCCCACAGCATGGTGGTACCATTTATGCCTGTCTAATGTTCTTAACACACAGAAGCCTGGTCTTAATCTAGACAGGGCTTAGGAGCTCCAAACTCTTATATTTCTCATGCATCCCATACAACTTTCTAAGACGGGAAAATGACCTTGTATTGAGCAGAAATGGCAACTCAGAAGCCATTTTGTTTACAATAAGCGCCAAGGTCTAAGGGAATTCTTAGACTCTGTTTATGTGAGGGCAGCTGACCAAATGCAGTGACAAGAGCATTACCTGGCATCCTTTAGAGGAGCACTGCTGAGGGTCATTTTGCTAGGGGTTCCGTATTTTTCCTGGCAGTAGTGGTAGTAAAGAAATACTGCTGTTTTACTATTTTAATGCTCAATATTCAATCAAGCTAGGCCTAAAAAAGTGAAGTAAAAAAATAAATAAATAAAAATAAATCAATACACCAATAGATCATTAAAAAAGAAGAGAGATTTTTGATGTTTACGTTTATTTCTCTTTCTGATTATTTCAGGAGAGGTCTTTTCTTCTTTATCTAATTATTTAGCCACTTTATGAAATGCCTAGCATTGAGCAAACTACTTCATCTTTTAAGCCTCCATTGTCTCCTCTTAACTAATAGCACCCACCACATAACATTGTTGTGAAGATTAAATATCCCAAATCTTGTAAAGCACTAAACACAATGCTTGTCACAGAGTAAATGCTCAATAAATGTTTGTTCAAGTAAAATAAAACTTTCATTTTTTTGTACACCTCTAAATATTCTCAGATACTAAATTTCTGCCTTAGTACATTGCCAGGTATTAGTTCTTAGCCCCGTAGGTTTCTGGGTGATACATTATGCAGATTACATGGAAATAAAAAAATGTTGTAACAACTTCTATTGATAGCCTTTTTTCTAGCAAGACATATACCATTATTATGTCACTTGTGAATGAGTTATGAATTGTGATTCTGTTTTTACTGATCCCATTTTTATTTTTATTTTTTGCCATGAAATTGACACGGGGGGAACAAAGAATACAGTTAAGGAATTTGATACCAATTATTATTAAGAATCCCTATCTAAAACATCTAAACAGGTTATATTATATTAATACCCATGAGCAAGTAGAAATCTTGATGATAAAATAATAAATTAGACCACTTTTCAATCTTGGATTTAATTATTTTGTGATAGTTGCAAAAATAGTGCCTGGAAAATGTGTGTGTGTGTATGTGGACACATGGGCGATATCGACACTGTAGAAGAGGGAAGGAAATTTGAGTTTCTAGTTTTTTCTATTAAAGTCATGAAATGAAAGAGAGAGAGGAAGAGAGAGAAAGTAAGTATACACACACACACACACACACACACACACACACACACACACTGCGGATGAGAATGGCTTGGATACAATGTCACAGCTTCACAACAAGGATGACATTGAATCCACATGTCCATATGGGGAATTTTAACCTTATGAAATGCAACAGCCAGATAAGACAATTCCAAAATAGAGAGGACTGTGCAAGTGGAAAATGAAATATTCCTTTGAATAATACAGTTGCCTTTAATAGCTGCAAAAATTGTGACCTAATTTTATAACACTAATAGCCAAAAATATAGTTATTTCCTTTGCCTCTTTGGATAAAGTGAGGCACAACAGAAGTCCTAGGGAAGCGAGAAGGGGAACCTTAAAGGTTGGGCAGGTTGATCATAACACCAACATGACCCTTTCGTGTGGGGAGACAGTAGTTTTTGCAGGCGGTTGGTCAGCCTTCCTTCTATCTTTCTGCCTGTTCCCAAAAGTCTTTCTCAAGGACTTCCTGATAGGCCACAGGTGAGACCACTTTTCCCACTGTCTTCTTCCCTTCCCACCTCCCCATTTTATTGTAGTATGGTGTTCTGAAGAAACCCTGACATAAAGATTCTTATTCTTATGGGATTTCTTTATGTGTGTCGTTTTAGCATGCTAATCAATTCACTGACTTATTGAGGTCTTTGTACCTGGTCATGCTCTTCCATTGCACTCCAACTCCTGCCACCTTGATGGGTTACCCAAAGATTCACCAGAACAACCATTCAAACTTGCTTTTACTTTCTTGCTGCCTGCTCTTTTTTTTTAAACCAACCAGGACTGCCCCAAACCTTGCCATTACCTAAAACTGCTCTATCCCCTAGGGTCCTAAACCATCAGTCTATCCTCTCATGCTCTCTCTCACTCACTTACCCTTTACCTCAATTCTTTGACCCCATTGAGACCTTGACCTCATCCCTCCTTTCTTTTTTTCTGAACACATGGTTTTGCTTCCTTCTCTGTCCACGGCATCATGTTTTATGTTAACAGTCTCTTGTCAGCACCTCTGGCATTCAGTTTTCCTTTTTTCAAGCCAACCCCTTGCTTTAGTTGCTCCTACATGGTCCACCTTGCATTTGTAGTCTCTAGTCTTGGGGGGCCCTCAGTTCTGCATGTTGTGCTTTTAGTTATTTTGGTTAGTACTTCCCATCTTCTTTTTTGTGTGCCTTCCAAACCTCACTTCTTCCCTCAAGGTTCCTACCCTGTTTTCCTCCTCTAAGCAGATCAGTCCTCCTTCCTGCATGAGCCCATCTGGCATGAACAACTCGAGCCTCCCTCCCCAGGATGGATGGGTCCTCAACCCTATAGTCACTTCTTTAGTTCAGAGCTGCAGTGTCCAATTCTGTAGCCACTAGTCACATATGGCTACTTAAATTTAAATTAATCAAAATTTAAAATTTAGTTCCTCAGTTATACTTAGTGCATTTCAAGGGTTCTGTAGCCACATATGACTGGCTACTATATTGGATGGTGTAGAGAACCTAAATATCATTTCAGAAAGTTCAGTTGGACAGCACTGGTTCAGACAGACTTGGACTCGTGTTTTTTGTTTTTTTTTTTGAGGGTAGTGTCACTGGCCCTCATATGTGGGACCTGAACCGGGGCCGCTGGTTTCCCAAACCAGCACTCAACCACCACACCACTCGGCCGGCCTCGACTTGTGTTTTTGATTCAACTTCCTGCTGTCTCCTGTGGAACGATGTTCTCTCCTTTCTCTTTTTCTTATCTTTCCTTCTTCATTTTTAAAAAAAAGAAAGAATATATATATATATATATATATATATATATTAATTTTCAGTTACAATTGATGTACAATATTATATTAGTTTCAGGTGTACAACATAGTGATTAGACATTTATATAGATATTTACAATGATCACCCCGATATATCTAGTACCCACCTGAAACGATACATAGTTATTATATTATTGACCATATTCCTTATGCTATACTTTATATCCCCATGACTATTTTGTAACATGCAATTTGTACTTCTTAATCGCTTCTCCTTGTCACTCATCCCCCAACCCCCTCCCATCTGGCAAACCTCAAAATGTTCTCTGTATCTGTGAGTTTGTTTTTTGTTTTGTTTGTTTATTTTGTTCTTTAGATTCCACATGTAAGTGAAATGATATGGCATTTGTCTTTCTCTGTCTGACTTACTCCATTCAGCACAGTACCCTCTAGGTCCATCCATATTGTTGCAGATGGCAAGATTTCAGAATGAAATCTTTTTATGGCTGAGTAATAATTTATTGTATATACTCATGTATACCACCACCTCTTTATCCATTCATCCAATGATGGACACCCAGGTTGTCTCCATATCATCTTTCTCGTAGTTTTCAGTTTCTTTTTCTCTAGTAGCTTCTCAATCTATAAAGATATGTGCATTTCTGTCACTAAAAAAAAAAAAAAAAAATCCCCAAATAAACAAAACAAACCCCTTTTTCCTACACATCCTTCTGTATACTGGTTTTGTTTTTTTTTTCACTCTGAAGCTCCTAACACACACACAGTGAGACACACATACACACACGCACACATACACAAATCCTATGTATTTGCTGTCTCCAAATATTTACCTTCAAGTTACCATTAACCTAAGGATCTTGACGCTAGCATGGCAAATTGACATCAGACAACTTCTTCATTGCCAAATCTAGTAGATTCTTTTCAATCCTTACATAATGATTTCTCTGTGGGTATTTTAGTTGAGTTCCTTTCTCTCTCCATCTCTTGACCGTTATCTTTGGTCTCCCCTGAAGTTTTATTTCCCTCTGTGCATCCCTTTGATGCCTCATGGTCTTTTGTCCCTGATCCTTTTCCTAGGTGTTTATTAACTTCCACATTGTTGATGGTTCCCTGCTGTCTGGATCTCAACCAGACTCTGTTTTGAGTACATTTGTGCTGTCCACAGGACTTTGATCTGAATGTCCTACACAGAACTTAAAGTAAGCATATTCAGAACCAAACTCATTCCCCAAGTCCCCAAATCTGCTCCCTTTAATGTGCTCCCAGACTTAGTGATGGGAATTACCATATCACTCCATATTGAAGCCTGCACATTATTCAATATTATTATTATTTTTTTTATTTTAGCCCCTTCACAAAGTTCTGTGGAGTCTTACCTTCTCATTATATCTTCCCAGCATATCATGCCATCAGCATCTTTTGTTTGAGTCACTGTGTTAGTCTTCTTATTATTTCCTGGTCTTTTGACCTACATTGTCTGCCCTCTCCAATTAATTCTCTGCTCTGCTGCCTGAAGACTCGTTCAATGCAAAGTGCTTACTCCCCTGCTTAAAACCATCATAGGGTTTCCATTGCCTCTAAGAAGAGCCAGGGTTTCCATTGCCTCTGAGAAGAGCCTTTTGTCTGGCTCTCATCTTCCTCATCTTTCTCTCTTACTACCCACCACTCCTGCCCTATTCTCCATTTTTCACCTCCTACTTTGCTCCAGTCAGTTCTAATAACTTAAATTTTATCATGCCATTTCATGCCTTTACTAACTTGCTCATATTGCACCCAGCACTTGGAGGAGCTATGAGGTGTGTAGTAGGAGTTCATTTTATATTTGATCCAGTATAGGCACTCACACATACACATACGCAATGAAATAAAAATTTGGTAGAAACAGTATTTATTGTTGCTATATGTGATGCCTTCGGTATTTTAAACTCTGTCACATTTCATTTTAAAAAAATACTGGTCTTGGGCCAGCCGGTTAGCTCAGTTGGTTAGAGTGCAGTGCTCATAACACCAAGGTTACTGGTTCAATCCTTGCATGGGCCACTGTGAGCAACGTCCTCCACAACTAGACTGAAACAACTACTTGGAGCTGATGGGTCCTGGAAAAACATACTTAAAAAGAAAAATACTGGTCTTGACCTCCAAACTCATTTTACTGTCTAACTGGACCCACACCTTGGAATATATATGGCTTTGGAACCCCAGGTGATTAGGATAAGCTCCCTGAATAAGCAGTGGAAGGAGGTGGGAGATCATGTGAGGTTGTGAAATTTGGAGATGCTGTAGACATTTTGGGACCACCAAGGGAGCACCTGCAGTTGCTGGGAGACCAGTGTGGAGTCCAAGTGAAATACAAAACTAAGCCACAGCGAAAACCTGGATTCTTGGTGCTAAATCAAGCTTATCAGTTTCACCAGCCAATATATCCCATTTTTTTCAATGGTTTCTGGATATTATACTACAAAATGACCTACCTGATACAGACTTCACCCATGTGAGAGGCATATAGTTTTACTTTCACATTTATATTTTCTAATGTAATTACTTATAGCATTTCTAATTCTATCATAGTATTAGGATATAGCAGTACTTTCCAGCCGTCCCCTCACCCCCTTTCTTAATACAATGGAACATACAGAAAATGGTAACATTTTTTTTTTTTTTGTAGAGGGCAGTATCACTGGCCCTCATATGTGGGATCCGAACCGGGGCCGCTGGCGTCCCAAGCCAGCTCTCAACTACCGTGCCACTCGGCCGGCCCAATGGTAACATTTTTATGGCATTTTGGGGCAAAGGCTTTCTAAAAGTTCTAAAAGTTTGGAATAGTGAAGAAATTCCTTTGGTTTAAAGATATCAAAGATCATAGAGGAACTTGCTGGCAAATTGTGACCTTTTTTTCTCCTTTTTTACATTTCTAAGTACTTTAAGGTATTTCTTGGAAGTTGTCTTGCTGAATATTTGTGAATAACTTCTACACAGCAGCAAGTAGAAAGAAATCCACCATGGAATGAATTCCTTATGTAAAGTTTGGAACTAGTTTGAACTTTAAAATATCCTATAAATATTCTATGTTTAGCTGATATTGCATAATTACTGAAGTCTTAGGAGCTATGGTGATTTATATTATAGCATATTTATATCAATTCATAGATAAGTATTTTGTATTTATTGATTATATAAATAAAATTTCTGAGGCTCAGGTATTCATCCCTGATAAAGTTATGTTTTTTTCCAGAATATTAGAGAATATAATAATGTTATTCAAGCTATAATTTCTTAAAGTAAATAATTCTCTAGAATACTGGATAGTAACAGAAGGTGTGTAGGAAAAGTTATTGATCGATAGACTGGCTGATGTAATTTAAAAATTAATGCTATTTTCAGCTCCCTAACCTTAAACATAAGGTCGTAGTGTGAAATTCTTCCAGGCTAATAAATATATTCAGATACTGCAAATGAAAAGTCAGTCAGTCATTTGTTGTTTTCTTCCTCTTAGTGAAATAAATAATTCACACGTATTTTGAGCATGCGATGTATTTCTAATATTTAGTGAAACACAGTGGGATATTAAAGCCTACCTAGGTTTTGCTTACAGGGAGGTTGTAATCTAGCTGCAGAAGTAAGTCACATATGGACTGCAAGTTAAACCAATTATTCTCCCAGTTGTATGACTTAGGAACCACAAGATACTGAGAACTGAAGGATTGGTGTGATGTAATATTTCCTGACTTTGAAATTAGCACTTTTGAGGCACTTTGGGTCATAGATTATGATAGAGCTACACACTAAGAGGCTCAAGTGTCAGTGGGTCAGTGGTAAGTCATTAAGTAGTCATGGGGGGGTGTATAGCACTCAGTGTTCTGTGGATGAAGAGTGTCACGTCCTGCATGGCAAGGGCAAATGGGACTCGAGAGGGGCAACGCAGATTGAATAAGAACAAGAGACAGAAGTAAGATAAGAGCGAGACCAAGGGGCTCAGCCAAAGAAGACTGAGCCCCGAATCGGGTCAGCGCAAAGCTTTTATTGAGAATTTTCAAAGAGATGAGACTGCTGTAAATTAGTAACCGTATGTCAATGTGTGCCTTAAGGCTTTCCTCCATTAACCAATCCCCATTGTACTCCAACAAATGCTATGCCTTCATACATCGACACATCGCCCCAGGACGAGATTACTGCGTCCTCCCAGGGGAGATAACTGATATCATTCCATCAGGTCTCAGTCAAACCGAGACACTCCCCGAGAGAGCTTTACAGATATCATTCCATCCGACCTCGGTTTTCCGAGACACTCTCTCGACTAAAGGTCAGGGGCTAATGCAGAGGGGGTGGTCTTGGAATCGGCTGTAAGGCAACAGAAGAGGAGGAGAAGGAACCAATTTGGAAAAACCTGGTGTGACGTTTTTTATGGGCAGAGCTGGGTTAATGGATGGGGAAAAGAGAAGCAACAGGGGCATTCTAGCCTCAGGAATGGTGTGAACAGTCTTGATTTTGCACAATCTGTGGCGTATATGGAAGAGAACAGGTGGGTTGTTTTGAGCCGAATCAACATGGGGATGAATTGGAAAGACTAGGGAATGGACTTCAGTTCAGGACCCAGAACTCGCATTTCTTTCTTTTACTGTTGAGTACATCACTTTTATTTTTAATCCTCTAGTCTTTTGGAATGTACATATTTTGCTTTAGAATAGTCGTCAGGGTTTACACAATGTTAAGAAGACTTTGTAGGTTTATATGGTAAATTTAAGAGGACCTCAAAACTAAGAATTAGTAATGCTGAAATTGTTGTTATGATTCTGTTACTCCTCTTGCTTTAATAAACAGTATCTATTATTTTTTCTCTTCACAACTTGCACAGTGCCAGTCGCATGGAAAAAAACACAAAGCACACTAAATATTTGTTGAATTAATGCATCTTTCTTGAGGACAGATTATACGTTTTCTTCTTTTTATTATTCTCCGTGACTCCTACTAGGATGTTTTTCACACAGTGGACATCCAATAAGAATAATGTATTGAAAATGTTTATATTAGTGAGGAACAAACCTGGCTAAAGTTATTATGTGACCAAGCTGTCTCCCAGGTTCTTTCATTCATTCACTGAACACTGTGCTAATGTGAGGACTATTAGTCTAACGGTGATTTTAGCAAAAGTTTCATGTCTTTATGTCTTTGTACAGGCTGGCCAATTCTTACTTATTCTTCAACTCTCAGCTCACATGTCACTTCCTTTTTTGGCATTCCAGACTAGGTTTTGTGCTTATCTTTTGATAGACTTTATCTAACTGTATGCTGATTTGCCTGTATTCCTTACTAGACGGAGCTCCACAAGAGCAGAATTGAGTCATCCACCTCTGTGTCCTTAGTACTAAGCCCAACACCTTGTATATAAATGTCACTTGATGAGAGTTTGTTGAGTTTGTAGAAAAATATAATCTTTAATGATGGTGTTGTCAGATATCTGGCTTTGAATTGGCAATTTGGCTTTTAAGTATTGTGTTCAGAAAAGTAACTGGAAAAAACAAAACAAAACAAAAAAAACCACCTACCAGAATTATAAGTTTGGAGACAAAAGATGAGTCAACAAGAAAGAAAAATTGAAAAGTCATAAAAGTGCAATATGAAATATAAGATGAAATATATATTATCACTAATAAACTATTTATGTTGTGTGGGCATATGTAGTGGCAAACTGTTAGTGTTTTTGTTGAAACTTTACAGGCAACCCTTTCGGTATGCACTGAGTGTGAGAGCAGGGCAGCAGGGCCTTTAGAGATCATTGACTCCAAATACTGGTTTATTGAAGAACTGAAGCCACTCATTCATCTTCAGAGTGTACAAAGACAGGCGCATTTCAGCGGTAACAGTCTTGTCTGTGCCGCAAAAGCACAGGGAGCCCCTCTCAGTCTGCTACCGCCAGTCTTCCCACTGCAGCAGCCCAGTAAACAGCCTGAGGGGGCTTGGTGGATGGTGTGTGGTCTCCCTCTTCATACACACTGCTTCCCTCCATGTGCTCTGGAGGAAGAGGGGAGTACAGGTCTCCCCACAATCTATAAGGGCAACCCTCAGACATATTTCTAATAACAATAGTGGCTACCATTTATTGAGGACCTGTACTAGACTAATTATGTAGATTAGCTCAAATATTCACACAACCCTTCAAGTTTATCAAACTTACTCAATTTTTACAGATAAGGGGAGCCTCTCTAATTCCCCAAATTATATACTTGTTTTTCCAGATACCATATTACCTTTCAAAAAGTAAAGAAGATATGGTAACCTATCAGTATATATCAAATAATATGGTATATCAAGAAGAACAAAGCATAATGTTTTCTGTAAACTTTAAATGCTTACCTATTGTTATATAAATGACTACATGAATGTGTATGTGACTCTTAAAAAGAAGAAAAATCACACGCGCTTTTTCAACATAGATTTAGGGTTATCATAATAAGTTAGAATTTCGTGTGAATATGAAGCTGAAAGGCTAAATTCAGGAACTTTTTAATTTTATTTTTTTAGTAACAGTTGCATCAGTAGATCATACTTTTTCTGTTTGGTTGTATAATAAGAAGAACTAACAATTTTTCCTAGTAAAGCATACTTGGAAGAAATTATGGAAGTTGTGTAATGTATACAGTATTTTCCTTGAATCTAGTGTAAATACCTATCACCTCATTATTTTCAAATTGAGCTTTTTTTCTAATTTTAACAAGCCTAATTAAAATATAATTGTTAATGAAGGCATGATGTTTATTCCAAGTATGTTAATAGAAACTGTCTATTTAAAAACCCAACTTACGGGGCTGGCCGAGTGGCGCAGTGGTTAAGAGTTGGCTTGGGACACCAGCTGCCCCGGTTCAGATCCCACACGAGGGCCAGTGACACTGCCCTCTAAAAAAATAAAAAATAAAAACCCAACTTACATAATACTCAAAACCTTTATTTTTGACATTCTCAGAACCAAATAAGTAATGATTGTTAACTTCAGGTTAGAAATGGGGTCTGGTTCATTTAAAACTATTTTTTAAAAAGTTGGCAAAGCTATGTGTGACAAATACAGTGTAATCTACTATCGTGTCCTTATTTACCTGATGACGAGTTTTCAGTCCCCACCAGGTCAACGTAGTTACGTATTTACTTTCTATGGAGACATGTGTCTTTATACAGTTGGAGGCAAGAGACAGCTCATGTGTCTTGGATTGGGTGATAGCAATGATGTCATTCAGTCCTCCTAACCCTATTTGGAAGAGAAGTTAAAACAAATGGAAAATGAGAGGGAAGACTAATTACTCTTAGCACAAGTGGAGTTTTGTCTCCTGAGGAGATTTGATGAAGTGTATTACAGTATTCCCTAGAAATGCCTTAGGCCCAGCTGTGCTTGTCTTTATTTCCTCCATATCCCTGGCAGAATGCTTTGCATATTAGTTAAGTATGAGTTGACTTGAACTGAATTTAGCCTGGTTAGATCAGGCTGCTTTTGAGTCAACTGATACTCCAAAGGCATGAAGATAGAGCATTCCTTTCTGCTAACTAATATGTGGAACTATTTCCTAACTTATATAACTTTTGGAAATTTTCTCAGATATTGAAGCAGGACATTACAGACTCAATAAACCAACCTTGCCGGATTTTTCTTCCCTTCACCCTGAATTAGAGCATCAGGAGTTGTGCATAAATAGAAACTCTAAGCTACACCACTCTTAAATGCTACAGGATCATTTAGGCAGATAGCTTGTCTTTTATGTGGTGTGTTTACATATGGATGAAGGTGGTAGAGTCACTTTCATTGAGAGCCAAGAAGACTTATACAATTGTCTAAATGTTATGAAGGTGGGTGATTTTTATTATCAGATAATCAAGAGAACCAACAACTGATTTACAAGATGAATGGGTAAAACAATACAGAGTCAGTGTTTTGTGGAGATTTTGTATATATATATATATTTAAATCAAATTGGTGGCTCTTTTTAAATTTTATACTCATTTGATTTGTGAACCAATTTTTAATCCATAGGTTTAATGAAAAATTAAAAAACAAATGCAAAGTCACGGCAAATTTCTATCTCTTTTCCCCATCCCCAAAGAAAAAAGTTAGATGCGTTCAATCTACACATTTCATTGAGCTGACTTATTAAAGCTGAGTTGACCTACATAGTTTTAAAAGCTCTACATGTATAATATTAACAGATATTGTTATAATGGCAAATCTTGAATAGAAGGGAAATGTAATGTCCACTTTGAATGTACAACTAGAAAATTTAGGGATAAGAGTTATCTTTTTAGCTTGTCATGAAAATAACACCATGTTCTTTGGTTTCAGGTAGCAGGATGGAGAAATGACTGAAAAAGCCTGACTACCTACTATGAAAAAGGTAAGAATGAAAGAAAGGATCAATATCTGTGAAAATTCAAACATGATTTCATACTGACCAAGTATTAAATAGTAAATTACCATTTATTAATAGTATTTCCATTTGTAAACTAGATTTTTATTTGACAGAAATATAACAAAATTATGTGCTTTTAATTTCAGCTGTTTTACTTAGAAACAAAAGGCAAAGCATCTCTTCTGTACTATGAATACACTTTAAGCAATGTTTTGCTAATTACCATATCTTCTAAATGTGGTCTGTCTAGAGTTTATTTAATATAGTTCATCTTCAGGAAATTGCAGAGCAATGAGGAAAAGTTAACAATTTTACTCTTATCTGTAGGAAAAGTCCCATGAAACAAAGGAAACCATTTTTAAACTACCTTAGAATATATACATTTTTAAGCTCTGTTTTGGATAGTATAATAGAAATTAAAGCATGACTGTTATTTGCAGTTAATTCTTTAACAGTAATAATAATTACACCAGTTTTGATGATTGATAGCACTGTTGACATGACTCCCTTATGAATTTCCATGTAGATAAAATTAGAATTTTTTTTTCCCCCCCCTTAAGCCTTGGAATACATATTTAAAGACTTGTCCAAAGCCACATAGCTAGTTAGTGGCAGGACTGGTGCTAAGTGCAGATTTCCTGACTTGAGCTCTGTCTCCATTGCTTTGTTTTGTTTTTCTCTCATGACCTCATCCTATCTTGTTTAATTTACTATGGGGAAATGTATTCTGAGGAAAATAAAAATAAATGGAAAAGAGTAAAATGAATTCTAGCTTAGAACTGTTGTGTTCAGTACTTTTCAGCATCCTGGTTTATGTCGTTCCCATGATACAGATGTCCCTCAGGACTGTTAATGTACCCAGCAGTGTGGCACGGTGGTTCCAAACGTGGGCTCAGGAGTCAGTCTGCTGGGGTGAGGCTGGTTCTGCCCCCTCCCTAAGAGCCAGACCTTGTGTCTCTGCTGCCCCTTTGGAAAAATAGGGAATGTAGTAAAAACTCCTTTTGTGGTTGTTGTGAGAATTCACTGAAGTATAGTTTATTTAAAGTGTTTAAAATAGCATTGATATATATAGTAAATGCCCCCCCCAGTGTTAGACATTATTTCATTTATTTTAATAATTAACATTAGTAAGAAAGATGAAAGACTTACTATCCCAAATTGAAATACTGAAAAAATTGAGGGTCAAGTACAAGTTCACTTTTTGGAGAAGGACTTCTCAGTGCTCCAGTGGTCGCACTTATAAGCATTATTAGCTCATGATAAGGACCAGTAAGTGAGAAACAGAACAATGCTTTCAATTAGTAAAAACTTCATAAACCAGGTTAATTAGCAGCTTAATTACTAAATTAAATCATTTTGCTTTGAAACGCAGGCTTTATGTTAAAAAATTTGTTACATGAACTAAGAGGTCTTTTTAGATGTGGTCTTAGTTCTCTGAAAGATGATCATTACTCTATCTTTTCCTTTATAAAAGGAATATAGAGATAGACATATAAATAAATCCTGTGTCTCTTACAGATGCTTAGTTAGAAAGTAAAAATTGTATTTAAAATGTCGATTCTTTAAACATTAAATTTTGCTATGTAATACTCTGTTCATGGTACATATAACCTATATTAGAATGGCAAGATAATTATTTTTTTATTTTTATTTAGGTGTTTTCAAAGCAAAAAATTGTTTACTTGTCAGTGATTTTTTATTAAGTAGGAAGTTTAGTTATTGCTGTAAATTACAAGTCCCACAAGCTGTAGGCCCCTAATCTCTGTTGGATGGCTAGGTCACTGGGGAAGTTGAATAGTGCTGTGGATGGAGCTATCTCTCTTTTGTAATCTGATCCAGTGGAACCTGAAGGGGTGATGTTGGATTGTAGATCTCCTGATAGAAATATCTCCGTATGTAATTACTGATGACCAAGGTCACTGTTTACTCTCACCAGTCAAAATTGCTTTCAGCCTAGAGTATTTTCTTTCAGTGATTATGCTTGATTGATTAGCCATGATCTGGAGAAAATAAAAGACTTGCTTTGGCAGGGGGAGTTAATTGGACTACCAGCAACCCAAGTGACTGTGTTAGGCTTCACTTCAGGATTTCTTGCCTTCTTGAAGCCTTGTTTATATTAGAGTTTAGGATTTTGAGGATCACTTAGCTTCCCTGGTATGAGTGCTCACCTAATTGCCTGCTACCTTGACATTGAGTTGTGCCTATCCTTGTTTCCTAGAGTAGTTCAGGCTGTCTCTATTGGCTGCTATCATAGTGGACTACCTACCATACAACGAACCCTGCCTAACCATATTCTACTATATTGAGCCATGTTTACTACCCTACCAATCTTAAAGAGGTTATCTGGTTCTCTTTTTTGATGCCCATATCATGATCCGTGTATCTGTGTTTCCTTCTACCAGAAATCTCACTTCACTAAGCATTCTGTTGTAATAAAGTTTGTATTGAAGACTTCAGTTTCCATAATGGAGTCACTTGTGATGGACAAACCCTTCTGCAGAAATGACTATAAAGCTGGAAAGAATATGCCAGACAATAAATTGAATACATTGGAGAGCAGCCAACCTAGTTAGGACACCAAGGGTGTTATGATCTAAGGAGAGAAGAGAAGCATATAAGCTGAATTTAAATTTTCTGTGGCTTTTCCTATGAGGAAAGCATTTTCTAAATCATGGCATAGGTGAATGAAGTATAAGAGGAGTGTCATTATTATTGAAAAAAAAAGACAAAGAATTTGGGGCAAAGTGGCTAGGACTAGAGGGACACATTTCTGGAGAGGAGAAAAGTAGCCCAAATATCTGCATATAAATTCTGCTCACATACTAATCTGCACATATGTAGGACTAAGACTGCAAGAAACCTACCACAAAGGAGCATCGTCAGCCTGGCCAGATAACTGATCTGGGAATACTTGTAGCCACGTGATACTGGGGAGAGGACTTCAAGTGCTGCCAAGGTAGAGTGCTTGCATTGATAAACAAGCTCAGGCTTTCAGTGGAGACCCTGTCTGTCAATGAAGCCCCAGGAGTAGGCACCTTACCCTAGGAAAACTGAAATAGAGCTTTAAATGAAGCTTAGACAGGATTTGGTGATCCACCAAAGTTGGTTTCTTTCTTTCTTTCTTTCTTTCTTTCTTTCTTTCTTTCTTTCTTTCTTTCTTTCTTTCTTTCTTTCTTTCTTTCTTTCTTTCTTTCTTTCTTTCTTTTTTGAATATCAAAACTTTTAAAATCTCTTTGAAGGAAGATATTCAGGGACTTCATGATGTCCAGCATTCAATAAGAAATTATAAGATACACTATAAAATAGGCGAAAATGACCAAAACCCAATAGAAAGAAGACAATAAACCCCTAGATGACTTAGATATTGTATCTATCAGATAGGGGCTTTAAAGTAACTATGACTAATATGACCAAGAAAATGAAGAAAATGATGTACAAAACAGATGAATAGATAGATAACTTCAATAAAGAATTGGAACCTATCTAAATTAATCGAATGAGTATTCTGAAACTGAAAAAATACAATTTTTTTTCTTTTGTTTTTTTGAGGGCAGTGTCACTGGCCCTCATGTGGGACCCAAACCAGGGCCGCTGGCTTCGGAAGCCAGCACTTAACCACTGGCCCAAAAATACAATATTTAACATTAAGAACTTTGGATGTTTTGAACAGCTGGATGAACACATCAGAGCACAAGATTAGTAAACTAGAAAACAGGCCAAAATAAACTACGATAGAAGAGAAAACAGAGTAGAGCATAAAAAACACGTGGCACACAAACTGACTTCTGAAGCCACTATTCTCCAGAAACAGACTTCATAATGAGGAGCTCTATGAATTTTTTTTTTTCTAGACTATTGGATGCTACTGGGAAACATACTTAGACACATCTAATTCCATTGCTGATTCAGAGCATTTGAGTTTTCAAGGGAACTTAAGGCATTGAGAGATATTTTTGTTAACTTCAATTTGAATGGAAAATCTGTTTTCTTTAAATGGTATTGTTGCCAAAATTTGATAACTTCTGAAAAGAGAACAGAGTACAAGGTTCTGAGGAGTAGGAATAATCTGGATCAAGTTTTCTTCCTAAAGGAAACAGTACAGTGTCGTAAGAATAAATTAATATTTCCGTGTTTTAGTTCTTATTCTGGTTTTCATTTCAAAACAATTTGGATCAGTAGCAGGTCCCTGCCCCCTTCACTTTTTCCTGTTTTCTTTGCTTCCCACATTTGATCTCTTCACTGTGCTTATGCTCCTTGCCTTTTTACTATATTAAGAGTCTATAAGATTTTCCATTTCTGGAAAGTTAGGCAGAGAGTAGAATTTTTGATCCAAGTCTTTGTAATTTGCAGCATGAACACTGTTTCACCAGTTGCCAAGCATCTTTTATGGGTTTTAAACTATTTTTCTGGAGACTTGTGTGCATTGCCTGTAGAACCCCCCTTGAAACTGTTGGGGAAAAATAATATACTCTGACAATAGTCTTATTGGTGCCTTAGAGAAAAGTAAAATTATGAAAGGCACATTTATGGAGATGCTAATGAAAAGTGGATAGCATATTTCGTCTCTTTCCTCTTCACTGATTTTCACTTAAAAATTAACCAAAAACTAATGTTTGGTATCATAAAACCATGGCTTTTTTTTTGTATCTGAAAATGGCTTCTGACCGAGAAATAACATTGTGTTTCCACCCTCCTCTCCTCTTTTTACCCCCAACCTTCTCGCAAATACTTGATGGTAAAGAGGTTTCTCTTAAACACCCAATAAGATATGAACCCAATTGCGAATGACTGATTACCCCACAACCCTGCCTAAGGATTACGCTATGATGAGTTTCTCAGGGTAAGAATTTTTCTTGATTATAAATTGCTTTCGCAGGCGTTATGTCACGTAATTTTCTCAAAAATTGCATGAGATAGTAAGAGTGAGTATTATTACCCCCATTTCACAATGAGGAGACTAAGGTAGAGGAAGAAGTGACTCACCCAGGCAATAGCTAATAAGCATGAAAGTCAGGACTCAAGCCTCTGTTACTATTCAGTGTTGACATCCTTACTTAGAAAGGTTTGGGTGGAGTCATAGGTGGATACAGTGAGCATTATTAAAATACTTTTAGTATAAAGTAGGACTGTGCCTATCTTAAACCCATAATAGATATAGACTATACTTTTGAATACTGTTGTAGCTATAGCGGAAGAGAGATGTTTTACATTGCAGAAGACTTTTACAGTACATGAGTCCCCAAGTTCTTCTGGGGAATGGTAAAAGACAAAAGTTTTATTGATAGAAATTTCTGCTGACCTTACAAAAGAGGAATGAATACCTGTAGGTGGTTTGCAAGCTCAGGAAAATATTCTTGGGAATGTTCAGTAATGGTTTGTCCATATTAGATGGCATCCTGAATGAGAAAGAGCTTTATAGATCCTGTTATTTAAGCTGTCCACTAATAGGATGCCAAGAATGCATGCTCTGCGTGAGCGCTCTTAGTGTCAAGGTCATGTTGAGAAACAGGTCTCAGAATGAATCTCATTTCTATAGATCTTATTAGCAGAGGAACTTACTACCTTTATTCTATTTCGTCATTTCAAGAATGTTTGTAAGTGAATAGGCTTGGAAGATGGAGATAATGTATCCCTCCAGAGAGAAGGGCAGAGATGCTTACTGGGCAGTATAAAAAAATTGAGGTTTCCTAAGCTCAGGGTTCCTTTCTTATAAGGTGTATAGGTGTCACCTGACTTCCTTTGTGTTGCCCTCTGGGAATTGGCACTTCAGGAACCAGTGTAAGAACATGCTGCTATTCTGGCTACCACTACTGCTGAGAGTAAGAAAATCAATTGATTAATTGTCTCTGATCCACATATGTCAAGTCGCCTTCCAGCGTCCCTGAAAGTATGACAGGCTAAGTGTTAGCCTGCAAACATCCTTCACAGTTCTGACAGGTCACAAGGCATCTCCCAATTTCTGGCCTAGTGCAAAACAGAAAATAAAAGAAAAGAAAAACATAGGACATTTTGAGTCCATGCATATGTAGTTTCCTGAGTCTTGTGTGTTTTCTAGCAGGATGATTCAGGCATTTACAATGAACCATTATTTTTGGACGTCAGATGTATAGTTGGTAGAAAGGAGTCAGCAAATGATGACAGTGCAAAGAATTTGGGGACTTTCAGATCATTCGTTGCTGCTCCTCCATTGCTGACTTCAGTCCCATCAAGACCAGCCTTGAACAACCTGGGATATAGGTCTTCAGTCTGAGTTGCAGCTTTTGCTTTCCCATTTTACCGCTCAACACATTTGGGAATTATCCTCACTGTTCCTCGCTAGGTTGGGTTTTTACCCTTAGCTCAGTACTAGAATTCTATTTCTGAACAGATTTCCAATTCCCTTTTGAATGATAGTTGTTACCAGGTAACCATGTTTTGTCTCTTGATTTTTTTATGATGATGAAAACAACATTCTCTGATGAGATTTATGCTCATTTAAGATGAGGAATTATTCTTTAGCATCCTAGGTTACGTAGGGTCCAGTCTTGGGTAAAAAAGTTCTCGAAGCTTGGGCTCTATTCTTGTTAAAAGTTAATGCATCATTCACCACATCTCATACTTTTTAGTATTGTATTTTGGATCAGAGCAGTATATCTCTTTTTTTAACTTCCAAGGTTCAGAGAATAATTCCATCAAAAAACTGCTTACCTATGACTAAACTAAACTATGTAAACAAATATACATAGTTTACTGGATTAGTCATAGTCCGCTAGGTTAGTCATAGTCTGCTAGATTAGGCCATATGAAATTGACAACATTTGAGAGTTTTTGACCTTTAATGGTTAAATTTAATGCATTATGCTTTTTCTTCTTTTTAAAAATAAAACAACTGAAATGCCTATGAAAGAATAAACAAATCTCCACAAACATTTCTATGGTACACTCCAGGACGGAGACTTAACTGCTGGCCATAATGAAAGACATTTGCATTTTTGCTTTCCCTTATCAAAATTCTTCTTAACTGGATGGTCTGCATCACAACACTTGCTTTCCCAGCTCTGACTGTTATGCTAGTGTGTGCTGGATAATTTATTTCATATTATTTGAGGCCTTGTGAGTATTATTAGAATGAGAGGAAACCATGAAAATTATGGGTTCTTGGTTCACTATTTTAACAAATATTTACCGAGCGCCAACAAAAACAGTATTTACTGTATGAGCAGAAAACAAAAAGACACAGTCCTTGCTTCCTCAGAATTTATTGTTTATGGTTTGTATTGTTTATATCAAAGGGCCTTGTAAGTAAATGTAAAATATAAATGTGATAGGTGCTTTGAAGGCGAGTACATAGCAGTATAAGTGTAACTATTAGGGGGCATCAATCAAGTTAGAGAGGCCAGGGAAGGTCTTTCTGAGGAAGTGATGGCAGAGCTAAAGTCAAGTACAGTTGTTAACCGGTGAAAGGAGACCAGTAGTGGGGATATGAAGCAACTCAGCTCTGTTGAGTTCACCAAATGTTTATAGAACGCTTCAATATACCAGACACTATGCTTAGATGCTGGGAAATAAAAACTGAATGAGATGTGGTCATTGCCCAGTAAATAACTCACTATAAGGGTTTCATTGTCTTGTAATTTATACATTAGGCAATCCACTGTGTATGTATTTGTTTTACTTCTCTAAACTTTGAGTTTCCTTTGTGTCAGAATTATAATCCTCAGCTAGGCAAGCCCTTCTCAAGAAATCAAACACAGTCTTTTTGTCATGGAATTAAAGTTTAACAAACACATATGTATAGCCCGGGAGATTCAAGTCCAACAATGCTATTCCAGGCTTTACCATCAGCTGCATGTGGCCCACAGCAGAGGTCGTGTCTGGCTCACAGGCTGCCAGCAGCATGGCTCCAGGAAGGAAGCCTGGCTGCCACCAAACAAGAAACCCATTGTTACTTTATCTCTCTCTTTTTATAACCATTAACTAACATGATTAAATTATTAACCCAGCCATAGAAACAAATAATAAACATACTTTATGTGCTCTTGATTAATCTGTTTTCATGTTAGTATTATTCAGACCTGGAGTACAAACTCTGGGGCACACACAAGTAACTGGTATATAGGGTCAAGGATATAAACAAAGGGGAGAGGCAGGAACTGTGGCAAAATGGAGATTGTCAAACCCACAGAGTCAGGACAGAACAACAAAACAGCACACACCAATACCGAGTTTTTGCCCCAGGCTATTGATCAGCTCTTCATTCGCTGCAGCCACCAAAAGCACATTGTAAGCCTGTTATCCTTACTCCTTGTGTTTCTGGCATTGGTCCCCATTGTAGAATTTACTGACTCTTGCCCTGCTTGGTTTCATACCCTGTCTTGGTGGAGAGCTTGTCCCAGGTCTAGTTCTGAGTGATGCTTCCTCTGCTCTTGTATTTGATGTTGTCTGGATCAATGCATCACCAAGCCCTGGATCCCAGGACGCCCCCTTAAGCACCAGGCTTCTTGGCCTGCTCCTTTGGCTACGACTGACAGACTACAAAGGGATGGATGGTGATACCTAGACCTGTGTCTCAGTTCTCCTGTCTCATTTCCTTGTTTTCTTTACACTCTACTTTGCAGGGACTCACATACTTCCATTATAACTTAGTGTCAATATAGTGTGCTATTAAAATTCTCTCCTGGCCCCAAATCCTAAACACTTGTTTTGTTTTTCTTCTGTGTTTTATTATTATAATTATTATTAATATTATTATTATTTTGTTCTCTCTCTTCGAGGACTGATTTATTAGGGGGCAAGTAGTATTTCCAGGTTCTAGAAGAGGACACTTAGAGATTGCATCACTCAGTGCCTTGGGCAATTTCATACCTTCACCTTTGTCATGGAATAATCAAGTAGAAAAGAGGAACAGTTCTCAAATTTTCTTTCTTTTGAGTGTGCACAATTGGTATTGTACAGCTCCAATGAATTAAATAACTAAATGGTTGAATATCAGTAGCTTATGATTTACGAAGTTTTAGTTCTAAAGATTGTAAGAAATTAAGTTAGAGATAGCAGCATTAAGTGGCCTTTTTGGAAAATGCAAAATGTAATGGCTGTACTCACAATCCATAAAACTTTTGAGACTTTGGTTTTGACAATGCAGTGTGTGTTCTGTCTTTAACAATTTCACACTCTTTCTGTGAAGAGTTATTATCAGCCCTGCTCATGAGAGCTGTGGATTTTGCCTAAAACTTCCAATGAATGTGGCGAATAACATTATCAGACTATGTCTAGCAAGTTGTTTGTGCTGTCTCATTTCCAGATTATTTTGTAAAAAGGAATTTATATGAGTACCATTTTACCCAGTATCATTATATTGTTTCTGCTTTTTTTTTTTCTGGATTATTATTAACAATATCCTTAAATAATGATCTAGCCCAAGATGTTCTATGTTATTTTGGAGTGAGTTGCTAGTGACTCAGAGCACATTGGGCATCCAAGCTATGGTTAACTGGTGGTCAAGTTAGGAAATTCTCTTCCCATTAACCCCTCCTTTCTTAGCCCAGAACACCTCTCCACTCAACGTTTTTTCTTTTGATTTGTCATGCTCATAGCCTTTGCTTGGTGTTTTCAGACCAAAAGTAGAAGCAATGACATGCCATAATAAGTATTGTTCCTACTGCACTTCCAGCTTAGCTAAAAACAGGAAATACAAGACATTTTGTGGAAAAGCCCGCTTTTGTGATATTTCCAACCCAAAAGGTTTGGATCAACTTTGTTTGAATGTCTGAACTTTTGGCTTCTTACTTACAGTAAACCTTCTAACTTCAGAATTTTAGCACCATTTGTACTTAAAAGATGATACCTTCCATATTTAGATTATGCTGACACATGAGTTTACTTTTAAACCATTTTGTTTAATATTAGAATGTACTTCTAGCCAAAAAGGGAACATAAGGAAGGACCTTGTATGATTCATAAGATTTGAAGCATAATAGTGGAAAGAGCCATAATTTTCATAGTTTCAAGACTTTACTTACCTATTGGACAGTTATTTTAAAATAGGTCTATTATTATAAGGCTTCACTCATTAAGTGAATATATGATACATAAGTTTACTAGTTAAAATAAATCCAGAAGCAAAAATTCTAGGTTAGGTAAAATAGTTGGATGACTCTTTTGGTAAGGAATATCGGACCCTACCAGAAAATAAATTGAAATTATTTTGTACTCTAATAATCAGTTGATTTTTAGTAATCTTATGAGGCAGAGGGAGTTTTAAAGTTGGAACTTCATGTAGACTATCTCTTTTTTAAGATCCATTGAGGTAAAAATCTAATTGGATAGATTAACAACAGAAGCCATGTGAAGTTACATTTATGTGATTCAAGACAAATAGAGCCACTTTGGGCAATTCATTCTGTTATTTTCCAATGTCAGTGAGGGGCCTAATCTTTCTTGGTCTCTTCCATATTTTGTGACTGTCCTGATTGCCCATAATGAGTTGAATGGATTGCATTGTTTTGTTAGTTCTCTTCTGACTTAGCCATCTCATGAGATCCTACAAACCATTTATTTTGATTTTTCAGCATGATAAATGTTGACATGAACTATAAATCCAGATTGAGTTGTTAAATAAGTTCATTTTAATTGCCTTCATAAGATACGACTTGCTACATTTCTTTTTTCACCTTGGATTTCATGTTAAAGGCAAGTCATCTCAAGGAAGGAAGATGAAAAAATAATAATAATGTCAAGGGACATGGAGTATGGAGATAAGAGAAACGTTTTCAGAGGAATCAGATCCTTTCATCTTTAACCCTTATTGAGAAAGGAATGTAATTCAATATTTGTTGAAATTCTGAAATGACTGAATAGTTCCTTTTATCCTATATCTTCATGCTTCCATTTAGCTGGAATGTACTGGATAGGATTAGAAATGACCTTCTTTCATTTTTTTATGGTTTAGAGTCTAAACTTTAGGCTAAAAGCAAAGTGCCAGAGTTCTTAAAAGTCATCTCTCTTTATGAAATTCCAAGCCCTTGTGCAGACTCAGGTTTTTGAGTCTAGGTTTTTGAAGAGTTTATCAAACTGCACATAACATACTAAACTTTTAAAATTTTGCTTATGGTTAGTTGACAATACTACATTTCATCCCAGATCAACCCCTCCTTCCCTAAATCTTCTTCCAAAACAAGAAAAACAAAGTAAAAGACAGCTAATACCTGTTAAAATGCTGCACAAACCAAATGTTTCTCTATTGTGTCTGTATTACATGATACCCATTTTCCTTCTTAATTCTTGGAATAATATCACTCACAATTTAAGATCTTACATTTCAACTTTTAAAGCTCTAGCTGAATAATACTGGATGAGTTAGAAAGTCCTAATAGTGAATTTATAAAGAAAATGTTGACAGAGCTTGGATTCTCATAGTCCTGGTGAGTACCATGATTATAATAATGGTTTCCTTTTAAACTCTTCCATTAAATGTTCCAAACAGTGGAATTTGTAGTTTTTCCTTTGGTCCAGAGATCAAAAACATGAACAATTTTACATTTCTAAGGTTGGACAGCGTCTGTGTTTCCACAATTTCTGTGGGAAAGCAATCCACCCATTCTCAGTTTTATTAAAAACCACCATCTTGGCTTCAATAAGTGCCATTACAAGCACTTTCATTATGTCTCATATCTCCTTTTAGGAAGTAGAAGTCTGCCTATTACTTCTTTTTTCTTATTGACTTTCCAAGACTACATACTGTAAATGAAAAGTGGTTTAAAAAATTGAAGATATGGTAACATAGTGGTTAAAAGGGTAAATGTGAGAGACAGATTGTTTGAGGTCAAAAAGCCTTGCTTTACCACTAGGTAGCTGTGTGACATAAGCAAATTATGTAACTCTAAGCCTTAGTTCCCCCATCTGTGAAATGTGTATAGTAATAGCATTTGCCTTGTAGGGTTTTTGTAATGTTTAAATAAGGTAACAATTTTGTAATGCATCATCTATATATCACATTGTAAGTTCACTACCCAGAGTCAGTCCTCCTTCCGTCACCATATATTTGATCCAGTTTACCCTCATCCACTAGCCCCCAAACTTGAAACCTATGTAACTTTAATAACCATTGTCACCCCAATAGACTTTATTTAAAATAATAATAATTATAAAAAATAAAAAGTAAAACAATAAGGTAATAAATGTAAAGTGACTGGATCACAGTAGATTTTCAACAATTGGAGCCATTACCACATGTTCTCTGTATTTTTTTTTTTTTTTTTTGAGGGCAGTGTCACTGGCCCTCACATGTGGGACTGAACCGGGGCCGCTGGCTTCCCAAGGCCAGCGCTTAACCACCGTGCTACTCAGCCGGCCCTTGTTCTCTGTATTTTTAATAGACAATTTGGAAATGTTTCCTAGAGAAATTACTGTCTTATTAAGATAGTTTTTTTGTACTAAGCATGCTTTAGTTATGTATGTTTTAGAATAAAATTAATTAAACCTGATTCATTCATTCAACAACTTTATTGAATCACTGCTGTGTGCCAATTGAATAACACAAGTCTTTTCAAAGATCTCATAACATAGCTACTGTATTTGTGTGTTGGGAATCTTCTTTACATTAGAAAAAAAAGCCATTTTAAGCTGAATGGGCAAAACATTTTGTTCTTTATATTAGAATGCAACATATCATGTTTATTATTAATCTGGACTACAAAATTTAAATTGCAGGGGAAGTTTCATTATAATTCAAATAACCCAGAACCTCCAAGATTCAGTGTAGGAAGATTATGTTTGTTATTAATAACCATCATATTTCTATATAAAGTAATTTTTGTTCACAAGTAATCTCTGTTCCTCCTCACCGTGTCTACCAAAGTAAAGCCTGAGAGGAATTCTGGTCTATAACTCAGCTATCTATATTTTGAGAGAGCCTTTTGAATTTCTTTTAAAAACAACAATATTATTTTTAAATGGCAAAGAGCAATGTGTTTTAGGATGTGGTGATATTTATTTTATTCTCACAAGAAGAAAAATTGAAGCCTTAAAAAGGGTGACCTTGGGCCGGCTGAGTGGCGCGATGATTAAGCGCTGGCTTGGGAAGCCAGCGGCCCCGGTTTGAGTCCCACATGTGAGGGCCAGTGACACTGCCCTCAAAAAAAAAAGAGTGGCCTTGTTAACTGAAACCTATCTTGACTACTTAGTTTGTTTTACTTACTTATTCAGGGATTCATTCTGCTGTTGACTTGAAGTAACTTACAAATAAAACAAACAAAAGATTACAAGGGTAAAATACAACTAAACATACAGAATTAAATTTTTAGCTGCATCTACTAGGAATTCAAGAGAAAGGGAAAAATAATACAGATATACAAGTAGTAAATATGCGTAGTTTTTTGTCCTGCTTTAAATTTTGCATATATTTTTAATTGGACCAAATTTAAATTGAACTGCCATAATTCCCAAAGAGAATGATTGTAATTTGAGAGTATTTTTAATCAAATAATGCAACAAACATTTTTGGAACACTTATTAAGCTCATCATTTCCCGGTACATATCATTATTTATGTTGAAACAGCTCTATTTTTACTTTTCAGCTCTCTCTAGTTTGGTTTACCAATTTAACAACAAATATTTTTGGGTGTCTATTATATTAAAAGCAGTGAATATGGGAAGTGAGTTGGGCTTTTTCTATTTCACTATAAATTATAATATTTGCTGTAGGGTTTTTCTGTTTTGTTTCATTTTTGTAGCTATGTTTTATCAGATTAAGGAACTTCTCCTGTATTCCTAATTTAAGAGTTTTTTCTACCATGAATGAATGTTGTTTTATCAAATGATTTTTTTTTTTCTGGAAGTTTCAAGCTGACCATATGAGTTTTCTCTTTTCTTTTTCTTTAAGTTTGTTGAATTTCATTAATAGGTTTAAAATAGTAAATCAGCTGTGTATTTCTGGGGGAAACCCATTTTGATTGTGGTGTTTTATCCTTTTTTATACAGCTGGATTTGATTTGCTTATATTTTGTGCATGATTTTTATATCCATGTTCATGGAAGAGATTGGCTTGTTCTTGTATTTCTTTCATATAAAGTTCTTTTCAGATTTGGTATCAGCACGCTGCTCTCGTTAAATGAA
Organism: Aselliscus stoliczkanus; assembly: GCA_033961575.1. Lineage (NCBI taxonomy): Eukaryota > Metazoa > Chordata > Mammalia > Chiroptera > Hipposideridae > Aselliscus > Aselliscus stoliczkanus. The sequence continues at coordinate 130,020,068 of CM066733.1, forward strand.
ATTGGAAATATTTCCTTGGTTCTTTTCTCTGGAAGACTTTGTGTAAGATTGGTATTATTTCTTAAAGGTTTCAAGGACTCACTGATGAAACTTGCGCCTGAGGTTTTCTTCCTGGGAGAGAAATCGCAGATTTAATTTCTTTCTTAGATGTAGTGCTATTAAGATTTTTCATTTTTTTCTTGTCAATCCTTCCTCCCTTTCTCTCTCCCTCCCTCCCTCCCTCCCTTCTTCCCTTCCTCCCTGTCTTCCTCCCTCTCTGTCTTCCTTCCTTCTATCTGTTCTTCCTTCTTTCTGCAGTTCTATTTCTGTAACTTTAATAAATACATAGTACACATATACCTGCCTTAGAGAAATAAATGGTATCTATGTTGTTTTGTACTTGCTTTATCATTTAGTAATACATCTTGGAGATTTTATATATATATAGTGCCAACAAATGTATACACATTTTAAGAAAGGAAAACTGTATTAAAATTGTAATACTAAATATATACCGGTAACAAAAGATGAATATAAGTCACATTTGACTTCTGCAATTACAAGAGGTGCTCAAAGTAGTTACCGTCAGTATCCAGACACTTCTGATTATGACAAACTACTGCTTGAACAACGTTAAGTGTCCACTTGTATACATTTTTTGGCACCCCTGGTGTGTGTGTGTGTGTGTGTGTGTGTGTGTATGTATATAATCAGTAACTGTAAGGTTTCCGCATTCTTTTAATGGCTGAATAACATCCCATAGTCTGAAATCAGCACATTTAATGAATCCCTTATTGAAGGATATTTAGATTGTTTTCAAATTTTGACTATTATAAATTATAATATAAGAAACATTATTGCACATATATCTGAATATTTACATAGAAATATTTGTTTCATCTTTTTGTTCCTTAGTAATAACTAGATCCAGCATAAACAGAGGAAAATAGATTATTACTTATTTTCTCCTCAACATTCATGCAGCCTTAGAATTATCTTTTATTTTCTGAATGATACTTATTGCATTATATTACACCTTGGTGTAAAGCCTTACTACCTCTGCCTTCATTACTTATTATGGCTCAGGTTTGATTTCCTGTAATACCCTTTAAATGATTTGTACTTCCTTTGCAAATATTTTTTCAATACAGGAAAACCTACACAGGGGCAAAATTGGGTCTATTTTGTTCAGTGCTCTATTGCTAATGTTCCGTATAGATCCTGGCACATAGTAGGTGCACAGAGCAATGAGTTATTCATGGAGAGACACAGCAATGATTTATAGTTCAGTGATATCACTGAAATGTGTTTTAAATCTTTTTCTATTGGAATCAAGTTACAAAGAAATAATGAACTTCAATATATATGTAATAATCATCTAAGAACCATATCTTGATAATGTTAATTCATTTCATTTCATTCATCAAATGTTTTGTGCCCACTTCTCTAGGCCAAGCACTATGCTTGGTGCTCGGGATAGAGCAGTGAAAAAGCTACTCGTAGACCAGTCCCTGTTTTCACATACCACAAAGTCTAGTTGGGGAGATAAGCAATAAACAGGATACCCCATGAACAAAATGATTACGGATTATACTTTGGTATTGTAGGAGAGAAACAGTAATGTGATAGAGTTTCTGGGGTGTGAGGCCAAGTGCTCTTTTAGGTAAGGTGGTCAGGCCAGTAAAAGCCTCTCAGGTAGGTAACCTTGGAGTTGAAGGTTGAGAGGAGGCCAGGTGCGTAAAGAGCAAGAGTGTATGTATTGGGCTGAGGTGGGAGGAGCAGGTGGAGAGACCTAGGGGCATGAAAGGAGCCAGAAATGGGGGCTTGAGGCTGGTGCGGGTACACCATAGGGAGTACAGGGAGATACCTGTGGTGAGGGAGACTGGGGCCTTTTCCTGAAGGGCCCATGAGGAGCTAGTAGATGGAAGGACTTAAGCCATGAAGGTGATGGTTTGATTTACGTTTACAAAGGCCCTCCTGACTGTCATTGGAGAAGGAGAGAGGCAACAGGGGATGCCCGGAGACCAGTGAGGAGGCTAGTGCTCTGGCCCAGGAAGGAGATGATGGTGATTTTCTGAGAAGGGTTTCAGAGGAAAGGCAGAACAACTAGAGAAATGCAGTGAGACTAGGACTGACAGAGTTTGCTGATGAATTACAAATGGAAATTAGGAAAAGGCTACTGTCTAAGCATTCTGTTTTTACCTGTAAATTCTAATGGCAACATCTTAACTGGGTACTTCCAATTCTTCTTAACTCAGCCTTCATAAATTAAAAGGTTAATATCTATTGGGATAACTTTTCTTTGGTCTTTTTTTTTTTTTTTTGATTTCAAAAAGAAACAACAGGAAAGGATCTTTAACAGAACAATAATTCCAGCTTAGCGTTTGCCCTTGAAGGTCTTGTATGTGTTCTGCATCCTAAGGGAAATTCCTGTTTTTCTGGCTTTCCTAGTTCACAAAAACAAATATCCAAAAAAAAGAGAGATATAATACAATAGTTTTTTTCTTTAGTTAGAAGAGTGATTAAAAGCAAATAGCAGTCTCTCTACCTAGACCTTCCTTATTATTTGTATGCATTTCTGTGGAATTTAATGACCTGAAGAAAAGCAGATGATTTTTATATGACTTTATTTGAAATCAATTTAATCGACATCAGTGAGTCCCTCAATTTAATGTGCACATAAATCGTGTGGAGGTTTTGTGGAAATGAAGATTCTGACTCAGTAAGTCTGGGTGGGCCCAAGATAATGCATTTCTACCAAGCTCCCATCTGGTCTGCAGAACACACTAGAATAGGAAGGATTTCAACCTAACTCCACATAGGCATTTTCCCTGCACTTAATCACTTACTTTTTAGTGTTCCAGTAAACTGAACCAGTAAACTCATTGGAGAAACTGACCCATTAGAACTTAAAACATACTTAGTAAGTAGAAGAAACAAATAAGGAATATTTTTTTTCTTCTGGAAATGTTTTCTAGACTTATAATTCACTTTCCTTCCTTGGTCTGAGAAAGCCTGGCATATTGATTGTTTTCTGGTGTGTTCTTTACCCTAATGACTAAGAATGTAATTACATTCCAAATTGTGACTATTTCCTTAAATAGTCCCAGCTGCTTTCAAGAGGAACTCTATAACATCACTAGAAAAAGACTCTTGTGGCCTTTTATGGGAAATTTACACTATGATCCTAAATAGCTTTTTTCCAACGTGTGATGTTCAGAAGACCACAGAATTTTAGGGTCTTTTCAAGGTAACATTAAGAATGCATGATTTTCTTCTGAAAGCATTTGTTTCAAAATGACCCACATTTGGAAAAAAAGCACCTATCAATTGAGACAAGATATTGGGGAAATAGAGGATTTAACTCAGAAACCTCATTTGGGAATGATAGATTTTAATATTTTTTTGTCTTAACAACATTTACTTACTGTATACTATTAATCTAGTAAACCAAAGGAAGGGTCTCTTTAAATTATAAGCTTCAGTACTAAGTTGTAAGTGCCAGGATATTTGTACATAAAATTGAAGTCAAAATTATTTCCTCAAAAATATTTTATACAAATTACTATTTTGTGACTATTCAGAATATCATTTTTAAACACCGATATATCTTTTAAAAACCTAATTATTCCAAAATAAGTGCTAATTGAAGGGACATCTGACTACTTAATTATTAAATGTCATTCTAGTTGGGATTTACAAGAAATATATTTAGTCAAGTAGTATTTACTCAGCTGAAAACATGGCAGTATGATATCCTTCCTGCTGCTATACTATTATTCATCTTTTTCCAAGTTCTCATTTTCTGCCTCTTCTACATTTTAAAATATTACTTTATAAATACAAAATTGTGGCTAAGTATGAATAATTTATGAAGCATATTTTCAAAGGAATACCTGTGAACCCATTACCTCCTTAAGAATTAGAAAAATACTAATACCTTTGTATTCTTTATTTATTCATCTCCTGTTTCCTCCCCAGAGGTAACTTTTATGCTGAATTTTTTATTAATCATTCTCTTAAAAAAAAAAAAAAAGAAATACCACATAGCCATATGAATTGAAATAAGATATTATTCAGTTCCTTGTTTTTTGAGCTTTATAAAAATGATTTCATAATATGTGTGTCTATTCTTTTTCTACTTGATATTGTTTCTAAGATAATACATATTAATGTCTAGTAGCAGGTCATTCATTTTCATTGCTGTATAATATTAACTTGGAGAATGTACCATAATTTGTCCATTCTTTTGTTAGTGGATATTTGTTTCCGAGAAATTTTTTTGTTATGAAATGAAATATGCTTCTTTGAACATTCTAGTACATTTCTCTTGATGCACAAATAAAGAGACTTTTCTGGGTTGTAGATATTTTGGAATGGAATTGCTGGGTCATAGCAAATGATCAATTTGCTATTTTCAAAATAACAGTAAGATATTTTCCACTGTACAATTATATATTCCCACTAGCAGTGTATATAGATTCCCGTTGATCCACATCTTGTTTTCTTATTTGTCTTAATTTTTGTTAAAAATTAGGTATAATATTGTCATCTTCATTTGAAGTTGACTATTGCTAGAGTAGAGTTCTTTTATATATTTATTGACCATTCATGTATTTTTCCTTTATGAACTATTTGTTCTTTCTTTTGCTCATTTTTCTATTGGCTTGTTTTTTCTTAATGTTTCATTTTTCATTTAAGGACTTTATTATTTGCTGTTTTTTCCCTAATTACTATCAAAACAGGGAATATGTCCAATCCTATATTAGGCATGGGTTCTCCTTTTAGTAATGGCAGAATAGCTCAGAACAGATAAACCATCCCAATGATAATTATATATACCACACCATATACACAAAATTTTATACACACAAGAGGCTTACTATCAAAGCTACTGGAAGGCAGAAAAGGTGCCCATAAATTGGAGAACCACTGATACTTGGGAGTGGAGAATAGCACTAGGCGAGTTTCCCCTATTTAACACTTTTCACCGAAGGGCAGCACTGTATTCAGGGTTCCCATAATGACTTGATAGTGAGAGTGAAAATCCCAGAAAGGATGGAAATGGAGGGAGGGCCCAATGTTCTGTATGTTAACTCTGCCCAAATATCTGGCTGACCTCCTAGATATGCATATGTGGTAGGGAGTAGCCACCTAAGGTTGAAGGTATTGAATAGAGATTTCAGCTGTTGACCACCACAAGGCAAACAGAGTTTGGAGTTTGAGTTTACCAAGATGCCTTTCTGCTAAAACAAACAAATAAACAAATAAACATCAGTACTCTTCAGAGAAGTGTAACATATGCTCTACAAGATTCAGGGTGAAAAACAAAATTACTAGAAGAAAACAGGGAAGTGATACCCATATTCAACAGAAAGGTGATCAATAAGACTTACTCCAAGAAACTGGAATTAGCAGACAGAATTTTAAAGCACTGTTATAACTATATAAAAATGTAAAGAAAAATATCTCAATACATCAGAGAGAATTTCAACAGAGAAATAAAAACTCTAAAAAAAAGAACCAAATAGAAATTATAGAATTGAAAAATACAATACCTGAAAGGAAAAAAAAAAAATCACTGGATAGGCTTAAGAGAAGATTGAAGATGGTGGAAAAAGAGGCAATGAATTTCAAGGTAGATAATGGCAATTATTCAGTCTCAATAACAAAGAGAAAAAAATTAAAATAAAAATGAACAGAGACTCTGACTTGTAGGACAATATCAGAAGGTCTAACATGAATATAAGTGGAGTCTGAAAGGAAATTAGAAAATAATACAGAAAGAAGATTTGAGGAAATAATGACCTGAAAGTTCCCAGATTCAATGAAAGATACATTTGGCTGTCATTGTATTGCCAGAAATCTCTGTGAATCCAGCCTCTCTTTTCTACTCCCATACTTCCATTCATTTGCAACTACCTCCTATCTTATCATCTGGAGACCTGTTTCTTCCAGCTTTAGTCTATCCTCCACATTGTCCCCAGAGTTATCTAACTAAAAATCAATGTTGTTCAAAATCAAAGCTGATAATGACATAGATATGACAAAATCTTAAACTCCTTAGCATGGTCTGTGCCATATGACCCCATCTACACATCCTGCCTCAGTTCCCTCATACATGTCCCACACACTATGCTTCTATCACCCTGAACTTCTCACCATTTCCTGACAGGACAAATCCTTTTATACCTCCATGCCATTTCACAGTGGTGCCTTAGTCCCCTAACATCCTTTCTCTCTTATGGGAGGCTCTGCTGTGAGCTCTTTAGCTGAGTTAATGGTCCATCTTACGTGGTAAACATTGCTGTTGCAGCATACACCTGGAGGGACAAAGACAACACTATGTGCTCCTCTAGTGCAGGGTCTGTTCCCCTTTTTATCTTAAAAACTGCCATACTGCCTGGCACCAAGTGGGTGCCAAGTAAGTATGTGTTAAATTAACAGAATATCTAGTAGAAGTTGTATTTTACATGTATACACACACACACACACACACACACACACACACACACACACACACACACGAGGCCTGACAATTAAGTTTGCAAACTGATCCCAGAAAACGTGCTACATATCTCATTGCTGAGCTATGCACCAACGCCTGCACCTAGTCCACCCTTCAAAGCAATTTTGGAACTCTTTCTCTGGAATGGCCATCAGAGCTGTTGCTGATTATCCTTGATGTTCTGAATGTCATCAAAATGTCTTCCTTTCAATATTTCCTTTATCTTCACATAAAGAAAGAAGCCACTGGGGGCCAGATCAGGTGAGTAGGGAGGGTGTTCCAGTACAGTTATTTGTTTACTGGCTGAAAACTTCCTCACAGACAGTGCCATGTGAGCTGGTGCATTGTCGTGAGGCAAGAGCCATGAATTGGTGGTGGAAAGTTCAGGTTTTTCATGCAGTCTTTTCAGCACTTCCCAATAGTAAACTTAGTTAACTGATTGTCCAGTTGATACAAATTCATAATGAATAATTTCACTGATATCTAAAAAGGTTAGCAACATCGTTGCAAAAGTTCGTGAACTTAATTGTCAGATCTCTCCAGTATGTTTATCATGTTGAGATTCTGATTATGAGCTGACGACTTTTTTTGTTTTAGTTTAGAGAAAAAAATTAAAGCTGTTGTTTCTCTTATATAGTTTTTTGTATTAAACGAATAGGGTAGAAATCTGCCAACATTTCTATTTGTACACAGGTTGGTAATGGCCCTAACTAACACTCCCTTCTGGTGCATTTCTTTTGGCTACCTCAGGACAAATAGTTTAACCACATCCCCCCTTTCAGGTGAGTTATATCATAAGGTCTCCAGAGCCCTCATACATGGGTACCTCCATAAGCTTTTCAGAACTGTTCAGCTGAGTCTGGGTAATCAGAAGCGACCTGAGAGTGAACCTCCTGGGGGATTGAGGAAAACAGGATTGCGGAGCAGGATGGGGTTGTCCTATGGGTTTTATCATTTGGGGTGGATCATCACTTCTAATTATGACTTGCTTCCTTCCAGAGACTGGACTCTTAGACAGTTTGTAGTAGGAAGGTCTGGAGTATTGGGAGGTTAGAGACTAGTTTTTCCAGATACTTGTGGAGCTTGGTGTCCCTACCTCCTGGAATCCTGAACACTCATGGCTCTGTAGGTCCTTAAATAAGACATTAGGTCACTGGATCAGAGAGAGCCATTGAACAGTGGGAGACAGCATTTTTCTTCGTTGATCAATAAGCCATCTTTTATGGGTTAACTTGGGTTCCCCAAAAAGATACATTGACGTTCCTGTGAATATGACCTTATTTGAAATTAGGGTCTTTGCAGATGTTATCAAGTGAAGATGAGATCATAATGAATAAAGGTGGCCCCTAATCTAATGCCTAGTCTCCTTATAAGAAGAGGGGAGTTTGGACACAGACACACACAGGAGAGAAAGCTATGTGAAGGCATTGGCAGAGATTGGCGTGATGCATGTAAGCCAAGAAACACCAGTAATCACCAGAAGCTAGAAGAGTGTAGAAAGGATTCCTCCCTTCAAGTTTTCACAGAGGGCATGGCTCTGCCAACACCTTGATTTTGGATTTCTAGCCTCCATAACTTTGAAAGAATAAATTTCTGTTGTTTTAACCCACGCAGTTTGTTATAGCAATCCTAGGAAACTAATGTGCCAAGCAGTAGAAAAAGAATCACAAAACTTTGAATATGCATGCAGGAAACCTTTCTGCTCCCAGATACCTCCAGATCTAAGCAGGAGCTCTCTTGGCCTCTAGGACACAGCATTTCAATCTTCTACTAAAAATCTTTTCTATGGAAGTTCTCCAGAACAAATTAGGCATCTCTCATGGGACAAGACAGGCAGCCCCCAGCCTGCCCTGAGGATGTGTACAGGTCTCCTGAGATGAAGTCTCCTCCAGGTGCTTCAGGGGCAAGGTTGTCCTCTAGTTTCCCCACCTGTGACCTGTGCTCTAACCTACTGTAGACTGGGACCCAGTGCCTGCCCTCAGAAACCTTCTGTGTACACCCAGCATTTCTAGCTTGCCTTCTGCAGCCAGACCGTCATCTCCCCAGAATGTAAGAGTACATTACTGACCATGAAGGAAGAAAGCATTTTGGGGTGGTGTGGTGTTACACTTTGAGATACATGGGTGGATGGGTGGGTGGGCAGATGGATGGATGGATGGATGGATGGATAGATAGATCGATAGATGTACATACACATATATGCATGTATGTATATAATCATATATATATATATGTAACTCCCCTCTTCAAATCGTTTTACTGGCTCCCTCTTCCTGAGTGAATAAATCTAAAATATAAGCTCCTAGCCTAGCATTCAAAACTAGCCACTATATTGCCTGATAACTCCCTTGATAGATTCTGTAATCTGGTTGAATTCTCTCATTGAACTGCTTCCCATCTTTCAAAACCCAGGTCAGATCTTAACTACCACAAGAAGTCAGTCTTTCCTAATTTCCACACCTTATTTTGAGCAATCATACTACTACTTTGTTTCTACCTCTCTATTGATGTTGCACATTGTGTGATATGTTTTTATACATTTGTATGACCCCTTTCCCCTGGCAGAAAAAAAGCTTGTTGTTATTAAAAACTGAAATTAATAGCACAATATATTTGTGAAAATTGAAAGCACAGAATTTTTAGAATGTTTCATGTAGAAGTGTCTTCTCTGGCGTTGTCATCATTGCAGTAGCTAGCACGTACTCAGAGCTTATCCTGTGCCAGGCAATGGGCAGGGCATACTGCAGAAATTATTTTAAGCTCTTTCCACTCATGTATTCCAATTTCCCTATTTATCTTTGTATTCAGCATAGTACATGGCATGGTTGTAGATCATATATGTTTGCTGAAAGGTAACTCTAGAGGGCAAAAGCAAATGCATGTAGAAGGTGAGATTCTTGGTCCTCCTCTCTTAGATCTAAATAATTGTAGCATCTTTAAGAAAATTTTGTCTGAGTAGATCCATTAAGAAAACTAATCCAACACAAATCTCTGTAATAAATGAAATTGTATGTTTAAACAAGAACTAAGCATGTATGCATGCTTTTTAATAAACTTTTTTTTTTTTTTTTTTTTTTTTTGCCTATCACATCCCAGCATCCTGAATTTAGTCACTGGTGACTGTATAAAGCTCAACACAGCTCAGAAAGGCGCCTAAAAACCAAGCTGCCTTGTGAACTTGGCATTAAATTCAGACAACTTTGAAAAGCAGTTCAGATCTTCTGTTTTTTTCTTTCTTACTTTGTATTTCTTTCCGTAAGAAAGCTGAGTCTGACCTATTTTTAGGATTTGGCTGATGGAATTGAACTTGGTGGTTTTAGTTTCACTGTTGTTGTTTTTCTTCTTTTAGGTAAAAAAATAAAGCCCAGGAGTCCTGGCTGCCATGACTAGCAAAACGTTGAAACTTTCTTCTTTTAATTATATACCTGGAGGCATACTAGGGTAGATCCGTGCATTATGTTTTCCTGGAAATTGTGGGGTTTTAGTTCCCCTAAGCCCTTCTAACCTTTCTCTTTAAATAACTCTCCGATTTCTAATGGCCTTTAAAAGAATGATGTCATCAAAACACCTAAAATTAATCTACCTGAATATTAGTTTCCATTTTGTTTGTGGGGATTTTTACCAGCAAGAATTCTATTTTTTTCCTAAGGTTATTTCTCATCCTACCCTTTGTCTTTAAAACCCTTCTCTCTTTAGCTGAAAAAGATTGACATAAACTCCTTTGCCACTCCATGATCATAGGGCAAACTAGAGGAAGGAAATCATTGAACATTTGGATTATTCCATCAGAACAGGATGGTTCTTTATTCCCTTTCCACACTCTGCTGAGTCTCTTGTAAATTCTTATTGCAGTAGGTGTTAGAGAAGATTAATAAAACATAATTGATTATCAAGTGCTTCTATTACTAAAGTTATTGCATATTAGATATATCACTTTGAACTTGTTTTCAAGTCTGGCAGGGTTTGAATGATTTTATACATTCCATTGCCTTAGGCAGACACAGGATTTCAGTTCCAGGAATTAAGATCACAGATATAAGGAAAACATAATAGGCAATTAACGTGTTTAATCATCAATACTCTAGAAATTAGGGCAGAATGACCATCTCAGTAGATGAAAAAAAAAAAAAATCACAAACTGATAGCCCCAAAATAGCTACTATCACTTTTGTTCCAAAGTTTGTTTTAGAGGTTCAGTAGCATCCACTGAACTTTTCCCCTATCTTAAGACATCTTTTTCGTATTTGAGAGTCTGGCAAGGATTGGAAACAGAGGTGTGAAAGAATTAGGAGAGTGGCTGTTTTGCAGTACTTTGGGCTGGAAGTAAAATAAGCAGGAAGTTCTAAAATGTCTTGAGAAAGTCTGTCCTCTAGAAAATTCTAGCTCGAAATGCTTTTTTTTTTTTTTAAATAAGAGATTCAAACATGTAGGTTAATATTCAAATAAGAATTGTACTTATATAGATAGCAACAGTAATTGCAACTATTCTAACACCTTACCACCTATATAGTCCTTTCTAGGGTTTTTTTATTTTCTTCCACATGCTTTTTCTCCTCTGGTGGCTACAAACACCATATCCGGCAGAAGCGTTTGGTGGTTTTACTTCCATTTTACAAATGACAAAACAAACACAATGTTCACAGCAAAGTTTATTTTGCTGGTTTGCCTAGGGCAGTACCTTTTTCCTGATAAATGCTCATAAAGACTTTTGAATTTCTTCGTCTAGTTGTAGATGGAAGTTATTCTGAAACAGAAGTGCTGAGGTCTGTCCCCAGTACCCTTTGTGAGTAGAAATGCAACGCCTCACTTTCTGAATAATCTTTAAAAAGATGATAAAATGCTTCACTATGCATGTTGCTGTGCTCAGTCTGTGTTTTCCTAGAATCAAGACATTTGCTATGTTGTTCTGCTATTTCTGGCTTAATAAGAAATTATAATCTAATGTTGATTTTATCTTTTTTTTCTTTTTTTTGAGGGCAGTGTCACTGGCCCTCACCTGTGGGACCCGAACTGGAGCCACTGGCTTCCCAAGCCAGCTCTTAACCACCGCACCACTCGGCCGGCCCTAATGTTGATTTTAAAGTATGGAAGCAATAAGACAAATCCAAAGTCAAGGAAAAGTGATTTGTTTATGATAAAATGAACAATGATTTGTATCCCAACATTTTTAGGAGTGTATGCCTGTAACTGTGGTAAATAAAAGTAAACTGAAATGAAGGTGGTATTATTCACAATTTAACTGAATAGAACTCATTAATTGAAAACCTGGTTTATAAGACCTCTCTTACGTATTTTTTTAACATGATAAAGTTTCAGATATTATTATCACTAAGTCTTGGTGGTAATGCTATGTTTGAATTAATCTTATAGTGCTTTCTAAATATTCGAATATCATGATATATACATATGCCATATACCTTTTACATATTTATTCTGAAAGCATCTATACAAAATCCCCATGAAAATGCAGGTATTTTTATGGATGTTTTAAACATGAGTACACTTCAGAGCATCTGGGTGAGTGCTGTTATGCTTGTTGGAATGAAATCCAGTATGAAAAATAGAATATATAATAAGTATATAGAATATAGTTCAAAAGTGCCTGACTCAAGAAATGATGACCCTGCTCTTCAGCTATAACAATATACATAGGTTATATTACTTATGTATACTTTTATTTTAAGGCTTGATAAGGAAGTCATTAAATTCAATATAGTAACCCTGTTATAGAGAGGTGTAATTATGTAGAATATTCAGTTTTCATGATCCATATGCAAAAATTTCAGAGAGAGAGATTTCAATTTAACAGAAGGAAGAATCTTCTGGTCAAAATAACTGTTAGAAGTTTGATTGGACTGCTGTGGGTGGTGATAAATTTCCTGTCAACAGAGATGGTGAAATAGAGGTAGTAGGGATTCTAGCATTGGATCAGATCTGACTAGGTTAGCTTGGAAGTCCACGTGATTCACTGCTAATGGAAGACACTGGCTTCTAGAGAGAATCTCAGAATATTACCTCTGGAATGAACTTCAGAAATTACCCAATCCCACTCCTTCACTTATCAGAGGAGGAAACAACCCCAGGCATTGAAAATGTCCCATCCAAGTCCAAATAGATAATATGTTTCAGGGTATGTATTTGATAGGAATCTATCCTTTTGGTTTTATTTAGAACCTAGTAAAAAGTAACTGTATTTTCAGTGAACTATCTGCCTGTATAGTGTAAGGAAAATTTGACACCTACTGAATACGGAAAGTCTTTCATCTCAGGTTAATGATCTGATAGGCAAACTCACAAAGAACCTGTTTTGTATATGAATAATTGAGAGTAATAATGTTAAGCTTCTATTTATTTTTTAAAATCCATTTAGTTTTATAGCAATGGGAATGGGTCTCATAGGCTTTATAATGTAAGGATCTTCTAGTAAGAGCAGAGGGGAAGGTCAGCATTAGGTTGCAAATGAGAGGTGAGTGCTAAGACTTCTAAATTCATTTTGTTATCAGCCATTCCTTGTAGGATATCAGGCAAGATCAGCAGGGCTGATATTCAGTTGGTAGGTTCTAGACCAGCCATTCAGGCTGGTAAAGTACTTAGTATTCCCATGTTGATTAGTAATGAGCCATAGCTGTAAGCCTGCTGAGAACCCTGCCTGCCCTCCAGCACCCCTCCCATTGGCTGCCCCACCACGCCACACATACACGTACTTCCTGATTTTGCAGCAGCTTAGAGGTTAACATCTTCTCTCAGTTAAGTGGATACTGAGACTTAATTTCTAAGCAAAATGATGTGACTTTCGTTTAGCAAATGTGTTTCAGGCCACCGAAGCCCGTCTCTAGAATCTGTTCTTTCAGTGAGTCAGGCTATATGGTAATGACCATTATGTAGAGGGAAAATCATTTCTTATTCATCTTTGCCATACAGTTTGGGGACATCTTTATGAAGATCTTTCGTTAAAAGTCTTTTAAAAGCACCTCATTGTATTCAAAATTATTTTCAGAGCATACTTTACATGAGTTCATAACCAGGTCATTCAGATAATGGTGAAGCTTTTTTCATTTGTTTGTTTTTAATTTTTTGGTTGCTTGAAAGGATAGATGAAACTAAAAATTTTCTCTTAGACTCTTAGATGTTATACATATAAAGCACTGAAATAATAAGAAAGCTGCCATACATGGAATGCCCACTATGTGGCGAGCATTATGTTGTGTCCTGTACCTATAGCATCTCATTTAACTCTTATAATAATAACCTCATGAGAGCGTCCATTTACAGCTGAGGAAGTTTCAGATTCAGAGCAGTGAAGTGGCTCATATAAATAACACTATCAGCTCATAAATAGTAGAACAGGGATGCAAGCCTCTTCGGTCTAGTGCCATTGGTAATTGTAAGGAATCAGAAGCTGAGCTCCATCTGTATCTTCCAAGAATGCCTGGGCCTGGGTTCCTTCATAGGCCATAGCCTAACCCAGGCATGCTCCAGGCCCTGGTCCCCCTGGTCCAGGACTGTTCTTGTCACTTGCATCCATTCCCAGGATCCTCAGCCCTGTAAATTCAACCTTCTAAGAGGCTCCAGTGTTGGAATATAGTTAGTTCAATAGCTGTGGAGCTAGACCATACTTATTTAGGAACTCCAAGGCTGAAGTGTCCTGGAGCCCAAGAAAGACCTGGACAATACGTATGATGTGGGGAAACCTCACAGCTCAGAATATCTTCTTCTTTTTTTTTTTTTTTTTTTTTTTGAGGGCAGTGTCACTGGCTCTCATATGTGGGACCCGAACCAGGGACGCTGGCTTCCCAAGCCAGCACTTAACCACCGGGCCACTTGGCTGTCCCTCAGAATATCTTATTAATAGCTGGTCCTACTTCCCCATCCTTATCAACCCATCCCTTTGGTTGCCACCCCTTCATCGTTCCACTTCTAACTCATCTTACCATCTCCTATTTTCAAATATAATCCAAAATCCTCTTTCTTACTCATCATAAATACATATATTTCATAAGTTAGTAAGCTGACTGAATTTATTCATTCCATTCATTTATTAAACACTAACTATGTCCCAGGCACTATTTCAAGTGCTAGAGACACAGCAATGAAATAAATAGACAAATATTCCTGTCTTCACAGAACTTAACACTGAATGTAAAATATGTTATGTATTGATAAATGTTGCAGAGAAAAGCTGAAAAGAGGAGAAAAGAGAACGTGGAGGGCTACACTTTTAACTAAGGGATTCAGGGAAAGTTTCGCTGAATGAAGACTTGAAGGAGGTGAGATAGTCAGCCATGTTCCTATCTTAGATAAAAAGTATGTTCTTGGAAGAGGTAATAGCAAATGCAAAGGCTCTGTGGTGAGAGTGAGCCTGACTTGTTCCAGAAACAATGAGTAGGCTGTTGTGGCTAAAGCAGAGTCAGGGACACGTGATGTAGCGGGAGACGAGGCCAGAGAGGAGACTGGGATGTTGAAGGGGGCATGGCAGGGGAGCTCTTGGAGATCATAGTGAGGATTTTGCCATTCACTTTAAGTGACATAAAAAGCCAATTCAAGGTTTTGAGAAACGGAATGACATGACCCAACATGTTTTAAAAGATCATTCTGTCAGCTGTGTTGAGAATAGAGTGAGTAAAGAGACAAGGGTGGCGGGAAGAAGACCAGTTAGGTGTCTTGTAATAAGCCAAATGGAAGCTATAGTGGTGTGGTCCAGGGTAATAGCAGTGGAGGTGGTAAACACTCATCAGATTCGGTGTAGGTTTTGGAGCTAAGCCAACAGAACTTTCTGATAGATTCAACATTGTGGGGTTGGAGGAGGGAAGCAATGAAAGAAAGAGGAGCCAAGAAAGACTCCAGGATGTATTGACCTGAGTCACTGGATGGAAGGAGTTGCCATTGTCGGAGGTGGAAAAGACATGGGAGGAGCAGGTTTCTGCAAGGTGGGGAGAAGCTCAGTTTATAACAGTTACGTTTGTGATATCCATTAGACGTTCACCAGAGGTGTCAAGCATGCAGCTGGATATTTAAGTCTAGAGGTCAGGGAAGAGGTCAGGGCCTATAAATTTGGGAGAGCTCAGTAAATAGATGGTGTTTAAAGCTATGAGCCTGGTGGAGATTACCTAGAGAGTGAATAAACACAGGGAAGAGGATTGAGGACTGAGTTCTGGGAAACTGCTAGTCGGGAGAGGTGTTGGAGCCAGAAAAGGGGACTGAAGAGAAGTGGACAATTAAGCAGGAGGAAAATCAGAAGAGTAGCCTTGTCTCAGATGTCACACGAGGAAAGTGTTTCCAGGAGGAGGCAGTGATGGACTGTGTCACATGTTGAAAACCGACCAATGAAATGAGGGTTGAGGAATAACCAGTAGATTTATCAATGTGGAGGATCTAGGTGCTCTTGATCCAAATGGCTTCTGTAGAGTGGGGAGGGTGGGGAGCCTCTTTCAAATGAGATTAAGAGAACAGGAGGGGTGATTTGGAGGGACTAAGTATAGGAAACACTTGGGAGAGTTTTGTGACAGAAGAGAAATAAGGCAGCTCCTGGATAGGATAGAGGTATTAAGAGAGAGTTTTGAAAAATGAGAGGACTAGCATGTTTGCTTTTGAATAATAGTGAGTAGAAGTGGGGAAAACAGTCATGAAGGAGAGAAAGAGGAGACTTGGGCAAGAAGGTATAGGAGCTGGGCACAAGTGGAAAGGTTGGCATCATGTAGTGTCGTAGACAGCTCATCTCTTGTAATGGGACAGATGGCAGAGAATATAGGAGGAATTCATGTTTAAGAATAGAAAATGGAGAAGGCCTGTTGGGATTGAGGTAATTAGGTGTTTTATTTGCTTCTTGGATTCGAAGATGAGATTTTGTTTCTTCATTTGTCTTGTTTCTTTGTTGTTTTCAGTTTTATATACCACATAAATCATATGGTTCTCAACTTTGTCTGACTTGTTTTGCTTAGCATTGTAATCTCAAGATCCATCTATGTTGTCTCAAATAGCACTATTTCATCTTTTCTGATGGCAGAATAGTATTCCATTGTGTATATAAACCACAACTTCTTTATCCAATCATCTACTGAAGAAACAAAAATTCATAGACACAGACAATAGTTTAGTGGTTACCAGAGGGGAAAGGGAAGGGGGTGGTAGACGAGGGTAAAAGGGATCAAATATATGGTGATGGAAGGAGAACTGACTCTGGGTGGTAAACACACAATGTGATACATAGATGATGTATTACAGAATTGTACATCTGAAACCTATGTAACTTTACTAACAACTATCACCCCAATAAACTTATATTAAAAAAAAAAAGAATAGAAAATGAAGAAGGTGAAATAGTCCTTTAAGAAAGAGTAGGAAGATCTCCATATTAAGGAAATATGGTGGATTGATTGCATTGTGGTCAAAGGATTGTTGGAATAAGACATCTTGAAGGAGTAGGATGAAATAAAGGGTGGAAGATAACGGTCTTATAAATGAATGGCTGTTAGTCTGTTTCTAACTGAGTTGCGAGGCCAAAGGGTATTGAGAATTTTCCTGAGATTTAAAAGTATCGTGAGACATTTTTGGGAACCGTAGCGTTATGCATTTAGTAAAGCCATGTGCACTTATCCAGGAGAGCCAGATTAACACTGACATAGACTTCCGCACAGTATGTGGCAAGACTAAATAAATGGTCTTGGCCAGTAGATTCTGCACTTAAAATATGAGCCAGCGAAGGGAGTAGGACTAGTTGGAGAAAATGCAGCCCCTAGGGAGAGCTGGAGCTAGAGACCTGTGCATTATGTCTTCCAGACCTGAAACGGGAAGCCGGATTTTAATAGCTCTGACTTACAAAATTAATACCCTCCAAAGAAAATTCACCTGTTGCCAAATCTAATGCCAGGGTTTGGATGCTCACAGTTCCTTCAAGTCCCTTGTTTGTTTTCATTTCTTTCTTTTTTCTTGTTCTTTTTCTTCTTCTTTTTGCCAGAGTTTTCTGACCTTTTAGGCTTGAATACTAACTAAAGGGCTTGCAATCTGTCTTGAGGTGTTTAATCAGAAGGCCATAAGGAAGAGAGATTTTCAACATTTGGGTTTCAAACACATTTCTCCTGGCTATGGATTTCCCTAAATTATTTGTGTACATATAAGTACACTGTTTATGTCTTGCAATTTGGCCCACTTATTTTGAAATCCAACTCTTCAAAACATTCCTTTTCATTAGGTAAGGCTGAAAAACAACAGTTCTGTCAGAAGTTCGATTGGCGTAGGTGCCAAGAACTTCTTATTCTTGTTCCATATACCTTCATTTTTAGAATTAGATACCGCAAAGCTGCTAAACTTGATCTGTCACACAGTCAGATGTCAGTATTTAGCGAATGCTGTTGCCACTAATGGGTTTTACACTTGTGTTGTTTCACAAAGCCTTCCTACTTTTAGACTTTGTGAATTAAAGTTTCCATTCAGTATCACCAAAGCAAGGAGGTAAGAAATATAGACATAGTTTTCTCATAAAGGGAATATAAAGGTATTTATTACCATAAACATTTTTGGAGTTGGCTGGTAGTAAGAGGCGAAGGATTTAAAGTTAACTCTTGCGACCGGCTCCGGGACGGCTGGGAAGGCCGGCGGGGAAAGTGGCTCTGGGGGCCCCATCCCTCCCTCCCCCTCCGGGGGGAGTGCGGGGGACGGGCCCACCCCTCGAGTGTTACAGACCCCCGGCAGCAGCACTCGCCGAATCCCGGGACCGAGGAAGCAGACCGTCGCCGCGCTCTCCACCCTCCCGGCGCCCACCCCCGTGGGGGCTCTCCCGCGAGGGGGTCCCCCCCGCGGGGGCGCGCCGGTGTCGGGGGGGCAGGGCCGCCCCTCCCATGGTGCGACCGCTCCCCCACCCCCCCCCCGCCCCCGGCGACCGGGCGCGCGGGAGGTGGGGCGGACTGTGCCCAGTGCGCCCCGGGCGGGTTGCGCCGTGGGGCCCGGGGGTTTCCAGAACAGACATTTTCAGAGCATTTCATCCCAAAGCTACAGAATATACGTTCTTTTCAAGTGCACATGGAACATTTTCTAAGATAGACCACATGTTAGGCCACAAAAGAAGTCTCAATAAATTTAAGAAGATTGAAATCATTTCAACTGTATTCTCTGACCACAATGCTATGAAACTAGAAATCAATTATAAGAAGAAATCCGGGAAGCTGACAAATAAATGGAGGCTAAACAATATGCTATTAAATAATGAGTGGGTCACAAATGAGATCAAGGAGGAAATCAAAAGATACCTCGAGACAAACGAAAATGAAAACACCACGACCCAAAATCTCTGGGATGCTGCGAAAGCAGTCCTAAGAGGGAAGTGTATAGCAGTGCAAGCCTACCTAAAGAAGGAAGAAAAATCTCAAATCAACAGGTTATGCTTACACCTAAGGGAACTGGAAAAAGAACAGCAAAAGAGGCCCAAGGGGAGTACAAGAAAGGAGATAATAAAGACCAGAGCAGAAATAAACAATATAGAGAACAGAAAAACAATTCAAAAGATCAATGAAACCAAGAGCTGGTTTCTTGAGAAGATAAACAAAATTGACAAACCTCTAGCCAGGCTCATCAAAAAAAAAAAGAGAGAGGACTCAAATTAGCACAATCAGGAATGAAAGAGGGGAAATGACTACAGACATCATAGAAATACAAAAAATTCTAAGAAATTACTATGAGCAACTATATGCCAACAAATTTGACAATCTGGAAGAAATGAATAATTTTCTAGAAGCATACAACCTTCCAAAGTTAACGCAAGAAGAAACAGAAAATCTAAATACCCTGATTACTACCAAGGAAATTGAATCAGTAATTGACAAGCTCCCAAAAAACAAAAGCCCTGGACCAGATGGCTTCACAACTGAATTTTATCAAACATTCAAAAAAGAACTATCACCTATTCTTCTCAAACTATTCCAAAAAATCCAGAAGGAGGGAAGGCTCCCAAACTCTTTTTATGAAGCCACTATCACCCTGATTCCAAAACCAGATAAAGACATCACAAAAATGGAAAACTACAGGCCAATCTCCCTGATGAATATAGATGCAAAAATTCTCAATAAAATATTAGCAAACAGAATTCAGCAATATATTAAGAAGATCATACATCATGATCAAGTGGGATTCATCCCTAGTGCGCAAGGCTGGTTCAACATCCGTAAATCAATTAATGTGATACACCACATCAACAAAATGAAGGATAAAGATCACATGGTCATTTCAATAGATGCAGAAAAAGCATTTGACAAAATCCAACAGCCATTTATGTTAAAAACCCTTAGCAAAGTGGGAATACAGGGATCATATCTCAACATAATAAAAGCCATATATGATAAACCTACAGATAACATCATACTCAATGGGGAAAAGCTAAAACCATTCCCCTTAAGATCAGGAACAAGACAAGGCTGTCCACTTTCTCCTCTTTTATTCAACATAGTGCTGGAAGTTCTAGCCACAGCAATCAGACAAGAAAAAGAAATAAAAGGCATCCAAATTGGCAAGGAAGAAGTAAAATTGTCATTATATGCAGATGACATGATACTGTATATAGAGAACCCCAAAGACTCCATCAAAAAACTATTGGAACTGATAGACGAATTCAGTAAAGTAGCAGGACATAAAATCAATGTTCAGAAATCAGTGGCATTTGCATATACCAATAATAAACTAATGGAAAGAGAAATTAAGAAAACTGTCCCATTTACAATTGCATCAAGAACTATAAAATACCTAGGAATACATTTAACCAAAGAAGTGAAAGATCTGTACTCAGAAAATTATAAGACACTGAAGAAAGAAATCATAGAAGATACAAATAAATGGAAACACCTACCATGCTCATGGATAGGAAGAATTAATATAGTTAAAATGTCCATACTGCCTAAAGCAATATATAGATTCAATGCAATTCCTATCAAACTACCAAGGGCATTTTTCACAGAAATAGAAAATATAATCCTAAAATTTATATGGAATCATAAAAGACCCAGAATAGCCTCGGCAATTCTGAGAAATAAAAACAAAGTTGGGGGATCACGCTACCAGACATCAAAACCTACTATAAGCCTACAGTAATCAAGACAGTTTGGTATTGGCATAAAAACAGGCACATCGATCAGTGGAACAGAACAGAGAGCCCAGAAATAAATCCAGGCATTTACGGACAGTTAATCTATGACAAGGGAAGCAAGAATTTACACTGGAGTAAAGATAGTCTATTCAATAAATGGTGCTGGGAAAATTGGACTGACACATGCAAAAAAATGAAACTGGACCACCTCCTTACGCCTTATACAAGAACAAATTCAAAATGGATTAAAGACTTAAATGTAAGACCTGAAACCATAAAAATCCTAAAAGAAAATATAGGGAGTACATTTGCAGACATTACCCGGAGCAATATTTTTACTGATACATCCCTACGGGCAAGGGAAGTAAAAGAAAAAATGAACATATGGGATTATATCAGACTTAAAAGTTTTTTCACAACAAAGGAAACTATTAATAAAACAAAAAGGAAGCCTACTGAATGGGAGAATATATTTGCCAACGATATATCTGATAAGGGGTTAATATCCAAAATTTATAAAACACTCATGAAACTCAACACCAAAAAAACAAACAACCCAATTAAAAAATGGCCAGAAGATATGAAGAGACATTTCTCCAAAGAGGACATACAGATGGCCAACAGGCATATGAAAAAAAGTTCAACCTCACTGGTCATTAGGGAAATGCAAATAAAAACCACCATGAGATACCACCTCACTCCAGTCAGAATGGCTATCATCAACAAATCAACAAACAACAAGTGCTGGCGGGGCTGTGGGGAAAAGAGGACCCTGCTGCACTGTTGGTGGGACTGCAGATTGGTGCAGCCACTATGGAAGTCAGTATGGAGGTATCTCAAAGAACTGGAAATAGAACTACCGTTTGACCCAGCAATTCCACTCCTAGGTATTTATCCTGAAAAAACCAAGACACTTATTCAAAAAAAGTTATGCACCTCCTATGTTCATAGCAGCACAATTTACAATAGCTAAGACTTGGGAACAACCAAAATGCCCATCAGTAGATGACTGGATTAAGAAACTGTGGTATATTTATACAATGGAGTATTACTCCGCTATAAGGAAGAATGAAATTGTGCCATTTGCAATGATATGGATGGACCTAGAGACTATAATGTTGAGTGAAATAAGTCAGTCAGAGAAGGACAAATACCATATGATCTCACTCATATGTGGAATCTGAAAAACTGTATAAATGAGCAAAGTAAACAGAAACTCTCATAGATATCGACGAAAAATCAGGGTTGCTAATTGGGAGAGGAATAGGGATGAGGGAGAAGGGGAAGGGGTTAGACAGCAAAAATAGGCAACTACAATATTGCCACTGGGATAGGAAAAATAGTTTGGGGAATATAATTAATAATGTTGTAGATATTCTGTGGAATGTTAGATGATCATAGGTCTTGTTAGGGAGACCATTTCATGGATGGAGTAGAGGTTTGATCACTGCACTATATGACTAAAGCGGAGGTTGTATACCTACTGTAATTGAATATATATAGATAGTCACGGGATGTGGATTATACTGTGGAAGAGAGTCAGAGGAAGAGTAATAGATATATATGATATGGGGGGGAGTGGGGTGGTGAATTGGGGTGGGGGGTTGTCACTTTGAGGGGTAAAATGTATAACTATTGCACTGTGTTGTACACCTGAAACTAATTAAAAAAATAAAATAAAAATAAAATAAAGATCACTTTTAAGATTCGCTGAAAAAAATATGAAGGGATTTAGATACAAGGATATTGAGATAAATTCCATTTAATCTTTATTAGATAGATTCTAAGATAAGCTATTTTTCTGAATTTATTCCATAATGCTTTGAGTTTTGACTGAGCTCAAGAATGGACAAATTAAGATATTATTATTAATTTTATTATTATTATTATTATTATTATTATTAATTAAAAACCATAGGGAATGGCTTTTTCTAATCCTGAATATAATATGTACATGCTCATTGTAAAACATTCTTTCAATAGTGAAATGCATATACTGCAATGTACAAGTGATACCCATAGTTCCACCTGCTAGAAATAACCAAATTTAGGAGTTTAATTTGTGTCCCTCCAGATTGATTTCTCTCTTTCTCTCTCTCCCTTGCTGTTTATTTTTCGTTTTTAAAACAAAATGAGCTCTAAAGTAATTATTTTAGCCTCTGTGTTTATTTTGTTAATAAATTATGAGCCTATTTCCACATGTATTTACCTCATTCATTTTATTGTATGAATGAGCTATATTTATTTATTTCATCATTGAGGATTATTTATGTTTCTACTTGTTACTATTACAAGTAATGCTGCTATTCACACCTCTGTACAATAGGATAATAAAATTAGTTAGTATTTAGTGTATGTATTTATTAATTCCAAATAAATATACTGATACATTTAAAGTGTCTATAAGAGTACACGATATATGTGTTTCAAAAAGTTATTATTATTTATTATTCTCTATATTTTCTTTATTACTAGTGAATATGTCCTTATTACAAACTCCTAGAAATGAAATTTCAGTGGATAAATGTTACCAAATTGCCCTCCAAAAAAGGTTGTAGCAAGTTATAATCACTTCCTCAGTGAATAAAGGATATTTGTTTACCCACACTATTTACATTTTTCAATAGAAGCATAACAGACATATAGAAAAGTAATGCACATCCTAAGTATTGACTCAGCAAAGTGAACCCATATGTGTAACCAACACCCACATCAAGACAGTCTGTTTCCATTCTAGAAGCCTCTCTTGAGTCCCCACCCAGTCATTATTTACTCTTCCCACCCCAAATTTACGCACTATCTTGATCCTATCACCATAGATTAGTTTTGTGCTCTTTTATGTCTGGCTTCTTTCATCAACGTTATGTTTCCCTCAGATGATTATTGCCATCCATGTTGCAGACATCAATAGTTCATTTACCTGTATGATATTTTATTCTAGGACTATATTGTGTAATTATTCCTTGAACTGTTGAGGGATGATTTACACATACATATACCAAAAGGCGTGTAGAAGAATCATCATCATGTTGTTTGCAACAAACACAGAAAACAGTGAAACACATAAATTATATGCACACATATTTCTGTTGGATGTTTGCCTCAGAGTAGAATTTCTAGTTCATAGGGTAAGGGTCATTCAGCTTTAAAAGTTTTTCAAATTGTGCCAGTTTATTAAAATGACAGCAGTGTAAGCTAGTACCACTTATACATATTGGCCAATTTCCTGGTATTATTTTAAATTTTTTGGTCATTCTGAGGTATGTAATGGTATATCAGTATGGTTTTAATTGTATTTTTCTGATAACTAATGAAGCTTAGTACCTTTTCACATGATTATTAGTCATTTGGATGTCCTCTTTCATGAAGTGTCTTTTGAAGTCTTTTGCCCATTTTAAAAATTTGCTTGTACTTTTCTTATTTATTTTAGTAAGGAGTTTTTTATTTTTCTGGATATGCATCCCTTGGTGTATATATATATCTTGTGTGTGTGTGTATATATATATATATATATATATATATATATATATATATATATATATATATATTTGTTTTTTTTTGTTTTGTTTTTTTTTGAGAGCAGTGTTACTGGCCCTCATATATGGGATCCGAACCGGGGCCGCTGGCATCCCAAGCCAGCGCTTAACTACCGCGCCACTCGGCCGGCCCTATATATTCTTAATATATAAAATTAGAGATATTTTTATCTTAATTATGTCTTTAAATAAACAAGTTCTTAGTTTTAATGAAGTCTGCCTTTTCAACCTTTTTCTTAAAATTAGTGCCTTTTGTGTCTTGCTTAAGACACCTTGGGCATCAGTCCTTCTCTGTATTTTTACTAGAAGCTTTTTGTTTTACCTTTCTCTATTAGATCTATAATCAATCAGAAATTGATTTTATGTGGTGTATAAAAGCAATCACTACTCATATTTCTCCTGTATGTATAGACAATTGACGGCATCGTTTATTGAAAAGTGCTGCAGTGGCAGCTTTGTTGTAAATTAGATGACCATACATATCTGCTTTCCTTGGCTATACTGTTTCATTGGCTGATTTATGTACCCCTTTTGTCAAAATCACATACTTGACAACAAATAGTGCAGGTCCTCTACTTTTTTCTTCTACAAGATTGTCATTGCAATCCCTCCCCTTTTGTGTTTCCCTGTGCAGTTTAAAATAAGGTTAGCAGTTGCCACAACAGATTCTTCATGATTTGGATTGAGATTGCACTGAATCTGTGCACTAACTTTGGGAGAACATTTTACAGGGTGAATCCTGTAATCCATGGCATGGTAGAGCCCTTTATTTATTTAGTTATCTCAAGTATAGAGGTAATTGGATATATTTGATTCTATTTATTTTTAGATATTCCATGTTGTTTCTATTTTTATACTAAGTAGTTAAAGCATTTAATACATTTAAAAATTTCAGCTTATTCAGATATAATTGACAAAATTGTAACATACTTAAAGTGTACATTGTGGTTATTATATATATATATATATATATATATATATATATATATATATTCCCCCCAATTAACTCATCCATCATTTCATGTATTATTTTTTTTTCTTTTTCTTGGTGAGAACATATAAGTTCTACTCTCTTAGAAAATATATATGCATATATATTTATTTATTATGGTTAGAAAACATGATATGATATCATTCCTCTGAAACTTTGAGACTTGCCCTATGGCTGAGAAATTGGTCAAGTTTGGAGAATGTTCTATTTGGAGTTGAAAGGAATATACAGAGGGTGCCAAAAAATGTATACATATTTTAAGAAAGGAAAAAATTGTATTGAAATTGTAATACTCAATATATACCGATAATAAAAGATGAATACAAGTCACCGGTATACATTTTTTTGACACCTCCATTATGTATCTTGCAGTTGTTGGATAGAGTGTTATACGACATTCTAAATTGCTCATCCTATAGTTACAATGTTTATCTATTATTGTGGATTTGCCTATTTCTCCTTTTATCTCTATTAAGTTTTTGCTTTATATACTTAGCACCCACGTTACCAGATGTATATGCATATTTTGATTGTTTTATCTTGCTTTGGATTATCATTATAAATTATAGCTTCTATTTGACGTAATCCTTCTTCCACTAGTATTTTTGTCTGTGTGTTTAATATGAATACAGCTGTGCTACTTTTCATTGTTTAATTTTTTCATGGTATATCTTTTTCATCTTTTTACTTCATCCTTTTTGTGTCTTTTATTTAAGACAGTTCTCTGAAACAGTATATAGCTTCATTTTAAAATTCATTTTGATACTCTTTATCATGAATTAGAATATTTAGTTTATTTACATTTAATAAAATTCACTATTTTAATCATTTTAAATGTACAGCCCAGTGGCATTAAGTATATTCACACTATTGTGCAACCATCACCACTCTTCATCTCCAGAGCTTTTGTTTTGTTTTCCCAAACTGAAACTCCATACCCACTGAACAACAATTCCTATTTCCCTTCCCCCACCCCCCCAAGTCTGTGGTAGCTACCACTCTACTTTCTGGGTGTATTCTAGGTACCTCATGTAAGTGGGATCATATAGTATTTCTCTTTTTCTGTCTGGCTTACTTCACTTAGCTTAATGTCTTAGGAGTTCATCTATGTTGTAACATATGTCAGAATTTCCTTCCTTTTCAAGACTATTATTCCTTTGTATGTGTGTATCATGTTTTATTTATTCATTTATCTGTTGGTGAACACTTGGGATGGTTCCATCTTTTGGCTATTGTAAATAATGCTGCTATGATCGTGGGTGTATATAGATTGTTTTTGTTTGTTTCCTTGATGCATTTTTTTGTTTGTTTTGCTTAAGCAAATTAGACTTACAGTGCAACTTGAAATGCAAAAGGTCCCAGCTAATATACATGGGTCTATTTCCAGAATCCCTATTCTATCCCTTTGATCTACCAGCCTTTTTTCTTTCTTTCTTTCTTTTTTTTTAAGATTTTTATTGGGGAATTGGGGGAGGGGAACAGCGTTGGGGAATCGGGGAAGTGGAACAGATAAGTTGCTGTTTTTTTGTTCTTCAGTTTAGTTGTGGAGGATGTTGCTTCACTAGCCTATGTTAGTATCGTCATTGCACTCTTCTTGGATGAGGCAGATAGTTCGCAGGCCTCTGGATGGTCTCTCACCGTGGCTATTGGCAGCTCACGCTGGCTGCCAGCCGCTCACGCTGGCTGCCAGCCACTGACTGTAGCCTATGGCAGCCCACTGCAGCAGGGGCTGCAGCCTACACCATCGCCGGGGCTCGCACAGCCCAGCTCCAGGTGGAGCTGTTGTTAGCTGTAGAGGGCAGTGTCACTAGCCCTCATATGTGGGATCCGAACCGGGGCGCTGGCGTCCCCAAACCAGCTCTTAACCAACACGCCACTCGGCTGGCCCAGCCTTTTTTCTGAACCAATACCACACTGTCATAATTATTTTAACTTGAGTACATTTTGGAGGTCTCATAACAAATTTTCCCTCATTACTCTTTTAAAAAAATGTGTTTAGCTGCATTTTTAGATTTTTTCCCCCAGATGATCAGTTGTCAAGTTCTAAAAAAAAAAAAACAAGTGGGATTTTGTTTGGTATTGCATTGCCCTTTTATTTTGGGAGAATTCACATTAAACCTTTTGTGAAAGAGCCAAATAAGAGTAATGTTTGCTCCCCTTTCCAAATATTCTAGTTCTTTCCCCAATTTGATATTGTCTAGAAAAAAACTCTATTTTCTTTTCTACTCACAGAATATTTATTCACCACCAAATATTTAGGGGTTTTCCCACACAAAGCAATTCTGTGATACCAGTTGGGTGTCCTACAATTCAGTTTAATTCTGACACTAACCAGAGTTAGCACAGATCCCACAGGCTAAGGGCTTGATCTCGCAAGACTGTCTTTCTCTACTTTAGACTCCAATTGCAAGTCCAGGTTGTCAGCAGTTCTTCCGACTGACCAGCTCTAAAATGGAATTCCCATGACTCTGTCTTTGGGTTCGAGAATTTGCTAGAATGGCTGACAGAATTCAGAGAAACATTTACTTATGTTTACTGTTTTATTAAAAAGGATATAGTAAAGAATACAGATGAACAGCCCAATGAAGAGATACGTAGGGTGTATCTATGCATAGGGATACATAGGGAGGTCCAGAAGAGTCCCAAGTATAGGAATTTCTGTCCTGGTGGGATGTGGTGTGCCTCTCTTTTCAGTGTATGGATGTGTTTGTCATCCTGGAGGCTCTCTGAACCCTACCTGTGCTTGTGGGATTTTTATGGAGGCTTCATCATGTAGTATATCAATCATTAACTCAAACTCCAGCACTCTCCCCTTCTAGAGGATGGGGGTGTGGTGGGGCTGAAAATACCGTTTCTTCTTTTTAATTGGGGAACTGGAGGAGCGCAACAGTGTTGGTGAATTGGGGAGGAGGACCAGCCAAGTTGTTGTTCTTCAATCTTTGTTGTGGAGGGTGCTTGTTGCCACCTGGCTGCCCGTCTCTAAGCTCAAGGTCCTGTGTTACAATCTTAGTTGCAGGTAGGCATAGCCACCATCCCATGTGGGAGTCGAACCCAGCAGCCTTGTTAAGAGTGCATGCTCTATCCACTGAGCCATCTGGGCGACAGCTCACCTCAAGGTGCCACGTTCAGTCTTAGTTGCGGGTGGGCATACATAGCCACCATCCCATGTGTGAAAGTACCCAGCTTTTTATCATGGTTTGGTCTTTCTGGTGACCAGCCCCCATACTGAAGTTATCCAGGCACCCACCAAGAGTTGCCTCATTAGAACAAAAGAGAATTCTATCATCCAGGAAATTGCAAGGAATTTAGAAGCTGTGTGTCAGGAACCAGAGGCATATATATATATATATATATATATATATATATATATATATATATATATATATATATATATATATATATATACTTTTTTTTTTCTATTATTTCACAGATGTATAGCCTTCTTTATACTACTCATCTAATTTGTTCTTATTTTTAATTTCTTTTTTTAAAATACTTGAATGATTTGTGGGATGTATTTTCCCTTTAATGTCTCTGTTTTGAGATCTATCCACATACAGGTATTTCCCCTCATTCTTATTTGCTGTAGGGGATTTCATTGTATAGGTATATTTATTTATCTAATGATTTTCCTGTTGATGAATCTTTAGGCTATTACCATTTTTCAATATTACAACAAATTTGTCATTGATGTCTTGAAACATTCTTTTTTTTGTTCATATTTTTCTAAAAAGCTACCAAAAAGCAGATTGCTGGGTTTAAGGATGTGCACATTGGAATTTTTAAACTATTATCAAATTATCCTTGAGAAAGTCAGTACTAATTTACATTTTCATTTTCTTGTATTAATTTTATATTTTTAAAATTTTACATAAAATTATTCGACATCCAAAATTTATTTATTGTGCGTATATTGAGGCTACTATATAATTTACTTCCTTTTCCCCCATTTGTATTATGTAGCTAGTTCCTTCCTTCCCTCATTGAATTGAAATGTCCTCTGTATTATATAACAAGTTATCTTTTAGCCGTGGCTCTATTTGTACATATTCTATTCTGATCTACTTGACTACTTCTAGGTTAATATCCCATTATTTTATTTACTGCAGGTTTTACAAATAATATTTTTTCTTTTAAAAAACTTTTCTTTTGTATTTTAATTTTACATGAAGTTTAGAATCAACTTATTAATTGTCATTTACAATCTTATTGGGAATGCACTGTATTTATAGGTTGAGTTGGAGACAATTTCCATCTTTATAGTAGTGAGATCTTTTATACAGGAACATAATATCTCCATTAATTTAGGTCTTTTGTGTGTGATTCATTAATGTTTCATAATTCTTTTTTTAAATATATATTTTATCCCATTCGTGATAAGCTTCTTTGTAATCGTTTAAATTATTTTTACTAGTGTGCATGGAAATTTTCCAGTTATTCCAGTAAGCAGTTATTTTTGGTATACAAAGAAAATGTTAAATTTAAAAAATATTTATCTTTAACCTGAATAGGTTACTTAAATGAATTTTTAATTTGATTTTCATGAATTTTCTTGATTTATAATCATAATGTCTGCAAAAGTGACTTGTCTTTTCCTTTCCAATACTTCTTTTATTGCTATCTTTTTCCATTAGCCAGAATCTCCTGCATAACGTTGAATAACCGTGTTGATGATATACACCTGTACCTTTTTCTTGTCTTTAATGGGAATGCCTTTAATGTTTTGTCCTCAGTGTGCTGATTTTTGTTGCTGACTGTTAATTCTTATCCTATACACCTTTGCAGATTAGTATATGTTGAAATACAGACATGGTGTATGTGGACATATCAAGGTCTGGCATAAAGAATTGAGCACAATATGTTCGAAAGACCTCAGATCTTCGATTAACCAGGTTGGAATCCTGGCTCCATCATTTACTTGCAGTATGACTCTTGAGAATGATACTGTATGAGTCTATGTCTGCATCTGAAATAGGAAGATAATAATCCACACACATATAGTATTGTTATGAGCAGTATAATAAATGATGTATGTCCATAGCCTCGTGTAGATGGGACTTGGCAAATCTAGATTTCTGTTCAGATCCCAGAGGATTTGGGCAACAGAGAATGCTGAATGAAAATAGCAGGGAACCACTGTATTCCTCCTCTCCTCTTACTCTTAGTTGAGGGCACATAATCTAGTAACATAATGTATAATTCATATTAGCATATATAGCTTCATAAAAATGACACTTATGTAATGTTTAAGGCTGGATCCACTGTAACTAAATTAATGATACAACATATGGGTGATCCTAGTATGCTTGAAATTTTCTTAACTTACAAATAAATTAAAAAGAAAAACATTTTTATTCCAGAGTTTTATAAAGTTGATCAATTCTGTATATCCATAAATAGGAAAAAAAAATCTCACTACACTAAACCTTTTGTTTTAAGGGCCAAATGGCTTCATTTAGATTTGAGGAATCATTCAGGAGTATTTAAAACCAATGTAAGGGTCACTTTATTATGAATATTTATTAGTGATGTTAGGGTCAAGTTACTGTTAAGTTAATAAATAGAATTAAAATAGAAACCAAGGGACCCTTTATGAAGTACTTTGCACGTGTTCGGATTTTGACAATTTAGAAAAGCAGAGGTGGGTCCCCACTTGGACAAAACTTTGTTTTTTCTACTTAGCTCCAGTCAGAGCTAATAATCAAAATGGTTTGAATGACCTTACGTGGTTTTTCAAATTGGGCAGATCCCATCCTATCATTTGTAATTTGACTGGCAAATATCTAAACATATACCCTATTAGTTGTCATTATAACATTCTGTGATATTGTGATTCTGTGGCTTTTAGAGATATGCTCATTTCACATAAGTCTCAGTTTTCAAATATAAAACATGAAACATGTTTTAATCTACCCAGGTAGATTGTGAATCCCTTTGTAGCACCATATTTTCTGTGGCTTGTACCCCATTAAAATTCAGTGGAGAATTCAGAACGTAATATGTGCTTCCATAGATAATTTAATGACAGTTAATGAAAATATTTGAGTGGTTTAGGGACTTCGAATGGCAAGCTTTATAATGTATAATTTTGAAGTTTGTTTTTCCGAAGAGATTCTATGTTACTTGATGGGGATATAAATTACTCATATCCATAATAGCAACAAATGCTAGTTAAGTGAGTGAGTGAGTGAAAATCAACAATTTCATGGTTATCAAATTCAAGTTTATTGAGTGAACTGCAATTAAGTACAAAATACGGTAAAAGTATAAAGAAATGTGGACTTTAAAGTAAGAAATTGCCTCTATAAACAGATATATTAGCTAATAAACTCTCTTAGAATAGTGTGTGCTCATATCTTATATTAGAAAATTGCTGTGTAAAGGAGTAACACCTGTAATGGTTGACCTATAATGGTCAACATTTTTATGTCGGGTAAACAAAGATTTGTACCAAACTGGATAGCTTTATCACCAAGGAAGGAATACACCTCACTTTTTGTTATGGCAAGAGGATGTTGTTGCAGCTTTAAAAATTCCCAGGGCCATTGTGAGCTGCACCCTCCCTAAAAGAGTCAACTATGCCATTGTAGCATGAAAGCAATGTGTAACCAATGACTATGGCTGTTCCCCCCCAAAAAAAAATTCCCAGGAAAGTTCAGCTCAGTGTCTTTATGTCTGATGGCCTTCTCTTTGAGTGGTGGGGACCTCCTCTTTTGTTCTCCAAAAATGTAATCATACATACTGATCTGGAATCTCTAAGTTGAAGGCCTGAGGCCAGCAAGAGATGTTAATATATTGAAAGCCAAGTATGTTTTAATAGAGTGCGGTGGACTCCTGAAGTGTGGATCCTGAGAGAACACTCTAAAGTAAGTAAGCAAAATCCCTAAAGGAAAAAGAAATGGCTTTATTTTTTAGGCCAATTTTGCTGCTTTCAAGCAAATCAAAACAATTATAAGCGACTTACTGCCGCAAAGATATTGTGACTGTGTGAGGGTGTGTGTGTGTGTGTGTGTGTGTGTGTGTGTGTGACTGTGTGTGTGACTGTGTGTGACTGTGTGTGTGACTGTGTGTGTTTGTGTAGCTGTCTGTGTGAGTGTGTGTGGTGACTGTGTGTGTGAGTGTGTGTGTGACTGTGTGCATGTGTGTGACTGGGTGTGTGTGTGTGACTGCGGTGTGAGTGTGTGTGTGAGTGTGTGTGGGTGTATCAGCAAGCAAGACCTTTCTCTTTCCAAGAGGAAAGATATTTCTATATTCACTTAGTGTGCGACTTCTGATTTTCTCAACTTGCAGTCCAATTGGTAAGCTTCTCTTTTTCCATATGTCCCCAGACACAGGAGAGGCCTGAAGGAGTGTGACGCAGGCAGGGGCCCACAGCCTGGTTTTTACCCCCTTGGGGCCTTCCTTCTGGGGCCTGGCCTGGTGTGTGGTTGCTGTTTATACCTGCTGAAGTGCTTTCTGTGTTTGAGTTGGCACTGCCAGCTTACATGCTAGAGCCTCAAGCTGTTCATGAGGTCTGTCCCAGGGCTTTGAAACCTATGAGCTGGCGGCTGGGGCGAGAGAATGTCTCTCTCAGTTTTTGGGTGAACTCCATGTTTTTTCCAGGAGGTTAGATCACTGTCCACAGTCCAGGCTTGCTAGACAGAATGTAACAGTTACTGTTGGAGACATCCTGAGCTTTTAAAGGCAAAAGGCGGAGGGGGCAGGGAGAGAAAAAAGCCAAAGGTCAATTCAACAACTTGAAAATCAACATTTTTTTATGTCTGGTAAACAAAGACTCTTACTGAACTGGAAAGCTTTATCACCAAGGAAGGACTACATATCACTTCTTGTTATGGCAAGAGGATATTTTGTTACAGACTGCCCAGTTTCATCCCAAGTCATGTTTGAGACCAGACCAGATTAATCAGTGGCTGTGGCAGGGGTATTAGGAGTGATGTAACTTTTGTAGAAAAATACCTGGCTAACTCTCTGGTTCTTTAATCAGTCCATAAAGATTTTTTAGAAGATTTTTGCTGTTTTGCTTTTTTCACAAGTGACCAAATTAGGAAAACTCTGATATCTGCTTGTCCCTTGCCTACACTTCTTTGCTGTTTCTTCCTGTTGCCCTTTTTGGTCATATTATGAATATTCCCAACCATTCTTTGCCTACGATTGTCTTCCCTCATTTCTTTCTATGGGAAGTCTATTTTTATTTTGATTATATATGCTTGAGTGTGACTGGAATTATATATTTTATTTCTGTTGGTGTATGTGTATGAATGAACATGATATAGATATATAAAATACATCATATCTGAGAAACTAGCAAATTATTAAAAAGCTTCATACTGAGTATAACAGTGTCCCAATAAAAAAAGTAGACACATGGAAGAATTAAGTTTAAAGCTAGATATGACCGAATTCCAAGTTTCATAGTGACTTTGTTTACAGGAAAACATAAGAGAGCCCTTGTTCCATCCTCCCCCCATACCCCCCCCAATCAAGTACAAAGTCTCTGTTCTTATAAATATGTTAAGAATTTCATCCGTAATGTTTATCTATGAAGAATATAAAAATGCCTTTGAATGGGTAAGTGTCAGTCTTATTTCACCAAGCCAAGGGAAAAAAATCCCTACTCTTGGGTTTCCACCTAGAGAAATGCTGGTAAGAAATGAATAGCCTCAAGGGAAAAAAATCCCTACTCTTGGGTTTCCACCTAGAGAAATGCTGGTAAGAAATGAATAGCCTCTCCCAGACTCTTTCAGGTAGTATATTTATTCTGGTGTCAAACTTAGCGGTCTTCCACTTTCTTCATTCCTCCTTCTTCATGCCGCAACCCCTAACCTGACTCATGCTGTTGGCCTGATAAGGCTGAAGGACGCAGAAACCGAACATTTAATTTGACCATGTCTGGAAGCAATGCCATTAGAAACTGATGTCAATTTTAATGTGATCTTGCTGTACCAACATATGGGTAGGCTTTGTTTGTCATTCAGAAGATTTATTGATGTACTGTGTATTCCCTGGTTCTTTCATGAAAAAATGTTTATACCTGTGGGCATATCCAGATGGCAGTGAATGCCTTGCATTCATGAGACCAGCATTCAGCAATTCACGGTTGCCAAGGTAAGCAGCAAAGGCATGCCCTCTGCCACTCCATTGCCTTGTAAAGAAACAGTCTCTAAGGTAACAGACTGGCACCCTTGCGGCTAGAGATCCCTAGTGTTTCAGTCTTGGTGGGAAGGGGGAGGGGGAGAAGGGCAGAGAGGCAACATGAAATAATACGAAGAAAAGCACTTTTTGCTATTTTTCTGGCAATGTAAAAAGGAGAAAGAGTTGGGGGGGAGTGGAGAGGGTTCAGAATTTTCCACTTCGATCTCAATAGAGATTTAATTTAAATCTGCCCTGTGAATTGTGAGTGTAATGCCCTTTTCCTAGGTTAATTTCAGGGACATAGGTGGCTAATGGTCCAAGGCATGACCGAAGGAAGGGACAGGCTCTGGGCTATCACAGGCTGTGATTGTTGGGTGCTGAATAGGCAGGCCCTCTGATTCTCTTGGAATGTGTGGTATTTTTAGGGTTGATTTTTTTTTTCTGTGTTATATCCCCTTAATGCTATCATTGGAATGGTAAAATGTCACCTGAACAAGTGTTCTCAAGGAGGTTTTGCTGGCTTTGACTAACAATTTTGATGGAAAGGATTTTTTCATTGGACCACTTCCAAGTGCAGAAAAGTCTCAGGTGACAGCTTCTAGCTCTTGCAGCCAGCTGTAGTGTAGATTGTGAACCCAGCAGGTAATACTGGGATATTATGTCCTTTTTAGAACTCGATACATTGTTACTGCTTAATACATGATATGTTAGGGGCTGAGAAGAGAAGAGACTTTTTCCATGGATGGGGAAAATAGCTTTAGAATTAGAGAGGTTCTCAAACTAAAAGAGAACAATTTCTGAAAACTGAGTTTGCATTTGCTTGATTTTGGTGTCATTCGAGAAGTATTTCTGAACATTACAATAGGAGCCTGGGTTACAGAAGCATAATAGCTTACTTTTACCAGCTATTATCTTGTTAGTATTATTCAGGTGTTATTGAAATGGCATGAGGGGGAAGACAGGGACTAGCATATATGTTACTTTCTAAACCCAAACAGACTGTAATGAACATATCTGGTTGGATTGGCATAATGTCAAATCTATTCTTAACACCAAGTGGTAAGTGGCCCAGACAGACTAACAAAGAGTTGGTCTGCTTTGGAAGAACTACTTGTTCAAGTTCTTTCCCGTTGGTTTACTCTCAAACCAAGCAGTGCATTAGATCTTTAATAGAGAAGTATTCAAGTGAATAGACTGGCTTTTGATGCTCCCGGATGTGACATAGAAGAGGGTCAGTGGAGGGGTCAATGCAGCCTTGACAGGGACCCACTAGGTCACAAGGGCAATGAAACAGCTCCCTTTTCATTAACCTCTTTGAATAGGGTTAATGCAGACTACCTTTTGTATCAACAAGCTGGGAGAGGGACCCATTTGCACTTATAGAACTTATTGCCATATAAGGGATTCCTTGCTCTATACCAGTTAACATGCTATAACAGTCTCTTTCTCACTGTATCATCTAGCTACAGGAGGCCTTGGCCTGGCCCACCACAGCAAGATTGTATTAACCATAATAGGCCCTAAAAACCATCAGTCATTTCCGATATTGAAATGCTATGCATTTCCTGAAAAATCATATTAGATGGGGGGAAGGCAAACGGAAGTTAAGCCTTCCTAAGGCTTCACACAGGGAAAGCTATAGAGACCTCTCCTAGAGCCTGAACACTAATACTTGTGTAAAGCAGGAATAGTAGGGCTTAGAGGAACCCTTCAAGCAGGTGAATATTTAAGTCATCCAGAAGAGTTCATTGTTCCTTTCTTAAAATTTTCAGAGGGAAATGCTACGTATTTTCCTTCTGACAGTTATTTTTGTGCTTTGGCCCCCAAGGATGTGTCAAATTAAAATCCTAACTTTTAAAATGAAACTTTCTTACTATTTATTAGTAGCTGTGCATAAAGAGAACAATCTATCATTCTACTCAAAATTTTTTTTAACATATTCCTAAAATTTCTCATCAAAGGAATTTACAGGGGTTCCCAACTTGTGTACAGATTCTAGTTCATAAGGATGTGTGGAAATTTGCAATCTATGTATTAATAAAAAAATAAAATAATAATAATAATAGTAATATTTGTTGCATGCATACGATGTGCCAGATAGAGTCCTAAGTGCTTAAAGTGTATTAAGTTGTTCTTCAATAACTGTATTAGGTAAGAATCATCTTTCATGCATTATTAAAATCAAAGCATGAGAAGATTAAATGACTCTTCTAAGGTCATACTGATAGCAAATAGAAAACACAAAACCTGGCTTGACAGTGTATGTACCCAACCACTGGGTAAAACTGCCGCTTAGTGAAGAGTGAGTTTTTTATTATGTTCTCAATCTCACCTAGAAGGGCCTTTCAAATATATCATGCTCCTAAAATGGAGTATTCTAATAGAATTGTATCACAATATTTAAGACATTGGGTGTGTGCATGCATGTATGAAATTGTTTTATATATTGATAATTCCTTAGCCCCATTTGGAGTTCTTTGTTTCTGTTTTAATTTTCGCTTAGTGTGAACCACAAAGGTCATAAAAAACCTTCTCCTGTACTCTCCTCTATTTTGTTTTTTTGTTTTTGTTTTTGTTATTTAGATCCTGAAAGGGAGATAAAATTGCATGTTGATAATGTTTTGGGTGCATAAAGTATTAGAATGGCAAAGTATACTTGGGGTGCCTGACTTTTCATTCCAGGAGCAGCAGCAGACTGGCAGAGAAAGGCCTGGCCTGAGGGGAGGGGCACAGCCTGGTAGACCAGATGGTACCACCCGAGAGAAGGGGCAGCGTGATGGGAAGCAAGAGTCAAGAAATAATCTATCTGAGCTACATTTATTTTTCAATTCTTTATTATGTGCCATGATTAGATTTGCCATATTTAATCCAGAAAGAGATGAGGAAAAGACAAAAACTAGAGATGTTAGGGCATTCCCCTAACGTAGGGAGAATTTGTGGAAAGAAGAGGCTGAGATGGGGAGTAAAGCACTGGGAATTATTTTAGTGAGGGAAGGGTATGTGACTGGGTGGGTGGTTTTTCCTCTTTTTGTAAATCATCTGCTGCAGCTTCCAGGGAGGTGACATTTGGAAATGACAGTCAAACCCAACTTGCCAAGAAACTGCTTTGGCAGAACCCACAAAATATAGTGATCTTTAATATTTCATAAATATTATTTTACATGCAATGTCCCCAAAGGAGGTAGAGAATTTAAGATCAATTAGAGTATATCAACAAGGACTAGACACTAAAGTCTATGTAAAAGGTTAAAACAAGTAGACTAGAAGAAGGCAGATGGATGGTTTCCAGGAGCCCACACTCTCCTCTACTCAGTAGGTAAATATTGTGGTATTGTTCCATCCCAGAGAAAAGACAATCCATAAATCTCCCGATGCTATGATGGTGGTTACTTGAGAAATATCTTTTGCTCGAAAAAGTGAGTGGCCTCTCCTTTCTCAGCACTGGGGGTTTATAGATTACCTTGCTGACTTTGGCTTTGAACATCACCACTAGTATTAAGTGGTTTCTGAGTATGACTAGGGGCCAGACTGGCTCTGAGCTCCAAAAGGGGATGAGGCCAGAGTGTGCTGAGGAGTAAAATCAGTAGGCTCTCTTCCGCGGGACCCTAAGGGACATTTTCTGTACTTCTATAAATCAACATTAGAATTCTGACTCAGAGTGAAAGATCTCTAAAATGAATATCTCTAAAAATTTTAGTGGAAAAACATGTGAGACATCATTGATATTGATTACCTCTACATCTTTCGTTGACTAAGGAGGACACGCCTGGGTGAATAATAACCAATAAAAAGAAAAACGAGAAATTTAAACTCTGTGTCTGCAGTGATAGGATTAAAAAAACATTTCATGGACTCTACCAGGATCTCAGATATGAGGCTTTGTTTGTATTATGGTTGGGCTGAAATTCAAAGGCTTAGCAAATGATCATGTTTAATTTGATTATAAGGTCCATCATTGATTTAAATAGCTTTTTCTTTGTCACAGTGTACACATTGATTTTAAGACACATTCTGACTTCAAGACACTAAAGTGTAACTAAAAATCAAGGAAGTATGGTTTTTATGTGAAAGACAGTATTAATATTTTTCATTGTTTTAGCTCACTACTTTTCAGTACTGAAGCCCTGGTTTGATCTATCAAAAATAATTTTAGATTTCACTTAGGTTTCGTATTTTGGTGGAAATTTCTGACATGATAGGATAAATAATGTCTGATATGAAAATAAAAATAAATCATGGAAAAGCCTGAAATCTTTGCCTGATAGAAAATATTTTCACTTAACTAAATTCCAATAAAAATTATATGTTTGTAATTTGGTGTTAGGAGTGACAAATATTTTTATAGGATGCAAGGTGTTGGAGTAGAAAAGAGACTGGGAAGCAAATCGGAAGCAAA
Source organism: Aselliscus stoliczkanus (assembly GCA_033961575.1). Taxonomy (NCBI): domain Eukaryota; kingdom Metazoa; phylum Chordata; class Mammalia; order Chiroptera; family Hipposideridae; genus Aselliscus; species Aselliscus stoliczkanus. Next base: position 130,058,678 of record CM066733.1, read on the forward strand.
TAGTCTGGGTTTTAGTGTGTACTCTGCTGTGCATGTGATACTGGACAACTCGTGTTGAAATGCTTTGGGTCTTTTCAAAGCTATAGGAACCTCTGATTTACTGTTAACCACACTATATTTATTTTACTAGTTTCCATGTAATGAGTAAAAATGGACCAGAGAGGACCTTTTGAAATTATTTATGTTTATTATAGAATTATTCAACATAAAAATCTTAACTAATATTAACTCTTTTACTGTATCAAGACGAGAGCTTCCTTTCAGGTAGGGGTTAAACACGAGAATATCTAGGTAGAGACCTGTGGTGGTCCATTAGTTACCTCACAGAGGCAGGTGCTCTTGGTCTCTCTCTTGTTGCTGCCCAGGCCACCATGGGGACTGGATCCTGGAAGAAGTCACCCCTCAAAGTGAGGTCCAGGGTCTTGGGCCAGAGCCTTGATCTTCCTTCCAATTGCAGGAGTATAGAGGGGACGTTATGTTCCCCTGCAGTGGAAGCAGTATTGTCATTGGCCATGAAAGCTCCGGATTTGTTTCCATACCCTGTGAAGGGGAACTCTCTTTTTGTGACTGATTTTCTTAGAGATGTTGCAGTTTACAGCTGTGCTATGATTGACTGCATGCAAATTATTCTAATATGTTGATCCTAGAGGTGATTAGTGCAAGTTCTGGTTTGGCTACTACTCACCTATCATATAGCAGGAGACTTACCAAATATAAAAATAATTAACTTTCATATGTTGATGCTAAGATATGATGAGACTTAGGCAGCACTTTTGTATTCATATTGTATTTAGAACTGGGACGTAAGCCATGATTTATGCATTTAGCAGGCATTGTCAGTAAAATGAAGGGGCTGGCCTTGGATCTAAATAAATCAATGCATATCTCTAAAAATTCTCTCTGGTCCAAATCAATATCATGGAAAATATCCCTAATATCTATAATGCAGAATTATGATTAGATAACAATATGTTTTTTACCTGAATGAAGGACACCATATTTCCCTGGATTCCAAATATAATTGCCTGCAAGTTTATTTTTACAAATTCATTCTTATTAAGGTTTAAGGGAAAGAGGGTTTTAAGGGCATAATGATGAAGCATGAAAATCAAATGATCTCGAGCCGGCCGAGTGGCACATTGGTTAAGAGCTGGTTTTGGGATGCCACATATGAGGGCCAGTGACATGGTCCTCTACAGCTAACAACAGCTCCACCTGGAGCTGGGCTGTGTGAGCCCCGGTGATGGTATAGGCTGCAGCCCCTGCTGCAGTGGGCTGCTGTAGGCTGCAGTGAGTGGCCGGCAGCCAGCGAGAGTGGCTGGCAGCCAGCACGAGCTGTCAATAGCCACCGTGAGCGACTATCCAGAGGCCGGCGACTGATCTGCCTCATCCGGGAAGAGCACAATGACGACACCAACATGGGCCAGTGAAGCAACGTCCTCCGCAACTAGACTGAAGAACAAAAAGACAGCAACTTGTCTGTTCCCCTTCCCTGACTCCTCAACGCTGTTCCCCTCCTCCAATTCCCCAATACAATCTTTAAAAAAAACAACAAATGATTTCCTCTGCATTTCCATCTAATAGAAATTAGCCAGTCGTTTTAAAAAAAACAAAAACAAAAACTAAAACAAAAAAAAAATCTTTTGAGTGTGAATTAATTTAGATCAAATCTGAGAGAATTTTTCCCAAATTTAAATAAAAATATAAAATGACATAAACAAATAGAGAATACTTGATGTCAAAGCTGATTTTTCCCTTAATTCCTAAAATGGGTTATTCTCAATCATAAATAGCTGGGAGACCTGGATACAATATAACAATATATAGAATCAGTAGTCCTATTTAAATCCTTATTTAAATACTATTAATTAGCATTAATAAAAGCTATTAGTATCTTTCTTCAAGTTCCCTCAATTTATATTTTATTTATTGGTCCAATTAAAAATGAACATTAAGGGCCGGCCGAGTGGTGTGGTGGTTAAGCGCTGGCTTGGGAAGCCGGCAGCCCCGGTTCGGTCCCACATATGAGGGCCAGTGACACTGCCCTCAAAAAAAAATAAAATAAATGAAATAAAAATAAAAAATTAAAGCAGTTAATTCCAAAAATGAACATTAAAATAACTAGAAGAAATAGTCTATGTTCCATTCCATATATGGAGCAAATTTCTCTTTCACTTTAGAGGATCCATCCTTAATTAAGTCATATCATATTGGGTAGAATGTGATGAAATAAATTTTGGTATTTCTCCTTATAGCTCATCTCTTCTTTACTCTGGATCAGATACTATCAATAGAATAACCACACTGACATTAAGTAATAAGCATTTATATGAACTGGATTTGTTTGAGATTTCATATGCTAATGATGGATTTTCTTGATAGACTTTCTTCTTTAAGCTATTCCATTCTGAGTGTGGTCTGCCAGAGGCCTGTATTTCTTCCTAGCCAGCAAGCCTACCTACTTCCCTCTCTACTTCAACACTCACATACTCAGACATCTTTTCTTTTTACGTTTTCATTCAAAAGGCATTGGCCTATAATCCTATCTACTTCAATGCTTTTCTGTTCCGTTTAAAATTAAGGTGCAATAACTACCAAATTTTGGCCAAGAGATTTTTATTCATATAGATTTAAGGCCTTTTTTAGGGGAGTCTATGTGACCTAAAGGATATGAAAGTGGGAAGATTTTACATGACACTATTCCAATGATGGCCTTCTGTAAAAGTGAAAAGACTATTTGTTTCATCATCATCACTATTATTATTATTATTATTATTATTATTATTATTGTATTTTTAAAAGAGACTTGTGTCCATTGTGTCAATGTTAATAACAACTAATTACTAGTACTTAAATAACATTTACTGCTGTTATTTCAAATTACTAGTTTAAATAGATATAAGTAGATACTTTCTTAATACAGAATGCATTAGTTTATATTGATTAGCAAAATTGTTTTGGGAACTCCTGAAAACATTGAGCAATTCCTTTAGTTTCTAAGAAAACACAAGCCTACATCCTTTTTATCCCATTTGAGAGATTATCCGATTGGAAAATATTGCCCTAATTGCTAAGGTACTGTCTATTATGAGGCCAGTGTTTTTTGTTTGTTTGTTTGTTTTTGTTTTGTTTGTTTTAATTAGGGAATTGGGGGAGGGGAACAGTGTTGGGGAATTGAGGAGGAGGACTAGCCAAATTGTTGTTCTTCAGTCTTAGTTGTGGAGGACACCAGTTGCCTCCTGG